>CM066999.1:74083265-77050765 GCA_033977485.1 Hydrangea macrophylla | reverse complement strand
AGAGCACTTCAAGTAGATTGAATGTTATTTTCTATTATGTGTGTTTTTTTTTTTTGGTATTATGCCTTCTCTATATGGTTCTTGATAGAGTAGTGATATTTTGTTACAATGCAATCTAACGAGATGTGTAAGACAAAAGTAGGATCTGGATTTTTGAATTTAATGTGAATTAGTTAGAGTTTATTAACGAGTAATGCTATGATTTTCAAGTTCATATCTATAGTTCCTCACATGATATTTAGGTGGTCCCACTATTTTTTAGAGTGGTACCACTACCACATGTATTGGGAACCATATTTGAAATATCAAAGTTGGGAAGCATAGCATTACTCAATCAAACACAATTAATAATGTTAAGTTTTAAATTATTTTGACATTTATATTGCATACATTATTTTTTCTGGTCGTATTGACATTGACAATAAAAATCAGAAATTTTTTTAGACTGCTCTTATTACTATTATTTTAATTTTTAGAAGCTAAAAAATCATCTATTTTTGTTTGTTAGATATAAGCTATTTTGTTATACTAATTTCAAAGTGAATGCTATTAATATTTTTTGATTTTCGACTCACCCGTGCATTGCACGGGGCTCATAGCTTGTTATGTTAATAATACATTAATAAAATAGACATAGAATGAAACATATGTCATCCAACGAGACTTAATTGAGCAATAAATGACCGAAAATGAGTGGCAAAATGCTCTACTATTTGTCACTCCTCGCAAGCTGGCACACTTCCATGGAAAGAACTTTGCTTAACAAAATGTTGTCACTCTCTCACTATAATATTAAAAATAAATATACACACACATGCAAGGGGCTTATTATAAAGTTAGTAGGATAACATTAAAAAAAAAAAAAAATTATATATATATATATATATATATATTTGTCACTCCATTAAAAGATGGTTTGAAAGGTATACAATCGATTGCTTGAAGAACAAGTGAATTGATTTTACAAAATTAAGTATTTTATAGGGCCTTTTATTTGCTTAGTACTCTGTGCTTTATTTAAAAATGAGAAAATCGGATCGAGTTCATACAAAGTCTCACTTTTGATCTAGTTTTTCTTGAAAATAATATTATGTTGGTTTGATAAAAAGAACCAATTCTTGGGGAGACATGGACTCCCATGTACATAATAATCAGCTACACAAATGAATAACTATTTAGAACTGGCTCTTTTTTTGTCACATAATTGATTCTTCATTTACCCCAATAGCCTCTTAAATCATTCATTAACACTAGTTCTTTGTCAAGAACGAGAATTTATAGTAGTGAGAGTTTACCTTGTTCTATTTTGTGTACTCCCAAATGAGTAATGCTATGCTTCCCAATATCTCAAATATTTTCCAAATATATGCTACAATGAGGCCTCTTAATTTTGATCGGAGGATGGTCCCAACATTATTGAAGGATGTCCCACTTATGGTCGGCCCTGCCTTGTGGAAAAGTAGACCACCGCCTAAGGCCCCTAAAATATTGGATAATTTGAGGATCCTAAGTAGTATATTGTTAGTAGTGTTAGTTTTTTAAGCCCCCCCCCCCCACACACACACACACACACACACTGACTGCGTTACTATTAATCAAAATTTTACAAATTACAAATTACAACTAACAATCAACTATTATTAGGCTTTGTTTGGTTTACTGATTTAGTGAGGAAAATAAGAGAAGGAAACAAAAAGAAAAATTAATTTGCTTGTATTTTTTCTTGTGTTTTTCTGCATGCTAAACTAATATCGAAAATTGATAATATCGGAATATAATTGCGACTCAACCAAAAAGGGAGACATAGTCAGATGATGAGACTCACCAAAATTTTAATTTCAAATTTGTTTATCACTGTATCTTCTTATCTTTCCTACTATCTTCACTTTCCTTACTCGCCAAATAAAGAAAAATATTCTTCTTGCAAACACCGAACCTCACAACTTTCAAAACACCTATAAAACTTTATACAAAAGAATTATAAGATCTTTAATATAGAAAATCCTACCCCAAAAAAATCTATAAATGGACAAAAAAAAATTACCTCAAAGTCGCTGGCCCCGAACTCCTTCGTGGCTTCGCTACCCGGGGCCTCACTTGAAGAGCTCGCGTAAGGCCCCCAAATGGTCAGGGCCGGGCCTAGTCCCACTACCAAATATATATGAAAAGTATTTGATTTGGGACACATATTATTGCTCTTCTCAGATACGATCTAAAATGAGGACATTGAGTTAATTTTGTAATAAGATAACTAAGTTTTACTTTTGAGGAATTGCTAAATGCACCCACCATATTTTCTTCCACTCACATGTATAACATGAGATGTAGCATGTACTCCTACTCACGGCAAGATGTGGGTGGTAAGACAAAGTTGATGGTGTATTTAGCAATACTCTTTAATTTAATTTGTGTCCTTGGTAATATTATTGTGGTTAAAACACATTTTAGTCCCTTGTAATCGTACCAAAGTTTCATTTTTCGCCATGTATTATTAATTACAACACTTAAGTATCTCAACTTGGAAATGCGTGCCTTTTATGGATACTCAACATAATATCAAAAAAAAAATGATGAATAATACCATTTGTAGTGTGCATGAGTCAAAAATATGAACATACATTTATCATTACGAGGTCTGAAATGAAACTTTTGTGTAATTACTGAGTAGTACTAAATTGTGTAAAGCCATGATTCCCAAATTTGGTTTCTAAATGGTTTGATTGTTTTACCACATATAATGGCATTTGTACCATCGACCACTACCAGAGCATGTGGTACAACTATTAAAGTATTTGGGATTCTGATTTGGAAAGCATATGATTACACAATTGTGCTTAGTCTTTTTTTGTGTGTGTGTGTGTGTGTGTGTGTGTGTGTGTGTGTGTGTGTGTGTGTGTGTGTGTGTGTAGGTATTGTCATCCTTGTGGTCCATTATGTTATTTTTTGTAGATGTCGTTAACAATTGTCCTGGATCGACATACTTCTACAAACTCAGAGCCTCAAGTGTTTCAATCAACAATAATACAAGACCAAAATGAGAATTTAATATGATTATAGGGTACAAAAATATATTTAGCCAATTACTTAAATAGGATACTTAATATGTAGTCCATTATAGTAACCCTTTTTAGAAATAGGTCTCTAGTATAACACAACTTAAGAAATAGTCCCTCATATCCTTAATAGACACAACTATCCTCAGAGCCTCAATTCGTGCGCTTACAGTGCTCCTCCCATATAATAACACAATTTCAAAATCAATCGTGATATACAATTAAAACACATCAAATATGTGCAACAATCTAGGAATTCAAAATTTATCACCAAATTTTTCGCAGCTACAGAGATAATCCACATAAAAAACTCATCGTTCCAAAAAAATTTCTCTCCAAACTTCTCACTACGAATGCTTCTCTAAACTTCTTTGACTTTATGCGATTCATGGTAATTTCTTGGAGATTTTGCAGCGGCTATTAATGAACTTGGGGTTTCTGCGATTTCAAATCATCAATGGGGAAAAAAGATGAGAAACTTGAACTAAAGTGGCAATAATCCTTAATAATATGAGAATAATCTTTAATAATGTGAGAAATTTGTTTTAAAATGTATATAAATCAACATATCGTGCTTCGTCTGAGGCATTTTGCAATCAAAAGAAAAAGTTTCCAGAATGATGGCTTCATTATGTAATTTTTCAATATTAGGGTTTCAAAAACAATGATGGTAGGCAAACTTATCTAAAAAGTCTATCAATGGTTAAAAAGGTGAGAAATTTCTTCAATGATGTATACAAACAAGGGATTCAAATTGTCTTTAGAGTGGCGATTTCAAAAAAAAAATATACCTTTTTCATGACAATTTGTTAGCAGTGTGAAATTTCTCACTCATTGATAGGGGATGAATAACTCCCAATCACTAAGCCTAACTCGCCTTTATTAGTCCCGAAATTATATTATTTGAAAGATATTATGTTTGTTTTATTTTATTTCAGGTTAATTCAAGTATATCATTAACTGGATGCAATTTTGAAGCTTTAAGGAAGAATTCAAGCTAAAACAGGTTTTTCGCCCGAGCAGACCGTGCGAGCGCCCGCCCGCGTGAGCAGACCTTCGGAGCAGTATTACAGTATTCTCCCAGCAAAGAGCAGAAATGTACAAGGACGTAGAAAAGGCTAATTCTAGTGTTGTTAGGGTTTAGGAAAGCTCCTAAACTTAGGAAACATATATATATATATATCTATATATATGAGATATACATTCATCATATACAACTGTCACACCCATTCCAAAATTTTTATGGTTTTATCATGCATAATTGAATTTTGTAAATTATCAATGTTATCTGATAATGGTGAATGAGATTGACTGTGGGTCAACGGTAAAGTGTCAGTGAAGACACGGGAACATGGTACTTCATGTTGCATTTAAATGACATTTATTTGAGCTAAATGTTATTTGAAATGCCTAGTATTTTTTGAATAGTAAATTATACATGTGTAGTATAATTTCTGGTAATTTTGACATTGTTAAATATCATTTTGAATACTGTGGTGAGATCGTGAGTGACACGTTAAATAAAAGGTAGGTTGTGTAGAGATTTCACAGAATTTAATTTTCGGACGTAATTTTGGACCCAAACGATACTTAGTCGAAAACTTTTGTAATTTATAGTTTTCACTCGTAAAGGCATAAAATGGATGTGCGCGACGTTTCAGGAAATAATTAGAAGTTTTGAAAAACTCGCGGGGAGGTAAATGTAATTTTTAGAAAGTTTGCCTATAAATAGATGAGGGTAAGCTTGCGTTAGTTGCAAAACTCATATAATATCTTGGAAGAGGAGAGAGAAAAGGAGATTTGATCCTACGAGCTTTGCAACGATGATCGGCGACCTTTCGTCCGCCTGAATTTCACAAAAATTGATATTTGAACTCCCCAAGGTAAGGGCTACATTTTGATAGTCTTTAGGCCATGTTTGGCTAAGTTTTTATAATTTTCTAAATCTAGGAATTTGGGAAAACACGTGTAAACTTGTAGGTTTCGTGTAGGATCGGAGATTTGGCGATTAATCGGGCTTCCAGTCGTTCCCTCAAAGTTATACGACGATAGCTCGAGGTAAGAATTTCTAGCCTATGTCATATAGGTGAAATACATGTTTTATATTTTGACGACGAAATTGTGAACCGGGCAAAATTCATGTGTTAATCTTAGGCCCGTTAATTATGCACGCGCTTGAACGTAAAAATCATGTCTACTTTTACACGAGCACGTTGAGTTGGTTATGTGGGTCAAAGGGGAATACAAATTCATGCCGGGGTAATCTTCTCAATGTTGGAGAATTGTAGGAGCGACGGCTACTGTGCATGGTTTAAGGCATGACTTACCATGGCACTTGGGGATGCAATGGTTGTAGGCTTGGACTAGTCGTTGGCATCGCAGTTTAAGGCTTGGACTTGCCGCTACCGGATGAACACGTATTTCCTCCCTAGAGACTATTTTGATATAAATTATGAGGTTAAGGCATGATTTATCATATATGCATATGTTAGAAATTGTACACTCAGCATATCACTGAGCAGTAGAGCTTTACTCCATTGCAGGTGAAAAGAAGAAAGGAAAGAAGAAGTGTGAGGAGTGAGACCGCGGGAGCGACGGGGATCCTTCTCTTGCATATATTTTGTTTTCAATTCCAAATGTTGTGAAAATGTAATTTTGAAAAGTTAGAACAGTTTACTTCAACTTAGGAGATTCGGAATGACTTAGAATGTTGTAATATATCATAAAACTACTTTTGGTTTTGTTGGAACGTATCTGAACTCATGGATGCGTGTTTTGAATACTTACCTTGCCGAACTCGGATTTTTGGAGGATTATAATAGTTCTTTTGTGTTTTCAATCCAAACAAGCCTTAACTTGTTTTGTTATCGTTTCTTTCAATGATTAGTAAATTGTTTATGTGTTCTTGCAACCTCGTTTGAGCTGGGGAGTTTTGGATTGATGAGTGGACGTCGTGAAAGGGTTTTAAGTGAAGGTTGTTTGGCGCCTTAGGCAAAATTCTGTAGCATTGTGCAAGATTCTGCTAAACGGTTATTCGACCGGTCGAATGGGGTCGTTCGACCGGTCGAAAGGGGTCGTTCGACCGGTCGAAATGCCCCCTGTCAGAAATCTTTTTCTATACCTTCTGAAAATTTTTAAAAGGTTTTGATTGGTTCTTAGGGTACCTTTGGGACCCCTTTCAACATAAATTCATCCGATTCAGATTATAATAACGTTTTCAATTTTATACAAATTTTACAACTCGGAGGGTAATGTTTCCAAAAGTTTTATATATTTAAGGTTGTTTTAAAGTTCTTTTCCGCTGCGTATAGTTATTTGATGGTTTGATGAGCCTTGGTGGTGTGTCATGTGTCCTATTTCCGCACGTTAGCGGGATGGGTCGTGACAACAACTTTTGCTCATATTCCATAACCTAGAGAGAGAAGAAGGCAAGAAGAAGAAGAAGAAGAAGAAGAAGAAGAAGAAGAAGAAGAAGAAGAAGAAGAAAAAGAAAAAGAAGTTCAAGGTTTTTCATGGACTCCATCAATAACTCCATGATTTCATCTCGATCAATGGCCAACTAAACTCCTATTCTAGGATTTCAATGAAACCCTAGCTATGTAAAAGCGTTCTATTTATGTTGTCTTTTAGTTTTACTAGTATTCCAAGGATGATGATTGTATGCTTGAGGATTTGTTTATAAAATCGTATTTAATGCTTAAATAATTGTTTTCAAAGTTTATTCTTGTCTTAGATCTATTTTGATTTTAATGTGCTCCACAGTTCATATTTCTGGTGATTGTATGAGATGTTTGCATGCAATTGTGCCTATGGAACTAAGGTTGTAATCATTGAATATGCCATGCTTAGGGGAGATGGAGCGTGCTACAACCCTAGTCTAGTGC
The DNA here is from genome assembly GCA_033977485.1 of Hydrangea macrophylla. Taxonomy (NCBI): domain Eukaryota; kingdom Viridiplantae; phylum Streptophyta; class Magnoliopsida; order Cornales; family Hydrangeaceae; genus Hydrangea; species Hydrangea macrophylla. The sequence goes on along the minus strand of CM066999.1, from coordinate 77,043,828 downwards.
AAGACATTCCATGCTAACCACAGATAGGATATGTTAGTAATTAGATCTCAGTTATATTTTTGACGGAGGAATCGGATTAACAACAACGATTCCCCATAATCATCCATATACAGTAATCTAAAAGATTGCATAAATGAATCTTTTATCTAGTTAGCGGTAGATTTGTGATCTTAGATCCTTTTCTCCTATATCTTTTCATAAACTATATTTATTGTTTTAATTAGTTAGTTAATTATTAGTTTAAATAATTTTTTCAAAACTCTTTATCCAAAATAACTTTCTCTAGTTCTAAAAATTCAATAAACAAACTGATCTTATTTTTAGTCGTCAATTAGAATTATTATTTTAGAATCTAAATAACTTCATAGTGCAATCCCTGAGGATTCGACCCCTACTTATTGTTATATTCATATTTTTAGTAGGGTTAATTTATCTTGATTTTGACAACATCACTCATCTAAAAAATTTCTCACAACAAGATGTAGGTTAATATTTTGAAGTATGAAATTACACAATAGACATAATTTTGGGAGTGAAATTTCTCACCCATGTTAAACAAGATTTCTCACAGATTTTGGGAGTGAAAAAATTTTGAAAGAGATATTCCACCCTCCAAGTTGGGGTTAATATCACACTTCACACAAGTTTTTAAGTAGTGTACCATTTCTCACACATGTAATTTCTTACAACAATATGAACGTTAAAATTTTGAATGTGCAATTCCACACTCCAACTGATAGTAATTTCTGACATCGGACTGAAACTTAGGAGTTCGATATGCTAATTGTAAGGTAGCAGTCATGGGTTTAAGTTCACCTAGACCTAATTGTTTGTAAACCGAGTAGGATAGGAGATTCACACTCATTCCTAAGTCAAGGAAAGCCCGATGAATGACAGTGTCACCTATGATACATGAAATCGTAGGTGTTCTGGTATCCTTATATTTTGGAGGAGCGTGTTGGAAAATCGAACTTACTTTTTCGGTGAGGAAGACCTTTTTTGGAATATGACTACGCAACTTGCACTTTTGAGTGCATAGGTCTTTAAGACATTTAGCATAAGTAGGAATTTGTTTAATAGTGTCGAGGAATATAATATTTATTTTTACTTGTTTAAACACCTCGAGTATATCTTCAGTTTTCGACCCTTTCTTTGAAAAATGTGACGGTTCCTCAATGTTTGGTGGGAAAGGCATTTTCGGAACATAATTAGTTGGAGTCGGTTCATTTTCTTTCCTAATTCGACTCGTATCCTCACCCTTCTCTTGATTTGAATTAATGTTCACATCTTTCAAAATCATCTCTCGGAATCTCCATAACTTCTTCCTTTCGTGTAGTCATCCTAGTCGAGACGGCATTTACTAGCTCACTCGTACCCTCAATCTCATAATGTCCCTTAGGGTTTTGAATAGTTTGACTAGGCAAGTTACCTCGTTTCTACGACTCACTGCATTAGCTAGTTGTCCCATTTGAGACTCAAGCTTCGCAATGGATTATGTGTGAGAGTGCACTATTTGTGCTTTGTGTTTCGATATTCTTAAGGGACGCTAATACCTTCTCCTCAAAGGTGTTATCCCTTAGAAGGTTAGGATTAGGAGGGGGTTGTTGGTATTGACTCTGTTGAAAGTGGGGTCAGTAAGTATTAGGAAAATTAGTCGTCTCATTATTATTATTAGATCTCTATGAGAAGTTAGGATGACTTCTGCATGGGGCATCCAGATTGTTTGTCAAAGGATTATAATTATTCGTGGGAATTGTTGAATAGAGTTTATGTGTTGCTCCACGAATTCCGGAAATTGAGACGCGAATGGGCATGCAAGTGTAGAATGCGAAAGGTCGGAACATATTTGACAAATTTCGTAAGAGGTGAGCCCGTCGTTTAGTTCATCATCATAAATCGGTCAAGTTTTTTAGATAGTTCTTGAAATTCAATTGAGTAACTTGACTCGAACTGCTCCTCTCGCTTAGGTTGAAGGGGAAGGCACCCCTTAGGGCGTATCGATACGGCTTGATGCCTCGAATTTTCACTTAACGTTTCAAAAAAATTTCATGCCCCATCGACGCTTTTGTGTAGGAAGGTACCTGCACAAACAACATCGACGGTATTACGAACTAAGGGACAAGTCCCTCGTAGAAGATCTGCACCAATTGCCACTTGGGAATTTGATGATGTAGGTAAGAGTGCAAGAACTCTTTAAATTGTTCCCAAGTGTCATAGAGCGTTTCCCCATCTTGCATCACAAAGTTCATTATGGATTTTCTTATTTGATTAGTTCTTGTAATGTGGAAAAACTTTTGTAAAAATGCGATATATAATGCTTCCCATGTTCTAATAGTGTTTGGCTCAAGAGATTGGAGCCAATACTTAGCTTTATCTAATAAGGAGAATGGGAAGAGACGCAATTTTAATTCATCATCAGTTAGATTTTAAATTTTCAATGTAGAGCATATGTCTTGGAACTCTCCTAAGTGATGATAAGGATCTTCTTTAATATGGCCATGGAATGAAGGGAGCAGCGCAATGGTAGATGACTTTATCTCAAAGTGAGACGCCATCACCTCCGGTAATTTGATACATGCTTGTGGCGTATAGGCTGTAGGAATGAAATAATCTTTTAGCTAAGGAGGTTGAGGTACGCTAGGGTTATTTCTATTATTTTCGTTATTCCCGTTGTTTCCAAGTCGACCATTGGAATAGGTTCAAAGACAATAGTTTGAGTTTTTCTTAAATGTTAAAGGTGCTTTGAATTTTGGCCTGAAACGACGATGATGGTTTCAGAGTTGATTCGTCGTCTAACATCAATCGAGCTCTAGAAGCTTGGGTTGATGACCTAAGGACTCTTAAAGTACGTTCGAGTTTGAGGTTAAGCGGGTATAACTTGGGTTGCTTCGACTGGGTACCGAACATACACTACGAGAACTAATCTAAACTAAGATTGACTCAAACCAATTAAGCAAAGTAACAACGCAAATAAAGAGACCAGGCACACAATATTACTATGATGCATTCAATTATCCTATTATGCAGTGATTCGCGTCAAAGCCCAGTGCCCCCATTTCTTAGCTAATACACATGCAAATCACCCCTAAACTAATGCAAATAGTGCGTCTAAGCGGCCTAAGTTACAGTGGTCTGAAGCAATTTTAAAGGAAGCAATCTACTTCAATTTTTGCAAATTTTTTTTTGATTCGCGTAAGCTCCTTTAATGTGCTAAGCTCTTCTACTCTGAAATGCTAAATTTTGATGACTCGAGAAACTACAAAACAAATGGAAAAGTTAGTGACTCAAAACAAAAAAGGAAAATAAGAAAAAGAAAACCTAACCTAATATTTACGAATTAACAAAACTAATATTTTAAAACTAAAGGTAGTAATTTGCAATCCCCGACAACGGCGCCAAAAATTGATCTCGTTAAAATCAAGATATAAAAGTATACTCTACTTTAAAAGATTTGTAGTGTTGAAGTAGAGGTCGAACCCACAGAGATTGAAATACTAAAACACTTTAATTTCAAATCATAAAGGTAGTTAATTAAGAAAATAGAATTTTGATTTTGATTTGAATTAAACTAAGAAACTACAGAAATAAATCTAACTATGAAAGCGATTAAAAGTTGTTTTGATAAATATGTGTATTGAACCTAGGATTGCAAATCCACCACTAACTTCATAATAAGGATATTTATGCCTTCAATTAGATTATTACGTTGGATGATAATAGAGAATTGTAGCTACAAGCCCAATTCCTCCGTCAAGAAGATAACTACGATTCAAGCATCAACATAATTCATCTTCGGTTGGCACGGAGTGTCTCACACTAAACTAGGGTTGCAGCACACTCCGTCTTCCCTAGGCATGAACTATTCAACTACTTGATATCATAATTCAAATAAGCACCATTACATGTAGATAATCCATACAAGCACAACAAATATAGATCATTGAGCACATCACATCCAAAATAAATCTAAGATAAGAATATATTTTGAAAGCAATGATTTAATCAATGGAAGTACGATTTTATTATTCAAAATTCTCTAAATATGTAATCATCATCCATACATAATAAACTAAAAGAAAAGCATAAAATAACACCCTATTACTTGGCTAGGGTTTCATTGAAACCCTAGATCTTGGTCTAAGCGGCCATAGAAGCGATTAATGGTAAGAGGTTGTTGGAGGTGGCCACGAGAATCTTTGGTCTTCTTCTTCTTCTCCTTGCTTCTCCATCTTCAATGGCTGAAGTTTTAGTTGTTGAAGGATGTGTATATTATTGTGCAACCCCCAATTTGACTTAAAAGAGGATATATATAGATTTGGAACAAGTTTTGGAAGCTTTCCTAAACTTAATCGTACTAAAACTGCTTTATTTACATTTCTGGACGTATTAAGCCAATTCGGATCACACAAGGCTCTTCAGTACATCGAAATACGCATTTTTGGTTTTTAAACTGGTCGCACGTGCAGGCCACACGAGCAGGTCGCTCAAGCAAAATGCCCATTTCCCAACTTTTTCCAGATTTTCTCAACTTCACACACCGATCGTAGAACTGCGATAACTTTTGACTCGGACCTCGTACTGACTCACTGTTTGTGGCTACACATCCGTAATTCAAAGATCTACACTTTTTTTTCAAATCGAAAGTCTTCATTGTCAAAAATGCAATTTACCGAGACTACCACTGTCTCCAACTTTCACCGGAATCACCTTTTGAGCACAGAATGTCTTCCAGAGCCACTACATTAAAGCTCCAAAACCTACGAAATATAGAATATTTATTAAAAAAACAACTAATAACTAAATGAATTGGGCTAACAAAGCGTATCTTAAGGACTATAAACGAGAACTAATCGTTCCTGATCAGATACTGTTTTAGTTTATACTCACTCAGCTTTCAATAAGATGATGGCATTTTATGCCTGGACATTCCCCATCTAGACTCTCCTATTACTGACAATACAGGGGATGAACTTTACCATGCGTATGACTTTTGTAGGAAAAACAGGTTTAAAATTAAATCTAAACGCGCAGCGGAAAACAAAGTTCAAAACTTTTATTGGTAGCCTTGGATCTACTACTTATTAACTCTATAGATGCTCATAACAAGATGGAGAAGATTCTATACCTTAGGTCTTGAACCCAATTCTGATTTTTGTCCTTCTCCTTGTGTGTGCAGCAGCAACCTCTAGGAAATCTTCACCCTTATGTCTCCTCGAATGCTCCCAGAGTGGCTAGGGTTGGTGGGAACCCTAATAGTGAGAATAGGGAAGGTTTGGGAACTCTAAACAGGTTCTGCAGCAACTGGTACGTTAAAAACGATCAACTTTTATTTCTGGACGTAGCTGCCCTATTTATAGATTCCCAGAACCGACCTAACTTTCGATCGATCGAAGTGACTTCGATCGATCGAACTGTCGATCGATCGAACCTAGTTCGATCGATCGAAGTGACTTCGATCGATCGAACTGTCGATCGATCGAACCTAGTTCGATCGATCGAACCTGTCTAGACTTCAATCGATCGAAACAACTTCGATCGATCGAACCAGTCTTGACAGCATTCTCATTTGCCTTTCCAAGCATTCTGGCGGAGCTAAGAGTGGGACCTCCTAGGTTCTTAATTACTGGCTCCGATTAATTATTATTCCATCTAGTCAGTACTCTTGACTAAGGAATCAATAATTAATCAATTATCATTAATGCCACTATAAAATGATAATTGCACTCCAGTGCATAAGAACATAATCACACATACATAAGTGATTGCTAGACTTGTATAATATGATACGCATGTCCCTCTACCAGGCAGTATTCGTATCTATCATTGGGATGTATGTCTTAAGATACTATCGACCCAATAGATAGTACATCTTATATTCCTCAAGTATCATTCACTACTCTTGGATTACTAAACATGTCAACAACAACACTTTGTTGACAAGGCTGGCCAGCTCTCAGTAATCACTCCTAGTGACATTCTCGAGGGAATACTTACTCTTCGTTTTATTGAAGAGGGTAGAATTCCATCTTGACAATATATGTTCCCAACGTTGCATACTTGATTTACCCAAGATACCCAGGTGTTGATCTTGCAAGACCTCACTGATTGGTAAGTCAAAGCAACCAAGCATACAACTTGCGTCCATAACTGTCTCAGGATTAAGGACATGTATCCCTATACAAGTTTTGAGTTCCTATTGACGGTGACAGCGTTTAGGTGTCAATAGGTTTAACTCAGGTCCGTCAATGCACCGAGTGCACTAGCATATTAACCAAGAGTCAAAGACTCTTATGAATGAGATTCATCATTCTACCCCGTAGACGTTAATCATGCTACAGTGTATACCTGATAAGTTATCCAGACTTATCATCCACTGTGACTTATTTGAAACAACAAGGATTTGTGACTCATATCTCACATGTGTAATCACATACACAAATGAACCACATACAATGTTGTTTAAGGATTCCAGTCTAATATTCATCTCATGAACTAACATGCATAAATGCATTATGATATTCCATTGTCCAACTAACTGGTTTGAGGGCATATTCCCAACAAACTCCCACTTGCACTCATAACCATATAGCGTTAGTACTAACACTAGCATAGTCTCTGTGACTTGTCAAAATCCTTAACCCGTAAGGTTTTGCATAGGGACTGATGATCATCGACTGAAACAATCCATAGTAAAACATCTTCATGTTATACTATATCCCTAGACAAAAGACGTCACATGACATGTATCCAGTAAAACTAATTTGAACATTGTCCAAAACACCATCACCCTGCATATATCCGCTAGTTCTTTCTCAAGCCCTAGAGAATATATACTTTATGATAGTTTAGAAAACTGAACATTCATTTGGACTGATATCTGTGAACAACCTCAATGGTATAACTGATATCCATACCTAACATCACATACAAAGTTTATCAATAGCGAAGGCTTATGATATAACTTTCATGTGATCTCTTTCATCTTGTATCCCAAGATACAAATCTTGAAAGAGCAATAGGTTATGTTCAAAGGTGAAAAACCTTTATCGAAACGTTCCACGTTGAATCTAGCCAGCAACTTTCTGATATAGAAGTTTGAGACAATCTCATTATCTTAACTTTCTGATCTTGAATGAGCAAAAATCATAAGATTATAGCTCGCCTCACCGAGATCATAAATATCAAGTATACTGTAGAAACTTAACCTTAATCATTGATGATACTACTTTAACATATCGCAATGATAAAGATGTCATCAATATATGGAACCATAATCACCACCACACTTCCTTTGCGCAAGGATCCTTTCATCCACTTAAGCTACATCCACACTTTAGATGAATCCAAAGTATTTTGACCAATATGTCAAAACAGATGTCCTTATCTCTGGATGATTGCTTTAGTCCATAGACTTATGCAAATCACATACCAGAGCTTCCTTATCACAAAACTTCAATGCACCAGGGAATTTCAACAATGTTGAGAATTCTCCCACTGCAATGAAGTACCAATGTAGGAATGGATGAAGAGGTAGTAGATTTTAGTTCTAGATGATTTATAGATTGCTTTAAGATATAAATTACTTTACTCTTTTATATTATCTTTCCTTTGCAAAATTTGGTCTCCAACCAACTTTTGTTTTCTCTGGAAACACTACAAAAGTATTATACTTCTAATCTAGATTCAAAAGGCTCATCATTTCTTTACACCAAAGTGCTAGACATCCTTATCCAAAGTTACCATGAGAAAGAAGTCGCATTCTTTTCACAACTTTGGGGATGTCTATCGAAAAGATTTGCTTTTGAATAAGATCCAGTATATACATTGTAGTTCCATCGAGAAAAACAAGGAATAGTAGTAACTCTAAATAACTCATCCCATGACCCAGTCATATCTAAAAGAAGATAGTTCCTTCAACCTGCTACACCATCCCGTGGAGGCGCACTAGGTGTAGACTGTCGAGAAAGAATCTCATTCTTATCTCCTTTGGACAATAAATACATTAGATAGATACTCACCATTTTGATCAAATCAAAAGGTAATGATATTCTTTTACCAATTACTCTTCATTCCAAAACTTTTGAATTTCTTCAAAATTGAGGATGAAGATGCAATAAGTAAATGTATATCAGTATCCAAAGTAGTCGAAACTACTTTTCAACTCTAATGTTTATTGCCCTACATACATGAGTATGTCCTAATTCTAATAAGTCCTTGGTCGTGTGATTTTCAAAAGAAAAGTCACCTGATCATATTAGCCTCTAAATAGGATTGACAAACAGGTAGTGGTTTCAACAACCAAAAAAGTTTTAGGATCCAATCCTTTACTCCCCATTTATCCTAATTTAGATTAACATGATCTGATCACATTTACTCTCTAAATAGGATTGACAAATAGGCAATGGTCTTAGCAACCGAAAGAGTTTAGGATCCTATCCTTTACTCCCCATTTATCCTATTTAGATTAAATATGATCTAACCTCAAAACCAAAAGTCATAGAATTAGTTGAGGGTGCTATCCTTTTAGATGGTAAAATACCCACGAGTCATTTAAATACTACATTAGATAATATATGAGAAACAAGAGTAAATTGGTGAGATACTTGCTTGACAAGTTATTTAGATCACATAAAAGAACGCTTTCTTTTAATCAAGAATTTCAGTACCAAAATCAAAAGAATAAATATTATTCATTAATTCAAAACTGAAATCCATCTAATAACTCCAAAGTTTTATTACAATATAAAACTATTAATCTAATAGCAACTCTTGCATCAGATCCCAAAAGGCAATCAAGATCTTCTAATCACTGCACATTCTTATTTTCCAATTCCCTGCAACAATTACAGATATAATTTAGAAAATATAGAATTAGTGCCCATAGTAGTTGAAGTATCAGTTTTTCAACTTACTTCAAAAACTAGTGAAAGGATCGTACCTTGCCTTTTGGCAGTCAAGTATTCCATACAGTTCCTTTTCCAATGCCCTCTCATGCCACAATGGAAACACTTTCCTTTTGGCACGGCACCAGCCTTTCCCTTTCCAAGTCTTGCCTTCTTCCCAACAGTTGGCTTAGGCTCACCTATCCTTGAGTCTTGCTTCTCCTTCTCTGAACTTATGCTCTTAGGCTTAGTTCCAGAAGATGAAGCCATTCCAATGTTCTGAACATTTGACTCCTCTTTGACTATATCCATCGTTGCCTCAAGAGAGCTCATCAACTCACTTGTTGAAAAAACTGTTTTACTCATTTTAAAAACCTTTTTAAATTGAGTGAATGATGAAGGCAACGAATGCAAGATTATGTCAACTTGAGTCTCACCATCAATGTCGGAACCAAGAACTTCCATTACTTTGAAATAAGTAATCATTTTAAAAACATGCTCTCTTATTGAAGTTCCTTCCAACATTCTGGTGTCCATGACTAACTCCAAGGCTCTAAGCCTTGCAGTTCGGCTCAGCTCCCCAAACATCTCCTCGAGGTTCAATATTATAGCACAGGCAGTGTTCAAAGGTTGATGTTGCTGCTTCAACACATCAGACAAAGAGTCTAAGATGCTAGAGCGAGCTATACCATCAAATCTTATCCACTGCCAATATTGATCCGCAAGATCAGTCGGGGTGTCATGGCATGGAATAGGTGGACAGGGAATGGTAAGAACGTATTTACATCCATTAGCAGTTAACAATTCATCCAGTTCCAGTTTCCATTCAACGTAGTTATTTCCAATTAGCTTATTCTGGATCATGGTTATAGCAACTGGGCTAGACATAACGAATCTGAAATACAAATAATATAACAGAGTTACATTATGGAAATCATAAATATGACAATTTATATGATACATTGGAATTCCCTTAACCAACTCATTAATTTTCTTCAGGATGTCAAGCCTATGAAATTAAGTCTCCGTGTGGCGATCATAACCTCATAGCCTGATTGGGAAACCCATCATGAATGTCATGCAACTCTTACAAAACAATTCATGACTCCTGAACTTTTGGTCTCTAAGTTTCTGGATAATGCTCCGTGTGGAATCCCTTACCCATAGCTTAGCTAGTGTTTACCATTAACTAGAATCCAATGACAACCGCCTCAAGTAGTGCCTCAGTGTAGTGGTCACCCTCTAACGCGTCTCATTGATTCTATCCAAAGGAAGTTCATATCTAGTAACCAATGAATAGTCTATCCTCCGTATGGAATGATCACCCATGGCTGGGTGACACAGAATATACTACCCACCTTACAATGAACCGTTTATGGAAGACCGTGGGAGTTATAAAATAAGTCCCTCTCCCACTAGATTTTTATAAGAAGTTCATATCTAGTAATCAATAAGAAATACCCTCCGTATGGAATGATCACCCATGGCTGGGTGACACAGAGTAATTCTCATACTTACAATGAACTAATAGGAATTTTTCAATTTGAAAAAAAAATTCTTCACATTGCCCATAAACATCAAGTGTTTGCTAATGTGTTGGAAAAAAGGTTTTTGAATTTCATTTTAGAAAACCTGTTTTACGTGCATGCAAGTAGTAACAATATATAAAATGCCAATCACAACTAAGCACATAAAACCAAAACTAAAATGGAATAAAGGCATTCAAACGATGCCTCTATCTCCCATGGCTCTATCTCCATAGAACCTCCTTCTTGGTTTGGTCGCCTCCAGCTCCATCTTCATGGACAACGGCTCCTTGCTCCATCTTCATGGAATTTCTAATTCTATTACATTGGTCCTATGCTTCTTTCGAAGCTTACAATTTTTCTAGAAAAAGAAATTGCAACAATTAAATAAAAAGGCTAGGGAAACCGGTGCGACTTTCCTTTTCGTAGGATTGAAGTCGCAGCGCCCTTTACATATGCCTTAAAACCAAACCAATAATTAAAAATAAACACCAATCTCAAAACAAAATTTAAAAGACTTGGTGCCACGGGAGATAGCGGACTAAGCTTGCTGCAAAAGGGTTAGTCACACGCACAACCACGCATATATATAACAAATATATGTACCATTGGAACCCCTAATTGATTCACACAGTATATAAACTCTTTACATACTGAATTAGAACTTAAAACAGCATCACTGCTCTGTCACACTTCGATCGATCGAAAAGGTTCGATCGATTGAACCTTCGATCGATTGAACATAGTTCAATCGATTGAACTTTCAGTTTCACAGAATGTTTTGAAAAACTTATAGAATAAATAAAAATTTAAAGTAAATGTTTTAAAACCTTTAAATCTGTAAACTGAACACCTGGACAAAAGAGCAGTCTCGATCGATCGACCAACATTCGATCGATCGAACAGAACCAAAGTTCGATCGATCGAAACTAGTTCGAACGCTTGAGAACAGATGATGTTCGATCGATCGAGACTACTTCGATCGATCGAACCCACCTTGCATCCAATGCAATCACAGATTTGTATTCTGCTGCATAAACACTGCAGAAACGGATCTGTGACGATGCAGTTTTGAAAACAGTCCTAAAATCAACATGCAAATCAAAACTAGTGTTCCAAAACGCATCTATAGATCCAAATAAGCGAGGCTCTGATACCAATTGTAGGAAAAACAGGTTTAAAATTAAATCTAAACGCGCAGCGGAAAACAAAGTTCAAAACTTTTATTGGTAGCCTTGGATCTACTACTTATTAACTCTATAGATGCGCATAACAAGATGGAGAAGATTCTATACCTTAGGTCTTGAACCCAATTCTGATTTTTGTCCTTCTCCTTGTGTGTGCAGCAGCAACCTCTAGGAAATCTTCACCCTTATGTCTCCTCGAATGCTCCCAGAGTGGCTAGGGTTGGTGGGAACCCTAATAGTGAGAATAGGGAAGGTTTGGGAACTCTAAACAGGTTCTGCAGCAACTGGTACGTTAAAAACGATCAACTTTTATTTCTGGACGTAGCTGCCCTATTTATAGATTCCCAGAACCGACCTAACTTTCGATCGATCGAAGTGACTTCGATCGATCGAACTGTCGATCGATCGAACCTAGTTCGATCGATCGAACCTGTCTAGACTTCAATCGATCGAAACAACTTCGATCGATCGAACCAGTCTTGACAGCATTCTCATTTGCCTTTCCAAGCATTCTGGCGGAGCTAAGAGTGGGACCTCCTAGGTTCTTAATTACTGGCTCCGATTAATTATTATTCCATCTAGTCAGTACTCTTGACTAAGGAATCAATAATTAATCAATTATCATTAATGCCACTATAAAATGATAATTGCACTCCAGTGCATAAGAACATAATCACACATACATAAGTGATTGCTAGACTTGTATAATATGATACGCATGTCCCTCTACCAGGCAGTATTCGTATCTATCATTGGGATGTATGTCTTAAGATACTATCGACCCAATAGATAGTACATCTTATATTCCTCAAGTATCATTCACTACTCTTGGATTACTAAACATGTCAACAACAACACTTTGTTGACAAGGCTGGCCAGCTCTCAGTAATCACTCCTAGTGACATTCTCGAGGGAATACTTACTCTTCGTTTTATTGAAGAGGGTAGAATTCCATCTTGACAATATATGTTCCCAACGTTGCATACTTGATTTACCCAAGATACCCAGGTGTTGATCTTGCAAGACCTCACTGATTGGTAAGTCAAAGCAACCAAGCATACAACTTGCGTCCATAACTGTCTCAGGATTAAGGACATGTATCCCTATACAAGTTTTGAGTTCCTATTGACGGTGACAGCGTTTAGGTGCCAATAGGTTTAACTCAGGTCCGTCAATGCACCGAGTGCACTAGCATATTAACCAAGAGTCAAAGACTCTTATGAATGAGATTCATCATTCTACCCCGTAGACGTTAATCATGCTACAGTGTATACCTGATAAGTTATCCAGACTTATCATCCACTGTGACTTATTTGAAACAACAAGGATTTGTGACTCATATCTCACATGTGTAATCACATACACAAATGAACCACATACAATGTTGTTTAAGGATTCCAGTCTAATATTCATCTCATGAACTAACATGCATAAATGCATTATGATATTCCATTGTCCAACTAACTGGTTTGAGGGCATATTCCCAACAACTTTTACCCGGGAAAAGGCTCTACCGGGGATGGACCTATTGGGGTTAGAGATGCGGGGCAGGACCATGACGCTGATGATTATGTATACGCCAATTGAAGACTAGGATAGATATTAGCTCTAAGTCGGTTGGCGACTTTATTATTATGTTTTGTAGTAAGCCATGCGTTGTCTCAAGACTCTTTTATATTACGTTTAGACACTCTGATGTAATAGTTAGTAAGTTCTGTTATGACCAGTGAGTTCAGTTGTTATTACTGTCTCTTACTTTACTGTTTAGAACTGCATGGTGTGGACAATTCAGTGACTTCACTAGTCATTCTCAAAAAGGAAATTTATTTTTATCTATTTTTGCTGTTCTGTGGTGTGACAACATATAAAAGACAAAAAAAATTTTTTGACTTGAGGGCACACAAAAGACATCTTTATAAGCCCATAATGTAACCCAAAAATACTTAAATGACTAACCTTAAAGGTACTCATAATCGAGACACTTAATTCCCATTTTTTTTATGCGCTACATAAGGGGATGTAGTGCTCTCCCAACCGATAAATCCCCCACCCCATGGGACTCGAACCCACAACCATCTGCAGGTGGGATGTAATCCCTTATCACAGAGCTATCCCTTGGTCTTACTTGATTCACATGTTAATTACACTATTTAACATACTTAAGGACCTCTAAACACTATTCGAAAATAAACACGTCAATCTACAAAAATTATAAATAGTCCTTACAATAATTTATCCTACAATTTAATTAATGCCACAAATATTATGTTATAAAAATAAGGAAACATTAGAAATTATAACACATAAATAACCAGAAAAATTACAGGTGTTACACGACTTCAAATAGGTGTGTTGTTAAAATGACTTCAAAGAGTCGTTTCTAGCATGATTTGCAGCCATATTTGAAGTCCTATTTAAAGTCGTGTTTTGAAAAGACAACTTAAAGAAAAATCATCATTTGAAGTCGTCTTTTCAAAAGACATTTTTTGGAAAAATAAAAAGTTTGGAATATAAGTTGAACAATCAAAAAGGTTAGGGGATTGATCAATGTGGTAAAAAAATTCCCTAACCCCCACCCCCCTCTCTCTGTGTGTAAACATTTACTCTCTCTTAGGCGCTCTCTCTTCCTGGGGGTTATACCTTCAAAAGGTCTTCTTGGTTGATATTGTTTCTATCACACCCGTCCCGGGAAATCTAATTATTTTAAAATACAAAATTGATTTATTATGCATTATTAATATTGATTAATAATTGTGGATGTGGTTGACGTGAGTCAACGGTGAGTGTCAATCGGGGACACAAAAATTTGTTAATCAATGAGGGATTGACATGAGTAAATGAAATTTATATGATTTTAAATGTTATTTGACTTTACTTGATTTTCATGAATAGTAACTATACTTGTATAGTATAATTTCTGGTAGTTTGATCTAGTCTTAGATCATTTTGAATACTATGGCGAGAACATGAGTGACACGTTGCATAAAAAGTAGGTGGTCTAGAGATGCTACGGAGATTAGTTTTTGGATCCTTATTTTGGACCCAAACAGAACTTAGATGAAAACTTTTTTAAATTTAAGTTTTCACTCGTGAAAGGATAAAATGGACGTGTGCGACGTTTCAGGAAATAATTAGAAGTTTTGAAAACTTGTGAGGATGTAAATGTAATTTCAAAGACTCGTGTCTATATATAGTAAGTCCAAGATATTTTTCATTTCAAAATATCTCAAAACCTTTGGGGATCTTAGGAGAAAAAGGGAGATTTAGTTCTCCAGACTTTGCGACGCCGATTGACGATCTTTCGTCCATCAGTTTTTCACCAAATTTCATATTCAGACTCCTCGAGGTATTAGCTACATTTTGTTATCTATTAGGTCATGTTTGGATAACTTTTTATAAAAATCCTAATGTTGGAATTTTGGGGAAAACGCGTGTAAACTTGTAGGAATCGCTTGAAATTCAAGATCCGACATTTAATCGGTCCCCTAGTTCATCCTTCAAAATTATAGGATGTTTGCACGAGGTATAAATTCTAGTCCTATGTATTATAGGGAATTTACATGTTTTGAGTATCCGACTTGATATTTTAGATCCGGGCAAAATTCATGTATTAATTAGGCCCGTTAATTATGCACATGAAAATGCCATGAAAGCACGTATATTTGATTATATGAGCATGCTATGTGTCTATGTGGGTTGAAGGGGGGTTTAGTACAATTTCATCCAGGGGCAAGCTCCTCGATGTTGGAGGATTATAGTAGCGACGGCTACTATGCAAGGTTTGGGAGAAGGCCCAGCTAGGGTATTGTACATGGTTTGGGAGAAGGCCCAGTCAGGGCACTGGATGAGTGGTAGGGAGAAGGCCCTCCACGGCATCAATTCCATCGTTTCATTACTGGATGAACGTGTACCACTCTCCCTAGATTCCATTTTGGTGTGCTTTGATATGTTAAAGCATGAATTGACATATAAGCATATGTTTAGAATTGTATACTCAGCATATAGCTGAACAATGGAGAGTTATTCCATTGTAGGTTTGAAGAATGGAAAGAAGAAGCGGGAAGAGAGAGGTCGACGGGATGCGGGTTTGCTATTATTTATATTGTTATTTTCCTTCCCGATGTTGTAATAATGAGAATTGAGAAGTTTGAACTCTATACTTAACTTGTAATCCGCGGATGGATTTGTAGGATTGAACTGTTGTAAAATCGCTTTTGGTTACATGTTTTGAATGTGTAACTTGTCAAACTCGGATTTTGGAGGAATGTAATAATACTTTTTTGTTTTAATCCAAACAAGCCTTACTTCGTTTCATTACCATTCTTAGCGAGGATTAGTATGATGTTTATGGGTGCTTACAACCTTGATGGACTTGAAAAGTTTGGATTGAAAGTGTAAGAGTTAGAGAAGTTTAGAAACGTGGAAGGTTGGGTGCCTCTTGGCAAAATTCTGCTGTCATAGGGATTTCTGTCAGGGGGTCATTCGATCGGTCGAAGGGGGGTCGTTCGACCGGTTGAAATGAACCCTGCATGAAATCTTTTTCTACCCCTTTCGGAAATTATTTAATGTTTTGATTGGTTCTTAGGGTACCTTTGGGACCCCTCTTAACATAAATTCATCCGGTTTGAAATATAATTACGTTTTCAAATTTATACAGATTTTACAACTCGGAGGGTATTTTTTTCAAGGGAGTTGTATACTTAATGTTGTTTTAAAGTATTTTTCCGCTGCTATAATCTTTTAAATGAGTTGGATGAGCCTTGGTGGCGTGCCACGTGTCTTATTTCCACATGTAGTGGGATGGGTTGTGACAGTTCCTTTTTAAAAGGATATTGTTCCTCTTAAGTAGGGGTGGGCATTCGGTCAGTTCGGTTCGATTTGGCATAATTCAGTTCGGTTTGGAGAATTATCAACTGTTAACTGACTGAAATGTAATTCGGTTGAATTTTGAAGAAATGGATGCTTGGCTAAGTCTGTTTAGCAAATCTTTTTTATTTGATATCTAATCCATTTGAGAGATGTATTTAAAGGCTTGTAGTTAATAACAAGTCTAGGGGCTCCTCTTTCAATTTTTGCATTTTTGTTAACATAAAAAGTAGAACAGCTCCAAGGGGATTTACTTTTCCTTATAAGGTTTTTATCCAAAAAACCCTGTATCTCTGTCTTGCAGAATTCCAACAATTCTTTACTCATTTGAATAGGACGTGCTTTTGTGAAAATTTTGTTTTCATCAAAGTCCTTTTCATATGGTAATGAGATAATATGTTTTTTCCTATGCCAAAATGCATTGGGATGTTCAGAACAAATATTGTCTTCTAGAAGTTTTTGGAATTTCTCAATTTTTGTTTTTAAAACAGTTTGAGAGAGTTGATCCTCAATTCTTTTGCAAACCAATTCTTCTTTAATGAAACATATTTATTTTTCTTTAAAAACAAGATTCACCTTTAGAGTGTGGATTTCTGTTTCCATAGATTCATGGATGAATTTGAATAAAACTTCTTCATCCATTAACTTTGTTGACAAACCATTTTTGGTAACAGAAAATGGTTGATAATGGACAGAAAAGGAGTTCCCGTTATAACTGGTTGGTTGAGATTTTTAACCAATATGAAAGTGGTAGAGACACAAATTCTTTGATTACAAATGTTAGCTTGAGGGATTTTATACTTCATTTCCAATTGGCTTCCATTTGCAGCATTTAGATTCTGTGTGTTTTTTTGGAAATATTTAAAAGGAATTAACCCTTCCTTTATACAATTCATATCATAACCAAAATCCACTAGCGCCATAGTATCCAAAATATATTCTCCTTTGATAACAAGAGATACTTGGATATACCACTTTTGATAAATGACCTTTCTACATAAAATATTCTTTCATCAAAATTTTCAGAATGGTGATTATCCTCAATTTTGATTCCTTTTCCTTTATCAAAAGCTTTAAATTGATCTTTTGTTTCTTCTAAAGCAAGTGCTTCATGCTCTTTCATTTCCAAAGTTCCTATTCGGATTTTTAGATCCCTAATAGAACTTTTGAGATCATTTATTTCACCTTGTAAATCCTTTATGGAAGGAATATTGCTTTTAGATTTAGGTTACTTTGTAACTATCCTAGCTACAACATCTTTGAAGTTATGAGCTTCATTATTAAAATCTTTTTGTTTATGAATTTGATTTTCTCCTGAAATTTCTCCTTCCTGAAGTCTCATATAATCCATGATAACCTTTTTCTTTTCTTCAGGATTAGAGATTTTATCAATTATTTTTAAAATCAAACTTTCTTCAGCAGAAATAACATTTATGCTTAAACCATTCATTTTTAAAATTGATTCATAAAAGTCAATTTTACCTTTACAAAGATCATAACACCCTTCTTCTTCCTGTCCTGATTCTTCTTCTTCTTCTTGTTCATTTAAACTTTCTGGAGGATCTTCTTCTTTTTCAGAAAGATCATTAATCCCATAAATATCTTCCAAAGCTTTTTCTTCTTCGTCGTCTAGAAGCATTATGGATTTCAATTGATTTTTCAAATCTTTATCAATATCCAAAGCATTTATCTTTTGCTTTGTAGTGCATTTATTTTTTATAGTGCCTTGGTTTTCCACATTTATAGCAAATAGGGACCGATGCCTTTTTCTTAAAATTTCTTTTAGGAGGATGAGATTTAGAGAATTTTTCTTTTGGTTTAGAAAAGCTTTTTCCTGATCTAGACTTAAAAGTTTTCTTTTTAAAAACTTTTTTCCTTTTGGGTTTTCTCTCTTGAATACCCATATCATAGCCAAATTGGCCACAAAATTCTCCCAATTCCATATTTCTTGTGCGACGTTCTCTTTTCATTTGTTTCTTTAGCTTTATGTCATTACATAAGGCTAATCCTTCAGCACATATTTCACTTATGAGTTCACCATATGTAAAAATATGGTATGGAAGTTGGTTATCATTTTTCTGCCTAATGCGAGTTCTAACCTTTTCAGCAAAAAGGGTTGACAATCCTGCAATAAAACTTTCTTTCCAGAAATCTAGGTTAGAATCATGCTGATGTTGTCAAAATCAAGCATTTTTATTAACCTTATTAAAAACGTAGTATGTTGGAAGTAGGGTGTTGAGTCCACAGGGATTGATACAAGAACACCATTTGGGAAGTTTAGAAACTAATTACATTGTTTAAAAGAAATGAATAAGAAAAGATGATAAAAAGGGGAAATATGACTTTGCGTCTTTTGGGGTTTTTTGAGGATAAAAGGGAAAACTAATCTAAAAAGCAATAGGTTAGGATCATTCCCTCCATCTTGGGTCACAACAAGATGAATTGGACTAATGTTTCAAGAACATTCTAAGGTAACATCTCATTGTGGCATATTATCAAACACAAGGAGTGCAACTATGGGTTAGAAGAAAGGAGCTTTGAGATTTCCATAGAAACGGATTTGAAGCTAACGTTTGACTATCAAGGATACAAGACATACAAGATGAAGCCTCCATGGCTTCGAATCCGAATGATTTGTCCTCCCTACACTAACTAATCTACTTGGTGGACAAATCACCTATCAAGTTTTCAAAAGGTAGTATTTAAAACCCAAGAGTTTGAACAATTAAAGATGCTTGACATCAAAGATGAAGACTCCAAGTGTTAAATCCCACACACAACATTTATCAAGCACATGGAAATCCATATGAAATACATAAGGTAGGATCCAAAGTCTAAGTTTTGACAATCAAAGATGCAAGACAAATAAGATGAAGCCCCTAGTTTTTGAATCCTACACAAATGAACCCTAGAAATGCTACAACATTAAATCCAAGAGTTCATGATCCAAAACCTAAGTACATCTAACTAATAATAGAAAACATAGCAAAATCATCAAAGGAAAAGAGATAGAAAATACACGAAGGCATTAAATCTTCAATTGATTGTTTCAAGTTTACAACAATGGAGAAGAAAATGGAAGGGAACCCAAGGGGGTTCCAAAATGAGAGCAAAGAAGAAGAAGAAATATAAAAAGCAAGATCTCTCCCAAAAACCTATCTCTTCATATTTATATAAAACCCACCAAATGGCAAACTTGTAAATAAAAAGGACGAAAACTACAGTAGGGGTGAATCGATCCGTGGCAAACGGGAGGATCGATCCGCTGTTCTTATATGCTCGCGGAATGTCTGTCCAGGATTACAGATCGATCCGCCCTTTGAGGCTGGATCGATCCGATATTGAAATTCTGGGCAGTAGCTTCCTTCAAATGAGCGGATCAATCCGCGGTCTAAGGCCGGATCGATTCGCCTTTGCTGAAACTGAATCCTTCCCTTTTTTATGAGATAAAAACCAAACGGGCTTGGTTCTCACTTTGAAGAAGTTCCCAAAACCTACAAGAAAGGGATTTTTATTATCAATAAGCGAACAACAACAAAAATACAATTTATTCATTAAATCTCCCGATTTAGGTGCTAATTTGTGTCCAATAAAAGTAAAATCATGAAGTTAAGAATGCAATATTAGACACGAATCACACACCCCCAACTAGCATGTTGCTAGTCTCTTAGCAACAAAGCTAAATAACCAAGAGATTCAAGAATAACCTTGCAAAATAATTTATTTAAAATGAAAGATAACCATTTTCGTGGGGAACACGATTGCATTGAGCATATGCAACAAGCTGTTAAACCTCTAGGTCACCCGTAGAGGCGGAATGTTGTCTTCGGAGGGTTCTCAGAATGATACCCACAAACATTTTGTTTTCTCATGATAGTTGCCCACTATCGAACGCCGACACTCAACATAGTCCCAAGAATTTTCAAGAGATTTTTGCACATGACACGTAAATCCAAAAAGTTCTTAAACTATCAAGGTTATTAGATAAACTTCATTAAGCTCAATCTTGGATGCGTGTGTGGTATGAAGTGCATAACTACAATTGTCAAGAAGATGGCAATGCTTTCATAATCCAAATTTTGTTCAAAACGTGCTTCAACTCAATTCTCACCAGTATTATACTCTAAAAATGAACACTTTCCATCGGGTAATACACTCGGGACATGCGGGCAAAAAGAGCAAAGGAAATGGATACCAAAGCCACACACATGCCAATGATGAAAAGTGTAAGCGTGAAAAACGAGTAAAAATTAATCTCATGAAAGATACCATTCACTAGAGGATGTGAAATAATTCAAACTACTTGTCATATTCGTCTCAAACTCCGAATCACAAAACTTGAGGATCAATTAGGACCTTGAGAGGGTTGTAAAGTGGGAAAGTGTTATGAGGTGAAGGACAAGGGGAAGGAAGTGAAGTGTTTGGGCACAAGCTTGGATTTATTGGAATGCATGGATACAAATAACCACAAGAGATTAATCATCCACAAATATTTCTTTGAAGCTCACAAAGAGAAGTACATTTGACTATGAAGCGCTTTTTCTATCTCTACACCTTTTTTTATATATATATTTATATATATTTTAGAACTTCATTTCTTTTCTTTTTTTCTCTGTACTCTCACAACAACACGATTCAATCTCTTTTACCACCTTACAACCACGATCTCATGCAAAGACATCCAAAAATGTAATTCAAACGCGGATATGGAAAGTGTGTGGTTAAGTGAAGGAAAGGTATGTGTGGTTGAGGCTAAAAATGGTGGAAAGAAGGACCTAAAATCATTTCCTCGGATGATGTGATTCTTTGTTCTCCACTACAATGACAAGCAAGCAAGAGTTTTGCATTCCACAAAAGTATTCCTCTAATGAACAATCAAAGCAAGAAGATGAGATTATCTACGACTTTTGTATATTTTTCAAAAAGAGAGAATTGAAGTATGTAACACTCAACAATTGTCACGCCCCGGAATAGCATAAATACAGAAAAATCAATTTCCTTTATGGGTCCATAGGGAATAACTGGTGATTGTCACTAACTTCCACACCACGCAGTTCTAGATAACAGAAATAACAACCCATAGTAATATAAAGGAAACCTATTATATTACCATCATCAGAGTTATTACAACAGCTACAGTGGAAATATATAAGGTTTGGTAGATGCCCAAGTACCAAATATAACAAAACAACAAAACAGAAAATCAGAAACTAATAACTATCTCTAGATCTTTAGCTTGTATAAACATCAGCATAGAAATCTTCCCTGGCATAGCCATCATCAGTGGGGCCACCCTCGGTGTATTCTTCTCCTAGATAGGTTCTATCGTTGTAGACTTCATCACATGTAAAATAAGGTACAGGATAGTCTGGACGAGGAAAGTCCAGGCAATAAAGGCCGTCAACTTACTGAGAGCTGAGTGAGTATAAACTAAAAAGGTACCAATTATCTAAAGTAAACACAAGCTTATGAAAACACGAAATAACATCTTACTAAAAAATAATAATATCTTGTTCCTTTATTCAACATCATTAACTAACCCTTATCGTCTTGTTATTCGAAGACCGAAATTCAACATACCCTGACTGAATGAAACAGACTTAATCGTTTAATCTCTAGGGATACACCTTCATTCCATCCACCACTTTTAAGAGTGTATAACACAGCTCACTGCATATCATGGACTCCACATCAGTCCGTCCCCAGCTTTTAAGAACAATGTATCCTGTTCACCGCATTTTAGGGACACAACATTTCGAACAAGGCTTATCATCTATTGCCACGACTTAGCGTTATCTACCAGACATCCAGCTCACCGCTTTTGAGAGTATAAAACACAGCTCACCGCTTTTAAGAGCATATCATAGATTATCCAGTCTATCTTAGGACTACTTGGTCCAGCTCACCGCTTTTTAGAGCATATGCACAGCTCACCGCTTTTAAGAACATATTATAACCAAACGTCCGTCCACGTACCATTCCCAGAACTTACCAAACCTACTTAAGTTACGTTCAAACATCAACACATGACAAATTCCTAATGTGGTCTGACTACTCTGATTAAAAGAAACGGATATCAAACTCACATAAGAATAAACATGGTGCCTAACGTCATTCCTTTAATCCATTATTCTTAATCATACTTAACTTTGTTGTCACATTATCCTTGATCAACCCCGACATCGCATAACGGAAGTTCGAATCGAGAAACGAACAATTTGACCCTTATTATAATAAACAAGCAAAGGAATCCATGTTCTGCCAACACCAATCGATTGGGCTAAGATCCAATCGATTGGGATAAAAATAATGTTAATCGATTGGGATGCCAATCGATTGGAATTCTATCCAATCGATTGGGTCCAGACTGATGGCAATCGATTGGTAATTGTGCCAATCGTCAATGTCAAAACCATGCATTTAACACATCTAAGCTTCATAATAACTTGTAAAAACATCACATAAAGGGACCACGTGAGTTAGGACTCACCAAGGGTGCATTTGGGTATATGTGTTCTTGAAAACCAAAGTTCTCTCTCTCTTCTATTCTTCTTCTTCTTCTTCTTCTTCTTCTTTCTACTTAGCTCTCTCTGCCTCTTCTTCTTCTTTCTTTCTTTTCTTCTTCTTCTCCTTCTTCTTCTTTCTTTCTTGCTGCCAAGAGAGTGTGCGTGTGTGTGGATATAGATATATGGATATATGTGTGTGTATAATCTAAGATATATATATATCAACTCTCTCTCTCTCTCTCTCTCTTTCAAGACTGAGCAAATAACTCCAAGGGCCATAAATGATCTTATATATAGAGAGGTTTGAGAGTGCCACACGTTCAAAGCTTAAGAAAAGAAGAAAACTTGTCTCAGTTTATGCCAATCGATTGGTATAGATGGCAATCGATTGGTAACAAATATTTGAAGGCAATCGATTGGAAATAATGGCAATCAATTGGTATGTTGCCACGTCATTACTTTTAGTCGGTAAAATGGCAATCGATTGGTAAAATGGCAATCGATTGGTATCCAAAAAGTGGTAATCGATTGGTATCCAAAAAGTGGCAATCGATTGGAAACAATAGCAATCGATTGGTAACCAAGTTAAATAAGTATAGAAAAGAAATACCAGGTCTTATTAATATACCAAAAATACAGGGTATTACATCATCCACCACTCAACAAAAGATTTCATCCTCGAAAGCAAAAGCAAACGAGGCTAAAACAAAAATGGAAATTTCTCACGCATCTCTGACTCTAGCTCCCACAAAGCTTCTCCTTCATCATGATGCTTCCACTGAATCTTTACCAACGGAATCTCCTTCTTTCTAAGCTTCTTGATCCCTCGATCCAAAATACGAATCGGTCCTTCATTGAATGTAACATTGTTATTGACCTCAATATCCTTGAAGTTGATCTCATGCGTTGGGTTATGGGCACACTTCCTCGACATACTGATGTGGAAAATGTTGTGCACTCCTAACATCTTAGGCAACAACGCAAGGCGATAAGCAACCTTTCCAACACGCTCTAGAATCTCAAACGGTCCAATGAATCGCGGCGACTGCAAATCTGACAACGCCTCGAACAAGTGAAACCTTGAGTAGCACGTGATCTCCAACGGCAAACTGCAAGTCGTTGCGTCGCTTGTCAGCATAACTCTTGTGTCGAGTCTGAGCTGCCTTCATCTTTTCACGTACAATCTGAATCTTCTCGCTTGTCTCTCGTACCATCTCTGGCCCAAGAAGTTGAGTATCTCCGACTTCGCTCCAACACAGTGGCGATCAGCAAGGTCTTCCATACAAAGCTTCGAATAGTGTCATTCTTATACTCGAATGATAACTATTATTATAGGCAAACTCAATCAAAGGTAAGTGTGTCTCCCAAGAACTCTCAAAATCAATGACACATGCCCATAACATGTCCTCCATTACTTGATTTACTCGTTCAGTCTGCCCATCGGTCTATGGATGAAAGGCTGAACTTAAGTTTACTGTTGTGCCCATCACTGTTTGGAGACTCTTCTAAAACTTTGTAGTAAAACGCGAATCTCGATCTGACACTTTAGAAATAGGTACTTCGTGTAATCGTACTACGTGTTGCAGATACATCCGGCTCAAATGTTCTACTAGACATGTCATATTATAGGCGATAATATGTGACGTCTTTATAAGTCGATCCACGATTACCCAAATAGCATCATGGTTCTGTTGTGACCTCAAAAATTCGACCACGAAATCAATAGTGATGTGTTCCCATTTCCATTGAGGAATCGGTAACGGTTACAGTAATCCTGGTGGTTTCTGATGTTCTGCCTTTACTTGTTTACAAGTAAGACATTGAGATACATACTCAGCTATTTCTCTCTCCATTCCTTCCTACCAGAAATTTTCTCTTCAAATCCTTGTACATCTTCGTACCTCCAGGGTGAATAGTCATTTGTGACTTATGTGCTTCGTCCAATATTTCTTTCCAGAGATTTTCTTCGTCAGGTACACAGAGTCTACCTTTACATCATAAGGCTCCGTCTGTACTACTACTCTAGATTTCTGGTTCCTTTGCTGACATCTTGGCGAACCATAACTTCAAATCTTCTATCGTCTATTGAGCTTCTATGATGCGGCTGATCAAAGTTGGTTGTACCATAAGGCATCCAAAATGTTGTCTTTCCATTGGTTTCACTGGCTGAAGCTCGAATTTGGCTAATACTTCTAATGCTTTCCATTCTCAAATTAGTAATGCAGTGATTACTAGTCGAGGTTTATGACTCAATGCATTTGCTACGACATTCGCTTTACTTGGATGGTATTGTGACGAAAAGTCATAGTCCTTGAGTAACTCCACCCATCTTCGTTGTCGCATGTTCAACTCCTTTTGAGAGAACAAATACTTCAAACTCTTATGATCGAAAAACAGATTAAACTTCTCTCCATAGAGACAGTGTCTCCAAATCTTTAATGCAATCACTATGGCTGCTAGTTCCAAATCATGAGTAGGATAATTCTTCTCATGTACCCTCAATTGTCTTGATCCATATGCAATCACATTCCCGTTTTGCATTAGTACACATCCAAGTCCTTGGTGCGATGCATCACTGTAGATCACATACCTTTCTCTACTCTAAGGTATTACAAGTATTGGTGTTGAAGT
The DNA here is from genome assembly GCA_033977485.1 of Hydrangea macrophylla. Taxonomy (NCBI): domain Eukaryota; kingdom Viridiplantae; phylum Streptophyta; class Magnoliopsida; order Cornales; family Hydrangeaceae; genus Hydrangea; species Hydrangea macrophylla. Next base: position 77,018,230 of record CM066999.1, on the reverse strand, counting down.
TAATCTTTCCTTTAACTCCTAAAATGCACTCTCATGCTTGTCTTTCCACTCGTACTTCATATCCTTCCTCGTCAAATTCGTCAAAGGTCCCGCTATCTTGGCAAATCCTTCTACAAATCTCCTGTAATATCCTGCTAAACCGAGAAAACTTCAAACTTCGATCGTGTTGGTCGGTCTACTCCAGCTTAAGACTGCATCAATCTTAGATGAGTCCATAGAAATACCATCTTGAGATATAACATGTCCCAAGAATTTGACTTCCTGTAGCCAAAATTCACACTTGCTGAACTTTGCATACAACTTATTATCTCAAAGTGTACGTAAAGCGATCTGCAAGTGGTCTTTGTGGTCTTCTTCCGTCCTTGAGTAGATTAAAATATCATCGATGAATACTATAATGAATTTATCCAGATATGGTCTGAATACTCTATTCATTAAGTCCATGAATACTGCTGGTGTGTTTGTTAATCCAAAAGGCATAACTAGAAAATCATAATGCCCGTATCTTGTCCTGAATGCAGTCTTCGATACATCCTCTGGTTGAACTAACAACTGGTGATATCCCGAACGTAGATTGATTTTAGAGAAAAACCCTGATCCTTGCAACTGGTCGAATAGGTCATCTATCCGAGGTAATTGATATCTATTCTTGATTATGACTTTGTTCAACTCCTTGTAGTCCATACAGAGTCAAAGTATCCCTTTCTTCTTCTTTACAAATATAACTGGTGCTCTCCAAGGTAACGTGCTTGGACGAACAAATCCTAGATCTTCAAGTTCTTGGACTTGCTTCTTTAGTTCCAACATCTCAGTTGGTGCCATCTTATATGGAGTCTTGGAAATAGGCAATGTTCCAGGTACTAGTTCCACACAAAAGTCTATTTTTCCCTTTTCGGTGGAAGTCCTTTAATATCCTGAAATACATCCTGAAAGTCTTGTATAGTAGGAATCTGATCCATCTTAAGTTTCGTATTCGTGCTCCCGATTGTAGCTAACCCACTTGTTAAGAATATATCGCTCGTCGGCCGACATTGAAATCTAATCGTCAGATATCCTGGTATCGGAAACACAAACATCCTAGTAGGGCAATCCAAATTGGCATTGTACTTAGTTAACCAATCCATCCCTAGGATAATGTCAAACTCTGACATCGATAAAACTACCAAATTAGCTGGAAGATTTCTATCTCCCAAAGTCAATGGGCAATCCTTACATACTTTACCCAGCTTAATAGTCACTCCCAAAGGTGACACAGCATTAAGAGTTGGCTCAAGTATCTGGGGTTCTAAACCCAACTGACGCACAATCCTTATAGCAATAAAAGAATGTGCAGCTCCAGTATCAAATAAAACTTTAATTAGACTATTACAAGCGTACCTTCTAAGTGCTGTTGTTCATCGGCATTAAAACCTGCTTCTCCCGGGATTATAGCATTTACTCAAGTCTGATCTGGAGCTCTTTGTATTCCTTGAATTGGTGCCCTGTAGTATCCTTCTCGTGGTGCATGACAATCCCTGCTCAAATGCCCTAGCTTATTGCAGTTGCAATAGACAATATCTGGCCTGCAATTAGATCTGTAGGCAGTGCAGTTGCTTGCAATATGTCCTGGCTTTCCACAGTTAAAACATCCTCCACTTTTGTTCGGCGGGGCTATTAGCAACGCTTGAGGTTGTGATCCTCGCTGTTGATACGATTGGGGTTGAAGATAACTTTGCTGGGGTTTCTTGGCTCCTTCTAGGTTCTCTTGTTGCCTTGAAAATTTCCTTGAGGTCTCCACCCTTGGGTATTCCTCGGTGGCTGTGTCTGAAAATTCCTCTGTTGGAAGTTCCTTGATGGTTGTGGTTGATTCATCTGAGGCCGTTGTACTGGATAAGAATCCTTTTCCAACTCTACAGCGAATATAACAATCCCTTCGAATGACTGACTTAGATAGTCAACCATCATATGTCTAAGGTGAGGGTTCAATCCTTGGTGAAATCTCTACACCTTCTTCTGTGGTGTGTCAATCATATGCTGGGCGAATCGAGACAGTCGCTCAAACTGTGTGGTATATTCTCTTCTCGTCCAATCTCCTTGAACTAAGCTTAGGAAATTCTTCTCCTATTGATCCTTTTCATCTTCCAGAAAATAATTCTCTAGAAATCTTCCCTTGAATGTTTCCTAAGGCATTGCTCTTGCAGTGTTTATTCCTATAGTGGCTCGATCAGCTTCCCACCAATCTGTGGCGGCATAAGTGAGCTACAAGGTAAGACGACGCTTTTCTTGCTTGCTGCACCCCAATGCTTCAAATATTAACTCCATTTCCCTTATCCATTGTTCCGCTTTCCAGGGTATCGTTAATCCATCAAACTTCTCAGGACGTAACCCACAGAAATTTGCTAGTAACTTGTCTCCTGTTTGCCTCTGCTGGAATGGTGCAACTGGGGGTTGGACTAGTCGTTGATTAGTAACATTATTGTAGGTATCGCCTACATGCTCCATTCTCTTCATAAATGCTTCAAAAACTCCGGATGGGTCCATTCCTTCCGGAATAGGCGGTGCTTGGTTATTTCTCAAGGGTCCTACCATAATGATAACGAGTGTTGCCTACAAGAGATACAACTTGACAAGCGGGGGTATTTGTAAAATACAACCGCGCTAAAATAAAAAAATACACTGATTAAGTCTACAACTCCCTTGCAAATCTGTAATTTGGATTACAATGCCAGCTTTTACATAATATGATTAATCTATGATAAGTTGTATTGTATTAGCTATAATTTGTGCAGATCACCGCTTGCTGTGTGAAGAAATGAATAAGCAGGATAAAAGGGATACTGGATTTTAAGGAAGACAGTTAAAACATGAAAAGTGAATCTCGAGCGATCGAAGATCATTCAAGCGATCGAAGTTTCCATCGATCGACGAAGGTTCAAGCGCTCGAGAATTCCAGAAGTTCAATCGATCGAGTGATGTTCTATCGATAGAACATGGCTTTTATCATAACTTACGCGCAAGCAGCGGAGACAAAGTTTTTAAACCTAGCTTTAGGTTTTAGTATATATATATATATTCATTTTGTTCAGGTCCAAAACGAGGCCCACTTCAATTTTTATCAGTTTACATAGAGAGAAGAGAGTTTCTTCTTGATTTTTTGTAGGTTTGAAGCTTTGGATATAGCTTTTGGGATTGATTTCTATAGTTTAATATAAGTTCTTCTATTCCAGGTTCTGCAATCTCAGTTTATTCACATTCTAGTCATTTAAAATCGTAGTTTAATCTGTTAGAATTGATAGTTATCGTAGCAGTAGTTTTAAATCACTTAGTTTCATAGATTTTATGTTAAAATCACAACCAAGCATGCCTTTAATGAACTTTTATGTTAAAAATGAATCTGTGACACTCCAGACCATGTCTGAGTAGTCCCCAGGTTGGGAGATCACGATAAAATAGTGATCTCCAGCCTCTGCCATGCAGCAGTATAAAACTTGCACTCAATCGATCGAAATAGTTCGATCGATCGAAGCAGACACGTAGTCAAACGATCGAAGCCATTTTGATCGCTCGAGAGATGATGATATTCGATCGATCGAAAGCGCGTCGATCGATCGAACCTTCAGATTCTTGAGATGTCTTTTTGCAGTATTCCAAGACTTTCTGCTTTTGAGATTTGTTATCAAACTGTCTCCAAATGCTCAGTTTGTCAAAACAGTTTCATTACTTTAAGCCTTAAGGCATTTTTCTTCAATAACTTTTGCAAACCATTTTGAATGCTAACACCATTCAGAATGTGAGACTTAACTATTATTTTAAAACACCTTCATGTGTTTTGGAAACAAATGTGATGATGTAGTCCTGGCTATGAACGGACTATTGATTCTCTATCTGTAGAAAATACAGAATACTGTAGATAGACACACTCCTTAGAGCTTAAATGTAACTGCATGGTAGATGGCATGATCGCTGCGAATTCGTGTGATCCCAACATTCCCTTTATATAAAGAAAACCGCTTTTAAAATATTGCATTAGTTAATTAGTTACTCATTAGTTTACTTTAATTGCTCTAGTAGTTATAGTCTGTAGAACTTCGTGTTCTACACCTTGTTTTAAATCTTGAATTTTCCTTTTCCTTTAGAGTTTAATCTAAGTTTTTAGTTTAACACCTTCCCTGTGGGATCGACCTGGTCTTACCATATTACTACTTGCATGTCTACCTACACTTGGGTATAGCACATAAGCCCACACAACTTTTTATTCGTGCCAAGTTTTTGGCGCCGTTGCCAGGGAAGGCGACGATTTAATACTTAGATTACCTCAATTTACCTTTATCTATTTCTTTTTTCTATTTCTTTTAGTTTTTTTAGATTAAAATCTCCTTAGGAATCTTTCCCTTTTATGTCCGATATTCCATTGAAGGAATTTTTGGAAATCCATTCTACTTTGTCGATTCCTCTAATTCTATTAATCCCGTAGCTACACCTACTGATTCAATGGCCGATAATCAAAGTGAAAATGATGAGAATGTGGTTACACCAATTGATGATTCGCTTCGTCCTTTGTGCGATCTCATGACACCCGAACACGCATCTACACCTTCTTGTATTCTCATTCCACCCCATGCAGGTGAATTTCAATTTCACAATGGAATGATTCAACTCCTTCCAACCTTCCATGGAATGGAGAGCGAGAAGGCATATCTACATGTTAAGGACTTTGAGGATGTTTATAAAACATTCTCACAAAATTATCCCATAGATGTGACACGCCTAATGCTATTTCCCTTCACCTTGAAGGATAAAGCAAAAGCGTGGCTGCTCACTCTTAAGCCGAATTCAATCTACACCTGGCATGCGATGAACACTGCATTCTTAAAGAAATTTTTTCCACCTCGCATGACCACCGAGCTTAAACGACAAATAAACTCTTATAAACAAAAGAGCCATGAAACCTTTACCCAAACTTGGGAGCGTTTCAAGGATTTGCTTCTCTCATGCCCACATCATGGGTACGAGAAATGGCGAACCATAAGGTACTTTTACGAAGGGTTAAATGGTGAAACTAAAAAGTTGGTCAAAACCATGAGCTCAGGTCTGTTTCTTCGCAAAAACACTGAAGAGGCTGAAGCTCACTTCGAGTGGCTAGCCGAACAGGTTCATGAATAGTCGAATACTGAAGATGTCTCATGCTCACAGATATCCTGTGTAGAGGAGAAAAGTCTGTACCAATTAAAAAGTGAGTATCATCTGATGAACAAATATGAAGAACTAGTTAAGAAAGTAGAGGAGTTAGGGATGATGAAAGGAGAAAGTTCTAGGCAGGTTTTACCTGAAGAACCGTGCGGCACATGCAACATGTTGGGACTTACCACTCAATACTGTCCCAATGTGCCGTACTTTCAAGAACAAGCCCCCATGGAAATTAATGCCATGCAAGGGTATAGAGGGACGGGGAATTCCTATCACAATCATAACTCGCAAAATAATAACAACAATTTTTAGAATAATAATAATAGATGGAATCACCCCGGTTTTGATTGGAAAAACGGTGCTGGGACCCAAAATCAATACTATCAACAACAGCCCTATAATAACAATAACCAATATCAAGGGCAATACAATAGGCAGTCCCATCCATTCAATCAAAATAGATCAAATAACTACAACCAAGCTCAACCCTCTAACAGCCAGCAATCAAATGTATACGTGGCACCTCACAAAAAGGTGCAAGAGGATGATCCACTCTCTAATGCAAATTTAACACAACAGTTAATTCAGATGATGAGTAAAATGTCCACAACATTAGAAAGAATGGATGCACGACAAGAGGGATCAAGTGGAACATTTCCTGCCCAACCACTTCAAAACCTGAAGGGATACAACAATGGTCCCAATAATCAAGAGCATGCTAAAGCCGTGACTACTTTGAGAAGCGGCAAAATATAGGGCAAAACATGCCTCGTTATACTCCCGAGGAGTATGAAGAGGACGAAGTGGTAACTAAAAACAAATCGTCCACTCAAGAAGAGGAGCAATTCAATAATAACGAATCATTAGATGCAAAAGATGAAGCTCCTAAAGAAGCAGAAAAAGTTGAGAGAAGGCCCGAAAAGGAACCAGTTAAAGACGAATTACCTAAATGCCATTTCCCCACGCCATACCCACAAAGGCTTAAGAAACCCAAAAACAAGGCAAAGAATCAAGAGTTCTTGGAATTGTTTAAACAAGTTAAAATAAATCTTCCACTCCTTGATGCAATCAAACAAGTTCCGGCCTACGCTAAGTACCTTAAAGACTTATGCACGGTCAAAAGGAGGTAAAGTGTGAAGAAACACACGTATGTTGCTTGAAGCAAGCGCAATCATCCAAAATGAATTGCCTCCGAAACTCAAAGACCCCAGTACTCCAATTGTCTCGTGCCAAATTGGAAATCAAAGGATAGATAACGCACTCCTTGATTTAGGAGCTACGTAAACCTGCTGCCATACTCAGTTTACAAACAACTAGGGTTAGGTGAACTCAAACCTACCCGAGTTGCACTATAACTGGCAGATAGGTTAGTCAAATATCCTAGAGGAATACTGGAGGACGTTCTCGTACAAATAGACTCCTTTGTCTTCCCGGTCAATTTTGTAATTTTGGACACTGAACCTGTGTCTAATCCATGTTCACAAATCCCAGTGATTTTCGGACGTCCATTCCTTAATACAATAGATGCCACAATAAAAATAAGAAGTGGTATAATGACCATCATATTCGGAAACATGACTCTAAATGTCAAGATTTTTTCAAATCCCCGACCTGAAGAATACGAGGATGAGGAAGAAATCAATTACATCAAAACGGTCATTGAAGATGAGGCTGATTTTGTAGATTACAAAGATCCCTTGGAGGTAGTTGTGTCACAATTCGACGCTATCTATCAACCTAATGATTCTACCCCATTGGATTCTGCTTTAAATCACACTTGCCTCATGATAGAAACGAAAGAGGAGGATAGAACTGAATGCATGTTGGTAACACCATATGAATCACTACCTCCAAAAACAAAATTAGTCATGCCCTCTAATTTTCAGTTTCCCAATTTGGAGTTAAAGGAGCTTCCAATAGAGCTCAAATACGCCTACCTAGGGACCGAAAAGACTTATCCTGTCATAATTTCATCTACATTAATCCTGAACAAGAGGATAAGTTAATCCAAATGTTAAAACAACATAAGGGAGCATTAGGATGGACTATTGCCGACCTCAAAGGCATAAACCCATTTGTTTGTACCCATAAAATATACCTGGAGGAAGACGCTAAACCTTCACGGCAAATGCAAAGGCGTCTGAATCCCAACATGCAATAAGTCGTCAAAAAGGAAGTTTTAAAACTACTTTATGTTGGGATTATATATCCTATATCTGATAACCCTTGGGTTAGCCAAACCCAAGTAGTGCCAAAGAAGGTAGGCATAACGGTCATTCCTAATAAAGATGGCAAATTGGTACCGACACACGTCCCCACCGGATGGCGAATGTGTATTGATTACCGAAAATTGAATACTGTGACTCGGAAAGACCACTTTCCATTACCATTTATGGATCAAATGCTAGAACGAGTGGCGGGTCATAAATATTATTGCTTTTTGGACAGATATAGTGGCTGTAACCAAATCAAAATCGCTCCTAAAGATCAGGAGAAAATGACTTTCACGTGTCTGTTAGGTACATTCGCTTACAGTCGTATGCCCTTCAGCTTATGCAACGCACCTGCTATCTTTCAGCGGTGCATGTTGAGCATATTCAGTGATATGGCCGAACAAATACTCGAGGTTTTCATGGATGACTTCTCACTGTTTGGCCATAGTTTCGACAACTGTCCAGAGAACCTTGAAAAAGTGTTAGCAAGATGCGAGGACAAACACCTAGTACTGAACTGGGAAAAGCGTCACTTCATGGTGACCAAGGGAATTGTCCTCGGCCACATTATTTCTCATAAAGGTATCCAAGTTGATAAAGCAAAAATAATATAATCTCAAACCTACCTGTCCCCTGTACAGCTAAAGACATCCGCTCTTTTCTGGGACACACAGGATTTTATCGTCGCTTTATCCAAAATTTTAGTGCGATTTCTCGACCACTGTGTCAACTTTTAGTCAAAGATGCACCTTTCGAGTGGTCAGACAACTGTCAAACATCTTTTGATGCACTAAAGGAACACCTTACCTCTGCACTGATAATAAAGGCACCCGACTGGAGTTTGCCATTCGAACTAATGTGCGATGCTAGCGACTATGCCATTGGTGCAGTCCTGGAACATATGAAGGATAATAAGCCTTATGTAATCTACTATGCCAGTCGAACACTTAATGAAGCTCAAATGAACTATACGACTACTAAAAAAGAGCTACTGGCAATAGTTTTCGCTCTAGAAAAATTCAGGTCATATCTGATAGGGTCCCCAATCGTCTATTTTACAGATCACTCGGCCCTCAAGTACCTGTTATGTAAGAAGGACGCGAAGCAAAGGCTTATCCGTTGGATGCTCCTACTCCAAGAATTCGATATCACAATCAAGGATAAAAAGGGAGTAGAGAATGTGGTTGCTGACCATTTGTCTCGATTGACGTTTACTGACAACACTGAACCCGTACCAATTAAAGATGAATTCCTAGATGAGCAATTGATGACTGTTTTCAGTTTGCCCTGGTATGCGGATATAGTAAATTATCTTGTTATAGGAGAGACCCCAAGTCATTGGTCAAATCAGGATAAGAAACGGTTCCTTTCGTTTGCACGTCACTTCTTTTTCAATGACCCGTACTTATTCAAGTATTGTGCTGATCAGGTCATCAGACGTTGCATCCCGAACGAGGACATAACTATAATTTTAGCCTCTTGTCATTCTGAAGCCTGTGGAGGCCATTATGCTTCACAAAAAACCGCACAAAAAGTCCTACATAGCAGATTCTATTGCCCACCGTGTTTAAGGATGCCTATTCTTTTTGCAAATCGTGCCAACGTTGTCAAAAGCTAGGTACAATTTCAAAAAAGAACTCTATGCCCTTTACTCCCATTATCACAATTGAAATATTCGATTATTGGGGAATAGACTTCATGGGCTCATTTCTAAAATCAAACAACAGTGAATACATACTCTTAGCTGTGGAGTACGTATCAAAATGGGTAGAAGCGATACCGACAAGATGTAATGACCACAAAACAGTAATGTCCTTTCTTAAGGAACATATCCTGTCGCGTTTCGGAACCCCAAAGGCACTAATAAGTGACCAAGGCAAGCATTTTTGTAATAGACCTTTGGAGTCACTCCTCAAGAAATATGGGGTCAATCATAAGATCACTCTCGCCTACCACCCACAAACTAACGGGCAGGCGGAGTTGGCTAACCGAGAAATCAAGCATATACTAGAAAAGACGGTTAGTTTCAACAGAAATGAATGGGCATATAAACTGACTGATGCTCTATGGGCGTACCGTACTGCTTATAAGACAAACCTGGGGATGTCCCCATACAGGCTAGTGTACGGCAAGGTATGTCACCTCCCTATAGAAATCGAGCACAAAGCGTATTGGGCAACACGCTCATTGAACTTTGACATTAAAGATGGAGGTCATCTCCGAAAACTCCAGTTGGCTGAATTGGAAGAAATATGTCGAGATGCATATGACAATGTTAAATTACATAAGGAAAGGTTGAGGGCTCACCACGATAGAACAATCTTTCAAAAATCATTCGAGCCGAGGCAGAAAGTCTTACTGTACGACTCTCGCCTCCACCTTTTTCCAGATAAGCTCCGATCCCAGTGGACAGGTCCATTTATTGTTAAATCTGTTTTTCCACATGGGGCCGTTGAGCTCATAAATCCCAAGAACGATGATTGTTTCAAGGTTAACGGCCAAAGGTTAAAACCGTTCTTGGAGAACTTCCTACCACAAGCTGAGCACATCTAACTAGATGAGCCCAGCTATTCCTCCACTTAAAACACTAAAGAGTGTTCACATTTTGTTGTTGTATTCTTTCCTTTACTACACTTTGTTTTGTTTCATTTATTTCTATCTCTTTTTGAGTCTGACCTCGATTCTAATATGCTATTCCATGTTATCTCTCCCTTGCAGGCTATAAAAAAATGAGGGATGACGACGTCCATTCAATCGGGTCATGGGCTGATTCAGAATATCCTAACCCTCCATGGACTACCAAGGAGATTGCATTCTGCCTCTTTCCTTATCAAGGGCCCAGAGCGGACGATGTCCTTGACCTGACCCAAGGGTACATCCCTTACAATCCTGCATTCCTCCACATTAACCCCTTCGAGCATATGAACTTCCCTGAAGAGGAAGGTGAACCAGAGGGTATTTTGTTGGGGAAGTAGATAATGCCCTCTTGGCACAATGGGAGAACGACTCAATATGGGAACCATGGGATGAAGAAGATTTACAGGATGTGGTGCCAGAACGCCATAATGCTATCTTCACGTATGTTGATGACTTCCTTGTCATCGAATTGGTTCCGTACATTTATGTGCACATGAGTTATTTGTTATTCCGGCTTCAATTCCCTCTCCTGCTAGTGTACATAGTTTTATCATGACAATAGTGAGGTTAATTCCTTGTCACACATCATTTTCTTTTCATTTTTCTGTGTTTATTCCTTTCTGTTGGTTCTTTCTTGTTTTATTTAATTTCTTCCTTTTTGGTTTTCTTTTGTTCTTCCTTTGTCAGGATTTTCATTATAAATCCAATGCTACCGCCGTTGTTCCTTCCGCATCAATTGTTCCATGGATTTGGACCATACATAGGGTCCCCGGGTACTCCGCCGCAAGAGGAAAGTCTGTTGAGAAATTATACTCCATTATCTTTGTCTCTATCTGGATCATCTCTTGCTTGTGCAACCAATTCCTCAGAGATTTCAGACTCACTCGATGATATCCTTGCTACTTTTCGACTGTTCTGGGAAAGGGAATCATCAAGTTTGGAATCCACACTCAAAGATGTGGCAGAGAAAGAAGCAATTGCGGAAGATGGAATATTCATGTTTGAAAATTAGTGCTCCACTTCAATTGCGTTTTGTCAGTTGGTCTTTCTATTATCATTTGAAGTGTAGTGCTGGACAAAGGATTGTTAATTTCGCTTTTAATTTTTAGTTTTTCGTTATTAATAAGGTCTTAATTACCATGGTTGCGGGCAACAATTTTGCAAAGAGGATGCTATTACAAAGTTAAATTTATAAATTTGCAATTTTATATTACTTTGTTGATGATGATTTATGGCCTACATGTCTTGTGAATGAACTATTTTTTTATCATTTTCCAGTATGTCCAGAACAATCTTAGTTAGTTGGGGGTACATAGATTTTCCATTCATAAAGATTTTAGAACTTTCAGGTTCGATCGATCGAACAACACTCGATCGATCGAAAACGTCCAATCCTCAAGCGATCAATCAAAAGTTCATTCGATCGAGAGTGTTTGATCGCTCGAGACTTGTATTTAAACGAAGCATCCAGCGTACATTTCTTCTATCTCTTCCTCTCCCTCACTCTCGATCGCTTTACGACAGAGAGAGAGAGAGAGAGAGAGAGAGAGAGAGAGAGAGCCTGGCGATTTTCCTCCCACATCCATTTCCATCATTTGAGGGTCACCCCTGCTCATCACCAACTATCATCATCGTCACCTCTCCCTCTCCGCTGTACTCAAACTGAGGTAAGGATCTTCTGATCCCCCTATTCCATTTTTGGTTAAAACCTCAAGGGGGTGCTCCCCATTGGTCCTAAGACCTAATTGTAATCTTAGAAATCTTAGGTTCTTGACTATTTTCTTTTATTTGTGTTTTTGGCATTTTTTTTGCGCATCTTGCTATGCTCGATGGATCGAGCTGGTTTTGAGTGATCGAATGCAGCAAGTTTTCGATCGATCAAAAATCGTTCGATCGATCGAATGGATTCAGAGGCAGTTCTTCATTTGGTCTTCTACTTTTGTTTTCTTTAATCTTTTCTGTTCATTTTCAATTTTAGGGCATTCCAAATGAATCCTATTATGGGGTATCATAAATTCAAACCCCTTGACCTCACAATACCTAATCCGGTACGTGATCACTGGTTTTGGAATGACGAGGATCGGGTTTGGTTCAACCGATACTTTCAAGCGCAGAAGGTGATATTAGAGCAGCCACTTGAAGCTGTGTGGCTTTCTGCCCTGTGGTTTCTTGCACGGATCTGTGCCATGCCGAGCTAGTTTGAGATGTTGACACAGTCTAAGACAATCAACATCAATTGGGTGCGGGAGGCGTGTGCAACCATGATTAAGGATCCTGCGGCCCCGTTCACATATAGATCTTTCTTCTGAGGTCATGAGATCATATTCAGCCCAGCTACCATGGCCATTGCTTTGGGTGTACCGGAGACCCCCGACAACTTTTACCCACACATACCCGGTACACCAGAGACTCTGCCCTCTACCATTATCCGTGAAATTATTGGCGGTGTGGTTCAGATCTAGAGCGGCATCTCCTTGATTGAGGATCAGTTTCTAGCCGAGCAGTATCATCTCCTCCACCTGGTGCTTGCCAATTGCATTTTGATGACTTCATATCATGAAAAGGTGGCGTCGTGGTACGCTTGGGTTCTGTATGCCATTGGGACGGGGCTGCGTATCTGCTTGCCTCGACTCTATATCGACTTCCTGATCCAGCCCACGCGGTACATTGTCGCCAAGTGTCATCTGAAGGGCGCTTGGCCTATCCATCGGGTGATTGAGCAGGCTGGATTACTCCCATTGGCCACAGACACTATTGTATAGGCTTCGAGTCAGTTTGGAAAGACAATAGTGCGCCGTTCTAATGCGCAAAAAAAGAGAAAGTTGAAAGGTAAGGTGAAGATCGGGGAAAAGAGGAAGAGAAGGGGAGGCACAGACTCTGAGGGTGCAGCTTATGGGATGCCCACTGAGGCTTAGGAACTAGATTCAGATGAGGATGACCCCGTCGCTGCCGTACAACAATTTGAGCTGAGACAGAGGTCTCAAGCTCAGGCCCAGGGAGAGTCGTCTTCCGTATCCCTCCAGACTCTCCACTCATTGCTTATTGGGGAGAGGGAGCCACGGATACAGCTCGAGGGAAAGATGGATCATATGACGACCTTACTGGAGGCGATCTTGATACAGATCAGGGTGGATCAGTCTATTCACACAGCTTCACACCCACCTACTGCCCCTTCTGCACCACCCACCACCGGTCCATCTTCTTCTGTTCCGCCACCATCTTCTGATCCTGCAACTCCATCTACATCCACAGCTCCGCCTACTATTTCTGTTACTCCACCTCCACTGCATGTTGATCCTTATGCCCCATCATCATCATCTGCACCACCTCCAGTCGTGGCTGACCCATCATTCTCTACATCAACTACCCCGACAGTGAGTGACCCAGCGACGGCTACTACTGTTGCTGAGGATGGAGATGAGGATGCTCCTGCTGCACCGATCTTGTTTTTATCTGATATTGGTGTTGATTAGATTATGTCCATTCAGAGTGGGAGTTTTGTTGTATTTTGCTTATTTATGTTCTCTCTCTTCTCTCATAGTTTTCTTTTGGGTATGTGGATATTTTGGACTGTGAGATTATGATTGGATATTTCAATCACTACTCGGATTTTATTGTTTCATCATCCCAGTGATTAGTTTTTTTTATTATGAATGGATCTCTTGTTCTTTCATTTCATATTTACTTTTTATTCATCTTGGCTGCTTGGAGTTTGTATGTCTTCTTTACAGATTGTTATGCTTGCAATTATTGCTTTGCTGTATCAGGTGATATCTCTCTATTTATTTTTGAAAATCAACTTCTGGGGACATAGCAATTTTCAGTTGGGGGTGGAATGTAGATAGATAATCATCACCTGCACATGTGTATACTTAGCAATCTGGATAACTTTATTGCACATATCATACAATCTTGATTGAAAAAAAAAAGAAAATAATAATAATAAATAAATAAATTTATGAACTTTATTGGTAGAACAACTTTGATTATTCACTTTTATTTAACTGTTATCAAGCAATGATACATTCATGTTAATCTCATCCTTTTATGGATTAAGTTCACGCATTTTTCTAGTTCCACTAGGATGATTGCATTTGTTGACCTTTCATGTATCTAACATCCAATTGCACTAGTTGGTAGCTATGTTGAAAACCTAATAATGAGTTAATATGACTATTGTGCTAAAAGAACGAGTAGTAGAAACTATTTAACCCTTAGAGTTTTTGATCCAATCTTTATTTCTGAGGGAATTTTCACATAAACTTCAAATTGTCTTTCTTGATTACGCATATTACATTCGTTGCACTAGTCTCAGTTAATTTTTCAACGTTTCCTGCTTATTAGAGGAGAACGTTCAGGATTCACCAAATTTTAGAGCTCTTGAATTGCTGAAATGAATAATCCTATGAACTTAGAATATGATTTAGGCCATCTTTTGACCATATACGCATAATACAACCTTGGCCTACCTCTATAATATTCCTTTACTTCACCTCTTGAGCCTTATCATAATTGCCTTGTCTTCACAATCCTAAAGTCTATAACTAACTCCAAATTAGGAGTTCAAGACTCAGTTCTTTATTTAGGTGTGATTGGGATGTGTTGCGTTGACAAGAAGTTTGTTGGTGCGAATAAGGGAAAGTTGGCAAAGAAAAAAAATGATGAAAAAAAAAGCATGAAAAAAAAGAAAAAAATGCCAATGGTTGTTACAAAAGAAAAAAAGAAAAAATAATAATAACAAAAAGAAGTGTGTGGGAAAGAAAAAAAAATAATAATAAGAAAAAAAAAGATGTGGGGAAGTTTGAGAAGTTATAGTAGATATTCCAATCACATCTTTTGACCCAATTGAATATCACAAGCCTCTTTCTTCTCAATCGAATATCTTTCTTTTTTTAAGTCCTAATGATTTTAAGTTGATTGGATTTGAAGTTAAGGTAATGAGGGAGTTCTCCACGGTATCTCGTTCCTCTAGTAAGTTGCATCCTATTCATGAGACTATACACTCTAAATGTCCGTCTTTTGTGAAGTCGAGTATGAAAGCATTTATTATCCAGAAATTCACTCTTATCAAAGCTTTCATACCACGTGAGATCATTATTAAGCCAATTTCTGTGAGACGTTTATTTTTTAGTGTAAACCTATGTGACAATTGAGTTGAAATTAATGGTTCTAGAGGTACGATAGTCCAAAACAACTATGAATAAGGTTGGATGCATAGATATTAACTTCACACACACACGGATACATAATTGTGATGCATATATTATATTTATCTTTGTGACATGAGGAGTATGTGGGTTTCTTTCATCGTTTGCTTGAGAATATTTTTGTAGAGCTAAGTTAACAGTTGAATGGACGAGAATGTTTAAAAGTTTTTCTATGTCTTTTTGAATTTAAAATTGAGAATTTTGTGGGTATATTCACTGTAAACCCTCACGAGACAATATCCGTCCACTAGGGGGAACCTAGGGGTTTAACGGCTTGTTGCATTCGCTAAATGCAACCGCGATTCCTGCGAAAGTGAGTTAGGTAGTTTCTCTTTTTATTTAGATTAGTTGCTTTAATTTATTTTGTTTTAGTTTAGTCGTTGTAGTATTAGTCTAGCTTGGTTTATTTTCGCTATATTGCTAGGGACTAGCAATTCGCTAGTTGGGGTTGTGACAAGCGGGGGTATTTGTAAAATACAACCGCGCTAAAATAAAGAAATACACTGATTAAGTCTACAACTCCCTTGCAAATCTGCAATTTGGATTACAATGCCAGCTTTTACATAATATGATTAATCTATGATAAGTTGTATTGTTTTAGCTATAATTTGAGTAGATCACTGCTTGATGTGTGAAGAAATGAATAAGCAGGATAAAAGGGATGCTGGATTTTAAGGAAGATAGTTGAAACATGAAAAGTGTATCTCGAGCGATCGAAGATCATTCAAGCGATCGAAGTTTCGATCGATTGACGAAGGTTTAAGCGCTCGAGAATTCCAGAAGTTCAATCGATCGAACATGGCTTTTATCAGAACTTACGCGAAAGCAGCGGAGACGAAGTTTTTAACCCTAGCTTTAGGTTTTAGTATATATATTCGTTTTGTTCAAGTCCAAAATGAGGCCCACTTAAGTTTTTATCAGTTTACATAGAGAGAATAGAGTTTCTTCTTGATTTTTCTAGGTTTGAAGCTTTGGATATAGCTTTTAGGATTGATTTCTATAGTTTAATATAAGTTCTTCTATTCCAGGTTCTGCAATCTCAGTTTATTCACATTCTAGTCGCTTAAAATCGTAGTTTAATATGTTAGAATTGATAGTTATCGTAGTAGTAAATCACTTAGTTTCATAGATTTTATGTTAAAATCACAACCAAACATGCCTTTAATGAACTTTTACGTTAAAAATGAATCTGTGAGAATCTAGACCATGTATGAGTAGTCCCCAGGTTGGGAGATCACGATGAAACAGTGATATCCAGCCTCTGCCATGCAGCAGTATAAAACCTGCACTCGATCGATCAAAGTAGTTCGATCGATCGAAGCAGACACGTAGTCAAGCGATCGAAGCCATTTCGATCACTTGAGAGGTGATGATATTCGATCGATCGAAAGCACGTCGATCGATCGAACCTTCAGATTCTTGAGAAGTCTTTTTGCAATATTCCAAGACTTTCTGCTTTTGAGATTTGTTATCAAACTGTCCCCAAATGCTCAGTTTGTCAAAACAGTTTCATTACTTTAAGCCTTAAGGCATTTTTCTTCAATAACTTTTGCAAACCATTTTGAATGCTAACACCGTTCAGAATGCGAGACTTAACTATTGTTTTAAACCACCTTCATGTGTTTTGGAAACAAATGTGATGATGCAGTCCTAGCTATGAATGGACTATTGATTCTCTATCTTTAGAAAATACGGAACACTGTAGATAGACACACTCCTTAGAGCTTAAATGTAACTGCATGGTAGATGGCATGATCGCTGCGGATTCATGTGATCCCAACATTCCCTTTATATAAAGAAAGCAACTTTTAAAATATTGCTTTAGTTAATTAGTTAATCATTAGTTTACTTTAATTGCTCTAGTAGTTATAGTCTGTAGAACTTCGTGTTCTACACCTTGTTTTAAATCTTGAATTTTCCTTTTCCTTTAGAGTTTTAATCTAAGTTTTTAGTTTAACACCTTCCCTGTGGGATCGAGCTGGTCTTACCAGATTACTACTTGCACGTCTACCTACACTTGGGTATAGTACATAAGCGCACACAACTTTTTATTCGTGCCACAACTATTAGCTGAAAGTCTTCTCGCAGAAACGAAAACAAGATAGGGAAAGAAGCAACAAGATTTAACAGTTCTACCAAACAACACACCAAAGCAACCACACGATCAATAACAAAGTACTGCTCGTCTAAATCAAAAGATGTACCGCATAGTACACACTAGTCAAACTGTGTACTACGTGAGACAAAGCGAAACAGTACTAAGGTCAGCTATTACAACACTATTACTAAGGATAACATATATACAAAGCTATGGTCAAATAGCTATCTCTCAAGCTTCAAAAATCTGATGGACAACATGTCCTAATATAATCTAACAAAAACATAAACCCCTTTGCAGACCCTGACTCAAAGGTCGTTAGCATCTGATCCTGCAGGTGGTGCCTCATCCTCTAAATCGATATCCATTTCCTCGAGTGGATTATCCTAAACTAGTGCGACAAGATCTCTGACTACCACTCCAATATCCCAATCCTCTATCATCTTTGCATCAGCGTCCTCCATTGCATTTGCTATTGCCTGGTTGGCGACCTCGACTGCTACTGCGGCGAATCCATCAGCTATATCAAGAGCTCCTGCTATCACAGCCTCTCCCATAGCAAAACCTGCTGGCTGGGCTACCATCCTAGCTATCCATCCTATTGCCATATCGGCCATGGCTGCCATATGCATAATAGGTCCTGCTGGTATCTGAAGCATAACGGGTACCCCTGGTACAACGATCTCCTCATCGGCCACGTCCTCAACTACTATGTCGGCCTCCACCCCTATGTCTGCCTCCACGGTCTCTGGGTCTTGTGCTGGATCCTCTGGATCATCCTCTAGCTCATCATCATCTGTGTCGACCACATGTTCATCCTCCGCTGGGTCCTCATCGTCTATCAGCTCCTCCTCTCCATCCCCGTCAATATCCACGTCAGGATGCTCGTCCTCTGGCTCTGAATCCTCCTCATCCTGAATTTGCTCAGGCTCCAAAACTGGTACGTCGGGTACCGGTGATGGTGGTGATGCTGGTGCTGGTACAACTACAGGCTCTGTTAGGACGGCTAAAATGGCTCTCAGCTCAATCTCATCCATCTCTGGCTTACTCTAAACTAACCGTAATATCTCCTGACAAATGTCTCTACCAACTCTCGCAGAATGGTAAGCATTCATACGCATCTGTGTTGGGTGAATCCCCCCGATCACATAAAATGTCCTCCATATGTCTTCTTCTAAATGTCAACTAGCTATCTGGCACACTCGCTCATGATAAAACTCCGGGTCAGCTGGCTCCACGGTTTCCCCATGGATTACGTGTCCTTCATAAGCATCAGTAACAAACTGATGAAACTCTAGATCCATGCTATCTTGCAAAGAGACTATCCATCGTCAGAAAGACGAACTTATCTTAAACTCATATCTTATCTCAAGGAAATCTTAACATACTAGGACCAGATGGTATGGAACGAATAGTGAACGAAAGTATCACAAACCTAGGGCTCTTATACCAAAAATCATGTCACGCCCCAAAACAGCATAAATAGAGAAAAATAAATTTCCTTTATGGGTCCATAGGGAATGACTGGTAAATGTCACTAACTTCCACACCACGCAGTTCTAGATAACAGAAATAACAACCCACAGTAATATAAAGGAAACCTATTATATTACCAGCATCAAAGTTATTACAATAGCTACAGCAAAAATATATAAGGTTTGGAAGCAGCATATGCCCAAGTACCAAATATAACAAAACAACAAAATAGAAAATCAGAAACTGATAGCTATCTCTAGATCTTCAGCTGGCATAAACATCAGCATAGAAATCCTCCCTGGCATAGCCATCATCAGTGGGGCCACCCTCGGTGTATTCTTCTCCTGGATAGGTATCATCTTTATAGACTTCGTCACATGTAAAATAAGGTACAAGATAGTCTGGACGGGGAAAATCCAAGCAATAAACCGTCAGCTTACTAAGAGCTGAGTGAGTATAAACTAACAAGGTACCAGTTATCTGAAGTAAATACAAGCTTATGAAAACACAAATTAACATCTTACTAAAAAATAATAATATATTGTTCCTTTATTCAACATCATTAACCAACCCTTATCGTCTTGTTATTCGAAGACCGAATTCAACATACTCTAACTGAATGAAACAGACTTAATCGTTTAATCTCTAGGGATACACCTTCATTCCGTCCACTGCTTTTAAGAGCGTATAACACAACTCACCGCATATCATGGACTCCACGTCAGTCCGTCCCCAGCTTTTAAGAACAGTGTATCATGTTCACCGCATTTCAGGGACACAACATTTCGAACAAGGATTATCATCTATTGCCACGACTCAGCGTTATCTACCAAACATCCCAGCTCATCGCTTTTAAGAGCATATAACACAGCTCACCACTTTTAAGAACATATCATAGATTACTCGGTCTATCTTAGGACTACTTGGTCCAGCTCACCGCTTTTAAGAGCATATGCACAACTCACCGCTTTTAAGAACATATCATAACCAAACGTCCATCCATGTACCATTCCCAGAACTTACCAAACCTACTTAAGTTACGTTCTAACGTCGACACATGACAAATTCCCAATGTGGCCTGACTACTTTCATTAAAAGAAATGGATATCGAACTCATACAAGAATAAACATGGTGTCTAACGTCATTCCTTTAATCTATTTATTCTTAATCATACTTAACTTTGTTGTCACATTATCCCTGATCAACCCCGATATTGCATAACGAAAGTCCGAATCGAGAAGCGAACAGTTTAACCCTTATTAAAATAAACAAGCAAAGGAATCCATGTTCTGCCAACACCAATCGATTGGGATAAAATAATGTCAATCGATTGCTAACAATGGCAATCGATTAGGATGCCAATCGATTGGAATTCTATCCAATCGATTAGGTCCAGACTGATGGCAATCGATTGGCACTTCGTCTTCACTAGAAGATTGTAAAAACAACCTATATAAACATCAAAACCATGCATTTAACACATCTAAGATTCATAATAACTTATAAAAACATCACATAAAGGGACCAAGTGAGTTAGGACTCACCAAGGGTGTCACGCCACGACGTAGCATAAATAAGGAAAGCGTTTAAATTCCTTTTTAAGGACACATAGGTCGTGATAGTTTGAAGGATCGATTCCGTCCCAAACGTCAACAACAAAAACATAGTAATCAGAGCAGAGTAATCAAGGCTTACGAAATTTTTCTAACTTAATAGTTATTACAGCATGGGGTCTCTAGAGGCACAAACCGCCTTAAATCAAAACAATAACTTAACATCTATTACAGTCATCCTTATTACAAAACAGTTCATAAACTAAAGCATAGGATATTGATAACGGTTTTATCTTCCAAAAGTAACTGTTCTCAGTTAGCGTAGTCATAATGTTCCGCTTGATCAAAACCTGAAAAGCCTGAACACGAATGTCCAGGGCGCATCAACGCCGTCAGCTTCAAGAAGCTGGTGAGTATTAAAAACATAACTTTGAATGTAACACATACTCATTTACCATTTTCAAATTCCCATTTAATTCAACAAGTTTACATTAGAGTAAAGAGTTCATTTTAGAAAACAACCATAATATCATTTGAAAGCTATAATTCATATATATGTGACCATGTATGAAAACAATGCACCATCTCATCTTACCGACTCTTTTCTCTCGACAAACACAACAACCCACCATCTCTTACCAGTATATATGAAATACTCCGATAGCCACACTTTAGCACAGGGGTGCCAGGGAATGTCCAGTTTGCCTCACACTTTAGCACGGGGTGCCAGGGAATGTCCAATGCCTCACACTTTAGTACCTAATCCGCCTCGCATATATATCACACAATATCCAGACTCGGGTACCAGGGAGTGTCCGTAGGCCATACTTTAGCACTACCATGGATGCCAGGGAATGTCCATGGTCGGCATCACACACTTTGATGCTACCATGGTCGTCAGGGAGTGTCCAGTTTTGCCACCGTCGCATTTCAAAGACACTCTAGCCGCGATCTCAACCACAACACACTTTGGTACTCACTTACTAGGGAGTGTCTGCAACACAATCTCAACCACACACTTTATACCACACTGACCACTACTCTTTTCCACACTGACCAACATTCACACTCACTATGCATGTACAACTGACTTCACATGTATGTCATGAAACTTTAAACATAAAGTAAATCACTGAAATATAGAAATGGCGTGCGTACGGGGATCGATAAGTCGTAGTACATCATTTTAATCATCCAAACATAACCAAATAGGATTCTGTTTTAGTAAATTTCCCAAACAGAGCTTTAAAAGTTCATAAAACAACACCCCAAACAGTTACTTAACACAAGACAAGCAAAAACTAGGAACTGTCAGAAGTCGCGCACGCGGGCTGCTTGCGCGATATGCCCACTTTTCATTTTCTTTTAAAATCTTTTCTGTCCGCCTGAAACCAGCCACCTCGCTCCCGCGATATGCCCAATTTTCATTTTCTTTTAAAAACATTTCTTTCTGCCAGAAAACACACAACTCGAGTGCGCGGGCCGCTCGCGCGATAGGTCGCTCGTGCGGGCCATTCACGCGACCCTCACTCGTGCAATCGCGCACGCGAGTTTGTGCAGTAGCTTCGTATTCTTCACTGAAACTTTCTCTGTTTTCAGATTTTAGACCCATTTTGAAAACTGAACGAAATCAATCCTTATTATATATGAATCTCTTCGTTTTTCAATGAGGATAAAGAATCTATAATCAATTTTTCATGAATTGATCCATAGCTCTTGGATTTTACGAAAAATCGAGAGTTGACGAAAACTTCGTTTTAATTATATGTCGCCATACGAACAAATTAAACTCTAATTTTACAATTGTATACTCTACATACTATCATCTTTCATATTTCATTCAGAAAACGAATTTTGATTAAGTTTGGAAAATCCATGTTTTTGAGCTATGGAGTTCTTGAAGAAATTAACCATGGTGTTCAACATATACATACATACAAACAGTAATTGAGCACAAATTACATTTGGAGTGAGTTTAAAATACTCACTGTGATTAAGAGTGTAGAGATTGTTGAGAAAGGAATACAAGAACAAGAATTAAGAATCTCCAATTCAAGCTTTAGCTATAGAGGATTGAAGCTTCCTTTCTCAAAAATCTGTATGAACTTCTCAAACTCTCTCTGAAATTCTCTCTATTTGGTTAACTCATTCTCCAGATTTTAGTGTGTATGAGTGGTATATATAAACATAGTTAGTATATAACTTGGGGGCCAAGTTCTGTGAACTATACTCAACAAAATGATTTAAATTAGCTAATTACTCACATACAATTATGCACAGCACATATATACATACGTATATACACACTCAGATTGTGAAGGGGTAAATTAGAGTAGTAGGGGTCAAGACCATTTATTTGGGAAAAACAGCTTATAGGTACAAGCATACACTTGCAATATAAGCATAGCCAAACAAGGATCTAACTAATGATTAGTTTCCATAAATGGAATAAAGCAAATGTCCAATTACACTTTACGTCACTTCCAAAATATGTGGAAGTTCATCGCGGTGCGGACAGTTTTGAACAGAAACTTGTATTTTCGGGGCGCAGTGTTCACTACAAAAATACAGAAAATTCATTTTGACGTAGGAAATGATTTTCTGGTTTTATAAAAATACTGATTGAGTCAAAAGCAAACATTTCCACCGTTTTGAAATAAAGTTTTAAAATCCAACACAGGTATTGCTAAATTTTAAAAACTGTAGTTTGACCCCAAATGAATTTCGATATAAATTAATAAAAGTAACAAGGTTCTAATATATGAAGATTATAAATTAAAATTAAATCAGCAATACAGATTAAATATGGGAATACAAAGCGAATTTAAATACGGCAAATGCAAATTAAAATTAAATGAAATGCATGTTGTTAAATCCTTCCTCCCTTAAATAGGATTTCGTCCTCGAAATCAAGACTAACTAGTCCTGAAACAACTCCGGGTACTTCTTCCTCATATCATCTTCAACTTCCCACGAGGCTTCATTCTCGTCATGGTGATTCCATTCAACCTTCACCAACGGAATGTCCTTATTCCTCAACTTCTTGATACTCTGATCTAGAATCTTCACAGGCCTCTCCATATAGGATGTGTTATGACTCGTCTCAATATCGCCATAACTAACCACGTGTGAGGGGTCTCGTATGTACTTTCTCAGCATGCTTACATGGAATACATTGTGAACCCTAGACATCTTCGGTGGTAGCGCCAATCGATATGCCACTTTCCCGACACTTTCAAAAATCTTGAACGGTCCGATGAAACGCGGAGCCAATTTCTCTCTCTTGAGACCGAAGCATACCATTCCTCGGGTCAGTGAAACCTTCAGAAGTACGTGATCTCCGATGCTAAACTCCAAATCTTTCTGACGTCGATCAGCATAACTTTTATACCTGCTCTGTGCGATTCTCATCCTTTCCTTGACCAAGGAAATTTTGTCGTTGGTTTCTCTAACCAAATCTGGTCCCAATAATTCGGTATCTCCAACTTCTGCCCAACACAACGGGGAACGACATGGTCGTCCGTACAATGCTTCGAACGGAGCCATCCCAATACTCGTGTGGTAGCTGTTGTTGTAGGCGAATTCAACCAAAGGCAAGTGTGTCTCCCAAGATTCTTCTAAATCAATAACACAAGCCCTAAGCATATCTTCCATGATCTGATTGACATGCTCAGTCTGCCCATCTGTCTGAGGGTAAAAAGTAGTACTCATCTTGAGCGAGGTTCCCATAGCTTCTTGCAAACTTTTCCAAAATCCGGAAGTAAAACGTGAGTCACTGTCACAGCCCGGTCCCACAATAGCGGAACCGGAGCCCGTGGCACGCCACCGAGGCTAAACCAATTCATTAACGTTCCCAAAATTTAGTTTGAAGAACACACACAGCGGAATAAATAAGTCATTTTGAAAACTAAATGTCCAGTCGACTGATCCTCAGACCCAGTCGACTGATCCTGGTCCAGCAGAAAGTTGGGTTTTAAAACACCATCCAGTCGACTGCTTTCTACACCCAGTCGACTAGGGCTTCAAATTTTCGGTCGACTGATACGGTCCAGTCGACTGAAGTCCAGCCTGGTACAAAAATCTAAATTGAAAACATGATCCAGTCGACTGTGTTGGGGACCCAGTCGACTAATCCTCTATGAAACAATGCAGAGAGTTGCTGAAAACAGAGGCTCCAGTCGACTATTTTCTCAACCAGTCGACTGATTTATGGCAGCAGCACATTTTGCAGAGTTTTCTAAGTTTAAAAGCTTTTGAATTCGAACGGCGATCAAACACACACTTCCAAAAGTAATCCAAAGCAATCCTAACTGTATTAACATATTACCAAAGCACAGTTACAACATGTTACTAACTATTACAACGTTTTAGATTCGTTCTAACATACCAAGTTAAACACAACTAAAACCATAAGAATTCTTATTACCACATTTCCTATTGTCTCAAAACTACAAGATTAACGTTCAAGTTGCCTTCTAAAGAACTCCCAACCCACGTGCTCACTTCTGCGATTCCTCACCAGCATTTACACCTGAAATGGTTATTTGAATAACCACACATATTCGATTTGTTTAAGCAAATGCTTAGTGAATAAAACAACATATGCACATGAATGATAAACATGTCCGCATTCACATCTCTACAATTCATACTAGTCGTCGGAGACTCACGTGCCCGTCCATACTCCCAATCCGCGACTCCTCGCCAATAAGTCCACGCGAAAGGGTAAGACCCACGATTCTTCTCTTCAATCGTGCGACCTTAATGCCTATATCGGCTCCACAAAATGGCACGGTGACCACGTGCTCCTTCTGACCCAAATAAGCAACTTAACATGCTCAATTACATATCACCATGCTCGCGGAAATCAAAACATTTCATTGTGCTATTGGGCCTACTTATCAATATAAATGCCCAATATGAACTACACAAGATATCTCTAAGTATTAATACATGCTATTCAAACATAACATGAATACATGTCAAGAAACCATTCCAAAAACATAGTTGAATCACTCACCTCCGATTTACGCTCTTAAACTTCGATTCAAAGAAAACTCGTGTACAAAGAACGTGTAGAAGTCCGTCTAGTACAATTCCTATGAATCAAAATTCCATTTATCAACTTTTATGAAAAATTCTAGAAAACAACTTTTCCAAAAACTTGGCCAAACAAGCCCTAACATATATCAAAACGAAGCTCTTACCTCGAGGAGCTCGAATATGAAATCTGGGAGAAAACAAACTGACGGAAGGTCGTCGTTTGGCGTCGCAAAGCTCTAAGCTCCCAAAATCTCCCTATGGCCTCCTTTCTTGAATTTAGGTTAGAAGTTATGAAAAATCTAAGTTCATCTGTATCTATATATAGGCAACACTCTTGGGAAATTACGTTTACCTCCCCACGAGTTTTCAAAACTCCTAATCAGTCTCTGAAACTTTCTACACAGCTAATTCCTAGCTTTATAAGTGAAACTTTAAAATTGTAAAAGTTTTCGACTAAGTTTCGTTTGGTCGCTAAAACGCGAATTTCTATATGACGTTTCCGAAGTTGCTAATTAGCCTACCAAATTAATAGCGTGTTCATTCGTTCTCACCAGGATACTAAAACTAACAACAGATATAAATTCTAAGCCAGAAAATAATACAGATATTGCAATACACAGGTAAACATTTATTTTCAAATAAACATTTAAAGTGTTCCACAGTGACCGTCTCATACTCGGAGAGACGTCACAACAACAAATCCTCAATCACCACAGTTTCAGAGGGTTCTCTAATACAGACACCCAAATCAACTCGTGAGTCAAAACTCACCCAACCATGTGTCATAAGACACGCCACATCACATTATCATGCATGACAATGTAATGCAAATGACATAACACAAATGTGGGTGTTATAGTCACGGTCTGACACAATCGACACAGGTGCGCCGTGAAGTCGCACAACTTGTTGTATGTACATCCGGCTCATCTTTTCTACCGGGTATGTCATACTATAAGCGATGAAATGAGCCAACTTAGTCAGTCGATCCATGATTACCCAAATGGCGTCATGGTTCTGTTGCGACCGAGGCAATCCCACTACAAAATCCATCATGATGTGCTCCCACTTCCAACAAAGAATAGGTAATGGTTGCAACAATCCCGAGGGTCTCTAATGTTCATCCTTGACTTGTTGACACGTCAAACACTTGGATACAAATTCGGCCACATCCTTCTTCATACCTTCCCACCAGAAATTTCTTTTCAAATCCTTGTACATTTTCGTTCCTCTTGGGTGAACTGTATATCTTGACTTATGTGCTTCTGCTAGAATATCATTTCTCAAATCCCCATAGTCTGGTACACATAATCTGTCTGCATCGATACCCTCCGTCACTTCCCACATTCCATTCGGTCGGATCTTTCTCCGACATCTTCGCAAACCATGTCTGAAATTTCTCATCTCCTTTCTGAGCTTCAATAATGCGGTCGATAAGAATAGGCTGCAGGATAAGACACCCAAAAAGTTATCCTTCTCCTTCCTCAGCACTCTGTACATCGAACTCGGCCAACGTTTCCAATACTCGCCATTCTCTAACCATTAAGGAGGTGATCGTCTCACGAGTCTGCCGACTCAAAGCATCAGCGACCACATTAGCTTTACTAGGGTGGTACTCCAACGTGAAGTCGTAATATTTGATCAGCTCCATCCATCTGCGTTGTCTCATGTTCAACTCTTTCTGTGTGAACAAATATTTCAGGCTCTTGTGATCGGAGAATAAATCAAACTTCTCACTGTAGAGATAGTGTCTCCAAATCTTGAGTGCGAATACCACTGCCGCCAATTCCAAATCATGAATGGGGTAGTTCAACTCATTCAGCTTGAACTGTCTGGATCCATAAGCGATAACTCTACCATCTTGCATAAGTACACACCCTAGTCCTTGATATGACGCATTACTAAAGATAGTGAACTTCTCATCAGGCTTGGGTATAGCTAGTACCAGTGCAGTAGTGAGTCTCTCTTTCAACTCTAGAAAGGCGCGCTCATGTTTCTCTGTCCAGTCAAACTTCAAATTCTTCTTCATTAATCCGGTTAATGGTGCAGCTATTTTAGAAAACCCTTCAACAAATCTCCGGTAATAGCCTGCGAATCCAAGGAAACTCCTAACCTCCGTAAGGTTGCTCGGCCTAACCCAGTTTGACACAGCATCTATCTTGGAAGAATCCACAAAAATTCTTTGAGATGACACCTTGTGTCCCAAAAATTTCACTTTTTATAACCAGAACTCACACTTACTGAACTTGGCATACAAGTGGTGGTCCTTAAGCATCTGTATTGCAATCCGTAGATGTTGCTCGTGTTCTTCTTCTGACTTAGAATAGATCAAAATATCATCAATGGAGACGATGACAAACTAAACCAAATAAGGCTTGAACACTTTGTTCATCAGATCCATAAATACTGCCGAGGCATTTGTCATTCCAAATGGCATTACCAAAAATTCATAGTGACCATATCGAGTTCTGAATGTAGTCTTAGGTATGTCTTCCTTTCGTACCCTCAACTGATGATATCCCTACCTTAGGTCTATTTTAGAAAACGTCGTAGCTCCTTGTAGTTGATCAAATAAGTCGTCGATACGAGGCAAGGGATACTTATTCTTGATATTCACGTGGTTCAATTCTCTGTAATCAATACACAATCGAAGTGTCACATCCTTTTTCTTCACAAATAACACCGGTGCTCCCCAAGGCAATGTACTTGGACGTACAAAACCCAAGTTCTCAAGCTCTTGAACTTGTTCTTTCAACTCTGATAGTTCGGTGGGGCTGTTCTGTAGGGAACCTTGGTTATCAGTACGGTACCCGGTATAAGCTCAATACAGAACTCTATACTTCTCTCGGGCGGCAGACCAGAAACGTCTTAAAATACTTCTTCGAAGTCCTTGACTACAGGTATAAACGACATTATCATCTCTGTACTGACAACTTCAATGTTTGCTAAGCATCTCGTGAGGAACATATCTCCCAAAGGGTTACATTGAAAATCAAAGGGTTGATTCTCATTATCAGGGAATATAATTCTCTTCCTCGCACAATCCAACTTCGCTTGATTCTGAGAGAGCCAATCCATTCCTAGGATTATGTCAAACTCCTTCATTGATAGGACAATCAGCCTAGCAGGGATTTCACAGTTTTCTAGCCGTAAGGGACAATCCTTGCACATGTGTCCTAACTTGACTACGGCTCCTAATGGAGAAGTAGCCCTCAAAGCTTTCTCTAAACGATGAGGTAAGATACCCAATCTCCGAATAGTGTTAACATATATGAATAAAAGAGTAGCACCCGTATCAAATAACACTTTAACATGGGAGTTAAACAGAGTTAATGTACCTTCCACTACTTGTTGATCAGGTTGAGCTTCTTCATAACCTTCTTCTTCGCACACAGTCCCATTATATCCAGCAGCATCGGGAATAACAGCATTCATGCGAGTCTGACCTTGATGGCCATAAGTCACTTGCTTAGGGGCAGTACAGAACTTGTTGATGTGACCTGGTTCATCACAGTTGTAGCAAACTATGCCTTGCTGAGTAGCACGCCTTGGTGCCTTGCAATTTTGAGCCAAATGGCCGGGATTTCCACAATTAAAACATTTCCCAGCACTACTTCCTTCTCCCACTCGGGGTTGAGTCGGATAGGTGATAGCTTGGGTTTTGTTGCTTCCATCAAAACTCCTCTTCTGCCCTTGGATACGATACATTGGTGGCTTATTTTCAAAGTTACCCCTTTGAGGCAGTCGCAATTTGAATTGTTTTTGGTTCACTTGAGCATCCTCTTCTAGATGAGTAGCCAAGCTAACTAGTCCCTCGAAAGACTTATCTAGGTGACCGAGGGTCATGCGACGAATCTGCGGTGTCAGCCCTTGGTTATACTTATGGATCCTCTTCTCCTCAGTATCAACCATATGAGGGGCGAACCGAGACAGTCTCTCAAACTGAGTGGTGTACTCTTGCACCGACTTGGTTCCTTGTGTTAGATCCATGAACTCCTTCTCTCTCATGTGCCTCTCCATAGTCGGGAAATATTTCTCCAGAAATCTTCCTTTGAATGCAGTCCATGCATTCCCATCGCAGCTCAATTCCCGATAGTAGCTAAGACCGAATCCCACCAATCTGCGGCGGCATCGGTTAGTTGGAAGGTAGCTAACCTCATCTTGTCCATCTCATTGCACTGGACAGCCTCGAACATACGGTCCATCTGCTTTAACCACTGTTCTGCCTTCCAAGGTTCCGCGATACCCGCAAACTGCTCGGGTCTTAGCGCACGTAATCTCTCCAGCAGCTTATCTCCAGTTTGGCGGTCTCGTCAATTTTTATCCTGATTACTAACCCTTTCGAGACATCTGACGAAAGCTTCAAACATTCCTATAGGATTGGCAGCCTCAGGTGCATCTTCGATCAAATTCCTATTTCTCCTTAGTCCTCCAACCATTCTATGCATGATAGTGATAGTAGAATGAGGAAAATGCATGCAATAGAAGTATAAAGTAGTTTAAATGTCAACAACATTAAAAGAGTATTTTTATATATAACTTCTTATCAAGTTGATACAAAAAGCGTGTATGATCAGATTTATGCCTACCCTATCTGTGTGGGTTAGGACGTACATTGTCCATGCAAGAGTTACAGTTACAAAAAAAATCATTGTCCTATACTCGAATGCATGTAGATATAGTTTGCAAAAAGAGGATAGAGCTACTAGTCAAAAATAGTCAATTTATACAAGGCGATATCTAAACGGTCAGTCATCGCCGTAGGTAGCCATCAAAAGGTCAAGCGAGTCGGCCTGATGAAGTCGCTGAACATGAGAGGGGCCTGCCCCAAAATTACAGCTATGTGACATCAACAATGAAGCAAGTGCTGGGGCATCTGCCTCTGGCAAAGCTAGCTCGAGTGCTAGTACCTCCTCAAGGTCAACTGCGAAGTTGTCCTAACCTATGCCATCCTCCTCATCAACACACTCCCCACCGATAGGAGCCAAATGAACCACCTCATCATCGTCCTCATTAGTAGGGACAACTAGTGGAGGCACCTCTAGCTATGCAAGGTGAGCCTGCACAACCTGAACCTCAAGAGGTAAATAGAAGGCATCACTATTAACCAAGCGAACCATCTCTACGAGTACTAAGCGCTGAATCTCAACAAACTATAGGATCTCAAAGCAAGCACGGGATAAATCAACCATCCCTAACACGTGGATCTGGTGCCAGAGATCTAACTCGACGGTCGCAGCTGCCCGCTGCTCGATAGCGATGAAATAAAGTAACGTCGAAGCTGGTACTATCGCTCCCAAGGTAACCCAGTGCCCTCCAAAAGCATCGGGTACAAAAAGGGGCTGAGCTGGATCCATACCTGAAAAATGTACTAACCTAAATCAGGACAGAGATAATCTTAAGCGTTTAGATAACTGAGTCTATCCTTCTTGTCGTATTATCAGGGTGCAAAAGCTTAAGCTAGCAGAACTTGTGGAATCGGGTCTATACTGGTAAACCCTAACCTGGTTCTGATACCACTAAATCCTGTCATGCCCCAATGTAGCATAAATAAGGAAAGTGTTTAATTTCCTTTATGGACCCGTAGGTCGTGACAGTTTGAAGGATCGATTCCATCCCAAATGTCAACAACAAAAACATAATAATCAGAGCAGAGCAATCAAGGCTTACAAAATTTTTCTAACTTAATAGTTATTACAGCACGGGGTCTCTAGAGGCACAAACCGCCTTAAATCAAAACAACAACTTAACATCTAATATAGTCATCCTTATTACAAAACTGTTCATAAACTAAAGCATAGGATATTGATAATAGTTTTATCTTCCAAAAGCAGCCGTTCTTAGTTAGCGTAGTCATAATGTTCAGCTTGATCAAAACCTTAAAAGCCTGAACACGAATGTCCAGGGCGCATCAACGCCGTCAGCTTCAAGAAGCTGGTGAGTATTAAAAACATAACTTTGAATGTAACACATACTCATTTACCATTTTCAAATTCCCATTTAATTCAACAAGTTTACATTAGAGTAAAGAGTTCATTTTAGAAAACAACCATAATATCATTTGAAAGCTATAATTCATATATATATATATATGTGACCGTGTATGAAAATAATGCACCATCTCATCTTACTGACTCTTTTCTCTCGACAAACACAACAACCCACCATCTCTCACCAGTATCTTTGAAATACTCCGATAGCCACACTTTAGCATAGGGGTGCCAGGGAATGTCGAGTTTGCCTCACACTTTAGCACGGGGTGCCAGGGAATGTCCAATGCCTCACACTTTAGTACCTAATCCGCCTCGCAAATACATCACACGGTATCCAGACTCAGGTACCAGGGAGTGTCCATAGGCCACACTTTAGCACTACCATGGGTGCTAGGGAATGTCCAAGTTTGGCGTCACACACTTTGACGCTACCATGGTCGTCAGGGAGTGTCCAGTTTTGCCACCGTCGCAATACAAAGACACTCTAGCCGCAATCTCAACCACAACACACTTTGGTACTCACTTACCAAGGAGTGTCCACAACACAATCTCAACCACACACTTTATACCACACTGACCATTACTCTTTTCCACACTGACCAACATTCACACTCACCATGCATGTACAACTGACTTCACATGTATGTCATGAAACTTTAAACATAAAGTAAATCACTGAAATATAGAAACGGCGTGCGTATGGGGATTGATAAGTCGTAGTACATCGTTTTAATCGTCCAAGCATAAACAAATAGGATTCTGTTTTAGTAAATTTTCCAAACAGAGCTTTAAAAGTTCATAAAATATCACCCAAATAGTTCCTTAACACAAGACAAGCAAAAACTAGAAATTGTCAGAAGTCACGCGCGCAGGCCGCTCGCGCGAAGGGTTGCTCGCGCGAGCCGCTCGCGCGATATGCCCACTTTTCATTTTCTTTTAAAATCTTTTCTGTCTGCCTAAAACCAGCCACCTCACTTGCGCGATATGCCCAATTTTCGTTTTCTTTTAAAAACATTTCTTTCTGCCAGAAAACACAAAGCTCACGCACGCGGGCCGGTCGCGCGACCCTCGCTCGCGCAATCGCGTGCGCGAGTTTGTGCAATAGCTTCGTCTTCTTCGCTAAAACTTCCCCTATTTTCATATTTTAGACCCATTTTGAAAACTGAACGAAATAAATCCTTATTATATATGAATCTCTTCGTTTTTCAACGAGAATAAAGAATCTATAATCAATTTTACATGAATTGATCTATAGCTCTTGGATTTTACGAAAAATTAAGAGTTGACGGAAACTTCATTTTAATCATACGTCGCCATACAAACCAATTAAACTCTAATTTTACAATCGTATACTCTACATACTATCATCTTTCATATTTCATTCAGAAAACGAATTTTGATTTAGTTTGGAAAATCCATATTTTTGAGCTATGGAGTTCTTGAAGAAATTAACCATGGTGATCAACATATACATACATACAAACAGTAATTGAGCAAAAATTACATTTGGAGTGAGTTTAAAATACTCATTGTGATTAAGAGTGTAGAGATTGTTAAGAACGGAATACAAGAACAAGAATTAAGAATCTCCAATTCAAGCTTTAGCTATGGAGGATTGAAGCTTCCTTTCTCAAAAATCTGTATGAACTTCTCAAACTCTCTCTGAAATTCTCTCTATTTGGTTAACTCATTCTCCAGATTTTAGTGTGTATGAGGGGTATATATAAACATAGCTAGTATATAACTTGGGGGCCAAGTTCTGTGAACTATACTCAACAAAATGATTTAAATTAGCTAATTACTCACAAACAATTATGCACAGCACATATATACATACGTATATACACACTCAGATTGTGAAGGGGTAAATTAGAGTAGTAGGGGTCAAGACCATTTGTTTGGGAAAAACAGCTTATAGGTACAAGCATACAAATGCAATATAAGCATAGCCAAACAAGGATCTAACTAATGATTTGTTTCCATAAATAGAATAAAGCAAATGTCCAATTACACTTTACGTCACTTCCAAAATCTGTGGAAGTTCATCGTGGCGCGGACAGTTTTGAACAGAAACTGGTATTTTCGGGGCGCAGTGTTCACCACAAAAATACAGAAAATTCATTTTGAGGTAGGAAATGATTTTCTGGTTTTATAAAAATACTGATGGAGTCAAAAGCAAACATTTCCACCATTTTGAAATACAGTTTTAAAATCCAACAAATGTATTGCTAAATTTTAAAAACTGCAGTTTGACCCCAAAAGAATTTCGATATGAATTAATACAAGTTACAAGGTTCTAAAACATGAAGATTATAAATTAAAATGAAATCAGCAATACAGATTCAATATGGGAATACAAAGCGAATTTAAATACGGCAAATGCAAATTTAAATTAAATGAAATGCAGGTTGTTACAAAGGGTGCATTTGGGTGTGTGTGTTCTTGAAAACCAAAGTTCTCTCTCTCTTCTCTTCTCTTCTTCTTCTTCTTCTTCTTCTTTCTGCTCAGCTCTCTCTGTCTCTTCTTCTTCTTTCTTTCTTTTCTTCTTCTTTTCCTTCTTCTTTCTTTCTTGCTGCCAAGAGAGAGTGTGTGTGTGGATATAGATATATGGATATATGTGTGTATATAATCTAAGATATATATATATATATATCAACTCTCTCTCTCTCTCTCTCAAGACTGAACAAACAACCCCATGGGCCATAAATGATCTGATATATATATAGAGGTTTGAGAGTGCCACACGTTCAAAGCTTAAGAAAAGAAGAAAACTTGTCTTAGCTTATACCAATCGATTGGTATAGATGGAAATCGATTGGTAACAGATATTTGAAGGCAATTGATTGGAAATAATGGCAATCGATTGGTATGTTGCCATGTCATTACTTTTAGTTGGTAAAATGGCAATCGATAGGTAAAATGGCAATCGATTGGTATCCAAAAAGTGGCAATCGATTGGAAACAATAGCAATCGATTGGTAACTAAATCTCACCAAAAAAGGAAAGGTTAAACAAGTATAAAAAAGAAATACCAGGTGTGGACATGCGGAATCGGTCGTCCACTCTTTCGTTTTGGTTTGAAATTGATTTAGATCAAAGAAAAAGGTCTATTGAAAACAGAAATAGAGTCGCCACTTGGTCTTTAAGGAACCAAGAAACCTAATTTTGACTCACCCAAATGGATAAAGGGCACCAGCCTTTCATAACCAAAGAACTTGGCTCGGGGTTTTGGTACGAGAGAGGAAGGAGCCTTTGTCACGACTAAAACACTCTCAACTTGCCCCGTCTTTCGAAGGGCCTCAATTAGTATCCAAATAATCATTTTATACTATGTTTGGTTCAAAAATTAATACTATGATAGTATACTACATTACATAAGAATTTTGAAATGGAAGAGCAAAAGATAAGATATCATTCATAAGATCTAAGCCAAATATCACACAATGCAAAGTGAAAGATCACACAAACAAACCTAGGAAAAATATGTCCAATCACATATCAAGTAATCAAGGTTTCCTAGTCTAAAAGGGGGACATGAATTGTTTTTGAAACAAATAATCAAAGAATTCAAAAATATGCTTAGCAAACTAGAATGATGCATGTTAATCTTTGAGAAAGAAGACCTCTCAATCCCCGAGACGGATGAGAAAGGAAGATTAGATCGAGGGAAGCATGGACGTGTGAACGAATTCATTCCTTACAATCTTCTTAGATCAGGTTTCACAAAAACCCCAAATCTTGCATGGATGCAATGCATGGCCTTAGAATGTGCAAGGTTGTAGTGTGTTTGTGCACATGAGTTTTCTAAAGTGACTTAGAAGTCTAGAAGATGAATGAATACATGGGGGAAATCATCATGGGATATGTACAAATATGGTATGGACCACTTCTTAGGATGTGAACTAATTACAAGTACATATAAGCATCAAATCAAAGGATGGAAGTAAAAGTATACTTGTTGTGATAGTGGACAGAATAGTGACTTGATCTTGTGGAAATTGAAAAGTAGGGTTAGAAATGTTTTCAATGCATGATTTTTTATGGAGATCATCCTTATTGTGTCTAGAATTCAAATCAAAAACACAATCCTCAATAACTATTACATATTGAGAGAAATCATATAAACAATAGAGGTTACTCATAAACAGAGTCTGTACTATTGACTGAAATGTTGAAAAATCTTAGAAAATGAAAACAAACCATGTAAATGCCCATATTATATAAAAAGTTCCCTAAGACACTTAAGTTCAAGGGAAAAATGAGTTGTGACCACTCCTTTTGGAAAATTGTTCTGTAAAATAAGTTGAAATTCAACCAAGCTGCTATGACAGCAAAAACAGAATGTCTGGAAGGAATGTTCGGGTCCAAATAGACTCCTTCCAAGTGTTTCCAAGTCAAACCAAAAATCTTGGGTGTTCTCTAATGAGTTAGGAAGGCTTTCCAAGTTGTCTCATGTTAATACTTTGAGTATTGAATCCTAGAGAAATCTTTGAACTCAGATTGTTCACTGTTTTGATGATTTTGGGAAGAACTAGGGTTTTATTCTTTAAAATCAAAATGAGGGGTTTAAGAGGGGTTTTGAAATAGAGGTTTTGAAAGTGTATTTTCAGCACTTAAATGGAAATTCTGACCACTTGAAATAACAATATTGCACTCATATCAAGAACCTTCAAGATTGTTTGAGAGCATTGTTTTCATTTTGAAGACAACTTCAAGAATACATAGGAATGTATTGAAGTTGAAATCATCATCTATTAAACATGTTTTTAAGGTCAAGAGATACTATCCATAAGGATTCACTCACCTCAAACTTCATGTCATCATCTAGATGATGATGGACTAGTAAGTAAACAAAGAAAAATAAAAAAGAAATAAGGTGAAGAGAGATTAACATTCATATAAACAAGCATATACTAACAATCAATAGATGATAATCAATGTGATTTTGGACTTGTAGCTTGGTGGTTGGATGTATTGAATGTGAAATAAATGGGAGTAATGAAGTAGAAAACAAAGTTTAGAACTCACTTTCAAGTTGAAAATCAAAGGAAGAAGCTTCTTTTCTCACTATCCTAACCTTATCTCTACAACTTTCTCTCTACAACTTTTTCTAAGCTTTTGTTTGCACCCCCCAAATGAGAAGTCAAGGGGGGTTTAAATAGGCTAATTTGGGGAGAGTTTGGGATTTTAAAAATGCTCCCATTGGTCCCAAACGTTTGTTAACATAGAACTATGTCGTTTTGGTTTCTAATTAATCAATTTGAGTCCCCAAAAGAAATTGCAAAAATGGACTGTTCTGGAGGAGAGTGCCGCGACGGCACTGGACCTATGCCGCGGTGGCATTGCTCCTTTGATGTCCAAATAATGCCATTTAGGCCCCCAGAGGTTTCGGTATTCGCGAAAAGGCCCTATTTTATCCGAAATTCACAAAAAATGCGTATGAACTCCAAACTGAGGTTGTGATATACCGTTGGAAAGATAATGGAGTCTACCTTACATAAAAAATAGTTCTAAGATAGGTCACTTTGAAAAATTTTGCGGTATTCACGATAAAAGTCGATTTGATCGCCTTTTTCACCTTTAGAAATTCATAATAAATTCGTTTTAATCCAGGAATTATGTGAGATTTACTATTGACCTCTAGTATCCATGAAAAATGTTTGAAAAATGATACGGTGCTCCAGTTTAAAGTCAACTTTTGGTCAAACTGGTCAAACTAGGGACCTCCAAGAAGTTCTGGGAACCTCTAGGAGCTCCCGGGAGCTGACGTTTTTGTTCGATTTTCTTTTCAAACTCGTTTTAGTACTTTCTACATAATCTAGAATGATCTCGAAGCTTTTCGGCAAATTTGGACGATTTTGGTCAAACCTTGGTCAAACCAGGTCAATCCTTGTTCAAACCGGTCAATGGGGACTTTCCGAGAACTTCCGGTCTGGGAGCTGACGATTTCATCTGATTTTGCTTAAAAACTCATTTTATGACTTTCCTTACGACACAACATGTTTCCAGAACTTTCGATCCAAATCTGGGAGTGTTTGGGCTTTCAGGGGCATTTTTGTCATTCGTACCACTTTCTAAGCATTTCGAGAGATAGAACTAACTTCCAGGAGTTCTTCTGAGTCTTTTTCGATCATTGTGAACCACCAAGCTATGGGTCTCCTAAATCTAATAGCCGACAAAATGGGGTGTCTACACCAGGTCTTATTAATATACCAAAAATACAGGGTATTACAACAATGGAGAAAATGATCTAAAGCTCACAAGGGTAAAGTCTCCACAAATATTTTAAACGATTTTCGGGTAACAATTGCATTAAATATCATCTTACCACAAGTAGTCATCCAACGTGCTTGATAATCCAAGATTTGAAATTCATTAAATTCACTATAATGAAGATAGTTATAGAACTAATGGGATTCAACAAGTGTCGCATACTAATATCGAAAGAAAACTCAAGTCAAGCATCATCGCTCGGCATTAGAACATAATAACAATACTAAAATCATTAGAAACTATTTTTTTGGTACCATCTTTTCCTTTATTAACAAACAAAACATGCTTGGAGAATTAATGGCAAGAAGAAAATGAAACATCAACATAACGGGTGAATATCCCACACCCCCCAACTAGAACATTACATTGTCCCTAATGCAAATGGTTCGAAATAAGGACAAAAATGAGTAGGGATAGAGTGATATCACCAACAAAAGGAGCGATCCCCGATGAGCACAAGAATGATGTTCCTGCACATGAATCACTACTGAGCACATCAAGCAAATAAAAGAAGGGGGAAAATGAAGATGGGATGATTAGGAGATGATGTGGATGAATTTGAAAGTTAGAATATTGAATCTACCACTAGCCCAACATGCACAAGAGAAATAAAAGTCCTTTAAAGAGGTGCTCTATAAAGTTTGGCAAAACAATAAAACTTTGCATTAATATACTATGGCTCTACTTTGATTAACATGATTTGCCCACCCTACAACTAAATTACATTAACTAAACTATATGGTGGAACACATCACATTCTCTTGGTATGAGTCAAGCATCTTAACACAAAGTATAATTACCATAATAACACATAAGTGGTAAATTACTACACTATGCCACACCTTTGATTAGAATGACACATCTACCCTACATTAACTAAGCTACATGGTAGACAAATCAACTTCTCTTAGAATGACTCATGGGCAACAATTTACCACTCCTATTAAGCACAACTATGTAAAAAATCTCAAAAATCAATTACATATGCCAAAATTTTAAAGAATCCAACAATCAAAGGAGATACTATTACCTTCCCCATGCGAGACCAATGTGTCATCAACATCCTAAATGGAGATTTAGCTCTTCAAGAATAGCTAATCCTTCAATTCAAAGACAAAATAAAAAGATCAAATGCAAAAGCGCATGTAATTAGAAACTAAACAACTTAACATTGTTTCCAATCCCTGGCAACAGCGCCATTTTGATGTTGTCAAAATCAAATTTTTTTATTAACCCTATTAAAAACATAGTATGTTGGAAGTAGGGTATCGAGTCCACAGAGATTGATACAAGAATAACGTTTGGAAAGTTTAGAAACTAATTATATTGCTTAAAAGTAATAAATAAGAAAAGATGATAAAAAAGGGGAAAAATGACTTTGCGTCTTTTGGAATTTTTTTTAGGATAAAAGGGAAAACTAATCTAAAAAGCAATAGGTTGAGATCACTCCTCCCATATTAGGTCACAACAAGACGAAATTGACTAATGTTTCAAGAACATTCCAAGGTAACATCTCATTGTGGCATATTATCAAACACAAGAAGTGCAACTATAGGTTAGATGAAAGGAGCTTTGGGATTTCCATAGAAATGGATTTGAAGCTAACGTTTGACTATAAAGGATGCAAGACATACAAGATGAAGCCTCCATGGATTCTAATCCGAACGATTTGTCCTCCCTACACTAACTAATCTACTTGGTAGACAAATCACCTATGAAGTCTTCAAAAGGTAGAATTTAAAACCCAAGAGTTTGAACAATCAAAGATGCTTGACATCAAAGATGAAGACTCCAAGTGTTAAATCCCACACACAACATTTATCAAACACATAGAGTGCAAAACACAAGGTTTCATAATATTCCATATGAAATACATAAGGTAGGATCCAAAGTCTAAGTTTTGACAATCAAAGATGCAAGACAAATAAGATGAAGCCTCTAGTTTTTGAATCCTACACAAAGAACCCTAGAAATACTACAACATTAAATCCAAGAGTTCATGATCCACAACCTAAGTAAATCTAACTAATAATAGAAAACATAGCGATATCATCAAAGGAAAAGAGATAAAAATACACGAAGGCATTAAATCTTCAATTGATTGCTTCAAGTTTACAACAATGGAGAAGAAAATGGAAGGGAACCCAAGGGGGTTCCAAAATGAGAGCAAAGAAGAAGAAGAAATATAACAAGCAAGATCTCTCCCAAAAACCTATCTCTTCCTATTTATATAAAATCCACCAAATGGCAAACTTGTAAATAAAAAGGGAGAAAACTACAGTACGGGTGAATCGATCCGTGGCAAACGGGCCGATCGATCCGCTGTTCTTATATGCTCGCAGAATGTCTGTCCAGGATCGCGGATCGATCCGCCCTTTGAGGCCGGATCGATCTGATATTGAAATTCTAGGCAGTAGCTTCCTTTAAATGAGCGGATCGATCCGCGGTCTAAGACCAGATCAATCCGCCTTTGCTGAAACTGAATCATTCCCCTTTTATGAGATAAAAACCAAACGGGCTTGGTTCTCACTTTGAAGAAGTTCCCAAAACGTACAAGAGAGAGATTTTATTATCAACAAGCGAACAACAACAAAAACAACAAAAATACAATTTATCCAATAAATCTCCCAGTTTAGGTGCTGATTCGTGTCCAATAAAAATAAAAATCATGAAGTTAAGAATGTAATATTGGACACGAATCACATGCCTAAGCATTAATCTTGATAGAAAGACATCTTTATACCAACGAAAATGGGTTAAAGAGGGGCATTTTAAATTGATTAACTACTCTTTTCCTCTTTCCATAATTTGAGAAACATCTCCAAGGAAATGAAATGTGATGGCAATAATGAGAGAAATGATAGCATCAGGAATCTGTTGCCCATTTCTTCCCAAGATGGGGGTTCCATATGATTTCATTTCTTTGGTCCTGAGTTAAATAATGATCCCACCAACTATTTAATTGTCCTGTGAATTCAGAAACTAAGAGTTTTAGAACCGTAACTTCTGGATCTGGATCATTTATTCTTACTCTCATAGCACTAGCAACCATTGCCATATGTTGTAATACACTTATGATTTGACGATCTGCTAATCATCAATATTCCATTCGTAGATGGAATTTCCATTACACTGCATTGGATTGATAATCTGCCTTTCCTCATATTGAATATCAATTGGGGTTGGCCCAGGGTAATAATTCCTAGTTGAGGGTTTAACTATGGAGTTAATAAAATGATTTTCAAGGGCGAAGACATCTTCTGTTTCAGAAATGACTTCATCTTCTTCTTCCTTTTGAGAAATCACATTAACAATTTCTTTCTCCTTTTCAGGTCTAAAAGAAGGTTGTGGATCGGAAGAAGTTGCGTCCTT
The DNA here is from genome assembly GCA_033977485.1 of Hydrangea macrophylla. Classification (NCBI taxonomy): domain Eukaryota; kingdom Viridiplantae; phylum Streptophyta; class Magnoliopsida; order Cornales; family Hydrangeaceae; genus Hydrangea; species Hydrangea macrophylla. The sequence continues at coordinate 76,977,198 of CM066999.1, read as the reverse complement.
TTTGACAGGTGATTTAGGAGGAAGATCATTTGCAATGGGACTATTTTTTGTAGGAGGACTATCTGCAGTTTTCCACTTTCCTTTGAGAGCTTCTAGAAATTATGTATTTCCTACCATAGGCTATACCAAAGGTTTCATAAAAGGCTTAGCCTTAGTAGTATTATACTTATATTTTCTAGTAGGAGACAAAGAAGGTTGGGAAGAGGATTGGGAAGTTTATCCATTGCTAACTGATGTTTAATCAGATGGACATTCTCTTCGATTCTACTTCCTTGTTTTCCTAGGGACTGGAGAAACCTATTAGCATAATTTAATTATTCAATCACATGGCTGATATCTTCTTTTAATGCAGTTCTAGCCACTTTAGGTGATCTAAGAAACTGTTCTTTTTTCAAGGTGAAGCTTTAACCTTATCATTAGTCACTTGACTGCGAAGATAAATATTACAGTTGGGAGGATGAATCCCTTGAATTACATCACCACTTGGGCATAATTCCCATTTATTTATAATAGGATCAGTGTTGACATTAACACTCTTTTCCAAATGCCATTTTAACCATTTGAAATAAGGAACATGTTTTTTAACAGTTCTGAGAAAGACATAAAACTGTTCTCTAAAATTTTCTTATTCTTCTTCTGAAAACTTTTTTAATAAAATCCTATTTTTCAGATTTCTCTAGTTTTTTAAAATCTTTATTTAAATTATCATAATTTATTTCAAAATCTGAAATGACACATATAAAAGAAAAATCTGTAAAAGAGCAATTTTCAGAATGATCAAAGTTATTATTATAAACAACTTTTGGTACTTGATTATCAGTGGGTTTTATTCCTCAAATAATGGGTTCTTTCCCCGGCCTTTTTTTGAGACTATTCGTTCTTCTAATCAATCTATTAGAGGAACTAGTAGACTCAGAAGAAATACTATCCACTGATCTTTGTGAGGGACACTTAAGTATAACAGTACCATTGTTATTTTGGAGAATTTCTTGTGGTTCAAAATTCTCTATTCTGTTATGAGGATTAGCATCCTTGATAATACATTCTTCAGGAGGAGTAATTTCAGACCATTTAATCAATTTGGGAGTTGATACAGAAGCTTTATCAAGGTTGGCCTGGATTAGAGTCGCAGTTTGACTAGATTCTGGGTCACCATCTAGAGTTTTAAACTCTGGGCAATTGGTTGTCATAACCTTGTAATATATTCTACACCCAATTTGGATGTTTTCAATTCCTTATTTCATATGATATCTTTGGGTTTGAATATTCAAGGTAAGAACATCTAGAATGTGTATCAGTCAAACTTATAGAAAATCTGGGTAGCAGTTAAAATAAACTGGTCCATGGCAATGACTTGATTCTACCATTCCTAGCAAGGAATCTATGAATTTAAGATGTCTAGCATCTCTTAGGCAGGCTAAAAGGGAAGTATCTAACCCTTTTGTAGTCATAGGTTTAACACTAACCTGCACCACTCCAATATGAAAGTATTTATACCCTTTTAAAAGATATTTAGAAATAGCCTCTGGAGATAACATTTTGAAACTTTGATTAACATTGGTTACTTGATGAGTAGTTTCAACAGTCTTTATCTTATAAGATTTAATCTGGTAAAAAGGCTTTAAATAATAAGTTCATCTAGGAACAGAAGGCATTTTCCAAATTTTTAAAAAAATTTCCAAGTTTTCGATAGAAATCTCATCCATGTTTTTGACATTACTAAGATCCATTTTCTTAGAGATAGAGTTTTGTCCAGCCATAGTTGTACTAGACCCAAAGTATTTGGCTAATGTTTTCATCCTACAGGTCGTTATAGTGAAAACTTACCCTACTGTCAACAAACCCCGGACACGGTCCTAAACGCCTGATCACGGCAACGGCGGACACCTCAACAGGGACTAATGCGACTTGGGTGTAGGTGCAAGAGAGCACAATAACAGCAAGTAGAAATCAACAGGAGACAACACTTATGGCTCTGATACCAAAATAACTCAACAAGCCAAAATCCTAAGCCTTTGGTTAACTGATTTAAGACTCAACAAGCCGAAGATAGATATAAAACCGCTTTTAATGTTCCTTTTGGACATTATGAGTGGAATGTTATGCCTTTTGGCCTCAAGAATGCACCATCAGAATATCAGAATATTATGAATGATATTTTTAATCCCTATTCTGATTTCTGTATTGCTTATATTGATGATGTTTTAATATACTCGTCATCAATAGAAAAACATTGTAAACATTTGGATTTTTTTTATAAAATTATCCAAAAAAATGGATTAGTTATTTCTGCCAAGAAAATAAAATTATTTCAAACAAAAGTAAGATTTCTTGGTCATAATATTGAAAAAAAGGAACAATTATTCTAATTGACAAAGCAATAGATTTTGCTGATAAATTTCTTAATGAAATTAAAGACAAAACTCAGCTTCAGAGATTTTTGGGAAGTTTAAATTATATCGCTGAGTATTACAAAGATCTTTATAAAGATTCTGCAGCCTTATACGAAAGATTAAAAAAGATTCCACCAGCTTGGACTTCTAAGCATACTGAAGCAGTCAAGAGGATATAGGCCAAAGCTAAAATTCTACCATGCCTTTGCCTACCTCTACATAGTGCTTTTAAAATTGTAGAAACTGACGCTTCAGATCTGAGTTATGGTGGAATTCTTAAAAAGAGAGTTAATAACACTGAACAACTTGTCTGATTTACTTCTGGAGCTTGGCAACCAGCTCAAAAGAATTATTCAACTATTAGAAAAAGAAATCTTGGCTATTGTTCTTTGTGTTACTAAATTTGAAAGGGATTTATTAAACCGAGAATTTCTAATAAGGGTAGATTGCCAAGCTGCCAAAGATGTTCTTTTAAAATATGTTAAAAACATCGCATCCAAACAAATACTTGCTAGATGGCAAGGAATCTTGTCTGCATTTGATTTCAAAATTGAATATATCAAAGGAAGTTCAAACTCTCTCCCTAACTTCCTTACTCGCGAATTTTTGTAGACCAAGTATGAGGCCTAACTTCAGAGGAAATTCTCCTGAAGGAAGAAGTGGTGGTAAATGCCCCACCTATCATAATACTGGAAATAAAGATAAAGGTAAATTTCAATGTTATACCGCTCAAGCCCCAGAAAGGATAATATCATTTGCAGAATTTCATGACAAAGTTAAAACCTATCAAATATTGGTTTTAAATAACAATGAAGAGGCAGTTAAAATGCCAAGAGATGTCGCTACACATTACTTTGGCATAGCAAATGGCTGGTTTTATCCCAAAACATCCAGGGGAAACTCAAGGGAATATTATGAAAATATTCTCATTGAATCTGGCACTGTAAAGATTGAGCACTGCAAAACTGGTGATTCTTCTATGCCTGATGGACAAGGAGATCCATACCCATCATTTCAAGATCTTCACGAAGATGATAATTATGGTTTTGAGACTCAACAAGCCAAAATCCTAAGCCTTTGGTTAACTGATTTAATCTCAAGCTTGACTCTGATTAAAGCTTTTCTTATACGTTTAATAGTATACAGATGATGGTTTGCGAAAGCATAAGGATCTGATAGAGCAGATTCGTACTGTTTTTTAAGATCAGTAAAGATTTGAATAAGTAATCGACAACTTAACCTATCAAACATCAAGCAACAAGCACTTTCAACCTTTTGTTATATCTAGCAATATCCTGATTTAACTGGGATATTCTGGTTTTAATCCAATTAATATTTTCTTCGTTAAGATTTTCTAGAGAAGCAAGATTAACAAGCATCAATTGATATTGATTCTTCAAATCTATCAGAGTATGGACCAAACTAAGAAATAGTAGTCTATTAGACGTATAAATCAAACAAAACTTATAGTTATAGAAGCACACTTGAACCTTGAGCATGTTTGAGCTTCAATTACAGTAGTATACTAACACACTTGTTTACAAATCATACTTGCACTCAAAGCTCACAAGTATTTTACAGGTAAGAAATATGTTACAGGGAGAGAAAGAGATCCAAAGAGAAGGAGAGAGAAGAACTGAATGGTGACTTGGAAATGAGAAGGCTTCTGAATATATAGGGAAGGAAGAAGCATCTGGAGGTGCTAGCAGGATAGCACTAAGAAGATTCGATCTTATCTTCTCAAACACTTGGATGGTCCAGATTTAATTTTGAAAAGAAACTTTTTAAAAGTTTGTCGGCTACTATTCATCTTTGACTATGAACAGTGGAGATTCGCCTTTGTCTAAATAGTATAATACAGTTTGTCGGAGAATCTTCTTTTTGAAAAGTTGTCTGCCACGACGCCAACATCTTTTTAAAAGATAAGATCATCTTTATAAAAGATATATTCTGCTTTATACTTTTTAAAAGTATTTTGTCCCACTTGATAATTGGTGGTTGAACTGGGTTTCACAGAACCCATTATTCGAGGAGTAAAACCCACTGATAATCAAGTACCAAAAGTTGTTTATAACAATGACTTTGATCATTCTGAAAATTACTATTTTACAGATTTTTCTTCTGTATGTGTCATTTCAGATTTTGAAAGAAATTATGAATTTTTAAATAAAGATTTTAAGAAACTAGAGAATCTGAAAAATAGGATTTTGTTAAAAAAAGTTTTCAGAAGAACAAGAAAATTTCAGAGAATAACTCTCTGTCTTTCTCAGAACTGTTAAAAAGCATGTTCCTTATTTCAAATGGTTAAAATGGTATTTGGAAAATAGTGTTAATATCAACACTGATCCTATTGTAAATAAATGGGAATTATGCCCAAGTGGTGACATAATTCAAGGGATTCATCCTCCCAACTGTAATATTTATTTCGCAGTCAGGTGACTAATGATAAGGTTAAATCTTCACCTATGAAAAAAGAAGGGTCTCCTGGATTACCTAAAGTCGTTAGAACTGCATTAAAAGAAGATATCAGCCATGTGACTGAACAATTAAATTATGCTAATAAGTTTTTCCAGTCCCTAGGAAAACAAGGAAGTAGAATCGAAGAGAGTGTCCATCTTATTAAACATCAGCAGTTAGCAATGGAAAAACTATCCCAATCCTCTTCCCAACCTTCTTTGTCTCCTACTAGAAAATATAAGTATAGTACTAAGGCTAAGCCTCTTCTGAAACCTTTGGTACAACCTTTGGTAGGAAATATAGAATTTCTAGAAGCTCTCAAAGGAAAGTGTAAAACTGCAGATAGTCCTCCTACAAAAAATAGTCCCCCTGCAAATGATCTTCCTCCTAAATCACCTGTCAAAAAGGAAGCAACTTCTTCCGATCCACAATATTCTCTTAGCCCTGAAAAGGAGAAAGAAAATGTTAATGTGATTCCTCAAAAGGAAGAAGAGGATGAAGAAACAGAAGATGTCTTCGCCCAATTGATTAACTCCAAGGTTTAAACCCTCAACTAGGAATTATTACCCTAGGCCTACCCCAATTGATATTCAATATGAGGAAAGGCAAATTATCAATCCAATGCAGTATATTGGAAATTCCATCTACGAATGGAATATTGATGGATTAGCATATCATCAAATCATAAGTGTATTACAACATATGGCAATGGCTTCTAGTGCCATGAGAGTAAGAATAAATTATCCATATTCAAAAGTTACGGTTCTAAAACTCTTAGTTTTCGGATTCATAGGACAATTAAATGGCTAGTGGGATCATTATCTAACTCAGGACCAAAGAAATGAAATCATAAATGCTGTTAAGATAGAAGAAGATGGAACCACCATCTTGGGAAGAAATGGTCAACAGATTCCTGATGCTATCATTTCTCTCATTACTGCCATCACATTTCATTTCCTTGGAGATGTTTATCAAATTATGGAAAGAGAAAAAGAATTGTTAATCAATTTAAAATGCCCCTCTTTAACCCATTTTCGTTGGTATAAAGATGTCTTTCTATCAAGATTAATGCTTAGGCATGATTTTAACCAAGATTTCAGGAAAGAAAGGTTTATTGCGGGATTGCCTACCCTTTTTGCTGAAAAGGTTAGAACTTGCATTAGGCAGAAAAATAATAACCAACTTCCATACCATATTTATACATATGGTGAACTCATAAGTGAAATCAATGCCGAAGGATTAGCCTTATGTAATCACATAAAGCTAAAGAAACAAATGAAAAGAGAACGTCGCACAGGAAATATGGAATTGGGAGAATTTTGTGGCCAATTTGGCTATGATATGGGTATTCAAGAGTGAAAACCCAAAAGGAAAAAAAATTTTAAAAAGAAAACTTTTAAGTCTAGATTAGGAAAAAGGTTTTCTAAACCAAAAGAAAAATTCTCTAAATCTCGTCCTCCTAAAAGAAATTTTAAGAAAAAGGCATCGGTCCCTATTTGCTATAAATGTGGAAAACCAAGGCACTAAAAAAATAAATGTACTACAAAGCAAAAGATAAATGCTTTGGATATTGATGAAGATTGAAAAATCAATTGAAATCCATAATGCTTCTAGACGAAGAAGAAGAAAAAGCTTTGGAAGGTATTTATGGGATTAATGATCTTTCTGAAAAAGAAGAATATCCTCCAGAAAGTTTAAATGAACAAGAAGAAGAAGAAGAATCAGAACAGGAAGAAGAATCTTTGTAAAGGTAAAATTGACTTTTATGAATCAATTTTAAAAATGAATGGTTTAAGCATAAATGTTATTTCTGCTGAAGAAAGTTTGATTTTAAAAATAATTGATAAAATCTCTAATCCTAAAGAAAAGAAAAAGGTTATCATGGATTATATGAGACTTCGGGAAGGAGAAACTTCAGGAGAAAATCAAACTCATAAACAAAAAGATTTTAATAATGAAGTTTATAGTTTCAAAGATGTTGTAGCTAGGATAGTTACAAAGTCACCTAAATCCAAAAGCAATATTCCTTTCATAAAGGATTTACAAGGCGAAATAAATGATCTCAAAAGTTCTATTAGGGATCGAAAAATCCGAATATGAACTTTGGAAATGAAAGAGCATGAAGCATTTGTTTTAGAAGAAACAGAAGATCATTTTAAAGCTTTAGATAAAGGAAAAGGAATCAAAACTATTCTGAAAATTTTGATGAAGGAATATTTTCTGTAAAAAGGTCATTTATCAAAAGTGGTATATCCAAGTATCTCTTGTTATCAAAGGAGAATATATTCTGGAAACTATGGCCCTGGTGGATTCTGGTGTTGATATGAATTGTATAAAGGAAGGGATAATTCCTTTTAAATATTTTGAAAAAGCCACACAGAATCTAAATGCTGCAAATGGAAGCCAATTGGAAATAAAGTATAAAATCCCTCAGGCTCACATTTGCAATCAAGGAATTTGTGTCTCTACCACTTTCATATTGGTTAAAAATCTTAAACAACAATTATACTGGGAACACATTTTCTATCCATTATTCAACTATTTTCTATTACCAAAAATGGTTTGTCACCAAAGTTAATGGAAGAAGAAGTTTTTTTCAAATTCATCCATCAACCTATGGAAACAGAAATCCACATTCTAAAGGAGAATCTTGTTTTTAAAGAAAACAAATCTGTTTAATTAAAAAAATTGGTTACAAAAGAATTGAGGATCAACTCTCTCAAACTTAATTCGGTTCGGTTTGGAGAATTATCAACTATTAACTGATTGAAATGTAATTCGGTTGGTTCAGTTCAGTTAATCGAATTATAAATTCAGTTCAGTTAGGTTATTCGGTTAGCCGATTTGTAAAAAATTCAATAATTTTTTTTTCATTTTTCACAACTTTTTAATGTTTTCCTCCCTTTTTCTGTCATATTGCAAAGATAACATATATATTTTTTGTTTTGAATTGTAAAAATATTTATATTTTATTATCGATAGTTATGTATATGTATATTAATAATTTAGAAAATAAAATAAAAAATAAAATTTCAATTTTTCGGTTCAGTTCGATTTGGCTATAGGTAACTGAAAACCAAACTGAAATTTTGAACTAAAATAACCGAACTGAAATTGAAAATTCGGTTCGATTTGTTCGGTTTATTCGGTTAACCAAACTGTTTGCCCACCCCTACTCTTAAGGTGAGTTTTCTTGTCTCTCTCTTTGAGTATTGTGGTTTATTTTATTTTTTGTTTGGTATTGGGACCCTCTATCGGTATCCTTGCAGATCCGATTATCAACGGTCATATCTAGCTACTCCTCTTATCAGTTACGATGTTGCATGTTTAGACCCAGTATGATCTACTCATGTAGATTTGGCATTGACTTCATCAGTTTTTGATGTTCTTTCGTCTAATATGGCATTATGGTGGGATTTGTTCGTAGTTCTGAAGAGTTTTATGGCCAATTCTTTTGTAGGTGTCTTCTCTAGCAACTTTCTCCATTTTAATTCTTTTGGATTGGGAAGGTTTGCATTTTGACTCAGGAATTTGTGTATTTACCTGTTTTGGCTCATTTTACCGTGCATCTAGGGCTGTACTCGAGCTGAGCTTTTCGAATTCGAGTCGAGCTTTAAGAGTTGGCATGTTGTTCAAGCTTGAACTTGACTCGTTTATTATCGAGCCGAGCCGAGCCGAGCCTAGCTATTATCGAGCCAAGCCTCGAGCCCTTGTTAAGCGGCTCAACTCGTGTACACTCCTAGTAGCAAGTTTAAGTTGCCAATCAAAACCCACAGACCAAGCTCAATGCTTGATAATTGGCATATATATATACCTGCTGATGCCAAAATTTGGGTAAAAATAATTATATGAGAGAGATGGACACAGTGAATTTTGGATGTGGTTCGGCCCCGTTAAAGAGGTGACCTACGTCCACGGGTGCGTCGGTGCGCTTTCACTAACAGATCACCGGCGGGAACTGGTGAGCCAACACAGTGGGTGACACTACCAGCAAAATCGATCGGGGTGTATACGTATGAGTGAATATAACATGCGATTCTTTAGGTTTAGAATGCGACCCCCTTCAATGGGGTAGGTGGCCTCTTTTATAGGTACAAGAGACTACCCGTACAAGGTAAGTCTATAGATTAGGAAGCCAAATCTATCTGTAACTTCATTTACACGAATTTAGGAGAGTTCCCTAAGTGGTTTAGGAAACTACTTGCTCCTTCCATTTAGTCTTCTAGCTGGGATAGGTAACTATCTGGTTGCCCGCTGGATAAGCAACCATGCCTAATGGAGGTGCGCCCATGTGGGGGCCAATCTGGAGTGAACGCCTGGGCTCTCGACCTTCCTAAGCAATTTTGTGTAACGGTCCGAGAAGGCTGAGCAGTAGGGCCAGATTCAAGGTGATTTGACTTACCTTTGCTAAGGTGGCAAGGGTTGACTTTGACCGTATATTTTTGGAGATATCAGTTGCCCCCCATTTTCAAAACTGATGTGATGCTCTATCAGATGGGATTTGAAAATTAAGACTGCTTGTGACAAACCGTTCGGGAAAGAGGCCGGGATCTCACCCGGGATGTGACCGGTCACACTGGTCTTTGGGGTCTGGACTAAGCGGTGGCCATGTGGGCCTGGGGCCGACTTCTGACACGTGCCAATTAATCACTGGCCTGGTCAAGATCCAGCGAGGCTGGTGTGAACGCAACCGAACAGTCACGTTATAATTGGACCGTCATGTCTGGCATTAAATGTGCGCGTCTTTTGAGGCGACGTTCCAATTACCCGAGGTGACAGTTGCCGGTAGGTTTTTGGCGGGAAGGCTTTGTGGCCGTTGGATCTGGCCTGATTTGAACCGTCCGTGCTATATATATAAGGAAGACTTGTTTATTTCTGCCATTCCTGCTGCCAAGTAATAGAGATACTGAACGGTTTGAGAGGAAAAGTTCCCGAGCAAGCTTCCCGAGCTCCTTTCTGCATTCAATCTTTGTAAGTCTCCACTTTTCTAGCTTCAATTCATTGCACTATTTCCCTTCCCTTTTCTGAGTGAGACTGGAGGGAACGAATCCGCTAGGGCTTGCCCGGGAGTGGGATTTTTTCTTCTTTAGATTATATTTTTTTCTTAAGTCAGGCGGTACAGTTAGGCGGCTTAGCCACACGGGTTGTCCCAAGGTAGTTTTGACTGAGTGCTACTTGACTGTCAGGACCTTATACGCTCTACCTTTTAGGCTTCTGGCCTTACCTCTTTTGTATCTCAGGCTCGGAGTCCCTGATCCCTATCTAGGTCGTCATCCATGTTATCGCCCCATCGTAGGAATACTAGAAATGAGCCATTCCGACTTTAATTCTGCTTCTCGATCGGAAGACAAAGAGTCAAGGTCCGGGACCCCTGATACTAGACTGCCCCCCCCCCTCTTCTGCTTCCCCGTTTGACAATCACAGTGAGGGTAGGATCCCTATCCGGGTTTCAAATGACAAGTCTGACCAGGAGGTCCCGATGGCCTCTGTTTCGCGGGGCTCAGGTGATGAGGCGCATGGGGAGCCTGATCCCGAGGTAGCATTCGCCTGCTAGTTCATCCCTTCGACCCTGCATTCCTCAGACCTTGGCCGGATCAGGGATATGTACGCTATTCCCGGCAGCAGCTCCTTGTCCGTTCATCTCGATGAGGCCCACATTTACCGTCGTGGCCTCGTCACTTTATATGAGGATGCCCTCATGGCTGGCCTTCGCATCCCCCTCCATCCAATTGCCCGGGATGCTCTGATCTACCTCGGGATCGCTCCCGGGCAGTTAGTCCCGAATGGGTGAAGGTTCTTGATGGGGTCCATTTCTTTATGGCCCCAAGTTTTCGGGTATGAACTGACCCTCCAAGAGTTCTTCTAGATCCACCGGCCGTTCCCAGTGCATGGGGAGGCCGAGTTCTTCTCTTTGGGGGCTCGGCAGGGGAAGAAAATCATTATCAACTGCTCGAGCAACAACAAGGGGTAGAAGAACAAGTTCTTCTAAGTGCCCCACCCCGTGCTCTGTGAGGAAGCCCCAGGGAGTCAACTAAGGACTTCCTGGGCGGGAAAGTTGAGGGATAACCCCGTCCTGTACCTTCTCTTATTTCTCTTCAAGCTTTCCGTTATAGTCGTGGAACTGATCACTTCAGCTTGTTTTGTAGCGGGGTCATTCCGGAGCATTCCGGAGGAGTGCCAAGAGAGAATCAGAGGCTTGGCGTAATGAGCTATCAACATTTAGGACGTTCTAACCTAATCGGGAGATCAGAGAGGCGATCACTGACCGGAACACCCCGCCGAGGCCCTTGTCTTTCCATTAATCATCCTGGGTAAGAGTTTGATTGGCAATTTAAATTTGGTTATCCTTCATTGCCTCGTTGCTTTGATAACTGACTTCATGGTTGCTTTTCTTTTGTAGAAATGGCCCCTAGGAGAGATCCGGAGCGATTGAGCGCTCTGCAAGTTGCCGCTGCTGAGCGGATGGCTGTAGTAGGAAAGAGGCCAACCACCGAGGCCACAGATAGTGAGCACCCACTCAAGTGGCTTAGACGCGACCCAACGGTCGTCCAGACCCCCGGGAAAATGTCAACCCCCCGGGTGGTGGTAGTGGGGGAGACGTCGGCTCCCCAATCTGATGTTCCCTCCGGGACACCCCTAGAGGAGTCAAGGGAGACCCGGGATAGGGTAAGGCCGTACCTACTCCCCAGTCAAGTGGAGAGGTGCGCCAGCATGCCTCCCTAAGTCTTTCAGGGGTGGCTTTACAGCATTTTCCACCTGGTAAGCGATTCTGCCATATCTTCTAATCTTTATACATTTTCTTTGTTCTATTGGCAACAGTGACCAATCGGTTTTGAACTGACTTTGCAGGTCGGCTGTATAGCCGCGGGAGCTAAGTCCTTCTACCTACCCTGGTGGGGAGGGCCACTGCAGCTGAAACTGTCCTAGCGGACTGGCCCTGGAGGCAAAGAAGAGGACTTTGACCATGGAGAAGAACAGGGTCAAGGGCCTGGTCCTGAACCTGGGTGCGGCCCATGAGGAGCTGGTAGTGGCTCTGGCAGAGTTAGAAAACGAGCGGGCTGCCTGCGCGGAGGCGGAGACCAGGGCGAGAGCTTTGGCGGAGGCAGCGGCCAGGCCCTCGGGGGAAACCTTTGACGATGGGTTTTTCCTCGGGTACGAGGACCTGAAAAAGAGATTGGCCCGGGACCACCCAGAGTTGGACACCACCCCTTACCAGGGGATGGATTCCGACTACTGGGACATAGTGCCCGGTGCCACCGATGGCGCCGCTGCTGATGCCCAGGGTACTGCCACCGCGGTTGAAGGTGCGGCCGCCCCGGGGGACCATGAGGGAGATGATGCCCTAGAAGGGCAGGCTGGGGGGGGGGAACTGAGGAGACTGGTGATGTGGAGATCGTTGATGTCTCATAGTTTCCTCTTCAGCCTCTTGTTTTTTTTTTTTTTTTTTTTTTTTGTTGGGTAGGTTTTGTTGGGGAGGCTACTACAACTACCCCCTAGGCAATGTACAGTTTTTTTTTTATATTTTAATTAATAAAAAGATCCTTTGAGGCCATCTTTTTATCAATTGTTTATTATTATGTACTTGTATGCCTGTTTGTGATTGCCAATAGGAAATCGACCTGGAACATGGGTGGTTGCATGGCCTTTTGGGACTTGCCATCATTAGCCACCTAGGGGGTGTTGCCCCCATCGTCGGTTGGACCTAAGCAAAGCAGGTGCCACGGGGTTTAACTGGAGGTCTTTTGTGCCTCGGGGTTTAACCCGAGGTCTTTTGTGCCTCGGGTGTCATCCCGAGGTCTTTTTAGTGAAACATTGGTATGGATCATTGCTTGTAGTAAAAATAGAAAACCTTTATTTCCTTCGAAAATTTATAATAACTGCTCAAGTAAAGCTACAAAATTTCCTAACTAGTGATGACTCACTCGCGACTGAGCATTACTAAAAATACTTTCGGAGGTGTTGAACATTCCAAGGGTGAGGGAGATCATGCCCATCTAGAGTTTGTAACCAATAGGTCCCCGGGCGGTTGACCTGTGTAACTTGGTATGGTCCTTCCCAGTTTGGCCCCAACTTCCCATGGCTCGGGACCTTGGTAGACTGGTTTACTACCTTTAGAATGAGATCCCCAACCTAGAAACTCCGGTGCTTGACTTTGCTATTGAAGTACCGGGAGACCCTCTGTTTGTAAGCTGCCACTTTCAAATATGCCCGGTCTCTTTTTTCTTCTACCAAGTCAAGCTTAGCTCTAAGGGCATCTTTGTTGTTCTGCTCGCTGAAGTTTGCCACTCGGTACGTAGGTAACCCGAGCTCTGTGGGGACCACTGCCTCAAAGCCATAGGTAAGTGAGAATGGCATTTCACCCGTTGCCGCTCAGGGAGTGGTATGGTAGGCCCACAGTAGGGTCGGTAGTTCCTCTGCCCAAAGCCCCTTGGCGTTTTCGAGCTTGGTCTTGATTGAATGCAGAATAGTCTAGTTGGTCACCTCAGCTTGTCCATTGGCTTGAGGGTGCTCGGGTGAGGAGTAGTGATTTGATATCCCGTAGCCCGAGCAGAGCTGTCTGAATACTGGAGTGTCAAACTGTCTGCTGTTATCGCTGACTAGGACCCGGGGAATGCCAAACTTGCTGAAGATGCTTTTCTCCATAAAACTCTCCATCTTCTTCTCGGTGATTGTTGCCAAAGGCTCAGCTTCTGCCCACTTAGTAAAATAGTCCATGGCAATAATGACGAATTTGACTTGTCCTTTCCCCATCGGGAGAGGACCAACGATATCGATGCCCCACTGAGCGAACGGCCAGGGGCTGAGTATTGGCTTTTGGGGCTCTCCCGGGCGGTTGATCTTGGGGGAGTATCTCTGGCACTTATCACACCGCCTAACATACTCCTGGGAGTCCCGAGCCATTGTTGGCCAGTAGTAGCCCTGCAGCAGGGCTTTTCAGGAGAGCGGCCGACCTCCTATGTGGTTTCTACAAACACCTTCATGGATTTCATGCAATATTGCTTGGACCTGTGTTGGGTGGACACAGCGGAGATATAGGATAGAGAACCCTCTTTTATAGAGGATGCCATCAACGAGGTGGTATCTGGCCGCCCGGTACTTTATCCGGCGGGCTTCTTCCTTTGTGTTTGGTAAAGTGCCATCCGTGAGGAATGTGGTGATTGGATCCATCCAGCTGGGACCTAAGGCAACCGGTTTTATCTCCATGCCCTCCAAGTTGATCACACTTGCTCGGGTAAGTATTCTATTCTTCTCTCGAGCAAGTCTGACTCGGAGGATAAGGCGAGGCGGGCTAATCAATCGGCTCTCATATTCTCTTCCCTGGGGAACTGTGTTATAGAGAAACCCTCTAGTTTCTTCGAGACCGTTCAGACAAGTGCCAAGTAAGATACCATGTTATCTCCCGAGCTTCGTACTCCTGAGTAACTTGATTGACTACGAGTTAGGAGTCACTGTACCTCTGGACTTACCACGCACCATCGATGTGCCCAATTGTAATCCAACCAATAGGGCTTTGTACTCGGCCTCGTTGTTGGAGGCCCGGAACCCGAACCACAATGCATACTCAAGCTGGATTCCGTCAGGAGTAGTCAGGATGATTCCTGCCCCGCTGCCTTGCTTGTTGGAAGACCCGTATAAGTAAAGTATCTAGGTCGGGATGTTTTTTTGTAGCCCGGGCAGTAGGTAGGGCGGGTCACACTCTTCCACCGGGTCTTCTAGGTATGTAAACTCCACGATAAAATCTGCTATGGCCTATCCCTTGATCATTGTGTGGGGTCTGTAGGTTACTTCGAATTCTTCTAACTCTAAGGCCCACTTGACAAACCTTCCAAATGTTTCAGGCCTGCTCAGGATCCGACGGATAGGCTGATCTGTGAGGACCACGATTGCGTGGGCCTGAAAATACGGGAAAGTCTTCGGGCAGACGTGATGAGGGCAAAGGTGAGTTTTTCCACGCGAAAATATCTGCTTTCCGTGCCCTGAAGTGCCCGGCTGGTGTAGTAAACCGTGAATTGTATCCCGCGTTCTTCTCGGATGAGAGCCGAGCTGACTACTGAAGGTGACACTGCCAAATATAAGAACAATTCCTCATTTGGCACGGGTGTTGAGAGTAAAGGGGGCGATGCCAAGTACTTTTTGAGTGACTGAAACGCCTCCTCGCACTCTTCCGACCACTGAAAGGCCTTGCGGAGGATTTTGAAAAATGGCAGACACCAGTTGGTAGCTCGGGAAACAAATCTGTTCAATACGGCGACCTGCCCCCGCCAAGCTTTAAACTTCCTTGGTTGACTTGGGCGACCGCATGTTTATGATGGCCTGGATTTTCTGGGGGTTTGTCTCGATACCCCGTCTGCTGACTAGGTGTCCCAGAAACTTCCCGGACCAGACGCCAAATGTACACTTGGCTGGGTTCAACCTCATTCTGAACTTCCTCAAACTGCTGAAGGCCCCAGCCAGATGTTCAAGATGGTCAGACTCGTCTTGGCTTTTAACCAAGTGATCATCAACGTAGACTTCCATGGATTTCCCGATCAGATCCTTGAACATATGATTGACCAGGTGTTGATAGGTTGCTCCGGCATTTTTGAGGCCAAATGGCATTACCTTATAGCAGTATGTTCTGTGGTCTGTGATGAATGAAGTTTTCTCTTCATCTCCGGGGTACATGCTGATCTGGTTGTACCCTGAGTAAGCGTCCATGAACGAGAGGAGCGCATGCCCGGCTGTGGAGTCCACAAGGAGGTTTATCCTCGACAATGGATAGCAATCCTTGGGGCAAGCCTTATTCAGGTCAGTAAAATCCATACACATTCTCCACTTCCCATTGCTTTTCTTGACCAGAACCACGTTTGCTAACCTGTCAGGATAATAGACCGCTCAAATGGAGTTCGCCTTTAAGAGGTTCTCGACTTCTTCACATACCGCCGCCTGTCTTTCGGGTGCCATTCACTGCCTCTTTTGCTTGACCGGTCGGGAGTCCGGGTTGATGTTGAGAAGGTGAGACATGACCCAAGGATCTATCACAGGCATGTCTTCATGGCTCCAGACGAAGACACCCTGGCTCTGCTGTAAGAATCAGATCAACTTCTCTTTGAGGCCTGGCTCCAAGAGAGTGCCTATGCTAACGCATCGGCCAGGGAACTTCGGGTCCAGCACCACTTGCTCTAGTTCTTCCACTGGACCTACTCCATCACTTTGGTCCCTCGGTCCATTTCCTGAATGTTTAATGTTTCAGTGACTGCTTCTTTGTGTAGGGAGCTGCGTAGTAGCTCCGAGCGAACGGTTGGTCTCCCTGCAAGCTTCCAGGTCCCTGAGGGGTTGAAAACTTGACCACTAGGCCGTACGTCAATACAACCGCCTTGGCTTTGTTGAGAGTTGGTCTCCCAAGGATGACGTTGAATGCGGATGGAGCTTCTATAACTACGAAGTTTGCTAATACTGATATCTGTTGGGGGTAAGTCCCCATAAGAACCGAGAACTCGATGGTGCCGAGCAGTTGCGTGTTCTACTCATTAAAACCTACCAGGGGAGTGGCCATTGGTCGGAGTCGATCCCTAAATATCCCAAGCTGATCGAATGCTAAGACGAACATGATATTAGAGGAGCTGACCGTGCACACCAACACCCTTTTAACCACATAGTTTGCTACGGAGAGCGTTACTACCAGCGGATCATCATGAGGGCAGTGCAGGCTTAGCATGTCCTCAGATGAGAATACTAACATGCCGGTCAGGGGGGAACTGGTGGATTAGACATGCCAGACATCCGATCGGGATGCTCGAGCATGCCTCTTCCTGGCCAACTGTGAATCCCCTCCCACCGAAGTCCCTCCGGAGATTACATTGATTTGCCCGAGGGGTCGCGGCTACTCGGGAGCCCGGGTGTCCTGCCGAGGTCGTCTGTCTGTCGCTACGAACTCGGTCAAATGGCCCTGCTCAATCAACTTCTCAATGACGATCTTGAGCTTAAAGCAATCCTCTGTGTCATATCCATGGTCTTTGTAGAAGTGGCAAAACTTATCCCGGTTTCTCTTACCGGGCGGGCTTTTTAGCTTCACTGGCTGCTGGAGTAGCCTTTGGGTCTCAGCGGCGGCCATGACCTCGTGGATAAGCTGGGAAAGTGGCGTGAAGGTAATCGAGGCTTGATCCCGACCACCTCTCTGCTGATCTTGCCTGGGCTTTTTTCCCAGACCCTTTTTAGAGCCCTTGCGTTTCCGTTTAGCCTTAGGGAACTCATCATCCATGAAGGCGGCGCGCTTGGACTTCAGAAACTCCTCCGTGTCGGTGTACTTTCTGACTCTTTTTGAGAGTTTCACCAGGGTTGCCGGTCGGTCATGATGAAACGACGTAGCAACTTTGGTGTGTTAAACTCCCAAGCAAAAGGCCATGATAGCAGCAGTTTCATTCAAGTGGCGGATTTGAAGCCTCTGTTGATGGAAAGGGTTCACGTAGTCCTTTAGGGATTTTTCCTTCTATTGCTTGACGGTCAGTAGTTGGGTATCCAATTGTGATCGGTCCAGCATCCCCACGAATTGACTAATGAAGAGCTTGCTCAATGTCTTGAAGTCATCAGCCGTTCGAGGCTTAAGAGCGTGGAGCCACTGTGCGGCTGGCCCCTTGAGGGTGCTGGGAAAGGCCAGGCACAACAATTTGTTGACGGTGGTGACTAACGCCATCTGGGCCTTGTAGGTACGAACGTGATCCACTGGGCTTCCCGTCCCATCGTAAGAGTTGAGATGCGAGGGCTTAAACTTTCAGAGGATGGGGAATTCGGTGAACCGAATGGTGTAGGGCGACTCGGTCTCTGTGTTGGTATGATCGTGGCACTGCTTGTGGCTCAGCTGCTCGATCTGTTTCTGTAAGTCCTGGATTTGAGCATTCATGTCTTTCCGCTCGGTCTTCTTTTCTACGTCCGAGCGGTAGGTCGGATCAGACGATGTGGCCTCTTCTTCGAAGTGTGTTGTCCTTGGGGATAGGACCCAGCTTCGGCTCTGGGTGATCGTGTGCCTGAGATCTCCCCGGCTCCTGGTCGGGGGGTCCTCGGCCGATTCCTGGGCCATATGTCCTGGCCTCTCCTTTTTGGCAACACGCCTACTATTGATGAGGTCTCTGGCGTCTCCCGCCCGGCGCGGATTAGCCCGGCGTGTCGTCGGGGTCACCTGGGGGCCTGGCTATGCTCGTCATCCCCACGCTGTCTCCAACCCGACAGGGATGCGGGTGCAGTGTGGGTATGTTGCCTGACCCATGGAGGCTTTCGATTGGGAACAGCTTTCCCGGGCTGCTCCTCGGTTTGGGGGAGCTCATCCTGCCAGGCCAGCATCACTTCAATCTGCTGTTGGGTTTGTCGCTGGTCCTCTAGGAGTTGTGTGAGGGTCGCGGTGACTTGCTCGGAGGTCATGGAGGCGGTTGGCCAGCGGGGCTGTGAGTCCTCCTGACCGGCTTGATCCTCCTGTCCGGTTTGAGCGATAGTTTTCTTACCCTTCTTCGGGGGCATGGTGATCAGTTAAGAGATTTGTTGATGAGAAACTGAACGTTTCCCACAGACGACGCCAAATTGATGATGCCAAAATTTGGGAAAAAATAATTATATAAGAGAGATGGACACAGTGAATTTTGGATGTGGTTCGTCCCCGTTAAAGAGGTGACCTACGTCCACGGGTGCGTCGGTGCGCTTTCACTAACAGATCACCGGTGGGAACTGGTGAGCCAACACAGTGGGCGACACTACCAACGAAACCAACCGGGTGTAACAACCTGCATTTTCATTCATTTGCATTGTCATATTTAAATTCAATTTATATTATTGCTTTCATTTTAATTTACAATTCTCATGTTTAGAATTTTGATACTTGTTTTAATTCATATTTGGAATTCTTATTGGGGCCAAACTGCAATTTTACAAAATTGGTAATACCTGTGTTGAATTTCAAAGTATGTATTTCAAAAACGGTGAAAATGCTTTCTTTTAATTCAAACTGTATTTTTATAAAACCAGAAAACCATTTCTTATGTTAAAATGAATTTCCTGTATTTTTATGACAAACACCGCGTGACAAAAATACCAGTTTACTTCCAAAACTGTCCACGCCGTGCTAAACTTCCGCAGATTTTGGAAGTGATATAAAGCTAGATGTGACATACACTTTACTTTCCATTTATGGCAACTCATCATTGGATGTGCCTTGTTTGGGAAATGCTTTGTGTGTGTGTGTGTGTGTGTATTGTTGTGCTTAAAAGCTAATTACCCAAACAAACATACTTGACCTCTACCTACCTATACTTGGCCTTTGGATAAGTTGTAGAGCTGATATACACTATATATACGTATGTATATCAGCAATACATGAGCTGTGAATATTTATGAAATTAGGAAATTAGAAATCAATCCAACTTGTTGAGTCTTCAAGGTGGAACTTGGTGGCCAAGTTTGGTCCTCTATATACATACACTACACTCACACACACATTAAGTTCATTACATATGTAAACACAGAGAGAAAAGAGAGAGCTGTGAGTTCATAGTTTCAGATTTTAGTGAGAGAAAGCTCATCACCATAGCCAAAGCTTGTTATTTGATTTCTTATTTCTTGGATTCTTTCTCAACAATTCTTCACTCTTAATCAATCTCGGTGAGTATTTTAAACTCACTCCTAAATGTAATTCATGCTTAGTTACTGTTTGAGTGTATAAAATTGCTAAACACCATTGTTGATTTTCGTATGAAAGCTTGAAGCTCAAAATGGAGATTTTCCAAACCTAACCAAATTTAGTTTTTATAGATAATTATGATAGATTACAGTATGTAAAGTCTTTGAGTGAAGTATTTAAGTCTAATTCATCCACATGAAAATAGTATATAAGAAAATTTGTTTTGTCATCTATTAGTTTTTCATTAAATTCTAGAGTTATAGTTGAATTCATGTAAAATTGATCATGGATTTATAATCCTTGTGAAAAACTAAAGAGAATCATATATTACATGTCCTATGAATTGTTGAATTTGAAAATGGGTTAAAAAGACCCCTGAAATCTGAAACAGGGGAAAACCAGCGAGGAAGACGAAACCTCTGCTTCATCTCGCGCGCACGATCGCGCGAGCGACCCGCGTGCGCGAGGTTTGCGTTCCCAGGCAGACAGAAAAGTTTTTATAAAGAAAATGAAAAATAGGCAGGTCGCGCGAGAGACCTTTTGCGCGAGCGACCCGCGCGCGCGAGGTCGCTGATTTCAGGCAGAAAGAAAAGGTTTTTAAAATAAAAAGAAAAATGGGCAGGTCGCGCGAGCGGCCCGCGCGAGCGACCTTTCGTGCGAGCGGCCCGCGCGCGCGACTTCTGACAGTTTCTAGTTTCTGCTTGTTTTGTGATAAGTGACTGTTTGGGGTAAAATTTATATACTGTTTGAGTACTGTTTGGGAAATTTATTAAATCAGAGTCTTAATTTGATATGTTTGAACGATTAAAACAATGAATTGTGACTTATCAATCCCCGTACGCACGTCGATTATATAATTCAGTTAATTGCCTCATGTTTTAAAGTTTCATGACATACATGTGGTGTCAGTTGTACATGCATGGTGTGTGTGAATGTTGGTCAGTGTGGAAAAGAGTAATGGTCAATGTGGTATAATGAGTGTGGTTGATATTGTGTTGTGGACACTCCCTGGTAAGTGAGTACCAAAGTGTGTTGTGATTGAGATTGCGGTGAGAGTGTCTTTGAAATGCGACGGTGGCAAAACTGGACACTCCCTGACGACTATGGTAGCGTCAAAGTGTGTGAAGTCGAACTTGGACATTCCCTGGCACCCATGGAAGTGCTAAAGTGTGGCCTACGGACACTCCCTGATACCCGAGTCTGGATACTACGTGAGGGTTCCTCTGGTATTTGCATGGCTGTTTAGGTATTCAAAGTGTGAGGCATTGGACACTCCCTAGTACCCCGGACCAAAGTGTGAGGCAAACTGGACATTCCCCTGGCACCCCTGTGCTAAAGTGTGGCTATCGGAGTATTTCAAAGATACTGGTGTGAGATAGTGGGTTAATGGGTTTTGTCGAGAGAAAAGAGTCGGTAAGATGAGATGGTGCATTGTTCTCATACACGGTCATATATATGTGAATTTATCTCTCAAATAACATTGTGGTTGTTTTTCTAAAACGAACTCTTTGTCTTAAATATAAACTTGTGGATTTAAATGAGAATTGGAAAATGGTAAATGAATATGTTTTACATTCAAAGTTATGTTTTTAATACTCACCAGCTTCTTGAAGCTAACGACGTTGATGCGTCCTGGACATTCGTGTTCAGGTTTTTCAGGTTATGATCAGGCTGAACACTACGACTATGCAAATTGAGAAACAATTGCTGGAAATAGAATTTACTTTCATATGCTTTAAGTTGAACTGATTTTGTAATAAGGATGACTGTAATAAACACTAAGTTATTGTTTTGATTTAAGGCGATCTGTGCCTTTAGATGACCCGTGCTGTAATATTTATTAAGTTAGAAAAATTTTATAAGCCTTGATTGCTCTACTCTGATTTATGGTTTTATGTTGTTCGACGTTTGGGACGGAATCGATCCTTCAAACTGTCCCGACCTACGGGTCCATAAAGGAAATTAAATGCTTTCCATATTTATGCTACGTCGGGTATGAGTGAATATAACGTGCGATTCTTTAGGTTTAGAATGCGACCCCCTTCAATGGGGGTGGGTGACCTCTTTTACAGGTGCAAGAGACTACCCGTACAAGGTAAGTCTACAGATTAGGAAGCCTAATCTATCTGCAACTTGATTTACACGAATTTAGGAGAGTTTCCTAAGTGGTTTAGAAAACTACTTGCTCTTTCCATTTAGTCTTCTAGCTGGGATAGGTAACTGTTTGGTTGCCCGCTGGACAAGCAACCATGCCTTCTGGAGGCGTGCCCATGTGGGGCCAATCTGGAGCGAACGCCCAAGCTCTCGACCTTCCCGGGCGGTTTTGTGTAACGGTCTGGGAAAGGTGAGCAGTATGGCCAGATTTAAGGTGATTTGACTTCCCTTTGCTGAGGTGGCAAGGGTTGATTTTGACCGGATATTTTTGTACATATCAATACCTCAAATAATTGCTTGTCACGTGAATTTAGGACTATGCATAATATAATATGCCAATATTATTTCAATTTTAAATACTTTGCATTATAAACATATTCTATTTTTATAATTATCATATATATATATATCTATATAATATTCTTTCAATTTTAAATACTTTGCATTATACATATATTATATTTTTGTAATTATCATATGTATAATTAATCAAGTAGTTATCAAACTTATTAAATAGATTTTTTACGAGCCTACTATACGAGCTTTAATCGAACTGTTCGCGAGCCTTATCGAGCCGAGCCCATGTGTGCTCAAGCTTGGCTTGTTTATGAAACGAGCTTTGTATTCAAGCTTGAGCTTGACTCGTTTATTTGAGCCGAGTCGAGCCGAACCGAGCTATTATCGAGCGAGCCGCAAGCCCTTGTTGAGCGGCTTAACTCATGTACACCCCTACGTGCACCCAAGTGGTTTCAGTTTGGTAAGGAATGTTTGTATACTTAGTAAAATATGTTTATTCTTTAATAAGAGATGCTTCTACCTCTCAAAATCACAAATAATTTTGGGTATAAATATTTCTTATTAAAGAACCAAATATTTCTCATCAAAACTATTTAGGTGTACCATACATCCAAACCACTTACGTGCATGGTAGAAATTAGTCCTTTAAACTTTGTATTAGAAGAGAAAGAGTTTTAAGGCCCGTTTGTTTGCGGAATAAAGAGGAGGGATTAGGGATGGCAATGGGGCGGGTTTTTCGGGTTCTCCGCCCCGCCCCGCCCCTAATAGGTAGGGTATGGGGGGGCTTAATAGGGTTAGGGGCGGGTATGGGGAGGTTTTCAAAACCCGAGTCGGGTTCGGGTTCGGGGTAGGGTCAAAAAACCCGAACCCGCCCCGAATATACTTGTATTTATATTTTTACCCCTCAATAGTTATATGTATTACCATTTAAAAAAAAAACTGCACTATTGGGGAACTAATTGGGTAAGTTAAAAAAAAACTGCACTATTAGAGAAAAAAATGCATTAAAAAATTACTTTTTCAATTTGTGAACCAAAAAAAAAAAAAAAAAATCATAATCGGGGCGGGACGGAGCGGGGCAGCAACGGGGGAGGGTTTACTAAAGCGGGGCGGGAGCGGGGTACGGAACATGTCCCATACCCGTCCGTTGCCATCCCTAGGAGGGATTGGATTATTTAGTCCTTTATCCACATCTTATACTGTGTTTTGTTGGTCATTTTCTGGACTAATCTAGCTAGGGATAGCTATATCCTTGAGTTAAAATTAAGACACCCGTAGGAGCCTAGGAGGTACTAACACTCCGTTTGGTATGATTGTAAAATAGAATAGAATTGAATTGAGCAGAATAGAATTGAAAAGAAAAGAATAGAATTGATTTGCAATTCTAATTCTCTTGTTTGGTTTAAAACAGTAAGAAGGGAATAGAATTGAAAAGCATTATTGCTATTTCCTAAAATACCCCCAAATCTAACAGACCCAAACAGCCCCAAACTAACATACCCTAACAAACCCAAGAATTGCAGACGAAGAAGACGAAGAAGATAAGCAGACGAAGAAGACGGAAGAAGAAGCAGAAGAAGGTGCAGACGAAGAAGACGAAGAAGAAGAAGAAGAAGAAGAAGCAGACGCAGAAGAAGAAGAAGAAGCAGACGAAGAAGACGGAAGAAGAAGAAGATCAGACGAAGAAGAGAAGATCAGACGAAGAAGAAGAGATCAGAAGAAGAACGAAGAAGAAGAACGAGGAAGAAGAAGAAGAACGAAGAACGAAGAAGAAGAAGAGATCAGAAGAACGAAGAAGAAGGGGTATTTTGGGAAGAACACGTTCTAAGACTGAATTCTCACCAAATCCGACCATTTTTGATCGGATTTGTAAACAGCCCAAAACAAGAATTGGATAGAATTCAAAATGAATTCATTTCTTGTTTTGTGTCATACCAAACACAAGAATTCCACAAAATAGAATTGCAAATGAATTCTATTCTACTTTGTGGCATACCAAACGGACTGTAAAAGCAGGGGGAAGTGGTAATGATTCCAGCTGCTGTCATCTCTACCCAAAAACTTCATTCAGCAGTAAGTGGGAGGAGAGAGAGAGAGACACAGAAGCCGTCGTTGAACTATGCCGCCGAAGTCGAAGCCGCCCACCGCCGCTGCGCCACGGTGTACACCTAGACCCACCGCCAAAAAACCCACACCTAAGCTCTCTGCCAAATTCACCGCCACCGACAGTCCCCTTGAAACGCCGCCGTCCACCGCCGCTGCAACCCCTGGACTGGCCGCCCCTAACATCGAAACCACCTCTAAATCCGCCGCCAAAGTGGCCGATGAAGGTTCCACCCAAATTCCGGCCCAAACAACCCGTGTAACATCACCGGAGATCAAGAAATCACCTGCTAAACCCGCCGGAGATGTTACCGAATCGGCGGCGATTGCAACAAGCCCTCACATTGGTGAACAAGTCCTAGATGGAGGCGGTGTGATTGGAACTGCGAAAGAAGCATCGAAAAAGACGGCGGCTAGAACTGTGGTGAAGAAGACAGTTAGGGTTGTGAAGAAGATTGTGAAGAAGAAGGTACCCAAAAGGGTTCTAAAGGGCCAGTCTGTTTTGTCAAATGAAGAGTCAGTAGAGAAATTAGGAATGGAAATTGATGTTGGAAACCCTAATTTTGGTTTTTTGGGTGCAATGGAGGTTGAGAACCCTAAATCTATTCAGTCAGTTATACCAGAAGTTGGTCCTGAAGCAAACCCTGCTGTCACATTGGAAGTTGAAAATCCTCCTGATCATGGTTCAATGGAGGTTGAAAATTCTCACTCTAGTGCCTGCGTTGTTGTTTCCAATGAAATTGAGAATCCAGAAGTGACTGGGACTGATGAAGGAGAAAAGGATGCTATTGATGATGAAAGTGAAAAGACGGTTTCTGTGATTGAAACTCAATTAGATGATCAAAACGTGGGTTCAATTCGAGAGGGGGACGAAAGTGAAAAGATTGTTTCTGTGATTGAAACTCAGTTACAAGGTCAAAATGTGAGTTCAATTCAAGAGGGGGACCAAAGTGAAAAGATTGTTACTGTGGTCGAAACTCGGTTAGAAGATCAAAATGTGGGTTCAGTTCAAGAGGGGGACGAGAGTGAAAAGACTGTGTGTGTACATGAAACTCAATTAGAAGATCAAAATGTGGTTTCTATTCAAGAGGGGACTGAGGAATGTGAAACAGAAAATGGGGGTTATGGAGGTGGTGAAGACGATGAGATAGAGAAAGAGGGGGTGGAGAGCTGTGAAGTTGGTGTCTCGAAGGGTGATGGGCTAGTGTTGAGTGGGGAAATGGAAGCTATGGAGCGGCGAAGGAGGCGAAGAACGGAGATTTTCATAGGTGGGTTGGACAAGGATGCAAATGAGGAAGATATCAGGAGAGCTTTTGAAGATGTTGGTGAGATTGTGGAGATCAGTTTGGTGATGAATTCTAAAGGAGGGAAGAATAAGGGGTTTGCATTCATGCGTTTTGCTACGGCAGATGATGCTAAGAAGGCTTTGGCAAAGCATTCTAAAGTAGAGGTAAATTCGTTTGTTTTTTTTGATAGTTACCATTAAATAGGAGGCTTATCTCCTTTGAACTTAAATATCATACATCACACTAAATTAACTATATACAGTTTGAATACATAATTGTTATCTTGCGCTGCAAAACTTCAAGGGCGGTTGTTTATGCAGCCATTTTAGGGACATGGTACAATCTGCATTTGTTAAAATGTGTTGGAAGATATCGTTTATGTTTATGGTCATGTTGTCCACATTTATTTTCTTTGTTCTCCTCTTATTTCCTTTCATTTTGGTCTCAAGCCTTGTATATTATTATTTATATGCGCACACACATAGGATGTATGAAAGAATAAAATAAGCTTTTCTATTCTTCTTGTTGGTATCAAAGCCAGACACCGAACCCTACCGCCTCTCTCCACCTAGGCGACCACCAGGTACCCCTGTTCTGGCATCCAGCCCCTTCTAACCTCAGCTGATTACCACCTCTTGTCAGCAGTCCTTTCCAGCGCACTCCAGCCCCTCTTCGTCTTGTTCCAGGCAGCCTTAGTTGCTTCCCCCGCAGGCCTTCTATCACCTTCGTGTGATGTATTAGAGCCCTTTTGTGCTATCTGATCTCTGTCTGGTTACCGAGTGTCTGGTAACCCTCGTTGTTGAAGCCGATGTGCCCGGCTACGTCTGTCTCTCCGCAACGTGTTATCCGGGCCACCTTCGTTCGTCATCACTGTCCCATTTGTGAGTTATGCCTAATTCAGAAAAATCTGCTGCTCCGGTCCCAACCTATTTCTTTTGGTCTTTCCCAACACACCCGCTTAACGTGTCACGGGCGAGTTGTCGAATGGGAAGTACTTTCACGCTTGGGCTCGCTCCTTCTGCTTCTATCTCTATGGCAAGGGGAAGTCCGGGTGGATCCTTGGGAACTAGACTAAGCCAGCTGATTCCGATCCCAAGTTTGCTTAGTGGGATATGGACAATTGCATAATTCTAGGTTGGATGTTCAATTCCATAGAGGAGCGGGTATATCACATATTTATGTACCATGACCTGTTCCCCGATTTATGGACAACCTTGTCCAAGATGTATGCCCATGTGCATTGTGATTCACAGATTTTCGAGCTGTATCGTGATATTTCTCGTGCCTCTCCGGAGACTTTGGGCCTCTCTGTTGCTGATTACTTTGGATATCTTCAGACCAAATGGGAGGAGTTGGCTCAGTCAGTATGAGCCTATTAGTGATTTTACCACCGATGGGGCAGTTGAGGTCAATCGTCTCGATAAGAGGCATATTTATCAGTTTTTGATGGGTTTGAAACCTGGGTTTGAATCTCTTTGAACTCAGATTTTAAACACATCCCCTATGTCTAACCTATACGAGGCATTTGCCACTGTTGATGGCGATGAGCGGCGTCGCCGCCGCCTTATCCCCGCTCCCACTGCACCTCTCCCTAAGTCATCCCCACCGGTCTCGGATCAGATGGCCTTTGCCGCATCTTCAGGCTCTCGCCCTACAGACAACTGCGCATATTGTCTGCATTGTCGCAAGCCGGGCCACTTTACTGATCGTTGCTTCGAACTCCATTGTTGCAAGTCGGGCCACTTTACTGATTGTTACTTCGAACTCCATCTCGAGTTGAAGTAGCAGTATGCTCAGAACCACGACCGTGAGAAAAGGGCTCCTCGCATTGGAGCATCTTGTATTGGGGCTATTGCATTGGTGACCTCTAGTTCGACCATTCTGGATTAGAGTCATCTTTAGCTCTAGATTGCTCAGCTTCAGTCACATTTGGGCTTGAGCTCCGCTACAGGAGCGACTTCTTTGTCTGTCTGCCCATGGCCACTCTTGCTATAGGTATCCCTACTGCTCTTCATGTTAAGGCTAGCCGTCCCACTTGGATTCTAGATTTCGGTGCCAATAAACATATGACTGGTGAGCTGTCCATTTTATTTTTTCTTATTATTACATCAGTTGATCAATTTGTCCGCATTGATGATGGGTCTTCCATTCAGATTAGTATTAAGGATGCCTGCTTGTCTTCCGACATCAATCTCTCCTCAACTTTTTACCTCCCTAATTTTACTCTTCTTGTGAGCAGCCTTAATTGTGCCGTGGTTTTCTTACCCGACCCTTGTATTTTGCAAGACCTGACTTCGAAGAAGATTTTTGGCAGGGGATATGAGCATGATGGACTCTACTACTTTGGTACCCTCCATCGTCCAGCGTGTCGTCGTCTAGCCTTTAGACGTTTGTTTGCTTGTTTGAGACTTTGGTTTTTTCTCTTAAGACTGTCTTATGGCATGCTCGTTTAGCAGTGGCGGAACTAGTATTTTGTGTGTGTGTGGGGGGGGGGGGTTGGTTGGGGTTGGGATTGGTGAGATTCAGGGGCAGTGCCCTCAACATGATTTTCTTTGGTAGAGATTCTAAAAATTTTGATTTTCAGGGTTCTAAAAATTATGTGATTTTTCCACGGATTTCACGTATAGTGGGCTAAATATTAAACATAATTAGTCAAAGACAAACTAATCTCTCCATTACTTTTTCAAGAAAAAATGTGTTCATATGCTTAATTTTTTTGTTAATTTCTACTAGTTTCCCGTATAAAAAATAAATTATCCTTAATATATTCAAACGGAAAATCTCCCGAGGGCTTAAATGCTTGAAGTTAATTGAGTACATAGGATGTTTATTTGGGTGAAAGTTAGAAAATTTAAGGATCAAAGTGACATTTTTTAGTTTAAAAGGGGTAAATTAATAAATTTAGAGGAGGCACAAGTGCATATAGTACATAACATATAGGCTAGAAGTCTAAATTCAAAAAGTTGAGGGGGGAGGGGAGAGGGGGCCTGTGCCCCCCTGGCTATACATTGGCTCGGTCATTTTCGTTTAGTACATGCGAATTTTCAGTATTTTTGTTGGATTTTTCCTCCATTGAATAAAGCGTGCAAAAATTTTAAATTTAAATGTGTGGTTTGTGAATTGTCAAAGCATACTTGCACAACATATATTCCTCGCATGCATCGTGCACCTAATGCCTTTTCTCTCATTCACTTGGATGTGCGGGGATCTTCCCCTTTTACTGCATTGTCTGGCCATTGCTATTATGTCACCTTTATAGATGATTATACTAGGTGTACTTGGGTATATTTGATGAAAAAGAAATTTGAAGTTTTTTTCTCGCTTCACTAATTTTGTACAAATGATCAAGACCTAGTATTAGATAGTCATGTGTAATATAAGGTCTAATAATGGTCGTGAGTATATGACCAATGAGTTTCGGTCTGAGCTTAATAAACGTGGCATTCTTCAACAGCTCACTTGTCCTTACACTCCAAAGTAGAATGGTTGTGGCAGAACGTAAGAACCGCCACATTATGACCGTTGTCCGATGTCTATTGTGCGATATGGGAGTATCAAAGTATTTTTTTGGCTTATGGCTATTCTCACTGCTGTATATCTCATTAATCGCAATGCTTCTATGCATGTCCTTCGGCCTGGTTGCACTCTCTTCCCCATTTTACCTCGTGTGTTTGGGTGCTCATTATTTTTTTTTGTCCAGAATCACAGTCCTACCTACATCAAACATGATGACAAGGCCATTCGGTGTATCTTCTTAGGGTCTTCCAGTCACTCGTCACCTATATCATTATATGGATGTCACCTTCTTGGAAATTGTTCCTTTCTTTTTAGGTACTCCATTGCCAGGACCCATTGCAGAGGAACTTCAAGAGGACTCTACCTTGCTTCCTCGTCCGACTCCCATCCTTGAGTCTCCTCCCGCGTCCAGCAGGTCCCTCCCTCCTGTCCTCACCGGCGATCCCTCTCATGCTTACCCTCGTTGTCCACACACAACTGTTTATCGTCCATGCACTTAGGCTCCCTTGCCAATGTCTTCTCCGGAATCAGGTACCATACCTCCCCCCTTAGATCTTGCTCTTGTTTCCCTTCGTTATCCTACTCGTTCTCGTCATCCCTCGTATCGTCTTGGTTTTATTGATAGTACTAATCATCCTATTGCCCAATACATTTCATATCAGGGTCTTTAGGATTCCTACGGGGCTTTTCTTGGTCAAGTTGATTCTATTCGTATACCTTGGTCAGTTCCAAAATCCTTAGTGGGTGACTGCAATGTAAGTGGAATGGATGCTCTCCAGCAAATTCAGACGTGGAAGCTTGTTCCCTTGCCAGCCGATGAGAGAACAATTGGTTGTAAGTGGGTCTCAACGTAAAATATTTGGCAGATGGTTCTGTTGACTGCTATAAGGCTTGCCTTGTTGCTAAAAGCTTTACCTTTGCTCTAGTGGCCAAGCTAACAACTGTTCTTCGCCTTCTTGTCTTCACATTCATGGCCTCTTCATCAGTTGGATGTCAAGATTACGTTCCTAAATGGGGATCTCTTGGAGA
This sequence comes from Hydrangea macrophylla, assembly GCA_033977485.1. Classification (NCBI taxonomy): domain Eukaryota; kingdom Viridiplantae; phylum Streptophyta; class Magnoliopsida; order Cornales; family Hydrangeaceae; genus Hydrangea; species Hydrangea macrophylla. Next base: position 76,947,319 of record CM066999.1, on the reverse strand, counting down.
CTGTCTACATGGATCAGCCACCGGATTTTCAGGCTGACGGAGAGTGTTCGAGGAAAGTTTTTTGCCTCCGACAGCCTTAAGTAGTCTCCCCGGGCTTGATTCAGTTGTTTCTGTGAGGCAGTTCTGTGTATAGGTTTTGCTCAGTGTCACTCAGACTGCTCATGCTTTATTCGCCGAGCTCAGGATGGTTCGTTGCATTATTATATTTGTTTACGTTGATGACATTATTATTACTGGGGATGATACACCCTGTATTGCTAGGGTGAGGTGGGACCTTGGGCTATTGTTCGATACTAACGATCTAGGTCCTTTGTTGTATTTTCTTGATATTGAGGTCGCTCGCTCTCGCCATGGTATATTGACACCGCCGGACTATTGCGTTTTCTTATCAACACCCATTGTGCAAGTAATAAAATTCTGGTAAGACTATAGGCCGAACCAACAGGGAATGGCCGAAAGATTGATTAAGATAGGAAGGAACTAATTTTGCCTCTAAAAAGAAAATTAAAAATGTATGATTTTTGGAGGTTTTCTATGGCCCACATTTTCCCCTTGTGCAAACTTTTTTCAACCTAATCTAGAGTTTTTCAAAAGCTTTGATTGAAATGTCATTTTCAACTTTAGCAATTCACGTTTTTTTTTTATCAATTTGAAAGACTATTCAATTTATTAGGGGGGGGGGGGGGGGGGGGGGGGGGGGGGGGGGTTTACAATTAGATGCATTGATAGTTCAATCAAACCATTTCATTTCCCAGCAGTTCGAGCAAACAGATGGATCATTTCTCTCAGAAAAATTGGTGAGCGTTGGGCAAAAATAGACAGCAAGTCATCATCCTCTCCCATCAACATTCATGGCTATGCTTGTAGGAGTGACAAGCTCCATGATGATTTTCTCTCTTCAATCAACAATCATCCTTGCCTAGATTTCTTTGCTACGTTGTTATAATCACTTATTAAAGGTCTAGAATCCCCAAATATCCACATTTCATCTCTAATTTAAGTTGGGCTTGGTTTGTTCTTAACGGAGTTCTAGTATCCTCGGCACCTATACAAAAGAGGCTACGCTATCCGGAGCGTCCAAGTTACACTGCAGACCATTCATCTCTAATGAAAGAGGTGATTCTAGAACTACAAGCAAGCAGAGCTGTTGAGATTGAAGATCCTTATGGTGGTAATGCATTTAAAGTCAATGGTCATAGATTGAAGCCATTCTTTAGAGGGTTTTGAGCCTGAGTTGGAGTCCATTCCTTTGGACGACCTATTTTCACACTGTTTTCAAAATATTTATTGTTTTTTAAAAATAGTTTTTAGCATTAGGAGAAATAGAAGTCGAAGATAACACCTGTAATATGGAGAAACAAACAAAGAAAAGATAGAATGATTATGTTATTCCTATCAGCGTGAATGTGAACAGAATAAAGCAAGTGAACTGTAAAAGTGCTAATTGCAGAGGTTATGTAGATTACGCCATCATTGATAAATTCTTGCTACCCTATGTGACGTTTCCAACTATCAGCACAGTATATTTACCACTCTTTGAAGGTTGTTTCTTGGGCTGGTCTCTCCTCTATTCTCCTAGTTGCCTTCCTCTTCTTGCTTGCTAATTGAATGCATAAATAGGCGATGATTAGGGGTGTAACAAAACTGACCGATCGGTTTGTCTAAAAATCACACCAAACCGATCCGTTTTCACCCCTAGCGATGATTGTTGATTGAAGAGAGAAAATCGTCATGGAGCTTGTCACTCCCACAAGCATAGCCAAGAATGTTGATGGGAGAGGATGATGACTTCTTCATCTATTTTCGCCAAACTCTCACCAATTTTTCTTGGCACAAATGATCCATTTGTTTGCTCGAACTGCTGGGAAATGAAATGGTTTGACTGAACTATCAATGCATGTCTTTGTAAACACAATTGTTTAATAAATTGATTAGTCTTTCAAATTAATAAAAAACATGAATTGCCAAAGTTGAAAATGACATTTCAATCAAAGCTTTTGAAAAACTCTAGATTAGGTTGAAAAAAGTCGGCACAAGGGGAACATGTGGGGTATTGAAATGTAGTTGTCCACATTTAATGAAAGGGAATTTGAAGAGGTGTGGATGATTTTTTTTTTTTTTTTCTTTTTTCTTCCCACTGCTCTGCGCGTTGAAGGAAGAATTTCCATATCTCTTTGCATGAACCTCGGATTGACTTGAAATTTGCGACCACGCATCGCTAACTCGTCGAACTACATTTGCTATCTCTGGGCCACTTCAAAAATCCAAGGTTTTCAATGTCAAAAGGCCATTTTTCCTGCTGTTGCTGTTGTACTCATCTTCTTTTCTTTCTTTCTTTGCATTATTTCCACTCCATTTTTCAACTAAGCAAATTAAATCTGTAAAAGCACATAAATACACACATTTGAGTGACATCATTATAAAATCATCTTATTCTCAAAATGCATGTAAAACTAGGGATTTGGGGACTAAAATATACATAAATACCCATGTGATTATGCTATAAATATGCAATATTTACCTCTAATCATATATCTCTATCTCAGAGTAAATATACACTTAATTTTCTTTAAGATACGGGTATGTTGGGGTGCAGACCTGCCTCTACTCCAATGGATCCGAATCTCAAGCTATTGGCAGAGTCTAGTGAGTTATTACTAGATCCATCCGTGTACCAGCGTCCCGTTGGCCATCTCATTTATCTGACAAACACATGACTAGATATTACTTTTGCCGTGAGTGTCGTAAGTCAATTTATGCACTATCCTCTTACCTCACATCTGGGTGCTGTTCATCATATTCTCCGGTACCTCAAAAACCTGTCCTGGTCTTGGGCTTTTCTATGTCACAGGGAGACAGTCTAGGCTTTCCTTCTTTATTGATATTGATTATGCGAGGTCTAAGAGTGAGAGGCGATCTACTTCCGGTTTCTGTGCTGTTCTTGATGATCATCTTCTATCATGGAAAAGTAAGAAACAAGCGGTGGTTTCGCGATCTTCAGTTGAGGTTGAATACTATGCCGTGGCCCAGGGTACGTGTGAGCTTCTGTGGCTTTGCTCACTATTGACAGAGTTAGGTTTTCTTTGATGGACTCTTCTGGGCTGAACAGTGATAATAAGTCCGCTATTATTCTGTTATCTCGGTTCTTCATGAACGAACAAAGCATGTAGAGGTTGATATTCACTTCATCTGGGAAAAAGTTTGACCAGGGGTTTTTACCCTGAGCTTTGTCCCTTCATCCGAGCAAGCTGCTGATATGTTCACCAAATCGGTTGGTCCATCGATGCTAAAATCCTCTCTTTCCAAGCTGGGTCTCGTCAATATCTTCGCACTAGCTTGAGGGGGAGTGTTGGAAGATAAGATTGATTGTCTTTTATATTTATGAACCATGTTGAGCACATTTGGTTTCTTTATTCTCTTTTTATTTCCTTTCCTTTTGGTCTCAAGCATTGTATTCTATTCACATAGGATGTGTGAAATTATAAAATATGACTTTCTATTCTTCTTGTAAATGATTGGTGGCGTAAGATTGTTTTAAGCGTTATTTCTATTATTGTTGTTTCATTAGTATTGTTACGTTCTTCTAGAATATGTTGCTGAAGTTGAACTAATCCTGTTCACTTTATTTGCATGGCCTCCATAATTTTAGTTAAGTTCATAATTGGAACAATATACTATTTTGGGCCATCTCAAACCCTTAACTTTTACTCCAATTTTGAGTAAAAGTTTCATTTGATATGAGGCTCTCCAATGAGTTTACTCGAATCTTCCTATGATATTAGTAGTTTCTCTCAATGACGTATAAAATTTGAATAGGAGCATCTCTAACTCTACATCAATTCCATGTCAAATCAAATTTGGAAAAAAATCTTAAAAAAATGTCCCTCCAACACTTGCTGAAACCAGATTATTATTTTGTGGATTTGAGTTTTAGTTTGAGTAAAACTCAATGGTTTTGAGGAAGTATTGCAGATGCCCTTAGCTTGATCGTTATTCTCCTGAAGTCTAATTATATTTTCTTCTGAGTTGCGACCATAGATTTGTGGGAAGCAGTGTGGCGTGTCACTCGTAAAGGGAAACGACACCATATTTCTTGGCAACATTGACAAGAAGTGGAGTACTGAAGATGTAAGATTTTACATTTTATGTTGGCGTTATAGAGTGATTCATATGGACTTGAATACTGTGTCTAAAAAGAAAACATCACGTATGGACAGGTCCTTAAGCTTTTGCACAGTATTGGGATTGAAAAAATAGATAAAGTTACGGTTATTGCGGATCCTAGTAATATCAAGTTTAATCGTGGCTTCGCATTTCTGGAACTTGAAACTACTAAGGATGCTCAATATGCTTACACGAAACTTCAAAAGAAGGACGTGTTTGGGAAGAATCTGAAGATAAAAGTTGCTTGGGCTGAACCCTTGAATGAGCCAGATGAAGAAGAAATGCTTAAGGTCTGTCTTCTTTGCTTTACATTTTGACGGTTGTGTACAAGAATGAAAACTAGTTCCCCCTTATGCTTTCCCTTGTTTTTTCATTCATACCTTAAAAAACATTTGAAGAATTGTAACTTAAGAAAGAAAAGGACGGAAGTGCTTAACAAAATTCAAATTTTTATTTATTTTGCACTCTGGTTTTTTTTTTTCTTTCTATTCTCCTCTCCACGTTCCTATATAATTAGACAAGGAAAAGTGTTATCCTTTCCATCTCATCACTTAATCCATGAACCAAACAGAGTGTAGAGTTATCCTTTTTCTCTATATTCTAGATTTTAGAGGATTCAGTATATCTGCATATCTGAATTAAGAAAGTTGATTTTGACTAATTAATCATTATTTTACCTTCCATTTGTCTAGGTGAAATCAGTTTATGCTGAATATTTACCTTCCTCATGGGATGAAGGGAAAGTGAGAAACTATTTTCAAAAGTTTGGTGAGATTGAAAATGTTGTTCTTGCCCAAAATCTGCGTTCATCTAAGAGAAAAGATTTTGCTTTTGTTACTTATGCTACACGTGAGGCTGCTCTTGCATGTATTGATGCGTTCAGTCGCCAGTCATTGACAAATGATGGTTCCAAGGTTCTACACTTTTGTTGTTGTTGTTTGGTTATTTACTTAGAGTCCTTGGGTTAGCTTTAAAAATAATCACTCTTTGGAAATAAGAGATTTTTTTTTTATGAAGGAAAAAAGAAGAAGCTAATTGGAGCTTTTAAACAAAGCTAATTTTTTTTAGCTTTAAAAACTTTGAAAAAGCTAACCCAACCAGTCACAACAATTTAAAGTGATTGTTGGCCCGAGAAAGCTATACCAAATTGGCTCTTAAATGCTTTGTTTATGATTGACTTGTGTTATTGGGATAAATCTAGGTGAATGTGAAGGTATCTCTTGCGAAACCTGTAGGTTCAAAGGTTAAAACTGTACCAAAGGTCAAGCAAATTAAACAAACCTTCAATCCGACTAATAAGGAATCTTCCCAAGTGAAGCTGAAGGCGGCCCAATGTGAGTTCTTTTGTATATACTTTTGGGTTTTATTTCTAACTAAAGTTTCCAAAACACACCGATTTCTTGTTCACTCATGATCTTTGTTAAGTTTGACAACAGAGATTAATCCAAAAGCTTAGGATTGACAAATGTGTCACACCCCTATATATTATTCAAGAATAAGGAGGAAAAATACAAACTAGTTCCTTAACTCTAATAATATAAAAAACAAAGTGATATATCTAACACTCCCCCTCAAGCTGGTGCGAAGATATCTCTCAATCCCAGCTTGTTAAGCATATCACGGAATTGTCTAACCACAACCCCTTTTAGTAAGAACATCATCAAGTTGATCACTACTCTTCACAAAAGGTGTGCAAATTGTTCCATTGTTGAGGTTTTCTTTAATGAAGTGTCTGTCCATCTCAATATGTTTAGTCCTGTCATGCTGGACTGGGTTATGTGCAATGCTAATTGCAGACTTACTATTACAATACAACTTCATGGAATCCTCATGCTCGATCTTCGAGTCCTTCAATAGGAATTTTATCCATAGAAGTTCACACACACCTTGAGCCATTGCTCTAAATTTAGCCTCTGCACTAGACCTTGCCACAACATTCTGTTTCTTACTTTTCCACGTAACAAGGTTACGTCCCACAAATGTGCAATACCCTGAAGTGGACCTTCTGTTGGTCACGGAGCCTGCCCAATCAGCGTCAGTCTAGGAAGCACCAGTACGGATGCGGGGACGCGAGTACGGGGACGCGAGTGCGGAGAGTTCGGCAATTTTCCCAAAATCACCAGTGCGCGTGCGGCAGGGGTACTTATGTAAATTATTAAAAATATATTTTATATAGCATTTATATATTACTATATAGTATATACAAAATATTCTACTATTGTTATTTTTTTTCTAATTAAAACACAAAATACACATAAATTACTTGTTTACTAATAAACAATGTAATTAAACTAGCAAGAAAACAACAATGAGAGAATAAAAAACATACAACAAGGAATCATAGAAATAACAAACAGATGACTACCAAAAAAAAAAGAATGAAAAGAAATAACAAACAGAGTGAGAGAACCAAACCTGGATATCACATACAGAGATAGAGAAGATCCTGAAGAGAGAGGGAGAGAGTAGATCTCGATCGATCAAGAACCAGCGCAAAGCTGCGCCGCTACAAACCGTGAGATAGATCGAGAGTTAGTGTGTATGAGTGTGTGTGTGTGTGTGTGTGTGTGTGTGAAATAGAGAGACGGAACAGAGAGAGGGGAGAGAGACGAACAGAGAGGCAGAGATTCAGACATCGTGAACCCTAGCCGGAGAGACGATCCCCAACAAGTACTGATTTGTGAGTTTGTGAAGGTGCGACTGTATCTCAACCTATATTTACTTCTCCTTCCTTTATATATTTGTATCATGAACCCCAAAATTTGTAAAAATAATGTAAGAAACCTTGGAAAAAAATATAAAAAATCAGATGTCGCCGCACTCACGGAGTGTCGGGACGCACTCACGACGCACTCTGCCGCACTCGAGCCGCACTCACGACGCACTCTGCCGCACTCGAGCCGCACTCGGGCACAACCAAGAACTCACATGGAGTCCACACGCACTACACGCGCACTAAGGCGCACTCCAGCCGCACTCGCACTCCATACGCACTAAGTGCGCGTGCGGCACCATTTTTGAAGCACTCGTGCTTCTTAGGCGTCAGTGTATGCTTCTATTCTGAAATGATTATGCTTACCAAAAAATAAACCCTTACCCGGAGCAGACTTAAGATATCTCAAGATCCTGTAAACTGCATCCATATGTGTCTTATAAGGAGCATGTATGAAGTGACTTACTACACTTACAGCAACTGTAATATCATGACGAGTATGAGAAAGATAGATGAGCTTCCTTACAAGTCTTTGATATCTCTCCCCTGTCTACCATTTTCCCACCTTTTTCATCACTCAATTTCTGGTTCGATTCTACAGGAGTATCACATGCTCTACTTCCAAGCATGCCTGTTTCACTCAAGAGATCCAGGACATACTTTTTTTGAGAGATGGAGATTCCATGCTTACACCTGGCCACTTCAACTCCCAGAAAGTACTTAAGCTCTCCTAGATCTTTTATTTCAAACTCCCTTGCCATGTACTCCTCTAGTCACTGCATTTCCTCTAATCATCACCTGTGAGAACAATGTCATCCACGTACAAAATAAGTGCAGTAGTCTTACCTTGCAAAGAGTGCTTGATGAACAAGGTATGATCATCTTGGCTTTGTTTGAACCCGTAATGGTATCTACGCATAGCATGAGTAAATCTCTCAAACCACGCTCTTGGGAACTGTTTGAGGCCATACAATGACTTCCTGAGCCTACATACCTTACTTACTGTCTCCGGGCCCTCAAATCCAGGACGGATATCCATGTACACCTCTTCTTCCAAATTGCCATGAAAGAATGCGTTTTTCACATCAAATTGGCGAAGTGGCCAATCACAGTTGGCTGCAAGAGATAAAAGGATCCTGATAGAGTTCGTCTTAGCAATTAGAGCAAAAGTCTCCTGGTAGTCCACTTCATAGGTTTGAGTAAAACCCTTAGCAACCAGGAGGGCTTTAAACCTTTCAATTGTACCATCTGCTCTGTGCTTCACGGCATACACCCACTTGCACCCCACTGTTCTTTTGCTCATAGGTAACTTAGTCAACTCCCAAGTGCCATTCTTATGGAGAGCTTTCATCTCTTCGTCCATGGCATGTCTCCACTTGGGATCACCGAGAGCATCCTGGACATGATTAAGAATAAAATCCGAGGCAATATTTGAAAGAAAGGAACGATAAATTGGAGATAAGTGAGAATATGACACAAAGTTAGATATAGGGTGTTGAGTACAAGATCTAACACCCTTTCTAACAGTAAAAGGAACATCGAGATCATCAGACTCTAGAGAAATAAAGTTATCAGTGTTACCTGGAGAGTTATCAGAGACATCATCAGTTGGAGATGATAGCAGTGGAAGAGGAATAGGAGTACTGGCCTCCGCCTCTTTGTTTTTTCTCTTACTCCACGTACCTTTGGAGTACACTAACAACTCTTTCTGTTTTGGGGTTACTTGCTCTACTTCTCCTTCACACAACTCATTCTGTCTAGGAGTTACAGGTTCTTTCACCATTTTCTCCTCACTCCCTATTCTTTCCAGCTGGGATTCCTTTTCAGGGATTAAAAGAGTAGGAGTTTCAGAGAAGACTGATCCCAGAACCTCTTCATGACTAATCTCCCCCTGAAGTGGGTATTGTGGGATTTTTAAAGAAAGGTACAGATTCTTGGAAAGTGACATCCATAGAGACAAGTCACTTTCGATTGACAGGGTTATAACACTTGTACTCTCTTTGAGTGGGAGAGTATCCTAGAAAATACATTTAATGGCTCTAGGATTGAGTTTTCCCCTGTAGGAGAGTGGTTGTGGACAAAACACACACAACCAAAGACACGAGAAGGGATAGACAAACTGGAAGAGGGATGAGATAGAAGATCAATAAGAGCCTTTTTATCTAGAACCTGGGTAGGGAGACGATTAATGAGGTAAGCCGTTGTTAAGACAACGTCACCCCAGTATGGATTGGGAGCATTAGCAGTGAACATCAAAGAGCGGGCAATATCTAGCAAATGACGATTCTTACGTTCCGCAACTCCATTTTGTTGCGAAGTATTAGTGCAAGAGGTCTGATGTAAAATGCCCTTTGAAGTAAAAAATTCACCTAGACCCGAGTCAATATACTTACCTCCTTGATCGGAACGTAAAACTTTTATACCTGTCCCAAATTAAGTTAAAATCGTTGCATAGAAAGATTTGAAAATAGAAAACACTTCACTCTTTTCTTTCATCAAATAATGCCATGTAGTGCGTGAATAATCATCAATAAAAATAACAAACCAACGATGACCTTTAAGAGACTTAATACGAGAAGGACCCCACACATCAGAATGAACTAAGGAAAAAGGAGTTAAACCTTTATTAACGCTCGGAGCAAAAGACGTCCGATGGTGTTTACTAAGTTTACAAGGTTCACAAAAAAACTCAAAAATAGGTTTATTGACTAAAGAAGGAAACATATGCTTAAGTAAATGAAAAGACGAATGTCCTAATCTTCTATTTAATAACCAAATGTCTTCAGACTTATTCTCAGTAATTGATGTGTGATGCGCTCCTTTGCTTCCTGCATCCAGAAGGTAAAGGCCATTCTCCTCTCTACTACTGCCAATCGGCCTCCTTGTGGTAATGTGTCACGCCCCGGAGTGTAGCCAAAAATAGGGAAAATTTAAAATTTCCTTTCTGGACCCATAGGGAATGACGAGTTACATTAGTTGATTGTCCTTTCCAACATTCTACACATGGTTAACAGAGTAAGCGGAAGCATAAAAACACCTATTAGTACTTTTCAATAGAACTCAAATGTCTGGGATCTAGTTATTACATCACGAGTCTAAATAAAAGATCTATAAAGGATAGGGCGATCTATTCTGATCACAATTCATATCTAAAGTATTACCTCAGATAGAAGACAGTAAAGCAAATTAAGTAATTCTAAATACAACTATGTCGGACTCCTTTGCTTCAATTTATACATTTGTCGTGTCCCTTAGGGTAGACCTTATCTTGATAATCGTCACTTGTGAAATCTAGACGTGATATGTCCAGGGCAGAGAGAAGAGCCGTTAGCTTTTGAAGCTAAGTGAGTTGACCTAACCGATCACTCCTAATACAAACAATAGTATACAAGTACAACAAATATCTCGAACTAAACATTTGATAAGCATTATCTTAATACGTATGATTTATGACATAGTAACATGAATGAGGTACGACACGATGCACCATCGATATGTTCGACTTTACTCGACCACATACACCGCAACTGACTCATGTGACTTGTTACATTACCAGTGTAACGCCATTAGCTTAGAGTAGAATGATTACGTTACTATCGTCGCCTAGCAGGGCCCTATAGCAGTTTTTGGTTTAAAAAAAAAAAAAGAGTGTAATCATTGTACTCTTAGGTCCTCGTGACCTTGCCTGGAGAATAGAATAGTTACAACGCTATTGTCGCCTAGCATGGTCCTATAGCATTATAAAAGGTAACTATTGCATTCAATGTTCAGATAAATACTTTGCTATCGTCGCCTAGCATGGCCCTATAGCGTATCAACCATCAACTCATGTTCCACCCCAATGATTTCAATAGGTACCTTTGCTATCGTCGCCTAGCATGGTCCTATAGCTTATCAACCATCAACTGATTTCAATGGGTACCTTTGCTATCATCGCCTAGCATGACCCTATAGCATTTCATCTTTTTTCCCATTGATTTGACTGTATCATTTGGACCTCCGCGATCCACTCAACATGTATGACAATATGACTGGGTTAGTTCCCTTGACTAACCATGACATCATGACTCGATTACGCCTATATGAATGTCCATGTGATTGTATAATTGTGAAGCATAATAAGCATGTATAACGACAATTAATAACTAAGCATGGAGTTTGGATAATTAAACATGCGTTCATCATATAAACAATAAATCTGAACGTACATATATATAATACTCATCAGTCATGCCCACACAGGACACACTGGATATTCACATAATACATATAGAGTAAATCTATAATATACCAAGTGAGTTAGGACGACTCACCTTGATGCGGGTGCGCGAATACAAGTATAGCTTCGGTCCCAAAGTCTCAGTTTCTCTCTCTTCCGCTTCCCCTCTCCGGCAAGTTCTCTCTCTTTCTCTATCCTCTGCGCCTTCTTCTCTTCCAGTCTGCGTGTGTGTGTGTGTGAGAGAGAGAGGGTGGAGCAGAGAGGAAGCAGTGAGGGTGGAGGGTAGGCAGAGAGTGGGGTGAGGGGAGGGGAGTGTTTTTCCCTTCTTTTCTCTCTCTCTATCTAAACCGTGATCTCTCTCTCTCTCAACTCTCGGTTTCACCCTCTCTCTCAATCTAACTATGTATATATATAACACAAGACACATACATATAATATAATATTATGTATATACAAAGCACACAACATACATACATACATACAATATATACCCAAACCTTGGGTATGTGTGCGCGTGCCTGCGGTTTGGTGAGGGGTGGCAGTGTGTGAGTATGAGTGCTTGGTTGTGTGTAAAGAGAATGGGGCAATGCATGCTTGGCACGTGAGTGGGTGGTGGCCGCATGGCTGCCATGTGGCCATGCCGTCTAATATCTACACTGGTTCGTACGGGTTTGCGTGAAAAGTCAATCCGGATTCATAACTTACCGTCAGTAAATAATAAATAAATACGCATAGGTATATGATCCGATTCCTGGGACTATGAAATCAAAATACTGGAAATACGAACAAAAATACGGGGATTCATTTATTATTAACATAATATTAATATACGATGTAACCTATAGTTATAAACTTAGCAAATTACAGATATTTAAAAAATCGATAATTATAACTTAAGCGATAATAATTATTAAAAGCAATCTATAGTTTATAAATTTAGCGACTATGAATATTCAATATAACTTAAAGTTATTTAACGATAATAATATTAAAATACGACATTAATATACGGGGTCGGGCTTAGCAATTAAAATCACATTAACTAAGCGATACAAATACTATGAATATTTAAATCTTGAACGCCGTCAGATATATATACATATATTAGTACAGGTTACATAAATAATTACAGGAACAAACTCATAAATTTATTTCCATATTTTCTAATTTTCAAGGGTATTACATAATGTCCTGAAAGACACAATGAGAAGGGAAAAAAGTTACACTGCAATTCAAATCACGAGTTATACGATTAATAGATAAGAAATTAGAAGTAAAACTGGGAACATGTAGGACCGATGACAGAGGCAATGAGTGAGTGGCATGAATGACACCCTTCCCTATAACAAAAGAAAAAGTGCCATCTGCAATGCGAACTTTATCTTGACCTAAATGAGGAGTATATACAGAAAACAAATCGGAAGAGCTAGACATATGGTCGGAAGCACTCGAGTCAATAATCCAAGGAAAAGACAAATGGGATAAGCATGCTCGAGTAGAAGTGACTAAGTTACCTGTCTGTGCAAATGAAGAGGAAGCACCTGTAGATATAGCCGAGGCAGAGGTAGCAGAAGTGCGGCGAGACAACAGGCTCCGGAAGTGGAGAAACAACAGGAGGTCCAAACATTTCCAATTGGTGGATAGAGATGTGAAGTACTGCAAAACACTCTTCTCCCCCTGTTCAGATTTACCAATCGACCTTTGTAACTCAAAAATCTACGTAGAATTGCCCTTGCGCGAATAAGTGTTGGCCATGGTCTCCCAAATATCTTGGGCAGTCGCCATGTCCAAAAAACCTTCGACGATTTCAGGAATCATAGAGTGGCAAAGCCACGTTTTGATAGTGGAGTTCTCTATCTCCCACTTGTCATAAGAGGCGTCCTCGGTGGTAGGTGCTTTAATTTTGCCGTTGATATACCCCATCTTCCCTCTACCTTTGAGAGACATAATCACAGATCCGGACCATGCTAGGTAGTTTTGGCCATTGAAAAGTGATGTAGTAAGTTTAATATTCGGGCTATCGGTGGATGCAACAATAACACGTTCATCCGAAAGCAACTGTGTATTCACGTTGGATTTGGCAGGATCCGTCATCGTGAATTAACACAAAAAGACTGATACCCGCAACGGAAAAAACTGAAAAAAGCCAATGGAAACAGGGGCCAACGGATACGTAGCACACCAACAGAAATCAGACCACCATATAGGATGCCAGCAAATCAATCACTCCAATAAGCCATAGAAGGACCAAAAAAAAAACGTGAGAAGAACTTCAATCAAAATAGGAGTGGTTGATGACTATATGAAAGTGGAAAAAAATGCGATGAACAGTAGCGATGAACAGTGACGTAAATAGTAGTGATGAACAGTGCCATGAATAGTAGTGATGAACAGTGCTCATGTCATATTGGTGGTGGTGGGTCGGCGCAGGTGGTGGTTAGGGTTAGGGTTGTGGTGGCTCTGATACCATGTTAAGTTTGACAACAGAGATTAATCCAAAAGCATAGGGTTGACAAATGTGTCACAACCTTATATATTATTCAAGAATAAAGAGGAAAAATAATTACAAACTAGTCCCTTAACTCTAATAATATAAAAAACAAAGTGATATATCTAACAATCTTGACCTTTGTTTGCGCAATAAACAAAAATTGCTCTCATTATCAGAACTACCTGGTCACATTGTGACAATTTGAGATATATGTGTACCTCCTGTTCAACATTTAATGTAGGTAGGATAACACATACCAATTCCATGTTCATATATCGTAGTGATTGGATTTCCTACTAAGGTTGCTCTAACTATTGTAGGATAAAGAAAATAATGAACAGGCAGGTTCTTAATATTGGGGTTGATATTGAAATAGATTTTCATTCATGAAATAAAAGAAATGGGAAGGAAAATTAAATCCTGGCTTGATGGGCTGATTTCAGTAACTGTTTTGCAAAAGTTTGTCCTTCAAGAAGAACATGTGTTGGGATTGAGGAAAGGCTGGTCTGTAGAAACTGTTAATAATCTTTTTTGCTCAATCAAGGCTAAGATCGTTTGATGTGTAGAGCAGTCTAATCTATATCGTTCAATTATTATTTGTGTGCTTCTGATCATTCATTCCCTGCTCCTTACAAGGTTTGCTTGTCATAAATTTGTGATTTCTATTAGTTCTTTATTGTATATGAATGAGAATAGTTTGTAGCATGTAATAACCGATTCTCATACCTTGTATGATCAGATCATGTACCATGTCACTACAGAATATTGTTATAAGCTTATTTTTTCAGTATATTAATCCTCGTTTTCTCGTCTCAGCTGTTATAAGACCACATGTAGCTATAAATAAAGGGAAGTCTTCCATCAGTAATTATGAAAATGTTAGAGCCCCTCAAAGATCTTCCACTACTGCTGAACTTGTAGAACTGTTGAGGGAACAAGCATCATGGAGGCAGCCACAAATGGGCTCTGGTTCAGGTAAGACAAGCCGTGTTTGGAATGACTTCTCAAATGCATGTTTGGACCCAACGAGCTTATGAGCCCAAAACACATACGTTATTCTGTTTGGATTAATGTTAAGAAGCACTTTAGGGCCCAAAAAGCACGTTGTGGCTGAAGAATGTCTACAGGTGCTTCAACCCAAACGTCATGCAGGAAGTATATATAGGTTTAATGAATTTTTCTTCGTTCTCATAGTGCCCTTGTGATTAGGGCTTCTGGTTCTGTTGTTGCTTCTGCCTGAACGCAAAAGCCACAGCTCCTAGTACTATCTTCCTTTGATGTCTCTATGATAGATGTTTCTTTGAATACTTCTGTTACTGCTTTGTATTAGTATCTTATTATCCTGTGTAAACTACAAATATGGCTACTGGCTCGTTGTTTGTGGGATAGGCTACATGCTTGACTCATTAATTTCTTCTTTTATTCGCTGTAATTGACAAGAAGAGAACAATGGCATATACTCCCTCTGTCCCATTTTATGTGTTCCCCTTTTCTTTTTGGATGTCCCAAAATTATTGTCCACTTTCCTAAATTAGTATGCAAATTTTACTTAGTTTCCGAAACTACCCTTCCTTGCAATCAATACCAAAACAAAACAAAAAAAGTAAGTGCAATGATTATAGGCAATTGTGGAAACTAGGTGTAAATTCTTTTTGTCCCCTTATAGTTGGAATCCCAAAAGGGACACATAAAATGGGACGGAGGGAGTACTTTTTATAGCGTCAATATTTGGCTATTAGTAAGGGACTGCAGTCACTGTGTCACTTTCTATCTGGTTGACTACGAACCATATTTAAGAAAGCTATTGGACTCGCACGGACTCTTATGCAAGAATTGAACAATTACCATATTAGAATAATAAGCTTAAGGGTAGTTTTGTCTTTTTGTTCCTTGTTGCAACCCTACTATAAAAGGATTATTCTATTCTCTTTGTAATATAGTCTTTTCTAATGACTGAGATCATGGTTCAAAAACTCGGTCGATACCGAGACGTATCGGCCGAGTTAACTCGGTTTCGGAGGATACCGATACGCGTTAACTCGGCGATACAGATTTGAGTTAAAAAATTTTGGTATCGCGTGTTATCTCGGCCGTACCAGCCGAGATATTGAAAACTCGGCTCGATACTCACGAAACCTTGAAGATTCCAGCCTCTCTTTCTTCAGATCTGTCCTCTTTCGTCAACCTTGAAGCTTCTCTTTCTCTCCAGCCTTCATGCACTAGGTAAGTGTGTCGATCTCTATGGGTGTGTGTGGGTGTGTGTCGATCTGTGCTTGTGTGTGTCGGTATGTGTGTGTCGAGTGTTTGTGTGTGTCGAGCTATGTATGTGTCTCAATCTCTGTGTGTGTGTCGATGTGTGTGTGTGTTTGACTAGTCTTAGTCTCTTAGTCTTTATAAAGTTTATATGGTATATATACACATCTTAGCCTCTAAGGGTATGTATGGGTAATTAATAATTTTTTTTTTGCTGAATATTAGGGTATTTAGTATAGAGTGATGCTATACTTCCCAATTTCTATCCTAAAAGTGCTCCCCAAATAATGTGGTAGTGGGGCCAAGGCTAATACAGTGGGACCAGTTGAATTTTGATCTGGTCCTACTGTATTAGACCTAGTCCCACTGCCACATCATCCGGGAAGTACTTTTGGGATAGAAATTTGGGAAGCATAGCATTACTCTTTAGTACTATATAACAGCACTAATCTGGTCCTACTGTATTAGACCTAGCCCCACTACCACATCATCCGGGAAGTACTTTTGGGATAGAAATTTAGGAAGCATAGCATTACTCTTAGTACTATATAACATCACTAATAGAGTTTATATCTTATCTTAATATTTTTTAAAAATAAATAAAAAAGATTAATTATGTGTGTACAATTATTAGACAATAGATCGGCAGCGTCTGAATTGAATGACATGTTCTTTTATAATTGACACATTGTGTATTTTGTTAATCTGTTGGGCCAATTTTCCTATTCTTATTATTTTAGAATTTTTCCATATTTTTTTGAACCTTAAATTTAGCGTATTGGAGCGTATCGCCCGATACCAATCCGCAGCGCCGAGACACTGAGTTATCACAACGGACTCCGATATAGCGACTTTGAACCATGGTCCTCGTTGACTTCATATAATCCTTATTGTACCTATAGGGAAGAGCAGAGGTTGGTTCAATTTTTGCAGGCACTCCGGGATGACTTTGAGGCACTTCGTGACTCTATTCTTCATCAAAGTCCACTTCCTACTGTTGACTCTGTTGTTAATGAGCTTATGGATATGGAGATTCGTCTCAAGGTTCTTCTAGAAAGGGGTCTTCTTTCTTTACCTTCACAAACAGTATTAGCTGTACTGACAAAGCCCCACAATAACACAACCTAGGGGAGGTAAGGTTGCTGCGGATGAGTGTAGTTATTGTCGTGAGAAGGGTCATTGGAAGGCACAATGTCCTCAATTGATTAATTTGAAACCCCGTGGACCACAACAGTCTTTTAGGGGCAAGCATCGTCACACTGCAGCCCAGTTGCGGACTCATTCGCTTTAGCTCCCAACCTCTCACTTCTTGCAAAGCAGTTGCAGTAGCTCCTTCAGTCACCTAATGCTCTTTCCGTCTCTCCTTCAGTAGGTTCATTCTCTTCAGCTCCATCAGGTATATCCATGAACACTTGGGTCTTTGACTCAGGTGCTACACATTACATGACTAGTGACTCTTGTTTGTTTGCATTTTTTTTTTCTCCTCCTTCGGTATCTGTACTTGTTGCCAATGGTACCCGTATGTCCTTGGCAGGTGTTGGTACTATTGCTTCTCATTTGTCTCTTCTTGATGTCTAGTATGTTCCTCAACTTACCTTAGACTTGATATCTGTAAGTCAATTATTTGACTCTGGATATGTGGTTCATTTTTCCTCTTCTAGTTGTGTTGTGCAGGATCCTCGTTCCAAGTAGCTGATTGGGATCGGCCGTAGAGATGGCAGACTTTATGATTTGGAAGAGTTGCATATTCCGGCCATTGCTGCTGCTTAGTAAATTTGTCTTCTTTTCGTTTGAATCCTAAGTCGTTTTAATTTTTATTTGTGGCACTCTCGCCTTGGTCATGTATCTCGTTCTCGTTTACAGTTTTTAGTTTCAATTAGTCGTTTGGGACATTTGGAGTGTCATGATATTTCTGATTGTAGTGGATGCAAACTAGGTAAGTTTTCTGCATTACCTTTTAATAAAAGTACGACTATTTCTCTTGCCCCTTTTGATTTTGTTCATTCTGATGTGTGGGGACTTGCTCCAGTCTCCACTAAAGGAGGGTCCCGATATTATGTTTCTTTTATTAATGACTATTCTAGGTACTTCTGGGTTTATCTTATGAAGAAATGATCTGAATTCTTCTCTATCTTCATTGCTTTCCGTGCCATGATTCGTACTTAGTATTCCTCCACTGTTAAATATTTTAGATGTGATTTAGGTGGGGAGTACTCTTCCAATGTCTTTATTGATTTACTCACTTCTGATGGTACTATTCAGCAATCTTCTTGTACAAATATTCCTGAACAGAATGGTGTCGCTGAGCGTAAGCATAGACATATCATGGAAACTGCACGGTCCCTTTTGTTATCAGCTAGTGTTCCGAGTACCTTTTGGGGGGAAGCTGTACTTACTGCAGTTCATCTGATCAATCGTATTCCCTCTGCAATCACTTCTGACATCTCTCCTTTTGAGCGTTTGAGTTGGGGGTGTCATTTGGAACGGAAATTCCGAATCCGACCAATTCCGATCTGAAAAATTCCGATTTTGGCAACTAAATATGCATTCCGAATTCCGAAAATTCCGAAAAAAATCGGATCGAAATCGGAATTGTTTTTAGAATTCCGAAAATTCTGAAAAATTTCTGAAATTGTATTTTCCGAAACTTTTCCGAAAATATTCCGAAAAATTTCCAAACATATTCCGAAATTGTATTTTTCGAAACTTTTCCGAAAATATTCCGAAATATTTTGAAAATTGTGTTCATCTTACATCGAAAAAACATAAAAGAGGGGATGTGATGTGCTTCTATAAAAGACCTACAAGTCTCAAGTGAAATCCCATTAAGCTTGAATTCCGAATATTCCGAAAATTTTCGAATCTGATGATATTCCGAAAATTCCGAAATTTCGGAATCGGAAATAATTTTGAAATTTCCTAAATTTCGGAATGGAATTCGGAATGCATTTTTGGTTTCCGAAAATTTCGGAATTTTTTCCAAAAGGGGTGTTTCTAATTCGTTCCGGCCAAAACACACCCCTAGTTTGGTAAATCTCCTGATTACTTTTTTTTTTTTACGTGTGTTTGGATCTACCTGTTTTGTCTTATTGCCTAAAGTTGCTCTTACCAAGCATTCTGCTCGTCCTGCGCCGTGTGTTTTTGTTGGTTATGGTGAGGGATAGAAGGGTTATTGTTGCTATCCTGTCGCGAACAAACTTTATGTACCTCATCATGTGGTTTTTATGGAACACATTCCATTTTTTTTTTCCTATTCCTTTGCTCCACACACTTTGCACAAATTTGATCTTGTTTATCTTGATCCTTTTCCTAATGATATGAATTCTATGTTAGTGATATATCTGTCTTACTCGTCCTCCAATTCTTCATACTTACTCTAGTCGGAATACAGTTGTCTCTTCTGCAGGATCGGATCCACCTCTCTTGGCTGACTCTCGACCAGCTTCTGAAGACGTTGATCCTACCATTTCTCGCTATCCTATGCGTACTTGCAAGCGTCCTGATAGGTTTGGCTTTTCTAACTCTTGTTATTCTACTGATTTCTGTTCTTTGTTATGTTCACTCTTTCACTTGATCCTCTTTGGCAATAGGGGATGACTGAAGAGCTTTCCGCATTGCATTAGACGGATACTTGGGATTTGGTTCCTTTACCTCCTGGTAAACGTGCAATTGGGTGCCGCTGGGTGTTCAAGATTAAGACCCGATCTGACGGTTCTATAGAGCGATACAAAGCTAGATTGATGGCGAAGGGATTCACTCAGGAGTTCGGTATTGACTATGAGGAGACGTTCGCTCATTTGGCTAAGATGACTACAGTTCGGGCCATGATAACACTGGCCGCAGTCCGCACATGGAGTCTTTCCTAGATGGATGTGAAGATTGCTTTTCTTAATGGCGACTTATCTAAAGAAGTTTATATGGTTCCTCCTCCTTGTTTCCATCATAATCAGGGTGAGGTGTGCAAACTTCGCAAGGCTTTGTATGGCCTCAAACATGCACCTAGGGCTTGGTTTGACAAGTTTTCTATAGTTGTATGTGCTTTGGGCTTCCGTCCTTATGATAATGACTCAGCGTTATTTCTTCGCTCTCTACTGGATGCAGTGTTCTCTTGCTCCATGTGGATGATATGATCATTACTCGTGACGATACAACTGGCATATCGTTGTTGAAATCACAATTACACCACCACTTTGAAATGAAGGATTTGGGGCCTCTTCGTTATTTCTTGGACTGAGATAGTACAATAATACATTCTTTTCTTCTTCTTTCTCTTCTATCTTCTTTTGATTGCTAAGGTAACACACCAAACACTTGATTTTATGGATCCGGTTCCCTTATGAACCACATAATTAGGTCTTTGCCATCCCAGCAGCCTCTAAGTGCCGACTAAACCATACACATTTAGCATTGGTAACCTTTTTGTGGTTGTATATCAAGTGCAAATTGTAAACATGCATTGCATTTCACATACTTAATTTTAATATTCTTACAATCTTTAGGAAAATCTTAGTTATAACGTTTCTTAGGGGTCTTTATGTTGGATCCATCATCTCCTATGGAGCAGGGACACGGATACGGCAGAACACAGATACACCGACACGAGAAATCTTAAATAATGAGGACGCATTACGGCGGGAATACGACAATTTCTTTTATTTTAACTTTTAGGTAGATTTCTTATATTTTTCCAGAGTGTAATTCAATTATTTGCCAGAAGTTGTTCTTTGACAAACAAAACTGAGAAAGTGAGACGATCAAAGAAGAGAGAGAGAGAGAGAGAGAGAGAGAGAGAGAGAGAGAGAGAGAGAGAGAGAGAGTGAGTGAGAGATGAAACTCGAAAATTTGAGAGGCCTCCTATGGCTCAAAGAGGAAGAGGTAGAAGGGGTTGAGGGCGAGGAAACGCCATGAATTTCGGGGATGGGGTTGAATTGCCACATCTGATGGGACCCAACGGTGCCCATGGGGCTGAATTGCCACATCCGATGGGACCCAACGGTGCCCAAGATGAAATTCCTATTCGTAGGAATGAAGTTGATGAATTACAGAGGTAAGTTGCCGCTCTAACGGAGATGGTGCAACGACTACAACCCTGTAATGTGCAAGACGATGAGTTCGTTGATACTCAATCCCACTTTGAGAATCCTTTTAGAGTCCCTCAAAGGCTTCGGGATGTGGGTGAGAGACATGAAAGCAAGTGGGAACACAACATCAAGGTGGAACTCCCGGAATTTCATTGAAGCTTGAATCCAGATGAGTTTGTTGATTGGTTGAATGCTATTGAGAGGGTATTTGATTTGTATGAAGTCTCCGATGAGAAGAAGGTGAAACTTGTGTCTATTTGTTTGAAGGGACGAGCTTCGGCTTGGTGGGAACAATTGCAAACTAGTAGACAACGAAGGGGAAAAGGGAAAATTAGAGAGTGGGAAAAGATGAAGAAGCTCACAGGGCAATTCCTTCCTTTCAATTACATGCAAACTCTTTACAAGAATTTGCACAATCTTCGACTAGTTGGAAACGTGGAGGAATACACCGATGCATTCGATCAACTTGTTGCTAGAGTTGATTTGGATGAGAGTAAGGAGAAAATGGTGGCACGGTATATTAGTGATTTGAAACCCTCCATTCAAGACACCCTTTCTCTACTTCCATTGTTGACGGTTTCGGAAGCTTTTAACCGAGCTATATTGGCTGAGAAACAACGATTTCGGAGTAATTCAAGGTACTGGCAGCCTTATCAACTTTTTAGCAATGCCGGTAACTCGTCAAATGTTGGAAGGAGCTTCACTTATAAAGATGGGCAGCAAGAAAGAGTGGATAAGGGAGTACTTCTCTGAATCTACAAAATTCCACGCGTGTGGGTGTTGGAAAGCCAACCCAAGGAAACGGATTTAAATGCTGCAAGTGTGGGGAACCCAGTCATAAGTCCACGGAGTGTCGGAAGGCGATGGGAAACCAAAATAAGGCACTTCTAGTAGAAGAGACGGATGACAGAGGAAAATGTGGAATTCCCAATTTATGACAAAGCTACGAATGAAGAAATTAGAGGAGATGCGGAAGAAGAAGAGGGCTTAGCACTTATGATGACGAAAGTACTTGTTGCACCGAAACAAGTGAAGAAGATTGGTTGAGAACCAATATTTTCTACACCACTTGGAGTATTGGGAAAAGAGCTTGCAACATGTTCATTGATAGTCGAAGTTGTGAAAACATGGTCTCCCAAGAGGTGGTGGACAGATTGAAGTTGAAATCCGAGGAGCTTTCACAACCATATAAGCTCTCTTGGTTTAAAAAGGGTAGTGAAGTCAAGGTGACAAAGAAGTGTTTGGTCTCATTTTCCATCCGAAAGAAGTATTTTGATGATGTGTGGTGCGAAGTGGTGCATATGGATGCTTGCCACATATTACTTGGACGACCTTGGCAATATGAACGACACATTATACATGACGGAAGGAAGAATACGTACACTTTTCGCAAGGGAAATCAGCAATACACATTGCTGCCCATGCAAAGAAAGATGCCGTCTGAGACTCCTACAACTTCTCTCCTTGCCTCCAAGGACCTTGTTGAGACCCGTGTTGAAAGTGGATGCATAATTGCTTCAATTCTACAAGAGAATAGTGCAGTTTTTGAGGTTCCTAAAGCCGTGGGAGAAGTGGAAAGATACTTTGATGTTTTCCGCTAGAAGGGCCCCGAATTTTAATTCTTACGCTACAACTGTTCTTTTGACACCAAAAGGTGACATTTCACAAATGTTTGATACTTTGAGGAGGGAGGGGTTTTATGACCATACGCGGAAAGATCGATTTGCTTTGAATGTGGTGATTTTCTGGGGTATGTCGTTTCTTCAAAGGAGACAAATGTGGATGCCGAAAAGATCAAGGAGGAAATGGAGTGGTTTACACTTTTTAGCGTACAAGACAAGAAAGTTGAATGGACATGAGGGAAAAGGTTGCTTCACATTGAGGACGTTGTTGCTCAAGGCTCCGATCCTAGCTAGCATTCATCTTGATGAAATCTTTGAGCGTGATGATGTAATCATTGATACATCATTAGCCTACGGGTGGAAGTACTTTTACACTTAGACCAACTTGCGGACAAGTTTTCTTTTAGAGGGGGGAGTATGATGTAGTACTTTTGCTATAGCTGTAGTACTTTTAGACTAGTACTTTATGCTTGGTTAATAGTACCTTTTGTTGCTTTACTTTTAGGTTGTTATTTTGTATTGGTCGCAACCATTTATGGTTTGTGCACCCTAGGAGTAGTATATATTAGCTATTCTCAGCTTTGTAAGTAGTTTTGATATTACTTGGAGAGAAATTAATAAATTGAGAGCATTGTTTGGCTCTTCTTTGGTTTCGACCTCCAAAACCCTAATTATTTCTTCCATATTTCTTTGATTTGAGTTTGCACGGATTCACATTTTGACTTCGCTTTCTCCCCTCACTCTTTCTAAAAGGAAGTATATTATGCTCTCTCATACACATGCCCAGGCACACTAACGCACACGCATCCTAATTAATTTAGACCCTTAATAAAACCTTAGTTGAAAGCCTAATAATCCCTAACCTTAATTAATTTAGTAAAACAATTCCTAAGACTCACATTAAAATATTTAAGCTTATAAGAGCCCTTTGTTTTATAAAGGTTGAGATTGTAATCCTACATCAGGAATTTAAAGCCTTGCTAATCAATATATAAGATCATAGGGGTACTCCACCCATTGCCAATTGGTTTTGGGTTGGATACTCCAATTCAACATGGTATCAGAGGAGGTTATGTCAGCCCAGATTGGCCACATGTGCTTCACGTTATCCTATAACAGTAATCTACGTATTTGGCTCTTAGTTATGCTACACGTGCGGGTGCGTGTTGAGATTATAATCCCATATCGGGAATGGGGCTACTCTACCCATTGCTATTTGGTTTTAGGTTGTATGCTCCAATTCAATATGGTATCAGAGCCAGGCCATTGTCAGGCCCAGTTTGACAACTTGTGCTCCACATTATCCTATCTCAGTGATCCATGCGTTTGGCTCTCAGTCATGCCACACGTGCGGGGGCGTGTTGAGATTGTAATCCCACATCGGGAATTTAAAGCCGTACTAATCAATATATAAGATCATAGGGCTACTCCACCCATTGCCAATTGGTTTTGGGTTGGATGCTCCAATTCAACAATAAACTATAGTTAACATAGGAATTAAATTTGTAGATAATTTAAGTTACTAATTGAAATACCCCTAAGTGCCAAAGGCATATGGAGTTAGTTGGAAGCATGGTTCAAAAATTCGGTTGATACTGAGTCAACTCGGTAGAGTCATCTCGGTTTCGGCGGGGTCCGATATGAATTAACTCGGCCAAACCGAGACGAGTCAAAAAAATCAACAAAGACATACCTTTTCGTGCTTCACCAAGGGTGTTCTCTCTCTTTCGATCCCCATCTCTCTTGATCTATTAAGTAATTAATTTGGTCAGGTTGGTTATACTAAGTAATTAATTTGGGTTTAAAATTGTGGATTGGGTTAAAATTGACAATGAGTTACAATTATTTGATAATTGCTTGTATTTAACATAATATTATGTGTGTAGTATTATCAGACACTAGACTAGCAGCGTTTTTATAGATTATTATGTGATTTTATAATTGGTGCGTTGTGTATTATGTTAGTCTATTAGGCCAATTTTGTTATTCTTATTATTCTAGAATTTATCATTGTTTTTGTAGATTTTTTTGAAGCTTAAATCTAGCTTATCGTTGCGTATCGCCCGATACCAGGCCGCGGTGCGGCAACCCCGAGTCATCACAACGGATTCCGATACTGTGACCTTGAACCATGACTCACAATATACTCTATACACATAGAATCGCATAAATATTGTTTAAAATGAACAAGATAACAATTCAAAACAAGTTTCATGCACTGTCAAGGCTCAAAATGTTGAAAGTTGTACACTTAAAACTTCAAAGTTCAAAATTATGAATTGTGATTCATATCGGGTTGTCTCAATGTAATATTGGTTTGTAAGGATGAGCCCGGGAATTGACCAATTCTAACAGCCATGGTCAGAGAGTATAGACAAAACGTCCTGACATTGAATTGTTAGAAATGATTTGTTTAGCTAACCTCAGTTGCATTAATGCTGCGTGTAGCAGACAAAATTCGCATTGGTTTTTGTACAATGCTGCAAAATTCCAGTTCGGAGGCTTGACTTTCAGGTTTCCAAACGTGGCGTAAGTTTACGTCGTAATGCCTGTATTTGTTCTCAGAATGGAAAGTTAGGTCGGGATTGGTTTTATAGATTAACTTTTTTGCCAAATATTTTTCCAATGGCATATTTCAAGGGATTATGGTTCCATACTCGAGAAATTATTGGTAGCTATGATCGTTGCTGTCAAAGCGTGAATCTCTCTGCCAGAATTTTAACTAGTGACTCATAAGATTCACTTCATCTTAAATGGAAATAATAATAGCTACTTATGTTCTGTGGACATAGAAAGAAACACATGTAGAGTGTTTAAAATCAGCAAAATAACAATTTAATACAAGTTTATGCACTATCAAGGCTCAAAATGTTAAAAGTTCACTTCAAACTTAAAACTTAAAGGTCCAAAATTTTTACTTGTGAGTAGTATTGAATTGTGAATTGACCAATTCTAACAACCATGGCTATGACCCATCAGTGTTCAGATCTTCAATTTTCTAATGTATAACCGTCGAATGGGAATGCTTATGAAGTATCTAATTCTCCCTTTTACTTCCCTTTCATGGACAGGATCTCTTGATAGGGATTATCCTTCTGCATCCGGAATGAAGCGCCCATTTTCTACACTGGTACGTCTTATATTGGTTATTGGTTCTAAGTTCTCTTTTATAACTTTCTAAACGGCCTCAATTTTATCAATGCAGAGAGATGATCCTCTTTATTCAGATCCCAGACGGTATCATCCTCGTGCCCGTTTAGAAAGTTCTTTTCCAATCACGAGACCGAGGTTATGATATGCTTTCTTACTCAGTGTTTTATTCCTTTTAGATTCTTGCTGTAATACTGCTCCGTTTGTTTTGACGTAGAACTTTTTCCAGAGAATGTATTCAACGTTTTCCAGTGTTTGGTTGTCCGTAAAATGTTTTCTGAAGATTTTCAAGAAAATGCAAGTAGCTTAAACTAATTAAAATGATATACGGAAAAAGTGATTTTCCGGAAGAATAATTAGATGTGAAATGTTCAATTAGTCAACATGTATGCATATTGTTTATTCCTATATGCATATGTAGACACATATTGTGCCTATATACATGAACTGATATACATGTATATGTACATGCTCATATTGTGTACATATGTTATATAACACACATCCTTGCTTGTATATGTTCCTATCTATTAGTGTTACAAGTTATTATCAAAAATTTTTATTGTCCTTGTTAAAGTGCTTAAAAGTGCGTTGTTTTGTTACTTGTAAAACTTTTGTCAACCATGAAATATATATTTTTTCCTACAAAACATTTGACGTGAATATTTTCCGGTGTTCAATATTTTACGTCAAAACTAAGTGAGTGTACATTATCACTATTCGTCCCACTGATGAATGTCAATTTGCTTGTTTTTTGATTGCAGTGGATTCTCCCAAGGAATTGTTACAACATCTTTACCGAAAAATCATCGACAAGGTGCTGGTCATTCATCTGGTAAGTAAATAGATCATTTTGTTAGGCCTGTTTGGAATCACTTTCCCAACTCAAAATATTCGTTTTGGTCCAATGTGCTTCTAGGACCCAGAATGCAGATATTAGTCTGTTTGGATTACATTTAGGAAGCACTTTAGATTGATGCGGGAAAGATTATGGGTTTTTTCATGAAGTTTTCTTAATTCCCACTTTTTGCCTTTGTGATTAAGGTTTCTACGTTCTGCCTAAACACGAAAGCCACAGCAATCTAAACGAGCCCTTAGTGGCTTTGACACACTTTCAGACTTCTAGTTGACAAATTTTTATTTTTTATTTTTATTTTTGTATCAGGATCACATAACGGGGTTGAAGAATATCCTAATAATATCCAGGTAGGTGGCATGATTGTTCTGAATTTTCTGTAGATATTTTTATATGAATAAGATAGTAAGAGTTTTAAAACATTTCACTGCCTTGTAATTTATCCACACTTTTGCCTTGGACCCTATATTTTGAATTGGTTTATTAAGGCTTTCAAGTTTCAAGTATATGTCAATATAGGACACTGGTTGACAATTGGGTTAATAGTATTAAGTGGAAAGTGTCACGTTATATGACATGATGCGTTCTGAGGCATTTCTATTCCAGAGATATTAGGGTATAAAATGTGTAGGGTTTTGTGAAAAAAATTCAAATTTAGTACCTATATCGCGAAAAAGTCTCATTTATGCCCACTAAACATGTCACCTGATCGCATGTGAGTGAATAATTTCCATTCGACCCTTTTTAACCTCCATCAACGGCTGTCCTACATTGAATACATTTTAAAACCGAAGGCAAGTGAAACAATTCAAAGTAGAGTGTTCCAAGTAAAGTTATGATAAACTTAAAGGTACCAGTGTTTCTTTGGCCTAAAAATATATTTATGAACTTGATAGAAATTATAGATTAAACTCCATGAATGAGTAAATGTTTTACTCTCTTTGATCCTTGTCTTGGCTTGCAATTCCTTGGCCAATATTTTGTCTGAATTTTGATTTGCAGACGAGAAGTGCCTCCTACCATGGAAATAGTGGTTTATACCGTAGATGTAAGTGAATCCTTGTCTTTTCCTCCTTAATTTCTTTCCTTTTTAATGATATCAAACTTAAACGGACACACTTCAATTGTTATTTTCTTGTAGTGGTCGGTGCAATTTCATTTCCGAAAGTATAAGTGGTTTAAATAGATTGGGAAAACAGAGTAGATTGTTGTAATCATTTTGTGCTGTCTAATTTTCCTGAAAACTCCGTCAATAAATGACAAACTTCATTATGCAGATGTAGGACAGGGCTAAGGCAGTAATCTCAACAGAGAACCTTATAAAATGGTGTAGGGATTCAACTGCCTGTTTGGCGCATACCTGGAAAATCCATATTGGAATTCAATTATGCACATTGAGATTCAGGCCCAGTTTGGCAACAGCTTTGGGAGTCCACAAGTGATTGTGGAACTCCAAAAGTTACAGTGAACTGTTTGGCAAACCACCTTCTGCGATTCAATTGCTGAAATTTGTCATTAGCTAGAAGCTACATTCGGCAGTTTTTGGCCAATCAGAATTTTCTCGAAGAAATCGCAGAAGAGAAGCTGTTGCCAAACAGTCTCTTAGTTAAACTTTGAATCCGAGGATTCTTGGGAGTAATGGCTTGATTTTGATTTGATAATAAATAGAAAATATAAATCCTATTGCAAGAATGGTATGGCGTGTTTTATATCGAGTAATTTTATATATTCATCATAAAGAGCTCTTTTCAACCACAAATCAACTTGTCGTTACCCTACGTATTGCTGTGAACTTCCCAATCTCCACTGCTAATAATGCTGCTATCTTTGGAACTGCTTGGATTGGATCTTAATTAGATGGAATTTGTGTAGAACGAAGTTCAATGCTATTATAGTTGGGTTTCTTTAATCGGGTTCGAAGGTAAATTGTTGGATACGAGTTTAACATGGTATTCATATTTTAATTGTGTCAAATTTGGGTGAGAATTAGATCTTGATAGGCACTATTGAATGTCTTTTTCATGCTTAATGAACCTCGGTTGTACTAGGTTCTGTATGGAGAATTCCCAAATGATAATATTATCATTATCCCAAGTCTTCAGTTTACTTAGTGTGCTACCCGCTGCTTCATTTCTTATAGTGATAACACTTTCTCCTTCTTTCTGCTCAGTCCATCATGTCATCCATTGGTGCTATTATTGGAAATAGTTCACCCAACTCTATTCACAGCCCAAATCTACAGAATTTTACCTCATTCTTGAAATCCTTTCCTCCCAAGCAACTGGTTCTCTCTCTCTCTCTCTCTCTCTCTCGCTGACACTCACCCACATTTATCGATTAGGATATTCGTGCCCATCGTTTTGGTCATTAGGTCAGTTAATCAAGTTATTCGTGTGCTTTGGGACTGCTGAAATTTAGTAGTTCGTGCTGCTGAAAGTTCTATCTCACTAATTCATATATAAATATATATATATATATATATGTTTTTTTTTTCTTTCTAATCTATTCTATGTGAAGTTTTCACTGACATACGGTAATTATATGTTTTCTTGCTCGAGTTTGTACGAGTCCTCGTATTGAAATTCTGCATTTTTTCTACAGATTGATGCACTCGTTTGGTCGAGAAACAGATGCTCATGAAATGTGGTATTTGGTAGACTAATGTTCTCTACATCTTTCGGCGATTAACTTTACAAACCAGCTTTACTGAGGACATTTCAGATCCAAGTTATTTGATTCTTGTAAATTCTAATCCATCGTCCAGTTGAAGTTGGTGCATTCCCTGTACATGTAAGTGGATTTTGATTTGCTACTGAAATGTGCTATACAATGATGACAATATATAATTTTTGTTCCCAAGTACTTTGTAAATTTACTTCAGCATTGTCTTTAATGAGGTGGCATGAACTTTTTTGTCAATTTTAAAGTACATTCTTGTAGTATGTTAGCATTTCTCAATATATGCTAGAAGGGTCGAACGACTGTGTGAGTGCAAGTAGGAGCGACAAATTTGGATAAAGTGAGGGACTTGGGTCGGTGTGTGGGTCAATTCTTTTTACTTTATTTGTTTATTTATTTATTAATTTGAGTTAGATAATGTTAATTAAAATTATATTTAGTTATCCTAGTATAGATATTTAGTACCAAAAATGAAAAATAAAAATTTAATGGTCCAGTTGTGATTTTATGCATTTCTATTTGTTGACAAATTCCTGCACGAGTGTTCGACTAGTTACTCTTTGAGGGGCTGTGGATGAAGCCCCTTTTTTTAATTTCAAAGGCGGTTTAATTAAAGAATTAAATCATACTACCAAGTACTCTGTGGTTGAACCAGTTGGTTTTGTTTTGATAATTGTAATGTCATGAAGTGCAGTAGCACTCTCTCAAACAAAGCTAGTGGTTGAAAAATGTATATAACTATAGTGCATACACCAACTAAAATCATAAAATTCTTGTTAAATTACATCCTCTAGACCATCAAGCCATACAAACCAACCTACTTAACAAATACTATTGGACTTTTGAAATCAGATTTACCCATATTTGGCTAACTGCTCTTCAGTGTTTCTCAAATGGTTACAAACTTACAACCATGTGCCTATCAGCACCAAACCGGATAGAAAGCCGGTAACTAAGACAGCCGGTTTAGGTTCAGTGTTTCAACCATCGGTCCAACCGGTTGAATTACTGTTATTATAATTCTTGACAAATTTAGTATATCTATTCTAGCAAATATACAACTATTTGTATCTATACATTTATTTATTAAAGAATCCGCATTCAATGTAGATTTGTGGTAATATTAATATAGTCAACAAGGTTCAATTCCTCAAATCAGTTACTAAATTTAACTTAACTTAGGGTTCTGCCAGCTATTTTTTAATAGTTCGGTCAAAATTTGACTGGTGTGTTGGTTCACAATGGCTTTTATCAGTTCAATTGCACAAACGGTCTAATTAAAGAATTAAATTGGACTACCTAACCGTTCACGTTTCAACCAACCGGGTCGGTACGATTCTATTAAGAGTAATGCTAGGAACATAACAAAATCTCACAAACAAAATTCATAAACACCAAAATATGTCTCTCTCTCTCTCTCTCTCTCTCTCTCTCTCTCTCTCTCTCTCCTCTGTAGACCCTATAGTGCTAGTGGATTTCACAATATTAATGGACCCTACTAGGAGAGAGAGACACTTATTTTGGTATTTGGGGATTTTGTTTGTGAGATTTACTATGCTTCCCAGTATTCTCTTCTACCACAACTCTCAGAAGGCATATTTATTTCTTGGGTAATGCTTGGGGCACACTCAAATACACAACTTTTGAGACACAACCTAACAGATGTGTATGTCTCTCTCCTGTGTTACTGTGGGATCCAGTGACATCACAGGAGAAATATAGATACATCTTTTGGGTTGTGTCCCAAAAATTGTGTCTTTGAATGTGTCTCAATCTTTACTCTTATTTCTTTTCGCCTGAATTCTAAAGAATTATCCACCATTTGTGGCTTTGTCATTCACATTGCATGTTCCTATTTATTTATTTTTTTTTAAAAAAAAAATCCCTTTTCACTTCTTTTATTTTAAGAATGTGAAACTCAATACGAATAATATGCAATTGGCCGATCCTTTGGTCCCATCTAGTTGTTAGTTCTAAAATTCTCTTGAAGTGATCAAATAACCACAACCGATCAAATGGTGAAAGAAGCAATATGGGGGCATTTTAGAGCATCTTAAGTGCTTTTTTAGAGATTCCAAAATTTTATTTTGGCATTGTTCCAGTGATAAAATCCTATATTTTAGCAGATGCTCTCTAATGGTAAATTTCAAAAGAAATAGCACCCAAAAACACTAATTCAATGAGGGGCCAAAAGTAATACTATAATTTGAAGAATGTCAAATTATAGCGTAGCACTCAAAAACGCCGCTCCAATAGAGTGCCGGTGATAGTGCTATAGTTTGGCAATGGTGGTGCCAAATTTGGCACATGATACAACATTGTCAAAACAAAGGCAAATTGGAATATGACCTCAGTCGTAATTTGGTATGGTTTTTTTTTTTAATAGTTTTTTATGGTACTGTTCCATTTCATAATTGGTCCACATAGCTTCTACATATGATAGTTGTACGTGTGGGCTAAGGCTATTTAGGATAAATATCACCTATCTCCCTTGAGGTTTGACTTTAATACACACACCTCTCCTCACGTTTCAGGAATCTCACTTACCTCTCTAATTTTTAAATTTTAGTATCAGTTTCTGCCCTCCCTTCAACAAATCATTAGAAAATTTAAGAGAATTTAACACCAAAATTCATAAATAAGGGAGTTAAGTGAGATTCCCGAAACGTGAGAAGAGATATGTGTATTAGGGCCAAACCTCAGGGCCAAACCTCAGGGGAGGCAGATGATTTGGGATTTTTTCTTAAGTCACTGCCCTACACTTGTGATACAAATTTGTACATGCCCTAAAAGATTAATGGAGAGTAAGTTACATTTTTCAGTCTCCAACTTTGTGACCAGTTTCAATTTAGTTTTTATATTTTTAATTTATCTGCCAAATTTGATTAGTATTTAAATTTGGTCCGCAAGCAAATATTTTGTCATGAAAAGTGGTCTTTAGAGACAAATCGTTTGCCATTTGCGACAAAATGCTTGCTATTGAATCAAAATTGAACACTTGTCAACTTTAGGATAAAATTGAAAAAAAAATAAGAAATGTATAGGGACTTAATTGAAATCAGCCACAAAGTTAAAAGGGACAGTGTAATTTTCCAATTAATTAATTTGATACCTTGAAAAGTTCAAAGATTTTGAGTGGGAGATGAAGCAGGTGGGGAAAGATTTAGAACTTTGTGATTTGCAAAACAAACAGCCGAATTGGCCGCAGTTCCATGATGGTTAAATCTAGATTTTAAAATCTTCACATATTTTTGTTGCTTAATTGTGTACCAAGTCAAATGTCATACAACTAAAAAGTCAAGGATCAACTCCTGTACTTCTAAAAACATAGAAAAGGGAATGGTTAAATTTATAATTTTCGTACCAAATGGGTTTTGCTCAAATGGTGTGATCTATTTTTTCTTAGTGGAGAGTTTGAGGGTTCGCCTCCCCTTAGGAGACTCTTTGCTTATCCCTTATTTGTTCTTTATTTGGAATAAGTGGTACTTATTGGACTTTACAATGGACCATTATGAGATTGGGTTGGATAAATGGGGTGTATGCATCCACATAAGTGCCCCAAATATATATATATATATGATATGTCCAAAATAATCTAGCTATGAAGACAGTACCACGTCACCCGGAGGCGCCGGTTATTCCGGTAAGGGCGCCCCCCGTGGGGCCAAGCATTCCCGAGGTGTTTATTCAGACCGCGCGGTTCGCACCAACAGACCGGGCATGAAGGTCGCGGCGTCCCGCGATCCCGATCTATCTAGCAGTTTCCCAAATCATCTGCAAGACTGCGAAAGGGAATGTGACAGTTTCCTAAACCACTTAGGAAACTCTCCTAAAATCATGCAAATCTATTGTGATTAGATTAGACTTCCTAATCCTATTAACTTACCATGTAAGGGTGGACTCTTGCATCTATAAAAGAGCCCACCCACCCTGTCAATAGGGATCTGATTATTATTCTCTAGCTTACAAGCACACAACAGAGAACTCATCATCATACGCATATACCCGGCTGATATTACTGGTAGTGCCGCCCATCTTTGTTGGCTCACCAGACCCTCCGGTGATCTACTAGTGAGAGCGCACAGACGCAACCGTGCACGTAGGTCACCTCATTAACGGGACCGAACCACATATAAATTGTTTTTGTCTCTTTCTCTCTCCAAACACCTCTTACCAGTTTTAGGCATCATCAGTTTGGCGCCGTCTGTGGGAAACGACAAAGTTTTTCACCAACAAATTCTTGACTGATCAACATGCCGCCAAAGACGGGTAAGGGAGTCGCTGGTCAGGGGAACCTGCAGCTTGAGCAGCAGGCTGCCTCCATGACCACCGAACAGATAACGACAGCACTGACGCAACTCTTGGAGGGCCAGCGCCGAACACAGGAACAGATAGAGGCGCTTTTGGCCCGACAGGAGAAGCGCCCTGTATCAAAAAATCAGCCTGAGAAGAGTGCCCCTATTCAAAGGCCCGCTCGGGCACGAAGGCAAGCCCGTTCCCCCCCGGTGTCTCCACCGGACCGGGAACGCCCTGGCGATGGAGAGCGCCAGGCAACCAGGCGCTCGCAGAGACGAGCTCGGCCCAACACTCGCCGGGTGGAGGATGCCAGAACTATTATCGACCGGTGGCGTGCGGCCAGAGGGGAGGAGTTCGGACGGAGAGCCCGAGAAACGGCAGAGGACCCTCCGACCCTGAGCCAGGGGGATCTTAGGCACACGCTTTCCCAGACCCGGAGCCGGGCCCTATCCTCTCCGACCCGACCTACCGCTCGGATATAGAGAGGAGAACCCAGCGGGATGATGTCAAGGCCCAAGTCGAGGAATTGCAGCAGCAGCAAATAGAGAGGTTGAACCGCAAGTCCGGCCACGACCTCACCAACACGGAGACTGAATCACCCTATACCGCTCGGGTGACACGATTTCCTATTCCACGGAAGTTCAAACCCCCTCACCTTAGCTCCTATGACGGCACAGGGAGTCCGGTGGACCACATCCGTACTTACAAGACTCAGATGGCACTGGTCACCACGGTGGACGAGATGCTGTGCCTGGCCTTTCCCAGCACCCTCAAGGGGCCAGCCGCGCAGCGGTTCCATGCTTTAAAGCTCCGGATGGTCGATGGTTTCAAAGCCCTCAACAAGCTGTTCATTAGCCAGTTTGTCGGGATGCTCGATCGGTCGCAACCAGACATTCAGCTGCTGACCATCAAGCAGCGCAAAGGGGAGTCCTTGAGGGAATATGTGGACCGTTTCAACCTGCAAAGGCTCCAGATTCGCAACCTTAATGAAATGGCCGCAATCATGGCCTTCTGTTTGGGAGTTCAACACACCAAGGTCGCCACGTCGTTCCATCGTGACCGACCGACAACCCTGGTGAAGCTCTCGGAGAGGGTCAGAAAGTACATTGTTACCGAAGAGTTCCTGAAGGTGAAGCGCGCCGGCCAGGCGGGAGACGAATCCCCGAAGGCCAAGCGCAAACATGAAGGATTCGAGAAGGGCTCAGAAAAGAAGCCAAAGCAAGATCAGAAGGATGCCCGGGGTCAGCCCCCGATTGCTTTCACACCCCTTTCCCGGCCTATACATGAAGTCATGGCCGCCGCAGAGGCGCAGAGGCTGCTTCAGCAGCCAGCTAAACTCAGAGCCCTGCCCGTAAGAGGAACCGGGACAAGTTTTGCCGCTACCACAGGGATCACGACCATGAAATAGAGGATTGCTTTAAATTGAAGATAGCAATAGAGAAGCTGATCGAGCAGGGACACCTCGCGGAGTTTGTCACAACAGACAACCCCGGTAGGACACCCAAGCTCCCGATCAGCAACCACCACTTGGCCACATCCACGTGATCTCTGGAGGAACGTCAGGCGGAGGTGATTCACAGTCGGCACGGAAGAGGCATGCTCGGGCATCCCGAGCGGATGTCTGGCAGGTCCAATCCACCGGCTCCTCCCCAACCGATGTTCTAACGTTCACATCCGACGACCTGCAGGGCGTTCACTGCCCCCATGATGACCCACTAGTAGTGACGCTTTCTATAGCCAACTATATGGTTAAGAGGGTGCTAGTGGACACATGTAGCTCGTCTTATATTATGATCACGTTGGCATTCGATCAGCTCGGGATCTCCAGGGATCGGCTCCGACCGGCCGCTACACCCTTGGTTGGATTCAACGGCTCCAACACACAACCGCTCGGGACAATCGAGCTTCCAGTTCTTATGGAGACCTACCCTCAGCAGGCTTCCGTGCTGACCAATTTCGTGATCGTAGAAGCCCCGTCGACCTACAATGTCATCCTTGGCAGGCCGACCCTCAACAGGGCCAGAGCAGTCGTCTCCACCTACAGCTTAACAGTGAAGTTCCCGACTCCTCAGGGACCCGGATGCTTACGTGGAGATTAGACCACTGCCCGGAGTTGCTATGTCAGCTCGTTACGTCAGAGGGCAATCACCGAAACATTAAACGTTCAAGAGATGGATCCCCGGGACCAGAGTGACGCGATAGGTCCAGTGGAAGAATTGGAAAGTGTAGTGCTGGATCCCGAGTACCCTGACCGCACGGTCAGCATTGGCACCCTACTGGAGCCCGGCCTGAAGGAGAAACTGACCCAGTTCTTGAGGCAAAACCAGCACGTTTTTGCTTGGAGTCACGAGGATATGCCCGGGATTGACACCCGGGTAATGTCCCATCGGCTCAATGTCAGTCCAGACTACAGGCCAGTGAAGCAGAAAAGGAGGGGCATGGCCCCCGAGAGGCAGAAGGCAGTGAGTGAAGAGGTCGAGAAGCTCCTCAAAGCCCGTTCCATACGAGAAGTCCACTACCCCGACTGGCTAGCCAATGTGGTCCTTGTTAAGAAAAGCAGCGGGAAGTGGAGGATGTGCGTGGACTTCACCGACCTCAACAAAGCTTGTACCAAGGATTGCTCTCCGCTGCCTAAGATAGACCTCCTTGTGGACTCCAAGGCAGGTCACTCACTCCTCTCATTCATGGACGCTTACTCGGGGTACAACCAGATCAGCATGTACCCCGGGGACGAAGAGAAGACTGCGTTCATCATCGACCAGGGCACATACTGCTACAAGGTGATGCCATTTGGTCTCAAGAACGCTGGGGCCACCTACCAACGCTTGGTCAGCTATATGTTCAAAGACCTCATTGGAAAGTCTATGGAGGTATATGTGGATGATCTGCTGGTCAAGAGCCGGGATGAGCCCGACCACCTCGAGCATATGGCCGGGGCCTTCAGTATTTTGAGAAAATTCAGGATGAGGTTGAACCCGGCCAAATACACCTTCGGCGTCTCGTCCGGGAAATTTCTGGGCCACCTAGTCAGCAGACGGGGGATTGAGGCAAACCCCGAAAAGATCAAAGCCATCATCAACATGCAGTCGCCCAAATCAACAAAGGAGGTACAAAGCTTAGCCGGACGGGTGGCCGCATTAAACAGATTTGTCTTTCGAGCTACCGACCGGTGCCCGCCATTCTTCAAAATCCTCCGTAAAGCGTTCCAGTGGTCAGAAGAGTGCAAAGAGGCGTTCCAGGAACTCAAGAAGTACCTGGCTTCCCCTCCTCTACTCTCAACACCCGTGCCCGGGGAAGAATTATTTTTATACTTGGCAGTGTCACCATCCGCAGTTAGCTCGGCACTTATTCGGGAAGAGCACGGGATACAGTTCCCGGTGTACTACACCAGCCGGGCGTTACAGGGCGCAGAGAGCAGATACTCCCGCATCGAAAAACTGGCATTCGCCCTTATCACCTCGGCCCGAAGGCTCCGCCCTTACTTTCAGGCCCATGCCATTGTGGTCCTCACAGATCAACCTTTCCACAGAATCCTCAGCCGTCCAGACACGTCCGGGAGACTCGTCAAGTGGGCCTTGGAGTTGGAAGAGTTTGAAGTTATCTACCGACCCCGGACAACCATCATCAAGGGACAAGCCGTGGCTGACTTTTTGGTTGAGTTCACGTATCCAGAGCACCCGGTTGAAGTGTCCGAGCCACCGGCCTTACTGCCCGGGATACGGATAGAATATCTACCCGAGCCAAGTGTGATCAACGCAGAAGGCATGGAGGCAGACCCGGTCACCCTGGGACCCAGCTGGATGGACCCGTTCGTGACATTCTTGACAACAGGGGTGCTACCGGACGACAGAGAAGAAGTCCGCCAGGTTAAATACCGGGCGACATGATACCACCTTGTTGACGGTGTTCTCTATAAGAGGGGATTCACTATCCCGTACCTCCGCTATGTCCATCCTGCGTAAGTCCAAGCGATACTATTTGAGATCCACGAAGGAGTGTGCGGGAATCACATCGGAGGCCGAGCACTCTCCAGGAAGAACCTACTACAAGGTTACTACTGGCCAACTATGGCCCGGGATTCCCAGGAATACGTCAGAAGATGTGACAAGTGTTAAAGATACTCTCCCATGATTAACCGACCGGGAGAGCTCCAAACTCCAATCCACAGCCCCTGGCCGTTCACCCAGTGGGGCATCGACATTGTCGGTCCCCTACCAATGGGAAAAGGACAAGTCAAGTTCGCCGTCATCGCTGTTGACTACTTCACCAAATGGGCAGAGGCCGAGCCCTTGGCGACGATAACCGAGCGAAAAATGGAGAGCTTTGTGGAAAAAAATATTCTTAGTATGTTCGGCATTCCCCGGATCCTGGTGTCACGCCCCGACGTAGCATAATTCAGGAAAGCATTTAATTTCCTATATGGACTCGTAGGTCGTGACAAGTGAGTATGACCAATTGTCCCTGCAAACAGATAACTTAAACAACATTCTAACAAGAGGTTACTAACAAACATAAACTCCAAAAACTTACTAAACTATTACAAAAGTCATAGTCTTAGGCACAAACCGCCTTATTCAAATGTCTAAGAACTTAGTTTATTACAACCCAAAATAAAAGACATAAGAAATATAAAGCAGCTTCCTGGAAAGACTCCTGCCTCTAACTAGCATAGTCAACGAACTCTGGCTGCTCCTGACCCTGAAAATCTGGACATACAGTCCAGGACGCATCGACGCCGTCAGCTTTTGCAAGCTGGTGAGCAAAATAAACATGTGCTCGCAATGTATATATAAGCATATAAAACAAAAGTCCAATTCAACATTAACAGTAATTTATTCAAGGTTCCAATTCCAACATAAGTCACGGGGGAAGATAGTAAACAATAAATATGTAATTGCACATGATTCTTGTAACATCTTACCTTACCCATTCTGTTCTTTAAAACAACTCAATTTAACCAACACATCATCTCAGATACCAGGGGTAATAACTACTCATTCATCCGATTCACACGCTATACTATCGCCTCCAATACCAGGAATACTATCCAATCGGTAAGGAAGTCACAAACATACTTTCGCCTCAGATACCAGGGATACTATCCGATCAGTATCTAAACCGAACACAACATCGTCACCTCCAATACCAGGGATACTATCCGATCGATATTGAGGTCACACACCACGCTACCGCCTCAGATACCAGGAATACTATCCGATCGATATCTAGGCCGATCACAACCAACCATCGCTCCGGATATCAGGAATACTATCCGATCAATATCCGAAACGCGCGCCTTAGATACCAGGAATACTATCCGATCGATATCTAAGTCGTACACAACACTACACAATTGCCTCAGATACCAGGAATACTATCCGATCAGTATCTAAACCGGACACAACATCGTCACCTCCAATACCAGGAATACTATCCAATCGATATTGAGGTTGCAAACCACACTTTAGCACACGCTATGTATGATAACATCAAAAATCATAATCCCATTCATTAATCTCAGAGCCGAATAATCATTCAATGTAAATTTCATTCATATTTGATCTAATTAATTCTTGGTTCATCAAATTCTTAACCATGGACCTTTTAAAACAGTCTATTTGCCAAACAGTCCCTTAAAATTTCCCAAAACATTTTCCAAACAGTCCCTTACCAAAAATACACAAACTGTCAAAACTGCCTCAGGTCGCGCGAGCGAGGGGAAGGGGAAATCGCGCGAGCGGATCGCGCGCGCGGAAGGGTTGGACAGGTCGCGCGAGCGGATCGCGCGCGCGAGGGGTGGGAAAGGTCCGCGCGAGCGGGCCGCGCGAGCGAGCCTCGCGCGAGCGGGTCGCGCGCGCGAGTGGGTCGCGCGCGCGAGTTCTTGCAGAACGTCGTCTTCTTCCTCGTTTTTCCTCTGTTTTCAGTTTTCAAAACTGTTATATACCCATTTCTGTTTTCTGTTTCAAACGATACATGTAATATACGGTTTTCTTCGGTTTTCCGCGTAGATTACGAATACGCGATCAATTTTAATTATTACGGATTGTATCTTTTGATTTTCGCGATTAAACTTAGAGTGTCAAAACTTTAAATCGACGATACGTCGCGATACGGATAAATTATTGCGTAGGATTCGAACCGTAGCTTATTGGGACTAAGATCTTCCATTCCCAATTTACAGAATTGAATTTGGTTTACTTTTACAAAACTCCATTTTTCAAGCTCCAATGGTGAACACATATATATACACATATACACTCTTATATACACTGAAATACACATATATAAACATGGCGAGTGAGTTTAATTTACTCACCGAGGCTAATTATACAGAGAATTTTGAGAACGAGAATTCCGCCGAATAATCCGTCGTCTATGAAATTACTCCTCCGTTCTCTTGATTGATATATATATATATATAGAACTATGTATGTATCATGGTATATGTATGTGTATGTATACAAACTGTGTGTGTGTGATGTTGTTCTTGAGAAGAAGAGAGAATGGAGAGGATTAGAGAATGAGAGATGAGACACTGTGAGAGAAATTGTGAGAGAGAGACACAAACTAACGTATATATAAACTGAGGAATTTTGGGCTCCAAGAAATCAAGGGATTTTGCCCGGTGTGGTTGAGCTCACGTGCTCCCACACCCAAGATGCGATATAAACGCAGATTTAAAATAAAACTGGTATTAATGGTTGAAATAAAAATACAGGAAATTATATTAACGTAGGAATAAATTCCCGGTTTGTACAAAAATATAGATATCGATTTTGAAACCATAGAAAATATTTTCTATATTTTCAAATATTACGGTTTGACCCCAGATAATTATTTATAAATAGAAATTAAAACAGATGCTCATGGAAATGAAATGCCGTATTTATTTATTAATGATAATAAAATACAGGGCGTTACACCCTACCCACCTTAACAGAGATTTCGCCCCGAAATCTGAGCTAACTAATCCTGAAACAACTCGGGGTATCTAGTCCTCATGTCTGACTCTAACTCCCACGACGCCTCTCCTTCGTCATGATGCCTCCACTGAACTTTAACCAAAGGAACGTCTCTTCTCCTCAGCCTCTTGATACTCTGGTCGAGAATTCTCACAGGTCTATCCTTGTAAACCACATTTTGACTTGTCTCAATATCATCAAAATTAACCACATGTGAAGGATCCCGTATGTATTTCCTTAACATACTGACATGGAACACATTATGAACACCAGACATCTTTGGTGGCAATGCGAGTCGATAAGCCACTTTCCCAACACGCTCCAAAACCTCGAACGGTCCGATGAAACGAGGTGCCAGCTTCCCTCTCTTCTGACCAAAACGTACTATTCCACGAACAGGTGAAACCTTAAGGAGCACGTGATCACCGATACTGAACTCCAAGTCCTTTCGTCGCCGATCCGCATAACTCTTATGCCTGCTCTGTGCAGTTTTCATCCTTTCCTTGACCAGTGAAATCTTCTCATTGGTCTCTCTCACCAGATCTGGTCCCAAAAGTTCTGTGTCTCCCACTTCAGCCCAACACAATGGAGATCGACATGGCCGTCCGTACAAAGCTTCGAACGGTGCCATTCCAATACTTGAGTGATAACTGTTGTTATACGCAAATTCAACCAACGGTAAGTGCGTCTCCCAAGACTCTTCAAAGTCAATTGCACAAGCTCTGAGCATATCTTCCATAATCTGATTAACACGCTCGGTCTGTCCATCGGTCTGAGGATGGAAAGCAGTACTCATCTTGAGCGAAGTTCCCATAGCCTTCTGCAAACTTTCCCAAAATCCCGAGGTAAAACGTGCATCGCGGTCTGATACAATTGACACAGGCGCACCGTGCAGTCGCACCACTTGCTGTAGGTACATTCGACTCATCCTTTCTACTGGGTAAGTCATATTGTAAGCGATAAAGTGTGCAGACTTCGTCAAACGATCCACAATTACCCAAATCGCGTCATGATTCTGTTGTGACCGGGGTAATCCAACCACAAAATCCATAGTTATGTGCTCCCACTTCCATCCTGGAACAGGTAAGGGTTGCAACAATCCCGAGGGTCTCTGATGTTCGGCCTTCACTTGTTGACAAGTCAAACATTTAGACACAAACTCGGCTACTTCTCGTTTCATCCCTTCCCACCAGAAGTTTCTCTTCAGGTCCTTATACATCTTCGTTCCTCCTGGGTGTACTGTCAGTCTCGATTTATGTGCTTCTTCGAGAATATCTTTTCTCAAATCTCCTAAATCTGGCACACACAATCTATCTCGACATCTGTACCCTCCATCGGCCCCAACCTTCCATTCTGTCGGGTCCTTTTCTGACATCTTGGCGAACCATACTTGAAACTTCTCATCTCCCTTCTGGGCTTCGATGATTTGACTCACAAGTGTTGGTTGTACTACGAGGCATCCAAAGTGCTGCCCGGCACTTCCCTCTGAAATCTGCATATCAAATTCTGCGATTGTCTCTAAAGCTTTCCATTCCCTCAACATCAATGAAGCAATCATTCCTCGAGGTTTCCGGCTTAGGGCGTCAGCGACTACGTTAGCCTTACCGGGGTGGTACTCTAATGTGAAGTCGTAATCCTTAATCAGCTCCATCCACCTACGTTGCCTCATGTTCAACTCCTTCTGAGTAAACAAATACTTAAGGCTCTTGTGGTCCGAGAATAAATCAAACTTCTCCCCGTAGAGGTAGTGTCTCCAGATCTTGAGCGCGAACACTACTGCTGCTAGCTCCAAATCATGAGTTGGGTAATTCAATTCATTCGGCTTCAACTGTCGTGA
This sequence comes from Hydrangea macrophylla, assembly GCA_033977485.1. Classification (NCBI taxonomy): domain Eukaryota; kingdom Viridiplantae; phylum Streptophyta; class Magnoliopsida; order Cornales; family Hydrangeaceae; genus Hydrangea; species Hydrangea macrophylla. Next base: position 76,904,996 of record CM066999.1, on the reverse strand, counting down.
ACCATATGCGATAACCTTTCCGTCTTGCATAAGGACACATCCCAATCCTTGATACGAGGCGTCACTAAAAATAGTGAACTTCTCACCATCCCTTGGTATCGCAAGCACTGGCGCTGTTGTCAATCTCTCTTTCAATTCCAGAAAAGCGCGTTCATGCTTATCAGTCCATTCAAACTTCAAATCTTTCTTAGTCAAACCAGTTAACGGGGCTGCTATCTTCGAGAAACCTTCTACGAATCTCCGATAGTAACCAGCTAGTCCCAGAAAACTTCTGACTTCTGTAGCATTGGTCGGCCGAGTCCAATTCGCCACTGCATCGGTCTTTGATGAGTCAATCGCGATTCCTTGTTAAGAGATCACATGCCCGAGAAACTTAACTTCCTGAAGCCAGAATTCACACTTGCTGAATTTAGCATACAGGCGGTGATCCTTGAGAGTCTGCAACGCGATCCTCAGGTGTTGTTCATGCTCTTCCTCTGACTTGGAATAGATCAAAATATCATCAATAAAGACAATAACGAACTGATCTAAGTATGGCTTGAATACTCTGTTCATCAAGTCCATAAACACAGCCGGAGCATTCGTCATCCCAAACGGCATCACTAAGAACTCGTAGTGTCCGTATCTCGTCCTGAAAGCAGTCTTAGGTATGTCTTCCTTCCGCACCCTCAACTGGTGATACCCTGACCGTAGATCAATCTTAGAAAAGGTCGTGGCTCCTTGCAACTGATCAAACAGATCGTCTATCCGAGGTAAGGGATACTTATTCTTGATAGTAACCTTATTCAGTTCTCGGTAGTCAATACACAGCCGCATTGACCCATCCTTCTTCTTCACAAACAACACTGGTGCTCCCCAGGGTGAAGTACTTGGACGAACAAAACCCAACTTCTCAAGTTCTTGAACTTGTTCCTTCAGCTCCAACAACTCTGTAGGGGCCATCCTGTAGGGAACCTTGGTTATAGGTCGAGTACCAGGCACCAGTTCCACACAGAATTCTATGTCCCTCTCAGGTGGTAATCCAGAGATATCTCGGAATACTTCCTCAAACTCTTTGATCACCGGGATTGATGATACTGTCACCTCTGCACTGACAACCTCAATGTTTGCTAGGCATCTAGTGAGGAACATATCACCCGAAGGGTTACATTGGAAGTCGAAGAGTCGATTCCCCTTGTCCGCAAATGTGATCTTCTTCCTTGCACAATCCAACTTCGCATGATTCTTCTCGAGCCAATCCATTCCCAGGATTATATCGAATTCCTTCATCGACAGAACCACCAAACTCGCCAAAAGTTCACGGTCTCCTAACCGTAGGGGACAATCCTTACACACATGTAATAACTTGACTGTGGTCCCTAAGGGTGAGACAGCACTCAAAGCTTCCTCTAAACGATGCGGTACGATACCCAACTTCTGAACGATCTTAACAGATATAAAAGAATGTGTAGCACCCGTATCGAATAAAACTTTAACATGAGAGTTAAACAAGGTTAGAGTACCTTCCACTGCTCGTTGCTCAGGCAATCCTTCCTCATAAGCACCCTCCTCATACCTCGCCTCCTCGTAACCAGCAGCCTCGGGAATGACAGCATTCAGACGGGCCTGTCCTTGCTGGCCATAGTTACCTTTCTTAGGAGCCTTGCAGTCCGGACTTATGTGACCGGGCATGCCACAGTTAAAGCACACAACTCCTGGACGATCCGCACGCCTAGGTGCTCTGCAATCTTTAGCTCGGTGACCAGGCACTCCACAATTGAAGCAGTTATTGTTTTTGGCCCCTTCTATTGCTAGAGGCTGATACTGCTGTATTGCCTGTGCCTGCTGAGGTTTCTTCCCTCCGTTCCAAGTCCTCTTCTGCCTTTGAGGGTACACCGGTTTCTGTCCGGAATAGCCCTTCTGCGGAGGTCGATTTTCAAATGACTTCTGATTCTGACAGCCATCATTCTCCAACCCCGTAGCCAATCTCACCAGAGCTTCAAATGACTGGCCCAAATGCCCCATAGTCAAATGCCGGAGAGGCAGGTTGAGACCCCGGTGATACTTCTTGATCTTCTTCTGGGGTGTATCTACCATGTGCGGAGCAAAGCGGGACAACCGTTCGAACCGAGTGGTGTACTCACGGACTGTTAGATTCCCTTGAGTCAATTCCATGAACTCTTTCTCTCTCTTGTCCTTCTCTTCTTCGGGGAAATACTTCTCAAGAAACCTTTCCTTGAACACCACCCATGGCATTCTCCTTGCAGCTTCTTCCCCTATGGTCGCCTTTTCAGCATCCCACCAATCAGCCGCTGCATAAGACAACTGAAAGATAGCCAGACGCTTCTTCTCCAGATCAGTGCACTCTATGGTCTCAAAGATACGCTCCATCTGACGTAGCCACTGTTCCGCTTGCCAGGGTTCATCAGTTCCAGCAAAATACTCAGGTCGCAGAGCGCGAAATTCCTTGAGAAGCTTATCTCCAGTCTGGTGGGCTTGCCTCCCATTCCCGTTGTAATTCCCATTCTGATTATTGTTCCTTGCGTTCTGATCACTAACCCTCTCCAATCTTCTTACAAAAGCCTCGAACATTCCGGTTGGATCTATTACCGGGGGTGCATCTTCAATAGCGGGACGATTCCTGAGATTTCTTCCAGCCATCTGATCGAGAGAACGGTACCTATCCATCAATCAACAGAATTCGGTCAACCTCTCGAGAAGAAAGAAAATTCTAAACGATAGACAGCGACTAAACACGGAACGAAGTCGAACTATCTTATCTTAATTCTATCTTAACGGGAGATCCTAGGTGTTCTGGACAATTGGTCGAGCCATAACCTGGCTCTGATACCAAAAAGCCTGTCACGCCCCGACGTAGCATAATTCAGGAAAGCATTTAATTTCCTATATGGACTCGTAGGTCGTGACAAGTGAGTATGACCAATTGTCCCTGCAAACAGATAACTTAAACAACATTCTAACAAGAGGTTACTAACAAACATAAACTCCAAAAACTTACTAAACTATTACAAAAGTCATAGTCTTAGGCACAAACCGCCTTATTCAAATGTCTAAGAACTTAGTTTATTACAACCCAAAATAAAAGACATAAGAAATATAAAGCAGCTTCCTGGAAAGACTCCTGCCTCTAACTAGCATAGTCAACGAACTCTGGCTGCTCCTGACCCTGAAAATCTGGACATACAGTCCAGGACGCATCGACGCCGTCAGCTTTTGCAAGCTGGTGAGCAAAATAAACATGTGCTCGCAATGTATATATAAGCATATAAAACAAAAGTCCAATTCAACATTAACAGTAATTTATTCAAGGTTCCAATTCCAACATAAGTCACGGGGGAAGATAGTAAACAATAAATATGTAATTGCACATGATTCTTGTAACATCTTACCTTACCCATTCTGTTCTTTAAAACAACTCAATTTAACCAACACATCATCTCAGATACCAGGGGTAATAACTACTCATTCATCCGATTCACACGCTATACTATCGCCTCCAATACCAGGAATACTATCCAATCGGTAAGGAAGTCACAAACATACTTTCGCCTCAGATACCAGGGATACTATCCGATCAGTATCTAAACCGAACACAACATCGTCACCTCCAATACCAGGGATACTATCCGATCGATATTGAGGTCACACACCACGCTACCGCCTCAGATACCAGGAATACTATCCGATCGATATCTAGGCCGATCACAACCAACCATCGCTCCGGATATCAGGAATACTATCCGATCAATATCCGAAACGCGCGCCTTAGATACCAGGAATACTATCCGATCGATATCTAAGTCGTACACAACACTACACAATTGCCTCAGATACCAGGAATACTATCCGATCAGTATCTAAACCGGACACAACATCGTCACCTCCAATACCAGGAATACTATCCAATCGATATTGAGGTTGCAAACCACACTTTAGCACACGCTATGTATGATAACATCAAAAATCATAATCCCATTCATTAATCTCAGAGCCGAATAATCATTCAATGTAAATTTCATTCATATTTGATCTAATTAATTCTTGGTTCATCAAATTCTTAACCATGGACCTTTTAAAACAGTCTATTTGCCAAACAGTCCCTTAAAATTTCCCAAAACATTTTCCAAACAGTCCCTTACCAAAAATACACAAACTGTCAAAACTGCCTCAGGTCGCGCGAGCGAGGGGAAGGGGAAATCGCGCGAGCGGATCGCGCGCGCGGAAGGGTTGGACAGGTCGCGCGAGCGGATCGCGCGCGCGAGGGGTGGGAAAGGTCCGCGCGAGCGGGCCGCGCGAGCGAGCCTCGCGCGAGCGGGTCGCGCGCGCGAGTTCTTGCAGAACGTCGTCTTCTTCCTCGTTTTTCCTCTGTTTTCAGTTTTCAAAACTGTTATATACCCATTTCTGTTTTCTGTTTCAAACGATACATGTAATATACGGTTTTCTTCGGTTTTCCGCGTAGATTACGAATACGCGATCAATTTTAATTATTACGGATTGTATCTTTTGATTTTCGCGATTAAACTTAGAGTGTCAAAACTTTAAATCGACGATACGTCGCGATACGGATAAATTATTGCGTAGGATTCGAACCGTAGCTTATTGGGACTAAGATCTTCCATTCCCAATTTACAGAATTGAATTTGGTTTACTTTTACAAAACTCCATTTTTCAAGCTCCAATGGTGAACACATATATATACACATATACACTCTTATATACACTGAAATACACATATATAAACATGGCGAGTGAGTTTAATTTACTCACCGAGGCTAATTATACAGAGAATTTTGAGAACGAGAATTCCGCCGAATAATCCGTCGTCTATGAAATTACTCCTCCGTTCTCTTGATTGATATATATATATATATATATAGAACTATGTATGTATCATGGTATATGTATGTGTATGTATACAAACTGTGTGTGTGTGATGTTGTTCTTGAGAAGAAGAGAGAATGGAGAGGATTAGAGAATGAGAGATGAGACACTGTGAGAGAAATTGTGAGAGAGAGACACAAACTAACGTATATATAAACTGAGGAATTTTGGGCTCCAAGAAATCAAGGGATTTTGCCCGGTGTGGTTGAGCTCACGTGCTCCCACACCCAAGATGCGATATAAACGCAGATTTAAAATAAAACTGGTATTAATGGTTGAAATAAAAATACAGGAAATTATATTAACGTAGGAATAAATTCCCGGTTTGTACAAAAATATAGATATCGATTTTGAAACCATAGAAAATATTTTCTATATTTTCAAATATTACGGTTTGACCCCAGATAATTATTTATAAATAGAAATTAAAACAGATGCTCATGGAAATGAAATGCCGTATTTATTTATTAATGATAATAAAATACAGGGCGTTACACCTGGTCAGCGACAACGGCAGACAGTTTGACGCCCCTATATTCAGGCAATTCTGCTTGGGCTACGGGATACAAAATCATTACTCCACCCCCGAGCACCCACAAGCCAATGGTCAAGCCGAGGTAACCAACCAAACAATCTTACAATCAATCAAGACAAGGCTTGAAGGCGCCAAAGGGCTGTGGGCTGAAGAACTACCGACCCTTCTGTGGGCCTACCGCACTACACCCCGAGTGGCAACAGGCGAGACGCCGTTCTCTTTAACCTACGGATTTGAGGCAGTGGTACCCACAGAGCTCGGGTTACCTACATATCGGGTGGCCAACTTCAGTACGCTAGATAACGAAGAAGCCCTCTGGTCAGAGCTGGATCTGGTGGAGGAAAAAAGAGATCAAGCCTATCTGAAGGTGGCAGCCTACAAACAACGGGTTTCTCGATATTACAATAGCAAGGTGAAGCACCGCAGTTTTCAAGTCGGAGACCTCGTCCTCAATGCAGTGAACCAGTCTACCCGAATCCCGAGCCATAAAAAATTGGGACCAAACTGGGAAAGCCCGTACAAAGTAACCCGGGTCAACCGACCGGGAACCTACTAGCTATAGAGTATGGAAGGGCATGATCTCTCTCATCCTTGGAATGTGCAATACCTCCGCAAGTATTATCAGTAGCATTGGACCACGGGAATTTAGTACTGATTGAGAGATTTGTTTTTGTAGCTCTGATTGAGCAATAGCAATAAATTTTTGTTTTTAATTAAATTGGAAAGTTTGTTTTGCAAAATTACTCCTGTTGGTACACCGTGCAATGCAGAAAAGACCTCGAACCTAACCCCGGGGCACCATAGACCTTGGCTAATAACCAAGGCATAAAAAGACCTCGGGCTCCGAACCCAAGCACCTAAAAGACCTCGGGCTCCGAACCCAGGCACAAAATGACCATGCAACCACCCATGTTCCAGGTCGGTTTCCTATGGTCGCTCCTCAATACGCCCCCGCCTTCATAGGACGCTCGGGAGCCAAGGGGATACTAGACCTAAACAGGAAATTATACAAGGCTTCGCCTAGGTCCAGCCGACGACGGGGGAACCCCCTAGATGGCCGACGATGGCAAGTTTCAAAGGACCCTGCAACCACCCAAGTTTCAGGTCGGTTTCCTACGACTACTAACTCTCGCACTCCCGCCTTAGCAAAATGCTTGGGGGGCAGGGGAATATTAGGCCAAAACAAGAAATCACACCGGTCACTAAAAGAACTCGGAAGATATTCCCAAGTTCTTACAGTGACCAGAGATAATATCCCGGACGGTAAAACAGGATACACCTATGATACACCGGGACATCCCGGACGGTAATACAGGGTATTCCTATAATACACCGGGCGATCCTGGGCGCTAAACTGGACAAGTTCCTACGGCAGACCGGGCAGTTACCTTTTAAACAAGTCAGGAAGACTAGGTGTTCTACTGGTTACAGTCCTAAAATATTTGCTAAGGCAGGTGTTAGGTTGGCCAAAATCGAGTGGATACTAGCAATTAAAGACAGGCACAGTACAGGAAAAAGACAGTTAATGGAAATGAAATTTGACCTCAAGGGCCTTTTCATTAATTAAAAAAACTGTACAAAGCCTGGGGGGCAGTTGTAGTAGCCTCCCCAGAAAATAAAAAAACAACTACAACATAAATAAAAAAAAAACTAATCTACCACCACCATCTCTCCCTCCTCCGTAGTCGGCTCATCAACTGAGGGGCCCTCGGCCGGTGCAGCTTCAGCGGCGACCTCGGAGTCAGCCTGGCCTTCCTTCTAGTAACTGGACTCTGCCCAAGAATACCCGGACAAGTCCCAGTCAGGATGGTCAGCAGCAACCCGCTTCGTCAGGTCCGCGTAGCCCGTCAGGAACCCAGCCTCGAATTCCTCGTCAGCTTCTTTGGCTTCAGCCTCCCGAGCAGCAGTAAGCTCTGAGAGTGTGGCCGTCATAGCTTCAATGTCCTTCTCGGCAGAGATCCTCCCGGCCTCCGCAGCTACAGCTTTAGTCTCTATAACCTGCTCGGCGGCGATCCTCCCGTCCTCCGCTACTGCCGCCTTAGCCTCCGCAACCTTCCGGGCGGCCCGCTCGGTTGATAGAGTATCGCGAACCTCCTCGAGCTCCAGGGCAGTTGCCCAGGATTTTTCTTCTTCCACGGTGAGGGCAAACTCCGCGGACTCCCAGGCAGCCCTCTCAACGAAAAGGTTAGCCTCTGCAGCAGCTAACCTCTCAGCAACGCCGGGAAAGGTGGTCTCAGCCTCGGCCACAATACAGCCAATCTGTAAGAACAAGAAAATGTCAGTACATGCAAGGAAAAAAGGCTAAGGTTCATGTTACGAAGAGACTTACCATGTGGCTGATGCTGTACAGCCAACCGATGATGGCCTCGGGGCTTAGCAGAGTGCACTTGTCGATCTGACTCTGCAACAGCCCGGGCCGCACCCTTCCGTGGACGTCGTTCGCCGTCTCAACGTCTGGCCTGGAAGAGGGGCCCGCGCGAGCAGTCTTTTCCATGCTCGGGAAGGAGACCCCGGACGGTTTGGCAGCAAGAGGGGGTGGTGGTGGTATAGTAATTGTAACAACGGGCGTAGAAGTAGCAGCTGCTTCCTTCTCAGCCCGGATGGATATCCCCCGGGAAATCCTCTTCAGGGGCTGGCCCTCGGCAGGATCTGTCTTCTTCCTCTTCTGGCCAGCCCGGGCCATCAAGGCCGCTTCCTTCTCCTTCAACGCCGCCGCGTTCTTGGGAGCCATTTCTGCGAAACCCGGAGCATGTTAGAATTCAGCAAAGTACCAAGAAAACCGGACGGTCAAGAGATTGTATTTACCATGAATAATCGCCGGGAGAATGGGAGGTGTGAAGCGCTGGGGCTTATAAGAGATCTTCGGGCTTCCCGGCCGAGTCAGTACTTTATTAATATCAGTCGGATCCTCCACCAGAGATAGGATCCTTGCTTGAAGCTCGTCGGGAAGACTTGGCGAGTCAACTGATCCCACTGCAAGACAAATGCACCAACGGGTTAGCCAAGGCAAAGTAAAGAGACTAAGCAAGAAAGAAAGAGTGCTTGGGCTTACTCCTCAGCTTCCCCGTCGAGGAGGTCCTCAGCTGAATACTCGGCGCCTTCTCACACAGCCCCAGGGTGGACACTTGGAAGAATTTCTTCTTCCATCCCTTATTGTTGCTTGGGCAGTTAACAATTATCTTCCGCCCCTGCCTAGCCCCGAGCAAGAAGAAACCGGACTCCCCGTGAACTTAGAAAGGCCGGTGGGTCTAGAAAAACTCCTGTAATGTGAGCTCATACCTGAGGACTTGGGGCCACAAGGATATGCACCCCATCAGATATCGCCAGCCGTTCGGTGCGAGCTTCCTGGGAGAGATCCCGAGGTAGATGAGCGCGTCTCGGGCGACTGGGTGGATAGGCAGGCGAAGACCCGCCATGAAAGCGTCCTCGTACAAAGTGACGAAGCCCGACTCATGGAAGTGGGCTCCGCCATCGTGCACGTCAAGAGAAAAGGGGCCGGGAAGCTCGTACCTATCCCTAATTCGATCCAAATCAGGACCTCACAGGATACTAACGATGGATTCACACGTGAAGACGATCCCGGGACTGTTCGGTACAGACCCTTTATCGCCTGACCCCAGAGACGTCGAGGCTACGGGAGAATCCCGGTGCGTCTCCTCGTGAGACGCTCGGGCAGGAATTCTTCCCTCACTATGCTGGTCAGAGGGGGCTGATGAGGGAGGATCTGGGCTTGTGCTCATAGTCCCTGACCGCAACTGTTCGTCTTCCGGCCGGGACGACGAGTTGAAATCTGAATGACACATGACTACGTCTGTGGAAGACCTAAAGGGGAGACGACCTAGGAATGGGTCAAGAACTCCTAGCCTGACGTACAGAGGAGGTAGATCTAACAACCTAAAGGGCCGGTCGTACAAGACTCGAGAAGAAAGACAACACTCACTCAAGACTCTCTCGGGGAGCCCCTTTCGGTCAATCTGCTCTAGTGAACCCCCAGATTGGAAGAAGTAAAAAAATCGAAAAAAGAAAAAATCCCACGCTCGTCTTAACCCAAGTGGGTTCGTTCCCTCCAGCTTTGTTCGAAAAAGAAAAAGAGAGTGAAGAACTGAAGACAGAAAGGAAGGACTTACAAAATTTAGCGCAGAAAAGGACTCGGGAATCTTGCTCGGGAGTCTTCTATGCTCTCAAACCGCTCGGTAATTCTCTCAGTTGACAGTATGAACTGAAGAAACGAACAAGTGTTTCTTATATAGAAGTAGCGGGCGGTCCAGATCAATCAGATCCAACGGCTCAGGATTTTCCCGCCAAAAACTGTCATACAGCTGTCACCTTAGGCACGTGAAGGGTCGCCTCGAAATACGCGCGCATTAAATGCGCGAAGTGACGGTCCAGTTACCATGCAACTGGTCGGTTACATCCGAACCAACTCCGCTGGAACCTGACCAGGCCAATTACTCCCTGACACGTGGCAATGCCCACACCCGAGCTCCTACCTGTACCGGTCGGTTATTTCACCGGGTGGTCTGGACTGTGGGTCCTATCCCGAGCAGCTTTCCCGGAGGACATCCGGACGGTTTCCAAGAAGCTACTGATTTTTGAATCCTCACCCGATGACGCATTCAGTCAGTTCCGAAAATGGGGGGCAGCTGATATGTCCAAAATAATATAGCCATGAAGACAGTGCCACGTCACCCGGAGGCGCCGGTTATTTCGGTAAGGGCGTCCCCCGTGGGGCCAAGCATTCCCGAGGTATTTATTCAGACCGCGCGGTTCGCTCCAACGGACCGGGCATGAAGGTCGCGGCGTCCTGCGATCCCGATCTATCCAGCAGTTTCCTAAATCATCTGCAAGACTGCAAAAGGGAATGTGACAGTTTCTTAAACCACTTAGGAAACTCTCCTAAAATCATGCAAATGTATTGTGATTAGATTAGGCTTCCTAATCCTATTAACTTACCATGTAAGGGTGGACTCTTGCATCTATAAAAGAGCCCATCTACCCTGTCAATAGAGATTCGATTATTATTCTCTAGCTTACAAGCACACAACAGAGAACTCACCATCATACGCATATACCCGGCCGGTATTACTGGTAGTGCCGCCCATCTTTGTTGGCTCACCAGGCCCTCCGGTGATCTGCTAGTGAGAGCGCACAGACGCAACCGTGGACGTAGGTCACCTCGTTAACGTGACCGAACCACATACAAATTATTCTTGTCTCTTTCTCTCTCCAAACCCCTCTTATCAGTTTTAGGCATCATCAATATATATATATATATATAATTTTCGTGTACATATGCTTGTAGGGGCATGCTATATGAAGGTAGTAGATTGGATTATATTAAAATCTAAATTGACACAAAAGTCCTCGTCATCCTTAAAATGAGAAGATATTGAATGAAAATGCTTTTGCTCACTCAAAAAATGCTACACCAATGCTCATTCAAGCATCCCATTGGACAATGCAGTTGGACCCAGGATCAAACAAATTTATTTCTCTATGTGTCTTCCTATTTTCAAGGGAATCCCCACATAAGCACACATTTCAAGTTTTTTTTTTTTGATATAGGAAAGGGGGATGAACTTATACATTGGAGGGGACTTATCAATGCCAAATTCTTTGCCACTTGAGCAATTGAGCTATACCAACCTTTGCATTTCAAGTATGTTAGTACATTATAGCTGTATATATATATTGCAGTATTTCGTTTGTATTCACTATGTAGTCCTTAAATGAAAACACTTGAGTAATTTTACCATGAGGGCACTAGCTTAATTTATTTTAACTAATATGTAGTTCTTAAAATGAGAACACTCGCCAAGACCACTTTGGTCTAGTGGCATCACTCCACCTCTCCCAAGTGGGAGGTGGAGGGTTCGAATCTCTCCAGGGGGAGTGGGGAGGAGATTTTCTCCTTCTCTTGAATTGTAGAACTGACCCTGTTCCCTGGTCTGTAGAGATCTGTTGGACTATATCTTACTTGGATTGTGTGTGTGGGTGTGTGTGTGCGAACTTTAACGATATGGCATAAATTTTCTAGGCAAAAAATACATACTTCTAGATATGTGTAATAAATTAGCATTCTCTAACATATGCAAATATGCAATATGTATATATTTAATTAGGGAATTGCTAATTACATCGCCTAAGTTTTTCATCTTTTTTACATTATACGGTGGTGTATTTAGCAATTCTCTATATATTTATATTCAGCTATTTTACTTCCACTCTTTTCCTGTCCCTCAAAGTATCGACAATAGGACATCGGTACGATTGCATGCAAGATATGTGTCTAACACCTGCATGTATCTAATTGCGGACACATTTTATTTATTTATTATTTTTTTTTTTGTGTATTCTAAGACTTGAAAAATAGAGGATCGATACCTAGACACACCCGAACCTCTTATGCATGACCCGGATCCATGGACTATTTAAAGATCCTTAACATTATTCACATATGTTTGGCCTTGGGAGAAATATTTTACGTACTTAGAGTATTGTACCACGTGACAGTCCTACGTAGCTCCCTGCATTTAATTCGCAATGATTACTTTTGTGTTGGGGCCTACTTCTGTCGTGCTATTTGTATGTTTATGATATATGCCCCACCTTACATATTCATTGTGATTAACTTTGTAATAGATCAACAATGTTAGGGGCACAAATAACTTTTATAAATACTTACAAATACACACTCTCTCTCTCTCTCTCTCTTTCTCTCTCTTGGGTGGTACTGTGGGGTCCGGATAATTTCAATGGACTCCACAGTGCCACCTAAGAGAGTGATATAGTATAGTTGTAAGTATTTATATAAAATGTTTGTGCCCCTAATATTACCCATAATAAATTGCCACGTACTACTCACTAGATACCTAAAAATTTATCGCATGAGTTACTTGGGCTACGGAAAAAAAGCTTCGTGGTCTAATTATTGACCTAGTCTTTTTTATTTTTGTTTAATTTTTTTTGTTTTTGTTTTTTTGTTTTGTTTTGTTTTGTTTTTTTTTTTTTTTGGATGGGAAAGACAGTAGTATTGACCAAGTCGCTTAATCGTGATTTTTTTCAAAAAAGAGAGGGAGAGTTTGAGCACTAGATATATACAAGAAATTATTTAGTATTTCACAGCCTCTTCACATTCCTTATCTTAAATTTATCCAACTAAAGTAATATAAATAAGATTACATATAATGTAAAAAAGTCAGAAAAACAAAAATAAATTTCCAAAGCCGGTCACATTAGATACTTATTCAGCTGTCCATACTTAAGAGGCCGTTCCTTGAATTGATTCCGAGCAAGGCAGATTCAAACTCATAGAACCCCTATAAATAGAACACACCACTTTGCTCTTCAAGCACAAGAACTCATTGGTGAAACAACACTTAAGAGCTTAATAGAGTTTAATCCTTTTTTTTTTTTTTTGAGAAAAAAATAGAGAAATTTTGAAATTTTTTTTCAAAATGTCTCCGAGGGTGGTCTTTGTCATTCTTGCTCTCACATTTTCTTCCATTGCTTCTGCCAAGGAATTCATAGTGGGAGATGAGAGTGGTTGGACTCTGAATTTTGATTATCAAGCATGGGCACAAGGCAAAGATTTCAGAGTTGGAGACACACTAGGTATGTAGGATTTCTTAGTTTAGTGGTTGTTTAATTTTTCATTTTTGTATTTCTAGTCAACAAAATTTTGGAAATGTTTAATTAGAGCGTATGTAAGAATAACTATCACATGTGTGTTTAGAACAGAATATGACTTACTATTTTTCTTGTCACACACACACACATATATATACATATATGTTAATGGACTTGATCGATCAATTGTATATACACGGTGAGGCTCTTAAATGAACAAGATTGAGTGAACAAATCCAGTGAACATGTTTTTTTAGCATAAAAGAACCTGCGGGTCAGCATCTCCAATTCATAATCTCAATCAAGCATGACTTGTTTTTTCTTTTTCTTTCTTTTTTTTTTTTGATAATGAAATTTAATTATAATTCGTCTTTAAAATAAGTTGACAAATGATCGCCATAATGTAATAATGATTGATAAAAACAACGTTTGAAAATGTCATTCCAAACACATGATAAATGATTACTAATCAAACAATTAATGCAGTTTTTCGCTATACGGTTGGAGCTCACAACGTCTTCAAAGTGAACGGAACTGGATTTCAGAGTTGTATTGTGCCGCCAATGAATGAAGCTCTTACTTCCGGTTATGATACAATCGTGCTCGCTACCCCGGGAAGAAAGTGGTACATATGTGGCGTTGGCAAGCACTGCGCTACTGGTAACATGAGGCTCTTCATCACCGTGCAGGATCACTCTGTGGCTCCAAGTTATCACCCTTCTCCAGCCGTGCCTTCCACCAAATATGGTAGAGAATTCATGGTGGGAGATGAAAAGGGTTGGACCCTCAATTTTGATTATCAAGCATGGGCACAAGGCAAAGATTTCAGGGTTGGGGACAAATTAGGTATGGCTGATTTCTTATGGAAATTCAAGTCAAAAGTACTATTGTACAACATATTTTTTTGATCTTAGGTTCAATCTGTTTTTTTATTTTAGTAAAAAGTCACTTAACAAAAAATTTCACATGACTAGATATGTGAAGTTTTGCAACGTACATAATGATTGGTTTAATTTCATTAAGTTGCACTAATCATTAACTTTTGACAAAACTGCAAAACATATAACTTGAACTCAATAAACTCAATATGAGAGGGTTTTTTTTTATTAGTGTTTTCCTTATCTTCGTAAAGTTGTCACCTTCATCTTTATATTTATTTTCTCCACTTAACATTAAAACCAGTTTATTTTATTTTGGAAAATGACTAATGCTAAAGTCAAGAAATTAGGAATTAGGACCACGGGTGGTTATACACATATACCTCACAGAGTTTGAAGTAGATATATCCATCTGAAGCTTAGAAATTCAATCAAGCCGGGATTGAAATATACTGCATCTTGATCAATGATGCAATTATAAATACATTCCGAAAATGACTTTTCTAACAGACCATAATGCAAACAATGCAGTTTTCAAATATCCAGTTGGAGCTCACAACGTCTTCAAGGTGAACGGAACTGGCTTTCAGAGTTGCATTGTGCCGCCAATGAGCGAAGCTCTTACTTCCGGTCGTGATACAATTGTGCTCGCTACCCCTGGAAGAAAGTGGTACATTTGTGGCGTTGGCAAGCACTGTGCTCTTGGCGGCATGAAGCTCTTCATCACTGTGCAGGATGGCTCAATGGCTCCAACTGTCGCTCCACCACCTCCAGCCATTCCTTATACTCGCTCTGGAAGAGAGTTCATAGTGGGAGATTATAAGGGTTGGTCCCTCAATTTTGATTATCAATTGTGGGCGCAAGGCAAAGATTTCAGGGTTGGAGACAAACTAGGTTTGTTGGATTTCTTAACTTAATTTGTTAGTGTTCATTTTCCCATATTTATTAAGTAGTACCATTGCTCACTCAGGTCTTCACTGGGTGACATGTGTCTTATTTCATTCCCATTTTGCCCCTATACCAGTGGCGGAGCCAGGAATAAAAGTTTGGGGGGGCCGTGTACAGAGGCTTAGAATTACACGGGGGTTCGGGGGCAGCGCCCCTGAGGCGAAAATTTTTGGGTCTACTCATAAACTCGCCGTTGCATGTAAAACTTAATGATGGTAAAACAATTTGGGACCAAAATGACACATGTGACAAACTACAAGGTTGTAAAATGTATTTAATCTTTCTTATTTTTAGCCTTACCAATATTTTTTTGGGGGTTATATAATAATCATACTATTTTTGGGGGGGCCAATCTAAATAAAATTTGAAAAATTTCAAAATTATACATACAAAAAATACAATTTTGAAAAATCTTGGGGGGGCCATGGCCCCCGCCTGCCCCCCCTGCCTCCGCCCTGCCCTATACTATCAATATAATTATTGGAATAAGACACATGTCACCCACCCAGTAAAGACCTTGGTGAGCCAAAATCGGGTGAGCAAAAATGCTCTGATCATTTATTAAAACAAGTTTAGAATTGAGATGACAACATAATTACAATCGACAATAATCCATTTCGAAAATATCATTCCAAACATATCTTTAATTATTTTGTCCCTAATCGAACAACACAACGCAGTCTTCAAGTATCCTGTCGGAGTTCATAATGTCTTGAAAGTAAATGGAACTGGCTTTCAGACTTGCACTGCGCCAACAACTACAGAAGCTCTAACTTCCGGTAATGACACAATTGTGCTCGCTACTCCAGGGAGAAAGTGGTATATTTGTGGCGTTGGCAAACACTGCCTTACTGGCAATATGAAGCTCTTCATCACCGTGCGGTACTAGTTTTGACAAAAGGGATGCATGAGTTGGGGGTTTAATTTTGATTACTTTTAGGAAAATAAAAAAATTGTTCCTTGTTTAGTTTGAGCAACCAGTGTATCTGGGTTGGATATGTTTTAGTTTATTTATGTTGTTTTTATTTTTATTTTTTTATTTTTATTACAAATAAAAGCAGCAATTATATCTCCATCCCCTCTTAATTACTACCAAATGACATTCCCCAAGTGACTTAAACAATTTTAGCTTCACAATTCAATAAGTTGCCCAAGTGGTACCACTGTGCCAGCCCTCTCCCTCCCTCCTGGAGTGGTCAGCAAAAAAAAAAAAAAAAAACAATAAGCTGCCCTATTAGCAAAGTTATCAATACCGAACGGAACACTAAACCAGTATGGCAGTCGGATCTCAGTTTTGATTTCAGTGGGCCAATCATTCAAACATTAATTTGTTGTTCAATGATGCCATAATTGTAAATGTATTTGTTAAGATACATATTGTAAATACAGGACTATTATTTTAAAAGATTTATTTCCTACAAAATATTAAATAGAAATTTAGTGTTAAATCCTCCGATAGGGATAGTCATTCGTTAAAGGACACAATAGAAATTAATTGTTTGGGTAAAATGTCCCCCAACCCAAGTCTTTTGTTAGAGTAGAACAACTCTAAACAAAAATCCCGATAAGTTGTGAAATGTCACTAAACTTTCACAACAGACAGTTTAGTGAAATTTCAAAACTCGTCGGAATTTTGGATCCAATTTTACATGTGAACCTTTCATAAAAATATTTTCTTTGTTTAACCTAATGCTTAAAAATGACTCTAAAATGGACTTAATCCTAATTACCCAATTTCATAAAAATATTTTCTTTGTAGCATGCAAGTTTGTTGGAAATAAGATGGATGAGTAATATTTGGGTTATTAACAAATTTCACTAATACTCACGTCCATACTCCATCTTTTTTTTAGTGGCACTGTGGGCAGGGTCGACCTTGGGCATAAGCGACGTAGGCGACCTAGGGCCCCCAATTTTTGGTGTTTAATTAGGGCCCCAATTTGATCAAAGAAAATTATAAGCTCTCAATTTTGAAAACAAAAAAATTTATGTAATATGTTGGTCCAAAAGACCAACACCACAATTTAGAAAAAAACAATTACATATAAAATATTGGCTCAGCTATAATCCAACATACCCTAAACATTTGTCCCACTCATTTTCACCTCATCTCTTAGTTAGTTCACCCAAATTATTTTACCATCATACCAAACTTCACAAATTTCAATCAACAACCCTTATTACTATTAGGCTTTATTTGGTTCATGGATTTAGTGAGGGAGAGATAAGATGAAAGGAAATCGAAAAAAAAAATTAATTCTCTGGTAATTTTCCCTTGTGTTTCATCCATGATTAATACTATCGAAAACTAATAAGTAATATTTAAAAGAGTAATATTTGGGGCACTAACAAATTTCACTAACTCTCACACCCACACTCTATCTCTCTCCTAGTGACACTGTGGGACCTGCAGTGGACCCCACAATGCCATTAGGAGAGATAGAGAGTGTGGGTGTGAGTGTTAGTGAGATTTGTTAGTGCCCCTAGCATTGTTGTATTTAAAATATGAGTAATGCTATGCTTATCAAATTTTGTATCTTAAGTGGTTCTCAAACACGTGGAAATAGGCCCGGGCCGGCCCAAAAGGGGGGCAAAAGGGGAAACTGTCCCCGAGCCACCAAAGTTCACAAAATTTTGAAGTCCCCATAAAATTTTTATAATTACATTTTTATTTTGAGATTTTTTAGTATTTTACATTTAGGTCTCCCCATGGCCCAATTTAGTGCCATCAACTACATATATATTGATATACATGTATATAAAACTCCAAAGCAAAGGCCCCTAGAATTTGTAAAATTACACTTTTAGTGTAAGAATTTTTTGAGTTTTAGAAATATGCCAATCTAGAATTTTGAAATAATATACCTACAATGTTTAAGTTTCACAAATAGACTCATACTATAAGGAGACCCCAAAAATATTGTCAATTATGTATAAGTAAATCCTAAAAAAATTACCAATTATGTATAAGTAGACTTCCAAAAAATCGCCTCGGGGGCGCTTTCCCCGAACCCCAATATAAGGGCCTCCTTTTTAGTAGTTCGTCCAGGGCCTCCAAATGCTCGGGGCCGGCCCTGAAGTAGGCCCACCTGATTTTGATTGGAGGATGTTGAAGTTGTCCCACCATTATTAAAGGTAGTCATGCCGCCACATGCATTTGGAAACCATTTGAAATACAAAATTTGGAAAGCAGAGCGTTAATCTTTCCTTCCCATTTTTCGTAAGTTTCCTTATTAAATAACAAAAAGTATTTTTCTTACTAACACCATATCTCACAACTTTTAAAATGATTGTAAAACATCACAAAAAAAAAACTGTAATATTTTTAATGCAGAGAATCTTACCTAAAAAATAGGTAAATAATTTCAAAAAAAAAAAAAAAAAAAAAAAAAACCTCGGAGTCACTGTCGTGAGCTCCCGTATTGGTTCGTTACAAAGTGGCCTCACTTGAAGAGCTCGCCTAGGGCCCCCAAATGACCAGGGCCAGCCTTACTATGGGGTCTGTAGTGGACCCAAAGTGCCACTAGGAGAGAGATAAAGTATGAGTGTGAGTGTGAGTGTGAGTGTTAGTGGAATTTGTTAGTGCTCTAACATTGTTGAAGACGGAATTTTCTTGTATTGGTGAGAAAATGTTGTTGAGGTGTTTGGAATATGTATCTTATTTCTTTAGTTAGGCGCATATGCATAACTTTATGAATTTCTGTCTGGCATGCATGCATGAATGGCATAACGGCCATTGGCCCACAGATCCCTATAAATCAAACAACCATTAGGGTGTCGGATCCTTATTGGGGAAATGGATCCTTATGGATCAAACGGCCACTTTAGGCGATGGATCCTTACGGGTCAAATGGCCACTTTAGGCAACGGAGTCTTGTGTTCATCGTGTGGGCTGCTATATGAGCCTGCAATTCTTGCATTTTATCGATTGAGTGGGCTAATCTATGCATGGGATCCTCGCGTGGATTGATTGTGTGGGTCGCTTTGGGCCTGGGATCCTTGCGTGGATCGATCGTGTAGGATCCTTATGTGGATCGTCTGGGCCATGTTACGCTGAAAAGTGTCGGACCACATTGTTCTGTTTGTTTGGATACTCCTATTTTTTTTTTTTTTTTTTGGTTAAAGATACTCCTATTTTTTACATTCTTGTTATCAATGTAGCAAAAAATTTCTTCTTCTTAAAAAAAATATGCCAACCAAAAATTTTAAAATAAAAGAAGAGAAGGAACCAGTAATGTTTGCATAAGTAACAATGTGGATAGCATTATTTCACATTTTAACGACGACCAAGTTCCCAATCTTTGAATTCTGCATTTGATTTGTTTTTGTGGAACAAAGCAGTCGATAAAGTAATAGAAGCCAAGTTATTCAAATGCTAGCTTAAAACAATACATGTGTTAATGGAATCATTATTCTTGATTTAAAGTTATTAAAAACGTTTCTCTAAAACTTGGACTGGATCTGAGTGATTATGTTTTGGTCCACTTGAAATGCCTTCGCGAGAAGACTTGTAGAGATGTCTGGGTTCGATCCAAATACTGCTCGTGCAACGGTATTAATACCAGGGTTTTGGCTACTTAGAGATGCAATGGCAATTGCATGGCTGTGTCCAATATTGCGCTGGAAGTGGATAAGACCCTTTGGATTCACAAACACATCACCCTTATGAAGTACCTTCGTAATGAGGCGGTTTTCAGGGTTGGTGGTGACAAACCCTGCTTCTAGGGTTCCTTCGAGAACTGTCAAAATTTCACTAGCGCGGGGATGTGTGTGGGGAGGGTTCACACCCCATGGTGCATAGTCAACACGAGCAATTGCAATTCCTAGCGTGTTCAGTGCTGGAAATTGTGCAACGGTTACTGGAGTCACTTTGGATCCAAAAGGATTTGATGTGTTGCCTGGCAAGTGAAGCCCACTGAAGAAGAAATCATTAGCTTGCACGAGGCTAGGATCCTTGCAAACCATACCATTCACGAATACTATCATGATTAACAAAATAAATGAGAGAAAAGAACACACAGTAAGGTTGTTAGTGAAGCTATCAATAATTTATGAGTAATATTTGGGACACAACCTTCATACAACTTTCATACAACCTCCCCAAAAGATGTGTCTATCTCTCTCCTGTGATATCACTGGACCCCACAGTGACACAGGAAAGAGATAGACACATCTTTTGGGGAGGTTGTATGAAAGTTGTATGAAGGTTGTGCTCCAAGTATTACCCATAAT
This sequence comes from Hydrangea macrophylla, assembly GCA_033977485.1. Classification (NCBI taxonomy): domain Eukaryota; kingdom Viridiplantae; phylum Streptophyta; class Magnoliopsida; order Cornales; family Hydrangeaceae; genus Hydrangea; species Hydrangea macrophylla. The sequence continues at coordinate 76,884,893 of CM066999.1, read as the reverse complement.
TTATTCTCTCTGTACATAAATATTTGACACATATATGTACAGGGGCGGACCAAGGAAGGCTCTTAGGGGGGCAATTGTACTCCTTAACTTTTCAAAATTATGCTTTCACCTTATGTATTTTATACTTTATTTATTTTGCCCCTAACTTGCTCCCCCCTATCCCCAACCTTTGAAAATAATTATTTTACCTTATATATTTCATACTTTATTCATTTTTGCCCCTTAATTGCCCCCTAAACTTTTCAAAAATAATTATTTTACCTTAAATATTTCATATTTTATTCATTTTTGCCCCTTAATTGCCCCCTTAACTTTTCAAAATAATTATTTTACCATACTTATTCATTTTTGCTCCTTAAGTTTGTAATTTGTACCTTTTAAGCTTAAAAATTGCACTTTGTCCCTTTTCAGCTAAAAAAAATCGGTCGGGGGCGCTATCTTCGAACACCTCCCGTATAAGCTTCTGCCCCACTGAACAAAACTCCTGCGTCCGCCCCTTTATATATATATATATATATATATTTATATATACTTATAAGAGACCAAACTCAAGCAATACTACGATACCTGGACTCGATAAGTCACCAACACAGAAGTCCTGAAGCGGACTTTGATCAGATGCCATGGAAAGAGAGCAAGACATAGCCAGGAGTACTCCTAACAAAATGAAACCAGAAGCCATTTGCCAACTAAGTCTCTTGCCTGACGTATACGAAGGAGTGCGGTTCGTTCGAAAAATTCCTACCTCTCTATCTATCTTTGAGATGTTTGGATTTTTCAAAACTCCATGGACATGCAGAAGAGAAATGCTATCCCCACTCGCACCAAGAAAGTGAGTATCAAGTGTGTGTGTGTGTGAGAGAGAGAGAGAGATTGAATTATGAATCACAGAGCCGATCGAGCTAATTAGTTATGGAAGAAGCAAATATAAGTGGGCTGCAGGTTTTATAGAGGTTGATGATGGGCGGAGAAGAGTACGGTTTAATTGCCTTCCCAAATGGATGTATTATTAAGATTACATCAGCCCGTTTGGGATCGTTAGTAACAAGGCAGGCAGCCCAAATCTTGTTTGTGCATTGGAAACCACGTGACGACGAAATTATTCAATAGCACAATCCCATTCCCTCACTTAGGCATGAGCTGTCGGAAAAAAACATAGATATGATAGATTTTGGGATTAAACCATGCTACAACATGCATTTCGGACAACACAATAGATTTGATAAAACAATAATAATAATAATTCAAAGATCGATCTTGGTGAATACATAAAACCAGTTTTAAAAACTTGGAAGTCTGTTAATATTTGACCACGTCATAATTTCCAATTTGGGTTTAACTACATTAAGGCTTAGTTTGGCCCCCATGTGGCTTTTTAAAAGGAGCTTATAAAATTTATTACTTAAGTTGTTTGATAATTTTATACAAGTGATACACTACTCTTCAAAAAGACATCATGAAACTAAAAAGCAACCTTGAGCTTTTAAAAGCTCCATTTTAGAGCTTTTAAAAGCTCTCTCCAAAAAAGTCCTAAGTTCAATTTTCGCAAAGCTCATAAACTAATTACCAAATGAATTAACATGAAATTGTGCTTTAAAAAAGGAGAAGCACCACGTGGGGGCCAAACTAAGCCTAACATCGGTTAGACCTTCTCTTCTCCCTAATTCTGCAAAGGAAAAATACTAGACTCATACAGTGAACCACACATTTTTTCTACACACAATTTTAAATACTTGTATCTTGTGCTGTTTGATTTTTTTTTTTTATACTTTTTTGTGTCCTATTTATATAGCATATGGTACAAATATTAAAACAGTGTGTGAAAAAAATGTGTAATTCACTGTGTGACTCTAGCATTTTCCTTGTGCAAATTATAGTGACCTCCTTGAGGTTTTGTACTGAATAACACTATTTCGTCTCATTATTTGAGCTGTTTTTCGTTAAGATTTTGGCGCTTTCTACTTTGTCCCCATCGATGCAAAAAATAGGAGTACAAAAACAAAGATTTCTAAACGTCTCTTTCCCCTTCAAGCCAAATAAAAAATAAATAAATAAACAAACATCTCTTTCCCTCTTTGCGAACTTTTAAATATATTCAAATTAGAAAATAGCAACTTTTCAAAATTAGAAGTTGCCCCTATTTATTATAGGGGAGACTTGGCTTAACGTCCTTAAGGTTGGACACTTTTTATTTAAAGGACAGTCCATTAATTAACAACAACCTCCACAAGAATAAAAGTCTAAGCCTATTTTTTAGCTCTAGTCGACAATATCAACACCCTTACCTGACCGTCACCCCATTTCATCTTCATCCTCCCATGGCTACCATTACCAACACCCTTACCTGACCTCCATCTACCACCTTCGGCGACCTTAGGCGACCACCACCGACAACTAACACCATCGCCACCACCATCGCCAACCACCACCACCACGACCGTCGGTCACCACCACCAACACCAACACGACAACCAAACTAGATTTGGATCTGATTTGATTTTTCAACACACAACATAAGCATTTAATTAATCAAAACAGATCATCACCATTCAACTACTATGATTGAGTTTTATGTTGGATCATCACCATTTAATTGTTTTGATTGACCTGCTATGATCTGGATCTGATTTAACTGTTCAAAACAATCACTATTTTATTGTTTTGAACAATCCACCACCATTGATCTAGGCTTGGTAGGATGTCAAACTCTTAAGAGAAATTTCTCTTAAGATTATTATCATAAGAGAATTTTTTCTTAAGATTTTCAAATGTCCTCAACTGAAATTGCTCTCTGATTTTAATCTCATGAAGCAATTGAAAATAGTATGGATATCTCTCTCAATCCCCTTTCTTTATTATAAAATGTACCCCATTTATACTAAATTGAAGAGTCTCTTTTGGAAATTTCAACTTTTAGAGGCAACATTTTTTATTTTTCTGAAATTTTACAACTTTTCATTATTGCCCTTTTTCAATTTCAAGATTCTAAGTGCATATCAAAGAAAAGGTAGGAGAGTTATATAGTAAGGGTTAAATTTGGAAAGAGTGTAGTTAAAGTACATTGACATTAATTCAAAAAGACTCTTAAAATGAATAAAAAAAAATGGAATCAAAGACTCTTAATTTGGAACGGAGATAGTAACATTCTAGTGTCAAGTCAAAAAAAGGGTGAGAAAGTTCTATATAATAAAAGGAGAACCTGAAAAATGTGTTTTTTTTTAAAGTACGTACATTGACTTTTCAAAGAGAATTCTTAAAATATATGGAATAGCCATAAATGGGATAAAAGACTCTTATTTTAGGACTGAGAGAGTACATTTTTCATAAAAACATATCATCCCTAAAATTTTATCCATTTGATCATTTCCACATCTACCCACAACCCAGATTAAAACTCGCACTCTTTGTGAATTTTAAATTGTTTGTGGTGTGGTAGAGTGAGAGTTGTCATTTAAATGCATGTTGTGTCTATCTCTCTCTTGATGAGTTCTACAGTGTCACAGACCCCACAGTGCCCACTAGAAGAGAGATAGACACAAAATGAAAGTTGTGAGAAAAGATTGTGACTTTAATTGTGCCCCAAGTATTACTCCATTTTAAAAGAGTTAAAGTAGAAAACTAAAGTTCAACTTACAATTAACTATAACTACATAAGAGACGAAGAATTTCCCTCAACACCAAAATGAAAGGGAGTCGGTGTACAATACCGTAATATAAATCCTTATTTATTTATTATTTTTTTTAAGTTTGTGCATTAATTATCCAGGAAATTGGTTAGGTCTTCTATCATCTCCCCGAGAAACACAAGAGCATATCTTCCTATAATGTAATATAATTAGGTATTGTCCGTAACTAAAACCATTACCGAGCAATTCAAATCTTGTGTTTGATCATTAGTTAACTCCATATGCGTGACACTTGATCTAATTTCACGAGCATTTTAACAAAGAGAGATGGACATGATATACACTAAAGTTCCACAATACCACAACTTGAAAATTCAATGGGACCAAAAAAAAACATTTTCACAGGCCAGCAGAAAAAGAAAAAAAACAAAGAGAGAATAAGTGGAGCTATTAATCCTTTGAACAAAGTTGCCCCTTTCATTCAAGAACACCCACACTCTATTTTTAACAACAAATTGCTATAAATTGTGCTAACAACGAAAATAGAACATCTCACATAAGTAAAGTAACTCATACGGGAAAAAAATGTATATACAAAATGAAAATTGGATGTGCTGCCAATAGCTTCTCAACCTCTGGAAACCTCTCTCAGATCGATATTGTCTACAACAATCAGTGGCGATGAAACTGCTACAATCTTCCGCTTCCTCGGCGTCTATGTTGCAACCCCGATTCCTACATTTGTTGTTTAGGAGAGAAAATTTGATTTCAAAATGTTCAAATTTGAAAAACTGAAAAAGCTATAGCAATCCAGCAATCCATCACTGTCAATAGAAAAAAAAAAGTATAAAAATTTTGACTTATTAATATGGTATTCTAATCCAAATTTCAAGAACTGGCTAAACATTCCAAGTTAGGCAATTTGCCAGGTAAATACTCCAAAAACAAGGGCAACGATGGAATACCATTGCAAGTTCTAGCCTTTAAAAGAGCTCCGTTTGATGGTTGCAAAATAAAAACATTAATGTAAAAAAGTTTATCCAAGGAAATTATTGAATGATCAAACATTTCACAACTCTATACTTTTATTAACCGTTTTCTTCTTCTCTTTATCTAAATATCATAAGTAGGGTCTGTTTCTTAAAAACACAAAAAAATAATAATAAAAATAAAAAAATCATGCAAAGCACAATCATGTAGAAATTCAAATCACCAGGTTTCTTAATTACTCCAATCTTTGACGATTTGTCTGGCCATCATCAGCAAACTAATTATTAAGATTATACACATGTTTAAATTTGTGATAGTTTAAACTACAAAGGAAATCCAAGGCATTAATGCCACACAGGATAGATACTGAAATTACCCAAAATTTTGTCAACAAAATTATCCAAAAATTAAAATAAAAGGAAAAATTACCTTAGTTGAGCAATGTCCCATTTGAGCTTTAGAAAGCTAAATTTGGTGAGACTCACCTGCATAGCGTGAAAGTGGTATGGTATTTAAAAAAAAAACACATAAACCTTGTTGGCTGAGAATGATGATACAACCATTTGATTGTAATAGACAATAATAAGTCAATAACATAAGATGAAGACAAAATGAATGCTTTTAGTAATTCTAAGCAAACTCCTGAAACATGGGTAACAAAAAAATAACTAAATTTAGGTTTCATAGGTGCACAGAACTTGAAAAACAACCTTCTAAAAAAAGAACTTGAAAAACAACCAAACAAAGCTGAAACACCTAACTTAAATAGTCAACAAAGCAAACCCAACATCCTGCAAAGGCGTACAATACCTAGAAAGACGTGTGCATTTCACTGCTCAAGAATGAAAAGCCCACGTGGAGACCCTATCGCTACCGAACGGTCAATCAACCTGAAAAATAGTGAAATTGAATTCCTTTCCCGTCTTACGCATACATCTCCACTTCATACCTTAGGACCTACTTAAATGAATAAGAAAAGAAAGCAATACACAAAGATCAAAAAATAGTTTGGGCAACCATAACAACTTAAAATGGGCAAAAAAGCAATAACAAAAAGGCTCTACACTTGGAACCAATTATCACTCGTAGACTCTTATATAAGATAGTAGACAAAGAGTAGATTATGTATAGAGGTGTAAAATGGGCTGGGTTAGCACACACAGTCCTAACCTAGCCCGCTAATATGCCAAACATAGCCTAGCGCAACCCAACCCAGTCCCAAAATGCAACCCAACCCAACACTCGGCCCAACCCTACCCGATCTTAGCCAAAATTATACCCAAAAATTAAATACCCACTGTGATTTACTAACAATATTAAAACATCTACTAATATCAAATGTCTATCTATTTAATATTGGAGCTCAGTGTGTGTCCAATCATATTTTTAAAGGTGTTTTAGTGTGTGTATTGTCAGCACTTCACCAAATAAATTATGCCACATAATTAAAGGCGAGAGAGACACAGCACGCCCAAGACACAGTCAGCCCTTCACCAAGACACATCCATGCCCTCTTCTCTCTCTCATTCTCATATGACATCTGTCTGTCTGTCTGTCTCTCTCTCTCTCCACAAGTCCCCCATCGCCGACCGAAGCCCTCTCCGCCTCCTAGATCTCTCTCTCTCTCTCCCTCTCTCTCTCCGTCCATGATCAGCCAAAGAAAGGCTTTGGCCAAAACCCATGATCTGAAAAAGAAAGGTTTTTTAAGGCTCAAAACCAAGAAAGTGTTTTTCCTTAGAAAGGGTTTTTTGTGAACGGTACCATTGCATGGCCAAAGATTTGGAAGGGACTTCATGTCGTCAATTATTTGACAGAGAGAGATCTGGCAAGAGCAGCAACCGGTTCGAGCAGCAGATCCGGTTTGTTTTCAGAATTTTGTTTTCTTTTTTAAATTCATGGATACAACTTTCATAAAACTTCATGTCTTCATAACAATTTCTTTGCAAGTCAAATTTCTTGGCAAATTTATGTGTTCAGATCTTTAGGATCTGTCTCATTTTTTTGTATTCTTTAATTTCTGTGTTTGTCTTTTGGATCTGTCTCATTTTTATTTTTATTTTTATTTTTTTGTTTTATTTTTTAATACGAACACATGTAGAAATTTGAAGTTAGAAATTTTGAAATTTTTTCTAATCTCAAAACTTTGAAATTTTCCCTAATCTCAATTTGGATCTGTCTCTTTTTTTTCCCCAAAAAAAAAATTGGAAATTTTCCTAATAATCTCAATACTTTGAAATTTTCCCTATTCTCAATTTTTTTTTTCTAATCTCAAATTTTGCCTAATTTGATTTCTAAAACTTTTTAATTCATTATAATATGTCTCTTTGGAAATGATATTTGGTATTTTTCTTAAAGTTTTTCCTTTCCAAACTTTGAAATTCATTCTGATTTTTTAAATTGTAGGGTAAAAATTTGATTTCCTAATCTGATTTGAAATTCTATCTATTCTCAAAATTCAAATCTTATCTAATTAAAATATTCTAAGCATATCAAATCAATGGTTTTGATTTACCAGCTACCAAACGGAGTCTAGACAAATGCTGCTACCAAACTTTGAAATTTAATTCTAATCTAATATGATTTCCTAGATCTTAGTGTAAAATTTGATTTCGTAATCTCATATTTGAAATCTGATTTGAAATGTAATACTTCCAAAAATTTCATTTGTTGGTTGATTACTATTTAATAGTTGTGTGCTCAAACTACTCTCTCTCTCTCTCTCAAGTTTTTATACTGCACATTTTTAACAGGTATGTACACCCAAACAAATTGGGAAAATTTCTTCCATATTGGGTAGTAGACCCTTCTCACTATTTGTCACACCCAGGTAGTTGTGTTAAATGGTGCGATTTTTTATTTTCCTTGATTCCAGGAAGGACTTTTTTTGGGTGGAGCAGTAGCAAGACAATTATTTCTTGGATCCTTATTGCTTTGGTTGCTTCTCATAATAACATTTTGAAAGGTAATTTCAATGCCTGCTACTTTTTTTCCCCTTTCTTTGAAGGTGTTAGGTAAATGGATAGTGGTAACATGCATATGCATAGGAGTCATGAAAGTGATAGGATTATCGGTATATTCTTTTTAGTGGGCAATGGGCTCTACGCCTCTATCATGCTTTCCTTAGTTAAATGAAGTGGTAGTGGGAGCATTTTACTTGATTCATGGAATGGAAGGGGAGTTTAAAACATCAATGTATTGAACAATTCAAATTGAAATTCAACTAAGGGTTGGGCATTTCATATCATAGCCATTTGATATTAGTAGATGTTTTAATGTTGTTAGTAAATCACAGTGGGCATTTAATTTTTGGGTATAATTTTGGCTAAGATCGGGTTGGGTTGTGCTGAGTGTTGGGTTGGGTTGCATTTTGGGGCTGGCCGGGTTGGGTTGCACTGGGCTGAGTTTGACATATTAGTGGGCTAGGCTAGGACTGGGTGTGCTAACCCAGCCCACTTTACACCTCTATACATAATCTACTCTTTGTCTACTATCTTATATAAGAGTACGAGTGATAATTGGTTCCAAGTATAGAGCCTTTTTGTTATTGCTTTTTTGCCCATTTTAAGCAGTTTTGGTTGCCCAAACTGCTTTTTGATCTTTGTGTATTACTTTATTTTATTATTCATTTAAGCAGGTCCTAAGGTATGAAGTGGAGTTGTATGTGTAAGACGGGGAAGGAATTCAATTTCACTATTTTTCAAGTTGATTGACCACTCGGTTGCGATAAGGTCTCCACGTGGGTTTTTCATTCTTGAGCAGTGAAACGCACACCTCTTTCTAGGTGTTGTACGCCTTTGCAGGATGTTGGGTTTGCTTTGTTGACTATTTAAGTTAGGTGTATCAGCTTTGTTTGGTTGTTTTTCAAGTTCTTTTTTTTTTAGAAAGTTGTTTTCCAAGCTCTGTGCACCTACGAAACCTTTACTTAGTTACTTTTTCTGCTACCCATGTTTCAGGATTTTGCTTAGAATTACTAAAAGCACATTTCATTTTGTCTTCATCTTAAGTTATTCACTTATTATTGTCTATTACAAATAAATGGTTGTATCATCATTCTCAGCCAACAAGGTTTACATGTTTTTTCTTTTAAAATACCATATCACTTTCACGCTATGCAAGCGAGTCTCACCAAATTTAGCTTTCTAAAGCTCAAATGGGACATTGCTCAACTAAGGTAATTTGTCCTAACATCTATTTCAATTTTTGGATAATTTTGGTTGACAAAATTTTGGGTAATTTTAGTATCTGTCCTGTATGGCATTAATGTCTTGGATTTCCTTTGTAGTTTGTGTTAGCCTTAAGGTATATTAAGGCATATTTAATTATGTTTTGATGATGTCAAATATGTTATGATAATTACATGATTCATATTGATTCATTCTTTGTTATTATCATAGTCATTTTCATGCTCATATATAATCTCATGTATTAATTTTGTATCAATGTTTTTAACATCTTTGTGTGCATGAGATTTAATTGATGTAGATCAAGATTACAAGGAGCTCAACAAGGATCAAGCTTGAAGAGTTGAAGATTTTTTATCCTTGGTTGAAGTCTAGGACCATCATTGTAAGGCATCTTGATCTCACACTCATAGGGGCTCAAACAAATGCTAAAAGTTAAAGCTTTGGAAATAAATTTTAAATGGGTCATCTTTAAAGCAATGCCCCAACCAATTGAAGAATAATTAGATGTTGAGTTTTATATGGTTGGAAAGGTATTTGAATCTAGTTTCCAAAACATCAAACAGATCTCAAAAATTCATTTTGTAGAGGGAGTTATGGCCGTTTTAGTGAAGAGGTGTCAGTCTGCCAAAACCAGCAGAAAACCAGTCGATTAATTTCTGAAGGGTGCAGTCGACTGAGGGCCCGATGCAGTCGATCGAAGTGGGCAGAATGCAAACAGAACCCTCTGTAAACACATCTCAGTCGACTGCTTCAAGGTCCAGTCGACTGCTTCATGTTCCAGTCGACTGAAGCGACCTGAAAAGGCATAACGGCTAGTTTTTGAAGGGGCTTTTAATTACCAAACTTGCCACCAACGGCTATAATCTTTCTTGGCCTATAAATACATGTTTTACCACACCATTTTATGTTGATCAATCCATTGGAAAATATCTATTTCAATCACACAACTTGTTGATTCTTAATCATTCACAATTGAGCCTTAGTTGTGTGAGTTTATCAATTTGCTCTAGCTTTCAATTGTAATCTTTGAGAGAGTGAATTGTACTGAGCTTTCAATTGTATTATCCACTCTAGAGAGAGAGTTATCAATTTGTATTCAATCAATTTGTAAAGGTTGAGGGTTAGTAACCCTTGTGTGCAAAGAATAGGTGTTCTTCTTTGGGAGAGATCATAGGCTCTTGTAACGGTTTGGTGCACACCCGTAAGTGCTCCGGGAAACGGTTTGGTCTACACCCGTAAGTAGATCGGATTAAGGAATCCTCAAGAGGTGTTCTTGAGGGGTGGACGTAGGCCGCGGGGTGCGATTGCCGAACCACTTGAAAAATCGGTTTGCAAGTTTCTCTTCCCTTATCTCTTTACTTAATTGCTTGTGATTGTGTTTTAATTTGCAATTTTGTTTCAAAAGGTTAATTTCCGCTAAAACCTTATTCACCCCCCTCTAAGGTTTCCATTTTTGGGCCAACAGTTTGAACTATCACAAATTTAAACATGCGTATAATCTTAATAATTAGTTTGTTGATGATGGCCAGACAAATTGTCAAAGATTGGAGTAATTGAGAAACCTGGTGATTTGAATTTCTACATGATTGTGCTTTGCATGATTTTTTTTTTAGTGTTTTTAAGAAATAGACCCTACTTATGATATTTAGACAAAGAGAAGAAGAAAACAGTTAATAAAGGTCTAGAATTGTGAAATGTCTGATCATTCAATTCTTTTCCTTGAAATAAACTTTTTTACATTAATATTTTTGTTTTGCAACCATCAAACAGAGCTCTTTTAAAGGCTGGGACTTGCAATGGTATTCCATCTTTGCCCATTTTTTTTGGAGTATTTACCTGGCAAATTGCCTAACTTGGAATGTTTAGCCAGTTCTTGAAATTTGGATTAGAATACCATATTAATAAGTCAAAACTTTTGTACTTATTTTTTTTTTTCTGTTGATAGTGATGGATTGCTGGATTGCTATAGCTTTTTTAGTTTTTCAAATTTGAACTTATTGAAATCAAATTTTCTCTCCTAAACAACAACTATAGGAATCGGGGTTGCAACATAGACGTCGAGGAAGCAAAAGATTGTTGCAATTTGTCACGACAGTTTGAAGGATCGATTCCGTCCCAAACGTCGAACAACAATAAACAATAATCAGAGTAGAGCAATCAAAGCTTACAAATATTTTTCTAACTTATTACATATTACAGCACGGGGTCTCTAAAGGCACAAACCGCCTTAAATCAAAACAATATCTTAGTGTCTATTACAATCATCCTTATTACAAAACATTTTATAACTTAAAACGTGGAGTACAGATAACAGTTCTATCATCCCAAGCAGCCGTTCTTAGTTTGCATAATCATAATGTTCAGCCTGATCATAACCTGAAAAACCTGAACACGAATGTCCAGGACGCATCAATGTCGTCAGCTTCAAGAAGCTGGTGAGTATTAAAAACATAACTTTGAATGTAAAACATACTCACTTACCTTTTTCCATTTTTTCAGTTTTGTTAAATCAACGGTTTAACCATAGAAAGAATTCAATTATAAAAATAACAGAGAATATATTTAAAAGTCGTTCATTCATTTAAAACATATGATCGTGCATGAGACAATGCACCACACTCATCTTACCGACTCTTTTCTCTCAAAAAACACAACAACCCACTATCTCACACCAGTATCTTTGAAATACTCCGATAGCCACACTTTAGCACATGGGTGCCAGGGAATGTCCAGTTTGCCTCACACTTTGGTCCGGGGTACCAGGGAGTGTCCAATGCCTCACACTTTGAATACCTAAACTGCCATGCAAATACCGGAGGAACCCTCACGCAGTATCCAGACTCGGGTATCAGGGAGTGTCCGTAGGCCACACTTTAGCACTTCCATGGGTGCCAGGGAGTGTCCAAGTTTGGCTTCACACACTTTGACGCTACCATGGTCGTTAGGGAGTGTCCAGTTTTGTCACCGTCGCATTTCAAAGACACTCTCACCGCAATCTCAACACGTCACACTTTGGTACACAACAACCAGGGAGTGTCCACAACACAATCTCAATCTCATACTCTTTTCCACACTGACCATTACTCTTTTTCCACACTGACTGACACCCACATGCATGTACCACTGACCCCACATGAATGATATGAACTTAAACATAAAGTAAATCACTGAATTAAAGGCACACCGTACGTACAGGAATCGATAAGTCGTAATACATCGTTTTAATCGTTCCAACATAACCAATAGCATTCTGTTTTAATAAAATTCCCAAACAGAACCTTAACAGTGCTTTAAAATTAATCCAAACAGTCTCTTATACGAAAACACACAAAAATCAGAAATTGGCAGGTCGCGCGCGCGAGCCGCACGCGCGATCTGCCCATTTTTCATTCTTTTATAAACTTTTCCAACGGCCAGAAAACACAGGGCTCGTGCACGCGGGCTGCTCACGCGAGGGGTCGCTCGCGCGACCCTCGCTAGCGCGAGTTGAAGCTGAGGCTTCATCTTCTTCCTCAGACTGCTCTGTTTCAGAAAAACAGGGTCTAAATTGACCCATTTTCAATTCTGGAAGTTACTAGGCCTTATTATATATGAATCTCTTTGTTTTTCAATGAGGATTAAGAATCCATAACTAATTTTACATGAATCAATCTAACTCAAGAATTTTATGAAAAACTAAAAGATCACAAAACTAATTTTCTTATATAATTTTTCCTATGAACAAATTAGGCTCTAATATTTTGACAGGAGCTTCTATATATCATAATCTTTCATAATCATCTCTGAAACCAAGTTTTGGTTAAGATTGAAAATTTTCATATTTTCAAAGTATGAACATCAACGTAAATTGGCCATGGTGATTTTTCAAATCAAGCTATATAAACAAAAACAATATACGAATTACATTGGGAGTGAGTTAATAATACTCACTGTGATAAGAGAATAGAGTGTATGTTGAGAAAGATAGCAAAATAGAAGTCAAATTGGAGCTTGGCTATGGAAGTCTTGAGCTTTCTCTCTCTATATTTTCTGTATTGGTGAACTCTCTGCACTCTCTCTTCTCTTAGTGTTTCATTCTGCTGGAATTGTGTGTGTGAGTAGTGCAAAGGGAGTATATATAAACTCACAAGTATAGGAACTTGGGGGCCAAGTCCTGTGAACATTACTCAACAAATTGAGTTTAGTTCTCAATTCAAAAAAAAACAAAAAACAAATATACAGCAAATATACATACGTACACACATATACACAGATTCTAAAATGTCTCCCAACTAGTTTGAAAGGTCATGTAGAGTACTAGGGGGCAACTATAAGGTGTTTGGGAAACTTAGCTTATGGCCTTAGGAATACACACACACTACAAGCATTGCCAAACAAGGATTAAGGAAATCATTAGTTGCCATAAATGGAAAGTAAAGTGTGTGTCAAATCTAACTTTACATCACTTCCAAAATCTGTGGAAGTTTAACACCGCGTGGATAGTTTTAAACGTAAACTGGTATTTTCGGGGCACGGTGGTCACCACAAAAATACAGAAAATTCATTTTAAAGTAAGGATTGGTTTTCTGGTTTTTATAAAAATACTGATTGAGTCAAAAGAAAATATTTCCACCGTTTTGAAATACAGTTTTAAAATCCAGCACAGGTATTACTAACTTTATAAAAATTACAGTTTGACCCCAATAAGAATTTTAACTATGAAATACAACAAGAAATCAATTTCAATATGAGAGTTGCAAATTTAAAATAATCCTACGAATACAGATTAAACATGGAAATTCAAATTGGATTCTAATATGTCAAATGCAAATACAAATAATTAGATGGAAATGCAGGTTATTACAAGTTTCATCGCCGCTGAATGTTGCAGACAAAATCGATCTAAAAGAGGTTTTCAGAGGTTGAGAAGCTATTGGCACCACATCCAATTTTTATTTTGTATATTTATTTTTTCCCGTATGAGTTACTTTACTTATGTGAGATGTTCTATTTTCGTTGTTAGCATAATTTATAGCAATTTGTTGTCAACAATATAGTGTGGGTGTTCTTGAATGAAGGGGGCAACTTTGTTCAAAGGATTAATAGCTCCACTTATTCTCTCTCTCTCTGTCTCTGTCTCTGTCTCTTTCTTTTTCTGCTGGCCTGTGAAAATGTTTTTTTTTCCATTGAATTTTCAAGTTGTGGTATTGTGGAACTTTAGTGTATATCATGTCCATCTCTCTTTGTTAAAATGTTCGTGGAATTATATCAAGTGTCACGCATATGGAGTTAACTAATGGTCGAATGCATGGTTTGAATTGCTCGGTAGTGGCTTTAGCCACAGGCAATACCTAGTGATATTAAATGCCCAACCCTTCGTTGAATTTGAATTTGCATTGTTCAATGCATTGATGTTTTAAACTTCCCTTCCATTATGTGTATCAAGTAGAATGCTCCTACCACCACTTCATTTAACTAAGGAAAGCATGATAGAGGCATAGAGCCCGCTGCCCACTACAGTGAATAAATTAATAATCATATTACTTTCATGACTCCTATGCATATGCATGTTACCATTATCCATTTACCTTACACCTTCAAAGAAAGAGGAAAAAACGTAGCAGGCATTGAAATTACCTTTCAAAATGTGATTATGAAAAGCAACCAAAGCAATAAGGATCCAAGAAATAATTATCTTGCTACTGCTCCACTAAAAAAAAGTCCTTCCTGGAACCAAGGAAAATTTAAAATAACACCATTTAACACAACTAACTATAGGAAAAAACATGTTTTAAATATTTTTAAATGCGCTGCGGAAAAACAAATTTCAAAAACTTATTGGTAGCCCAGGATCTACTACTCGTTAATTCTATAAATGCGTACAAGAGTAGGGACAAGAATTTATACCTCAGGTCTTGAACCCAATTTTGAATTTCTTTTTCCTGGATGGTGCAGCAGCTTCCACTAGGCTGTCTTCACTCTTATGACTCCTGCGGATGCCAGCCGGAAGGACTAGGGTTGGTGGGAACCCTTATAGAGAGGAAGGAGAAGGTTTGGGAGCTCGAAAATAGTTTCTGCAGCTTCTGGCGTATTAAAACGACGAACTCTTTTTTCTGGACGCAACTGCCCTATTTATAGATTCCCAGAACTGACCTAAAGTTCAAGTGATTGAAGTGGCTTCGATCGATCGAACATTCGATCGATCGAACCACATTCGAGCGATCGAACCTATCCAGACTTCAATCGATCGAGACAACTTCGATCGATCGAACCTGTCTTGGCATCATCCTCATGTGCCTTTCCAAGCATCCTAGCGGAGCTAAGAGTGGGACCACCTAGGCTCTTTATTGTTGGCTCAGACCAGTTGTTAATTCCCATGACCAAACTCTTTGATCAGCAAACTAACCAACTGATCAGTTAATGTTTACTCCACTATAAAACGATAACTGAAATCCAACGCAAAAGAACATATCCGAAGCGATAACTAGACTTGTATGGTGTACTAATGTCCCTTTAACTTCAGCATTCGTAATCATATTCAGGTAGTCGGATAACTATTATTGTCAACCTGAATCATGATTAATGCTTATATTCCTTGAGTCCTATTCACCTCTCATGATTACCAATATGTTGATAACTACTTATCAACAAGACTGCAGTTCTCAGTAATCAACTTGGTGACATTCTCAAGAGAATGCTTACACTGAATCAGAGGGTAGATTCTATCTTAACAATATATGTTCACAACCCTATGAACATGATATACCCAAGATACCCATGTGTTGATCTTTTATAGACCTCACTGATTGGTAAGTCAAAGCAGCCATATCCACAGTCTGTGTTCATAATCGTCTCAAGATTGAGAACACGTAGCTTATATAAGTTTTGAGTTCCGATCAACTGTTGACAGTCTTAAATGTCAATAGGAAAGCTCAGGTCCGTCAATGCACTATAAACACTAGCATATTAACTAAGAGTTACACTCTAGTGATTGAGATTAATCACTCCATCTAATGGTAGTTAATCATGCTACAGTGTAAACCTGATGAGATATCCAGTCTCATCATCCACTATGACAAGTTCTAAGTGTCAAAGAATAGTAATTCGTATTTCACTTGTATGCATCTCATACACACACGAATTACCAACTATGATTCTTAAGGATTAACAATCATCTCATGAAAGAAAATACATAGTGAAATGTAAAGCTGATATCCATATATTAAAATGTCAATGTCTCATACATGATGTAATGGTTTGAGGGCACAAACCCAACAAACTCCCACTTGCACTCATAACCATTCAGAACTACATCTGAGACCTATATTATCTAGATGACGATCAAAGACCTTCTGTGGTAAGGCCTTTGTAAATGGATCCACAAGATTGTCAGAGGTGGCAATCTTGCTGACAGTCACATCACTATGTTGAACAATATCTCAGATTAGATGATATTTCTACTCTACGTGCTTTCCCTTTCCGTGGTTCCTTGGCTCCTTGGACTGTGCCACTGCCCCACTATTATCACAATAAAGCGTAATAGGTGACAGCAACGCTGGTACCACCTTGAGCTCCATGAGGAGCTTCTTGAGCCAAACAACTTCTTTTGTGGCTTCACATGCAACCACATACTCAGCTTCTGTAGTTGAGTCTGTAATGCATTTCTGCTTAATACTCCTCCAACTAACAGCACCACCTCCCAAGGTAAAGAGATGTCCGGATGTCGACTTGCTCAAATCTTTATTTGACATAAAGTCCGAGTTAGTGTATTTTACTGGAATTAACTCACTATCGACGTACATAAGCATGTAATCTTTAGTCCTTCTCAAGTATTTAAGAATATGCTTAACGGCTATCCAGTGCTCTGGACCTGGATTTGATTGATTCCTGCTGACCATGCCTACGGCAAAGCAGATATCTAGTCTAGTGCATAACATCACATACATGAGACTTCCCACTGCTGAAGCATAGGAAAGTCCTGCCATGCGTTTCCTCTCCTCCTGTGTCTTTGGACACTGGTCCTTAGAGAATGTTAAACTGTTCCTAAAAGGTAACAAACCTTTCTTCGAATTATCCATTGAAGACCTAGTTAGCACCTTATCGATATAACCAGCTTGAGATAATCCCATTATCTTTCGCTTGCGATCTCGAAAAAGCTTTATCCCAAGGATATAGCTCGCCTCTCCTAGATCCTTCATATCAAATGTACTAGCTAGCCAAACATTTATTGTTGACAATGCCGCTACATCATTCCCAATAACTATAAATGTCGTCAACCTAGAGAATACGAAAAGCTACCACTTTTCCTTCACACCTTTTGTATACACAGGGCTCATCCAGATTCTGTATGAAACCAAACAACTTGACCGATGCCTGCTTAAGCCCATAAATGAACTTTTACAACTTGCATACCAAGTTACCTTTCCGACCAGCTATGAACCCTTCTGGTTGCTACATATAGATGTCCTCCTCAAGATTGCCATTCAACAATGTAGTCTTGACGTCCATCTGCCATATCTTATAATCTAGGCATGCAGCAATGGATAAGAGTATTCTGATGGACTTAAGCATGGCTACAAGCGAGAAGGTTTTCTCATAGTCAATGCCCTCCCTCTAAGTTTAACCTTTCGCTACAAGTCTGGCCTTAAAAGTCTCAACCTTTCAATCAGATCCTCTTTTCCTCTTGTAGACCCACTTACAGCCAATGGGTTTAATATTGGCTGGAAGTTCTACAAGATCCCAAACCTAATTGAAATCCATAGATTCCAATTCAGCCTTCATAGATTTAACCCAATAAGCCGAATCAACATCAGACATTGCCTCTTCATATGTGGCAGGATCAGGTTCAGATTCTATGGAGACAGCTTCAAAAACTTCTCCTAAGAACATGTATCTATCAGGCTGGCTGATAATCCTCCCACTACGATGAAGTAACAATGCGGAAATGGGTGAAGAAGTGCTATTTTCTTGATTTACATTGTTATCAACTGCGGGTTGGACTGAGGGCTCTGCTTCTATCTCTCTAAGATCTATCATTCCCTTAGGTTTATGGTTCAAGATATAATCATCCTCCACGAAAACAACATTCGTACTAACAAACACTTTCTATTCTCTTGGATTATAAAAATACCATCCATAAGTACCCTTTGAATACCCTACGAAGTAACATACTTCTAATCTAGAATCCAACTTGCTCATCTTTCCTTTCAGAACATGTGCTGGACACCCCCGTATCCGGAGATGTTGCAAAGAAGGTTTGTGCCCAATCCACATCTCCCGTAGAGTCCTGGGAATAGATTTGATTGGTACTAGATTTAGTATGTTTGCAGCGGTTTCCAAAGCATAACCCCAAAAAATTATGGTAACTCCGAATAACTCATCATCGACCTAGTCATGTCTAAAAGAGTCCGATTCCTTCTCTCTGCTACACCATTCTGCTGAGGCATACCAGGTGTAGTCAATTGTGATAGAATCCCATTCTATACGAGGTGATCAATAAACTTATTAGAGAGGTACTCGCCACTTCGATCATATTGAATGGCCTTGATATGTGTTCCTAATTACTTCTCCACTTCAGTCCTAAACTCTTTGAACATTTTAAAGGCTTTAGACTTGTGCTGCATTAGGTACACATATCCATACCTAGAGTGGTCATCAGTAAATGTTATGAAATACTCATAACCACCCCGTGCTCTAATATTTATTGGTCCACACACATCAGTATGAACTAATTCCAACAATGTATTGGTCCTGTTGCCCTTTGCGGGAAAGGGCCTTTTGGTCATCTTACCCTCTACACAAGACTCGCAGACCTCCATTGGTTCAATAACCAAATCGCCTAAAACCCCTTCTTTAACTAGTCTGCCAATCCTATTTAGATTGATATGGCCAAGCCTCATATGCCAAAGCCTTGTTGGATTAGTGGAAGGTTCTTTTCTTTTAGATGGTACAGTTACCATTGAGTTATTAAGTTCTATACAAGAGTCTTTAGAAATTTTTTGAGTAATCACATACAAGCCATTAGTTTTAACACCAGAACACATAAAAGAACTATTTCTTTTAATGACAACTTCTGTTCTAAAATGAAAAGAATAACCATTATTCGATAAATTTGAAACTAAAATTAAATTACGTCTCATTAAAGGGATGTAAAGTACATCTGATAAAACTATTGTCTTATTGTCCAAAAACTCTAAAACTACTACTCCTATAGCAACCGCAAAAACAGTTGCGCTAGAACCTAGAGTAAGCACGATCTCCCCATCACTGCATTCACTACAAGGAAAAAGGCTTTCTATGTCACTTTAAAACTTGTATTTATGTCACTTTTATTTTGAGTGACATAATTATTTCTTGCAGGGTCTTTTTATGTCACTTTTTAAGTATTTATGTCGGTTTTTAAAAAAAGTGACATAAATGCTTGATTATTTGTCATTTATTTAAAATAGTGACATAAATAATAACGTATTTATGTCATTTTTTTAAAAAGTGACATAAATAAAAATGTGGTGGCAATTTTGTAAATAAAACATTTTTTATGTTAATTTTTGTAAAAAGTGACAAATAATATAAGGACCCTAATTTTTTATGTCACTCTTGTTTAAAATTGACAAACATTTTACAAAAAAGTGACATAAAAGCTTTCATGCACGCGGGAGAGGGGGGAGGGAGGGGGGGGGATAAAAGTGCTGAGAAAAGGCTCCATTCCAAATCCAAACCCAAACCCTCTCTCCATTCCCAAATCCAAACCCTCTCCACTCTCTCCATCGCAACCACTCAACCGCCGTCACCGCCTCCACTCAACCGCCGCCGCATGCGTCCTCCTCCATGTTGCACTGCTGCCGCCTCCTCCTTCTCAGCCGTAACTGCTTGCTGCCTTCTCCTCCTTCATCTCCAGGTTTCTCTCTCTCTCTCTCTCTCACACACACACATACATTTATATATGCCGGATGTGCTGTAGGAAAGAAGAAGAACTCAATTTCTCTCTCTTTCAAGCTTCCTGTTTCTATTCCGATCTTTGCCTTTCAAAAACTGAGCTCTAAGACTCTGATTTAGTTTCTTATCTTGAAGTTAAGCTAAAGATCGTATTTTTATTCTCTCATTTCCTTAATTTTCTCAGAAAGTTTGGATTAATTATAAGTTTCTTTCAATTTGGGTGGGTGAGAATTGGAGCTTCAATGTCAGAACTTTGACCTTTTTGTTCGAAATTAAATTTTTTTTGTGACCGTTAAAGTTTTTTAAGAATTCTGCAACGGCGACAGATGGTGCATTATCGTTCTCTGTGGTGTCTGTGGTTGAAGATGTTCTTCAGCAGCATGGGAATCGATCTAGATTTCTTGATTTGGAGTCTCGTAGAGCAGAGGAAGCTGGTAAAGTTTTGTTCTTTCACTTTTTCGAACTCTTTTAGAAACTTTTTGAAGCTTGAATTTTTAGTTTGCTTTGTTTTTATTTGGTATGAACTTGTTCCTAAAGAGCTATTGATGGTCCTATATATCTTGTTTCCCTTGGAAATCATCGTTAGTTCCAATCAATATATTCCTTGATCTCTCGTCATATTAGTGTGATAGACTATAACGTTTTTGCGATATATCTGTGATTTATACCTAGTTTTGTGTTGGATGATGTAATACCCTGTATTTTCAGGTATATATAGATCCCTAGTACTTTCTTAGCCTTTGGTGAGGTTGTGTGTTCAATCGATTGAACTTATCTCAATCGATTGATATATCAATCGATTGGATGTTTTACCAATCGATTGGTATCCAGCCGACCTAACCCCAATCGATTGACACCTGGTATCAATCGATTGGAAGTAGCTGGAGTTGGCCACCTCGTTGGTTTTGTGTGGTTGTGATTGTTTCCCTCCCCTATATATACCCCTCCCCTTATACATATATATGTTTGCTTGTGTGTGTGTTTGGGAGAGAGGGAGAGATATATATACTCTTATATATACACACATACATATATATTGTATATATATATTACACGCACACACTCTCGGGTTAAAGAAGAGAAGAGGAGAAGAAGAAGAATAAGAAGAAGAAGAGGAGGACAGAGAGAGAACAGAGACGGACAGAGAAAGAGAGAGCAGAGAAGAAAGGAGAGGAGAGAGATCAACCACCATAGCCGCGGAGCTCGGGACGCCGTCAACGGAACGCCGGAAAGAGGTGAGTTTCATTAACTCACTCAAAGAGGTTGTTTTTTTTGGGATGTATATATGTGTTTAATAACGTGTATGGATAATAAGAGGAACCCCAATGTTTTTAAAATAAAACCAGCAGTTTCGAGGAAGAAGACAGAGTTCAATCGATTGCCATAGAGTTCAATCGATTGATATCTCAATCGATTGACATAAAGTCCAATCGATTGACATAAAGTCCAATCGATCGACATAAAGTCCAATCGATTGACATTAAGTCCAATCGATTGGGAAGAGCAGAATGTTGTTTATCTATTGTTATATGTTATGAGCTGATTGTAATGTACCTAAGCTACTAATGGTTGTACCCTACGTGATATTTGATATGTGCTTAGTCAACATGATACTACGTTAGCCTTATATGATGTTCATGTTAATGTTACAAGATGAACTGTTTATTATTAACTGTCGATATGAGATGAATTATTTGACTGTCGTATGTTATTGAATAGTAGAACAGAATACAACTGCATGTTAATAATCAGTAATCAGTAGATATGATTAATACAGAGCATGTGGTATTTCCTGTACTTACTATATGAGCATTTCACAACATGTGTCAGCATGCATGGGATAGTGATATGAAGAGGTAAGAGAAGCTGATGAGAAATGAGATATGTGACT
This sequence comes from Hydrangea macrophylla, assembly GCA_033977485.1. Taxonomy (NCBI): domain Eukaryota; kingdom Viridiplantae; phylum Streptophyta; class Magnoliopsida; order Cornales; family Hydrangeaceae; genus Hydrangea; species Hydrangea macrophylla. Next base: position 76,863,288 of record CM066999.1, on the reverse strand, counting down.
TATGTGGAATATGAAATATGTGTACTTTGGATCCATGGGATCAACGGCTGACGAGTCGGGTGGAAGTGGGACGGTTAGAGTTCCTAGTACGCCTCTTGCTGTTGAAGACGTCCAGTAATGCGTATGCACTGTTGAAGACGTCCAGTGTACCGTTGACAATTACGTTCGGCTAGTGCCCTAATATATATACTCACCGTGTAGACGACCAGTGAGAATATACACAGCGTAGAAGACGTCCGTTGTGCCGCTTCCATCGTTTACAGATAGGTGGTACCGTGTAGATGACCGGTAACCCTATCAAGGGATTGTAGGACCTACTGCCTAGTCGGGTGATTCCGATTGGTATTATGGTATCTACGTATGGATACGGATTTGGATTATGGTATCAACGTACAGATACAGAGATGGATACGGATTTGGATTATGGTATCAACGTACAGATACAGAGATGGATATGGATATGGATATGAGTATGGCTAGTAAGAAGATGGTTCAGTCGTGGATCCAGCGTCCCGACGTAAAGGTATATGCATGGGATGGATGGATGGGTTACATGCATGGATTTGATGAATATGTGATAAGATATTATACCATGATCCTTGTCTTTGTCATTACTATGCTTCCTGTTACCTTTGATTAATGTACAGTTTAATGAGACCTTTGCTATGTCCGTGAGTGACGTCATTGTTAAGAGATTAACCGCATTTTAAGATGCTGAACAATAACGGTGAGGAGTGTTGTTTAATGTACTCACTCAGCTTTGTATCCAAAGCTGATGGCGTTTGTGCCCTGGACATTCCAATGTCTAGAGCTTCGCAGGACTTGAGGACGAGAGACTGATGTTCTGCCGGACTTGGAGCTGAAGGCTTGGAGAAGAAGACGTGCTGCTTGTAATAGTTAGTTTATATCTGTTGTTGTTATTGTTATAGGCCTGAGACTATAAGCCAGCTGTTGTAATAGATTTGGTAGACTCTTATAATTGGTACTTGGGCATCTGTTGCTTCCAAACCTTTTATAGTTTCCGCTGTAGCCTCTGATTAATGTTAATAAGATATGTTCTATGAATAGCATCCTCCCTATCGTGGTGTTTAATTGGTTTGAGTAGATGACAGTGCGGTTATTCACCCGTCATTCCCTATGGACCCATAAAGGAAATTTATTTTTCTCTATTTATGCTGCTCCGGGGCGTGACAGATGAAATTTCATTATTCCAGTTAAGTTTCATTTTCACCATTTCTCTCTTATTCTGCTTATCTATTTGCTTGTTCTTTTTAATGAGCCATGCAGTCATTTGTTCTTACATAAATCAATGCCTTCAGGTGTTAAGCAACCAGGGTTATGACGGTGCGGCTACAGATATCTGGTCATGTGGTGTCATCCTCTATATTCTAATGGAAGGATTCCTCCCATTTGAAGAGATAGACCTTCCAACCTTGTACAGAAGGGTTGGCTTCTATGATTCTTTTTATGGATGTAGTATCTGTGTATCCATTAATCAGAATTTGCAAAGTTCCATCTGTTTACTATTCGAGTTTTGTCTGAGATTCCTTCTATTGCATTGATATTGTTCAATGTCAAATATTTTCAAAAGGAGGTTTTTTAAACCAAGGACACTCCCATTTGGTCAAAAGATTTTGGAAGGTGTGCTTGTATCTACAGGAAACCTAATTCTTTTTGTGGTTGCTGTGTAGATCAATGCTGCGAGTACAATACTGTTATTTGATTTCGGAAGCTATGCTTGTATCTACAAGAAACCTAATCCTTTTTATGGTGACTGTGTAGATCAATGCTGCGGAATTCTCGTGCCCTTATTGGTTTTCTCATGGTGCAAAATCCTTGATACATAAGATACTTGACCCGAAACCTAAAATTGTGAGTATATGAGTTATTGCATATTTAATCCATTGGATATTATGGGAAACAATGTGCCTGTAGATATGTAATATTAGCATGCTTCATTGTTTTAAAAGTGCGTCAGGTGCCATAAGCTCTTGCTACTTGCCTTCTAGTGTACCTCTGAAGCCATTTTAGGTCTACCTAGCGACCTTCTATCTAAAGTGTCTGTCATCGGCCCCTTCAGATGGTATCTTTACTGGCTAGTCTGATCTCATGTCTACCCTGTGCCTCACCCTATTCTCCAGGTTACTGACATTGCATGTGGAATCTCCGTTCTGAAAAAGGGAGTTCCACCTTAAACTAAGAAGTGTTGACACTAAGGTGGAAATAGAGATTGAGTTTTTCTTTTCTTTTTCTTTTTGACTTTCGACAGATACTCTATTCGTGCAGCGTATTCGGATTGAAGGGATGAAAAATGATCCTTGGTTCCGAAAAAACTATGTGGTAGTCAGACATAGAGAGGATGAAGAAGTTAATTTGGATGATGTTCGTGCAATTTTTTATGACATTGAGGTTGGCTCTTGCTTCTTTTGTGCTTGGTGTAAATGTATTGACTTGATAAGACTTTTTAATTCTAGAGTTCATGGTTTTATCTAATTTTGCCAACAAATATTATAACACCATCGAACAACAGTTGGTACAATTGAAGTAACTTGTTACTCTTCAGTCCTCAATATCAATGTCACTTCTTTGTTCCTATGCACTTCACTCTCAAGGAGTTAACATCTGATAGGTTTGGTATTTTGCAGGAACAATATGTAATTGAACAATCTGAAAATATGGACAGTGGCCCTTTAATAATGAATGATTTTGAGATGATTACGCTTTCTCAAGGATTGAACTTATCTGCCTTGTTTGACAGGCGTCAGGTACAAGTCATATTCTTTCAATTTGCTGCCCTCAATCTCTATAATTCTTTTATTTGAACAAATTCGTCCGAATATTACTGTAATCAATTTTTTTTGCTAGAATTCCTCTTGCTTATAGTATTTCCACGTATGGCCATTATCCATTATACCTCATTAAGATGGAATTATACGCAGTAGTCTTTTTTGATGTTTATGATTGAAGTGTGTATATTGCAACTATGGATCCCATTTTGTGGCATGTTGAGTATTTTCTTAAAATTTTCCATTCTTGCCTTACAATTGTAAATTTTTTTTCACTAACTCCTATTTGGTAAACGAGAGCAACTGACCAAAAAAATTCTGTCAGGACAATGTAAGGCGGCAAACTTGTTTTGTCTCTCGCCAACCAGCGAAAGTTATAATTTCAAGTATAGAAGTTGTTGTAGAATCAATGAATCTTAAGGTCCATACACGTAACTATAAGATATACTTCCCATTGTAACTTTGCGTTAATAATTCACCTCAAACTCTTTGTTATGGGTGTCCTTTCATCACTTTGTGCTAATAATTCATCACTTAGACTTGAAAATTCTTAGTTTTGAGGTTTAAAGTAGTGAAACGGTAAACCTCTTAACCAAACGTCACGAAACCTTACTCGTACCTCAAACATGCCTAAATAAACTTGCGGAACAAACAGAATGCATAACGGATTCACGGTTCACAAATAATGCGAAAAAAATGACTCTTTCATCACTTAGACTTGAAAATTCTTAGTTTTTGAGGTTTTTAGTAATGAAACTATAAACCGCTTAACCAAACACCACAAAACCTTACTTGTACCTCAAACATGCCTAAATAAACTTGTGGAAACTAACGGAATGCATAACGGATTCACGGTTCACAAATAATGTGAAAAAATGACTTTTTCATCACTTAGACTTGAAAATTTTTAGTTTTGGGGGTTTTGAGCAGTGAAACGGTAAACCGCTTGACCAAATGCCACGAAACCTTACTCACACCTCAAACATGCCTAAAAAAACTTGTGGGAACTAACAGAATGCATAACGGATTAACGGTTCACAAATAATGCGAAAAAATGTCTTTTTCATCACTTAGACTTGAAAATTCTTAGTTTTTGATGTTTTGAGTCGTGAAACGGTAAACCGCTACACCAAAAGCCATGAAACCTTTTTCACACCTCAAATATGCCTAAATAAACTTGTGAGAACTAACGGAATGCATAACGGATTCACGGTTCACAAATAATGCAAAAAAATGACACTTTCATCACATAGACTTGAAAATTCTTAGTTTTTGAGATTTTGAGTAGTGAAACGGTAAACCGCTTACCCAAATGCCAAAAAATCTTACTCGCACCTCAAAAAAGTCTAAAAAAACTTGCAAGAACTAACAGAATGCATAACTGATTCACGGTTCACAAATAATGCGAAAAAATGACACTTTTATCACTTAGACTTGAAAATTCTTAGTTTTTGAGGTTTTGAGTAGTGAAATGGTTAACATCTTAACCAAATGTCACAAAACCTTACTCGCACCCCAAACATGCCAAAATAAACTTGCGGGAACTAACGGAATGCATAACAGATTCACGGTTTACAAATAATGCAAAAAAATGACTATTTCATCACTTAGACTTGAAAATTCTTAGTTTTGGGGGTTTTGAGTAGTGAAACGGTAAACCGCTTAACCAAATGCCACGAAACTTTACTCTCACCTCAAACATGCCCAAATAAACTTGTGGGAAGTAACAGAATGCATAACGGATTCACAGTTCACAAATAATGCAAAAAAATGACTCTTTTATCACTCAGACTTGAAAATTCTTAGTTTTGGGGGTTTTGAGTAGTGAAACGTAAACCGCTTAACCAAATGCCACAAAACCTTACTCACACCTCAAACATTCCTAAATAAACTCTTAGGAACTAACAGAATGTATAACGGATTCACGGTTCACAAATAATGCGAAAAAATGACTCTTTCATCACTTAGACTTGAAAATTCTTAGTTTTGGGGGTTTTGAGTAGTGAAATGGTAAACCGCTTAACCAAACGCCACAAAACCAGACTTGTACCTCAAACATGCCTAAATAAACTTGCGAGAACTGACAAAATGATAACAGATTCACGGTTCACAAATAATGCGAAAAAAAGACTCTTTCATCACTTAGACTTTAAAATTCTTAGTTTTGGGGGTTTTGAGTAGTGAAACGGTAAACCGCTGCCACGAAACCTTACTTGCATCTCAAACATGCCTAAATAAACTTGAGGGAACTAACGGAATGCATAATGGAATCACGGTTCACAAAAAATACGAAAAAATGACTCTTTCATCACTTAGACTTGAAAATTCTTAGTTTTTGAGGTTTTGAGTAGTGAAACGGTAAACCGCTTAACCAAATGCTACGAAACCTTAATCGCACCTCAAAAATGCCTAAATAAACTTGTATGAACTAACAAAATGCATAACGGATTCACGGCTCACTAATAAAGCGAAAAAATGACACTTTCATCACTTAGACTTGAGAATTCTTAGTTTTGGGGGTTTTGAGTAGTGAAATGGTAAATCGCTTAACCAAATGTCATGAAAGCTTACTCGCACCTCAAATATGCCTAAATAAACTTGCGGGAACTAACAGATTCATGGTTCACAAATAATGCAAAAAAATGACTCTTTCATCACTTAGACTTGAAAATTCTTAGTTTTGGGGGTTTTGAGTTGTGAAACAATAAACCGCTGCCACGAAACCTTACTTGCATCTCAAACATGCCTAAATAAACTTGCGGGAATTAATGGAATCACGGTTCAGAAAAAATGCGAAAAAATGACTCTTTCATCACTTAGACTTGAAAATTCTTAGTTTTTGAGGTTTTGAGTAGTGAAACGGTAAACCGCTTAACCAAACGCTACAAAACCTTACTCGTACCTCAAACATGCCTAAATAAACTTGTGGGAACTAACAGAATGCATAACGGATTCACGGTTCACAAGTAATGCGAAAAAAATGACACTTTCATCACTTAGACTTGAAAATTCTTAGTTTTTTAGGTTTGGAGTAGTGAAACAGTAAACCGCTTAACCAAATGCCACGAAACCTTACTCGCACCTCAAACATGCCTAAATAAACTTGCGGGAACTAATGGAATGCATAACGGATTCACGGTTCACAAATAATGCGAAAAAATGACTCTTTTATCACTTAGACTTGAAAATTCTTAGTTTTGGGGGTTTTGAGTAGTGAAACGGTAAACCGTGTATCCGAATACCACGAAACCTTAGTCGCACCTCAAACATGCCTAAATAAACTTGTGGGAACTAACGGAATGCATAACGGAATCACGGTTCACAAATAATGCGAAAAAATGACTTTTTCATCACTTAGGTTTGAAAAAGCTTAGTTTTTGAGGTTTTGAGTATTGAAAAGGTAAACCGTGTGTCCGAATACCACGATACCTTACTCGCACCTCAAACTTGCCTAAATAAACTTGTGAGAACTAACGGAATGTATAACGGAATCACGGTTCACAAATAATACGAAAAAATGACTCATCACTTAGGCTTGAAAAAGCTTAATTTTTGAGATTTTGAGTAGTGAAACAGTAAACCGCTTAACCAAACGCCACGAAACCTTACTCGCACCTCAAACATTCCTAAATAAACTTGTGGGAACTAACGGAATGCATAACAGAATAACGGTTAACAAAAATGCGAAAAAATGACTCTTTCATCACTTAGGATTTGAAAAAACGTAGTTTTGGGGTTTTGAGGGGTGAAATTGTTAACCACTAAATAGAACATCACGAAACCTTACTCGCACCTCAAACATGCATAAATAAACTTGTGAGAACTAGCTGAATGCATAGTAGAATCACGGTTCACAAATAATGCGAAAAAAACGACTCTTTCATCATTCCGAGTCACCGAACACATTGTGGTCTCTCAAAACCCCCAAACATAGTTTTACTCTTTTATTATTTTATATACAACTAATTAATGAAAACATTTTCTTTTTTGTAGATACAAAGTTTCACATATTGATGGAAGGTTCTAACAAGCGAACCACTTTTTTTGTTGGGCTAATTTTTTTTTTTTTGTTGCTTTCATAATTTTGTTAGTATTTTTTTTGATGAATATGTAATATGTATATGTTATTAGTTTAGCACTTGACGCGGATCGATTGTATATTTTTTTTGTTCATCCCAATTAATTGGTTGATATTGAGATGAATCGATGAAATTTAGTAGTTGAAATAGATTATTGAGTTGGATTTAATTTTGTACAGGGTGGTGTTGTATATATGTACAGGGTGGTATATATTGTTTTTACAGGGTGGTATTTATGTCACTTTTACAGTATTTATGTCACTTTTAAGAATTTTATGTAATAATTTTGTTTTGTATTTATGTCACTTTTCTATTTTTATGTCACTTTAGGTTAAAAGTGACATAAATAAAATGGTGTTTATGTCACTTTTAAGTATTTATGTCACTTTTAAGACTTTGATGTAATGATTTTAATTTTTTTTTTATATTTATGTCACTTTTATACTTTAATGTCACTTTAGGTTAAAAGTGACATAAATAAAATGATATATATGTCACTTTTAAGTATTTACGTCACTTTTAAAACTTTGATGTTATAATTTTGTTTGGTATTTATGTTACTTTTCTACTTTTATGTCACTTTATGTTAAAAGTGACATAAATAAAATGGTATTTATGTCACTTTTACGTATTTATGACACTTTTTATTAACAAATGTATTGGTTTTATGAAATATTTATGTCACTTTTTATAAAGTATTTATGTCACTTTTAAAACATTTATGTCGCCTCCATTTATGTCACTTTTTATTGGAAAAAAAAGTGACATAAATACCTATTTATGTCACTTTTTAAGTGACATAAAAAGTCTTTTTCCTTGTAGTGATTTCCTGGTTGATCTGAACCCTTGCAACGAATTACAGATATGGTTAGTCGCACCAGAATCAATGCACCAAGTGTTTGAAGTATCCGTAATAAAACTTACTTCAATCAGATGTGATTCAATCATACCTTGAACTCTTGTAGCTAAGAATTCTGGACAGTTCCTCTTCCAGTGGCCCTTCTCACCGCATTGGAAACACTTTCCTTTGCCTTGGCCACCCACCTTCCCCTCGCCCTTATCTGTTCTCTTAGATTTTGCAATCTTAGGGACCGGTCCAACACTTGGACCACCAGTGCCAGCCTTCTTCTTCCCTTTCTGACCTTTCGGTGTAGAGGAAGAAGAGCTTTTCTCAATGTTCAAAACTTTGACCCCAGGTTTTATCACCCCTTCTGCCGCCAGTAAAAAACTCATTAATTCGCTCATTGAAAAATCCATTTTATTCATATTATAGTTTAGTTTAAATTGAACGAATGACGGTGACAGTGTATTGAGGATCGTATCAACTTGGGTTTGTGCGTCAATGTTGGCACCTAGGGTCTCTAGCTTGTTCAAATAACCAATCATTTTTAAAACATGTTCTTTAACTGGAGTCCCTTCCAATATCTTAGCACTCATTATCTTCTACATGGCTACCTGCCTAGCAGGCCTGCCATGCTCCCCAAATATCTTTTTCAGGGATTCGATAATGTTATTGGCAGAATTATTCGATTGGAATTGGTGTTGCAATACTCCAGCCATTGAGGCCAGAATGTAGCAACGGGCCATTCCATTTAACTTCTTCCATTTATCGAACTCGCGTCTGGCAGCTGCCGAAGCATTCGCTACGGGTTCTTCGGGGCATGGGGTGGTGATGACATATATGTTATCCTCCGCAGTTAATACGATGTCAAGGTTTCGTTTTCATTCAGTAAAGTTATTTCCAGTTAACTTGTTTTGAGTGAGTATGGTGGCAAGTGGACTATTTGTAGATCCAGACATTATGATTTACTGTAAAAATCAAAAGATAAAATAAATATGGATATCAGATTTTGACAGTTTGAAATAAAAGAATCCTTAAAACTCTAATTTTAAAAAACAAAGTCGCCGGAATATCAAAACGAAAGAATAAAGCCTTCGTGTGGTGGTCAATGTTTGATCTTTCGATTTATCATGACTTGTATGCGATGCAACTCTTGCAAAACAAGTTATGGCTCCCGACCCTTTTTGATCTCTAAGTTTCTGAATAATGCCCCGTGTGGGATCCCTTATCCATAGCTTAGCTAGTGTACACCATTAACTAGGATCTAATCACAATCGCCTCTAGTAGTGCCTCCATATGGTGGTCACCCTCTAACATGTCTGATTGATCCTATCCATAGGAAGTTCACATCTAGTAGCCAATGAGTAGTATACCCTCTGTATGGAATGATCACTTGGCAAGGTGACAGAATGCACTACTCATCTTACAATGAACCGTTAATGGAAGATCGTGGGTGTTATAAATAAGACCCTCTCCCACTAGATTTAGTAAATTAAGGATTTTGCTTTTGGAAAAAGTTTGTTTCTACACATTACCCATAAACATCCCATGTATACTAATGCGTTGAAACGATTTTGAATTTTATTTAAGAAAACTTGTTTTACGTGCATGTAAGTAGTAACAATATAATTAAATGCCAATCACAAACCAAGTACATAAAACAAAAAAACTGAAATGAAATAAAGACATTCAAATGATGTCTCTATCTCCCATGGCTCTATCTCCATAGAACCTGCTTCTTGGTTTGATCCCCTCCAGCTCCATCTTCATGGACAACGATTTGCTCCTCCATTTTCATGGATCTTCTAATTCTATTACATTGATCCTATGCTTCTTTCGAAACTTACAATTTATCTAGAAATAGAAATTGCAACAATAAAATAATAAAAAGGCTAGGGAATCCGGTGCGACTTTTCTTTTCATAGGATTGAAGTCGCAGTGCCCTTTGCACATGCCTTAAAACCAAACCAATAATCAAAACAACAAACACCAATCTCAAACATTCAAATACAAAATTTAAAAGTACTTGGTGCCATGGGAGATAGCGGACTAATCTTGCTGCAAAAGGGTTAGTCGTACGCACATCCACACATATATAACAAATGTATAATCCATTGGAACCCTTAATTGATTTACACAGTACATAAACTCTTCACGCACTTATTTAGAACATTGAAACAACATGTAACTTCTTTGTCACACTTTGATTGATTGAAGACCGTTCGATCGCTCGAACCTTCGATCGATTGAATATTGTTCAATCGCTTGAACTTTCAGTTTCATAGAATAATTTGAGAAAATTTTAGAATATTTTAAAATTAAAACGTATAATTTTAAAAAACTTTTGAATCTGTGAAAAGAACACCAGGACAGAAAATCATTCTCGATCGATCGAACAGAACTAAAGTTTGATCGATCAAAACTAGTTCGATCGCTTGAGATCGGATAAGTTCAATTGATCAAACATACTTTAATCGATCTAACCCATCTTGCATCTAATGCAATCACATATTTGTATTCTGTTGCGATAACACTGCAGAAACAGATCTGTGACGATGCAGTTTCGAAAACAGTTCTAAAATCAATATGCAAATCAAAACTATTGTTCCAAAATGCATCTATAGATCTATACAAGCGTGGCTCTGATACTAATTGTAGGAAAAAATAGGTTTAAAATTATTTTTAAATGCACAGCGGAAAAACAAGTTTCAAAAACTTATTGGTAGCCCAGGATCTACTACTCGTTAATTCTATAGATGTGTACAAGAGTGGGGACAAGAATTAATACCTCAGGTCTTGAACCCAATTCTGAATTTCTTTTTCCTGGATGGGGCAGCAGCTTCCACTAGGCTATCTTCACTCTTATGACTCCTGCGGATGCTAGTCTGAAGGACTAGGGTTGGTGGGAACCCTTATAGAGAGGAAGGAAAAGGTTTAGGAGCTTTAAAACAATTTTTGCAGCTTCTGGCATGTTAAAATGACGAACTCTTTTTTCTGGACGCAGCTGCTGATGAAAGCTGATATTTGTTTAATATTAGCTCGATAAAGAGTAAAAATTGACTGGATTTAATCCCATTTCTCTAGTTCTACCTGCATTTATGTTCTAATTCATTTCTTTACACAATGATGTATTTTTGTGGTATGTTGTTGTGTTTAGCTCTTTGAATGCAGGATCTAAAGTTAGAATGAATAAACAAGTTGAAAGGAACAAATCAAGAAATTAGTAGATGAAGTTTAGGTATCAATCGATTGACATATCACCAATCGATTGACATATTTTCACTATCAATCGATTGACATATCACCAATCGATTGACATGTTTTCATAATCAATTGATTGGAAGTTTGATCAATCGATTGGGATTTTGTCAATCGATTGGTGAAAGCTGGAAATCAATCTGTGTTAATGGTGCAAGATCTCAGCAATTAAGACGACGACCAGCCGTTACAGGATGAACCTAGACGCCTTCAGATCATGGATATGACACCATATATAGAGGGGAGTGTAGAGGGTCAAGGGTTGGCTCATGGTGTATTGGTTTTGCAGGTTTTCACCATTGTTGTTCTTAGTTTAAGCAAGTTCAAGTCAGAAGATTTAATAGTTTGAGTGCAGCCTAAAGCTCAGGTCTATCTATTGTTGCTTGTTGCTCTAGAAATTGTTTGATTGTGAATCTCATTATAGTTTTAGTTGATTTCAAGATTTTTTTTAGTTCATAAATTGAATTTATGACAATGTTTGATCCAACTTTGCAGTTTATTTATATTTACGCAGTCCTAAGTATGCTTGAGTAGAATCCTGGTTGGGAATAATGTGAAGAAACATTGTTCCCAGCCCACTGCCATGATTCTGTGAAAGAATCAATGTCAATCGATTGGATGCAGAGTTCAATCGATTGACATAGATTCCAAGTCAATCGATTGGTATGTTAACCAATCGATTGGTATGTTATGACTTGGGTTGACTCCTTTTTGTATTCCAGTAACTTTTGTCTCAGAAACTAAGTCCAAATTGATCTTTTTAAGTTCAAATTGCAATCTGATTTTGAAATAAGTGCTCTTTTGATTAATTAACTTAATGAACACTTTTGATGAACATGTCAATTATCTTATACTCGATTTGTTTATCAATGCTCATAGAGTTAGTTAGTTTGATTCCAGTCCTTCATAAATAAGTGAGATCGTTGAACCATTAAGAATGTGAAATTCACATACTTAGTATCTAGAATATTTTACTTAATCAATTTCGAATCATGGAATACCAAAAGAAGAAAATCCCAATTGTTTGTTTTTGTTAAATCATGGTAGTGGCTGGTACTTTGTGGACTCACATATTCCCAATTCTTTTTCATATTTAATTTCAAAATTACAATTTTAGTTCTATCTGGTTAAGTTATCGCTTCATTTTAATTCGTTTCTTTTATTTATTTAAATTCCATAGGTTGTTAGAATCTCCACTCTATAAAAATTTTTTATCTTTTCTTTTCTTTAGGATTCAATCTAGGTTTCTTTCCTCAATTTCGTCCCTTAAAATGACTCGGTCTTACCGGTTTTTACTCGACGCGACCGTCTACACTTGGATGTACTCTTAAGAGAACACATTTCCAGTCGTGTCAGCTGCCCTATCTATAGATTCCCATAACCGACCTAAAGTTCAAGCGATCGAAGTGGCTTTGATCGATCGAACATTTAATCGATCGAACCACATTCGAGCGATCGAACCTATCCAAACTTCAATCGATTGAGAACTTTGATCGATTGAACCTGTCTTAATATCATCCTCATGTGCCTTTCCAAGCATCCTAGCAGAGCTAAGAGTGGGACCTCCTAGGCTCTTTATTGTTGGCTCAGACCAGTTGTTAATTCCCATGACCAAACTCTTTGATCAGCAAACTAACCAACTGATCACTTAACGTATACTCCACTATAAAACGATAACTGAACTCCAACGCAAAAGAACATATCCGAAGCGGTAACTAAACTTGTATGGTGTACTAATGTCCCTCTAACTTCAGCATTCGTAATCATATTCAGGTAGTCGGATAACTGTTACTGTCAACTTGAATCATGATTACTTCTTATATTCCTCGAGTCCCATTCACCTCTCATGATTACCAAACATGTTGATAACTACTTATCAACAAAACTACAATTCTCAATAATCAACTTGGTGACATTCTCGAGAAAATGCTTACTCTAAATTAGAGGGTAGATTCTATCTTAACAATATATGTTCAAAACCCTATGAACATGACATACCAAGATACCCAGGTGTTGATCTTTTATAGACCTCACTGATTGGTAAGTCAAAGCAGCCATATCCACAGTCTGTGTTCATAATCATCTCAAGATTGAGAGCACGTACCTTATACAAGTTATGAGTTCCTATCGACTGTTGACAGTCTTAAATGTCCATAGGAAAGCTTAGGTCCGTCAATGCACTATAAGCACTAGCATATTAACTAAGAGTTACACTCTAGTGATTGAGATTAATCATTCCATCCAATAGTAGTTAATCATGCTACAGTGTAAACCTGATGAGATATCCAGTCTCATCATCCACTATGACAAGTTCTAAGTGTCAAAGAATATAAATTCGTATCTCACTTGTATGTATCTCATACACACACGAATTACCTACTATGATTCTTAAGGATTAACAATCATCTCATGAAAGAAACATACATAGTGAAATGTAAAGCTGATATCCATATATTAAAATGTCAATGTCTCATACATAAAGTAATGGTTTGAGGACACAAACCCAACACTAACTGGGTGTGACAAATAGTGAGAAGGGTCTACTACCCATATGGAAGAAATTTTCCCAATTTGTTTGGGTGTACATACCTGTTAAAAATGTGCAGTATAAAAACTTGAGAGAAAACTTGAGAGAGAGAGAGAGAGAGAGAGAGAGAGAGTAGTTTGAGCACACAACTATTAAATAGTAATCAACCTACCAATGAAATTTTTGGAAGTATTAAATTTCAAATCAGATTTCAAATATGAGATTACGAAATCAAATTTTACACTAAAATCTAGGAAATCAGATTAGAATAGAATTAAATTTCAAAGTTTGGAAGCAGCATTTGTCGAGACTCCGTTTGGTAGCTGCTAAATCAAAATCATTGATTTGATATGCTTAAAATATTTGAATTAGATAAGATTTGAATTCTGAGAAAAGTTAAAATTTCAAATCAAATTAGGAAATCAAGTTTTTACCCTACAATTTAAAAAATCAGAATGAATTTCAAAGTTTGGAAAGGAAAAAATTTAAGAAAAACATCAAGTATTATTTCCAAAGTGACATATTAGAATGAATATAAAGTTTTAGAAATCAGATTAGGCAAAATTTGAGATTATAAAAAAATTGAGATTAGGGAAAATTTCAAAGTATTGAGATTATTAGGAAAATTTCCAATTTTTTTTTTGGGGAAAAAAAAGACACAGATCCAAATTGAGATTAGGGTAAATTTCAAAGTTTTGAGATTAGAAAAAAAATTCTAACTTCAAATTTCTACATACATGTGTTCGTATTAAAAAAATACAAAAAAAATTAAAATAAAAATGAGACAGATCCAAAAGACAAAAACACATAAATTAAAGAATATATATATATATATATATATAAAAAGAGAGAGACAGATCCTAAAGATCTGAACACATGAACTTGCCAAGAAATTGACTTGCTAAGAAATTGTTATGAAGACATGAAGTTTTATGAAAGATGCATCCATGAAGTTTTATAAAAGAATTTTTTTTTTTTTTGAAAACAAACCGGATCTGCTGCTCGAATCGGCTGATGCTCTTGCCAGATCTCTCTTTGTCAAATAATTGACGAAATGAAGTCCCTTCCGAATCTTTGGCCATGCAAAGGTACCATTCACAAAGAACCCTTTCTGAGTAAAACCACTTTCTTGGTTTTGAGCCTTGAAACCCCTTTCCTTTTCAGATCATGGGTTTTAGTCAAAGCCTTTCTTTGACTGATCATGGAGAGAGAGAGAGAGAGAGAGAGAGAGAGAGAGAGAGAGAGAGAGAGAGAGAGATCTAGGAGGTGAAGAGGGCTTCGGTCTGCGGTGGAGGGCTTGTGAGAGGGAGAGATTGAGAGAGAGAGAGAGAGAGAGAGAGAGAGAGAGATGTCATATGAGAATGAGAGAGAGAAGAGTGCGTGGCTATATCTTGGTGAAGGGATGACTGTGTCTTGAGCATGGCTGTGTCTTTCTCGCCTTTAATTATGTGGCATAATTTAATTGGTGATGGAGAGAGAGAGAGAGAGAGAGAGAGAGAGAGAGAGAAGATGGCATGGCTGTGTCTTGGTGATCGAAGGGCTGACTGTGCCTTGGGCGTGGCTGTGTCTCTCTCGCTTTTAATTATGTGGCATAAATTAATTGGTGAAGTGTTGACAATACACACACTAAAATACATTAAAAAATATAACTGAACACACACTGAACTCTAATATTATATAATATGGATATTAATATTCTAGAGGTAAGACTGTGGTAGTAAATTTTACACGACACTTTTAATTGGGTTCAACAAAGGGAGGCATGCAACAAGATTAAGAATTCAATTCCTAACTTTTAACATCACTCTTACTTGTCCTAATGCACGGGTATTTGACAGAAAATTAAATATTCTCAATTCTAGAAAACAACGATTTCTTATTAAGGACGGTTATAAAGTTTGAATTCTATCAAAACGAAGAAGAAAAATGAAATACATAAATTTTTTTATGGTTATTAAAATCAACAAATCGAAGAAGAAAAATGAGAGATAAAATTTAATGTGGTGATTAGAGTTTAGTCCATTTCAGAGTATTTTTTTAAGAAATTGTTATGTATACCGCTAATTTTACTATATACACTGCTCAACTTTACAAAATTGAGAATTTTTCGAAAAAGATAAATTAGAATAAAAAAATTTAAAGAAAAATTTAGTGGAAAATCCCATTCTACCAATGTTTGTTGTAATAGACCCACCAATTGGTACTTCCCAATGATAGACCCTATAATTGTAGATGTTGTTAGAGATTAGTCCAAAATTTTCTATTATAGAATTAGTAGATGTCTTTTATACCCCTAACCTATATATACAGAACCGTATATTATATATATATATAGAGATAGTAGATGTCTTTTAAAGATTGAATGAGTTACCAAATCTGACCAAATCTTATCAAATCCTAATTGATATTGGTTAAAATATATATAGAAATAATATGCCAATATTTTAGGATATTAAATTCCAAATCTGTTACAAACGAGGTTTACCATTTCTTATTCACAGTGTATAAATCATATTCAATCAACATATCACACCTTAAACGTGTTTGGGCTCTCTGTTATGTTTTGGATTGAATGTTCTGCATTCTGTGAGTTCTCATTTAGAATTTTACAGTACTAGTGTCAAATTTCACACTATTCTTATCAAAATCGAGAATTTTACAGTGTTGAATTTCACACTTGTGTATGATTAATTTTAACACTACGACATTTGATAACACTCCCTTGCTGGGTATATTCCTCACAGAAATCTCACCTAATAAACATCACCCAGTGAAGATCAATAACATCGTATGTGAAATTCCTAATTCTAATTTATAAGTAAATTTCATGACAAACAACAGACGAATAAGCCAACATTAAATAGGTTATTTTGAAAACCCAAAACCAGTAATCACACAAAAATGTTAACTGCAATATTCACATAAATGCAGTTGTTACAAGCAGATAACAAAAATCAATGAATTATCCCCTATAAGTTTGTTACACCATCAAGTTGCCCACTAATTCTCAGAACATCTTCTCTGGCTTCGTGTTAAAACAATGCCCAAGACCTTTCGTGAGTGTTTAGGAACTAGTGGATTAAATCGGCCCTGCACTGATTTGCATTGTACTCTGATGTGACTGGTGAATGTGAAAAGCTACATGGACAAACGGAAGACATTAGTGTAAAATTTAACAAGTAGGAAATCCCAAAGATGAACAATGAGATGTAGTCATAAGTCTCACACACCATAAGAATACTACCCCTTTGAAGCGTATGAATTCGAAGCCATACAGCAAACAATTAATTTTTGCAACCCAATATCACCGAGAATCAATTTATATTTTATCCCACTACAACAGAGAATGAATTCATATTTGTGTTGAAAATGTGGATGAATCCGTTGCAAACTCTGCAATAAGTGTGAAATTGTAGACTACGTTGCAACTTGATGATCATCTCAAGTGTTATTCAGAATAGGCGATGAACACGAGTATTAAATTTCACACTCATATTGCAGATACCCAAAATTAGTAAACCAAAAACACAACATCCCTAAACATCCTATTTACTACAATTATACAATTATTTACTCGTACTTTGCAGACGTGCACGACATGAGTGCAAAATTTAGCGCTATGGCAATTTTTTCACCAATCAATCCATGTTTGATAATTAGGATGTAGTCATCAACTTCACACTACAAAATGACAATAATCTTAAGAGTAAAACAGTGGCGATGAACACGAGTGTTAAATTTCACACTCATATTAGACTTACAATGACACATCCTTGGAGAATCCTGTTTTTTGCAGAAACCCAAAATGAGTAAACCAAAAACACAACATCCCAAAAAGTCCTATTTTTGAAGTCTATGGTCTTAAAAACACATGAAGTTCAAGTAATACCAGAGAGTGTTTTGAAAGGGGAAAAAAAAAACGAATCTACTATCGGGTGAGTGAATACCACGATTTTTTTCTCAAATATTTACCCCTGATATACTGATTTTGATCAACAATTGTTTGATTGTGAATGATCCATAGTGTGAAAAAACATGTCAACGATTCAGACAATAGTGTTTATTTTACACTTACCCTTCTTATTCGACAAAATTTAGTCTGAGTCCCAAAGCTCATCTCTTAAGTGATCAACAGAACTCATCAGTAAAGAACTTCATAGCCCACACGCCCTGAAAAATGAAATCAACCCGATTTTGGTCTCCGATTGTCTTCAGTTGCAAATCTGTACCCACCTTGGCTCGAACTATGGACCCAACCTTCAAAACCCACCACGATTCTTCACTTTCTTCTTCATCGTCTTCAACATCTGAGGCGTTGAGTTGGGAGGTTTTGACGAAAGAGTAAGAGGTGAGCTTGTCGGAGACGACCCAGTTCGATTTGGGTGTGTTGATTTCTTCTCTTCCATTTTTGATTTTTGAAAACCCTACAATTTTGGGATTGGAATCGAATATCATGAGGTCTCCTTATTCCATAAGTGATTTGACGAGATTTATGAGGAAGCCAAATTTGGTAGTTGGGGATTTATCAGAATTTGAGGGGAGGGGTAGTTGTGTCCATGTTTTTACTAGTGGACCTTAGACTGAAATGTTCTAAAGACTGAACCAATTATAAGAAAGGTGCATTACTTAGGACTTTAGACTAAATGACTCAAATTTAAATGTACATAACAAATATACGGACATACATATCAATTCTCTTTTTTTTTAAGCATTTAGTGAAACAAGAAAAAGAATATGAAAAAGCTAAGAGCTGTACATTAATTATTTCTTTAACACAGCCAAGTAATTATGCTTCAATTTAAATAGAGTAGTTGATTAGATCAAAAAGAATAAATATGTACGTATGACAATAGCACGTGCCTTACACTTCACCCACTCATAAATTAGGCACAATCCCATGAAACCCGGAACAATTTTTTTACTAGCCAGCAAAAGTGAAGTTAACTGCTTAACACCTTATTATAAAATATAGCATCGACTAATATTTTGGACACTAACAAATTTTATTAACACTCACACTCATACTCTATCTCTTTTCTAGTGGCATTGTGGGGTCCGCAGTGGACCCAAAGTGCCATTAGAAGAAAGATAGAGTGTGAGTGTGAATAACGTATTAGTGAAATTTGTTAGTGATCCTAACATTGTTGATATAGGATCAGTCATATGAAAAAGTAAAATTTTTTGACTAAATAGATTATAGAGTACTTTCATTTTGGCCTTAATCATTCACAAAAAGCAAACGTTGGGGTCGTTGGGACTTTAGTTCATGAACCAAGGTCTTATGTAGTTCTATGATTAAAAAAATATCATGTTGACAGTGATTGGAATTTCATGACTCTTTATTCCAAATATATAAACATTTTGTTTCTTCATTCGATATTAAATATTCAAGACAAATCATTGTGCTCATGTCACCATAAATTTTGATTTGGAATTCAAAAAATTAAACCAACTTTGCCTATGATTAGTACTTACAATAACATATTTGATTATATTAGAGGAAAATATAGCTTAGCATTGAGAAAACCTTCATGAGATTCTTTAGTATCAATTTTTTTCTGGTACAAGCTCATCATAGTTTCAATTCTAGTCTCATAATATGGAATAAAATCCTAATTAACATTGTTTCTTTGTTGATTGTCATTCAGCAACTCCTTAAAATAATGGAAATAATGACTTCTTTCCAAATTTTTGTAAGTGCCATATATCTTACGTATTAAATATGTTGGGCACACAATGTTTTTTTTTTTTCTAAATGGCTATACTTTCTTCCTACTAGCTTTTTTGTTAAACTAAAAAAGTGAATGTGTTGAGGTACAAGATCAATGGTGCTTGAGCTTGAGGTACAAGATCAATGATGCTTCATTCATTGTTAATGATGTTGATCAGGTGACTTGGTGAGTATTATAAGCACTACATCCATGAGAACACACCCCTCTGATCTGCAAAACTACTATTTTCACCTTTGTATTTGTATTATGGATGAATTTGTGATTGGTTTTAATGTAAATATAGGTGGCGGTGAAAAGAAATTGAGAAATTGGTTTATTTTCCTCTTTCCCACAACCCCTTATTCTTTTTGTTTAAAATAAAAATAATCCCTTTTTTTCATTAGTTGTTTTGATTTTTTTTTTTTTTTTTGTCTCCATAAGGTTTTTTCTGGACTGTAACTCTTTTCTATTTATTGTCAACTTTGGTTTTGAGATGAGCTTTCTAGGATGGAGGTGCTAATGGATTGAGAAGGATTCTAGAACATCTACTGTGTGAAACCTGGCATAATTTTATTATTTTGTTCTACTATATATAATCAATTAATAGTGGTCTACAATCTAATCTGAATATGAGAGGTGATGTTGGTTTATGGACTCAAATTATCCCATATTAAATTGGTTTTCCCATCCCTTTTGTAAGTCCGCTCTATTCTCCGTTCAATACAATATTACTTATCGAAAAAAAATGCCTCTTAATCTGTAATTCTTAGATACGTATTACTTTTTTTTATGAATTAATTGTATTGATGCTTAGGCCCCGGGTATGTGTTTTAAGTTTTAATTTCCGCCTAACTTATTCATAGTAAAGGGCGGCACTGTAACGCCCCGGAAACCAAGCCACGTGGGAGAGGTCAAAGAGTCAAACAATATAAAGGAAAGCAAGGGATAGTCCTACGTGGACTAATCCAACAAGGCGAAAGCATAGGGGAATCCTACGTGGATTCCAAAGAATAGTCAAAAAGGCAGGGATTGACCCTCAAGTGCCAAACGGGTCAAATATGGTCAATCAACATAAATTTGGCTTACAACATTTTGAAATAAAGATCGTAAGTTTTAACGGATAGGATAAAGAACTTAAAAGAATTTTAAATGAAAGGACACCTTAAGAAAATCAGAAGGTTATTAGGGTACAAATTATTACTGAAGAAGGTCCAAGAAGGTCCTTAATAAGGTACAAGCATAAACAGAATGTATTAAACACTATGAATTCAAGGTACAAACGAATCCTGAGGAAAGTCCAAATGATTCTTAAGAAGGTACAAACGTCAACAGAATGTATTAAACACTATGAATTCAGGGTACAAACGAATCTTGAGAAAAGTCTAAATGATTCTTAAGAGGGTACAAACGTCAGCAGAATGTATTAAACACTATGAATTCAAGGTACAAACGAATCCTGAGAAAAGTCCAAATGATTCTTAAGAAGGTACAAACGTCAGCAGAATGTATTAAACACTATGAATTCAAGGTATAAACGAATCCTGAGAAAGGTCCAAATGATTCTTAAGAAGGTACAAACGTAGCAGAATGTATTAAATACTATGCATTCAGGTACATAGTTTAAGTTCGGGTACAAAAGAAGTTGAGATAAACATGTAAGCTTAGTAATCTGAATCAATGTCCAAGATTCTAAATTACATCTATTACAACTTCCTCAAAACCAACTATGTAATGAATACATTTCAAAACAAGACTCCGTAAGGGATGTCTTCAAAAGAGTTCACCGAGCCGACTACTCTTGGGCCTTGCCCTTATCGACCTCACCTGAAACAAAGTGGTTTTATAGATTCATTAAGTACGACGGCTCAGTAGATAGCATTGAAGAAATGTACTACTACTTCTAAAATCATGCTAAGATATGCGGTGCAATAATTTGCCTCCGTGGCAATGCAATTAGCTGTAAGGCCAAACCGTGTAACTTCCCAATACCAAATGCCATAGCCACTCACTCTCAACACTGGATGCGAGCCACTCCAACGTGAGTGTAGCATACAAGATCTCCAGTAGCTAGCCGAATATGACCTTGCATTTTCGAATGTTTTAAGGATCACAAACAACCTTCATCACCTCACACCCGCTTCCAGAATTTCATCTATTTACAACCCCAAACGGGGATTCAAAAAGGCATTCCCCAATCGTGGGAATTTCAACAAGATTCATACTCCCAAGCCAATGCCATGAATGTTTTTCCGACTTGGCGACTATGAAATGTGACCACAATGATTATGCAACTATAATGTCATCTCAATAATTTCAATGTCAAGAAATTAAGCATAGTAGTTCATGATCCCAAGGCTAAATTATTAGGAGGGAAAGCATGCAAGGCATAATCAACAACTTAGACAAATAGGAGATTTATGGTACCTTTAGTCTAATTAAAACATTTCAACCAAATGACATTTAGGTTTAGCAAAAGTTTCAACTAGGCATATAAGAGCATATAAGCACATAGATCAAGATGTAGGGAACCCCATGCATGATTAACAAGTATAAGGTCTAATCCTACACATAACAAACCATGAAATTAGATTTAGGAGTGCACTTAGTCAATGAAATCTACCTTGTTCTTGAATGGGAAAGGCAAGAGAGATAGAGAGACCAAGAGATGAAAAAAATACAAGAACCCAAGTGATGGAGCTTCCAAGATCTAGTAAGTAGAAAAACCCCCTTCTTCCTCTAAGCCATGGCTTGAGCTAGAGAACTCCAAAGTGGAAGATGGAAGCACCAAAAGAGAGCTCTTGAGGAGAGGAGTAAATTGATCTCTAATGTGCTTGGTCCAATTTGTGCTTGAAGGGCTTCAAAAAGATGCTTGATGGTTGAAGCTTTAATGGGATTTTCGTGCTTCCATAAACAAGAGATAAGAGTGACATATAGAGAGAGAGAATGAAAAAGAAATGAGGGAGAGAGAGAGAGAAATGGCCGGCCAACATGAGGGAGGGAAGGAGAGAGAGAGCTTTGACAACTTTTTGGGGAAAAGTTGTCTCCAAAAGTTGTGATGTGATAGGGGTAGGTTTGGGTAGATCTTAGTGTATCACACACACACACACAGACAAGAAATTATTTATACATGTGTATTCAATTAACCAAAAAGTGATACTTATATGTATCAAATTAAAATTATACTGTCCCAAATCAAGACCCACATTGGTCCAAAATTACCAAAGAACCCTTATAAAAAAATTCTAGGTTTCTACAATCTACCCCCCTTAAAAGAATTCCGTCCCGGAATTTAAACGGTAACAAAACGGAAAGTAATATAAATAAACATTCAATGTTTTAGAAATCTTACCTTAATCGGAGAAGAGATGCGGATAATGCGATCTTGCTTCTTGTTCGTCTTCCCAAGTTGATTCTTCGGTGCCATGGTGCTTCCAAAGTATCTTTACCAATGTAATTGTCCTGCCTCGTAGTACGTGCTCCTTGGTCTCCAAGATGCGAATTGGTTTCTCTTCATAGGATGCGTCTTGCTCGAGGGTTAGATCGGTCCATTTCACAATATGCGATGAATGCGGCTTATACAAACGCAACAAGGAGATGTGAAACACGTTGTGAACATTCGAAAGCTGAGGTGGGAGAGCCAAGCGATAGGCTACCTCACCAACCTTTTCCATAATCTGAAATGGGCCAATGAAGCGTGGAGACAACTTCCCACCTTGGCCAAAGCGTTGCAATCCTCGCCGTGGTGCTACTTTGAGAAAGACATGGTCTCCGTGGTGCTACTTCGGCGATCGGCGTAGCTCTTCTGACGGCTTTGTGCGGTGAGCAACCTCTTGCGAATCAACTTGATCTTCTCGTTTGTCTCACGAATTATATCGGGACCTAAGATGGATGCCTCTCCAACTTTGGTCCAACACAAAGGCGATCTACAAGGTCGGCCATACAAGGCTTCGAATGGTGCCATTTCGATGCTTGCTTGATAACTGTTGTTGTGAGTAAACTCCACCAATGGAAGGTGATCTTCCCAATTGCCTCCAAAATCCATCACACAAGCTCGTAACATATCCTCAAGAGTCTGAATAGTACGCTCGGACTGGCCGTCTATCTGAGGATGAAATGCGGTGCTAAGTAGGAGCTGTGTCCCCAAAGCCTTTTGAAGACTATGCCAAAATTGAGAAACAAACTTGGAGTCACGATCGGAAATAATAGAAACTGGTACACCGTGGAGCCTCAAGATCTCTTTGATGTAGAGCTTACTAAGAGTTTCAGCTGTATCAGTCATCTTGATTGGCAAGAAGTGTGCGGACTTCGTCAAGCGGTCTACAATGACCCAAATGGCATCGTGCTATCGAAGTGATCTCGGAAGAGCTGTAACAAAATCCATAGTGATGTGTTCCCACTTCCACTCGGCAACTGGCAAGGGTTGAAGCTTTCCCGCGGGCCTTTGGTGCTCGGCCTTAACTTGTTGACAAACCATGCAACGTGAAACATAATCGGCAACATGTTGTTTCATACCCTTCCACCAATACTGTCGCCTAAGGTCTTGATACATCTTTGTGCCTCCAGGATGAATGGCAAGTTGAGAGTGATGAAAATCCTTCAACACTTCTTCACGAATGCTTGAAGGGACAAACGGCTTTCCTCGAAACCTCAAACCATGGCCGAAATCGGACGTCCAACCCTTAAGTGCCTCGCCACAAGATATGAGTAATCGGTAGGACTCGGCCTCCTCATCGGATTGTTGAGCATCTAGAATTTGCTTCAAGAGTGTCGGTTGAGCAATCATTGTATACAAGGCGGCATGATCTTCAGATTCATTAACTTCCACGTTGAAGTGCCCAAGTTTCTCTAACATCTTCCATTCCGCTATGGCTAGACAAGCCACGATGCCACGATTCTTCCTACTGAGAGCGTCGGCCACAACGTTGGCCTTTCCCGGATGATACTCCAAACTAAAGTCGTAGTCTTCAAGGTATTCCATCCATCGTCTTTGCCTTAGATTCAAATCTCTCTGCGTGAATATGTACTTAAGACTCTTATGATCGGAAAACACTTCGAATCTCTCACCATAAAGGTAGTGCCTCCAACTCTTCAAAGTGAAGACAATGGTGACAAGTTCTAAATCATGAGTCGGGTAGTTCTTCTCGTGCGACTTCAATTGGCGTGAACCATAAGCAACGACGCTTCTTCCTTGCATTAAGACACATCCCAAGCCATCGTGTGAAGCATCACAATAGACTGTGTAGCCTAAACCTCACTCAGGAATGATTAAGATTGGCGTGGTAGTTAACCTTGTCTTCAATTGTTGAAAGGCTCGGTCACAAGCATCGTCCCAAAGGAATTTGGAACCCTTTCGTGTAAGCTTTGTCATTGGCAAGGCTAGACGAGAGAAATCCGCTACAAAGCATCGATAGTAGCCCGCGAGCCCTAAGAAGCTTCGGACCTCGAAAACATTCTTCGGTGGTAGCCAATGCATTACGGCTTCAATCTTTGATGGGTCGACAGAAACTCCCTCTCTTGAAACGACGAGGCCTAGGAACTTCACTTTCGGTAGCCAAAACTCACACTTGGAAAACTTGGCGTAAAGTCGATGATCTCGCAATACTTGAAGGACTATCCGTAGATGTTCTTCATGCTTCTCCGAATCTGGCGAATAGATAAGAATGTCGTCGATGAATACAATCACGAACCTATCAAGATATGGACTAAAGATGCGATTCATCAAGTCTATAAAAGTGGCAGGTGCATTCGTCAAACCAAACGGCATCACAAGGAACTCATAATGCCCATAACGAGAATGGAAGGCGGTCTTCGAGATGTCTTGCTCCCGAATCCTCAATTGATAGTAACCTGATCTTAAATCAATCTTGGAAAAGCACGTCGAACCACGAAGTTGGTCGAATAAGTCGTCGATCCTTGGTAGAGGATACTTGTTCTTGATTGTAGCTTGATTCAACCGACGATAGTCGATGCAAAGTCTTAGCGATCCATCTTTCTTCTTTACGAATAACACGGGTGCTCCCCACGGTGAGACACTAGGACGAATGAATCCCTTGTCCAACAATTCCTCTATTTGAGTCTTCAATTCCTTCAACTCGGCAGGTGCCATACGATAAGAAGCAATAGAAATGGGCGCGATGCCCGGCACAAGGTCTATCACGAATTCAAAGTCACGGATAGGCGGTAAACCTGGTAACTCCTCCGGAAATACATCCGAATACTCACAAACAGTAAGAGGGAACTCGTCATGAGTCACCTCAACTTTCTCGGTTAACAAACTAGCCAACAAGCCAAAGGGACTTCTCCTTTCGTACAGATTACGCAAGGATGAAGTTGGAATGTCCAAACGGTCTCCCACAAAATGAATTCGATCTCCATTAGGAGCTAAGAGGGTGACTCTCCTCTTGAAGCAATCAATGAAAGCATTAAATGTGCATAACCAATTCATTCCCAAAATGATGTCGAAATTAGACATGTTTAACACTATTAGATCCACAATTAAACGGTGATCATCAATCACGAGTTCGCAATCGCGACAAACCCTATCCAAGGGTACAACACCTCCAACTGGGGTATCAACAAGTAAGGAAGATTCTAAACGCTCCACCCCCAAACCCAACGTAGATGCAAAAGATGATGAGATGAAAGAATGAGTGGCTCCGGTGTCTATCAAGACTGAAGCCCAACAGTTAAATACCAAAAATGTACCTCGGATCACGGAAGGTTCACCTTGCTCTTGTGGAGTAGTAACGGGGAGTATATAAGCACAACCTTGGGCTCCCTGACCCTGCTGTCCTCCTCCACGATTTCCCTGGTTGTGGTGTTGGACTTTAGGTGCATTGGGCCTAACACTATTAGCTGACGAAGCTGGAAGTGGCAAGAGAGGAGGTCTAAAGACCACTTGAGGCAGTCCAGAAGAAGGTAGCGGGGGTGGTGTTTGTCCCGCTGAAGGAGCTTGGTTCTGACGCGATGGGTAGTCGTGTTGAATGTGTCCTGGATGACCACATTTAAAGCAAAGTCTAGGCCCTTGGTGAGATCCACCACGATTAGGACCAGAACGGCGAGAACCCTTTGAGTGGGAGTGCGAAAAGGATTGTTGCTGTTGTTGTGGTTGAATTGGAGTTATAGTTGAGGAGGTATCGGTCCTTTGCTTCTTTGGTTGATGATGAGAGGATCTCGTAGGATGATTCTTCAGCGGAGGATTCGCCTCACGAGTTTTCTTCAAATGTAGATCCTTGTTCTCGATGGACAAGAAGGTGACCAAGATGTTCGCATAACCCTTCAGACAGAGAGGTGCCAATTTGGTCTGAATACCGGCCCTCAAACCTTCTTCGAATCTTGCCCCTTTGAAGTTGTCATCGGTGAGTTGAGCGGAGGCAAAGCGTGCCAATGCCGTGAACTTTGCTTCATACTCCGTGACCGTCATGTCACCTTGCTTGAGATTGAAGAAATCGAAACGCATTGCATTCTGGACACTCTCTGAGAAGTATTTCTCTAAGAAGAGACGTTCGAACTCTTTCCAAGTCATCGTCGCAAGAGGGTGAACTTTCAAAGTACAGTTCCACCAATTAAGAGCCTCATTGGTGAACTGGAAGGAAGCAGTATTGATACGAGTGGAATCATCGGTCATGCAGATGTAAGCGAATATGTGGTTGATCCTTTGGAGCCAATCCTCGGCTGCCAAGGGACCGGCGTCTCCCGAAAAGCTTGGAGGACCACGCTTCTCGAATTCTCTCATCAAGATTTGACTCTCCAATAAGTGTGAATCTTGTGCTGCCGCTCTTCGCGGAGAGGGTGGCGGGATCTCATCGCGCACAGCCCTAGCAACATCTCTCATAGCATCGGCCATTGCTTGATAGACTTGAGGTCCTCTGGGAAACTCGTGATGATTCGTAGACGACGAGGATGAAACTCTCGTTGCCTGGCCTCGACCTCTAGCACGTCCCCTTCGCCCCCTACCCCGAGATTGTACGGAAGAAGATTTGGCCAAGTCATCATCTCCTCGGCCTCCGGCTCGGCCACCGCGGCCTCTAGGATGACCAACACGCCCTCTAACTCTAGGCGGCATAGCTAGAAAACATATAAGAAAAGTTCAATAACCATAAGCTAACATAGAAGTCAAATAAGTGCTAGAAGATTAGCCATGTGATCATATAAGCATAAGCATGTTATCATGTAACCCCGTAGGCAAATAAGCATGCTATCATAATCAACTCATCATTAAAAAGAAGTAAAACGATTCATTTAACTAAGCATGCTTGATAATGTAACTAAAGAGCAACAGTCACACATGGACCCAAATAACTCCCAGAGTACCAAGGTATTCGAACCCGGTTAGCTCTGATACCATTCTGTAACGCCCCGGAAACCAAGCCACGTGGGCGAGGTCAAAGAGTCAAACAATATAAAGGAAAGCAAGGGATAGTCCTACGTGGACTAATCCAACAAGGCGAAAGCATAGGGGAATCCTACGTGGATTCCAAAGAAAAGTCAAAAAGGCAGGGATTGACCCTCAAGTGCCAAACGGGTCAAATATGGTCAATCAACATAAATTTGGCTTACAACATTTCGAAATAAAGATCGTAAGTTTTAACGGATAGGATAAAGAACTTTAAAGAATTTTAAATGAAAGGACACCTTAAGAAAATCAGAAGGTTATTAGGGTACAAATTGTTACTGAAGAAGGTCTAAGAAGGTCCTTAATAAGGTACAAGCATAAACAGAATGTATTAAACACTATGAATTTAAGGTACAAACGAATCCTGAGGAAAGTCCAAATGATTCTTAAGAAGGTACAAACGTCAACAGAATGTATTAAACACTATGAATTCAGGGTACAAACGAATCCTGAGAAAAGTCTAAATGATTCTTAAGAAGGTACAAACGTCAGCAGAATGTATTAAACACTATGAATTCAAGGTACAAACGAATCCTGAGAAAAGTCCAAATGATTCTTAAGAAGGTACAAACGTCAGCAGAATGTATTAAACACTATGAATTCAAGGTACAAACGAATCCTGAGAAAGGTCCAAATGATTCTTAAGAAGGTACAAACGTCAGCAGAATGTATTAAATACTATGCATTCAAGTACATAGTTTAAGTTCGGGTACAAAAGAAGAGGAGATAAACATGTAAGCTTAGTAATCTGAATCAATGTCCAAGATTCTAAATTACATCTATTACAACTTCCTCAAAACCAACTATGTAATGAATACATTTCAAAACAAGACTCCGTAAGGGATGTCTTCAAAAGAGTTCACCGAGCCGACTACTCGTGGGCCTTGCCCTTATCGACCTCACCTGAAACAAAGTGGTTTTATAGATTCATTAAGCATGACGGCTCAGTAGATAGCATTGAAGAAATGTACTACTACTTCTAAATCATGCTAAGATATGCGGTGCAATGATTTGCCTCCGTGGCAATACAATTAGCTGTAAGGCCAAACCGTGTAACTTCCCAATACCAAATGCCATAGCCACTCACTCTCAACACCGGATGCGAGCCACTCCAACGTGAGTGTAGCATACAAGATCTCCGGTAGCTAGCCGAATATGACCTTGCGTTTTCGAATGTTTTAAGGATCACAAACAACCTTCCTCACCTCACACCCGCTTCCGGAATTTCATCTATTTACAACCCCAAACAGGGATTCAAAAAGGCATTCCCCAATCGTGGGAATTTCAACAAGATTCATACTCCCAAGCCAATGCCATGAATGTTTTGCCGACTTGGCGACTATGAAATGTGACCACAATGATTATGCAACTATAATGTCATCTCAATAATTTCAATGTCAAGAAATTAAGCATAGTAGTTCATGATCCCAAGGCTAAATTATTAGGAGGGAAAACATGCAAGGCATAATCAACAACTTAGACAAATAGGAGATTTATGGTACCTTTAGTCTAATTAAAACATTTCAACCAAATGACATTTAGGTTTAGCAAAAGTTTCAACTAGGCATATAAGAGCATATAAGCACATAGATCAAGATGTAGGGAACCCCATGCATGATTAACAAGTATAAGGTCTAATCCTACACATAACAAACCATGAAATTAGATTTAGGAGTGCACTTAGTCAATGAAATCTACCTTGTTCTTGAATGGGAAAGGCAAGAGAGATAGAGAGACCAAGAGATGAAAAAAATACAAGAACCCAAGTGATGGAGCTTCCAAGATCTAGTAAGTAGAAAAACCCCCTTCTTCCTCTAAGCCATGGCTTGAGCTATAGAACTCCAAAGTGGAAGATGGAAGCACCAAAAGAGAGCTCTTGAGGAGAGGAGTAAATTGATCTCTAATGTGCTTGGTCCAATTTGTGCTTGAAGGGCTTCAAAAAGATGCTTGATGGTTGAAGCTTTAATGGGATTTTTGTGCTTCCATAAACAAGAGATAAGAGTGACATATAGAGAGAGAGAGAATGAAAAAGAAATGAGGGAGAGAGAGAGAGAAAAATGGCCGGCCAACATGAGGGAGGGGAGGAGAGAGAGAGCTTTGACAACTTTTTGGGGAAAAGTTGTCTCCAAAAGTTGTGATGTGATAGGGGTAGGTTTGGGTAGATCTTAGTGTATCACACACACACACACAAGAAATTTTTTATGCATGTGTATTCAATTAACCAAAAAGTGATACTTATATGTATCAAATTAAAATTATACTGTCCCAAATCAAGACCCACATTGGTCCAAAATTACCAAAGAACCCTTATAAAAAAATTCTGGGTTTCTATAGACACCCCTACATTTTGTAATTAAAAAAAATGTGATTGAATTGATTCTTAAATTGGGAAATTGTTGTTATTTATTTGTTTTAAGAAAACTCAAGTTGTTTTGATGAACTTTTTTTTATATAGATTTTGAGAATTCTAAACAAACCCTAACCCCCAATAGCCAATTATTATTTTTGTTGTTCAGGTAGTGCCCCATAGCCAAGCTATGTCGCCACTGTACAACTTTCGCCCCTTGACGCACCACTTTCTTTGAGAAGAGTGCCCGCGGGCACGAGTTCTAAACCTACACAATTCACATATGTAACGTATAAAGCTCAGAAAATACACACACATTACATTCACCTCAGACATGCAAGGGGACTGGAGAAGGGGATTTGAGGCATGAAAGGGGTGCGCAAAGGCCCACACAACCTTACATGCATGACTTTTCATTTGGGGAGAGTCAAACCCCCCACCTCTCCAAAGAGATGTGCAGGTCATATCATTAAGCCACAAGGCCCTCGGTTATTTCAACACAGTAGTTTTATGATGAATACTTGAATATTTAAAGTTTTTAGTACTTAAAATTCAATACTAAATGTTCAATTTTATCTAACAGATTTTAGTCGAACAATTTTTTTTTTCTTCTTTCAAATGCCCTCGCACACGTGCAATTACTAGTTATAAAATATTGGATCGGTCATATGAAAAAGTACAAATTTTTTTTGACTGAATAGATTATAGAGTACTTTCATTTTGGTCTTCATCATTCACAAAAAGCAAACTTTGGCATCGTTGGGGGACTTTAGGTCTTCTGTAGGAAAAGTGTAGAAAAGAGAAATACAGTGAACACCCCTTACAAATACAACAATCAACGTCTGGAATGAACCTTTTTAGGCTTAGTTTGGCCTCCATTTTAGTGCTTATTTTTTTTAAAGTACAATTTCATGTTAATTCATTTGGTAACTAGTTTATGAGCTTTGCAAAAATTAAACTTAGGGCTTTTTTGTGGGAGCTTTTAAAAGCTCCATCCTAGAGCTTTTAAAAGCTCAATGTTACTTTTTGATTTCATGATTTTTTTTAAGAGTAGTGTGTCACTTGTACAAAATCATCGAACAACTTAATAATAAATTTTATAAACTACTTTTAAAAAGCCACATGGGGCCAAACTAAGCCTTAGTATGATACACCATACTACCATCTCTTTCCTTTGAGACACTCCTTCAACTTCTTCCTCTTCCTATTCAAAAACCTCTAAATTATCCAGGACAAAGGACTTACAACGTTACACACTCATCTCTCTCCTGGGTGGCATTGTGGGTCCCGAATAATTTCAGTGGATCCAATAATAGCACCCAAAAGAGAAATAGAGTGTGTTTGTGAAATTTGTTTGTGCCCCTAACATTATTTGAAATTTTGGATTAGAAAAAAAGAAGACCCAACGATCAAAATTCTAAAGACCAAACAATCTCAGGCATTGGTAAAGCACCTTTTGGATCCACGCCCACACCCAGTCCCTGCGTGTAGGAACCACTCTCCTCGTCAACTATTCTCGTGTTCAAACCATTTGGGGGTCGATCTTTTCCTTAAAATGATTTCTCTTTGCCATCCTTTCTTGATGAGTTCCTCAAAAGCCAGTCTAAGAATTCTACAATCGTCAGTGCCATGCCCATTGTCACGATGATAGTAGCAATACTTAACAAAATTTCCATTCCCAGGATTGTAGCAACCTGTAATTTCTAATTCTATATTTTAAATAAAATTATCGGTTTCTATATTATTACTGTGTTATATATACCCGGAGTTAATATAAAATTAACAATAAATAAATAGTACTTGTTTTACTATTCGCAATTTCCATAATCTAATTTCATAAAACCGCAGGTATATATATTTATGCTACATATACCATACCTGACTGTTTGCGAATTATACGCGACAACACGTAAAGACCACGCCCCATAATTGTTCTACAATTTGGATTTAACTCACTTTTAAATATAATATAGTATAAATTTGCATTATTGTTTCCTAATCGTTGGTTTGGGATATTTTTCCTAATTAGAAAGAAAACAAATTAAACTAACTAACGTAACTAACTTAACTAAACTAAACAAACAAGGCCTAAATAAATGGTTGAATTGTGTGATGCGTGTGTGTGTTATTAATGACAACAAGTTTCAACTTGGTTTCCAAGTTTTGGAAGTTGCATATGTACATATATACTACACACACTCCGCTTACTCCCTCACTAGTCACTACTACATAACTCTCACTAACACAACACACAAACTAAATTATAATCAGAGAGAAAGAAGAGAGTTTCAGAGAGGGAGAAGAGAGAACATTGAGGAGAGAGAGTGTCAAGGCGCAAATTTTCATTATTAATAATTCGTAAAATATTATCATATTTTTAGTTTTAACCAATCAACTATAGACATGTGTTAAAGCTCTATTGATATTTCACCTAACAAATTAAACATGTGACTTTAGCAAATTATCTAATTGAAAGACTTTTACCCAACACATTATGCACCTAAATTATTTACCTAAATAATGCGGTGAACCTTAGACATTTCATATATTTCATACATGCATAATGCATATAATTAGTAAGACACACATTTAATACACCTTAACATACGTAATTAACACACAACATATTCCTACTATAGCATAAATATTTGGGGACATTTTGTTATTTAAGAAAAAAAGTAAACTTAAACTTCATTTACTGAAGTACATCATTAACTCTCTTTGCTAAAGTGTATGCTTTCTCTCATGCAAATTAGTTTTTTTTTCACTGCAATTGCTCATTTAATAAAAGTGAAGTTAATGCCATGTTAAACGTATCCCATAATTCACCATATAAATAGTGGTATGAACAGAATTGAGAGAAACAAAATAAGAGAGAGACAGAGAGAGAGAGAGAGAGAGAGAGAGAGAGAGGGAGGGAGAAATTCCCTATAACTCTCTAGAGGTAGTGGTTCCAGTAGTGCTTGCTTGAGTCATTTATCGTGATGGAATATAGAGTCAAAACTACAATTGTCAATCCAGGGTAAATTTTATTTCCAAATGTTTTTATGCATTTTAAGCAAGTACCTTATATTTATGCATTTTTTTAAAAAAAAAATCTGCATTAGACCCTTAGAAGGCCTTCTCAAAGTCTAAAGTTTGAGCAAGGCCAAACAGACCCTAAGTCGTCATTAATAGCAAATTCAAGTTTCAAAGCTAACTTCATTTTTGGGATACATAAAAAGGGCATTTTTGGTATTTCAAAAATATGCAAAATCATTATAAATTATTTCCTACTATTTTCTAAATTTTGGTGAATTTTGGATATCATTTGGTATTTAATTGAATTTTGAATTTATTAAACGGCTATGGAAAATGAATTTTTAACTTTACAATTACTTTTAAAATTGTGTACATTTTCGAAAAATAAGTGACCAGTACCATTGTGACCAAAATAATATTTAGAATATTTGAACACTATTAATCATAACTTTTGAAGAAAGAAATTTGTATCGCTTATTTTGGAGCAAAATTGTTATAGAAAGCTATATATTTTTGATATACTATTGTAACAAACTCCGAATCGAATGTAGTCAATGATGTTAGTTTTATAATAATATAAGGATTATTTTGGGAAGGGAAAATTCAATTTTGATAAAATTGAAAAAATACCCCTGAAAAACTATAAATTACCATTTCGCCCTTATGCCCTAAACGTTAACTAAATTATTTCTTTTTATCACATGTATTATGTAGGACTTGAAGGTTAATTTATTTACAAAAGAAGTATTTTAATTGCCTAGACTACCAAGGTGAGTGATCGTTTACCTTTTATTGGTTCAACTCCTCACTAGTGAATCTTATTCTATTATTTGAACAAGTTTTATTTTAATGATGAAATCGTTGTTCTTTTATTTGTTCTGAAACACGTCGATTCGTTCCATTGAAAGATGTTATCGTATTTGATGTTATTGTAAGTTCTATATTTCTTTGATTTCAATGTCAATTACCACCATTCTAGTTGATTATATTGATTCTATTAAGAATCTACGAGCCCCCTATGTGGGATGATCCATATTGGATCTAAGAGTGGCCTAAAGTTGGCCGACCCTCCTTATTGGGTCTACGAGTGCTTCTGATCAGTTAGCTATTGCGGTATATGTATATGTAAGTGTACGTGAATGAGTGGTTGGTAATTTGAACTTCTAAATATGTATTTGTTATGCTTGTCCTGATGATATTCTACTCTCTCGATATACCGATTATTATGTTGATCTCATTTACCTTTGGTATACAGATTTCTCTTTATGTTCATCTAGGATTACGATTATTCATTGAGTCTTCTACGCCTTTCAGGTAATAAGGGGGATGATGAATATTAAAATATGGTGAGAGATGACTAAATTGGGAAGGATCCTATAGAAGAATAAGAAATTTGAAATTCTTTGAGTCAATATTCAAAGGTTCGAGATAGTCATAAGAATATTATGTAATAAATTTGGATTGACTTGTAATATTATGGTCTTCATGACTTGTATTTGTAATAAAATTTAATTATGTTGCTTCCGCTAGTCTCTGTACAAGTTATAAAGCTTTGGTGGCCGGTCTCGGGCCTTAAATCCACCAAATTGGGTTTTGGGGCGTGACCAGCTTGGTATCAAAGCAATAGTTCTAGGGCTATTAGAAAGCCTCAACTATTTAGTAGGACCGTACACTAAATACCTATACTTAGGTATGGTAAATTCTATTTGGATATAAATGTAAGGTAAGAAATGCTTCTAATTACATTATTGTTATGTAGTCAGAGAAGTATTAACAAGGAGTAAGCTCAACCAACATGGATAAAGCAGCGAATGCTAGATTTGAACGTGTCGAACAAATCATCGAAGAACTGGCTTACGCTGCCCAAGATAGAGTAGCTAATTCTGAGGATTGTAGTAATAGAAGTAAAAATAATGGACAATGGAGAATACGGATAACGGTGGAGAAATTTCAGAAACTACGACCACCAACTTTTGATGGCAGTGCAAACCCTACTAAGGATGAAGCATGGGTCTGTCGGATGGAAAAGATTTTCAAAGTCTTTCCATGTCCCGAGGAAGAGAAAGTAAAGTATGCCACCTTTACCTTTGTATGGGAGGCGGATCATTGGTGGACTACAATGGAGGAAAACGAGCCCGAGATGAGCTGGCAACAATTCTTGGAGGTCTTCTATGGTATGTACTTCCCAGTCTCTATAAAGGAACAGAAGGCTAAGGATTTCATTAACCTAAAGCAGGAAAACATGACGGTACTCTAATATGCTACGGAGATCTCTACCTTATCCCGTTTTGCCATGTATCGAATCCCTATAGGGGAGAAAAAGGCAAAAAAATTTGAAGATGGCCGGCAAATCCACATATGCAGCAAGGTAGAAATGTTCAAGCTCAAGTTATACAAGGAGGTGCTAGACTGTGCTCCCGTGGCTAAAAGAACAAGCTTGGAACTTCAGAAAAATCAAGACAATTTTAAAAGACAATCAAGTAACCAGGGAAAAGGACAAGGAAATACCAAGAGACAGTTTACGGGAAAGTCTAGTACAGGTTCCAACTCTCAGAACAAGGGTAGACCACTGGGTAGAACCATATCTCCATGCAAAACATGTGGGAAGATGCAATGGTGTATCTGTCAAATGAGTACAGGAGCATGCAACAAGTGTGGGAAAATAAGTCATATGATCCGAGAATGCCCAACATGGAAGACTTGGAAGGAAGTTGTCCCAGTTGCCACTCCAACCAACCAACCAACGTCCGGCTCAAAATTAGGGGAACCAAGGGAAGAATCAACAACGCCAGGGACGGTATTTTTCTTAGTCCCAAGTGGTGAGGCTACAACTGATACTGTGGTAGCAAGTACTATTTCTATTTGTGGTATTGATGCTCATATGCTTATGGACTCAGGATCTACTCATTCATTTGTATCACCATATTTTGCCTCAAAATTCAATAAGTCACCAGAGCCTTTAGGTTATGACCTATCCGTCGTAACTCCCACTAGAAATTCTATGATTGGTACCTTAGTGTATCGATCCTGGAACATCATAATAAGTAATGTACCATTACTTGTAGACCTAATACCTTTAGAGATTCAAGGTTTTGATGTCATCTTAGGTATAGATTGGTTATCTTAGGTATATGCTACTATCGATTGCATTACAAAGAGAGTCAATTTCCAAATTCCTGATCGACCCGACTTCTCTTTTGAAGGAAAGGGTGCATTGTTACCTCCTACGTGTCTTATCTCCTCCATGAAAGCCAATAAATTACTTAAGAAAGGATGTCAAGGTTATCTGTGTATCATTCTAGAAGATTCGCCTGTAGAAGTAACTTTGGAATATATCTAAGTGGTAAGGGAATTTCCAGACATCTTTATAGATGACTTGCCTAACATTCTGATCGATAGAGAGATTGAATTCACTATTGATCTTGTTCCAAATACCCAACCAATTTCGAAGACCCCTTATCGTATGGCTCCACTGGAACTGATAGAGTTAGAGACACAGTTACAAGAATTATTGGATAAAGGTTTTATTAGACCTAGCACTTCTCCCTGTGGTGCACCTGTTCTATTTGTGAAGAAGAAAGATAGGACTATGAGGTTATGTGTCGATTACCGCGAGTTGAACAAGGTAACAATAAAGAATCGATATCCTCTTCCAAGGATTGACGATTTATTCGATCAATTACAAGGAGCAAAAGTGTTCTCAAAGAATGATTTGAGATCAGGTTACCATCAATTGAAGATTAAAGTAGAAGATGTAGAAAAGACGACTTTTCAAACTAGATATGGTCATATGAATTTCTAGTATTGCCTTTTAGTGTTACCAATGTTCCTGCTGCATTCATGGATTTGATGAATTGAGTGTTTAAACCCTATCTCGATGATTTTGTAATAGTATTC
This sequence comes from Hydrangea macrophylla, assembly GCA_033977485.1. Lineage (NCBI taxonomy): Eukaryota > Viridiplantae > Streptophyta > Magnoliopsida > Cornales > Hydrangeaceae > Hydrangea > Hydrangea macrophylla. Next base: position 76,826,426 of record CM066999.1, on the reverse strand, counting down.
ATTGATGATATACTTATATATTCTAAGAGTCTTGAAGAGTATGAACGTCATTTGAGGACGGTACTAGAGACACTGAGAGATTGTCAACTATTTGCAAAATTCAAGAAATGTGAATTTTGGCTTCCAAAGATTTCTTTCTTGGGGCATGTGATCTCAAAGAAGGCGTATCAATTGCACCACAGAAGGTGGTGGCGATCATGTTGGCCGAGACCAACAACGTGACAGTGTACGTAGTTCCTAGATTTGGCGGGATATTATCGAAGATTTGTCAAAGACTTATCCAAGATAGCTGGGCCAATGAGTTAATTGACGCAGAAGGGCATACCTTTTGAATGGACTGATGATTGTGAGCAATGCTTCCAAGAGTTGAAGAACATATTGGTTTATGCACCAATTTTAAGCATACCTACTGAACAAGGTGGGTTCGTGATCTATAGTGATGCTTCCCATCAAGGATTGGGATGTGTTCTAATGCAATTGGTAAAGTTATTGTATATGCATCCCGATAGCTTAAAATTCATAAAAAGACTACCCTACTCACGACATGAAACTACCCGCAGTGGTGTTCGCCTAAAGATTTGGTGTCATTACCTATATGGTGAAATATGTGAGATTTTCACAGATCATAAGAGTTTAAGTATCTATTCTCTTAGAAGGAACTGAATATGAGGCAATGAATATGGCTTGAGTTAATGAAAGACTACGATCTTGATATTCAATATCATCCCAGTAAGGCTAATATTATAGCTGGTGCTTTAAGTAAAAAATCTTCAGGAAATCTGGCTTCCTTGCTCACTACACAACAACAATTGATCAAAGACTTTGAAAGATTAGAAATAGAAGTTGCCTCTTGATGATGCCAAAATTTGGACAAGAGAGAGTAAGAAGAATGAGACAAGAATTTGTATGTGGTTCGGTCATGTTAATTAAGGAACCTACATCCACATGGTGTGTCGGAGCACTTGCACTAACAGATCACTGGCGGCCTTTGGTGAGCCAAACAAAGGAGGGCATGTAATACCCTGTATTTTTGGTATATTAATAAGACCCGGTATTTCATTTCTATACTCTTATAAACTTTCTCTTCCTTTTGGTAAATTTTGATACCAATCGATTGATAAGTTTCCCAATCGATTGACACTTTTTGATACCAATCGATTGACATTCAACCGACTAAAAGTGATGACGTGTCATTATCCCAATCGATTGCCATTCATCCCAATCGATTGACATTTTTTTCCAATCGATTGACTACAAATATCTGTTGCCAATCGATTGAACTTAGTCCCAATCGATTGACATAACCTGAGACAAGTTTTCTTCTTTCCTTCAACTTTAAACGTGTGGCACTCTTAACCCCTATATATACTCGTCCATATTTATGGCCTTGGGTCATTTTGGCAGCCTTGAGAGAGAGAGAGAGAGACATACCTCTTATGAGATATATACATACATATATCTATCTATATATCTATATCTATATACACACACACACTGCCTTGGCAGCTGGAAGAAGACGAAGGGGAGGACAAGAAGAAGAAAGGAGGAAGAAGGAGAGACAGAGAGAGGGCTGGACAGAAAAGAAAGAAGGAGGAAAGAGAGAGCTTGGAGATTTCAAGCTTTGAACACACCCAAACGCACCCTAAGTGAGTTCTAACTCACTTGGTCCCTCTATATGAAGTTTATATAAGTTATTATGAAAGTTTAGATGGGTTAAATGCTTGTAGTGTACGTTTATATATGTTGTTTTTACAATCTGCTGGAGAAGACGTAGTGCCAATCGATTGACATAATCTCAATTGATTGACATCAGTTGTATACCAATCGATTGAATAGGATTTCAATCGATTGACATCCCAATCGATTGAATAGGATTTCAATCGATTGACACTTTTCAGATACCAATCGATTGACATGTTCTCAATCGATTGATATGATTTTGATACCAATCGATTGAACTTAGTCCCAATCGATTGACATGATCAGAACATGGTTTCCTTTGCCTATTTATTATATAAGAGGTTTAGTTGTTCGATTTCAAATTCGGAATTCCATTATGCGACTATGGGGTAGACAGGAGTAATGTGACACCAAAGATTTATGGATAATGAATAAAAAGTAATATGAAGACGTGGGTGACGTGTTGTTCTGATATAATTTGATGTCCGTTTTCTTTTAATCCGAGTAGTCAGGCCACATTGGGAATTGTCATGTGTCGATGTAGAATGGAACGTAAGTAGGTTTGGTAAGTTCTGGGAATGGTACGTGGATGGACGATTGGTCATGATATGCTCTTAAAAGCGGTGAACCGAATACATGGTTCTTAAAAGCGGTGAGTTAGACCAAGAAGTCTTAAGATAAACTGGATGATCTGTGATATGCTCTTAAAAGCGGTGAACAGGACCATTGTTCTTAAAAGCGGTGAGCTGGGATCACTAGTAGATGACGTTGAGTCGTGGCAATAGATTGATATGCCTTGTTCGAAACATTATATCCCTGAAATGCGGTGAATAGGACCATTGTTCTTAAAAGCTGGGGACAGACTGACGTGGAGTCCATGACATGCGGTGAGCAGGATATATTGCTCTTAAAAGCGATGGACAGAATAAGGGTGTATCCCTAGAGTTAAACGATTGAGTCTGTTCATGGAAATCAGAGTCTGTTGAGTTCGGTATTTGAGTAAAAAGACGATAAGGGTCGGTTTACAAGAATGAATAGAGGAACAAGATAATGTTATCCTTATAATAAGATGTTAACTCGTATTTTCATAAGCTCGTGTTTACTTCAGATAATTGGTACCTCGTTAGTTTATGCTCACTCAGCTCTCAGTAAGCTGACGGCCTTTTATTGCCTGGACTTTCCCCGTCCAGAATATCCTGCCCCTTATTCTGCAGGTAAGGACCAGTACACTGATGACTATTATCCAGAGGAGGGCCCCACCGATGACGGTTATGCCAGGAAGGATTATCCTTATGCCAGTTGAAGACTGAAGATGTTATAGTTAGATTTCTTTTCGGTTGTTCTGTTAAACCTTTTGTTAGCGGGTACTTGGGCATTTGTTGTCTTCAGACCTGTTGTGATCCTGTGGACCATACTCTGATATTTTGTAATAGTTAGCACTGTGTGTTATTCTCAGTTGTTTACTGTTGTTTTTTTTTGGACTAGTACTGCGTGGTGTGGATTATTAGTGACTTTCACCTGTCATTCCTTATGGACCCATAAAGGAAATTTATTTTTCTCTATTTATGCTGCTCCGGGGCGTGACAGGGTTTTTGGTATCAGAGCCTGCGTTTGGTACTCTAGGTTGTGATACTTTTGTTCACTAAGTATTTCCACACCATTTGGTCCTAGTATGATAGAATTTCTTTGAGATAAGATATGAGTATAAGATAAGTTCGTCTTTCTGACGATAGATAGTTTCCTTTGCAGGATAGCATGGATCCGGAGTTTCACCAGTTTGTGACTGATGCTTATGGAGGACATATTATCCATGGAGATACCGTGGAGCCAGCTGACCCAGAGTTTTATCGTGAGCGTGTGTGCCAGATAGCTAGTCCACATTTAGAGGAGGACATGTGGAGAGCGCTTTATGTGACCAGGAGTACTCACCCGACACAGATGCGCATGGATGCTTACCATACTGCGAGGGTCGGTAGAGACATTTGCCAGGAAATGTTACGACTAGTTTTGAGTAAACCAGAGATGGATGAGATTGAGTTGAGAGCCATTGTAGCCGGTCCACCAGAGCCTGTAATTGCACCAGCTCCAGCAGCCTCACCATCACCAGTGCCCGACGTACCCGTCCCAGAGCCAGAGCCTGAGCCGATTGAGGATGAGGAGGATCTAGAGCTTGAGGATGAGCATCCCGATGAGGACATGGATGGAGATGGAGAAGAGGAGCCGATAGATGATGAGGACCCAGTGGAGGATGAGCATGCATACGATGCAGATGATGATGAACCTGAGGATGACCCCGAAGAGCCAGAGTTTGAGCCAGAGGATCCAGTACCAGACCCAGAGGCTATGGAGGCAGACGTAGTAGTAGATGAGGAGGATGACCCCGAGGAGATAGTTGTGCCAGAGGTACCCATTGTGCTTCAGATACCAGCTGGACCCATTATGCATATGGCAGTCATGGCCGATATGGCAGTAGGATGGATAGCTCAGATGGTAGCACAACCAGCAGATTTTGTTATGGGAGAGGTGGCTATAGCAGGAGCTCTTGACATAGCTGACGGTTTTGCTGCAGTAGCTGTTGATGTCGCTAACCAGGCGATAGCAGACGTGATGGAGGACGATGATGCAGAGATGATAGAGGATTGGGATATAGGGGTAGTAGTCGGGGATCTTGTCGCACCAGTTGAGGATGATCCACTCGAGGAGATGGATATAGACCCAGAGGACGAGGCACCACCAGCAGGATCAGATACTGACAACTTTTGAGTCAGGATCGGCAGGGTGTAGATTTTGTTAGTTTATATTAGGACATGTTATCCACCAGATTTTTGGGAGCTTGAGAGATAGCTATTGACCATAGCTTTGTATAGTATTAGCTGACGTTAGTTGTTGTAACTCTTGTCCCATATGGTACACGGTTTTACTAGTGTGTACTATACGGTACATCTTTTGATATATATATATATATATACGAGCGGTACTTTTATTATTGTTTGGTTGTTGCGTTGTGCTGTGTTGTTTAGTAGAATGGTTAGTTTTGTTGTTTCTTGTTCTATCTTGAGTTCGTTTCTACGAGAAGACTTTCAGCTGATCCATATGTCTCTTGTAGGCGATACTCGTTAGCATCATGGTAGGACCCTTGAGAAATCACCAAGCACGTAATGGAGCACCTATTCCGGAAGGGATGGATCCGACGGGAATTTTCGAAGCATTTATGCAGAGGATGGAGCATGTGGGGGATACATATAATCACTCCACCCACCAAAGACCTCTTATACCCCCGCCACCAAGACAGACTGGAGATAAGCTGTTAGCAAATTTTCGTGGGTTACGTCCCGAAAAGTTCGATGGACTAACAGAACCATGGAAAGCAGAACAATGGATAAGAGAGATGGAGTTAATATTTGAAGCATTGGAATGCAACGAACAAGAGAAACGTCATCTTGCTACGTTTCAGCTCACTTATGCCGCCGCAGATTGGTGGGAAGCTGAGCAAGCCACTATTGGGATCGATGCCGCTAGAGCTATGTCGTGGGAGACATTCAAAGGCAGATTTTTGGATAAGTATTTTCCAGAAGATGAGAGAGATCAACAGGAAAGGAACTTTCTCAATTTGATCCAAGGAGGATGGAATGTACGGGAATACACAACACAATTCGAGCATTTATCCAGATTTGCTCAGCATATGATAGACACTCCGCAGAAGAAGGTGAAAAGATTTCACCAAGGACTGAACCCCCACCTCAGACATATGATGGTTGGTCATCTGAACCAGTCGTATGAGGAAATTGTTAGATTTGCTACAGGATTAGAAAAGGATGCTAATCCAGTACCGCAATCACAGACAAATCGACCTCAGTCGTCACGAGGGTTTCAACAGAGGAATTTCCATAATCGACCACCGAGAAATACCCAAGGATGGAGACCTCAGGAAAATTTTCAAGGAAACAAGAGAATCTGGGAAGGAGCCAGGAAACCTCAGCAAGGTTATAATCGACCCCAGCAAAATCAACAGCGAGAACTACAGCCGCAGGCATTACTAACAGCCCCACCAAGCAATAGTGGAGGATGTTTTAATTGTGGAAAGCCCGGACATATCGCAAGGAACTGCACCATCTACAGACCTAATCGCAGGCCAGATATCGTCTGTCGCAACTGCAACAAACCAGGACACTTGAGCAAGGATTGTCGTGCACCACGAGGAGGATACTACGGGGCACCAGTGCAAGGAATTCAAGGACCTCCTAATCAGACAAGGATGAATGCTATTATTCCAGGAGAAGCAGGCTTTAATGCTAATGAGCAGCAACATTTGGAAGGTACACTTGTACTCTTTCATAGTCTAGTTAAAGCTTTATTTGATACTAGAGCCGCACGTTCTTTTATTGCTGTTAAGATTGTGCGTCAATTGGGTTTAGAACCCCAGACACTTGAGTCAACACTGAATGCTGTTTCACCATTGGGAGTGACAGTTAAGTTGAGTAAAGTGTGTAAAGATTATCCATTGACTTTGGGAGATAGGAATCTTCCAGCAGACTTGGTAGTTCTGTCGATGTCAGAATTCGATGTTATCCTAGGGATGGATTGGTTAACTAAATATGGTGCCAATTTGGATTGCCCTACTAGGACGATTGTATTTCCAATACAAGGAAAGCCGACGATCAGATTTCAGTGTCAACCAACAAGCGACCTGTTTCTTACGAGTGGTTTGGCTACGATCATTAGTACGAGTACGGAGCTTACGATGGATCAAATTCCTATTGCACTAGACTTTCTAGATGTATTTCAGGATATTAAAGGACTTCCACCGAAAAGAGAAATAGACTTCTGCGTGGAATTAGTACCTGGTACATTGCCTATTTCTAAGACTCCATATAGGATGGCACCAACCGAGATGTTGGAACTGAAAAAGCAAGTTCAAGAACTCGAGGATCTAGGATTTGTTCGTCCGAGTACGTCGCCTTGGGGAGCACCAATTCTGTTTGTAAAGAAGAAGGACGGAACACTTCGACTCTGTATAGACTACAGGGAGTTGAACAAGGTTACGATTAAGAATAGATATCCGTTACCTCGGATAGATGATCTATTCGACCAGTTACAAGGATCTAGGATCTTTTCCAAGATCGATTTACATTCAAGATACCACCAATTGTTAGTTCGACCAGAGGATGTATCGAAGACTGCATTCAGGACAAGATATGGGCATTACGAGTTTCTAGTTATGCCTTTTGGATTGACGAATGCGCCAGCAGTATTTATGGACTTGATGAATAGAGTATTCAGACTATATCTGGATAAATTCATTATTGTGTTCATTGATGATATACTGATCTACTCAAAGACAGAAGAGGAACACAAGGAGCATTTACAAGTTGCCTTGCAGACACTTCAAGATAGCAAGTTGTATGCAAAGTTCAGCAAGTGTGAGTTTTGGCTACAGGAAGTCAAATTCTTGGGACATGTTATATCTCGGGAAGGTATTTCGGTAGACTCATCTAAGATTGATGCAGTCTTAAGCTGGAACAGACCGACGAATGCGACCGAAGTCAGAAGTTTCCTCAGTTTAGCAGGATATTACAGAAGATTTGTCGAAGGATTTTCCAAGATAGCAGGACCCTTGACAAACTTAATAAGGAAGGAGACGAAGTACGAATGGACAGACAAGCATGAGGGTGCATTTCAGGAGTTAAAAGAAAGATTGACTTCTGCACCAGTACTCGCATTACCTAAGAGTGGAGAAAAGTATGTGATCTACAGTGATGCATCGTACCAAGGACTCGGGTGTGTGCTTATGCAAGATGGAAATGTTATCGCATATGGATCAAGATAATTGAAGGTACATGAGAAAAATTATCCTACGCATGATCTGGAATTAGCAGCAATAGTGTTTGCATTGAAAATTTGGAGACACTATCTCTATGGAGAAAAGTTTGATCTATTTTCCGATCATAAGAGCTTGAAGTATTTGTTCTCTCAAAAGGAGTTGAATATGCGACAACGAAGGTGGATGGAATTACTCAAAGACTATGAATTTTCTTTGCAATACCATCCCGGCAAAGCAAACGTAGTAGCAGACGCTTTGAGCCGTAAACCTCGGCTAGTGATCGCTGCATTACTAATTAGAGAATGGAGAGCATTGGAAGAAATTGCTGAATTTGATCTTCAGCCAGTGGAGCCAATGAAAGGACAACATTTTGGATGTCTTATGGTACAACCGACTTTGATCAGTCGTATCATAGAGGCTCAACAGACAGCAAAGGATTTGAAGTTATGGTTCGCCAAGATGTCAGCCAAGGAACCAGAAGTCTGGAGTATTAGTACCGACGGAGCTTTACGATGTAAAGGTAGACTCTGTGTACCTAATGAAGAAAGTCTCCGAAAAGACATATTGGATGAAGCTCATAAGTCACGGATGACGATTCATCCCGGAAGTACGAAGATGTACAAGGACTTGAAGAGAAGTTTTTGGTGGGAAGGAATGAAGCGAGAAGTGGCTGAGTATGTAGCTTAGTGTCTTACTTGTAAACAAGTAAAGGCAGAACATCAGAAACCACCTGGACTTCTACAGCCGTTACCTATTCCTCAATGGAAATGGGAACACATAACCATGGATTTCGTGGTAGGATTGCCGAAGTCACAGCAGAATCACGATGCTATATGGGTAATCGTGGATCGACTTACTAAGATGGCACATTTTATTGCCTATAGCATGACGTATTCAGTAGAACGTTTGAGCCGAATGTATCTACAACACGTTGTACGATTACATGGAGTGCCTGTATCTATTGTGTCAGACCGAGATTCGCGTTTTACTGCAGAATTTTGGAAGAGTCTCTAGACAGCGATGGGAATGACATTGAATTTGAGTTCAGCTTTTTATCCGCAGACCGATAGACAGACTGAAAGAATTAATCAAGTGATGGAAGATATGTTACGTGCGCGTGTCATTGATTTTGAGAGTACTTGGGAGATACACTTACCTTTGATCGAGTTCGCCTATAATAATAGTTATCATTCGAGCATAGATATGGTGCCATTCGAAGCTTTGTACCGAAGACCTTGCCGATCGCCGCTATGTTGGACCGAAGTCGAAGATAGTCAACTTCTTGGGCCAGAAATGGTACGGGAAACCAGTGAAAAGATTCAAGTCGTACGTGAGAAGATGAAGACAGCCCAGACCAGATACAAGAGTTATGCTGACAAGCGACGCAAAGACTTGGAGTTTGCCGTTGGAGATCACGTATTACTCAAGGTTTCACCTGTTCAAGGAATCGTTAGATTTGGTCAGAAAAGGGGCAAATTATCGCCACGTTTCATCGGACCATTCGAAATCCTAGAGTGTATTGGGAAGGTTGCTTATCGCCTTGCGTTGCCGCCAAAGATGTCAGGAGTGCACAACGTTTTTTACATCAGTATGCTGAGGAAGTGTGTTCACAACCCAGCGCATGAGATCAACTTTGAGGATATCGAAGTCAACAGCGACGTTACGTTCAATGAAGGACCTGTTCGTATTCTAGATCGAGGAATCAAGAAACTCAGGAACAAGGAGATTCCGTTAGTCAAAATTCAGTGGAAACATCATGATGAAGAAGAAGCTTCGTGGGAACTAGAGTCAGAGATGCGCGAGAAGTTTTCGTTTTTATTTTAAACCTTGTTGCTTTTAATTTCGAGGACGAAATCTTTTGTTGAGTGGTGGATGATGTAATACCCTGTATTTTTGGTATATTAATAAGATCCGGTATTTCATTTCTATACTCGTATAAACTTTCTCTTCCTTTTGGTAAATTTTGATACCAATCGATTGATAAGTTTCCCAATCGATTGACACTTTTTGATACCAATCGATTGATAAGTATCCCAATCGATTGACATTCAACCGACTAAAAGTGATGACGTGTCATTATCCCAATCGATTGCCATTCATCCCAATCGATTGACATTTTTTTCCAATCGATTGACTATAAATATCTGTTGCCAATCGATTGAACTTAGTCCCAATCGATTGACATAACCTGAGATAAGTTTTCTTCTTTCCTTCAGCTTTAAACGTGTGGCACTCATAACCCCTATATATACTCGTCCATATTTATGGCCTTGGGTCATTTTGGCAGCCTTGAGAGAGAGAGAGAGACATACCTCTTACGAGATATATACATACATACATATATCTATCTATATATCTATATCTATATACACACACACACTGCCTTGGCAGCTGGAAGAAGACGAAGGGGAGGACAAGAAGAAGAAAGGAGGAAGAAGGAGAGACAGAGAGAGGGCTGGACAGAAAAGAAAGAAGGAGGAAAGAGAGAGCTTGGAGATTTCAAGCTTTGAACACACCCAAACGCACCCTAAGTGAGTTCTAACTCACTTGGTCCCTCTATATGAAGTTTATATAAGTTATTATGAAAGTTTAGATGGGTTAAATGCTTGTAGTGTACGTTTATATATGCTATTTTTACAATCTGCTGGAGAAGACGTAGTGCCAATCGATTGACATAATCTCAATCGATTGACATCAATTGTATACCAATCGATTGAATAGGATTTCAATCGATTGACATCCCAATCGATTGAATAGGATTTCAATCGATTGACACTTTTCAGATACCAATCGATTGACATGTTCTCAATCGATTGATATGATTTTGATACCAATCGATTGAACTTAGTCCCAATCGATTGACATGATCAGAACATGGTTTCCTTTGCCTATTTATTATATAAGAGGTTTAGTTGTTCGATTTCAAATTCGGAATTCCATTATGCGACTATGGGGTAGACAGGAGTAATGTGACACCAAAGATTTATGGATAATGAATAAAAAGTAATATGAAGACGTGGGTGACGTGTTGTTCTGATATAATTTGATGTCCGTTTTCTTTTAATCCGAGTAGTCAGGCCACATTGGGAATTGTCATGTGTCAATGTAGAATGGAACGTAAGTAGGTTTGGTAAGTTCTGGGAATGGTACGTGGATGGACGATTGGTCATGATATGCTCTTAAAAGCGGTGAACCGGATACATGGTTCTTAAAAGCGGTGAGCTGGACCAAGAAGTCTTAAGATAGACTGGATGATCTGTGATATGCTCTTAAAAGCGGTGAACAGGACCATTGTTCTTAAAAGCGGTGAGCTGGGATCACTAGTAGATGACGTTGAGTCGTGGCAATAGATTGATATGCCTTGTTCGAAACGTTATATCCCTGAAATGCGGTGAACAGGACCATTGTTCTTAAAAGCTGGGGACAGATTGACGTGGAGTCCATGACATGCGGTGAGCAGGATATATTGCTCTTAAAAGCGATGGACAGAATAAGGGTGTATCCCTAGAGTTAAACGATTGAGTCTGTTCATGGAAATCAGAGTCTGTTGAGTTCGGTATTTGAGTAACAAGACGATAAGGGTCGGTTTACAAGAATGAATAGAGGAACAAGATAATGTTATCCTTATAATAAGATGTTAACTCGTATTTTCATAAGCTCGTGTTTACTTCAGATAATTGGTACCTCGTTAGTTTATGCTCACTCAGCTCTCAGTAAGCTGACGGCCTTTTATTGCCTGGACTTTCCCCGTCCAGAATATCCTGCCCCTTATTTTGCAGGTAAGGACCAGTACACTGATGACTATTATCCAGAGGAGGGCCCCACCGATGACGGTTACGCCAGGAAGGATTATCCTTATGCCAGTTGAAGACTGAAGATGTGATAGTTAGATTTCTTTTCGGTTGTTCTGTTAAACCTTTTGTTAGCGGGTACTTGGGCATTTGTTGTCTTCAGACCTGTTGTGATCCTGTGGACCATACTCTGATATTTTGTAATAGTTAGCACTGTGTGTTATTCTCAGTTGTTTACTGTTGTTTTTTTTTTTTGGACTAGTACTGCGTGGTGTGGATTATTAGTGACTTTCACCTGTCATTCCTTATGGACCCATAAAGGAAATTTATTTTTCTCTATTTATGCTGCTCCGGGGCGTGACAGGGCAGCACTACCAGAGATCGGCCAAGTATATGCGTATGAATTACATAATTGCTATTCTCTAAGATGAGAATGCTCTTTTTTCCTGGAGAGGGTGAGTGACCTCTTTTATAGATACAAGAGTCCACTCGTACAAGGTAAGTAATTTGATATGGCAATATATGATTACAATTGACTAGCACAAATCATGGAGGTTTCCTAATAAGATTAGGAAATACCTCTCTCTTAGTCTTTTAGCTTAATGAGGAAACTGTCCATAACCTCCTGAGTAGGGATATGCGTTGTAGGCCCGTCCGCTGATATGAGAGGGGCCCGTGTTGTATTCCCCATTAGAAATGGTCGGGATACACTGAACGATTCTGGGTAGCATCCTTCGGGATTACCACGTAGTGACTCACTGCTACTGGGTGGCTAGGCATTTCCCGCTGAGTGGCGGAGGTACTCTCATTAGAGATTTTCAGGCGTATCAGCTGCCCCGCATTTCCAAGGCTAAGCAGGTGTTGCATCGGATGTGGCTTGGAAATTTGAATAAGATGGGAAAATTGCACGGTAAAACTGTCCGAGATCAACCGTCCGTCTTGATCATCCGGGCAGCAAATCGGAGCTGCCCGGGCCCCAGGTTGGCAACTCGGGGGCCCGAGATTCGGGTTGCCACCTGTTCAGCAGAAGTTGGTTCGATCAAGATCTAACCAGGACGTAACCAAACAGTCACATCATAACCAAGATGTCATGTCATGCATTGAATACGCACGCCTTTTGAGGCATCGCTTGGGTTGCTCGAGGCGACAGCTGGCTGTGTTTTGGCAGGAGTTATGCAAGACTGCTAGATCTGGATTGATCTAGACCATTTTTGCTGCCTATATAAGGAACACTTGTGCATTTTCATTGTTCCTATTGTCCATCTACTGAGTCTACCAAGCAGTCCGAGATAAAAAAAAAAGCACCCAGTCAAGGCCCGCCGAGCTCGTTCCTGCGTTTTTTCCTGTATATCTTCATTTCTCCAGCCTTGTAATTCGTTGTATTCCTCTCCTCTTCTTTTTTTTCTTATTCCTGAGTGAGGCTGGAGAATAGGAACCCACTAGGGCTAGAGAGGGATTGGGATTTTTTCTTTCTGAGGTTTTACTCCTTCCTCAGATTTGGTAGTGCAAGAGAACAGTTGAACTGGTCGGGGTGCCCTGGGGTGGTTATATCTGAGTGCTACTTCACATTGAAAACCTTATACCTTTTGCCCTTTAGGCTTTTAGTACTACTCCCCGCCCTTATATCTTAGACTTGGAGTCCCTGACCCTTACTTAGGACGTCAGTTACTCCCTCGCCCAATTATAGGAGTCTTAGCGATGTATAACTCTGGTTTCAACTCATCATCCTAATCGGAGGACGAACAATCCAGGTCAGGTACTCCGGACACCAGCCTCGACCCTCCGTCCCTCTCTCCTTCTGATCACCATAATGAGGGCAGGATTCCCACCATGGCACTTAACGTAGGATTGAGCTAGGCCCATGTTGAGATTCTTGAGCCGGGGAGGCTGAAAATGAAAAGTCGACCTCAGGTGGCTCGGAGGTCTATTCTCCTGCATGGGAACCTCCAACAGTCTAGGTGCACCAGACTTAGCCAGGATTAGGAAGAAATTTGCCTACTTCGACGGCTTCTCCTTGGCTGTGCCGAACTATGATGCATATGTTCCCCAGTCGGGGTATACCACACTCTACGAGGATGCGCTCCTCGCACGTCTTCGCCTACCTCTTCATCCCCTCGCACCGGACTTGCTGATTTACTTAGGTATCGCCCTTGGGTAGCTTGCCCCGAATGGATGGAGGTTCCTGATGGGGGCCATATCCCTGTGGCCCCAAGTGTTTAGGTATGAGCTCATCCTCCACGAGTTTCTGTGGACATACCGGTTGTCCCCATTATATAGGGAGGTTGGATTCTTTTCTTTGAGTGCCCGGCAAGGGTGGAAGATCTTGGAGAATGCCCCCAGCAATAACAAGGGTTGGAAGAGAAAGTTCTTCCGAGTGTCCACTCTTGGGCATAGTGTAGAGGCCCCGGGAATCCCCATAAGGATAACCTGGGCACGCAAGCTGAGAAGTAAGCCGTGCCTTTACTTTTCTTTTGTACTTTCTTTCCACTACAGCAGTATAGGCAAACTTTTTCTTCTTTCTCTCTCTCACTCTCTCTCTCTCTCTCTCTCTTTTGTTCTTGCAGTGGGATCGACCGACCCGCCAAACCTCTTGGAAGAGTTCCAGAACTGAATAAGGGTACTAGCCTAGGCTCCCACGAACATCGTTGATGTGTTGTCTCGGGCGGGGGAGCCCGTGGTTACATACCGTCTGTACAAAGTTCTCACTACCCCAATCTTCCCTCCTATCATCGCTGGTGAGTCTCAAAGTTGTACTAACTTCTCATCTTCTTGACATCTGTATCTTAGTCGGTCACCTTCAGGCTAACTTTTTTATGTTTTGTCACAAAGATGGATTCTAGGGATGTAGCTACCTTGAAGGAGAAGGAGGCTGCGCTGGCCACCCGGGCTGGCAAAGGAGGAAGATACAGGGTCCCACTAAGGGCCAACAACTGAAAAGGCTTCACCAGGGGACCTACACAGAAGTTGTCGGGACATCAGCTCCCGGAGTGACTGTCACTGTTCCCCCCACATGCCTTGCTGACACTATACCGACCGGGGCATTGACTCCCCAAGTTACGGCTTGCGCCCTCCAAGCTACACGGGGTTTTCAGTGGGGATGCTAGTGGTGGAGACATCGGATGACGTTTGGGCGAGGGTTTGGCCCGGGCTGTTACAGAGCTAGATTGACCGGTGCTGCGGTTTGGACCCCGAGGCCCTGATTGGATGGCTGTATAGCATCAGCAACATGGTAAGTAACTTCATATGCAATTTTCCTTGTTTTTATGCTCGGAGTGGCTGAGAGACTGGCTTCTGCTGAGGCCACCTTGGCTACGGAGAAAGTGGCGCGGGAGGCTTCGGATTTCGCTTGCCCTAGTCCTGGAATTGGCATAAGCCCAAAAAGATCTGGCAGGCGAACTGGCAACCCGGAAGCCTACAGAATCCGGGAAGCCAACTGCTGAGGGCGGGAAGGCTGCTGCAAAGGCTATGAAGGAGGCTGCAGAAGCCAAGAAGCTTGCTCTTTTGAGGTCATCGCTGCTTAGGAGGCGGGGGTGAAGGACGCAGAGGAGGAGTTTAAGGCTGGCTTTCTCACGGGCTACACTGACCTGACCCAGTGGACGACTGCCAACCATCCAACTGAGTCTGACTACTAGAAGGAGGAGCAGGCTGCAGAGGGGACAACCACTAAAGACGCGCAGGCTGAGGACACTGCTAAAGATGCTCTGGCTGACACTGCTACCATGGATGAAGTGGTCATGGTAGACGACTCTTAGTCCCCAGCCTGTCCCTTTTTTTTGGGAGTCTGCTATAATTGCCCCCTAGGCATTGTACTTATCTTTTTGAACAAGTAATGAAAAGGCACTCTGAGGTCACCTTTTGCAGCGACTGTTTGTGTTCTTGTACTTCTGCCTATGTTTGTTTATAATTGCCTGTGTTTGACCAGTTGTGAGCCTTGTAGAAACCCCGCCTTAGCAAAAGGTTTAGGACTACACTGGTAGGGAACACTTAGTCTTTAAGGGACCTATAGCAAATTTAAGTTCTCTGAGCCATTGATGGCTAGGTAGTTTCTAAGTCTGTAGTCCCCGCCCGGGGTATTGAAGGAATTTTCCTATTTCTACCCCTAGGCGATTAATTCTGGGCATTGTAGGCACATAGGAATGTTTTAGGGGTTGATTCCAAGTCCTGTTAGTGCTTGGTGTGATTTCCTATTTTAGTTCAATATTCCTCTTGCCCCCCAAGCTTTTGCTAAGGCGGGCGTTCATGGAAGAAGTGACTATAGGGAACCGACCTAGAATGTTGGTAGTTCTAAGGTCTTTTTAGGTTTTCTATCATCAGTCACCTAGGGGGATTGTCCCCCATCATAGGTTATGGACCTAAGCCAAACTGATGCCTCGGGCGTGATCCCAAGGCGTGATCCCGAGGTCTTTTTGGTGTCATGGAACACTGGCAAGGAACACTTTTTAGAAAATAAAAAGCTTTTATTCAAACTAAAAAATTGCTCGAAAAGAGCTACAACTTTGTGTAAACATAAATCCCAAACCAGTTCTATCCCACAGCTTACTAAACATACTTCCGGAGAGGCTCCACATTCCAAGGGTGTGATAGGCCCTGTCCATCTAGCGTTTGCAACCAGTAGGTTCCTGGTCAATTAACTCGGGTAACCTTGTAGGGCCCTTCACATTTGGTCCCAACTTTCCATAGCTGGGGATCCTAGTTGACTGATTCACTACTTTTAGGACGAGGTCCCACACCTTGAAGCTGCAGTGTTTGACCTTGTTGTTAAAGTACCGTGAGACCCACTGCTTGTAGGCTGTGACTTTCAGATATGTCCAGTCCCTTTTCTTTTTTATGAGGTTGAGTTTTCCCCTAAGGGCTTCCTCGTTGCCATGCTCGCTAAAGTTGGACACCCGGTATGTTAGCAGTCCAAGTTTTATAGGGACCACTTCCTCGAAGCCATAGGTAAGTGAGAAAGGTGTTTCTCCTACTACTGCTCGGGGAGTAGTACGGTAGGCCCACAGAAGTGTCGATAGTTCATTAGCCCAAAGTCCCTTGGCCTGTTCAAGCCTGGTTTTAATGAACTGCATAATTGTCCGGCTTATCACCTCAGCTTGGCCATTGGCTTGAGGATGTTCGGGAGAAGAGTAGTGATTTGATATACCATAGGCCGAGCAGAATTTCCTGAATACTGGGGTATCGAACTGCCTGCCATTGTCGCTGACTAGTATTCGGGGTATGCCGAACCTACTGAGGATGTTCTTCTAGATAAAACTCTCCATCTTCTTCTCGGTTATAGTTGCCAAGGGCTCGGCCTCTGTGACACTGAAATATTTTGTGTGCGCTTGTGTGCAATACTCAAGTGTAGGTAGACGTGCAAGTAGTAATCAAGTTAACACCAGGTCGATCCCACGGGGAAGGTTGAAAACTAAAAACCTAGATTAAATCAAAAAGGAAAAAATAAAATTCAATGTGCAAGAAAGAGTGCAGAACACTAAGTTCCACAATTATCACTATTAAATGTAAAGCAACTAAATTAAACTAATGATTAACTAATTAACTAAAGCAATATTTTAAAAATGGTTTTTCTTAATAAAAGGGGAATATTGGGATCACACGAATCCACAATGACCGAGCCATCTTCCATGCACCTACATTAAAGCTCAAAGGAGTCCATCTCTCTATAGTATTCCGTATTTCTCTAAAAATAAAGAATCAATAGCCCTTTCATGACCAGGGATATATCATCACAGTTAATTTGAAACACATGAAAGCGGTTTAAATCAATAGTTAAGTCTCGCACCTCCAATGGTGTTAGCATTGAAGGTGGTTTACAAAAGGTATTGAAAGAAAATGCCTTTAGGCCTTAAGTTCAGAGACTATTTTGACAAACTGAGCATTTGGGGACAGTTTGATAACAAATCTCTAAAGCAAAAAGTCTAGGAATATTATAGGGAATCTTCTCAAGAATTTGACTGCTCGATCAATCGACGCGCTTTCGATCGATCGAGAATCATCATCTTTCCAGCGATCGAAATATCTTCGATCGCTTGACAGTGTCCAGGGTTCGATCGATCGAACTAACTTCGATCGATCGACCACAGGTTCTAAACTGATGAATGGCAGAGGCTGGAGATCACTGTTTCATCGTGATCTCCCAACCTTAGGACTACTCAGACATGGTCTGGAGTGTCTCAGATTCGTTTTTAACGTAAAAGTTCATTAAAGTTGTGTTTGGTTGTGATTTAAACATGAAATCTATAAAACCTAATGGTTTAACACTAACTAACATGCAAAGCTACGATCTAACAAATTAAACTACGATAAACTGTAAGCAGAAAGTAAATAAAGCAATATAACCTGGAACAAATAGAACTTTGATTACTCACTAAGAATCCAAGCCAAAAAAATAACAATAATCCTTGAGAAACCTACAAAAACGCAGAAAAAGCTCTCTACTCTCCATAAACTGTTGAGAAACAAAGTGGGCGTCCTTATGGACGTATATAAAATGAATATTTATACTAAAACCTAGAGCTAGGGTTAAAAACTCCATCTTTACTGCATGCGCGTAAGTTCTGATAAAAGCCATGTTCGATCGATCGAACATCACTCAATCGATTGAACTTCTGGAATCTTCAAGCACTTGAACAACCTTTGATCGATCAAAACGTCGATCGCTCGAGGGTTCTTCGATCGCTCAAACTTCACTTTTCATCTTTGCATTGTCTTCCTTATAATCAAACATTCCCTTTTTATCCTGCTATTCATTTCTTCACACCACAGAACTATGATCTGCACAAATAAAAACTAAAACAATACAACTTATCATAGATTAATCATATTGTGTATAAACTACCATTACAACACAATGTGCAGATATGACAAGGAGGTGTGAACTAAATCAACGTATTTTCATCTTTTAACGAGATTGTATTTTATAAATACCCCCGCTTGTCACTCTGCCCACTTGGTAATGTAGTCCACCGCGATGATGACAAACGTAACCTGCTCCCTTGCCATGGGAAGGGGTTCGACTATGTCGAAGCCCCACTGAGCAAACGGCTAAGGGCTTAGGATTGGTGTTTGGAGCTCCGCCGGGCGGTTGATCATGTTGTCATGAATTTGACACTTTTTACACCGCTTTACATAGTCTTTGGAGTCTCGAACCATAGTGGGGTAACAGCAACCTTGTAGTAGGGCCCTCTGGGAAAGCGCCCGGCCCCTTATGTGGTTTCCACACGCTCCTTTGTGGATCTCGTATAAGATTGCTTGTACCTGGGATGGGTGGATGCACCGGATGTAAGGCAGGTAAATCCCCTCTTATAGAGTATTCCATCAATGAGGTGGTACCAAGTCACCCGGTATCTGACCCGGCGGGCTTTATCCCTCCCATCCAGGTGGCCTCCGGTTGTGAGGAATTTCACAATAGGATTTATCTAGCTGGACCCTAAATCGACCGGGTCAACATCCATGCCTTCTGAGTTGGACACATTAGGCTCGGGTAAGTATTCTACCCTTATCCCGGGGAGGTCTGACTCGGAAGATGATGCTAGCCATGCTAACCGGTCAGCCCTTGTGTTCCCCTCTCTCGGGATCTGTTTAAATTAGGAAACCTTTGAGTTATTTGGTAACCGACCTAACTAGGGCCAAGTAGGCCACAATGTTATCTTCCCGTGCTTCATATTCCTGATTGACTTGGTTGATGACTAGTTAGGAGTCGCTGTATCCTTGAATTTGCTGTGCGCCCATTGAGGTAGCCTAATTGCAACTCGACCAATAAGGCTTCGTACTCGGCTTCGTTGTTAGAGGCCCGAAACCCAAATCTTAATGCGTACTCCAATTGGATTCCGTCGGGCGTAGTCAGGGTGATCCCTGCCCCGCTGCCCTGTTTGTTGGAGGATTCGTCCACATAGAGTACCCAGGACAAGATATCCGAGAGTAGGCCGAGTGGTAGCTCGGGTGGGAATGACTCCTCCATTGGGTCTTCTAGATATGTTAATTCAACGAGGAATTCTGCTACCGCTTGACCATTGATTGCTGTTTGGGGACGATAGATCATTTCAAATTCTTCCAATTCCAATGCCCACTTCATGAGCCTCCCGGACACTTTAGGTCGGCTAAGGATCCGGTGGAGTGGCTGATCTATGAGGACCACAATGACATTGGCCTGAAAGTACGGGCGAAGTCTTTGGGCGGAGATGATTAGTGCAAAGGCGAGCTTCTTGATGCGGGAGCATCTGCTTTTTGCGCCTTGTAGTGCCCGGCTCGTGTAGTAGATCAGGTATTGGAGTCCAATGGGGCAGTCGAAGCCATGAACAAGAATGTCAAATCCATATTGCAGAAATCGGTGGACACCTACAAGGACTAGCATGAAAAACTGCCGTTTGTGCCTTGGGTATACAGAACATCAATAAGGACTTCTACAAGAGCGGCTCCTTATTCAATGGTATATGGGATGGAAGTAGTACTCCCGATCGAAATAGAATTACCAATGTTGCGAGTAATGGTAGATTACAAAATTTCAGAATCTGATTGGCTAAAGGAAAGGTACGAGGAGTTGGCGCTCACAGATGAAACGTGCCTCGCGGCGATTGATCATGTACGAACCTACCAGGAACGGATAGCCCACGCTTTCAACAAAAAGTCCGTCCGAGGAAAATTGTCAAAGGCGACCTTGCCCTTAAAGAACTGCGAGCCCCAGTCTTCGATCCGTGTGAAAAATTCAAACCAAATTGGGTAGGACCTTACATCGTTACGACCATCCTTTCTGGAGGGGCAACCTATCTCATGTACCTCGACAAAATCTAATTCAAAGAATGATCAACCTTAATTGCCTCAAAAAGTACTATGCTTGACTTCAGCCACCATGTCTTTCAGGCCTTGCCTTGAACTATGCTCGACCTGATTCCCACTCGGGGATACGTGGGCATCTTTTTGGTTCAGTTGTCATACCCATCAAATTTAACCCACCTCTTTCCCACCTTCGCCCGAGCTACGTTGGACCTGATTCTTGCTAAAGGGTACGTAGGTAGACTTTCAAAAAGAAAAAAAGGATGGCTCACTAGGTCGAAAATCCGAAATGACTCCTAGGAAAAAATTAGAGCTAAATTCAAAGTGAGCAATAATAAAAGAGAGAAAAAGGTCTCGCTGGAGCACTTCACCAGTGCCTAGGCAAAATTATAAGCATCTGAGATAATTAAAGTCGCAGTCCTTACCCTAACTCAGAAACCACCCTTCACACTAGGGGAAAACTTCGGCCACCCACCTCGTTTGCTCAAAATCTCTACCAAACCTCCCCTAAACCAAGGGCAAACTTTAATCATCTATCTCATTTGCATCAAAACCATCTAATTTTTCTAACTAGGGGCAAACTTCGGCTACCCACCTTGTTTGCCTCAACAAGTCACCCAAGTAAGTACCAAAGTAACATCAAATCAAAATCTTTTTACAAAAATTTTTGTAATCAGAAAGCCAAGATGTGAGATTCTCAAAGTAATCTAGATTTATCAATAAATAAACTTCAAATATTACCTAAGCAAAAATGATTGAAAAGATATAGTTTTCCAAGATTAGTCGCAAATTACAAAGACACTGGAAGGAAGAAGCAGAATATGTCAAGTTTAGTCTTATTTTGTGTCTTTTTTTCTTCAAAGGTCTCATCTTTAGAAGTAGGCCTTCTCCTGGTATGTCCAACCAGTAGTGAAAGTGGCAATAGTGATGGCTCTGACTCTGACTCTAGAAGCGAAGATCCTCTCGGTAAACCCCTGGGGGGGCCTATTGAACCCGTCTGTACTGCCTAGCCAACCGACCCAGATAATAGAAAGAGTTCTCTTTCAGACCCATCAACCACACCCTCGAATGATCTCCAAGGCTCAAGGTCACAGCATGAAGACCCCAATATCTCATAATCTAGCAAATTTTAGCCTCGAACAGGTTGCTCGTCATTTGAACCCACTCAGCAAAATTACAATAAGAATGAAGCATAGCTCTGCAAAAATAAACTGGTGGCACTCGACTGGGCCCAAAGCTTAAGATGCTCGCATAATAAAGTCTGCAACATCAAAGGTGCCTTAGAACGAAGAAAAGTTCCTCGATTAAAAGCATTGTCCAGGCCATTCAGAGTATTAGCCAAAACAATAGCCATGGGATTCCTACCTAATTTAAGTCCAAGGCGGACATTCACCAGGGCAATGGAAGTGCTTGAGAACAAGAAGTGCGATGTCATTTATAAGATCAAAGCAGCTCCACGGGTAGCATCATAAAAACTGGCATCTTTAGGGTAAGTGAAATTAGTAATGATAGATGTAATTTGAGAACCTCACCTTGAACCAGTCGGCGATAAACAGTGATCGAATAGTCAAGAAACTTAGCCAAACTACGAATTGGACTGGGAGTATCAGATGGAGGGAGAATCAAATCTGAATCAGGATCAAAGTCGAGGATAACGTAGAATTCCTCAAACATAGGACACATCTCCAGGTCGTTGAAGTTAAAGACATGATGCACCGGATCCCAGTGAGCAATAGCAGCACACAGGAACTCAGTATTTTGAGCCATATGGTAAAGAGAGAATAGTTCAATCAGGCCATAACTAAAGAGATTAATTCGTTCGACCCCGTTAGTAATATTCATCCAAGCAATAAGTTGAACGGGATCATGCAATGACATATTTTCTGTCATGGCTCTAGTAAAAATTCAAATTTCGACAGCACCTCCCTATTTCATGGACTATCCCACTTGGAAGTCAAACACACTTACTATCACAAAATCACAATGCACATATATAGCGTCACAGGATTACTAACCAAAAGAAGTACACAACTATCGAAACATCCTAAATCGAAAACTATCCAGCCTAAAGGCAAAATGTTGAAACATCCTACACATCATCCATAATCCACAAATCTCAGATACAACCAAATTGAAGATATAAATGGAGACAAAACAAAGTCCCCGCTCAGAGGCCTCAGTCCTCTTTCTCATCCTCAATAGGGGCATTCAGAGTATACATCGGCAATGGTCTCCTTCTACCCCTGTACCTCGGCTAAGATCTCAAAGAACCAGCACCACCCCAGGACACTACACATACCAAACAAATCAAAAAGCAATCAGTCGTGAATCAACAAAAGTTTAAAATTGAGTTGAGTCAGAAATGTACCATTGATGCCATCTGATTAGTGGCAAACTATCGCATGCCATCCATCTGCCGAAGACAAAGCCTACGACTAGAACCTCATAACCTTTGGAGACACAAAATTAGAGACATACTCGATGTTCTCGCGTGAGGACCAATGACCATTAGCTAGCTGCCAAGGCGTGACCCTCCTCAGCGTAGCGCCAAGGGATGTTAAGAATCCTTACCGGCTGAGTAGGATACCCGCTTGTGACCCGTGGCACTTCCATAACTTGGGAAAAGCCGTCAGTACCCAAGACATTGACGTTCCAGTCCCAAGGAGGGATATGATCGGAGGCTAGAGGACCCTATCTCCCACGCAACCCGTTAACCTGTAGGCATCAAAAAAATTAGGAAGAGACGAGTCAAAGACATAAGTGACAAATAGAGATGAAAACGTAAAACAAAACTCACATCCAGGAGCAAAAAGTTAGGCAGCAAAGAACAGCGATGGTAGGTCTCGTAACCACTCTCTGAGCTGAAATGGTCCCAAGCATTCGAGCCAACTAGAGCCGTCCTCAGAGTAATACCAGTAAGATCATTAGCATCCATCATAGGGGGAGCATGGGGAACATAGTACCTGGGTCCACCAATCACTTGCCAAGATACTCGCTCACTAAGATACCACTGCCTACTGATAGGACAATCTATCAAAAATGGCAATAGGTAAGGGACTGGACCCCTGAATTTCCTTGGGAGTAAGATAAGAAATACCCACCCAAGGGGCCCACTCAACATCAGCAACAGTCAACTCAGATAGAAAGTTCCTCAATAGGACAATGCATTAAGCCCATTTTTAACCCCAACCACATCTCTTCGCCATCACAGACCTCGAGGGAACAAGGGCACTAGAGCCATACCATTCTCATCCTCGCCAGACTCATTAGTAGGGGAATGAACTAGCATCTTTAAATACTCAAAAATCCAAAGCTGCACAGAAAAGATATCAAGGTCAAAAAGGTAGAAATAAGAAATCAAAATGAAAAGCTAAAAATAAAGTTTGCAAGACATACCTCCCAAGCCCACCAGAATCCTCCGGTCGACGTAACGTCACCATAGAAAAACCTCACCCATGTGTTTGAAGAGATGAGCCAGAGCAGCACTGCCCCAATCATAAATAGGGATCTCATCGTCGACTGCCAAATAAGCAAGAAGTCTCAAGCTTACATGGTCATTTTGGGTAGCAATGATCGAGCAGCCAAGAGCATACAAGATGAAGGCCCGTAAGAGTTGATGGTCACCCAAGTTATGCATCCCCTTGCTGTAAGTCCTATAGACTAGCCACATATAAATTGAATAACCTCCAAATTGGGAGGGACTGCCCCAATCAAAGTCTCGACCGCATCGAGATTAGTCTCATAAGGATAATTCAGAACCAGGCACTTCCCGCCAACCTTCACACCAGTGGTCATCGAGAAATTCTGAGTCATGGTCATCTCATCCAATAGAAGATGAAAGGTATTGGTAGAATCCCACCATCTCTCGGCAAGCGCGTAGAAATAAGTCAGATCATTGGTACTCTTTGAAATTAGGCGAACAAAGCCACCAAGCCCCACATCGTCAACCATTTGCTGAACATTGGGTGAAAGATGGGTATACCACATGAAGGCTTGAACGAGTCTACCATGGCCTTTCAGAACAACATCCGATACTTGTATGCATCAAAAATGACTGAAACAAGCACATTATCACTATTCACGATTCCAAAATTCACTTTTGCAGAATCAACAAATGAGCACAAAATTGAATTCCAAAGACCTCTAGGGGCACACTATAGTTCACAAAACTAGCACAATGCACCAAAAATGATCCAAAACTGCCAGAAGTTTTAAGTACCTAACTTTCTAGAGCCGCAATAGAAAAATGACATTACGGGTCTCGCATGATCAACTCTGGGGATTGGTTTTTGACCCTTGCTCATTCATTTGCCTTATTAGAGAGCCTCCTCGAGCTAGAAGCCATGGATCTGCAAAGAAAATGGAAAAGAAATAAAGCTTTTCTTCATGAAATTCAAGAAAAAATAAAACACCAAATTAAGAATCCAATCGTGGCAAAAGATTACTCACCTGGGCATGTGCAAACTGATTTTTGATGAGTTTTCCAAAATGGCCAAGAATAAGCTCGAGAAGCTCAAAAACACAAGTTATACAAAAATGGGGTTCAACCACCCAGTGCCGCCATGGCACTAGCTCCTATGGGCCCCGTTTCGCCCTATTTTGCTCTATTTTGCTCTGTTTTGCTCCATTTTGGTCTGTTTTAGCCTGTTTCTAGCCCCGGTCAGCTCCTAATGGTGTATTTCTTCAAGATTGATGAAGCTATATCCTCAATAGTCCAAAAAACCCTCAAGGCTATCCTCAAAAGAGAAAAATAGAGAAAAATCTACTCCTGGAAGCCAGAATCGGCTTTTTTATATCGATCGTTGCAAGAATTGGTCAACAGTTTGAGGTACTGAAATGAATCCTGGTTTCTGATCAAAAAATTAAGCTGAAAAGTCAGGATTGGTTCTAGAGAAGTCCAGACTATCTCTAATAGATAAATATTGAGAAAAAATGGCTCTCGAAAGCCCAAATCAAAATTTATTGGATCAATTATTTCAAGAATTGGCCAATGATTGAATGGCCACCATCAGTCAAATTCAAACCTGATGAGACTCTGACTATAGGGGCAAGCACTATCCCTTGATATCTAGGGCTTCTATATCCATCGGTTATCTTGGGCTTCCATGTCTATCGGTTATCTTAGGCTTCTGTGTCTGTCATTTGATATCTAGGGCTTCCATTTCCATCGTTTAATATCCAGGGCTTCCATGTCTATTGGTTATCTTGGGATTCCATTTCTATCATTTGATATCCAGAGCTTCCATGTATGTCGGTTATCTTGGGCTTCCATGTCCGTCGTTTGATATCCAGGGCTTCCATATCTATTGGTTATCCCGGGCTTCCATGTCTGTCATTCAATATCCAGGACTTCTATCTCTGTCGGTTATCTTGGGCTTCCATGTCCTTCATTTGATATTCAGGGCTTCCATGTCTGTCACTTGATATCTAGGGTTTTCATGTGCATTGGTTATCTTGGGCTTCCATGTTTGTCGCTTGATATCTAGGGCTTCTATGTAGGTCGCTTGATTTCCATCGCTTCCATGTCCGTCGATTATCTTGGGCTTCCATGTCCGTTACTTGATATCCTGGGCTTCTATGTCCTTCGGTTATCTTGGGCTTCCATGTCCATCACTTGATATCTAGGGCTTCCATATCCATGAGTTATCTTGGGCTTTTGTGTCCATCGTTTGATATCCAGGGCTTCTTTGTCTGTCAACTGTCATAGACTCTGCTTTCGATCATTGTCCTTTAGGACCCCACATCCGAATTCTTTTGCTTACAATCTAAATTCCCAAAAAATTTAGAAGTTTACTTAGAAACCCAGAGTCTGCAAAACCTCGTGTCCCTATCCAAGTCAGCCACTACATTAGAATCAAAATACCAACACAACACAAGTTCGCTTGGAGCGGCACACCCACAACACCATCTTATGCTAGGATCATAGCACTAGATACAACAAGACTTAGTACACAATCCATACCGCATCTATGCATTGCATAGCATTCACTTATTTTGTTGTGAATTTGCATATGTGATTTGTCCCTTCATACCTGAACTACGTCTTGGTCTGATTCCCCTTGGGATACATAGACAGCTCACGCAGAGTACGACCAGCATCAGCATCAGCATCAGCATCATCATTGTCCTTTCATTTTCACAACGCTTTTATCCTAAATCTATAGCCTCCATAAGATCTGTCTCTTTAAGGCTATAGAACTCGCTTACAACACGCGTTGCCTCGCAAGTTTATGCCAAAGAGGGGCAAACTGTATACATCCCATTTTGTTGGCTATAAGATTTAGGAGACCCATAGCTTGGTGGTTCACGATTATTGAAAAGACATAAAAAGAACTCCCAAAAGTCAATTCTATCTCTCAGAATACTCAAAAAGTTGTACAAATTACCAAAATACCTCGAAAAGCCCAACGCTCTCATATTTGGGCCAAAAGTTCTTGTGATTGTCATAGGAAAAGTCATCAAATATGTTTAAAAATGAAATTGGCTGCAAACGTCAGCTCCCAAAGACTCCCAGAGGTTCGGAAGTTCCCGAAAGTCCCCGTTCGACCAGATTGACCAAGGTTTGACCTAGATTGACCAAAGTCTTTCGAATTCACCCAAAAGTTTTGGAACTAATCTAAGTCATGAAAAAAGTTCTAAAACGTGTTTTAAAATAAAATCGAACTAAAATGTCGGGTCCTAGGAGCTCCCAAAAGTTCCCAAAACTTCCCGGAAATCCCTATTTTGATCGATTTGACCTAAATATTGACTCGGGAACCAAAGTATCGTATCAATTTTCATATATTTTCATGGATACTAGAGGTCAATATCTTTTCAACGATATATCGTACATAATTTTTGGACTTAAAACGGATTTATTATGAATTTTCGAAGGTGAAAAAGGCGATCAAATCAGCCTTTATCGTGAATACCGCAACACTTTTCAAAGAACTGACTCCAAACTATTTTTTTTATTGAAAGCAGGCTTCATTACCTTTCCAACAATATAGCACAAGCTCAGTTTGGAGTTCATGTGCATTTTCTATGAATTTCGGACGAAATAAGGAATTTCGGACGAAATAGTGCATTTCGGGAATACCAGAACCTCTGGGGGCCTAAATACAAATACTTGGGGGACTAAGGAGCAGTGCCACCATGGCACTTTCCCTAGATGTGGCCATTTTGTAATTTATTTGGGGGTCATTTTTGAATAATTGGAAGCCAAAACGATGTAGTTTCTTGCGGCACAGGGCCAGTGCCGCAGCAGCACTCTCCGCCAGACGTGGCCATTTTTGTAATTTATTTTGGGGGTCAATTTTGAATAATTGAAAGCCAAAAAGGCATAGTTTCTTGAGTATTTATGAATTAGAAGTCTACTTCCATGTCCAAAGGTCACTACATATGAGCGAAACACCAAGCTACAAGTCCAACATCTCATTGATTCTCACATTTTGATTGTTATTTTTTTATTCTTATATATATGTTGATTCATCTCTTCTTACTCCATTTCTTCTTTTGATTTCTTTGATTACTTACGTGTTTATCATCATCTAGATAATGACATGGTGTTTGAGCGAGTGAATCCTTATGGATAATAACTCTTGACGTCAAAAACATATTTGATAGATGATGATTTTGCTTCAATACATCCTCGTGTATTCTTGAAGTTGTTTTCCAATGAAAACCTTATTTTTGCAAATGCTTTAAGGAGTTCTTAAAGTGAGTTGGAAGTTGACATTCTAAGTGGTTGTAATCTTCATTTGAGTACTGAATATACACTTTTAAAACCTCCATTTCAAAACCCTCCTAAAAATCCCCAGATTTTGTCTTCAAACATTTCAAGTTCACTTTCTCTCAAAACCACCAAAACAGTGAGCAATCCAACTTTAAAAGAACTTTCTGAGTTTAATACTCATTAGATGATAATGGTACCACTTGGAAAGTCTTCCCAACTCATTAAAGAATGTCCATGATTTTTGGTTTGAAAGGAAAACACTTGGAAGGGTTCCTATTTGACCCAAACATTTTTTCAAAATATTCTGTCTTTTCTGTCATAGCAGCTTGGTTTCATTTGAACCTTTATTCCAGAAACCTTTTTCATTAAGAATGGTCTAAACATATTATTCCCTTAAACTTCAGTGTGTTAGGGAACTTTTTGTGTAGTTTGATTCATTAGATGTTTCATATTCATTTGTAAAGATATTTCTACATTTCAATCAATAGTGTGAATTCTGTTTCTGAACAACTCCTCTTGTTTGTTTGATTTCTCTCATTCTGTAACTCCTATGATAGTTTGGCTTTTTCCTATGTGTTCTAGACTCAGTAAGGCTGATCTCCATATATTTTCATGAATTTTGCATGCTTCTAACCCCTATTTTCCATTTTTACAAGATGATCTCCACATTATGTTCTCAACGGATTTGCGTTGGCCTGTTTGGGAATGTAACGAATTTACATTCTTGGTCCTCGGAATGGATTTATGTTGGCATGTTTGGGAATGTAACAGATTTGCATTCTCAGTCCTCGCAACGGATTTGCGTTGGCCTATTTGGGAATGTAACGGATTTACGTTTGTGTTTCTCACAACGGATTTGCATTGGCCTATTTGGGAATGTAACGGATTTGCATTCTCGATCCTCACAACAGATTTGCATTAGCCTGTTTAGGAATGTAACGGATTTACATTTTCTATCCTCGCAATGGATTTGTGTTGGCCTATTTGGGAATGTAACGGATTTACATTTTTGGTTCTCGTAATGGATTTGTGTTGCCCTATTCGGGAATGTAACAGATTTGCATTCTTGGTCCTCGTAACGGATTTGCGTTGGCCAGTTTGGGAATGTAATGGATTTGCATTCTCGGTCCTCACAACTGATTTGCATTGGTCTATTTGGGAATGTAACGGATTTACATTTTCGGTCCTCACAACGGATTTGCATTGGCCTGTTTGGGAATGTAACGGATTTGTATTCTCGGTCCTCGCAATGGATTTGCATTGGCCTTTTTAGGAATGTAATAGATTTTCATTCTCGGTCCTTGCAACGGATTTGTGTTGGCCTGTTTGGGAATGTAACAGATTTGCATTCTCGGGCCTCACAACGGATTTGTGTTGGCTTATTTGGGAATTTAACGGATTTGCATTCTCGGTCCTCTTAACGGATTTACGTTGACCAAAATCATTAGTTATTCTTGGTCCTTGCTAGGGGTGTAAGGAAAACCAAAAAAATCGAACCGACCGACCGAACCAACTGGTTCAGTTCGGTTTGGTTCGGTGTTTGTCATGTGTCGGTCGGTTTTGGTTCTGGGAAAACTTTAAAATCGATTTTCGGTTCGGTTTCGGTTGGCTACATATTTAAACCGTAACCAAACCGAACCGAACCGAATTAATTGCTTAGTTAACGTTTTAAAATTTAGAGTACCGATACATATAACCTGTCAACCATTTAATTATACTGATTTGAGATTTAACATTTATGAGACTTAAACTTTCATTTCGCCCAATGCTTTTTCTCTCTCTTCGTATTCTCGGTAATATACTTTTTATCTCTCTTCATTCATGAGACAACTCTTCATTCATGAGACAACTGATCTCATTTCTTCCAAGTCTCTCTCTCCTTTTCTTAGCAAAAAAAAAGTCTTCTCTCTTTTAAGTCATAACATTTACCAAGTCTCAAAACCATAGCAGTCTACTTCTTTCTCACAGTCTACTTCTTTCTCTCTCCAAGTCTCAAAACCCTAGAAGTCATCTCTTCCTTGCACCACCACCACTCTGAAACCCAAGCCCTAGCCCTCACCGCCGCCCTGTGCTCTTATCCTCGCGCTTCCATTTCAAGATCTCGCTGTCGTTGTTGCTTAGAATCACAGGTCGCAGCCACTCTAAGCCTCTCTTCCTCGTGTCCTTTCTGTTCATGGGTGGCCGAACCTTCAAGATCTACGAGATATGCTACTGTGGTGGTCTAAGCTTCAAGATCTGCAACTATGGTGGTCGAACCTTCCAGATCTGTGACTATGAGTGGCCGAACCTTCAAGATCTTCGAGGTTGGGTTTTGAATAATTTTGTGTTGATTATTGTTAGGTTTTGATTTTGATTGGTTAATATATGTTGATATGTATTTGCTATCTTTCAGATCTTCAAAATCTCACTTTTTTTTTTTTTTTAGATTTTGGTTTTGATGTTGATTATTGTTAGTATTCTATGTTGACTTGTGTTAATTTTTTGATATCTCCTTGATTTGTGAATTTTAGTCTCTGTTATTCTCTTCCCCTTTCTCTATGTTGTCATTTAATCTTACCATCTCTTCACCGGCCGAAACCGACCAAAACCGAACCGATTCATCACGGTCGGTTTGGTTCGGTGTTCTTGGGGATTCGGTCTGCTTCGGTTTAGCATAATAGGAAAACCAACTGATCGGTTCGGTTTGGTTTTGGGGGTGAAAACCGACCAAACCGAACCGATTACACCCCTAGTCCTTGCAACAGATTTGCATCGACTAATCTCCGGTGATTATCTCTGGTTACCGCATCATGCATCATACATCATGTAGTAAAAGCATAAAAATAGGGTAAGCATAACACTAGCATTGAACACGACCAGCACCGATTGTCTATGTGATCATTTTTTTTTGCAACGCACTTTGTTTTTACCTGAATTCAACATTTTGGTCAAAGACTTGTCTTCACACAGGCTTAGATATTCACTTGTGATACGTGTTGCTCTAAAAGTTCTGCCGAAGAGGGGCAAACTATAGACACCCCAATTTTGACCGACTGTCGAATTCAGGGGATGATTACCTCTAAAATCGATGAGGACAATGTCCGGTGGAATTCGAAGATCTTTATAGTGATTCAAGTTCTTCAGAAGGTTCTTTAGTCTGGATAAAAATGTTAAGGGGAAAAGAGAGAGAGAGAGAGAGAGGGGAATTTTTGGGTGTGCAACACGTATAAAAAAAATCAGTCTGGAAAAATAAAATAAAACGGATGTTGTTTTGTTATAGAAGAAAATGAAAAATGAAAAGAAAATGAAAAAGAAAAGAAAAAGAATTTCAAAAGAAAAACGAAAAATATATATAAATATATAGAAATAGGAAATAAATAAAGGGGGGGAGGGGGGGGGGGGGGGGGGGGGGGGGGGGGGTGGAAGTCTATTAAGGACGGGGCACGCGGCGAAGTCGGTGGCACTCGGTGAGTGTTGCGCCGACACTCATTGAGTGCCGTGAGTACCGCAAATAAGTCAGCGATTGTCGCGGCTTGTAGCAGTCTATTTTTTTTTTTTTTTTTTGAGAATACGTATTGGACTCTAGAAGATCTCATGACACATGCACAAGCACTCCGAAATTACCCACTTAACCTCTCAAGGTTAGTCTATATAAGGATATATACATCTTTATTTCAAGATATACAAGAATTTCATATAGAAGAGAGGCATAATTAAGAGTTTGGAGAGAGAGAAGAAGAGAATTGAAAAAGAACCATTGAAGAAGGTTTGAAGATCTTCATCAAAATAAGAAGAAAACATAAGGTTATTGGAGGTAATCCTCTCATCCTAATTAGATTTAGTCAAAATATCAATCACAATGCATAGTTTTGACTAGGATCTTCACACAAATTTCAAAAAGTCTCTTCCCACCTCATTTCATCACACACCACTTGAATTGTGATTGAATATAATTTATTTGGTGATTTGAATCAAATTAATCAAGGATTAAGTTTTGTAATAAACAAAATTTGCTTTGAATCATCAATTTGATTTAAATTCTCTCTTCATTTGTTTATACTCTTCTCCTTTTTGATCTTCAATTTAGTTTGAACTCCAAGAACCATTAACTTGGGAGGAGAATTGAATAAATTGAATTTATATTCCTCAAGGATCATGTGTTTGGGAGAGGAATTAGATGTAGCTTTAGTTATTTTCATAATTTGATTGTTGTATCCAAACATTCAAAATCCATGGGATTGAGTAAGTCCTTGAGGCTCTCTTGCTAGATCCTCAACATAAGATCTATGATGGAGATCTTCTAAGGCTAACTCCATGAGTCTTTTTTGTCTTCCATTGTTACTTTGAATGACCACAATCATACTTGATCTAGATTCTCTCTAGAATTATAGATCAATCTTGATTCAAATTATAACACCAATTCAACCATGGTGCAGTGAATTCATTAACCAACTATGACTAAAGATTTTTAATTAAATCGTTATCTATAGACCAATTGGAATGTGCTCATAACACAAAGATCTACCACTGAAATTTTTGTTTTGATGAAATTTTGTAGTTAACATTGTTTGATCTTATGATTTGTGAACTAGTTATTCTCTTACCAAAATTTTAGAACAGTAAGTCAGTTTATTTGAATAGATCAGAGCCTTAATCAAACATTATTTACTTCAAATAATTTTTTCTATGAAGTTTAATGAGTCAACGAGATCCCCTAAAAAGATTGAAGTGATTCAGATTCGTTTACTATTTTTAGAAAATCATGCAAAATCTCTGGACAAAGAATTGATAAATTCTAAGTAATGACTGGTCCTGGTCCAATTCCCTGAGATTGGACCGTTTGATCTTTGATTTTAATTTGAGGTTAGAAACTAAACTTACAGAGGTACATCATGTCTAAAAATCTTTAAGATCAAACAATGGAAATTATGTTTTTCCTATTTTCGAAAGTCTGATCTGCTCTATATAATTCATGGAATTCTGTCACGAATTTGATAAAATTTACTAATTATGATCTCAATAGTTTTATAATGCCTTAAGGCTTGAAATATGTTTTGATTATGATTAATTGGACTCAAATCCAAAGGTTAGATGATCCAAATCAATAAATTAATTCATAGCTTATTCTTATTCATGTCCATGCACTCATCACATATGTATAGATTCTATCAATTATAAGGACATCATTTTGTATTATGTGCAGTCATAATTGGTTAAACCTAGTCATGGGTTCCTTGTAATCATGTTGGGATTACATCACCTCTATGTGGACATTACATTGGCTCCTAGTTGAGACTTGTATATCTATAGAGGTGTTGTGATTTCAACAAATTAGAAGGAATTCATGATTATGTTCACTTTCTCCATGTTTGATAGATTTAAGCTAGAAGTTTGGATATAACATTTAGGATTTGATATTAATTATAATCAACGCATGCGGACTAACCCTCTATTTTGTAGCGCTATGGAGGTGCAATTTTTTGACTCTTTCTCTATGTTATTTCATTCTTGATTTTATTAACTTTCGACTTCATGTGTGACACCTTAGAATTAGGATATGCCTTATGTGTATATGTGAATAAGAGACATTCTCCTAGGATTTTCTATTTTTCGTTTGCATTGCACGTTTTAATATCGTTGCTGGATCCCGGGTAAGTTTCCTTGTTCTCCATTTGTATATCATTTTGCTTGTTATTTGATCTATATGGTTTTGTATGTCGTTTTATCATTAGTAATCTTACACATTTTCCAACATATTTTTGTAATGTATATTTATATCTATGTATTAGTTGAGAGCATGCTTAGATTAAAAATGATGTTGAATAGAGGCCTATCATGAGATAGGATGAGAGGGGGTGTTTTAGTCCGTCGGGCTCCTTCCCCTCTCATTCCATAATCCCCCGACCTAGAAATCTCTGGTTTCTAAGAGATCAGTTTGCTTTTAAAATGGTTTCTTAATTTGAATCTCAAATTTGTAGGATGTACCATACACCAGGTCATTAGAATAACCATTGTGATGAATATTTTATCCACTTTTGGACGAGCTGTAATTTGTAGGCCCAGAAAGAAAAGACATATCTCCCCTATTCTTCCTCTCTTCCATCGACTCCTCTCCTTCACTATTCCTTCATACCAAACCAAACCAAGCCTTGTGTCCCAATCAATTGGGGTCGGCTATATGAATCCTTTTTCTCCATTTTGTACGATCAAGAGCTATATGCTCATTTAAATTATATATATTCATATCTTGTTGCACTACATATTCCTAAGTCAGTCTAGGTCTACCTCTCCCTCTAACCATTTTAGGCACTACGATCTTATCACTCTTTCGCACAGGTGCATCTACAGGTCTTCGTTGCACATGGCCGAACCATCTAAGTCTATTCTCTCTCAACTTGTCCTCAATATGTGTCACTCCTACAGTCTCTCGGATGTACTCATTTCTAATTCTATCTTTCCTAGTCTTACCACACATCCATCTTAGCATCCTCATCTCCGCTACACTCACTTTGCTAATGTGTTGTTTCTTAGTTGCCCAACACTCTGTCCCGTAGAGCATAGCTGGCCTAATAGCTGTCCTATAAAATTTTCCTTTCAATTTTGCTGGTATTCTCCGATCACATAATACTCCAAAAGCACTCCTCCACTTAAGCCAGCCCACTTTAATTCTATGGGTCATGTCATCACCAATCTCTCCGTCTCTACTGATCATTGAACCTAGATAGCGAAAGTGTTCCCTCTTTGGGATCTCATGATCTTCGATCTTCACTGCTTCGTTGTCTCTACTTCCACTGTTGCTAAAAGTACATTTCATGTATTCTGTTTTCGTCCTACTTATCTTTAGCCCCTTAGTCCCCAGTGCTTCTTTCCAAGCTTCTAGTTTAGTGTTGAGTCCCCTTTTAGTCTCATCAACCAAGACAATATCATCTGCGAACAACATACACCATGGGACCTCATCTTGAATGTGTCTAGTTAATTCATCCATAATTAGGGCGAACAAATAAGGGCTCAAGGCCGACCCCTGGTGCAGGCCTACGGTAATTGGGAATTCGCTTGTTTCTTCGGCTGGTGATCTAATTGTAGTAACCGCTTCATCATACATATCCTTCACCACGTCAATATAACCCTTGGTCACTCCTTTCTTCTCTAGCACCCACCAAATTAAATCTCTAGGCACTTTATCATAAGCTTTCTCTAAATCAATAAAAACCATATGTAGATCTTTTTTCTTCTCTCTATACTTTTCCTTCATACCAAACATAGCATCAAAATATTCGGAGTAAAACTTCACTCACAACTTTCACACAACTTTTCATCCACAACCCACCAAAGTGTGTCTATCTCTCTCCTGTGTCATTGTGGGGTCCAGTGACATCACATGATGACACGGGAGAGAGATAGACACACTTTTATGAATTGTAAATGCAAAGTTATGTGAAGGTTGTAGGTAAAGTATTACTCAAATATCCGTGACATGACTTGGGTACAAGTACATGCAAGACAAGTGACTGACACTTGTAATCGGATATATTAAAATAGATAGAGAGAGACCGACATCTAGACCTACACCTGCACTCGTTATGCATTACTCGAGTTTTAAAGATCCTTTAACATTTTTTTTTCGCTGAAACAAATAAAACAAAACAAAAGCTGGATCCACTAGCCCCATTGATGGCTATCCTTAACATTAAGGACATACGTTTTCGGCCTATTGGGTGAAATATTTGCGTGATTGGAGGGTGTAACCCAACATCCATATGGGCCTGTACACTAATTCATATTGGGTATTTTTAGTAGAGTAATGCTAGAGTCACAAAAGAGTCGCAAAGAGTTGCTTACAAAAGGATGTATCACCTATGCGACAGAGTTAAGTATGGTGGGTTCTACTATCACGTAGGTACCACATATGATGCCACGTCCTTTTGTGAGCATCTCTTTGTGACTCTAGCATTATTCTTTTTAGTGATACGTACTACATACTTGTGTTCCAGTATTTGTGAGCCCCACCCTAAATGCCTATTGTGATTGGCTCCAAAATATCATATAGGACTGTTATGTGTACCCTCCATATATACCGAGGCGGATTTATGTGTATGGGTGGGGAACCTAAGCCCACCTCCAATTTTTTTTAAAAAAATTGCACATTTGTACTAAATAAAAAAATTATAGTTAAGTCCCCTTGAAAATTATAAAAGCCTCTCCTGACATTATAAATTTGTCATATTAGGTCCAAAATATATATATATATACAAAATATGCATAAATAGGTCCAAAAGTGTCCTCTGACATTTTAAATTTGTGTATATTTGGTCCAAAATATGCACAAAAATGTATTAATAGGTCCAAAATGTCCAAAATATAGGGAATTGCTATGTGCACCCATGTATTTGCTATGTACACCTAAATTCCTTTATTTTATGGGTTCTTTAGATTTTAGTCCTTTATTGTAGCATTTTTTAGAAATAGATCCATTCTATAAATCAACTTAGAAATTAGTCCCTCACCTATTTTGATGACTAAAATACCCTCACTCCCACAAATCAGAGTTTTAAATTTAAAACCCATATAACTATGTATACATATATATATAACAAATCAGTGTGTTGAATTTTGAAATTCAAAACCCATATAATACATACATACTTATATATATGCTATATAAATCTAGTAATGAATCAAACCCAAGATTGAATTCATACGAATTTGATTCTGCAGTACCAAAAAAAAAAGGAGCAAAGACAAATTATGGGCAAACTTGGATAAACAAGAACCAGTCAAGAGGGCAAACAATCCACTTTCTCGTATATATATATATATATATATATATAGAGAGAGAGAGAGAGAGAGAGAGAGAGAGAGAAATTCCCCACTTTTAAAATGCATCACAAACAATAAGTGACAAATTTCTCGATAAAATAATGTTAGATTATGTATATAATGGTGAGAAATTATCACTTCTAACCATAATATTTTCTCACTCTAAAAGGCATCACTGACATAAGATTTTCATATTTTGTGAGAAATTTCTCATTTTTTTGTTGAGAAATTTCTCACCAAAAACAACAAAATTTCTCACATTTCCTAGTTGAAAAGCAAAAACAAATTAATCAGAGGATGAAATCGGGAACCGGAATGGAGTGCAGATCTTGGCAGGTCGGGAAGTCGGATCCGTTGAGGTCTTGTTGCTTAACAAACATCTCGCGTTTTCTACGTAATCTCTCACAGACACAGTTAAATCTCTATCACTGACTCATTCTCTAGATCTGTTCAATCAGACATTCGAGCGAGAAGGACAAAATGGAGTCCTGGCTCCTA
Organism: Hydrangea macrophylla; assembly: GCA_033977485.1. Taxonomy (NCBI): domain Eukaryota; kingdom Viridiplantae; phylum Streptophyta; class Magnoliopsida; order Cornales; family Hydrangeaceae; genus Hydrangea; species Hydrangea macrophylla. The sequence continues at coordinate 76,789,360 of CM066999.1, read as the reverse complement.
CTTTTCGACATTTTCTTGAACTTGTCATGTCCTGAATTAGAGGCATCTTTATGGTTACAACAATCTTTCAACTCCTCATGGACCACCACCATTACCATAAATTTAGTTTGAATGAAGGTTTTGGGCCTTCAACATCTAAGTAAAACAAAACTAAACAAAGACAACCCAACTCACAATCTGAACCTAGAGAGAGAGAGAGAGAGAGAGAGAGAGAGAGAGAGATCGAGATCGAGATCGTGAGAGAGAGAGTGAGGTAATGAGAGAGAGAGAGAAAGAGAAACGTATGTTGATATAATTGGGTTTCCAATTATAATATCCTAATTTCTAGGTAATGATATATACACACATATGTATATATCTAATGAAGGACAATTTTGACCATAAAAAATTCAGATAATTGGGGGAAATGACTAATTCCTATGTTTTCTTTATTATCAAGGATGAATTTAAGAGATTGAAAATCCAAATACACTAAATCTTCCTTTGACCCATTTTGAGGGACTAAATCTTATATTTCTATTATTTTAATCATTCTTCTTCTAAAAATTCACACTTTTATAAAGTTGAGTGGTGTACATAGCAAAATTAGCAGTGTACATGGCAATTCCCAAAATATATACAAAATGTGTATAAATAGGTCCAAAAGTCCCCTCTGACTTTATAAATTTGACATGTTAGGTCTAAAATATACACAAAATATTTATAAGTAGGTCCAAAAAAAATATTGCAGGGACGCTGTCCTCGAACCCCCATATCAAGCCCCCCCGGAATGATTTTCTAAATCCGCCTCTGCATATATAGGAGGGTTTTTTGGATACATGAAGAACACTTTGTATGTAGGGGCTTTAACACAAAATGATCATTTTTCATAGGCTACAGGATACACATAAGCATGTCAAGTTGGAGCCTCAATGTAGCTTAGCCAAAAACTTCTCCATCCATACACATAAAATTTCGTATTTTTGAGCCTTTTGGGTCGAGGGGTTTGGAATGTCGAAAGCTTTGCAGTCTAAGTTTGAACTAGTCAATTTTGTTTTATAGTATTGAACTAATCAGTACAAGAATTTTTTAAGCATTGTTTCAGAAAGAAAACTGAGAGTTTTGAGCACTAGACACGAGTAATTATTTATAAATCTCAGCCTTCATCACATTATCTTAGATTTTTATAACTAAAGTTAAAATTAATAAGATTGCATAAAATCTAACCAAGTCACAAAAATAAAAATTCCCAAAGCCGACCATCACTACATTAAACACTTACTCAATTGTCCATACTTTAGAGCCGTTCCTTGAATTGATTCTAAATGAGACAGATTCAAACTCATAGAACCCTATAAATAGAACACACAACTTTGTTCTTCAAGCACAAAAACTCATTGTTGAAACAACAATTAGAGCTTAGTAGAGTTTAATTAATCTATTTTTTTTTTTTTTTTTTTTTGAAAAAAGAAAAAGAGAGATAATTTCAATTTTTTTTTTTCCAAATGTCTCTAAAGGTGGTCCTTGTCATTCTTGCTATTACATTTTCTTCTGTTGCTTCTGCTAAGGAATTCATAGTGGGAGATGAGAGTGGTTGGACTTTGAATTTTGATTATCAAGCATGGGCACAAGGCAAAGATTTCAGAGTTGGAGACACACTAGGTATGTTGGATTGCTTTATTTTTTTGTTGTTTAGTTTTTATTTTTATTTTTCCATATTACTAGCTAGAATCAACAAAATTTGAGAAATGTTTATAAAAGAAATATTAACCCCATATATAGTGTATTTTGAAGAGAAAATAAATTCTTTTTTCATGTCACATGTATTGATAGACTTTATCTATAGAAAAATAAGAAAGCTATATCTATGCAAAGTTTGCAATCAAAACATAATATATAGAAGAGGGGAAATAATCTTAAGTGCACTGGGTAGAGTGTACTGGTTTTTAAGCCTAAAAAACATGCGGGCTGCCCTGCTTACCCACACCCCGTCCTGCCGCCCCGCAAGTTTTTTAGACTAAAAATCCAGTGCACTCTACCCAGTGCACTTAAAATCATCTCCCTATAGGAGAGTATACTCGTCAAAAAAAATTTTGGAAGTTGGGTTTATGGGTTGATATATACCTTTCAATATTGAATGTGGATCCGATCATCTCTAACTTAAAAGCTCAATCAAGCAGTACTTGCTTTCTCAAAAAGTAAAAAGTTTATTATAATTCATCTAATTAAAAGTAAGTTGACAATTGTGAATCAAGATCATAATGTAATAATGATTAATAGAAACAAAATTTGAATTGTCATTCCATATACTACATAAATGATTTGTTCTAATCAAACTGTGTAGTTTTCCGCTATTCGGTTGGAGCTCACAACGTCTTCAAAGTGAACGGAACCGGCTTTCAGAGTTGCATTGTGCCGCCATTGAGCGAAGCTCTTACTTCCGGCCATGACACAATTTTGCTTGCAACCCCGGGAAGAAAGTGGTACATTTGTGGGGTTGGCAAGCACTGTGCTACTGGTGGCATGAGGCTCTTCATCACCGTGCAGGATGACTCGGTGGCTCCAAGTCATGGCCCTTCTCCTGCAGTGCCTTATCCTAAGTATGGTAGGGAATTTTTGGTGGGAGATGAGAAGGGTTGGACCCTCAATTTTGATTATCAAGCATGGGCACAAGGCAAAGATTTCAGAGTTGGGGACAAACTAGGTATGGTTGATTTCTTAACTAAGCATTAGTCATTTTAAAAAAATTATGAGAATTCTTGAAGTAAGGGTGTGTTGAGACACAGAATGACCTACTTTTTGGGTCACTTGTATAAAATAAATGGGTTTTAGTGGTGGGTGAAAAAAAAAACATGGAAAGATAAAGGTGACAACTTTATTAACATGATAAAAAAAACCATTGAGTATGAAAATAAAATTTTTGAATAAGGTGGGGTCCATGGGTTGAAACCTCACAATTTAATGTGGATCTTCATCTCCAATATAAAATTAAATATACTACATCTTTGGAACAAGTTAAGAATTAAAATCATGATCCAATTATAATTGATCAGAATGCATTTCGAAAATTAATGACATTTCTAAGTTAAATGACTTTGTCCTGATCAAACAATGCAGTTTTCAATTATCCAGTTGGAGCTCACAACGTCTTCAAGGTGAACGGAACTGGCTTTCAGAGTTGCATTGTGCCGTCAATGAGCGAAGCTCTTACTTCTGGTCATGATACAATTGTGCTCGCTACCCCTGGAAGAAAGTGGTATATTTGTGGCGTTGGCAAGCACTGTGCTCTTGGCGGCATGAAGCTTTTCATCACTGTGCAGGATGGCTCAATGGCTCCAACTGTCGCTCCACCACTTCCAGCCATTCCTTATACTCGCTCTGGAAGAGAGTTCATAGTGGGAGATTATAAGGGTTGGTCCCTCAATTTTGATTATCAATTGTGGGCGCAAGGCAAAGATTTCAGGGTTGGAGACAAACTAGGTATGTTGGATTTCTTAACTTAGTTTTTGTTGGTATTCATTTCGATAAAACTAAAATTGACAAGAATCCATTTCGAAAATATCATTCCAAGCACATCTTTAATTATTTTATCCTAATCGAACAACGCAGTTTTCCAGTATCCTGCTGGTGTTCATAATGTCTTGAAAGTGAATGGAACTGGCTTTCAGACTTGCACTGCACCACCAATGACGGAAGCTCTAACTTCCGGTAATGACACTATTGTGCTCGCTACTCCAGGGAGAAAGTGGTATATTTGTGGCGTTGGCAAGCACTGCGCTACTGGCAACATGAAACTCTTCATCACCGTGCAGTACTAATTCTTACAAAAGCGATAATTTGTGGGGTTTAATTTCGATTACTTTCAGGAAATAAAAATTGTTCTTTGAGCGACCAAGTGTACCTGGGTTTGATATTTTAGTATATTCATTTTCCTTGTGTAATGTAGATCACCTCTTTTTTTAGTACAATTAAAAGCAGCAATTTTATCTCCAATCCTCTTACTACCTAATGCATTCCTGATCAAGTGACCTAAGAATTTAAGCATTACTTGATGCCAGTAATGCAATAAACCAGGCATCTCCACAATACAATAAGTTGCACTTTTAGCATTGTTATTTGTACAGAACAGAACACTAAACCGGGTAAGGCTGGGAAAAATTTGTACTAGACATCAGTGTTATGGCTGATTAAAGTCGAGGCGTATTAGAGCGTAGGGTAATTTAGGGTAGATAGTGTACAACACACTTGCAGGAGTGTAGTTTAAATTGCAAATTAGGGTAAAAATTGGTAAGGAAAACTACCACTAATTTTTTTACCATACGAACGGACAGCGGAGGGAATGCTGGTTGAAGAGCCAACCGGCAGAGGGTTTGTCGGCTTGGGAAGAGCCAGCGGAGGGGCTGCTGTTTGGGAAGAGCCGGCAGAGGGACTGCCGGTTGGTGGGGGCTTGTGTGAGGGCTAGCCGATTGAGTCTCTGCCTTTTCAATTGGAGTCGGCACTCTCTCCGCCCTCTACTCACTACACCACTATAGACTTCCAAAACTCGTATTGTAAACTAGTCTAAATTTACCCTAAATTTTACAACGCCATTGCAGTTGCTCTTAGTGGTAAGAGTAAGTTAGTAACTTATGTTACAATAGTTGCCAATGTTCAAATCTTCTAAGATGTAAGAATTGCATTTTATATTACACAAGCAATACAATTTAACTGGTGCAACTATTCGGTTTTCTATAGTTTTTTTTATGGAACAGCACAAACTTGTCTAATTAAAGAATCAAACCGGACCACCTACCAGTTTAAAGTTCAACTGATTGAACGGGCAATTTGGTCTAGTTCATACAACTATGGATTGAAAATGTTCGAAAATACAAGGGGGATATAATTAAGTCCATTGTATCATTTCACTTAGGAAAAATTTAGATATACATCCCAATGGCTTCAGATGTATTATACATCTTAGTGATTTGGATTGAAGTTAGGTTTCTAAATATTTCAACTGTCCTAAAATGTTGTAATTTGAAAACTACTACGTTTTGTAAAACCAACATGGTTTTCAAAATTATAACATTTTGAGACCTACATACTCTCTCCGTCCCATATTAAGAGTCTCTTTTGAGAATTCCAACTTATTAAGGAGGCAACCTTGATTTTGGTGAAATTTTCAACTTTCCAACATTGTCCTTTTTAAAATTCAAAATTATAGTGTCACATCAAAAAAAAAAAAAGAAGAAAGAGTTGGATGAGGACAAATTTGGTAAGTGCATATTAAAATATTTTGACTTTTCAAAGAAGACTCTTAAAATGTGTAATAACCTGCATTTTCCTGCATTATCATATTTAAAATTTACATTATCATATTTGCATTATCATATTTAAAAATTTAATATATATTGTCTGTTTATATGTTAATTTCAATTCTTATGTGAAAAATTTATTTCTTGACTAATTTCATAATTGAAATTACTTTTGGGGTCAAAATGCAATTTTCATAAAAACTGGCAATACCTGTGTTAAATTTCAAATCTGTATTTCAAAACGGTGGAATTATTTCTTTTAAACTCAAACTGTATTTTTATAAAATCAGAAAACTATTTCTAACGTTAAAATGAATTTTCTGTATTTTTGTGATAAACACCGTGTCACGAAAATACCAGTTTAGGTTTAAAACTGTCCGCGCAGTGCTAAACTTCCACAGAATTTCGGAAGTGATTGATTGGACAAATTCTTTATACCAAATTATTATTGCTGATGATTTCCCTTAGGCCTTGTTTGGCAAATGCTTGTACTATGTGTGTTGTCCTTATGCCATAAGCTTGAATTCCCAAACACACATTGACCCACATCATCTCCACCTACCCTTGCTTTTATCAGTGGAGAATAATGAGCAGTGGATACACCTCATTGCTGCACTTTCTTTGTAATTAATGGAGATTAATGGAGAATGAGTGGGAAGTTAGGCCAATGTTCCTAAGTGGGAGTTTTGATTATTTATACACCCAATCACACTACACATTCTGCACTTCCATCACAGAGAAATTTAGTATACACAGAGAGATAAGAGAGTGCATAGAGTTCTTCAAATTTGGTAGAGAGAGAGAAGAGCTCAATCCTCCATAGCCAAAGCTTGGAATTTGGAAATTCGTAATTATATTTCTTTCTCAACAATTTCTTCAATCTATATCACAGTGAGTATTCTAAACTCACTTGGAATGTAATTTCATAATTATTTGCTGTTAGTTTAGTCTAATTTGCAGAACACCATTGTTAATTTTCGTATGAAAGCTTGAAGCTCAAAAATGGTAATTTTTCAAACTTAACCAAAATCGATTCTGTGAATTGGAAATGAAAGATCTTAGTCCCAATAAGCTGTGGTTCGAATACTACGGCTTAATTCATCCGTATTGCGACGTATCATTGATTTAAAGTTTTGTCACCTCTCGGTTTTACGTGAAATCCGAGAGCTACGATGAAAATTAGTTAAAACCGATTTCATATTCTTAATCCTTGTGAGAAAAGGAAGAGATTCATATATTGTAAGACATATTTGGTCGCAGAATCATAATGGGTCAAAAAGACCCCTGTTTTGCTGAAACAGGGCAGTTCCTGCGGAGAAGATGAAGCTTCTGCATCATCTCGCGCCACAATCGCGCGCGCGAAAAATCGCGCGAGCAGACCGCGCGCGCGATCTTGGTTTCCACAGGCAGACATAAGATTTTTATTATATAAAGGAAAAATTGGCTGGTCGCGCGAGCGAGGGTCGCGCGAGAACCTCTTCGCGCGAGCGATCCGCGCGCGCGACCTTATTTTTCTCAGGCAGAAAGAAAAGTTTAAAATAATAAAAGAAAACAGGCATATCGCGCGAGCGGCCCGCGCGCGCGAGTTCTGACAGTTTGTAGTTTTTGTCTGTTTTGTGTTTATGGACTGTTTGTTTCAACTTTTATATACTGTTAAGGTTCTGTTTGGGAAATTTTGTTAATCAGAGCTCTTTTTGGTTATATTTGGATGATTAAAGTATATCAGTATGACTTATCAATCCCCGTACGCATGTTGTTCTTTTAATTCAGTATTTTGCTTAAGTTCAAGTGCATATCATTCATGTGAGGTCAGTGGTACATGCATGTGGGTATCAGTATGTGTGGAAAAGAGTAATGGTAGTGTGGAAAAGAGTAATGATAGTGTGGAAAGAGTATGAGTTTGAGTTGTGGTCGTGGTCGTGGTTGTGGTTGTGGTTGTGGTTGAAAATGTGGAAGAGGGTGTCTTTGAAATGCGAAGGTGGCAAATATGGACACTCTCTGACGCCCATGGAAGCGTTAAAGTGTGTGAAGCCGAACTTGGACACTCACTAGCACCCATGGAAGTGCTAAAGTGTGGCCTATGGACACTCCCTGATAACTCGAGTCTGGATACTGTGTGGGGGGTTGCCCCGGTATTTGCATGGCGGTTAGGGTATTCAAAGTGTGAGGCATTGGACACTCCCTGGTACCCCGGACCAAAGTGTGAGGCAAACTGGACACTCCCTGGCGCCCCGTTGCTAAAGTGTGGCTATCTTAGTATTTCAAAGATACCAGGAGTAGGATAGAGGGTTGTTGGGTTTTGTCGAGAGAAAAGAGTCGGTCAGATGAGATGGTGCATCGTTCTCATACACGGTCACATATGTGTGAATTTATCTTTTAAATAATGTTGTGGTTGTTTTCTAAACGAGCTCTTTATCATAAATATAAACTTGTGGTATTTAAATGGAAATGGGAAAAAGGTAAATGAGTATGTTTTTACATTCAAAGTATTGTTTTTAATACTCACCAGCTTCTTGAAGCTGACGGCGTTAATGTGTCCTGGACATTCGTGTTCAGGCTTTGCAGGTTATAATCAGGATGAACCTTATGATTATGCTAATTGAGATCAGCTGCTGAGAAGAGATTTTACTTTTATATGCTTTATGTTTATGTGTTTTAAGATATGATTTGGTTTTGAAATAAGGATGACTGTAATAGACTTTAAGTTATTGTTTTATTTCAAGGCGGTCTGTGCCTTAGTAAACCCCGTACCATAGGATGTAATAAGTTAGAAAATTTTTATAAGCCTTGATTGCCCTACTCTGATTAATGGTTTTATGTTGTTCGACGTTTGGGACGGAATCGATCCTTCAAACTGTCGCGACCTACGGGTCCATAAAGGAAATTAAACGCTTTCCATATTTATGCTACGTCGGGACGCGACAAAATGGGACAACAAAAAATGGCATAAAAGACTCTTAATATGGGACAGAGAAAGTATAATATTTAAGGACCTAATTTGAATATACAACACATCTTAAACCAAGATCTTGCGTGCTATGTTAAAGATGCATCTCAAATTTAGTTCTCGGCATTGGTCGCATATGATATCACTAACAAGAAAAACATTTGTGATTCCAATTTGAGGGACCCATCTCGCCCAAATCCTCCATGTGTACAGAATTAAGGACATAAAAGTTCTAATCCATGACTAAGCGCATATTTTCCTTGGAGCTCTCACTCCTCAATGTAGAAGTAATGCAACATCCGGATGACACTCTCTCTCTCTCACTCTCATATAATAACACCAGTATTCATCTCAAAAAAATGACTAAAAACAAGTTTAAACATTCGGAAACATACTTCCCATATGTGGAAAACACAAACAATCTTCACATCAAATGAAGAGAGAAACAAAAGTAACACATTCATGAATTAATGCACAAACAGGTGCTGCCATTTCTTCAATTTTCATCCCATCGAGGTACAATTTCATGCCTTTCAAATAAATTGAAGGCTAATAATAAAACCCATAATACATAATACATCGAAAAAGATATAATTCCAGGAAAAAAAAAAAACAAGAAAACCAAAAAAAAAGGGCCCATGGGGCAGCAGACTACATCTACTGAAAATTTCATCACAAACCACAATTATTAAAATCAATGATGAGGATTTTCTGTAAGAAATAATGGATTGGACTGATCTAAAAACACGTTCTCTCTGTATATATTAGCTCACTTGGTGCTGGCAAGTTGGGTGCGGAGGAGCTTGGCGGCGGCCACCATGTTCTTGAGGGCGGGCTTCACTTCGGTGTACTTGCGGGTCTTGAGCCCGCAATCGGGGTTCACCCACAAGATGTTGGTTTCGAGGACGGCAAGCATTTTGTTGATTCTGTCGGCGATCTCCTCCGTTGATGGGATTCTCGGGGAGTGAATGTCGTACACGCCGGGGCCAATTCCAGCACCGTACTTCACTCCCTCACGGAAAACGGAGAGGAGCTTCTCGTCGGAGCGGGAGTTCTCGATGGTGATAACGTCGGCGTCCATATCGATGATCGAGTGGATGATGTCGTTGAAGTTGGAGTAGCACATGTGGGTGTGGATCTGTCAATTGTGAATAGATAAGCACATTGATACAAAATACAAGGACATTTCACTGACCTAGCCAATATGTAAATAAAAAACCCTCATTTTTTCAGAAGCACGGTAACCATGAGATTTGTATTCCGTTAATTGTGCAATTTATAGTTTTGAAAATAACTTTTTTTCTTTTTCTGGATGACCAGGAACCATTCAAGTCTGGCCAAAGGACCTGAACCTGCAGGCTAAACACTGGATCTGGATTCAAGCAAATTCGGCACTACACATGAATCAGGCAAGACTATGACCAGTCGCTCCAAGGAATTTCTACGTCTTGGTGGCGATTTGAACTTGCGACTCGCGAAGCAAGCCCTTCCCACCCCTTAGAGCCAACAGGTTAAAAGAGTACCGTAAAAAAAAAAAATTCCCCCATCTTTTAAGCACATTTATTTTAAGTTTATTTTACAGTGTGTAGACTTTTAGCTTAAAACCTTATATTTTATTCCAAGGGTAGATCGGTTCTTTCAGATGGACTTGTCAACGCCGTACGTTCCATCTCTCATAGGGGAGGTTGGTGTAATTTTTGTAAAAACAAAGAGGAAGGTGTCAGAGATACCTCAGGCAAGGTCGGTCTTATTTATGAAGAGGAAATAAACAACAAACGACCAAACTCAAGACACACACACACACACAAAAAAAAAAAAAACCATAGACAGAGAAGGGCAATATGAAACCTGGGTGGTATCTTCGACGCCGCAGTTGGTGATCCTGAAGGAGTGGACAGCCCAATCCAAGTAGAAAGCTTCCTCAGACTTCCTAAGAGGCAAACCCTCTCTCAAAGCAGCCTCATCAATTTGAATGACAGTGATGCCAGCTTTCTCCAAATCCTCCACTTCGTCCTTAATGGCCAAAGCAATCTGGTAGCAAGTTTCAAATCTGGAAATAGGTATAGTAGAGATGGTTGTTAGAATACACAAGCCGATTCAAGGTTTATACAACCCGATACGATTCACGACTCAATACAATTCCTGATTCATAATTTTGAACTTTGAATTTTTTAAGTTTTAAGTTGAAAACTTCCAAAACTTCGAGTGTTTATATTGCATGTAAGTTGTATAAATTGTTACTCTGTTCATTTTAAGCATTGCACATGCGTTTATATATATATATATATATATAAATTTCAGTATACATATAAATTTCAGTATACAAGCATACATTTTTGACAGACCTATTTACGATTATATTCACAATTGGACAACAATGGGCATTGACAAAATGTTAGAAGTCGTTATAACATCATGAAATGCAAAGAAATGGTGATTGAGTCGTGACTTTTCAATACCTGGGCTGGTCATTTCGGACAAAGGACCAGTTGAGAATGGTGACAGGGCCGGTAAGCATTCCCTTCATTGGACGGGCAGTCATGCTCTGAGCCATGGAGGACCAAAAAACAGTCATTGGCTTGGGACGGCTCACATCACCGTAGATGATTGGTGGCTTCACACAGCGAGATCCGTAAGATTGAACCCACCCATTGACGGTGAAGGCAAATCCAGACAATTGCTCCCCGAAGTATTCAACCATGTCGTTCCTCTACAAAGAGAAAGATCCAAAAAAGAGTTTACAAACCAGGAATAAATGTATCGAGCATGTAAGGAAAATGGAATTAAGAGCCTGTTTGGGAATGCTTAAAACATTATTACGTTTAGACCCATCACATAGTCATAATATTATGTTTGTTGGTTTGATAAAAATCAAGTTCTTTGGATATTTTTAAGGCCCTTTTGGGAATTCATGAAACAGGATCAAGTCCAGTCACGTTCTCATTTTCTATTCGGTTCAAGTACAAAAACCAACATCATGTTGATTTGACAAAGAACCTGTTTTAAGGTTGATTTAGTGGTGGCACAGACTCCCCACACAACAAAAAGGCATTTTACCAACCACTTGAACACGTATAACCAGTTCAGTTATGACCCACTGATTCTGACCCATCCCAAACAACCCCAAGTTAGGCACACACTCATGAGTAACCAAAAACATAGCTACACAAACACCGAATTTTTCAAAATGGTTCTTATGTGAACAGCACAACTTATTCATAGTATCAAGAGTCTAAAATTTGGAGAAGCAAGTTGTTGCTAGTTGTTTTTGTCCTTTAAAGCTAGTGAAAGGAATAGAAAAAGGAAAAATTAAAAAAAATTTACCTCAGGCTCTCCATGAACAAGGACATCAATATCAAGGTCCTCCTGGAGCTTGACAACTTTGCTGATTTCCTCCTTTATGGCCTTGACATAACCATCCTCCGAAATCCTAGACAGAAAAGCATTATTAGAACATAGAGACGAGAGATAAAGAATTTGAACGAACCACAATGGAAATTGTTTGAAATCACTCACTTCTTAGCCTTGTATTCACGACGGACTCTTCTTAGCTCTATTGTCTGAGGGAAAGACCCAATGGTGGTGGTTGGTAGAATCGGAAGGTTAAGCTTCTTCTGCTGAGCATCCAGTCTGGCACTGACGTTTGTAGCACGGCGGTGCTCAGAACCCCTCAAAGCAGCAGCCTGAGAGAGCAAAAAGAGCATGACTTCAGTAAGTACAAATTGATTCTTGCAGTGCATCTACTTATGCTATGTTTGAGTCATAGGTTTAGCAAGAGAAACGGAAAGTAAAAAACGGAGGCAAACATTTTTCTTTGTTTGGTGGTTAATGAGGTAAACAGAGAAAAAAGTGCGGGAAAAGAAACAGGGAAAGTGTTTTTAAAAAAAATTGTGAATCACTACTCTTTCTCTTTCTTAAGTTGCTAATCTATTCTGAAATCTTCTAAATGCTATTTAAGAAAGGAGGATAACGAATGGGAAAACTAAGGAAATACTTTCCTTCTTGTTATCCTTTCCTTGTCCTTTTGCTTCTCTAAATTCGTAAACCAAACAAAGCCTTAAAAGCTAGAGAATCAAAATTTATTCAATCCACTTACAGCCTTTTGAACAGCTTCATTGTTCACCCTCGGGGAGGACTTTCTTGAAGCCTGAGCTGCAGCATTATCTGAGAAGAATGCCTGAAATGGAAACAAAAGATTGATCAATGTAATGGAAACTTCATAGAAAAGTCAAAACTACAAAAGAAGCATATCAAACAATATTGCTGCCGCCTTTCAGATCAACTGAGCATTTATCTTACACCAGAATATGACAAAGTATTGGATAAATAAAGAATAAAGACGTTACCTCATCCTTGTGACCAGCCAATGCCTTTGCTAAGGCATTCACTTCAACCACTTTCTGGGCGGCAAATGCGAGCCAGGATTTGAGTTCTTTGTCCAGCTTGGTTTCATTAGCGAGATCAACAGCAGTGTGGAGAAGCGAGCAGGAGGTTGAAACCACAAGCTTGTCTGCATGACACAATTATAAAGAGAGTAAATTGACTCTGAAGGTGCCAATATATGTGCTAAACACACATACCCATTTATACACGTATACATATATATATATACAGAGAGAGAGAGAGAGAGAGAGAGAGAAGCAGTAACTCAAAGAGAAGGAAGATACCTTTTCCCACAATGCCCTCAAGAGATTGCAGGGTGCTGACTGATGCAGCAAGATCATTAGCCCAGATGTTCCTTCCATCAACCACTCCAGCAAAGAGGTATTTGCCTGAAGGGAATCCACCCTTAATCAAATCAAGAGTCTTTGAACCACGGACCAGATCAAAACCGAATCCGGAGACACCCTTCAAACAAGTGAGGGTCTTGAATGCCTCGGCAGGAACATCAGCGAAGTAGGTCTCAACGATAACATTAAGGCCAGATAGAGATAATTCTAGCTCAGAGTAGGCAGCGGTGAATGCTTGCAATTGGTGAGAGTCAAGATCCTTAACGAGGGTGGGCTCATCAAACTGAATCCATGATGCACCGGCTGCCTTTAACTCAGACACAACATCCCTGCAGAGGACATTAATGTTACAATAACAAATTAGCGGAGTCACGTGGATATAAATATACATACAATATATGTATATAGATGCAGAACACAACTGTGACGCCCCGCAAAAATAAGCGTATTTCCATTGAAAAATTAAATAAATCACACTTGATTCTTTAAAATAAAAATACAAAATTTCTTTAAAACTCCCAGCAGGTCCATATTCTCCACGGATCTCCTATATCATCCTTAACCTTATCTCCCTTCTAGGCTTCGGTTACCGGCACTGCCTGCATCTAAAAACCATACCGGGAAGTATACAATATGACATGAATAATAAAGGCTCAAAAGGATAATGACAATCAAATACATAGAATGACATCAAATCAATTGACCAGTCTCACAACCCAACTGCTCACACTACCCAAACGCTCATACCAATAGCATCATACCAGGTTCCTCTTGATCACATAGCAAGAGACACCTCACCTCACCTCACCCGTCTCCAGTACGTCGGTCCCTGAGGCCTGTTGGACTGTTGGTAGGTGCTCCTTGCTCATGACCCTTTAGTCCCATAGCACTTAGCAATAAACACATACTCATTGATTCCAAATGAAAACACAACATAACTGCAAAAAGAGTACAAGTAGAGATAACAAAGAAATACTCCGGAGAATTTAGAAAGCAAATTGTACACAACCCGGTACCTATAAATGATGTTGAGCAACTCCCAAACACTTCTCTTCTTCTTCTTCTAACTTGAGGTGTATGTATATCTATAATTGTGTGTGTATATATATATATATATAAATCTCTCTCTGTGTGACTCTTTCAAGCTCTCTATGCTAGAAGTGTAGAATGTGTGTGTTTGAGAGAGTATGTGAGTGTATAAATAGCCAAGCTTCCACTTGGAGACAATGGCCTAACAATCCACTTATTAACCACTAACTTTTAATTAATGGGTAGTTTATAAGGAATATGCAAGATGATGTAAACAAACACTAATGCACATATAACTCCACTAATATTAATGTATAAATAACCAAACATAATGGCCTAACAATCTAATTATTAACCACTAACTTCTAATTAATTGGTAGTTTATAATGAATATGCAAGATAATGTAAACAAACACTAATGCACATATAACTCCACTAATATTAGTGTATAAATAACCAAACATAATGGCCTAACAATCTAATTATTAACCACTAACTTCTAATTAATTGGTAGTTTATAAGGAATATGCAAGATGATGTAAACATACACTAATGCACATATAACTCCACTAATATTAGTGTATAAATAACCAAACATAATGGCCTAACAATCTAATTATTAACCACTAACTTCTAATTAATGGGTAGTTTATAAGGAATATGCAAGATGATGTAAACATACACTAATGCACATATAACTCCACTAATATTAGTGTATAAATAACCAAACATAATGGCCTAACAATCTAATTATTAAAAGAGAAAATATTAGATTTAATTTCTAATATACTTTCTCTGCTACTGTAATCCTCGTTTTCTGCCCAAACGGTGCAGAATTTGAGAAAATTGCATTAGACGAAAAGTGTGCAGAATCGAGTTTTGCTTGGGACAACGCGGGCAGAATCTTAAATTTCCTTCGTTTTCCTAACAAAACTCTGAAAACAAAATTCTGCTACTGTTAAAATTAAAAGAGAAAATATTAGATTTAATTTTAAATGACTCGAAAAATCTTAACTTCCAACACGAACTAAAAATATATTTTTTTGGGAAAAGTTGCGTGAGATTAAATGATTTGGTATTCGTGTTGGAAGTTAAGATTTTTCGAGTCATTTAAAATTAAAAGAGAAAATATTAGATTTAATTATGATTTCTGGAACTTTAGGTTTTGATCCTTATGGATTGGATATTTTATTGGTTTTGCGCTTGTCGGTTAAGTTCTTTTCTTGTACAGACTGTGTGATGTTTTACATTGCGATCACCTCTAACAAAGAAATACTCCGGAGAATTTAGAAAGCATATTGTACACAACCCGGTACCTATTGGTCACAGGGGTATTTTGGTCATTTTTTCAATTTTATAAGTCATGAACTAAAAATATATTTTTTTGGGAAAAGTTGCGTGAGATTAAATGATTTGGTATTCGTGTTGGAAGTTAAGATTTTTCGAGTCATTTAAAATTAAATCTAATATTTTCTCTTTTAATTTTAACAGTAGCAGAATTTTGTTTTCAGAGTTTTGTTAGGAAAACGAAGGAAATTTAAGATTCTGCCCGCATTGTCCTAAGCAAAACTCGATTCTGCACACTTTTCGTCTAATGCAATTTTCTCAAATTCTGCACCGTTTGGGCAAAAAACGAGGATTACAGTAGCAGAGAAAGTATATTAGAAATTAAATCTAATATTTTCTCTTTTAATAATTAGATTGTTAGGCCATTATGTTTGGTTATTTATACACTAATATTAGTGGAGTTATATGTGCATTAGTGTATGTTTACATCATCTTGCATATTCCTTATAAACTACCCATTAATTAGAAGTTAGTGGTTAATAATTAGATTGTTAGGCCATTATGTTTGGTTATTTATACACTAATATTAGTGGAGTTATATGTGCATTAGTGTATGTTTACATCATCTTGCATATTCCTTATAAACTACCAATTAATTAGAAGTTAGTGGTTAATAATTAGATTGTTAGGTCATTATGTTTGGTTATTTATACACTAATATTAGTGGAGTTATATGTGCATTAGTGTTTGTTTACATCATCTTGCATATTCATTATAAACTACCAATTAATTAGAAGTTAGTGGTTAATAATTAGATTGTTAGGCCATTATGTTTGGTTATTTATACATTAATATTAGTGGAGTTATATGTGCATTAGTGTTTGTTTACATCATCTTGCATATTCCTTATAAACTACCCATTAATTAAAAGTTAGTGGTTAATAAGTGGATTGTTAGGCCATTGTCTCCAAGTGGAAGCTTGGCTATTTATACACTCACATACTCTCTCAAACACACACATTCTACACTTCTAGCATAGAGAGCTTGAAAGAGTCACACAGAGAGAGATTTATATATATATATATACACACAATTATAGATATACATACACCTCAAGTTAGAAGAAGAAGAAGAAGAGAAGTGTTTGGGAGTTGCTCAACATCATTTATAGGTACCGGGTTGTGTACAATATGCTTTCTAAATTCTCCGGAGTATTTCTTTGTTATCTCTACTTGTACTCTTTTTGCAGTTATGTTGTGTTTTCATTTGGAATCAATGAGTATGTGTTTATTGCTAAGTGCTATGGGACTAAAGGGTCATGAGCAAGGAGCACCTACCAACAGTCCAACAGGCCTCAGGGACCGACGTACTGGAGACGGGTGAGGTGAGGTGAGGTGTCTCTTGCTATGTGATCAAGAGGAACCTGGTATGATGCTATTGGTATGAGCGTTTGGGTAGTGTGAGCAGTTAGGTTGTGAGACTGGTCAATTGATTTGATGTCATTCTATGTATTTGATTGTCATTATCCTTTTGAGCCTTTATTATTCATGTCATATTGTATACTTCCCGGTATGGTTTTTAGATGCAGGCAGTGCCGGTAACCGAAGCCTAGAAGGGAGATAAGGTTAAGGATGATATAGGAGATCCGTGGAGAATATGGACCTGCTGGGAGTTTTAAAGAAATTTTGTATTTTTATTTTAAAGAATCAAGTGTGATTTATTTAATTTTTCAATGGAAATACGCTTATTTTTGCGGGGCGTCACAACAACAATAATAATATAAAGAGAAGTCCAATTCCTTACTTGTAGACTGGAAGGATTTCGTCTAGAAGGGAGAGAAGAGAGAACGATTTCTCGACTCCCTTTGCGGGTTTAGAAAGCAACAAGTAGGAGACAGGGCCAACAAGAACGGGGACTGTATCAACTCCAAGCTGCATCAAAGAAGACAGTCAAGGTCAGATAATTATTAACGGGATAATAGGAAGCAAATGTAAAGTAGAATTAGATTTCAGGAAAGAAATGGTTCTTTAAGAGAAATTAAATTTTCACAATTCATCTAAGAAACCAAAGACAGTAATCCACCCATGCTGCACCCCTCACTCAAACACATACAAAGTGAAGAAATATTACATACAAAGTGAAGAAATATTAACACTTTGCAAATAAGAACTTTTTAAAATGTAGCAAAGAAGAAATATATTTATATAATCACTGCAGAGAGACACACAAATTAACTTCACCTTTCCCTCCCATCCAATAAGTTAAACAAGAGTGCAACTATAAACGTTTTAAAGGCAGATCTAGAATATAGGTCCTAGAAATGAACTTGAACAAAACTCAAACCAATATGATCCATCTTGGCCCACTAATAAGTAACATTCACTAAACTTCTCAACACAATTTTATTTTAAAAAACTTTTTCCAACTTATTGCCGGAGAAAAAGAGATGCAAAACAAAGCAGTGAGCTTGAATCAGTGACATCTAAAGATATAATAGATAAATTGCTAACTCTGTGTCAACTGTCTATTTACGAGTAGATAGAAATTAACAAAGGCAGCATACATAAATTTAAATGGGAAGGAAAATCAATCCAAGGAACATACCGCCTTAGCCTCCTTGTATTCATTTACAGCCTTGTGAGAAGCATAAGAGAACTTCACATCAGGTCCCAATTCAGGGACAATGTAATGGCTGGAGCAACACATAAACCATAATACATAAGTAACCAAATTTTGAACATCACATCAATCACAAAGAATGTTATGTGGGTTGCTTTATCACTTACTAGTTGGTGTCAAACCACTTGGTCATTTCCATGGCTGGCACAGAGGCGTTTCCTCGAGCCATGGAGAAGAAGATGTCAAATCCAATCTCACCACCGGTCCAACCATATCTAGGTGGAACAGCCCCGAGCATTGCGGTTGTGTCAAGCACCATATCATAGTAAGAGAATGTGTTGCTCGGAATATACTTGATGCCGGCATCGGACATCTGCTTCCAGATGGATGACCTGAGGTCGGCCGACACCTTTTGCAAATCCTCGGCAGTGCTCTTACCATCCCAGAAAGATTCCAAAGCAAACTTGAGCTCTCTCTTGGGGCCCATGCGAGGATATCCAACAATGTGGGAGGCCATTGCTCTGCATAAACAAATTTCACAGATCAATAACAAACGTCAATGCCTTAATTCAAACAATTGACTACTAATACACAACACATGCATAAATAGGGTGTCTGTATACCCGGGGGCAGATCCAGGGGGAAAATCTTTAATTTTTAGGTTAGAGGGGGCAAAAATTCAACTTCGGATACTTTATTGTGGGTGTATAAAGAAAATCTTAGAACTTTGAGGACCAAATGCAAGGATTTTAAAATTTGCCGCCCGGCAACTGCCCCCTTTGTCTCTACAAATAGATCCACCCATTTACATGTATATAGCATTATAAAATCACTAAACCAAACCGGGACTTGCAACACAAAGAAGAATGTACATCGGAGAGCCGTGTAAGTTTCCACCACTCCTCCGACAGTCGGACCTTGAGAGATTTGGGGTTTCTATGCGTCTTATTGGTAAAAAAAAAAAAACCGTTCTTCCCACATATGATGGTGGGATTTAAGTGCGTTGGTGGCGCAGTGAGATATACAAGTTTTCACCACTCCTCACAAAGTTGTCCATTTCAGAAATACTGTGTTTGTTTTCTTCTACTATGATTAAAAAAAAAACAATTAAATTTCATTTCATTCAAAACATAAATTCCAAAAAAGTACTTGCTACACTAATCATGAGCATTTCCCTCTCTCTCTTTCTTTTTTTTTTTTTTTTTGAAGTTATTCCCAATTTATATCTTTCAATAGAAATAATAAAAGCAAAATTTACTCTGCTTTCCTTTTTGGTCAATGGTGGACTCCGAATTAAAAACGTGACGGTTATATCATAGAATTTGAAGAGCATTATACGTCTCAATTATTGATAAATTAACCAGAAAAAATAAAACAAATTCAATTACTACTAAGTACTTCACTAACAAAATTGACCAACCACAAAGATCAGATCTGTATAAGAAATCTAGATCTAGTAGTGCAAAACAGAGCGATACAGAAAATGTGAGACACAAAAGCTTTTTTTTATTATTTTTATTTATTCAGATCCATTAAAGACCAATAATACGAAGCCAGATCTAACGATTTACAACTACAAACACCCCCCAAAACACTAGATCTACCGTCTATTATACATGCAAGTACACAGATCTACCGTACTATATACATATACACAACCAGTGCATATACAGATGTATAAACACACATACATATACTTTGTCTTGCATTTAGTTGAAAATGACGAAAAAGACACACACTTACCAAATGATTCAAGCAGAAAAAATCAAAATAAATCGTTATCAACAAAAAACTTTTGTAAAAAACTACAAATCAAGTACAGAAACTTCAAGCAGAGAAAGATCAATCAAGAGAAGGACAAAATCAAGGTAAATAAGCAGAGATATGAAGCAATTGAGCGAGAAATGGGGAGGGGGGGACAATGAACGGCCATGAGTGACGAGAGACAGAGCATACCTTTAGGAGGAGGTAGAACCGGAGGGTCTGAGACTGGTTCCTAGTGAGAGAGAGAGAGAGAGAGAAGAGGGCGGACGCGAGTTTGAAGAGGGAGTGTTTGAGGTTATTTATAGAGAAGAGGGTAGTGGATTGGTAGATCTGGGGAAAAAAAAAAAAAAAAAGTCATCTTTGATTTCTGTGAAAAATTTTGGATTTGGGGGATTGGTCCACGCGCTGGTGATTGGGTAAGGTAATGTGAGGTGGCAATTAGGATGTACAAACTCCCAACATATTTATGTGGACCCCATGCTGGTTGTTGAGAAAGGGGTTGGTCAGTTTGGGAGGTTGATTTTTTTTTTTTTTTTTTTTAAATTGTACATATATTTCATGTGTTCCACATTTAGGAAAAAAAACCTTCATAATATTTTGTTAAGCGCGGTTGGTGTTGTTCTTCTCACATAAATAGTAAAAATAGTTTGGATAAAATTACAATTTTATACTGTTTTTATTGACCATGTGAAGGGAACAACATCAATCACACTGAAAAAAATGTAGTGAAGGTGTGTCTCGTATTTAGGAGTAAATATTGGGTATCACATGAATATTAGATAGGATTATATCCCCTCTCCCAAAGTTTGATTTTTTGCTAAATTTGAGATATTTTTGCTGATTTGGATAAAGACACCCATGAAAATAATAGGTCAGGTGGATTGATAAAGCCTCCCTATACTTGGGATACTATATAAGATAATATCTCTACTACAACCAATATTTACACTATAGTTAGAGTTCATTTTTGGGAGCTCAATTTATTAAGAAAACATAAAATAAAGGGTAAATTATACAGACACCCACTCATTTATTGCCCTTTTCATTAACACTTCCTAAACTAAAAGTTCAGCAAACTGATCCCCTCAACTATTATTTTTCTTCTCAAATTGACCCCATCAAATACCCCTTCACCAGGGGTGAAAGAAAACCGAACCAAACTGACACACCGAACCGAACCGATCGGTTAGGTCAGTTTTCATTTAGTTTATGCAGTGTAAAACTGAAACCGAATCGAAATTTTACACACTCCGAACCGAACCGAAATCGATCGATTTTTCCAAAAAACACATCGAACCGAACCGTTTACACCCTTACCCCTCACAAATAGTTAAAGGGTCTATTCGTTGAGGTTTTTTAGTTTGGGGGGTATTAGTAAAAAAATGCAATACATGAGGGGATGTCTATGTAATTTGCCCTAAAATAAATTCACAAATCTTCCAAAAATGTCCCTTACAATACCTTAAACTCCTTCACCTCTCTCTCACGCAAATAAAATGAGGGTAAAATAGAAAATGTAATGAAAAATATGCATTAGCTTTTTAAATGTGGACACAATTTTGAGACATTCCAAAATGGAAAGATGGACTCTAAATATAGAACGGAGAAAATACATTGCAACTTAATAGTTTGGGTTTTGGTCCACATGTTAGTCCTCAGAGTATCAATTTAGGTACATTATAATCTCTTCATTAATTTTATTTTTATTTTTTTTTTCCAATTTTCGACCAATTCAAGTTCAATATAAGTGTAAAGTATAATTTTCTAACTAAACTTATCATTATGCCGCTATTGATATCTCATTCGTATATCATGTGACCTATTTTTGTCAGAAAATGTAAGAGATTTTCACAAATAGATTACAGTGAACTTAATGGGTTGGAAGGAAAGCCCCTGGTGCTCGTGATTGTTAGTTTCCCTCTTTAGGGGAGTTCTGCCCCTCTTCATGAGGGGTTTTTTATTTTTATTTTTTTTCTTTTGTCTAATTTCACTTGTGATCTCCTTGCTCTCTTATCCCTGCAGTCATATCCGACTACACCTCTTTGCAGTTTTGACATTGCATTTTTCAAATCTGAAGATCTCCTAATGCAAATCTGGCATTGTCTCCATTAGATCTAGAGTTTTGGCGGAGTTGTTCGCAAATTTGGAGAGTTTTGTGGTGATGTATTTATGGGTCTAGCAACTTTCTCCCTCATTCGCTCTGTATTGAGCTGTCATTCTAGGAGGGAAGAAAACAGTTTCGCACATGTTATTGCTAGATTTGCTTTTGGTTTACAAGATGATATTTTTTGATATGATAGTTTTCCCAGTTAGATTGTCAATAGAACGCCTTATGATGTGCTCCATGCTATGTAATATGTGTAAAAATCAATAAAATCTATCTTTTTGTTTAAAAAAAAAATTATATTGAGATTGTAGGGACCAAAATAACATCACACTCAATCCACAGGGGTGCAAGGTGTAATTTATCCTCTCTTCTTTTGCGTTCTGCTTTTCCATTTTATTATTATTATTATTATATATATATATATATATATTTTTTTTTTTTGCAGGGAATGTTGTTTACTTTTGGTCATTTGTTCAATTACTTTAGGATCTTATTTAATAAAACTGAGAATTAAATCTAAAATATATAGTGTTAGAAATTCTAAGCTAATACTTAAAATAATGTTTTACCTAAGGCTTCAGTAAATATATTTGTTCACTCAAGTACCTCATTTGGTGAGTAAATGGGATCCACCAATTTTCATTGGTAAAATAGGAATGAATTAGTGATGAAAAGTGGTAGATTTCATTTGTTCACCCAATGAGGTGTTTGGGTGAGCAGTGGGTGAATAAAATTTGGGTGAGCAAATTATTCTCCATTTGTCAACGGTGTTTGGATGCTGAAAATTCTATCTGTACCTACCTAATTTAATGTCTTCTCCCACCTTGTGTATTAAATGAATTTGTCCAAGAGAGTATTGTAATGTAACACATGAGTGTATAGAGTAAGTGGGTGCATTAGAATTTTCTTTGGATGCGTTTGAGAATCCAAACGCGATTTATCAACTATTTTTGCTACTCTTTTTTATTTTTTTTTTGTTTGCCCCAATCATATGAAACTAAAACAAACCACAAACAAATCATTACTGTTTTGCATTAGATAAAAAGCATTGCCAAACGAAATCTAAATTTAAGATGGTGTTGGGAATTATAGAAGGGATCAACCTTCTATACAACTAAGTAATTTGGTTGTATAATTACTCTAAAATATGGCCAATTATTGCTATCAAATAAAATCTTACAAAAGTAACATCAACTAACATATTATTACTACCAAATTACGCCTTAAAAAAAGTTGCTACTCACCGACACTCAGTTATAATAAATGGCACATTGTTCTTATAGACTGACACCTAATAATTAGTTATATCATGCGGAAAAAAAAAAAAGGTAACGGATATGCTGTAAAAGAATATACATATATATTCTTTTGGACAAGTGAACATGAAAAAAGGGGGATATTATAGTTACACCCCCATGTATTTTAAGGTCATTTTCACTGTGACTCCTTGTAGTTTTAAACGTGTCACTAACATCTTTGTATTTCAGTGTCCGTCCTGGCATTTTGGAGGTCTTAAGGAAACTTCCAAGAAGAGGGCCCTCTACAAATATGAATAAACAAAATTTATTTGACATATCCTAAAATGGGCTACATATAATGCACTATTATATTGAGTGGGGGCCCTGTTGAGGTAGGGGCCAAAGCGGTTGCTTGAGTGACTTGTGCTCCAAACTTACTGTGTTGTTCTTATAACTAAAATGTCACCATTCCATACTTTGGGAGTTGTACCATAGAGTGTGTTTTGTAAGTTTTGGATTGCAAATTACAATTCTCTAAATTTAACTGCATTCAAGTTTTCATAATTATTTTAACATAAATTAATTTAAAAGACAACCCGTATAATTAGCACGTTTTTCAAATTCATCCCCCGTATATGTACATGATGCTAAATTTAATTGATTTATTAATAGTGATAATTGAGTTGAAAGTATAGGGGAATTGATGTTTACAAATAGAACTACAAAGGATCTAAGTGTATTTTTTGTTCCCCATAAAATAAAGAAAATCAACCCCCTAGGATCTAACTCACGCGCTTCAGAAAGCGCTTTGACCTCACACCCCTTATTTTGTGGTAAATTTTGAAAAGGTAAAAATTCTAAAAAGTAACCACAAAAGTTTGGTGGGTGAAGTTGGTGGAGGATTGGTAGTGCGGCGGACTAAGCTCACGATCATGCACCATAGTTGGAGAGAATTAATTTTTTAATTTCTAATTGCATGTATGTAAGTATCTGAAATTCCATATGTACCCCTTTGATTAGTGCGAAATTACTCGTATTTGTTGGGTGAGTAGGTGAAGTGGGACCACTATACTTGTGTTACAAAGCATGATGACTAGACCACATAACCAAAAAAAAAATAGGAATAATTACATTTCAGTTATTTTTATGGGGTAATACTTGAGACACAACCTTCATACAATTTTCATACAACCTCCCCCAAAGATGTGTCTATCTCTTTCCTGTGTCACTGTGGGGTCCAGTGATATCACAGGAGAGAGATAGACACATCTTTTGGAGAGGTTGTATGAAAGTTGTGTCCCAAATATTACTCATTTTTATGTGTCAAAATTAAAAGTTAATCTAATATTTTTTAAAAATTAAAAAAATATCAATATTTTTTGTAAAATTAAAAAGTCATCAAATTTTACATGACGTTTTGGAGCAATTTTTTATATCGTTATACAGGCGGGAGCAACTCTTCAAAACGTTGGGAGCTACTCTTCTAAATACAGAGAGCAACCCGTTTAAAAGTCGAGTGTAATTCTTCACAACGTTGAGAGCATGTCTTCAAACATTTTGGTGCAAGTTTAGAACGTTGAAAACCAAAAGTCGACTAAAATACAAAATTATTATTTAAAAAATTGATTTTTTAATTTTTTTTGACGACTTTTCAATTTCGTAATCATTGTTGATATCTTTTTAATTTTCAAAAAGTAGAAGACTTACTTTCGAATTTTGTACAAAAAGTTGATTGAAATCTAATTATCCCATAAATATATTACCATATTAGTAGAGAAATTCCATATAAGTGATGCTAAATGGTTCGGTTATGTGGGATTTTCATGGAAGTCATCAATTTTGCTTCAGTTCGATTTAGTATATATATATATGTATATTTTTTTTTTTTTGGTTTGATTCAATTTTTATACTAGAGAGATTTTGTGAATACTGACCTAACTGATTAGTTCGGTCGGTGCATTTCGGTTTTCTTTCACCCCATGCAGGATGCTTCCAAATTTTGAATTCTAAATTCGGTTAATAAATGATTCGTTAGTTGTATCACATGTAATGACATGTGAAACCATTGATTGTTGCTGATACGCCCAAAATTGGCTCTATCCTATGACCGAGCGGTTCAAATCAGCAGTCAGTCCAATCATGCACAACTCCTCAACAGCATCAGCCCGAGCAGTCAATCTACTTATCATCCCGAGCGGTTCATTCATGACCCGGCCAGCAGGTCGGGGAAATCACACATGCACATCCCGCCGCGGGAACAGCTCATCCGGGCCCACAGGCGTGATCCCAAGCATTACGGGCAGTTTCCTACTCAAGCTAGAAGACTAATGGAAAGTGCACACTATTTCCTAATCCAATTAAGAAATCCCCATAATTAATGTCAATCTATATCAATAGGATTATATTTTCTTATCCATGTATGAGTAGGTCTCTTACATCTATAAAAGAGACCTCTCACCCACCATTGAAGGGGCCGCCAACTTCTCAGTCTACACAACACCTCTATAATTCACCATTATACGCATACACCCGGCCGGTATTACTGGTAGTGCCGCCCCTCTTTGTTGGCTCACCAGGCCCGCGCGGTGATCTGCTAGTGAACGTGCTCAGACACACCCGTGGACGTAGGTACCTTCATTAACAGGGCCGAACCACATACAAAAAATAGTCTCTCACTCCCTCTCTCTCCTTAAATTGCTCTACTTTATCCTTACCAAATTCTGGCATCATCAGTTTGGCGCCGTCTGTGAGAAACGACAAGTCTTCTCATCAACAAATCTCTTAGTTGATCATCATGCCACCGAAGAAGGGTAAGAAGACTGATCAACAGTCCGACCGGGATGTTCCTTCGGCCCCGGCACCGGCACCGGCTGTGGCAGTCATGACATCTGAGCAAATCACCGCAAGCCTCACACAACTCCTAGAGGGCCAGCGTCAAATCCAGCAACAGATTGAAGCCCTGCTAGCCCAGCAAAGCAATCCTCTAGTGGCCGGGAAACGACCCGGGAACGTTGCGTACGGTTGGGAACCAATCTTAACCAGACAACGTGCCCGAGCCAACCCGTCCCGTATTGAGGATGCCAAAGACGTCAATAGTGGGCCTGCTGCCCGAGAGGAAAGGCAGGAGCATGTGGCCCGGGAATCAGTCCTGGGTCACTCAATCAAGAGCCGAGTCGTCCCTAGGCGAACTGTTACCCGAGGTCATAGTCGAGCCCGATCCTAGAGGACAACACCCCGCCATGAAGAAGAAGCCTCTTCCACCAACCTGACCAGTTCCTCAGATACCGGTCGGAAAGGGATGGAAGCCCGAATCAAGGATTTACGGAAGCAGGTCGACGGAGTGGCCAAAAAGCTTGGTCAAAACCGTGCGCAGAATCAAGCCAATACCGAGACAGGGTCACCGTTCTCCAACCAGATCACGAGATTCTCCATCCCGCGCAAGTTCAAGCAGCCACGCCTGGATCCTTACAACGGCTCGGGAAGCCCGGTCGACCACGTCCGGACCTATAAGGCTCAGATGGCCCTAGCCACCAACTTTGATGAGCTACACTGCCTAGCCTTCCCCAGCACTTTGAAAGGTCCGGCCATGCAGTGGTTCTACTCATTGGAGCCCCCGATCGGTCTGCAGTTTCAAATAACTCAGCAAGCAGTTCATCAACCAGTTCGCCGGTATGCATGAGCAGCCAAAGCCAGACATGCAGCTACTGACGGTCAGACAACGGAATAATGAGTCCCTCAAGGAGTTCACCAACCGGTTCAACCAACAGAAGCTTCAAATCTGCAATTTGAACGAGACAGTCGCCATCATAGCCTTCTGCTCAGGAGTTCAATACACCAAGTGCGCCACGTAGTTTCACAGAAACCGACCAATAACCTTGGTTGAACTCGCAGAGAGGGTTGGAAAATATATTGACACTGAAGAGTTTCTGAAGACCAAAGAGCCCGGGCAAGAAAACGACGAGTCTTCCAGAAATAAACGAAAGCGAGATCAGCCCGGGAGTTCTGACAGTATCTTCAGTTCACAGCGGTCTGAGTCCGGTAGCCCCGACCCGACCTCCAGTTCACAATGGTCTGAGTTCGGCAGCCCAAACCCGACCTCCAGTTCACATCGGTCAGGATCAAGCAGTTCCGATTTTGCCTCCAGCACAGAGAAGTCAGGAACCCGATGATCCTGATCCGACCTCCTGTCTCCATCGGTGTAGAAGAGCCCGACTACAGCGGTACTTGCTTGATCACCACATGAGGCTCCACCGATTGTCAAAGAACTCATACAAAGACCTCGGGCCTAACCCCGAGGCACAAAGAAGACCTCGGGCTTCGAACCCAGGCACCAAAGACCTCGGGGTCACGCCCGAGGCACCGGCTTCGCTTAGGTCCAAACCGACGATGGGGG
Source organism: Hydrangea macrophylla (assembly GCA_033977485.1). Taxonomy (NCBI): domain Eukaryota; kingdom Viridiplantae; phylum Streptophyta; class Magnoliopsida; order Cornales; family Hydrangeaceae; genus Hydrangea; species Hydrangea macrophylla. The sequence continues at coordinate 76,761,973 of CM066999.1, read as the reverse complement.
CAAACCCCCTAGGTGGCCGACGATGGCAAGCTTCAAAAGACCCTGCAACCACCATGTTCCAGGTTGGTTACCTACAGATCATAGCCTCTGTAAGACCCTCGTCTGAGCAAGAGCTTGGGGGCAAGATGGCGCAGTGAACTAAACAGGTAATCACACCGGGTATCTACAGGCCTCGCGGATAACCAAGTCAAAATCTTGGACAACCCGAGCACCTACAGTACTCAGAGGCATTAACTCCACTTAGGTCCAGACCGACGATAGAGGTGACTAAAATCTCTTAGGTTGGCCGACGATACAGGAGCAAAAGGACCCTAAAGCAACGTGATTTAGGTCGGCTCCACCAACATGGTCAAGCTCTTCTCCCAACAGTCTCGATGAAGGCTGGCCAGGCGGAAGACAACCATCCTGGGGAGTTAACATAAAAAAGGACCCTAGAGCAATACGCTTTAGGTTGGCTTTTCCAACATGGTCAAATTCTTCTACCCACAACCTTGACGAAGGTTTACGGGTAGAAGATAACCATCCTGGAGGCTAACTCAAGCAAAAAGACTCCGAATTAGGCCGGGTCTCAACTCCCGGTCAGTTCCCGAGCACTTAAAGGTCCCGAGCTAGGCTGGGTCTCAACTCTCAGCCAGTTCTCGAGGGCTCACCAAGCTCAGAAGCCCCGAGGCAGCTTCCACAAGCACTCAGACAGCGGCAAGTAACATCAAACTAATTTCCAAACTTGCCCCGATATAGCATCTGGCCAATCTTGGAAATGGGGGGCAGCCGATACGCCCAAAATTGGCTCTATCCTATGACCGAGCGGTTCAAATCAGCAGCCAGTCCAATCATGCACTACTCCTCAGAAGCATCAGCCCGAGCAGTTCAATCTACTCATCATCCCGAGCGGTTCATTCATGACCCGGCCAGCAGGTCGGGGAAATCACACATGCACATCCCGCCGCGAGAACAGCTCATCCGGGCCCACATGCGTGATCCCGAGCATTACGGGCAGTTTCCTACTCAAGCTAGAAGACTAATGGAAAGTGCACACTATTTTCTATTCCAATTAGGAAATCCCCATAATTAATGCCAATCTATATCAATAGGATTATATTTCCTTATCCATGTATGAGTAGGTCTCTTACATCTATAAAAGAGACCTCTCACCCCCCATTGAAGGGGCCACCAACTTCTCAGTCTACACAGCACCTCTATAATTCACCATTATACGTATACACCCGGCCGGTATTACTGGTAGTGCCGCCCCTCTTTGTTGGCTCACCAGGCCCGCCGATGATCTGCTAGTGAACATGCTCAGACACACCCGTGGATGTAGGTACCTTCATTAACAGGGCCGAACCACATACAAAAAATAGTCTCTCACACTCTCTCTCTCCTTAAATTGCTCTACTTTATCCTTACCAAATTCTGGCATCATCAGTTGCTATCGCATATGGTACAATTGTTAAGCCATTTAGAAAGCATAACATTATTCATTTAAATAGGACCACTTATCATGTGGTGTAAAGAGTAATTTATATAGGTACATTCAGAATTTCCCATTGAGTTACTATGGAAAACTCTTAAATACATTGATAAGTCCTTTAGGTAGGTGTCGATTGATCGTAACAAAATGTCATTTTCTTGTAATTTGATGCTATTTAGTATAACTTTTTAGAGTGCTATTTAATAGTAAAAAAGTTATTACATTGGACATTAAGCAAATCTTATTGTGTATTAATGTTAATATATTTGTGATACAACTTAGGGGTGTAATCGATTCAGTTCGGTTGGTTTTCAGCCTAAAAATCAGACCAAACCGATGGTTCGGTTTTCCAGGTAAGCAAAATAGAAACAGACCGATAGCTGTAGAACACCGAACCAAACCGATTGAAAAATATGGTTCGGTGTCAGTCAGTTTTGGTGGGTAGTGAGAGGGTGAGAGGGAGAAGATCTCAGAGGATTTGGAATTCAAAAATCAAAATAGTCAACACCAAAATGGCAAAATCAATAATATTCAAGACAACAAAGTTACTTTATAAAATAAAAATTTTGTAGAATCTACTTACAAACTGAGAGGGCAATAGCTTTGGCCAAATCGGAACTTATTCAAGAGATTCTCAATCTTCACTTGAATCAGAACTTCGAGAATTGAGAGAGAATGAGAGAGCTACAATTTCGGCCCCTAAGAAAGAGAGTTTGAGAAGAACAAGTGGCATCGAGTGTGGCTTGGCAGGCTGTCCGCGGTAGTGGAGTAAGAAAGATGAAGAGGCTGAAAGAGAGGGTAAGGTTTTGTATGTTTCAAAGAGGGAAATAGGGTCGTGTTATGTGTGTAAGAGAGAGAGAGAGAGAGACGATCAGATGTTGGGTTGTGTGAAGTAAGGTATTAACTAGTGTATATTACTTTATGCTGTGTTGGACGGTGGGATTCAGTCCTTAGGCTTTGTTATATGCATATAATATTATAGCATGTTTGGTTGCACAAATTGCCCCATTTTTTGAATCATTGTATTTTTAATTGGTTCATTTGAAATTTGTGTATTCGTAAATGATTTAATTGTAATTCATATGTCTGTTTGGTTGGCCAAAAAAACAAAACGGTTTCATTTGAAATTATCTAATTTAGGAGCGTTTGGTAGCAATAATTAAAATTGAAAAATATCCAATTTAAACATTATGCTCAACTCTTTTTTAGTTTCTATGTTGTGAAACAATGAAAATTGTTCTTATTTACTTTTCTCTCTGTCTTTCTCCAATTATTACATGCTACTCCAAAAAAAAAAAAAAAAACAAAATGATGGAAGCTTATAGAAATTTTTTCTTACTCAACTACTGACCCTGTTTTCTCAAGAACCAAATAGTTCCATCAATTTTCTCAAGAACCCAAAATTAATTTATTTTGTAACCAAAATAAAAAAGAAAAAAAGAAGAGAAAAAGAAATTAAACCTACTACCTAGTATCAGTGTATTACCTAGCTTAAGGGTATACATACACACATATGTATATATATATATGTATATCAACGGACTAATATTAGCAGAGAAATTATTTTGTGTTGAGAATACATGAACTAGAGTTGGGGTTTGTTGAATTGGGGGTATATATATGTACCCGACACACACACATGCGCGCGCATATATATATATATATATATTCATGATACATATACCCAAATCAAAGTATACCAGTGGAGAGAGAGAGAGAGAGAGAGAGAGAGAGAGAGAGAGAGAGAAAAGAAGAGAAGAGATGAAGACCTCGAGAGTAGGGAGAGGAAGGTGAGAGAGAGGAGAGGCGATATATATGGTATATATAGAGAAAGAGAGAGACGCACCAGTGGATCGGAAGTCGACGAGGAAGACGAACTGGACTCGTCGAGTAGAGAATTGTCTGATTTTAGAATTAGGCAATTTTAGGTTTATGGTAAAATTGTCTCATTTAGGTTTTGTATAGTAAGTCTAAATCTATTCATTTTTTGAATTGTTCAATTTTGACAACCAAACACCCATGAATAGGCCAATACATAAATGAGTCCATTTTAAATTGTCTAATTCTCAATTTTTGGGACAACCAAACAGGCCCTTAATATATTATGTCTTAGGTTATGGGTTATCAGTCTTTTGCAGTGTTGGGTTGTGGGATTCAGTCCTTGGGCTTTGTTATATGTATATTGTATTGTCTTGGGTTGTAGATTATCAGTCTTTAAGTCTTGGTTTGTATGAGAGTATTAAAGACAAGCACATATATTCACGGTATATATACAAAGTAGTTGAATCGGTTCGATTCGGTCGTTGTCAGTCTAAAATATATGGGAACTGCCACCGTACCAAAAATTGAAATTTTATAATAATAATAAAAAAAAAGAAAACCAAAACCGATTGGCAATATGTACAAACCGACATAAACTCATAAATTCGGTCCAGTTTCGGTTGGTTCTTTCGGTCTGATCGGTTTTATTTTCACCCCTAATACAACTACATCACTCTAAGTTATATCATAGAGAAATTACCCATTTGTGAAAAAAAATTCTAATTCACACTCTTCTGTATATGGTACATCCATTTGTGTATCAAATAATCACTTTATGTAACAGACTTCTTGTCGATGGCTGCCACTATACTATAAACACAATTACGTGTTTTGGGGATTGATCCATTAATTAAACATCCAACTTCTTTGTTAAGTAATTAGTTAATCATCAAACTACATCAAGTGGGCTTTGCCCAAATGGTGTCACCTCTTTTTTCCTGGTGAGGAAATTGGTTTAACTCCCATTAGGAGAAGTCTTTACTTGTCCCCAGGGGTGGACTCAGGATTTTTGGTCGGGGGGGCCAAGCCTATACGGGGGTTCGGGGGTAGCGCCCCTGAGACAAATTTTTTTGAGTCTGCCTATACATAATTATGTGTAAAATGGTAAAATCACATATAAAATTGGTTTAACACCCAAAATTTGGGGTAAATCATGTAATTTTAGGGGCCTATATCTAAAACATGTAAAATATTACATGCAATTATAGAATTTTCAAAAGTACAGAGGGGCCTGTGTCTAAAACTTGTAAAATATTACATGTAAGTTTAGAATTTTCAGAAGTTCAAGGAGGGCTTGTGTGAAATTTAAGAGGACCTATTTATAAAATCTATAAACTATTAGATACAATGTTTTAATTTCCAAAAATTCAGGGGGGGGCCTGTGCCACCCCTGAAGACTATGTTGGTCCTCCAGTGCTTGTCCCCCTGTTTGTTCGTTAGTCGGAATGAGTGACCCTTTTTGGGCATTATTGTGGGTAGGGGTGTGTTTCAGCCAAAACGGAACGGAAAGCAGCGCATCGGAAAAAATTTCGAAAGTTTCGGAATTCCAAAAAGCATTCCGATTCTGAAAATTCAAAATTTTCATTTTCCACTCCGATTTCGAATTTTTGGAATTATCGAAATTCGGAATATTTTTTGGAATATTTCGAAAAAATTTGGAATTTTCAAAAATTTTCAATGCAAGCTACTAGCTTGGGATTAATGTGGTGATAGTTTGGGACTAATTTATAGACTCACATTCCTCATCTTGCTTCCTTGCTAACCAATGTGGGATAAATGTAAGGTAAGTTCGGAAATTTTTAGAATATTTCAAATAATTTTTGAAATAATTCGAAAAATATTTGGAAAATATTTTTCGGAATATTTCCGGAATTTTTAAAACAATTATGATTCCAATCCAAAATTTTGGAATTTTCAGAATTTTGAATTTCGGAATTCGGAATGTATTTTTAGTTTCCAAATTCGGAATTTTCCGGAACGGAATCGGTGGGAATCGAAATTTCCGTTCCAAGTTGCACCCCTAGTTGTGGGCCATTATGGGACTTTGAGGTTGTGTTGGTTTAAGAGTATGTGTGCGTCCAGCTATAATTTAAATAAGTATTAAAAAAAAGTTAATCATCAACAAGTCTACATCTATAACTTTATAAGAGATGGAGTTTCTCTTTTTGTTTGACCAATTTACCTTTTCAATTTTGATAACATTTTTTCATGTACCTCAATTGTTTTTTGAAAGGCAAATTTCATTTAAAGATTAAAAAGTCAACAGATCATTTACTACCCCCAATAACTCCCATCTTGGCTACACCAAACATAGAAAAAAAAAGGGCAATGCTATTGTGAGAAGCTTCTCACATGAGAAGGCGGGTTTTCATCGTTGGATGAGCATCTAGCCTTAAGATTCCTAGGAATATGAAGAGAATCTGAAGGCTAGATGCTCATCCAACGGTTAAAACCCGCCTTCTAATGTGAGAAGCTTCTCACAATAGCATTTCCCAAAAAAAAAAAACCAAAAAAAGGGGCCAAAATAAACAAGGACAACTCTTAAAATGTAAAAAAACATTTGACCCTAGGGAAAGAAACCCCACACACAAAGTTCAACCCCTAAAGACAACTCCACAAAGCAAAACTTATATGTTTGTAATTTTGACTCAAGTATAACCGACAAAGTTTCAATTATAGTCTTTAAATAATAATTAATTATTATAAAATTAGAAATAAAATTAATAGTAAAAGCAAGCACACAAATATACAATCACACAAAGGGATACAAATATTTCAGGTGGTTCGGCAATTTGCCTACGTTCACTGTGGATGGAGAGTTGTAACTTGAGGAAATGGTATAACTCAATCACTTAAACTATCAGCGTATTACAACACACTAATATTTTCCTCACTTTCTCTCTTTCTCTTCTTTGACTCTCTGGCTCTTTTTTTGTGTATCCTTCTATACTCAACTCATTGCTATTTATAGGCAAACTCACCCGACAATGGCTAAGTTGGCAATAAATGTCATGGTGTGAAAGCCATTTTCTTGAATTTGGTTTACATGTGTAGGTGAACATCCATCAAGAATAATAACACCCCCCTTGAGTGCACAGCGGAAGGATAGATATAATTCAAAAAATTTATATCTACTTCTTGTTTATATTACACGCAATATATATACATTCACACATACACATTTATATACACTTATATATATATAAACGGTTAGATTTACCTTTGTAATTTGTTGAATCGTTTTGAGAACTCTTCTACAATTCCTGTGATGATTCAATCCCGATAACCTTCATTTGACAAAGATGCACTCGTTAGGAGGACTAAACGATCTCCGAATGACTAGAATTATTGACAACAGCTTCGTCTCGACTTCAACTTCGTCGTGTCCAAACTTCATCAACTTTCGATTAGTATTAAGCAGTCCAAAGATCTTTTAGTGAGCATTGTTCGAGGCTACCGTTCTTCACTCCTATGTCTGTTGAATGATCATGGAGGCTAGGGTTTGGTAGAAACCCTTGTAGGAGAAATCTAGGAGGTTTAGGGAAGCTTAGAAATAGATCTAGGGTGTTTAGAATGTGAAAATACGCAGCTCTTTAATTCTGCCCGTGACGACATCCTATTGACGCGTTTTCTTATCACACCCAAGTGTAGGTGATCGTACAAGTAACAAAGTTCTGGAAGTCCAGGTCGAACCCACAAGGAACGGAAAAGAAAGTTAGGCAATAACTATTATGTCACTAAAAAGAAAATAAAAGATGATAGATTTTTGTGGAGTTTGACTAAACTACTAATTTTTATATTTTTGCAATAAACTAATTAAAAGCTATTTTTTTAAGTAGTTTACGGTAAAGATTTTAACAGTGCAAAATAAATTAACTAAGTACTAGTAAGAAAAGGAAGAAAAATAAATAAAAGCTAAATTTTTGTGAGATAAATTTTTTGGATTTAATAATAGAGAAAGATAGAAATAATACAGATATTTAAGAAAAGTTATTAAAAACAGGAAATATTAATTAAGTTGGAAGAAATGATTTAAAGAAATTGGGAATATGCAAACCAACACTAGATCCCACAACTTTTGTGCATTTGAAAAGGATTTGGCATTTAAGACCACAGAGTCATTCTTTATTTAAAAATAAACTTTCACTGGTTAGGCTCATATCAAGTGTGTCGGGTTTTATATGAAACGACATCGTTTGGTTTAAAGACAAAATAAAAAGGCAATTGGGCAGTAGCTAGGTTTGAACAGTGCTCCGCCGCGAACATGGGTTATTCGGCGTCCAGTCCTCACTACTCTGCCACTACACAATTGCCTGTCCATTAGTGGATAGAAATATATATATATATATATATAAACACATATTTGAAATATAAATTTTGTCATATGAGTTGAGTATGCTAGGTGTTTTTTATGACAAAAGGCATAGTTTGACAATCCACATAATTAAATTCTTATTTCAAATATGTAATCTTTTAGTCCAATATATAAACATGTTAAAAGGTCATAAACTATAGATACATAGATATTTTTGGCCATAAATGGAAAAACAATCCATCAAGATAAATTTACTCATTTAAGATTAGTGCACATAAGCTGTGGTTTCTAAGTTTTTATTGCATATCCCTAATTAAAGTTTTAACCTACTATTTTGGAATTGAAATTGTCTTCCGAATAAAATTTAAAGGTAAATTAAATAAATGCACACAATCACAGTCCAATTAAAATTAAAGTTATAAAATTTAAGGTAAGGGTGAAATATAATATTAATATATTATTTTCTCCACTTAACCTGAGTTGGGGTTGAATTTGTGGAATCTGTAAAATAGCAAAGTTTAGTACAACTAGGCTTAATAAAACATAAACAAATGGAAAGACTGAATTAATAATAAAATACTAAACCTTTGATTTTGGATTCTTGTGGGGTCACAGTGGTTGAACTCCAGGAACACAATCAAGGCCGAACCAAATCCTAATATAATTTTGGAGTGAGATATAGGTATGGTGTGTTTTGAACTTTAGTAGGTGATTATAACAACTACGTGGCTATGAAATATGGTATTTACTTGCAAAATCTGTCTTCTAGTGAATGAAAATATTGATATAAAAACTGAAAATTTGGGGTTTCAAACTATTTTAGGAGACAACTATAAGTATTACTAGACTAAAAATATTAAATCTAAATTTTAATAGGAATATTTTTACTATTAAAAATTGACAAAGGTCATACAAGAGAATAAATATTTAAATTTTGAGAAGTACAGTACACAAAGTTTTGCTACATATTTTTTTTGAACATGAAATCATCAATTACATAAGAGTAAATTTTTACAACTACTAGAACTAGAAAAAGCAAAGAAAAACTAAAGTTTCCTATTTCTAGGGACAATATGAAGTGGTCACATGATAACCTCCCTATACTGTTCTCTCCATAACAGTGTGTGTTGTGAAGTTGTTGGTTTCTTCGTGTTGTAGCTGTTTGTTGCAGCTTGTATTTATAGATGAAGTTTATGATACACTTCGTCACCGCATTCATCATATTTGCTATTTCTTCTTCGCTGCTTGTCCCAATTGTCTTTGGCTTCTGACAATATTTGAAAATTAATCCTGCATGATGAGAGAGAGAGAGAGAGAGAGAGAGAGAGAGAGAGAGAGAGAGAGAGAGAGAGAGAGAGAGAATTATCACCATCACCATTCCCCTGCATATTCAATAGTTTGCTTTGTTATTTTTTTATTATTAATTTTTTTTGTTTCTTTTAATTTCGTTTACAAGGTTTACAGTGACTCTACTGTGCAAATTTTTGACTAATATTTTATGAGGAATGCTTCAGTGTGGTTGCTACTTCTTTCTTTCCCTTTATTTTATCATTTCACCTAAACATATAAAATGTGTAAAAATAAATAATTACATGCATTTGAGTGACATCACTGTTAAATTATATTAATTCAAATATGCATGTAAAACTAGGAATTTGGGGGATGAAATGAGCATTATGTCTATTATATTGGCACATAAATGTGCAATATTCAGTGTTTGTCACACCCCTCAACTAGCTTATTGCTAGTCCCTAGCAATGAAGTGAAAGAGAAATTGTTCTAAAAGTTTTATTAAAAAGTAGGAATAAACTAAGAAAAATAAAATCTAACTCACTGTCGCAGGAATCATGATTGCATTTAGCGTATGCAACAAGCAGTTAAATCCCTAGGTTACCCCTAGTGGACGAGTATTGTCTCATGAGGGTTTGCAGTGAATATACCCACAAAATTCAAAAAAAAAAAAAATTACAAGAAAAAATAAAGTAAAATAAAAAAATAAAGGTAGATTTTCTCCTTTTATAACAGATAAGATTAAATTTTACAATAAAATGAAATTTCCAAGTATGTAATAATAATGCAACACATGTACTCACAGTTTGTCTATAATAGCATTTTTTATACTCTTTAAACTTATAGTGTGTACTTGAAAAGTCAAGCAACTGATCTCAACTTCAAAGTTTACATAAATATTAATAGTCATAAAAATTATAGTTTTAACACAAATCTCACTAGGATTTCACTCTTTTAAGGAGAAACTCTCAGAAATTGGTGTAGAGAATATCTCACTTGGTAGGGAAGCAAAGATAGAGAAATTACTTCCATTTTGATGACTCAATATATAGGCATTTGGAGTACAATAAGTCTCATGAAAGAATTAGCATTAGAAGAGCGATTTACCGTGGAGAACATCCTTATCACTTAAATTTAAAAATCAATTTCTTTTAAATCATTAGGACTTTGATTGGTAGGTTAGAAATTAAGATGAGTAGGAGATTTATGATGTATTTGTTCTAAGCATGTGATTGGAGTGCTTGCGCAATTCATTCCAACCTCTTATTTTTCTTCTCTTTTTTTTATCATTTGTACAGTTTTTTTTTTAGATTCTCATTTTTTTTTTTGAAATTAACTCCTTTCTTTCTTTACCACTTCTTGCAATATCATTACAGTCCAATCACATACTTGGATATAAAAGTGAGGTTTGTACTCCCAGGTGGAGCAAGGCATGATTTGGAGAGAATTGAGAATAAGGCAATATAAGGTGAAGGGGGGTGCATTTGAAATAAAAGATGACCTAAATCATTTTTAAAATAGATTGACTTTGTTCATTCAAGCAATTTAGACGTTCTAATGGTAAATCCTGAACGCTCTCTTCTAATGATTAGTCAAAGAAAAATAATGAGACTTTCAACGAGTGATATGATAAAGAGAATAAAATGAGACTGAAAAGAATAGTAACCCTCATAAAGGAAGATTGGCACAAAAGCTCACATGGGTTAACTAGTTTCCACTACTTGTCTTTAAACTGCATAGTTTATTCTTACTCATCCATTTAGATTCAGTAAATATTTTCACATTGTTTCAAAAAGATTTAACGTTTAAAGAGTTTTCTAGCATTTGAAAATAGTTAAACATGTGACAATTTGTTGTATGCTATTAATATACCCAAAATAACATTAACGTGTCAAATTTAACGTATATAGAGTAAAAAAATAAAAATTCTGAAAAATTCATAAGCGCATCCACTAAGTTGGATACATATATGGTTCAACTAGTATCCTCTGAACTTATACAAGAGAGGCTATGCAATCCGGAGCGTCCAAGTTGTCATGATAGCCCATCCACCTTTAGTAAAAGAGATAGGTCTAGAATCACTAGCAAGCTAAAACGTCAGTAAGAGGCTAGGAGATAACTCTGGCTTTACCTAGTTTTTTGCTACCTCTAGAGTCATTCACCGCACTAGACATATCTGGTGATGTTGGAATCATGCAAATAACTCCTATCGAACTAGCTAATAAAAGCCAGATGTACACGTAGGATCATTTTAAAGTCTGACCTGACTGAAAATTATTGAAATGTACTGAAAATAAATTTAAAAACAAATAATAAAAATAAAAAGAAATGAGGGATTGGAAAACAAAATTTATTTGGGTATCAAAAGATCCAATCCTCTTTCTCAACCAAAATTTTCTTTTGTTTTGATTTGAATTGTATTTTGTAGCAGTAGTAAACTTTAAAAGATGTGCCATTGTGAGCAATTAAACCAGGACATTCTTCTCTATAATAATTCAAACACCTTTCCAACCTTTTAGCTTTCCTTTTGATGGCATTAAGGCTGGTGCCAACAAAGGGTTCCTTATGCTCAGAAACAAGTGAGCGACCCATTAACGTCTGGTCATCGACTATTGGATCCATTTTTTATACTTTCAACCAACAAGAGAAGCTAGACTCAACACTCCACTCCTTCCAACTATCAACTAAGATCTAATTAAAGAGAGCTTAGAGGGAGTGGGTGGGAATTATATTTAAAAACTAAAAATATTTATATTAAGAAATATATACATTCAGAAACTAAATTTTTTTTTATTTTTTTTTACTTTTTTAGAACAGAAAACTTAGAAAGAGAAACGACATTTTTTTATATAAAAAAAAACAGAAAACTAGAAACTACAATTTTCTCTCTCTCTTTCTCTCTCTCTCTCTCTCTCTCTCTCTCTCTCTCTCTCTCTCTCTCTTTTATTATTAAAAGAGTCCAAGACAACGTATTAGTACAATAATGATAATAAGAAAAATTATAGTATAAACTTCAAAAATTAAAAGAGCGGTGACGTGTTCGTCATTCATTTTTTTTTGTTTTTGTTTTTTTTAACAGAAAACTAGGGAAAATAATTATACATATATATATATATATATGTTTTAGCAAAGGCAACGCAATATAACAGCAATTAGGAAAATGGCAATGTAAAGTTCAAAATGCATAAGACCAATAGCTAGTGCGTCGTCCATTTTTGTAGTTTAAAAGCTGAAATGGAGAAATATCCCATGTTTCTTGGAAATTTGAGAACGTGGTAGGGCCATGGAACAAGTGGTATTTCCAAGCTTCTTTGATGAGTGGGTACCTACAACTTATGTATTATATTTTTGTTAAATAATGGAAAAGAGAGAAAATCAAAATCTAAAAAACTAAAAATTAAGCCGAAATCGGAAAAATAGAGAATGAAATCAAAATCAAGCTTTTCTCTAAATTATAGATCTTACATTTAGTGATAAGTAGAGTGGATCTTGATTTTGGATCGAGAAAATAAAAAAAATTGAAAAGAAAATGAGAAAGAATGAGAGATCGGGGGGAGAGAGTGAGAGTTGCAGAGAGTGAGAGAGAGATCACGGCGAAGAGGAAGAAGAAAAAGAAAGGAAAGAGAGAAAAATAGAGATGGGGAAAGTTTTTAGGGTTCAAAGCCTTATTTAAAGCCATTTTCTCTTTTTCAGTGTATCTCTCTCTAAAAAGAAACTAATTTTTTTTTATGAAATAAAGATAAAACAAACAAACATGTGTTAATGGTGTTAATCGTGAAACCGTCCCCCCCCCCCCAAACTGAGTCTGACATTGTTCTCAATGTGTGAGATGAGAAAAAGAAGCCAATGATAACACCTGTAATAAAAAGAGATACACAAAGGAAAGATAGAATAATAATGACAAAATTAACTTATATATAAAAGTGACCAAACTAGGAGTATAGGACTATTAGAATATAAATACTCTAATACACTATGTCCTATATTAATTATGATTTAAGATATTAAGGAGTATTATAGTTGGGGTCCTCTAGAGGAATGGACTCCAACTCAGGTTCAAATCCTTCTAAAAATGGTTTTAATCTATGTCCATTAACTTTAAATGTATTTCCATCTTTAGGGTCCTCAATCTCGACAGTTCCATATGGATAAACATTTTTTACTATGTACGGACCAGTCCATCGAGATTTCATTTTTCCTCTAAAAAGATATAGTCTTGAGTCATACAATAGAACTTTTTGCGCGGGGGTAAATCTTTTGCGCAAAAGATTCTTTTTATGATACATTTTAGTTCTGGCTTGATGAATTCGGACATTATCATATACGTCTTTACGAATTTCTTCAAGCTCACTTAATTGCAATTTTCTTAAAATTCCTCCTTCTTCAATATTACAATTTAAAGTTCTCGTAGCCCAATATGCTTTATGTTCTAATTCTATTGGTAGGTGACAAGATTTTCAATAAACAAGTCTATATGGAGACATCCCCAAATGGGTCTTATAAGCAGTTCTATATGCCCACAAAGCATTTGTTAATTTTGAAGACCAGTCTTTACGATTAGAATCAACAGTTTTTTCGAGAATATGCTTAATTTGCCTATTGGCTAATTCAGCTTGTCCATTTGTTTGTGGATGGTATGCAGTTGACACCTTATGGGTCACTCCATATCTTTTCATTAATTTTTTAAATGGCTTGTTACAGAAATGAGTTCCTTGATCACTTATTATTGTTTTTGGAGTTCCAAATCGAGAAAGTATATTATCTTTTAAAAATGCAATAACTGTACGGTGATCATTCTTTCTTGTAGGAATAGCTTCTACCCATTTTGAAACATATTCGACTGCTAATAAAATATATTCATATTGGCAAGATGGAGGAAAAGGTCCCATAAAGTCAATACCCCAACAATCAAATATTTCAATTGCAATTATAGGGGTCATTGGCATTTGATTTCTTTTTGTAATACTGCCTAAAATTTGACAACGGTTACAAGCCTTACAATATAAATATGAATCTTTAAATAGAGTGGGCCAATATAGACCGCTTTGTAAAATTTTCATGGCAGTTACTCGAGATGAAAAATGTCCTCCACAAAAGGACGAATGACACATGAAAAATACATTTTCCATTTCTTCATTAGGAACACATTTCCTAATTTCCTGATCAGCACAATATTTAAACAGATATGGGTCATCAAAGTAGAAATGCCTAGCAATAGCTAGGAATCTATTTTTATCAGATGACGACCAATTACTTGGTATTTTTCCAGTTACTAAATAATTAACAAGATCAACATACCATGGCAGATAAGTCACAGAAAATAACTGTTCATCAGGAAAAGAGTCTTGAATAGGTAAGAGTTCACTAGTATTGTCTTCAAAAGTGAGGCAGGATAAGTGATCAGCTACCACATTTTTTACTCATTTTTTGTCTTTAATTATTAAATTAAATTCCTGTAGTAGGAGTATCCACTTAATAAGCCTAGGCTTACTGTCTTTCATTGAAAGAAGATATTTTAGAGCTGAATGGTCAGTAAAACATATAATAGGGGAACCGATCAAGTATTGCCTAAATTTATTAAGGGCGAATACCATGGCTAGTAATTCTTTTTCAGTAGTTGAGTAGTTCATTTGAGCATTATCCAGAGTTCTACTGGCATAGTATAACACTGATGCCTTTTTATCCTTTCTCTGCCCTAGGACAGCTCCAATGGCAAAGTCGCTAGCATCACACATTAATTCAAATGGTAAGCTCCAATCAGGAGATTGCATAATAGGTGCAGTAGTGAGATGCTCTTTTAATTGCTCAAAGGAGTTTTGATGTTTTTTTAGTCCATTCAAAAGGTGTGTCTTTAGCCAATAATTGACATAAAGGTCTAGAAATAGTATTGAAATTTTTTATGAATCGGTGATAAAACCTGCATGTCCTAAGAATGAATGAATGTCTTTATAGTTTTGGGAATAAGTAAATTAACTATAAGATCTATTTTAACTTTGTCTACCTGTTTTCCACTTTCAGAAATAATGTGTCCTAAGACAATACCTTTAGTGACCATAAAATGACATTTTTTTCAATTTAAAACTAAACTTTTTTCTTCACATCTCTGGAGAACTTTCTGAAGATTGCTAAGGTAATCATCATAGGATTTCCCAAAAGTTGAAAAATCATCAATAAAAACTTCTAAATTCTTTTCTACCATATCCCTGAAAATATTTAGCATACTCCTTTGAAAAGTCGCAGGTGCGTTGCAAAGACCAAAGGGCATTCGACGATAGGCAAAAGTTCCAAATGGACATGTGAAAGTAGTTTTTTCTTGATCTTCTGGTGCGATCTCTATTTGATTGCAGCCACTATAACCATCTAGAAAATAGTAATACTTATGACCCTCTATTCTTTCTAATATTTGATCCATAAAAGGTAAAGAGAAGTGATCCTTATGGGTTACAGCATTGAGTTTTCTATAGTCTATGCATACACTCCATCCAGTAGTGACACGAGTGGGAATTAATTCTCCCTTTGAAATCGGAACAACTGTAATTCCTGCTTTCTTTGGTACAACTTGTGTTGGAAAACCCATTTACTGTCGGATATTGAATATATAATATCCATGTCGAGTAGCATGAGAACTTCCTTCTTAACTACCTCCTGCATAATATGATTAAGTCTTCTTTGCATTTCTCTTGAGGTTTTAGCATTATCTTCAAGATATATATTGTGAGTGCATATTGAAGGGCTTATTCCTTTTAAATATGCTATACTCCAACCAATGACACTTTTATGCTTTTGAAGCATACTAATGAGTTTATTTTCTTGACTGGAGTCTAGAAGAGATGATATTATTACGGGATAAGTATTATTAATACCAACGAAAGCATATTTAAGCTCTTTAGGGAGTTCTTTTAATTCCAATTGTGGAGTTTGTAAATTAGATGGAAGTGTTAATGTAGTCTTTGGTGGTAAAGGTTCAAAATGTGTTGTCCACATTACTTCTTGAATTATTTCTTCTGTAGAATCTTCATTAAAACATACTTGACTTATAAGATGTTCTTGCAGATTATTACTATCTAGTTTCTGAATAGAGTTATTAATAATAGATTCTACTAGATCATTGTAACAAGTCAAGTTAAAATATTCTCTTGATAGAGATTCCATAGCATGAACTTCTTCAATATTCTCATCTTCTTCTTGATGTTGTGGATTAGAAAAAACTTTAATATTTACAGTCATATTTCCAAATATTATAGTCATCATACCATTACGGATTCGAATAGTGACATCAATGGTAGCCAAGAAGGGTCTTCCAAAAATGACTGGTATTTGTACATTAGTATCTAATACTGGTTCTGTATCAAGGATGACAAAATCTACTGAAAAAATAAAATTTTCAACTTTGACAAGAACATCTTCCAAAATTCCTCGCGGATATTTTGTAGATCTATCAGCAAGTTGTAATACCATGCGAGTAGGCTTTAACTCACCTAATCTAAGTTTTTGATAAACAAAATAAGGAAGCAAGTTCACACTAGCTCCGAAATCAAGGAGTGCGTGATTGATTTTGTGATTTCCAATAATACACGATATTGTTAGTGTACCTGGGTCTTTAAATTTTGTTGGTAAATTATTTTGTACGATGGAATTAATTTCTTCTACGAAATCAACGAAATACGCATCCCTTCTTACATTTTGCTTACGTTTGACAGTACATAATTTTTTAAGAATTTTGCATAAGCAGGTACTTGATTAATTGCATCTATGAGAGGAATATTAATTTGTACTTGTTTAAATAATTCTAAATATTCCTGATTCTTAGTATCTTGGTGTTTTCTTAAACGTTGTGGATAAGGAATTTGAGGAGAATATTCAGGAGTTTCCTCTGTTTCTTTTTCCACTGGTAAATCAGATGTTTCATTTTCTTGAGAAATTTGCTGTTTTTCAAGGGTTTCAACTTCAACTTCATTAGCAATTTTATCTTCATCTATTTCTTCCTCAATTTCTTGCATATTATCATCCTTATTTGTATGCTCAATTTTTTCTAAAGAATGTGAAATTTCTTGTCCAACAGCCTTACCACTTCTTAGTACAATTATAGCTTTTACTTGTTCATGTTGACTATTACCAGAAGTTGAGGGATCACCTTGTGGTTGTCCCCTTGGATTAGGTTGTGGTTGGGCAGGAAAAATATCTTTTCCTTTAGAATCGTGTTGATTATTAATCCTATCCACAGATGTTTGTAGTTTTCCCATGATTTGTATTAATTGTTGCATCATAGACTGTAAAGGTTTCTCTTGTATTTTCTTGTGCGGAGGCACATAAACATTAGAATTTTGTTGTGCATTAGGACTGTATAGGTATATATATGCTTCTTTTTTTTAGAAGATGCACAAGTACATATCTATAAATATTTATTTATATATTTTTCACAAGAAAAAATTATATATAGTTTTTTTTTAATTATTATTATTATTATTAGTTAAAAAAAACTAGATTATTTATATGGTAGAATATGTATATATATAGATATAGATATAGTGGGAGAAAAAGTTTTAAACCTAACTTTTTTTTATTGATTATTTTAATTAACCGTTCCTAGGCAACGGTTCCAAAAACTTGACGACATCCTATTGATGAATTTTCTTATCACACCCAAGTGTAGGTTGATCGTACAAGTAATAAAGTTCTGGAAGTCCAGGTCGAACCCATAGGGAACGGAAAAGAAAGTTAGGCAATAACTATTATGTCACTAAAAAGGCAATAACTATTATGTCACTAAAAAGAAAATAAAAGATGATAGATTTTTGTGGAGTTTTACTAAACTACTAATTTTTATATTTTTGCAATAAACTAATTAAAAGCTATTTTTTAAAAATAGTTTACGGTAAAGATTTTAACAGTGCAAAATAAATCAGTGAAGTACAAGTAAGAAAAGGAAGAAAAATAAATAAAAGCTAATTTTTTGTGAGATAAACTTTTTAGATTTAATAATAGCGAAAGATAGAAATAATACAGATATTTAAGCAAAGTTATTAAAAACATAAAATATTAATTAAGTTGGAAGAAATGATTTAAAGAAATTGGGAATATGCAAACCAACACTAGATCCCACAACTTTTGTGCATTTGAAAAGGATTTGGCATTTAAGACCACAAAGTCATTCTTTATTTAAAAATAAACTTTCACTGGTTAGACTCATATCAAGTGTGTCAGGTTTGATATGAAACGACGTCGTTTTGTTTCAAGAAAAATAAAAAGGCAATTGGGCAGTAGCTAGGTTCGAACTGTGCCCCGCCGCGGACGTGGGTTATTCGGTGTCCAGTCCCCACCACTCTGCCACTACACAATTGCCTGCCCATAAGTGGATAGAAATATATATAAACACATATTTGAAATATAAATTTTGTCATATGAGTTGAGTATGCTAGGTGTTTTTTTATGACAAAAGGCATAGTTTGACAATCCACATAATTAAATTCTTATTTCAAATATGTAATATGTAATCTTTTGAGCCCAATATATAAACATGTTAAATGGTCATAAACTATAGATACATAGATATTTTTGGCCATAAATGGAAAAATAACCCATCAAGATAAATTTACCCATTTAAGATTAGTGCACAGAAGCTGTGGTTTCTAAGTTTTTATTGCATATCCCCAATTAAAGTTTTAGCCTACCATTTTGGAATTGAAATTGTCTTCCGAAGAAAATTTAACGGTGAATTAAATAAATGCACACAATCACCGTCCAATTAAAATTAAAGTTATAAAACTTAAGGTAAGGGTGAAATATAATATTAATATATTATTTTCTCCACTTAACCTGAGTTGGGGTTGAATTTGTGGAATCTGTAAAATAGCAAAGTTTAGTACAACTAGGCTAATAAAACATAAACAAATAGAAATACTGAATTAATAATAAAATACTAAACCTTTGACTTTGGATTCTTGTGGGGTCACAGTGGTTGAACTCCAGAAACACAAGCAAGGCCAAACCAAATCCTAATCTAATTTTGGAGTGAGATATGGGTATAGTGTGTTTTGGACTTTAGTAGGTAATTATAACAACTACGTGACTAAGAAATATGACATTTACTTGCAAAATCTGTCTTGTAGTGAATGAAAATATTGCTATAAAAACTGGAAATTTGGGATTTCAAACTATTTTAGGGGACAACTATAAGTACTACTAGACTAAAAATATTAAATCTAAATTTTAATAGGAATATTTTTACTATTACAAATTGACAAAGGTCATACAAGAAAACAAATATTTAAATTTTGAGAAGTACAGTACACAAAGTTTTGTTACATATTTTTTTTTTGAACATGAAATTATCAATTACATAAGTGTAAATTTTTACAACTACTAGAATTAGAAAAAGTAAAGAAAAACTAAAGTTTCCTATTTCTAGGGACAATATGAAGTGGTCACATGATAACCTCCCTATACTATTCTCTCCCTAACAGTGTGTGTTGTGAAGGTGTTGGTTTCTTCATGTTGTAGCTGGTTGTTGCAGCTTGTATTTATAGGCAAAGTTTATGATACACTTCGTCACTGCGTTCATCATCTTTGCAATTTCTTCTTCGCTGCTTGTCTCAATTGTCTTTGGCTTCTGACAGTATTTAAAAATTGATCCTGTATGATGAGAGAGAGAGAGAGAGAGAGAGAGAGAGAGAGAGAGAAAACAAATTTCACCATCACCATTTCTCTGCATATTCAATAGTTTGTTTTATTATTTTGTTTTATTATTTTTTTTTGTTTCTTTTGATTTCGTTTACAAGATTTACAGTGACTCTACTGTGCAAATTTTTGACTAACATTTTATAAGGAATGCTTCGGTATGGTTGCTACTTCTTTCTTTCCCTTTATTTCATCATTTCACCTAAATATAGAAAATGTGTAAAAACAAATAATTACATGCATTTGAGTGACATCACTGTTAAATTATATTAATTCAAATATGCATGTAAAACTAGGAATTTGGGGGATTAAATGAGCTCTATGTCTATTACATTGGCACATAAATGTGCAATATTCAGTGTTTGTCAGCCCGCAACCCCTCTATTTATAAGCTTCTTAAACCGACTTACCAGAAATCGGTTAGTACCCACAAACCAGTTCCTCAGTAACCGGTTAGTCACCAATAACCGACTTCCCATAAATCGATTTATCCAACTAACCGATTAGTGGGTTCCCAATAACCAGTTAGTCCTACAAACCGGTTAGTGGTTCCCATTTTTATTTTCTCCTTTGCATCCAAACATTTGCTTCGAGCTAAGAGTGGGATCCCTAGGTTCTTAATTACTGGCTCCGACAAACTATTAATTCTATCCAGTTAAACTCTTAACTAAGGAGTAATAATTAATCAATTATCATGAACTCCACTATATAATGATAATTGCATTCCAGTACATAAGAATAAAACCACACTTATATTAACAATTTCTAGCCTTGTATAATATGACACTAATGTCCCTCTACCTTTCCAGTATTCATATTTATCATTGGGATGTATGAATAATAATACTGTCTATCCAATTGATAAATACATCTTATATTTCTCGAGTATCAGTCACTACTCATAAATTACCAAACATGTCTACATGCAACTTGTTAACATGGCTACGCAACTTTCAGTAATCAACCAGTGACATTCTCAAGGGAATACTTACTCTGTTGTAAAGAACTAGTCTTTACAAGAGGGTAGATTCCATCTTGATGATATATGTTCCCAATACCATCAACTTGATCAACCAAGATACCCAGGTGTTGATCTTGAAGACCTCACTGATTGGTAACTCAAAGTAACCAAGCATACGACTTGTGTCCATTACTATTTCAGGATTAAGGATATGTATCTTATACAAGTTTGAGTTCCTATTAACTGTGACAAATTTTCTTGTCAATAGGTTTAACTCACAGTCCGTCAATGAAACTCATGAACTAGCATTTTAACGTAGAGTCAACTACTCTTGTGAATAAGATTCATCACTCTATCATATAGAAGTTAATCATGCTACAGTGTATACCTGATAAGTTATCCGGTCTTATCATCCACTGTGACTTATTTGAAATAACAAGGAATAGTAATTCATATCTCCCATATGTAATCCTATACACATATGAATTACATACAATGATGTTTAAGAATAATAGCATAACCATTCATCTTATGAATTGACATACATATGTATTATAATTTCATAGTCAAACTAACTGGTTTGAGGGCACAATCCCAACAATCTCCCACTTGCACTCACAACCATTTAGCGTTAGTTCTAACACCAAATGTTGTCTATGTCAAAATCCTTAGCTAGTAAGGTTTTGTAAAGGGATCTTCTAGATCATCAACTAACTCGATCTATAGTACTCTCAACACCGTCAAGTTGTACTATGTCCCCAAACAAAAGACGTCACCAGACACTACCAGATTTTGACTTTATCAAAATCCAAATCCGATATGAAAATCTGAATTCTGCACAACTAATTCAAACTTAGTCCAAAACACCATAGCCCAGTATATACCCTCTAGTTCCTCTCTAGCCCTTAAGAATATGCTCTATGGCTGTCCATCAATCTGAACATAGTTTGGATATCTGTTAAACAACCCTAATGGAATAATAGATGTCCAGTACTAATGTCGCATATATGAGGCTACCCATAGCTAAAGCATATGGTATACCTTCCATACGACTTCTCTCACGTTACGTCTTAAGACACTAGACCTGAGAGAATATTAGGACAAGTCCAAGAAGGGTAAGAACCTTTTCTAGAAATCACTTACGTCAAAACTAGTCAGTAACTTACCAATATTAGAAGTCTGAGATAATCTCATTATCTTTAACTTTACAATCTCGAATGAGCACAATTTATAGAATATAGCTCGCTTCTCCTAGATCATAAATATCAAGTATACTGAATAACTTGACCTCTACTATTGATAACACACATATATCATTCTTAATGATAAAGATATCATCAACACTTAGAAACTGTAATTACCACCACGCTTCCTTTACAAGAAACATCCTGTAAACACAAGATACATCCTTATTTTACACGTATCTAAAATATTTTGACTACTAGGCCAAAACCAGATGTTCTTATCTCTGTATGTTTGCTTAAGTCAACAGACTTATGCAACTCACATACTATAACTTCCTCACCATTAACCATGAAACCATCCGGCCGCTGTATGCCGATGTCCACGTCAAGATGATCTTTCGCAAAAGTTATCTTGACATCTATCTACAAAATCTCAGACTGAGATCTATAGCAATGGAGAGGAGGATTCTAATATCAAGCATAGCTATAATAGCCCTACTTTACCTTCCGATATCGTCCTCTTTTCCTTTTGTAAATGCTTACCCACCCCATAGGCAAAAGTATTTACTAAATACCAGGACATGATTGGAGTACAAACTCTCCAACTTCAACATTCATTGTTCAATGCCCCGAATCTCCATCGGACATTGCCCATTTGTAATTAGAAGGATCATATTTAAAGAATTTGTCAGCTTAGCTAACAATCCTCCCACGATGAGGTACCGGTGCAGGAATATATAAAGGCGTAGTAAATTCTAGTTTGAATAATTTATAAATTACTTATCTTCCTCTTTGGATCATACTTTCAATCTTAATTCCAAAACTACTCATCTTTCCCTTGTGCACGAATGCCTGACAACGTCATCCATAGTTTCAGTGAAACATGATTTGTATCCTTTCTACAACTTTGGGATTATCTATAGGAAAGATTTGCTTCGATTAAGATTAAGTACATACATTGCAGTTTCCAAAGAGAAATATCAAAAGTAGCAGTAACTCCAAATAGCTCATCTCATGACCAAGTCATATCTAAAAGAAAACCAGTTCCTTCTTTATGCTACACAATCCCGTGAATTCACACTTGGTGCAGACAACTGAGAAAGAAGCTTATAATCGTCTCGCATGGTAAAAAACTCATAAGACAGATACTCACCATTTTGATCGAATCAAAAGGTAATGACATCCTGTACCAACAGCTCCATATTCCAAAACTCTTTTAATTTTTCCAAAGTATTGAGGCTCATGGTGCAATAGATAAATCCATATCAGTATCTGAAATAATCATAACTATTTCCAACTCTAATGTTTATTGATTCGCATATGTTCTTATGCCTTAATTCTTCTAAGTCTTTGGCTATGTGATCTTTTAAAGAAAAGATCTCATGATTATATTACCCTCTAAATAGGATTAATAGATAGGCAATGGTTTTAATAACCAAATGAGTTTAGGCTCTCATCCTTCACACCCTATCTATCCTATTTAGATTAACATAATCTAACATGCCAATGCCTTATAGGATTAGTTTGAAGGTCCTATCCTTTAGATTGCAAGACACCAGTGAGTCATTTGAAATACTACGTTAGATAATTTATGAGAAATCGAAATAAACAATAATATACTTGCTTGACAATTTATCATACACATATAAAAGAACAACTTATTTTATTAACCATTTCAGTACCAGAATCAAAGGAATAACCATTATTCATTAATTCAAAACTGAAATCAAATATGATGACTTCAAAGTTTTATTAAAAACAAAACTACCAATCTAATCTCAACTCTTGCATCAGATCCCAAAAGCAATTAAGATCCTCTAATCACTGTATTATCTAATTTGTCTGAACGCCTACAACAATTACAGACATAATCAAAAGCTCCAGAATCAATGCATCAAGTATTTGAAGTATCATGTTTAACAACTTACTTCAATTACTAGTGATTTGATCATACCTTATATTTTAGCAGCCAAGTGTTCGAAACAGTTCCTTTTCCAATGACCCTTCATGCCGTAGTGGAAACATTTTCCTTTTGACTGAGCATAAGCCTTTCCTTTTCCTTTTCTTACCTTCTTACCAACAATTGGTTCGGGCTCACCCATCTCAAAGCCTTGCTTCCTCTTCTTCAAACTTATGCCCTTAGCTTTAGTTTCATAAGATATCTAGCCAATTGCTTTCACTGGACTTACTAAAGCCTTTTCAATGTTCCTAACATTTGATTAATCTACTTTGACTATGTCCTCCATTGCCTCAAGAGAGCTCATCAATTCACTCATTGAAAAAACATTTTTATTCATTTTGAAATCTAATTTGAATTGAGTGAATGATGTAGGCAACTAATACAAGATCATGTCAACTTGAGTCTCACCATCAATATCGGTACCCAGAACTTCCAATACTTTAAAATAAGTTATCATTTTAAAACATACTCTCTAACTGAAGTCCCTTCCGATATTCTGGTGTCCATGACTAGTTGTAAGGCTCTTAACCTTACATTTCGGCTCAGTTCCCTAAACATTTGTTTGAGGTTCAACATAATGGCACCGACAGTACTAAAAGCTTGATGTTTCTGCTTCAACATATTAGACATAGAGTCCAATATGTACCAGCGAGCCTTCCCATCAACTTTTAACCACTGCCAATATTGATCTGCAAAGACTGTTGGGGTGTCACAGTCTGGAGGTGGCAGACAGGGAATGGTAAGAACATACTTATATCTCTCAGTGGTTAATAATTCATTCAAGTCAAGCAACCATTGAACATAATTATTTCCAATTAGTTTATTCAGAAATAAAGCTGTAGCAAGTGGACTAGACATTATGAAATTTGAAATGTAAAACACATTTAGCGAAATCAAGAATTAGAAATCATAAACGTGACAATTTAAATGATACATTGGAATTCCCTTAACCAAAACATTAATCATCTTCAGAATATCAAACCATGAAATTAAGCCTTCGAGGGGAGATCATAACCCCATAGCCTGATTGGGAAGAACCCACCATGACTATCCGCTATGCAAGCTCTTGCAAAATAGTCTATGACTCCTGAACCTTTAGTCTCTAATTAATTTCAATAAAACTTCAAGGGAAGTCTCTTACCAAAATTATTAGTCTAGTGTGCACCCTAAAATAAAATCTAATGACAACCGCCTCAAGTAGTGCCTCTAAGGGGAGGTCACCCTCTAATGCGTCTCATTAATTCTATCCAAAGGAAATTCATATCTAGTAACCAATAAATAGACTACTGTCCGAAGGAAGTGGTCATAGATAAATATATGACTCGCAATGTTCTATTTATCTTACAATGAACCATTGATGGAAGACTGTGAGGTTATATTAAATGTAAGCCTCTCTCCCACTAGAATTTTTGTAGAAGGTTATCCTTTTGTAACCAACGACAATCTGAAGGGAATGATCACAGATAAATCTGTGACACGAGGTATTTCCATTTTATAAAGAACTAATGGGAATTTTTAATTTAAAACCATAGTTCATACATTTCCATAAATATCTAATATTTATTAATGTGTCAAAATACCTTTTCTTTATCCATGATAATATTGGTAAACAATTTATCCATTTTTATCATTTAAAGAAAACTAGTTTTGACAGACTAATGGTTTTGCTCATGCATCACAAACAATATATAAAACATGCATAAGCAGTGATCATGCTAAAATTAAATAAATAATTAAACAAGCACAATCATTCAAGTCCTTCTCTCTCATGGCACTATCTTCATAGTTGCTGTCACGCCCCGACGTAGCATAATTCAGGAAAGCATTTAATTTCCTTTATGGACTCGTAGGTCGTGACAAGTGAGTATGACCAATTGTCCCTGCAACAAATAACTTAACAACATTTCTAGAACAAAAGGATACTAACAAAACATAACTCTGAATTTAAAACTTACTAAACTGTTACATCCGTCAAGTCTTGTGGCACAAATCGCCCTTATTCAAATCTATCATAAAGTCTATTACAACCTCAAATTAAAAGACATATGAAATATAAAACAGCCTCCTGGAAAGTCCCCTGCCTCTAACTAGCATAGTCGAAATACCCTGGCTGCTCCTGACCCTGAAAATCTGGACAAGAAGTCCAGGACGCATCAACGCCGTCAGCTTATGAAAGCTGGTGAGTAAAATAAACATGTGCTCGCAATGTATATATAAGCAAATAAACAACGGTACAATTTAACATTAACAGTGATATATTCAAGGTTCCAATTCCAACATAAATCACGGGGGATTATAGTAAGAAATAAAAACGTAATTGTACATGAATTGTGTAACATTCTTATCTTGTCAATTCTTTCCTTTAAAATAACCCAATTCAACAAATACATCATCTCAGATACCAGGAGTAATAACTACTTAGTCATCCAATTCACACGCTACACTATCGCCTCCAATACCAGGAATACTATCCGATCAATATTGAAGTCACACACCACACTACTGCCTCAGATACCAGGAATACTATCCGATCGATATCTGGGTCAAACACGACCAACCATCGCTTCGGATATCAGGAATACTATCCGATCAATATCCGAAACGCGCGCCTTAGATACCAGGAATACTATCCGATCGATATCTAAGTCGTAAACAACACTGCCGCCTCAAATACTAGGAATAATATCCGATCGATATTGAGGTCGCACACCAGACCGCCACCCTTTACTCTTTTCATGCTTTTTCACACACATGCATGTTGACACAACCTCGACCCGAATATGTATGTCAATGTTCACAGTTTTGCAGTAACGGTTAATAATCTCAAAGCTGAATATACGTTCAACATAAATCTCGATCTTAATCGTTCTTACAAGTCCAATGTCTAACAGTGAGCCTTTAAAACAGTGTATTTGTCAAACAGTTCTTTGAAATCTCCCAAAACATTTTCCAAACAGTCCCTTACCAAAAAATTATACAAACTGCCAAAACTGCCACCTCGCGCGAGCGGATCGCGCGAGCGAGGGGGAGGACAGATCGCGCGAGCGGATCGCGCGCGCGAAAGGGCAGAACAGGTCGCGCGAGCGGATCGCGCGCGCGAAGGGGAGGGATGGTCCGTGCGAGCGGGCCGCGCGAGCGAGCCTCGCGCGAGCGGGTCGCGCGCGCGAGTTCTTGCAGAATGTCATCTTTTTCGTTTTTTTTCCCCTGTTTCCAATTTCAAACTGAATTTTACCCATTTTCAGATTCTGTTTTAAACATGTCGTGCCATATATGGATCTCTTCGGTTTTCCACGTAGATTACGAATATGAAATCAATTTAAACAATTACGGATTGTATCTCTAGATATTCGCGATTAAAGTGAGGGTGTCAAAACTTTAAATCAACCGTTCGTCGCGATATGGATGAATTACTGCGTAGGATTCGAACCGTAGTCTATTGGGACTAAGATCTTTCATTCCCAATTTACAGAATTGATTTTGGTTAACTTTTACAAAACTCCATTTTTAAACTCCCATGGTGTATCACATATATATACATATATACACACACATATACACTGAATTATACATATATAAACATGGCGAGTGAGTTTAAATTACTCACAGAGGGCAATTATACAGAGAATTTGAGACCGAGAATTTATGCCGTCGATTCCGTCGTTAAGAATTTCTCCTCCGTTCTTCCTCTTGATCTTGAGATATATATAGCTATATATCTATGTATGTGTGTATGTATATAGTATATAATCTGTATGTGTGTGTGTTTTGTGTGATCTTGAGAGAGCAAGAGAGTGATTGAGAGAATTTGAGAGAGTGAGAGATGAGAGACTGTGAGTGAGAGAGAGAGAGAAACCAACGTATATATAAACCCAATGTTTTGGGCTCCAAGCAATTGGTAGAAAACACCCGGTGAGGTTGAGCTCACGTGCTCCCTCACCCAAGACGCGGTATAAACGCAGGTTAAAACATAAACTGGTATTTTATGGTTGATATAAAAAAAATACAGAAAATTACTATTAGCGTAGGAATAAATTCCGGGTTGTACAAAAATATAAATACCGATTTTGAAACCATAGAAAACATTTTTCTGTATTTATGGAAATTATAATTTGACCCCAAATAAATAATTATAAATAGAAATTAAAAAAGGAAATATTTATTTATAAATGAAAATGAAATACAGGGTGTTACACTCTACCCATCTTAACAGAGATTTCGCCCCGAAATCTGAGCTAACTAATCCTGAAACAACTCGGGATATCTAGTCCTCATGTCAGACTCTAACTCCCACGACGCCTCTCCTTCGTCATGATGCCTCCACTGAACCTTAACCAAAGGAACGTCTCTTCTTCTCAACCTCTTGATACTCTGGTCAAGAATCCTCACAGGTCTATCCTTGTAAACAACATTCTGACTTGTCTCAATATCATCAAAATTTACCACATGTGAAGGATCCCGTATGTATTTCCTTAACATACTGACATGGAATACATTATGAACACCAGACATCTTTGGTGGCAACGCGAGTCGATAAGCCACTTTCCCAACACGCTCCAAAACCTCGAACGGTCCGATGAAACGAGGTGCCAGCTTCCCTCTCTTCTGACCAAAACGCACTACTCCCCGAACAAGTGAAACCTTTAGGAGTACGTGATTACCGATACTGAACTCCAAGTCCTTTCGACGTCGATCCGCATAACTCTTATGCCTACTCTGTGCAGTTGTCATCCTTTCTTTGACCAGTGAAATCTTCTCATTGGTTTCTCTCACCAAATCTGGTCCCAAAAGTTCTGTATCTCCCACTTCTGCCCAACATAATGGAGATCGACATGGCCGTCCGTACAAAGCTTCAAATGGTGCCATCCCAATACTCGAGTGATAACTGTTGTTATACGCAAATTCGACCAACGGTAAGTGCGTCTCCCAAGACTCTTCAAAGTCAATTGCACAAGCTCTGAGCATATCTTCCATAATCTGATTAACACGCTCGGTCTGTCCATCGGTCTGAGGATGGAAAGCAGTACTCATCTTGAGCGAAGTTCCCATAGCCTTCTGTAAACTTTCCCAAAATCCTGAGGTAAAACGTGCATCGCGGTCAGATACAATCGACACAGGCGCACCGTGCAGTCTCACCACCTGCTGTAGATACATTCGACTCATCCTTTCTACTGGGTAAGTCATATTGTACGCGATGAAATGTGCGGACTTCGTCAGACGATCCACAATTACCCAGATTGCGTCATGATTCTGTTGTGACCGGGGTAATCCAACCACAAAATCCATAGTTATGTGTTCCCACTTCCATCCTGGAACAGGCAGGGGTTGCAACAATCCCGAAGGTCTCTGATGTTCGGCCTTCACTTGTTGACAAGTCAAACATTTAGACACAAACTCAGCTACTTCTCGCTTCATCCCTTCCCACCAAAAGTTTCTCTTCAAATCCTTATACATCTTTGTTCCTCCTGGGTGTACTGTCAGTCTCGATTTATGTGCTTCTTCGAGAATATCTTTTCTCAAATCTCCTAAATCTGGCACACACAATCTGTCTCGACATCGGTATCCTCCATCGGCCCCAACCTTCCATTCTGTAGGGTCCTTTTCTGACATCTTTGCGAACCATACTTGAAACTTCTCATCTTCCTTCTGGGCTTCGATGATTCGACTCACAAGTGTTGGTTGTACCATGAGGCATCCAAAGTGCTGCCCGACACTTCCCTCTAAAATCTGCACATCAAATTTTGCGATTGTCTCCAAGGCTTTCCACTCCCTTACCATCAATGACGCAATCGTTCCTCGAGGTTTCCGACTTAGGGCGTCAGCGACTACGTTAGCCTTACCAGGGTGGTACTCTAATGTGAAGTCATAGTCCTTGATCAGTTCCATCCACCGACGTTGCCTCATGTTCAACTCCTTCTGAGTAAACAAATACTTAAGGCTTTTGTGGTCTGAGAACAAATCAAACTTCTCCCCATAGAGGTAATGTCTCCAGATCTTGAGCGCAAACACAACGGCTGCCAGCTCTAAATCATGAGTTGGGTAGTTCAATTCATTCGGCTTCAACTGTCGCGAACCATAGGCGATAACCTTTTCGTCTTGCATAAGGACACATCCCAATCCTTGATACGAGGCGTCACTAAAACTAGTGAACTTCTCACCATCCTTTGGTATCGCAAGCACTGGCGCTGTTGTCAATCTCTCTTTCAATTCCAGAAAAGCGCGTTCATGCTTATCAGTCCATTCAAACTTCAAATCTTTCTTAGTCAAACCGGTTAACGGGGCTGCTATCTTTGAGAAACCCTCTACAAATCTCCGATAGTAACCAGCTAGTCCCAGAAAACTTCTGACTTCTGTAGCATTGGTCGGCCGAGTCCAATTCGCCACTGCATCGGTCTTTGAAGAGTCAACTGCGATTCCTTGTTGTGAGATCACATGCCCGAGGAACTTAACTTCCTGAAGCCAGAATTCACACTTGCTGAATTTAGCATACAGGCGGTGATCCTTGAGAGTCTGCAACGCGATCCTCAGGTGTTGTTCATGCTCTTCCTCTGACTTGGAATAGATCAAAATATCATCAATAAAGACAATAACGAATTGATCCAAGTAGGGCTTGAATACTCTGTTCATCAAGTCCATAAACACAGCCGGAGCATTTGTCATCCCAAACGGCATCACTAAGAACTCATAGTGTCCGTATCTCGTCCTGAAAGCAGTCTTAGGTATGTCTTCCTTCCGCACCCTCAACTGGTGATACCCTGACCGTAGATCAATCTTAGAAAAGGTCGTGGCTCCTTGCAACTGATCAAACAGATCGTCTATCCGAGGTAAAGGATACTTATTCTTGATAGTAACCTTATTCAGTTCTCGGTAGTCAATACACAACCGCATCATCCCATCCTTCTTCTTCACAAACAACACTGGTGCTCCCCAGGGTGAAGTACTTGGACGAACAAAACCCAACTTCTCAAGTTCTTGAACTTGTTCCTTCAGCTCCAACAACTCAGTAGGGGCCATCCTGTAGGGAACCTTGGTTATAGGTCGAGTACCTGGCACCAATTCCACACAGAATTCTATGTCCCTTTCCGGCGGTAATCCTGAAATATCTCGGAATACTTCCTCGAACTCTTTGATTACCGGTATTGATGATACTGTCACCTCTGCACTGACAACCTCAATGTTTGCTAGGCATCTAGTGAGGAACATATCACCCGAAGGGTTACATTGGAAATCGAAGAGTCGGTTCCCCTTGTCCGCAAATGTGATCCTCTTCCTTGCACAATCCAACTTCGCATCATTCTTCTCGAGCCAATCCATTCCCAGGATTATATCGAACTCCTTCATCGACAGAACCACCAATCTTGCCAAAAGTTCGCGGTCTCCTAACCGTAGAGGACAATCCTTACACACATGTAATAACTTGACGGTGGTCCCTAAGGGTGAGACAGCGCTCAGAGCTTCCTCTAAACGTTGCGGTACTATTCCCAACTTCTGAACAATCTTAACAGATATAAAAGAATGTGTAGCACCCGTGTCGAATAAAACTTTAACATGAGAGTTAAACAAGGTTAGAGTACCTTCCACTGCTCGTTGCTCGGGCAGTCCCTCCTCATAAGCACCTCCTCCATACCCTGTTTCTTCATAACCAGCAGTCTCGGGAATAACAGCATTCAGGCGGGCCTGTCCTTGCTGACCATAGTTGCCTTTCCTAGGAGCCTTGCATTCCAGACTTATGTGACCTGGCATGCCACAATTATAGCACACAATGTTCGGACGATCAGCACGCCTAGGTACTCTGCAATCTTTAGCTCGGTGACCGGGAACTCCACAATTGAAGCAGTTATTGTTTTTGGCCCCTTCTATTGCTAGAGGCTGATACTGCTGAACTGCTTGTGTCTGTTGAGGTTTCTTCCCTCCATCCCAGGTCCTTTTCTGTCCCTGTGGGTACCCTAGTTTTTGTCCGAGATAGCCCTTCTGCGGAGGTCGATTCCCAAATGGTTTCGGATTCTGACAACCATCATTCTCTAACCCCGTAGCCAATCTCACCAGAGCTTCAAATGACTGGCCCAAATGC
This sequence comes from Hydrangea macrophylla, assembly GCA_033977485.1. Lineage (NCBI taxonomy): Eukaryota > Viridiplantae > Streptophyta > Magnoliopsida > Cornales > Hydrangeaceae > Hydrangea > Hydrangea macrophylla. The sequence goes on along the minus strand of CM066999.1, from coordinate 76,730,226 downwards.
CCCATAGTCAGATGTCGGAGAGACAAGTTGAGACCCCGGTGATACTTCTTGATTTTCTTCTGGGGTGTGTCCACCATATGTGGAGCAAAGCGAGACAGTCGCTCAAATCGAGTAGTGTACTCTCGGACAGTCAGATTCCCTTGAGTCAACTCCATAAACTCTTTCTCTCTCTTGTCCTTCTCTTCTTCAGGAAAATACTTCTCGAGAAATCTTTCCTTGAACACCACCCATGGCATTCTCCTTGCAGTTTCTTCCCCAATCGTCGCCTTTTCTGCATCCCACCAATCAGCCGCTGCATAAGACAGTTGAAAGATAGCCAGACGCTTCTTCTCCAGATCAGTGCACTCTATGGTCTCAAAGATACGCTCCATCTGACGTAGCCACTGTTCCGCTTGCCAGGGTTCATCAGTCCCCGCAAAATACTCAGGTCGCAAAGCGCGAAACTCCTTGAGAAGCTTGTCTCCAGTCTGGTGGGCTTGCCTCCCATTCCCGTTATGATTTCCATTATGATTATTGTTCCTTGCGTTCTGATCACTAACCCTCTCCAACCTCCTTATAAAAGCCTCAAACATTCCGGTTGGATCTATTACCGGGGGTGCATCTTCAATAGCGGGACGATTCCTGAGATTTCTTCCAGCTATATCTCAAGAGAAAGGTACCTATCCATTGATCAACAAGAAATCGGTCAACCTCTCGAGAAGAAGGAAAATTCTAAACGATAGAAAGCGACTAAACACGGAACGAAGTCGAACTATCTTATCTTAATTCTATCTTAACGGGAGATCCTATGTGTTCTGGACAATTGGTCGAGCCATAACCTGGCTCTGATACCAAAAAGCCTGTCACGCCCCGACGTAGCATAATTCAGGAAAGCATTTAATTTCCTTTATGGACTCGTAGGTCGTGACAAGTGAGTATGACCAATTGTCCCTGCAACAAATAACTTAACAACATTTCTAGAACAAAGGATACTAACAAAACATAACTCTGAATTTAAAACTTACTAAACTGTTACATCAGTCAAGTCTTGTGGCACAAATCGCCCTTATTCAAATCTATCATAAAGTCTATTACAACCTCAAATTAAAAGACATATGAAATATAAAACAGCCTCCTGGAAAGTCCCCTGCCTCTAACTAGCATAGTCGAAATACCCTGGCTGCTCCTGACCCTGAAAATCTGGACAAGAAGTCCAGGACGCATCAACGCCGTCAGCTTATGAAAGCTGGTCAGTAAAATAAACATGTGCTCGCAATGTATATATAAGCAAATAAACAACGGTACAATTTAACATTAACAGTGATATATTCAAGGTTCCAATTCCAACATAAATCACGGGGGATTATAGTAAGAAATAAAAACGTAATTGTACATGAATTGTGTAACATTCTTATCTTGTCAATTCTTTCCTTTAAAATAACCCAATTCAACAAATACATCATCTCAGATACCAGGAGTAATAACTACTCAGTCATCCAATTCACACGCTACACTATCGCCTCCAATACCAGGAATACTATCCGATCAATATTGAAGTCACACACCACACTACTGCCTCAGATACCAGGAATACTATCCGATCGATATCTGGGTCAAACACGACCAACCATCGCTTCGGATATCAGGAATACTATCCGATCAATATCCGAAACGCGCGCCTTAGATACCAGGAATACTATCCGATCGATATCTAAGTCGTACACAACACTACCACCATCGCTTCGGATATCAGGAATACTATCCGATCAATATCCGAAACGCGCGCCTTAGATACCAGGAATACTATCCGATCGATATCTAAGTCGTAAACAACACTGCCGCCTCAAATACCAGGAATAATATCCGATCGATATTGAGGTCGCACACCAGACCGCCACCCTTTACTCTTTTCACGCTTTTTCACACACATGCATGTTGACACAACCTCGACCCGAATATGTATGTCAATGTTCACAGTTTTGCAGTAACGGTTAATAATCTCAAAGCTGAATATACGTTCAACATAAATCTCGATCTTAATCGTTCTTACAAGTCCAATGTCTAACAGTGAGCCTTTAAAACAGTGTATTTGTCAAACAGTCCTTTGAAATCTCCCAAAACATTTTCCAAACAGTCCCTTACCAAAAAATTATACAAACTGCCAAAACTGCCACCTCGCGCGAGCGAGGGGGAGGGCAGATCGCGCGAGCGGATCGCGCGCGCGAAAGGGCAGAACAGGTCGCGCGAGCGGATCGCGCGCGCGAAGGGGAGGGATGGTCCGCGCGAGCGGGCCGCGCGAGCGAGCCTCGCGCGAGCGGGTCGCGCGCACGAGTTCTTGCAGAATGTCATCTTCTTCGTTTTTTTTCCCCTGTTTCCAATTTCAAACTGAATTTTACCCATTTTCAGATTCTGTTTTAAACATGTCGTGCCATATATGGATCTCTTCGGTTTTCCATGTAGATTACGAATATGAAATCAATTTAAACAATTACGGATTGTATCTCTAGATATTCGCGATTAAAGTGAGGGTGTCAAAACTTTAAATCAACCATTCGTCGCGATATGGATGAATTACTGCGTAGGATTCGAACCGTAGTCTATTGGGACTAAGATCTTTCATTCCCAATTTACAGAATTGATTTTGGTTAACTTTTACAAAACTCCATTTTTAAACTCCCATGGTGTATCACATATATATACATATATACACACACATATACACTGAATTATACATATATAAACATGGCGAGTGAGTTTAAATTACTCACAGAGGGCAATTATACAGAGAATTTGAGACCGAGAATTTATGCCGTCGATTCCGTCGTTAAGAATTTCTCCTCCGTTCTTCCTCTTGATCTTGAGATATATATAGCTATATATCTATGTATGTGTGTATGTATATAGTATATAATCTGTATGTGTGTGTGTTTTGTGTGATCTTGAGAGAGCAAGAGAGTGATTGAGAGAATTTGAGAGAGTGAGAGATGAGAGACTGTGAGTGAGAGAGAGAGAGAAACCAACGTATATATAAACCCAATGTTTTGGGCTCCAAGCAATTGGTAGAAAACACCCGGTGAGGTTGAGCTCACGTGCTCCCTCACCCAAGACGCGGTATAAACGCAGGTTAAAACATAAACTGGTATTTTATGGTTGATATAAAAAAAATACAGAAAATTACTATTAGCGTAGAAATAAATTCCGGGTTGTACAAAAATATAAATACCGATTTTGAAACCATAGAAAACATTTTTCTGTATTTATGGAAATTATAATTTGACCCCAAATAAATAATTATAAATAGAAATTAAAAAAGGAAATATTTATTTATAAATGAAAATGAAATACAGGGTGTTACAGTTGCATCTCTTAGGCTTCAAGATTCATGGCTCCATCTTCATGGCTCCAAGCTTCATGGTTCCATCTTCATGGCTCCATCTTATGGCTCCTCCAAAATATACATTTACAAAATCCTATACCTCCAAAGAGGTGTACAAAGTATCTAGGAAAAGTAAATAACTAAATTAGCTAGGGAAACCATTATAGTTCCAATCCTATGCAAAGGAGAACTATAGTGACATTTACAATGCCACAAATCAATACTAAATAAAATATAAACAATTTTAATAATATATCTAATTTTTCCATGACAGATAAGGCTTCCTTCTTAAGAGTTTAGTCGACATACAATCACAACATATGACATACAACCATTCATTCAATCACATGTCCTATTTTCAATATAGCATGTAATTTATCACAACTTATGTATATTATGGAACTACAAGCTTACATAATATATATTCATGTATGCTTTAATGATGAAACACATTGTCAAACAATATCTAGGGTTTTCTACAAATCCAAATTCGTGCACTTAAAACTAGGTTTCTACAAACTTATAATAAAAACAATTTTATTTTGTAAAATAATTTCTATTTGAAAACAATTTTTAAAATATTGATATTAAGGAATCTGTCAAAAACAGATTTTGTTCGCAGTAACCAGTTTGTCGGACAAACCAATTTCTGTATCCTTTACAGTAATTGATTTGTCCCACAAACCAGTTTCTGGATCCCAGTAACCGGTTTGTCTGACAAACCGATTTCTAGAGCCGTACCCAGTAACCAGTTTGTCCCACAGACTGGTTTCTAATACCCGTCCAGATCAGATCTGAACAGCTTCAAGATATCAGCTTCAATCAGCACGAAAATGTTTTCTATAGCATCTAATCAGTCCCGAAACTGATCAGATCTAAAATATAATAAAAATTGATATTGTTGAAAACATCAATTAATCTATAGATTGAAAAACCAGTTTTCTTTTAAAAGATTTGGAAAAACTAAAAAACCCTAGTTCATCATGAATCCATAATCCTATTTTATGTAATTTAAACGAGATGACTCTACTACCAGTTCTTGGAAAAAAACAGTTCCAGTGCGCAGTGGAAGGATAGATACACTACAAGGAAAAAGGTTTTTTATATCACTTAAAAAGTGACATAAATAGGTATTTATGTCACTTTTTTTTAAAGTAAAAAGTGACATAAATGGGGGCGACATAAATGTTTTAAAAGTGACATAAATGTTTTGTAAAAGTGACATAAATGTTTTATAAGACCAAGACACATGTTAATAAAAAGTGATATACATAATTAAAAGCGACATAAATACCATTTAATTTATGTCACTTTAAACCTAAAATGACATAAAAGTAGAAAAGTGACATAAATACCAAACAAAATTATTACATCAAAGTCTTAAAAATGACATAAAAACCTTATAAAAGTGACATAAATACTTGATAAAAGTGACATAAATGTGTAATTAGTTATGTCAATTAACTACATATATGTTTTAAATAATACTGATTCAATACCACCCTGTAAAAACATTATATTCCACCCTGTACATACAATTCCACCCTGTACAGAATTAATTCTAACTCAATAATCTATTCAACCTCTAAATTTCATCGATTCATCTCAATATCAACCAATTCATTGGAATGAACAAAAAAAATATGCAATCGATCCACGTCAAGTGCTTAATAACATATATATACATATTATACATTCATCAAAAAGTATAACAAAACTATGAAAGCAACAAAAAAAGTGGTTTCCCTTGTTAGAACTTTCCATTAAAATGTGAAATTTTGTACCTATAAAAAAGAAAAAGTTTTCATTAATTAGTTGTATATATAAAATAATAAAAGAGTAAAACTAAGTTTTGGTGATTTTGAGAAACCAAAACGTGTTCGGGGACTCGGAATGTCATGAGACTAGAACCTAAACTTCATACTCACCTAGATAGACTTGTAGAAAGAAACGGTACGCAATTCCGATGCAAGGATTGCAAGTTATACGCGAATACGCAAATTCATGGACTTAAGGCTTGTAAAACTAAGTTTTGGGGTTTTGAGAGATCAAAATGGGTTTCGACACTCGGAATGACACGAGAATGGAGGGAACAGAACCTAAACTTCATACTCACCTAAATAGACTTGTAGGAAGAAATGGCAGGCAATTTTGATTCACGGATTGATTGTTGGACTCGAATACGCAAATTCATAGACTTAAGGCTTGTAAAACTAAGATTTGGGATTTTGAGAGACTAAAGTGGGTTTTGACACTTGGAATGACACGGGAATGGAACTTAAACTTCATATTCACCTAAATAGACTTGTAGGAAGAAACAACACGCAATTCCGTGTCACACCTGTTCCAAAATTTACAAGCTTTTAATACAACATTGTGGTAACATGTGAAATTGTTAATGTTTATTAATAATTGAGATAAGTGGTTGATTGTGGTCAACGGAAGGTGTCGAATAAGGACACAGTGATTCAGTAATCATTGAGACATTCGTGTGATTAAATGACATTTATGTGGATGAAATGTTATTTGACTATCTTGTAAATTATGAATAGTAAATTTACTTGTGTAGTATATTTTCTGCATGTATTGATATCGTTTAAGGTCATTTGGATTGTTTTTAACGATAACCGATGGGATGTGTTGCATGAAAGGTAGGTTATCTAGAGATTCCACAGAAATTAGTTTTCGAACGTAATTTCGGTGACAAACAAAACTTAGTCGAAAAGTTTTGTAACTTATAGTTTTCACTCGTGAAGTAATTAAATGGACGTGTGTGACATTTCAGGAGTTAATTAGGAGTTGTGAGAACTCATGGGGAGGTAAACACAATTTCGAGAGTGTTGCCTAGATATAGAAGTTCCAAGATATTTTCTTCATTACAACTTTTGTAATTTCAAAATCAAAAGGGGAATTTGGGGGTTTTGGGAGCTTAGAGCTTACCGACGTAAATCGACGGATTTTTGCCCGTTTGTGTTCAACCAAATTTCATATTTGGACTCCCCAAGGTAATAGCTATGTTTTTATATCTTTTAGGACTTGTCTGGTTAAGTTTTTATAAAAATCCTAATGTTGGAATTTTGGGGAAAACGCGTGTAAACTTGTAGGAATTGCTTGAAATTCAAGATCCGACGTAATAGTCTCTTAGTTCATCCTTCAAAGTTATAGGAAAATCGCACGAGGTATGAATTGTAAGCCTATGAATTATAGAAAATTTCATGTTTTAATTATCGGACTTAATATTTTAGATCCAGGCAAAATTCATGTATTAAGTAGGCCCGTTAATTATGCATATGAAAATACCATAAAAGCACGTATATGTGATTATATGAGAATGCTATGTGTGTATGTGGGGGCAAAGGGGAGTTTGATACAAGTTCATGTCGGAATACACCTCTCAATGTTTGAGAGTTACAATAGCGAAGGCTACTTGCTTGGTTTGGGAACCGGCCCTACCAGAGCAGTTGGGTGCAATAGTTGATAGACTTTGGGCTTGCCATTGGCATCGTGCTTGATAGACTTTGGGCTTGCTGATATACCGAATGAATGCGTGTCTCTCTCCCTAGAGACTATTTGATGTGATTTAGATGTTTAATGCATGAATTGTCATATAAGCATATGTTTAGAATTGTGCACTCAACATATAGCTTAGCAGTGAAGCTTTACTCCATTGCAGGTGAAAGGAAGAAAGGGAAAAAGAAGCGTGAGGAGTGAGACCGCGGGAGCGACGGGAATCCTTCTCTTGTATATGTTTTTTTTTTCAATTCCAAATGTTGTAAAATGAAATGTTGAGAAGTTAGGACTATTAACTTCAACTTGGAAGGTTTGGAATGACTTAGAATGTTGTAATAAGTTGTAAAACTACTTTTGGTTATGTTTTAATGAATCTGAACTCATAGATTCGTGTTTTGAATGTTTAACTTGTCGAACTCGTATTTTGGAGGCATGTAATACAAATTTTATGTTTTAAAGCCAAATAAGGCATAACTTGTTCTGTTATTATTTCTTTTCGTGGATTACTACGTATTAGTGATGTTCTTGAAAGGCTAGTATAGATTGCGAAGTTTAAAGTACAAATATGTGTGGTAGAATAAAAGGAAGGAAGATTGTTTGATGCCTTATGCAAAATTTTGCAGCTTTGTGCAGAATTCTGCTAAAGGGTCATTCGACCGGTCGAATGGGGTCGTTCAACCGGTTGAAATGCCCCCTGCCAGAAATCTTTTTCTATACCTTCCATAAATACTGTAAATGTTTTGATCAGTCCCTAGGGTACCTTTGGGATCCCTTTTAACATGTATTCATCCGATTTGAAATAAAATTACGTTTTCAATTTTATACGGAGTTTACAACTCGGAGGGTAATGTTTCCTAAAGTTTTATATACTCAAGGTTATTTTAAAGTTCTTTTCCACTGCGTATAGTAGTATAATGGTTGGATGAGCCTTGGTGGTATGCCATGCATCCTATTTCCATACATTAGCGGGATGGGTCGTGACATTCCGATTCACGGATTGCAAGTTAGATGCGAATATGCAAATTCATAGACTTAAGGCTTCTAAAACTAAGTTTTGGGGTTTTGAGAGACTAAAATGTGTTTTGGGACTCGAAATGACACAGGACTGGAACCTAAACTTCATACTCACATAAATAGACTTGTTAAAAGAAACGGTATGCAACTCTGATTCACGGATTGCAAGTTAGACGCGAATACGCAAGTTCAAAAACTTGAGGCTTCTAAAACTAAGTTTTGGGATTTTGAGAGACCAAAATGGGTTTTGGCACTCAGAATGACATGGGAATGGAACCTAAACTTCATACTCACCTAAATAGACTTGTAGAAAGAAACGACACACAATTTTGGTTCACGGATTGCAAGTTAGACACGAATACACAAATTCATGGACTTAAGGCTTATAAAACTTAGTTTTGTGGTTTTGAGAAACCAAAGTGTGTTCAGGGACTCGGAATGACACAAGACCAGAATCTAAACTTCATACTCACCTAAATAGGCTTGTAGAAAGAAACGACACACAATTCCGATTCACAGATTGCAAGTTAGACGTGAATACGCAAATTCATGGACTTAAGGCTTGTAAAACTAAGTTTTGGGGTTTTGAGAGACCAAAATGTGTTCGGGGACTCAGAATGACACGAGACCAGAACCTAAACTTCGTACTCACGTAAATAGATTTGTAGGAAGAAACAACACGCAATTCTGATTCACGGATTGCAAGTTAGACGCGAATATGTAAATTCATAGACTTAAGGCTTCTAAACTAAGTTTTGGGGTTTTGAGAGACCAAAATGTGTTCGGGGACTCGGAATGACACGAGATTAGAACTGAAACTTCATAATCACCTAAATAGACTTGTAGGAAGAAACGACATACAAATCTGATTCACGAATTGCAAGTTAGATACGAATACGCAAATTCATTGACTTAAGGCTTCTAAAACTAAGTTTTGGAGTTTTGAGAGTCTTGAGAGTCCCAAATGGGTTTTGGAACTCGAAATGACACGGGAATGGAACCTAAACTTCATACTTACCTAAATAGACTTGTAGAAAAAAAGCTACCAAGAAAAGCCTTGAAAAGAATGGAGATCTCATTGGATTGAATTATGAGAGACACCTATATGATTGATGAAGTGTGTGTAGATTGTTGAACTGTAACTCATAAACCTTATATTGTTGGGATGATGGGTTTGGAGGTGGTGGACACGATAGTGACCGGAAAGTGTTGGAATGAAGAGGGGAGAGAGAGAGAGAGAGAGAGAGAGAGAGAGAGAGAGAGAGAAAGAGAGAGAGAGAGAGAGAGAGAGAGAGAGAGAGAGAGAGAGAGAGAGAGAATGAGATGGGTCAAGAGCTTCTAGAAAAAGCCAAGTTAGAGAAAAAAATCAAACAACGTGTTGTGTGTAATGGAGGCTTTTGTTTTGGTACAAACCAATAATGCTAGAGTCAAGATTTAGAGAGAGAGAGAGAGAGAGAGAGAGAGAGAGAGAGAGAGAGAGAGATTCGAACGTGAGGTCGGAAAAATGGGTTCTCTGCAAATCACCCTGTTTGAGATGGAAGTTGCAGTTTGGTTGAGGAGATAGAAGTGTACAAGTGTATTTGGGTTTAAACATTACAAATGATTTGGGCTAAAAATATCAGACCCAACCATGTTTGGGAGACAATTAAAGTGATTAAAGTGTGGGGCCATCGAATTCGGTACATATTCTTGGTGTACTTCGGTGCCTCTAGCACTACACATATACAATTTATACATACAAAGATGTATTTATTCTTGAAGTGTAATAGACTTGGGAAATGGGTATAATGGATGGAGATGGATGGGTGGTCAACACGAAAAAAGTACTCGGCAACCAACAAAAAAGTTCACATAATAAGAAGATGAAATAAAGAGTCAAGTTATCACACAATACATGTATAATCTTAGAACATAGAGAGAAAGCAAGAACACATAAAACGCCACCCTGCATGCGTACTCATTAAGGTTTACAACCCTAAATAGCAAGTAAAACACATAAAACGCCACCCCGGAGGCGTATTCGTACTAACTTGGAGTAAGAAGGACCACTTGTATCTAGAAATGCCACCCCTTTAGCCTGAACTTTGATTCTCACATTTTGCTTCAATTCCTATTGTCTTCAGAGATCACAGTTTTACCACCGCCAATTGTTGAACAAAAAGGAAAATAATTAGAAAACCCTAACTTTGAGCACGATTAATAAAAATAATTAAACAGAAACTAATTAGTGATATCATAACCTTCTCTTTCTTTGTTACAATTAGGGAAAGAAAATACTTAAAAACTCAATCTACACAGAAATCAAGCTTACAAAACATACTGAATTTCTTACTCCAACAGAATTATCAAAGGAGTTTGCAAAATGCAAACTCGCGAAGAGTGTTTGCATTTTTGCAAGCAATGGGAAGTGAGAGAGAGAGAGAGAGAGAGAGAGAGAGAGAGAGAGAGAGGTAACCAAATTTTGGAGGGAAGATCGTATCCATTGAATTGCCATCTTTAAATATATAAATAGTAATGTAGACTGCTCTCTTAGACTTCCCACGTGGCAATACTAAAAAAATATCAGGGTATCCACGTGTTAGCTTTGTGTATATATACTACTATATCTATCTATGTATCACTATATGTATCACTATACGGATAGGAGTCTTGCCATGTAGCACTCCATTGTTCAGAGTTCTATCCAACCCTTTATCCTCAATTCCCCTCAAAGACACTAATCAAAAGAAAAATACAGAATTTGAAATTTCTAGAAGTTTGCAAACATTAGTTATCAAAAGAAAATTAATTAAAAACCTCACCCAATCGGTTTCCCCACGTCTCCCTCAAATCTCTCTCAACACTTTCTATCAGTTTTCAGTCCCTATGTTGTCCATTCTCTATCTCAATGTCTCTCTATCTCAATCTCTTTCTCTCTCTCTCTCTCTCACAGTCCACCATGATGTGCATCACTTTCGACTGTTAGAGATTCAGCAAGGCCAATTAAATTAGTTTATACAGTGCTTGCTTTATATAAAGCAAAATTATATATGCTATATGTCAGAGAGTTGGCCAAGTGTGTCCCTCAAGAATTATTTTTGACATGGTTATGGAGCCACATCAATAACTTTTAAATTCCGCATAATTTTAAAACATCCGTGCATAGCACGGGTCAACGCTAATATAAAAATACACCAATGGTTGTAGTTCACCAACATACTTCAAATACTAAATATATATTTTTATAAAGGAGGGAAAAATGTCTAATTTTATCAAGGAAAACACTTTAGTACTTTCTGTTACATGACATTCTTCATGTTAAGTAGTGGTCCACTATATGTGCCACGTAGACAAACTTGTACACGTGAACCAATCATACTTTAAAATAGTAAAAAAAGTACCACTCGAGTCTTTCCTTTTTATCAAATGGATGCTACTGTTGGAAATATTCCATTGATACAATTGGAAAACAAAAATTATTTTGAATTACAACTAAAGAAAGAAAAAAAAAGGAAAATTACAGACTATGTAAACAAAGTAGGAACTAAAAAAAAATTGATCAAACCGAGGCCTGTAAAATTTCACATTTTCCTTAAAACAGATTCGCCGCCTCACGGATGTGCTTGAGGAAATCGTCGGCGTCTGTCTCCCAGGATACAATGGCTTTGTACAGTGGTACTTGCACAATGTACAACTGCTCCGGCGAACCAACTATATTATGTGATTCTCTCTCTGAAATTGGGACTGGAAAAAGGAACTCTTTGATGAACAGTATGTAAATCTGTGTTGGAGGTGTGTATAGACTGAAGGAGAGTTGGAATATATCTAGGGATTAATCCAAATCAATTCAGAAATTCCAAAGGTTGTAACAACAACCTTTTGGAGTTCTGTAACTCTTAGACTTTACACATTTCTGTCACATGTTAAGTGTGAAGAAATTCCAAAGGTCTTTTGCAACTTTGGAAAAATTCTGGGGTCCAAAAATAAATATTCTATGCGGGCCGCACCTGCACCCACGACCACGACCCGACCCGGCTCGGCACGGTTGGTCAGACGGACGGCGGCGGCGCGTGCGCGCGTGTGTGGAGTAAACCTAAAGGGCCTTAGGTCCTCCCCCTTCCACAAAACTGGGTACCCCTTGGGGCCCAAACCCAAAACATGAAGTAGCCTTATAAATACACTAAAGACCACTTCTATTTTTCCTATGTGGGACAAGGCAATTTGTGAACCTTTTTCATTTCACCAATTCCTTGTAAGGGGCAACCTTTGATCATTAATTTCTCATTCACCCATCAATAGTTTTGGACATGTGAATATCCAAACTTCATCTCCTCATGGAGGAGAACATAAATCCACAAGGACCCCACTTAAACTCTAAGTGAGTCCTACTTTTATTAGCCCTTAGTCATGGCTAAAACACAAATTTATCCAACAATCCCCCACATGAATGAAATTAATCGAAACGATGTGAGAACAGCGACTCGACAAGAGAGAGCACAACGGATCACTCCTGCAAAGGATAGGTAGCTTTTGGCTTTGGACCTTCCCTTTTTACAATCTATCAGATTTACTGGCTGACCAGTGAACGTATAGTCTTGAACTGATTGCCATTAGTGTAAACAACCGACAGACCTCACACAGGAGCTTTCCAAACATATTTAGTTCTTAAAAGTATAGTTTTGTGTTCATTGTGGCCTTGAACACTCGCCTGATTCAGTGAATGTTTATCAAAGAATTTTGCCTTTCTCAAATTCTTTTAGAAGCGGCCCCACTTCACATTCACATAGGTGACTACTTAGAGTATCCTGCTATACTATGCTTGGTTTATACCAACGCACATAGTCATTAAAAGCTAAGCTTACCCTCATACTATGCAAGTGTCACTATTGAATCATAGAAATGGGCAGAAGAACATTTCTTCTCAGTGATTCTCTTAAGGTACATGAAATTAGGTTGTCCCTTTGAACCTAGATCTTGGGATCTCCAGTCAACTAGGTTGGGTTTCCATTCCATTCCCTTGTAACGTCATAGGCTTTAGTCCCATTCCTCTAGATAACTTACTAACTAACTCTCGATTTAACCCTTTAGTTAGCGGATCCACAATATTGTCCTTTGACTTTACATAGTCGATTGTGACAATCCCACTTGAGAGTAGTTGTTTAATGGTATTGTGTCTACGATGAATATGTCTAGACTTACTATTATACATATTACTTTGTGCCCTTCCAATAGCAGATTGGCTATCGCAGTGTATACAAATAGCTGGCACAGGTTTTGACCATCTAGGAATATCTTCTACAAAATGGCGAAGCCATTCAGCCTCTTCAGCTGCCTTGTCTAGCGCAATGAATTCAGATTCCATTGTCGACCTAGCAATACAAGTTTGTTTTGAAGATTTCCATGACACAGCTGCACCACCAAGTGTGAAAACATATCCACTTGTAGATTTTGAATCTTTCATATCAGACATCCAGTTTGCATCACTGTATCCTTCCAATATAGCTGGATATCTCATGTAGTGCAATCCCTGATCACGTGTATATCGTAAATACCGCAGTACCCTTACTATCCCTTTCCAGTGTTCAGCACTTGGATTACTAGTGTATCTACTTAGTCTACTAACAGAATAATCAATGTCAGGCCTTGTACAACTCATTAGGTACATCAAACTTCCTATCACTCGAGAATATTCTAGTTGAGAAACACTCTCACCAGTATTCTTAGATAGGTGTAGACTTAAGTCCACAGGCGTCCTGGCTACACTAGTATCAGACTTGTTGAACTTCTCTAGAATCTTGTCTACATAATGTGACTGTGACAGAACAAGTCCATTAGTATTTCTAGAGATCTTGATGCCCAATATAACATCAGCAAGTCCCATATCTTTCATGTCAAATTTAGAATTCAACATTTTCTTAGTAGATTTCATGATCTTATCATTACTACCCACTATAAGCATGTCATCAATATAAAGACATAAGATGACATAGTCTTCAATTGTGTCTTTGACATAAACACATTTATCACACTCATTGATTTTAAATCCACTAGAAAGTATAGCTTTGTCAAATTTTTCATGCCATTGTTTTGGAGCTTGTTTTAACCCATACAATGATTTGACAAGCTTATAAACTTTATTTTTTTTGCCCTGGAGCAGAAAATCCTTCAGGTTGTTCCATGTAGATTTCTTCATTCAAATCTCCATTAAGGAAAGCAGTCTTAACATCCATTTGATGTATTTCGAGATCTCGCAAAGCTGCGATCGCAATAATCATACGAATGGATGTTATTCTCGTACTAGGAGAATATGTATCAAATTAGTCTAGACCCTCCTTTTGTCTATACCCTTTAATGACAAGCCTTGCCTTGTACTTATCAATAGTACCATCTGTCTTTATTTTCTTTTTAAAAATCCATTTGTAGCCCAACGGCTTACAACCAGGTGGAAGATCTACCAGTTCCCAAGTATGGTTTTGTAGGATAGAATCAATTTCACTCTTGATTGCTTCTTTCCAAAATGGACCATCTGGTGATCTAATCGTTTCATTATAGCTTTGAGGCTCACTTTCTATAACATAAGTTAGAAAGTTTGGACCAAAAGATTTTGAGGTCCTAGCTCGTTTCCCACGTCTAGGCTCAACCTCAACATTCTCTTCTTGGGTTTTACTAGTTTCCTCAACAGCCTCAAATGTGCATTTTTTAGGACTATATTCCTCTTTACAAGGAAATATATTCTCAAAGAACGATGCATTTCTAGACTCCATGATCGTGTTCTTGTGTATATCTGGGTTTTCAGATTTATGTACAAGAAATCGATACGCACTACTATTATGTGCATATCCAATAAATAAACAATCAATAGTTTTTGGACCTATCCTTTCTTTCTTAGAAGTAGGTACAAGAACCTTTGTAAGACACCCCCACATTCGAAAGAACTTGTAGGAAGGTTTTCGACCATTCCATTGTTCATAAGGGGTTTGATCAACTTTCTTTCGTGGCACCTTATTTAAAATGTAATTTGCAAAGAGAATTGCCTCCCCCCACAAGTTCTGTGGCAATCCAGAACTTATTAACATAGCATTCATCATTTCTTTTAAGGTACGATTTTTCCTTTCAGCAACTCCATTTGATGGAGTCGAATAAGATGCGGTGGTTTGGTGAATAATTCTATTTTGTGCACAAAACTCACCATATGGCGCTACATATTCACCACCCCTATCACTTTTCAACACCTTAATCTTTTTACATAGTTGATTCTCAACCCCTGTCTTGTATAGAATGAACTTATCCAAAGCTTCATCCTTACTTTTTAGCAAATACACATAACAGTATTTAGTGCAATCATCAACAAAAGTAATAAAATTCTTATTGCCACCTGTAGATTGAACCATTTTTAAATCACATACATCAGTGTGAATTAATTCTAGAGGTTTAGTGCTTCTTTCAATTGACTGAAATGAAGTCTTTGTTAATTTTGCTTCAACACAAGTTTCACATTTATAACTTACATCAATATGAAAGTTTGGTATATGGTCTAATTTAATTAATCTTCGCAAAGAATTAAAATTAACATGTCCTAGTCTACCATGCCACAAATTGGAAGACTCAAACAAGTAAACAGAAGAGGTACTCATTTTATTAACTTTTGGGAATACAGTCGCTACATTCAGTTTGAACATCCCATTACACATATACCTCTTCCCCACATACATTCCCGCTTTGGTCAACACCACCTTGTCTGACTTAAAGATCATTTGGAAGCCATACTTGCTTAGGAGAGATCCGGATACCAAATTCTTGCGAATTTCTGGTACATAAAGGACATTGTTGAGAGTTAGCTCCTTTCCTGAAGTCATCTTCAAAATTACTTTCCCTTGGCCTTCAACATCCGAGGAAGCATAATTTCCCATATACATCTTCTCACCACTTGTAATTGGTTCAAAGGAAGTGAATATAGCTTTGTCGGAGCATATATGGCAAGTAGCACCAATGTCTATCCACCATTCCCTTGGGTTTGAATCTACTATGTTCACTTCAGAGACCACAGCAGATAGATTAATGTCAGAGACATCCCTTGAGATAGAGTCTAACTCAGTCATATTAGCCTAATTATTCTTGATATTCTTTGGTGGCAACCTACAATCAGAAGCACGATGTCCAGTTTTGCCACAGTTGTAGCACTTTCATTGAAACTGGAATTTAGGCTTCTTGGCGATACCACCTTTTAGCCCCATCTTGCACCCTTTGCCAGAAGGAATTTTCTTCTTCCCACGAGAAATTTGACCATGCTCAACCATATTAGCCTTGGAGTCAAAATTCCCCAATTTCCTGTCAGCCGCCTGACGATGAGATCTTCAATCTTCATCTCCTTTCGCTTGTGCTTCAAATAGTTCTTGAAGTCCTTCCAAGTGGGGGGTAGCTTTTCAATTATAGCAGCAACCTGAAAATTTTTGCTCAAGGTCATCCCTTCAGCATGGATTTCATGCAAGATTACTTGCAACTCTTGAACTTGACTGATCACAGTCTTTGAATCCACCATCTTATAGTTGTGGAATCTCCCCACTACAAATTTCTTTGACCCGGCATCCTCGGTTTTGTACTTTCTGTCTCAGGACTCCCACAGCTCCTTAGCAGTGGTCTTAACACTATACACATTATAGAGTGTATCGTGTAAGCCATTCAACACATAGTTTTGGCACAGAAAGTCCGAGTGCTTCCAAGCATCAATAGCTAGCACAACCTCACGATCTTGTTCATTTTCATTAGGCATATGGGCCTCTTCCTTCAAGAACCTCGCAAGGTTCAAGGTGGTAAGGTAGAACACCATCTTTTGCTGCCACCTCTTGAAATCCACACCATTAAACATCTCGGGTTTCTCCCCGTGGTTCACAGGAACCGTTTGGATTGAGGGAACCTTCACAGGTATGGAGCCAATCACCACGGTGTTGGAGCCAGTAGCACCGTCGGTTGCAATAGGTGGGTTTGCACCAGTGTTCACATTATGATTTTTCATTTTTGAAAACATCATCAAAGGAGAAAATAAATTAAATCTAATATTTTATTTTTCCCTGCTCTTATATTTTAATAGTCGCAGAATTTTGTTTTCAAAAAATTGTTAGGAAAACGAAGGAATTTTAAGATTCTACCAGCAAGGTATCAAGCAAAATGCGATTCTACACACTTTTCGTCTAATGCAATTTTCCCTGATTCTGCACCATTTGGGCAGAAAATGAGAATTATAGTAGCAGTTTTTTGAAAGACTGTTTTCAAAATAATTTTGTTTTTCCAAATCCGAATATGTTTTTGTTTTGTAAATTATATAGAATCTGTTTTAATATTGTTAGAAATATTCCATTGATACAATTGGAAAACAAAAATTATTTTGAATTACAACTCAAGAAAGAAAAAAAAAGCAGGAAAATTACAGACTATGTAAACAAAGCAGGACCTAAAACAAAATTGATCAAACCGAAACCTGTGAAATTTCATAGTTTCCTTAAAACAGATTTGCCGCCTCATCGGATGTGCTTGAGGAAATCGTCGGCGTCTGTCTCCCAGGATACATCGGCTTCTTACAGTGGTACTTGCACAATGTACAACTGCTCCGGCAAACCAACTATATTCTGTGACTCTCTCTCTCTGAAACTGGGACTGGAAAAAGGAACTCTTTGATGAACAATATGTAAAACTGTGTTGGAGGTGTGTATAGACTGAAGGAGAGTTGGAATATATCAGTTCAGAAATTCCAAAGGTTGTAACAACAACCTTTTGGAGTTCTGTAACTCTTAGACTTTACACATTTCTGTCATATGTTAAGTGTGAAGAAATTCCAAAGGTCTTTTGCAACTTTGAAAGAATTCTGGGGTCCAAAAAGAAATATTCTGTGCGGGCCGCACCCGCACCCACGACCCCAACCCGGCCCGGCACGAGACGGTCGACGGCGGTGCGCGCGCGCGTGGAGTAAACCCAAAGGGCCTTATGTCCTCCCCCTTCCACAAAACTGGGTACCCCTTGGGGCCCAAACCCAAAACATGAAGTAGCCTTATAAATACACTAAATACCACTTCTATTTTTCCTCTGTGGGACAAGGCAATTTGTGAACCTTTTTCATTTCACCAATTCCTTGTAAGGGGCAACCTTTGATAATTAATTTCTCATTCACCCATCAATAGTTTTGGACATGTGAATATCCAAACTTCATCTCCTCATGGAGGAGAACACAAGTCCACAAGGACCCCACTTAAACTCTAAGTGAGTCCCACTTTTATTAGCCCTTAATCATGGCTAAAACACATATTTATCCAACATCTACTAATTACTCTGCCATCGCTGAATGGATAAAAATAAATTACACTCTCAGTTTCGAAACAAATTATTTTGAGCAAAGGCATTAGAAATTCTGAAAATTGAGAAATAGTTTATGTGTTTCTTATGTAATATTTAACCACCGAACATGCTATCTGGACAAATTGCTTAGATCCTAATCAGTCGTCTATCTCAAATCATCTGACTATCAAAGTCAATATTATATTTAAGTGATACAATCTATATAATAAGATAGAGCGGTGTGGGTCCCTCTTAACATAGCAACTTTCAATCTCAACCGTTGAGACAAGTTGAGATATTTTCAACCCTTGGATTCAAAAATGATTAATTCCACTAAATATGCCATTGTATCCTAAATAAACTCACCTCAACTTAGCTTATTTTCGTGTGTGTGTGTGAGAGAGAGAGTGTCTTTTATGGGGTCCAATTTAAAATACACATGATTTTGCCGAAAATATCTCTCTACAAAATGAGAATCTTTTATGGGGTCCAAACAAATACTCATCTTAAAGTCATCTAGAATAGTTTAAAATTCTTTCAGTGAATATAAGTTATTGGGAAGCTTTTAAAATACACACGAAAAAAAAAGGCATATGATTTTAGCTTTGGAAAATTGTTTTGGCAATTTTATACTCATCTGTAAAACAGCTTAATTGAAAAATCTATATAATAAGTTAGAGCGGTGTGGGTTCTTCCTAAATTAGCAACTTTTAATCCGTGCCATTGAGACAAGTTTAGATATTTTCAACCCTTAGATCGTGGTGCACCAAATCTCACCCAATGTCTAAAAATCTCACCCTCACAATAGTCCCTCTCAACTAACTCAATCTCATTTGAAATTAAGAAACATCCTTTAAAAATAGGAATAATTGGTTGTATAAGCTTATCTCTCTCTCAATTCAAAAAAAAAAAAAAAATTCCCTTAATTGGTTGTATACAGATACGTATATATCTAAAATCTATATACATATTGAACAGTTATATATCTAATTGGTCAGAGAGAATTGAATAGTTGCTCAAATAGATGCATATTGCCATTTTAAAATAAAAAATCATTAATTGAATAGTTGCTCAAAAACTTTCTTTCTTTCTTTTTTTTTTTGGCTCTCTCTCTCATTAAACTGCCATTGCAATATGGTGTAGTTTTTTTTTTTTTTTTTTGTGGATTGTTTGCCCACGTATTATATATTAGTTAAAAAAGAAATATATTAGTTAAAAAAAAAACTCGCAGAAAATATATGAGTTGGGGTTTGGGTTTTTTTTTTTTTAAAACCATGATTTGGGTTTTTATTGTAACTATAATAATTACATATATGCTCTTTCCAAGAAAGTGAATTCATCACCAAATTATAAATGGAGAGTAAAGATTACCAATTTTTATAAGTTTTCTTCTGTCTCTCATCATACACTCATATATCACTCATTTATTCTCTCTCTCTCTCTCTCTCTCTCTCTCTCTCTCTCTCCGTCCACCACCACTGTCCTCGACCACCTTCACTGTCGCTGGAATTAGGTAACCCTTTTCTCCCTCTATATCATTATTTGTGCGTGATTGTGTGTGTTTGTGTGTGCATGTGTGCATGTGTGGTGTTTGTGCAAACATGTGACATGTGTGCATCATTGCATGTTTGGTGTTTGTGCAAATAGGTGTGCTAATTTGTTCATGTTTCTGTGTGTGTGAATGTGCAGAGAGGGAAGCTATTGACAAGCCATTGTAATACGTCAATGAAACAGGTGGGTGTGTGTTAATTTGTGAATATTTCAGCATAAAACTTTAATTATGATAATGCTGATATGGACAACTTTTATTTAAAGTTTAGAGAGGGTATGCAGTGGTTAATTTGGGCCACTTTTTTTTTTCAATTTTTTGTCTCTAATTATCGGCTTTATTCCCATTTTTTTTTGTTTCAACAGTAATACAAAACTATATTTCTCCTTCTTCTTCTTCTTCTTCTTTTTTTTTTTTTCTTCAAAGTGGGTCTAACCATGACGTAAACAAGTAAATAATCATATTTTTATTTGTTGAACTTCTTTCAAAATAACCATCAAACATTAACTATGAAGATACATTTGTATTGGATTATTTAGGATAGAGTGTATTTTTAATAGGTTTATATTTTTTTTTCCTTGCCGTGACTCCGATCAAATAACTTTCATAGAACTAATCAAACTGATATAATATCAGTTAAAAATCACATAAAGTTGAGGTTTAGGAAGTGGTTTCAAGAAATGTAAATTTTGCTATGGTTGTAAATTTTGCTAAGTTTGATTGGTTCCACCCTTTTTATAGGTCATTTGATTAGTTCTATCAGTTTGATATAATCCGTGGGGCCAATTAGTGAAATGAGTAATGCTGCTTCCTAAATATGGGCTAAATAATCACAAAAGTTTTGCTTTCCTTTTCTGTTTCTTTTCAAAAGCTTAGAAAAAAAAAAGCCTTTGGTTTTTTTTTTTTACGTACAGAAACAAAAAAAAAAAAATCAAAAGAGTGCTTCTACTTCTGTTTTGGTATTCATATTTTTTGTCATTATAGATTTCTATCATTTTTTGCCATTGTTTGTTGAAGATTACCACATTTTTTGTCTTTGTTGTGATGATATCTGTGAATCTGTTGTAAAAATTCCAACCATATCTCAGTTTAATTTCAAAATCAAAAGTACGGAATTGAAAATATATTGTTGTGCCCGCGAAACCAATATCTTCACATGGGTTTTAATGACACGGATAATTTTACGCAAAATATTTGATCTTTTAAAATATTGAATTTCTTTATTTCTTTTCTTTTTTTCGCTTCGTGCCCATGGGCACGGGTTATTTCTAGTAATAAACTAAAGATGAGTACTTTAGGCCAATCTTCAATTTTATTTTTCAGAATCAAATAAAACTTTAATGTCTTCATTTGGATCATGAACTGTATCTTTCTCTGATCGACATATTGACAAACACCTAATGGACTTAATAATTCTAAAACTGAAAGGCAGCGCAATATCAAACCATAAAATCCCTTAGCCAAATTAGAAAAGGGAGAGTATATGAATGTTTCCCTAATATATACATATATATACTAGATATTACCTGTGCCTAAAGGCACTACTGAGCAATTCTAACTATCCGTGCACTCGGCCAGCAACTAACTCTCACATGCTTCAACACTTATTCTTACGATTTTAATAGCAAAGAGAAAAGAACTGATCCACTACAATCCCAAAACATAGCAACTGGAAAATTCAATAAAAACGAAACATCAAGGCCAAACGAAATTAAAAAGCTTATAGTCAAAAGGCACGCATGCCAAACACAATAGAAGTGTACACATGCACACTAATCTATCAATTTTCATGATAGTAATGTCTCAGATTACAAAAGTGAACAAATGCATGCCCGAAATTTTAATTCCCTGGCACCATTAAATTGTCGACTACTTGCACAAAAATGTGGGTACGTATAAATTTCTCTTCCCACATATTTTCTTAAGAAGGTGAATACTCACTTAAGCAATGTTATGGTTCCCTTGAAGAGAAAAAAAAAGTAATGACTACCAAAATTTTCCGGTAAATGCTTTTAGTAGCTCATACCCTTCAAACATTTCAAGAATCAATATCATTGTACACCTAATGCTATTAATTCCGAATTCGAATCCTAAATTTGGTATTCAAATGCTTTGATAGATGTACCACTTAAAACAACTCCCAATTAAAATTCCATAGACCCAAATATAACAAAATGCAGGAATCAAATTGGGATTCAAATTTGAGAACCATAGCATTATTATATAAACTATATTATGAGAAATGTCATACATAATTGACAGTGCCATTGAAATGTTGTGAATGTAAATATAATACTTTTGAATAATGCATAACTATTCAATACATGTTAACATTACAAACAACAGTGACATAAAACAGAGGTTATTGGAAGTTTAGATAAAAAGATATAAGATATATGTTTGTTCTCCGCTTTTGTCTTTTCACTTTCTTCTCATGCTTTGATGCCAATCTCTTCTCTACATCAACCGTTGCCAGCACAACATTTGAAACCAAACAATACCAAGTTCATAATTCTTCTACGGATTAAATTAAAAATAACAACATTTGAAACAAAAAAATATCATAGCTGGACACAAAAATTTTTCCAAGTCAGTGAAAGAAACTAATAAGAATCATCACCATCTTCAAACTATTGAAGGTGAAATGAACCTTCTATTTATTTATTTTTCAGTTGACCCTAATAAAAAGCAACTGACACTAAAGATTTGTAAACAATATGACATGTCAATGCTTATCTAAAATCATGTTGAATTCCCAGATCCTAATGTTGTTTGAATCATCATGCAACACAAATGTCAAAACGATATGAACTCATCTTGAATTCCAAATCATGACAATGCAATTTCAAAATCCTTAGAAATCATAGAGTAGAAGTAGAAAGATTTTTTTCATATTGAAAATTAGTCAAACAACATGTGCTTCAACTTCAATCATGAAGGGACTCAAACCAAATTTAAAAAAAAAGAAAAAAAAAGGAAGCCCATTACATGTAAATAGCATTATCTCTGTATGTGGGAAGGTTGTTTCGACACTCGTATTTGAACTCAGGTTACGAACTACAAAGAGGGATAAACTCAAGGTGATACAACTACAATCATTCCTAGAGAGCTAATAATTAAACAAACTTAATCCACATTTAATAAAATTACCTTAAGTTGATCCTTATCCACACGAGTCTCAGAATGTTGCCCTTAGATCGGTCACGAATCTTCTACCTGATTCACTCGAGATTTAAAGGCCCCAGGTTACACTTCGTCGGCCGCGTTGCCAACTCTGGTCCCTTTTCCTCCCCTGCTTGTGGCCGACTTGAGTGGAGAGAGAGAGAGAGAGAGAGAGAGAGAGAGAGAGAGAGAGAGAGAGAGAGAGAGAGAGAGAGGCTAAGAAAGAGAGAAACTTAGACGCTTGAGTTGTTCAAAAAAAAAATTAGGGCTTTCCCAGAAATTGAAGCAATCGTAGCTATAAAATTCAAAATTAAAATTGAATGTATATGTATCTGAATGTATATGACAGAGAAGGGAGAGAGAGAGAAAGAGAGAGAGACAAACTTGGTGAGGAGGAGAAGGAACATGCGGTAGCTGAGAGGATGAGGAGGTAACGGCTGAGAGAAGGAGGAGGAGGCAGTGGTGGCGGTTGAGGCGTGGAGCAGGCGGTGCCGTCATGGCGGAGGGAGAGGTGCATGCGGCGGAGAGAGTTCCACTTTGGGAATGAAAGAAACAATTTGGGAGGGAATATTAAAAAGTTTTAGATCCTATATACGTACGTACAATGTTTTTAGCCTGCCAAAGAATTTTATGTCACTTATCCTAAAACCTAAAATATATTTATGTCACTATTTGAAAATCTGACATAAAAAATAGAGTAATTATAAGTAATTTCATTATTTATGTCACTTTTTACATACTGGCATAAAAATGAAATGCTTTATTTACAAAATTGCCACCGCGTTTTTATATATGTCGGTTTTTAAAAAGTGACATATAAACTTAATTATTTATGTCATTTTATACAAAAAAGTGACATAAATAATAGAATTTTTATGTCACTTTTTTAAAAACCGACATAGCAACTTAAAAAGTGATATAAAAAGCACATGTGAGAAATAATTATGTCACTCTAAATAAAAGTGACATAAATTTTTTTTAAAAGTGACATAAAAAGCCTTTTTCCTTGTAGTGACAGTTCAAAAAATTTAGATCTACTTCTCGTTTATATTACACACAATATATATACATACACGCACACACACATACATACATGTATATACACTTATATATATATAAATGGTTAGATATATATTTGTGATTTGTTGAATCGTTTCAAGAACTCTTTTACAATTCCTGTGATAATTCAATCCCGATAACCTTCATCTGACAAAGATACACTCATCAGGAGGACTAAACGATCTCCGAATGACTTGAATTTTTGACAGCAGCTTCGTCTCGACGTCAGCTTCGTCGTGTCCAAATTTCATCAACTTTCGATTAGTATTGAGCAGTCCGAAGATATTTTAGTGAACGTTGTCTAAGGCTAGCGATCTTTACTCATATGTCTCTTGAATGATCATGGAGGCTAGGGTTTGGTGGAAACCCTTCTAGGAGAAAACTAGGAGGTCTAGGAAAGCTTCAAAATAGATCTATGGCATTTGGAATGTGAAAATACGTAGCTCTTTAATTCTGCCCACAACCCCTCTATTTATATGCCTCTTAAACTGACCTACCAGAAATCGGTTAGTACCCACAAATCGGTTCCTCAATAACCAGTTAGTCACCAGCACCGGTTTCCCAGAAACTGGTTTCTCCAACTAACCGATTAGTGGGTTCCTAGTAACCGGTTAGTCCAACAAACCGGTTACTCACTAACTGGTTAGTCCTACAAACCGGTTAGTGGTTCCCATTTTCCTTTTCTCCTTTGCATCCAAACATTCCTTCGAGCTAAGAGTGGGACCCCTAGGTTCTTAATTACTGGCTTCGACTTACTATTAATTCTATCTAGTTAAACTCTTAACTAAGGAATAATCATTAATCAATTATCATTAACTTCACTATATAATGATAATTGTAGTCCAGTGCATAAGAATAAAATCGTACTTATATTAGCGATTCCTAGTCTTGTATAATATGACACTAATGTCCCTCTACCTTTTCAGTATTCATATTTATCATTGGGTTGTATGAATAATAATACTTCTTACCCAATTGATAAATACATCTTATATTCCTCGAGTATCAGTCACCACTCATAAATTACCAAACATGTCTACATCAACTTGTTGACATGGCTGTGCAGCTCTCATTAATCAACCAGTGACATTCTCAAGGGAATACTTACTCTGTTGTAAAGAACTACTCTCTACAAGAGGGTAGATCCCATCTTGATAATATATGTTCCCAATACCATCAACTTGATCACCCAAGATACCCAGGTGTTGATCATGAAGACCTCACTGATTGGTAACTCAAAGTACCCAAGCATACAGCTTGTGTCCATTACTACCTTAGGATTAAGGATATGTATCTTATACAAGTTTGAGTTCCTATTAACTGTGATAGATTTTCTTGTCAATAGGTTTAACTGACAGTCCAACAATGCAACTCATGCACTAGCATATTAACTTAGAGTCAACTACTCTTGTGAATGAGATTCATCACTCTATCATAAAGAAGTTAATCATGCTACAATGTATACCTAATAAGTTATTCGGTCTTATCATCCACCGTGACTTGAAACAACAAGGAATAGTAATTCAGATCTCCCATGTGAAATCCTATACACATATGAATTGCATACAATGATGTTTAAGAATAGCAGCGTAGCCATTCATCTCATGAATTGACATACATAAATGTATTATAATTTTTATAGTAAAACTAACTAGTTTCAGGGCACAATCCCAACATATAGTACTATGCTTGTAATGACACCCCCTCATTTTAGCTTGAGTATGATTTCTTCATAAAAGCTCTTGGAGTCGGCGCATCCTAATGCTATACACTAACTTCTTGAATGTTGAAGTTGGTAATGCCTTGGTGAATAAATCAGTAAGATTGTCAATGGAGCGTATCTACTGAACATTGATTTCACCACTCTTTTGGAGCTTTTGTGTGTAAAAGAATTTTGGTGATATGTTCTTAGTTCTATCACATTTGATGAGTCCCCCTTTGATTTGTGCTATGCATGCAGTATTATATTCGTATAACGTCGTTGGACTATCTTTGATCGAAGATAAGTCACATGATTCTCGAATATGGTGAATCATAGATCTTAACCAAATACATTCACGACTAGCTTCATGCAGTGCAATGATTTCAGAATGATTTGAAGAAGTGGTTGTCAGTATTTGTTTCATAAATCGCGATGATATTGCAATATTGCCACAAGTAAACACGTAGTCTATTTGTGATCAAGCTTTGTGTGGATCAGAAAGATAACCAACATCTACATACCCAATAAATGGTGATTGGGATCTTTTTGGATAAAATAATCCCATATCAACCATGCCGCAGAGACAGCGAAATATATGCTTGATACCATTCCAATGTCTTTGAGTTGGAGCTGAGTTATACCTTGCTAGAAGATTGACAACAAAAGCTGAGGGAAATAGATTACGAAAACTATTTACGAAACAAAAAATGAGTTTTAAAAACTGTGTTCTAGGAGCTACTACTCATATGAATCTAATAATGTGTAGAAGAGTAGAATACGTTTTGCGTGATAATCCTTTGAAGAACCGTCTTGTGCTATAGATTTTTGGCAGCCTCCTCTAAGTCGTCTTTACTCCTGTATCTCCGGTTGATGCTACTATGAAGATCTGGACTTGTGGGAATCCTTCTAGAGTAAAAAAGAAAGGGTTGGAAGTTTATAGGATAATACTGGAGACCTAGGGCTTCAAAACGACGAGATAACATGTTCTGCCCATAGGTCTCCTATTTATAAGAATTTCCAAGCGACCTAAGGTCCAATCATTGCCATGAATGGCAATCAATTGCCTTCCCAATCGATTGTCATATTTGGTAATCGATTGCCTATCCAATCGATTAGTGAAAATGACCAATCAATTGGTCCCTCTTTCTCTTGTCTTCATACATCATTTGGAGCTAAGGGTGGGACCTCCTAGATTCTTTATTATTGGCTTAGATCAGTTACTAATTCCTATGATCAAGCTTTTTGACCAGTGAATCAACTAACTAATCAGTTAACGTTAACTCCACTATAAAACGATAACTGTATTCTAACACAAAAGGACATATCCGAAGCAAAACTAGACTTGTATGCTTGCACTCATGTCCCTCTACTATCAGCATTCGTAATCATATTCAGGTAGTCGGATAAACAGTTACCGTCAACCTGAATGATGATTACATCTCATATTCCTTGAGTCTCATTCACCTATCATGATTACTAAACATGCGATACTACTTATCAATAAGACTACTGTTCTCAGTAATCAACTTGGTAAAATTCTCAAGGGAATGCTTACTCTTCATTAGAGAGTAGATTTTATCTTGACTATATATGTTCACAGCCCTATCAATATGACTTACCTAAGATACCCAGGTGTTGATCTTGAAAACCTCACTGATTGGTAAGTCAAAGTAGTCACGTCCATATTCAGTGTCTATAATCGTCTCAAGATTAAGAACATGTGCCTTATACAAGTTATGAGTTCCTATCAACTGTTGACAGTTTTATATGTCAATACTATAATCTCATGGTCCGTTAATGCAATATAAGCACTAGCAAGTTTAACTAATATTCTCGCACTCTAGTGATTGAGATTCATTACTCCATCCAATGGTGGTTAATCAAGAATGCAGTCTTGAGGTGATGAGATATCCAGTCTCATCATCCACTGTGACGATTCTAAATATCAAATTATAGTAATTCGTATCTCCTACGTATGTATCTCATACATACACGAATTACCTACTATGATATTTAAGGATTACATACAACATTCATATCATGAAACATACATAATTAAATATAAAAGCTGATATCCATATTTAAAATGTCAAGCGTCATATACATCTAGTGAAAGGGTTTGAGGGCACAATCCTAAGAAACTCCCACTTTCACTCATAACCCATTAGAACTACATCTAAGACCTAAACTATCTAGATGATGATCAAAGACCTTCTGAGGAAAGGCCTTTATAAATGGATCTGCAAGATTCTCAGCAGTTGTAATCTTGGTGACAATCACATCTCCACGTTGGACTATATCTCGAATGAGATGATACTTCCTTTCTACGTACTTTCCCTTTTCATGGTTTCTTGGCTCCTTGGACTGAGCCACTACCCTACTATTATCACAATATAGTATAATTGGTGACAATTACGCTGATACCACCTCGAGTTTTATAAGGAACTTCTTGAGCCACATAGCTTCCTTTGCGGCTTTACAAGCAGCCACATACTTAGCTTTTGTAGTTGAGTTGCAATGCATTTCTGCTTAATGCTTCTTTAACTAATAGTACCACCTCCTAGGGTAAACAGATGTCTGGACGTAGACTTTCTCAAATCTTTATCTGAAATAAGTCTGAGTCAGTGTATCCTACTGGAATCAACTCATCTCTGCTATACATAAGCATGTAATCTTTGGTTGTTCTCAAGTACTTAAGAATATGCTTAACTGTTATTTAGTGCTTTGGACCAGGATTCGACTGATCTGCTAACCATGTCACGAAAAAAAATATATCTGGTCTTGTGCATAACATCGCATACATGAGACTTCCCACTATTGAAGCATAAGGAGTTCCTGCCTTGCGATTCATCTCCTCTTATGTCTTAGGACATTGATCCTTAGAGAACGCTAAACCATGCCTGAAAGATAATAAACCTTTCTTCAAACCTAGTTAGTACTTTATTGATATAATTAGCTTGAGATAATCCCATTATCTTGCACTTACAATCTCGAAAGAGCTTTATCCCAAGAATATAGCTTGCCTCTCCTAGATCTTTCATATCAAAAGTACTAGCTAGCCAAACCTTCACTGTAGACAATGCCTCTACATTATTCCCAATGAGTAGAATGTCATCAATGTAAAGTAAAAGAAAAGTCACCACTTTTCCTTCACATTTCTTGTATACACAAGGTTCATCCAGATTTTGTATAAAACCAAATGATTTGACCACTTGGTCAAAACAAATGTTCCATCTCCTAGATGCTTGCTTTAGCTCATAAATGGATTTTTGCAGCTTGCATACCAAATTACCTTTTTTGCCAGCTACAAACCCTTCTGGTTGCTGCATATAGATGTCCTTCTCAAGATTGCCATTCAAAAATGTAGTCTTGACATCCATCTGCTAGATCTCAAAATCAAGGCATTCTATAATAGATAAGAGCATTCTAATGGACTTAAGCATGACTACTAGCGAGAAGGTTTCATCATAGTTAATGCCCCCTCTCTGCGTATAACCTTTCGCTATAAGCCTTGCTTTAAAGGTCTCAACCTTTCCATCAGACCCTCTTTTCCTTTTGTAGACCGACTTGCAGCCAATTGGTTTAATAGTGGTAGGTGTTTCAACAAGATCCCATACCTAATTAGAATCCATAGAATCCATCTCAACCTTCATAGCTTTGACACAATGGTTTGAATCAACATCAGCCATTACCTCTTCGTACATGGAAGGATTAGATTTAGATTCTATGGAGACAGCTTCAAAAACTTCTCCTAAGAACATGTATCTGTTAGGCTAGCACAATATCCTCCCATTATGAAGAGGTACCAGGGCAGAATTGGGTGAAGATGTGGTATGTTTTTGTCCAATATTGTTTTTAACCGTTGGAAGAATAGAGTGCTATCCATCTATTTCTCTCAGATTTATCCTTCCTCTAGGTTTATGGTTCATGGTTCATGATATAATCATCCTCTAAGAAAACAAAATTCGTATTAACAAATACTTTTTGTTATCTTAGATCATAAAAATACCAACCATAAGTACCCTTTGGATATCCTATGAAATAACATACTTTCGATCATGATTCCAATTTGCTCATCTTTCCTTTCAGCACATGTGCTAGACACCCCTATATCCGGAGATGTTACAAAGAGGGCTTGCGTCCAATCCACATCTCTAATGGTGTCTTAGGAACAGATTTTCTTGGAACAAGATTTAGTATGTACATAAGCAGTTTCCAAAGCATAACCCTATAGAAATAATGGCAACTCTGAATAACTTATCATCGACCTAGTCATGTCTAAAAACATCCGGTTCCTTATCTTTGCTACACCATTCTATTGAGGCATACTAGGTGCAGTTAACTGCGACAGAATCTCATTCTGTATCAGGTGATCAATAAATTCATTAGAGAGGTATTCATTGCCTCGATCTGATTGAACTTTGATATGTGTCTCTAATTGCTTCTCCACCTTAGCCCTAAACTCTTTGAACTTTTTAAAGGCTTCAAACTTATGCTGCATTAGGTACACATATCCATACTTAGAGAGGTCATTAGTAAATGTAATAAAATACTCATAACCACCTTGAGCTCTAATATTTATTGGACCACACACATCAGTGTGAACTAATTCCAACAATGCATTGGTTCTATTGCCCTTTGCAGGAAAGGGCCTTTTGGTAATTTTTTTCCTCTAAACACGATTCACAGACTTCCATTGGTCCTAGAACTAACTCACCTAAGATCTCGTCTTTGACTAGTCTGCCAATCTTATTTAGATTGATGTGACCTAGCCTCATGTGCCAAAGCCTTGTTGGATTAGAGGAGTGTTCATTTCTTTTAGATGGTACAGTTACCATTGAGTATTAAGTTCCATGTTAGAATCTTTAGAAACATTTGGAGTGATCACATACAAGCCATTTGATTTAATACTAGAACATATAAAAGAACCATTTCTTTAAATGACAACCTCAGTTCCAAAATAAAAGGAATAACTATTATTCGATTGAAATAGAAATTAAATTACGTCTTATTAAAGGAACGTAAAGTACATATGATAAAACTAGTGTCTTATTGGTTGAAAATTTTAGAACTACCACTCCTATAGCAACCACAGAAACGGTTGTACTAGAACTTAGAGTTAGCACAATCTCCTCATCACTTTACCTCCTGGTTGATCTGAACCCCTACAACGAATTACAGATATGGTTAGTCGTACCAGAATCAATGCACCAAGTATTCAAAGTATCTTTTATAAAACTTACTTCAATCACCTATGATTCTATAATACCTTGAACTCTTGTAGCTACGAATTCTGGACAATTCTTCTTCCAGTGGCCTTTCTCTCCACATTGAAAACCCTTATCTTTGCCTTTACTACCATCCTTCCCCTTTTCTTTACCCTTTTCCTTATATTTCGTAATCTTTGGGACTGGTCCAACACTTAGTCCAGTAGTGCCAGCCTTCTTCTTTCCTTTCTTGGCTTTTGGAATAGATCGAGAAGAAGAAGTTCTTTTCTCAATGTTCATAACGTTGCCCCCAGGTTTAATTACCCCTTCTGCTGCCTGAAGAGAGCTCATCAATTCGCTCATAGAAAAGCTCGTTTGATTAATATTATTGTTAAGTTTGAATTAAGCGAATGATTGAGATAGGGAGTTGATGATCATATCAATTTGGGTCTGTGCGTCAATGTTGGGGCCTAGAGTCTCTAGTTCATTTAAATAACTTATCATTTTCAAAACATGTTCTTGAACTGGAGTCCCTTCAACAACTTAGCACTCATTATCTTTTATATGGCGATCTGTCTAGCAGGTCTGCCATGTTCCCCAAACATTTCTTTGAGTTGGTGATAATGGCACTAGCGAAATCACTCGACTGGAACTGGTATTGCAACACACCAGCCATAGAGGCTAGTATGTAGCAATGGGTCATCCCATTCGATTTCTTCCATTTGTCAAACTCGATTCTAGCAACTGCCAAAGCATTTGTAGTGGGTGCCACAGGGCATGGGGTAGTGAGAACATAAATGTGATCCTCCGTAGTTAAAAACAATGTCAAGGTTGTGTTTCCATTCAATGTAGTTAGTTCCAATTAACTTGTTTTATGTGAGTATAGAGGCAAGTGGACTAAATGAAGACCCAGACCGGAAGAATTCTGAAAAGAATAATAGACATTATATATATAGATATAAAAAATTTTAGACAGTACAAAATAAAAGGACCTTAAAACTCTTATCTCTAGCAAAGTCTGTAATACCCTGTATTTTGATATATTAATAAGACCTGGTATTTCATTTCTATACTCGTATAAACTTTCTCTTCCTTTTGATAAATTTTGATACCAATCGATTGACATATTCCCAATCGATTGACACTTTTCAGATACCAATCGATTGACATATTCCCAATCGATTGCCATTTATCCCAATCGATTGACATTATTCCAATCGATTGACTACAAATATCTGTTCCCAATCAATTGACTTATGTCCCAATCGATTGGTATAAGCTGAGACATATTTTCTTCTTTTCTTGAGCTTTAGACGTGTGGCACTCCCTTATCTCTATATATATGACCATGTTTATGGCCTTGGGGCATTTTGGCAACCTTGAGAGAGAGAGAAAGACATACCTCTTGAGAGATATACATATATCTATCTATATATCTATATTTATACACACCCTCACACACACTCACTGCCCTTGGCAGTTGGGAGGAGGAAGAAGAAGAAGCAGAAAGAAGGAGGAGAAGCAGGAGAAGAGAGAGAACCTGATAAGGAGGAAGAAGAAAGAAGGAAGAGAGAGAGAGAGCTTGGAGATTTCAAGCTTAAACACAAGCCAAACGCACCCTAGGTGAGTTCTAACTCACTTGGTCCCTCTATATGAAGTTTATATAAGTTATTATGAAGTTTAGATGGGTTAAATGCATGTAGTGTACGTTTATATAAGCTGTTTTTACAATCTGCTGGTGAGGATGAAGTGTCAATCGATTGACATAAATCTCAATCGATTGCCATCAGTCTGGATCCAATCGATTGGATAGAGATCCAATCGATTGACATCCCAATCGATTGAAAATGTTAGCAATCGATTGCCACTATTTAAGACCCAATCGATTGCCTGTTTTCTCAATCGATTGATATGATTTTATACCAATCGATTGGACTTAGTCCCAATCGATTGGCATGATCAGAACATGATTTTCTTTGCCTATTTATTTTATAAGAGGTTTTGTTGTTCGATTTCCAATACGGACTTCCATTTTACAATTTGGGGGTTATCAGGGACAATGTGACAACACAGATAAGTATGATTAATAACATATGTATAAATCTGACAACGTTAGATACTATGAATTCTTGTATGAGTTCGATGTCCGTTTTCTTTCATTCAGAGTAGTCAGGCCACATTGGGAATTGTCATGTGTCGATGTTAGAATGGAACGTAAGTAGGTTTGATAAGTTCTGGGAATAGTACGAGGATGGACATTCGGTCATGATATGCTCTTAAAAGCGGTGAGCTGTGCATATGTTCTTAAAAGCGGTGAGCTGGACTCAATAAGTCCTAAGATAGACTGGATGATCTATGATATGCTCTTAAAAGCGGTGAGCTATGAATATGCTCTTAAAAGCGGTGAGCTGGGATCACTAGTAGATGACGTTAAGTCGTGGCAATAGAATGATATGCCTTATTAGAAACGTTGTATCCCTAATAAGCGGTGAGTTGTGCATATGCTCTTAAAAGCTGGGGGACGGACTGACGTGGAGTCCATGACATGCGGTAAGTTGTGCATATGCTCTTAAAAGCGGTGGACGAAATGGAGGTGTATCCCTAGAGTTAAACGATTGAGTCAGTTCATGAAATCAGAGTTTGTTAAATGTCGTGATTTGAGTAACAAGACGATAAGGGTCGGTTTACAAGGATAGATAAAGGAACAAGATAATGTTATCTTTATGATAAGATGTTAACCCGCGTTTTCATAAGCTCGTGTTTACTTCAGATAACTGGTACCTCGTTAGTTTATGCTCACTCAGCTCTCAGTAAGCTGACGGCCTTTTATTGCCTGGACTTTCCCCGTCCAGAATATCCTGCCCCTTATTCTGCAGGTAATGACCAGTACACTGATGAGTGTTATCTAGAGGAGGGCCCCACCAATGACGTTTACGCCAGGAAGGATTACTACGCTGAGGACTATCCGTACGCTAGTTGAAGGCTGAAGGAGTTATAACTAGTTTTATATTTTCAATTGTTCTGCTAAACCTTTTGTTAGCGGGTACTTGGGCATTTGTTGTCTTCAAACCTGTTGTGATCCTGTGGACCATACTCTGATATTTTGTAATAGTTAGCACTGTGTGTTATTCTCAGTTGTTTACTGTTGCTTTTCTTTTGGACTAGTACTGCATGGTGTGGATTATTAGTGACTTTCACCTGTCATTCCTTATGGACCCATAAAGGAAATTTATTTTTCTCTATTTATGCTACTCCGGGGCGTGACAGGGTTTTTGGTATCAGAGCCTAGGTTCGGTACTCTAGGTTGTGATACTTTTGTTCACTAAGTATTTCTACACCATCTGGTCCTAGTATGATAGAATTTCTTTGAGATGAGATATGAGTATAAGATAAGTTCGTCTTCCTGACGATAGATAGTTTCCTTTGCAGGATAGCATGGATCCGGAGTTTCACCAGTTTGTGACTGATGCTTATGGAGGACATATTATCCATGGAGATACCGTGGAGCTAGCTGACCCAGAGTTTTATCGTGAGCGTGTGTGCCAGATAGCTAGTAGACATTTAGAGGAAGACATATGGAGAGCGCTTTATGTGACCAGGAGTACTCACCCGACACAGATGCGCATGGATGCTTACCATACTGCGAGGGTCGGTAGAGACATTTGCCAGGAGATGTTACGACTAGTTTTGAGTAAGCCAGAGATGGATGAGATTGAGTTGAGAGCCATTGTAGCCGGTCCACCAGAGCCTATAACTGTACCAGCAGCAGCAGCAGCCCCACCATCACCAGTGCCCGACGTACCCGTCCCAGAGCCAGAGCCTGAGCCGATTGAGGATGAGGAGGATCTAGAGCCTGAGGATGAGCATCCCGATGAGGACATGGATAGAGATGGAGAGGAGGAGCCGATAGATGACGAGGACCCAGTAGAGGATGAGCATGCAGACGATGCAGATGATGATGAACCTGAGGATGACCCCGAGGAGCCAGAGTTTGAGCCAGAGGATCCAGTACCAGACCCAGAGGCTATTGAGGCAGACGTAGTAGTAGATGAGGAGGTACCCGACGAGGAGATAGTTGTTCCAGAGGTACCCGTTGTGCTTCAGATACCAGCTGGACCCATTATGCATATGGCAACCATGGCCGATATGGCAGTAGGATGGATAGCTCAGATGGTAGCACATCCAGCAAATTTTGTTATGGGAGAGGTGGCTATAGCAGGAGCTCTTGACATAGCTGACGATTTTGCTGCAGTAGCTGTTGATGTCGTTAGCCAGGCGATAGCAGACGTGATGGAGGACGATGATGCAGAGATGATAGAGGATTGGAATATAGGGGTAGTAGTCGGAGATCTTGTCGCACCAGTTGAGGATGATCCACTTGAGGAGATGGATATAGACCCAGAGGACGAGGCACCACCAGCAGGATCAGATGCTGACGACTTTTGAGTCAGGATCTGCAGGGTATAGATTTGGTTAGTTTATATTAGGACATGTTGTCCACCAGATTTTTGGGAGCTTGAGAGATAGCTATTGACCATAGCTTTGTATAGTATTAGCTGACTTTAGTTGTTGTAACTCTTGTCCCATATGGTACACAGTTTGACTAGTATGTACTATACGGTACATCTTTTGATATATATATATATATATACGAGCAGTACTTTTGTTATTGTTTGGCTGTTGCGTTGTGCTGTGTTGTTTAGTAGAATTGTTAGTGTTGCTATTTCTTGTTCTATCTTGAGTTCGTTTCTACGAGAAGACTTTCAGCTGATCAATATGTCTCTTGTAGGCGATACTCGTTATCATCATGGTAGGACCCTTGAGAAATCACCAAGCACGTAATGGAGCACCTATTCCGGAAGGGATGGATCCGACGGGAATTTTCGAAGCATTTATGCAGAGGATGGAGCATGTGGGGGATATATATAATCACTCCACCCACTAGAGACCTCTTGTACCTCCGCCACCAAGACAGACTGGAGATAAGCTATTAGCAAATTTTCGTGGGTTACGTCCCGAAAAGTTCGATGGACTAACAGAACCATGGAAAGCAGAACAATGGATAAGAGAGATGGAGTTAATATTTGAAGCATTGGAATGCAACGAACAAGAGAAACGTTGCCTTGCTACGTTTCAGCTCACTTATGCCGCCGCAGATTAGTGGGAAGTTGAGCGAGCCACAATTGGGATCGATGCCGCTAGAGCTATGTCGTGGGAGACATTCAAAGGCAGATTTTTGGATAAGTATTTTCCAGAAGATGAGAGAGATCAACAGGAAAGGAACTTTCTTAATTTGATCCAAGGAGGATGGAATGTACGGGAATACACAACACAGTTCGAGCGTTTATCCAGATTTGCTCAGCATATGATAGACACTCCGCAGAAGAAGGTGAAGAGATTTCACCAAGGACTGAACCCCCACCTCAGACATATGATGGTTGGTCATCTGAACCAGTCGTATGAGAAAATTGTTAGATTTGCTACAGGATTAGAAAAGGATGCTAATCCAGTACAGCAATCACAGACAAATCGACCTCAGTCGTCACGAGGGTTTCAACAGAGAAATTTCCATAATCGACCACCGAGAAATACCCAAGGATGGAGACCTCAGGAAAACTTTCAAGGAAACATGAGAATCTGGGAAGGAGCCAGGAAACCTCAGCAAGGTTATAATCGACCCCAGCAAAATCAACAGCGAGAGCTACAGCCGCAGGCATTACTAACAGTCCCACCAAGCAATAGTGGAGAATGTTTTAACTGTGGAAAGCCAGGACATATTTCAAGGAACTGCACTGTCTACAGATCAAATCGCAGGCCAGATATCGTCTGTCGCAACTGCAACAAACCAGGACACTTGAGCAAGGATTGTCGTGCACCACAAGGAGGATACTACGGGGCACCAGTTCAAGTAATTCAAGGACCTCCAGATCAGGCAAGGATGAATGCTATTATCTCAGAAGAAGCAGGCTTTAATGCTAATGAGCAGCAACATTTGGAAGGTACACTTGTACTCTTTCATAGTCCAGTTAAAGCTTTATTTGATACTGGAGCTGCACGTTCTTTTATTGCTGTTAAGATTATGCGTCAGTTGGGTTTAGAACCCCAGACACTTGAGTCAACACTGAATGCTATGTCACCGTTGGGAGTGACAGTTAAGTTGAGTAAAGTGTGTAGAGATTGCCCATTGACTTTGGGAGATAGGAATCTTCCAGCAGACTTGGTAGTTCTGTCGATGTCAGAATTCGATGTTATCCTAGGGATGGATTGGTTAACTAAATATGGTGCCAATTTGGATTGCCCTACTAGGACGATTGTATTTCCAATACAAGGAAAGCCAACGATCAGATTTCAGTGTCAACCGACAAGCGACATGTTTCTTACGAGTGGTTTGGCTACGATCATTAGTACGAGTACAGAGCTTACGATGGATCAAATTCCTATTGTACGAGACTTTCTAGATGTATTTCAGGATATTAAAGGACTTCCACCGAAAAGAGAAATAGACTTCTGCGTGGAATTAGTACCTGGTACATTGCCTATTTCTAAGACTCCATATAGGATGGCACCAACCGAGATGTTGGAACTGAAGAAGCAAGTTCAAGAGCTTGAAGATCTAGGATTTGTTCATCCAAGTACGTCACCTTTGGGAGCACCAGTTATATTTGTAAAGAAGAAGGAAGGAACACTTCGACTCTGTATAGACTACAGGGAGTTGAACAAGGTTACGATTAAGAATAGATATCCATTACCTTGGATAGATGATCTATTCGACTAGTTACAAGGATCTAGGATCTTTTCCAAGATCGATTTACGTTCAGGATACCACCAATTGTTAGTTCGACCAGAGGATGTATCGAAGACTGCATTCAGGACAAGATACAGGCATTACGAGTTTCTAGTTATGCCTTTTGGATTGACGAATGCGCCAGCAGTATTTATGGACTTGATGAATAGATTATTCAGACTATATCTGGATAAATTCATTATTGTGTTCATTGATGATATACTGATCTACTCAAAGACAAAAGAGGATCACAAGGAGCATTTACAAGTTGCCTTGCAGACACTTCGAGATAACAAGTTGTATGCAAAGTTCAGCAAGTGTGAGTTTTGGCTACAGGAAGTCAAATTCTTGGGACATGTTATATCTCAGGAAGGTATTTCGGTAGACTCATCTAAGATTGATGCAGTCTTAAGCTGGAACAGACCGACGAATGCGACCGAAGTCAGAAGTTTCCTCGATTTAGCAGGATATTACAGAAGATTCATCGAAGGATTTTCCAAGATAGCAGGACCCTTGACAAACTTAACCAGGAAAGAGATGAAGTATGAATGGACAGACAAGCATGAGGGTGCATTTCAGGAGTTAAAAGAAAGATTGACTTCTGCACCAGTACTCGCATTACCTAAGAGTAGAGAAAAGTATGTGATCTACAGTGATGCATCGTACCAAGGACTCGGGTGTGTGCTTATGCAAGATGGAAATGTTATCGCATATGGATCAAGACAATTGAAGGTACATGAGAAAAATTATCCTACGCATGATCTGGAATTAGCAGCAATAGTGTTTGCATTGAAAATTTGGAGACACTATCTCTATGGAG
This sequence comes from Hydrangea macrophylla, assembly GCA_033977485.1. NCBI lineage: Eukaryota > Viridiplantae > Streptophyta > Magnoliopsida > Cornales > Hydrangeaceae > Hydrangea > Hydrangea macrophylla. The sequence continues at coordinate 76,691,759 of CM066999.1, read as the reverse complement.
AAAAGTTTGACTTGTTTTCCGATCATAAGAGCTTGAAGTATTTGTTCTCTCAAAAGGAGTTGAATATGCGACAACGAAGGTGGATGGAATTACTCAAAGACTATGACTTTTCTTTGCAATACCATCCCGGTAAAGCAAATGTAGTAGCAGACGACTTGAGCCGTAAACCTCGGCTAGTGATCGCTGCATTTCTAATTAGAGAATGGAGAGCATTAGAAGAATTTGCTGAATTTGATCTTCAACCAGTGGAGCCAATGAAAGGACAACATTTTGGATGTCTTATGGTACAACCGACTTTGATTAGTCGTATCATAGAGGCTCAACAGACAGCAAAGGATTTGAAGTTATGGTTCGCCAAGATGACAGCCAAGGAACCAGAAGTCTGGAATATTAGTACCGACGGAGCTTTACGATGTAAAGATAGACTCTGTGTACCTAATAAAGAAAGTCTCCGAAAAGACATATTGGATGAAGCTCATAAGTCACGGATGACGATTCATCCCAGAAGTACAAAGATGTATAAGGACTTGAAGAGAAATTTCTGGTGGGAAGGAATAAAGCAAGAAGTGGCTGAGTATGTAGCTCAGTGTCTTACTTGTAAACAAGTAAAGGCAGAACATCAGAAACCACCTGGACTTCTACAGCCGTTACCTATTCCTCAATGGAAATGGGAACACATAACCATGGATTTCGTGGTAGGATTGCCAAAGTCACAGCAGAATCACGATGCTATATGGGTAATCATGGATCGACTTACTAAGACGACACATTTTATTGCCTATAGTATGATGTATTCAGTAGAACGTTTGAGCCAAATGTATCTACAACACGTTGTACGATTACATGGAGTGACTGTATCTATTGTGTCAGACCGAGATTCGCGTTTTACTGCAGAATTTTGGAAGAGTCTCCAGACAGCGATGGAACGACATTGAACTTGAGTTCAGCTTTTCATCCGCAGACCGATGGACAGACTGAAAGAATTAATCAAGTGATGGAAGATATGTTACTCGCTTGTGTCATTGATTTTGAGAGTTCTTGGGAGATACACTTACCTCTGATTGAGTTCGCCTATAATAATAGTTATCATTCAAGCATAGATATGGCGCCATTCGAAGCTTTGTACGGAAGACCTTGCCGATCGCCGCTATGTTGGACCGAAGTCAGAGATAGTCAACTTCTTGGGCCAGAGATGGTACAAGAAACCAGTGAGAAGATTCAAGTCGTACGTGAGAAGATGAAGACAGCCCAGACCAGATACAAGAGTTATGCTGACAAGCGACGCAAAGACTTGGAGTTTGCCGTTGGAGATCACTTATTACTCAAGGTTTCACCTGTTCGAGGAATCGTCAGATTTGGTCAGAAAAGGGGCAAATTATCGCCACGTTTCATCGGACCATTTGAGATTCTAGAGTGTGTTGGGAAGGTCGCTTATCGCCTTGCATTGCCGCCAAAGATGTCAGGAGTGTACAATGTTTTCCACATCAGTATGCTGAGGAAGTGTGTTCACAACCCAGCGCATGAGATCAGCTTTGAAGACATTGAAGTCCACAGTAACGCTACATTCAATGAAGGACCTGTTCGTATTCTGGATCGAGGGATCAAGAAACTCAGGAACAAAGAGATTCCGTTAGTCAAAATTCAGTGGAAGCATCATGATGAAGGAGAAGCTTCGTGGGAACTAGAGTCAGAGATGCGCGAGAAGTTTTCGTTTTTGTTTTAGATCTTGTTGCTTTTGATTTCGAGGACGAAATCTTTTGTTGAGTGGTGGATGATGTAATACCCTGTATTTTGATATATTAATAAGACCTGCTATTTCATTTCTATACTCGTATAAACTTTCTCTTCCTTTTGATAAATTTTGATACCAATCGATTGACATATTCCCAATCAATTGACACTTTTCAGATACCAATCGATTGACATATTCCCAATCGATTGCCATTTTATCGACTAAAATTGACTACGTGTCAACATCCCAATCGATTGCCATTTATCCCAATCGATTGACATTATTCCAATCGATTGACTACAAATATCTGTTCCCAATCGATTGACTTGTGTCCCAATCGATTGGTATAAGCTGAGACATATTTTCTTCTTTTCTTGAGCTTTAGACGTGTGGCACTCCCTTATCTCTATATATATGACCATGTTTATAGCCTTGGGGCATTTTGGCAGCCTTGAGAGAGAGAGAGAGACATACCTCTTGAGAGATATACATATATCTATCTATATATCTATATTTATACACACCCTCACACACACTCACTGCCCTTGGCAGTTGGGAGGAAGAAGAAGAAGCAGAAAGAAGGAGGAGAAGCAAGAGAAGAGAGAGAACCCGACAAGGAGGAAGAAGAAAGAAGGAAGAGAGAGAGAGCTTGGAGATTTCAAGCTTAAACACAAGCCAAACGCACCCTAGGTGAGTTCTAACTCACTTGGTCCCTCTATATGAAGTTTATATAAGTTATTATGAAGTTTAGATGGGTTAAATGCATGTAGTGTACGTTTATATAAGCTGTTTTTACAATCTGCTGGTGAGGACGAAGTGTCAATCGATTGACATAAATCTCAATCGATTGCCATCAGTCTGGATCCAATCGATTGGATAGAGATCCAATCGATTGACATCCCAATCGATTGAAAATGTTAGAAATCGATTGCCACTATTTAAGACCCAATCGATTGCCTGTTTTCTCAATCGATTGATATGATTTTATACCAATCGATTGGACTTAGTCCCAATCGATTGGCATGATCAGAACATGATTTTCTTTGCCTATTTATTTTATAAGAGGTTTTGTTGTTCGATTTCCAATACGAACTTCTATTTTACGATTTGGGGGTTATCAGGGACAATGTGACAACACAGATAAGTATGATTAATAACATATGTATAAATCTGACAACGTTAGATACTATGAATTCTTGTATGAGTTCGATGTCCATTTTCTTTCATTCAGAGTAGTCAGGCCACATTGGGAATTGTCATGTGTCGATGTTAGAATGGAACGTAAGTAGGTTTGATAAGTTCTGGGAATAGTACGGGGATGGACATTCGGTCATGATATGCTCTTAAAAGCGGTGAGCTGTGCATATGCTCTTAAAAGCGGCGAGCTGGACCCAATAAGTCCTAAGATAGACTGGATGATCTATGATATGCTCTTAAAAGCGGTGAGCTGGGATCACTAGTAGATGACGTTAAGTCGTGGCAATAGAATGATATGCCTTATTGGAAACGTTGTGTCCCTAATAAGCGGTGAGCTGTGCATATGCTCTTAAAAGCTGGGGGACGGACTGACGTGGAGTCCATGACATGCGGTGAGCTATGCATATGCTGTTAAAAGCGGTGGACGAAATGGAGGTGTATCCCTAGAGTTAAACGATTGAGTCAGTTCATGAAATCAGAGTTTGTTAAATGTCGTGATTTGAGTAACAAGACGATAAGGGTCGGTTTACAAGGATAGATAAAGGAATAAGATAATGTTATCTTTATAATAAGATGTTAACCCGCGTTTTCATAAGCTCGTGTTTACTTCAGATAACTGGTACCTTGTTAGTTTATGCTCACTCAGCTCTCAGTAAGCTGACGGCCTTTTATTGCCTGGACTTTCCCCGTCCAGAATATCCTGCCCCTTATTCTGCAGGTAATGACCAGTACACTGATGAGTGTTATCCAGAGGAGGGCCCCACCAATGACGTTTACGCCAGGAAGGATTACTACGCTGAGGACTATCCGTACGCTAGTTGAAGGCTGAAGGAGTTATAACTAGTTTTATATTTTCAATTGTTCTGTTAAACCTTTTGTTAGCGGGTACTTGGGCATTTGTTGTCTTCAGACCTGTTGTGATCCTGTGGACCATACTCTGATATTTTGTAATAGTTAGCACTGTGTGTTATTCTCAGTTGTTTACTGTTGCTTTTCTTTTGGACTAGTACTGCGTGGTGTGGATTATTAGTGACTTTCACCTGTCATTCCTTATGGACCCATAAAGGAAATTTATTTTTCTCTATTTATGCTGCTCCGGGGCGTGACAAAGTCGCTGGAATATCAAAATGAAAGAATAAAGCCTCCATGTGATGGTCATTATTCGATATTTCGATTAATCATGACTTATCCACTATGCAACTCTGGTAGATCATGACTCCTGAACCCTTTTGATCCGTGTGGGATCCCTTATTCATAGCTTAGCTTGTGAGCACCATTAACTAGGATCCAATGACAACGGCCTCAAGTAGCGTCTCCATATGGTGGTCACCCTCTAACATGTCTCATTGATCCTATCTATAGGAAGTTCACATCTAGTAACCATGAGTAACGTACATACCCTCAATATGGAATGATCGCCCACGGCTGGGTAACACAGAATACATTACTCAGCTTATAGTGAACCGTTAATGGAAGACTGTGGGAGTAATTAATATGTCCCCCTCTCACTTGATTTGATGATTAAGGGTTTTGCTTTGAAAAAATGTTTCTTCACATTGCCCATAAACATCCAATGTTTACTAATGTGTTAAAACAGTTTTTGAATTTTATTTTAGAAAACTTGTTTTATGTGTATGCAAGTAGTAACAATATCTAATGCCAATCACAAACAAGCATATGTAAAACAAAAAAACTAAAATGAAATAAAGACATTCAAAATGCCTCTATCTCCCATGGCTCTTTGGTTTGATCACCTCCAGCTCCATCTTCATGGATTGCCCTATTCTATTATATTGCCCTATGCTTCTTTCAAAGCTTACAATTTATCTAGAATTAAAAATAGCAATAAATAGGCTAGAAAAATCGATGTGACTCTCCTTTTCGCAGGAATGAAGTCGTAATGCCCTTTACACATGCCTTATAAACCAAACCATAATAAATAAACACCAATCACATATTTAAACACAAATTTAAAAGTCTTGATGCCATGGGAGACAGCGGTCTTATACTTGCTGCAAAGGTTAAACGTACATACATCCATACACATATATATATATCATCTGAAACTTCTAGATGATATACATACTTCATAAGACATTTTCATGAAGTGTTTTAGTCTTAAAATAGTAACTGATGTTCTCTATCTAGTACTAAACGATTGCCTTATAAACCAATCGATTAGCTTATCCATTCGATTGGATAGAAATAGTTATTAAAGATGATTAAAAAGTTTTAATTCTATTTTAAAAGATTATATTCAGATTTTAAAAATCTCAGAGAACACCCTCTGGTCAAAACCCTGGCAATCGATTGGATCAAACACCAATAGATTGCTTGGACCTCCAATCGATTGGTTAATCGATTTCCTGGATCTCCAATGGATTGGCTCTATCACCAATCGATTGGACCAGTTTGACCCAAAATTTGACAGATTTGTTTTAGTAATCAGAACATTTATAGAAACATGATTCTGTCTTTACAGATCTATTTTAGTAATCAAAACGTTTAGTAATTGATTACTGAATTCGTTCAAATGTGGCTCAGATACCAATTGTAGGAAATAGAATACAAAAAAATCTTACGCAGTGGAAAAACGAGTTTTAAAAACTTCGTGGGCCAGGGACTACTACTCATTTGAATCTAATAATGTGTAGAAGAGTAAAATACCTTTTGTGTGATAATCCTTTGAAGATCTAAACTTGTGGGAATCCTATTAGAGTGAAAAAGAGAGGGTTGGAAGTTTATAGAACAATACTGGAGACCTAGGGCTTCAAAACAATGAGATAACATGTTCTGCCCGTAGGTTCCCTATTTATAAGAATTTCCAACTGACCTAAGGTTTATGACAATTGAATGGCTTCCCAATCGATTTCCATAGTTGGAAATCAATTGCCTATCTAATCGATTGGTGAAAAGGACCAATTGATTGGTCACTCTTTCTCTTGTCTTTGTACATCCTTTGGAGCTAAGAGTAGGACATCCTAGGTTCTTTATTGTTGGCTTAGATCAGTTATTAATTCCTATGATCAAACACTTTGACCAGCGAATCAACTAATTGTTTAGTTAACATTAACTCCACTATAAGACGATAACTATACTCCCATACAAAAGGACATATCCAAAGTAGAAACTAGACTTGTATGATTGCACTAATGTCCCTCTACTATCAGGATTTGTAATCATATTAAGGTAATCGGATAAACAGTTACTGTCAACCTGAATGATGATTACATTATATTCCTTGAGTCTCATTCACCTATCATGATTACTAAACATATTGATCATTACTTTTAACAAGACTGCAGTTCTCAGTAATCAACTTGGTGATATTTTCAAGGGAATGCTTACTCTTCATCAGAGAGTAGATTCTATCTTGACAATATATGTTCACAACCCTATGAATATGACTTACCCAAGATACCCAGGTGTTGATCTTGAAGACCTCACTGATTGGTTCTATAATTGTCTCAAGATTAAAAATATGTGCCTTATACAAGTTATGAGTACCTATCGACTGTTGACAGATTTCTATGTCAATAAGATAATCTCATGGTCCATCAATGCACTATACGCACTAGCAAGTTAACTAAGAGTCTCGCACTCTAGTGATTGAGATTCATCACTCCATCTAATGGTGGTTAATTATGCTATAGTATATATCTGATGAGAAATCTAGTCTCATCATCTACTGTGACAATTCTAAATATCAAAGAATAGTAATTCGTATCTCCTACGTATGTATCTTATACATACACGAATTATATAATATGATATTTAAGGATTACATACAACATTCTTCTCATAAAACATACATAATTAAATGTAAAAGCTGATATCCATATATAAAATGTCAAGGTCACATACATCTAGTAAAAGGGTTTGAGGGCACAATCCCAACAAAAGCAATATTTGGCCGAGTAGATACATGAGAGCACCAATAGCGCTCAGATATGGTACTTTAGGACCAAGTAGCTCATCCTCATTATCATGAGGATGATAGGGATCTTTTTTTACATCAAGTGATCGAACTACCATTGGAGTACTCAGTGGATGAGCTTTATCCATATAGAAATATTTCAAAAATTTCTCCATTTACGAGGATTAATGTAAGAGAATCCCTTCGAGGAAATGCTGTAGTTGCAATCCAAGATTAAAATTTGCCTTCCTGAGGTATTTCATCTCAAATTCCCTTTTCAGATAATCAACAGTTCTTGTGAGCTCTTCGGGAGTTCCCACAAGATTAAGATCATCAACATATATTGCAATGGTTGAAAAGCCAGTGTTTGATCTCTTAATAAAAACACATGGACAAATTGGACAAATAGGATTGTTGATGTATCCTTCTTTCAAGAGATATTAGATCAATCGATTATACCACATGCTCCTGGATTACTTTAATCCTATATGGCAAAAATCTGTAAGTACAAAAGTACGAGCGTGCTAGACAAATGTCCTCTTAGAACTTGTTCAAACGACGAATCAGATGAGTAAAGAGACAGAGGAACACAATCTCTTTTATAGGTTCAAATGCATCAACTAAAGATTAAAGACTTGCGATGTCAGAGACACTTGAATTAGTAAAAGAAGTAGACTTTGATTTCCATTAGATCTTTTACAAGTAGAGTTCAATTAGAAGTGGTAATCACGCCTTCTAATTAGGGAAATAGTCTAAATATACTCCTTGAACATAAACATAAATTGAAAATGAAAGATAAAGGAGAATACAATAAACAGAGTAAAACTATTAGAGTTGTTGATCTCAGATCCTCCCTTCCTTATTCTCTTCTTCCTTAAATACATCACAGTCACCATAACTGCCGAATAGTAGTTATGAAACCAACCATTATCTCCATGATTTGGGAATAATGGGGTATTGATAGCAACTGCATGTAGCATGACCCTCGAGGCTACACGTGTCATATTCTTGATCTACTATAACTGCCATTAACCATCCTGCCACTGACGTGGCATGCATACTGGTTTATAGCACTATGATAAACCACATTAGTCTACTTTTGACACTATATGTAGTCCACATGTAACCTTCCTTTAGATTTTGTATGCGCCCAACTCAATTTTATTTTGTGGTGCAACCAATGCCCCCTAACATCCCTTTCTATATAGTAAAAGTCAATTAAACTAATACTTGAAGGGATGTTGCCAAATAAGTATCTGGCCCACAAAATCCTAACGATCAAAACCCATTAAGAATCGTTTCATTCTTCAATACACCTAATCGCCATTTTTGAAAAACTGAGGTGGCAGCTTGAGAACAAAGATGCTATTTCTTCGGATTCAATGCTGACTTGACCGCCATTAAATTGATTTGTAACATTATATCTAATCAGCTCCTAGTTTTGGCGAATTTTAATTTCAAACCAATTCTAACTCTAAACCCTTCATTTTTTCTCTACAACTCTGCCCTTTAAAACCTCTCAATCCGTCGGTATCCAACTCACCACATACTTCACTAGCTTCAATCCTTTGCTTCCATGACTAAAAAACCACTTCAATCAGCCTCATCATCGAGCACAGAGGAGACTGCTAAGGATCCCCCATCAAGAGCTCGAGAATCGCTGGGCCAATTTTATAGCGTTGCCTTTGAAGGAGTAAGCCTCAGCTATTGAATCCTTTGCCTAATTTTAATTCACATATTCTTGGTCCTTACATCACTCAAGAGTTCTATTTGCACCCAAAAATTTCCAAAAGTTTTCAAGGTCGAATGAACTTGGGCTCATTCCACCCGTGATACATTTAGTTAAATAGACCCAGAGAAACTTGAAGATGATTGGTCTCAAACAACGGACCATTATGTACTCCACATATGGCCAAGGCATAAAAGCCCAACTCTCGAAGGAGGGTAGTGTCCTATACACGATAGAAAAAGACGCATAAGGTTATCAGATTCTATATCTTTAAAGAATATCAAAAAGCTCTCTAAAATTCAAGCCTGATTGTTCGGAGGCATACACACCACCGTCATCGAGCATAGGCATTGTAATGGAAGGTGAAGGCTTGGCAGATTGGTGATAAGGGAGGAGTCCGATGACGAATGAAGGACAAAGCTTAAACTGATAAAGCATGCGGTTCATTCCTTATCTGATTTGGAAGTGGTTTCCTGAAATACATGGGAAGAGTCCATTTAGGAAAGGATTTGATCGAATCCACCTGGATATGGAAGGCTAAACCCAAAGAATTTGGGATTGATTTAAATCTTGACAAAGCTTGGAAGAGTTGGGTTTAGGAACAGCAAAGCATATGCCAGGTCTAGTACATAGTATAACATACATCAGGCTTCCTTCTATCGAGGCATAAGGAACTGCCTTCATCTTTTCTATCTCATCAGGTGTCTTAGGACATCGATCCTTAGATAGAGTAATTCTATGTCTGAAGGGAATGAATCCCTTCTTGGAATCTTGCATGCTAAACCTTGTAAGAATATTGTCGATATAAGTGCCTTGTGACAAGCCAAACATCTTATTCTTACAATCTCGCATAAGCTTAATCCCTAGATGTGACTGGCTTCTCCAAGTCCTTTATATCGAATTGACTGGATAACCATACCCTTACAGAAGATAATACCCCCACATCATTTCCAATTAGCAAGATATCATCCACATATAGTACAAAGAACACCACCACGCTTCCATCATGTTTCTTGTACACACAGGATTCATCCGCACATTGATCAAAACTAAAAGACTTGATTTCTTGATCAAAGTAGATATTCCAAGACCTAGATGCCTGCTTAAGTCCATAAATAGACTTCTTAAGCTTGCACAACATATGTTCTTGGCCCTTTGTGATGAACCCGTCTGGTTACACCATATAGATGCACTCATCAAGATTCCCATTAAAAAATGCTATCTTGACTCCATTTGCTAAATTTTGTAATTGAAATGTGCAGCAATGGATAAGAGAATCTGGATAGACTTTAACATTGCCACCAGCAAAAAGGTTTCTTCATAATCGATTCCTTCTTTTTGAGTGAACCCTTTTGCAATAAGCCTTGCTTTAAAGGTTTCTACCTTACCATCTGGTCCTCTTTTCTTTTTATAGATCCACTTGCATCCAATGGGTTTTATTTCATTAGGTGGTTCTATAAGATCCCAGACTTGATTGGAGTACATAAACTCCATTTCAGACTTTATAGCCCTTTGCCAAAGGTCTGTATCTTTATCCTGGAGTGCTTTATTGGAGTTATAGGGATCGGTACCTTATTCATCAGGTACCTGGTCATAAGACTCTCCCAAGAATATATACTGATCAGGTTGAATAATAACTCTCCCACTATGACGAGGCACAACCCGTGTCTGTGTATCATTGGTATTTGTTGTGAAGATTCTAAACCTAATACACCATTATCAGCAAGCTGCACTAGTTCAAGAATGTGCGTCTTAATGGTTGGTTTGGGATCTACACGAGTTTCGATAATCCTCCCACTATGACATGGTAATGGAATATCAATAACTCTTTCTTGTGATGTTTTTACTTGTACCGATGGTATCAAAGAAGTATGTGTCGGTGTCTCACCTTTCATTTTCTCTAGAATAATACGGCTTCTGGGCTTATGGTCCATAACATAGTCCTCTTCTAAGAATGTGGTATTGGTGCTAACAATAATCTTGTGATACCTAGGACTATAAAATAGACCACCTTTAGTTCCTCTTGGATACCTAACAAAGAAACATACTTCCATTCTCGATTCCAACTTTTTTGCGTTCCCTTTCAGCACGTGTACTGGACTACCCCAGATTCGAATATGCCGCAGACTAGGCTTTTGCCTAGTCCATAATTCTGTGGGAATAGTAGGTACTGACTTAGATGGTACAAAATTTAGAATGTATGCAGCTGTCTCTAATGTGTGTCCCCAAAAGGAAACTAGTAATTCTGAATAACTCATCATAGATCTTACCATGTGCATGAGAGTCTTGTTCCTTCTTTCTGCTACACCATTCTGGTGAAGCATATGGAGTGCAAACAATTGGGATGTAATCCCTTACTCCAATAAGTATTCCCTAAACTCTCCCAAGAGGTACTTTCCACCACAATCTGATCATAGTATCTTGACACATTTACCTAGACGCTTCTTCGTTTCAGCCTTGAAGTCTTTGAATTTCTCAAAGCATTCAGACTTACACCACATCAAATAAATCTACCCATACCTTGAGTAATCATCTATGAAAGTGACAAAGTACTCAAAGCCCCCTCTTTCTTGGACAGTCATAGGACCACACAAATTAAAGTGAACTAGTTCCAACTGCTCTTTTGCTCTATAGCCCTTGGCTGAGAATGGCCTCTTGGTCATTTTACCTTCTAAGAAGGATTCACAGACTGGAAGTTCCTCCACTTCCAATGTGCCTAATGGCCCATTTTGAATCAGTCTTTGAATCCTTTTTAGATTAATATGACCGAGGCGTAAGTGCCAAAGATGCATTTGGTTCATCTTTGAAGGTTCTTTTCTCTTAAATGGCAAACTATTTGTATTATTCAATTCATTTAGTTGTAGTGTAGGAGAGGCAAGATTTATAATATAAAGGTCATCCACCAATAGACCGAAATAAATAAAATATTTATTTTCTTTAATAAATACTATTTTATTAAAATGAACTGAATATCCATTCTTTACTAAACTAGAAACTGAAACTAAATTCCTTTTAATAGAAGGTACAAAAAGGTTATTTCTTAATACTAAAATCCTATTTCTACCAAAACTAAGATGTAGATCTCCTACTGCAACTGATGCTACTCTCGTAGCATTTCCATAAATAGGTAAATCTCTCCATCATTGAGCTGTCTGGTTCCCTAGAACCCCTGCAAAGAATTGCATACATGATCAGTTGCTCTCGTATCTACACGCCAGGTACTGGTAGATCGGACTACTTAACATGATTCAACAACTAGTAAATGAGATTTACCTTGATTGTTCTGTCTGGTGAGATAAGCCGGACATTGCTTCTTCTAGTGTCCTGGCTACTTGCAAACAAAACATTTGCCTTTAGGCTTTCCCGGTTGTCTTCGTGGCCTTTGGATTGACGGAGGACCCGCGCCTTTCTTTTGAGCCTTTTTCATTTTCTTCTTGCCTTTTGACTTTGAAGCAGAACCTTTCTCAAACACAAGAGCACTCCCTGACTTTCTGTTGAGACCCTCAACTGCCTGGAGTTCTTTAAGCAGCTCTGCCAAAGTATATTTAAATTTATTCATGTTGTAATTGAGGCGGAATTGCTTAAAAGACTCTGGCAGTGACTGGATTATGATATTGACTTGGGTTTCCCCGTGGATTTCAGCTCCAAGGATCTCTAATTCATTAAGAATAGATATCATCTTAAGAACATAATCCCTTACAGGCGTCTCCTCAGCAATGGTTGTGTTCATCAAGTCTTTCATGGTAACCTACCTAGTAGCACGACTTTGATCCCCGAACATCTCTCTGAGGCTCTCCATCATGTCATAGGCACTGGCCATTACTGATGCTGATGTTGCAGAGCATTTGACATGGATGCCAAAATGTAACACCATGCCATCTCATCAGCCTTGACCCATTTCTTGTGAGCCTGGGTTTCCTCAGTGGTTGCCCCCTCACCAGGTTGCTCAGGACAGACTTGAGTAAGCACAAACTTGTACTCTTTAGCAGTTAACACAATATCCAAATTTCTTTTCCAGTCTATATAGTTTGGTCTAGTAAGTTTGTTTTCTATAAGTATAACAGTGAGAGGATTGAAAGAACCCATTTTAAAGCTTGAGAATCACATAATATAAATAATTACATTTGAAAAAAAGGATTACTCTGGATTCGAGTTGAAATTATTGGTTCCCTCTATCATATTTGAAAGGAATCCGCCAGTAACTTGATACACCGCGAATAGTATGACTCGATGGGAAGCCATATACTATCCATAATTTGTTTAGATAAGCAATTGCCTTCTAATCTTACTATCCAAGCAATGTACCTTGCCTAGAAAATTAAACTGCTGACTTTCTTTGGTCCTATAAATAATAACAGTGACTCAGATGGAGATGACATTATCATTTATAGCTAAGTATATACCATCACTTAATTCTAGGTCAAGAGTTCCGTGTGGAACACCTCTGATGGAGAGGTGACCCACACTAACAATCACCCAAAACATTCTATTAAAGAAGTTTGTATATATGATTCCATGATCAACTTCATCCGAAGGGGAGGGTGACACTAGAGCCATCACACAAAATTAATCATATCATCTACAAACCAGTGATGGAGACCATGAGATTTATACTTGATAAATTCCCTCTCCCACTTTTAATTTAATTAATAAAAAATAATGAAATAATTGACAAGAATTAATTCATCCTTACTTGTTAAACCCACATGTGTAGATAATAAATTTATTCTATTCTCATAATTTTAGAAAATAAGTACTTATGTTTTCAAAATATGGAATTTGTTTTATTTCTAAACACACATATAGTTGTCCATCATTTTAAATTAATATAAATTAAACATGCAACTAGACATCTGAAATAGGCCTAGGAACAATTATCCATGTTGTCCCATTCGTTAAACATGAAATAATAATAATCATTCAATCACACATAAATAAGGAAACCACAATAAAATAGGAATCCCACTATTATGGTCAAGCTGCAACTATTGTGAAGAAATCTTCATTGAACCCGATTAGCTCTATGTCGCCACTACACATGGGGGTCGAGCTGCCTAGTCAGTTCGATGCTCGCAGGGGTCGAGGGGCAGCTCCCCCCGCGGAATCCATTGCTATGCCCCGGAAGCTAAATCCGATCTACCTTCAGCAATTGCCTTCCAGACCTATTTTCTGAAACAGCCTTCTGAAATTGCTTCCAGATCACTTTCTAAAACTACTTGTAAAGCTGCTCTCACGAGCCATCTTCACGGATTTACTTGAGATATATTACATAAACCCTATGCCTCCATGAAGGAGTTCACATACTGTTTATTTGTAGTAAATTAACCATACATCAATCAAGCGTGGGATCCAATATATACAAATCCTATGCCTCCATGAAGGACTTCACATGCTATTTATTTGCAATAATTAACCATGCATCAATCAAGCGTGTGATCCAATACATACAAATCCTATGCCTCCATAAAGGAGTTCATATGCTATATCAAAACAGCAATATTAACCACGAATAAATCCATCGTGGGATCCAATTACACAAAACCAATGACCATAATAGTGGAATAAGAACGCTGCAAAACAAGGGTTAGCATAGATCTATATTCTATTCATCCATCAATGCACGCATAAGATTTGTATTATTGGACAACATGGTTGCATCCAATCTATACGCAGAATCAACGTTGCTCTGATACTACTGTTAGGAAACTGCGTTCTCAAAATCCGTTGATAGTGCGTATAAGTTGGTACTGCAAAAAATTTCATGAAATCTATAATAACCCTACAAGGACGGAACTAGGGTTACTTTGAACTACAAAAATGGATTGCTACAGTAGACAAATCGAGAACATGGGCTCGATAATAGCTCACGATCTTCTATCGTATTCATCTACAACCAGAATATCGAACTGAGTGTGGGCTCTTTTAAAATTCTTTCTGTTTTCTGCTCTCCCTTCACATTCTCTTTTCTATTCCGAGTTATAATACTCTTGATGGAAAAATGAAAAAAAAAGAAAAGAAGAGAGCCAAAGCAGCATATATATAAGCTACGATAAGAAGTCAATATGGAATAGGCTTCCATATGGAATTAGGAAACCCTAATTCGAACTGAATCAGATTTCTATTCCATAAATTATAATTCATACCACTAAAGAAATATAATTGCACTCCTACCCTTATCTCAAAAATATATTTCGAGCTCTATGTTATTAAATGCTTATTATCTCCCCACATTAAGATTACAGATATCCATTAATTAAATATAATTACTGACAATCATATTTAATTAATCTCTTCAAATTCCTTGAGATCCTCTGCTTAACTTATCTGATATGTCGGATACAAAATCCACCTACAGGGTTTGACATAATCAAAACTTATAAGATTTCTCAAGGGGATATCATCAATCCCGAAATTGAGACATGGATTCCATCATTATAGTTAATATCCACCACACCATTAATATTGTCACCCAATCTGATGAGATATTGACCCATTTAAGGATCTCACCCTTTTAGGGATCAAAGCATAAATATCAAATATAAGTGTTTATAGATTAACTTAGGATTTAGAGCATAAGCACTCATAATGGCCATGAGGTATTAATTATCTTATAAGTCAGTACAAAGATAATTACCCCAAGTCAGTCCTATTTAATACACAAAGTGTACCAGTATAGTGAGTTGAATCGATACCATTTCTCAAGGTCAAGACAAACCTATTACATCACCATGTTACAGTCCTACCGATGGTGTGTCCAATCCCATCTAAGACTGTAAACCAAAATCTTACATTCTACAAGATCCGATGGTCTGATCTTCCGTGTGTAAGCCAAACTCTACACACCAAACCACCTACTATGTAGAATAAGAGACATGCATGTACAATAAACAATATAATACAAACATTGCCCACATAGATTCTCATAAAATGGGATCACTGATTTATTAAATAAATAATAAATCAACTACATAAAGCATGGCTTTTAGTATATATTCCTAACAGTATTCACGAGGAATCCTAGACCAAGGATACCACGTAACCTTTTCCCTGGTGAGACAAGTTAAGAAGTCCCGGTATTTCTTGGGATCATGAGCTCTGACTTTTACACCCATTTTTTCCTTCACCCATTTGAGACCCCTGAGGAATAGACTAGCACTCAAGTCCATATGTTTAGGAGTAAGCATTCCAAAGTACTCGAAGCTCCATAACTATTAAACAAGAAAAGAGAAAACCATTAGAATACCAGAAAAGAAAAGGAATGAAAAGTAAAGCCAAGAGAAAAAGAAAATGAGAGAATAGATTGAGTGATACCTCCCAAACCCTCCAGAAGCGAGCCCATCTAAAATTTTTTCCTATTACTTGTAGAGGATTGCTAGGCTTGTCCCACCCCAATTGTATGTATGGATGCGATTGACATTAGCCAAGCTCCCTACGATAGAGAGATGAATCAGATCTGCTTTAGTGCTAAATAGGGAGCATCCTAGAATGTACATGATAAAGGCTCGGGTAACTTTATCGGTGGTGAATTGATCATATCTTTGGAAGTCTCTAGGAACTAAGCATAAGGAACCGCACCACTTACTACTCTAGGAGGATATATTCCCAATAGATTGATGACCTTTTCCCTAGAAGTGTCTAGTGAAGGATCTGTAATGATCGAATCTCCTCTTACCCAAAGCCCGGTGAGCATAAAAAAGTCATTTGGGGTCATAGTCATCTCCCTGAAAGGAAGATAGAAGGTGTTGGTGGAGTCCCACCACCTTTCCACTAGGCTAGATAAGTGCACTAAGTCGTTGTAACTTCTAGCCAATAGCTTCACAAATTCACTGAAGCCAGTGGCTTTTACCTTGGTTTTCATGGCCTCCGAAAGTCCCTTGTACAACTCATAGCTGTGTGTAAGGTACCCGTGCCCTTTTAAAGTGATCTTTGTTACCTAGGATGACAAGAGAGAATAAATTGATGAGTTGAGCATTTTTACTAACACCTTGTGTGCACAATTTGAAAACCCAAGTTTTGAAAATGGTGGCTTTTGATTTTTGCCCAAAGAATGAAGTTACTTATACGGAATACATATTAGAACATTCATGCATTCATTATCAAGTTTCAATTTGGTAGTACATTGCATATGAGAATAAGAAAATAAGAATTTCAAGAGAAAAGCTTTGAAAATACCTCTCATTCTCTAGCTTTGGATGATAAATGTAGATGAGGATCTCTTATGAGTTGTTCGGGAGGAAAGCAATTGGATGAAGGTTTGTATGAGCGTCTTCCCTCCCAGAGATTGAGAGGAAGAGGACCCCTACTCTCAATGTTGAAAGAAGAATCCAAAGATGAAGATGTTGACATTGTTGAGTTTGGTTGATGAACTTGTGATTTAGTGATGTTTGGAGGTGATTTTGAGTGGGTGAATGATTGATTTCCAAATGTTTAAATAAGATTTTGATTTTAAAAAACCAAAGCAAGGATGAGAGAACCTAGATTTAGAGGTTGAGAGTGAAGAGAAAATGGAGAAAAAGGAACAACTTTGAAGAAAAAAACAAGCTAATTTCGAAATGGGTTGCAAATGAGGAGCAAAATGCCTAAAATAGAGACTGAATGCCATGGTGGCTTTCTCTGAGTACCGTGCAGTACTCTCCCAGTGCCACCATTCCAGATTTCTTGCATTTATGCCCCTAAAATGCCCTGTTTGGTCCCTGGAACCAATTTTGGCTCCGTTTTGATTTTCTTGATGCATTTTGATTGATTTTTCAAAAGGTTGAGTCCTTGGAAACATTCGTACAATACCATTTGCATGCATATGAATCCTTAGTAGAGCAATTAGTCTCACTTAGCATTGCATGGCATTAGTTACTAGAAGTCCCGCATTGTTACATTCATCCATTCAAGCAAGTTTTGAATCGTGTGTAGTACTCCTGGTTAGCTTTGACGGCTCCAGAAGTATCTTTTCCCCAGTAGAACATTGAATCCCAATTGCATTGCATTGTATTGTCTCATGCATTGTTGCACCATTCGAATTGAATAAAGTTTTGAATCATGCATAGTGCCTCTAGTTTGCCTTAACGGCTCCATGAGTACCTTTTTCCAGCTGAGTTACATCACATTGAATTGTATCCCATAGTTTGCCTCGAAAGGCTCCATGAATTTATTCCCAGCAAAGTTGCCCTCTTCGCTTAGCTCGAAGAGCTACGCACAAAGATGTCTTAAAGCCGGCAAACCTGTCGTTTCTTGCAAATGCTCGTGATGTTCGCTTAAAAGGCTCATCACTGCGTACTTTAGGTCTAGTTCATCTTAAGTGGCTCTAAAGACCTCTTTTTCTCCACCCAGCTCGAAGATCTATGCACGAACATGTCGTAAAGCCTCAAGATGAGGCAAACTAGTCGTGGTTGTTAAAAATGCTCGTGATGTTCACTTGAAAGGCTCATCACTGCATATTTTAGGTCTAGTTCACCTTAAGTGGCTCTAGAGACCTCCTTGTCTACACCTAGCTTGATGAGCTATGCACAAAGATGTTGTGAAGCCATCAAGATGAGGCAAACTAGTTATGAAGCCCTCAAGATGAGGCAAATCTGTCATAAAGTCCTCTAGATTAAGGCCATTCTATTATTGAAGTCCTCTAGATTGAGGCACATCTCATCATCCGCGATAGGACACTCTCATTGATTCGTTCCCGATAGGACACCCCGGTTGAATCGTCCACAATAGGACACCCCCGTTGAATCGTCCTAGATTGGACACATATTATAATCATCCGTGGAACAATCTCGAGTATGTTGCATGTTAGCATTAGTTTAAGTTTATATCATTCATTGTGTTTTACTTGTATTATTACTTGTATGTGGTGTGCTCTTTGAACTATGGTTAGTCTGATTCATGTAAAGGAATATGTAGGCAGCTCTTTCTAGCATGACCACTTGATTTTTGAGACTTTCTTTGTGTGCTTGCATGTTTTGATTTTCTCAATTTTCTTCCTAAAGTCTTTCGGACTCACAAAAAGGCTGTCATGCATGCTTTGACATTCCCTAATGACGTGCTTGCTTGCAAAGCTCTGTCAAATATGGGCAAACTGTAGACACCCTATTTTGGTTCATCTAGAAGGGACCCCGCCTCAAGAATAACCTGATGATCAGAATTAGGATGTGTCGGTTATGAAACAAAACTCCGTGAAGCACTGTGGTCTTTGAGATACATTAGAATAACCTCTAGGAAGACTTTAGTATGTTACAAACACAATTTAGAGACAGAAACCATTTTGGGATAACTTTTTCACATAAAATGACAAAAATCACATTTTACCGAGAAAATTCTGGACCTCGGGGTGGGATCCTGAGAACTCCCTTTGTAAAATATTCCTAAAATAATTTAAATTAGTGACCCAAACCCTCATATTAGCCAAAAAATTTTTACCCTTTTTACACCTCACAGGTTTGCTCCTTCTTAGAACCAGCCACATTCTTTTGACCATAACTCAAAATCTACAGACTCTTTTTGAATGAGACCAAAAAAATCTTAAACTAGACTCCCATACCTTTCCAATGGTATCACAAGTCAAAAATGATAACCGAGGTGAAAGAACGAAGTCTGGGAATTCTAGAGAAAAAACACAACTTCTGGGCTGAGAGCCATGGTGGCTCTCAACTGAGTGCCGCATGGCACTCTTGGAGTGCTGCCCCAGAGCTTTGAGTGCCACTATGGCTCTAGATGTCCTAGATGCATTTTGGACTCTTGATTTGACCCTAATTTGCGTGAAAAAGCCTGAAAATGTGAAAATTTGCATTTTTTTCGTCCCACATCGCTTAGCTTAGCTACGAACTTTTCAACCCAAAACTCCAACTATAAAAGGGGTCCAGCCTTCCCCATCCACCACACCTAAAAATCCTAAGGACTAGAGAGCCCAAGAAAAACTCTATTAGAGGATTGTTCAAGCACTCCTAGAAAGTTCTTAGGAAACATATAAGTTTTAGAGTTAGGGTTAGAGTCTTAGAGTGCTCGGTGCTAGCGAAGCTCTGCCAGAGAAGTATTCTGAGGGGAGTTCTTGGGGGTAAGTTCTTCACCATTACCTTAGTTTTATAACTTTAATTTTAATTGGGCAGTCACTGTTTACATCAATTTAATCTTTCTTTAAAAGATTATTTGGAAGAAAGTTTCAATTCCAAAATGGTAGGTTAAAACTTTAATTGGGGATATGCAATAAAAACTTAGAAACCAAGCTTCTGTGCACTAATCTTAAATGGGCAAATTTATCTAGATGGGTTGTTTTTCCATTTATGGCCAAAAATATCTATGTATCTATAGTTTATGATCATTTAACATGTTTATATGCTATGGCTATATTGGGCTCAAAAGATTACATATTTGAAATAAGAATATAATTATGTCGATTGTCAAACTATGCCTTTTGTCATAAAAAACACCTAGCATACTCAAAACAATTCATATGACAAAATTTATATTTCAAATATGTGTTTATATATATTTTTATCCACTAATGGACAGACAATTGTGTAGTGGCAGAGTGGTAGGGACTGGGCGCCGAATAACCCACGTCCGCGGCGGGTCACGGTTCGAACCTGGCTACTTCCCAATTGCCTTTTTATTTTTCTTTAAACCAAACGACGTCGTTTCATATCAAATCTGACACACTTGATATGACACTGACTAGTGAAAGTTTATTTTCAAATAAAAAATGACTCTGCGGTCTTAAATGCCAAATCCTTTTCAAATGCACAAAAGTTATGGAATCTAGTGTTGGGTTGCATATTCCCAATTGCTTTAAATCACTTCTCTCAAGTTAATTAATATTTTTTGTTTTTAATAGTATTGCTTAAATATTTGTATTATTTCTATCTTTCGCTATAATAATATCCAAAAGTTTATCTCACAAAAATTTAGTTTTAATTTCTTTTTCTTTCTTTTCTTACTAGTATCTTAATTAATTTATTTTGCACTGTTAAAATCTTTACCATAAACTGTTATTAAAAAAATAGCTTTTAAATAATTTATTGCAAACATATAAAAATTAGTAGTTTAGTAAAACCCCACAAAAATCCATCATCTTTTATTTTCTTTTTAAGTGACAAAATAGTTATTGCCTATCTTTGTTTCCTGTTCCTTGTGGGTTCGACCTGGACTTCCAGAACTTTATTATTTGTACGATCACCTATACTTGGGTGTGATAAGAAAATGTGTCAATAGGATGTCGTCAAACATCTATGTTTGTGATATATTAGTTATATTTTTACACAATAACAAAACACAAAGATAAAGGCTGTGATTCACAACTCAACTACCACCAAAAACTCTTCTTCTCTTTCTTTGTCTAAATTCAAAGGAACACTGGGGCTCAAGCTGTCACGACCCATACCGCTAACGTACGGAAACGGACACGTGGCACTCCACCAAGGCTCAACCGATGCATCAAATAAAAATACGCAGCGGAAAATAACTTAAAAACAATCTTGAGTATATAAAACTTTTGGAAACATTACCCTCCGAGTTGTAAAATCCGTGTAAAATTGAAAACGCAATTATATTTCGAATCGAATGATTTTATGTTAAAAGGGATCCCAAAGGTACCCTAAGAACCAATCAAAACATTTCAAAAATTTCCAGAAGGTATCGAAAAAGATTTCTAGCAGGAGGTGTCTCGACCGGTCGAACGACCCCATTCGACCGGTCGAATGACCCTTTAGCAAAATCCTTACCAATAATGCAGAATTTGCTAAGGATCAAACAATCTCCACTCCAAACATTCTACCAAACATACATGTAATTGATTTGACACTTCACCATCCATACTAGGCTTTCAATAACATCTTTAAGACATGATAAACTACAAAAAGAAATAATAACGGAACAAGCTAAGGCTTGTTTGGCTTAAAACATAAAAGTTCTATTACATTCCTTCGAAATGCTAAATTTACAAGTTAGGCTTTCAAAACACGAATCCATGAGTTTGGATTTATTACCACAAAACCAAAAGGAGTTTTTATACATGTTACAACCTTATAAATCCATTCCAAAGCTTAAAAGTGTAGTCACAAGTCCTAACTTCCAAAATTTACATTTTCGACAAAGGAATGGAACACAAAAACATATACAAAGTGATTCAACCCCGTTGTCCCCGCAGTCTCACTCTTCGTGCTTTTTCTTTCCTTTCTTCTTGTCACCTGCAATGGAGTAACACTCCACTGCTCAGCTATATACTGAGCGCACAATTCTAAACATATGCTTATATGACAATTCAAGTTCTAAACATTTCAAAAACACATCAAAATAGTCGCTAGGGTGAGTAGTACGCTTCCATCCGGTAAATGAAATCGATGTCGTGGAAAGCACACCTCTTCCACGCATCCCGTACACTGGTTGGGCCTTCCTCCATACCAGGTACCGTGTCCTGGTTGGACCTTCCTTCGAGGAGCTTACCCCCAGACGAAATTGCACTAAACCCCCCTTTGACCTACATAACACAAAACATGCTCATATAAACATTTGTACGTGCATTTATTGCATTTTCATGTGCATAATTAACGGGCAGACATAATACATGAATTTTTTCCAAATCCAAAATATCATGTTCAAGGGTTAATACATGGAATTTCCTATAACTCATAGGCTTAGAATTCATACCTCGTGCGATATTCTTATAACTTTGAAGGATAAACTAGGAGACTGATTAAACGTCGGATCTCGGCTTTCAAATGATTCCTACAAGTTTATACGCATTTACCCTAAAATTCTAACATTAGGACATTTATGAAAACCTAACCAAACATGGCCTAATATATATCAAAACGTATGTCTTACCTCCACGAGTTCAAATCTCAAATTTGGAGAAAAACAGACGGACGAAAGGTCGTCAAACGGCATTGCAAAGCCCGTAGCAACCAATCTTCTTTCTCTCTCCTCTCTTATGATATTATATAGGTTTTGTATCAAATGACAAAATCATCCCCTTCTATTTATAGGCAAACTTCCCGGAATTTATGTTTACCTCCACGTGAGTTTCTTAAACTTCTAGTTAACTCCTAAAACGTCGCACACGTCCATTTTATGACTTCACGAGTGAAAGTTATAAATTTTAGAAGTTTTTGACTAAGTCCCGTTTGGGTCCAAAAATACGTCCGAAACTAAATTCCGTGGAATCTCTACACAACCTACCTTTTATTTAATGTGTCACTCACGTTCTCACCACAGTTCTCAAAATGATATCTAACAGTATCACAATTATCAAAATTTTACTTTACACAGGTAAATTTACTATTCATGAAATACCAGATAATTCAAATAACATTTAAATCATGTAACTGCCATTTAATCATACGGATGCCTCATGATTCTCCGATTACCGTGTCGTCAATCAACACTCCACCGTTGACTACAGTCAACTACTTATCTCAATTATCAAATAGCATTGATAATTATGAAATTCGAATATGCATTTATAAACAATGATTTTCTGAAATGGACATGACAACTCTCCCCTCCAAAAAGGAAGTTTGTCCCCAAACTTATACCTCATCGGTCGAAAAGATGCGGATACTCACTCCTCATCTCTTCCTCATTCTCCCATATAGCTCCCTCGATTGTGTGACTGCGCCACAACACCTTTACCATTGAAATTGTCTTTGATATCAATACTTGTTCCTTTCGATCCAAAACCTATACTGGGCATTCTATATAAGATAAGTCCTGTTGGATTTGCAATGGTTCCGGTACTATGATTTTACTCGTATCTGTCATACACCGTCTCAACATTGATAAGTGAAACACATTGTGCACGTGCTCTAGCTCAGATGATAGGGCTAATCGGTAAGCCACCGGCACTACCCTCTCTAGGATCTCGAAAGGTCCTACAAATTGTGGGTTAAGTTTTCCTCATTTCCCAAATCAAATAATACCTTTCGAAGGCGATACTCGCAAGTATACCAAGTCTCCTACCTCGAATGTCATCGGTCATCGTTTCGAGTTTGCATAACTCTAATAATGACTCTGAGCTACCTTAAGTCACTCTTAAATCAATCTCACCTTCTCGGTGGTCATTTGCACCTTCTCAGGTCCTAACAATCTTCTTTCTCCAACCTCGGTCCAACAAACTGGTGATCAACACTTACGCCGATACAAAGCTTTATACGGTGCCATTCCAATACTTGACTAGAACCCATTGTTATAAGCAAATTCAATTAACGGTAAATGCTTCTCTTAGTCACTCCCAAAGTCTAGGACACAAAGTCTCAACATGTCTTCCAAGGTCTGAATTGTCCGCTTTGACTGTTCGTCGGTCTGAGGATGAAATGCGGTACTGAAACTCAACTTTGTACCCATAGCTTCGTGCAAACTATCCCAAAACCTCGACATAAAACTACTATCTCGATCCGACACAATCATTGCTGGAACCCTGTGTAGCCTCACAATCTCTTTTACATACAATTCTGGTAACCTCGAAGGCTCAGTCATCTTGATCGGTAAGAAATGAGCTGACTTTGTCAACCTGTCAACTATGACCCAAATCTTGTCGTTCTTATTAGGAGATTGCAGAAATCCAGAAACAAAATCCATCGTGATCTCATCCCACTTCCATTCCATTCTGACACTGGAAATAGTTGTAACAGCCCCGCAGGTACTTGTCTTTCTACCTTTACTTGCTGACATGCTGAACACTCAGAAACATACTTAGCCACTTCATGCTTCATACCTTTCCACCAGAAGTTTTCTCTCAAGTTTCGGTACATCTTATTACTTCCTAGGTGTACTGAATATCTAGTACTATGTGCTTCCTCTAGAATCCTCTCTTTTAAGTCTTTCACATTCGGTACATATAACCAATTTTCAAGCATCAACATTCCTTGTTCCAATACAAAACCAGGTCATTTTTCCAAAGGTATCTCGTCTCTCATTTTGCATAGGTATACATCGTCAAATTGTGCCCTCTTGATCTCACCAATAATATCAGGGTGTGCTATGATCGCCATCATTAAGCCACCATTGGTTTATGGAATTACATCAAACTCTAAACGTTCCATTTCCCTTACTAGTTCTTTCTGTTGTGTTAGCTTGTTGGCTAAGTTCCTTAGTGTCTTCTGGCGTAATGCGTCGGCTACTACGTTAGCCTTCCCCGGATGATACTCTATAGAAAGATCATAAACCTTCATAAACTCTAACCATCTTCTCTACTTCATATTCAGGTCTCGTTGAGTGAAAATATACTTTAAACTCTTGTGGTTCGTGAAGATCTTACACTTTTCCCCGTATAGGTAGTGTTTCAAAATTTTTAAAGCATGAATCACTACAGCTAATTCAAGGTCGTGAGTCAGATAGTTAATCTCATGCGTCTTTAACTATCTAGAAGCATAGGCAATTACTTTACCACCTTGCATAAGCACACATCCCAAAACCTGATGTGAAGCATCACTATAAATTACGAATCCTTCGGTTCCAGATGGTATCGTCAATATCGGTGCTTTTGTCAAACGCGACTTCAACTCTTAGAAATTGTCTTCACATTCCTGACTCCATTCAAAAGTAACACCCTTTCTCATTAACTTTGTCATCGGCAATGAAATCTTTGAGAAATGCTCAATAAAATAACGGTAGTATCCCGCTAGTCCCAAGAAACTTTAAATTTTGGACACGGAGGTCGGTCTTTGCCAATTAGACACAGCTTCTTCTTTATGAGGATCAACTGAAACACCATTCTTGTCAATCACATAACCAAGAAAAGTAATGTTAGGCAACCAGAATTCATATTTCTTAAATTTCTCAAACAGTTCCTTCTCTCGCAATCTCTGAAGTATCAACCTCAAGCGGTTCTCATGTTCTATCTCACATGGCGAATAGATAAGAATGTTATCATGAGCATTATCACACAGTTATCCAAATAATCCTTGAAGACTCGATTCATAAAATCCATGAATGTGGTTGGTGCATTTGTAACCCCAAATGGCATGACTAGGAACTCATAATGTCCATAACGTGTACTGAAAGCTATTTTCTCGACATCTTCGGCCTTTACAACTGATGATAGCCTGATCTCAAATCTATCTTGGAAAATACTTGTGGTTCATGAAGTTGATCAAATAGATCGTCAATTCTGGGTAATGGATACTTGTTCTTGATTGTCAGTTTGTTCAACTCTCGATAGTCCACACACATCCGCATTGAACCATATTTCTTCTTTACAAACAACACTAGAGCTCCCCACGGCGACACACTAGATTGAATGAAACCTTTGTCAAGTAGTTCTTGTAATTGAACTTTCAGCTCCTTCAATTCAACTGGTGCCATTCTATATGGTGCCTTGGATACGGGTCTTGAGTTTGGCATTACTTCAATAGTGAATTCAATTTCTCTCTCAATCAGAACATCTGGAAAGTCATCAGGAAACACATTTGGATATTCTCGCACTATTGGAATGTCTTCTACTTTTAATTCACTTGCTGTCGTGTCAGTCACTGAACACAAAAATCCCTGGCATCCTTTCCTCAATAATTTACCCGCTCGAATAGCCGAAATCAAATACGACGGTGGTGTAACTCCACTCCCTTGGAAACAAAAGTCCCCATGAACCGGTGATCGAAAGTTAACTTCTTTCATTCACAGTCTATCATGGCTAGGTTAAGGGCTAACCAATCCATTCCTAAGATTACGTCAAAGTGGTTCACAATGATAGGTATAAGGTTTACTGTCATTAATTTCTCACCTAGTTGGATCTCACAATTCTGGTATACAGTAGATGTCACTATCGGCTTACTAAGAGGTACGACCACGGATAATTCATATCCTAACGGTGCAGATTTAACATTCAAATGTTCAACAATGTCATGCGATACAAATGAGTGTGTAGATCCTGAGTTAACTAGTATGCGTGCTAAGTGCGAACATACAAGCACCATACCTGAGACCACTGTCTCTGAAGCAACCATGTCTCCTGGGTTCATCTGAAATGCTCTCCCTTGACGTTGCTCTATCCTCTATCTCCCATCGTTGGACTGTCTAGGCTTCGAACCACTAGAAGCCATAGAACTAGCACCTTGCTGAGAATGCTTTCTCGGGCAATCCTTCGCTCAATGTCCAATGGTGCCACAATCAAAGCATTTAATCTGTGAAGCTGGTATAAAAATTACGCTGTTTGTCCCTTGGGTTTTATTCGAAAAGTTTGTTATAAAGCATCGGCCAGTATGTGGTCGATTACAAAGTGTGCACAACGGTATATTACTTGGTGTCCTCCTCGTATTACCAAACCTTAAACCAGAGCCTCGTACAAACGGTCTCTTGAAAGATCTGCCTTGATTCTTGTCTCCACCCTCATAACCTCATTTGCCTTGCTCATTCTGTCTCGATCTTTTCATCCCGTTCTTGGCCACAAGTGCCGTTTGTTGCACTGCTGCCATAGTAGAGTGCTCATAGGTCTCTACTTTCAAACGGATATTTTTCCTCAAACCTTCTTCGAATTTCCTTGCCCTATTTTCCTCCTCTGGTACTGAACCCTTGTCAAATCTTAGCAATGCATTGTACTTGGACGTATATTCAGTTATAGTCATATCTACCTGCTTCAGGTTATCAAATTCTCACTTCTTTGCATTGCAGGTGGCTCGCGGAAAGAATTGGTGATTGAACTCTGCCTTGAACCCTTCCCAAGTAATCGATGCTCCTTGATCTAGCACATTTACCCACCAATTCTAGGCTTCACCCTTCAGTACATCACTTGCATTCTCCATTTTCTCCCTATCAGTCATCGAAATAGATCAAAAGATTCTTTCCATGTCCATGATCCAATGTTCTGCGAGCGTTGGGTCGGGTGTCCCATGAAATTCCATCAGTTTCTTCTGAGCAAACTGTTTGGATACTGATCTTATACCACTATTCTTAGGTGCATGCATTACAGTTATTGGTTCTACTTCAATTGAAGGCGTTGGAGGTAATCATTCTGCTATGTTCCGAATCATATCTCCCATATTCCCCATCATTTTTTCCATTTCATTCATACGTCGGGTATGCGGTGATAATTCTCGGTCACCCATGATGGTTTAACCTGTTAATCTCGATGCATAACCACTATGCATATATAACAACATATATATATATATCCATATATGTGCAACAACATACATTTGCATCAAACATCTCTACATATATGGGTATAATCTAGAATATGTGGCAAAAGTGCTCAACACTCCACTCATTGTCGAACGTTCCCAAAGTTTTGTTACCTCTAGCTTTGATACCAATAAATGTCACGACCCATCCCGCTAACGTGCAAAAACGGATGCGTGGCACGCCACCAAGGCTCAACCAATGCATCAAATACCAATACGCAGCGGAAAACAACTTAAAAAAATCTTGAGTATATAAAACTTTTGAAAACATTACCCTCCGAGTTGTAAAATGCGTGTAAAATTGAAAACGCAATTATATTTCGAATTGAATGATTTTATGTTAAAACGGGTCCCAAAGGTACCATAAGAACCAATCAATATATTTCAAAAATTTCTAGAAGGTATTGAAAAAGATTTCTGGCAGGGGGTATCTCGACCGGTTGAACGACCCAATTCGACCGGTCGAATGACCCTTTAGCAGAATCCTTACCAATATTGCAGAATTTGCCAAGGATCAAACAACCTCCACTCCAAACCTTCTACCAAACATACTTGTAATTGATTTGACACTTCACCATCCATACTAGGCTTTGAATAACATCTTTAAGACATGATAAACTACAAAAAGAAATAATAACGAAACAAGCTAAGGCTTGTTTGGCTTAAAACATAAAAGATCTATTATATTACTCCGAAACGCTAAATTTACAAGTTAGGCTTTGAAAAACGAATCCATGAGTTCGGATTTATTACCACAAAACCAAAAGGAGTTTTTACACATGTTACAACCTTATAAATCCATTCCAAAGCTTAAAAGTGTAGTCTCAAGTCCTAACTTCCAAAATTTACATTTTCGACAAAGGAATGAAACACAAAAACATATAAAAAGTGATTTAACCCCGTCGTCCCCACAGTCTCACTCTTCGTGCTTTTCCTTTCCTTTCTTCTTGTCACCTGTAATGGAGTAACACTCCACTACTCAACTATATGTTGAGTGCATAATTCTAAACATATGCTTATATTGTTAGGAAACTGCGTTCCTAGAATCCATTAACAGTGCGTATAAGTTGGTACTGCAAAAAATTACGTGAAAACTACAATAACCCTACAAGGACGGAACTAGGGTTGCCTTAAACTGCTAAAACGGATTGCTGTAGTAGACGAATCGAGAACACGGGCTCAATAACAGCTCATGATCTTCTACAGTATTCCTTTGCTGCCAGAATATCGAACTGAGTGTGGGCTCCTTCGAAATCCTTTATGTTTCTGCTCTCTCTTTTTACGCTCTCTTTTCTATTCCGAGTTATAATACTCTTGATGGAAAAAATGCAAACTGAGGAGAGAACCAAAGCAGCATATATATAGGCTACGACATGGACCATAAGAAGTCAATAAGGAATAGGCTTCCTTATGGAATTAGGAAACCCTAATTTGAACTGAATCAGATTCCTATTTCCATAAATTATAATTCATACCACTAAAGAATTATAATTGCACTCTTACCCTTATCTCAAAAATATTTTTTGAGCTCCATGTTATTAAATGCTTATTAGCTCCCCATGTTAAGATTACAGATATCCATTAATTAAATATAATTACTGACAATCATATTTAATTAATCTCTTAAAATTCCTTGAGATCCTCTGCTTAACTTATCTGATATGTTGGATACAAAATCCACCTGCAGGGTTTGACATAATCAAAACTTATAAGCTTTCTCAAGGGGATATCATCAATCCCAAAATTGAGACATGGATTCCATCATTAATTAATATCCACCACACAATTAATATTGTCACCCAATCCAATAAGATATTGACCCATTTAAGGATCTCACCCTTTTAGGGATCAAAGTGTAAATATCAAATGTACGTGTCTATAAATTAACTTAGGATTTAGAGCATAAGCACTCATAATAGTCATGAGGTATTAATTATCTTATAAGTCTGTATAAAGATAATTACCCCAAGTCGGTCCCGTTTAATACACAAAGTGTACCAGCATGGTGAGTTGAAACTATACCGTTTCTCGCAGTCAAGACAAACCTACTACAACACCATGCGGCAATCCTACCGATGGTGTGTCCAATCCATCTAAGACTGTAAACCAAAATCTTACATTCTACAAGATCCGATGGTCTGATCTTCCGTGTGTAAGCTGAACTCTACACACCAAACCACCTACTATGTAGAATGAAAGACACATATGCTTAATATTAAATAAACAATATAATACAAATATTGCCCACACAGATTCTCATAAAAATGGATTAACTGATTTTATTAAATGAATAATAAATCAACTACATAAAGCATGGCTTTTAGTATATATCCCTAACATATATGACAATTCATGTTCTAAACATTTAAAACACATCAAAATAGTTGCTAAGGTGAGTAGTACGCTTCCATCCGGTAAATTAAACCGATGTCGTGGAAGGCACACCTCTTCCATGCATCCCGTACATTGGTTGGGCCTTCATCCATACCAGGTATCGTGTCCTGGTTAGGCCTTCCTCCATACCAGACACCACACTATCAATTGTTAAAATCCTCAAACTTCGAGGAGCTTACCCCCGGACGGAATTGCACTAAACCTCCCTTTGACCGACATAACACATGCTCACATAAACATTTGTATGTGCATTCATCGCATTTTCATGTGCATAATTAACGGGCAGACATAATACATGAATTTCGCCCGAATCCAAATATCAAGTTAAAGGGTTAAAACATGGAATTTCCTATAATTCATAGGCTTAGAATTCATACCTCGTGCGATTTTCTTATAACTTCGAAGGATAAACTAGGAGATCGATTAAACGTCGGATCTCGAATTTCAAACGATTCCTACAAGTTTACAGGCATTTACCCCAAAATTCCAACATTAGGACATTTATAAAAACCTAACCAAACATGGCCTAATATATATCAAAACGTAGGTCTTACCTCCACGAGTTCAAATTTCGAATTTGGAGAAAAATGAACGGACGAAAGGTCATCAAACGGTGTTGCAAAGCCCGTAGCAACCAATCTCATTTCTCTCTCCTCTCTCAAGATATTATATAGGTTTTGTATCAAATGACAAAATCATCCCGTTCTATTTATAGGCAAACTTCCCAGAATTTACGCTTACCTCCACGTCAGTTTCTTAAACTTCTAGTTAACTCTTGAAACGTCGCACACGTCTATTTTATGACTTCACGAGTGAAAGTTATAATTTTTAGAAGTTTTTGACTAAGTCCCTTTTGGATCCAAAAATACGTCCGAAACTAAATTCCGTTGAATCTCTACACAACCTACCTTTTATTTAACGTGTCACTCACGTTCTCACCACAGTTCTCAAAATGATATCTAACAGTATCACAATTATCAGAATTTTACTCTACACAGGTAAATTTACTATTCACGAAATACCAGATAATTCAAATAACATTTAAATCATGTAACTGTCATTTAATCATACGGATGCCTCATGATTCTCCGATTACCGTGTCCTCAACCGAAACTCCACCATTGACTACAGTCAACTACTTATCTCAATTATCAAATAACATTGATAATTTATGAAATTCGAATATGCATTTATAAACAATGATTTTTTGGAATGGACATGACACATGCTGCTGTAGTTTTCTTTTTTTTAGTGGTATCTTTTGGCGCTTATGTAAATAAAAATTGGTTTTTGAGGCTATATTCAACTTTTGTAATTTGAAAACATATACGAAGGGTTTTGGGCAGCTTTTTTAGCCAAAACAGGGCCTAATGGCATGACATACTTCAAGAGATGTACCGACAGGGCTAATGATGGGAGGTTTTGTTAGAAATACACGACCAAAACAATAATCATAAAACATGAGACTGTGATAGATCTAACACATATAAAATACTATTTCCAGGATCTTAAATCTTTATGATCTGACATTATACTATGTAATATAATTAATCAGATATACTTACCTTGATCTGCTGTTAAAATCTTTGAGTGTGGAAAATCTTGAACACACTATTTCGTTAAAGATGTGTGCATTAGACAGACTTAACGATCTCCGATTGACTTCATTTTTTTTATAGCGATTTTATCTCGATGTCAGAAAAGTTGTGTAAAAATTTCATCCAATTCTGATTAGATTTTCCCAGTCCAAAAAATAAAAGGTGAACCCAAAACTTTGGGTTTCTCCCTCTTGCTCTACAAACCCTTAATTCATAATGTGTATTTTGTGTATTCACATGTGTAGTAGTAGGTTTATGATGGAGTCACCTACTTATTTATAGGGAGAGAGAGGAGCCAATTCCTAATAGAATTCCTTGAATTTCTACCTTCTATAATAGTAGACTTAGATTAGGAAACTAATCCCCACAATCCTTAACAATATTGACTTACCCAATTATATCCTAATTAGAACTAGATTCTTACATGTGTAGACACCCCATTTTGTCGGCTATTAGATTTAGGAGACCCATAGCTTGGTGGTTCACAATGATCCAAAAAGACTCAAAAGGACTCTTGGAAGTTAGTTCTATCTCTCAAAATGCTCAAATGACCAAAATGCCCGTGAAAGCCCAAACACTCCCAGATTTGGGTCAAAAGTTCTGGAAACATGCTATGTCGTAATAAAAGTCATAAAATGAGTTTTCAAGCAAAATTGGATGAAATCGTCAGCTCCCAGAGACCCCCGGAAGTCCCGGAAGTTCCCGGAAAGTCCCCATTTACCAGTTTGACCAAGGTTTGACCGAAATCGTCCAAATTCGCCAAAAAGTTCCGAGATCATTCTAGATCATGTGGAAAGTACTAAATGAGTTTTTGAAAAAAAAACGGACGAAAACGTCAGCTCTGGGGAGCTCTCGGAGGTTCCCGGAACTTCCCGGGAATCCCAAGTTTGACCTAAAAGTTGACTTTGAAACCGGAGCACTGTATCATTTTTCAAACATTTTTCATGAATACTAGAGGTCAATAGATTTCCATCGGTATATTGCACATAATTCCTGGATTTAACACAAATTTATTATGAATTTTCGAAGGTGAAAAATGCGATCAAATCGGCTTTTATTGCGAATACCGTAAAACTTTTTAAAGTGACCTATCTCCAAACTATTTTTTATGTAAAGTAGACTCCATTACCTTTCCAACGGTATATCACAACCTCAGGTTGGAGTTCATATGCATTTTCTGTGAATTTCGGACTCTGTTTACGAGTAACCTCTATTGTTTATATGATTTCTCTCAATCTGTAATAATTATTGAAGATTGGCTTTTTGGCATGTGTTCTAGACACAATAAGGATGATCTCCGTAAAAAATCATGCATTGAAAACATTTCTATACCCACTTTTCAATTTCCACAGTATTAACTCATTGTTCTGTCCACTATTCACAACAAGTATACTTTTACTTCCATCCTTTGATTTGATGCTTACATGCACTCCAAATTTGTTCATATCTTAGGAAGTAGTCCATACTACATTTGTACATATCCCATGATGATTTCCTCCTTGCATTCATTCATCTTTTTAGACTTCTAAGTCACTTTAGAAAGTCCATGTACACAAACACACAACAACCTTTGCACATTCTAGGATCATACATTGCATTCATGCAAGATTTGGGGCTTTTGTGACTCCTAATCTAATAAGATTATAAGGAATGAACTAGATCACACGTTCATGCTCCCCCATGATCTAATCTTCCTTTCTCATCCGTCCTAGGGATTGAGAAATCTTCTTTTCTCAAAGATTAACATGCATCATTCTAGCTTGCTAAGCATATTTTGATTTATTCGATTATTTGTTACCAGAACAATCCATGTCCCCTCCTAGATTAGGAAAACTTGATTACTTGATATGTGATTAGACAATTTTTCCTAGGTTTGTTTGTGTGATCTTTCACCTTTTCATTGTGTGATATTTAACTTAGATCTTATGAATGATATCTTATATTTTGATCTTCCATTTCAAAATTCTTGCGTGATGTAATATACTATCATAGTATTAATTGTCGAACCAAATATAGTTCAAGATGATTATTTGGATGCTAATTGAGGCCCGTCGAGAGACGGGGCGAGTTGAGGGTGTTTTAGTTGTGACAAAGGCTCTTCCTCTCTCGTATCAAAACCCTGAGCCAAGTTCTTTGGTTGTGAAGGACCAATGCCCTTATCCGTTTGGGTGAGTCAAATTGGGTTTCTTAGTTCCCTAAAGACCAAGTGGCGACTCTGTATCTGTTTTCAACAGACATTTTCCTTTTCTTTTCAAAACAATCTCAAACAAACAAAGAGGTGGAATTCCGCGTGTCCACAATTTGGCGACTCTGTTGGGGATTTTTATTTTCAAAATAAAATAATACAGAGGTTTGACTTATAAGAAGCATCCTTAAAATCATCTTTTTACTGTGTCTGGTTCACTGCATTGCATTCTGCATTTTCCCCCTCCGACTATGTCTGAAATGCGGCGCTTACATTGTTCAGGTCTTGTTATGCCAGGGCACAAGTCACCGTTGATACTATACCTTCCAAGGTATATCAAAAAGAGTAAACACTTCCGTACTGTCTCTCTGAAGGTACATTGGAACTCTCGTCAACGGACCCTCTTTGACTAAACCCAGCCTTTGCATATAGATTCTTGTAGGACCTTTCATAGGACTGTTCATTTATCTTTTCAGATAGGACAATGTGATATAACTATTATATGCCCTGGTGGGATTATGTGCACGGTGTAGACGCTTATGTGGCATAGAACAGAACCTCTTTCTTATGATTCCCAAGGCAATCACTCACATGTGATTACATTGAGTTGACCTGCCTAGGAACCATGACAAGGATGTCTGCTCCATGCTCACAAAGATATACACCGCAAATCTTGTTTGTTGGTCCTAAGACCTAGGAGTATGAAAACTTGCTAGACAGTATTATCACCATCATCACATGCTCCTGTCAGATATACCTGTTTTCCCATAGACTCTCTCCAAATTTCCTAGAAGTGCCTAGATATACTTGTTTCTCCCAGAAACTCGGTACGAATTACCCACATATTCCTGCTTCTCCCAGAAATCCTATTCGAACTCTCCAGGTATCTTTGTTTCACCCAAAATCCCAAAAAATCCATGTTTCTCCTAAATCTCTACCCAAGCTTCCCATAAATCCCCATTTCCCATAAATACCCAAAGTACTTGTTTTTCCTAGAAACTCTGCCCAAATCACCCAGAAATGCCCATATATACTTGTTTCTCCTAAAAACTCTATCCATATTTCTCAGAAATACCCAAAATACCAGTTTCTCCCAGAAGCTCAGACCAAATCAACCAGAAATCCCCATTTCTCCTAGAAACTCAAATAACTTCTGAAAATTCCTCCGAATCTTCCAAATCCCTGTTTCTCCCAGAAACTCTGTCCAAAATTCCCAAAGTATCCCGGAAATCCTTGTTATCCCTTGGTGATCATACTGGAAAGTAAGGTTAGCACACTCTGTATGGCTACGACCTTATTTGTTTAATTGCTATCTGTTAAAAGTAGGGGCATCATATCGATTAGGGCTTGCATCTGCATGCTTTCTCATATGCATACACAATTCGTGTTAGTCTACATGCACACACATCTTGTTAGTCTCACACATGTCAGTCTCTACACATCAAATGCATATGTATCATCATCCTCACCCATCTCAATCATTGTATAGAAGTCGTATACTTACTGCAACCGTCCTTGGTTTGCATTGTTAAATCCTTCAAAATTCTGATCATCTCCTCCCGCTAGGAGTCCATAAGAAGTATTTTGCGCCTCTACTAATTTGGGCTTTTACTTCTATTTGCAGAAAACGTAGCCCCGGGTAAGGACACTATTGTACCTCCCTGAATTCATTGTCGTGATCGCGGGCTAGCCTAGGCTATCATAAACCCACTAATGGCCTACCAAGCTCTCGAAGGGAAAGTGAACAAACTACAAACCACTGTTGAACATCTAAGTTTAAGGATAAGCCGATTTAAGAAGATGGTGCAGAGCATAAATAAAAGGAAGTATGGGTTGTCCGACGCCGTCTATCCAAGCCCATTTCCACATCCGAATCCTTACTCATGTCCAAGTCCACACCCTTGCCTGGGTAATCCTATTCCATATCCAAACACAAGAGCCACTCCGAGGACCCACTTGAACTCAAAGTTTAACAAAGCCCTGCAACCCAAGAACCTTTACCAACCTGGGTATGCCGTTGTCTGTTATCCTTGATAACCTCATCACAAAGGGGCACCTCCAACTTCTTCAGC
This sequence comes from Hydrangea macrophylla, assembly GCA_033977485.1. Classification (NCBI taxonomy): domain Eukaryota; kingdom Viridiplantae; phylum Streptophyta; class Magnoliopsida; order Cornales; family Hydrangeaceae; genus Hydrangea; species Hydrangea macrophylla. The sequence continues at coordinate 76,655,845 of CM066999.1, read as the reverse complement.
CTCATGCTGGTATCCCTTCACCTAACTATAACCTGTCCAAATGTTGTGCCTACCACCAAGGCCCAGGACACGACACCGACAGCTGCATGCGCCTTCGCCATGATATCCAAGACCTCATCGATCAGAAAATCATCGAGCCATCACCCATCCAACCCTATGTCAACCAAAATGTCAGCTTCATCGAACCTAAAGCCATTGGCTCATCTGTTCAAATGATCCCTTTTGCTGATACCCATGAATGTTGAACTTATGCCGGTGAAGCGATGGTGTTTGGGACTTTTGCTAGCAAAACAAATGAGGATGCTCTTTAAAAAAAAAAAAAGAATAATCGAGTCACTGTGACATTCCATTTGAGACCAAGCCGAGTGTAGTCAAGTCTGTCCTATATTTTGAATCTATTTCAAGTTTAGTCTTGTTGTCAAGTCTGTCAGTCTTCAAGTTATTATGAGTCTGTGTCGAGTAATGTAATCCTTCTTCTTTTAATGGAATGAAATCTCATTTTTGCCTAATTTGAAGTGTCTAGTCATCAATGCACGAATCATCGAACTGAAATGTCACTTTCAAATTACCATGGATATTACTCTGCTAATAAATTTTTGCATCAAACAAAAAAAAAGAAACCTGAAAAGGTCAAAGTCGATTTCACGCTGGTACCGATGAAGAGCCAAGAATTGAATAGTCTTACTTTAAGAATTTAAAAGATGATTTTGCCCAAATCTCAAAAAGACATACTTGAAACTGACTTGGGGCTAGCCCAACACCCTTTTTCGACCATTTCAAAGCCTTGAGCTTAATCCAATGGGAAGCCATACAATCTGTCTGTTGAAAGCAATGCAGACTTAGTCCTTGATGGTAGCCAAACATTTCAGCAAGTTTCATCTTCACTTTCAAAAAAAAAAAGAAAAAAGAAAGGAAGAAAAGAAAAGAAAAGAAAAAGCTCGCTAGGTTGAAAACCTAAAAGGGCACCTAGGCAAAAGTTAGAGCTGAAAAGGTATTGATTTCCAAGATCTGACCTTAACCAGTCAAAATGATGGAGAAAATGAAAGAAAGAAAATTTTGGTGATATAGAGAATTGTAAACTTCAAGGTACATCATGAGAATGTGTCTAGATCATATTTCAAAAAGCTCCGAATGACCACAAACAAATTCTGAGAGCTGACATGCACATTATGTAATTTCGAGATTGCGATCGAAAGATCTCATATGAATCATTACATGAAAAGCAAAATAGACTGGCTAGGTGAAAGTGAAAAGGATCAATCCTCAAAACAAAAAATAAAAAAAAAATAAAAAGAAAAGAAAAGAAAGGGAGACTGAAACTGAATCTTCTTATTCAATGCTACCATAAGTGACCTAAGTTTGAACTTCTTTGACGATTGGTTTGAAAAACCCCCAACCAATTTCTTCCAAGCCTTGTCTTGAACTACGCTACACCTGATTCCTACTCGGGGATGCGTAGGCAACCACATCGGTTCGGTCGACACCATCATAATCAAACCAATTTCTTTCAGATCTTGCCTTGAACTATGCTTGACCTGATTCCTACTCGGGGATATGTAGGCAACCACATCGGTTCGGTCGACACCATCATAATCAAACCAATTTCTTTCACACCTTGCCTTGAACTACGCTCGACTTGATTACCACTTGGGGATACGTAGGCAACCACATCGGTTCGGTCGACACCATCATAATCAAACCTTTAAGCCTTGCCTTGAACTACGCTTGACCTGATTCCTACTCGGGGATACGTAGGCAACCATATCAGTTCGATCGACACTAATATTAACCCCTCTTCTTTCAAGATCCCTGCCTGAACTACGTTGGACCTGATCCCCGCTCGGGGGTACGTAGGCTGACTTTCAAAAAAAAAAAGAAAAGAAGGATGGCTCGCTAGGTCAAAAATCCAAAAGGATGCCTAGGCAAAAATTAGATCTAACTCCAAGGTAAGCAATAACAAAAGAGAGAAAAGAGCTCACTAGGTCACCTCACTAGTGCCTAGACAAAAGTTATGAGCATTTGAAAGATTAAAGTCACTGTCCTTGCCTCGAGCCAGAAATCACCTTCCACGCTAGGGGCAAACTTCGGTTACCCGCCTCATTTTCCTGAATTTACTATCTACCCTTCATACAAGGGGCAAACTTCGGTCACCTACCTCGTTTGCCCAAAACCTTCAAAGAACCATCATCCAAACTCGGGGCAAACTTCGGTCACCTACCTCGTTTGCCTATGAATTCTACTTTCTACACCTCAAACTAGGGGCAAACTCTGTTTGCCTAACACGATCCCTTCACACCAAGGGAAAGTTTTCAAGTCACTAAGTTGTTTTGAATTTTTTTGAAATGGAATATCTTTTATTCTATAAGCTAAGGCACTAATTCAAAGCACATCTTGGGACAAGCAGATAATCGACTAGATCAATAGGGAGGAGTTTTCAAAAATCAGATTTATCAGCAAAGTGCTACCATGTTAAGACGAGGAGTGAAATGGTATCATCTATTACAAATGCACATCAAATCTTGGTAAAGTCAAGCTTTTTCCAATTTTATGTCAAATGTTTTGCCCTCGTACGTGCGTCGATGTCTGTCAGTCTTTGAGTCTGTCGTAGTCTCAAATGTGTAAGTCAATAGTGACTAATAATGAATTTTTCAAATCAAATTTTAAGAGCATTCCAAGGACAATACAAGCAGGAGAACCAAACACAATTACTGCACCAATCAAGGCGTCAGCATGAGAAGTGTCCAAACTTTGGGTAAATCTCATCCCTTTCCAAGCTACCGAAAGTTAACCATCATCTCCTAGCAACATAAGTCCATGAGTGGCTATTGATCATCTTTCTTCGTTCATGCAACATAAGTCTATGAATGGCTGTTGATCATCTTTCTTCGTTCATACAACATAAGTCCATGAGTGGCTGTTGATGATCTTCTTTCACCCTAACAACATAAGTCCATGAGTGGCTATCTTTCCTCATCCATGCAACATAAGTCCATGAGTGGCCATTGATCATCGTCCTCCATCAACTTCAGATCTATAGCCGCCGTAGATCATCTACATATCCTTCATCTCGAATAGAATCATACCTTTACTCCCATCAGTGGGTGTATTGCCTTCTTCCCTAGTAGTGTACATTGTATCCAGTCCTCCCCAATAGAGTCGCTTTATCCCTAGCAGATTTAATTTTATCCCCAATAGGCTTATCGATTAGTACATCATCAATTTAATCCATGACAGTCACAATTGTTCAATGTTGACTCGTCATCTCGATTCACACATCGCCATTCTTTCTGATCACGGTTAGTCCAATCGTTGATCCAATCCATGACAGTCACAGTAGTTCACTGTTGACTCGTCCCTCGATTAGTACATCATCAAATCAATCCATGACAGTTACAGTAGTTCACTGTCGGCTCATCATCTCGATTCTCACATCGTCATTCCTTCTGATCACGGTTAGTCCAACCATTGATCCAATCCATGACAGTCACAGTAGTTCACTGTTGACTCGTCATCTTGATTCGTACATCGTCAGTCCAATCCATGACAGTCACAGTAGTTCACTGTCGACTCGTCACCTCGATTAGTATGTCATTAGTCCAATATGTGACAGTCATAGTAGTTCACTATCGACTCGTCATCTTGATTCGTACATCGTTAGTCCAATCTGTGACAGTCATAGTAGTTCACTATCGACTCGTCATCTCAATTCGTACATCGCCAGTCCTTCTGATCATGGTTAGTCTAACCGTTGGTCTAACCTATGATAGTCACAGTAGTTCACTATCTACTCGTCATCTCGATTCGTGCATCATCAGTTCATTAATCATCATCAGTCCACCATAACTCTTATTCAAAATATGTCGTGTTCATCGTCCCCTCTAGTTTGAGGTAAATCTGTTGTCATCAGCCTCTAGATTGAGGCAAATCCTTCATTGTCAGCCCTCTAGATTGAGACAAATCTATCGTTGTTAGCCCTCTAGATTGAGGCAAATCTGTTGTCATCAGCCTTCTAGATTAAGGCAAATGCTTCATTGTCAGCCCTCTAGTTTGAGGCAAATCTATCGTTGTCAGCCCTCTAGATTGAGGCAAATCTGTTGTCATCAGCCTTCTAGATTGAGGCAAATGCTTCGTTGTCATCAGCCTTCTAGATTGAGGCAAATGCTTCGTTGTCAGCCCTCTAGTTTGAGGCAAATCTATCGTTGTCAGCCCTCTAGATTGAGGCAAATCTGTTGTCATCAGCCCTCTAGTTTGAGGCAAATCTATCGTTGTCAGCCCTCTAGATTGAGGCAATCTATTGTCATTAGCCCTCTAGTTTGAGGTAAATCTATTGTTGTCAGCCCTCTAGATTGAGGCAAATCTGTTGTCATCAGCCCTCTAGATTGAGGCAAATCCTTAGTTGTCAGCCCTCTAGTTTGAGGCAAATCTGTTATAGTCAGCCCTCTAGATTGTCGGCCCTCTAAATTGAGGCAAATCTTTTATTATAGGCCCTCTGGATTAAGGTAGGACTTTCTCGTCCACCAGTTATCTCGGGTTACCCCGTTTACTCTTTGATATCTGGGACTGCCTCCGTCAATCATCTTGGAGGCCTGAATAGGCTTTTCGGACCGACCATTGCAAGATTTGATCAACCGTGAGAGATTCAGATTTGAATCCTGGTTCTCAGTCAAGAATTAAAATAGTTAACAGAGATTCTCAGAGAATCCCCTACCATTCCCAGTAGAACCTGAACCAAATTTCCGGATTGGTCATCATAAAAATTGGCCAACGATTAAAAAACACCGCCCTCAGTTAAAAGATGCCGACTCTTTGGGCAAGCATTGTCTATTCACAATCCAAGGCTCCGTGTCTATTGGTTATCGTGAGCCTCATCGATTATCGCGAGCTTTCTTACTTATCGTGAGATTCTTCACTCCTTTGTCCTAAATCGTGATCTTTCTCACTTATCGTGAGCTTCCTCACTCCTTTATCCAAAACCGTGAGCTTTCTCACTTATCGTGAGCTTCCTCATTCCTTTGTCCAAAATCATGAGCTTTCTCACTTATCATGAGCCTCCTCTCTCCTTTGTCCAAAATCGTGAGCTTTCTTACTTATCGTGATCTTCCTCATTCCTTTATCCATAATTTGTCAAAAATTGTGAGCTTTCTCACTTATCGTGAGCTTCCTCACTCCTTTGTCCAAAATCGTGAGCTTTCTCACTTATCGTGAGCTTCATCATTCCTTTGTCCAAAATCGTGAGCTTTCTCACTAATCGTAAGCTTCCTCACTCCTTTGCCCAAAATTGTGAGCTTTCTCACTTATCGTGAGCTTCATCACTCCTTTGTCCAAAATCATGAGCTTTCTCACTTATTGTGAGCTTCTTCACTCCATTGTCCAAAATTGTGAGCTTTCTCACTTATCATGAGCTTCCTCGCTCCTTTATCCGAAACCGTGAGCTTTTTCACTTATCGTGAGCTTTCTCATTCCTTTGTCCAAAATTGTGAGCTTTCTCACTTATCATGAGCTTCCTTATTCCTTTGTCCAAAATCGTGACCTTTCTCACTTATCATGAGCTTCCTCATTCCTTTATCCAAAATCGTGAGCTTTCTCACTTATCGTGAGCTTTCTCGCTTATCGTGAGCTTCCTCACTCCTTTGTCCAAAATTGTGAGCTTTCTCACTTATCATGGGCTTTCTCACTTATCGTGAGCTTCCTCACTCCTTTATCCAAAATCGTGAGCTTTGTCACTTATCGTGAGCTTCTTCACTTATCGTGAGCTTCCTCGCTTATCGTGAGCTTCCTCACTCCTTCGTCCAAAATTGTGAGCTTTCTCACTTATCGTGAGCTTCCTCACTCCTTTGTCCAAAATTGTGAGCTTTCTCACTTATCGTGAGCTTCCTCACTCCTTTGTCCAAAATCGTGAGATTTCTCATTTATCGTGAGCTTCTTCACTTATCGTGAGCTTCCTCGCTTATCATGAGCTTCCTCACTCCTTCATCCAAAATCGTGAGCTTTTTCACTTATCATGAGCTTCCTCACTCCTTCGTCCAAAATCGTGAGCTTTCTCACTTATCATGAGCTTCCTCACTCCTTTGTCCAAAATCGTGAGCTTTCTCACTTATCACGAGCTTCTTCACTTATCGTGATCTTCCTCACTTATCGTGAGCTTCCTCACTCCTTTGTCCAAAATTGTGAGCTTCTTCACTTATCATGATCTTCCTCGCTTATCGTGAGCTTTCTCACTTATCGTGAGCTTCCTCACTCCTTTGTCCAAAATCGTGAGCTTGCTTACTTATCGTGAGCTTCCTCACTCCTCTGTCCAAAATTGTGAGCCCCCTCACCTACCCATCGGTTATCGTGAGCTACCTCAAAAAAAGATCATGAGCTTCCTCAGCAAACAAAAATTATGAGTTTCTCACTTATCGTGAGCTTCCTCACTCCCTTCTAAAAAATTGTGAGCCCCCTCACCTACCCATCAGCTATTGTGAGCTTTCTCGCTTGTCGGTTATCACGAAATCCTTCTCCGATTGGCTATCTTGAACTTCCCCATCCATCGCTTAGTATCTAGGACTTCCATGTCTGTTGATTATCTTTAATTATTAAGGACCCCACATCCGATTCTATTCACTCGCAAAGCACACTTCTGGTAATTTGAAAAGTTTACCCCGAGGCCCAGAGTCTTCAAATACTTTGATATCTTTATCAGAATTGACTGCTGCTTAAGAGTTAGATGAACTCTAGCACAATACCAACCCACTCGGAGTGGCACAACTCACAACACCTGTTGATACTAGGATCAGAACACTAGACATGATAGGACTCATGACACAACTCATATCACGTCCATGCACTGCATATTATCCTCATAGCATAGCATCCGTATGTCTTGTTGTGCATATGTGATTTATTCTTTTGTGCCCCGAACTACGTCCTGGTCTGATTCCCCTTGGGATACGCAAGTAGCTCACGTAGAGCGCGACCAACACTGACCTCAGCATCGTGTTTTTAATCATTGCATCTTTGCAACACTTTTATCCTAAATCTATAGCCTCCAAAAAGACCTGCCTCTTCAAAGCTTTGGCACTCGCTTGCGACATGCGTTGCCTCGCAAGTTCATGCCAAAGAGGGGCAAACTATAGACACCCTATTATGTCGGCTATCAGATTTAGGATACCCATAGTTTGGAGGTTCATAATGATCGAAAAAGACTCAAAAAGGACTCCTGGAAGTTAGTTCTATCTCTCAAAATGCTCAAATGACCAAAACACCATTGAAAGCCCAAACACTCCCAGATTTGGACCAAAAGTTCTGGAAGCATGATGTGTCGTAAGAAAAGTCATAAAATGAGTTTTAAAGCAAAATCGGATGAAATTGTCAGCTCCCAGAGACCCTCAAAAGTCCCGGAAAGTCCTCGTTGACCAATGTTTGACCAGGTTTGACTAAAATCGTCCAAATTCGCCAAAAAGTTCCGAGATCATTCTAGATCATTTGGAAAGTATTAAAATGTGTTTTAAACGAAAGATGGATGAAAACGTCAGCTCCGGGGAGCTCCCGGAGGTTGCCGAAACATCCCGGGAATCCCAGGTTTGAACGATTTGACCTAAAAGTTGACTTTGAAACCAGAGCACTTTATCATTTTTCAAACATTTTTCATGAATACTAGAGGTCAATAGCTTTCCAACGGTATATCGCACATAATTCCTGGATTTAAAATGAATTTATTATGAATTTTTGAAAGTGAAAAAGGCGATCAAATCGACTTTTATCACGAATACCGCAAAACGTTTTAAAGTGACCTATCTTCAAACTATTTTTTATGTAAATTAGACTCCATTACCTTTTCAACGGTATATCACAACCTCAGTTTGGAGTTCATACGCATTTTCTGTGAATTTCGGACGAAATAGGGCCTTTTCGCGAATACCGGAACCTCTGGGGGCCTAAACAGCATTATCTGGACGAAGGAGGAGTAGTGTCGCCGTGACACTGGCCTAGTGCCGCCGTGGCACTCTCCCCCAGAATAGTCCATTTTTGTAAATTATTTTGGGGGTCCATTTTGATTAATTAGAAACCAAAATGACGTAGTTCCTTGTTCACAGACATTTGGAACCAATGGGAGCACTCTTTAAATCCCAAAATCACCCCAAATTGGCCTATATAAACCCCCATTGACTTCTCATTTAGGGGTGGCAAATACAAAGCTTAGAGAAGTTGTAGAGAGAAAAGTTGTAGAAGATAAGGATAGGAGAGTGAAAGTGAGATTCTTCCTTTGATTTTCAACTAAAAAGTGAGTTCTAAACTTTGTTTTCTACTTCATTACTCCCATTTACTTCACATTCAATACACCCAACCACCATTTTAGTGAGCATTTGTGAGATAGGAAGCTTCTTCCATGTCTAAAGTCACCATATATGAGTGAATCACCAAGCTACAAGTCCAAAATCATCATAAATATCATCTATTGATTACTTACTTGCTTGTTTACATATTATGCTTATCCCTCTTTAACCCCATTTCTTTTTTATTTTCTTTATTTTCTTACTAGTCTATCATCATCTAGATGATGACATGAAGTTTGAGGTGAGTGAATTCGTATGAATAGTAGCTCTTGACCTCAAAAACATGTTTGATAGATGATGATTTCAACTTCAATACATTCTTATGTATTCTTGAAGTTGTCTTCAAAAATGAAAACAATGTCTCCAACAATCTTGGAGGTTCTTGATATGAGTTCAAATGTTGATATTTCAAGTGGTCATAATCTCCATTTAAGTGCTGAAAATATACTTTTAAAACCTCTATTTCAAAACCCCTCTTAAACCCCCTCACTTTGATTTCAAAGAATAAAACCCTAGTTCTTCCCAAAATCTTCAAAACAATGAACAATCTGAGTTCAAAGATTTCTCTAGAACTCAATACTGAAAGTATTAACATGAGACCACTTGGAAAGTCTTCTTAACTTATTAGAGAACACCCATGATTTTTGGTTTGACTTGGAAATACTTGGAAGGGGTCCATTTGGACCTAAACATTCTCTCCAGATATTCTGTTTTTACTGTTACAGCAGCTTGGTTGACTTTCAACTTGTTTTACAGACAACTTTTCCAAAATTAGTGGTCGTAACTCATTTTTTCCTTGAACTTCAGTGTCTTAGGAAACTTTCTATATAATATGGGCCTCTAGGTCTTTTGTTTTTATTTTCCAAGATTTTTCAACATTTCAGTCGACAGTACCGACTCTGTTTCTGAGTAACCTCTATTGTTTATATGATTTCTCTCAATTTGTAATAGTTATTGAAGATTCGCTTTTTCGAATGTGTTCTAGACACAATAAGGATGATCTCCATAAAAAATCATGCATTGAAAATATTTCTAACCACACTTTTCAATTTCCACAAGATCAACTCACTATTCTGTCCCTTATTCACAGCAAGTATACTTTTACTTCCATCCTTTGATTTGATGCTTACATGCACTCCAAATTTGTTCATATCTTAGGAAGTAGTCCATACTACATTTGTACATATCCCATGATGATTTTATCCATGCATTCATTCATCTTTGTAGACTTCTAAGTCAATTTAAATAGTCCATGTACACAAACACACAACAACCTTTGCACATTCTAGGATCATACATTACATTCGTGCAAGATTTGGGGCATTTGTGACTCCGAGTCTAAGAAGATTATAAGGAATGAACTAGATCACACGTTCATGATCCCCCTCAATCTTATCTTCCTTTCTCATCCGTCCAGGGGATTGAGAAATCTTCTTTTCTCAAAGATTAACATGCATCATTCTAGCTTGCTACGCATATTTTGATTTATTCGATTATTTGTTTCAAGAATAATCCATGTCGCCTCCTAGATTAGGAAAACTTGATTACTTGATATGTGATTAGACAATTTTTCTTAGGTTTGTTTGTGTGATCTTTCACCTTTGCATTGTGTGATATTTGACTTAGATCTTATGAATGATATCTTATCTTTTGATCTTCCATTTCAAAATTCTTGTGTGATCTAATATACTATCATAGTATTAATTGTCGAACCAAACATAGTACAAGATGATTATTTGAATGCTAATTGAGGCCCGTCGAGAGACGGGGCGAGTTGAGGGTGTTTTAGTCATGACAAAGGCTCCTTCCTCTCTCGTACCAAAACCCCGAGCCAAGTTCTTTGGTTATGAAGGACCGGTGCCCTTTATCCGTTTGGATGAGTCAAATTGGGTTTCTTGGTTCCCTAAAGACCAAGTGGTGACTCTGTATCTGTTTTCAATAGACCTTTTCCTTTACTTTTTAAAACAATCTCAAACAAACAAAGAGGTGGAATTCCGCGTGTCCACAACATGGTCCTCCTAAAGTTAGCATGTAATTAATTTCGTAGTTAGTTTAATCAAAATTAATTCCAATTGTCTCCTACTTGGTCCATATAATGATCCTTATGATCTAATTCAAGAAACATAAAAGCACACAATAAAATTAGGTTAGACAATCTTAATGGTTCACGTTAATTAAATAAACCACGAATGTGAATTTTTGCGATTTCATAATAATTCCAAAGTATAATCCCTTCCATGTACTACGTCCCCAAGGATCGTGTGAGGAGCAAACATGGAAAAAAAAACAGGAATAATAATCAAGCATACAAGGACACCGAATTTCTACGTGGTTCGGCCAAATATGCCTACGCCCATACCTTATAGAGCTTTATTATGCTTTAGGGTTTCAAGACTCTCACATGTGATCTCTCTTATGACATTCACAATGTCACATACACAAGAAAATACAAAGATAAAATTTAGAATAAATGAGCCTATACAGTTTCCTAACCCATAGCTCTTCCATCTACTCTGTGTTGCACGCATCCTTTCTCTTACAATTCGAATCTTGTCTCTGGTTTCCTTAACCATGTTAGGTCCCAATAACTGACTGCCACTCGCTTCAATCCGACACAAAGGTGATCTACACTGTCTTCCATGCAATACTTCAAATGATGCCATTCCAATACTTGTTTGGAACTATTGTTATAGGCAAACTCAATAAGTGGTAAATGTTCTTCCCAAGATCCTTCAAAGTCAATTGCACAAGCCCTCAATGTGACAACCTGCATTTCATTTCAAATTTGCATTTTATATTTAATTATTGTCTCTAATGTTATCTCAAATTTATAATGTCTGCTTTTATTCAATTACAATTCCCATGTGTTAAACTCTTGTGACTTGTTTCATATTTGAAATTCTTTTGGGGCCAGACTGCAATTATATAAACTTTAGTGACACCTGTGTTGAATTTCAAATCTATATTTCAAAACAGTGAAAATAATTTCTTTTGACTCAAACAGTATTTTTTTTTATAAAACCGGAAAGTCATTTCCTACATTAAAATGAATTTTCTGTATTTTTGTGACGAACACCGTGCCACGAAAATACCAGTTTATGAGCAAAACTGTCCACACTGTGTTAAACTTTCACAGATTGTGGAAGTGATGTAAAGCTAGATGTGACATACACTTTACTTTCCATTTATGGCAACTAATGATTGCCTTGTGCCTTGTTTGGAGATATACAACTAGTATATGTGATGTTGTACCATAAGTTCCATTTCCCAAACACCTAAAATTGGACCCCTATACACCTACTTGACCCTTGGTGAATTGTTGAGCTAATGCATCAATGTAGCTATGCGTAAGTATATTTCAGAATGTATTAACCTTGTTAATCTGCAATTTGCTTTGAGATTAGTGTGTTTAATTTGTGGGTTAAGCCTTGGTGAAAGAACTTGGGCACCAAGTTCTTGTAACTCTATTTAAACACACACACAGCTCATAATTTTCACACTACTCATTCTGCATTAAAACACAGAGAGAAAAGAGAGAGTTTGAGAGTTCATAGTAGTTGAATTTTAGTGAGAGAAAGCTCAATCACCATAGCTAGAAGCTTGACTTGGGTTTGCTTATTGTGACTCCTTTCTCAACAAATTCTTCTACACTTATCACAATGAGTGTTCTAAACTCACTTTGGATGTAATTTCATGTTCAATTACTGTATGGATAGCTTGATGTGTGAATCACCATTGATAAATTTATGTTAATGTTTATAGCTTGAAAAATCATGATCTTTCAAACTCAACCAAATTATGTTTTTATAGATAATAATGAAAGATTATAGTATATATAGACTATGGTTAAAGTATTAAAGCTTAATTTGTTCATATGAAAAAGTATATTAGAAATTAAGTTTTGAGGTCTTTTGATTTTTCTTAAAAAATTCAAGAGTTATAGATTGATTCGTGTAAAATTGATTGTGGATTCATATTCCTTGCGAAAAACCAAAGAGGTTCATATATGGTATGATATATATTGTCACAGAATTGAAAATGGGTTAAAAAGACCCTGAATTTCTGAAACAGGGCATTCTCCACAAAGAAGATGAAGTCACTGCAAGAACTCGCGCGAACGAGGGTCGCGCGAGCGACCCCTCGCGCGAGCGACCTGCGCGCGCGAGGTGGCTGGTTCCAGGCAGACAGAAAAGGTTTTTATTATAAAACAAAAAATGGGCATATCGCGCGAGCAGCCCGCGCGAGCGACCTTCGCGCGAGCGACCCGCGCGCGCGACTTTTGGCAGTTTCTGGTTTTTGCTTATTTTATGTTAAGGGACAGTTTGGGTGATGTTTCATGGACTTTTAAAGCTCTGTATGGAAAATCTACTAAAATAGAATCCTATTTGGTTATGTATGGACGATTGAAATGATGTACCACGACTTAACAATCCCCGTACGCACGTCGTTTATATAATTTAGTGATTTGCCTCATGTTTTAAAGTTTTATGACATACATGTAGAGTCAGTTGTACATGCATGGTGAGTGTGAATGTTGGTCAGTATGGAAAAGAGTAATGGTCAGTGTGGCATAGTGAGTGCGGTTGAGATTGTGTTGTGGACACTCCCTGGTAAGTGAGTACCAAAGTGTGTTTTGATTAAGATTGCGGCGAGGGTGTCTTTGAAATGCGACGGTGGCAAAATTGGACACTCCCTGACGACCATGGTAGCGTCAAAGTGTGTGAAGCCGAACTTGGACATTCCCTGGCACCCATGGTAGTGCTAAAGTATGGCCTACGGACACTTCCTGATACCCGAGTCTGGATACTGCGTGAGGGTTCCTCCGATATTTGCATAGCGGATTAGGTATTAAAGTGTGAGGCATTGAACACTCCCTGGTACCCCGAACCAAAGTGTGAGGCAAACTGGACATTCCCTGGCACCCCTGTGCTAAAGTGTGGCTATCGGAGTATTTCAAAGATACTGGCGTGTGATAGTGGATTGTTGGGTTTTGTCGAGAGAAAAGAGTCGGTAAGATGAGATGGTGAATTGTTCTCATACATGGTCACATACATGAATTATATATTTTAAATAAGATTGTGCTTGTTTCCTAAAATGAACTCCTTGCTTTAATATAAACTTGTTGAATTAATTGAGAAATGGAAAGAGGTAAATGAGTATGTTTTACATTCAAAGTTATGTTTTTAATACTCACCAGCTTCTTAAAGCTGACGGCGTTGATGCGCCCTGGACATTCGTGTTTAGGCTTTTCAGGTTATGACTATGCTGGGCCCTATGATTATGCAAACTGAGAATGACTGCTTTGGAAGATAGAAATATTATCAATACCCTATGTTTAAATTATAAACTGTTTGTAATAAGGATGACTGTAATAGACGATAGATATTTTTTTGTCTTAAGGCGGTTTGTGCCTTTTGAGACCCCGTGCTGTAATAACTATTAAGTTAGAAAAATATTGTAAGCCTTGATTGCTCAACTCTGATTATATGTTTTTTTTTGTTGACGTTTGGGACGGAATCGATCCTTCAAACTGTCGCGAACTACGGGTCCATAAAGGAAATTAAACGCTTTCCATATTTATGCTACGTCGGGGCGTGACACTCAACATGTCTTCTATTACCTGATTGGTCAGTTCTATTTGACCGTCGGTCTGGGGTGGTAACTCGAACTCATCTTTAACGAAGTTCCCAAGGCGGCTTGTAAACTCTTCTAGAATGCTGAAGTAGAACGAGAGTCTCGGTCTGACACTATTGTGATAGGTACTCCATGCAGTCTCACAACCTACTGAATATACAACTTACTCATCCTTTCCATTGGATACGTTATATTATAGACAATGAAGTGTGTGGATTTGGTGAGTCAATCCACAATCACCCAAATCGCGTTGTGGTTTTGCAGTATCCTCAAAAATCTAACCACAAAGTCCATGGAAACATGCTCCCATTTCCATCCAGGAACGGGCAATGGTTGTACTAGTCCTGCTCGCTTCTGGTAATTGGCCTTGACTTGTTGACAGGTCCAACATCTGGATAAATAGTCTGCCACATCCTTCTTCATACCTTCCCACCAAAAGCTCCTCTTAATGTCTTTGTATATCTTTGTCTCTCCAGGATGTACGGTCAATCTGGATTTGTGGACTTAGTCCATAACTTCCTTCCTTAAACTTTTATCATTTGGTACACATAGTCTGCCCTTGCATCAATATCCACCATCTTCCGGCTCATCGCTAGACATCTTAGAAAACCATTCTCCAAGTCCTTTGTTATCCCATTGTGCCTCAAGAATCTTATCTATCAAATTTGGATGCGCAACCAAACATCCAAAGAATAGTCCTTCACTTGATTCTGGTGCCCAAATGTTAAATTCTGACAAGGTCTCCAGTGCTTTCCATTCTCTAATCATGAGTGAGGCAATCAAACTGCGGGTTTCTGACTTAACATATTCGCAACTACTTTCGCCTTACCAGGTTGGTACTGTAGTACGAAGTCGTAATCCTTTAATAGTTCCATCCACCTCCTTTGTCTCATGTTCAACTCCTTTTGAGAGAATAGATACTTCAAGCTTTTGTGGTCGAAAATAGGTCAAGCTTTTCTCCAATGAGGTAATGCCTCCAAATCTTGAGTGCAAACACGATTGCTGCTAACTCCAGATCGTGTGTTGGGTAATTCTTCTCGTGCAGCTTCAATTATCTTCACCCGTAAGCGATTACCTTACCATCTTGCATCAACACGCAGCCCAATCATTGGTATAATGCGTCACTAAAGATGGTGTACTTCTCTCCATTCCTTGGGATAGCAAGCACTGGTGCCGAGGTGAGTTTGTTCTTCATCTCTGAGAAAACACGTTCATGCTTGTCATTCCACTCAAACTTTGAATCCTTCTTGGTCAACTGTGTCAGTGGGGATGCAATCCTTGAGAATCCTTCCACGAATCTTCTATAGTATCCTGCCAATCCAAAAAAACTTCTAACTTCCAACGCTATGGTCGGCTTATTCCAATTCAAAATCGCATCTGTCTTTGATGAGTCTACGGCTATACCGTCTTGTGAAACCACATAACCCAAGAACTTGACTTCTTTAAGCCAAAAGTCACACTTACTAAACTTCGCATACAAGTTGTTCTCTCTGAGGGTCTGCAAAGCAATCTCCAAATACTTCTGGTGATCTTCCTCTATCTTTGAGTAAATCAAGATGTCGTCGATGAACATAATAATAAATCAGTCCAAATATGGCCTGAATAGTCGATTCATCAAGCCCATGAATACTGGAAGGGTGTTCATTAGTCTAAAAGACATGACTAGGAACTCGTAGTGCCCATACCTCATCCTGAAGGTTGTCTTTGGTACGTCCTCTTCTTGAACCAACAGTTGATGATATCCTGATCTCAAGTCAATCTTCAAGAAAGTAGTTGCACCCTACAACTGATCAAAGAGATCGTATAGCCGGGGCAACGAGTACTTATTCTTGATAGTCACTTTGTTCAATTCTTGATAGTCTATGCAAAGCCTCATCGATCCGTCCTTCTTCTTAACAAAAAGCACTAGCACTCCTCATGGTGAAGTGCTTGGCCTAATAAATCCAAGGTTCTCAAGTTCTTGCACCTGCTTCTTCAACTCAACCATCTCCGTCAGAGCCATCCGATAAGGTACCTTAGATATAGGGGTCGTTTCTAATAATAACTCAATACAGAAGTCAATATCGCACTTGGGTGGCAATTTGAATATATCTTGAAATATGTCTTCGAAATCACGAACGGCCGGGATCTGTGTAGGGGTAAGTTCAGTACTAATGCTTTTAATAGTGGATAGTCAGTTTGTGAGGAATGAATCGCAATGGAAATTGCACTAAAAATTAAACGAGAGTCTCTCGGGTATGGTGAAGGCAATAGATTTGCTCACACAATCCAATTTGGCGTGATACTTAGTGAGCCAATAGAATTCTAAAATGATATCAAACTCCTTCATCGATAACACAACGAAGTCAGCGGATAGGTTCTGATTCTCAAGAGTCAAAGGGTAGTCCTTGCACACTTTGCTCAACCTCACAGTTTCTCCTAAAGGCGACAACACTTAGAGCCTTCTCTAATGCTTCAAGTAGTAAACCCAATAGTTGTACTATTCTAATAGCAATGAAAGAAATAGAAGCACATGTATCGAATAAAACCTTAACTCTGCTATTGAATAGAGTCAACGTACCTTCCATATTCTGTTGACCCTCAAGAATAATAGCATTCAGTGTGGCTCCTCCTTGCTGACCCTGGGCTACTGGCTTATAATATCCTACTAGTGGCGACCAACAATCTTTACTCACATGACCTACCTTGCCATAATTGTAGCAAACAACCTCCTTTTGATTAGTCCTCCTTGAGGCTTGACAATCCCTAATGATGTGTCCAGGAGTTCCACAGTTGTAGCATCCTCCATCTCTTGGTCCTACCCTGGCTGTCTTTGACCAGTTGGAACCATAGGTGTATTGCGAGGGAATTTCTACTACTGCTACTTCTCTCCATTCCATGTCCTTGACCATGAGGGAATGGTTTTTGTCCTTGAGATCTCATCAGGGGTCGACTTTCTGAAGTCTTAAAATCTGAACAGTTCTCTTCTTCAAAATCCATAACTAACTCCACAAACTCATCGAAAGGAAGACTGAGATGTACTACTGCAAATTTTTGAATGGCCTGGTTTAACCCATTATGGAATTTTTGGATTTTCATCTTAGGAGTGTCAATCCTATGATAAGTGAAACGGGAAAGCCTATCAAATTGAATCAAATAATCACAAACATTAAGGTTCCCTTAAACCAATCCATTGAACTCCCTCTCCCTACGTCGCTTCTCTGATTCTGAAAAGTATTTCCTTAAAAATCTCTCACGAAACACCATCCAAGTCATGCGTCTAGCTGCATCATCTCACACCAAGGCTCTCTCAGACTCGCACCAGTTTGCTGCAGTGAAAGTAAGCTGAACGTAGCGAACTTTCGCTTATCCGTCTCTGAGCACTTGAGAGATTCGAGGATACGATCCATACTTCGGATCCGCTACTCTACTTGTCAGGCCTCGCTTATACCATTGAAGTAATCAGGGTAGAATTCCCTGAATCTCACAAGCAACTTATCTCCAGTTTGCCTCTGATGATCTCCATTACAATATGGTTGGCGAACTTCTGTATTCCTCTCTAACCTCTAAAGAAAACCTTCGAACACTCCTATGGGATCCATCCCTCCAGGAATCGGGTTGGGAGCACTATTCCAGTTCCGCATGTGAAGGGTAGCATTAGCCATCAAGACTCTAAAAGAAGGTAATCCCAGTAAATACTATGTGGTTCGGGGGATCCTACTCAAGGGATGATAAGAGATAGCATATATTTAGATGAAAACATGTCAAATAGGCAGCAAGTAGTCATATTATGAAACACATAGAAATGAAAAGCCATTCTGATATCATTTAATATAAACATCATTACATAGTACACATAGATAAGAGGCGGGCACCTAACAAAACGTCCTAATAGCCCTGAAAATAGTTAAGTGCAACAAAAATAAGTGCAACAAAAAAATGGGACTATGAGTCCATTCTGATACAACAATAGAAACTAGATCTAGACACTGCCGGCCTCAGAAGCCTCGACATTAGACTCTGCCTGGGGTGCGTCATCTGCATCCATCACCTCGGAATGAGCCTCCTTGTCCTCCTCCATTGGAACCTGACCAGGATCATCAATCCACCCAACTCCAAGCCGCGAGTCCCAATGTGCAGCAAATTCAACAAGTGGCGGTGGCATCTGGGGAGGCACAAAATCCAAATCCATGGGCTCTACATCTAGCAGGGATACATGTACTGCCCACATATACACAGGGCAAAAATATCCATAAATCATTGTACGGCAAAGGGACTCAACGTAAATATATGACCATGCGGCTGCCCGGTGTGCGGCTCTGCATCAAATCTCCCACTGATCAGCTCTGCCCTGAACGTGGATCAAAAGCTCCATGTCCCTCTCTAGAATGGCATAGGCTCTCCTCTAAACCTCCTAGCTATAAAAGGCATGATCACCTGTCGACACCTGATCGGGGGCAACAAGGTATCCTCCAAAGCTATCCAGTACGACATAGGGCTCTATCGTCAACCTGCCCGAAAAGAAAACTATCTTAATGTCAGTAATGACTAAAAGGGATAAACTCAAGGTTCACTATCTTAGACATGTAAGACAATCGGCAATCCAAACCTGGCTCTGATACCACCTAAATATCCCTATCACACCCCGGCATAGCAAGATAGGGAAAAATAAATTTCCTCTCTTGGACCCAATGAGTTGCGATAGTTTGTGAGTAGCCAGATTGTCCAAACCACACAAGGTAAAAATAAAACAACTAATAATCAGATTAATTAAAGCGCACCAGGATCTTAACTTAGGCATAAGCTTTACTAACCATAGGGAATAAATAAGGACTTACAAACATCTAAAATCTGAAAATACGATATTACATAGGTCTGGGGATGGAACCCCAATAATCCAAAAGATTCATCATAATAAACTACTGGCCGAACTGGTGGCCAAACATAGCATCTAGGATAAGTTGAATAAAACTAAACGTAATTTCGAGGAGTCTCTCGACAAAGTCCTCTAGATTAGCTTCTAATCCTACCTCAGCTGGTGAAAGGATACTACTCTTCTCCATATTACTGGCTTCCTAGTTCTCCTGATATTGATAGTCTGAGCATGGAATACCCAGGCGAGTACACTGTCAGCTATAAAAGCTGAGTAAAATACAAATCCATAGTGTATACCAACAAAACATAGTCTAACAGCATACGAGGAAACACAGTTCAACCTTAAATAAAAGATGTTAATTAATTTACAAATCAAGTTTCAATTGATTATTAGCAGTTCAATATACCGTTTTTAGGATTATACCACACCTCTTACCTCGAAGTCAGTATTCAACTTGACCACATCCCATAAACTCAACGTGACACGTAACATGACACAATGCCTCAGACCATAGGTCCAACCAACACTAGCATTGACACACTAGAAACCAACAATGTTTCCTTGAACACCCAAGCCCACTACATGGCCTTACACAATCATACCAACCTTTCCTCGTCCAAAAGACCACAACATATGGATATCACAGGCCCACTACATGGCAGTTAGTTACCACGGGTAACCCCTTTATCCTTTTTGATCCAGAGAACATGGATATCGTAAGCCCACTATACGGCCATTAGACACCGAAGTATCCCCTTTATCCATTACCAGTGTTGTCCACTACATGGCCTTAACATCAACTCACAACCCATATTTAGCATCGATGCTCCTCGCAACATCAATAGCATCATATATATAACTCTTAGCTTATAGGTCCACGTGCCCAAGCTGAACAAAAATGACATGCAACATGACTCTCATTGATAAAATGAACTCAGTTATTATATTTGTATTGTCGTCTCTTACATGCAAGGTCCATCTATCACTACGAGACACATTTAAATCATCGAGCATATCACATAATTAATCTACCAGGAAACACATACTGGAAGCAGTCATCACAGTACTTAGAAATACCAAAAACATAATTATGACAACATGAACGGACTTGTAAACAACTTCAAAACATAATTTGGTGAAACTGTTCAGGAGGATTGATCATAGGAAGATCGATCTTGTAAGGATCGATACTAAGAGAATAGATCTTACCTCTGTTTTTGCAAAACTTGATTTTTAATCATCTTCTCAACTTGTTTGATAAAAGGTTTCTTCATGAAAAATACTTGTTTAGGTGTAAGGTTTAGGAAAACATACGTCTCAAGCCCCCAAGTTATCCAACATGCAACATACATCAATGTACAACACATAAACACATAGTTCAAGTCCTTATGCACATATATCTCAACATTTCTAACATGCAACACATCAAAATGGCATGCAGAAACATATACAAGTAGGTACAATATACTGTACAAGTCAAAACAGCAGTAAAAATAATATTTATAAAAACCTGTACAGAGGATCGATCCTATAGGGATCGATCTTCATCGTCTTCTTCATCAGAATTTCTAAAAATCTTTAGTGTTGAAAATAGTTTTCATTTGTGGTTTTCTATGGCTTCTTCTATAGTCTTAAACTATAGTTTGAAAATAGACAAGGGGTCTAGTACTTCACTTAGTATGTATGGGTATTGAAGATTAGCTTGAAGTTCCAATGGCTTCCCTCTTCAACTTCCTTTTCTCCTCTGGTCTCTTCTCTCTCTCTAAAACTCTCTCTCACTCTCTAGTATTCAAATGTGTAGCAAGGGAAAGTGAGAGAGTGTGTGTGTATGTGTGAGTTAATATAGAGACATGGGTCAAACCTCTCTCTCTCTCTACACTCCCTCTCTCTCTCGGCTTCTTCTCCCTCTCTCTCTATATATCTGTGGGTATGTGTGTAATGTGTATACATATATGTGTGTGTAGGTGTGCAAAGGTAGAGTGGTGCAGAGGTGGAGATGATGACGCATAATGGGGTATAAGGTAATGATGGAGGTGTAAGTGATGTGATAGGACCATGGGAGGGTATGATGATCTTAGGGAGGTGGAAGGAGTGTGCAGGAGGGTCTCTCATGCATGCAGAAACGCGGTGGTCATGATAATGGTGTTGCAGATGGTGGTGTAGGACGTTTCTACTAATTGGCAAAAAATGAAGTAGAGGATCGATCCTAACAGGATCGATGTTGCCAAGATCGATCCTAGGTCTAATTCTATGAAAATCTAGGATTGTTTTGCTGAGTACTGAAATGTAAATGAAATCCACAGATTCAATATAGAAAATAAAATTCATGTATTACAGCATATAGTATAGTATAGATAAGGTTCTAGGGGTTACAAGAGGCGCCGTATTTTGTGACTGCGAATTGAAGATATGCCTAGGTTTAAGATTTTATTATGCCTCAACATGGAGAAAACATTTGTGGTAACGATTATTTTGCTGACGGGTATCACAATCCAACCAAAACTCTTTATTTATCCATCTGCACCCCCTACTTCCAGGGAAAATCTCATCCGCATAAGCACAAAATCCAAATCTATTAATATGTTACTCCCTCCGTCCCATATTTAGAGTCTCTTTTGGGAATTCCAACTTATTAATGGGACAACTTTGATTTTGGTAAGATTTTCAACTTTCCAATATTGCCCTTTTTGAAATTCAAAATTATAGTGTCACATCAAAACAAAGAGAGAGAAGAGTTGGATATAATAAAGGACAAATTTGGAAAGTGTGTATTAAAGTACTTTGACTTTTTAAAGAGGACTCTTAAAATGGGACATCAAAAAATGGCATCAAAGACTCTTAATATGGGACAGAGGGAGTATTTTTTATGACGTGGTATTCCCGTTGGAACGAATATTTACTCATCAACATGGGCCCGAATGAAACCCGCTTGTCACCCAAACTCAGCCCGACCTTGGCCCGCGTGAAGATGACGCAAGCCCGAAGATGAAAATAGTTGGGCTACTTCAGGTGGACCCATGACTTCGGGCTTCGCTTGCCAAGTCTAGTTATAAATGAGTTGTAAGAATGAGTTATACCCCTATCATTGTTGTTATTAACCCCATGACGAATCTCAATATTTTGAAGGAAGAGTCATATGACTTTACCATCTTTACGGTGGTAACGATGGAGCGAATTTGGACAATCCAGAATTAGATTATGCATGATAATGTGGAGGTGAACATCCCCTTCTGGTTATAATAAAGTCGTATTAATTAAGAGTAATGCTACACCCATAATGAATTCCACACCCAACACATCTTGACCATTATTTCGGTGAATCTCATGTAGGACCCATGTGGGATCCACATGGAGCCCATTGGAATCAAGAACCAGGATTGTTGATTGTGAAATTCATTGTGAGTATAGCATTTTTGATTAATTATTTCCTTGGAAAATGAACACTCGAAGGAACATAAAAGTTGTCACAAATCCCCCAAGTCGCCAGCGAATTGTGGACCCCTCCTTAGCGGACTTACCCCCTGTTGCTATGTCTGCCCTTAAATTTATTTTACACTCTTGTATTTTGCTCATAGTTTCAATTTGGTTCATGTGTTTAAAAAAGTGACACATGAAACTCTGAGATTTGGTTTAAATGTCAATATTCAATCCAATCTTCACATTTTATCCCAAAAAACTAATGAAAAAGTGCAAAAAATTAACGAAGAGTAACCTAATATAAAAGTGCAAAATAAATAAAAATATATCGAAGAGTGACGGAATGTGAAGATTGGACTCAATTGAGAGTTACACTAAATATCAGGGTCATATGTGTCACTTTTCAAAACATAGATACCACAGTAAAACTAGGTGCAAAATATGAGGGTGCAGAAGGTAATTTACCAAAAAATAATTAATCCTTCCGCTTGTATACAAGGCGTAGTGGGTGGCAAAATATCTTCGTCAACCCAGGTTGAAAAAAGAATTTTTATTTTTTATTTTTGACTTCCTGTTATTTATATTTTTTATTACTTGTGTATGTGTGGTTGGTTGGTCTACTTCGATAGATGACAAAAACATTAATGTAACTTTCTCCACCAACCCAGGATAGCTTAAGTTCGGTTCTCAAAAAAAAAAAAAAAAAAAGGATAGCTAAAGTTCTACTACCTTCATCCACAAACATGTGTCACACACAAATCTCTTTTTGTATATGTATGACTAGATATCTATTTTGTAATGACACATCTTTCTTTCAACAAGACCGGGTAAACTATGCTAACACCCCCCTCAACTATGATCTTTATTCAAATGACTTCCTCAACTATTAAAATTTTTTAGTAACACCCCTTAAGTTAGGCTGTTTCCCAAAAACTAAAAAACTTTTTTAACATGTTACCTGATGTTGTCAAAATCAAGATATAAAAGTATGCTTAACTTATACTTTATTTTCAAAAGATTTGCAGTGTGGAAGTAAAAGTCGAACCCACAGAGATTGAATACTACGCACTTTAATTTTTAAAACCTAAATTTAATTAATTAAGAAAAATAGATTTTGGATTTAATTTGAATTAAACTAATAATAATAAAAGTAAATCTAAATTATGAAAACAATTAAATATTTATTTTTATAATAAGTTTAAGGAACCTAGGATTGCAAATCCACCACTAGCTTCATAATAAAGGTATTTACGAATTACTTTAGCTTATTAAGTTGGATGATAATGGGGAATTATAGTTACAAGCCTAATTTCTCCTTCAAGAAAATAACTATGGTTCAAGCATCAACATAATCCATCTTCGGTTAGCACGAATTATCCCACACTAAACTAGAGTTGTGGTATAATCCGTCTAATCTAGGCATGGACTATTCGGATACTTGATACCACAATTCAATTTAAGCACCATTACATGTAAATAATCTAAACAAACACATCAAGCATAGATCATTGGGCACACTACCATCAAAATAGATCTAAGACGAGTAAACTTTGAAATTAATGATTTAATCAATAAAAGCACGATTTATTTATAAAAATCCTCGAAACATGTAACTGTCATCCATACATAATAAAACTAAAATAAAAACATAAAATACACCCTATTACTTGGCTAGGGTTTCATTGAAACCCTACATCTTGAGTTTAGTTGTCCATAGAAGTGGCAGATAGCAAGTAGTTGATGGAGGAGGCCATGGAAACATTTGGTCTTCTTCTTCTTCTTCTCCTTGCTTCCCTCCCTTCAATGGCTGAAAGTGTGGTTGTATAGTGTGTGTATAACAATTGCCAACCCCTTAATTGAAGTAAAATAGGGTATATATAGATTTATAACATGTTTTGGAAGCTTTCCTAATCCAATTCGCACTAAAACTGCTTAATTTTGCATTCTGGACGTAATTAGGCAGTTTCGTTCGCGTAGGAGTCTTCAGTACACTGAAATACACGTATTTGATTTTTACATAGGTCGCGCGAGCGCGATATTGGGAAGTCGCGCGAGCGGGTCGCTCGAGCGATTTTTGGACTTCCGCGCGAGCAGGCCGCGCGCGCGAGGTGCCTTTTTCAGCTTCTTTCTTCCTGCTTTTCTTCCTTATTTAACCTGGATTAGTGTTTTCTTCCAAAACCTGCTCTGAAACAGAAAACGAAATAAAAATACATAAAAATAGGATAAAATATGTTAACAAATGTGAATTAAGGTATATAATTAGGATCTGTTCTCTCCCGATCATTACCAATAATATAAGTGTTAAAAACATGATATTTTTGCATCTTTTTTGAGTCTTCGAAAATTTTAGAATGAAATTGTCAAAATTTTGTGTGCAACAAAGGATAATTATGTGTGCAACAAGGAAAATTTTGGCCTAAAATTTTCAACGGCTCAAATGAGGGATAAATAAATATCCTGTTAATTTTTTTTGGTGTCATATGTTGCTCACATGATACAAAAATGTTAACTTTTGAATGGAATCTTAACAGAAGGGGTGTTAGTAAAAAAAAAAAAAAATAATTGAAATAGATAATTTGTCGAGTTTTATAGTTTGGAGTTATTTGGAAAAATGTCATAGTTAAGGGGTGTTACTATAATATACCAAAAAAAATGGTACATCTTTCAAAATCCAGCTATCGGTTTTAAATTCAGTCGCCAAATTAAAACAGTCTCTTTATTTGGCAAACACAAGGACATCAAAGTCAAAAGTGTATGGCTCATGTCAGTCTCATTAATCTATCTTTTAGATGTAGCTTACCACCTATTTTGGACCTTTTGGTAACCGATTGTTTGGAAAAATTGGAAAATTTCAGTCGGCTAGCAACCAACTGTGTTTTACAAAAAATCAAATTGTTTTTTTTTTTATTAAATCAAATTGTTTAAAAACTTTACAAAAAAAAAAAATCAACGGGTGCTTTCCTTGGGCCTATTTGGTTGAGTAATTCCTACGATTCCTCAATATTTTTTTGGATAAAAATACTCCATTTTAACTTCCTCGTGTATTCTTAGAAGTTTTGTTGTTGGTATGTGTGTGTGGTTTTTTTTTTTTTTTTTTTTTTTTTTTTCAGAATTTTCAAAATGCAATATCTTCGAAACGAAAAACTGCAATTTTGATAAAATTATACACTAGGGTCTTATTTGTTTGTCAGATATGATACAGGGTTATTGTCAGATTTGAAATTCTTGGTAAAATAAAAATCAAATTTTACAGCTAGTATACATCTCTGATTCCTAGAAAATTTAGATATATTTTTTCAGATAATGTCTCCAAATCTGAAGAATTTAGAGTCACTCCCTGAAATGTCTCTGAAAATCAAAGAGAAGATCCCATCCAAAAAAAAAAAAAGAGAAGAGAAGAGAAGAGAAGAAGAAGATATGAAACAATAATTAAAACATAATAAATAGAATGTCTTTGAATTTTACAGATTTCAAAGAATGTCAGTAAGATCAAGAGATGAAAAGAAGAAAGAAGAAAGAAGATGGGTGAAAGAAAATCATATGGAACTCTTAATGGTTCGCGTAACAGAAAACAAAATTTTAACTGTTTTTTAAATTCATGATCAAATCTACGATGTGTACAAAATGCAAAATACTAATAACCACCATAGAGGGTTAATCGAATAGTTACCCTTATAGCGTACTTTACAAAATAGTTCACTAAATTGTCCAAGCGTCTAATCTCTAAAAGTATCTACACAAGTGCCAAGACCCCTAGTGGTCACATGGCACAACATCACTTCCTCATAAGACAGGTGGTGTGTTCGAATCCCCTTAGGGGGATTCTTTGTTCTTGCCCCCTATGTGTACTTCAGTCGAAATGAATGGCCTTTACTGATTGGGCTTTGCTATGGGCCATTGAGGGGCTTGGGGTTGGGTTGGGCTAGGGTGTGTGTGCGTACCCAGCTTGGATCCAAGTAAAAAATAATAATAATAATAATAAAAAATATAAAAAAAAAAATAGAAAGGCATCTACTCGAGTAAAGCTTGAACTAGACGCCCAAAACTTTTCGGAGATCACTTTGGTATACCAAGGTGGTATTGGTGTAGGTACACCAAACTACTTTGCCAAGTGTCAATGATTGATTAGAGGAGAAAGCAAAAGTTGGTGGCCATTTAATGCTATCTGACATGTATTAATGGTAGATGAACTTGTGATAGCCGGTTGCATGTACATATTACATGTTTGTTCCTTCATCGATAAAGATTGTTCCTAAGATCATATATGTTTGTTCCTTTTAAAAAAAAATTTCTACCTACCTAGTACTTTGTTGAAGAATTTAAGGTTGAATTAATACTTCCACTCATATTTGGGATATATCTCAACTACCAAATCCCCAACACTTTCGTCTTCTCAGTTTCATTCACCCTCTCAATTTCACTTTCACAACATGTTGAAGTTTTTTTGGAGAAGACAACCTAAGTTAAAGATCTACTACAAGGTATTTTCTTAATTTTCACATTACTTATTCTTATATAATGTGGTGGTTAGTTTGTAGATTTGTAAAAGTTCTATTATTCTGGAACAAAAATATTAAAATGAAAGGAACAAAAGTCATACTATTTGAAACAAAACTTTCTCGACTTAGATACAATACGTATATTTCATGAAAACTTAAAAACGTAGATTTTATGTAAGATGAAATTTCTAAGATGTTGTATTATGCCTAAAAAAGAAACAAACATGTCTAGAAAGAGATTTTTATGATCAAGGAACCATGAATGATGATTAAAGAATAGTAGGTTACATAATGGAACCATGTTTAATTTACAGGAACAAAGCTTAGAAATCAAAGGAACCGAGACAAGAAATCTAGGAACCATGTATTAACGATAATGGAACCATGTATTAACGATAATGGAACCATGTTTAATTTAGAGGAACTAAACATAGAAATCAAAGGAACCGAGATTAGAAATCTAGGAACCATATTTTATGATCATGGAACCATGTATTAACGATAATAGAACCATGTTTAATTTAGAAGAACTAAACTTAGAAATCAAAGGAACCGACATAGGAAATCTAGGAACCGTATTTTATGATAAAGGAACCATGTATTAATGATAATGGAACCATGTTTAATTTACGGGAACAAAGCTTAGAAATCAAAGGAATCGAGACAAGAAATCTAGGAACCATATTTTATGATAATGGAACCATGTTCAATTTAAAAGAACTAAACATAGAAATCAAAGGAACCGAGACAAGAAATCTAGGAACCATATTTTACGATAACGGAACTATGTATTAACGATAACGGAACCATGTTTAAATCAGAGGAACTAAACATAGAAATCAAAGGAACAGAGACAATAAGTATAGGAACCATATTTTACGATAATGGAACCATGTATTAACAATAATGGAACCATGTTTAATTTAAAGGAACAAAGCTTAGAAATCAAAGGAACCGAGACAAGAAATCTAGGAACCATATTTTACGATAATGGAACCATGTATTAACGATAATGGAACCATATTTTACGATAATGGAACAACATATTAACGAAAATGGAACAATGTTAAATTTAGAGGAACTAAACATAGAAATCAAAAGGACAGAGACAAGAAATCTAGGAACCTTATATTTACGATGATGGAACCATGTACTAACGATAATGGAACCATGTTTAATTTAAAGGAACTAAACATAGAAATCAAAGGAACCGAGACAAGAAATCTAGGAACCATATTTTACGATAATGGAATCATGTATTAACGATAATGGAACCATATTTTACGATAATGGAACCACGCATTAACGATAATGGAACCATGTTTAATTTAGAGGAACTAAACATAGAATCTAAGGAATCGAGACAAGAAATCTAGGAACCATATTTTTCGATAATGGAACCATGTTTAATTTAGAGAAACAAAACTTAGAAATCAAAGCAACCGAGACAAGAAATCTAGAAACCATATTTTACGATAAAAGAACCATGTATTAACGATATTGGAACCATGTTTAATTTAGAGAAACAAAGCTTAGAAATCAAAGGAACCGAGACAAGAAATCTAGGAACCATATTTTACAATAATGGAACCATGTATTAATGATAATGGAATCATGTTTAATTTAGAGGAACTAAACATAAAAATCTAGGAACCATATTTTACTATAATGGAACCATGTATTAACGATATTGGAACCATGTTTAATTTAGAGGAACAAAGCTTAGAAATCAAAGGAATCAAGACAAGAAATCTGGAATCATAATTTACGATAATGGAACCATATATTAACAATAATGGAACCATGGTTAATTTAGAGAACCATGTTTAATTTAGAGGAACAAGGCTTAGAAATCAAAGGAGCCGAGATAAGAAATCTAGGAATCATAATTTACAATAATGGAACCATGGTTAATTTAGAGGAACTAAACATACAAATCAAAGGAACCGAGACAAGAAATTTTGGAACCGTATTTTACGATAATGGAACCATGTTTAATTTAGAGGAACTAAACATAGAAATCAAAGGAACTGAGACAAGAAATCTAGGAGCCATATTTTACGATAATGGAACCATGTATTGACGATAATGGAACCATATTTTACGATACTGGAACCACATATTAATGATAATGGAACCATGTTTAATTTAGAGGAACTAAACATAGGAATCAAAGGAACCGAGACAAGAAATCTAGGAACCATATTTTACGATAATGGAACCATGTTTAATTTAGAGGAACAAAGCTTAGAAATCAAAGGAACCGAGACAAGAAATCTAGGAACCATATTTTATGATAAAAGAACCATGTATTAACGATATTGGAACCATGTTTAATTAAGAAAAACAAAGCTTAGAAATCAAAGGAACCGAGATAAGAAATCTAGGAACCATATTTTACAATAATGGAACAATGTATTAACGATAATGGAATCATGTTTAATTTATAGGAACTAAACATAGAAATCTAGGAACCATATTTTACGATAAAGGAACCATGTATTAACGATTTTGGAACCATGTTTAATTTAGAGGAACAAAGCTTAGAAATCAAAGGAATCGAGACAAGAAAATTAGGAATCATACTTTACGATAATGGGACCATGTATTAACAACAATTGAACCATGGTTAATTTAGAGAACCATATTTAATTTAGAGGACCAAAGCTTAGAAATCAAAGGAGTCGAGACAAGAAATCTAGGAATTATAATTTACGATAATGGAATCATGTATTAACGATAATGGAACCATGGTTAATTTAGAGGAACTAAACATACAAATCAAAGGAACCGAGACAAGAAATCTAGGAACCATATTTTATGATAATGGAACCATGTATTAACGATATTGGAACCATGTTTAATTTAGAGGAACTAAACATAGAAATCAAAGGAACCGAGACAAGAAATCTAGGAACCATATTTCACTATAATGGAACCATGTATTAACGATAATGGAACCATATTTTACGATAGTGGAACCACGTATTAGCGATAATGAAACCATGTTTAATTTAAAGGAACTAAACATAGAAATCAAAGGAACCGAGATAAGAAATCTAAGAACCATATTTTAAGATAATGGAACCATGTTTAATTTAGAGGAACAAAGCTTAGAAATCAAAGGAATCGAGACAAGAAATCTAGGAACCATATTTTACGATAAAAGAACCATGCATTAACGATATTGGAACCATGTTTAATTTAGAGAAACAAAGCTTAGAAATAAAAGGAACCGAGACAAGAAATCTAGGAACCATATTTTACGATAATGGAACCATGTATTAACGATAATGGAATCATGTTTAATTTAGAGGAACTAAACATAGAAATCTAGGACCATATATTACGATAAAGGAACCATGTATTAACGATATTGGAACCATGTTTAATTTTGAGGAACAAAGCTTAGAAATCAAAGGAACCGAGACAAGAATTCTAGGAATCATAATTTTTGATAATAGAACCATGTATTAACGATAATGGAACCATGGTTAATTTAGAGAACCATGTTTAATTTAGAGGAACAAAACTTAGAAATCAAAGGAACCGAGACAAAAAATCTAGGAATCATAATTTACGATAATGGAACCATGTATTAACGATAATGGAACCATGGTTAATTTAGAGGAACTAAACATACAAATCAAAGGAACCGAGACAAGAAATTTAGGAACCATATTTTACGATAACGGAACCATGTATTAACGATAACGGAATCATGTTTAATTTAGAGGAACTAAACATAGAAATCTAGGAACCATATTTAACAATAATGGAACCATGTATTAACGATAATGGAAAGAAACCGAGACAAGAAATCTAGGGGACCGAGACAAGAAACATGTATGAAATGTGTTCAATTTGGGCCGAGGGTTACTTGAAAGGGCATTTCTTTGCGGATATGACTAAAACACAAATGTATGAAGGAATGAACCAGCTGGTCAGTTAACGTTTACTCCACTATAAAACGATAACTGGACTCCAACACAAAAGAACAAATCCGAAGCGATAACTAGACTTGTATGATGTACTAATGTCCCTCTACCTTGAGCTTTCGTAATCATATTCAGGAAGTCGGATAACTATTAATACTGTCAACCTGAATAATGATTACATTTTCCATTCCTTGAGTCCCATTCACCTCTCATGATTACCAAACATGTTGATAACTACTTATCAACAAGACTGCAGTTCTCAGTAATCAACTTGATGACATTTTTAAGGGAATGCTTACTCTTTATCAGAGGGTAGATTCTATCTTGACAATATATGTTCACAACCCTATGAGCATGACATAACCAAGATACCCAGCTGTTGATCTTTTATAAACCTCATTGATTGGTTAATCAAAGCAGCTATATCCACAGTCTGTGTTCAAAATCGTCTCAAGATTGAGAACACGTACCTTATACAAGTTATGAGTTCCTATCGACTATTGACAGTCTTAAGTGTTAATAGGAAACCTCAGGTCAGTCAATGCTCTATAAGCACTAGCATGCTAACTAAGAGTTACACTCCAATGATTAAGATTCATCACTCCATCCAATGGTGGTTAATATGCTACAGTATAAACCTGATGAGATATCCAGTCTCATCATCCACTGTGACAAATTCTATGTATCAAAGCTTTCTTCTGCTGACGAAGGCTGCAACGCTTCAGGCGTGTCTTCCTCCAATTGACCTTTCTTTGGCTGATCCTTTGGGTCACCTTTGGTTCCTTGCGATGCTTTCCAGACTCATCAATTTGTTCCCTATTTCTAATATGCACCTCGTTGTTACCCCTAACTGTTGAGCTGAGTGCAGTTCTGGTAGGATGGACGTCCCCCTATGTTCCTTAGGAGGGTAGAACTGGCTACCCACTAATTGGGACATTGCTTGTTGCTATTGGACCAAAGTTTGCACCATATCCGTCAAGCTCTTGATTTGTTGCATCATTAGCTCCATTGCAGTCGGTTGCTAAGGAGGTTGAAGTGATGGGTTTGCCTCAGTGGACATTTCTAGACCGATAGAGTTTAAGTTCCCTAGAAGAGGGTCCTGATTGCCCTGACGAGAGGGTCGGGATGAAAAAGATCTGGTAGAGACCACCATTGTACTGAATGAGAGAGAAATCACAAAAGGAAAAATGTCGTTTCCCACAGACGGCGCCAATTGATGTTGCTCTCTTCAAGTCAGGCAGATAGTGATCATGGACTGAGCAGCAATTAATGATTTCTCTAAGCTAGACCCTACACACAAGGAAAGAGAAAGACTCAAGGGGGGTTGTGCTACCTGAGTCTCCTCCGATGACTAAGTTAGTCGTTGGGAAAGAGAATTTCAAATAGAGATTAGAAAGGAGGAGATTGTGTACCATCTTTGTTAATTTGCCCGTTTATAAATAGGGATTAGCCTCAATTGACTGTGGCCTTTTCAGTGCAGTCTTCCACTACCCCGTTATGAGCTAGACACTTGTTATATATCATTGGCCTGGATTACTTCGTGGTCTGCCACATGTCCCACTTCATATGTCATGGGCCATTTGTTCTAATTTTCTTGGAACGGGAGTAATTACGTTTTTTTGGCCCAACGACCACATGAACCTGTTCAGCCAAGATGGTAACTAGTGCAGCCAGACCGTATCTTCCTTGCCATTTGTCACAATCTGGTGGAAGAGTCAAATGACACCGTATCAGGTCAATAAGGAAAATGGTAAGGAAAATAAGAAAGAAAAGAAATTAGTTGAGAAACAAATTAAACATTTTCAGTGTTGTTAGTCATTTTCCTTCCTTTATTCATATACTACAATTATATTTTAAACAATTTTGATTTTCAATGTTATTTAAGCATGAGGGAAAACACGAGAGAAATAGTTTTCCTCCTTATTTTTCTTTCTACTTTCTTTGTCCTCACAAAATCCGTGAACCAAACAGAGCCTTTTTTTTTTGGAGGTGGGGGGGGGGGGGGGGGGGATGTTGTACACGTAAAGTATATTGTGTATAATAATAGTACAAATACAAGATTTTTCTAGCCTAGGAGGGGTGTTCGTCCCTGCTTGGCCATCCCTCTAGATCAATCTTGGTTTGTATGAACTATAAACTAAGGTAATTGTTATTGTTTCTCTCTAAAACTGAACTAGTGCACTTCATGGTACTACTAACACACTGTGTTGTCAATACATATTATAAAATACATTAATTTATCTATGAAATACAAATAGTAATTCCCAAAACTAATTGTTTGTTTTTTCCAAAATAAAAGAGTTAAAAGTAAACATGAGCCAAGGTGTGTCTAACCACAATGTCATTTTTAAATGCATAATGAAACAAAAGGTCAATTTAATTTCAGAATTACATTAAATAATGTCTCGATTTGCATTTTTCTGAAACCTAAGGGGTAAACCTTTGACAATTTAATTTAGCATAGAACAACTAGTATTTTCAGTGCTAATCCATCTACAAACTTTAGGTAAGCCTTAAATTAATAAATTATTTTTGTCTACAGTTTGGGTACAGTTAAAGGTCAGCTATATTGCTATGTCTCATTTTAAATTGTAACTGGCTAGAGAGGTGAGAGGGTGAATTTTGGGCCAAACTAGAATGGTTTTTGTTTTAAGGGGGAGGTGCTTGGTTGGATGGTTGAGATCACTCCAAGTCATCATCCAAAGGTCTTGGTTCATTTTGGTGTACGTACACCAATACCAACTTGGTGTACCAAAGTGATCTCCAAATTTTTCTATCAACAATTGATGTATTTGCTATGATAGCCGTACAGTCCGTACGATATGTGTAATCCTGGCACAAAGAGGGTAGTGACTAGAATGAGAGAAAAAAATACATTGTGCTAGCTATTTTTTTTTTGGGCAATTATGCATAAGGACAGTACCACAAGTTTTCTTTTTATTAAAGACAACTTGAATCTTTGTTTAATCAAAAGTTCTTAACAAAAACACATATACTTGACAAAAAGGACAAAATAAATTAAAAAATTTGAAAGAGAAATGCTACAAACACAACACATTGCACAACACAAAGTACAACACCGCTTTAAATGCCTTGTACCTAGTGTTGTTTGAATTTTTCATACTTTTCGATCTATGCATTACTCACACATCATAGGGTACAGACATTTAAAGTCTTGTTGTGCTTTATGTTGTGCAATATTTTGTCTGTAGCATTACTCAATATGAAACTACCCATGCGCCAAACATGCCACATGGCTCATATGCGTGCCCCTTCAACAAACAAATTTTAAAAAAATTATATGGTGTGGCGCTTACACTGTGTGAGTAGTCACACCATAGCAGCTCTCATTTCAAAAATGTTTTTAAAATTTTAAATTTCCATAACTTTTGATCTACGACTCCATTTTTCGTAAATTTCATACCGTTGGAAATGTATCGACGAGAGCTACAAAACTAGTACTATTGTTGATATGTTTTGAGCAAAAAAAATGAAATTTTAATTAAAATACATGAATATTAAGTAAAATTTCACATAATATTTGCAGACATAGGGTGGACATTGCCGGAGATCAAGCAAGGTATGGGATAGTCGCCAGAGGTCCGACGAGGCAAGGGTAGGTCACCGGAGGTGGTGGAATGGTTACCAGAGATGGCGGAGGTTGTGGCCGAAGGTGGCAAGGGTGGTGGTAATTACGGTTGAACACGTCTACGAATATTAAGTGAAATTCACTTAATATTAATGATTTCAAGTGAAATTTCACTTAATTTTTTTTGCTCAAAACATATCAACAATGGTACCAATTTTTAGGGGTGTTGATGGTCAATTTTTTAGTGATTTTAAAACTAACCAATCGATTTCGATAGGTCGGTTCTAGGCGATTTTGGTTGATTTTAGCTTGTGCATAACTTTGAAAAACTGACCAATCAGTGTTTGGTCGGTTTGGTTTCGGTCGGTTTTTGATTTTTCGATTTTCCTGAACACCCCTACTAGTTTTGTAGCTCTCGTCAATATAATTCCAATGGTATAAAATTTGTAAAAATAGATTTGTACATCAAAAGTTATGGAAGTTTAAAGTTTAAAAACATTTTTCGAAATAGGAGTTTCTATGGTGTGGCCACTTATACCGTGTGAGCGCCACACCATACAATTTCTTTTAATATGTTCGGAGGAGTGGGGAGCACGTGGGTGAGATTCTTTTTGGACAAATTTGACATGTTACCTCTTTTGTCCTTTCACAAAATGGTAAAAACTATTTTTCCTTCAAACTTTAGAAGATTACTTTGAGGAATTTTCCACTAATTTTCCCCCTTTTTTTTCTCTCTCTTATCTCTTTATATATAATCAATTTATAAGTTAAGTTCCTAATCCTTTTAGAAAACTATTATTTGATTAGGAGACTTTCTTAAGTCAAATAATGACTTATATTATAGATATATTACCTTTATATTAACTGCTTAATAAAAAGTAGGCCCTCACAACTTCTCCTAACTACACATCAGCCTTTTGTGTGTGACCTTAGATTCATACTAATCTGGTAGTAGGTACTTATACGTTAAAGTACAATTAGAACCATTTCTAATTAATTTAAATTAGAGCATCTTCTAATTAACCCACTTTAGAAATAATTAATGATATGTACAAAAGTATCCAGTAAAGGCGAGAGCTCTGCTGCTATCTAACCCGAGCAGTACACCAAGGGTAGTCAGGTCCCGACCAACATGTCAAGAAGCGTCGTGCGGGTCAGCTCACCATAGGTGCAGCCCAGTAGCATCTCATGATGTGGTCCAGAATGTTTTAGACAGTTTCCTACTACAGCTAGAAGACTAAAGGAATGTGGAGATACTTTTCTAATCCAATTAGGATACTCTCACGATTTGTACTAATCAATCCCAATCAGATTGTATTGCCTTATTAGTTGACTTACCTTGTACGAGTAGGTCTCTTGTACCTATAAAAGAGACCACTCACCCCTATAGTAGGAGATCGCATACTTGCATTGCAACTTTACTATACACACGCACGCATGACCCGATGTGGGTACCCGAACCAAGCTTTGGGGCCTAGAAGGATTAAGCCCGCTTGATTGTCCTATTCAAATCTCATGCTAATAGCCATGAGTGAGGTACACCACCCTTCATTAGCCTTTATTCGATCCGACCGATTTGGATTACTCGTATTTTGGATTCCATGGGGCTTAACCCGAAGCAACAATCGATGCCCATGATCCATATCTAAGGCTACACGAGTGAGTAATCCAATTTATATCCCACAAGGCTAAATCCGGAGAGATCCTCACTAATAGATCGCCGCTTGGTTTGATAAAGGAAGCCAAGAACACTAAATCTATCAAGTCCAATGGATAGAGAGCACCACCTCATCGTCACTAAAGAACTCGGTTAGGGGGTTAAGGTACGAGAGATGAAGGAGCTAGATCATGCTAAAACACCCCCTCTCGTCCCGTTTGAAGATAGGCCTTTACTTAGCTTTCAAGGTATTTGACTAGACATTATGTGGACCGTTTCAATTACACTAATGCAATCCTATGTCAAGTTATAAACAACTAATAAAAAGAAAATCATGCAAGAAACTATACAAGTACATATAATGCAAGTGCTAAAATAGTAATTCGGGGACTAAATGTATTGCTACGCTCCCTATTGCATACGAAAGGAAATAAAATAAAATTAAACATGAAAGTCGCACTCAAAACCCTAGAAAAACATGAATTCTAAGCACAAGTAATCATGTAGGGAATTAAAATCTATATTTTATCCACCTAAGCATGCTCCTAGGTGATACTAGGAAAGCAGTAAATGAGAGGGAGTCTAGAAAACTTACCCGGGATAGCATAGCATTCCCAATTATCTTAATGAACCATGGTTAGGACAACAAAGTATAATATATAGGAAATCGAGATGAATACCCTACTATTCTAAGCATGGATAGCATGTATGCATATCCAAAACATGACTACTATGTGTAGTAGTGTGCATGTATAGGCCTAATTAAGTGTTATTCCTAGTATGGATAACCTACTATTCTAAGTGAGGATAGTATGCATGTGTATGCATGTGCATGGATTAGAATAAACTAATTATGAATTAACTACTATGAATAATCTAATTTATGTATTAAACTACTATGCATGAAAACATGCATGGATAGCATGGATAGCCTACTATCCCAACTAATATAAATTACGACATGATTCCTATATGAGTGCCTTTATTCTAGACTCGTAGATCCAATTAAGGCTTTGTTATCTCCGGGGTTGGATATCCATAGATTAGATACCAACCCTACAGCTCCAGCTACCACAACATTTGGGGGTAGCTTTGCCTGGGATAACTCTACTTTAATGGATACTACAAATAAAGAAATACAATTACCCTAGAACTTTAAAGATCTAAACAAAAATTAAAGCAAGAAATAAAAAGAAGGATTAAGAACTTATCCCAAGAACTCCCCTCAGAATACTCCTCTGGCATATCTCCGCTAGTACCGCGATCTCTAAGACTCAATCCTAACTCTAAAAAACTTATACTTTTCCTAAGGACTTTCTAGGAGTACTTCGGAATCCTCTAGAGGGGTTTCCTTCGCTTTCTAATTCTTAGGATTTTCAAGTGTAGAAAATCTGTGGGGTGAAGGGCTCTATTTGTAGTTTGAGATTTGGGTTGTGTTTTCTGTATTTAAGCGATGTGGGACGGAGATACAAGCTTTAAAGGCTTGTACTTAGGCTATGTTGAGGTGTACCTAGGAGTCTTTCACTAAGTGGAATAAGTATATTAGGATATGGAAGCTTTTAAATTCTACCCTAATCCTTTTAGAGAGTTTTGGAAACTAAAAACACAAATTTTTGTATTTAAAAAGTCTCCAAAAATAAAATAGGATAGAAATCCCGACTTGGGCATTTTAACCCCGTCACTGCACTATGGGCCAGCTTTAAAAGGTCATATCTCACTCATTTTAAGTTCAAATTGGGCTTTTGACCTACCAATTTATATGCCTAGGGAATGTACTATCCATACCAAGTGATTTTAGACCCAAACTCCTACTGGTTTAAGAGTTATGGTCGAAATACTAAAGTTGTGTTAAAAATGGCTGCTCGTAATGGGATTTGAAGGTTATTTTGGTGTAAAAATTATTTGGGAATTATTTGGCCAAAAAAAGATTTGGACTATGGTTTAAAAATATTATAGGACTAAAAGTACTTCTTGGGATCCCACCCCAGGATCCGAATTTTGGCTTGGGTAATGGTATTTGGCTTAATAAAGTCATTTTGGTCATTTTACGTAGAAAAACATATAATTTTGGGTTTTTATCTCTAAATTGAATTTCTAACGTTCCAAAGTCTTCCTAGAGATTATTAACGTATCTCGGAGATCACGATGTTTCACGGAGTTCTGTTTCATATAAATGACAAATCCTAATTCTGATCATCGGGTTGTTCTTAAGGCGGGGTCCCTTCTGTCAAACGGACGAACCAAAATAGGGCATCTATACCCAGCCAATCACTGGTATCTCCAGTCCCATTGTTGGCTCACCACAGACCCTCGGCTTTTTGATATTATAGTGCAAGTGCTCTGACACACAACATGGACATAGGACTCTTCATTAATAGGCCCGATCCACGTACAAACCCTCTTATCTCCTTCTTCTCCCCCTAATCCAAATTTCGGCATCATTAGTTCGGCACCGTCTATAGGTGTAATAACCTGCATTTTTATTTAATTTAATTGTATTTGCA
Organism: Hydrangea macrophylla; assembly: GCA_033977485.1. Classification (NCBI taxonomy): domain Eukaryota; kingdom Viridiplantae; phylum Streptophyta; class Magnoliopsida; order Cornales; family Hydrangeaceae; genus Hydrangea; species Hydrangea macrophylla. Next base: position 76,617,437 of record CM066999.1, on the reverse strand, counting down.
TTGGCATATTTAAATTCAATTAGCATTATCTGCTTTTATTTTAATTTCAGTCAACATGTTTGGAATATTAATTTCTTATCCAATTCACATTTAAATTTTATTGGGGGCCAAACTGCAATTTTACAAAATTAGTAATACCTGTGTGGATTTCAAAGTCTGTATTTCAAAACGGTGAAAATAACTTCTATTGACTCAATCAGTATTTTTATGAAACCAGAAAATCAATTATTAAGTTAAAATGGAATTCCCGTATTTTTGTGGTGACCACCGCGCCCCGAAAATACCAGTTTATGTTCAAAACTGTCCATGTTGTGTTTAACTTCCACAGATTTTGGAAGTGACCGATTTGGACATTTGCTTTATTTCCAATTATGGCAAGTGATGATTGCCTTGTGCCTTGTTTGGGAACATACAACTTGTATGTGTTATTGTAGTGCCATAAGCTAAAATGCCAAACACCTTGCAATTGGCCCCTACTACTCTATATTGCCCCTTCACCATCTGAGAATGCATACATAGGATATATCTGTGCATATATGCTATATACGTATGTATATATGCTGTCATTTTAGAATGATTAAGGTTTTGTTAACTTAATTAGAGATTGCTAAGTGAGTTCTTAATTTTACTTGGCCACCAAGTTCCTCTTTGAAGATTCTATTTATACATGCTCAAGCTCACACTACCTGCACATTTTACAAAACAACATTCAGAGAGTTAGAGAGAGAGAGAGCTTCATTTAGACAGAATTTTAAAGAGAAAACTTCTATCTCCATAGCCAAGCTTTAATTGAAGTTCTTATTGGTGACTTCTTTCTCAAACTAAATCTCTAGCTCCAATCTCAGTGAGTATTTCTAACTCACTAAGAATGTAATCTCATACTTATTTGCTGTGTATTGGTTTAATTTTGTCAACCTCCATTAAGGATTTTACGTATGAAAGTTCATAGCTTGAAATCAAGATTTTCAAACCTTAATCTAAATCCGTTTTCAGAGATGAATATCAAAGATTATAGTATGTATTGACTATGTTTAATGTATTGAAGCTTAATTCATTCATATGGAAAAGTGTATTAGGAATTAAATTTTGTCCTCTTTTAATCTTTCATAAAATTGGAGAGTTATAGTTAGAATCATGTTAAATTAATCATAGGTTCTTAATCCTTGTTGAAAAAGGAAGAGATTCATATATAACATGATATATTTACTCACAGAATTGAAAATAGGTCAAAAAAGACCCTGAAAATCTGAAACAGAGCAGTTTCTGCGAAGAAGATGAAGCCTCAGCTTCATCTCGCGCCACGATCGCGCGCGCGAGAATCGCGCGAGCGGCCCGCGCGAGCGATCTTTCGCGCGAGCGAACCGCGCGCGCGATCCTTGCTTTCCCAGGCAGATAAAAGAGTTTATATATATATAAGGGAAAATTAGGCTGGTCGCGCGAGCGAGGGTCGCGCGATAATCCTTTCGCACGAGCGATCCGCGCGCGCGACCTTGGCTTTCTCAGGCAGACAGAAAAGTTTATATTATAATAGGAAATTTGAGCATATCGCGCGAGCGGCCCGCGCGAGCGACTTTTCGCGCGAGCGGCCCGCGCGCGCGAGGTCTGGCAGTTTCTGGTTTTGTTTGTTTTATGCTAAGGGACTGTTTGGTTCAACTTTTTAGTACTGATAAGGCTCTGTTTGGGAAATTTAGTTAATCAGAACTCTATTTGGTTATGTTTGAATGATTAAAACATTGTATTGTAAGTTATTAATCCCCGTACGCATGTTGTATTTATAATTCAGTAAATTACCGCATGTTTAAGGTTCATGACATACATGTGGGGTCAGTGGTACATACATGTGGGTGTCAGACTGTGTGGAAAGAGTATGAGTTTGTGGTTGTGGTTATAGTTTGTGGTTGGGATTGTGGTTTGTGGTTTGTGGTTGTGGTTGTGGTTGTGGTTGTGGTTGAGTTTGTGGAGAGGGTATCTTTGAAATGCGACGGTGGCAAACATGGACACTCCCTGACGCCCATGGAAGCGTTAAAGTGTGTGACGCCGAACTCGGACATTCCCTGGCACCCATGGTAGTGCTAAAGTGTGGCCTACGGACACTCCCTGATACTCGAGTCTGGATACTGCGTGAGGGGTTGCCCCGGTATTTGCATGGCGGTTAGGGTATTCAAAGTGTGAGGCATTGGACACTCCCTGGTACCCCGGACCAAAGTGTGAGGCAAACTGGACACTCCCTGGCGCCCCGTTGCTAAAGTGTGGCTATCTTAGTATTTCAAAGATACCAAGAGTAAGATACTGGGTTGTTGTGGCTGTCGAGAGAAAAGAGTCGGCAAGATGAGTGTGGTGCATTGCCTCATTACACGAGTATCTGTTTTTATGAATGAACGACCTTTAATATATTCCTTGTTATTTTATAAATGAATTCTTTCTGCGGTTTAACTATTGATTTTACAAACTGGAAATTAGAAAATGGTAAATGGGTATGTTTTACATTTAAAGTCATGTTTTTAATACTCACCAGCTTCTTGAAGCTGACGACGTTGATGCGTCCTGGACATTCGTGTTCAGGCTTTTCAGGTTATAACCAGGAGGAATCATACAACTACGCTAATTGAGAATGGCTGCTTTTGGAATAAGAGAACTGTTCATTAAATATATGATTTAAGTTTACATGTTTAAGTTTTTAACTGTTTTGTTTTATAAGGATGACTGTAACAGACACTAAGTTATTGTTTTATTTTAAGGTGGTCTGTGCCTTAGTTGACCCCGTATCATAAGATGTAATAAGTTAGAAAATTTTTGTAAGCCTTGATTGCTTTACTCTGATTATTATGTTTTGTTGTTCGACGTTTGGGACGGAATCGATCCTTCAAACTGTCGCGACCTACGGGTCCATAAAGGAAATTAAACGCTTTCCTTATTTATGCTACGTCGTGGCGTGACAGGATTTAGTGGTATCAGAGCCAGGTTATGATTTATCTCAAGATAGTTTAGCCAGGTTAGGGTTTACCAGTATAGACCCGATTCCACATTCCATTAAGTGTTACACACCCGATGATACGACAGGGAGGATAGACTCAGAACCCAAACGCCTAAGATTATTCTGTTCTGACTTAAGTAGTACCTTTTCAGGTATGGATCCAGCTCAGCCCCTGTTTGTACCTGATGCTTTTGGAGGGCATTGGGTTACTGTAGGAGCTATAGTACCGGCTTCGGTGACCCTTTATTTCACTGCTGTTGGGCAGCGTGCAGCTGCTACCGTCGAGCTAGACCTCTGGCATCAGATTCACATATTAGGACTGGTCGACCTATCTCGTGCTCGCCTCGAGATTCTTTACTTCATAGAGATCCAAAGCTTAGTACTCGTTGAGATGGTTCGCTTGGTTAATAGCGATGCCTTCTATTTTCCCCTTGAGGTTCAGGTTGTGCAGGCCCATCTTGCACAACTGGAGGTACCTCCACCGGTCATCCCCGCTGTTGAGGATGACGATGACATTGATGTTGCGTTCGCTCCTATTTCTGAGGACGCCGAGGAGGATGGCTTAGGATGGGACGACTTTGCAGTCGACCTTGAGGAGGCACTTGCACTTGAGCCAGCCTTGCCTGAGGCAGATGTCCCTGGACCTGCTTCACTGATGACCTCTCACAGCTGTAACTTTGGGGCAGGCCCCTCCCATGTTCAGCGACTGCATCAGGCCGACTCGCTCGACCTGTTGATGGCTACCTACGGCGATGACTGACCGTTTAGATATCGCCTTGTACATATTGACTGTTTTGACTATTAGCTCTATCTCTTTTTGCAAGCTGTAATTACATGCATTAGAGTGATGACCCCATTTTTGTAACATTAACTCTTGCATGCGTCCTAACCCATACAGATAGGGTAGGCATTGATCTGACCATACATGCTTTTTGTATCAACTTGACAAGGAGTGATATATATAAAATATACCCCTTTTGAATGTTGTTGTCATTTAAATTGCTTCATAGCACTGTTGCATGCATGTTTCTCATTCTACTACCACTATCATACATAGAATGGCTGGAGGAGTCAGGAGGAACAGGAACCTGATCGAGGGAGCACCCGAGGCTGCCGATCCTACAGGGATGTTCGAAGCGTTTATCAGACGGTTGGAAAGAATCGGTAATACGAATGACAACCGAAGAGACCGTCAAACTGGAGACAAGTTGCTAGAGAGATTCCGTGCTCTAAGGCCCGAACAGTTTGCGGGTACCGCGGAACCCTGGAAAGCGGAACAGTGGTTAAGACAGATGGACCGCATGTTTGAAGCTGTCCAGTGTAACGAGATGGACAAGAGGAGATTGGCTATGTTTCAGTTGACCGATGCTGCCGCAGATTGGTGGGATTCAGTCATAGCTACTATCGGGAATGGAGCTGCAATGGGGATGACGTGGACTGCGTTCAAGGGGAGATTTTTGGAGAAGTACTTCCCGGCTACGGAGAGGCACAGAAGAGAGAAGGAATTCATGGATCTGACGCAAGGAACCAAGTCAGTGCAAGAGTACACCACACAGTTCGAAAGACTGTCTCGGTTCGCTCCACACCTGATTGATACTGAAGAGAAGAAGATCCGTAAGTACAATCAAGGGCTGACACCTCAGATTCGTCGCCTAACTCTCGGCCACCTAGATAAATCTTTTGAAGGACTTGTTGGTTTGGCTACCGATCTGGAAGAGGATGCTCGAGTGAACCGTAAACAATTTAAATTTCGACTGCCTCAAAGGGGTAATTTTGGAAATAGACCACCAATGAATCGTACCCAAGGGCAGAAGAGGAATTTTGACGGAAGCAAGAAGACCCAGGCTATTACCTATCTGACTCAACCCCGAATAGGAGAAGGAAGTAGTAGTGGAAAGTGCTTCAACTGTGGCAACCCTGGACATCTAGCTCGTGATTGTAAGGCACCAAGGCGTGCTGCTCAGCAAGGGATAGTCTGTTTCAACTGTGGTGAACCAGGTCACATCAGTAGGTTCTGCACTGCTCCTAAGCAGGTGACTTATGGTCAACAGGGACAGACTCGCTTGAATGCTGTTATTCCTGATGCCGCTGGATATGATGGAACTGTGTACGGAGAAGGAGATTATGGAGAAGCTCAACCTGATCAGCAAGCAGTAGAAGGTACACTAACTCTGTTTAACTCTCATGTTAAAGTGTTATTTGATACGGGTGCTGCTCTTTCGTTCATATCTGTTAATACAATTCGGAGATTGGGTATCTTACCTCACCGCTTAGAGAAAGCTTTGAAGGCTACTTCGCCACTAGGAGCTGCAGTCAGATTAGGACATGTGTGCAAGGATTGTCCCTTACGGTTAGGAAACTGTGAAATCCCTGCGAGGTTGATCGTCCTATCAATGAAGGAGTTCGACATAATCCTAGGAATGGATTGGCTCTCTCAGAATCAAGTGAAGTTGGATTGTGCGAGGAAGAGAATTACATTCCCCGACAATGAGAATCAACCCTTTGATTTTCAATGTAACCCTTCGGGAGATATGTTCCTCACGAGATGTTTAGCCAACATCGAAGTTGTCAGTACAGAGGTGACAGCTTCATCTATACCTGTAGTCAAGGACTTCGAAGAAGTATTTCAAGACATTTCTGGTTTGCCGCCCGAGAGAAGTATAGAGTTCTGTATTGAACTTATACCGGGTACCGTACCGATCACCAAGGTTCCCTACAGAATGGCCCCCACAGAACTGTTGGAATTGAAAGAACAAGTTCAAGAGCTCGAGAACCTAGGTTTTGTACGTCCAAGTACATCGCCTTGGGGAGTACCGGTGTTATTTGTGAAGAAGAAGGATGGGACACTCAGATTGTGTATCGACTACAGAGAATTGAACCGAGTGACTATCAAGAACAAGTATCCCTTGCCTCAGATTGACGATTTGTTTGATCAACTACAAGGAGCTACGACATTTTCCAAGATCGACCTAAGGTCGGGATACCATCAGTTGAGGGTACGAAAGGAAGACATACCTAAGACTGCTTTCAGAACCCGATATGGTCATTATGAATTTCTGGTGATGCCGTTTGGAATGACGAATGCCCCGGCAGTGTTCATGGATTTGATGAACAGAGTGTTCAAGCCTTATTTAGATCAGTTTGTCATCGTCTTTATTGATGATATTTTGATCTATTCTAAGTCAGGAGAAGAACACGAGCAACATCTACGAATTGCGATGCAGACACTCAAGGACCATCAGTTGTATGCCAAGTTCAGTAAGTGTGAGTTCTGGTTGCAAGAAGTGAAATTTTTGGGACACAAGGTGTCATCTCAAGGAATTTCTGTGGATTCGTCCAAGACCGATGCTGTATCAAATTGGGTTAGACCGAGCAACCCTACAGAAGTTCGGAGTTTTCTTGGACTTGCAGGCTATTACAGGAGATTCGTTGAGGGATTCTCAAAGATAGCAGCACCTTTAACAGGGTTGACAAAGAAGAATCTGAAGTTTGAGTGGACAGAGAAGCATGAGCGAGCCTTTCTAGAGTTGAAAGAGAGACTCACTACCGCACCAGTGCTAGCAATACCCAAGCCTGATGAGAAGTTCACTATCTTTAGTGACGCATCATATCAAGGGTTAGGGTGTGTACTTATGCAAGATGGCAGAGTTATCGCCTATGGATCCAGACAACTGAAGCCGAACGAATTGAACTATCCCATTCATGATTTGGAGTTGGCGGCAGTAGTATTTGCACTCAAGATTTGGAGACACTATCTCTACGGTGAGAAGTTTGATTTGTTCTCCGATCACAAGAGTTTGAAATACCTGTTCACATAGAAAGAGTTGAACATGAGGCAACGCAGGTGGATGGAGCTAATTAAAGATTATGACTTCACGTTAGAATACCACCCCGGTAAAGCTAATGTGGTCGCTGATGCCTTGAGTCGACAGACTCGTGAGACGATTGCCTCCTTAATGATTAGAGAATGGCGAGCTTTAGAGACTTTGGCGGAGTTCGATGTACAGAGTGCTGGAGAAGGAGAGGGACAACTTTTCGGATGTCTTATCCTACAGCCTGTTCTTATCGACCGCATTATTGGAGCTCAGAAAGAAGATGAGAAGTTTCAGGCATGGTTCGTGAAGATGACAGAAAAAGACCCGACAGAATGGAAGGTGGGAGTTGATGGAGGATATCGTTGCAGGAATAGATTATGTGTGCCAGATGTTGGAGAACTAAGGAAGGATATTCTGGAAGAAGCACATAAGTCAAGATATACAGTTCACCCAGGAGGGATGAAGATGTACAAAGATTTGAAGAGAAATTTCTGGAGGGAAGGTATGAAGAAAGACGTGGCCGAATTCGTATCCAAGTGTTTGACGTGTCAGCAAGTTAAAGCTGAACATCAGAGACCGTCAGGATTGTTGCAACCGCTGCCTATTCCTGGTTGGAAGTGGGAGCACATTACGATGGATTTTGTAGTAGGATTGCCTCGATCGCAACAGAATCATGATGCTATTTGGGTAATCGTGGATCGATTGACGAAGTCAGCTCATTTCATTGCTTATAGTATGACATACCCGGTAGAGAAGATGAGCCGGATGTACATACAACAAGTTGTGCGACTTCACGGTGCACCTGTGTCGATAGTGTCAGACCGTGACGCACGTTTTACCTCTGGATTTTGGGAAAGTCTGCAAGAAGCTATAGGAACCTCGCTCAAGATGAGCACTGCTTTTCACCCTCAGACAGATGGACAAACTGAACGTGTTAATCAGATCATGGAAGATATGCTCAGGGCTTGTGTGATCGATTTTGAAGAATCTTGGGAGACACACTTACCGTTGGTTGAATTTGCCTATAACAACAGCTATCACACGAGTATCGGGATGGCTCCGTTCGAAGCATTGTACGGACAACCATGTCGTTCTCCTTTGTGTTGGGCAGAAGTTGGGGACACAGAGTTGTTGGGACCAGATTTGGTTAGAGAAACCAACGAGAAGATTTCTTTAGTCAAGGAAAGAATGAGGACCGCTCAGAGCAGGTATAAGAGCTATGCTGATCGACGCCGGAAAGATTTGGAATTCAGTGTTGGAGATCACGTACTTCTTAAGGTTTCACCGACGCGAGGAGTAGTACGCTTTGGTCTCAAGAGAGGAAAGTTAGCTCCGCGTTCATCAGACCGTTCGAGATTTTAGAACGTGTCGGGAAAGTAGCTTATCGACTGGCGCTACCACCGAAGATGTCTGGGGTTCACAACGTGTTTCACGTGAGTATGTTGAGGAAGTACATACGAGACCCCTCACATGTGGTCAGTTATGACGATATTGAGACGAGTCATAACATTTCTTACAAGGAGAGGCCCGTGAAGATTCTGGATCAGAGTATCAAGAAGCTGAGGAATAAAAATATCCCGTTGGTGAAGGTTCAGTGGAATCACCATGACGAGAATGAAGCCTCGTGGGAAGTTGAAGCTGATATGAGGAAGAAGTACCCGGAGTTATTTCAGGACTAGTTAGTCTTGATTTCGGGGACGAAATCCTGTTTAAGGGAGGAAGGGTGTAATAACCTGCATTTTTATTTAATTTAATTATATTTGCATTGGCATATTTAAATTCAATTAGCATTATCTGCTTTTATTTTAATTTCAGTCAACATGTTTGGAATATTAATTTCTTATCCAATTCACATTTAAATTTTATTGGGGGCCAAACTGCAATTTTACAAAATTAGTAATACCTGTGTGGATTTCAAAGTCTGTATTTCAAAACGGTGAAAATAACTTCTATTGACTCAATCAGTATTTTTATGAAACCAGAAAATCAATTCTTAAGTTAAAATGGAATTCCCGTATTTTTGTGGTGACCACCGCGCCCCGAAAATACCAGTTTATGTTCAAAACTGTCCATGTGGTGTTTAACTTCCACAGATTTTGGAAGTGACCGATTTGGACATTTGCTTTATTTCCAATTATGGCAAATGATGATTGCCTTGTGCCTTGTTTGGGAACATACAACTTGTATGTGTTATTGTAGTGCCATAAGCTAAAATGCCAAACACCTTGCAATTGGCCCCTACTACTCTATATTGCCCCTTCACCATCTGAGAATGCATACATAGGATATATCTGTGCATATATGCTATATACGTATGTATATATGCTGTCATTTTAGAATGATTAAGGTTTTGTTAACTTAATTAGAGATTGCTAAGTGAGTTCTTAATTTTACTTGGCCACCAAGTTCCTCTTTGAGGATTCTATTTATACATGCTCAAGCTCACACTACCTGCACATTTTACAAAACAACATTCAGAGAGTTAGAGAGAGAGAGCTTCATTTAGACAGAATTTTAAAGAGAAAACTTCTATCTCCATAGCCAAGCTTTAATTGAAGTTCTTATTGGTGACTTCTTTCTCAAACTAAATCTCTAGCTCCAATCTCAGTGAGTATTTCTAACTCACTAAGAATGTAATCTCATACTTATTTGCTGTGTATTGGTTTAATTTTGTCAACCTCCATTAAGGATTTTACGTATGAAAGTTCATAGCTTGAAATCAAGATTTTCAAACCTTAATCTAAATCCGTTTTCAGAGATGAATATCAAAGATTATAGTATGTATTGACTATGTTTAATGTATTGAAGCTTAATTCATTCATATGGAAAAGTGTATTAGGAATTAAATTTTGTCCTCTTTTAATCTTTCATAAAATTGGAGAGTTATAGTTAGAATCATGTTAAATTAATCATAGGTTCTTAATCCTTGTTGAAAAAGGAAGAGATTCATATATAACATGATATATTTACTCACAGAATTGAAAATGGGTCAAAAAAGACCCTGAAAATCTGAAACAGAGCAGTTTCTGCGAAGAAGATGAAGCCTCAGCTTCATCTCGCGCGCCCGAGAATCGTGCGAGCGGCCCGCGCGAGCGATCTTTCGCGCGAGCGAACCGCGCGCGCGATCCTTGCTTTCCCAGGCAGACAGAAGAGTTTATATATATATAAGGGAAAATTAGGCTGGTCGCGCAAGCGAGGGTCGCGCGATAATCCCTTCGCGCGAGCGATCCGCGCGTGCGACCTTGGCTTTCTCAGGCAGACAGAAAAGTTTATATTATAAAAGGAAATTTGAGCATATCGCGCGAGCGGCCCGTGCGAGCGACTTTTCGCGCGAGCGGCCCGCGCGCGCGAGGTCTGGCAGTTTCTGGTTTTGTTTGTTTTATGCTAAGGGACTGTTTGGTTCAACTTTTTAGTACTGATAAGGCTCTATTTGGGAAATTTAGTTAATCAGAACTCTATTTGGTTATGTTTGAATAATTAAAACATTGTATTGTAAGTTATTAATCCCCGTACGCATGTTGTATTTATAATTCAGTAAATTACCGCATGTTTAAGGTTCATGACATACATGTGGGGTCAGTGGTACATACATGTGGGTGTCAGTCTGTGTGGAAAGAGTATGAGTTTGTGGTTGTGGTTGTAGTTTGTGGTTGGGATTGTGGTTTGTGGTTTGTGGTTGTGGTTGTGGTTGTTGTTGTGGTTGAGTTTGTGGAGAGGGTATCTTTGAAATGCGACGGTGGCAAACATGGACACTCCCTGACGCCCATGGAAGCGTTAAAGTGTGTGACGCCGAACTCGGACATTCCCTGGCACCCATGGTAGTGCTAAAGTGTGGCCTACGGACACTCCCTGATACTCGAGTCTGGATACTGCGTGAGGGGTTGCCCCGGTATTTGCATGGCGGTTAGGGTATTCAAAGTGTGAGGCATTGGACACTCCCTGGTACCCCGGACCAAAGTGTGAGGCAAACTGGACACTCCCTGGCGCCCCGTTGCTAAAGTGTGGCTATCTTAGTATTTCAAAGATACCAGGAGTAAGATAGTAGATTGTTGTGGCTGTCAAGAGAAAAGAGTCGGCAAGATGAGTGTGGTGCATTGCCTCATTACACGAGTATCTGTTTTTATGAATGAACGACCTTTAATATATTCCTTGTTATTTTATAAATGAATTCTTTCTGCGGTTTAACTATTGATTTTACAAACTGGAAATTGGAAAATGGTAAATGGGTATGTTTTACATTTAAAGTCATGTTTTTAATACTCACCAGCTTCTTGAAGCTGACGACGTTGATGCGTCCTGGACATTCGTGTTCAGGCTTTCAGGTTATAACCAGGAGGAATCATACGACTACGCTAATTGAGAATGGCTGCTTTTGGAATAAGAGAACTGTTCATTAAATATATGATTTAAGTTTACATGTTTAAGTTTTTAACTGTTTTGTTTTATAAGGATGACTGTAACAGACACTAAGTTATTGTTTTATTTTAAGGCGGTCTGTGCCTTAGTTGACCCCGTATCATAAGATGTAATAAGTTAGAAAATTTTTGTAAGCCTTGATTGCTTTACTCTGATTATTATGTTTTGTTGTTCGACGTTTGGGACGGAATCGATCCTTCAAACTGTCGCGACCTACGGGTCCATAAAGGAAATTAAATGCTTTCCTTATTTATGCTACGTCGGGGCGTGACAATAGGAAGCGAAAGATGTCCTCCAAAACAAATCTCTTTACTGATCGCCATGCTGCCGAAGAAGAGCAAGAAGACTCTCAGCTAACGGATCAAGAAGATTCGTTGGTCGCTCAACTGACGGTTTCCATGATTCCCGAGAAGATCACTGCGGCTCTCGTACATCTTCTAGAGGGTCAGCGTCAAGCCCAGCAACAAATCGAGGCTCTCCTGGCCCAACAAAATAAGCACGCGCAGACTACAGAACAGCACGGGAATGATGAGCGTAGTCAGGTCCTTGTATAGAGCCGACGACGTGCCCGCACTACACTAGCGGTCCCCCAATCGGTGGGATAAACCGGGATTGAAGAGCGTGGCCTGGCTCCTACATGAACCCGACAACGTGCCCGGGCCAACCCTAACTGCACGTGAGATGCCAGAGAAATCATCAATGATAAACGCACGGCCAGAGGAGAGGGGCAAGGGCAATTAACCCAGGAATCAGCCCAGGACTGCCAGGCTAGGAGCCAAAGCGATCTTAGGCATACAATTAACTAGAGTCAAAGCTGAGCCCAATCCTAGAGGACCGTGCACTTTGAGGAAGAGGCTTCTTCATTAAACCCAACCTATAATGCTGATATTGGATGAGATCTCGGTCGGAAAGACATAGAAGCCCGCATCAACAACTTGTAGAGACAGATCGAGAAGCTGAGTCAAAAATCAAGTCGTGATTACATCAATACTAAGATCGAGTCACCATTCACTGAACGGGTCACAGGATTTACCGTTCCTCGTAAATTCAAGCAACCTCATCTCGACTCTTACGACGGGTCGGGAAGTTCGGTCGACCATGCCTGGACTTACAAGGCTCAGATGGCACTGGCGACTAATGTTGATGAATTGTTCTGCTTGGCCTTTCCTAGCACTCTCAAGGGGCCAGCCTCACAGTGGTTCCACTCGCTTAAGCCTCGTTGGGTTGGCAACTTCAAGGAACTCAGCAAACTTTTCGTTAGTCAGTTCATGGGAATGCTAGGCCTACCACAGCCGGACACCCAACTGTTGACTGTCAGGCAACGAAAGGGGGAGTCCTTGAAGGACTACGTTGACAGGTTTAACCAGCAGATGCTTCAAATTCACCACTTGAACAAGACAGTTGTCATCACGGCCTTTTGCTCAGGGGTTCAGAACACTAAGGTCTCCACGACGTTCCACCGTTTACGGCCGGCGACCTTGGTTAAACTCTTAAAGAGGGTCGAGAAATATATCGCCGCCGAGGAGTTCTTGAAATCCAAATGCTCCAACTTCGTAGAGTATGATTCCCCAAAAGGTAAATGGAAATGAGAGATCTCCGAGAAGAACTCGAGAAAGAAACAGAAACACGATCAACGGGGCAGTTGGGATCAGACCCCGATCGCCTTCACACCACTTTTTTGACGCATCCAGGAGGTCATAGCCGCTGCTAAAACTCAGAAGCTGCTTAAGAAGCCCACCAAGCTGAAGAGTCCCCCCGAGAAGAGGAATCAGGACAGGTATTGCTAGTACCACAAAGATTACAGCCATGTTACCGAGGACTATTTCAAGTTCAAAATTGCAATTGAGAAGCTCATTGAGCAGGTTTATCTAGCAGAGTTTGTCACAACAAACAGACGGCCGTGGCAAGATACCCGCACTCCCGAGCAGCAGCATCCCCTTGGCCACATTAACGTGATTTTTGGAAGAACATCGGGCGGGGAAGACTCTCAATTGGCAAGGAAGAGGCATGCTCGGGCATCGCGAGCGGATGTCCTGCAAGTCCAACCAGCCAACTCTCCACCGACCGATATCTTAACTTTCTCATCCGACAATGTCCAGGGTCTGCACTATCCACATGACTATCTATTGGTGGTAATGCATTCTATAGCCACTACATGGTAAAGACAGTGCTCATTGACATGGGTAGCTCCTCATATTTTCTATTCGCCTCAGCTTTCGACCAGTTTAAGGTATCAAGGGACCGACTCCGACTAGTGCACACTCCCTTAGTAAGATTTAACGGATCTAGCACGTAACCGCTCGGGACGATCAAGCTCCCAATCCTGATGGGGACCTACCCACAGCAGACCTCCGTGCTCACAAAATTTATTGTGGTAGAGGCCCGTTCGCTTACAATATCATCCTTGGATGGTAACCACTCAACAAGGCCAGAGCGGCTATGTCAATATACAACCTGAGCGATAAATTCCCGACCCCGTGGGGATTGGGAAATTTGAGGGAAGATTAGTCCACCACTCGGAGTTGCTATGTCAGTTCCTTACACAGAGAGGCAATCTCAGAAGCGCTAAACATTCAGGAGATGGACCCAAGGGATGCTAAGGATGGAGTCATCCCCATTGAAGAGCTCAGTTAAGTGGTGTTGGACCCTCAATTTCCTGACTGGTCCATCAGTATCGGCGCTCTCCTGGAACCGGACCTCAGAGAAAAGCTAATCCAGTTCATGAGAGAGAGCCAAGACCTCTTCGACTGGTGTCATAAGGATATGCCTTGAATTGATCGCCGGGTCATGTCCCATTGACTCAAATCGACCCGAGCCATTGCCTAGTTAAACAAAAAAGGATGGTAATGGATCCTGATAGATAGGAAGTTGTACATAAGGAGGTCATGAAACTCCTTATAGCAAATTCAGTCAGAGAAGTGCAGTATCCCGATTGGTTAGCCAATGTGGTTCTAGTTAAGAAAAGCAACGGGAAATAGAGGCTGTATATGGACTTTACCAACCTAAACAAAGCCTATCCCAAAGATTACTATCCATTACCCCAGATAGATCTCCTTATAGATTCAACGGCTGGTCATTCACTGCTCTCCTTCATGGATGCATATTCCGGGTATAACCAGATCTGCATGTATCTCGGCGATGAGAAAAAAAAACTTCATTTATCATCGACCAAGGAATGTACTACTACAAGATGATGCCCTTCGGCCTCTAGAACGCCGAGGCAACCTATCAATGCTTGGTCAACCATATGTTCAAAGATCTGATCGACAAAACCATGGAGGTGCATGTTGACGATCTCCAAGTCAAGAGTTGAGATGAGACTGACCATCTTGAGCACTTCGCCGGGGTCTTCAGCATATTTAAAAAATTCAAGATGAGGTTGAACCCGGCTAAGTGCGCATTTGGAGTCTCGTCCGGGAAGTTTATGGAACACTTGGTCAGCAAGCGAGGGATAGAGGCTAATCCAGAAAAGATCCAAGCCATCATTAATATGCAGTTACCCAAATCAACCAAGGAGGTTTAGAGTCTAGCGGGGTGGGTGGTAACATTCAACATATTTGTATCCTGAGTATCCTACTGGTGTCTGCTGTTCTTCAAGATCCTCCGAAAAGCCTTTGAGTGGTCAGAAGAGTGTGAAAAGGAGTTTCAAGAACTTAAGAAGTACCTGCCATCACCTCCTTTACTCTCAACGCCCATACCAAATGAAGAGTTGTTTCTCTATTTGGCAGTATCGCCCTCGGCGGTAAGCTCGGCACTGATTAGAGAGGAACATGGGATACAGTACCTGATCTACTACATAAGTTGGGCTCTCCAGGGCGCAGAGAGCCGGTACTCTCGCATAGAAAAGCTTGCCTTTATGCTTATTACCTCAGTCCAGAGACTTCTCTCCTACTTTCAAGCATATGTTATAGTTGTCCCCATGGATCAGCCCCTGCATAGGATTCTGTGCTGGCCTGAAACATCCAAGTGACTCACGAAGTGAGTGTAGAGTTGGAAAATTTTGATGTGGTTTACAGACCCCGAACAACCATCAAGAGGAAGGCAGTGGCCAATTTTCTTGTCGAATTTACATATCTGAAAGATCCAGTCGAAGAGTTCAATCCACTCGAGTCAGCGTCCGAGCTCCAATACGGGATCCCGATCTGGATATTTTTTGCAAATGGGTCCTCTAACAAGCAAGGCAGCGGGGTAAGGATCATCCTGACCACGCCCGATGGGATCCAACTGGAGTATGCCTTAAGATTCAGATTCCAAGTATCCAACGATGAGGTTGAGTATAAGGCCCTCTTGGTCGGACTACAGTTAGCAACCTCAATGAGTATGTAGCAGGTTTAAGTTTATAGTGATTCCCAGCTAGTGGTCAATCAAGTGAATCAAGAGTGTGAAGCCCGGGAAGACAACATGGTGACCTACTTAGCCCTTGTTAGAACGGTGGTCAACAAACTCAAGGGTTTTTGTATCACGCAAATCCCGAGGGAAAAGAACACAAGGGCTGATCGGTTAGCACGCCTTGCATCATCTTCTGAGTCAGAACTCCTTGAGATAAGGGTAGAATACCTACTTGAACCTAGTATGGCCAACTCGAAAGGTATGGAGATCGACCCGGTCGATTTGGGGCCCAGCTGGATGGACCCTATCATAATGTTCCTTACCTCAGGAAGCCTACCTTCGAGGAAGGATGAAACCCAACGGGTTACTTACCGAGCGGCCAGGTACCACCTCATCGACGGTGTGCTATACAAGAGGAGATTTTCTATCCCTTACCTATGGTCCATCCATCCCACCTAGGTTCAGGAAATATTGTACGATATCCACGAAGGGGTATGTCGAAGCCATATTGGAGGCCGGGCACTCTCCCGCAGGGCACTGCTGTAAGGCTACTACTAGCCTACCATGGCCCAGGATTCTCGGGACTACATTATACGGTATGACAAGTGCCAAAGACATGCAAACATGATCAACCACCCAGAAAAGACCCAATTCTCAATCCCTGACTGTTTGCTCAATGGGGCATTGACACAAATAAAATATTGTGCGCTCTTGTGTACAACACCCAGGTGTAGGTGATTGTACAAGTAATGTAGTACTAGAAGTCCAGGTCGATCCCATGAGGAAGGATTAGATTATTAAGATGTTTTTATCCAAATTACTTCCTAAAAAAATAAAAGAAAAAGATGATTTAAAGTGTAGGGAAGTTGTTACGTAAATGCAGCCTAATTAAATTAACTAAGTTAATCGAAAGCATATTTAAAGCTATTTAAACTAACAAGTTACGAAAGTGTTAGGATTATGCGAATCCACATTAATTCCATCCACAATCATGCTTAAGAAAAGATGTGGCATCCTAAACAATCCAAAATAAGCCTCCTTAAGTGTAAGTTTCATTAAAATTGTTAAACACCCTATAGTTGACATAAAGATGTGAAACGAATTCAATTAGTCCTTTTCATTAAGTCTGGGTAGAATGTTTATGAGTACAAAACATCAATTTTATCCAACAAAACATTTATAGAAACCGATAGCTGAGGTGTCAATTATATCGATGAGAGGTATTCACAAGACCCTAATTGAAATGCAAGTTAAAATCTCCAATATCAAGTTAAATAACATTATTCATATCAGAAAACTTGAGACTAGTAAATCTCGACTTGGATCACAAATAAAACTCTGAATTACAAGGTTGCCCAATAAAGAACATACATGGAAGTTGATTTTATTAATGCTTCATTATAAAATCCTAACTAAAAATCTACTCTAACATACTAATATTGAAATCAAAGCAATATATTAAAGCAAACATATTAATTAAACTTAAAAAATATAAATAAAGTGAAGGAACAATAGAACCTGAATTAAATCATAGCTTGGAATTGAAATCGTGAAGAAAAGTTGATGTTTACTTCAATAAATTCATAAATCCTAGCTATGGTGTATAAAAGAGAAAGAAAGGGAGAAAACTAATCTAATCTACCCTACTCCTACTCCTAAACTATCCTAACCCTAAAATATAATGAAAGTTGCTGATTTTCATTCATAAACATGTATATATACGTAGTAGATGGGTCGGGCTTTTTATTTTCGCACTGGGTTTTTCACTGCTTTTGACAGCTTCATGCACCGATGGGAGAATTGGCATATGTCTCTGCTCGAACCTCAGATTGACGCATGGTTTGCGGACCCACGTCCATAACTCGACAAACTACAACTTCTATATCTGGAACAATTTCAAAATTCCAAGTTCTTCAACGTCAAAAACACCATTTTCCTAGCTGTTGTTATTATTCGCCTACTTATTTCTTATTTTTCTTGCAATATTTCAACTCCATTTTTGTCCAAGTATAATATAACCTGTAAAAACACATATTACATGTGTTTTAATACTAACACTATAAAATCATATTATTCTCAAAACACGTGTAAAATTGGGGATTTTGGGGACTAAAATTTGCATGAATAACCATAAAATGTGCTATAAATATGCAATATTTAGCTCTAATTAGGCATCGACATAGTTGGACCACTCACCATGGCAAGGGGTTAGGTCAAGTTTATCGTCATTACAGTGGACTATCTCACTAAGTGCGCCAAAGCCAAGCCCTTGATAACGATTACCGAGAAGAAGATGGAAAGTTTGGTTGAAAAGAACATCCTCAGCAGATTCGGTATACCCCGGGTACTGGTTAGCGACAATGGAAGACAGTTTGACACATTGGTATTTAGGCAGTTTTGCTCGAGCTATGAAATATCGAACCATTACTCTTCTCCTGAGCTTCATCAAGCAAATGGATAAGCTGAGGTAACAAACCGAACAATTTTACAGTTCATTAAAAGTAGGCTTGAACAAGCTAAGGGACTCTGTACAGAAGAACTACTGACCCTTCTGTGGGCCTATCGCACCACTCCCCAGGCGGCAATAGGAAAAACCCCATTCTCACTCATCTACGACTTTGAGGCAGTGGTCCCTATAGAACTGGGACTACCAACCTACCGGGTGGCAAACTATAGTGAGCAAGGCAACGAGGAAGCTCTCAGAAGAGAGCTTAACCTGATAGAAGAGAAAGGGGATCGGACATACCTGAAAGTGGTAGGATATAAGTAGAGGGTCTCATAGTACTTCAATAGCAGGGTAAGGCACCACAGCTTCCAAGTGGGGGAGATCATCCTAAAAGCGGTCAATCAATCCACTAAAGTTCTGAGCCACAAAAAACTAGGAAGGCCCACACAAAGTTACCCGGATCAACCAATCAGGAACCTACTGGTTGCAAACGCTAGATGGACAAGACCTGTCACACCCTTAGAACGTGGAGCATCTGCTGAAGTATTTTTAGTAAAGTATGGATCAGTATCAGTTAGGGACTTTTGTTTTCCTTAAACAAATTGTGGCTCTTCCCGAGCAATCATATTAGCTCTTCACATGGAATAAATAACTTTTTTCTTTTGCAAATTATGTTCCTTACCAATGTTCGATGACAACAAAAGACCCCAGGGTAACACCAGAGGCATGATAAACGAGCTCAAGATCACACTCAAGGCATATTAAAAGTCCTTGAGATCACACCTGAGGCACACAAAAGACCTCGAGATCATACCCTAGGGAGCTAACTCCCCTTAGGTCCTTGACCTATGATGGGGGTAAACCCCCTAGGTGGCCAGTAAAAGTGGAGCCAAAGGACCCTGAAACTACCAATGTTCTAGGTCAGTTACCTACAGTCATTACCTCCATACACACCCATCTTAGCAAAAGCTTGGGGGCATGAGAGAATAATGAACTAAAACAGGAAATCACATCGGGCATTAACAGGACTTGGAATTAACTAAACCCTTGAAAATTCCTAAGTACCTACAAGGCTCAGAGTTTACCGAATGGGTATCCACAGGACTCAAAACTCCTACATTGCCCTGTAAGGCCAAGTGTTCCCTACCAGTCACTATTCTAAACCTTTTGCTAAGGCAGGGTTTTGATAAGACTAACAACTGGTCGGACACGGGCAAACCAAACAACAAAAAATAAATAAGTACAAACAATCACGGTATGTTAAAACGTGACCTCAAGGGGCCTTTCATTACCAGTCGATAAAATTTTATACACTGCTTGGGCGCAATTATAGTAGCCATCCCCCTAAAAAAATTTTACATATGGACATGTTAGGAGCTAAGGATCGTCAATAACAACTACCTCTTCCTTGGTCTCCCCGACCTCTCCCTCGGTAACATCAGTGGGGGCCCCCTCAGCAACCTTCTCTTCCTTTCAGAAGTCAGACTTGGCCCAGGAGTAGCCCAAGAGGTCCCACTTAGGGTGGTCTGCAACTGCCCTCTGGGTCAGGTCGGTGTAGCCCTGGAGGAAACCGGCCTCAAACTCTTCCTCCGCGTCCTTCGCCGCCACATCTGGAGTGGTAACGGCTTCTGCCAGGGCCTTCTTCTCAGCTTCTATAGCCTTCCGAGCCACCTGCTCTGTAGCTAACTCCTCTTAGGTGGCCCCGAAGTTCAGCGCCAACGTCCTTATCTTCTCTTTCTCCACTGCAAGGGAGAAGTCAGAAACCTCCCGTTCTGCTTTTTTCGCGGAGAGGGCGGCCTCAGCAGCGACCAGCTTCTCATCCGTTCCAAACAGGAAGGCCTCAACCCCAACCGCCAAGCAACCGGTCTAAAAAGAGAAACAAACCAACTAGTCAATGTGAATGAAGAAAAGGAAACAGGAAAAGGAGAGGTGAAGTTACCTACCATATGGGAAATACAGTAAAGCCACTCGATCAAGCCCTCGAGGCCTAACCCGTAATACCTCTAGACCTGGCTTTATAGCAGCCTAGGTCAGACTCTTGCCCGGACATCATCTACCACATTCACTGACGGAATCCCGATCAAGATGTCGCTAGAAGGTCGGTCAGTGGCTGCGACGACCTCAATCGGGGAGGGGAGGCAAATGGACTAGTCGGGTCCAAGCGGGGCCCCCGGTGAATCCGTTTCAGCTACTAACCAATGGCAAGGTCCTGCCTTTTCCTCCTTTGGTCCACTCACTTGACCAAAGCAGCTTTCTTCTCCTTCAGAGCAGCCTTGTCTCTGGGAGCCATCTCTATAAAAAAAACCATGAAAAGAGTCAAAGACATGAATCATGTACATATAGAAATCATCAAGTAAACGGGTAAGTGATTGAACTAGTAAAGAAAATGGCTAAAGAACTTACCAGCAATAATAGGAAGGAAGATGGGTGCTTTGAAGGGCTGGTTGGGCTCGTATGTGACTTTTTGAGCTTCCGTTCGGGTCAGTACATTAGCAACGTTGGTCAACACCTTGGCCAAAGCCCTGATCCTATCTTGGCACTCCTCAAGAATGCTCGGCAGTTCAGTTGACCCCACTGCAATAAGAACACAACAGTCAGTCTGACGAAAGACACAAAATAAAAAGGAAAGCAAGTAGCAGGTGCAAGACGGGAGCTTACTCCTTAGCTTCCCCACCCAGGAGGTCCTTAGCTGAATTCGAGGCATCCTCACATAGCCCGAGGGTGGACACATGGAAGTACTTCTTCTTACACCCTTGCTTATTGCTCGAGCATTTATCGATGATCTTTATCACCTACCGGGCTCCCAGAAAGAAGAATCTGACCTCACCATAGAACGGGAACGGCCGATGAGTCCACAAGAACTCTTGAAGGGTGAGTTCATACCCCAGGACACAGGGCCAGAGATGTATGGCCCCCCTTTAAAAACCTCCATCCATTCGGGACGAGTTATCAGGAGTAGTCCTAAGGTAGGTCAGCACGTTTTGGGCAAGAGGGTGGAGGGGAAGATGAAGGCCTTGAAGGTGTCCTCATAAAGGGTAACAAAACCTGACCACTACAGATGAGCCCCACTGGTGAGTACGGCTAATGAACAGTGGTCGGGAATTTCATACATGTCCCTAATCCATCCTAGGTCGTTGACAAGTAGGCAACTAAGAATTAACTTCTACGAGAAGATGACGCCAGGACTACCAGAGAGCGAGGCCTCATCACTCGACCCCCACGACACAGATGCTGCCTAGAACCCTTAGTTTGACTCATCATCAGACACCTGGATGTGGATCCTACCCTCTCTATGGTGGTCTGATGGGGTTAGGAAAGGAGGGTCCAAGCTCGTGTCCGGGGTACTCGACCTGGACTGCTCATCTTTCGATCGGGAAGATGAGTTAAAGTCTGAGTAGCACATTTTAAAGGTCTTACAGCTGGACGAGGGAGTAGTTGGTGGCCTTAATAGGGGTTAAGTCTAAGGTACAGGGGTGGAAGGGCTAAGAGTCTGTAAGGCAAGGCATACAGGGTCTTCACAAACAAATAGCACTCGGTCAGAGCTGTTCTGGGACACCCCGACCGGTTCGAATACTCTACCAAGGGAAGTGAACTACCCGACCTAAGGAAGAACCTGAACCTAAGGAAGAAAAAGTCCCACTCTCTCGCTAGTCCTAATGGGCTGCTATTCTCTAACCTCGCTCGGGAATCTTAACAAATGAAGAAGAGAAGAAAAGTATAGTGAATTATGGATGGATGAAGACTTATAAGAATAAAGGGCAGAAAATAGCTCGAAAACCTTGACTGGACGCTTTCTCTTTTATACCTCTTGGTAGACTCAGGAGATGGGAAACAGAAGTGGCAAAAATGCCTAAGTGGTGCTTTTATAAAGTGCATGGATGGTCCAGATCATTTCAGATCCAATGGTCCAGTAGATCTCCCGCCTAAAACGCATGACAGCTAGCGCCTCGGGCATCCTAAGAGGTGCCTCAAAGGTGTGCACATTAAATACATGATGTGACAGTTTGGTTAGCTTGTGAGTGTCCAGTTACATTCACACCGGACTCATTGGATCCTGACCAGACCAACAACTACTTGAGATGTGGCAGGTACTGACTCCAAGCTCCCGAGGCAACCGATCGGTCCAAGCCCTAATTGACGAGGATGAACGGTCCAATCCCGAGCAAGTTCCCGAGCTGCTTCCCGTATGGTTTGACGAGCTTTAGAAATTTCCAACCCTCATCTATTGAAGCATCACATTAGCGTCGAAAATGGGGGGCAACTAATATGTACAAAAGTATCCACTAAAGGCGAGAGCTCTACTCCTATCTAACCCGAGCGATATGCCCGGGTTAGTCAGGTCCCGACCAACAGGTCGAAGAGTGCCATAAGGGTCAGCTTGCCATAGGTGCAGACCAACCTCGTTCCATGACATAGTCCAAAATGTTTCATACAGTTTCCTACTACAGCTAGAAGACTAAAGGAATGTGGAGATACTTTCCTAATCCAATTAGGAAACTCCATGATTTGTGCTAATCAATGCCAATCAAATTTTATTGCCTTATCAGTGGACTTACCTTATACGAGTAGGTTTCTTGCATCTATAAAGGTGACCACTTACCACATAGAAGGGGATCGCATATTTGCATTGCAACTTTACTATACACACGCACGCATGACTTGGCCTGTCTCTGGTTGCTCCAATCCCATGGTTCACCACAGACCCCCGGCTATTTGATATTATAGTGCAAGTGGTCTGACATACAACGTTGACATAGGTCTCTTCATTAACAGGGCCGAACCACATACAAACCCTCTTATCTCCTTCTTCTCTCCCTAATCCAAATTTTGGCATCATCAATTAATATTACTATTTATTATTTTCGGGCTTCTACTAGTCATGAGTGGCACCTAGCAGTATACCATGACTCATCCCAGATAGTCTGAAAATAAGTGAACCTTTCCATTAATAGTTATCATACAATTCAATCCTTCTATCATACCATGTCCCAATTAAATCTTTTGGGTAATGGACATATTTATCAAACCCTGATTTAATTATCTATTCTCAATCTAATTGATATTACTCTATTTGGAAAAATTAGAAAACTTTTTTTTTTAATTCTCATCCTGCCCTGGCCAGGGAGCTTTACTTAAGATATATCATAGAAGATCACATAGGACATTCTCTCTCTTACTCAAGAGTGATAGATTCCTTGTTGTACATTCACATGTCTCCATGTATGACTTACTATACCTTACAGTACATGAATATGACTTTGAGTAAAACATAAACATCGTGCATGTTAAAGCATAACAACTCATACACAAGACAGCAGTAATGTCTCAAGTTGAAGGATGTCATACCCCCAAACAGTAAAAATAGAGAAAATAAAATTTCTTTTGGGTCCGTAGGCAATGACTGGTCAAGTCACTGAATTGTCTACACCAAGCAGTTCTAAACAATAGTAAGTGGAGAAACAGTAATAGAACTAAACTTATCATAATCTAAGATCCCTAGATTATTACATCAGATTTTAGTGTGTAATATAAAAGATCTTAAGGCAACATATGCCCTATTACAAAACATAATACTATAGTCGATAACCGAAATAGAAACTAATATCTATTCTATTTTTAGCTGGCATACATAACCGTCTGCATAATAGTTATGCGCTGCATTTTCATCCTTAGCAGGTCCATCCTTGGCATAGCCTTCCTCTAGGTAGTAGCCGTCATTATACAGTTCATCACCTACAACATTATAGACTGGGTATGCTAGACGGAAAATGTCCAAGCATAAAAGGCCGTCAGCTTACCGAAACAAGAATGAGTAGTAACTTACACATATCATAAGGGTAAAGTAATTACAAGTTATGGTACGATGTATAGTTAATGTTACTAATAATATCTTCCATTTATTCTAACTCATTATCCAATTACTAACGTCTTATTACCCAAAGACTAACAAAGTACTCATGATTAAAAACAGACTCGATAGTTCAACTCTATAGATATACCATCATTCCGTCCACCGCTTTTAAGAATATATTCACAACTCACCGCATGTCATGAACTCCAAGCTAGTCCGCCCCCAGCTTTTAAGAACATATTCACAGCTCACTGCAATACAGGGACACAACATTTCAAACAAGGTATATCAATCTATTTCCACGACTTAGCGACGTCTACTAGTGATCCCAACTCATCGGCTTTTAAGAACATATCATGGATCATCTGGCTATCTTAGGACTACTTGGTCCAGCTCAATGCCTTTTAAGAACATATGCACAGCTCATCGGCTTTTAAGAACATATCATGACCAAGCGTCTGCCCACGCAAGAATTCCAAAACTTATCAAACCTACCTAAGTTCCCTGCTAATACTGAAATATGACATCCCATTATGGTCTGACTACTCTGAATGAAATGAACGGTTATCAAACTGATTTACGACTACCACGTTGTCTAGCATTATGACATGTTATCACGTTACACTTAATATTATATCATTGTCGTGTCGCAATATCTCTTATTCAATCAATTATCGTATAATGAAAGTACGAAATGGTATTTAAATAATTAAGCAGTCCATATCATATACAATAGAGAATATCAACATTTTGTAAATATCAATCGATTGAGACAAGGGGTTCAATCGATTGGGGTAAAAGATAGTTTCAATCAATTGAGTGAACATCATTGTTTATTGATTAAAATCCATTTCAATCGATTGGGAAGGTCATCTTCTTCCTAGAAATGGGCAGAAGTAGACTGGGGCTTTAATTTACCACCTTGGCTCATTTCTTTACATCAAAACTTCTAAAAGCATCACTTTTATGCTATTTAGTGAGTTTAGAACTCACCTAATTGAAGAGGGTGTGTTTGGTGGGCTTGGTGAGCTTCAAAGCTCTAATGGTGCCTCTCCCCCCCCCCCCCCCCCCCCCCTTATGCTCTTCTCTCTCTATCTTCTTCTCTTCTCTGTTTCTCTTCCTTCTTTCATTCTTCTTCTCCTTGTTCTGCTTTTGTCTGTCTTTCTCTTTCTGAGTGTGTGTGTGTGTGTGTATAAGGTGTATGTGTGTATATATATGTGTATATATATCTCTTCTCTCTCTATACTTTCTTTGTCAAAACCAATCTCTGCACACACGAATTAGACCCATATTTATAGGTAATAGGAGGAAGGTGGCAGCTTCTACACAAACTAGGGGGTAAAGATCAGACACTTTTTAATCGATTGACATTACTTCAATCAATTGAGAATAGGTTAGCAGAGGTTCAATCGATTAGAATGAGTTCAATCGATTGGTAAAGGTCCACATCATTGATTTAGATCGACAAGGTTTCAAGTAGGCTCGTGAAAAGCTCATTAATAGGCTTGTGAAAAAGCTCATATATATTGGATTAATAGGAATTTTTATATATATAAGATACAATGCAATACTTTTGATTCTCAAATTTTGAATCTCAAATGCTTCCTAAATATTCTCATAAAAAAAATTATTCCCAAATACATATAAAAGTGTGATGTATCTTCAATAATTATGAAACCCAATTCAATATATCTTTTAGTATTACATGTATTTGAGAAATATTTGTGATGCAAAATTTGAAAAGTATTAAGAAGCAAAATATTAAAAATTGGTATAATCAAAAGAAAAAACAAATGGAAAGTGAGAAAACCAAACATGCAAACCAAAATAGCTCAGAAAAAAAAAACTTGCAAAACAAACTTGTGGCTGCCTTTCAGTTTTGTCCCACATCATTCACAAACCAAGATCAAGTTGGTAAGAAATTCTATAAGGAGTAAAGATTGGAACACACCCAAAGACACAACTTTTGGGACACAACCTTAAAGATGTGTCTATATCTCTCATGTGACGTCACTGGACCCCACAGTGACACAGGAAAGAGATAGACACATCTCTTGGGTTGTGTCCCAAAAGTTGTGTCTTTGGGTGTGCCCCAAGTATTACCCCTCTATAAGTAGGGGCTAGGGATGTGAGTCAATTCATTACGTGGCTGGGTGCTTTATACGCCTAACAGTTGGCTCTTTTCCAGCCAAAGCCATCAAGTGGGCTAATTTTAAGCTAAGCTTTGTATGGGTTTCAAGCTAAATCTAGTTGAGCTCTTAATTGAGCTTGAGTTTCGAGCTTGAGTATGATTTGCAAATTTTAATCGAGCCGAGCTTGAGCATAGCGATATTTTATCGAGCCAAGCTCGAGCTGAGCTTGAGCATAATTCAAATCCTTCGACCCGAGCCCGAAAAGCTCGGCTCATGTGCACCCCTAGTAGTGTATAATAATTAGTGGTGTTCAAGAAAACCAAAAAATCAAAAACCGACAGAAACCAAACCGACCAAACATCGATTGGTCGGTTTTCCAAAGTAGTGCACAAGAGAAAATTGACCAAATTCGCCTAAAATTGACCTACCGAAACAAAATGGTCGGTTTTAAAGTTACTAAAAAAATTGGAAAAAACCAACCGCGGACACCCCTAATAATAATACAATGAGATTCTGTATACTTGCCTTGATCATACTTGTAATTTCACTTTCGATCGATCGAGCATGTTTCAAGCGATCGAAAAGTTCTTTGTTCAAGCGATCGAAACCCTGCCGACATACATTTATGACGCGGCTCCCCTTTCAATCGATCGAATAGGTCTCAATTGATCAAAATTAGTTGATCTGTTTTCAAGCGATCGAAATTGGCTCAATCGATCGAGAATGTCAGATTTTGTTTCCTCAATTTACGCCCAAGTTGCCACCTGCCTTCCTCTCTTCTCTATATATATGGAACATATTTGTGTGTGTTTTGGTTGCTAAAAACCAAAGAGTATAGGAGAGGGAGAGAGCTTGTGTTTACAATTGGTTTAATCGATTGAAAAGGACACATCAATTGTAATTGAAATCTTTTCAATCGATTGGGAATGGTTGTACAAGATTTATTAAGGCATTCATACCCATTCTCATATATTAATATACATTAAAAAATACAGGGTATTACAAACAATTGCATGTACCACTGTAACTAAGAACAACCCATTGATTAAAAAGTAAATTTCCATTTGGATGTTCTTATCAATTGATCACATACAGTGAATCTGTTCTATAATAAACACTGATATGTCTGTTTCAGCGTCCCCACACTGATGACATAAGACTAGTCATATTTTATCAAATAAAGGAAACATGATACATGTCAGTCTAACTAGATAATTAAATGCCCAATTTAATAATCCTATAACTAAGAACAATTTTAAGAATAAAGTTACTGAGAAGTATAAGGTCTTTTTTCTTAACTCTTTAAGTACATATCTTCTCAACTTAATTCTATGGACTTATCATGAAGATTAAACAATAATAACTATCATGATAAATAAGAAACTTGCCATTTGATAAGTAATGAGACTGTTGATGTATGTAATATTCCTAAAACACTCTTCCAACAATTGGCATTTTGGCATATTACTAACAATGGTAAACAATGTTCAAGATTCATAACACAATAAAGAGCAAAACTAAGGAAGGCCTCTTTAAAAATGTTTTTGAATTTTTTAGGAATATACAAAGACATTTTTTGAAATGTCTCTAAAATTTCTAAATTTGAAAACATTCTCTAAAATGTCTCTGAAAATCAAAGAGAAGAGAAGAAGAAGAATATACGAAACAACAATTAAAATGTAATAAAGAGAGAATGCATGAATTTTCAGAGTATGTCTTTGAATCCTCCATATATCAAAGAATGCCTCTAAGATCAAGAGACGAGAAGAATAAGAAGATGGGAAATAATGATCACAACACAATAAAGAGCAAAACTAAGGAATGTCCCTTTAAATATGTTTCGGGATTTTTCAAGAATATAGTGATATTTTCTAAAATGTCTCTGAATTTTCTAGGTTTAATGACATTCTCTGGAAATTCACACATATTAGTGAAAAAATGTTCAAACACCAAATTTCTGAAAGAGATCAGATGATGAGGATTTTCTAGAATCCAGAGACATGTTATGTTTTTATAGTTTTTGAATTCAAAGATATTTTCTAGATATTCACACAGAGTTTCTAGATTGAAAGATTTTTTCTAAAAATTCACACAAAGTCCACAAAAGGAATGTGGTTTCCATTTTCGATAAAGATAGAGAAATCTGAGATCTGAGGCCTAAGATGGTGGGACTGGTTATCAGTAGGGGTAGATATATGTGTGCATATGTTGGTGTGTGTAATGGTGGTGGCGATAGTAATTATGGTGGTGGCGAGGGTAGATGAGGTGGTGGTGACAGTGGCTATGATGGTGTGACTGTGGCTATGGGGGTGGCGAAAGTCGAGGAGGTGGTGGTGACTGTGGCTATGGTGGTGGAGAAGTTACAGATGGTTGGGTCATAATAACTATGGTGGTGATGAGAGAGAGAGAGGGAGAGAGAGAGAGAGAGAGAATGTGTAACACCCTAAGTGGTCCACTAGCCCAACAATTCGATAGGCCTGCCACATTAGCCCTTAATATGCTTAAGGTCAATTTGACAGGCCTACCACATTAGTCCTTAATATGCTTAAGGTCAAGTTGTTAGTAGTAGATCTCTTGGTTCTACATATATCAGACTAATTTTTTAATATTTATCCAATGTAGGACAGCATTTGTAACACCCCAAGTGGTCCACTAGCCCAACAACTTGACGAGCCTTCCACATTGGCCCTTAAAATGCTTAAGCCCAAGTTGTTAGTAGTAGTCTGGCCCCTTGGTTCAATATATATCAGATTAACTTTTTATATTTATCTGGTGTAGGACGAGATCTGACAATCTCCCCCACTCAAAGATGTGGCGTCCTCATCGTGTAGGCCCTGTTCTCCCCTTGGCTAGTCAATGTGGAAGCAAATCATTGGTGACCACAAAGCAGCCCATTAGCGTGCACAAGGTATACTACCTCAAGGCCTCTACCCATCTCTGGAGACTTTTTACTCCTCTGCCACATTGCCCACGACTACCTTACGGGACTAGGGTTGGATCTGATACCATTTGTAATGCCCCAAGTGGTCCACTAGCCCAACAACTTGACGGGCCTGCCACATTGGCCCTTAAAATGCTTAAGCCTAAGTTGTTAGTAGTAGCCCCCTTAATTCTACATATATCAGACTAACTTTTTATATTTATTCGATGTGGGACAAGATCATATATACATATATATATATATATATATAGAGAGAGAGAGAGAGAGAGAGAGAGAGAGAGAGAGATTAGGATAAATATGTCATCAAACTAAATATAATGTCATTTGAAGGACCTTAGGCCAAAACAAATTTAAAAAGGTGGACATAAGGACATAATTAAGCAAAAAGGGGTTGGATCTATGGTTGGAAGAATTCAAGTTGAGGGACCATTCACAAATATTTTCAAATTTTAATTTTAAAAAAAAAAAGTAAATTGAAACTTTTTTTTAAAAGGGCTGAACTAAATATTTTTTTTAAAAAAATTCATGTGAAAATGTCAGTTTACAAAATTCTTCATGGCCTACAATAATTATACCAAATGCTAAACAAGTTTTCATAAAATATGTACATAAAGAATCACTTTTAAAAATATATCTTGTTTCCACTGCAAACTGCTAATCTTCTCATGAGCTCCCCCAACCTTCTCAGAAAACTCAGTTTTGAAACAAAGTTACTTCATTTCATGCATATTCGAATCAACACAAAAACTCATGTAAACTTTGCAGTTTAATTTTGTCACATTGCCAAGTTGGAAATTTTAGTTATAATTAATAAAGTAAATGAACCTTTCTATTTTATTTGCTATATGTTCTCCCCTTTTACAGATTTATGTGTACATACGTTGACTGTGCCAAACAGTCCCTTATGCAACTGGTCATACTGTTCACGAATAGTCATTGGCAATGATTATTCACGAAAGCCACTATAACACCCATACCCGGGAAAAAGGGTTAATTATTATTAAACTATGTGATTGGGAGAGAACAAATCCTATTTATACGCCTTAATGTGCATTTGTTAGTACCTTTTTATCCTGTTTTTGTATATTTTTACTTTTTTTTCTAGTTTCTGATAGGTTTTGGAAGAAATCAATTAAACCAGGCTAAACAGGGTGAAAAAGCAGAAGAAAAGAAGCTGAAAAAGCCAAGTCGCGCGCTCGAGCCGCGGGCGCGAAAAACCAGAAATCGCTCGCGCGATCCGCTCGCGCGAGATCCCCAAAATCGCTCGCGCGATCCGCGCGCGCGAGGTACCAAATGTCGCGCTCGCGCGACCCGCTCGCGCGATATGTGTAAAAAGCAAAGTTGCGTATTTCAGTATACTGAAGACTCCTGTGCAAACGAAACTGCTGAATGACGTCTAGATTGTAAAATATATCAGTTTCAGTTCGTTTCGGGTTGGGAAAGCTTCCAAAGCTTGTTGTAAACTCTATTTATACTCTATTTTACTTCAAATTAGGGGTTAGACGTTGTTAGACATTGTTAGACATTGTTACACACCAATACATACATACACATACAGCCCTTGAAGAGGGAAAAGCAAGGAGAAGAAGAAGAAGACCAAGGATTTCCATGGCCTCCTCCATCAACTACTTGCCGATCTCCACTTCTATGGCAGCCTAGACAAAGATCTAGGGTTTCAATGAAGCCCTAGTCGAGTAATAGGGAGTATTTTATGTTTTTATTTTAGTTTTATTATGTATGGATGACAGTCACATGTTCCGAGGATTTTTATAAATAAATCGTACTTCTATTGATTAAATCATTACTTTCAGAATTTATTCTTGTCTTAGATCTATTTTGACTGTGATGTGCTCAATGATCTATGCTTGCTGTGCTTGTTTAGATTATTTACATGTGATGGTGCTTTATTGATTTGTGCTATCAAGTATCCGAATAGTCCATGCCTAGATTAGACGAGTTATGTCACAACCCTAGTTTAGTGTGGGATAATTCGTGCTAACCGAAGATGGATTATGTTGGTGCTTGAACCATGATTATCTTCTTGTCGGAGGAATTGGGCTTGTAGCTACAATTCCCCATTATCATCCAACGTAATAAGCTAAAGTAATTCATAAATATTCCTTATTATGAAACTAGTGGTGGATTTGCAATCCTAGGTTCCTTTAAACATTATTTAAAAACACTTTTAATTGCTTTCGTAGTTTAGATTTATTTTTATTGTTATTAGTTTAATTAAATCCAAATCTAATCCGTTTTTCTTAATTAATTAGACTTAGGTTTTAAAATTAAGAGCTGTAGTAATCAATCTCTGTGGGTTCGACCTTTACTTCCACACTGCAAATCTTTTGAAAAGTAAAGAATACTTTTATATCTTGATATTGACAACATCAATTTTTGGCGCCGTTGCCGGGGATTGGCGTACTACCTTTAGTTTTATAATCTTAGTTTAGTTAATTCGTAAATATTAGGTTAGTTTTTATTTTTTATTTTTTTTATTTTATTTTCCGTTTTGTTTTGAGTTACTAACTTTTCTTTTTATTTTGTAGTTTCTCGAGTCGTCAAAATTCTAACGTTTCCGAGTGAAGTAGCTAATTACATCAAAGGAGCTTACGCAAATAAAATAAATGAAAATTAAGTAAATTGCTCGCTTTAACTTCGCTTTAAACCACTGTAAGTCAGGGCGCTGTGATGCACTATTTGCATTAGTTTAGGGTTAATTGCACTGCATTAGCTAGGAAACCCGGGGCGCTGGGCTTGACGCGGTCATTGCATTACAGGATAATATTCATGCATCATAGTAGTACTGTGTGCTTGCTTGTCGTCTTATTTGCGTGATTGCTATTTGTTTCTTTTGTTTAGTCAGTCTTTGTTTTTAGTTTCTTTTTCTTTATTTTAGTTTATGTTAGGTACACGTTCAAATAAATCGGAATTACAACCTTTCGACTCTGAACTTGAACGCACCATAAGGGTTAATAAGTCTTCAAACTTAACTTCTAGAGCTAGGTTTTTAATAGACGACGATTTGACACCAAAACCAACGTCTTTATTTGAATCTGAAATACGTAGTACCCTTACAAGATTAAAGAAACCACACTTTCATAACATAAAACCGATTAAAATGGCAGACATTGGAAATAACAATAACAACCAAAATAACAACGGAAATAATTTGAATAATCCTAATATACCACCACCTCCTCCACTTAAAGATTATTTTATTCCGACGACTTACACGCCACAAACTTGTATCGACTTACCGGAGGCGACGGCATCTCACTTTGAGATAAAGTCGTCTACGATCTCGCTACTTCCATCTTTCCATGGCCGTTTAAATGAAGATCCATATAAACACTTAGGAGATTTTCAAGATATATGTTCTACTTTGAAAATCCAAAACTTAACTGATGATGAATTAAAATTGCGGCTCTTTCCATTCTCTTTAAAAGATAAAGCTAAATATTGGCTTCAATCTTTGGAGCCAAACACAATTAGAACATGGGAAGCCCTACACACCGCATTCTTACAGAAGTTTTTTCCTATTATGCGTACAAATCAAATAAGAAAATCTATCACAAATTTTGTGATGCAAGATGGGGAAACACTTTACGACACGTGGGAAAAATTTAAAGAATTATTACGTTCGTGCCCACATCATCAGGTTCCTAAGTGGCAACTTGTTCAGGTCTTTTACGAGGGACTTATTCCCTCGGTCCGTAATACTGTCGATGCCATTTGTGCGGGTACTTTCCTGCACAAAAGCGCCGACGAGGCCTGGAAGATTTTTGAAACATTAAGCGAGAATTCGATGCATCAGGCTGTGTCGGTACGTTTCGAGGGATATCATCTTCAACCTAAGCGAGAAGTGATAGTTGAGTCAAGTTAATCAATTCAAATACAAGAATTAAATAGAAAACTTGACCGACTTATGCAAATGAACAAAACGTCTAATCCACCCTCTTCAGAAGTATGTGCATTATGTTCCGAACCGTTTCATAATATCTTTGCATGTCCTTCTGCATCTCAATTCCCGGAATTTGTTGAGCAACACGTCAATTCTATGCAACAATTCCCGCGAAATAACTATAATTCTATGTCGAACAATTTTCCTAATAATTATCGACCTCAGCCTCAACAATATCAATACCAACAACCCAATTCTCCTCCACCTCCACGTAATAGTGCATTTGAGGAGAAGGTGTTGGCCTCACTTGAAAACTTTGGTTCGGTGGTCCAGTTAGTACACTCACACACACAATCCATCGCAAAACTGGAGTCCCAAGTAGGACAAATTGCTAATACGCTAAATCGCTTAACTGAGAGTAAGTTGCCCAGTCAACCTACTCAGCAACCTAAGGGGCAATATGCAGTGGGTAGTGCGAGTGAGAGCGTGAACGCTGTTTCGACTAGGACGACTATTCGAGATGAAGAAGTTGTTGAGATTCCAAATGAGAGTGAGAAAGATGGGAAAATTAACTTAAATTTGAATAAGGAGGACGAGGGAACGAGTAGAATTCAAAAAGATAAAGAACCGGTCCCAACAAATTATATTCCGAGAATGCCATATCCACCTAATGTTGAGGAACCGTCTAATTTTTCAAAGAAAAAATCAAAAACTGAGGATATACTCGAGGTATTTAAACAAGTTAAAATAAATATTCCTTTCCTCGATGCTATAAAACAAATTCCCACTTATGCAAAATGTTTAAAAGACCTTTGTACACAAAAGCACAAAATACGCAGTCATACTCCTAAAAAGGTCTTCCTCACGGAAAAAGTAAGCTCAATTTTTCAACACTCACCTCCAAAGTATAAGGATCCCGGTACACCTACGATTTCATGTGTCATAGGTGACACTATCATCCATAGGGCTCTCCTTGACTTAGGAGCTAGTGTTAACCTCTTACCTTATCACGTTTATAAACAACTAGGTCTAGGTGAACTTAAGCCTACGGCCGCTACTATTCAGTTAGCGGATCGTTCTATGAAAGTACCTAGAGGAATCGTCGAAGACGTCTTAGTTAAAGTTGATCAATGTTTCTATCCTGTTGATTTTATGGTCCTTGACACCGAACCGGTGCTATATGCTAAAAAATACACTCCTGTTATTCTTGGTCGTCCATTCTTAGCCACGGCCAACGCACGTGTTAATTGTAGAACAGGGGTGATGAAAGTGTCGTTCGGGAATATAAAATTAAAATTAAATGTTTTTAATGCTGCTGATCAACCTCCTAAGGACGATGAATACTTAAGTGTTGAGGGTAATGAGGTTAGAAAAACTGTTGAACCTAAAAGAATAATAAATAGCAATGAGGGGAATAATACGGTGAGTAATGACTGGATGAATCCTAATACCTCGGACCATAATGCTGAATCTAATCGGAAGGTAAGAAATCGATTTGAACATACTGACAAACCGTCAATCGAATTAATTTAAAGCGACGTGATTTCTGGTTACCATCGGGCTCTTCCTGACATCTTAAAGGGTTCACAGTCCGAGTTACGGCCTCCATAAAATCTTGAGCTAGAATGGTCTAGCTGAAGACGTAAAAGTTAGCGCTTCTTGGGAGGCAACCCAAGCTTGATTTCGTCTGTTTCTTTGATTTTTGGATGTGTTTGAGTCATTTTGGTCAGTCTTAGAGTTTTTCTGGACAGGTTTGGGGGTCGGAATTAATTTATTTTAATCTTACATACATAATTTTAGCCAAAACATGGAAAAAACTGAAATCGCGCGCGCGGCCCGCTCGCGCGGCCTGCTGGCGCGAGTTTGCCCCTTAGACGTTTTTCCTTGTTTTTCCTTATATGAGCTCTCTGCTTCTCCTCGCGCCTGGTGTCGCGGGCGCGAGGTAGCTCGCTCGTGCGAGAAAAAAAAAAAAAATATATTTTGGGAATTCGCTCGCGCGGACCGCTCGCGCTATTTCCCCATTTTCCTGTTTTTCCCTTTTGTTTTCTATATCTTTCCCCCTACCTATTTTATCAGTTTTTACTTTTCTGTTTTTGTTTCTTAGGTACTTTTAGATCGAGTCTTTGATTGTTTTCATAATTCTGGTTATGTTTTATTTCCGTTTATAGCTTATTTTCGTGTTGTCTTCATAGTTTTGTTTCTTCTTATAGTTTATTTAGTTTCATTTAGCTTAGTTATAATTCTTTTAGCTGTTTTTATTATTTTGTTTGTTTAATTTTCTTTTGTTAAGAAGTAACAGGTAACATTGAACTTCATTACCATATTACTTTGTGTTAACCTGTTCTATGTTTGCCAAGATCGAGGTATTATCGTTCCTTACTTAAGTACTTTCATTTCTTTTATTTTATTGTTTCATTGGGGACAATGAAAGGTTTAGGTTTGGGGGTACACACATGCACATTATTTTTATATGCACATTATTTTTATGCAAAATTTTAAAATTTTTCAATATTTGTGCTTAAATAAATGATGTTACCGACGTTTTTGCAATTTTAATTCGATACTTCTTAGTATGTAACGTGATTCGTTATAGAATGGTAAACAAGAGAAGATGTGATTAAACATTTGCTGAAGTCATGATATAATGTTTTAAGTTATGTATCGTTCGAATCGTAGTTTTATATCGTAAATTTGCACACAAACTTATGCACTACATGTAGTCATTTGAATACATGTTTAATGTGAACTATAATATGATTCGGATTTCTAGATAACACATGGTGGAGACTAGACCCGATGAGCTTTTGAGCCTATCTTTTCTTTTTAGAGGGTTATACATACATCTTGTGTTTGTCGAATTTCATTGAAATAGCGCATTAACTTGTTGTTTAGTCTCATTATTCTTGTTTTGGTTAATAGTCAAGTTCAAATATTTGTTACCATGATAAATAATCTTCCATTGTAAACATTGAAGAACCGTATTACCCTAGGAAATGATTTTAGGCCCTCTTTGTTTACTGCCGACCGATAAATTATAAAATTTCCTTAGTTCGCCCTTTGAGCCGTTACAATGCCTCTTTTTCTTGGTTCACCATTATCCTCTGTAAAAGCTCCAACTTGATCAACTTGGAGTATACCACTGGAAGAGTGATCAACTTTTAGTAGTATTAAGGCGATGTGTTGATGAAGAAGAAGAAAATAAGATGTTATTGGGGTAGTTGCTTGATATTCGATGAATAATCATTTGAGAAGCGAGAAAAGAAAAAGGAAAAGAAAAAGGAAAAGAAACAAAATAAAGAAGAGAAAGGTTGAAAAAAAGATGATGAAAGAAAAGAAGAAAAAGGAATGAAAAGGAATGAAGAGAAAGAAAAGATGAAAGTTTGTAGAAGAAGAATGAAAGAAATTGAACATGCCTTACAATGCCATTCTAAAACTACCTAATGAATCCTTTCTATCCTTTTCCATTGCCTGAGCCACGTTATAACCTTTGAAAAGTCCTAATTGATCCTAGGAAACATGGTTTGGATATGAAAACGATGGGAGGGGGATTAAAACATGGTAACGATTAATTTTTCTTGATTGTTGGCATCCTATCCATGAGACTGCTATTCTTTCGTGTCATGCGTCCTTTTCGAGTCATATGTGAGCATTTCTCGTTTTGAAAATATATTTCCTTTACTCACATATATTAGAAAAATTACACCTGTTTCTGAGTGTTTCATTTGAGAGTGTAATTAGCATTGTGAGATTCGTAGTCGAGACATAGTTAAATGGTTATCCAAGTTATATTCCAAGTTCATGACATGCGCGTGTTTATTTGACTACCATATCACACACGTGCAATTGTATGAGGAACTCTATTGATTTATACGATGCATGTGCTTGAGATTGTTTTTCATGATGTAGGTAGACGTTTGATTCTGTTTCTTTATGTTCGTTATTCTATTTCAAATCATGGTTTTATAATAAGGAGTACTGAATGTTATGTTTTTCTTTTTAATAAAACTTTTTAAGTTTACAAGTTAATAAAGATGGTTGTGGGTAACTTGTTGATGAGAACCCTCACGAGACTTCACTCGTCCGACTAGGGACACCTAGGGGTTTAAAAGGCTTGTTGCATAAGCTAAATGCAATCGTGATCCATGCGAAAATGGAGTAGTATTTTATTAGTAGTTAGTTTTTATTTTAGTTTTGCTCGAGGACTAGCAAAATGTAGGTTTGGGGGTGTGATCGGGAGAGAACAAATCCTATTTATACGCCTTAATGTGCATTTGTTAGTACCTTTTTATCCTGTTTTTGTATATTTTTACTTTGTTTTCTAGTTTCTGATAGGTTTTGGAAGAAATCAATTAAACCAGGCTAAACAGGGTGAAAAAGTAGAAGAAAAGAAGCTGAAAAAGCCAAGTCGCGCGCTCGAGCCGCGGGCGCGAAAAACCAGAAATCGCTCGCGCGATCCGCTCGCGCGAGATCCCCAAAATCGCTCGCGCGATCCGCGCGCGCGAGGTACCAAATGTCGCGCTCGCGCGACCCGCTCGCGCGATATGTGTAAAAAGCAAAGTTGCGTATTTCAGTATACTGAAGACTCCTGTGCAAACGAAACTGCTGAATGACGTCTAGATTGTAAAATATATCAGTTTCAGTTCGTTTCGGGTTGGGAAAGCTTCCAAAGCTTGTTGTAAACTCTATTTATACTCTATTTTACTTCAAATTAGGGGTTAGACGTTGTTAGACATTGTTAGACATTGTTACACACCAATACATACATACACATACAGCCCTTGAAGAGGGAAAAGCAAGGAGAAGAAGAAGAAGACCAAGGATTTCCATGGCCTCCTCCATCAACTACTTGCCGATCTCCACTTCTATGGCAGCCTAGACAAAGATCTAGGGTTTCAATGAAGCCCTAGTCGAGTAATAGGGAGTATTTTATGTTTTTATTTTAGTTTTATTATGTATGGATGACAGTCACATGTTCCGAGGATTTTTATAAATAAATCGTACTTCTATTGATTAAATCATTACTTTCAGAATTTATTCTTGTCTTAGATCTATTTTGACTGTGATGTGCTCAATGATCTATGTTTGCTGTGCTTGTTTAGATTATTTACATGTGATGGTGCTTTATTGATTTGTGCTATCAAGTATCCGAATAGTCCATGCCTAGATTAGACGAGTTATGTCACAACCCTAGTTTAGTGTGGGATAATTCGTGCTAACCGAAGATGGATTATGTTGGTGCTTGAACCATGATTATCTTCTTGTCGGAGGAATTGGGCTTGTAGCTACAATTCCCCATTATCATCCAACGTAATAAGCTAAAGTAATTCATAAATATTCCTTATTATGAAACTAGTGGTGGATTTGCAATCCTAGGTTCCTTTAAACATTATTTAAAAACACTTTTAATTGCTTTCGTAGTTTAGATTTATTTTTATTGTTATTAGTTTAATTAAATCCAAATCTAATCCGTTTTTCTTAATTAATTAGACTTAGGTTTTAAAATTAAGAGCTGTAGTAATCAATCTCTGTGGGTTCGACCTTTACTTCCACACTGCAAATCTTTTGAAAAGTAAAGAATACTTTTATATCTTGATATTGACAACATCAATTTTTGGCGCCGTTGCCGGGGATTGGCGTACTACCTTTAGTTTTATAATCTTAGTTTAGTTAATTCGTAAATATTAGGTTAGTTTTTATTTTTTATTTTTTTTATTTTATTTTCCGTTTTGTTTTGAGTTACTAACTTTTCTTTTTATTTTGTAGTTTCTCGAGTCGTCAAAATTCTAACGTTTCCGAGTGAAGTAGCTAATTACATCAAAGGAGCTTACGCAAATAAAATAAATGAAAATTAAGTAAATTGCTCGCTTTAACTTCGCTTTAAACCACTGTAAGTCAGGGCGCTGTGATGCACTATTTGCATTAGTTTAGGGTTAATTGCACTGCATTAGCTAGGAAACCCGGGGCGCTGGGCTTGACGCGGTCATTGCATTACAGGATAATATTCATGCATCATAGTAGTACTGTGTGCTTGCTTGTCGTCTTATTTGCGTGATTGCTATTTGTTTCTTTTGTTTAGTCAGTCTTTGTTTTTAGTTTCTTTTTCTTTATTTTAGTTTATGTTAGGTACACGTTCAAATAAATCGGAATTACAACCTTTCGACTCTGAACTTGAACGCACCATAAGGGTTAATAAGTCTTCAAACTTAACTTCTAGAGCTAGGTTTTTAATAGACGACGATTTGACACCAAAACCAACGTCTTTATTTGAATCTGAAATACGTAGTACCCTTACAAGATTAAAGAAACCACACTTTCATAACATAAAACCGATTAAAATGGCAGACATTGGAAATAACAATAACAACCAAAATAACAACGGAAATAATTTGAATAATCCTAATATACCACCACCTCCTCCACTTAAAGATTATTTTATTCCGACGACTTACACGCCACAAACTTGTATCGACTTACCGGAGGCGACGGCATCTCACTTTGAGATAAAGTCGTCTACGATCTCGCTACTTCCATCTTTCCATGGCCGTTTAAATGAAGATCCATATAAACACTTAGGAGATTTTCAAGATATATGTTCTACTTTGAAAATCCAAAACTTAACTGATGATGAATTAAAATTGCGGCTCTTTCCATTCTCTTTAAAAGATAAAGCTAAATATTGGCTTCAATCTTTGGAGCCAAACACAATTAGAACATGGGAAGCCCTACACACCGCATTCTTACAGAAGTTTTTTCCTATTATGCGTACAAATCAAATAAGAAAATCTATCACAAATTTTGTGATGCAAGATGGGGAAACACTTTACGACACGTGGGAAAAATTTAAAGAATTATTACGTTCGTGCCCACATCATCAGGTTCCTAAGTGGCAACTTGTTCAGGTCTTTTACGAGGGACTTATTCCCTCGGTCCGTAATACTGTCGATGCCATTTGTGCGGGTACTTTCCTGCACAAAAGCGCCGACGAGGCCTGGAAGATTTTTGAAACATTAAGCGAGAATTCGATGCATCAGGCTGTGTCGGTACGTTTCGAGGGATATCATCTTCAACCTAAGCGAGAAGTGATAGTTGAGTCAAGTTAATCAATTCAAATACAAGAATTAAATAGAAAACTTGACCGACTTATGCAAATGAACAAAACGTCTAATCCACCCTCTTCAGAAGTATGTGCATTATGTTCCGAACCGTTTCATAATATCTTTGCATGTCCTTCTGCATCTCAATTCCCGGAATTTGTTGAGCAACACGTCAATTCTATGCAACAATTCCCGCGAAATAACTATAATTCTATGTCGAACAATTTTCCTAATAATTATCGACCTCAGCCTCAACAATATCAATACCAACAACCCAATTCTCCTCCACCTCCACGTAATAGTGCATTTGAGGAGAAGGTGTTGGCCTCACTTGAAAACTTTGGTTCGGTGGTCCAGTTAGTACACTCACACACACAATCCATCGCAAAACTGGAGTCCCAAGTAGGACAAATTGCTAATACGCTAAATCGCTTAACTGAGAGTAAGTTGCCCAGTCAACCTACTCAGCAACCTAAGGGGCAATATGCAGTGGGTAGTGCGAGTGAGAGCGTGAACGCTGTTTCGACTAGGACGACTATTCGAGATGAAGAAGTTGTTGAGATTCCAAATGAGAGTGAGAAAGATGGGAAAATTAACTTAAATTTGAATAAGGAGGACGAGGGAACGAGTAGAATTCAAAAAGATAAAGAACCGGTCCCAACAAATTATATTCCGAGAATGCCATATCCACCTAATGTTGAGGAACCGTCTAATTTTTCAAAGAAAAAATCAAAAACTGAGGATATACTCGAGGTATTTAAACAAGTTAAAATAAATATTCCTTTCCTCGATGCTATAAAACAAATTCCCACTTATGCAAAATGTTTAAAAGACCTTTGTACACAAAAGCACAAAATACGCAGTCATACTCCTAAAAAGGTCTTCCTCACGGAAAAAGTAAGCTCAATTTTTCAACACTCACCTCCAAAGTATAAGGATCCCGGTACACCTACGATTTCATGTGTCATAGGTGACACTATCATCCATAGGGCTCTCCTTGACTTAGGAGCTAGTGTTAACCTCTTACCTTATCACGTTTATAAACAACTAGGTCTAGGTGAACTTAAGCCTACGGCCGCTACTATTCAGTTAGCGGATCGTTCTATGAAAGTACCTAGAGGAATCGT
This sequence comes from Hydrangea macrophylla, assembly GCA_033977485.1. Taxonomy (NCBI): domain Eukaryota; kingdom Viridiplantae; phylum Streptophyta; class Magnoliopsida; order Cornales; family Hydrangeaceae; genus Hydrangea; species Hydrangea macrophylla. Next base: position 76,576,411 of record CM066999.1, on the reverse strand, counting down.
CGAAGACGTCTTAGTTAAAGTTGATCAATGTTTCTATCCTGTTGATTTTATGGTCCTTGACACCGAACCGGTGCTATATGCTAAAAAATACACTCCTGTTATTCTTGGTCGTCCATTCTTAGCCACGGCCAACGCACGTGTTAATTGTAGAACAGGGGTGATGAAAGTGTCGTTCGGGAATATAAAATTAAAATTAAATGTTTTTAATGCTGCTGATCAGCCTCCTAAGGACGATGAATACTTAAGTGTTGAGGGTAATGAGGTTAGAAAAACTGTTGAACCTAAAAGAATAATAAATAGCAATGAGGGGAATAATACGGTGAGTAATGACTGGATGAATCCTAATACCTCGGACCATAATGCTGAATCTACTCGGAAGGTAAGAAATCGATTTGAACATACTGACAAACCGTCAATCGAATTAATTTAAAGCGACGTGATTTCTGGTTACCATCGGGCTCTTCCTGACATCTTAAAGGGTTCACAGTCCGAGTTACGGCCTCCATAAAATCTTGAGCTAGAATGGTCTAGCTGAAGACGTAAAAGTTAGCGCTTCTTGGGAGGCAACCCAAGCTTGATTTCGTCTGTTTCTTTGATTTTTGGATGTGTTTGAGTCATTTTGGTCAGTCTTAGAGTTTTTCTGGACAGGTTTGGGGGTCGGAATTAATTTATTTTAATCTTACATACATAATTTTAGCCAAAACATGGAAAAAACTGAAATCGCGCGCGCGGCCCGCTCGCGCGGCCTGCTGGCGCGAGTTTGCCCCTTAGACGTTTTTCCTTGTTTTTCCTTATATGAGCTCTCTGCTTCTCCTCGCGCCTGGTGTCGCGGGCGCGAGGTAGCTCGCTCGTGCGAGAAAAAAAAAAAATATATTTTGGGAATTCGCTCGCGCGGACCGCTCGCGCTATTTCCCCATTTTCCTGTTTTTCCCTTTTGTTTTCTATATCTTTCCCCCTACCTATTTTATCAGTTTTTACTTTTCTGTTTTTGTTTCTTAGGTACTTTTAGATCGAGTCTTTGATTGTTTTCATAATTCTGGTTATGTTTTATTTCCGTTTATAGCTTATTTTCGTGTTGTCTTCATAGTTTTGTTTCTTCTTATAGTTTATTTAGTTTCATTTAGCTTAGTTATAATTCTTTTAGCTGTTTTTATTATTTTGTTTGTTTAATTTTCTTTTGTTAAGAAGTAACAGGTAACATTGAACTTCATTACCATATTACTTTGTGTTAACCTGTTCTATGTTTGCCAAGATCGAGGTATTATCGTTCCTTACTTAAGTACTTTCATTTCTTTTATTTTATTGTTTCATTGGGGACAATGAAAGGTTTAGGTTTGGGGGTACACACATGCACATTATTTTTATATGCACATTATTTTTATGCAAAATTTTAAAATTTTTCAATATTTGTGCTTAAATAAATGATGTTACCGACGTTTTTGCAATTTTAATTCGATACTTCTTAGTATGTAACGTGATTCGTTATAGAATGGTAAACAAGAGAAGATGTGATTAAACATTTGCTGAAGTCATGATATAATGTTTTAAGTTATGTATCGTTCGAATCGTAGTTTTATATCGTAAATTTGCACACAAACTTATGCACTACATGTAGTCATTTGAATACATGTTTAATGTGAACTATAATATGATTCGGATTTCTAGATAACACATGGTGGAGACTAGACCCGATGAGCTTTTGAGCCTATCTTTTCTTTTTAGAGGGTTATACATACATCTTGTGTTTGTCGAATTTCATTGAAATAGCGCATTAACTTGTTGTTTAGTCTCATTATTCTTGTTTTGGTTAATAGTCAAGTTCAAATATTTGTTACCATGATAAATAATCTTCCATTGTAAACATTGAAGAACCGTATTACCCTAGGAAATGATTTTAGGCCCTCTTTGTTTACTGCCGACCGATAAATTATAAAATTTCCTTAGTTCGCCCTTTGAGCCGTTACAATGCCTCTTTTTCTTGGTTCACCATTATCCTCTGTAAAAGCTCCAACTTGATCAACTTGGAGTATACCACTGGAAGAGTGATCAACTTTTAGTAGTATTAAGGCGATGTGTTGATGAAGAAGAAGAAAATAAGATGTTATTGGGGTAGTTGCTTGATATTCGATGAATAATCATTTGAGAAGCGAGAAAAGAAAAAGGAAAAGAAAAAGGAAAAGAAACAAAATAAAGAAGAGAAAGGTTGAAAAAAAGATGATGAAAGAAAAGAAGAAAAAGGAATGAAAAGGAATGAAGAGAAAGAAAAGATGAAAGTTTGTAGAAGAAGAATGAAAGAAATTGAACATGCCTTACAATGCCATTCTAAAACTACCTAATGAATCCTTTCTATCCTTTTCCATTGCCTGAGCCACGTTATAACCTTTGAAAAGTCCTAATTGATCCTAGGAAACATGGTTTGGATATGAAAACGATGGGAGGGGGATTAAAACATGGTAACGATTAATTTTTCTTGATTGTTGGCATCCTATCCATGAGACTGCTATTCTTTCGTGTCATGCGTCCTTTTCGAGTCATATGTGAGCATTTCTCGTTTTGAAAATATATTTCCTTTACTCACATATATTAGAAAAATTACACCTGTTTCTGAGTGTTTCATTTGAGAGTGTAATTAGCATTGTGAGATTCGTAGTCGAGACATAGTTAAATGGTTATCCAAGTTATATTCCAAGTTCATGACATGCGCGTGTTTATTTGACTACCATATCACACACGTGCAATTGTATGAGGAACTCTATTGATTTATACGATGCATGTGCTTGAGATTGTTTTTCATGATGTAGGTAGACGTTTGATTCTGTTTCTTTATGTTCGTTATTCTATTTCAAATCATGGTTTTATAATAAGGAGTACTGAATGTTATGTTTTTCTTTTTAATAAAACTTTTTAAGTTTACAAGTTAATAAAGATGGTTGTGGGTAACTTGTTGATGAGAACCCTCACGAGACTTCACTCGTCCGACTAGGGACACCTAGGGGTTTAAAAGGCTTGTTGCATAAGCTAAATGCAATCGTGATCCATGCGAAAATGGAGTAGTATTTTATTAGTAGTTAGTTTTTATTTTAGTTTTGCTCGAGGACTAGAAAAATGTAGGTTTGGGGGTGTGATCGGGAGAGAACAAATCCTATTTATACGCCTTAATGTGCATTTGTTAGTACCTTTTTATCCTGTTTTTGTATATTTTTACTTTGTTTTCTAGTTTCTGACAGGTTTTGGAAGAAATCAATTAAACCAGGCTAAACAGGGTGAAAAAGCAGAAGAAAAGAAGCTGAAAAAGCCAAGTCGCGCGCTCGAGCCGCGGGCGCGAAAAACCAGAAATCGCTCGCGCGATCCGCTCGCGCGAGATCCCCAAAATCGCTCGCGCGATCCGCGCGCGCGAGGTACCAAATGTCGCGCTCGCGCGACCCGCTCGCGCGATATGTGTAAAAAGCAAAGTTGCGTATTTCAGTATACTGAAGACTCCTGTGCAAACGAAACTGCTGAATGACGTCTAGATTGTAAAATATATCAGTTTCAGTTCGTTTCGGGTTGGGAAAGCTTCCAAAGCTTGTTGTAAACTCTATTTATACTCTATTTTACTTCAAATTAGGGGTTAGACGTTGTTAGACATTATTAGACATTGTTACACACCAATACATACATACACATACAGCCCTTGAAGAGGGAAAAGCAAGGAGAAGAAGAAGAAGAAGACCAAGGATTTCCATGGCCTCCTCCATCAACTACTTGCCGATCTCCACTTCTATGGCAGCCTAGACAAAGATCTAGGGTTTCAATGAAGCCCTAGTCGAGTAATAGGGAGTATTTTATGTTTTTATTTTAGTTTTATTATGTATGGATGACAGTCACATGTTCCGAGGATTTTTATAAATAAATCGTACTTCTATTGATTAAATCATTACTTTCAGAATTTATTCTTGTCTTAGATCTATTTTGACTGTGATGTGCTCAATGATCTATGCTTGCTGTGCTTGTTTAGATTATTTACATGTGATGGTGCTTTATTGATTTGTGCTATCAAGTATCCGAATAGTCCATGCCTAGATTAGACGAGTTATGTCACAACCCTAGTTTAGTGTGGGATAATTCGTGCTAACCGAAGATGGATTATGTTGGTGCTTGAACCATGATTATCTTCTTGTCGGAGGAATTGGGCTTGTAGCTACAATTCCCCATTATCATCCAACGTAATAAGCTAAAGTAATTCATAAATATTCCTTATTATGAAACTAGTGGTGGATTTGCAATCCTAGGTTCCTTTAAACATTATTTAAAAACACTTTTAATTGCTTTCGTAGTTTAGATTTATTTTTATTGTTATTAGTTTAATTAAATCCAAATCAAATCCGTTTTTCTTAATTAATTAGACTTAGGTTTTAAAATTAAGAGCTGTAGTAATCAATCTCTGTGGGTTCGACCTTTACTTCCACACTGCAAATCTTTTGAAAAGTAAAGAATACTTTTATATCTTGATATTGACAACATCACTATGCATTAATTAGTATAATTAGTGTATATTATGGATTAAAGGGAGGCTTAGGACTCACCCATGGAAAGGTGTTCGGTGAAGAACATAGTTGAAAAGTCCCAAGTGAGGTGGGATAGGAAATAAAGTGGGACCCAGTGAAGGGTCGGATAAAATAAAGTGCATTAAATGATTAGGTGCATTCCTATTTGATTAATTTGATATATGTGTTTAAATGTTTTCATATTATATTGTTTAATATGTTAACCTTTAATATCACTTTAGATACTTGCATAAGGATATAAATGAAAAAGACTCATAATAAGTAGGCGTGATATCAACTTCACAAAATATTTAGGAGCACGTGTGGGACCCATAAGGGACTTAGATAAACACCCATTTAGATAATTGAGATGATTAGGCAGTTAAAGAAATGTTTGGGGTTCTCATAATAGGAGCTTAGAAAATTTTGGGGTATAAGTGAAAAGAGGGGAAAATTGAGATGGTAACACCTTATGCTTGTGCATGAGGTTATGTGGCAAGATAGGATGACTCTCATTAACCAAAGGAAAACAGATTAGAAGAGAAAAAGAGTGGCGCCGAGAGAGAAGAGAAGCTCTGACACCGTTCTGTCGCTGTGCCGTAGCCGTCATTCGTCCAATTCGTGAATCGAAGCCATATTCGGACTCGTGGACGTGAGATGGTCATTTCCATGTCTTTCTTTTCTGTATGAATCATCAAATTTTTGTGACCCGTGTTAATTAATGATTCGCACGGTTTACCGAATTCATGTGAGATTTACTCCAAAGTGAGAATTGGGTTAGTCTTTGGTGAAATTCTGCATATCTTGGCTTAAATTGGGTATAATTTGTGTAAGGTGAATTTTCTAACCAAAAGCTTGATGTGGTTTATGTCATATGCTTCAATTACTAGCTGGAGATCATTAATTTTGGAATTGGTAGTATAATTTGTGTTAGAATTGGCCATTGCATGTTAACTAAGTGAGAAATCAGCATGCTTATATGGTTATGTGCTTATGTGTTTTAAGTGGTCAATGAATAATTGGCAGTAATGGTTCATTGTTGGGAGTAATAAGGAAGGAGAAGAGGAAGAATCTGAAAAATACGAAAGTCCAAAGAATAGAAGTGACCACTCAGCCAAAGAAATGGTCTTCCGGTCTGAATGAACCATTAACCCATGAATTTTGCGACTACGTATGCCATTGTGCTCAAAATTGTTGCATTATACATGTCAACGTCATTTAAGCACGTTAGTTTAATCACTAAGCATAATGCTTAAGAAAATCATTTTCCTATTTCTATTGTGGTACATAACAATCACTGCAGGTTCGGAGCAAGGCTCGGAAAGGAAGTGACGTGTGCCTTGGGAATTGGAGATTTGGGACTGAGTTGTTTTGTTCTTGATTTTGTCGACATGTAAAGTATTGGCAAGAAAACTTGTAGAAGTGAAATCGTGTAATACGATAACGTTTGTAATGTGTCTAATCCGTAGGATCTTTAACTTTGTTAACTTTTGAAAGTAAAATCTTGAAAATTATGTGGTTCTAGAACGTGTAGTGTTTCCAATTTAGTAAATCACGACTTGTAATATTGTAAATTGGTTACCTTGATAACGTAGGAATGTTTTTCACAAGTTTATGATATTTACATTGAAGTTTGGAAATGTTTAGATTTCAGTTTGTGCCTTAGAATCTGCATAAAATGGCTTGCTAGAGTGCTGCAGAACATTCTACTAGTGTAAACCAGTCGACTGGGTCGGGCGTTTAGTCTACAGGACCACCCCTTCCATAGGTTTAAACTCTCTGTAATTGAGCATTTAGTTGATCGGACCAATGATCAGTCGACCGGACCCCTCCAAGTTCAGTTGACCGGACCAGGCAGTCTACTGGACCAGGGAATTATCAGAAATCAGCTCTTGGTAATTTTGCATTTTCAGTCGACTGGATCTGGTTCTTCAAATAAAGATGTTTTTGCTAAGTATTTAATAAAATTTATCTTGAAGCAATCGTTAATAATGGATGTTTTAAGGTGGATAATCATTTATTACACAGTTCTAATCTGCTTGGGGCGGGTTGGGGTGTGACAATTTTTTATACCAGAGTAATAGGCTAGAGCCTTTAGAGACGAGAGACGTACGATGCGTAGTGACAAGCGGGGGTATTTGTAAAATACAACTACGCTAAAAGAAGGAAAATTGCTGATTTAGTTTACAACTCCCTAACATATCTGCGAGTTGTGTTACAATGCCAGCTTTTATACAATGTGATAAATCTATGATAAGTTTTTGTATTAGCTGATGTTTTGTACAGATATCCTGTTGTACTGTGTGCAGGAACGAATAACAGGATAAAAGGAAAGCTTGATTATAAGCAAGACAACTCAAAGATGAAAAATGAAGTTCGAGCGATCGAAGGAGTTTCAAGCGATCAAGCTTTCGATCGATCTAAGGCAATTCAAGCGCTCGAGTAATTTGAAAGTTCAAGCGATCGAATGGAGTTCGATCGATCGAACATGCCTTTTATCATAAACTTACGCGCACACAGCAGAGATGTATTTTTACAACCCTACATTAGGTTTCTTCTATATATACTCGTTGTAAACACGTCCATAAGGATGCCCACTTTGAGTTTTGACAGTTTATAGAGAGAAAAGAGATTTTGCTTGTTTTTGTAGTTTAAAACTTTGATATTTCTTGGTTTTCTTGGAGATTTTAGCTTTCAATACAAGTTTCTGTTCATTTAGATTTCGTGTTATCATTTATTTATATTCTGCTAGTAGTTTTTCATAGTATAAGCAATAGTAATCATAGTATTGCATGTTAATTTAGCATTAATTCATAATTTTTATAGTTTGCATGTGTAAAACTCAACCAAACGCAGCCTTAATGAACTTTTATGTTAAAAATAAATCTGCAGTACTCTAGACCATGTCTGAGTAGTCCCAGAGTTGGGAGATCACGATGAAACAGTGATCTCCAGCCTCTACCATGCAGCAGATTAAAACCGGCGTTCGATCGATCGAAGTTAGTCCGATCGATCAAACCAAAGATACAGTCAAGCGATCGAAGACATTTCAATCGATTGAGGGATAATGATGTTCGATCGATCGAAAGCGTGTCGATAGATCAAACACTCAAAATCTTGAGTTGGTTCTTTGCAGTATTCCTAGACTTTCTATTTTCGAGATTTGTTATCAAACTGTCCCCATATGCTCAGTTTGTCAACACAGGTTCTTAACTTTAAGTCTTAAGGCATTTTTCTGCAATAACTTTTGCAAACAACTTCGAATGCTTACACCATTTAGAGTGCGAGTCTTAACTATTGTTTTAAACCGCCTTCTTGTATTTTTAAATCAACTGTAGAGAGATGTACTCCATAGAGCTTCAATGTAACTGCATGGTAGATGGTTAGATCACTGTGGATTCGTGTGATCCCAACGTTCCCCTTCTATAAAAAAAAAAAAAAACAACCGTTTTTAAATATCACTTTAGTTAAGTAGTTAATCACTAGCTTAATTTAGTTGCTTCATCTAGTAGCAGCAGTTTGTGAAACTTTGTGTTCTACACCCTTTTTAAATATTGAATTTTTAGTTTCTTTTAGAGTTTAATCTAAGTAACTAGTTTGAAAACCTTCTCTGTGGGATTGACTTGGTTTTATCTAGTACTACTTGCACGTCTACCTACACTTGGGTATTGCACACAAGAGCACACAAAATAGTTTCGTATCACGTAGCGTGCACATAACGACACGTAGCTACATGCACATGCATACACGTTTACTTAGCATGCTTTTAACGTTAATTAGCATGCCATGGAATTATTTAAAGTAACATGTGTATGTGTGTGTGTAATAATGTGGATGCCAGGCATTATGTCTTGACATGACACCTCAAATCGAATGGAACGAGTTGAAAGGGCTATTGAAGAGTTAGTCCAAGTGTTTGAGACACGGGTGATTGAGGAAAGATCAGTGAAATCGAATCTAAACCCAAGGGAGGAAGTTGTTACCATATCAAAATTCCACAGTCAAAAGTCAACAATATTCCGTAGGGAAGCCGATCGAATGAAAGTGAATTTCTGGATTTCTGATATGGAGAAAATTTTCAGAGTATTGCTGTGTATAGAAGAGCAGAAAGTGTTGTTTACGGCTGATACGTAAAAGGATGAAGCACAATATTGGTGGCGTACTAAGCTGGGCCCAGTTCAACCGACTACTTGGGAACAATTCTTGGAGATATTTAATGCGCATTATTTTCCCGAGTCTTTCCACGATCAGAAAGTGCAAGAGTTTATGGAATTGGTGCAAGGAGGAATGACAGTTAGAGAATACTCAACACAGTTTACAAGTTTGGCAATGTATGCCGGGATATTGTAACAACCGAGAAGGTAAAGATGAGAAAATTTGTAGCTGGACTTTGGAATGATATTCGAGGACGAGTGACAGTATTACGGTCTCAAACTTACACCGGGGAACTAGATATTGCTTTCATTGCTGAAAGGGATCTTGGGTATACTTCAAGTATGCAACCATCACCAAATCAACAAAACAAGAGGGCTGGATCAAGTCAGTTCAGTGGTCAATGGAGTGCAAAAAGGCAGAGTTTGAGAGGGTCATCAGCTCGTGGTGGCAGTGGTTCCTGTAGAAATTAGTCGGGGTATCAAACTTGTCAGAAATTTCATTGGGGACAATACAATCAACTTCCAAACCCAATCACCTGTAACATTTGCCAACAACCGGGACACATGGCGAGAAATCACCCGAATCAGAACATAGATATGAGAGGTCGATGCTTTACCTACAAGGAGTTGGAACATCAGGCTAAGGATTGTCCTATTAGACGCCAAGGAGCTTCAGGTTTTGGATCTTCTATGGACAGTACTATTGTACTGAGAACTACTCAACCTCCGAGGAGGGAGCAACGGGAGGCAATATCATTTCAACTCAAACCAGGAGAGACTGCTTTTGCCGACACTATTGTCTTAGGTATGTTTCCCATTTGCTCACACCTAGCAAATGTACTTATAAATTCGGGATCCATGCACTCATTCGTGTCATACCACTTTGGTAAACATCTAGACAAACCATTAGAGTTCCTAAACTATGATTTATATGTTGCAATACCATTAGGGGCTCCATTGGTTAGTTAAGGGTTGCTTAGAAAATGTGAGATAAATATAAATTGTAAAGGATTAACCGTGGATTTGGTACCGTTAGTTATTCAGCATTTTGATGTTATATTGGGTATGGATTGGTTAGCAGCTAATCATGCGAACATCAATTGTAACAATACAGGGGTAGTGTTCCGTATTCCAAATCAAGATGTATTTTATTGTCAAGGCAAGGGTGTTGTATCACCGCCGTACATCGTGTCAGCTATTAAAGCATGTCGATTGTTAAAAATGAGTTGTCCTAGGTTCTTATGTGGCATATTTGACACTAGAGGTTTTGATTTAAAACTTGAATATAATTCAGTAGTTAGAGAATTTTCAGATGTATTTCTAGAGGAGTTTCCTAGTGTGTTGATTGATCGAGAAATTGAGTTTGGTATTGATGTTATGCCGAGAACACAACCTATTTCACAAGCACTGTATCGTATGGCACCAGTGGAATTGAAAGAGTTAAAGATTCAATTGCAAGAGTTACTAGACAAGGGTTTCATTTGACCTAGTGCATACCCGTGGGGTGCACCTGTGTTATTTGTGAAGAAGAAGTATGGGACCATGCGTATGAGCATTGATTATCGGGAAACCAATAAGGTAACAATTAAGAACAAATATCCCTTGCCACATATCGATGACTTGAGGTCAGGGTATCATCATCTGAAAGTTAAAACTAATGATGTAGAGAAGACCACCTTTAGGACTCACTACGGGCACTATGAATTTTTAGTGATGCCGTTTGGGGTTACTAATGCACTAGCTGCCTTTATTGATTTGATGAATAGAGTTTTCAAATCTTATTTAGATGAGTTTTATTATATTCATTGATGATATTCTCATTTATTCCAAGAGTCCAGAGGAGCATAAACAACACTTGAGATTAGTTTTGCAGCGACTTCGAGAGAAACAATTGTTTGGAAAATTAAAGAAAAGTGAGTTTTGGTTTACTAGTGTCACGTTCTTAGGGCATGTGATCTCTAAAGAGGGCATTTCCGTTGATCCACAGAAGATTGAAGCCGTTATGACTTGGTTAAGGCCGACGAACATGTCAGAGATTCGAAGTTTCTTAGGATTAGCCGAATATTATAGAAGATCCATTAAAGATTTCTCTAAAATTGCAACTCCAATGACAAAGTTGATGAGAAAGGATGTACCATTTGAGTGGAATAAAGAATGTAAAGATAGTTTTCTAGCATTGAAGAAAAAGTTGACAACGGCACCGATACTTGCAATTCCGACAAGTATTAGGAATTTTAAAATTTATTTTGACACTTCTCATCAAGGTTTGGGATGTGTGCTAACACAAGATGACAAGGTAATAGCCTATGCTTTAAGGCAGTTATGACCTCACGAGAAGAACTATCCGACACATGACTTGGAGTTAGCGGCGGTAATCTTTGCTTTGAAAATTTGGAGGCATTACTTATATGGGGAGACATGTAAAATCTTCACCGAACATAAGAGCTTAAAATACTTATTCAATCAGAGGGACCTTAACATGAGACAAAGAAGGTGGTTGGAACTTATGAAAGACTATGATTTGAAGATTTAATATCACCCAGGAAAAGCAAATGTGATCGCAGATGCCTTAAGCCGGAAGTCGTCAGAAAACTTAACATATACCTTGACGGGACAAGAAGAGTTGGTAAGGGAATTTGAACAATTAAAACTTGAAGTGATTCCTAGAATTGAAGGTGGTTTGATGGCTGCGATTGTTGCACAATCGAGTCTAATTGGTAAGATATAGTCAAATTAGCTTTTAGACCTAGAATTCAAGAAGATTATGGATGAGTTACTTAAGGGTAAGAGACCAGAATTTAGTTTCCATTAGGGTATTCTGAAGTGTTTTAACAGCTTATGTGTCCCCAAGATTTGAAATTTGAGAAACTAAGTTATGGAAGAAGCTCACAATACCAGATACTCAGTGCATCCGGGTAGCACCAAAATGTACTGAGACCTACGAGAGATTTATTGGTGGAGTGGTATGAAGCGGGAAGTAACAGAATTTGTTTCTAATATATGACATGTCAAAAGGTAAAAATGGATCATCAACAACCTGGAGGAGAACTACACCCTCTAGAGATACCGGAGTGGAAATGGGAGCATATCACAATGGATTTTGTTTCAGGATTTCCAAAGTCTTATAAGTCGAATGATAGCATTTGGGTCATTGTTGACCGGTTGACTAAGTCAGCCCAGTTTCTACCAATCAAGACCAATGATCCATCAAAACTTATAGAAATTTATACCAGAGAGATTGTTAAACTTCATGGGGCACCAGTGTCGATAGTGTCAGACCGTGATACTCGATTTGTGTCTAGATTTTGGGAGAGTTTGCAGAGAGCTATGGGAACAACTTTACATTTTAGCATTGTTTTTCATCCCCAGACCGATGGTCAGTCTGAAAGGGTAATTCAGATTTTGGAGGATGTATGTGTTATGGATTTCCAAGCTGATTGGAAAACTCATCTACCATTAATTGAATTTTCTTAACACAACAACTTTTAAACTACTATTGGAATGGCACCTTATGAGGCATTGTACGAAAAAAAGTGTAGATCGCCTGTTTGTTAGACAGAAGTTGGTGAGAAACAGTTACTGGGACCAGAAATAGTTCAAATCACTACTAACAAGATTCGATTAATTAAATAGCGATTACAAACGGCTCAGAATCGTTATAAAAGCTATGCGGATATGGGTAGAAGACCGTTAGACTTTAAGGTAGGTGAATATGTGTTTTTGAAAGTGTCGCCTTCGACAGGCATAGCACAATTTGGGTAAGCAAGGTAAACTCAGCCCGAGTTATGTTGGACCGTATTTAATTTTAAATCGAGTTAGACAGTTAGCTTACCGGTTGGAATTGCCACAAGAGTTGGTGAATGTTCATAATGTGTTCCACGTGTCAATACTTCAACATTATGTACCAGATCCGAGACATGTCATTATTCCAGAGCCATTGGAGATTCGAGAGGATATGAAAAAGATGTCAACATTGGACATGTCAACATTAGATACTTGCATAAGGGTATAAATGAAAAAGATTCATAATAAGTAGGCACGACAGCAACTTCACAAAATATTTGGGAGCACGTGTGGGACCCATGAGACTTAAACAAACACCCATTTAGATAATTGAGATGATTAGGTAGTTAAAGAAATATTTGGGATTTTCTCATAATAGGAACTTAGAAAATTCCGGGGATGTAAGTGAAAAGGGGAGAAAATTGAGGTGGTAACACATCATGCTTGTGCATAAGGTTATGTGGCAAGAGAGGATGACTCTCATTAACCAAAGGAAAACAGATTGGAAGAGAGAGAGAGAGAGAGTGGTGCCGAGAGATAATAGAGAGCAGAAAAGCTCTAACGTCGTTCCGTTGCCGTGCCGTTGCTGGCGTTCATCCAATTCTAAAACCGAAGCCATATTCGGATTTGTGGAGGTGAGATGGTCATTTCCATGTCTTTCTTTTCTATATTAATCGTCAAATTTTCGTGACCCATGTTCATCGATGACGCGCGCGATTTACCGAATTCATGTAGGATTTACTCCAGAGTGAGAATTAGGTTAGGCTTTGGTGAAATTCTGCATATCTTGGCTTAAATTGGGTATAATTTGTGTAAGGTGAGTTTTCTAACCAAAAGGTTGATGTGGTTTATGTTATATGCTTTAATTATTAGTTGGAGATCATTAATTTTGGAATTGGTAGTTTAATTTATGTTAGAATTGGCCCTTGCATGTTAACTAAGTGAGAAATCATCATGCTTATATGGTTACGTGCTTATGTGTTTTAAGTGGTCAATAAATAATTGGGAGTAATGGTTCATTGTTGGGAGTAATAAGGAAGGAGAAGAGGAAGAATCTGAAAAATACGAAAGTCCAAGGAATAGAAGTGATCGTTCGGTCAAGGAAGTGGTCTTTCGGTCTGAATGAACCATTAACCCATGAATTCTGCGACTACGTATGCTTATGTGCTCAAAATTGTTGCATTATACATGTCCACATCATTTAAGCACATTAGTTTATTCACTAAGTATAATGCTTAAGAAAACTATTTTCCTATTTTTGTTGTGGTACATAACCACCACTGCAGGTTCGAAGCAAGGCTCGAAAAGGAGGTGACGTGTGCGTTGGGAATTGGAGATTTGGGACTGAGTTGTTTTGTTCTTGGTTTTGTCGACATGTGAAGTATTGGCAAGAAAACTTGTAGAAGTGAACTCGTGTAATACGATAACGTTTGTAATGTGTCTAATCCATAGGATCTTTAACTTTGTTAACTTTAAAAGTAAAATCTTGTAAATTATGTGGTTCTAGAATGTGTAGTGTTGCCAATTTAGTAAATCACGACTTGTAATCTTGTAAATTGGTTAGCTTGACAACTTGGGAATGTTTTTGAAAAGTTTATGATGCTTACATTAAAGTTTGGAAATGTTTAGATTTCAGTTTGTGCCTTATAATCTGCATAAAATGGCTTGCTAGAGTGCTACATAACATTCTGCTGGTGTAAACCAGTTGACTGGGTCGGACGTTTAGTCGACTGGACCACCCCTTACACAAGTTTGAACTCTTTGTAATTGAGCATTCAGTTGACCGGATCAATGATCAGTCGACCGAACCCCTCCAAGTTCAGTCGACCGAACTAGGCAGTAGACTGGACTAGGGAATTCTCATAAATCAGTTCTCGGCAATTTTGCATTTTCAGTCGACTGGGTCCCCGATCAGTCGATTGGATCTGGTTGTTAAAATATAAAAAAAATTGCTAAGTATTTAATGGAATTTTTCTTGAAACACATGTTAATAATGGATGTTTTAAGGTGGATAATCCTTTGTTACACGGTCCTAATCCGCTTGGGGGCGGGTTGGGGTGTGACAGCCACCCTGTGAACAATATATACAAACTTATTCATTCACTTAGAATGGATTAATTCATCCAATTTCCATAGTTCATGTACATATATATAGTCAGTGTTAGTGTATAAGAGAGTACAAACATTAGTAGGGTTGTCATATCATCATATTTGAAGTGCTTCTATAGGAAAGTGAAAGAATACCGTTGTATCCTGCAAGATGATTGCCACAAACCATGACCACCAGTGCTGGGCAAAATCATCCTAAGGACAGAAAACCCAATTATCCCCTCATTCTATATATTTTTTCTTCATTTGCTTCTGTACCAGGTTCATATTTATTTTGGTCTATTTATTGTTGTTTTGTTGGTTCTGATTAGGGCTATTTTACGAATGGAACAAATCAAAAATAATTGTTCGAAAAAAAATTCTGAAATTTTCGGAATAAAGTTTAGCTTTCCGATGTCAATTCCAAAATTTAGGAATTCTTGTATTATGTTCCGATTATGAATTTTCGGAAATATAAAATTTTCAGAATTTTTCAGAAATTCTCGAAATCGGAATTGTTAGGATTTTTTCTGAATTTTCAGGCAAAAAAAAAATCAGCATATCATTGTTTCAAATTTTGATTAGTAGATTTTTGGTAAATTTTGATTTTGGGACAAAAGTTTTTAAAATTATAATCAAACCCCCATTTTGATATAGAATATATATGTAAACATATATCATTTAAAAAAAAAGGTTTTGAAAAATGTCAAAAATTTTGCATCGGAAAATGCATCTTCGGAATTTTTCCGAAAATTTGGATCAAAAACTTAGAATTTTGGAAACTTCCAAATTCATTCTGATTCCAATCGAATTTTGCACCCCTAATTATGATTTAAAAGTATATATGTATTCTACTATATTGTATAATATCCACAAACACATACAGACTGTTGCCTCATCCAAAATGTAACAATGAGGACATACATTGAAGTTCTTAATCGAACTCTAGAAGATTCGACCCTTTCTTTTTCTTTCTTGAGGCCTATAAACCGTATATAAGATCCGAATATGGGAGAGATTTTTAGATACCTTGAGATAGAATGCCGACGTGGAACTCTTTAGCCAATATAAATAACTTATTTGGATGGAGCTGATCATAAGAAGTCGGGTCCTGTTATTTGTGGATCCACCCAAGGACTCATTTTCAATTGCTAGAGGATACCATGTAGCCATCAACTTACCATGTGGTACCTTCAAAATGATATAAAATTTCTCAGAATACTGGTAACACAAAATTGTGGGCTTATCATATTCTCTTCAAAAGCTTGCCAAAAAAGAGGCAACTGATTTCATTTTCAGCCTCGTTTTTTCTTTTATTTTTTTTTCTTTTGGCGTAAATTAATTAGGGTTCATTTTGTAATGTTGTAGTTTTGGTTTTTGATTTTTGTTTTCTATTTTTTTTTTAATGAGTTCTCGATACTACTCATCAATCTTGAGAACAAAAATCGAAAATAAAAAACCGTAACGTTACACAACCGTTCTAGGGTATGTTTGATAAACCTAATAAGTGCTGAAAATGAAAGATTCAGCACTTATTCTTTTTCAGTGCGTTTGATAATATACCATTTAATTGAAAAAGTAGCAAAAAAATCACTGAAAACTTTAAGTGAAAATTTTTTACTGAAAATAATCACTGAATGCATTCTATTTCAATAGTTGAAGCACTGTTTTCAGTATTACAAATTCAATCACTTAAAATTTTCAGTACTTAAAATTCAGCACTTAATTTTCAATTTTATCAAACGCACCGTTAGTGAAATTGATTTTACCAAATAGTTACGCCAATGTCTAACATGAATTTGTTCGGTATTGTCTTGGCATGTGCATGTATTCGTTTGGTTTTACTGCCTGTATACTGACTCCATAAGAAAATAAACGAACAAAAAAATTAAATACTAAATTAATTAAAACCTAAAATAAGTCTTTGGAATCATCTTCCCCTTGTCTGTGAGCTTGGAAACAAAATTGTTCTTATTTCCGTTGGTTAAACCTCTGATATATATATATATACAACAAAGTGAAAGAAAAATAAAAAAAAAAAAAATCATTTTTTTATTGAGTAATGTTAGGGATACCTAAAAAATGCCTTGTTTGTTTCGTACAACTAAATGTGGGATAGAGGGGAATTGGACTAATAGTCCATTTTAATTGAATAGTCTAGCCATTAGTGCGGCCATTCTGCTCGAGACTAATAGTCTATTTTAAAAGAATAGTCCCCCATATGGAGAACTAAGTTGTACCATAGGGGATGTAATTTTACTAGTCCCGGGACTATTAATTAAAATGGACTAATTGTCCAATCCTCTCCCTGACATCCAAACAAATTATAAAAATATTTTTTAGTTACCAAATAAGAGTATTTTTAGGGCCTGTTTGGTTGCACAAATTGTCCCATTTTTTAAATCATTCTATTTTGAATTAGTTCATTTGAAATTTGTCTATTCGTAAATGATTTAATTCTAATTCATGTGTCTGTTTGGTTGGCCAAAGAAAAAACTATTTCATTTCAAATTATCTAATTTAAGGGTGTTTGGTAGCAACAATTAAAATTGAAAAATATCCAATTTAAACACTATGCTCAACTCTTTTTTAGTTTTTATGGTGTGAAACTATAAAAAACTATTCTTATTTATTTTAGGGGTATTATTTTGGCCTCTCTTTTTTTTTTTTTCAATGCAACCAAGTTATCAACTAGCTATATATTAGGACTATGGTCCTACCCTGGTAGCAAAAGTCCACCATCCCCACCCAAGTGGCGAGTGTTCAAATTCCCCCTCCCTCATGTATAAAAAAAAAAAACACTAGCTACATATTAATAACACATCAAGGTCATACATATCATAAATGAGAAAAACACAAAAACTCAAACAACCCAATTAGAATAAAAGTAAATATCATGCCATCCCGATTACAAAAACAGAACTAGAGGTACGAACAAATAAGTAAAGAACAACAGTTTTCCTAAAAAAAAAAAAGAAAGAAGAAAGAACAATAGTTTCAAATATCCAATTAGAAATTAAAAAAAAAAAAAACAAAATATAATGATATAGCTAAGCCACAAATTCAGTCCACATGTTCTGAGCAATAGAATCTCGTATTCTTTTTACCTCTCGATCTTGTCTTCTAGCTGGCCGTTGCACATTTACCAATCCTTGTGATCGAGTCTCTGACTGTGTTTCATTTAGTACTTCACGATTGTATTCTACATAAGCCCAACCATAACCACCAGTTTCAACACAAAGTGCAATTACTAAGTTCGCTTGAGTGGTAATTGGATAATGTGAATATACCTTCAGGCTCTTTGATATTCTTTTCCCTTGCCACTCCTAAAAGACACGCCCATCTACAGCTGACCCCCTCCCAACCTAATAAAACATATAGGAACAAGAAATAGATCCCCTCCTAAACATTGTTTTTAACAATAAGAACATTTTTTCTATAACTCAAACTGAGTAGTTCAAAAGTTAGTCGTCAAGAAAGAATCATAACAATTTATACCAAAACTTACAAACTTAAGCGAAAGGACAACATCGAGTACGAACCAATTAGATTAACACATCCCAATAACAAATAAAAGAACTAGACTACGACATTATTTTAAACTAGTTTACCTTAAAATAAGGATAATATGTAGAGTCTCTTAGAATTTCCATTGGAGTAGTTATCTGAGAAAGTCGAATACACATTTCGTGATGGCACCCACTCTGCCTTACTCTTACGTGTTTGTGTTGTATCTTGCGAAGTTGACATTTTGTGCTAGTATATCATGTAAAGCAATAAGACGACGAGTGCAAAATAAAGGGACACATTTAATACATAAGTCATAGCTTAATTATGATGAAAAATAATCAAAAATCAAGTTAAATACAATTCAAAACATATGCCAATACCAACCTAGAAGCAAACACAAACAATAAGCCAAATTGGTAGCATAGACCATAAACTGATTAATCAAAGAAAAATGCAACATCAATCAAAATGAAACAAAACCCAATAAATATTCAAAATGCAACAAACCCAATAATTATTCAGTTCACAAAAGCTTATCTTATGAACAGTTACTATTTGCTTTATTGTTCATCTCTTAGATATCCCCTTAGGAGGAGGGTCCCAAATTTAGTTCCAACTACTCAATAAGTCAACATACATTAAGAATTCAAATGCTTACTAGTTGTTATGTCATTTTAATTGATTTATTCCAGCTGTTTATCTTTGAATCCGATTATTAATTTAATCTATATAGATTGCCAAAATGAAGAAATTGATCTAAAGCAATACTTTTATTAATTTAATCTAACTGCCAAAATGAAGAAATGTAACAGTGATTATATATGAAATGTTAGTTAATAAGACCCCCAAAAGAGTGGAAGGATCAATATCACAAAGCCCCATTGGTGATAACTTAGGTCAATTATAATTCTACTAATAGAAGAGCACATACCCAGAAAATGTACATGGACAGACTGTTGAAGGAGCAGAAATTCAATTATATCACACTAAAATTTGATTAAGTTTGTCAAGAAAATGAACCACACAGCAAGAAATTACCTAAGCTCTTCAATTTTTAGGCACTAAAAATAGTGTTAACATAGTCTCAATAACACTGTAAAGTAGTAATACAATCAAGACTTCCTAAGAGTGTCTACTTACATGGAAAAAGCAAGAAAGAGGGGGAAAAGAAGACAACAGTGATGAACCCAGAGAGCTATGATATACAATATATATATATATAGTCACATATATACAAATTTATAGAATTGTGGAAAGAAATTGAAAGATGGGGAAGAAAAGTACCAGTGATGACTATGATTATACACAATTTCATTATATATATATATTGCATATTTTTATTTTCAGAAACCCAGATTCAGAAATTCAGAAACCTAGATAAAATTCAACTTTACTCATTATTGCATTTTCTTCAAACTGTGTAAAGCAGATCGGACAATATATACATACACATACACATACACATAGCCGTATATATACATATATATATATATATAGAGAGAGAGAGAGAGAGGCAGAGGACAGATATATATATAGTGTGTGTGTGTGTGTGTGTGTATAGAGAGAGAGATAGAGACTCACCCTGTAGCAGTCGAAGAAGATGATGATCGGGAGCGACGACAGACGGGAGGGATGATCGTGTGAGAATAGCCCAATTTTAGAATGACTTCATTTTAGGTTTTGGCTAAAATTACCCAATTTTCATTTTGTGTAATAAGCCTAAATTTGTTCATTTTTGTAATTGGTTAATTTTGATATCCAAACACTCATAAATGGGCCAATATATAAATGAACCCATTAAAAATGATTCAATTTGTAATTTTGTGTACAACCAAACAGGCTCTTAGTGATCCACCTCAACCAGTGTACTTTTTAGGTGTTAATTTTAGGAGTAAAGATTGGGACACACCAAAAAATACAACCTTTGGGACACAACCCAAAATATGTGTCTATATCTCTCCTATGATGTCACTAGACCCCACAGTGACACAAGAAAGAGATAGACACATCTCTTAGGATGTGTCCAAAAAGTTGTCTTTGGATGTGTCCCAAGTATTACCCAAATTTTAGATATACGTAGCATTATTCTTTTTTATATGGAAAAATTAGTGAAAAATCTCTCAAAGTGACTCTTAAGAGTTTAGGGTCCAAAAGATTTCTTCGTTTATTAAAAAGTCTCCGTAGTTGAAACTTATATTTAGTAAACATCCCTAGACTAAATATTTAATTTCTCTCTCTCTCTCTCTCTCTCTCTCTCTCTCTCTCTCTCTCTCTCTCTCTCTCAGATTTGGGTCTACGTTCACTACGATCGATCTGCCACTACCACCACAGAGCCACCGCCATATACCACTAACCACTATGATCGCGAGCCATTGCCAACCACCACCACTACCGCCATTGTTGCAACCACCACATCTGGCCATCTCCGACGAGCTCGAACCAGATCTAGCAATATCTGACGAGCTCGAACCAGATCTCGCCATCTCCGACGAGCTCGAACCAAATCAGGCCATCTCCACGTTAGTTGCAAGTTTTACAAATATTAAGTGAAATTTCATTTTTTTTTCTGTATCAAGTGAAAGTTCACTTAACTTTTGCTATAACAAATGAAATTTCACTTGTTTTTTTTAGTTGCCGGAGGTGGTGGGGTGATCGCCGGAGGTGGTAGGGGTGGTGGCAATGGTGGTTAGAGTTACATGATGGAGATGAGAGCATTTAAGTCTAAAAAATATGAGGAGGACTTATCCTTAATGATAGATTTAAGTTATCATTAATATTAAAAAAATTTGTACATTAATCCTTCCAATGACTGCCCCTTTCATATAATTTAAAGTACAGTTACATTTTATTGATGTAAGGAAAAAATCGCTTGATCGACCAATGAAGAATGAAGTGGAGCTTATCTATCTATGGCACCCACTTCATTTACATAAATAAAGAGGAAGTCACAACACTACATCTTCTCTCGTTTTTCTTCCTTTCTAGGCCTCTTAAGTTTTTTGTAAGTTGTAATAACAATATTTGTTTGGGTTTGAATCTGCATATTTGAGTTTATAATTAAACTTCTTCCACCAAATATCATCTAAGCACGAATACTTTTTTAACTCTTAACGAAAGGAAGCAAATAACTTATTGATCATTTTATATCTAGCTAGCTAGAAACTGCCAGAGGCAGAGACCGATCAAAGCTCCTCCGAAGACATCGTGCTCGATGATTAGGCTTATTCTTCATTACCCTAATCTCTTTCTCTCGTGCACCCACTCCACTAGTTTGTATAGATACCGGTGCACCACCTTGTGCAACTCCATCTTTGGCGGCGCTTCCATGGGCGAGTATTCTCATGATGCCTAAATAGTTCAGTGACTCAGCAATTTGATGTGCGGTCACACCTTTATTGGTCCGCGCTTCCACATCAACTCCTTTTTTGACAATCAACTCAATCACATCAGCTTGACCTGACTCCACAGCACAGTGCAATGCAGTGTAACCATCGTCATCTCTAGCATCAACATCAACACCTTTCTCAATTAGAGCTCTTGCAACATCAATTCGTCCCTTGAACGCGGCCCGATGCAACGCTGTCCAACCATTTTGGTCCTTCCCATTCATTATCGCGCCATCCTCTATAAGCCTTTGGATTGTCCTTACCTCGCCCTTTCGAGCTGCCAAACAAAGTTTGTCACCAAGTCTAAGTCCATCAAAAAGCCGAGTGTGGCCATACTCAGCGGCCATATCATACGCGGTTTTCCCATTTTTATTTCTAATATCTTTGTTCGCGCCTTTTTGGAGCAATAGCTTCACCAGATTTTCATCACCAAGGCCAGCCGCCAAATGTAATGGCGTGTCACATTCTCCAAAGTTCCGAATATCGACCTTAGCACCATTTGCCAACAATAGCCTCGCACAATCTCTCCTTCGATCCATCATGGCTAGGTGCAAAGGGGTATTTCCGTCTTTTGTAAATGCATTCACGTCAGCCCCTTTTAGTAAAAGAAGCCTCAAAACCTCCATGTGACCACCGCTAGCCGCCAGATGAATCGGGCCACACGTGGAGGACTCAGATCGGCTTGTGCTGGCTCGATGAGCCAGTAAGAGCTCTACAATCAAGGCTTCACCGGATGCAGCCGCTGCCTCAAGTGGGCTCGACCCTGACCTATTTTGGGCCTCCACATTGGGCTCAAACTCAAGAAGTAACTGAACAAGGTCGGGTCGGCTCTGAGCTATTGCTAAGTGAAGTAATGTTTGCCCATCTGGATCAACCGAATCCACGGCCTTCCAAGTCGGGTCACTCTTCTCAAGTACTTCTCTAATCTCATCCATCGACCCGTTTAAGACGAGCTGAGACAGCACTAGTGACCCGACAAACATGACCTTAATGCCACTGTCAACAAAAACTTGCTTTTTCTTTGTGGTAAACCAATCATTGGGAATCGAATCATAAGTAGTTGAAGGGTCCTTAACCGCCGCACCAGGGACCACCACGCTGTGCAGAAGGAACGAATCATCACAGTGTGGGAACGAGTCTGGAAGATCCGAATTAGGAGGGAGATGGTAAGTGATTTCTAGAGAGAGTGTTGTGAGAGGGGATATGATACCGGATTGCGGGCGGACCGTGTAACGGGCCTTGTTCACGGGTTGGATCCGAAAGGCCACAGGCATTGTGTACATTACATTACGCAATGATATCTCACCCCAACATTTGTTTCCTTGCTCAATTCTTATTGCAATTTGGTTCGATGGCTCTAAGCTTATTAGCCTATCCATTTTTTTCCTATAGTTTGTTTTTGATTCAAAAAAGGGTGTTTGTGAACTCTCTAGCTTGTTATCTTTGATTGATTCTCTTGATGGGTTTTCAAAAAAAATAATAACCCATCAAAAGAGAGAAAAGATAGGTCAAGAGAAAAAGGGGGAAATTAGTGATGTTGGTGCTAATGTAAGCGCTTGTTATCTTTGGTTGCTTTTCTTGATGGGTTTTTAAGGAAAACAAAAACCCATTAAGAGAGAGAGAGAGAGAGAGAGAGAGAGGGAAGTTGGTGGAAAAAGTGGTGTAAGGGTTAATATAAGGGAAGATCAATTTATGGCCGGCCAGAACAAGAGTGCCACATGGGGGTATAAAAAACAATGATGACTTGTTCTATTGGACGTCTGAATATTTTAATACTTCTAAAAACCAGTTGGTATAAGTTCAGAGAAATTATGTGATTTTTTGTTTTTTTTTTGGAAGTCATTTTCACTGATTTATTAAAGTATACAATACAAACCAAATTTGGGTGGTTGTAAGAATGCACACACCAAGGTGTTTGAAAACAATGAAATTATTTTATTCTGATTTTCATAGTTTGCAGCATATCGATGGAAAATGATCCAGATGCTTCTCTCTCTCTCTTTGTTTCTTTCTCTAATTGATTCTGCAAAGTACAAGAGAGTGATCTGACTTTGAGAGCATCAATATGTAAGCATGGCTTTGTTTAGGAGTTTTGTGGGGGGAGAAAAGCTCAGTGACAGCTAACAAGTTTTAGGTGGTCAAATAGGTCATTATGTTTTCTTTTAAGTGTGAAAATTTTAGGGGCAATTAGTGATAAATTCAAATTATAGAAAATATAGTAGCTTAAATGTAATTAGGAAAAGTTTTTTGAATTAAGTTCACTCCTTGATCTTTTGACAAAACTACCCTTAGCATTACTTGACACCAAGAGTTTCAAAGTTCCTGCATCTCCAACAACCACTACCATGAAATCGACTAAGCTCCGGCGACCTCGATTGAGCTCTGGCGACCTTGCCTGAGCTCGTCTGACCTCCAACGAGCACCACCACCACCACACGAAACCCCCAGCGACCACCACCACCACCACCACTACCATATGCACTAGACCTTTGCTGTGCACCACCAATGCCACACCAAACCTCTCTCAATCTCTTCATAACCAAACCACCACAACAACATAGAAATGATCATAAAACAAGTTTCTGAAAGTTAATTTATTACATCACCGAAAAAAATTGTGAAATTTTTTTAAAAAAAAGTTCTGAAATTTCACAGACTTCGTGAAATTTCACGAAACCACCACTGCCGATCACCACCATGACCTCACCTGATCGATCTCTTCACAACCAAACCACCACTTCAACATGAATGATCACAAAATAAGTTTCTGAAATTTAATTTCTCATACCAACACCGAAAAAGTTGTGAAATTTTCAAAAAAAAAAAAAAAAAAGTTATGAAATTTCACCCAAAAAAAAGAGTTCTAACAAACATTGTAAAAACTTTTTAAAAATTCGAGCATTCATATCGATCTGTAAATTATTTTTTGTATAAAATATATATTTTTACAACCTACTCAATGAGATCTATCTAACAAGTATCATAGTTGATATCAAAATCTGGAAAAAAAATGTTGAGTAACTACACTGACTTTTTTTTATATAAATTTCTCAACAAAATGTGTTAAAAAAAATTTTTAAAAAATAATAAAAAAAAACACCTCCACACCATTCCTTAGAGATGACGATGGCAGTTATTTTTGGTATTTAATACCAAATGTCACTAGAGCATTCTTAGAGATGACAGTGGTGGGTGGCTTCTCTATCACATTTCGGAGGTGAAAAACGAAGATTTCACCAATTCTGGTGAAAAATACAAAAATGGTCACAATGGTGGTGGATCTGCTCTCGGAGGTGGTGAATCTGGAATTCGTGGTGGTCACTGATGGTCGTGGCTAGTGGTCTTTGGTGATGGACATAGTCGGTGGTGGTTGTCGGCGATGACGGTGGATGGAGACGCGGCTACGACTTTCAATTTGGGTGAGCACGGAGAGGACGGTGGTAGTCGCCGGAGATGATGGTGGTAACCGGTGGTCTCACCTCTGGTTCTCGATGGTCGGTGATGGCGGTGGTTGGTGGTCCGATCTCTGATCTGTACTCTGTACTCTGTACTCTCTCTCTCTCTCTTTCTCTCTCTCTCTCTCTCTCTCGATCTCTCTCTGTGTAACTGCAAACCGGTAAGGGGGAATATGTGAAGGGTGTAATGGTCACAAATTATAGCATTATATGGGCTCAAGTACTTATGTTTATTAATATCGACTAATTATGAACTTATCCTCAAATATTTTTTCCTTGTCTCTTATAACCAAATAATTCTCCTAATTTGATATTTAATACCAAATTTCTATTAATTTTAAGTGTTTTGGAATTGGGCCAGAAACGCTTGTTTGGTCCACTAAACTTTAGGTCAAGCTTTTTAGAGGGAGTCGAGCCGAGCTTGGACCCAATTTCAAGCCCGAATTGATTTTTGAGCCAAGTTCAGGCTTGGCTCGTATAACTAAGTGTACGTCTTTGTAAATTTATAGTTTTTGTAATATACTTGTTTTGAATTTGTTAAATTGGTCTTTAATTTTTGAATTTGTTCAATTTTTTCTTGAAGTTCATGAAGCAACAAATTGGTTACTAATGTCAATTTATAATCATATTTTTTGGGGCTTAAAAAAAATAGCCAATGCTTTAATTCGAGCCAACCCAATCTCAGCCCGAATTCCACTCTAGCACATTTAGCCGAGCTCGGCCTCGGGATTTAGTAATTTATTCAGGCCGAGCTCGAGCTCACCTAGGTCCGGCTCTATTCGACCCAATCAACAGGCCTAGTACTGGACATGAAATGACTTTTATTTTTGTGTTAATATATAGACCATTTATGTGTATATAGACTCAGGTTGTGTAATTAGGATAAAATGTGAAAATCATCAATGATATACAAGGGCAGTTCGAGATTGGGTTTTTAATTGGATTTTTCATTGGAGTTCAGATTGGATTGACGTACACATACAATATTGACCGATCTATCGGGTAATAAATTGTTATATTGGATTTCCTTTTGATACCAAGACTTAATGGCTTGTTGTAATTTTTAAAACTCAACTAATGGTATAATAATTTGAGTTGAAGTAGATTGAGTGATGGTAAGAAATGTGATAAAGACAAATGTTAAGTTGCGTTAAACTACAGTTGGGCCTATATTACACATCTTTTTCAAAAAATTTAAGAAAGACTATACACATTATATACAATTTTTTTTTGTCTATACTGTAATTTTTTTCTTCTCAAAAAATGGGATGTACTGCAATACAACCTTCCCAGCCCTCTAGAGGGCCCGCCCTTGATACTACACTAGAATAAAGTTTTGGTAGAGACACCAAAAAATGTTGTAGGATGGCGCATGATAACTCTTTCGTTACAATAGATTATGGTAAAATTTTACATGTAATTCTAAATTTGCCTTCTGCCACAAAAAATGCACAAATTTTGGATACGACTATATCCGGCACACTTAGCATTTTTCAAAGATTTTTGAAGGAAAGGTTGATGATGCTGATGTCTATTGGCCAGGAACTCGTAGATTCATATTAGAGCTGTGTGAGATCTTTGTAGGAGTAAAAGATTTTTCCAAAAAAATTATTTTCTATAAATATTTGTTGAAAATCTGTCTAGCATCGGTATTGTCGTAGGAATTAGAGAATTATTAGGGTTTTTTTCTGGTTTTTTTTTTCAAAAATACTTCAATTTTCTGCTTTTGAAGAAACCTCCTTTTTTTTTTCATCTTTTGATTTTTTGAAAAAAGCTGTGACAAGTTGGTTTCTAAAAAGATTCAAACAATTTGATTTTTGATTTCTTAATAATTATTTTTTGGGGAGTCATTTTCATTGATCGATTAAAATATAGAGATGAACACAATGAAACTAGTTTATTTTGATTTTCATACTCTGCAGCATATCGATGGAAAGGATCCAGATGCTTCTCTCTCTAATTGATTATGCAAAGTACAAGAGAATGATTTGATTTTGAGAGCATCTATATGTAAGCATGGTTTTGTTTAAGAGTTTTGTGGGGGAAGAAAAGCTCAATGACAACTGATTATTTCAGAGTGTCAAACTAGGTCATTGTGTGTTCTTCTTTAAGGTAAATGAGAATTGTTATTGCCATTCCATCATTGAATTAATGCACTCCATGATATCACTCTCAGATCATGTGGTATTATGTATGCAATGCATGACATGTATGGTACCACATGTTTTAAGAGTGGTACTATGGAGTGTACTAGTTTAATGATGGAGTGACAATAACATCACCCTAAATATAAGGTTGGTACGTTTTATCCTTTGTGGTTAGGCACATTTTTATTTTACGCCCATTTTGTTCATTAGTGAACACTTAACTCCCTTGTGATTTTGGAGTAAAGTAAAACTACGAAGATTTCTTTCAAAACAGGCTAACATAAGGATTAAGTGTTAAAATTAGCTCAATATAATCTAAGTGTTAAAATTAACTCCATACAAGCAAGTTAACCCTAAAATTAGTACTACATATGTGGATTTATATAGCTACATTATTTCTACAACTGGAGTCAAGTGCTAATATTCTTTTGGCCAATTTTAGAATTTTCATCAGTTTTGAGTGAAATCTTAATAATTTCACTTTACTCCAAAACAACAGGGGGTTAAATGTTCACTTTTGAACCACAAGGGGGTAAAGTGAAAATGAGTCTAACCTCAGGATGTAAAATGTAATTAACTCTTAAATATATGTGTTGCACAGGAAATACCTTTTTTCTTGTTAATAATAGTAGAATAAGGCTATACTAGTTGTACTATTGTCACAACATATGATACAACTATTAAATTATTTCGAAACTAAATTTGGAATTCAAATTAAAAAGGCATAGCATTACTTTCAATTCTAAGACTACAAAAAGAGTTGAAGGCGTTTAAATCAATTGTTACAATAAAATTTTAAAATCAGAAGAAAATTAGTGGTTGCCATGCCAAGATTAAAACCACAATGCCTTCATTATAACTTAAGGATATATTCTGATGAAAAAAATAAAAAATAAAAAAAAAACCTTATATTGGCAAAGCATAAGAATCATAAAGTTTGTTCTTGATTGTGGTAAACTTATGTGGATTAAATGATTGCCGTGAAAATAAGGGGTGTAGATAGATATATAAATGGTTCAGATTTGATTGTTATACCACGTCAGCAAAATAATCGTTGCGATGAACATTTTCTCCATTAGAGGGACTAAGGGGGTCATGAGCCCTTCAAAATTTTGCAACAATTCTTATTTTGCCTATGAAGTTTTTGAAAATTATAGATAGTATATGTTGGCACCTACAAATAAAATTAATTTAACCACTACCCTTTTAATTTTTTAATTTTCACGAAATGGTCTAGGTAAATATACATATCGTACAACTAATTGTAACCCAACTAACCATCAATATATATTTTAGTCATGGATTTTAACAAGGTAGATCAAGATCAACTATACCCATTGAAGATTACAAGTATCAAATATCTCGACTCTTTAAAAAAAAACACCTCACAGAGGAATGCTGAAACATTGTTGGTAATGAAATTCTAACGAAAAATATGAACAACTAGATCCAAAAATTTCCCTTGGGGGCGCTGCCTCCTCCCCATTTCCTAGTGGAACGAACCTAGTGTACTCGGCACCTCAAGTGCATATTTCTGATTCGGCCCTTATTTGGAAATCTCTGTCCAAACTCAAGTCGAGCTTGAACATGCCTGAAATCATGCCTAACCTGCTCGATTTGCAGTCTTAATATCGAAGGGTTAAGAGTTTTACATTTGATTATCTTTAAGTTATGAAAATGCGTCAATCATGAGAAATTATCTTGTGTGACCCACAGATATATGTGATTTTCATTTCACATGAATTACATCTTAGTGGCATTCATAGTGTCTCGATCAAATCCAACTTAAAAAAAAATAAATAAATAAATAAGAGGAAGAAGAATGAAGACTTTGCGGTTCTACTAGTTCTATTACTATAGTTAGATTTGTTGACAAGTATGCATGTCATTTGCATAACTCAGCTTGGCCAAAAAACAATTGACTCTTTCTTATATGTGCGTACTATATATAAACATGCCATTTGTAGCCAGTTTTGCTTGTGAATTCTATAGTTTAGGGTTTGTCCTAGTAAAGTTTTCCCAAATTGCAAAATACGTGTCAAACTATCTTACTTGTTCTTGGATTTTGATTGTGCTATATAGTCAAACAGAAGAGCCCATCTATAGGATTATAACATCCCAGTCATGCAATAAAGAGGGCTCACTCTCTTTATTAAAGAGAGTATCTCTGTTTTGACCGTTAGATTCAGTTTTTAAACACGATCTGACAGTCAAAACAGAGATCCTCTCTTTAATAAAGAGAGGGCGCCCTCTCTGGAGAATTTTCGTATAACATCCATTCGTATGTACAAATATATCCAAGGACGGATCCAGTATAGTAATCCAGCTATGGTTGCAAGTTTAATAATTTCTAAAACAATTAAGGTGGGCGAGCAGTACCTACAGTATATTTATGAATACTACTAGAATAAATAGAGGCTTGTTATAAAAAAAAGAAGAGAGAGAGAGAATAGATAGAGACTTTTTTTTTCCAAATCCAAGGAGGGTGGTCACCCCTGCTTGCTCCCCTCCAGATCCATCCTTAAATATATCTTGTGTGCATTTGGGGTGAGAAGTATTAGTTCTAATGGTCTTTTATGCTTTTTTTTTGGTCAAATTTTTTTACTCTTTTACATCTTAACATGTGTATGCATGCATAACATATATATAGCATATATATACCTATATATAATGCATTAATTGAAAATTGTACTTGTTCTTAATTTTTCCTAAAATCTGTCTGGGAATATGCAAAAAAGGATCAGATTTAGTCCCCGCTCCTATTAAATCTTCTTCTCAAGGATAAAGAATCTGTATTAGGAATGATTTTCAAATTAAGCACAATCTCATGCACACTAAAAAAAGCATCTACTGAGCATTTGAATTTATAAAACCAGTTTACTTGTGAATTACACAATACTAAAAATGCTAAACTGACACGGTTTAAACTGTGCCTCACCAAACTGGCACAATTGTAAACCGTGCCAAATACCGGGGATTTAATTTTGGGTAGAATCCAAAAGAGGTAAGTTTTCTACGTTAAACTTTGATGTGATTGATATTATGTGCTTTTTTTTTTGGTATGGTTTAAATCGTGCCAGATTTTGGTCAAAGTACACCAGATTTCAGGAATTTGGCACACTTTTTTGGCTCGGTTCCTAATAGAACCAAAATGGTGCCACATGGCTACATTTTTGTGGTTGAATTTTGACAAGTGGTAGAGCAGATAGTCAACACATGGCCAATTTCTAGCTCGCTACATTTGACAATATTAGTACCAACTTTTTGCACTATTTTGGTACAACTAAAACCGTGCCAGTTTGTTCTGAAATTCAAAAAAATTATTTAAACTAGCACGGTTTGGGCACGGTTTTTGGCCGTGCTAGATAGTTTTTTTAAGGAAAAAAAAATCAGAATTTGGCAACATCACAGTACCAACAAAAAATAGCAATAGTACCAATATCATAACACCTGAATCACAAAACGTGTCCAGATTATTGTTTTATGTGTTGTGTGATTATAGCACCTATAATCACACAGCTACATGTGGAAATCAATTTATAATAAAATCCCAAATATAAAATATATCCATAGAAATCCAATATATAGTAAAGTCACCAACATATAGTGTATACATGAAACATAATAAATCTAAGACAATACATATAATTAATCCATAATAAAGTCACTAACAAAAAAATAAAATTAATCATGGAAATCCAACATGTAACTGCTTCATTCTTAATTAGTGTCATCGTGAGTGGGGGGAAGTAGGTCGTCGTGCCAATACAAAAATTCACCTATACCCACATCTCCCAATGTGCTACAAGAGGCTTGTTTACCACCCCAAAGCAGACAGTTGTGCACTTTGATATTGTCAAGAATAATACATTGTCATGCCCCGGAGCAACAAAACTAGAGAAAAATAAATTTCTTTTTGGGTCCTTATGGAATGACGGGTGAAAGTCACTAATTTTACTCATACCACACGGTACAAGCTAACAAACAGTAACAAGAGTCGTAATAAAATTAACAATGATACATTACAAAAGTCCTAGATATTACAATAATCAGAGTCCGCGACAGCTGGAAATATAAAAGGTTTGGAAGCAACATATGCCTAAGTACCAATTATAACAAAGTTCATCAGGAACATATAAAAAAAATATTAAATATCTAACTTCGGCTCTTCAGCTGGCGTATACGTAGTGGTCAACATAGTAGTCTTTCCCAGCATCAATGGGGCCACCCTCAATATAATCCCCTTCTGGGTAGTAGCCGTCTTTATAAGCTCTATTACATGCATTATTAGGAATAGGGTAGTTTGAACGGGGAATATACAGGCAATAACAGTCGTCAGCTTACTAAGAGCTGAGTGAATGTAAACTAACAGGGTACCAGTTGTATAACATAATAACAAGTTATGAAAGGAATAAGATATAGTGTTACAATAGTATCTCCATCTTTATTCCACCCATCGTCCTTATCGTTTGATTATTCCAAGACCGATAACCGACAGACTCTGACTGAAAAAAATAGACTCAATCGTTTAACTCATATAGATATACCATCATTTCGTCCATCGCTTTTAAGAGCATATTCACAGCTCACCGCATGTCATGGACTCTACATCAGTCCGTCCCCAATTTTTAAGAACATACCATCGCTCACCGCAATACAAGGACACAACGTTTCAAATAACAGTATATCATCATATTGCCTTTAGTGACGTCTACCAGTAATCCTAGCTCACCGGCTTTTATGAACATATCATGGATCACCTGGCTATCTTAGGACTACTTGGTCCAGCTCACTGCCTTGTAAGAGCATATGCACATCTC
This sequence comes from Hydrangea macrophylla, assembly GCA_033977485.1. Classification (NCBI taxonomy): domain Eukaryota; kingdom Viridiplantae; phylum Streptophyta; class Magnoliopsida; order Cornales; family Hydrangeaceae; genus Hydrangea; species Hydrangea macrophylla. The sequence goes on along the minus strand of CM066999.1, from coordinate 76,544,542 downwards.
ACTAACATTTAAGACCATATCATGACCAAACGTCTGCCCAGGTACAATTCCCAGAACTTATCAAACCTACCTAGGTTCCGTACAAACATGGATATATAACAAATCCCATCGTGGCCCGACTACTCTGATTAAAATGAAACGGATATAGAACTCATCATAAATGACACCTTAACTAACATTATAAAGTTAATCCATTATTCACCACCGTACTTATCTTTAGTATTGCATTATCCCTGATTATCCCAATAGTCGCATAACGAAAGTCCGAATCGAAAATCGAACGATCGAACCCTTATATAATAAACAAGAGGAACTATTGATGTTGTCAAAATCAAGTAATTTTATTAACCCTATTAAAATCGTAGTATGTTGGAATTAGGGTGTCGAGTCCATAGGGATTAATACAAGAACAACGTTTGGAAAGTTTAGAAACTAGTTATAGTGCTAAAAGAAAGATGTAAGAAGAGATGATGAAAAGGAATAAAAATGACTTTATGTCTTGCAGCGGCTTTCTGTTTGGTATTTGGAGGATAAAAGGTAAATAAATACTAGTCTAAAAAGCAATAGGTTGGGATCATCCCCCCCCCCCCCCCCCCCCCCCCCCCCCGGATCTTGGGTCACAACAAGATGAAATGGATTAATGTTTTAAGCACACTCTAAGGTAACATCTCATTGTGGCATATTATCAAACACAAGGAGTGCACCTATGTGTTAGATGAAAGGAGCTTTGAGATTTCCATAGAAGCAGATTTGAAGCTAACGTTTGACTATCAAATGGTTTCTAATCCGAATGATTTGTCCACCCTACACTAACTAATTTACTTGGTGGATGATCGGGAGAGAACAAATCCTAATTATACGCCTTAACTCACATTTGTTAGCCGTTTATATCCTGTTTTTGTATAATTTTACTTCATTTTCCACATTCTGTCAGGATTTAGAAGACAGCAATGATTCCACGCTAAATGGGATAAAAAAGTAGGAAGAAAGAAGCAGAAAAAGCCACATCGCACGCGTGGCCCACTCGCACGACCTCCCAATTACGCGCTCGTGCGGTCCGCACGCGCGATCCGTACAAAAAACCTAAAATACGTATTTTGAAGTGCTAAAGACCCCTATGTGGACGAAATTGCCTAATTACGTCCAAAAAGCAAATTATAGTAGTTTCAGTCGGATTAGGTTTACAAAAACCTTCCTAATCTCTCTACAACTATAGATATCTCATTATAAAGCTATTGGAGGGTGACACATCTTTACACATTCATTCATACATCAACTTTGAAGGCAAGAGAAAGAGAAGATCTAGCTTGAAGGTCTCTAATGGCAACCATCAACTCAATCTTCATGTTTTCATCAACCATGTGCAACTAAACTTCTATTCTAGGGTTTCAATGATACCCTAGCTATGTAAAGGGGGAATTCTATGCTTTCTTATTTTAGAATTTTATGTATTGGATAGTAATTGTATGTTGGTGGATTATTAATATATAATCAATTTTTTAATGATAATAATCAATAGTATTTTGGATCTATTCTTGTCTTAGATTTTTTCTTATGCTTATTGAACTCAATAGTCCTTGATTTTTGTGATTGATGAGAGTATTTACATACACTAGTGCTTATTTGATTGCAATGTTTATGTCTTTTATAATTCATGCCTAGAAAAGATGAGTTATGCTGCACCCTAGTTATAGGTAGATAATTCATGTGAACTGAAGATGAGTTATGCTTAAATTAAACTATTGATATATTCTTGTTGATACTATTGGGCTTGTAGCTATGATAGATCGTGACTATCCAATCATAGAACTTAAAGTAGAAAGTATAGACCCCCGATGCATAGTTAGTGGTGGATTTGCAATCCTAGATCTCATCCACTCATATTTAAAACAATCTTAAATTTTGCAATCGTTTACTTAGATTTAATCTTAATAATTTATTTTCATAAATTCCATAGCTTACTTCATAATTTAATTCGTAGTGTTAATTAAATCATCAACCAATCAAAATTCCATTTTTCTATAACTAAATAGATTTAGGTTTTCTAAATTAAAGGACAAAAATAAACAATCTCTGCAAATTTTTTAAAGTAAGGCATACTTTTTATCTTGATTCTGACGACATCAGTGGACAAATCACATATGAAGCCTACAAAAGGTAGTATTTAAAACCCAAGAGTTTGAACAATCAAAGATGCTTGACATCAAAGATAAAGACTCTAAGTTTTAAATCCCACACACAACATTTATCAAACACGTGGAGTGCAAAACACAAGGTTACATAATATTCCATATGAAATACATAAGGTAGGATTCAAAGACTAAGTTTTGATAATCAACGATGCAAGACAAATAAGATGAAGCCACTAGTTTTGAATCCTACACAAATGAACCCTAGAAATGCTATAACATTAAATCCAAGAGTTCATAATCTACAACCTAAGTAAATCTAGCTAATAAAGGAAACCATACCAATATCATCAAAGGAAAAGAGATAGAAGATATACCTAACCATTAAAACTTCAATCCAAGTTTCAAGTTTACAACAATGAAAAGAAAATGGAAGGGAACCCAAGGGGGTTCCAAAAGTGAGAGCAAAGAACCCTAAAAACTATCTCTCTCCAAAAAAATGACAACTCTTTCTATTTATATAAAACCACAAGAACGGAAAACTTGTAAATAAAAGAGGAGAAAACACAGATCGGGCGGATCGATCCCAGGCAAAACGCTGGATCGTTTCGCTATTTTTAAACGCAAGCAGAATCTTCGTCCAGGATCACGGATTGATCCGCCCTTTGATGGTGGATAGATCTGATATCAAGATTTTAGGCAGTGGCTTCCTCCAACTTTAGGGATCGATCCGCGGTGTAAGGCTGGATCGATCCGTCTATGCTGAATATGTGTCCATCCCCTTTTTATGAGATAAAAACCAAACGGAATTGGTTCTCACTTTGAACAAGTTCCCAAATCCTACAAGAAAGAGATTTTTATTAGCAATAAGTGAATATTAAATAAGATTAACAAAAGCATAATTTATCCATTAAATCTCCTAATTTAGGAGATACGTGTCCAATAAAAGTAAAATCATGAAGTCAATGGTGTAAAATTGAACACGAATCACACCCCCCAACTAGCATGTTGCTAGTCTTTTAGCAACAAAGCGGAAGACCAAGAGATTCAAGAATAACCTTGTGCACCAAATTTATTTAAAATGAATTATAAACCATTTTCGTGGGGAACACGATTGCATTAAGCACATGCAACAAGCCGTTAAACCTCTAGGTTACTCGTAGAGGCAGAGTTTTGTCTCCGGAGGGTTCTTTGAATGATACCCACAAACATTTTTTTCCTCATGATAGTTGCCCACTATCTAACACCGACACTCAACATAGTTCCAAGAATTTTCAAAAGATTTTAGCACATGACACGCAAATTTAAAAAGTTCTCAAACTATCAAGGTTATTAGATAAATTTCATTAAACTCAATCTTGGATGCGTGTATGGTGTGAAGTGCATAACTACAAATTATCAAGAAGATGGTATTGCTTTCATAATCTAGATTTTGTTCAAAATGCACTTCAACTCAATTTTCACCGATATTACACTCTAAAAATGAATCACTCAAAATAGGTAACAAACTCGAGACATGCGGGCAAACAGAGTAATGGAAATGGATACCCAAGCCATGCACATGCCAATGACAAAAAACGTAAGCGTGAAAAATGAGTAAAACTTAATCTCATGAAAGATACCATTCACCAGAGGATGTAAAATAACTCAAACCACTTGTCATGATTGTCTCAATCTCCAAATCACAAAACTTGAGGATCAATTAGGACCTTGAGGAGGTTGTAAAGTGGGAAAGTGTTATGAGGTGAAGGACAAGGGGGAAGGAAGTGAAGTGTTTGGGCATAAGTTTGGGATTTATTGGAATGTATGGATACAAATGACCACAAGAGATGAATCATCCACAAATATTCATTTGAAGCTCAAAAAGAGAAGTACAATTGACTATGAAGCTCTTTTTCTTTTCTTTTTTTTTTATTTATTATTTCATTTTTTTTTCATCATTTTTTTAGAACTTCTTTTCTTTCTTTTTCTTTGTACTCTCACAACAAGAAGATTCAATCTCTTTTACAACTTTACAAACACGATCTCATGCAAAGACATCCCAAAAATGTAATTCAAACGTGGATATGGAAGGTATACGGTTAAGTGAAGGAAGGGTATGTGTGGTTGAGGCTAGAAATGGTGGAAAGAAGGACCTACAATCATTTCATCGGACAATGTGATTCTTTGTTCTCCACTACAATGACAAGCAAGCACGAGTTTTACATTCCACAAAAGGATTTCTCTAATGAACAATCAAAGCAAGGTGATGATATTATCTACGACTTTTGTATATTTTTCAAAAAGAGAAAATTGAAATATGTAACACTTATCAATAGAGAAATGATCTAAAGCTCACGAGGGTAAATTCTCCACATATATTTTAAACGATTCCAGGTAACAATTGCAATAAACATCATCCTAACACAAGTAGTCATGTAACGTGCTCGATAATCCAAGATTTAAAATTCATGAAATTTACTAAAATCAAGATAGTTATAGAACTAATGGGATTCAACAAGTGTCACATACTAATATCGAAAGAAAACTCAAGACATGCATCATCGCTCGGCATTAGAACAGGGCAACTATACTAAAATCATTGAAAACTATTTTTTTTTTTGGAACCATCTTTTCTTTTATTAACAAACAAAATATGCTTGGAAAATTAATGGAAAGAAGAAAAGGGAATATCAACATGATGGGTGAAAATCCCGCACCCTCCAACTAGAACATTACATTGTCCCTAATGTAAATGGTTCGAAACAAGGACAAAAATGAGTAGAGATAGAGTGATATCACTAACAAAAGGAGCGATCCCCAATGAGTACAACGATGATGTTCCTGCACATGATTCACTACCAAGCACATCAAGAAAATTAAAGAAGAAAACAAAAAAAAACACCAAAACACAAAAAAAAAAATGAAGATGGAATGATTAGGAAATGATGCAGATGAATTTGAAAGTTAGAATATTGAATCGACCACTAACCCAACATGCAAAAGAGAAATAATATTCATTTAAAAGAGGTGTTCTAGAAAGTTTGGCAAAACAATCAAACTTTGCATTACTATACTATGGCTCTACTTTGATTAACATGATTTGCCCACCCTACAACTAAACTACATGAACTAAACTAAGTTAACTAAACAACATGGTGGAACACATCACATTCTCTTGGAATGAGTCAAGCATCGTAACACAAAGCATAATTATCATAATAACAAATAAGTACTAAATTACTACACTATTCAACACCTTTGATTAGAATGTCACATCCACCCTGCATTAACTATGCTATATGGTAGACAAATCAACTTTTCTTAGAATGACTCATGTGCAATAGTACACCACTTCTATTAAGCACAGTCCTGTAAGAAATCGCGAAAATCAATTACATATGCCAAAATTTTAAAGAACAATAACCAAAGGAGATACTATTACCTTCCCCACGCGAGATCAATGTGTCATCAACATCCTAAATGGAGGGTTAGCTCTTCAAGAGTAGCTAATCCTTCAAAACAAAGACAAAACAAAAAGATCAAATGCAAAATCATATATAATTAGAAACTAAATAACTTAATATTGTTTCCAATCCCTGACAAGCGCGCCATTTTGATGTTGTCAAAATCAAGTATTTTTATTAACCCTATCAAAAACGTAGTATGTTGGAAGTAGGGTGTGGAGTCCATTGGGATTGATACAATAACAACGTTTGGGAAGTTTAGAAACTAATTATAATGCTAAAAGAAAGAAGTAAGAAAAAATGATGAAAAGGAATAAAAAAGACATTGCATCTTGCGACTTTTTATTTGGTTTTTGGAGGATAAAAGGTAAATAAATACTAGTCTAAAAAGCAATAGGTTGGGATCTTTCCCCCCCATCTTGGGTTACAACAAGATGAAATGGACTAATGTTTTAAGCACACTCTAAGGTAACATCTGAATATTGATATACTATCAAACATAAGTAGTGCATCTATGTGTTAGATGAAAGGAGCTTTGAGATTCCATATAAACGGATTTGAAGCTAACGTTTGACTATCAAGGATGCATGACATACAAGATGAAGCCTCCATGGCTTCTAATCTGAATGATTTGTCCACCCTATACTAATTAATCTACTTAGTGGAAAAATCACCTATGAAGCCTTCAAAAGGTTGTATTTAAAACCCAAGAGTTTGAACAATCAAAGATGCTTGACATCAAAGATGAAGACTCTAAGTTTTAAATCCCAAACACAACATTTATCAAACACATAGAGTACAAAACACCAGGCTACATAATATTCCATATGAAATACATAAGGTAGGATTCAAAGACTAAGTTATGATAATCAAAGATGCAAGATAAATAAGATGAAGCCCCTAGTTTTGAATCCTACACAAATGAACCCTAGAAATGCTACGACATTAAATCCAAGAGTTCATGATCCACAATTGTAACACCATCCCATTTACCGGTATTTGTTAGTATATGATGTATTTTAGTATTTCTATATGCGTATATGTTAGTTGTGATCGTATGTGGATTAACTTTGATGATTGATTCTTACGAATGTTTATTCCTTAACCTTTGGATCATTAAAACAAAGGAAGGGTTGCTGAACCAAGATGCCCGGGCGCTCGGACCCTAGGAACGTTCGAGAGGCACGAGTACTCGATCTTAAAATGTGTGAAATGACTATTTTGTCTCTAGGTCTTGTAAAGTCTATTAGTACCAGGATTTCTCAGAATTTCGGGCGTAGAAACTCTGCATTTACAGAGAGCTCCTTTGAGAGAGAGATTTTGTGAGTTATACACATAAATTTACCCTCATACATGCTTTTCATTTCTTGATCAACACACATACACATGCATGGATGCTACTATAAAGTCTTGGAGTGAAGTTCACGGAGTTTAGAGGAGGATCAAGGCTTTGAGCATGCATTGAAGTGGTCTTGAAGCTCATACTTGGAGTTCTTGGAAGATCAAGCACACACACATGTTGGGTTTGTGCCCTCAAACCATTACTTTATATAGGAGATATTAACATTTTAATATATGGATATCAGCTTTACATTTTGTTATGTATGTTTCTTTCATGAGATGATTGTTATCCTTAAGTATCATAGTAAGTAATGCGTGTGTGTATGAGATACATACAAGTGAGATACGAATTGCTATTCTTTTTTTACTTAGAACATGTCACAGTGGATGATGAGACTAGGATATCTCATCGGGTTTACACTGTAGCATGATTAACTACCATTGGATGGAGTGATCAATCTCAATCACTAGAGTGTAACTCTTAGTTAATATGCTAGTGCTTATAGTGCATTGACGGACCTGAGCTTTCTTATTGACACTCAAGGCTGTCAATCAGTCGATAGGAACTCATAACTTGTATAAGGTACGTGTTCTTAATCTTGAGACGATTATGAACACAGACTGTGGATATGGCTGCTTTGACTTACCAATCAGTGAGGTCTATAGAAGATCAACACCTGGGTATATTGGGTATGTCATATTCATAGGGTTGTGAACATAAGTTGTCAAGACAGAATCTACCCTCTGTTTCAGAGTAAGCATTCCCTTGAGAATGTCACCAAGTCGATTACTGAATACTGCAGTCTTGTTGATAAGAGTTATCAACATGTTTGGTAATCATGAGAGGTGAATGGGACTCAAGGAATACAAGAAGTAATCATGATTCAAGTTGACAGTAACAGTTATCCGACTACCTGAATATGATTACGAATGCTGAAGGTAGACGGACATTAGTACAACATACAAGTCTAGTTATCGCTTCGGATATGTTCTTTTGCGTTGAAGTTCAGTTATCGTTTTATAGTAGAGTAAACGTTAACTGACCAGTTAGTTAGTTTGCTGATCAAAGAGTTTGGTCATGGTAATTAACAAACTGGTCTGAGCCAACAATAAAGAGCCTAGGAGGTCCCACTCTTAGCTCCGCCAGGATACTTGGAAAGACACTTGAGGAAGCTGTCAAGACAAGTTCGATCGATTGACGTTGTTCGATCGTTTGAAGTCATGGCAGGTTCGATCGATCGAGAATGGTTCGATCGATCGAAGGTTCGATCGATCGAAGATCTTCGATCGCTCGAAGTCTATGTCGGTTCTGGAAATCTATAAATAGGGCAGCTGCGTTCTAAAAAAAAAAAAGAAAAAGTTCGTCGTTTTGAACGTCAGAAGCTACAGAAACTGTTTTAGAGCACCAAACCTTCTCCTTCCTCTCCATTAGGGTTCCCACCAACCCTAGTCCTTCCTACGAGCATCCATAGGAGTCATAAGAGTGAAGGTCATCTAGTGGAAGCTGCTGGAAGTTAAAGAAAATTAGAATTGGGTTCAAGACACTAAGGTATAACTCTTGTCCCCTCTTGTGCGCATCTATGGAATAAACGAGTAGTAAATCCTGGGCTGCCATTAAGTTTTTATAACTTGACTTTTCCGCTACGTGTTCAAACTTTTAAATTAAACTGGTTTTTCCATCAATTGGTATCAAAGCCACGCTCGTTTGGATCTATAGATGCATTTTTGGAACACTATATTGATTTGCATGTTGATTTTAGAACTGTTTTTAAAACGGCATTGTCACAGATCTGTTTCTGCAGTGTTATCGCAACAGAATATAAATCTGTGATTGTATGGGATGCAAGGCGGGTTCGATCGATCGAACATGTTTCGATCGATCGAACATCCTCTGTACTCGAGCTATCGAACATACGTCGATCGATCGAAACCTTCTGGTGTTCGATCGATCGAATGAAGTTAGATCGATCGAGACAGATTCTTTGTCAGACTCTCTGTTTCACAGTCGTAAGGTGTTTTGAAATTAAAAGATTTATTTTTAAAAGTATTCTGCAAATTTTTTAAATCATTCTATGAAACAGAAAGTTCAAGCGATTGAACAGAGTTCAATCGATCGAAGGTTCGAGTGATCGAACGGTCTTCGATCGATCGAACTGTGACAGAGAAGTAAGATGTTGTTTTAAGTTCTAATTTAGTATATAAAGAGTTTATATACTGTGTGAATCAATTAAGTTTTCCAATAGTTACATATATTTGTTATGTATGTGTGGATGCGTGTACGACTAACCCTTTTGCAGCTAGTTTAGTCACTATCTCCCATGGCACCAAGACTTATAAATTTTGTATTTAAATTGTTTGAGATTGGTGCATGTTGTAATTTAAGTTTGGTTTGGTTTTAAGGCATATGTAAAAGGCGCTGCGACTTCAATCCTACGAAAAGGAAAGTCGCACCGGTTTCCCTAGCCTTTTATTTTGTTGTTGCTATTTCTATTTCTAGATAAATTGTAAGCTTCGAAAGAAGCATAGGACAAATGTAATAGAATTAGAAAATCCATGAAGATGGAGCAAGGAGCCATTATCCATGAAGATGGAGCTGGAGGCGATCAAACCAAAAAGGAGGTTCTATGGAGATAGAGCCATGGGAGATAGAGGCATTGTTTGGATGTCTTTATTTTCAATTTTAGTTTTTTTGTTTTATGTGCTTGGTTTGTGATTGGCATTTAATTATATTGTTACTACTTGCATGCACGTAAAACAAGTTTTCTAAAATAAAATTCAAAAACCATTTTTAACGCATTAGTAAACATTGGATGTTTATGGGTAATGTATAAAAACAAATTTTTCTTTAAAAGTAAAATCCTTAATTTACCAAATCTAGTGGGAGAGGGTCTTATTCATGACACCCACGATCTTCCATTAACGGTTCACTGTAAGATGAGTAGTGCATTCTGTGTCACCTCGCCAGGGGTGATCATTCCATACGGAGGGTGCATTACTCATTGGTTACTAGATGTGAACTTCTTTTGATAGGATCAATCAGACGTGTTAGAGGGTGACCACCACACGGAGGTGCTACTTGAGACGGTTGTGATTGGATCTAAGTTAATGGTACACACTAGCTAAGCTATGGATAAGGGATCCCACACGGGACATTATTCAGAAACTTAGAGATCAAAAGGGATCAGGAGTCGTAACTTGTTTTGTAAGAGTTGCATAGCGGACAACTCTTGGTTAATCGAAAAATCAAAAATTGACCACCACACGGAGGCTTTATTCTTTTGTTTCGATATTCCGGCGACTTTGTTTTAAAATAAGAGTTTTTAAGGATTCTTTTATTTCAAATTGTCTAATTCTGATATCCATATTTATTTTGTTTGTTTGATTTTCAGTAATCATAATGTCTGGATCTGCTTTTAGTCCACTTGCCACCATACCCACTCAAAACAAGTTAACTGGAAATAACTACACTGAATGGAAACGTAACCTTGACATCATGTTAACTGCGGAGGATCACATATATGTCCTCACCACCCCATGCCCTGAAGAACCCGCGGTAAATGCTTCGGCAGCTGCCAGACGCGAGTTCGACAAATGGAAGAAGTCGAATAGAATGGCTCGTTGCTATATTCTGGCCTCAATGGCTGGTGTGTTGCAACACCAATTCCAATCAAATGATTCTGCCAGTGACATCATCACATCCCTCAAAAAGATGTTCGGGGAGCATGGCAGGCCTGCTAGACAGGTAGCCATGCAAAAGATAATGAGTGCAAAGATGTCGGAAGGGACTCCAGTCAAGGAACATGTTTTAAAAATGATTGGTTATTTAAACGAGTTGGAGACCCTAGGTGCCAACATCGATGCACAGACCCTAGTTGATATGATACTCAATTTGATGTCGCCTTCATTCGCTCAATTTAAACTTAACTATAATATGAATCAAATGAATTTTTCAATGAGCGAATTGATGAGTTCTCTTTTGGCAGCGGAAGGGGTGATCAAACCTGGGGTCAACGTCTTGAACGTTGAGAAAAGCGCTTCCTCTTCCCGATCTACACCGAAAGGAAAGAAAGGGAAGAAGAAGGCTAGTACTGGTGGTCCAAGTGTTGGACCGGTTCCTAAGATTGCAAAATCTAAGGGAAAAGGTAAGGGCAAAGGGAAGGTGGGTGGCCAAGGCAAAGGAAAGTGTTTCCAATGCGGAGAGAAGGGCCACTGGAAGAGGAACTGTCCAAAATTCTTAGCTACAAGAGTTCAAGGTATGATTGGATCACATGTGATTGAAGTAAGTTTTATTACGGATACTTCAAACACTTGGTGCATTGATTCTGGTGCGGCTAACCATATCTGTAATTCATTGCAGGGGTTCAGATCAACCAGGAGGTGCAGTGATGGGGAAATCATACCTACTCTAGGTTCTAGTGCAAGCGATTCTGCGATTGCTATAGGAGTCGTAGTTTTAGAATTTCTAGACAATAAAGTTTTGATTTTATCAGATATACTTTACGTCCCTTCAATGAGACGTAATTTAATTTCAGTTTCTAATTTATCGAATAATGGTTATTCTTTTCATTTTGGAACTGAAGTTGTTATTAAAAGAAATAGTTCTTTTATATGTTCTGGTGTTAAATCAAATGGTTTGTATGTGATCACTCCCAATATTTCTAAAGATTCTTGCTTGGAACTTAATAACTCAATGGTATCTGTACCATCTATAAGAAAAGAACCTTCCACTAATCCAACAAGGCTTTGGCATATGAGGCTTGGCCATATCAATCTAAATAGGATTGGCAGACTAGTCAAAGAAGGGGTCTTAGGCGATTTGGTTCTCGAACCAATGGAAGTCTGTGAGTCTTGTTTAGAGGGTAAGATGACCAAAAGGCCCTTTCCTGCAAAGGGCAATAGAACCAATGCATTGTTGGAATTAGTTCTGTAACGCCCCGCAAAAATAAAGGGTATTTTTATTAAAAATAAATAAAATGAATTACATTTGAGTGCCCAAAATTACATTTAAATTCATTTACATGGTTAGGACCCAAATAACTCGAACCCACACGGTACTCTAATGTGCTCCAATTTGACTGCTACCAATGGTACCTGCATCTAAAATAACACACGGGGAAGTATACAATATGACAGGAATAATAAAGGCTCAAAAGTACAATGAACAACCACGACGACATAAAAATTGCTGGGATCAAATAAAATAGACCAATCACTCAACCCACCTCTTCACACAATTTTACCCGCTCACCCACAAGAGCATCATACCAGGTTCCTCTTGGTCACCTAGTAAAGAGCCACCTCACCTCACCTCACCCGTCTCCAGTACATCGGTCCCTGAGGCCTGTTGGACTATTGGTAGGTGCTCCTTACTCATGACCCTTTAGTCCCATAGCACTTAGCCAAAATAATATTATAATAACATATAACCAAAAAGACATGGATTCCAATAAAAAGACAACATAAATCAAAAAGAGTACAAATAGGGATGACAAAGAAAATACTCCGGAGATTTAAGAGCATATTGTACACAACCCCGTACCTTAAAAATAATGTTGATCACTTTCTCCACTCTCTGAATATATATGTATATGTGTGAATATATATAACTATATGGGTGTGGATCAATATATGTGTGTGTGTGATGAAAGGCTGCAAGAGAGAGAGACAAAGAAATCAAAACAAATGAACCAAGCCTTGATTGTTCAATTACTCACTGGAATGAGTGAGAACTTATGTATGTATATAAGTAGTTGCATGAGTGTGTGTGTGTCCCCGAGATAGAGAGGTAGTGGAGAGAATGAGAGACTGATGAGAGCTTTAGGTGAGTTGGTATGAGGTGTTGGTGTGTTTATATAATCAAAAAGCTTGAGCACTAAACACATAGTGCATATAGGTACACATGCACCCACTGTGCACTAACTTGAGTGGACACCAACTTTAACAAGGGTGGTTCTTGGGTGAGTTGAGCTCACGTTATGATACACACACACAGGTAAAATATTATACTGCCCATTTCCAAAACTGGTATTTTTTTTTTTTAATTAAAAAGCGAAAATAAAATACGGGGTATTACACTCTACCCTCCTTAAAAGAATTTCGTCCGCGAAATTACAGCATAAATATTTTGACAAACAACTTGAAAATTTTCAAATTTTTTTTTTTTTTTTTTTTTTTTTTTTTTAGAGACAAAAATCCAAGTAGTACAAATAAATAGTACTACCCTCATTGATTCGCCCAGGCGATGTGGAACTAAGTCCTACATTTCCGGCTGGGTACAGGCTCTGATACCATTTGTAACGCCCCGCAAAAATAAAGGGTATTTTTATTAAAAATAAATAAAATGAATTACATTTGAGTGCCCAAAATTACATTTAAATTCATTTACATGGTTAGGACCCAAATAACTCGAACCCACACGGTACTCTAATGTGCTCCAATTTGACTGCTACCAATGGTACCTGCATCTAAAATAACACACGGGGAAGTATACAATATGACAGGAATAATAAAGGCTCAAAAGTACAATGAACAACCACGACGACATAAAAATTGCTGGGATCAAATAAAATAGACCAATCACTCAACCCACCTCTTCACACAATTTTACCCGCTCACCCACAAGAGCATCATACCAGGTTCCTCTTGGTCACCTAGTAAAGAGCCACCTCACCTCACCTCACCCGTCTCCAGTACATCGGTCCCTGAGGCCTGTTGGACTATTGGTAGGTGCTCCTTACTCATGACCCTTTAGTCCCATAGCACTTAGCCAAAATAATATTATAATAACATATAACCAAAAAGACATGGATTCCAATAAAAAGACAACATAAATCAAAAAGAGTACAAATAGGGATGACAAAGAAAATACTCCGGAGATTTAAGAGCATATTGTACACAACCCCGTACCTTAAAAATAATGTTGATCACTTTCTCCACTCTCTGAATATATATGTATATGTGTGAATATATATAACTATATGGGTGTGGATCAATATATGTGTGTGTGTGATGAAAGGCTGCAAGAGAGAGAGACAAAGAAATCAAAACAAATGAACCAAGCCTTGATTGTTCAATTACTCACTGGAATGAGTGAGAACTTATGTATGTATATAAGTAGTTGCATGAGTGTGTGTGTGTCCCCGAGATAGAGAGGTAGTGGAGAGAATGAGAGACTGATGAGAGCTTTAGGTGAGTTGGTATGAGGTGTTGGTGTGTTTATATAATCAAAAAGCTTGAGCACTAAACACATAGTGCATATAGGTACACATGCACCCACTGTGCACTAACTTGAGTGGACACCAACTTTAACAAGGGTGGTTCTTGGGTGAGTTGAGCTCACGTTATGATACACACACACAGGTAAAATATTATACTGCCCATTTCCAAAACTGGTATTTTTTTTTTTTAATTAAAAAGCGAAAATAAAATACGGGGTATTACAAGTTCATACTGATGTGTATGGACCAATAAATATTAGAGCAAGGGGTGGTTATGAGTATTTCATAACATTTACTGATGACCACTCTAGGTATGGATATGTGTACCTAATGCAGCACAAGTCTGAAGCCTTTGAAAAGTTCAAAGAGTTTAGGGCTGAAGTGGAAAAGCAATTGGGTACACATATCAAGGCCATTCGATCTGATCGAGGTGGCGAGTACCTCTCTAATGAGTTTATTGATCACCTCGTACAGAATGGGATTCTGTCACAGTTGACTGCACCTGGCACGCCTCAGCAGAATGGTGTAGCTGAGAGAAGGAATCGGACTCTTTTAGACATGACTAGGTCAATGATGAGTTATTCAGAGTTGCCATTATTCCTTTGGGGTTATGCTTTGGAAACCACTGCATACATACTAAATCTAGTGCCAAGCAAATCTGTTCCCAGGACACCACGGGAGATGTGGATTGGGCGCAAGCCTTCTTTGCAACATCTCCGGATATGGGGGTGTCCGGCACATGTGCTGAAAGGAAAGATGCGCAAGTTGGATTCTAGATCAGAAGTATGTTATTTTATAGGGTATCTAAAGGGTACTTATGGATGGTATTTTTATGATCTAAGAGAACAGAAAGTGTTTGTTAGTACAAATGCTATTTTCTTAGAGGATGATTATATCATGAACCATAAACCTAAGGGAAGGATAGATCTGAGAGAAATAGAAGGAGAGCCCTCAGTCCAACCCGTAGTTGATAACGATGTAAATAAAAAAAATACCACTTCTTCACCCATTTCTGCATCGGTACCTCGTCGTAGTGGGAGGATTATTAGCTAGCCTAATAGATACATGTTCTTAGGAGAAGTTTTTGAAGCTGTCTCCATAGAATCTGAATCTGATCCTGCCACATATGAAGAGGCAATGGCTGATATTGATTCAGATCATTGGGTTAAAGCTATGAAGGCTGAATTAGAATCTATGGATTCTAATCAGGTCTGGGATCTTGTAGAACTTCCAGCCAATATTAAACCCATTGGTTGTAAGTGGGTCTACAAGAGGAAAAGAGGATCTGATGGAAAGGTTGAGACCTATAAGGCTAGGCTTGTAGCGAAAGGTTATACTCAGAGGGAGGGCATTGACTATAAGGAAACCTTCTCGCCGGTAGCCATGCTCAAGTCCATCAGAATACTCTTATCCATTGCTGCATGCCTAGATTATGAGATCTGGCAGATGGACGTCAAGACTGCATTCTTGAATGGCAATCTTGAGGAGGACATCTATATGCAACAACCAGAAGGGTTCATAGCTGGTCGGAAAGGTAACTTGGTATGCAAGTTGTAAAAGTCCATTTATGGGCTTAAGCAGGCATCTAGAAGTTGGAACATCCGATTTGACCAAGCGGTCAAGTCGTTTGGTTTTATACAAAATCAGGATGAACCTTGTGTATACAAGAAGTGTGAAGGAAAAGTGGTGGCCTTTCTTGTGCTTTACGTTGACGACATTCTACTCATTGGGAATGATGTAGCGGCATTGTCAACGGTCAAGGTTTGGCTAGCTAGTACTTTTGATATGAAGGATCTAGGAGAGGCGAGCTATATTCTAGGGATAAAGATCTTTCGGGATCGTAAGCGAAAGATAATGGGATTATCTCAAGCTGGTTATATCGATAAAGCGCTAACTAGGTTTTCAATGGATAATTCGAAGAAAGGTTTGTTACCTTTCAGGCATGGTCTAGCGTTCTCCAAGGACCAGTGTCCAAAAACAAAGGAGGAGAGGAATCGCATGACAGGAGTTCCCTATGCTTCGGCAGTTGGAAGTCTCATGTATGCGATGTTATGCACTAGACCAGATATCTGTTTTGCCGTTGGCATGGTTTGCAGATATCAATCGAATCCAGGTCTAGAGCACTGGACAGCCGTTAAGCACATTCTTAAGTACTTGAGAAGGACTAAAGATTACATGCTTATGTACGGTGGTAATGAGTTAATTCCGGTAGGATATACTGACTCGGACTTTATGTCAGATAAAGATTCGAGGAAGTCAACATCCGGACATCTCTTTACCTTGGGAGGTGGTGCTGTTAGTTGGAGGAGCATTAAGCAGAAATGCATTGCAGACTCAACTACAGAAGCTGAGTATGTGGCTGCTTGTGAAGCCGCAAAGGAAGCTGTTTGGCTCAAAAAGTTCCTTATGGAGCTCGAGGTGGTACCAGCGTCATTGTCACCTATTACGCTTTATTGTGATAATAGTGGGGCAGTGGCTCAGTCCAAGGAGCTAAGGAACCACAGAAAAGGGAAGCACGTAGAGCGGAAATATCATCTTATCCAAGATATTGTTCAATGTGGAGATGTGACTGTCACCAAGATTGCCACCGTTGACAATCTTGCTGATCCGTTTACAAAGACTTTGCCACAAAAGGTCTTTGATCGTCATCTAGATAGTCTAGGTCTCAGATGTAATCCTGTATGGTTGTGAGTGCAAGTGGGAGTTTGTTGGGTTTGTGCCCTCAAACCATTACTTTATATAGGAGACATTGACATTTTAATATATGGATATCAGCTTTACATTTTATTATGTATGTTTCTTTCATGAGATGATTGTTATCCTTAAGTATCATAGTAAGTAATGCGTGTGTGTATGAGATACATACAAGTGAGATACAAATTGCTATTCTTTTTTTACTTAGAACATGTCACAGTGGATGATGAGACTAGGATATCTCATCGGGTTTACACTGTAGCATGATTAACTACCATTGGATGGAGTGATCAATCTCAATCACTAGAGTGTAACTCTTAGTTAATATGCTAGTGCTTATAGTGCATTGACGGACCTGAGCTTTCCTATTGACACTCAAGGCTGTCAATGAGTCGATAGGAACTCATAACTTGTATAAGGTACGTGTTCTTAATCTTGAGACGATTATGAACACAGACTGTGGATATGGCTGCTTTGACTTACCAATCAGTGAGGTCTATAGAAGATCAACACCTGGGTATCTTGGGTATGTCATATTCATAGGGTTGTGAACATAAGTTGTCAAGACAGAATCTACCCTCTGTTTCAGAGTAAGCATTCCCTTGAGAATGTCACCAAGTCGATTACTGAATACTGCAGTCTTGTTGATGAGAGTTATCAACATGTTTGGTAATCATGAGAGGTGAATGGGACTCAAGGAATACAAGAAGTAATCATGATTCAAGTTGACAGTAACAGTTATCCGACTACCTGAATATGATTACGAATGCTGAAGGTAGACGGACATTAGTACAACATACAAGTCTAGTTATCGCTTCGGATATGTTCTTTTGCGTTGAAGTTCACTTATCGTTTTATAGTGGAGTAAACGTTAATTGACCAGTTAGTTAGTTTGTTGATCAAAGAGTTTGGTCATGGTAATTAACAAACTGGTCTGAGCCAACAATAAAGAGCCTAGGAGGTCCCACTCTTAGCTCCGCCAGGATACTTGGAAAGACACTTGAGGAAGCTGTCAAGACAAGTTCGATCGATTGACGTTGTTCGATCGTTTGAAGTCATGGCAGGTTCGATCGATCGAGAATGGTTCGATCGATCGAGAATGGTTCGATCGATCGAAGGTTCGATCGATCGAAGATCTTCGATCGCTCGAAGTCTATGTCGGTTCTGGAAATCTATAAATAGGGCAGCTGCGTTCTAAAAAAAAAAAAAAAAGTTCGTCGTTTTGAACGTCAGAAGCTACAGAAACTGTTTTAGAGCACCAAACCTTCTCCTTCCTCTCCATTAGGGTTCCCACCAACCCTAGTCCTTCCTGCGAGCATCCATAGGAGTCATAAGAGTGAAGGCCATCTAGTGGAAGCTGCTGGAAGTTAAAGAAAATCAGAATTGGGTTCAAGACACTAAGGTATAACTCTTGTCCCCTCTTGTGCGCATCTATGGAATTAACGAGTAGTAAATCCTGGGCTGCCATTAAGTTTTTATAACTTGACTTTTTTGCTGCGTGTTCAAACTTTTAAATTAAACCGGTTTTTCCATCAACACACACATACACATTTCTTCATACCTTTTCATCTAGATCTTGTGTGAGTATACTTACCCACTCCAAATTTATGTTTTCTTAAGTTTAATCCATGATCTAACTCATGCATGTAACATACATAAAGATCGAAGCATGGATTGAAATACTTGGAAGTTTGATCTAGCATGTACATACGTATTTTCATCATCTTAGTACTAGATGATCATCTAGATCCTTGTGAGTCTTAACACTCACTTATAAATATGTTCTATATAGATATATTGATGATCTAAGACCATACAAGTGACATGAATTGAGATTTCTATGCTTATAAACTGCTGCTAAAACTGTCATTGTTCTGAATTGCTTCACCCGAGCGCTCGGACCAAGCGCAAATGATCGAGCCTACTAAACGGGCAAGGTGTGAGCACTCGGCCTAGGCAATATTTGTAAGAATGGTTTGTTATTTATATATAAGGAGTTATGTTAAGGTTGGTTGTACCATGAGCCATGATAGTTGTACCTTGGGTTATACTGAATGTATATATGCTTGTGTGCACTGGCTATAAGTTGTACCTTATGTTATTGGAGTAGTACCTTAGTAATGTAAACCTTGTAAAAGGATAAGAAGTTAAAGGTTCCTTAACTTGATATTTCGATCAACCAACGAAACTTATGCGGACAACGTACGAGAACTACATAAACAATAATGTGATGTACTTTAGTGTACGAGTCTGAGAATAATGTGCTTTAACGATTTGTACGATGCATGATAGTTGTTAACGACACGATATAGTTAATAACAAGATGTTTGTATCTGTCGGTCTATTCTTTTTGTTTCTTCCGTTTATTTGGTTAGTTTAAGAAGGAGTAAAGTGTTTGGGTTCAGTTATTGAGATGGTTAAAAGGCCGTAAGACGACAATGTCAAGAGAAGCCCGTGAGGCAACGATGACAATTTAACCATAGCTGAATGAACAACACGGGGTTACCATAAGGTCGTAAGGCGATGATGTCAAGATGAGGCCGTAAGGCGATGATGACAAAAAGGTAACCTAACGGCCTTAAGGCGATGATATTCAAGCCAACGACACTTGTGCCGGATGCATGCAAGGAGTCAAGTTTGTGAGAGATTCGATCGTGGTCCAAATATTAGATCAATGATCCAAAGTAATCTGATTTGTAGAGATTGAACCTGTGGTTCAAAGCAAAGTATCCGAGTCAGTATAGATTGGGCTACAGTTCCAAAGCAATCAATCGGTTATTGTCAGTTGTGCTTCAAATATCAAAGTTGTGTCATTGAACGATTCTTGAGCATACGACTTACCTTGAGATTAAAATAATTGAGACTTCAAAATATATTTTTATTATTGAAGAAAAAATGGAATGTCTACTTTCTTCACCGATTAACAAGTGTTTTTTGAGCCCGTTCAGTGTAGTAGGTTTACTCACTCAGCTTGCAGTAAAGTTAACGACTTTTATGCCCTAGACGATAAAACGTCCAGACCTTGCAGAGGCTGATTACCCAGATGAGGAGTACGCCGAGGAAGGCTATGGGTTTGCAAGCTAGCTGCCAGACATGAAGGCTTTTTGTTTATGTATCTTTTGCAATCTAGCTACCAGATGTTAATTATCCCACACACTTTTGAGCCTTAAGATACCTTGCGCTAGTACTAACTATATGATAGTTTCATTTTTAGGTCAACATGGATCCAGTTTTCATCGAGGATGCGTTTGGAGGATACTTATTGTTTCCCGACCACCTTCAGCTCGCTTGTCCTGAGCTACATCTCCATAGGGTTAGATCACGTGCATAGCGTTTAGTTGAGGACGACTTCTGGAGAGCTATGCACATTGATGTTGTCCAAGACTTAAAGAGGATACGTGTTGAGGCTCTACACTGAGTACTTACTCTCTTACGAGTCAATCAGGAGATGGAGGCTATATTACGAGATATCCCACG
The DNA here is from genome assembly GCA_033977485.1 of Hydrangea macrophylla. Classification (NCBI taxonomy): domain Eukaryota; kingdom Viridiplantae; phylum Streptophyta; class Magnoliopsida; order Cornales; family Hydrangeaceae; genus Hydrangea; species Hydrangea macrophylla. The sequence goes on along the minus strand of CM066999.1, from coordinate 76,524,238 downwards.
CTATCAGGAGATTTTTGCCCTAGTTGTACATACGCCACCAGTTCATGCCACTCAGCCGCCGCCACCAGTATAGCCAGTACCTCCAGTACCAGTCATACCTAAGCTAAGGCAGGATGATGATGACAATGTTGATACTGACCTGGAGGAGGACCCTATGGAAGAGGGTGATGGAGGTGAGGATGAGCCTGAGGATGACTCTGATTACGAGCCTGAGGATGAGGGGGATCATGATGACGATCAGGAGGATGAGCCTGAGGGAGATGAGGATGAACTTGAGGGCGATCATGAGGATAAGCAGGAGGAAGAGCTGGAGGACAACCTCGACGAGGACAAGGATGAAGATGATGGTCAGGAGGGAGAGGTCATACCTATGGATGATGCCGACAGTGAGGAGATCAAGGTGATTCAGGTACCTCAAGGTATTGCTGCAGGACCCGTCCCACCGTAGCATGTTGTTGATGGATGATGGTTACCGGTAGACAAGCAGGAGCTAGATGTTTAGCCAGGAGCTGACCCACTCTTTGAGATGGTTGACGAGTTTGATTTGTCGCTTGACTAGGTGCCACCAGAGTAGATGGATGTTCTCGCAGATGAGTTTCCTCCATTCGAGTCAGATGTCAAGGATTTCTGGGATCGGATCCCTAGGATCTAGGTTCTCTTTCTATTTCAGTTGACCAGGGCATGTGGCCCACTTTATTTTGTGTACATATTGTATATGATTTTGATGGTAGTGGTATATATATAAATGTGATGTAAATACCCTTACCATGCCATACTGTAAATGTTTTTGGTCGTATATATATATCAGCAACATACTTTTGCCTATTATCATTTCTGAGTGTTTGATCCTCTAGATAATTGTGTGTGTTAGTTGGAGTGGTTTTTATCTTTCCTTGTGATTGTCATATCTTTTGCCATACTGTAAATGTTTTTGGTCGTATATAAATATCAGCAACATACTTTTGCCTATTATCATTTCTGAGTGTTTGATCCTCTAGATAATTGTGTGTGTTAGTTGGAGTATTGTTTATCTTTCCTTGTGATTGTCATATCTTGCTTCGACGATGGGTGAGTAACGTTGGGTTGATCGTGTAGGTTGATGTTATGGCCAACGGAATGAGGAATGCAAGGAATCGATTAGGAAGGTCCCCTGTCCCTGAGAACATGGATCCTACTGGAGCTTTCGAAGCTTTTTTTCAATGCTTAGGTTCATCGATGATGACCATCGATGGAACCGTAACAACCACCACAACAATAATAACAACAATCAGGCTAACCCTTTGCCGCTGATCACTGGAGACAAGATACTCGAAAGATTTAGGGCACTGTGCCCCGATACATTTGAAGCTTGGCAAGCTGAGAAGTGGCTGAGGAATATGGACCGTATCTTGAAAAGGATGAGGTACGACAAAGAAGAGAAACGTCATTTAGCTGCTTTCCAGCTCACCTGTGCTAGGGGTGGCCATGGGCCGGGTTGGGCTCGAGTCTGGCTTGTACTCTATACTAAGGGTAAGTGACACGAGAATTTTCTTGTGCGCTCTTGTGCAGTACCCAAGTGTAGGTAGACGTGCAAGTAATATCTGGTAAGACCAGGTCGATCCCACAGGGAAGGTGTTGACCTATCGAATTAGACTAACCTCTAAAGAAAACAAAATTAAATAACTAAGTTTGAATGAAGGTGCAGAACACGAAGTTCCACAAACTAGGATTACTAATGAAAGTAATTAAAATTAACTAAGCAATCTAACTAGCTAATTAAACAGTACTTAGAATTAAGGAGTTTAACTTTAAAAAGTAAGTGTTGGGATTACACGAATCCGCAGTAACCTAGCCATCTACCATGCATTTACCTTGAAGCACAATGGAGCATATTACCTACAGTTTTCCGTATTCCTCAAAAGAAATAAAGATTCTATGGCCCTTTCATGACCGGGACCATATTATCATAGTTAAATTGAAATACACAAAAGCGGTTTAATTCAATAGTTAAGACTTGCATCCTCAATGGTGTTAGCATTGAAGATGGTTTGCAAAATGTATTGAAAGAAAATGCCTTAGGGCCTTAGTTTTAACACTGTTTTGACAGACTGAGCATTTATTTGGGACAGAATGATAACAAGTCCTAAAACAAAAAGTCCTGGAATACTGCAGGTAACATCCTCAAGAATCCGAGAGTTCGATCGATCGACGCGCCTTCGATCGATCGAAGACCTTCATCCCTCAATCGATCGAACTAACTTCGATCGCTTGACTGTCTCTGGTTCGATCGATCGAACTGACTTCGATCGATCGAACACAGCGATTATTCTGCTGCATGGCAGAGGCTGGAGATCACTGTTTCATCGTGATCTCCCAACCTGGGACTACTCAGACATCGTCTGGAGTGTCGAGGATTGGTTTTTAACGTAAGAAAACATTAATGCTATGTTTGATTGTGAGTTATTCATAAGAAATCTAAAAACTATAGTTTTGTAATTATTTAGCATGCAATATCACAAGATGATCAAGCAAACTATGACTAACACGTGCAGAATATAAATAAGCAGTATGTAAATAACCTGGAATAGACGATACTCGTATGAACTTCAAAAAATCCAAACCACACTATGAAAATTCAAGGAAAAACCTACAAAAAACAAACAAACTCTCTATCTCTCTCTATAAAACTGTTGAAAACAAAAGTGGGCGTCCTTATGGACGTGTACAAAACGCATATATATAGAAAAACCTAAAGCACTAGGGTTAAACCCGCATTCTGCTGCGCACGCAAATGTTTCTGGAAATACCCCGTTCGATCGATCGAACGGATCTCGATCGATCGAACCCTTGATCTTCAAGCGCTTCAACATTCTTCAAGCGATCGAACACTCGATCGATCGAACCGTCTTAAAGCGATCGAACTCCACTTTTCAGCTTTGACTTCTTTTGTTTGCATTCCAGCATTCCATTTATTCTGATGTTCATCTATTTAGTCCGCACAGCAGTGATCTGCATAAACAACAGCTAAAACAATACAACTTATCATAGATTAATCATACTGTATAAAAATTAGCCATGTAATGCAAATTGCGGATAACACGGGAAGTTGTGATAAAAACTAATACAATTCTTCCTTTTAGCGCGGTTGTATTTTACAAATACCCCCACTTTGCAGTAAGTACCTTTGCCCAAGCCCGGCCCGGCCCGGCCTGTGGCGGACCTACAATTTGTTGCCCAAGCCTGGCCGGTACCAACCACTAAAATCCCAAGCCCAGGCCGCGGGCCGGCCTATTGCTATTTTTTAATTTTTATTTTTAAAAACTTGAACTAAAAAAAGGTACCATAAATAATGTTTAGAATTATTATTAAGACACATTATTCACAAAAATGCAATAAAAACTCTTGTGATAATACATATACATTGAATATCTTATGTAAAATAATATTAATTTATATATTATTTAATAGAAAATACAAAAAATAAATATGCTTTACAAATAGTCGGGCTGGGCTGGGCCGGGCCAAAGCGGGGCCTCATTTGCTTTGTCGAAGCCCGACCCTAAAATTGATCGAGCCTACAATTGATTGCCCAAGCCCGCATGAACGGGCCAATATCTTTGCCCAAGCCCGGAAAAATTAGGGCCGGGACTGGGCGGGCCACGGGCCGTTTGGCCACTCCTAACATATGCTGCTAACGATTGGTGGGAGTCCGAAAAAGTAACGATAGGAGCTTAAGCATTGGAGGGGATGACATGGACTGAGTTTAGAAAGAAGTTTTTTGAAAAGTACTTCCCTGAGGAGGAAAAGGATCAAAGAGAGAGGGAGTTTATGGACTTGAATCAGGCTAACATGACGGTACGCGAGTACACTATACAATTTGAGAGGTTATCTCATTTTGCCCAGCATCGATAGATACTCCGCAAAAGAAGATCAAGAAGTACCACAGAGGGTTGAATCCCCATTTGTGCCACATGATGATGGGACATCTGGGTACGATGTTCAAAGCATTGATGAGATCGGTATCCGGGTTGGAGAAAGACGGATGTTAAGAACCCAAGTAACCGGTTACCCAGCCCCCTGTGAGAAGAAAGCATGCGCCAACGTCCCCGGGCCACTTTTAAGGGACTAAAAGGACCTAGAATGGAGAGAAGAAGCCTCAGATGACCTTTTCTCATAACCAACCGGCTGCACCACAAGGACAACCTGCTACTACCAGAGGAAAGTTGGGGAATTGTTATAACTGCAAGATACCAGGGCACCTTGCTAAGGATTGTCGACATCCAAAGAGGAACTATTGTGCCACAGTGGTCTGCTACAACTATGGTAAGCCAGGACATGTTGCTAAAGATTGTCGAGCACCTCTAGGGGGATACTATAAAGCAACCACTCAGGTTAGGTTCAATACGACCATTCTTGAATAAGTTAGCTATGAAGAGGAGGATACACCACAGAATATGGAAGGTACTCTCATGCTACATGATCTTCGGATTAGAGTTTTGTTTGATACAGGAGCTACGAATTCATTTGTTTCCTTTAGCCTTGTTTGGAAGTTGGGATTAGAACCCCAAATGCTCAAGGATGCTCTTAATGATGTTTCACCCCTAAGAATGTCGGTTAAGTTGAGTAAGGTGTTCAAGGACTGCACTTTAACCGTAGAAGGTCGAGTTCTTCCTGCTGATTTGATTATGTTGACGATGAAGGAATTCGATGTGATTATTGCAAGAAACTGGCTTACAGAGTATCATGCCAATTTAGATTGTACTTATAAGTTGATTCAATTCTCTATATCAGGGAGCGTGCCTTTCTGTTTTCAGTGCGACCCCTTGAGTGACGCATTTTTAACTAGACGTCTGGCCACTATAGAGAGTTTTAGCGCTGCGAATGCTGTGACCCAGATACCTGTGGTTCGAGACTTTTCAGAAGTATTTCAAGATATCACTAGATTATCGCCAAAGAGGGAAATCAATTTTTGTATAGAATTGGCACCAGGAACATTACCGATTTCCAAAACCCCTTATCTGATGGCCCCAATGGAGATGCAAGAGTTAAACAAGCAAGTTCAAGAGTTGGTAGATTTGGGATTCATTCAACCAAGCACATTGCCTCGGGAAGCACCGATGTTGTTTGTGAAGATAAAGGATGGATCGCTTCAACTTTGTATCAACTACCAAGAGTTGAACAAAGTCACGATCAAGAACAAGTATCCCCTTCCTCGGATAGATGATTTGTTCAGCCAGTTGTATGGAGCAATGACATTCTCGAAGATAGACCTTCGGTCAGGATAACATCAGTTGCTCGTTCGACTAGAGGACATACTAAAGACGGATTTCAAAACTAGATATGGTTACTATGAGTTCTTGGTGATGTCGTTTAGACTCACTAACGCCCCTGCAGTGTTTATGGATCTGATGAATTAGGTCTTCCGACCATACTTGGATCAGTTTGTGATCATGTTTATTAATGATATATTGATTTACTCAAAGACGAAAGAGGAACACGAGTAGCATGTTCAGATTGCACTACAGACGCTCAAGGACCATCAACTGTATGCTAAATTGAGCAAGTGTGAGTTCTTGATAGAAGAAGTCATATTCTTGGGGCGTGTGGTTTCTTCGAAAGGAATTTCAGTAGACTCGTCTAAGATTGACGTAGTCCTAAGTTGGAGTCGGTCATCTAATGCCTCAGAGTAAGGAGTTTTCTTGGATTAGCGGGTTACTGCTGGAGATTTGTAGAAGGATTTTTTAAGATAGCCGCACCCTTGACTAGCTTAACAAAGAAGGAATCAAAGTATGAATGGTTAGACAAGCATGAACACACTTTTTAGGAATTGAAGGAGAGGTTGACATTAGTGCCAGTGCTTTCTATACCAAAGGATGGAGAGAGATTTACTATTTACAGTGATGCTTCTTATCAAGGACTTGGATGTGTGCTTATGCAAGAAGGAAAAGAGATCGCGGCAACTAAACCTGCATAAGGTGAACTACCCAACACACCATTTTGAGCTTGCAGCTATCGTTTTCGCTCTCAAGACTTGGAGACATTATCTGTTTGGAGAGAAGTTTGATCTATTCTCTGATCATAAGAGCCTCAAGTATCTACTATCTCAAAAGGAGTTAAATATGAGGCAGCGACATTGGATGTAGTTGCATAAGGATTACGAATTTACTTTGCATTACCACCCTAGTAAAGCGAATGTAGTCGCAAATGCTTTGAGTAGAAAACCCCATAGCAAACTCACTTCTTTGATGATTAGAGAGTGGCAAGCATTCGAGACTTTAGTTGAATTTGATTTCCAAGCCACTAGTTCAGAGGAAGGAAGATATTTTGGATGCCTTGTTATCGAATCAACTCTTATCAGCTGCATTATTGAAGCTCAGAAGAAGAACAAAGGACTGCGGCAATGGTTTGAGAAAGCAGTAGGAGGAGTGGAGAATTGGGCAAGATGGAAGTCTCCGATGTTGAGATAGACTTTATATGCCAAAGGACGATGGACTGAGAGAAGAAGTGATCAATGAAGTGCACAGGTCAAGGTTAACTATTCATCCAGGGAGTACAAAGATGTTCAAGGACTTGAAGAGAAATTTTTGGTGGGAAGGCATAAAGAGGGACATTGCAAAGCACTTTTTGAAGTGTTTTACTTGTCAGCAAGTCAAGGTTGAGCATCAAAAGTCGTTAGGACTTTTGTAATCGCTGCCGATACCAGGATGAAAGTAGGAACACATTTCCATGGACTTCGTTGTGGGCTTGCCGAGGATGTAATAGAACCATGATGCCATTTGGTTGGTTGTGGATAGACTTGCTAAGGCGGCGCACTTCATCGTGTACAACATGACGTATCCAGTCGAAAAGATGAGTCGCCTATACTTATAGCAGATTGTTTGACTGTACGACATGCCTGTTTTAATTATTTCTGATTGTGATTCGCGCTTTATAGTCAGATTTTTGGAGAGTCTACGAGTAGCTATGGGAACCCCACTGAAGTTGAGTTCTGCATTTCATCCCCAGATAGATGGGCAGACGGAGCGGACGAATCGGGTATTGGAGGATATGTTGCGAGCTTGTGTCATTGACTTTGAAAGTACTTAGGAGATGCATCTGTCGCTCATTGAGTTCGATTACAATAACAGCTATCACTCTAGTACTGGGATGGCACTGTTCGAAGCACTCTACGGACAACCGTGTCGTTCGCCTCTTTGTTGGGAAAAAGCTGGAGAAGGCAAGCTCTTGGGACCAGATATGATTCAAGAGACTAATGAAAAGATCAACATCGTCATAGAACAAATGAAGGAAGCCTAGAGCCAACAGAAGAGCTATGCGGACAAGGGTCAGAAGGACTAGGAATTCTGCATTAGAGATCACGTCCTGCTGAAGGTTTTGCATTCAAGATTCTTGAACGCGTGGGAAAGGTCATCTACATATTAGCACTACCGCCGCAGATGTCTGGAGTTCACAACGTGTTTCACGTCAGCATGCTGAGAAAGTACGTGCACAGATCGATGCATAAGATCGATTTCAAAGACATCGAGGTGGACAGCAGAGTGACATACACCGAAAGACCAGTGCGAATCTTGGGAAGAAAGATTAAGAAGCTGAGGAACAAGGAGATCTCGTGTAACAGTCGTTCCCGAAAAAAGTGGTATTAATCTGATAAACATGCAATATGTGGGTTAACTGAATCCACGTGGTAATTTAAGGTGGGTACAGACTCACCAATGTGGATAAGTTTGGCCGTTGGGGGACACAAAATGAATATTCCATTACAGATGGGACAAATGTGGAAACGGGACCTATGGGGTCTGAAGTGGACTATTTGCATTTATTTATATTTAGATGCGTAAATATCTATTTATTTGATTATTTAAATTTGCCCATGTTAGTATTTAATATGTATGTTGTTTGTTGGGTGTACCTTGTGAGAGCGTAATTGGACACGTTATCATAATTCATCGGTTAATTTAGTAACCTCATATGTATGTAAATAATTGAGGCCATGTGTAGGGTACATTATTTAAATTGATTTGGGACCCATTACATATTGAATTGTTAAAAGGGTGAATAACATAAGTTGTGAGGATGTGATTGCAATTAGGAAAAAAAGGGGGAGTTAGTGGACTTTCCTAGAACCTTTTAGAATGTTTAGGAAATGAATGGGCTGCCATTCTTTATAATCTCCACTGAGATAAGAATCAAGAAAAGAAGGAAATAAAAGAAAAGAAATGGATAGACTTCTTTAGGTTTCTAGAAGCATTAGGAAAGCTAGGAATAAGAGGAAAAGTTGTTCACATGCTCCCTATACCAACTAGAATAGAAGAAGAAAGAAGAAAGAAGAAAGAGAGTGTGAGTTGGGACTTCAGCCCTTAACATCAGTGAAATACAAAAAAGATAAAAAAAAAAAAAAAAAAAAAAAAAAAAAAAGAAGAGAAGACCATGGGAGGGCCGTACGGACCAAAAAGGGAGCTTGGGAAAAACTTCAAGTAAGTCTAGGAATTAACCTTGTTCATCAATTGAAGTTACAATCAGTTTTTGAAGGGTAAGATTTATACCTCTAAGTAGTTTAATTTCATTTTTAGTGATAGATTTATTGTGATAAATTAAATCTGTAACGAACAATATTCCGAAAATATGTAGGAACAAGGGTTTCGAGTTGGGTTTGAATTTGGTGTTTGGAGTGGGAATCGAAAGAAGGTGAGTGATTCTAATCTTGTTTTAGAATGTGTAAATATATTTAATGTGCTAATATGAATTTTAGTAAGTTGAATCTATATTTGTTATAGCTTCTTTATGCTAGAAAATGGAAAAGCATGTCTAAATATTCAATAATTGTCATATTGAGTTGATTATATGTTTATGTGATTATGTGGGTCGAAGGTTACCCGGTAGTGGTTCACCAAGTATGAAGTTCAAATAAGAAAAGAAAAACCCTTTGTGTAGGGGTAAGATTAAACCCTTTGTGTAGGGGTAAGATTAAACCCTTTGTGTAAGGGTAAGTGAAGCCCTTTGTGTAGGGGTAAGATTAAGCCCTTTGTGTAGGGGAAATAATAAATCTTTTGTGTAGGGATAAAAAGGAAAAAATATATATATATATATATAAGTGGTAGAATCGGGTGAACCAATACTTGGTAGTTCGGAGACTATAAATAATACTTTACGTGAGTGGTTGTTGTATTAAATATTTATTACATTCACTTGAACGATTAGCACATTCACTAAGCAAAAGCTTAAACAAAAATGTTATTTTTCTGTTGTGGTTATTGAATAACCACCGCAGGTACAGATCAAGACAAGTGAAGGAAATAAATGGAGCATTGAGACGGGGTTGGGGAATGCACTCTTGTTTATACATTCATATGTTTAGTCGTAGACATGTAATTAATAGTTGTAGTCCAAACTTCTAGATGTATAACTAAAAGAATTGGGAACAAGTGATTTAATATATGGATTTTGGGTCAGAGGCTTGTAAGAATAATACTTGTACCTTGTTGTATGAACTTTAGGACTCGTCGAGTTGATGTGACCAACACTCTTTTTGTTGTAACACTTGTAAATTATGTAGTTACTTCTAGAGACTTCATGTTTTTGTCCAAATGAGGTATAAAAGTTATGTTTAGTGTTGGGAATATGCGGATTTTGATTCAAGATTTAAGGTATTATTGGTTTCTTATATTTCTTAATGCATCTAGATGTTGTGGAGATTGGATAAAATGTTTTTAAATGTTTTACTAGAATTTTTGGGAAGGGCTTGAAAGTTTGAAAAATGCTTAAAACTTATGTAAAGCAGGGAAAATGTACTGCAACAGAGGGTATTCTGTCCAAGTGGCTTACGATCGGTCGAAGGGACCCGGTCGATCGGTGCTCCTCTGACTTGTTTTTTTTAAAACTATGTTATTTTGAACTTTTGATTTGATGGAAGGGTGTCTTTGGGGTCCCTAATACCCACGAAAATAATTCTTTTAGTTTCCAAACCTTTAAAGTATTTTTTTTCATTTTTTTTTATTTTCTCTATTTGCCGTTATGTAGCTATGGAGAACCATATGACTTAAATTTGTTTAGTTCGTTAATGAGTGGGTTAGCCTCGGTGGCATTGTCATTTGCCCTAAATCTGCCCATGGCGATTCGGGGTATGACATCCCGCTGGTGAAAGTTCAATGGAAGCATCACGATGAATGTGAAGCATCGTGGGAGATGGAGTCTGTTATGTGAGAAAAGTACCTGGAGTTGTTTATTGAGTCTTAGCTCGGGTTTTGGGGACGAAATCTTTTGTTGGGTGGTAGAGAGATGTAACACCAACCCATTTACCTGTATTTGTCAATATATTGATGTATTTTAGTATTTCTGTATGTGTATTTGTTAGTTGCTATCATATGTGGATTAACTTTGATGATTGATTCTTACGAATGTTTGCTCCTTAACCTTTGGATCCTTAAAAAAAACGAAGGATTGCTGAACCAGGAATCCTGAGCGCTCGGACCCTGGGAGCACTCGAGAGGTGCGAGTGCTATAGCTTAAAAATTGGTGAAATGATAATTTTGCCCCTGAGTCTCATAAGGTCTATAAATACTAGCATTTCTCAGCATTTTGGGAATAGAAACTCTATATTTACAGATAGCTCCTTTGAGAGAGAGAGAGAGAGAGAGAGAGAGAGAGAGAGAGAGAGAGAGTTTGTGAGATGTACAAACAAACACACCCTCATACATGCTTGGATGTCTTTCATTTCTTGATCAACACACATATACACATGCATGGATGCTACTATGAAGTCTTGGAGTGAAGTTCATGGAGTTTAGAGGAGGATCAAGGCTTTGATCATGCATTGAAGTGGTCTTGAAGCTTATACTTGGAGTTCTTGGAATATCAAGCACACACACACACACACACACACACATACACACACATTTCTTCATGCTTCTTCATCTGGATCATCTAGATCTTGTGTGAGTATACTTACCCACTCTAAATTTATGTTTTCCTAAGTTTAATTCATGATCTAACTCATGCATGTAACATGTATGAAGATTAAAGAATGGATTGAAATACTTGGAAGTTTGATCTAGCATATACATACATATTTTCATCATCCTAGTACTAGATGATCATCTAGATCCTTGTGAGTCTTAACACTCACTTATAAACATGTTCTATATAGTTATATTGATGATCTAAGACCATCCAAGCGACATGCATTGAGATTTCTATGCTTATAAACTGCTGCTAAAACTGTCACTGTTCTGAACTGCTTCACCCGAGCGCTCGGACCAAGCACGAGTGCTCGAGCCTACTGAACGGGCCAGGTGCGAGCGCTCGAGAGGCGCGAGCACTCGGGCTAGGCAGTATTTGTAAGAGTGGTTTGTTATTTATATATATAAGGAGTTATGTTAAGGTTGGTTGTACCATGAACCGTGATAGTTGTACCTTGGGTTGTACTGAATGTATGTATGCTTGTGTGTGCTGGCTATAAGTTATACCTTATGTTATTGGAGCATTACTTTAGTAATGTAAACCTTGTAAAAGGATAAGAAGTTGATGGTTCCTTAACTTGATATTACGGTTAATCAACAGAACTTATGCGGACAACAAATGAGAACTACATAAACAGTAATATGATGTACTTAAGTACACGACTCCGAGAATAATGTGCTTTAATGATTTGTATGATGTCACAACCCATTCCGCTAACATGCGAAAATAGGACACGTGGCACGCCACCAAGGCTCATCCATCCATTTAACAACGATACACAGCGGAAAAAGAACTTTAAAACAACCTTAAGTATACAAAACTTTAGGAAACATTACCCTTCGAGTTGAAAAATCCGTATAAAATTTAAAACGTAATTATATTTCAAATCAAATGATTTTATGTTGAAAGGGGTCCCAAAGGTACCCTAAGAACCAATCAAAACATTTCAAAAATTTTCGAAAGGTATAGAAAAAAAATTATGACAGGGGGAATCTCGACCGGTCGAGCGACCCTATTCGACCGGTCGAATGACTCTTTAGCAGAATCCTGCACAATGCTGCAGAATTCTTGCTAAGGCATCAAACAACAGACACTTCATCCCTTCCACCAAACATGGTTACCCTTTTAAACTTCACCATCTATACTAGACTTCCAAGAACGTTATTAAGACATGGTAATACGCAAAAAGAACAATAACGGAACAAGCTAAGGCTTGTTTGGATTAAAAACATAAAAGAGCTATTACATTCCTCCGAAATGCTAAATTTACAAGTTAAGCTCCAAAACACGAATTCATAAGTTCAGATTCATTATAACAAAACTAAAAGGAGTTTTACACACGTTACAACCTTATAAACCATTCCCAAGCTTAAAAGTATAGTCTTAAGTCTTAACTTCCAAAAGTTACATTTTCGACAAAGGAATGGAACCCAAAACATATACAAAGTGATTCAACCCTGTCATCCCCGCGATCTCACTCTTCGCGCTTCTTCTTTCCTTTCTTCTTGTCACCTGCAATGGACTAACACTCCACTGCTTAGCTATATGCTGAGTGCACAATTCTAAACATATGCTTATATGACAATTCATGTTCTAAACATTTAAAACACATCAAAATAGTCGCTAAGGTGAGTAGTACGCTTCCATCCGGTAAATCAAACTGATGCCGTGGAAGGCACACCTCTTCCACGCATCTCGTACACTAGTTGGGCCTTCCTCCATACCAGGTGTCGTGTCCTGGTTGGGCCTTCCTCCATACCAGACACCACACTATCAGTTCTCAAAATCCTCAAACTTCGAGGAGATTATCCCTGGACGGAATTGCACTACACTCCCTTTTGACCCACATAACACATAACATGCTCATATGCACATTTGTACATGCTTTTATTGCATTTCTACGTGCATAATTAACGGGCATACATAATACATGAATTTTGCCCGGATCCAAAATATCAAGTTCAATGGTTAAAACATGAAATTTCCTATAATTCATAGGCTTAGAATTCATACCTCGTGCGATTTTCCTATAACTTTGAAGGATGAATTAGGAAATCGATTAAATGTTGATTTTCGAATTTCAAACGATTCCTACAAGTTTACACGCATTTATCCCAAAATTCTAACATTAGGACATTTATAAAAATCTAACCAAACATGGCCTAATATATATATATATATATATCAAAACGAAGGCCTTACTTCTACGAGTTCAAATCCCGAATTTGGGGAAAAACTAAGGATCGGAAGGTCGTTGATTTGTGTCGGAAAGCTCGTAGCAACTAAATCCCCAAATCTCCCCTCTCGTGATTTCCAATTTAGGTTTGAAGAAATGAAATTAATTCATGAGTTTCTATATATAGGCACGACTCTCGGGAATTGTTCTTACCTCTCCACGAGTTCTCAAAACTCCTAATTATTCCCTGAAACGTCGCACACGTCCATTTTATTACTTCATGAGTGAAAACTAAAATTTATAAAAGTTTTCGTCTAAGTCTTGTTTGGGTCCAAAAATACGTCCGAAAACTATATTTCGTAGAATCTCTACACAACCTACCTTTTGTATAACGCATTGCTCACATTCTCACCACAATTCTCAAAATGATATCTAACAATATCAAAATTATCAGAATTTACCCTACACAGGTAAAATTTACTATTCATGAAATACCAGATAAGTCAAATAACATGTAAAACATGTAAATGCCATTTAATCATACGGATGCCTCATGGTTCTCCGATTACTCTGTCCTCAACCGACACTCCACCGTTTACTACAGTCAACTACTTATCTCAATTATCAAATAACATTGATAATTTTTGAAAATTCAAATATGCATGTTAAAATCATGAACTTTTTGGAACGGGTGTGACAACTCTCCCCTCCAAAAAGGAAGTTTGTCCCCAAACTTATACCTCATACGTCGAACAGGTACGTATACTCATGCTTCATTTCTTCCTCACTCTCCCATGTAGCCTCTTCAATTGTGTGACTATGCCATAGTACTTTTACCATCGGAATTGTCTTAGTTCTTAAGACTTGCTCCTTTCGGTCTAGTATCTCTACTGGACGCTCTATGTAACTCAAGTTTTCTTGAATTTGTAATGGTTCGGGTACTATAATTTTACTCATATCTGTCATACATCGTCTCAGCATCGATACATGAAATACATTGTGCACATGCTCCAACTCTATTGATAAGGCTAAACAGTAAGCCACTGGCCCTACCCTCTCTAGGATCTCAAAAGGTCCTACGAATCGCTGGTTAAGTTTTCCCCGTTTCCCAAATCGGACAATGCCTTTCGACGGTGATACCCGCAAGTATACAAAGTCTCCTACCTCGAATGTCATTGGTCGTCGCTTAGATTCCGCATAACTCTTATAACGACTCTAAGCTCGCTTAATTCGCTCTTGAATCAATTTCACCTTCTCAGTAGTCATTTGTACAATCTCAGGCCTAACAACCTTCTTTCTCCAACCTCGGTCCAACAAACCGGTGATCAACACTTACGCCCATACAAAGCTTCATACGGTGCCATTCCAATACTTGACTGGAATCCATTGTTATAAGCAAATTCAATTAACGGCGAGTGGTGCTCCCAATCACTCCCAAAGTCTAGAATACACAGTCTCAACATATCTTCCAAGGTCTGAATTGTCCGTTCTAACTGGCCATCGGTCTGAGGATAAAATGCAATACTGAAAATCAACTTCGTACCCATAGCTTCTTGCAAACTACCCCAAAACCTCGACGTAAAGCTACTATCTCGATCTGACACAATCACCGCTGGCACCCCGTGTAGCCTCATAATCTCTTTCACATACAATTCTGCTAACCTCGAAGGCTTAGTCGTCTTGATTGGTAGAAAATGAGCTGACTTTGTCAATCTATCAACTATAACCCAAATCTTATCATTCTTGTTCGGCGATCGTGGAAATCCCGAAACAAAGTCCATCGTAATCTCATCCCACTTCCATTCTGACGCGGTTAATGGTTGTAATCGACTTGCAGGTACTTGTCTTTCTGCCTTCACTTGCTGAAATGCCAAATACTCAAAAACATACTTAGCCACTTCACGGTTCATACCTTTCCACCAGAAGTTTTTTCTCAAGTTCTGGTACATTTTTTTACTTCCCGAGTGTATTGAGTATCTGTTACTATGTGCTTCCTCTAGGATTCTATCTTTCAAGCCTTTCACATTCGGCACACACAATCGATTTTCAAGCATCAACATTCCTTGTTCCAATACAAAACCAGGTCATATTCCTAAAGGTATCTCATCTCTCATTTTGCATAAGTATACATCGTCAAATTGTACCCTCTTGATCTCATCAATAATCTCAGGGTGTGCTATGATCGTCATCATTAAGCCACCGTTGGTTTCTGGAATTATGTCCAACTCTAATTGTTCCATTTCCCTTACTAGTTCTTTCTGTTGTGTTAGCTCATCGACTAAGTTCCTTGGTGTCTTCCGGCTTAGTGCGTCAGCTACTACGTTAGCCTTCCCCGGATGATACTCTATAGAAAGATCGTAATCCTTCATCAACTCTAACCATCTTCTCTGCTTCATATTCAGGTCTCGTTGAGTGAAAATGTACTTCAAACTTTTGTGGTCTGTGAGAATCTCACATTTCTCCCCGTACAAGTAGTGTCTCCAAATCTTCAAAGCATGAATCATTGCGGCTAATTCAAGGTCGTGAGTCGGATAATTAACCTCGTGTGTCTTCAACTGTCTAGAAGCATAAGCAATTACATTGGCACATTGCATAAGTACACATCCCAAACCCTGATGTGATGTGTCACTATAGATCACAAATCCCCCAGTTCCAGATGGTATTGTCAGAATAGGTGCTCTCGTCAAACGCGACTTCAACTCTTGGAAAGTGTCTTCACATTCCTGACTCCATTCAAAAGTAACACCCTTTCTCATTAACTTTGTCATCGGCAATGAAATCTTCGAGAAATGCTCAATAAAACGGCGGTAGTATCCCATTAATCCCAAGAAACTTTGAATTTTTGACACTAAGGTCGGTCTCTGCCAATTAGATAAGCTTCTACCTTATGAGGATCAACTGAAACTCCGTTCTTGTCAATCACATGACCAAGAAAAGTAATACTAGACAACTAGAATTTACACTTCTTGAATTTACCAAATAGTCACTTTTCTCGCAACCTCTGAAGTATCAGTCTCAAATGATTTTCATGCTCTACCTCACTCAGCCAGTAGATAAGAATATCGTCGATGAGTACTATCACAAAATTATCCAAGTAGTCCTTGAAGACTCAGTTCATAAGATCCATGAACGCGGTTGGTGCATTTGTAACTCCAAATGGCATGACTAAGAATTCATAGTGTCCGTAACGCGTTTTGAAAGCTGTCATCTCTACATCCTCGGTCTTTACTTTTAACTGATGGTAACCCGATCTCAAATCTATCTTTCACGAAGTTGATCGAATAGATCGTCAATTCTAGGTAATGGATACTTTCTTGATCGTCAGTTTGTTCAACTCTCGATAGTCCACACACATCCGCATTGAACCATCTTTCTTCTTTACAAACAACACTGGAGCTCCCCACGACGATATGCTAGGTTGAATAAAACCTTTGTCAAGTAGTTCTTATAGTTGAACTTTCAGCTCCTTCAATTCCATTGGTGCCATTCTATATGGTGCCTTGTATACAGGTCTTGAGTTTGGCATTACTTCAATGGTGAACTCAATTTCTCTCTCAATCAGAACATCTGGCAAGTCATCAGGAAACACATCTGGAAATTCTTGCACTATTGGAATGTCTTCTATTTTTAATTCACTCACTGTTGTGTCAGTCACTAAACACAAAAATCCATGACATCCCTTCCTCAACTACTTCCTCGCTCGAATGGCTAAAATAAGATACGGCGGCGGTGTAACTCCACTCCCTTGGAAGCAAATGTTCCCATGTACCGATGATCGAAAATTAACTTCTTTCCGTTCACAGTCTATCGTGGCTAGGTTAAGGCCAAACCAATCCATTCCTAAGATTACGTCAAAGCAGTTCACAATGATAGGTATATGGTCTACTGCCATTAATTTCTTGCCTAGTTGGATCTCACAGTTCAGGTATATCGTAGATGTCATTATCGACTTACTAAGAGGTACGGCCACGAATAATTCATACCCTAATGGTGCAGATTTAACATTCAAATGCTCAACAAAATCATGCGACACAAATGAATGCGTAGATCCTAAGTCAACAACTATGCGTGCCAAGTGCAAACATACAAGCACCATACCTGAGACTACTGTCTCTGAAGCGGCCATATCTCCTGGGTTCATTTGAAATGCTCTTCCTTGATGTTGTTCCATCCTTTGTCTCCCATCATTGGACTGTCTAAGCTTCAAACCACTAGAAGCTATAGAACTAGCGCCCTGCTGAGAATGCTTCATCGGGCAATCCTTTGCTCGATGTCCAATGGTACCACAATCGAAGCATTTAATATGTGAAACTGGTATAAAACTTGCATTGTTTGTCCCTTGGGTTTTATTCAAAAAGTTTGTCATAAAGCATCGGCCAGTATGTGGTTGATTACAAAGTGTGCACAACGGTATATTACTTGGTGTCCTCCTCATATTACCAAAGCTTGAACCAGAGCCTCGTACAAACGGTCTCTTGAAAGATCCGCCTTGGTTCCTGTCTCCACCCTCATAACCTCATTTGCCTTTCTGATTCTGTCTTGATCTTTCCATTCTACTCTCGGCCACCAGTGCTGTTTGTTGCACTGTTGCCACAGTTGAGTGCTCATAGGTCTCTACTCTCAAATGAATATTTTCCCTCAAACCTTCTTCGAATTTCCTTGCCCTATCTTCCTCCTCTGGTACTGAACCCTTGCCAAATCTTAGCAATGCATTGTACTTGGAAGTATATTCGGTTACAATCATATCTCCCTGCTTTAGGTTATCGAATTCTCGCTTCTTTGCATTGTAGGCGGCTTGCGGAAAGAATCGGCGATTTAATTCTGCCTTGAACCCTTTCCAAGTAATCGGTGCTCCTTGATCTTGCACATTTACCCACCAATTCTGGGCTTCGTCCTTCAGTACATCACTTGCATTCTCCATTTTCTCCCTGTCGGTCATCAGAATAGATCAGAAAATCCTCTCCATGTCCATGATCCAATGTTCTACGAGCGTTGGATCGGGTGTCCCATGAAATTCCATAGGTTTCTTTCGAGCAAACTGTTTGGATACTGATCTCATATCCCTATTTTCAGGCGCATGCACTACGGTTATCGATTTCGGCTCCAATGGAGGCGTTGGAGGTAGTCGCTCTGCTATATTTCGGATCATGTCACCCATATTCCCCATCATTTCTGCCATTTCATTCATTCGTCGGGTATGCGGTGATAACTCCTGGTCACTCATGATTGTTCAACCTGTTAATCTCAATGCATAAACACTATGCATGTACAACCATAACAATATCATGTATGTGAATCAACATACATATGCATCAAACATCTCTAAAATGTATGGATGCACTCTAGAACATGTGATAAATCACTCAACACTCCACTCGTCGTTGAACATTCCCAAGGTTTTGTTAACTCTAGCTCTGATACCACTAAATGTCACAACCCATTCCTCTAGCATGCGAAAATAGGACACGTGGTATACCACCAAGGCCCATCCATCCATGTAACAACTATACTTAGTGGAAAAGAACTTTAAAACAACCTTAAGTACACAAAAGTTTAGGAAAATTACCCTCCGAGTTGAAAAATCTATATAAAATTTAAAATGTAATTATATTTCAAATCGAATGATTTTATGTTGAAAGGGGTCCTAAAGGTACCCTAAGAACCAATCAAAACATTTCAAAAATTTCCGGAAGGTATAGAAAAAGAATTTTGGCAGGGGGCATCTCGACCGGTCGAACGACCCCATCTCGACCGGTCATTCAACCGGCTGAATGACCCTTTAGCAGAATCCTGCACAATGCTGCAGAATTCTTGCTAAGGCATCAAACAACCGACACTTCTTCCCTTCCACCAAACATGGTTACCCTTTTAAACTTCACTATCTATACTAGACTTTCAAGAACGTTACTAAGACATGGTAATACGCGAAAAGAATAATAACGGTACAAGCTAAGGCTTGTTTGGATTAAAAACATAAGAGAACTATTACATTCCTCCGGTCATTCAACCGGTTCAATGGCCCTTTAGCAGAATCCTGCACAATGCTGCAGAATTCTTGCTAAGGCATCAAACAACCAACACTTCTTCCCTTCCACCAAACATGGTTACCCTTTTAAACACTACACCAAAATAGCAAATTTGTCACCCTTTTTTTCGCTAGCTTTGTCACTGTCCTGCGCAATGACAAAATTGTCACTGTCTGTGACAGTGACAAGGTAGAATTGGTGACAAAACTAACATATTATCACTGTTATAGGCAGTGACAATGTTTATTGCACAATTGTTACTGTTCGAGACAGTGACAAACATGTCCTGAATGAAATATTTTCACCAAAAAAAAAAACAATATTTGGTTTCCCCCCATCCTTTTCGTTTCCCCCTCACTTCACCAAATTTTAGCCCCCTCTCTTATCTCTCTCAATGTCTCTCTCTAAAATCCTAAGAACTCCATCTCTCTGTCTCTCAGACTCCTCTCTACCCTCGACTCAATCTGTCTCCACAAATCTGCCACCACCACATCGCCGCCACCACACCCTCTTCTCTCTCTCTCACTCCTTACTGCCACCGCCACCACGCACGGTCACTGCCACTGCACCCTCTCTCATGAAAACCCTCCCCCTTCTCTCTCTCTCTCTCTCTCTCAAACCACCACCACCGAATCAACCCTCTCTGCCCCTTCTGTACTACATCGCCTCCAGTACCACCTCTCTAGTTCTCGATCTCCATCGATCGACTTCCTCTCTGGCTCTCTCTCTTCTGCGACACCTAACTCGTGGTGGAGAACTCAACTCGACAAACGATTACAGATCTACGTCTAGGAGAGAGATCTGCAATTCGACTTCACTTATGCATGTATAAACATGGAGTAATATATATATAGATAGAGAGAGAGAGAGAAAGAGAGAGTGTTATAGAGATCTGCAATTCTCTCGTCAACGGCCAAATTAAGGGTTTGTTCATCTGAAATTCTCCATTGTCACCTACGTCCCTTAGATCTCTTCCAATGGCTCAGCCTCTCGTCAAGAAGAATGACGATCAAGATGATGAAGGTACATCCTCAAAATTCCTTATTTTGTTATTCATTTACTCTTCAAACCTCTTATGCAATTAACGGGTTTTTTTTTTGTTTATCGATTCCAATTTGTCATATTCTTCAATTATTGGCGTCGAAATTTCAGATCTGCATAAAAGTACGGTGTTAGTTTTGCAATTATAAGTTGAATTTAGTTGATTTGTTAGCATTTTAATTATCGAAATAGTCAAGTTGGTTATGAATTTAGGAAATTGATGGTAGTACATGGAAACTTTATATATTCAAGCGATCTGTTTCTATTAAGGTTCTTAGTTTTGTCAATCTGGCTGTAGGCATGTGTGTTACTGGTATCTTCGTCTAATCGCGAATGCTTAATAAAGGAAAATTGAATGTTTGAAGTCCTTAGCTGAGCAATTTTTGTTTGAGATCTGCAGTTTTAATAATTTTTTTGTTTTGTTTTGTTTCTGTCATGTATTTAATTTGCTGATTGTAGAAACGCATTGCAGTATTGATTATGCGTTTTTACTATTTCACAGGGGAGTTTTCTCCATTTCTTGGGATTTAGAAGGGAGTGGTCCTCTAAGAAGCTAGAGTCTTCAATGATCCTCAGCTAGACTCTAGGAGATGTTCACAGGTGCTCTTTTATTTCTGCAATCCAGTTTCATGTTTGCACATTTTTATCTTGCTCTTTCCTCAGAAAGTTATTAATTCGAGTTTCATTTTGTGGTGTTTAGGTTATTACAAAGCTTCTGTATCTTCTAACCAAGGCGAATCATTTACAAAGGTCATCGTAACATATATGGCATCATACGAGAACTATCCCAGTGGTTATGCACTAAAAGATTTGCATCAGATGGGTGAGCTCTCTCTCTCTCTCTCTCTCTCTCTCTCTCTCTCTCTCCTATTTGGTAGCTTTTGATACTCTCAAATGTGTTGATGATTTTAACCCAAAAAAAGTGTGTTGAATACATATAGCTTTTACATGGGAATATTCACTGAGAACCTAATGTATATTCAATGTTTTCTCGAATAGAAAATTATCAAGTTGTCTTTGCCATTTGCCAAACTTCTTTGGATTTTGTTGTTTGATTATTTCAAGATCCTGATAAAAGCACCAATGGATTGTTTGTTGCTATCACCATGTTCTATGGCTTATATAAAGCACATTCTTTATTTTCGTATCCTTGTATTCATTCTTGAAACTGGCAGAATATAACATTGACTGGGCTTTGGGATCAACGTGTAGGTAAGGTAGAGAATGGTGGAGAAAAAGCTCTATAGTTCAAGAAATAATTAATTAATTTGTTAGTCACATGCATACATTTTTTTGGTTGTTTCTTCAGCCTTTAAGTGTTTTTTTGTTTGGGTGGATTGGGTCTTTTGCCTAGGGAGTTTTTGGGTTTCTTGTACGTCTCTTTCTTAGGGCTAGGGGTAGTGGTTGCCGCGTTTTGGTTTCTTACTGTAACGCTACAATTTAGTTTTCGAATCTCTCTCCTTACTCACCAATCTTGAAGAAGATATAGTCTCAATCTCCAATTTCAGCGAAGGTAGTTTCTTCCAATCCTAGCATTTGGTCTTTGTACGATTTTTGCGACTTTGGGATTCAACTTTTGGAATTCAGATTTTTTTGGGGAACTCTCTACTTTACTGATTTTAACTGACATGGTTCTAAGTGTCTATATTCAATAGAGCACGATTTTCCATCAGGAAAATATGTCTCTTTGATAGGCAATGGGGTTTAAATCTTGCTCTGCTTCATGGAACCCAAGTTACAACAAACCAATACACCCTATCCATGGTTCTCCGTTGCTATGAAAATGATTTCATAAAGTGATAGCCCATTTGTTAGCTTTAACACTGCTTGGTATGCTTTATCTCAATGTGTGGCTCTTAAACTACATTTCAGCATTGGTACATTAATTAATCTGATATTTGATATTCTTTGCAAGCTATCATTCCCTCTTAGCTCCAATACTTGAATGTGTCTATCATTCCCTACCATTGTTTCCCTCTATATAATATCCTATCCTATAGGTTGAAAAATTCTAACTTTAACTTGAAATTTGGGAGTCAATTTCCTTTCTCTTTTTTCTCAAGTTCTTATTTTTTGTTTTAAATATTTTGTGGCATGGGGCTGCTATTCGAAATAGAAAATGAGTGGTGCTTGGGGCTTCAATGGAATAGAAAATTATGACTCTTAATTATATTTTTCTTACCACTTTAATGCAATCTTTTAGGAGCAAACAAGTACATAGAGGTTAGTGTACCTGGATAAAACAAAAATGACCACTGGAATGTTTTGTTAAGGTGAGAGTTATTTTTTTTTATTACCAGCCCTTACCCAAGGCCATTGCCAAACAGCTTGTTACAGTCTTATACAAATAAAGTCCTATTCATTTTGATAAAATAAGAGTAGTAGAAATATGGATATTGTATTTTGGATTTTAGAAATTAATTTCTTTCAATATTAAAAACTCAATCTTAACGTAGTGTTCAATGTTAAATGAGACTGCAATCTTAAAAACTCACCTATCATAATGACTGAGTTTTTTGAAGATGGGGACTGATTTGGAAAACCAGCCTTCTGAAGTTTCTTTTGTTAGACTTTTATCAATTTGAAAATTGTAGGTGTTGAATGTTGTAGGTGCATCAACAGAGTTCTCATTTTTATTGGTCATTATGAAACCAATGTTTAATTTGTTTGACAAGGGTCATTTTAATGCCTAGGTATCTCATCAGTAGCTACTAATGCACATGTACTTTGATTGCCTCACTCCTATCATTTTATTTTTCTTCTTGATTAGGATATTTAAGGGATTGTGAATGAGGATGAATAGGGGCTAAACTCTAACTCATAAAGTGGCAAATTTCTATAGTCATTTGGAGGGGGAATTGGAACTAGTAAGCAAATTTCTATAG
The DNA here is from genome assembly GCA_033977485.1 of Hydrangea macrophylla. NCBI lineage: Eukaryota > Viridiplantae > Streptophyta > Magnoliopsida > Cornales > Hydrangeaceae > Hydrangea > Hydrangea macrophylla. Next base: position 76,501,175 of record CM066999.1, on the reverse strand, counting down.
TCACCTAACCTAAATGGGCTCTTAGTCTGTTAATTGGGAGTTTATCTTCTTATTCTACTCTTTTAACTGAGTTTTAACCCAAACCATCTCCAAGTTGTTAATTTGTGTTTCTATTTTTGCAACTTGAGGAGCTACTTCCATTTACATGGTTCCAAGTAAAACTGATGTAGAAAATCAACTAATTAAAGGAAGATACTCAGGGGAATTACATGAATTTCGCAGAAAATCTAAATGAAAAAATGGGAGCCCCAAACCTTTTCTTTCTATATAGTAAAACCAAGGTAGTTGTTCTCATACATGCTATTTGTAAACTAGTTGTTTAACTTGTTTGAGTGTTGGTCCATGCTAGTGCTGTAATCAGTTATTGTTTATCTGCAAGATAGTCTATTCTGATTTATTAAGGAAATTTGTGATACAAAGTAGATTGATCCTCTATTAGTCATGTAAAACAATGTCATGAAATGCTTATTAATCTCCATTTGTTAATCCATGTATCTCCGGAATGACTGAAATGCTTATTTTCTCCCTTCTTGGGGTTTGTTTGGCAGCCATAAATAATGTGATATCCTGAATAAAATTCTTCCTTAATTGGCAGCCATAAAATTAAACGTGAGAATTTTTTCACATAGGGACAGACAATTAATTTCAGCTCCGTCCTTTTCCAGGAAAAAGTTGGTAAATTGTATATTATTGTGATTTTTACATGTGCAATTTCAAGTAGTAATTTTCTCTTTTACTTGAACGAATAGATAATTAATGTATACAATCAACACTACAAGAGTGCTGCTGCATTCTGGCCATGTTCACAGTCGCATAATCGTAAGTTTGTTGATATCTCAACTCCTTTTATTGGGTCTGCTCAGCACCATAAAGGCTGCAAATTCTACTCCTTTACTGGTAGCTTTGCCTAATTTCAGCTCCTTTCTTCGTATGGTTTTAGCAGAAGGATAGCATTCAGAAAGTTCATAAGCATGGCCTTTTTTTAACTCCTGCCTACTGTCAGCTAATTTTGGTGCAAATCAATTTACAGTGAGATCTCTGATCCCAAACTTTGTGTTACTGATCGGAATGCTATAAACGGAAAAAAGGAAATAAAATTTTGATCTCTAACTCGTAGTCATACAATTTATGTGAGGAAGGTACCGATCTCATATGCTTGTTTTTGCTTGCTCTTTGCAATTTTTTTTCTTTCTATTTGGCGGTGTTGCTTGAGGATTTCTAAACTAGAACTAAATGGTAGATTCAAAACATTCCTAGAATTAATCTTTGTTGGCTCCAATTTGTAGATCATTCGTATCAAGCAGGAGCATGATACAAAGGAAATGAATCTGCTGGGTGGTGATTGGTGATTGGTGATTGGTGATTTGATTGCTACTGGTGGTACTCTCTGTGCAGCTATGAATCTACTGGATGCTCTATTCTTAAATCTTTGTTACAAATTTACTGACTACTAATGAAGAAGAATATGCTTAGATGACATGCATAGCCTTAAAAGTGGGAATATGGTGAAGTCTTGGCAAATACTTATGAAAACTAGAAACACATGTTTATGGGCAATGAATCTGGAGAGTAATTAGGAATAACGATTGAATAGGCAATCAGGGCCAACAACATTCTGCCTTAGTTTTAATGTGTTTTGCTAGACCCAGTTGTTTCAAGGACTCAAGGCTGGTCAACTTATTTTTTTAACACCACCAGTTAAGAGTAATTAGTTAAATATTAAGCTTTAATATGACATTTTCAATTTGCAGATAATTGCATATGCTATGATATGTGACCCTGTTTCTCTATGTAGCAGAGCAGAGTTTAAGAACATGTCGGTCAGAACAATATTCCATCAAAGTTTTAAAGGTAATCTTCTATGCTTATTAACTTAACCTTTCTTCACTTTAGAATAACTAAGTTGCATGAAGGCAATAGTGAAAATTTAGTCCTCTAATCTCTTGGTATTATGTTAGTAAAGCGCTAGCGCACTACAACTAGTCCAGTATAGCAGAGCAGCATGGCCTCAAAGCGTTCCCTTATTATTAGAGAAAGGGATGTGTGTGTATGAGTGTATGTGTGTGCTAGTGGTAGAAATGGAAGTGGATTAGCTTTGCATTCTCACCTGCTAAATTCCACAAAACTTTCTGGGGTTTGCATGTCGGCTTTGTTTTTTTATTAGTCATCCTGCTCATAATATTACTAGTATAATGATACAATAGCAATGAAGTGTAGGACTTTTTAATTTTTATTTTTTATAATCATTTTCGTTGTGTTAGGCTAAACATTAAACTTACCGCTCCATGTGTAACTGTAAATTAAGGCTGTCTCTTATAGTATCAAGTATTTCTAACATGTGTTAAGCCAATTGGATTGGGCGGAGTATTTCATGGATAGTAGAAGTTGTAAAAATTATTTGCCATTTGATTACCTTGGTAAATAAAACCTATGAATTTTTATCCAAATGTGAAATTTTTTCTTCGTTTCACGACTATCCTAACGATGAACCATCTTTTTGCTTGGAGATTTAAATCTAGCTAATCAAAAATATCAAGTAACAAATTTTCTTTTATTTTTGTGCTCATTTAACATGGTATATCGATTATTGTAGGTCAATCCTAAAGTAACTCTGTTTGGCTTCAAAATACCAAAGAAGCGTGTGGCAACATTTTATATTCTTAGCAAAGACCAGTTAAAGATAGTAGGAGAAGAGCCACTCGGGTTCATGAGCATTTATGAGCTGCAGTGCTACCAGTTATTTTGGCAATAGATGGAAAAATTTTTGTTTACACTCTTGATGTTGGCAATTGACGGGAAATTTTTTTTGTTTGCAACATTGATTGGGATGCCTTTTTTTGAGACATTTGCTATCTTTCCATGTACTGATTGAAAGAGATTTTGGAATTGATATATTTTGATTATTTGAATGGATAGAATGTTTGATGTCTTTGTTTAGGTGGTGGCTGCTCAAATTATTTGCAAGGAAATTATATTGAAATAGGTTTTTTTAATTTATTTTTTATAAATTATTTCAAAATTTGTCACGGTAAAAAGCCATGACAACATTGAAAAATTGTCACTAGTATTTGTTATGGTTAAATGAGGTGACAAAATCATAAATTGTCACACATTTGTTACTGTTTAGAAAGGTGACAATTAAAACGATTGTCACCGAAATTGTCACGGTTTATAGCAGTGAAAATTTTTCATATATTGTCACCGCTTTAGAGCAGTGACAATGTTTCATAAATTGTAATTGCTCAGAGCAGTGACGAACTTAAAATTTTTGTCACGGTCTTTAGCGGTGACAAAGGGAATGAAATTAACCCTTTAAGGGGTCCTCAAATGGGCAGTGACAAACTAAATTGTCACTGCTAAGAGCAGTGACAAATATTTTTTGTCACCCCCGAAAATGTCACGGTCCGAAGCAGTGACAAAGGCGCTTTGTCACCTCCCAGAGCAGTGACAAATTGGCCATTCTGGTGTAGTGAAACTTCACCATCTATACTAGACTTTCAAGAACGTTATTAAGACATGGTAATATGCGAAAAGAACAATAACGGAACAAGCTAAGGCTTGTTTGGATTAAAAACATAAGAGAACTATTACATTCCTGCGAAATGCTAAATTTACAACTTAAGCTCCAAAACACGAATCCATAAGTTCGGATTCATTATAAAAAAAAAACTAAAAGGAGTTTTACACATGTTACAACCTTATAAAACCATTCCCAAGCTTAAAAGTATAGTCTTAAGTCTTAACTTCCAAAGGTTACATTTTCGACAAAGGAATGGAACCCAAAACATATACAAAGTGATTCAACCCTGTCGTCCCCGCGATCTCACTCTTCGCGCTTCTTCTTCCTTTCTTCTTGTCACCTGCAATGGAGTAACACTCTACTGCTCAGCTACATGCTGAGTGCATAATTCTAAACATATGCTTATATGACAATTCATGTTCTAAACATTTAAAACACATCAAAATAGTCACTAAGGTGAGTAGTACACTTCCATCCGGTAAATGAAACCGATGTCGTGGAAGGCACACCTCTTCCACGCATCTCGTACACTGGTTGGGCCTTCCTCCATACCTGACACGACACTATCAATTCTTAAAACCCTCAAACTTCGAGGAGCTTACCCCCGGACGGAATTACACTACACTCCTTTTTGACCAACATAACACATAACATGCTCATATACACATTTGTACATGCTTTTATCGCATTTCTATATGCATAATTAACGGGCATACATAATACATGAATTTTGCCTGGATCCAAAATATCAAGTTCAATGGTTAAAACATGGAATTTCCTATAATTCATAGGCTTAGAATTCATACCTCGTGCGATTTTCCTATAACTTTGAAGGATGAATTAGGAGATCAATTAAACGTCGATTTTTGAATTTCAAACGATTCCTACAAGTTTACACACATTTACCCCAAAATTATAACATTAGGACATTTATAAAAATCTAACCAAACATGGCCTAATATATATATATATATATATATCAAAACGAAGGCCTTACTTCTACGAGTTCAAATCTCGAATTTGGGGAAAAATTAACGATCAGAAGGTCGTCGATTTGTGTCGGAAAGCTCGTAGCAACTAAATCCCCAAATCTCCCCTCTCTTGATTTCCAATTTAGGTTTGAAAAAATGAAATTAATTCATGAGTTTCTATGTATAGGCACGACTCTCGGGAATTGTTTTTACCTCTCCACGAGTTCTCAAAACTCCTAATTATTCCCTTAAACGTCGCACACGTCCATTTTATTACTTCATGAGTGAAAACTAAAATTTATAAAAGTTTTCGTCTAAGTCTCGTTTGGGTCCAAAAATACGTCCGAAAACTATATTTCGTAGAATCTCTACACAACCTACCATTTGTATAACGCATTGCTCACATTCTCACCACAGTTCTCAAAATGATAGCTAACAGTATCAAAATTATCAGAATTTACCCTACACAGGTAAAATTTACTATTCATGAAATACCAGATAAGTCAAATAACATGTAAAACATGTAAATGCCATTTAATCATACAGATACCTCATTGTTCTCCGATTACTATGTCCTCAACCGACACTCCACCGTGACTACAGTCAACTACTTATCTCAATTATCAATAACATTGATAATTTTTGAAAATTCAAATAATCATGTTAAAATCATGAACTTTTTGGAACGGGTGTGACATATGATGCACGATAGTTGTTAATGACGCGATGTAGTTAATAACAAGATGTTCATATACATCGGCCTATTCTTTGTGTTTCGTCCATTTGTTTGGTCAGTTTGAGAAGGAGTAAAGAGTCTGGATTCAGTTGTTGAGATGGTTAGAAGGCCGTAAGCCGACGATGTCAACAAAAGGCCAAAAGGCGACGATGACAATTTAACCACGACAGAATGAATAAGATGGGGTTATCATAAGGCCTTAAGGTGATGATGTCAAGATGAGGTCGTAAGGCGACGATGAAAAAAAGGTAACCTAATGGCCATAATGCAACGATATTCAAGCCAACGGCACTTGTGCCGGATACATGCAAGGTGTCAAGTTTTTGAGAGATTGAACCGTGGTCCAAAGATTGGATCAATGATCCAAAGTAATCAGAGTTGTAGAGATTGAATATGTGGTTCAAGGCAAAGTATCCAAGTCAATATGGATTGGGTTGTAGTTCTAAAGTGATCAATCAGTTATTGTCAGTTGTGCTTCAAAGATCGGAGTTGTGTCATTAAATGTTTCCTGAGCGTACGGCTTACCTTAAGATTAAAATAATCGAGACTTCAAAAGATGTTTTCATTACAGAAGAGAAAATGGAATGTTTTACTTTCTTAATGGATTAACAAGTGTTTCTAAGCCCGTTCAGTGTAATAGGTTTACTCACTCAGCTTGCAGTAAAATTGATGACTTTTATATCCTGGATAATCAAACATCCAGACCTTACAGAGGCTGATTACCCAGACGAAGAGTACGCTGAGGAAGGCTATGGTTTTGTAAGCTAGCTACCAAACGTGAAGGCTTTTTGTTTATGTACCTTTTGCTACTAAATGAGGCACTGGATGCCAATCGTTTTATTATTATGTTGTAAGGCTTACGTCTGGGATGTTATTATCTTTCTTTTCCTTTTATGTGGGTTGTAATAATGAACTTAAGACATGGATTATGTTTAATTTTATATAAGCCTAGAACCACCATGTTTATTATTACTGCTTTCGTTTACTGTCTACTACTTTTATCTTGGTTCTTTCTTGTATGGACAAGCACGCGATCCTTAAAACCAGTCACGTATCTACGGACCCATAAAAGAAATTTTAATTTTCCCTATTTTTGGCTTACTTGGGGTGTGACAACAACATAAGTAAATCTAACTAATAATGGAAAACATAGCAATATCATCAAAGGAAAAAAGTAAAAGATATGCCTAGCCATTAAAACTTCAATCCAAGCTTCAAGTTTACAACAATGAAGAGGAAATGGAAGGGAACCCAAGGGGGTTCCAAAAGTGAGAGCAAAGAACCCTAAAAACTATCTCTCTCCAAAAAAAATGACAACTCTTTCTATTTATATAAAACCACAAGAATGGCAAACTTGTAAATTAGGGGAAAACACAGCAGGGGTGGATCAATCCTCTATTCTTAAATGCAAGCAGAATCTTCATCCAGGATCACAGATCGATCCTCTATTCTTAAATGCATGCAGAATCTTCATCCAGGATCGCCAGATTGTGGACACGCAGAATTCCACTTCTTTGTTTTGATTTGAGACTATTTTGAAAGAGAAAAAAAGGAAAAGGTCTGTTGAAAACAGATACAGAGTCGCCGCTTCCTCTTGGTCTTTTGGGAACCAAGAAACCCAATTTGACTCACCCAAACGGATAAAGGGCACCAGCCCTTCATAACCAAAGAACTTGGCTCGGGGTTTTGGTACGAGAGAGGAAGGAGCCTTTGTCGCGACTAAAACACCCTCAACTCGCCCCGTCTCTTGATAGGCCTCAATTAGCATCCAAATAATCATCTTATATTATGTTTGGTTCGACAATTAATACTCTGATAGTATATTACATCTCATAAGAATCATAAAATGGAAGATCAAAAGATAAGATATCATTCATAAGATCTAAGCCAAATATCATACAATGTAAAGTGAAAGATCACACAAATAAATCTAGGAAAAATCATCTAATCATATATCAAGTAATCAAGTTTTTCTAATCTAGGAGGGGACGTGAATTGTTCTTGAAATAAATAATCAAAGGAATCAAAATATGCTTAGCAAGCTAGAATGATACATGTTAATCTTTGAGAAAAGAAGACCTCTCAATCCCCAGGACGGATGAGAAAGGATGATTAGATCGAGGGGAAGCATGGACGTGTGATCAAGTTCAATCCTTATAATCTTCTTAGATTGGGAGTCACAAAAAGCCCAAATCTTGCATGGATGCAATGTATGATCTTAAAATGTGCAAAGGTTGTAGTGTGTTTGTGTACATGGACTTTCTAAAGTGACTTAGAAATCTACAATATGAATGAATGCATGAAGGGAATCATCATGGGATATGTACAAATGTAGTATGAATTACTTCCTAAGATATGAACTAATTTAGATTGTATGTAAGCATCATACCAAAGAATGAAAGTAAAAGTACACTTGCTGTGAATAGTGGACAGAACAGTGACTTGATCTTGTGGAAATTGGAAAGCAAGGTTAGAAATGTTTTTAATGAATGATTTTTATGGAGATCATCCTTATTGTGTCTAGAACACATGTCAAAAATCCAATCCTCAATAACTATTACAAAATGAGAGAAATCATACAAACAATAGAAGTTACTCAGAAACAGAATTCGTACTATCGACTGAAATGTTAAAACATCTTAGAAAATGAAAAAAAAAACATCTGGGGGCCTATTTTATACAGAAAGTTCCCTAAGACACTGAAGTTAAAGGGAAAAATGACTTGGGGCCACTCCTTTTGGAAACGTTTTCTGTAAAATGACATGACTAAAAACTTGTGCGCTCTTGTGCAACACCCAAGTGTAGGTGATCGTGCAAGTAATATAGTACTGGAAGTCCAGGTCGATCCCACAGGGAAGGAATAGGAAGAATATCTACTAAGTTACAACCTAAAGCAAAAGAAAAGAAAATAAGAAAATAGAAGTGGAGGTGTACTAACAAATCCTAATTAATTAAATTAAACTAAATAATAAACTAAAGCTTATAGAAACATAACTAATGAAATAGATAAACTAAAGGTGTTGGAAATACGTGAATCCACATTAATCCTAACCATCTACCATGCATACTCATTAATGTTTTATGGAGTTCATTCCTCTTCAGTATTCCGTATTTTTCTGAAGATATAGAATCAATAGCCCTTTCATGACCGGGACTATATTATCACAGTTGATTTAAAATACTTAGAAGACGGTTTAAAACAATGGTTATTACTTGCACTCTAAATGGTGTTAGCATTCAAAGTGGTTTTCAAAAGTCATTGAAGAAAATAGCCTTAAGGCTTTAAGTTCTAAAAACTGTTGTGACAAACTGAGCTTATAGGGACAATTTGATGACAGATTTCTAAAACAGAAAGTCATGGAAGACTTAAAAGAATCATCTCAGGAATCAACAAGTCCCGAAGCGCTCTCAATCGATCGGACGGCCTCATCCTTCAATAGATCGAAATGCCTTTGATCGTTGACTATGGCTCTGGTTCGATCGATCGAAATACCTTCGATCGATTGAGCACAAGGTTTCTAAAGATTGCATGGCAGAGGTTGGGAATCAATGTTTCATCACATATTCCCAATGTCTAAACTACAGAAACATAATAAAACTAGTACTGGAATAACAAACTAGAGTAATCATAATAGCTAGATTAATAAACAATCAAATAGAGAAAAGGGAAAGAAAAACCTGGAATAATATGAATATAGCTTGTAATAAACATGAAATCCACTTGAATCTTCAATAATCTTCAATATATTAATGAAAAAGAGAAAGAAAAAGATGAATCTAACCTAATCTACTCCTAATCTAACCCTAAAACTACCCTATACTACTGTTTCTGCTTTCTGGAGCGTCCTCCCTTCGTCTGGCATCAAAATGATATATATAGGGTTCCTGCAAAGTTTACGCAACTTTTGGGTGAATATGAAGTTTGATCGATTGAGCTTAGTTCGATCGATCGAAGGTTCGATCGATTGAACTCTCCTCAATCAATTGAACTCTTTGATTTTGACAACTCTGCGCACTGATTTGGAGAATAGCCATAACTTTTCACTCAGACCTTGGATTGACCTCCCGTTTGCGGCCACACGACCGTAACTCAAAGATCTACATTTTGTATGTCTAGGAAAATATTCTAAATCTGAAGTCTTCATTGTCAAAATTGGCATTTTCTCAGCTACTTCTGTTGTTCTCTTCTCCAGAATCACTTTTCTTTAGCTCCACTTCATTGATTTACATCCTAATACCTATAAAATAATGTAAAAACATATATTTAAGCATTAACACAATAAAAAGAACATTGTTACTAGAATGCACCTAAATGTAGGGACTTTGGGGATAAAAATATGCATAAAGGACCATGTAATACGCTATGAACATGCACTTTTCACCTCGAATCACACCCCCAACTAGCTCATTGCTAGTCCCTAGCAATGAAGCGAACTATAGCAATGTTTAATTATCTCTAAAAATTGAAAACAAAATAAAGTAAAAAAATCCTAAATCACTTTCGCAGGAATCGCAATTGCATTTAGCGTATGCAACAAGCCTTTAAACCCCTAGGTTCCCCCTAGTGAACGAGTATTGTCTCGTGAGGGTTTGCAGTGAATTTACCCACAAAATTCATATTTATGGTAATGGTTCCAGTTTAAATGTTTTCAAGAAAATTTTCCTCTCTCATTTAGCAATGAGATTAATCTCAACAATCTCATGAAACTCTCTAGTATGCCATAGCAATGCAACACACACATTACAGTTAATCTACTATCAAAGTCATTAGAATATTCCATACCTGTTAATCTTCAAGTGTTTGTGTGAATGGACAACCAAAATACAAAACTTTATTTCAAAGCTTGCTTAACCTAAGATACTATCAAGACGTTCATTTTGACTCAACTCTCACCGGGATTACACTCTCAAGATGAAATCACTTCGAATTCGGTGTAATAATTATCACCCATGATATGGAATCTATAAAGAGTAAATGTAAATGGAAACAAAGGCTTCTCATATCTAAATAGAAAAACAAAAATTTTATAGTGCACAAAGTCTCATGAATGGATACTTTTCACTAGGAGAGCGAGATACCGTGGAAAACTCTCTCATTACATTAACTTCAAATCCAATTTACCTAAAATCATCAGGACTTTGAAAACAAATGTGTTAGGTAAAAGAAGAAAGAGGCTTGTGATTTTCAATTAGGTCCAAAGATGTGATTGGAATGTCTACTACAACTTTTCAAACTTCCCACATCTGCACTCTCTCTCTTGTCTTGTCTTTTATTCTTTTTTTTTCTTTTTCTTTTTTTTTCATCAATTTTTTTCTTTTTTTTTCTTTTTCTTTTTTTTTAATCCTTTTTTTTTCTTTGCCAACTTTCCCTTATTCACAGAACCAAACTTCTTGTCAAGATAACACATCCCAATTATTCCTAAATGAAAAAACTGAGGCTTGAACTCCTAATTTGGAGTTAGGTAAAGACTTTAGGATTGTGAAGACAAGGCGATTATGATAAGCTCAAGAGGTGAAGTAAAGGAATATCATGGAGGTAGGCCAAAGCTGTATTATGCGTGTATGGTGAAAAGATGGCCTAAATCATCTTCTAAGTTCATAGGATTATTCATTTTAGTAAATTCAAGAGCTCTAAAGTTGGTAAATCCTGAACGTTCTCTTCTAGTGATAAGTCAAAATGAAGAAGAAAAATGAGACTTACAACGAATTAATACGCTTTTCAAAAAGTAAGAGTAATTTTATAAAACCCTCAAAAATAAAAGAATGGCACAAAAGCTCACTTGGGTTATTAGTCTCCACTACAGTCTCTCAAGACACCTAAGCTATGCTTACTAATACATTTTAGCTAAGTACAAGGTTGTCACAATGTGCTCAAAGTTGTTTGAAGATTAAAAGGCATAAAATATACTATAACTAAGATAGTAAACAAACTATCATAGTGTATCACATACTAATAACATACAGAAAATAGCACTAATGCATCATAACTAACTACATTGACTAAGAGAGAAATGCAAGAACCATCTTATTATCTTTAAAAATAAAATTAAAAATTTTAGAATTTTTGACAATTTTAATGTACTGAGTTTTTGACAATTTTAATTTACTGAGTTTGAGTTGCATGTTGCTAAGCAGGTGTATTGACACGAAAGCATAAAAAGAAATAAACGAGGCATGCAATGACTCACTCCCCCCAACTAAAACTAAACATTGTCCTCAATGTTCTAAACTAAGCACATGGACATGTAAAGTAAAGCGAGAGAAGGAAGGATGTTACCTCGAAGCATTAATATCTAATTTTATTTTATTTTATTTTATTTCTTTATTAAGTTACCTGCAAAATCATTAGTAGCAACAAGGAAAAATAGAGAATATACTAGAACTACTCAGTAACTAAATTTGGTTTAATCAAGATGTTTATCATAAAGTAATAACCGAAATTTTTTGAGGATCCTCCCAATGAAATAATTTAACAGTGAAATGAATGTAGGGATCCTCATAAAATTGCAACTCCCCCCAACTAATGTCAGGCTCAAGGTCAGAGGAGAGGATGCAAAACCTATGACCTCTAAATTTGTTGGAGACAGTTATAAGAGGTATACCACACTTTTTAGGAATTATACTCAAGAAATGATCTTTGGTGTTGGTATTTCTTATTACTGTCTCTATTTTAATACTAAAAACAGTAGAAGGCCATGGTTCAATAAATGGGGCAGGGTCTAAGTGATGTTCTAATGAAGCTTTACTACCCTCCTCTTGTTCAAGAACAGAATCTATGGAGATGTGATCATAGGAATTGGATTTCTGTTCTATGTACATTGATTTGGACTGGACTTGGATGAAGCTATCTATTTGGGCCTCAATGTCAGTAATATTCAAGAAGGTCAAGCAGTCTAGAAGATTACAAGCTTCTTGTTGAAGTTTAAGATCATCTAATGTGGGCCTAATATTTTCCAAGTCCTCTCTCAAAGAATGTTGAAAAATAAAATTTTAAGCAGTGCATGTGATAGAATCCTTACCATCCTCTTCCACAATACACTCTTTTTGTTCATTAGTGGGGTGCACATGACTTTCAAGCTCGGGGTGAGAGCTTTAATTAATATAGAGGATAGGTGATGGGTAACTTGGAGACACCGCCTCTTCGGCCGAAAGAGGTGAGGGTTCATGAATATTACTTGAATCTAAATCGGATTTAGATTTTTCAATTATGTCCTCCCTAGGGTCACTATCAAAGGTAGGGGTAGAGTCAACAGGGGACTCATCCTTTCCTAGTTGCGTGTAATCACCTAAACTCTCATCATCTTTTATAACCTCATTCTCATCCTTGTAACTCTCCTCAATATATGTCATCTATAGAGGTGCCCTGGACAAAGAGATTGTGCAACTTTATCAAGGCAGTGAAGGAGTTGATGTTTGGGGTTGCATATTGAGGAGAAGATGGTTCTACAACTTCATGCTCAATGGTTTGGTTTTGGAGTTCAGACATTATTATACACCCATCATTATCCTCCAATTCCATTCCATTATTAGTGTCTTGAAATTTAGGTTGTAGTGTTGAAGGATTGGTATAGTCTTCTAAAGGTTGGCTAGCATATGCTTGTTGATATCTAGTTTCTAATTTATCAAGTTCACTATCTAGCCTTTTCATTTCACTAAGCAACAATTTTAACATACCATTATCCTCAACTCGGTTATTCTCCTCATTATTACTATATAAAGTTTCGCCCCATTGTTGTTGATAATAGTCCCCTTCCCATTGAGTTTGTGGACAAGACTCCCCAGGGGGAAAGTCTTGGTGCGTTTGGTAATCGTGGGAACTATTACTATATCCTACATTATTATTTTGATTATATCCCCATTGCGATTGATAGAACTCTCCATGTGGAGGTTCTTGATATGTTTGATCAGATGGGGGACTACCACTATCATTTTCACATTGTGGTAGTTGGTAGCACTCGGGTTGATAATGCGCGTCATAAGTGGGTGCTTGCCAACTTGGGGGATAGTTTTCATTACCTAATGTGTACCTATTCATGGTGTTTGTGTTGTATGGAGGGTAATATGGATAAGACATGCTTATCCAAAAATTTTAAACAATACAATTTTTTATTTTTATTTTTTTATTTTTTTATCTTGTGAGAGAAAAAGTCCAAATATATATATATATATATTTTTTTTTTTACTAAGTAAGAAAAATTGGAGATAACTTAGTAAAATTCTAACCTAGTTGCCTTCCCCGGCAACGACATCAAAAACTTGACACGACTAAAAAGTTGTGCGCTCTTGTGTAACACCCAAGTGTAGGTGATCGTGAAAGTAATATAGTACTGGAAGTCCAGGTCGATCCCACAGGGAAGGAATAGGAAGAATATCTACTAAGTTACAACCTAAAGCAAAAGAAAAGAAAATAAGAATATAAAAGTGGAGGTGTACTAACAAATCCTAATTAATTAAATTAAACTAAATAATAAACTAAAGCTTATAGAAACATAACCAATGAAACAGATAAACTAAAGGTGTTGGAAATACGTGAATCCACAATAATCCTAACCATCTACCATGCATACTCATTAATGTTTTATGGAGTTCATTCCTCTTCAATATTCCGTATTTTTCTAAAGATATAGAATCAATAGCCCTTTCATGACCGGGACTATATTATCATAGTTGATTTAAAATACTTAGAAGACGGTTTAAAACAGTGGTTATTATTTGCACTCTAAATGGTGTTAGAATTCAAAGGGGTTTTCAAAAGTCATTGAAGAAAATAGCCTTAAGGCTTTAAGTTCTAAAAACTGTTGTGACAAACTGAGACAATTTGATGACAGATTTCTAAAACAGAAAGTCATGGAATACTTCAAAGAATCATCTCAAGAATCAACAAGTTCGATCGATCGAAGCGCTCTCGATCGATCGGACTGCCTCATCCTTCAATCGATCGAAATGCCTTCGATCGCTTGACTATGGCTCTGGTTCGATCGATCGAAATACCTTCGATCGATTGAGCACAAGGTTTCTAAAGATTGCATGGCAGAGGTTGGGAATAAATGTTTCATCACATATTCCCAACGTCTAAACTACAGAAACATAATAAAACTAGTACAGGAATAACAAACTAGAGTAATCATAATAGCTAGATTAATAAACAATCAAATAGAGAAAAGGAAAAGAAAAACCTAAAATAATCTGAATATAACTTGTAATAAACATGAAATCCACTTGAATCTTCAATAATCTTCAATATATTAATGAAAAAGAGGAAGAAAAAGATGAATCTAACCTAATCTACTCCTAATCTAACCCTAAAACTACCCTAAACTGCTGTTTTCTGCGTTCTGGAGCGTCCTCCCTTCGTCTGGCGTCAAAACGACATATATATTGGGTTCCTGCAGAGTTTATGCAACTTTTGGGTGAATATGATGTTCGATCGATCGAGCTTAGTTCGATCGATCGAAGGTTCGATCGATTGAATTCTCCTCAATCAATTGAACTCTCTGATTTTGACAACTCTGCGCACTGATGGGAGAATGGCCATAACTTTTCACTCGGACCTCGGATTGACCTCCCGTTTGTGGCCACGCAACCATAACTCAAAGATCTATTTGTAGGAAAATATTCCAAATCTGAAGTCTTCATTGTCAAAATTGGCATTTTCTCAGCTATTTCCGTTGTTCTCTTCACCAGAATCACTTTTCTTTAGCTCCACTTCATTGATTTACATCCTAATACCTATAAAACAATGCAAAAACATACATTTAAGCATTAACACAATAAAAAGAACATTGTTATTAGAATGCACCTAAATGTAGGGACTTTGGGGATAAAAATATGCATAAAGGACCATGTAATATGCTATGAACATGCACTTTTCACCTCGAATCATAAAATAAGTTGAAAATCAACAAAGCTGCTGTGACAACAAAAACAGAATGTCTGGAAGGAATGTTTTGGTCCAAATGGACCCCTTCCAAGTGTTTCTAAGTCAAACCAAAAATTTTGGATGTTCTCTAATGAGTTAAGAAGGCTTTCCAAGTGGTCTCATGTTAATATTTTTAATATTGAGTCCTAGAGAAATCATTGAACTCAGATTGTTCACTATTGTGAATATTTTGGAAAGAATCAGGATTTTATTCTTTGAAATCTAAATGAGGGGTTTAAGAGGGGTTTTGAAATAAAGGTTTTGAGAGTATATTTTCAGTACTTAAATGTATATTATGACCACTTGAAATATCAATATTGAACTCATATCAAGAACCTCCAAGATTGTTGGAGACATTGTTTTAATTTTTGAAGACAACTTTAAGAATACATAAGAATGTATTGAAGTTGAAATCATCATCTATCAAACATGTGTTTGAGGTCAAGAGCTACTATCCATAAGGATTCACTCACCTCAAACTTCATGTAATCATCTAGATGATAATAGACTAGTAAGTAAATAAAGAAAATAAAAAAGAAATGAGAGTAAGGAGAGATGAGCATAATATGTAAACAAGCAAATAAGTAATCAATAGATGATATTCATGATGATTTTGGACTTGTAGCTTAGTGTTTCACTCATATATGGTGACTTTGGACATGGAAGAAGCTTCTTATCTCACAACTGCTCACTAAAATGGTGGTTGGGTGTATTAAATGTGAAGTAAATGGGAGTAATGAAGTAGAAAACAAAGTTTAGAACTCACTTTTTAGTTGAAAATCAAAGGAAGAAGCTCACTTTCACTCTCCTAACCTTATCTTCTACAACTTTTCTCTTTATAACTTCTCTAAGCTTTGTATTTGCACCCCCTAAATGAGAAGTCAAGGGGGGTTTATATAGGCTAATTTGGGGTGGTTTTGGGATTAAAAGAGTGCTCCCAATGGCTCCAAATGTCTGTGAACAAGGAACTACGTCGTTTTAGTTTCTAATTAATCAAAATGGACCCCCAAAATAAATTGCAAAAATAGATTATTCTGGGGGAGAGTGCCGCAACGGCACTGGGCCTGTGCCGCGGTGGCACTGGGCCAGTGCCACGACGGCAGTGGGCCAGTGCCGCGGGGGCATTGCTCCTCTGATGTCCAGATAATTCCATTTAGGCCCCCACAGGTTTCGGTATTCACGAAAAGGCCCTATTTCGTAAAAAATTCACTAGAAAATGTGTATGAAATCCAAACTAAGGCTGTGATATATTGTTGGAAAGGTAATGGAGTCTACTTTACATAAAAAAAAATAGTTCAGAGATAGGTCACTTTGAAAAGTGTTGCTGTATTCGCGATAAAGCCGATTTGATCGCCTTTTTCACCTTCGAAAATTCATAATAAATTCGTTTTAAATCTAGGAATTATGTACAATATACCATTGGAAAGCTATTGACCTCTAGTATCCATGAAAAATGTTTGAAAAATAATACAGTGCTCTGATTTTAAAGTCAACTTTTGGTCAAATTGGTCAAACCTTGGATTCCCGGGAAGTTCTAGGAACCTCTGGGAGCTCCCAGGAGCTGACGCTACCGTCCAATTCCCTTTTCAAACTCGTTTTAGTACTTTCTACATGATCTAGAATGATCTCAAAACTTTTCGGCAAATTTGGACGATTTCGGTCAAATCTTGGTCAAACCTGGTCAAACTGGTCGAAGGGGACTTTCCGGGAATTTCCGGGACTTCCGGGGGTCTCTGGGAGTTGACACTTTCTTCTGATTTTTCTTGAAAACTTATTTTTAGTACTTTTTTATGTCGTAGCATGTTTTAAGAATTTTCGGTCGAAATCTAGGAGTGTTTGGGTTTTCAGGGGCATTTCGGTCATTTACACTACTTTCTGAGCATTTTGAGAGATAGAACTAACTTTCGGAAGTCCTTTTGAGTCTTTTCAATCATTGTGAACCACCAAGATATGGGTCTCCTAAATCTGATAGCCGACAAAATGGGGTGTCTACAACGAGTTAAAATATTTTAGACGTAGGTCTTCTATTTATAAGCATTTCTACCGACCTAAGGTCCAATCGATTGCCTTACCAATCGATTGCCATAAATGGCAATTGATTGCCATCCCAATCGATTGGTATGCCACCAATCAATTGCCTTCTTTTCCTCCTATCTTCTTTACAACCTTTGGAGCTAAGAGTGGGACCTCCTAGGTTCTTTATTGTTGGCTTAGATTAGTTATTAATTCCCATGATCAAACTCTTTGATTAACAAATTAGCTAACTAATCAGTTGATGTTTACTCTACTATAAAACGACAACTGCACTCCAACGCAAAAGAATATATCCGAAGTGATAACTAGATATGTACAGTTATACAAATATCCCTCTACCATCAGCATTCATAATCATATTCAGGTAGTCAGATAAAATGTTACTGTCAATCAGAATGATGATTACCTCTTTCATACCTTGAGTTTTATTCACCTTCTCATGATTACCAAAACATGTTGATAACTACTCCCACCGTCCCTTTTTTTGAGTTCATCTTTGCGAACTCAACTTATTAAGGGGACAAAAAGAATATACACCTACTTTCCAAAATTACCACTAATCTTACAATAACTTTTTTAGTTTTATCTTGTTGTAGATTTCAAGGAAGACTAGTTTTGGAAAGTAAATAAAAATTGTATACCAATTAGGAAAGTGCACACTAATTTTGGGATAACCCAAAATGGAATATAGGACTCAAAAAAAGGGACGGAGGGAGGACTAATCAACAAGACTACAGTTCTTAGTAATCAACTTGGTGACATTCTCGAGGGAATGCTTACTCTTTACCAGAGGGTAGATTCTATCTTGACAATATAGTTCATAAGCCTATGAACATGACATACCCAAGATACCTAGGTGTTGATCTTTAAGATCTCACTGATTGGTAAGTCAAAGTAGTCATCCCCACAGTCTGTGTCAATAATCGTCTCAAGATTAAGAACACGTACCTTGTATAAGTTATGAGTTCCTGTTAGACAGCAGAAGGGAGAGTCGTTGAAGGATTATGTCGATCGTTTCAACCAACAGAAGCTTCAAGTCTACAACATGAATGAGATAGTTGCCATTACAGCCTTTTGCTCGGAGTTCAACACACCAAGTACACCACGTCGATTCATAGAAACTGACCGGCAACCTTGGTTGAACTCGCAGAGAGGGTCAGAAAATATGTTGTCACTGAAGAATTTCTAAAGACCAAAGACCCCGGCCATGTAAGCCACGAGCCTTCAAGAAGTAAGCGAAAGCGAGATCAGCCCAAGAAGAACAACGTAAAGAAGCCCAGTAGTTTTGGCAGTTCCTTAAGTGTCCAATATAGTCCAGCAGCCTTGACTCGACCTCCAGTTCACAGCTGTCAGGGTCCGGTAGCCCTGATCTGACCTCCAATTTACGGCAATTAGAGTCCAGTAATCCCGACTAGGCCTCCAATTTACAGCGACCAGGAGCTAGTTGATCCCAACACGACATCCTGACTCCAATCGTCCAGGCGAGCCCAACAACAGTGGTACTTTTGCCGGTCATAGCACGAGGCTCCACATATTATATCAAAGAGCTCTTGCAAAGACCTCGGGATCACACTCGAGGCACCGAAAGACCACGGGATCTCACCCGAGGCATCAAAAAACCCTAGAACTACCAACATTCTAGGTCAACTACCTACAGTAATTGTTCCTGCAACACCTGCCTCAACAAAAGCTTGGGGAACAAGAGGGACTAAATACTACAGGAAGATGCACCAAGTATTTACAAGTCTTGGGGTTAACTAAGTAAAACCCTTAAACAACCTGAGTGCCTACAATACTCAGAGGTACTAGCTCTAATTAGGTCCAAACCAACGATAGAGTTGACTAAAGCCTCTTAGGTTAGCCTACAATAGAGGAGTAAAAGAAACACCTTTTTGAGTCTCTAAGTAGGCCCAAATCGATGATAGAGGTAACTAAACCCTCTTAGGTTGGCCTACGATATAGGAGTACAAAAGACCCTAAAAAGTAGAACGCTTTAGGTCGGCTCTACCAACATGGTCAAACTCTTTTACCAACAGTCATGATGAAGGGTTACTGGGCAAAAGATAACCATCCTGGGAGCTAACATAAAAAGGTCCCTAAAGCAACTCGCTTTAAGTCGGCTTGTCCAACATGGTCAAATTCTTCTACCAACAACCTTGATGAAGGTTTGCTAGGCAGAAGATAACCATCCGGGGAGCTAACTTTAACAAAAGTCTCCAAATTAGGCTATGTCTTAACTCTTAGCCAGTTCCCAAGAATTCATAAGACTCATAAGTTCAAAGGCAACTTCCCCGAGCAATCATGTGCTTACTGATCTTGATCCATTACTGAAACAAGGGTGTAGACACCCCAATTTTGACCGACCGTCAAATTTAGGAGAGCGTCACCTCCACGTCCAATGATGATACGGACCGAAAAGATTTGAAGTATTCCAAACTCTTCAGAAAGTTCTCCAAATGCGATAAAATTTCACAGAAAGAAGAAAATACCAGGTATTTAGGAGAATTCAGGTATAAAATACCATTTTCGGAAAAGATCTTCAAAAATAAGTTTCTTTAAGGAAAAAAGAAGGAAAAGACCTAAAAAGGGAAGTTCAACAGAAAACGGTGCACGGTAGTATGCCGCGGCACTCAGTGAGTGCCGAACGGTGTTCAGTGAGTGCCGGCCCGGCATTTACTGAGTGCCGCCGACATTTCCTGACAGCCGTTTGCTTTTAAAGTCCGTATTTTATGGTACAATACATATGTGTATGCGGATAAAAACAAAAAATTAATAAAGTAAGGTTGACAAAAATACGGCTATCAATAATTTGGCGCAGCACTCACTGAGAGCCGCGCGGCAGTCACGGAATGCCGCGACGGCAGTCGCGGAGTGCCACGGCGGTAGCAACGGACTGCCGCGAATAACTTTTGAATGCCGCCCTGGGCAGCAGTCTGTCTAATTTCAGGAAGTACGTATTGTACCACCAAATGAGATGTTTACACCGGTCTTTTACTCCGAATTCACTGAAAATACTTGGAAATTTTGTTTATAAAAAGAGGGAGGATCTTCCTTGAGAAAGAAAAAGAGAGATACAACACAATACATGAGAGATAACCACCACTACACCAATTTTTTTGGGAGAGAAAAGAGAGAGTTTAGAAAACTAGGGAGAAGAGCTTGGAAGATCTTCAAAGGAAAAGAACTTTGAGGATAGTTTGGAGGTGACCCTCTAATCTTAGTTGTATTTTCTTTCTTTTGAGCTTCTAATTTTCAAGTCATTTTTAGTTTTTCTTGATTAAGTTTTAGAGTTTGTTAAGTAAACTTGGAAGTCCTTGTTTCTAATTCCTTGATCTTTCCTTTATTTCTTTTCTTTATGTTTTTCTCTTGAGATTCTTGGAGATCTTCAATATCTCTCTTGACATTTCTTGACTATGATCCTTTGAATCCCATGTAAGCTTATGCTTTACATGAGACTCAAAATCTGATCATCACTTTATTTTATAAGCAAATAGATGGATCCAAGTCCATACTCATGACTTGAGTCCTCTAAACTTGATATCTCATGGAATCCTTTCTATATTCCTTTGAGACTCATAAGTATTAGTCATGTCTTCATCTCCAATGACCATCAAATGGTAGGAGAAAGTGGTTTTGAGTCTAAGCCCATCTCCATGGTTTAGATTCCTTATCTTGAGATTTCATGAAGTTCATTCATACTTCATTTGAAATCTACAAGTATGAAGGTCTTTAGCCTCCAATAACCACCAAATGGTAGGAGAAAATGGTTTAGTTTAAGTCCAACTTCATGGTTTAATAGTTGGGGTTAACAAATAAAAGTTGAACTTGACAAATGAAAACAGTGAGTTCATAAACTGTTTTTGATCAAAGATTTTTAGATAGAAATCTAACCGTCGAAATCAAGTGAAATCAACCGAAAAGTGTCAACAACACAATATTCTACCACTGTAATATTTGTTTTAAGGTGGTTTTAAAGTGGTTTGGTTGTGAGTTTTGTCAGGACACAACAATCTGTCCAGAGTTTCAGCATAGTAACACTCTTTTGAAATAAGTAAACCAATGCATTAATAATGTGTTTGTGACCCAAAATAATTTTTTCTAAGTAGATTAATGTGTTAGGAAGTCACCCTAAAAAGAACAAAGCATTTCTGATTTTTGTGCTATTTTTAGAAAATCGTGCAAGAACTCTGGACAGAAGATTGTAAAATGCTGAGTAATGTCTGGTTTTTGTCCAATTCCCGGAGATCCAACCGTTGAAACTTTGATTTCTTTTTTGGGTTAAGAACTAGACACATAGAGGCATCTTGTGTCCAAAATTCATCAAGATAAAACCACGGGAACCACGCATTTTCAATTTTTAAAGTTATGATCTGCTCTCTGTAATTCATAAAAAACTGCTACTGTTTTTGTCTAATCTTGTTTATTTCAACTCAAATGGCCCCTAATGTCTTGATACCCAAATCATACTTTGTATAATAGTAATTTAGCTTAAATAAAGAGGCTAAGTGACCCAAATTAGTGAATAAATCCATGTCTTATTCTTGTTCACATTCATTTATTCATGTACATTTAATGCTCATGATTAGAACTAGCTATTGAATAAAATTGGATTTCATGCTCGATAGGTTTAAGCTAGAAATTTAGGATTGTTATTTCTAATTTCACATCTCGTATATCATATGGACTAACATTTTGTTTTGTAGCGCTATTAAGGTATGATCTCTAGGACTCTCTTTAATTTTTTTTAATTTCTTGATTTTATTGATTTTTCAACCTCATGCGCGACACATTAGAATTAGGATCTTGCCTTATATGTATATGTGATTTGAGACTCTTTTTTAGGATTTTCTTTTGTTTGTATGCATTGCACGTTTAATATCGCTGCTGGATCCCGGGTAAGTTCTCTTGTTCCCTAGTGCATATCATGTTGCTTGCTACTTGAAATATGTGATTTTTGAATGATATTTTATCAATTGCAATTTTACACCCCCTTTGGACATGCTTTTTTTTGTAACGTATATCTATACATATATTAGTTGAGGGCATGCTTAAATTAATAATTCGATTAGAAGGATATTGAGTAGAGACCTATCACAAGATAGGAAGAGAGAGGGTGTTTTAGTCCGACGGGCTCCTTCCTCTCTCATTCCATAATCCCCGGACCTAGTTAATCTCTGGTTTCTAAAAGATCAGTTTGCTTTTAAAATGTTTTCTTAATTTTTTCTTTAAAAAAATTAAGTGGCGGTTCATTTGTTTTGAATTTGAAATTTAAAAGAACTTTAAAAGAAAAGCTGTGGGTGGAAAGAAAACTTGCGATATCCACAATCTGGCGACTCTGCGGGGGATCGAACCCAGAATCTCTGGTTTCGCAGACCAGAATTTCTGATTTTGGGTTCATTTGAGGATTAGACTTGAAAAATGTCCTTTTAATCGAATTAATTAATCTTTGTGTGCCTGTTGCATTTCACTTGCATGTCCAGCCAGTCGATTGCACGGAACTATGACCTTGGAGGCTCGGGGCAACCCGGTCTCATCATGGGACTGTGTGATCACCCTTGATCTCGTACCATGATTTGGTATATGAAGCATCCTATCGGATGTGTGTCAAGGGTCCCTTATTTGACCAAAACCCAGCCTGTGCATGATAGTTTCTGTAGAACCTTTCAATCTTAGGAAATCAACTCTTGATTAGGATTATATGCTAGGGAGTTTTGTATGCCCGGAAGGGATTACTTGAGATGATGACGATACTTGCTTAATGAAAGACGTATAATCTTTTAATCACCTTTTAGCAATTTCTCCTCATGTTCCACGACATTTGGAGAACATGCCGAACCTTGATTATAAGATTATGATTCTTATATCATGTTTAGCTAAGCATCATTGACCTTGCATGTATCCGAATTTATGGAAAGTACGGTGATAATCCGGTCATGTCATCCCCCTACCCAAAGGTTTTTCTCAAGGTTTTCGGCTACCTTTTCAAAAAAAATTTCCTCTTTTCAATTAAAAATTCCAAATTAACCTTTGTTAAGGCATATTTCACTTGATCATCTTCAAAGGAAAAATTCGAAAATCCTTGAAAATTATTTTGGTAGAAGAATGTTCTCAAAAAGCACTCTCAAGGATTGTTTTCAAAGGCCTTTTTACTACCCAAAAAAAATGCTTTTCAAATAAATTTTGAAAATTTTGAAATGACCAACCTCTGAGAAGGTAGTGAGGATCACAATGAGAGGAGAAATTAGCGCACTTGACATGGGCGAGGATTTTATGTGCTTATATGCTTGTGTGTTAGGATTAGGATTTTCTCTTTTTGGCATATAGAGTAGGCACACACGCACACATGCATTGCATCCGCGTGACATACATAAGGAAAGTTTTTTAAGTGTCATTGCGTAATAAAAGGAAGATAAAAAGTTTTTAAAAAGGAAAAAAATTTAAAATTTGTTATAGGAGCAAAAATAGCAAATCAAGCGTGGTTTAGGGATCCCACGGCAAGGCTGGTAAGAAGGGAACACGCTGACATGGCTGAAGAAAGAAACAACGAAGAAATGGCCGGGTTAAGAATACTGGTAGAACAACAAGTAGAGCAAATGAGGCGACAGGTGGAAAACATGAACCGTATGATGGGGATGATAGAAGAACTGAATCGTCGACCACCACATGTAGTTCCGCCCGTTATAGACCCACCTTTGGGAGGAGGGGAAGGGATTGGTTCGATGATCAGGAAGCACAATGGACTGATGCACTGCGGGCCAACAGAGACAGAGAGAAAGCTGAGAAAGAGAAGCAACTAACCGAGAAAATAGAGAAGGTGGAAAGGGTGATGCACAAGGCTCAGGGGGTTGATACCTATCTAATGGAGTTAGAAGGCATGTATGACAGGGTCCACGAGACGCTGCCTGTAGGGTTCAAAATGCCGGTCTTTGATAAGTTTGATGGCACCGGAAATCCTCGCAGTTATATAAGAATGTGTATTGGGGCTTTCCAACCGAGCGGCTTGAGCACAATTATGATGGCAGTCCTATTCCAACAAACTTTAACTGGAGCTGCTCTGTCCTGGTATCTTACTCTCGAACCAAGCAAAACCAGGGTGTGGGAAAAAGTGATTAAGGCATTTGTGGCACAGTACGAATACAATCAAGATTTGGATGTCACTGTCCGAGATTTGGAGACCACTAGGCAAGGGAATAAAGAATCATTCGCCGAATATCTGAGCAGATGGAGGGGAAAGGCAGCTAAAATGGTACAAAGGCCGTCTGAGAAGGACCAGATTCGAATGCTGATGAAGAATCTACAGCCAGTGTATCAAGAAAAGATGAGATTCCAGTCGATCAACACCTTTGCTGAGGTTTTCGATGTCGGGACAAGGATAGAGGATGCAATCCAAGAAGGGGTAATCAAGAAGGAGGAGCAACCAAACCGGTACAGGAGGCCAAACTATGGGTCCAACGGAGGACAAACAGGGGGTCACTCTGGCCCCACCGATGTCAATGCACTGAATGGACCAGAAAGGAAATTCGACATAGCACCAAGGAGAGGAGGGGATAAAGCACCAAGAAAGTTCTCAGATTTGGGAGTGTCACTGTCAACCGCCCTCGATAGATTGTTAGCCAAGGGGCATCTCCGTCAACTAGAACCATGACCTCTACCGAGTCCGCTTTCGCCAAATTTCCAAGGGGACCTCTTCTACAAATTTCATCAGCAGAAGGGTCACTCAACGGATAGGTGTATGAGACTAAGGCACGAGATTCAGGACCTCATTGATAATAAGGTGATTTCGGAACCCCCCACCAAAGCACCGAATGTTACTAGAAATCCGCTTCCGAATCATCGAGCTGTGCCACCACCACAAGGCCTTTATCTCTTAGGGATAGAAGAAGCAACCTTTGATCCGTCTAGGCTAATCACTAAGGCCGGGACACCACGAAAGCCATACCAGCTACCTGAGGATTTGACAATCTGTGCTTTGGAGGATCAGCCGAAGGAGAATGAAATGAGACAGTTAGACTGGTGGACCCAAGGGAGTGACAATCAAGACGTGAGCCAGGTGGAAGATGATCTTTGGTACGAGAGCGACAAAGAAACAGAGGTGGTGAAGGATACTATGATAATTGATTCAGAAATTGACAATCTATGGGCAAGGGAATAAGTCAGTCATTTAACTCGGTCTGGCAGACACTTTAAACCACATGAGCTAAAGGAGGATCATCCTTGGAGAGAATTGGACAAAGGAAAAGCGAAGATAAATGAAAAAGAGGAAGAAGACAGGGTTCTAAAGCAGATGAAGAAAACTCAGGCCAATATCACCATTTGGGGGTTACTGATTGCCTCCAAACACCATAGGCAGGCGGTCCTAGACGCTCTAAACCAATCAGACGTGTCTATCGACACCACCCCGAAGGACCTCATAGGGCTGATAGGCAAAATTCTGACCTCGGCTATTACCTTCTCATCAAATGACCTGCCTCCGGGAGGGCCCGTTCGCAACAAACCATTGTATGTCACTGTCGAATGCTTGGGGAACATCATGCCTGCTTGCCTGGTTGACAATGGACCGGCTCTCAACGTGTGTCCCTTCCGAACGGCTAAGCGAATGGTCCTAGATGAGTCGACATTTACACCATTGGAGCAAAGGGTAAGAGCCTACGAAAACACCCAGAGAACAGTTATGGGGATAGTCCTTCTTCGTCTCGTTATTGGCCCTTTTGGAAAAAAAGCTGAATTCCAGGTCATCGACATCCCCGCTTCCTTCAACTTGTTGCTGGGTAGGCCTTGGTTGGACAGTTTGGGTGCTATACCGTCAACGATCCATCAAAAGGTTAAGTATGTCTGGGAGAATAAAGTTTGTGATATCCTCGGGGACAGTTGGGTTCGTTCTCCCGAAGCATCATCAAGCGCACCGGTTCTAGAATTACAGCTGCAAGAAGAAAAAACAAAAATGGGAGGGTTCGAGTTCATCAGCATGTTGGAAGAGGAAAAGCCGAGAGAGTTTCTACCGCTCCATTTTGATCAGTATGCCAGTCCAGTGGTTGCAGGGATCATGAAGAAGATGGGTTTCTTTCCAGGATTAGGGTTGGGGAAGAACCTTCAGGGCATGCCTGAATTCCCGCTCATTCCGACTCAGACTCACACTCACGGCCTGGGGTACCAGCCGACAAAGAAGGAATTGAGGGCAAAGAAGAAGACATCGGATGCACCAATGGACCCTTATCAAAAAACACTCAACGGTTACTTCATAAAGAAAGGAGAAGATTTTCCCTTCTGTGGCTTCCCAGAGCCATGGATGGACCAGAAAGACAAGTGTTTAAAGCCGGGGTTCGAGATCTTTTTCTCCCATGAATTCTCCGAGTACAAAGACCCATTTTTGCAAATGCCTGAAAAGTCTGCTACCGTCAACGATTGGATTGGTGTACTGGATGGACCGGTCATGCAGGACCTATTGAGCGAAGAAGGGGCAAAAGCCGAAGAAAAAGGGAAAGAAGACGAGGGCCTGGAAGTCGAGGTTGAAGAGGGGAATGATGAGGATGCGCCGGAAGAAGAGCCGAAGCCAGAAAAGGAAGAGAAGACGGAATCCGGGGGACTGCCAGGTTGTAACACTATAGAGCTCAAGCAGGGAGTCAACAAGGAGTGGGTCTTTGAGTCTAGTGATAAGTATCCCCCTCACCCAGAGTCTGTAATGGCCCAAATGAGGTGTCTTACTATTGCTATGTCTGTTGTAATCACTCCTAACAAAATCAATGAAAGTATGATTGATTCTGCCTACTCGAACGCACTTAATGAGTGTGATGAATGTGATGATCATGAAATACCTAATGAATTGCAAAAATTAATCGAAAAAGAAAAAGAATCTGCATGTAAAATCATTGAGGACACTCTAATGATTAATCTAGGAAATGAAAATAATCCTCAAAATGTCTTTATTGGCTCCACACTTAGCAATAAAGAAAGCAAAGAACTAATCAATCTATTAAATGAATTCGAAGATGTTTTTGCATGGTCTTATAATGATATGCCAGGCATTGATCCAAAGATAGTCCAGCACCACATCTCTCTCTTTCCCAATTCAAAACCCATAAAACAAAAATGGAGGCGAATGAGGCCAGAATGGGCACTTAAAGTAAAAGAGGAGGTTGAAAAGCAATTAAAGGCTGGATTCTTGATGGTCACCGAGTATCCTGAGTGGATTGCCAACATTGTACCTGTCCCAAAAAAGGATGGTCGTGTTAGGGTTTGCGTTGACTTTCGAGATTTAAACAGGGCAAGCCCTAAAGACGATTTCCCGTTACCCCACATTGACGTGTTGGTCGATAACACTGCGGGACATGAGCTTCTATCTTTCATGGATGGATTCTCTGGGTATAATCAAATCCTCATGGCACCCGAGGATAGAGAGAAAACCACATTCATCACTCCGTCACTACACCAAAAGGGCACATTACTAACGGTAATTTACCGTTAGTAAAATTATTCCTAACGGTAATTTACCGTTAGAAATAGAGCGTGGCTAATAATTCTAACGGAATTTCTAACGGTAATGTTCCGTTAGGAAAATTATTTTTACTAACGGTAATTTACCGTTAGTAATATGTTTACTAACGGTAATTTACCGTTAGTAATTTATTATTCTTAACGGAAATATTCCGTTAGTAATATTTATTCTAACGGTTTATTTTCTAACACTTTTATATACAAAAATACTAACGGTAAATTACCGTTAGTAATTTCATTACTAACGGTATGTAACATGACACTTTCTAACACTTTCGAGACAATTACTAACGGATATAAACCGTTAGTAATTTTATTACTAACGGTTTGTTTTCTAACACATGTGTAAGAATACCAACAGAAATTATCCGTTAGTAATTATTTTAAATATGAAAAAACATAAATACTAAAATATGCTCCCAAATTTTATTTGCACCTAATTTCCATCACAACCATATCACATTTACTATAAACATATATAATAAGCTCAAATCCAAACCATAATAAATACAAGCTCAATCTATATTAAATACAAAAAATATAATCCAAAATAGGCATAATTATCCTTAAATAAAAACTATTTCTAAATCCAAACATAAATATTAAAATATGCTCCCCAACTGTATCATTGGTGGATGTGGAGATTTGTGTGTCTGGATCAACTTGTTTCATTGGCCAAACTCCGGCTTCTTGGCAATTGAAAACACCTACGACTCCACAGCTTGTTCAAGTTCCATATCTTTAGAAGACTGCAGAATCAAGCAAAAAAAAAGTTAGACATATAAGACTTTGGCTAAAATGAAGTGATTTATTGACTTTTAGGCTTTGTTTGATTTGCGGGTTCATTGAGGGAAAATAAAATGGAATGGAAAACAAGAAGGAAAACTATTTCCTGTATGTTTTCGTTCATGTTTCAAAAACATTAAAAGTAAAAAACTTTCAAAATATTACTGTAACCTAGAAAAAAGAGAGGAACGTGACTTACGCAGGTCCCAGTCCCACTGTACTTTCTTTTCCTTGAAAATAAAAAACAAAAAACAAAAACAAAATCTTTTCCTCCTTGTTTTCGTCATGATTTTCGTTGGTAACCAAACAAAAGAAAACACTTTCCTTTATGGTTCTCTTTCTTTTCCCTCAATAAAAAACAAAACATAGCCTTAGAATTTCAAGAGGAGACACTAAGATAGGGAACATATATATTACATTTTCCCATCCATGACAGGGTCCTTAAACAGACAGTCTCGAGTTGGTCGGTCGACATATCTAACTCTGAGTACAGAACCATCAGGCAATACAAGCTTTCTTAGGATTTTGAAATCATGGTTGCCGGGCTTGTCGCTGTCATATTAGTATATGATCGGATTAAAGGACTTCTTACTTGAACTTATTGAAAATACTACCCATCTCTAAAACGTAAACAAAAATTGAACACTTGATTCGCCTCTGGCTCACCTAACATAACCCAATGCTCTCGCGGCACCATGAAAGTTAGCAGTACTATGGTTGCTCTGAAATGAAGAAAGAAAAATACTTTAAAAGTGTTCTTCAACTGATACAGTTGTTAAAAAAAAAACTTCAATCATAGAGTAGTAGCTCCATTTCCCAATATTTGCGAAATATGGTGCTACATAAAATTTTAGTCATCACATGAGGGTGCTCTTATTTCCCAATATTTGCGAAATATGGTTTCCAACACATGTGGTTGATGGAAGCACCAAAAAGAGTGGTGTCACTGAATTTTTATTTTGTATTTTGTTCCCACGACCACATGTTGGGAACCAATACATGGATGAAATGAATCTGGCCTAGCCAAAAACACAAAAGAAAATTCCAATTCCTGGAATGGTTTCTGCTTGATTCAAAAGTTGTTTAGTTACTTTCCACCATTCGAAGGTGGTTGTAATAAAAACTCAAACTTTCAACATTAGTAATTACAATTACTTCAATTAATATTAGAGCACACGAACTAAAAGTAAAAAACCAAACATAAAAAAGTAGTCGGCACTGTGTGCGTGGAGTGCGAAGCAGTGAGTGTGTGCGTTGTACGTGTGGCTGTCTGCATGTGCTGTGGGCGTGGGATGATGTATGTTTTTACAAAATCTCTTGAGTTCTGAACCGTTAAGATGTTGGATTACGTTTTTACAAAACCCCTTGTTCGTGAATTTGTATTTTGTCGTTGAAGAATTTCATTGGTTTAATGGACAAATGTCTAGTCCTTGCTTTTCTACCTGTTAGACTCATTTCGGATTAAGTATTTACTTTTTGAGATCGTCGAATCTCCTTAAGTTCACATAATTATAATTGCTTTGTTCGTGGTTTGAGTTTCCCTTGTATTTGGAATCCTAGTCGGATTCGTGTTATGCATTGTTGATCTCTTTCGTTTGAATCCTTGCCGGATTCATTTTTTTTAGTAGTGATCATGAGAATTCTTGTGTTGCTTCGTTCTTTTGATGTTGGAATCATTACCGGATTTGTTGTGATTGTTATTTAAACCATTTCAAAAGTTTTAAACTTCCCTCCCCCTCTCGTTCTTTATCTCTCCCTCTTATCTCTTTCTATTTCTCGTGTATTTCTTTTCTTTTAATTATGTTGTATTAGTACTTTAAAATGTTTCCGAAAAGTTTCCACTTTTTGGTATATTTCTTTATTTCTTCCTTTATTTCTTTCTTTTCTCGCGCTTCATTTTTTTGGGGGCGTGACAATTTTAGTAACCTAAAAACATTATGTATGTTGTGAAAGTCATAACCATTATGGGGAAATTGGATTACGTAGTCACGAGCTCAATTTGTGTGCCAAGAAAACTCCTGCTTAAACCATAGCATTATGGATCTCGCTCACAAGCCACATGCATATATGTACTCAATATCTCCTATAGGAGCCAATATAACCCCCCAAAAAAAGTTGTACTTGTATCAACAATAGGTTCCAACTGGCAGAAAAAAAAAGAAGTAGAAAAGGGGAGATGGAAAGGTACCTTTGACATCCATTCAGTGCCTTCTATGACTCCACAGTGCTGAGAAAGAGCTGCAACTTATATCTCCATCCTATTACAAGTGCTAAGAACAAAAGCTTCTTCTATGTGATGCAAAGCACAAAGCTCCCCTATGGCACGTGCCATTCTGCTTTTGGAATGGCTAGCATCTCACACATTTCGACAGGTGCGGTGTGAATACTTAGCCCGATGACCACAATGCTGGTCCTTTCCTTTCTATATCCTGATGAAGCAAGCACAAAAGATTCAGGGAAAAAGGTATGCTAAAAAGTTTTCAAGTATACTTCAATAAGATCACAATGCACAAAAAGCTAAATCAAATTCTCCTTTATAGTTTGTACCATACAATGTGCAGAAGCCAATTGGTCAGAAACTCAAAATATATGTATGAGCTAAATGGTTTGTGACAATATCTTGGTTTAAAAAAAAGAACCCAATCTGATTAGCAAAAAAGTTTCCTGCATCAGATTTATGTAGGTTTAACAGGAACTAAGGTAGTACACTGATTTCAAGTCTTTAACCCTACTATTGATGTTTCCATATCAAAACATCAAATAATGAAATCCATGATAGTTATGTCCACACTTAAAGTCAAAAACAAACTTTTTTCCTCTTGAACTTGAAAACTCATACAAACCCGACATGGTTGTACAACTTAAAAACAACTATTAATACAAAAGTCGCAACTAATCCTTCTAACTTCCATCAGATAAATATGCAACTCTGAACAAAATGAGCTCTCAAATAAAATGAATAAGAAATTTAACGCTATGGGTGATAACAGTTCTCATCAACAAATACCTGATTAACACATGTTCGCTGGAAAGGGCTTTTATCATCATTTAACTGTCAAAAAGAAACAATAGCAGTGAGTGGCTGAATGCATTTAGATGGTAATAAGATAAAGCAAAAATCTAGGCTAGTAAGTTTGCATATCAAACATAACAGAGCTTTATGGCAAAAAGAAACTTTATGTGCATTTTCCAAAATCAAAAAGTAGAAGAATATAAAGAAAATAAGGACAGAACTTGAAATTCATAGCCATTAAATGTAGTACAACTTTATAGATACTCACACAATCTAGACATTTGTTCATTCAGCAGTTTTAAAGTAAATTTAAAGTATACCAAGCAAAAGTGAGGAAAACCTCAATAACTAATAGATATTCTCATCTTATAAAAGATTTTAAATCCTCTTTTCACTCTGTGTTGTACTAAAAATAATCTGGATATTTAGAATTAAAGATACTACAGAATCATAATTTTTATTTTTTTTATAAATCATAGGCTTATCTTCACACAATAGGCTTATCTTCACACATACACCTTATCATTTTTTTTCGCTAAGTAATATGATTATAAATGTTAAAACACATTTGTTAATTGTTGTGTCAGTGTCCTATTTTATTGGAAGATTTAGATATTTTGTACACCATGGAAAATGCTATTCTTCCAGCTATTAAAGCTCCCAAAAAAAATAATAATAATAAGTTTATTAACATTTTTTCTTAGTTAACCAAAAACTCTTCGACTCTGCTGCTTATTCGATTATGGAACTTAATCAAGCTCTCTCTCTCTCTCTCTCTCTCTCTCTCTCACACACACACACACACACACACACACGATCCTCTCTTAATTCTCTCATTACATTTTTCCGAATTTCTTTTCAAACAGAACAGTTCAGCATTTTTTATTTTTATTTTTTTTTGCTGAAGGCAAAGCACCCGCATGCGCCACACACGCACAGAAGAGTTCAGCATCTTTTTCATTACAAGACTCTAAACACCAAACACTCGAAAAACCTAACACAGCAGCATTTTCACAACTTAAAATCACCTCTTTTCCTTGGTAGTTCATCCCTAGAACGTGAGTAAAGCTACAGAATCTTGTGATACAAATTAAAATTTCTATTGCATAGTTTAACGTAAATTGTACCGTGCTGCCTTAATGGATTTGTCGCTGTTAGTCGCACTGAAATTTATCTCCAACAGAAAGATCATATTCCAAGGAAAAACATCCCAATAGGCAGCACTACAGCACAGTTGGAACAGTCTAGGCTTTTCATTAAGGCAGCACGATACAATTTACCCAAATGAGCATTTTACTATTAAACAATTCAAAATGTTATATATATATATAATTTTTTAAAAAAAATGACCCAAACAAAATGCAGAGATTGATATGGATAAACTTAAGAGTAATATTTACATCAGAGCATAGACAATTAGACATATATGAGAACAAAGTGTACAATTGATCAGCGAACTTGAACAGAATCCCAAATCGAATTAGAACAGAAACCCAAATCAAACAAAACCCAATTAGTACAAGACCGTAAAGAATTTCAGAGCTTTCTATTACCTCAGTCAACATTCTGGCTCATCCCTTGCTTCGACTACACGATCTCCATCATTGCTATCAACCACAAAGATAAGTCCCTCTGTGTTTTCGAAGTAATGTCTCCACAGAGGTTGGATCTGGGAAGAAAAAAATTATAAGAGGTCATCCACTCTGTTGATATAACTGAAACATGGTTTGATTCACGCAACTATTGAAGCTCTGCATTAATTAATAACTAAAAGAAATGGAAAATACGATGAAGTATGTAAAATTCATTGGTAGTTCAAATGGTTCAAATCAACTCTTTAATGACGAATAAACAACATTACATATTAAATGGTTCAAATCAACTCCTTAATGACGAATAAACAGCATTACATATTATCTCTTCTTTCACAATAATGGCAAGAAAGTTCAAGAAAATTGAATCAAAATTTATTCTTCTTTAGGCTAGCCACAAAAATGATAGCACTGACAGATATGTACAATCAGTACTAGCTTGTAAATAAGCAGAACATTTGGGAAATCTTTTGAATTTATGAACCTTTTTAAAGGTGAAAAGCAATACAACTCAACTCAACTCAACTTTGAGAGCTTCAGTATAAATTAAATTCCAGATGATCTTCATATCGAAAATGGAAATCCAAATCGACTTCTAATTACCTTAATAGAAGAGCAGTAGATAGATTAGATGAGTTCGACTGCGATGGTGTTGCTACCTTCAGATTAGGGTTTCAAAAATCAATCCTCGACGGAGCGAATCATCTTCTGTAAAAACCTAATCAATCCTCAACAAAGAAAAAAGAGATAAACGATGAGAGAGAGAGAGACAGAGAGAATGTGCTGGAAAATATGAATTAACTTATTGTAGATCCCAGCATGACTGATACTGGCGGCGACGGCGGCGTGGAGAGATGAAGAAAAGAGGAAGGCTTGGTGTTGGAGATGGAGCAGACGATGGCCTAGTGGCTTGCTGGTGTATACAAGAAATAGGAGGGAAATTTTTGGGGGAAAATATAGGGCAAAAATTTTGCTTTGTTTCATTTATAAATATGCCACAATTTTATTTACGAAACTGCCACTGCCTTTTTAATTCTGTTTATTTATTTACAAATATGCCACTGGATTTATATTTATAATTTTTTAAACCCATTACAATATTAAATTTACCAAACCAATGTAAATTACTAACGGAAAGCTAAATTTCTAATGGAAATTTACCGTTACAAATCTGTAATGGTAAATTACCGTTAGAAAACCAAAAACCTCAGTGTTAGAAATTTGGCTGAATGGTGTAGTGCGTGGGGGACATATTGCTATAGGGTCATGCCATTCGGGCTTAAGAATACAGGTGCGACCTATCAGAGGGCTACCACCACATTACTACACGACATGATCCACAAAGAAGTGGAGGTGTACGTGGATGATATGATTGTGAAATCCAAAGAGAGGGGAGGGCAGCTAGAGGCTTTGAAAAAGTTCTTTGAGAGATTGAGGGAGTTCAAAATGAGGCTAAACCCATAGAAATGTACCTTCGGAGTTACCACAGGAAAGTTATTAGGATTCCTTATTACCCAAAGGGGGATCAAAGTAGACCTGACCAAAATAAAAGCCATAACCAAAATGAGCCCACCAAAAAATGAGAAAGAACTGAGAGGTTTCCTGGGGAGAATACAGTTCATCAGCCGCTTCATTTCCAAACTCACCCTAACCTGCGACCCACTATTCAAACTGCTTAGAAAAGGAAAGAAATTCAAATGGGGCGCCCCTTGCCAACAAGCCTTCGACAAGATCAAAACCTACCTCCAAAACCCACCTGTCCTATCACCACCTTTACCTGGGAAACCCCTGTTACTTTATCTCTCCGTATCTGAAGACTCGATGGGGTATATGCTGGCCCAAGAAGGAGAAGAGGGGCACGTGGAGAAGGCCTTTATTACTTGAGCAAAGAATGGTCAGATATGAGTTAAAGTACTCGCCCTTGGAAAAGGCCTGTTGGGCCTTGGTTTGGTGTACCCGTCGCCTTCGCCATTACATTCTAGCCTTCCCTGTAATCCTGGTATCCCGAATGGACCCATTAAAATACCTATTCGAAAAACCCGTCTTGACCAGTAGGATTTCCCGTTGGACCATGATGCTAGCTGAATTCGACATCAAGTATGTCACTGCCAAGTCTGTGAAAGGAAGGGTTGTCGCTGAGTTTTTAGCCGACCTCGCCATAGAATCCGAGGACGAGGGAGAATTCAAGTTCTCGGATGAGGGAATAATGGAGGTAAAAGAGGATTTGTGGAAAATGTACTTCGATGGAGTAGCAAACCAATTAGGTTACGGAGTTGGAATCATTCTCATAGCACCCGATGGGGCCCCTACCCCATTAGCCGTCAAGCTCAAGTATAACTCGACCAACAACACCGCGGAGTACAAAGCATGCATAATTGGGATGGAAGCATCCTTGGCTTTGAAAGTCGGACAGGTTGATGTCTTCGGAGATTCTAATTTGATCATATCCCAAGTCCGAGGAGATTGGAAGGTAAAGCATGAGAAACTGAGACCTTACCATGACTATCTGGAAAGTCTGAAAGCTCAGTTCCAAAAGATTTCTTTTTACTACCTCCCTCGTGAAGAAAACCAACTAGCCAACTCTTTGGCTACCTTAGCCTCGATGGTCCAAATCCCCTCCAAAACTGCCATGATCCCGCTATCCATAGAAGTGAGGAACCAACCGTCATTTGAAATGATCACGGCCATGGAAGACGAAGAGGAAATACCGTGGTATGTGGATGTGTGGAAGTTCATTAAAAAGGGAGAATACCCCGAAGGGGCCTAAGAAAAGGACAGAAAAGTGATTAGACGATTCGCCGCTCAGTTTGTGATTTATGCAGATAAGCTATGGAAGAAATCCTACACTGGGTATAATATGGAGTGCCTATATGGAAAAGAAGCTAAGAGAATGATGGAGGAAATACATGAGGGAGTGTGTGGGCCCCATATGAACGGGTACATGCTGGCAAAGAAGATCATCCGACAGGGGTACTATTGGACGACCTTGGACAAAGACTGCTGCGAATACGTTAGAAGGTGTCACAAGTGTCAAATTCATACAAATTTGATGCATACCCCGCCGTCACAGCTCTATAGCATGACCACCCCTTGGCCATTTTTCGTGTGAGGGATCGATATCATTGGTGAGATAGTCCTGAAGGCTTCTAATGGGCACCGGTACATAATCGTGGAGATTGATTATTTTACAAATTGGGTAGAGGTAGCCTCGTATGCAACTTTAAAAGCCAAAGACGTGGTGAGTTTCATCGAGAAAAACATAATCTGCAGGTATGGGGTCCCGAATGAGTTTATCTCCGATCATGGCAGTCATTCCAGGGAGAGGTTAATCCCGCTCTTGGAAAAGTATAAGAGCACACGCCATCAATCGTCCCCGTATAGGCCTCAGATGAATGGAGCAGTAGAAGCAGCGAATAAGAATGTTAAAGCAATCTTAGGAAAAACGACGGATACATATAAGGATTGGCATGAGAAGCTGCCATTTGCTTTGTGGGGATACCGAACTTCAGTAAGAACTTCAACGGGCGCTACGCCATATTCGTTGGTCTATGGGATGGAAGTCATTCTCCCAGTCGAGGTAGAAATACCCTCTCTTAGGGTTTTGGCAGAGTGTGAGATCACCGAATCAGAATGGGTATGAGGAAGGTATGAGGAGTTGATGTTACTCGATGAGAAGAGGCTGGCTGCAGTAAACCACACTCAGGGGTACCAGAAGAGGATAGCTCATGCTTTCAACAAAAAGGTCCGCCCAAGGAAGCTTGCTGAGGGTGACCTGGTCCTCAAAGAACTGAAAGTGCCTATTTATGACCCTAGAGGAAAATTCAAACCCAACTGGGTCGGGCCATACATCATTAAGACTCTCCTTTCTGGAGGAGCAGCCTATCTCATGGACCTGGACGGGGTTGAATTTAAGCAACCAATCAACCTCGATCGCCTCAAGAAATACTTTGCTTGAAACCTTTCTTTTCAAAACCTCCTACCTCGATGAACTACGCTCGACCTGATTCCCGTTAGGGGATACGTAGGCAACCTACTCGGTTCGGTCAGTAAATAATTGCCTAATTGGTGCCTTTTCTTTGCAGTCTTAAGCTGAACTACTTGGGACCTGACGCCCGCTTGGGGATAAGTAGGCGGGCTCCCCAAAGCCCTCGGTCCATACAAAAAACCTGTGCTAAACTAGGGGCAAATTGGCATTTGCCCAGAACCACTTCGAAGCCCTAAAACCAGGGGCAAACTTCGTTTACTAGCCGAAGAACCCAGATACAAGACCCCCTTTTAGATCACCTGGCTATCAAATAAGTACTATAAAGAAACAAATGAGAATTCATGACATAGAAGGAGTAAAGCTTTGAGCAAAGAAAAAAGTAGAGAGCCAAGAAAAGACATTGAAAGGAGAATTCTCCATAAAAGATTAATCGAAGGAGTGAGCACTTTGATTAAGCATGTTAGAACTTTCCTAAAAGATAACAACACTTCTTGAAAAAAACAAATAAATAAATAAATAAATAAGGAAAATCACATTCAAAAGCGTAAAAGGAGTAGGCAGGGTCTGTCAGAAAGTTTTGTAAAATGGCAAGCTTTTCCCTGTTCACGTCTACTTTATTATGCATGTGTCTGTCAAGCTTGTCTCGCAACCAAGGCTTGGATCTCTAGGAGGTATTGGACAGTAGGCATAGTCGGAGCAGGAATCCTCGGGCATGGAGCAGCCATCCTGTTGTGCCAAGCCTCGATGAAAGCCTTCGCGATAGTAGGGCGCAAAGTGGACCCCCTGGTGAAATCAGCAGTCACAGATTCAGTAGTATCTTGCAAAAGTCCGAACTGACGGACAACCCGATCGGCAATGTAGAAAGTAGTAGTACGCAAACCCGGAAGCCAGATGCCAGGTCGCCCAGGAAGGCGTACAGCAATAGAGCGATGGGTCCACTGCGGACAAACCCAGCAGATATCACTAGAAGAGAGGCCCTGGAGCTAACCAAGCCATGCATCGGCGGATTGGAATAAGTTGTGAATCTCCATACAATCGTAAGGAAGTGACCCGCGAAGATGGGAAGGGTGTATAAAGAGATCCAAACGCTCCATGAGCCAAATCTGTAAAACAAAAGGTGCCCCGGCAGGTAACGTGGCCCCGGTAGCATGAGCATGGCCCAATCCAATCAGAGTTTCACCAAGGACCAGCATAACAACACTTTTCATCTCCCGCAAACCGTAGGCAATGGGTATAAGAGTGTCAGAAGATGACTGAAAGAGGAAGTAAGAGAGCATAGCAATTGACAGGGCACTACGTCGGATGATCTGATACTCACCATCGTAAGGGTCCCCTATGGGAGCATAAACGGAAGAAAGGCGCTCAAAATCAATCTGTCTGTCACAAATAAAGGAGCCCGCCACATTCCGAGATGTGTGGAGAAGAGTGGCTAAATCC
This sequence comes from Hydrangea macrophylla, assembly GCA_033977485.1. Lineage (NCBI taxonomy): Eukaryota > Viridiplantae > Streptophyta > Magnoliopsida > Cornales > Hydrangeaceae > Hydrangea > Hydrangea macrophylla. Next base: position 76,462,691 of record CM066999.1, on the reverse strand, counting down.
CGGACATACCCGGCCTGGACTAGAGGAACCGTCAATTCAGCAGAAGGATCGGTGTGAAGAATGGCGCTGAATTCCTCAAACAAGGGGCAAATCTCCTGAGAGCCAAAACGAAAGACGTTGAAAGAAGGATCCCAACATTGGATGGCAGCTCGAAGTAGGCCCTCATTCAAATTCATCCGTCGGAAAGAGAAAAGATCATTCAGCCTGAAGCACTCAAAGTTGAGCCTATCAACGCCGGAAAGGGTATCCATCCATGGGAAAAGGATTTGGGAGCTGATGGGGGCCATTTTGGAAGAAAGTAAAGAAGAAAAGAGAAGTGTTTTGCGGAGCCTTGAGAAAGAAGGGGTATAAATAGGGGAATAAAGTTGCCTACCTACCCGCGGCACTCGATAAAGTGCAACGGCACTCAATGAAATACCGCACGGCAGTCCGTGAATGCCGTTGCGGCATTCACTGACTGTCGTCGCGGCACTCACTGAGTGCCGCGGAGACCTAACCGAGTGTCGTTATGGGTTTCTCATTGGCCAGGGTCTGTTTGTAACACGTTTAGCCCACCTGCAAACAGAAAACTAGATAGAAAACAATAAAACGTGCGCATCATGCAGCACGTGCAACAAAGATCAATACATTCATTCATTCATTCATTTACTTTCATTTCGCAATAAGAAAAAGAGAAATCAAAGCATTCAAAATTAAAATAAGGACGGGACCAAGCCATGGTCCCACATACGGCAAAAGAATGACCAAGCTATGGTCATACATACGGTGAATAAACAGAACGAAAAAGATACCCAAGTACCTACCCTACCGGTCATCCTAAGCAGCCATCAAAATAAAGTGTATGTATATAAAATCATCCGAATAAAAGTGTAAATCCTCCCAAAACACTCAAAAGAAATAAAAAATAAAAAAAGAAGAAAAAGTAGGATCAGCCTGAGGGGTTCCTCCTCCGACTCTGTCCCGCTACCTCCACCGCTCCCTCCACGTCCGCCGCTACCGCCACCTCTGCCTCTGCCGCTACTGGTGCCCTCACCGCCTCCTCCGCCACGTCCAGTGCCGCTACCACCGCCTCGCCCCACGCCTCGTCCAGCACCGCCATCCCCAGGCATGTCGCTGAGGGGAATGCCGAACTGCTGAAGCCGCTGCTGGAGCTGCCCTACCTACTAGGACAGGACTCTGATCTCCTCCGTCTGAAATAAGAAAGGATAAGTCCAGAAAGTGTTGAAATGACGGATGAAATACTGAGAATAAAAGGAATAAAAAATCATACCTGGGCCCTCAACTGAGCCGCGGCAGTCGCCCGAGCTCCCTCAGCCTAAAAACAAGAACCAAAAAGATTAGCAAAAGGAGAGGCAATCAAAGTTGAAGTGAAAGAAAGGGATAAGTTTCTTACCATCCACTCTCGCCCGAGAACCCACTATCGCACGCTGTGGGCATACGTCAAGCCCTCCTCCGCATAAGCACGCAGGACGACGTCATAGTGAAGGGGAATAGTAGGGGCACCCCTGTGAAAGCCGGGGGATCGTTGTCAAGAAGGGCTCGCCAAAAGAGACGGTCGACATGGTCCAATCCCACTCGGGCAAGGCAGGAGGACGAGCCGCGGCAGGAACAGGCTGCAAACCAAAAATAATAAAGCATAAATAAAAAAGAAAGGAAATTCATAAAAAAAATAGTAATAAAGGAATCATTTGCTCACCCGAGTCACTTCTATCAGAGGGAAGTTCGGCATCAGCTTAGCGGCGCGGAACGCTGGGTATCCGGTGGGGGAATCCACAAAGTCATGAATACCCAAGCCCATCAGAGCAACCGTCAGCTCGCTACCATGGAGTGTGTCTGTGGCTCTCATAGAGTCAAGAAGAGGGAATGGCACAAAGAATCCAGGGGCCGCCAGTGACTGCCTAGTCACCCTCTCTCCTAAATACCACGCCTGGCCCTCTGGCCCATCAAGGAGTCACCTCGTCGGGTCATATCGAGCCGACTCTCGGATCTCCGCACGAGCCTCAGGAAGCACCCTAAGCCAGGGCTGCCAATGAACGTGCTGCTCCCTCAAGTTCGTCAGGAAGTTCCTGAACCAAACAAAGTCGTGGGCCCCAGTCTTCCGCCTGACCCTATCCTTCGCCCATTTCAGCCCCTGGGGCATGATAAGGGCGTCAGCATCACGTGTCTCAGGGGACATCATGCGAAGATACTCATGGGACCAAATCTGTAATGCAAAAAGGAGAAAAGGGGTTAGTCTCACAATTTAAATAAGTTTCTGAAAATGAAATAAGTAATGGAATATAGAAAAGGTATACTTCCCACGCTCTCCAATAGCCACTGATGGAAGCCAGCCTGTCCTGGGAAATATCACCCATATGCCTGTACAAGATGGCTAATCCTGCACCAGCCCAGTCATACTCCTCGACCCGGTCCAGGTGCTCCAGGGATGCCACCAGGGAAACGTCGACCCGATCACCCTTGGTGCTCAGCAGAGAGCACCCCAGCATATACATGAGAAAGCCTCGGGCCATCTGCTCGTCGGTAAAACCCGGCTGGCCCCTAAATGTATCCATAAACCATCGGACTGTGACCAAAGACTCCTCCGGGACCACTCCCAACAATGGCTCCACCTGGTCCCACTCCTGATCCGTCAGATACCGTAAGCGCTCTCCGCCGAAGGCATCCCCCGTGATCATCGAGAAGTCCAGGGGAGTCATCATTATCTCCCCGAAGTCAAAATGGAAGGTACTGGTGGTATCCCACCACCGCTCGGCCAGTACATGTATCTGCCGCAAGTTGTTGGAACACTTCGTCAAGAGTTTGACGAAGTCTCCAAACCCGGCCGCATCCACCAAAGCCCTCACTGTCTCACTCAACTGTGTATACCACTCATACCCATGCGCAAGGCTACGATGCCCCTTCAGCACCTTAGGCTGCAGCTGCAAGAAAGAATCACAAATTTTGATATTAGTAATTGGATAAAAGAAAAGGTAAATAAACAGATGGCAGTAAAAAGACAAGGAAATGCGACATAAAAAGGAAAGAAATAAAAAATCTGGAAATACTCGCAGAAATTTCACAAACAGGGCACTCGTGTGCGTTCGGTTCACAAAAAGAAATAAGTGAAAGCACCCAACGTCCTAGCAAGGTTTCGAAGAAAAAGAAAAGAAAAGAATAACTTGTTCGCATTTTCCGGAATACATGCATATATAAACATGTAAAGGTGCAAAAGAAATTTGAGTGTAGTTTTAAAGAGAAGTATGTGATCACAAGCGGTCAAGAATCAATTTTAATAATAAAAGGCGTTTGGAACGCTCAAGAAAACCCACGAGTTCAGTAAACACGAGTGAGAATGATAAATTGTGATTCATCGAGCATGATATTCACGAAGTTCAAGAAAAGTAAAATGAAATGCAAACTTTTGAATAAAGTACTCATGAAAACGCTACAACCATGGCATTGGTATCTAAAATGAGATGTTCAAAGCTATGATTCACTATACATGCGTAAAATTTTAACAGGAAAAAAGAAAATTAAAAAAGGGAAAGGGGAGCATTTACCTCGCGCTTGAACGCGCGGGAAGACAGGTGCTCATCCGGGTCTCGGAGCAGGAGTGTGGCGTCGGGATGATGAGTGGCCGTATACTTGGCCTTCCTTTTGCGCCCTGAACCACTCGCCATGATCTGTCAAAGAAAAGAGAGAATTCGAGCGTTAGATTCATGAAAATTTTAGAAAAATAAGGAAATAAATGAGATTAATCAAGTTTCGGTCAAGTAGAATGAATCTGATAAGTCCCTGGTAGATCAATCCAAGCAAGGAAAGGAAGAGGAAAATTTTCTCCAGAGGGATTTCGAGTTCAAGAGAGATCGAGAGAATGAGAAAAATGAATTGAACCCGGCGGTTTTAGCCACTGCCGCTCAAACGCGGCACTCAATTTTCCGTGCGCAGCAGTTGATGGACTGCCGCGCGGCACTCACTGACTGCCGCAACGGCATTCCGTGAGTGCCGCCCGGCAGTCACGGACTGTCGCGAAAATCCGCGTGTGCCGCGGCTAAGTCGGTTCAAAGATCCTTCATTTCCCCCTCAAAATTCAAATCGAGTCCCGAAAATTGAATTTGAGGTCCCCCAAAATTTGCCCTCATTACACTTTTGGCCCTCGGGGTCGTTTTTAGGTTTAAATTGGCTACAAATTTCAGAATTTAAGAGTATATATGAGCCCGTGGGCTTCCGATTTTTGAAAATTAAAAAGATTTGAGCCCATGGGCTCCCGATTTTTGAGAATTGAAAAAGATTTGAGGCCGTGGGCTCCTAATTCCTAAAAAGTGAAAATATTTGAGCCCGTGGGCTCCCAATTTCTGAAAATTAAAAAAGATTTCAGGAATATAACAGATTTATATTCTCGGTTCTCGCAACAGATTTGCGTTTACCCTCGTTTTGGGAATATAACAGATTTATATTCCCGGTTCTCGCAACAGATTTGCGTTTACCCTCATTCTGGAATATAACAGATTTATATTCCCGGTTCTCTCAGCAATTTGCGTTTACCCTCGTTTCAGGAATATAACAGATTTATATTCTCGGTTCTCACAATAGATTTGCGTTTACCCTCGTTTTGGGAAAATAACAGATTTATATTCTCGGTTCTCGCAATAGATTTGTGTTTACCCTCGTCTTGGGAATATAACAGATTTATATTCTCGGTTCTCGCAACAGATTTGCGTTTACCCTCGTCTTGGGAATATAACGGATTTATATTCTCGGTTCTCGCAACAGATTTGCGTTTACACTCTTTTTGGGAATATAACAGATTTATATTCTCGGTTCTCGCAACGGATTTACGTTAACCCTTGTTTTGGGAAATATATCAGATTAATATTCTCGGTTCTTGCAATAGATTTGCGTTAACCCTCGAATATCAATTCAAAAGCATCTTTATGATCCCCGTAACGGATTTTGCATCGGTCAAGAATTAGGTAATCTTCCCTGACTAACACGTCACGTAAAATGCGTCGTACGTGGGGAAGACATGATGAGCATGGCGCTTGTATGACCAGGTCAATTCAGAAAATACCATTGCATAGCACTTGCATCACGATAAGATAGGTGCATTCATCCGTATGGTTACTTGTGCTTGTGTGTGTAGTTCCTGCCCGAACTACACTTTGGTCTGATTCCTATTGGGATACGTAGGCAGCTCACCGTTGAGCACGACCAACATGAACCGTTTGTGAAGCCGTTTTTGCAACGCATTTTGTTTTACCTGAATTCGACAGTCTGGTCAAAGGCTTGTCTTCACATAGGCTTTGACATTCACTTATGGGACGCGTTGCCCCACAAGTTCTGTCAAAGAGGGGAAAACTGTAGACACCCCAATTTTGACCGACCGTCGAATTTAGGAGAGCGTCACCTCCACGTCCAATGATGATAAGGACCGAAAAGATTTGAAGTATTCCAAACTCTTCAGAAAGTTCTCCAAACGCGATAAAATTTCACAGAAAGAAGAAAATACCAGGTATTTAGGAGAATTCAGGTATAAAACACCATTTTCGGAAAAGATCTTCAAAAAAAAGTTTCTTTAAGGAAAAAAGAAGAAGGAAAAGACCTAAAAAGGGAAGTTCAATAGAAAACGGCGCACGGTAGTATGCCGCGGCACTCAGTGAGTGCTGTGCGGCACTCAGTAAGTGCCGAACGGCGTTCAGTGAGTGCCGGCCTGACATTTACTGAGTGCCGCCGACATTTCCTGACTGCCGTTTGCTTTTAAAGTCCGTATTTTGTGGTACAATACGTATGTGTATGCGGATAAAAACAAAAAACTGATAAAGTAAGGTTGACGAAAATACGGCAATCAATAATTTGGCACGGCACTCACTGAGAGCCACGCGGCAGTCACGGAATGCCGCGACGGCAGTCGCGGAGTGCCGCGGTGGCAACCACGGACTGCCGCGAATAACTTTTGAATGCCGCCCTGGGCAGCAGTCTGTCTAATTTCAGGAAGTACGTATTGTACCACCAAATGAGATGTTTACACCTATCTTTTACTCCGAATTCACTGAAAATACTTGATAATTTTGTCTATAAAAAGAGGGAGGATCTTCCTTGAGAAAGAAAAAGAGAGATACAACACAATACATGAGAGATAACCACCACTACACCAATTGTTTAGGGAGAGAAAAGAGAGAGTTTAGAGAACTAGGGAGAAGAGCTTGGAAGATCTTCAAAGGAAAAGAACTTTGAGGATAGTTTGGAGGTGGCCCTCTAATCTTAGTTGTATTTTCTTTCTTTTGAGCTTCTAATCTTCAAGTCATTTTTAGTTTTTCTTGATTAAGTTTTAGAGTTTTTTAAGTAAACTTGGAAGTCCTTGTTTTTAATTCCTTGATCTTTCTTCTATTTCTTTTGTTTATGTTTTTCTCTTGAGATTCTTGGAGATCTTCAATATCTCTCTTGACATCTCTTGACTATGATCCTTTGAATCCCATGTAAGCTTATGTTTTACATGAGAGTCAAAATTTGATCATCACTTCATTTTATAAGCAAATAGATGGATCCAAGTCCATACTCATGACTTGAGTCCTCTAAACTTGATATCTCATGGAATCCTTTCTATATTCCTTTGAGACTCATAAGTATTAGTCATGTCTTCATCTCCAATGACCATCAAATGGTAGGAGAAAGTGGTTTTGAGTCTAAGCCCATCTCCATGGTTTAGATTCCTTACCTTGAGATTTCATGAAGTTCATTCATACTTCATTTGAAATCTACAAGTATGAAGGTCTTTAGCCTCCAATAACCACCAAATGGTAGGAGAAAATGGTTTAGTTTAAGTCCAACTTCATGGTTTAATAGTTGGGGTTAACAAATAAAAGTTGAACTTGACAAATGAAAACAGTGAGTTCATAAACTGTTTTTGATCAAAGATTTTTAGCTCGAAATCAAACTGTCGAAATCAAGTGAAATCAACCGAAAAGTGTCAACAACACAATATTCTACCACTGCAATTTTTGTTTTAAGGTGGTTTCATGTCTAAAGTGGTTTCATGTCTAAAGTGGTTTGGTTGTGAGTTTTGTCAGGACACAACAATCTGTCCAGAGTTTCAGCATAGTAACACTCTTTTGAAATAAGTAAACCAATGCTTTAGTAAAGTGTTTGTGACCCAAAATAATTTTTTCTAAGTAGATTAATGTGTTAGGAAGTCACCCTAAAAAGAACAAAGCATTTCTGATTTGTTTGCTAGTTTTAGAAAATCGTGCAAGAACTCTGGACAAAAGATTGTAAAATGCTGAGTAATGTCTGGTTTTTGTACAATTCCCGGAGATCCAACCGTTGAAACTTTGATTTCTTTTTTGGGTTAAGAACTAGACACACAGAGGCATCTTGTGTCCAAAATGCATCAAGATCAAACCACGGGAACCATGCGTTTTCATTTTTTAAAGTTATGATCTGCTCTCAGTAATTCATAAAAAACTGCTACTGTTTTTGTCTAATCTTGTTTATTTCAACTCAAATGGCCCCTAATGTCTTGAGACCCAAATCATACTTTGAATAATGGTAATTTAGCTTAAATCCAGAGGCTAAGTTACCCAAATTAGTGAATAAATCCATGTCTTATTCTTGTTCACATTCATTCATTCATGTACATTTAATGCTCATGATTAGAACTAGCTATTGAATAAAGTTGGATTTCATGCTCGATAGGTTTAAGCTAGAAATTTAGGATTGTCATTTCTAATTTCACATCTCGTATATCATATGGACTAACATTTTGTTTTGTAGCGCTATTAAGGTATGATCTCTAGGACCCTCTTTAATTTATTTTAATTTCTTGATTTTATTGATTTTTCAACCTCATGCGCGACACATTAGAATTAGGATCTTGCCTTATATGTATATGTGATTCGAGACTCTTTTTTAGGATTTTCTTTTGTTTGTATGCATTGCACGTTTAATATCGCTGCTGGATCTCGGGTAAGCTCTCTTGTTCCCTAGTGCATATCATGTTGCTTGCTACTTGAAATATGTGATTTTTGAATGATATTTTATCAGTTGCAATTTTACACCCCCTTTGGACATGCTTTTTTTTTGTAACGTATATCTATACATATATTATTTGAGGGCATGCTTAAATTAATAATTCGATTAGAAGGATATTGAGTAGAGGCCTATCGCAAGATAGGATGAGAAAGGGTGTTTTAGTCCGACGGGCTCCTTCCTCTCTCATTCCATAATCCCCGGACCTAGTTAATCTCTGGTTTCTAAAAGATCAGTTTGCTTTTAAAATGGTTTCTTAATTTTTCCTTTAAAAAAATTAGGGTAAATATCACTTACCTCCCCTGAGGTTTGGCCTAATAACACTTACCTCCCTCCACTTTCCAGAACTCACACTTACCTCCCTTATTTTTGAATTTCAGTAACACTTACCTCCCCTCCGTTAACAAGCCGTTAAAAAATTAACGGAATGACGATGACTTCACTTAAAAACAATCTAAAATACCAAAACTACCCTTCATTAATTAAGTTCTAAAAAAGTAAATACTAATATACGTATGTATGGTGGACTGTATATATGCGTATAACATATATATATACACATATATGTACAAGCATGTATTTGTATACCCAGATCCATCTCCATCAAGGTTCCTCCACTCCCCCATCCATCTACTTTTGATTCATATACTAATTTGGTAACATGTATTGTACATAATTCGTAGAAAACTGTGGACGAAGGAAAACCAAATCAATTGGTTAAGAATGGTTGTCATGGAAATGCATTGAAGTTCTAAATCTTTCCAAACTTCAATTGCCTACAATTGTTTCTCTGTTTTCAATTTGTGTTTGATGTGTTGGTCCTAGAGGGAGAAAATGAGAGAGAGAGAGAGAGAGAGAGAGAGAGAGAGTAGGATAGTGGTTAGAGAGAGGTTAGGGTCTGATATCTATTTACTCCAAATTGCTCAAGTATATTATATCAAAAAAATTTGGAATTACTCTCCATCTTGAACTGGCCGGAGACAATAAATCCCCTATGAACAGATTCAATTCCATCACTTCAAACACCAATTTTTCAGATTTGGAAATGTACAAAGCATACCCATCTTGAGCATATACACGAGATTTGTATTTGATCATCATCAACTTTGATTCTTGCTGCTGTTTTTTAGATCTGGAGAGAGAGAGAAACAAGGATAGGCGACTAGAAATTTTATGTGCCGTAATGGAGATCAGAGGTGCTTACCATGGTGGTCAAATTGGGGTTTTTGTGAGTAGAACAATAAATGTGCATATATATAGTATATACATATACAAATATTCATATACATATACTATATGTACATAAGAATACATACGTACGTTTGTAGAGATTAGAAGGTTTATACGAAAAGTAAACATTATACACACATGTGTATTAGGTCAAGTGAGAGAAGGGAGAAGAAGGAAGAGAATCTTTTAAGTTCAGTCAAAACGACGTAGTTTTAGTAAGGGTAAAATAGTAACTTAACTGACTCACTTAACTCCGTTAGCCGACAGACTCAATCAGGGGAGGTTAGTGTTACTATTGAAACGTGGAGGGAGGTAAGTGTTATTAGGTTAAACCTCAAGGGAGGTAGGTGATATTTACCCAAAAAATTAAGTGGCGACTCATTTGTTTTGAATTTGAAATTTAAAAGAACTTTAAAAGAAAAGTTGTGGGTAGAAAGAAAACCAGCGATATCCACAAAGGGTGACTCACCATGATCTGCTGACTTTAAATCATAAGGTACATTGCTCCACGAGAAAGTCCAACTTTGTAAACATCAAACAGTGGTAAGCGGAATCAACAGATTTCCAAACTTGACTCTATATAGCATCAAGCCAACCTTGGAAATGGGGGTTAACTGATACGTCAAAAATGATCCAGTAATTCAATGGTCTCTGTCCAACCAACCTCCAGTGCTTTGGGTCTGACCTTACCGACCTCCAGGTCTCCGGGCCAGACCCCAACCTATGGGCCAAAATTCGCAGTCCAATTACAATGCAGCTCATGTCTAGCTCAACTAACTCAGTGGCACATCCTAAATTGCTCAACTCCAATAGTTTCCTAATCAGATCAGAAAATCATCCTGTTGGTCCAAAAGTAATCCTTAGAGGGGGGGGGTGAATAAGGATACTTACAATTAATGGCAATTTAAAAACTACTATCAAGCACAAAACTCAATTAAAAGAAAATTTAAGGAGATAAGAGAAAGAGACACTTGCAAACCAATATTTTCAAGTGGTTCGGCAATCGCACCCCGCGACCTACATCCACACCCCAAGAACACCTCTTGAGGAATCCACTAGTCAATCTTCTTTGGGTGAAGATTAAACCACTCTTTACAAGTTCTTCTTGAACTCCTTTTACACCTCCAATGAATATTGCCTTCACTTGGAGCAAAGGTTACACCAACCTTCTTACAACTTGAAGAAATTGATAAATATTGGGTTACAACTGAGTAAATACTCTCCTTTTTAGAGTAGATGAAAATAATAAATGCTCACAATATAATCTCTCAAGGTTTTACAAAAGAACTCTAGAGTTAGAAGAGTAAATCTCAAGATTTAGGGCTTTGATCTTTGATTGCAACAAGTGTGTATTTAATGAGAGTAATAGATGATCCAACAACCAAGTTTTAACTCAGTATATATATACTCTCTAAAAAAAATAACGTTTAAGGTAGGTGGGAGCATTTAATGCTAAAGCAAAACAGAGGAAAAAGAGCCGTTACTGTTTCTGTGCAGAGGTCCAGTCGACTGGGTTTTCGATTCAGTCGACTGCCTTTTTTTAATATTGTATATGCGCCTTTAATACAGTCGACTGTAACAAATAGGGTCCAGCCGACTGGATGGCTGAAGCAGAATGTAACTTCAAGAATCATGGTTCAGTCGACTGATAAAACTAGCTCCCAGTCGACTGTAAAATAGAGTCCAGTCGACTGGATGGCTGAAGCAGAATGTAGCCTCAAGAATCATGGTTCAGTCGAATGTTTTATTGTCAGTCGACTGATAAAACTAGCTCCCAGTCGACTGTAAAATAGAGTACAGTCGACTGGATGGCTGAAGCAGAATGTAGCCTCAGGAACCATGGTTCAGCCGACTGTTTTATGATCAGTCCACTGATAAAACTTGCTCCCAGTCGACTGATGAAATCAATCAGTCGACTGATCTTCTGAATTACTAATTTTTCTTGTTTTGAAAGGTTTGTTCTATTTTAAGCCCTTATTTCTGAGATTCAATCTACCCAACTTTACATTTAGTCCTATGAGAGCAATACAATAATGAATTAGTCTTTCACAATGCTTCCTTGATATACCCATCATCAGTCTTAGGATCTGTTTGGACAACATGCTAAATGAAAACATAAGAAATCAACTTAATGGTTTGTTAATCATCAAAATTACTTAGGATAAAACCCTTGGGGCTAACACATCCGAATACTCAACCAATAAGAGCAAAGCTCCATGTCTATGTTAGAGGACGCTAGATCAATGCGGGACCGATTGAGTCATCTTCAGGACAAAGGTTAGCAAACTCCTGAGTGGTACATTCACAAGGCCCGACCGGCAAGTTTGGAATGCCACACAGGCACAGTTCGTCATGGGTACGGCTCAACCAAGCTCACAAGTTATGGTCCAAAACATTCTGGGTAGTTTCCTATGATAGCTAGAAGATTAATGGGATGTTTAGAAAGTTTCTTAATCCGATTAGGAAACTCGCATGATTTGAGTCAATCAAGCCCAATCAGATTGTATTTCCTTATCCATGTAGTTGCCTTATACGGGTAGGTATCTTACACTTATAAAAGAGACCACCCGCCTCCTCCAAAGGGGGGAACACGTTTTAGTCTACTCTATAGCAATCATAGCTATCGTGCCCAACTGACCTCTGGTAGCTCTAAACTATTGTTGGTTCACTAAAGGTCACCGACTTTTTAACATTATAGTGAAGGTGCTCAAACACACCCGTGGACATAGGTTCCTTCATTAATAGGGTCGAACCATATACAAACTCGGTCTCTCATTATCTCTCTCACTGTTTCTCTCTCCTTGATCTGCACTAATTTATCTTGCCCAAAAATTGCATCATCAGAAAACTTGTTTTGTATGCATACAGCAACAATACAATAAAATTCCAATCACAAACAAGCATATGAAACAAAAAACTAAAATGAAATAAAGACATATGAAATGCCTCTATCTTCTATGTCTCAATCTCCATATATCCATCTCTTGGTTTGATCGCCTCCAGCTCCACCTTCATGGACAACGACTTCTCGCTCCATCTTCATGGACTATCCTAGAGATTACATTTGTCCTATGCCTCTTTTGAGGTATACAATTGATCTAGGAAAGCGAAAATAATAAACAGAAGGCTAGGAAAACCAGTGCGACTCTCTTTTTTTTATAGGAATAAGGTCGCAGCGCCCTTTACATATACCTTAAATCTAAACCAAATTTTAAAATAATCACCAATCACAAACAATAAATACAAAATTTAAAATTTGATCTTGGGCCATGGGAGACAGTGGACTAATCTTTGCTGCAAAAGGTTAGTTGCTCAAACAACCACGCATACATATATATATATAACAATATATCAATCGAAAGTCCTAGATGACATGTATACATCATAAATTGGATTCATGAATGTTTTAGTCTCATAAAACAGTAAACCATGTTAATGCCAATCGATTACCAATCCCAATCGATTGGTTAAAAACAGTAGAGAAAAACTTTTTAAAAAATATTTTAGAAACTATTTCTAACACTTTGTAGGATTTAAAATTTTTAGAGAACATATTCTGGGTAAAGAGGTGGCAATCGATTAGATCTATACACCAATCGATTGCTCCCCAGATCAATGTCAATCAATTGTATATAACAACAATCGATTGTCATATTCAGATCTATGGCAATCAATTGGATGCAGCCAATCAATTGACAACAGAAGCCAATTGATTGGAACCTTTTTAATCCAAAATCTCACAGATCTGATTTTATAACCAAAACAATCATAAAAATACGTTTATGTTATTACAATTTTATAATATGACTAAAACTACATATGCAACCACATCTAGATTTCCTAAACATGCTACTAGATTCGTTTAAGCGAGGCTCTGATACGAATTGAAAGAATATTGTTATGAAAAACATAATTGCAGCGAAAAATAATTTTCAAAAAAAACTTTTATGTCTCAGAATCTACTACTCATGTGAACCTAGTAGCATATAAAGAAGAAGAGTACCTTAAGGTCTTGAACCCAATTCAAAATACGATCAATCTTCTATTGGTTCTTCTTCTCAATCAATCCAACAGCTTCTTCTAGATTATCTTCACGCTTATGTCTCCGTTGGACGCGCCCGTGATGACTAGAACTTGTAGGAGTTCTACTATAGAGAGAAAAGACTATGAAAATACTATAAAAATAGTTTCATGAGACCTAGGGCTTCAAAAATGACGAGTTAAAATACTCTGGACATAGGTTTCCTATTTATAAGTATTTCTACCAACCTAAAGTCCAATCAATTGCCATAAATGCCAATCGATTTCCTTACATCGATTGCCATCCCAATCGATTAGTATGCCACCAATCAATTGCCTTCTTTCCCTCTTATCTTCTTTACATCCTTTGGAGCTAAGAGTAGGACCTCGTAGGTTCTTTATTGTTAGCTCAGATTAGTTATTAATTCCCATGATCAAACTCTTTGATCAGCAAATTAACTAACTAATCAGTTAACGTTTACTCCACTATAAAACGATAACTACACTCTAACGCACAAGAACATATCTGAAGCGATAACTAGACTTTTATAGTTGTACTAATGTCCCTCTACCATCAGTATTCGTAATCATATTCGCGTAGTATGATAAACTGTTACTTTCAACCTGAATGATGATTACCTCTTTCATACCTTGAGTTTCGTTCACCTTCTCATGATTACCAAACATGTTGATAACTACTTATCAACAAGACTGCAGTTCTCAGTAATCAACTCAGTGACATTCACAAGGGAATGCTTACTCTTTATCAAAAGGAAGATTCTATCTTGACAATATATGCTCACAACCCTATGAACATGACATACCTAAGTTACCCAGTTGTTGATCTTTAAGACCTCACTGATTGGTTAGTCAAAGCAGTCATACCCACAGTCTGTTTCCATAATCGTCTCAAGATTAAGAACACGTACCTTGTACAAGTTATGAGTTCCTATCGACTGATGACAATTTGAAGTGTCAATAGGAAAACTCACGGTCCGTCAATACACCATAAGCATTAGCATATTAACTAAGAGTCTCATACTCTAGCGATTGAGTTTCATGACACATACATATTGAAATGTAAATTGATATCCATATATTAAATGTCATATGTCAAATACATAAAGACCGGGTTTGAGGACACAATCCTAACAATATATATAACAATCTCTCTCTAACCAAAGACAACCCAAACAGACCCAATGCCTGGAATGAACTCATATATATTGGAAATGAGAGTGCCACATGTCATACCACGAATCAAAGTTGAAAACCAATCTCTATAGGTGGGAATCGATAGGGACTTATGGTAATCGATTGGTTACAGGTCTTTTAAGGCAATCGATTGAAATGAAGGGCAATCGATTGGCGTAGGAACACGTCATAAATTCAAGTTGGTATAATGGCAATCAATTGGAAACTTGGCAATCGATTGGTATCTAAAAAGTGTCAATCGATTGCAACAACATGGCAATCAATTGAGACACAAAATATCCCAATGGAAGGGTAGGGTCATACAAGTATATAGAAGCAGTACCAGGTCTTATTTATTAATACATTTCAAAAATACTGGGTATTACATATGCACTTCCCTCGGTTTCAAGCGATGGCCATGAACTAAAGCGACAATTTGCATGGCATGGCATTCGCTTTGGTGATGGTGGGTTAGAGATGGAGAGAGGCAGAGACATATTTTTTCCCCAAAGGGTGTGTGTGTGTATGTGTGTGTGTGTGTGTATGTGTGTGTGTGTGTGTGTGAGAGAGAGAGAGAGAGAGAGAGAGAGAGAGAGAGACGTGTTATTTGTTGTAGTGTTAGTCAACATTTTCTCTAATTATCACAATGTATGGCACAACCTTTTTTTTTTTTAATCAAATTGGCACTGCTTAAAACCACGTCACATTGAGCATTGTTACTAACCATGCCAGGTTGGACTAACGCCGTAACAAATTTGGCACGATTTATAACCGTTCTAAATGAAAATGCACAAAACGTGTCAGTTTGACACTTTTGAAGTAATGGAATCACAGAATCAGTTTTACATCTTCCCAAATAGCCCTAAAACCATCTGAAGGGATGCATCAAATATGTACTTGATTACATGAAAGTCAGATTTGACGTTGATGGTGTATCAAAGCTTGTTTCTTCAACCCATAAATCAAAATTTCATATTTTTTTTTAACTTATCCAACTTTGACTTTGTTGGAGTTGGGGGTGAAGTTGGGTGCGTGGGTGTGGTATTGTGCTCGACAGGTAGAAATTAAAAAATTAATTAAAAAAAATATTTACTTGTTGTGCAGGTGCAGCCAATTTATCAATGGATGACAATCTACATTTCTTGTTTTATTAGAATGATCCAATTAGAAGAATTCTTTACATTCATTAGAAACCATATATTTACATACCACTTTGTGGATCAATGGATGACTCTTTGTTACATTAGTAATGTTGGATTGGGAGGCATAGTGACCTGGGTTTCCACAAACAAAGCCATTTCCTTTCTTCTTGAAAGAAGGAGGAGGAGGAGCTTGGAAGCTCCGATTAGTCTTATTTTTATTAAATTTAGAAAAATTATTTTTTCTTTTGAAATTTTGTTGGGAACGAAATTGAGGTTTACTTGAACCACCCTCTATCAAATTAGCCTTGGAAGCAATTTCTTTAGCAAGAATGGCTTTGTCCCTAAGCCTATTCTTTTCTTCAATACGAATGTGGACAATAACATCTTCAAGAGTCATGTGTTTCCTCTTATGTTTAAGATTATTTTTATAATCTTTCCATGACTCCGGCAACCTCTCAATAAGAAATCCGGCAATAAAAGTTTCGGGCAAAGTGATTTCTTCAATTTTGAGATCATTGAAAAGCACGTGAAAATCACGTATTTGGGATGAAACATCTTTTTCTTCATTCATTTGGAAATTCGAAAATTTGCCTATGGCATACTTTTGATTTCCAGCATCTTCTACTATATATTTTTTATGTAACAAATCCCATATTTCTTCCGCATTTTTATAGTTGCAATATATGTCAAACAATTCATTAGAGAGGGTGCTAAGAATTGTATGACGACATATTTTGTTACCTTTCTCCCAAATCGGAAACTTTTGCTCATATTCTTCGGACCCAAGGATCGGTTGCTTTTCTGTCAGAATATGCGTCAAGTTGTGCACGTCCAAAGTGGAACGCACTTTTTGTTGCCAACGCTTGAAACATGTACCATCGAAGCGATCAATCTTGGAAACATCAGGCAGTGACTTCGCAGCAATCATAGCAGCATCCATATTGTTCTTAAGATTGTTGGAAATTGAAGGATGAAACTATGATTTTTTGGTTGAGGCGTGCAATGTATTGCACTGTCCTTAAGAACAATTCCGCCCCTCTAAGTCAGTGACTCAATGCACAAGGTCACAGCGCTATGTTCTCCAGGATTCAGCAACCAACTCTTCCAAACATGCACTTGAATTGGAAGAGTAAATTGAGTACTCAGAAATTTGCTCCAGAAAATATAGAAAATATAGAGAAGAACAGAAGAGAGGATTGGTTTTGTTGTATCTAAAACTGGATGAGAGGGATCATATATATAGCAAACAGATTGAGATTATCATGACTCTCCAACAGTCATATAATTCAATACAGAAAATAAATAATGACTCCAATAGTCATATATTGGATTAAAACAGTTTAATACTCCAACAGTCATATATATTTTAGCATGTGCAGAACTTCAACAGTCATATAGAGGAGATTTTTGGCATGTGCAGAATACAACAGTCCAAAAAAAAATTAATACTAGTTGCAAAAACGTGACAGTACCACCCCTATGCGCTGCACGCGCAAGTCACAATTTTTAAGCCAAATTGGACAGTCCAAACCCAAGATTTGCAACCCCCCCCCCCCCCCCCCCCCCCCCCTGCGCGCGCGTGAGAGAGCATTTCCCCAATACAAGCTTACTTGCTTATGAAAGGAGAGTATATAAAAGGAGTAGAAAACTCTTGTAAAATTTCAATGTGGGATAGAAGTATAAATCAAACTTTAGCTTGGGTTTGGGTTTTTGAAATAAAGAGGCCCATGGCCCAATTGCTTGGTTTTAACAAATACTATAACCCAAACAAATAAATAACCCACACATATAAAACCCAATAAACTAATCCAACAATCCCCCTCTATTTCAAAAATTCAAACAAAAAAAATTAAAATAATGGAGCATGAGACCTCAATGCATCAGAACTGGTGCCTTTAGGGCTATGAACCAGTCCCTAGGAATATAAGAAGTGATATTACAGGAATCTGGTAAAATAACATTTCTATGAACCATAATCCCTTTATCGTAAATCAATCGTCTTACACCCACATTGATCTCTCGGAATCTGAGCAACTCTAATCGGTGTGGCGCCTCTAGGCCCTGCGCCTGTCCTGGTTTTTCATAAGTGCTCTAGAAAACTTGCCTAAGTTTTCATAGAAAGCGGCCCACTTTCACACTTATATAGGTAAATTTATCAAGTATGTATTGCAATTAAACATACCATCCAAATAATATGGGCTATGAATTTCATTAAGAGTTTAACTCAACCTTTACACATTGCAATTGCACTATACACCATAGGAATGGACAAAAGATAATTAAATTATAGTGCATCTCAAATCAACCAATGACTTGTTATAACCCATATGAACCTATTTCTTGGGTTCTCCAATTACATAGGTTGGGTTACCATCTATTGATTTTTGTTATAGGCATAAGCCCCATTCCCCTCGATGTTTCATACACTAGTTTTCTCCCTAGTGGTTTTGTTAAAGGGTCAGCCAAATTAACTTCTGACCTTACAAAATTAAGAGATATTACTCCATCATCAAGTAGCTGCCTTACAATATTGTGTCTTAGGCGTATATGCCTACTCTTGCCAATATAGGACTTATTCATAGCTCAACCCATGGTGGCCTGGCTATCACAGTGTAAAGATACCGATGGAATTGGCTTATTCCAAATAGGAACATCTGCTAAGAAGTTTCTTAACCACTCAGCCTCGGTACCAGCTTTCTCAAGAGCCACAAACTCCGATTCCATCGTTGACTTAGCTGTGCAAGTTTGCTTGGACGACTTCCAAGAAACAGCACCTCCACTAAGTGTAAAGATAAACCCACTAGTTGATTTCGTCTCATCTGAATCTGAAATCCAGTTAGCATCGCTATATCCTTCTAAAACTGCAGGCAAACCAGAATACATTAATCCATAATTATTTGTTCCTTTCAAATATTTAAGTATTCTGTTTAAGGCTGTCCAATGCTCTCTATTTGGACTTTGGGTATAGCGACTCAACCTACTAACAGCATATGCAATGTCAGGACGAGTACAATTCATCAAGTACATTAAACTACCAATGACTTGTGCATACTCGTTCTGAAAAACACTAGCTTCTTTATTCTTCTTTAATTTAGAATTAGCATCATATGGAGTAGAAACAGATTTACAATCAAAATGATCAAATTTCTTTAAAATTTTATCCACATAATGCTCTTGTGAGAGCATAATCCCTCTATTAGATTTTCTTATTTTAATACCAAGTATTAAATCTGCCTCACCCATATCTTTCATATCAAAGCTAGAAGAAAGAAACTTTTTAGTTTCAATCACAACATCTAAACAAGTACCCATAATAAGCATGTCATCAACATATAGGCAGATAATAACACCAACATAGCCATCAAATTTACTATAAACACATTTATCTGCCTCATTGATCAAAAAACCATTAGTTAATAAAACTTGATCAAATTTTTCATGCCACTGTTTTGGTGCTTGTTTAAGACCATACAAAGATTTTACAAGTTTACAAACTTTATGTTCATTACCTGAAACAACATATCCTTCCGGTTGATCCATATAAATTTCTTCATTCAAATCACCATTTAAAAAAGCCGTCTTAACATCCATTTGATGAATTATCAAGTTATGAATAGCAGCTAAAGCAATTAAAATTTGAATAGAAGAAATTCGAGTTACAGGAGAAAAAGTATCAAAATAATCAATATCTTTCTTTTGTGAATATCCTTTAGCTACCAATCTAGCTTTATACTTATCAATGGACCCATCAGGTTTAAGCTTCTTTTTAAAAATCCATTTGCATCCAATAGCTTTAGAACCAGGAGGTAGGTCCACTAACTCCCAAGTATGATTAGATAAAATAGACTCTAATTCATTGTTAATAGCTTCTTTCCAAAAGTTTGAATCATGAGAAGTAATAGCTTGTGTGTAAGTAAGAGGATCATCTTCAACAAGAAAAGTATAAAAATCATCTCCTAGATTTGTTTCTTTTCTAGCCCTTTTACTCCTTCTCAATTCAACTTTAACATTTTCATTATCAACAGACTCATCCAAAGAAGCAATTTCAGGTACATGAGCAATTTTATCTACACGAGTTTTTAAAGGGAAAACATGCTCAAAAAAGTCTGCATTCTTAGATTCAACTATTGTATTGGGATCCATAACATCACTTTTAACAACTAAGAATCTATAAGCAGCACTATTATAAGCATAACCAATAAACATGCAATCAAAGGTTTTAGAACCAATTTTCCTCTTTTTAGGTTCAGGTAATAAAACCTTAGCTAAACAACCCCAAACTTTTAAATATTTTAAATCTGGTGCATAACCTTTCCATAATTCATAAGGTGTTGTACCCGTTTTCTTATAAGGTACTCTATTTTGAATAAAGCATGCAGATAAAATAGCTTCTCCCCATAAATTAGGAGGAGCTCCAAAACTAATTAACAAAGCATTCATCATTTCTTTTAAAGTTCTATTTTTCCTTTCGGCTACTCCATTAGAGGCAGGAGAATAAGGAGGTGTAGTCTCATGAATAATACCATGTTTCTCACAAAAATCACTAAGTAGTCCATCTTCATATTCTCTTCTATCGGACCTAAGTCTTTTTATCTTTTTATTCAACTGATTTTCAACTTTTGATTTATATTTAATAAACATATCACATGCTTCATCTTTAGATCGAAGTAAATATAAAACAGTATATCTAGAGTAGTCATCTAAAAAAATAATATAATATTTTTTACCACCTCTAGTCATCGTATTTTTTAAGTCACCTAAGTCAGAATGAATTAATCCTAACAATTCAGATTCTCTTTTCATAGATTTGCAAGACTTCTTTGTTGATTTGGATTCAACACATATTTCACATTACCAGAATCTGTCATGTTATGAATTAATCATAATTCTTTCATTTTTTTAATATACGACATATTCACATGTCCTAGTCTAGCATGCCACAAATCAAAAGAGTCCACCATATAAACAGAAGAAGATGCAATATCATTAACAACATTAAGGACATTCAAAATAAACAGTCCTTGGTTACAGTACCCCTTACCAATAAACATATCATTCTTAGTCATAACTATTTTATCGGACTAAAAAATAAGCTTAATTCCAACCTTACCAAGCAAAGCAACAGACACCAAATTAGCACGAATATTAGGAACATGTAACACATCACTAAGAGAGAGGGTTTTTCCTGAAGTGAGTTTAAGAAGAACTTTCCCTTTACCAACCACCGGTGCAGCAGAAGAATCTCCCATAAAAACTTGCTCTTCACCATTTTTAAGAGGAGTATATGAGTTTAAGGCATTTCTGTCTCCACAAATGTGTCGTGTTGCTCCAGAATCAATGACCCAATCCTTGGAAGTTGCAGCCATTAGGACTTGTGAAACAACGGCAGCAATTATATCTCAATCATCTGCTTCCACCAAATTTGCCTTTGGAGGAGGAAGAGGCCCCTTTCTGAATTTGCATTGGGAGGCATAATGACCTGGGTTTCAACAAACAAAGCAATTTCCTTTCTTCTTGAAAGAAGGAGGAGGAGGAGCTTAGAAGCTCCGATTAGTCTTATTTTTATTAAATTTAGAAAAATTATTTTTTCCTTTGAAATTTTGTTGGGAACGAAATTGAGGTTTACTTGAACCACCCTCTATCAAATTAGCCTTGGAAGCAATTTCTTTAGCAAGAATAGCTTTGTCCCTAAGCCTATTCTTTTCTTCAATACGAATGTGGACAATAACATCTTCAAGAGTCATGTGCTTCCTCTTGTGTTTAAGATTATTTTTATAATCTTTCCATGACTCCGGCAACCTCTCAATAAGAAATCCGGCAATAAAAGTTTCGGGCAAAGTGATTTCTTCAATTTTGAGATCATTGACAAGCACGTGAAAATCATGTATTTGGGATGAAACATCTTTTTCTTCATTCATTTGGAAATTCAAAAAATTGCCTATGGCATACTTTTGATTTCCAGCATCTTCTACTATATATTTTTTATGTAACAAATTTCATATTTCTTTCGCATTTTTATAGTTGCAATATATGTCAAACAATTCATTAGAGAGGGTGTTAAGAATTGTATGACGACATATTTTGTTACCTTTCTCCCAAATCGAAAAATTTTGCTCATATTCTTCGGACCCGAGGATCGGTTGCTTTTCTGTCAGAATATGCGCCAAGTTGTGCACGTCCAAAGTGGAACGCACCTCTTGTTGCCAACGCTTGAAACATGTACCATCGAAGCGATCAATCTTGGAAACATCAGGCAGTGACTTCGCAGCAATCATAGCAGCATCCATATTGTTCTTAAGATTGTTGGAAATTGAAGGATGAAACTATGATTTTTTGGTTGAGGCGTGCAATGTATTGCACTGTCCTTAAGAACAATTCTGCCCCTCTAAGTCAGTGACTCGATGCACAAGGTCACAGCGCTATGTTCTCCAGGATTCAGCAACCAACTCTTCCAAACATGCACTTGAATTGGAAGAGTAAATTGAGTACTCAGAAATTTGTTCCCCAAGATTTGCACCCCCCTGCGCACGCGTGAGAGAGCATTTCCCCAATACAAGCTTACTTGCTTATGAAAGGAGAGTATATAAAAGGAGTAGAAAACTCTTGTAAAATTTCAATGTGGGATAGAAGTATAAATCAAACTTTAGCTTGGGTTTGGGTTTTTGAAATAAAGAGGCCCATGGCCCAATTGCTTGGTTTTAACAAATACTATAACCCAAACAAATAAATAACCCACATATATAAAACCCAATAAACTAATCCAACAAGTAATTCATAGAAGAGTAATACGAAAAAAAGTAGAAAGCAAAGCAACAAGAAGTCAATACTAAAAGGTGAAGACAAGAGGTTGTAGCTAAAGAAGTAGTTTCTTCAAATTTGTGAGAGTGCATGGAGTTAATACATACACCCAACAAATTTTTTCCAACACTTGTATATATGTACAGGACCAGATACAACATGTACTACTTCTCACTGCATAATCATTGCATTTTTTAGGAGCTCTCTTGTAAGATTAATGGTTTTTAAATCACAATTGCACCCTTGTACATATTTTAGATTATAGGCTCATACAGATTTTAGAATCCTCTATTATTTTCAAATTAATTTTTAATTTTCGGCTCTCTATTGTCAATTGCATCATCTAAGACCTTAATTTTTTTTCTTCAATCCTAGCCGAGGATAATTGTTAACGAATATGACTACTTAAGGCAGTAAATGTATAACCTGAATTGAAATTGATTGGTCTCAAATCCCCGCAACTGAAACGATGTCATAATAAGGCCATTAGGGATGCAATTTATGTTACAGACTCTAAAATGAAATTTTAAAGAAAATTGAGGATACTAACGTGTATTTGAATCTAATTCTATATCACTTTGCTGTTTGGTCCCTCGTCTTTCAATAGCAATTTTGTATCTATAACTTTTAAGTCAATTTACGAGATCAACATTCGGTCATCTTTGGTTTGAAAAATTGGGTTAAATGCATCACCATTCAAGAGGAATGTTGACATTGCACCACTTTTCGTTTGAAAATTTGTCCTAAATGCATCACGATTCACGAGGAATGCTGACATCGCATCACATGACAAGTTTCTGCCACTTTTTCAAAGGAGAGCTGAAAGAAGGATGACATTTCAATTGGTCTAAACGTTAAAGGACCAAAGTACTACTATTAAAAGATGAGGAACTAAACTACAATCAGTGTATAGTTTAGTATAGCAAAATCCATTTGATTTGTTTTCAGCTTATTGCGTGGAGTTGTTATATGAAAATTGGGTAAAACATAATTTTCATCCTTTCAATTCCTCTACTTCAAGTTAAAACACTTTGGTCACTTAATTTTTAGAAGTACACACAAACTTAATATCATTGCACAACGTGCTACTTGCATCAAGCTATTCCAACCATCACGACTAGATGTAGAATAATGCTAGATGCACAAATAAAATGCACAACTAAATGCACAACCTGCTTAAAATTGTTGGAGCTCGTGCTGAAAAGTCTGTACACACAAAAAGACAAAAAAAAAAGAGGTGTCCAGCTTTTTCAGCACGAGTTCCAACAATTTTAAGCAGGTTGTGCATTTAATTGTGCATTTTTTTTTTTTGTGCATCTAGCAATACTCCGACACAAACTATTTGTTCCAACATTTTCTTGTTTGCAATAAATTTCATTATTATTACTAACATTAACGCTATTAGTATTGTTATTACTATTGGTATTGTTATTGTAATTAACTATTATTCGTTCAATTGCAATATCAATGTTCTATCATTTTTTGCTTTAAATAAGTGACGAAACTCGTCATTTGAAACATTGACGTTGCAGTATTGCACCATGTGACACCACATGGCGAGTATGACAAGTTTCTGTGATTGGTTAAAAAGAAAATATTACTCCATCCGTCCCATATTAAGAGTCTCTTTTGGAAATTCTAATTTATTAAGGGGACAATCTTGATTTTGTTGAGATTTTCAATTTTTTCAATTTTTTAATATTGCCCTTTTTGAAATTCAAAATTATAGTGTCACATAAAAAAATAAA
Source organism: Hydrangea macrophylla (assembly GCA_033977485.1). Taxonomy (NCBI): domain Eukaryota; kingdom Viridiplantae; phylum Streptophyta; class Magnoliopsida; order Cornales; family Hydrangeaceae; genus Hydrangea; species Hydrangea macrophylla. The sequence goes on along the minus strand of CM066999.1, from coordinate 76,438,555 downwards.
AAAAATAAATAAATAAATAAATAAAGGGAAGAGTTGGATATAATAAAGAGCAAATTTGGAAAGTGTGTATTAAAGAACTTTAACTTTTCAAAGAGGACTCTTAAAATGAGACATCAAAAAATAGCATCAAGAACTCCTAATATGGTACATAGGGTGAAGAAGAAAAAAAAAATGGAAATTTTTTTAAATGACTTCATTACCCCTAAGAAAGTCCAAAATTCACCGTAAATTTTAATTAGGAGTTAAGTACGTACGTAGTCATTCTAAAATGTATTAGTTTGATTTGTTTTTGAGAAATGTAAAAAAGTAGTCATCAGACTTATCACACAGGGGAAGAGACGTTTGAGAAATTGTTTATTTTGACTTTAATTGAGTAAAGTAGTTTTTTTTTTTGGTAAAATATAACTAATTCATGGTCAGTTGACAATTGACTAACAATAGAGCAAAATGCTACTCAAACCAAACTTTAAGGAGGTCAGTATAATAAATAGAACCATGAGGTAAGTTCTTGTATTTTAACCTCCCTAGAGGAGTTCATTGTAATTTTTGCTAAAATTTTATAGTATTGACACTTGTCAACTCCCATACTTTTCTAAAAATTTCTATTATTGACACTTATATAGAAACTTTTGAAAGCCCACGATTCCATTCTATAAGATTTAAAGATGCGATGATATGATATGATTCAATCAAATAAATGAAAATTTTTATTCCCTTTCTTCTTATAATACTTTGTACACTAACTTCAGTTATCCGAATAATATGTACAATTTTCTAATTATTTAATATAATGAAAAAGGGGAAGAAAAATTGATCACAAAGGAGAATAGAGAATTTGAACATGAGCCTAAGACATGGAAGAGTTGGTGCCAGCAAACTCGAATAGAACCTCAGTCCTAGTGAAAAAAGTATTTCAAACCATTATAGAAGACGATGTTTAACATTTAATAGATTAGTATTTTGGTGTCTTCCAAGCTCAAAATTGATTAAAAATTCTTCAAATCCTTCGTGATATTCTCCCATTCATTTTTATTTTTTTACACGAAAAGAGAGATTTAATTGATTTTCATGAAAATATGTAACAGAGATTAATAGCACAATATGATCTATTGACAATCCAAAGGGGGATATCAAGCCAAAAAATATATCTTCTGGTAACCAATAACAGATGTAATAATGTCATTTGATAAACCATTATCATTCCGCCTAAAAAGACGACTCGAGCAGCTGAGAGGGAAAGCTATTAGAGAGACTCCACAAAAAAGGTCACCACAAAGCTCAGCAAATTTGCGAATAAATTCCATCAAAATCTTAGATCTAACGGAGACAACACCGAATCTACATGAAGAGATCACCAGGTCTGAAAAGGCAACACCGTTAATATGAAGAGGAGAGTTGAATCTGACCGCATGAAGAATTAAGAGATTAAGGAGATCGTAATTGGGAACTAGACTAAAAAAAAAAGCCTCTCAAAGATTGGGACAAAAAAACCCTCATGAAGAGGGACACCCACCTAAGAGGAATACCAAAAGCTGCGGGAACCAAGGACTCTCCCATGCAGGAAGAGCCTCAAAGAAGGAGCACTTGAGAGAGAGAGAGAGAGAGAGAGAGAGAGAGAGAGAGAGAGAGTTGGTATACACAAGCTTAAATTTTTAAATTTCTAATACCGAATAGGCGCCTTGAAGCAATCTAATTTTATAAGAATTCCGGTGTTACTTAGAAGATTCAACTTCAACCGAAGACCCAGCCTAACATACTCTTATTAGCACATTACAATGACTTTCATCAACATAACTGCTAATGGAAAAATCTCATTCAATTGCTCAAAAGATCGCAAGCTATTAATTGCCAAACAACTCCAAAATCCCTAATTAGTATGGTTTAGTTTAGGCACATAAATACTTTGGTGGTATAAAAGTACCTTTGATTAGAAATGTTATCAAAAATATGAATAATGTTATGCTTCTCAAACTTCACATTCTTTAGCAGTTTTATCACATGTTGTGGCACTGCTCAGTGGTAGTACCACACACCACAACATGTTGTACAAGTGACAAATCATTTAGAAATCAAATTTGGGAAACATTGCATTACTTCAAAATTATAGACATTGTTTTGGTTTTACCCATTGCTAAGAGAATAATGTAATGCTTTCCAAATTTAGCTCCCAAATAACAGTTGTACTACATGCTTGCACATGATAAACTATTAATGTGGTATAACTGTTAAAGCATTTAGAAACCAAATTTAGAGAACATAGCACTATTTGGCCGCGTGAATTTAAGTAGCAAACAAGCCACCAACACCATTCATGGAATAATAAAAATCAAAATTCTCCCAACATTTTAATAGGGAGAGTAATAACCCAAAAAAAAAAAAAAAAGTAAGATAATAATTACAACCCTGGCATGCACGAAATGAAAAGAAAAACATTTTATTAGTCAGACAATGTCAATTACTATTAGTTATCATCTTGCATTATATAGAAACAACTTTCATTTCATAGTAGTAGATGTGCTATTTGGTGGTGGGGGGGGGAGGAAATTCTCCTTTATTTAACACCATCAGTAGACAAAATTTCAGGAAGCTTGTAAATTCACCTGTAATTTGGCAAACAAAAAGACCATTATAAGATGATCAAATATATATTACAATTTCTAGAATAAAATAAAAACTACATTAGTGTTATTGGGTTGCTATTTTCTCTTTGCGTCTTGCATTGCATTAATAATCCAATTCCAGCTCAAGTCAGTTGAGTCACCCTTTAACCAGGGACGGATCTACATTGAAGGGGGGGCTCAAGCTCATCCCATATTTTGGAAAATTGCAGATTTGCACTTAAAAAAATTATAGTTAAGTCCTCCGATATTATAAATTTATCATATTAGGTCCAAAATATGCATTAATAGGTCCTAAAAACAAATTGGGGTGCAAAACCACCCCTTCCTTCGACCAAGCCTTTTTCAATCCAAACAGGATTGCTAGTCGCTGTTGCAAACATAAATACGCACAATGCGCTATATATATATATATATATATGTCACGTAAACGAGCTGAGCCTCTCAAGCTCAGCTCGATTAAGGTTGGGCTCGACTCACTCATTTGAGCCCGTGAACATGATCGATTAAGACTCGTGAGCAGGCTCGTAAAAAAACTCGTTAATTGGTTTGATAAAGAACTTGTATAATTACTTTTAGATATATTTATTATAAAATTATATAATTTTAAAAAAAATATAAGTAAATGTGTTTGATAAATAATTATTTTAATCATTAAACAACATAGTTTAAAATAGGGCACAAAAAAGCTCATGAGAAAACTTATGAACAGACTTGGCTCGACTCGTATATGCCCCAGTGTACACATATATATATATATATATCAGATGTTATGTTTATGTAAACGTATATACCAGATGAATGGTTAGAAACTAGGGGCCGGAGATGGATCTAGTCGCTATCGCTGTCACTGCTGTTGTCATGACCATGGTGATGCTCACCGTCGTGTCCATGCTCGTGCTTCTTCTTCTCTTTCTTCTTCTTCTTCTCATCTCCGTCCTTTCCGTGATCTCCCACATGGATCTGATCCTTGAGCTTGTCTGCAAACCCAAGATCGCCATGGTGCTCTGGTTTGTGATGATCGCTGTGATGGTGCTCTGGTTTGTGCTTGTCCCCTAATTCCTTGTGGCCTCCTCCCATGTGGAGAGTCTCTTCGATCTTGTGGATGATTCCTGCCATTTTCTCTCTCTCTCTAGAATGGGGATTTTTTTTATATGAGATGAAATGGAGGGGGGGAAGGTTAGGTATTTATAGGTATTCCATATGAAGTGAGAGAAAGGAGATCTTGACTTTAATACATTATCCGTAATTGGTGGTGATGAAATTACTTGAATATCCTTGCTACTTGTGGTCAATTAATGTGTAGTGTGTAGTGTGGTGACAAGTGTCGAATAACCGGTGGAATACCACACCTCAGAAAGGGAATAAAAAAAAAAAGACTTATACAGAAGAATTAATAGTATTCTAGTACATGAAAAAATAAAATAAAATAAAAACACTGAAATATTATTCAATTTTATGTGACAAAAGTTGATTCATTCAACATTGGCTCTATTGTATTAGTCATCCCTAAATTTAAATCATGTTTGAGCAAAAGTTCTATTTGATATGAGGCTCTAAACCAGCTGTGATTGAGTAGATGGTTTGTTGGATGAATATTCTCAACTCCTAAATCAAGGGTTCAAGACTTAGTGCGGGGAAAAAGAGATCAACAAATACAATTATTTTAGTAATAAAATTTGATTAGATGCATCTCTAACCTTTATTCATTGAAAAATTTAGTGGAAAATCTCATTCTACCAACGTTTGTTGTAATAGACCCACCATTTGGTACTTCTCAATGATAGACCCTATAATTGTAAATGTTGTTAGAGATTAGTCCAAATTTTCCTATTATAGAATTATTAGATGTCTTTTCTACCCCTAACCTATATATATACATATATTAATTCAGATTTAATGATTGAATCAGTTACCAAATCTGACCAAATCTTATCAAATCCCAATTGATATTGGTTACAATATATATAGAAATTTTATCCTAATATTTTAGGATATTACTTTACACAACGGTTACGTTTTACAGTAAGAAATTTCACACTGTGTTTTATGATTTTTTTAGTCGATGTATGATTGGATTTGTTGTCAAAATTTCTTTTCAAAAATACCGAGCAGTTCGATGCAGTTTCAATTGCAATCAAAGTCCCTTTTCGTTGTTTTTATAAGTTTGTTGATGGCGTATGTCATCCATAACATATACATCATATACTGTGAGAACTTTACACTGTTTGTAGGATCAGTCATGATATTAGTACTAAAATTCAGATGATTTGTGATCTGTCTAATACAAAGACTTTATGAATATAAAAAAGTTAAGTACATCCCATTATCGTTTGGTTTCACAAATTTCCCAAAACAATTCTGAAATGCAAAACAGAGCACAAGATAGACTAATTCTATGCTTTTGTCGTGATTCTTCGGTGTTTTCTGCAACAACTCTACGTGTTCGTCCCGGAGTCCAAGAATGAAAGGAATGCAACTAATGTTGACCTAAATCGTGGATTGGTTTGTTGTTGTTGTTGTCGTCTACGTAGCATTGCGGGCTGCATGGACACGAAAATTATTAGTAACACAGAAGTACACTAGTATAAAATTTATCACTGTAATGATTCTTTAATTGCACATGTGTAAATTTTCATTCAAAGTGTTAAATTTCTTCAGTGTCTTCGAAACATTCCAATGTGTGATATTTCTGTATAAACACTTGATAATTCTTAATATAATGGCGTGTTTATCCATATACAAGTGAGAAATTTCTCATTACTATATAAACATTCAAACAAGTGTGTTAAAATTCTTACACATATGCGAATGTTCAAGAATACAGTGAGAGATTTATACTCATATTGGGAAATTGGTGAGACAATGCGAAATTTAACACTCTTTTTTATGAAATTGTTGAGAATTGAAATTCACCCCCATCTTCAAACTGAACATCGGTCAGTGAGAAATTTAACACACACAAATTCACTTTGCACTTGTATATTTTAAAGATGGGGTGAATTTCAGTTCTCAACAATTTTAATCACAAAAGAGTGTGAAATTCCGCACTATCTCATCATTTTCCCAATATGAGTGAGAATTTTAACACACTTGTTTGAATGTTAAAATGGTAATGAGAAGTTTCTCACTTATTTATGGATAAACACACATCATTATATTACACGAATGAGTGAATAAGCCACAATCAATTCATGTGACAGTGATCAATTTTGCACTGCATAAAATTTGTTTATGAACCCTAAAAAACCAAATTTTGCACTATCGATACCACACAACGATCAATAATATTTGGAAACCAAAACAACAGAGAATCAACTCATAGTGTTGTTCTGCAAATAAGTAATATAGGATCGACAACCATATGAAAGCAAAAACCCACGAGCTTTACAATCTGATACACAAAAACCCTCATTTTTTCCCCAACTTTTTTCATAAAATTGATTTCATAATTGAACAAAACAGCAAATGTATTGATGAATTTTAGTTAAAGAAATCATTGCATACCTTTGCTCGCCATCGTCCAGATGCATCGGAGTCACACCATCAACGTCAAATTATCTGGTGACAAACTTACGATGCCCAACGTCCTCGCGAGGTTGAAATGGAATGGTAAACACTAGTTCTTCATGAAATGATAATGAAAATCAAACAAAATTGGGTTTGAAATTTGAAAATGCGAGATCATCGGAGTGATCGTGGGGTGACACCGAAATCGCCGTAAATGGAGGGGCGGTAACTAAAAGTAGAAATTGAAGGAGAAATGAATTGGGTGTGCAATATGTGTATTAAGGGTAGGTTGGTCATAAATGAATTTATGGACCTAGCATCGAATTGTTTTGTGGGTTGGGTCTATTCCAACAAACATATAGTAACTTGGATTTAATACTTATTAACTCTTATTCATTCATGACAAATCAATGTTGAGTAAAATTCTTATTTTATTTTTTTGTTTGAAAAAAAAAAAGCATCTTTAAACCTTACTCAAATATTGTTCTTTAAACCTCATTTATTAGTGTTCTACCATGTTCATACGTTGTTCTTCCTCTCATGTACATATTCATACGCATTCATTTGTAGATTCATTTCATCTCATTTATGCACATTCTTGAGTGGTCTTTGCGACCATTATTGGAGGACTGTAGGAAGATCTTATGTTGAGGACTTTGTGTCCTCCATGTTGTAACTCTCCTTCTCATATACCCCATGGATTGAGAAGTCCTCCCAAAAATTGACATTTATCATCCATAATAATTTATTGATTTTCATTATCATCTTAGTTTGTTAATTTTATGTCTTGATCATTCATTTTGTTTCAGACCACTCGTGTCCCCTCTTAGATTAGGAAGAACTTGTTTACTTGCTATGAGATTAGACGACTTTTCCTAGATTTATTTTGTGTGATTTTTACTTTACAATGTGTGGTATTTGAATTAGCTCTTATGAAAGATATCTTACCATTTGGTTTCCATTTCTAGCCTCTTATGCAATGTAATATATCTATCATAATATTATTTGTCAGACCAAGCTTAGTATTAGATGATTGTTTGGATGCTACTAGATGCAGTCAAGAGACGGGACAAGTAGATGGTGTTTTAGTCTTTGCGAAGGCTCTTTCCTTTCTCATGCCAAAGCACCAAATTGAGCTATGAGCTATTTGGTGATGAAGGGTCGGAATCCTTTATCCATTTGGGTGAGTCAAATTGGATTTCTTGGCTCCCTAAAAACCAAGTGGCAACTATATATCAGTTTTTCGTAAACTGGTGAAAAATAAAAGAATTTCAAAACCAATGTAAAAACACCTTCTCAAAAAAAAAATAATAATTTATTTTTTCAAAAGCGGAGGGAGGTAAAAATCCAGTGTCCACACGGCCTTACCGGCCCCAAAACAGGCTCTTTGCCAGCGACACATTGTATTATCCGATTGACCGGGCCAGCTACCCGCTGCAAACTTTGCCTAGCCGGTCGACCGCCTACGGGTGCCGGTCGACCGGACAACTTGTAGCAAGAAACCCTTGCTAAAATTCTGCAGAACCATTGTGCGCAAAAACAAACCCAAACTCAAATATTCTCAAAATATTTTGAAAATTAGGAAACATTGAAAATAAGTTAAGCACACAACCCAACTCAAAATCCAACTTTCTAAGACATCAAGCACAAACTTTCTCTTCATCGTAAACATGAAGTTCACAAAGGAAAACACATTTTATTAATATACATGAGTCGCGAACATGCCAACTTGACGAGTCGCGAGCATGCCAACTTGACGAGTCTGAATCAAACATACAACCACACCACATCTTGGTACTAGTCTCTAACAGATTACTACATTATAAAACTCCATTTCCAGCCCTCTATTCTCTGACATAAGTACATGAGTCAACATTTATAATTACGAGATCAACTATACCTACTACCAATACAAACGTTATAAACATATAGACATGAGTAGTTTCCATCCCAAGCTCTCATTGCCGCTCTTCTAGTTTTGTACTTAAAATGGTTATACAATAACCTCGATTTGTTTAAGCTTAGTGACTAGGCTAATCATGCAATCGGAATGCTTTAACGTGTAAAATGCAGCAACTAAATAGATAAGACATTAAATTGGTCTATGGAACATCAAGTAATCAATCCACCATCCCCAGGCCCATATCCCGGATATCTTCCTCACTTTTCATCACATATAGCATCTCTCATTATGATCCTGCAGATGTCACCACACATTTGGTGGTCGTCACCCCCACCCCTCCTGTAAGGAGCTTGCATTTCCCTTCACTATGGGATAAATAAATGGTGATTACTACTTGATTTCCTTTGACCCAACTAAGCACATAAGCAACTTAATGTGGACATAGAATTTCCTACATATTTGACATGTAAAACCTAGAATTAACACATATAAGGCTAGTTAAGCATAAATTTAAGTTTTTACTTAAACGCATATTTAAAACAATTCAATTTTGAGATTAGAACAGTCATATCTGCGATAAATAACAATAAAATGTCATAAAAGTCAATTTACCAACTAAAATGGGTCACCAAAATGTGACGTCAAAATTGAAAATAAATTACATGCATGAGTTCGTCTCACCTCCATGGTACCAAATATGGCTTCGGTTTGAGGAACGGACATCGGACGGCAAAGAAACGGAGTAAAGGTTGTCGGAATACCCCTGTCACCTATCCTTTCTCTCTCTTCGTGCGACTGACTCTCTCCTTCTAGTTTTTTTTTTCTTTTCTTTTTTGTTTTAACCGACTAAGACATGAGATATGTATAAGAATATCTCATATTTTATATACCTCCCCCACTTATGTAGTATCTATTATAACTACCCATGAAAAACTATGTTAACTACCCAAATTCTGATTGGGTTTAATACTATGTCCTGTATAGGTCACAAATAGGGTCCCAAATTTCGTGAAGTTGCTAATTAACTTAGTGATTGTGAGCCGTGTTCATTTTAGTAGGAACCCAAACTGGTCCCATAAAAGGTCATAAACAATAATATAATATTAAAAACAACTTAACAAATATTCATCTAAGCACATAAATGCATATATTCTCAATTTATATAACCCGGACCCCCATCAAGCCCCCATTTTGGTACATGTCCCATCCGTAAAGGGACTTTTATCTGTGTTCCAATCTGAACACCTTTTATACTGGTGAGTCTGTAACCCACTGTGGACACGCGGGATTCCACCACTTGCTTGTTTTTGTTTGAAATTTGATTTTGGTCAAAGAAAATAAAAGGTCTGTTGAAAACAGATACAGAGTCGCCACTTGGTCTTTAAGGAACTAAGAAACATAATTTTGACTCACCCAAATGGATAAAGGGCACCGACCCTTCATAACCAAAGAACTTGGCTCGGGATTTTGGTACGAGAGAGGAAGGAGCCTTTGTCGCGACTAAAACACCCTCAACTCGCCCCGTCTTTCGACGGGTCTCAATTAGCATCCAAATAATCATCTTATACTATGTATGGTTCGACAATTAATACAATGATAGTATATTACATCACATAAGAAAATTTGAAATGGAAGATCTAAAGATAAGATATCATTCATAAGATCTAAGCCAAGTATCACACAATGCAAAGTGAAAAATCACACAAATAAACCTAGGGAAAAATCATCTAATCATGTATCAAGTAATTAAGTTTCCCTAATCTAAAGGGGACATGAATTGTTCTTGAAACAAATAATCAAAGAAATCAAAATATGCTTAGCAAGCTAGTATGTTGCATGTTAATCTTTGAGAAAAGAAGATCTCTCAATCCCCGGGACAGATGAGAAAGGAGGATTAGATCGAGGGGAAGCATGAACGTGTGATCATGATCATTCCTTATAATCTTCTTAGATTAGGACTCGCAAAAGCCCCAAATCTTGCATGAATGCAATGTATGATCCTAAAATGTGCAAAGGTTGTAGTGTGTTTGTGTACATAGACTTTCTAAAGTGACTTAAAAGTCTAGAGAATGAATGAATGTATGAATGAAATCATCATGGGATATGTACAAATGTAGTATGAACTACTTCCTAAGACATGAGCCAATTTGGAGTACATGTAAGCATCAACTCAAATGGGGGAAGTAAAAGTGTGCTTGCTGTGAATAGTGGACAGAACAGTAACATGATCTTTTGGAAATTGAAAAGAGGGGTTAGGAATGTTTTCAATGCATGATTGTTTATGGAGATCTTCCTTATTGTATCTAGAACACAACCCAAAAAGCCAATCTTTAATAACTATCACAGATTGAGAGAAATTATATAAACAATGGAGATCACTCAGAAACAGAGTCTGTACTGTCGACTGAAATGTTGAAAACTCTTAAAAAATGAAAACAAATGATCTAGAGGTCCATTTTATACAGAAAGTTCCCTATGACATTGAAGTTTAAGGGAAAAATAAGTTAGGACCACCCCTTTTGGAAAGGATTTCTAAAAAAGAAGTTGAAAGTCAACCAAGCTGCTATAACAGCAGAGGCAGAATGTCTGGGAGGAATGCTTGGGTCCAAATGGACCATTTTCAAGTGTTTCCAAGTCAAACTAAAAATCATGGGTGTTCTCTAATGAGTTAGGAAGACTTTACAAGTAGCCTTGCATCCATGCATTGAGTATTGAGTTGTATAGAAATCTTTGAACTCAGATCACTCACTGTTTTGACTCACTGTTTTGAAGATTTTGGGAAAACAATGTTTATCTCTTGAAATCAAAGTGAGGGTTTTAAGAAGGGGGTTTTGAAATCGAAGTTTTGAAAGCATATTTTAATACTCAATGAAGATTATAGCCACTCAAAAATTTCAACATCAAACTCATCATCAAGAACCTCCAAGATTGTTGGAGAGATTTATTTTCATTTGAACATAACTCCAAGGATACCTTGGAGGTATTGAAGTTATGATCATCATCTATCAAACATGTTTTTGAGGTTAAGAGCTACTATCCTTAAGGATTCACTCACCTCAAACTTCATGTCATCATCTAGATGATGATGAACTAGTAAGTAAATAAAGAAAATAAAAAAGAAATGAGGTAAGAAGAGATGAACATTGTATAAACAAGCAAGTAAATAGCAATCAATGGATGATAATCAATGTGATTTTGGACTTGTAGCTTGGTGTTTCACTCATAGATTTTGACATTTGGACATGGAAGTAGCTTCCTATCTCATGAATGCTCAAGAATGAGGGTTGGAGTGGACTTTGAATGTGAAGTATATAGAAGGATAATGGAATAAAACAAGATTAAAACTCACTTTCTTATGGAAAATCAATGGGAGAAGCTCCCTTTCTCTCTTCTAAACCTATCTCTATCTCTCTTCTTCTCTACCACTTTTCAAGCTTTGCACTTGGCCCACCCAAAATGAAGAGCAAAGGGGGATTTAAATAGGCCAATTTAGGGTGGTTTGGGGTTTTAGAAGTACTCCCATTGGTCCCAAACAACTGTTAACACAAAACTATGTCGTTTTGGCTTTCAATTAATCAAATTGGACTCCCAAAAAAATTACAAAAATAGACTCTGCGAGGGTTGAGTGCCGCGGCGGCACTGGGCCTGTGCCGCGGCGGCAGTGGGCCAGTGCCGCCGCGGCACTGCTCCTCAGATGCCCAAAAATTTACGTTTAGGCCCCTAGAGGTTCCGGTATTCGCGAAAAGGCCCTATTTCGTCCGAAATTCACAGAAAACGTATACGAACTCCAAATTGAGGTTCTGATATACCGTTGGAAAGGTAATGGAATTTATTTTACGTAAACAATAGTTTGGAGATAGGTCACTTTGAAAAGTTTTGCGGTATTTGCGATAAAAGCCAATTTGATCGCCTTTTCGCCTTCAAAAATTCATAATAAACTCGTTTTAAATCCAAAAAATATGTGTGATATACCGTTGGAAAGCTATTGACCTCTAGTATCCATGAAAAATGTTTGAAAAATGTTGCAGTGCTCCAGTTTCAAAGTCAAGTTTTGGTCAAACTGGTCAAACCTGGGATTTCCGGGAAGTTCTGGAAACCTCTGGGAGCTCCTAAGAGCTGACGTTTTCACTCGATTTTCTTTTAAAACTCATTTTAATACTTTCCACATGATTTAGAATGATTCTGGCAAATTTGGACGATTTCGACCAAACTTGGTCAAACCTTGGTCAAACTTGGTCAAACTGGTCAACGAGGACTTTCCGGGAACTTCTGAGTCTTCCGGGGGGTCTCTGGGAGCTGACGATTTCATTCGATTTTACTTAAAAACTCATTTTATCATTTTTCTTTGGACGTAGCATGTTTCCAGAACTTTTGGTCCAAATCTGGGAGCTTGTGGGCTTTCAGGGGCACTTTGGTCATTCCGAGCATTCTGAGAGATAGAACTGACTTCCAGGAGTCCTTTTGAGTCTTTTCGATCATTGTGAACCACCAAGCTATGGGTCTCCTAAATCTGATAGCCGACAAAATGGGGTGTCTACACCCACCTAAAATCATCCTATGCATTTAATATTACCATTAAATGCACATTAGTAATGTAAGTACCACCCTTTTCTGGGTACGAGTGTTATATTTCTCCCACCCTTTTAAGAAGTTTGTCCCCAAACTTGTCCTTACCGCAAGATTCAAACAAGTGCATGTACTTTTCTCTTTTCTTTTCTCATCCTCACGCTCCCAAGTCACCTCTTCAACTAAATGATTACACCAGAGGACCATCACAAGAGGAATTATCTTGGTTCTCAATACCTGGTCCTTCTTATCTAAGATTTGAATCGGATGTTAAACATAGGTCAAATCTTACCGAACTATTAACGATTCTAGCACAATAGTATGGCTTGAATCCGATATGTATCATCACGACATAGATACGTGAAACACATTATGAGCATTTGCCAACTCCTATGGCAATTCCAATTTATAAGTATCTGGACCAACTCTGCTAGAATTGGAAAAGGTCCAACATATCTTGGATTCAATTTACCTTGTTTACCAAACCGAGCAATGCCTTTTGAAGGTGATACTGTTAAGAACACATAATCATCTACCTCAAATTCCAATTGTCTTCTCCCGGTATCAGTGCAGCTTTTATAATGACTTTGTGTTGTTTGTAACCGTTGCTTGATCAACTTATTCTTTTAGTAGTGATTTGCACAATCTCTGGCCCAGGAATTGTCCTTCCCCAACCTAAGTCAAACATACTGACGATCTACATTTATGGCCATACAATGCCTCGTAATGCACTATTCCAATACTCATCTGGAAGCTATTATTATACAAGAACTCTATCAATGGCAGATTGCTGGATCGAAACAATCACACGCAAACAATATAAATGAAAAATAGAAAGACTAAATGAGACACATAGAATTTTTACATGGTTCGGCAATGTGCCTACGTCCACACCGGAGAGCCAAAAGTTTCCACTATGTCAAAACATTAGGAAATGAAAAATAGAAAGACTAAATGAGACACATAGAATTTTTACATGGTTCGACAATGTGCCTACGTCCACACCGGAGAGCCAGAAGTTTCCACTATGTCAAAACATTAGGGTTACTACTTATATAACTCCTATAGGTATATGGAAAACTACCCATACCGTACTGTGGGGAGGTACCCGCTCTGCACCCACCCCCCACCCTATTAGTCCATACCATACATAACTCTTGTTAATGTGCATATGCTTGTTAATGTCCATACCACACATTTCTATGTTGTTCGACAACGTGCCTACGCTTCGCTTCGCCATGGGTCACAGGGCTCTCCTACTTCACTCTTTGGCCTAAAGTAACGATCCCATTACTATATGAGCCACACCCAACGCAGATAAGTCTCCCAATCAGCCTTGAAGTCCATGACACACACTCTAAGCATGTCTACCAAAATTTGAATCACCCGCTACAGAAATCGATGGGGACAGCTCTACTTTATCACAAATATTAAAAGCAAATAGGGTACCCTTGAATAACTATGTTAACTACCCAAATTCTAATTCAGTTTAATACTATGTCGCGTATGGGTCACAATTGGGGTCCCAAATATTTCATGAAGTTGCTAATTAACTTACTTATTATGAGTCGTGCTCATTTTAGCTCTCACATGGGTACCTAAACTAGTCCCATAAAAGTCATAAACAATAATATAATATTAAAAGAAACTTAACAAATGTTTATCCAAGCACGTATTTGCAATTTATATAACCCGCACCCCTATCTGGCCCCACTTTGATACATGTCCCATCCGTAATGGGACTTTCATCTGTATTCCCATCCGAACACCTTTTATATCGGTTAGTCTGTAACCCACCTAAAATCATCCTATGCATTTAATATTACTAGTAAACGCACATTAGTAACGTAATTACCACCCTTTTCCGGGTACGAGTGTTACATTATCAAGGAAAAAATAGTCATCCAACTTTCAGTTCATACGCAACTGTGCATCACGTGACTCTTTCCATTGTATTTCATCGACTACCATCAAAATAGGTGGTCAATTGAAAATAGAAGGGTTCAATACATTTTAACCCCCTATACTTTGGCCCATGTTTAGGTGACCCCCTAGACTTTGATTTGTTGTAGATAACCCCCTTGTACTTTCAACTAAAGTGAAATCATGGAATCTATTAAATGTGGCAATGAAATGACAAAGATGCCCTCTTGTTATGCATTTACAGAACAACATATTTGCACTTATGTTGACTTTTATTTCATTTCCCATGCAGTTAAATGTATCATTTTGCACTTTTTCCCTTAAAATTTCATGCATTTCATTGAATCAACATGCTCAAAATGGATTAAGGTTTTGATTTTTGATGTTTAGTGAAGAAGTTAAGGCAATTAGGTCTTTTATTAAGGCTATTTGGCGGAAAAAAATGTGTTTTTCATCCATTTAGATGGAAAACATAACAATTTCGCTCTAGTTAAAAGTACAAGGGTGTAGCAACCTGTAATTTTTAATTCCCTAATATTAAATAAAAATACCAGTTTTATTTTATTACTGTGTATTATTCCTACAAGTTGTATTATTTTAATAAATAAATCCGTACTTGCGTTATTATTTGTAAAATCAATGCCTTTAATTTTTTAACCCTTATTATTTTTATCTGTATTATTATGCAAACACTGTGCCCCAAAGATACCTTACGATTTGGGATAAAGTCATTTATCTAATCAAAACATCACATCATAAACATTATTGTCCCTAATGATTATGTTTGGGATAGTTATTAAAGCTAACTTAACTAGCTTAACTGAATAACTAACGGAGTAAAACGGACTCGAATAACTAACTAACTGATTGATTTAATTAATCAGATAGTATTATTGATATGGAATTATTAACGCGCAATGATGAGAGTCGTGAGTGAGGCGTGTGAATCATTGACCACAAGCTTGAGCTTGGTGGCCAAGAAAAACAATTTGCATATATGCTTGCACTGTACAAGTAAAACAAAACAAAAAGAAAAACAAAACTCTCAAACTCTCAAACTTCCTCTGTAATTCTCAAATCCACATACACCAATAAAACCATACAATCTGAAATTCAAAAAAGGGGAAGGAAATACTGAGAAGAAAAGTATATAATAGAGGAAAAGAAGTGAGCTCTCAAGCCATAGCCATTTTTCATTACGGAGTTATGTTACGGAAATTTACGAAAATTCTCTCGACAGCCCAATCCCGCCAATCTAAGAACCGATGAGTTTCTTAATGTCACACCCCCAACCCGCCTCGGGCGAGTTGGGACACGTGTAACAAGCCCACACATCAAAATACCCTTAATTCACTAAGAAATACATGGATTAGACAACATTAAACAGCTCTGTTGACACAAAACAGACCCAAGGGCAAAATGGTCATTAATAAAGTATAGCAAATTTTATATGGAAAGATAGCTATTTGAGTCCCGGTTCCAATGCAAAAAATGGCACGTGATTCCGAGTTTTCTAAAGAGAGTTATGCCCGTTTCCGTAAAAGCCGTCGGTGCTGAAACTACACTAGCGGATCGATCCGCCCCAGATCCGGATCGATCCGGATTTAGCAGATTGTCATTTTCTGCAATTCCAGATGCCCCGGATCGATCCGCACATGACCCGGATCGATCCGGATCCTCCAGAATTGCTTTCTTGCTGCTAAAAACACCAGATTTTAACTTCAAACCAACTCCAAACATAACCAAACTTTGGAGAAACAGTAAGGACCCTTAATCAAAACATTTTTAAATGTTTTAAGACATCAACATACTCATGTTACCAAAGACCATCAATCAAAATACATCAACTCCTCTTGTGATTCATAGTTCATCCCAAAATCCATGTTTCTCTCAATTACACACACAACCCTTCTATATAAAGAAAACCAAGTTAAACTTACAATCAAAATCATTGAGGACGTTCTTCCAAGCTACTCTTAATACACAAGACTTGTAACTAGCAACCATGACACATGGTTTGCTACACAACCAAACACAAACCCCCAACTTGACATATTACAAACTTTCTCCAAACAAGAGTAAAAATGCTGTCAAAACTTGATGTAACCATACCAAATCTTCATAGCCACATCCAAAACTATTTAGAAAATATTCCCAAGTGTCCCAAAACTTTACCCAAACATCATAAGAGTTTTCCCAACCATTACCAAATATTTGAAAAGTAGTTTAACCATACACAATCCATAGAATTCCAACTAGGAACCTTAATTTACCTTCAAGTTCATATTCTTAAAACATATACACAAACATCGATCCATAAGGAGAAACCAAGTTAGTTTTCAACAAAAGTTACCCTTCAAATCCTTCAACTTCTTACCCAACTAACTACTAACATAGAGAATTACATAAGTTCCTTCACATTGACATTAAACTCATGAGTCAAGGTTTCAATTCACAAGTTAGGGATACTAACCCACAAGTTATACTATATTACAAGTTTAAAACATGTTTACAAGTTCTAATTCTCTCCCCCATTCCCGAGTGCGTCACCTTCTCTCCGGGCATTGCTCCGTACCTGCGGTGGTTATTCAATAACCACAACAGAAAACATATTTTTTCGTTTAAGCTTTCGCTTAGTGAAAGAACTAATCATGCTATTGGGATGCTTATTATGCAAATGCAACAATCAATATAACAACAACAAAATTGATCTCCGGGAAGTCAAGTCATTCCAGCCACCACCCCCGGGTCCTTCTCACCCCGGATCTTTATCACTTTTGACGCATATAGCGCAACACACACTCTCCTGTGACCCCGAAGGCGTCACCGGCATATCATTGTGGTCGTCACCACGCCCCACTCATTGAGGGCTTCCTGTCCCTTACATATGGGACCTATAAATGGTGACCACTACTTGACTTCCCTTTGATCCACATAAGCATTTAAACAACTTAGCACATAGGCATAACAAATTCACATACATGACATGCTTTTTACCCAAATTTATCAAAATACATATGCATAAACAAGAATTTAGCAACTACTAGCAACAATTACCACATGAACATAACTAAACATCCAATTTTGAGATTAGAACACTCACCTCTTCGATTTACTAGCGAATTAAGCTTAGAAATCCCAATTCCTTCCAAGTTTTAGCTCAATTCTTAACCGGTGATAATCCTACATAAGTTTGGTACCAAAAACACTGTCTATCAAGAACGGTTTCCGTAAAAACATTGCCAAAAATGAAAACAAAGAACGTGCATGTGATCCTCTTACCTCCACGAGTCCAAATCCGGTCTCGGATTGAAAAACGAACGTCGGACGGCGAAGATACGGCGTCGGAAAGTCATGCGAAACCCCCGTCGTCTTTGCCGAAGCTCTCGGTTCTCTCTCTACGTGTCTCTCTTCTTCTCAATATGTTTTGAGACTAATGAGTCATCCTAGTGACTCATCCTAAGATATAAACACAACTTTTTAACACTTTTTCATTTATACCCCCATAATTTTCTAAGTGTTTATTATAAAACCCCCAAGGTAATTCTATTAATCACCCACATTTTCTAAAAGGATTTAATCTAAGTCCCGCGTGGGTCACAAACGTGGTCCCACATAAATTATGAGGTTGCTATTAAACCTACCAATTATCCATTATTTTCAAATACGCCCTCACATGGGTACCCTAACTGGTCCCCTTACCTATCATAAGACATCAAAATATCTTTAAGCATTTAAACAATTAATCATTTAAACATATAATGCCATCTATATGCAATTCACATCATTTAGACCTTCGTCAGGTCCCACTTTTATACCAGTCCTTCTTATCACAGGACTTTCATCTGTGTCCGCATTTGAACACCTTTTTACCTGTGGGTTCATAACCCCACCTTAAATCATTTTATGCACTAATTATCATTAATAAACACATGCTAATATCACACTAATCTTCTTTTCCGGGTACGGGTGTTACATTTCTCCCTCCCTTTTAAGAAGTTTGTCCCCAAACTTTTTTTCCATCTTATAGTATCAAAGAAGTATACACACATTGTTTTTTTTTTTCTTGAATTTCCAACAGTCCACAATACATCCAATTCAACCCGACGATTAACATCATAACACAAGGCTTGAAATACATCACACTCCTGTGGTTGTTTCTAGTTGCAACCTTAATCACAAGTTACCGGTTACCAGTTCACATTCCTCTTTGACTTGGATTTGCAATGCTTTTCAATTCTTCAATTTACATTACTTACCAAACCATTTCTTTTCTCATAGTAGAAACCCTTCTTCAATTATTCTGAAAATAGAACCCAATTACATATGATGCTTTTTTTTTTCCTTTCCTCAACCATCTGCTTACGGTAGATCGTTCTACTACAACTCTATTTCATTGTTATTACTTCTCGTAAAATTTCAGAATTTAAATACCTGCAAATTTGTCATTCTAGAATGGTATGTATCAATGCCTACATAATCTCACAACTTCCTTTCACATATAATGCGATTACCCTTGTAGATCGGCAACTTTAACCAATAACCATTAACTGTCTAGTGCAATCTGTTCACAATCATTTATATATCAACATCTAAATCACACCAACTTGACAATCCCACAATGAAACTCATCACGACACATGCCCCTTTTTCATTGATCATCAATATCATTTGCACTAACTCCGCAAACCCTCGGTGTCTTCGCCTTATTTTCCCATTATACAACATGTCACATAAAGTACTTTACAATTCTCATCTGAACCAATCGTTACAGTATTTCAGCTTTTAATTAATAATACTCAGATTCTGAGTCAATCTTCAAGAAGACTTGTACCCCTTGTAACCGATTATCATGTCATCACATACTAGTAAAATGCGATCAATACCATTTCATACTCAATCATTAACAACTTATTCTTCACAATCTCATTTGGGACTTCAATATTTCTTCTGAATCTCCTTCTTGAGCCATCTTCATACGAAATATTTACATATAAATTTTAGATTCAACACGTTTTATTGTAACGCAGAGTTTATCCATTGTTCCTCAACAACTCATTACATCCCCTTTATAGAGCAAACAAACAACACGGATTCTGAGGCCAACTTCTGATAACCTAACACAATATTGTCGGTTGATTTCAAACTAGGACCACCTCTTCCTTTCACAATTTCCCGAGTAATTTCAGCTTCTAGCAATTCAAATCTCCATCAATTTACCTCAACAATCAGTTCACACATTATATTTTCCTCATCAATCACTACCTAGCAGCTTCAACAACCACTTGACTTTACTTGTCCAATGTTAGGTTTTCATATTGTTGCTAACCATGAATTCCAACTATTTCGTTTACCACACACTCAATTTTCCATTACATATGTCATATTTTGAATTCCAGCAGCCCTTGTTAACTCCTTACTTTTAAAAATACCTCTGCCTATTCCAAACCTTACGTCAAATAGTATACCCATCAGGTTCCAATCTTTTATGAAGCATAAGTAATCATTTCAACGTCATATAGTCCCATCTCTGACATTGTACTTCACCCGAACTAGCACATTTCTCAATGTTAATCAATCTAGTTAAGGTCATTTTCTTCCCAAATCAAGTCTGTATCTCCCAAAAGCATTCATCCATACTCTGAGTTACTAACCAAACCTTTTTTTTTTAGATTATAAGTATTATCAACCTCTAGTCTTGTATCATTTCATTTCTTGTCCACAAAATTTTAACTGTTGCTAAGTATCAGAAACCTCATGATCATACTTCATTGGAATATAACCTAATTATTAAAACAAACTTTCACCTCGAATAAATTCCCTCGATATCGTTAAAATAGCTGATGTGTAATTCCATCTCAAGTTCATTTTAATACATCCCAAATATCCAGTTTGTAGCATCCATAGTTACGAAGGATACTCCAGTTACTTTAACTGTCATTACAATCATCATCCGCTGCAATCTTCTACCAAACTCCTCATAATATCCCTTACCTTAATCTTTTGTTAACTATTCTCGGATCTTGATCAAAAGTACCGTCGTATGAGAGAGTAGTCAATAATTTGTTTATTCGCAATTTATCATCTATTTTCAATTGTAGCTTTATCCAATCCCAATTCTCAAAATTCAATCTAGTTGTTTCATTTGTATTTTCATAGTAATACCAACAATCCTCTCAATTCACTACCCAAAACATTGTGCAAGCCCTTTTGTAGTTTAGTTATCCTCTATCAAGCAAGTTATTCAATAAGTCTTCTCATCATACACTCAAAATTTAATTCACTATCAAAATATTCTCAAACTCACTTCAATTTCTACTTTTACTCTGATAAATACAAATTTTCTGGCATTTCTTCCCCACTATACGCTAAACTTTGATGATAGCACAATGCTAAATAATCTCATTATATCAATTTCTTAGAAAATAGAAGTTTGTTCAGTTCGACACTTACATCTTACATATTATACTATATTCATCTGATTGGCAATCATGTTATACCCAGTGCTTTCTCAAATGTTGAGTAGTTATCAACACATGCCCACAGCTGACAATATTATATTACCCTTACACTATATTTTCTTGATGCACATGAATCACTAGTAGAAACTTCTAACAATTTTTCCTCAATTAGCCGACAAATTCTAATGGTTTTTCACGTTATCGAATGACAACAATATCATATTGACCATCTGGAAAATAAAACCTCATTTGACTCAGTACCCAATCATTAAACAATCAACTCTACAAATCTTGATTTGCGACCCCATCCATACCCAGCTGTGCATTCAAAGAACATCACTATAATCACTGCTAACGGTCTTGTATTATCCTTAAATCATTTACCCCTGGTATGCCAGAATTAATCACGTATACCCTTGATTAAAATATCACTTGTTAAACCAACCTCCCAAATTCCAAATAATACGCTTGATCATTCGACAATCGTTACGATGTAACCAGTACATAGTTCTTTCGAGAGCAGAAATGCTTGCATTGATTGATAAATAAATAACCCCACACATTACCTGATATTCATGGTGACTCAAAGATGAGTTTTGAACTTGTACCTTCTCGTGCTTCTCTCCCCATTATGGGTGAATGAGTTTTGAGTTAGTCTTAGATGTCGGAAAGCTTGGGCCCTCAAAATAGTCATATACCCAATAGTCTCGTTGACCACATTCATAGAAATTACCTCTGAACCGTGTACCCCTATTTAGACAATTCTTCATAAAGTGTCCAAGTTGTCTACAAGCATAACAAATCGAGTAGCATACCCCAGTGTTGCTTTTCATACATTACACAATGCGGATCCTTCACCTTTAGAACACCACTTACCGATGAACTTCCCACATTTTTTTTAAAGCCCACCTTAACTTCCATTTTACCTTTCTCCAATCTGCTACCCTCATGTCATTGTCGAGACTTTTTTTTTTAACAACTTTTCTATGACTGGTGGTTCCGTTCTTACCTCTGAATTCGGAGTTTCATGTGCTTTTTTCCTACTACACTTACTACTAACTACACAACTCTTTTTACCCGTTTTACTCTTGATTGTGATATCGGTCTTTTCTCGAATTCCATTACTAATAGACAAGTAAGCTTGACATCCTCATAATCATTTACATGCATGTTAACATAAATAACATGCTATGCATGCTAAACAACTTTTAAGCATGCTAGATAAACGTGTATGCATGATTTACACATCTTTAATCATTTATGTTATTACGTGTCGTAATCGTCACTCGTCCCCAAAGGCTCTAACCTATTGCTTTGATACCAAAAATTGTCACACCCCCAACCCGCCTCGGGCGAGTTGGGACACGTGTAACAAGCCCACACATCAAAATACCCTTAATTCACTAAGAAATACATGGATTAGACAACATTAAACAGCTCTGTTAACACAAAACAGACCCAAGGGCAAAATGGTCATTAATAAAGTATAGCAAATTTTATATGGAAAGATATCTATTTGAGTCCCGGTTCCAACGCAAAAAACGGCGCGTGATTCTGAGTTTTCTAGAAAGAGTTATGCCCGTTTCCGTAAAAGCCGTCGGTGCTGAAACTGCACTAGCGGATCGATCCGCCCCAGATCCGGATCGATCCGGATTTAGCAGATTGTCATTTTCTGCAGTTCCAGATGCCCCGGATCGATCCGCACATGACCCGGATCGATCCGGATCCTCCAGAATTGCTTTCTTGCTGCTAAAAACACCAGATTTTAACTTCAAACCAACTCCAAACATAACCAAACTTTGGAGAAACATTAAGGACCCTTAATCAAAACATTTTTAAATGTTTTAAGACATCAACATACTCATGTTACCAAAGACCATCAATCAAAATACATCAACTCCTCTTGTGATTCATAGTTCATCCCAAAATCCATGTTTCTCTCAATTACACACACAACCCTTCTATATAAAGAAAACCAAGTTAAACTTACAATCAAAATCATTGAGGTTCTTCCAAGCTACTCTTAATACATAAGACTTGTAACTAGCAACCATGACACATGGTTTGTTACACAACCAAACAAAAACCCCCAACTTGACATATTACAAACTTTCTCCAAACAAGAGTAAAAATGCTGTCAAAACTTGATGTAACCATACCAAATCTTCATAGCCACATCCAAAACTATTTAGAAAATATTCCCAAGTGTCCCAAAACTTTACCCAAACATCATAAGAGTTTTCCCAACCATTACCAAATATTTGAAAAGTAGTTTAACCATACACAATCCATAGAATTCCAACTAGGAACCTTAATTTACCTTCAAGTTAATATTCTTAAAACATATACACAAACATCGATCCATAAGGAGAAACCAAGTTAGTTTTCAACAAAAGTTACCCTTCAAATCCTTCAACTTCTTACCCAACTAACTACTAACATAGAGAATTACATAAGTTCCTTCACATTGACATTAAACTCATGAGTCAAGGTTTCAATTCACAAGTTAGGGATACTAACCTAAAAGTTATACTATATTACAAGTTTAAAACATGTTTACAAGTTCTAATTCTTTCCCCCATTCCCGAGTGCGTCACCTTCTCTCCGGGCATTGCTCCGTACCTGCGGTGGTTATTCAATAACCACAACAGAAAACATATTTTTCGTTTAAGCTTTCGCTTAGTGAAAGAACTAATCATGCTATTGGGATGCTTATTATGCAAATGCAACAATCAATATAACAACAACAAAATTGATCTCCGGGAAGTCAAGTCATTCCAGCCACCACCCCCGGGTCCTTCTCACCCCGGATCTTTCTCACTTTTGACGCATATAGCGCAACACACACTCTCCTGTGACCCCGAAGGCGTCACCGGCATATCATTGTGGTCGTCACCACGCCCCACTCATTGAGGGCTTCCTGTCCCTTACATATGGGACCTATAAATGGTGACCACTACTTGACTTCCCTTTGATCCACATAAGCATTTAAACAACTTAGCACATAGGCATAACAAATTCACATACATGACATGCTTTTTACCCAAATTTATCAAAATACATATGCATAAACAAGAATTTAGCAACTACTAGCAACAATTACCACATGAACATAACTAAACATCCAATTTTGAGATTAGAACACTCACCTCTTCGATTTACTAGCGAATTAAGCTTAGAAATCCCAATTCCTTCCAAGTTTTAGCTCAATTCTTAACCGGTGATAATCCTACATAAGTTTGGTACCAAAAACACCGTCTATCAAGAACGGTTTCCGTAAAAACATTGCCGAAAATGAAAACAAAGAACGTGCATGTGATCCTCTTACCTCCACGAGTCCAAATCCGATCTCGGATTGAAAAACGAACGTCGGACGGTGAAGATACGGCGTCGGAAAGTCATGCGAAACCCCCGTCGTCTTTGCCGAAGCTCTCGGTTCTCTCTCTACGTGTCTCTCTTCTTCTCAATCTGTTTTGAGACTAATGAGTCATCCTAGTGACTCATCCTAAGATATAAACACAACTTTTTAACACTTTTTCATTTATACCCCCATAATTTTCTAAGTGTTTATTATAAAACCCCCAAGGTAATTCTATTAATCACCCACATTTTCTAAAAGGATTTAATCTAAGTCCCGCGTGGGTCACAAACGTGGTCCCACATAAATTATGAGGTTGCTATTAAACCTACCAATTATCCATTATTTTCAAATACGCCCTCACATGGGTACCCTAACTGGTCCCCTTACCTATCATAAGACATCAAAATATCTTTAAGCATTTAAACAATTAATCATTTAAACATATAATGCCATCTATATGCAATTCACATCATTTAGACCTTCGTCAGGTCCCACTTTTATACCAGTCCTTCTTATCACAGGACTTTCATCTGTGTCCGCATTTGAACACCTTTTTACCTGTGGGTTCATAACCCCACCTTAAATCATTTTATGCACTAATTATCATTAATAAACACATGCTAATATCACACTAATCTTCTTTTCCGGGTACGGGTGTTACACTTAAACTCACTCTAAATGTACTTTAAGTGTACATGCACAATCCGTGGGTTTCAAAAGTAGGTGAATGCATATATATATCCATAGAGATCCAAAATTAACAGTACCGTAAATTATAACAAAACTCATTTTGTAAATTGAAAATGGTAGATTACAATCCCTATATGCTTCGTTTCAAGTATTCGGTGCTAATTCATAGGTTGCGATGAACAGTCAATTCAAAGTTTCGACGACTCTCATTTTTTTGTATATAAGTGAAGCTACAATAATAATTGATAATTAAAACTTATATATTCATAATCTATGCGAAAAAATAAAGAGAATGGTATATCACAAACCCTGTTTAGATTAGTTTTTCAAAACACGAAAAAGACTTTTTAACTCACTATAGAATGCTAAAAACGACGGTCTTGATCGATCAAAGGATGATCGATCAAGGGACAATCGATCATAGCTTGATCAATCCAGGGTTGATCGATCGATCATGGGTCTACTATTATGAAAGTTATAAAATCTTAAACCAAGTACAGAAATGAAATCTTGAACCATGTTCTGCGTGTCGATTGGACAGAACTATGATTCGGAAGCTTGGGGCAACCAAGTCAGCTGAGTTATCATGGAACCATACAATCATCCTTGATCTCGTACTATGTGTTGGTATATCAAAAGTCATCCACGTGCCATTCCTACCCCTTTGGAAGGTATAACGGATGCTCATCAAGGGACCCTAATTTGAGACTAAAACCTGACCTTTTGCATGCAAGTTACCATGGAACCTTTCAAAATTAGGAGTATGTTCTTGATTAGAAACTATGTGACGTAACCCTTTGTGGACCGTGATGGGAAAAGGTGGTCCTGGGGATCCTTGACAATGTCCCGGGACGGATCCAAGGAGCACACTTCAAGGAACTAGAACTTCTTCACATGATCCTAGTAACAAAGAGTCGCCACCTAATTTTTATCAGAAATTAGGAAACCAAATTTGACTAGCCCAAAATTTGAATAAGGTTACTCACCCTTCATCACCAGAAACAAGGTTCGGGGGTCTTGGTACGAGAGGGGAAAGAGCCCGAGCAGGACTAAAGCACCCACACCTCGCCCTACCGAACAGTAGGCCTTGATTCAAATATTCTTGTTCTTAATTCATAATAGATGTTGTTTCCTCAAAAATATTAAATAATATATACATGGCAAAAAGAACATCTAATGAAAATCATTTCAAGAGAATAAATCAAATAGCAATCGGATGCACATGTAATACAAGAGAGACGTATACTCACAGTGGCTAGTCCCACCCGGGACTGATGCAAGTAAAGGAAACATGTCATGATATGCAAAAGGGAACAAGAAAACTTACATTGGTTTGACTCAAGCGGAGTCGCAAAAAAGCAAAGGAAAGGAAACGTGCAATGCAATCATGCAACAATGCTAGATAAGATGTCTCTAACATATAAACACATAAACGAGGACTATCCTAAAGGAATTGTGTCATTTAAAACAAAGTTGTAAACCTAGAAAAATTCTAAGAGGGGGGTAGAGATAGTACATGATACATGGGCACTAAGCCAAATGCAGACGAGGAAAATCCACAAATTGAAGTCCGGATCCACGGCATTCAATTCTCTGCACTAAGACACCAAGAAATACCCAAGCATTGCAAAATTACAAGCAAACAAATGATATGCATTATAAACAAAGAAAATATGTCATCAATCAAATTTCTAGATTCAGCAACCTCTAATGAATCCTATCAAAAGTGATATTAAACATAAGCTGGATTAAATCCCTTTTACAAAAAGTTAGATGCATGTCTTAGGGAACTTATCCAAAAAGTAGAACCTCATTAGCATTTTCGAAGTTTGAGAAATAAGAGTTTTGGGAACAGTGGATCAGGACTGTCCACTATTCTTGTAAAAATTATAATTAATTCTACAAACATCACATGAAGCTCTATTTGGTGTCAAAAGAAATCTATTTCATTGTAGTTTATGACAAAAATAATCCCATGGACATATCATGACCTTAACATCTCTGAAAAGTTGTTTTAAACAGACTCTATTATTCTGGAAATTTGGTATCATTTGACAAAGGAATGCAAAACATAATAGAAGTTCATAAATCATGTTAATCAAGTTGATCTAAGCTTTTAATCTCTCATCCATTTATCCTAGATGATTTTTAAACCATGTTTTATTCATAAATTGTTGTTGAGTGATCAAGGTATGACCATTTTGTATACATAATCATGATTGTAGTTAAACTTATAAAATTCCATAATAGTCATATCGAATTCAAATGCTTAGAAAATGATATTAACTCGATCGTATGCTCACGATTTTACATCGGCATATAGATACATGAGTTAGGAATCATCCCTAAAAAGTGGATCATCGATAACTATCATAGATTTTCTAAAATTCAAGTACAAAGAGACTATGTTCAAATCTGTCAACCGATTTCTCAATAATTTCTAAAAATAGCAGATAGATCCTAATGGTTCTCAAAACGGATCAAATGAAAGCTAATTCATCAAAGTTCATCCAGAAAGTTTGAAATCCATTAAACTATGGGTTTTGATGGACCAAATATTATGGACAAAACCAATCTATTTTGCTGAATTTTGACTAGTTCATTTTAAAGTGTGAGAGAAACATCTTAGGTGTTGGTTGAGGCTATTAAAGAGATCAAACTCCTGGATCAACTTGATTATCATGATTTCCAATCAATTTAGCCCTCAAGTTCTATGAATAATGTTAGATCATGGATCGAAGGGACTTACAAATATCCTATTGGAGATGAATTTCAATAGGAATTCTAAGTCATAGGAATGATCAAGAGAAAAGTATGAACATAGGAATCATCCTTCTCATAGATCATATGTCCAAAGCATCATAGAATTCAAAGTAAATACATATATATAATCATGTATGCATGGATCTAAACTAATCAAAATTAAAAAATCAACGTGAAAATCAATCTCTAATTATAAATTATCAACAAAATCAAAGAGGATTTGGATCTAGCTATGTGAGTGTGTGAAGAACAAGAGAAGGAGGAGATGAGTGTTCTAACAAAAATAAAACTAAACTCGATCCAAACCTTATAGATCTATTAAAAAAAGGTAGGAATTAAAGATGAATTATGGTATTACCTCTTGGTGGATTCTCAATTATATAATCAAAGTTGATTTGAAGGATCTTCTTCTTCAAGTGTTCTTTAAGTTCTTCAAGCACTCATCCATGGTGGAAGTTAAGGGAGGCAATTGAAGTCAAGTTTATCCTTTAATTATCTAATCTAATTATTTTAAGATTAGTTTTAAGGGAATTCCATTCACAATTCACTATTCTCTCTAGAAATCTCTCAAATTGAAAGTATATTTGATTATATCTTCAAGTATATTCAAAGTGTGCTTAAGGATCTTCCAAGATGATTCAACATATTCCAAGATGATCTCATATGAGATATATGGGATCTATATATAAAGTTTTGAAAGCTTAACTCTTAAGTTTTAGGGTTAAAACAGTAATTTTAGAGATCAAAAAAGGATTAAAATGGCCATTTTAGTGCCTAAACACACTACAACAAAAATTGGTTTTACCGAGAATTCATTTTCCTCACCAAAAGTCAATATTTTGTCGCTAAAGCTTTTTGCGAGGAAATAATTTCCTCGCCAATTTTGCCACCAAAGGGTTGTCTTATAAAGTACCTGGTGAGGAAATTTTTTTTCCCCTCGCCAATGAAATCTTTTTAGCGACGAATATTTTCCTCGCTATAGAGTAAATATTTCGTCGCCATGTTACAGTGTTTCCTCGCTAAAATTCGAATGTGTGTTCATAAATTTGATCATTACCGACAAAACAATTCCTTGCCAAAGATTTTTTAAATAATTTTCCAAAATATATTTGGCGAGGAAATATTTTGTCGCTAATGATTTTTTCTTATAAAAACAATAAATAGTATTGGCGACGAAAAATTTCGTCGCTACATATATTTTTTTTGTCTCAAATAAAATTTATCTGATACAAAAGATTTCATCGCCAATGAGCAAAATATTTTGTCACCAATAGGTATTTTTAATTAAGTTAGAATCAAGCATTGGCGACAAAATATTTTCTCGCCAAAAACAATTCTTTAAATAAACAAATATTGAAAAATATTTGTATATGCACTTGTTCTTGTTCCTATACCCAACATCACATAATAGTAATCTAAACAAATACCATTACAAGATCATGCTCAAATATAAACAAGTTTTATTGAATAAATTCTACTTTGCTATTAAAAGAATAAAATATAAACAATCCATTGTGCCCATGCAAAACATAAACTAATGGATATCCAAAAAAAAAAGAACAAAAAACATAAACATTAACTAGTGCTTCCCATTGTTCATAACACGTCTACAAAATAAAATGTAGTCGATCCTCTACCAATCAAGCACGTCCATACCAAATCCGCGACAAAAAGAAATGGGAAGTATTAGTATATCATAAGTTTGTAAACACATGACATATAAATTAAAGACGTAATTTCTACCAAAAATTCGGCAGAGTTTTGTTTGTTTATTGGAGATACCAAAAAATTCAAATCACAACAAAACAACGGGATATAACATCTCTATCATATTATAAATTCAAAAAAAAATCAGTTGTGTCATAGGCCGTTACAGTCATTCGAAAGATAATTTTTGTACAATTAGTTATCGTATTTACAAGTTTAGCTCTAATTAGTAAACTGTGAGTCTATATTATGAGTATGTATTCCATTTCGCTTATTCCTAATAACTACTTAAAATCTAAATAGCACAAATAAGTAGTTAAAAATAATTACTAACCAAGAAGCCTCCTCGGCACCAGATGAGCCCTCCACCCCATCATAACCCTTGCTGCGCATCCAGGCCATCATGCTTGCCATCTGCTTAGCCTGGCTCTGGTTCGCATCTTGAAGCTCTTGAACCTGTTCTGTGAGACGTCTAACATGCTCACTATCCTCAGAAGATTCAGCGGTGGTCCTACGTGAGGTGGAAGGTCTCATGTCGAGTCCTTTCAAGCGGCCAGATTTCGCACCCAAAACCTGAATAGACAAGTCCTCTGCTGTCAATGGGGTTGCATGGGGCTGCGAGTAATGGTCTTCTTGCTTCTTTTTTAACGCCTCCTGACAATTTTAAAATAAACATTCAAGCGATTAGATTAACAAAATGTTACGTTACGCTTTATCTTTCAGATGTTACAACCGAAATTATACGTACGTATTCGCGCTCGCACGCTGGCCTCGGCCACTGGTTCTTCTTTAAATTATAGTGAGTGGTGCGGTAGAACTTGGGCATATTGAGTGGTTCACCCTTGTTTTCCTGTGAGTGATTTGTTAGCTTTTGAATGAAAGAAAATACTAGTTGATTAGGTATAGCGCTAATGGAATTTTAGAGGAATTAAAGAATACACACCTCCTCATTGGCCCTAACTGCCATAGATTTCGAGCCGCATGAGTGATTAGTAACTTGACTCGGTTGGTGGTGTTAACGGCTGATTGGTGCTATAAGTAACAAGTGTAATAAATTATAAAAAAATTTAGCTCTTTAGTAGGTCGTACATTAATGCTCGAGACTAAACAATAGAAATAGATATTACCAAAAATTTTGGGTCATTCCATTTATTGTTAATCAACCGTGTCCATTGGTCCAGGCTGCAATCTTTTGGTGGGTTTATCTTTGTGTAGTCCTCCCCGTTAACTCTCTTCATCTCAAGGTATTTCTTGCACAATCTGTGAGTCCAGTCACTGAGTCGCCTACCGCACTTCATATTCACTATTTTCTTGACACCATTAGGATCACCTTGTAGATTGAACTCATCCTGAAAACAACGATGTTATACATGATTAATGATAAGCCACATTTTTTTATATTAAATAAATGAACATTACAACTACCGCTAGGCGTTGAAGGATCGGGCCTGCAGAGGTAGCTGGCACGTTAGACCATCGGTGGACGCTCAAATCCGGTAGATGTTGTCTGATCTGTATACCAGTGGCGGAGGCAAAACAATTTGCGTACTTCCCTACTAGCTGCCTATATTTGCTAGGGATGGGCACCAAGAGTTTGCCTTCCTTTTCAATGAGGCACTGAGTCTTAATGCCCCGCGTCTGGCCCCGCCTGGTAGTGGATCCTATCAACATACAACATCGATTTGGTGAGTAACTGAACAAATCAATCAAGTGAAGATCGTTCAATGATCAATTTAAATAATTTTGATATCTTACCAACGCTACTGCAATGTGCCTCACTAGGCGGGGTCTCAATCTCATTAGCACGCAAGCTACCCCCATCCAACGGAGTTTCCAGCATATCACCATGCTGTAAACCTATCTCATCAATAGGTAGAGTATCCCTTTCCACTGTGTGATTCCTCTGCTGAATGGGTGGTGATCTCAACGAATCCGAATATATGAGTCTTTTTCGGGGCGGCTGTAGACACCCCAATTTTGACTGACCGCCGAA
Organism: Hydrangea macrophylla; assembly: GCA_033977485.1. Taxonomy (NCBI): domain Eukaryota; kingdom Viridiplantae; phylum Streptophyta; class Magnoliopsida; order Cornales; family Hydrangeaceae; genus Hydrangea; species Hydrangea macrophylla. The sequence goes on along the minus strand of CM066999.1, from coordinate 76,407,060 downwards.
TTTAGGAGAGCGTCGCCTCCACGTCCAATGATGATAAGGACAGAAAAAGATTTGAAGCATTCCAAGCTCTTCAGAAAGTTCTCCAAACGCGATAAAATTTCACAGAAAGAAGAAAATACCAGGTATTTATGAGAATTCAGGTATAAAACACCATTTTTGGAAAAGATCTTCAAAAATAAGTTTGTTTAAGAAAAAGGGAAGAAAGAAAAGACCTAAAAAGGGAAATTCAACAGAAAACAGCCACGGCAGTATACCGCGGCACTCAGCGAGTGCCGAGCGGCATTCGGTGAGTGCCGAACGGCATCCGGTGAGTGCCGGCCCGGCACTCACTGAGTGCCGCCGACATTTTTTGACTGCCGTTTGCTTTTAAAGTCCGTATTTTGTGGTACAATACGTATGTGTAGGCGGATGAAAACAAAAATCTGATAAAGTAAGGTTGACGAAAATACGGCAATCAAAAATTTGCCGCGGCACTCACTGAGAGCCGCGTGGCAGTCACGGAATGCCGCGACGGCAGTCGCGGAGTGCCGGGGCGAAGAAGGATGTTGCCGCCACGGACTGCCGCGAATAACTTTTGAATGCCGCCCTGGGCAGCAGTCTATCTAATTTTAGGAAGTACGTATTGTACCACCAAATGGGATGATTATACCTGTCTTTTGCTCCGAATTCACTGAAAATACTTGGTAATTTTTGTCTATAAAAGAGGGAGGATCTTCCTTGAGGAAAATAAAAAAAATAAAAAAAAAGGGAAGAGAATGAAAAAAAAAAAAGAGAGGGGGAGACATACAACACAATACACAAAAAATCACTACCACTACAACAACACATATTTGAAAGAAATAGAGAGTTTTGGAGAGCTTGAAGAAGAGTTTGGAAGATCTTCAAAATATAAAAGTTTGAGGATAGTCTTGGAGGTGACCCTCTAATCTTAGTTATGTTTTCTTTCTTTTGAGCCTCTAATCTTCAAGTCATTTAGTTTTTTTTAATTAAGTTTTAGAGTTTTGTTAGTAAACTTGGAAGTCCTTTCTTCCTAGTTCTTTGATTCTTCTCTTATTTTTCTTGTTTATGTTTTTCTCTTGAGATTCTTGGGGATCTTCCATATCTCACTTGAATCTCATGAGTTTGATCTTTTAGTCTCATGTAAGCTTATGCTTCACATGAGATTTAAAGTTGATCATCATTTTATTAGAAACAAGTAGATGAATCCAAACCCCTACCATGGTTTGAATCCTCTAATCTTGTTTAAGTTTTCATTCTCTTTTGTTACTTCTTAGCTTGGTTTGAAAGCATCTATGAATTTGAAGTAAACAAGTTTTACCAAAAGATTCTTTGATGGACTTAGAGCATTTGCTCTCTTAGTCTTCTTTATTTCATTTCTTCTTTTTGTTTATACTTTTCATTAAAGATTCTTGGAGATCTTTAATATCTCTCTTGAAAGCTCTTGAGTTTGATATTTTGAATCTCATGTAAGCTTATGCTTCACATGGGAGTCAAAGTTTGATCATCCCTTCATTTTATAAGTAAATAGATGAATCCAAACCCCTACCATGGTTTGGGTCCTCTATGCTTGAGTTTTCATGGAGTCTCCTTATATTCCTTGAAAACTCATGAGTTTTAGTCATGTCTTGATCTCCAATGACCATCAAATGGTAGGAGAAGTGGTTTGGTTTAAACCCAACTTCATGGTTTAATAGTTGGGGTTAACAAATAAAAGTTGAACTTGACAAATGAAAACAGTGAGTTCACAAACTGTTTTTGATCAAAGATTTTTGGTTCAAAATCTAACCGTTGGAATCAAGTGAAACCAACGGGAAAGTGTCTATAACTCAAAGTTCTACCACTGTAATTTTAGTTTTAAAGAGATTTCATGTTTAAAATGGTTTGGTCATGAGTTTTGTGAAGTAACAACAATCTGTCCAGAGTTTCAGCACAGTGACACTCTTTTGAAATAAGTAAACCAATGCTTTAATAAATTTTTTGTGACTCAAAATAATTTTTTCTAAGTAGATTAATGTGTTAGGAAGTCACCCTAGAAAGAACAAAGCATTTCTGATCTTTTTGCTATTTTTAAAAAATCAAACAATATCTCTAGACAGAGAGTTGTACATCTCTGAGTGATGTCTGGTGTTTGTCCTTTTCCCAGAGATCTAACCGTTGAAACTTTGATTTTCTTTTTGATTTGGAAACTAGACTCACAGAGTCATATTTTTTCCAATATTCACTGACATCAAACCATGGGAAGCATGCTTTTTCTTTTTTTTAAAGTTCTGGACTGCTCTCTGCAATTTTCAGAATTTTATGACACATTTGACCAACTTTGTAAATAATGGCCCAAATGATTCTTCTATGACTTAGCGCTTAAACCATATCTTAATAACGATTAATTAGGCTTAAATCCAGAGGCTAAGTGATCCAAATTAGTGAATAAATCCATGTCTTATCCTTGTTCGTATTCATTCATGTACATTCATGCTTATAATTAGAACTAGTAATTGAATAAAGTTGGATTTCATGCTTGATAGGTTTAAGCTAGAAACTTAGGATTGTTATTTCTAATTTCACATCTTGTATATCATATGGACTAACATTTTGTTTTGTAGCGCTATTAAGGTATGATCTCTAGGACCCTCTTTAATTTATTTTAATTTCTTGATTTTATTGATTTTTCAACCTCATGCGCGACACATTAGAATTAGGATCTTGCCTTGTATGTATATGTGATTAGAGACTCTTTTTTTTAGGATTTTCTTTTGTTTGTATGCATTGCACGTTTAATATCACTGCCGAGTCCCGGGTAAGTTCTCTAGTTCCCTATTTGCATATCATATTGCTTGCTACTTGAATTATGTAATTTTTGAATGATATTTTATTATTTGCAATTTTACACCCCTTTAGACATGCTTTTGTAATGTATATCTATACGTATGTATTAGTTGAGGGCACATTTAAATTAATAATTCGATTAGAAGGATATTGAGTAGAGGCCTATCGGAAGATAGGATGAGAGAGGGTGTTTTAGTCCGACGGGCTCCTTCCTCTCTCATTCCATAATCCCCGGACCTAGTTAATCTCTGATTTCTGAAAGATCAGTTTGTTTTTAAAATGGTTTCTTAATTTTTCCTTTTAAAAATTAAGTGGCGACTCATTTTTTTTTGAATTTGAAATTTTGAAAAACAATTTTAAAAGAAAAGCAGTGGGTAAAAGAAAGAAAACTGCGATATCCACAATCTGGCGACTCTGCTGGGGATCGAACCCAGAATCTCTGGTTTCACAGACCAGAATTTCTGATTTTGGGTTCACTTGAGGATTAGACTTGAAAAATGTCCTTTTAATCGAATTAATTAATCTTTGTGTGCCTGTTGCATTTCAATTGCATGTCCAGCCAGTCGATTGCACGGAACTATGACCTTGGAGGCTCGGGGCAACCCGGTCGGTCAAGTCATCATGGGACTGTGTGATCACCCTTGATCTCGTACCATGATTTGGTATATGAAGCATCCTATCGGGTGTGTGTCAAGGGTCCCTTATTTGACCAAAGCCCAGCTTTTGCATAGTAGCTTCCATAGAACCTTTCAATCTTAGGAAATCAATTCTTGATTAGGGTTATGTGTTAGGAAGTTTTATATGCCCGGAAGGAATTACTTGAGATGATGACGATACTTGCTTGATGAAAGATGTATAATCTTTTAATCATCTTTTAGCAATTTCTCCTCATGATTCACGACATTTAGAGAACATGCCGAACCCTGATTATAATATTATACTTCTTATATCATGTTTAGCTAAGCATCATTGACCTTGTATGTATCCAAATTCATGGAAAGTACGGTGATAATCCGATTATGTGATCCTTCTACCCGAAAAATTTTAAATCCATCTTTGAAAGCAAACGGATTTCTGCCATCTTTATTCCAAAGTTTTCAATCGCTTTTCAAAAAAAAAATCTTTGGAGTTCACTTCTTTAAAGCTCCAAACTGACCTCTGTTAAGGTATATTTTCCAAAAAAAAAATTTGGAAATTATTTTTAGAAGAAATGCTCTTCAAATGAATTTTAAAGCAAAATTTCAATCCAATCATCGTTATCAAGAAACATTTTCACATCCTCATTTTTAAATAAAAGATTCAAAAATCCTTAAGAATTGTTTTTGAAAAATCTCATCTTCTTTAAATAAAAGATTCAAAATCCTTGAGAATTGTTTTTGAAAAATCTCATCATTTAAAGAAATACTTTTTCGAAACTATTGAAATATCCAACCTTTGAGAGGGTAAAGAGGATCACAATGAAAGGAAAAATTAGCACACTTGACATAGGTGAGGATTTATGTGCTTATGTGTTTATGTGTTAGGACTAGAATTTTCCTTTCTTTTGCATATACATTAGGCACACACGCACGTGCATTTCATCCGTGTGCCATATGTGCGGTGCATGCATTCAGTTGCATCAAACCATCAAAGCATGAACATGTTTGTCACATTAACCAATATCATTGCATACATGTAGCATACAAACCCACAACATCTTCCTTCCAATTAAGATCAAAATAATTCCTCGAAATTCCTTGCCTCCTGAAAATCGATTCTGCATGCGGACCTTTTCATGTCATGAATCTGTAGAAAGAGTGGAACAACTAGATTCTCTAGTGAGGACACTTCTAACCTCTTGGGTTCGTCTTCTTGATTTTAGGAGAACATGGACCATCATCTTGAGATTGATTTGCCAATGGCCTTAAGAGATTTGGAAGAGAAAGTGAACAAGCTGCAAGCCAATATTAAGCAATAGACCTTAAGGGTGAATCAATTGGAGAGGGTAACACTTGAGCTCTATCAGTTACTCAAAAAGCAATTGGGTTTGAATGAGGTAGTGATGAACAAATTGGAGAAGGGAATAATGGATCACCCGGCCAAACACCAAAATCCACATCCAAGTCCAACCAATCACCAAAGCGCATGTCCAAGTCAAACCTATCCCCAAAGTCCCTACCCAAGCTCAACCATTCACCAAGGCCCATATCCATGTCCAATCCCAACGAACCAAAGAGTTATTCCAAGCCCACATCTCAACCCAAAAGACAACTCAAGTTCAAAGTCCAATCTGAAATTAAGCCGAGCCGGCAGGTCAAGAATATTCACCAACCTTGGTATGACATTATTCATGGCCCTTGGTCACCTCATCGAGAGTGGTCATCTCAATCCCCTGGATCCAAGGCCACCATCAAATCCCTTACCTTGCAAATATGACCTATCCTTGTACTGCGCCTATCACCAGACTCAAGGCCACAATACCAATTCTTGCTCGAGACTCCGCCATGAGATCCAGGATCTCATTGATCAGAAACTCATCACTCCTCTGCCAAATCCACCGAGTGACCTTTGGCATAATGATCTTGACTTGCAAGCTCTTCACTCTCCAACCTCTCAATCCCAGCCATCACTGAGAACCCTTAAAGAATTTGCTACATCTATGAGTGCGCAACAACCAACTAGCCCTGGCCCAATCAACAAATGTGGAAAAGGCATTGACAATACTTGGTATGAGTCAGATGAATACTGTCCTACTAAAAATTGGACCATGGACATGGATAATATTTCTGCACACATACTGTTGGGGGAAGACGGACTCGGTGGTTCAAATAATCATAGTGAAGTGATAGTGTTTGGAAGTACTGTTGTTGAAGCAAATGAGGATGCTCTCGGGGACCCAATAAATTGAAAATCTTCTGTGACACTCCAATTGAGACCAGAGTCATGTCAAGTAGGAGTCAAGTGTCAAGTCCAGTCGAGTCTTTAAGTCAGTCGGTTGTCGAGTTTATTCTCCAAATCTTTCTTTTTATCGAGTCAAGTGATGTAATCCTTTTCCCTACTAGTTGAATAAAATCTCATTCTATTTGATTCAGTGTGCCAAGTCGTGAATGTATGGATCATTAAGCCAAGAAAAAAAAAGAAGAGAAAAAAAAATGAAAATCAAATCACTTTTTCAAATGAGCGTGAGAAATACTTTGTTAATAAATCTTTGCATTGAAAAGGATCCCCAAATGATCAAAGCAAGTTCTGTGCCAAATCCAAGGAGGACTAGAGAATTGATTAGCTTTACTTTAAGAATTTTAAGATGCTCTTGCTCAATCTTGAAAAGATGAACTTAGAACTTGAAGCTTGCTCACCATCCCCTTTTCTTAAATACCAAGCCTAAAAGATGAGCCCAACCAGTCTAAAACCATAAACTTGGTCCTTAATGGTAGCCAGACATTTTAAATGAACTTCTTCTTCCAAAAAAAAAAGTAAAAGAAAAAGAAAAAGAAAATGGAGCTCGCTAGGATGAAAACCCAAAAGGGCGCCTAGGCAAAAGTTAGAGCACAAATAAGATGCGTGTTGATTTTAAAAATCCTAATCCTAGCCAGTCAAAATCATGGGAAGGATAAGAGACGGTAAGGTAGAGAAAAGGCAGAAAAAAAAAAAAGAAAAGGCAGAGAATAGATAAGATTGTGAATTCTTGAGCACTTCAAAGTAGATCACTGGCATATGAACTATCTCAAGGCTTTGTGTTGTTCTAAACAAAGAAAAGAAATTAAAAACGAAAAGTGAGACTTATCAACTTCAAGCTCAAATGCCAAGTGGGCCCAAAACAATGCAGAGATATCTTTGAAGGGCTGATATTACTTTGTGAAACGTGATGAGAGTTGTAGAGATAAACTGGCTAGTGAAAAGATTAATAAATCAACCATCAAATGAAAAAGAATAAAGGAAAAAGTAGTTCATCATGCTACACAAGGGCTACCACAAGTGATATACACTCCCTAAACCTAAATGGCAACATGGCTCGAAAAGCCCACCAATTCTTGAAGCCTTATTCTTTCAATACCTCCAGAATCGATGAATTACGTTTTGACCTGATTCCCACTTGGGGATACGTAGGCAACCTATTCGGCTCGGTCATCACCCCATCATCTCATTCTATCTTTCATTTAGGCCTTGCCCGAACTACTTTGGACCTAATGGGGATAAGTAGGCGAACCTTCCAAGGTTCTCGGTCTATAACCATTCCTAAACCAAAAGCATCACCCTTTGCACCTTTGGTGTCCTTCCTTCAGACTAGGGGCAAACTTGTGTTTGCCTGGAGCCATATATCTATTGCCAAACCAGGGGCAAACAAAGTTTGCCCATCAGCATTGGGTTTCCTGCTTCAGCCCACCGCATTCATGATGATTACCTCTAGGTTGGGAGTAAATGGACTACAGGCATCCTGTACCATCATGTTCTCAAAACCCTTAGATGAGTCTGTTTGCCCTTAAGACTAGGGGCAAACTTTGTCTGCCAAAAACCCTCTATGCCAGAGGCAAGTTCTCAAGTAATTGAGTTTGTTTTGAAAGGAGTGAAATAGAGTGCCTTTCATTCTATAAGCTAAAGCACTAATTTGAAGCACATTCTAGATGGGCAAATAATTCGCTAAATCAAAAAGGAGAAGTTTTCAAAGCTTAGATTTATCAGCAAAGCACTGCCATTGTTAGATGATGAATAAATGAAAGGTGAGATGATAAATTATTCACGATGAAAGCACATTCATTCATAATGAATGTAGAGTTTGAGTCAGTCATCTTGAGTAACTAGCTTTGTCAGGTCTGTCCTCCTTTGATGAGTCAATAAATGGTCTCAAATGTGTGGGTTTAAGATGATGAATAAAGATGTGAAAAGTCTTCATGAGCATCCCAAGGGCAATACAAGCAGAAGTTTCGAACACTATCACATCATGGTGCTAAAGTGGCAATATAAGAGGAGTCCAAGACTAGGGGCAAAGGTGACTTCCCTCTTTTGACAGAACCGATATGTTTCTTCCAAAGATCCGTAAATGCAGAAAATCATTCTTTCTATCAGCTCCGTTCAAAATTCTTTGAGTCTAAAAACTCCCCAAAGATTTGAAAATTCAACTCTCTGAGTTTGTGGACTCCTGATATTTTGTGAGATCAATTCTTTAAGTCCGAAGTAACTCCGAATATCTAAATTTGGTTCTCTGAGCATAAGAAGACTCCAGAATAAGCATTAGTCCTCAAAGGCAGCTTCTCTTCATAAGCATTAGTCATCAAAGGCAGCTTCTCTTCATAAGCATTAGTCCTCAATGGCAGCTTCTCTTCATAAGCGTTAGTCCTCAATGGCAGCTTCTCCTTGCATTAGTCCTCCATGGCAACATTATCGGTGTTAGTCCTCAATGGCAACCTTGCATTAGGTCTCAATGGCGATCCTCATAACATATTTACGTTGATCCTTCGGAATGTAACAGATTTGCACTCTCGGTTCTTGTAACATATTTGCGTTAACCCTCATTTTGGGAATATAACGGATTTGTATTCTCGATCCTCGTAACATATTTACGTTGATCCTTCAGAATGTAATAGATTTACACTCTCGATTCTTGCAACATATTTGCGTTAACCCTCGATCCTCGTAACATATTTGCGTTGATCCTTTATTTGAGAATGTAACATATTTGCACTCTCGGTTCTCGCAACATATTTGCGTTAACCCTCGATCCTCGTAACATATTTGCGTTGATCCTTTGTTTGAGAATGTAATATATTTGCCCTTTCGGTTCTCGCAACATATTTGTGTTAACCCTCGATCCTCGTAACATATTTGCGTTGATCCTTTGTTTGAGAATTTAACATATTTGCATTCTCGATTTTTGCAACATATTTGCGTCAACCCTCGTTTTGAGAATATAACAAATTTATATTCTCAGTCTTCGTAACAAATTTACGTCGATCCTCTGGTTGGGAGTGTAACATATTTACATTCTCGGTTTTCGCAACAAATTTGCGTCAACCCTCGTTTTGAGAATATAACAAATTTATATTCTCGGTCTTCGTAACAAATTTACGTCGATCCTCTGGTTGGGAGTGCAACATATTTACATTCTCGGTTTTCACAACAAATTTGCGTCAACCCTCGTTCTTCGTAACAGATTTGCGTCGATCCTTTGTCTTGAGAGTATAACGGATTTATATTCTCGGTTCTCGCAACAAATTTGCGTTAACCCTTGTTTTGGGAATACAACGGATTTATATTCTCGGTTCTCGCAACAGATTTGCGTTAACCCTCGAAAATCAATTCAAAGGCATCTTCGTGACCCCTGTAATAGATTTTCGCATCAGTCAAAGGATTAGATAATCTTTTCTGACTAACGCGTCACGTAATGTGCGTCATACGTAGGGAAGACATGATAAGCATGACGTTTGCATAACCAGGTCTATTCAGGAATCAACATTACATAGCACTTGCATCACGATAAGGTAGGTGCATTCATCCGTATGGTTACTTGTGCTTGTGTATGTTTGGCTCGTGCCTGAACTACGTCTTGGTCTGATTCCTGATGGGATACGTAGGCAGCTCACCGTTGAGCACGACCAACATGAACTGTTTGTGAAGCCGTCTTTTGCAACGCATTTTGTTTTACCTAAATTTGACAGTCTGGTCAAAGGCTTGTCTTCGCACAGGCTTTGACATTCACTTATGGGACGTGTTGCCCCACAAGCTCTGTCAAAGAGGGGCAAACTGTAGACACCCCAATTTTGACCGACCGCCGAATTTAGGAGAGCGTCGCCTCCACGTCCAATGATGATAAGGACAAAAAAAGATTTGAAGTATTCCAAGCTCTTCAGAAAGTTCTCCAAACGCGATAAAATTTCACAGAAATAAGAAAATACCAGGTATTTAGGAGAATTCAGGTATAAAACACCATTTTTGGAAAAGATCTTCAAAAATAAGTTTTTTTAAGAAAAATGGAAGAAAGAAAAGACCTAAAAAGGGAAATTCAACAGAAAACGGCCACGGCAGTATACTGCGGCACTCAGTGAGTGTCGAGCGGCATTCGGTGAGTGCCGAATGGCATCCGGTGAGTGCCGGCCCGGCACTCACTGAGTGTCGCCGACATTTTTTGACTGCCGTTTGCTTTTAAAGTCCGTATTTTTGGTACAATACGTATGTGTAGGCGGATAAAAACAAAAATCTGATAAAGTAAGGTTGACGAAAATACGGCAATCAATAATTTGTCGCGGCACTCACTGAGAGCCGCGCGGCAGTCACTGAATGCCGCAACGGCAGTCGCGGAGTGCCGCGGCGGCAGCCACGGACTACCGCGAATAACTTTTGAATGCCGCCCTGGGCAGCAGTCTATCTAATTTCAGGAAGTACGTATTGCACCACCAAATGAGATGATTACACCTGTCTTTTGCTCCGAATTCACTGAATATACTTGGTAGTTTTTGTCTATAAAAGAGGGAGGGTCTTCCTTGAGGAAAATAAAAAAAAAAAAGGGAAGAGAATGAAAAAAAAAAAAGAGGGGGAGACATACAACACAATACACAAAAAATCACTACCACTACAACAACACATATTTGAAAGAAATAGAGAGTTTTGGAGAGCTTGAAGAAGAGTTTGGAAGATCTTCAAAATATAAAAGTTTGAGGATAGTCTTGGAGGTGACCCTCTAATCTTAGTTATGTTTTCTTTCTTTTGAGCCTCTAATCTTCAAGTCATTTAGTTTTTTTTAATTAAGTTTTAGAGTTTTGTTAGTAAACTTGGAAGTCCTTTCTTCCTAGTTCTTTGATTCTTCTCTTATTTTTCTTGTTTATGTTTTTCTCTTGAGATTCTTGGGGATCTTCCATATCTCACTTGAATCTCATGAGTTTGATCTTTTAGTCTCATGTAAGCTTATGCTTCACATGAGATTTAAAGTTGATCATCATTTTATTAGAAACAAGTAGATGAATCCAAACCCCTACCATGGTTTGGATCCTCTAATCTTGTTTAAGTTTTCATTCTCTTTTGTTTCTTCTTAGCTTGGTTTGAAAGCATCTATGAATTTGAAGTAAACAAGTTTTACCAAAAGATTCTTTGATGGACTTAGAGCATTTGCTCTCTTAGTCTTCTTTATTTCATTTCTTCTTTTTGTTTATACTTTTCATTAAAGATTCTTGGAGATCTTTAATATCTATCTTGAAAGCTCTTGAGTTTGATATTTTGAATCTCATGTAAGCTTATGCTTCACATGGGAGTCAAAGTTTGATCATCCCTTCATTTTATAAGCAAATAGATGAATCCAAACCCCTACCATGGTTTGGGTCCTCTATGCTTGAGTTTTCATGGAGTCTCCTTATATTCCTTGAAAACTCATGAGTTTTAGTCATGTCTTGATCTCTAATGACCATCAAATGGTAGGAGAAGTGGTTTGGTTTAAACCCAACTTCATGGTTTAATAGTTGGGGTTAACAAATAAAAGTTGAACTTGACAAATGAAAACAGTGAGTTCACAAACTGTTTTTGATCAAAGATTTTTGGTTCGAAATCTAACCGTTGGAATCAAGTGAAACCAACGGGAAAGTGTCTATAACTCAAAGTTCTACCACTGTAATTTTAGTTTTAAAGAGATTTCATGTTTGAAATGGTTTGGTCATGGGTTTTGTGAAGTAACAACAATCTGTCCAGAGTTTCAGCACAGTGACACTCTTTTGAAATAAGTAAACCAATGCTTTAATAAATTGTTTTTGACCCAAAATAATTTTTTCTAAGTAGATTAATGTGTTAGGAAGTCACCCTAGAAAGAACAAAGTATTTCTGATCTTTTTGCTATTTTTCAAAAATCAAACTATATCTCTGGACAGAGAGTTGTACATCTCTGAGTGATGTCTGGTGTTTGTCCTTTTCCCAGAGATCTAACCGTTGAAACTTTGATTTTCTTTTTGATTTGGAAACTAGACTCACAGAGTCATATTTTTTCCAATATTCACTGACATCAAACCATGGGAAGCATGCTTTTTCTTTTTTTAAAGTTCTGGACTGCTCTCTGCAATTTTCAGAATTTTATGACACATTTGACCAACTTTGTAAATAATGGCCCAAATGATTCTTCTATGACTTAGCGCTTAAACCATATCTTAATAACGATTAATTAGGCTTAAATCCAGAGGCTAAGTGATCCAAATTAGTGAATGAATCCATGTCTTATCCTTGTTCGTATTCATTCATGTACATTAATGCTTATAATTAGAACTAGTAATTGAATAAAGTTGGATTTCATGCTTGATAGGTTTAAGCTAGAAACTTAGGATTGTTATTTCTAATTTCACATCTTGTATATCATATGGACTAACATTTTGTTTTATAGCGCTATTAAGGTATGATCTCTAGGACCCTCTTTAATTTATTTTAATTTTTTGATTTTATTGATTTTTCAACCTTATGCGCGACACATTAGAATTAGGATCTTGCCTTATATGTATATGTGATTAGAGACTCTTTTTTTAGGATTTTCTTTTGTTTGTATGCATTGCACGTTTAATATCGCTGCCGGGTCCCGGGTAAGTTCTCTAGTTCCCTATTTGCATATCATATTGCTTGCTACTTGAATTATGTGATTTTTGAATGATATTTTATTAATTGCAATTTTACACCCCTTTAGACATGCTTTTGTAATGTATATCTATACGTATGTATTAGTTGAGGGCACATTTAAATTAATAATTCGATTAGAAGGATATTGAGTAGAGGCCTATCTCAAGATAGGATGAGAGAGGGTGTTTTAGTCCGACGGGCTCCTTCCTCTCTCATTCCATAATCCCCGGACCTAGTTAATCTCTGGTTTCTGAAAGATCAGTTTGTTTTTAAAATGGTTTCTTAATTTTTCCTTTTAAAAATTAAGTGGCGACTCATATGTTTTTGAATTTGAAATTTTGAAAAAGAATTTTAAAAGAAAACCAGTGGGTAAAAGAAAGAGAACTGCGATATCCACAGCGGCATGTCGCTGACCTGATAAAAACATAATACAATGCATATATACATATATGAAAAGACTTCTATGTCATATAATAAGATTAAAATAACTATTTTACTTTTAAATTCAAGAAATTAAACATCACTTATAGACCATAAAACAAACACATGAACAATACCTCCTGTTCTAAATGGTCATAGGAATCATCATCATCGTCATCTTCACTGTCTGATGGTATGTAGCTATCGTGGTATTCAGTATCCCTAACATTCTTTCCCCTCTTATTTTTGGATTTTGGCTGTGACGAACCAATAAGAGATGTTGCCAAGTTCTTCAATCCTAAGGCATTTAATCTCTCGTTGTTCTCATCAATTCTATTTGCTCTTTGCCTCTCATATGTAGTCTTTGCAGCTAGGAAACCTGGTTTTACCCAATTTTTTCCCATTTTGGGCATTTTGCGTAACTATGAACCGTAAATTCACATAATTAAATTTTACACAAAGAAAGCATAATCATTTCGATAAATATAACACAAAATAAGATAAGTTGTTAGCCAATGAAAGAAAATGAAAACAATAACTTCAATAAGAAGATTTGTCCACACGCATACATGAAAATAAAATTACATATCATAATCCATATCAATATCCATATCCACATCAGAATCAAAATGGTGGTCAACTTCAGCTTCAACTTCACCATCTCTATCATTATCCACATCATTATCCATATCCTTATCCATGTGTGGAGTGACCTCGGGCTCAATATCATCCCTACAGTAATGAACATCACTATCATCAACGACAATTGGGACAAACTCGGTGGGTTCATCTAGTTGGAATGCATCAGTAGGTTCTGGCAAATCTCTAGGCTCTCCATCAACCACCTCTGGTACATCATACACTCCCCTATGTTGTACCCGTTGCAAGATTTGCCAAGGTGCACCAAATTTAGTATCATTTAGGTAGAAGACTTGTTTTACTTGGCTAGGTAAGATAAAAGGGTCATTTTTATACCACCGACTGGTGACATCAATGCTTGTGCAGTGTTTATCAGTTCGGAGTGTTATCCTACTGGTGGCACTAGCACTGGTGTCGTACCATTCACATTGGAATAAAACAACTTGAATTCACATATGTTGGACAAATGACCAAAGTAATCGTGCATCTGCCCCTCATGATCCCCTTCTACATGTACACCACTATTTTGGCTCATACGGCGGTTGTCAACGTCTTTGGTATGGAATCTTACGCCATTGATTACACATCCTGAGTACTGCTTCACCAACACGTTTGGAGCATTAGCCAATGACCAAAGTTGGTCAGTTACTGGGTATAGGTTTGATTGATTTTGTTTTGGTGGTGGTTTGGGGGCGTTTTTTGTTTCCACTGTTGGAAACGTGTTGGTATTTGGTATTGGACTGTTGGGTTTTTGGCCCCTTATTTGGCTAGGACTCTTTATATTTTAAATGGTGACATTTATGTGAGATTTTTTGTTTTGATGTTTATATATAAAAAAAAAAAGGTTAAATATATATTACTCCTATGTTTAGACCCATTTTCACTTTACCCTATGTGGGTCAAAAGTGGACACTTAACCCCCTGTGGTTTCTGACAACAGTGAAATTGTTAAGATTTTCCTCAAAACTGATGAAAACTCATAAATTGACCAAACAAATTATATTTAGCCCCCTTTGTGAGGGAAATTTTGGAGTTAATCCTCTATGTGGAAAAAATGTTGTAATTTAGCCCACTTATGTGGGGCTAATTTTTAACACTTAATGTCTATGGGGGCTAATTTTGGGTTTCATTGCCTTTGTACAGTCAATTTTGACACTTTCTTTCATTTTTCAATGTTTTTCATTCGTAAAAATTACAAGTAAAAACTTCTACTCAACAATACACTCCAAAATAAATAGAGTAATGCTATGCTTCTTAAATTTCTATCCCAAAAGTGCTTCCCAAATGATGTGGTAGTGGGTCCAGGTAGACAACTTCTAATTAAAATTCAACTAGTCCCACTATATTAGACTTGACCCCACTGTCACATCATTTGGGAAGCATATCATTACTCAAATAAATAAATAAATAAACAACAATAAATTATAAAAAACCTTTTCATATCTATCCCATTAAAAAAAAAAATTGATAACCTATCCCATTTTAATTTTAAATGCATTAAAATATAGTCAAATTACTTGCTTAAATTAAAATTTTTACAAAATAGATGTCAGCTTAAAAAAGAAGCTCAAATTACTATTGGAACCTCTAGTTCAGTGAACTTTAAATCTGTTGTGGCGAGAAAATGTACTTTGTCACCAAATGATACTTCTCACTATTTTTTTTAGACTTAATGTTTTGCACAAATATAACACTATTGGGGAGAAAATTGTATATTTCCTCACTGTCATTGAGAATTTGGCAAGAAAATTTATTTCGTCGCCAAAAAAATGGCAAAACATATTTTTAGTCTCACTTTAGGCGAAGAAAATTAGTATCATCGCCAAGGACTTCACTTTAGGTGCCAAAACACACACTTTAGGCGAGGAAAAAAACTTTCGTCGTAATAACTTTACTTTTGGTATGGAAATTATAGTTCCTCACCACCTTTGACACTATTGGCGGGGAAATGGATTTCGTCGCCAAATAAATGGGGAAAAATATTTTTTTGAACTTTCTTTAGGCGAGAAAAATTATATTTCGTCGCGAAGGACTTCACTTTTGGCGAGAAAATATAATTTTCTCGTCAAAATTGACACTTTAGGCGAGGAAATTTATATTTTGTTGTCGAAGACTTCGCTATAGGCGAGGAAAATAATATTTTGTCGCCAGAGACTTTACTTTTGGCGAGAAAATATATTTTTCTCGTCAAAATTGACACTTTAGGCGAGGAAATAAGTTTTTTGTCGCCAAATGTGCGTGCTTTTCAAGCTTTTTGGCGACAAAATATAATTTTCTCGTCAAAACTGTACTTTTGGCGAGGAAATTCATATGTCCTCGCCATGTTTTGTCGCCTAAACACATTTTTGTTGTAGTGACACAGTTTCTGGGCAATTTTCCCACAGTGGAAAGCCTCTGGAAGGGTTTGGAACTCAAAAAGCTCGATGGATGAGGCATTATATAGGTGGCAGTTAAGGGGGGAACCACTACCCGACATGTGGGACCCACCACCTGCTTTTCCTCATCCTCTGGTTGCCCTTGTGTCCTGTTTCAAATATTACGTGCACTGCTTTTCCAATTTTTTGTAAAAATGCTTTTTAGTGTCCAAAATCATCCATTTACGTACCGTTGGAAAGCTGTGGAGTTGAATTTTAGTATAAAATATTCTGAGAGGATTTGAAATGAAAATTGAGGTTTAATTGAAGTCCGGAAGTCCTCCAGAATTTTCGTCGTCTTTTTGAAATTAAACGACTTCTTTTTCAAAATTCCTTTTCAATGCGCATCGATTTCGGATTTTTCTTTGAAATTGAATCTCTAGTTACCTAGAATACTGCATTTAGAACACTTTATGTTCATATAACCCTGAGTGAATATGAATTATGGGAGACGATTTTGACAAAATCGAGATTTATGCATGGAAAAGGGCTTTTCAGAGCTTGAAGTCACTTTCTAAAGTTCAATCTTTCGATTGTGTGGAATCCAGTACCTTCTATAGGGTACTTTTTATCATCGAATCCTCCAAGATGTTCTCCACCCTAAATCCTATCAGTGTGGTCAAAATTGGGTGTCTACAGTTTGCCCCTCTTTGGCAGAGCTTGTTGTGAACAACATGAACTGCAAGTGAGTGCCAATGCTAGAAGGCACCCAATAACAATACTCAGAGGTTTTAGGAAAAACAAAAATTCGTAAAAATCAAAAAATTCAAAATCTAAGAAAATCAAGAAATTATGAAAGCAAGAATGCAATGCAATGCTGGGTAGATGCTGCTAAATCGAAGCTACTACAGGTCGTGCTACACTGGAGCTGCCTACGTATCCTTTCTAGGAATCAGACCAGGGCATAGTTCAAGCGCACGGGAAGACAGAGAACACACACAAACAACAATATAGATAAAATGCTTCTATCCTAGGATGCTGATGCAATATGAAACATGAATGTGCACGTGCTAGAGGAATTGTCCTCAAAAGTTCTAGATACAGAATCTAATAAAATGCAACGTCTCTCTCTTACAGACGGCAATTTTTTTATGATGCTTTCATGATCTTTATATGAAGTAGAGGGTGTCTATATTCTTTGGATAACCTGCAGAGACTGCGTCATTATCTTTGACGATAAGCTGAAGCTGAGACTGAGAGTTCGTCTTTGGTGATAAGCAGAGGCTGAGAGTAAAGGATTTTCTTTGATGATTTTTGGTACAATTCTCAAATACAGAGGTCATCTCTTTTTGATGGCTTCAAATGTTGAGTGCGTCTCCCAATGACGACTTTCAAAAGTAGAGGGTGTATCGTTATAATGACATTTAGAAGTAAAGGGCGTCTCCAAATGACGACTTTCAATGTAGAAAGTGTATCCATATGATGGTTTTCAAATGTTGAGGGTATCTCCATACTACGACTTTCTAAAGTAGAGGGCATCTCCTTACGATGACTTTGTGACATAAAGGGTATCTCCTTACAACAACTTTCTGAAGTAGAGGGCATCTCCTTACGATGACTTTGTGAAGTAAAGGGCGTCTCCTTATGACGACTTTCTGAAGTAGAGGGCATCTCTATACGACGACTTTCTGAAGTAGAGGGCATCTCCTTACGATGACTTTGGGAAGTAGCGGACATCTCCATACGGCGACTTTCTGATGTAAAGGGCATCTCCTTACGATGACTTTGTGAAGTAAAGGGCGTCTCCTTATGATGACTTTTTGAAGTAGAGGGCATCTCCATACGACGACTTTCTAAAATATGCCCTTCCTCTAGAGGTAATTCTGAAGATATCTTGAAGTTCTCTGCTGGGAAGATTTTAGGATTCTCAGATACGAGTAAAAGGCTTCTATTCTAGAGGCTCTGTTGATTCAATCTGAGACTCATATCGGTGCTTTAACCAGCTCAAACATTCTTGCAAATACATCGGGCTTATTCTGACCCTAAACTTCTTGATCACGATTTGAAGATTATATATCCTGATTCATCTTCTGCAAATCATTTCTGGATGTAATTCTTGAAAGACTGCAAACCCAAGTGTCCACGTTCCAGGAAGGCACATAATCAACCCAAAACAACGGGAGTTCGCTGCAAATTATCATTTCTAGGCTATTTTTAAGCTGCGGTGTCCTCAATTCTTTTTGTTTTCTTCTTCAACTCTGAACAGTTTTAAACCAAGATTCAAATTCCTATAGATCCTTTAGACTAATTCCAACAAGTTTTAAGCACTCTTAAGGCTTATACATCAGGATCGGACCAATCTGGGTTCAAAATAAAGGTAATTCTGATACACATTTGATATGTACTCAAAAAACTTGATGATTTTGGCATGACTTTGACATGCTTCATAAATCTTCAACCAATTTTTGCAGATATTCATGCAAGGCACACCGATCTTGTTTTAACGACTTAACTCAACATCCAAGGCCGATTTTCTGATTAACATTTTCTATCAACCACTCAACACCTCATCTTGACTAGGATTAATTGATGCAATAACAGTGTTCGGACCTTCTGCTTGTATCCACCTTTGGATGCTCTTAGAGTTTTACAATTTTAGATCACTTTGGACCCACACACTCAAGATCATGACAGACTAGACGACGACAGACTAGACCACAACAGAGATTAACAGACATTGACACAGGGAGTTGGCATTCTTAAAATAGAAGTTTTACACGAAAAAACCCAATTTTCCCTAACTTAATACACGTTTGTCATGTTTGACGTATCTCTTTGCTTTTCATGTGCACTTCTCATCTTAGTGGGATAATACTCAGCTGATAAAGTAATGCTTTGAAAATACTCCATATGGATCTCAATCAATTTTTTGCTTTCTCTGAAATGTTCTTTGAATTAGTGCCTTAGCTTATAGAATAAGAGATGATTCATTTCAAATGTTTTCAAAGATATGCTTGATGGCTCAGGATTCGCTTATAATGTGGAAGGGGGTACAATAGTTGATGGGGATAAATGGAAGTTTGGGCAAACGCAGTTTGCCCCTAGTGTGGCAATGATATCTTGAGGCTCTGGGTAAACTTGAAAGTTTTCCCCTAGTTTGCAAGGGTCAGGGATCGAGAGCCAGGAAAGCTTGCCTACTGATCCTCAAGTAGGAGTCAGGTCCAAAGTAGTTCGGCCAACTATTTGAGATGTGGCTGAGTGTTTCAGGAGCAGTGACCGAACCGAGTAGGTTGCCTACTTATCCCCAAGTAGGAATCAGGTCAAGCGTTGTTCCTCGAAGGCTGGAGGTTTTGAGAGAGCAAGGATTCAAGAATTGGCGGGCTTTTCAAGCCATGTCATCAGAAGGATTTTCTGAAGCAGGTCACTTGTGGTAGCGTTGAAAGAAACTAAACACCTCTCCTTTTTCTCTTCTTTTCTCTTCTTTTCTCTTTTTTGTTTTTGACGGTTGATTCTTTTCATCTTTTCACTAGCCAGCCAATTTTACATTTCTCTTCATACATTATACATGTTTTTGGAACAAGATTAGCCCTTAAAATCTTGAGCTTACTCAAAGAGATTATAATTCAAAGCTTTGGGATAATTCATGTTTTCGATTTCTCGATCTTCATCATTTTCCTTCCTCTTCTTCTCTTCTTTCTTTTCTTTTCTCTCTAAAGTTTTGACTGGCTAGGGTCAGGTTCTTGAAAATAGCACGCAAATTTTTCTTCTTTTTTTTCAGGCTCTAAGTTTTGCCTAGGCGCCCTTTTGGGTTTTATCCTAGCGAGCTTCTTTTTTTTCTGTTTTTTTCTTTTGTGCTCTAACTTTTGCCTAGGCGCCCTTTCGGGTTTTTATCTTAGCGAGCTTCATTTTTCTTTTTGAGAGAAGTAGCTCATTTGAAATGTTTGGCTACCATCAAGGACAAAGTATACATGGCTTGTGATTTAGACAGGTTTGAATGGCTCATTTTTTTGGGCTCAAGATTTTGAAATGGGAAGATTAGGGAATTAAGCTAGTCCCGAGTTACTATCAAGCATATCTTTTTAAAATTTAAGCAAAATCATCTCAAGATTCTTTAAAGCAAGACTAATCAATTCTTAGCTTTCTTCGGTGTCAGCATAAAATCAACTTTGATCCTTTCAGGATTCTTTTGAATGCACAAATTATGAGCAGAGTATTTTTCACAATAATCAGAGAAATGACACTTTCAACTTAAAGATTCATTCATTCATGAGTAGGCGCATTTGATGAAGATTTCATTTCATTACTTTTGAAAGAGAAGGATTACAATACTCAACATAGACTTAAACACAACTTGACGATAGACAGACTCGACAACAAGACTCAAAACTGACTCGATTGGACTCGACTTGATCTCAAGTAGAGCGTCACTATGACTTACTTATTCCTTTTTAAACATCCATTTGGCTTCAACAAACAACTATTCCAAACATCATCACAACACCACCCCTTGTAAGCTCTCCCAAGTTTTTTATTCCTCAACAAAGGCTTAAACTCTTTGGCTAAATCTTCAAGCCCATACTCATTGTCCTCAAGGCACCAATCCTCTTCCTTGGCAGATTGCGTCATCTCCCCAAGACCAGGCAAAATTATGTGGGACACTGGCTGCCCTAATGGTGAGATGTAAATTGACGGGTCATAGTGTGCAGATCTTATTCTATGGCGGTGGGAGAGTGATGACACCATTTTCAATCAGGTTTTGAATTTCATGCTTGAGCCTCCAACATCGATCTGTGCTATGCCCATGTTCTTGGTGAAAATCATAGTACAAATGGGTTCTGAATTTTGGCAGAAGTGGATCTGGCTCTGGCCTGGGTTCCAATTTCTTCAAGTACCCTTTTTCTAGCAGCCTCTTAAGTGCAGTGCTCAAGGACATTCCCAATTCAAAAAATTTCCTTTTTCTTTCTTGACTGCCCTTGGTTCTGACTTCCTCTTACCGCAGTAGTACTTCGATGTTCTTTTTGAAAAGGTCGAGGAAATGATACATTGACATTAGCGGACGGATGATAGACTGGCCTTCAATTATTTGCGTTCTCTTTCTTGATTGTCCCATCCCTGATTGCATCTTCGACGAGTGTACCTATGTCAAACAGTTTTTCAGATGTCATGATAGACTGGAATCGGAGTTTTTCAAGATACTCGGGCTACAAGTTCTTGATGATCATTCAGACTTGGTCTTTCTCAATAGGCTTGCTCGTCATCTGAGCAACTTTAGCCCTCCAACGAGTAAGGAATCCTGTGAAGGATTCCTCGCACTCTTGCCTAGTGGTTTCCAAAATCTCTTGTAGTAACATCGAATGGCTGATTGTATGAGTATTGAGCCATAAATGCTCAAGCCAGGGCTTCCCAATCTTTGGCCACAGCTGATTCTAAGGTCAAATACCATGATAGTGCTGCCCCACTCAGAGTTGTTTTAAACAACACAGCAATATAGTCAGACCCAATGCCCATGGGCTGTAACACTCCCACATAAAGCCTCGGATGGCCTTTGGATTTCCAGTTCCGTCGAAGAATTTGATATGAGGTATTTTGAAATTATAAGGGAGTTTAACTTTTAGAGCATCACACAAACCTTTTATATCGAACAGATATTCATCAACCCCTTTGCTCTTCCTGATCACACTCTCTAGCTTGTCAATTTTAGCCAACTTGTCCTGAATTTCCTAATCTAGCTGAACCTTTGGTTGAACTGTCTCCCCAGAGTCTTCTTATTCATGATGCACTGGAGGCAGTGGTGGTGGCAGATTAGTTAGCTGCACAATCATTCTCATCATAGTGGCAAGTTATTCTCGATTCTGTTCTCTGCTCTGATGATGCCTTCGCATACACGTTCTCATCATCCACATAATCCCTTACGGGTAAACGCAAATAATTCATCACATCGTCCTAATCAAAGATGATAATCAAGATCCTAATTGAAGGGTTCTACAGAAACTATATGCAAAGGCCGGGTTTTAGTCTCATAAAGGGTCCATTAGCAAGCTCAGCGGTGTGGGTGAGCACCTCCCCAAGGGCGTACCGTCCACACATGGGCTCTATATTCCGTACGCGGTACAATGCTAATGGTGACTACATGCTACCAAAGTCTCTTGACAAATGGAGGAAAGGGAGCCCTCCACCCTCAAGGCAATGGTCTCAAGAAGTCGTGATGAAAGAACAATGCAAGTGCAAATGCAGGCAAAAATAACACGATTATCGAGTTAAAAACAAGGATATTTATTGGCTTAAGTCAAACCCTCAAAGAATAAGAAACTACAAGTTTCATGTTCAAATTCCCAGCAGAGTCGCCAAATTGTGGACCGTGATGCGAAAATGAGGTCCTGGCTTTCCTTGACAGTGTCCCGGGACAGATCCAAGGAGCACACTTCAAGGAAATAGAACTTCCTCAAACGATCCTAGAGACAAAATTTTTTTCGGTAATTAGGAAACCAAATTTGACTCATCCAAAATTTGAATAAGGTTACTCGCCCTTCATCATCAGAAACAAGGTTCGGGGGTCTTGGTAAGAGAGGGGAAGGAGCCCAAGCAGGACTAAAGCACCCCCTCCTCGCCTTATCGAATGGTAGGTCTTCATTCAAATATCCTTGTTCTTAATTCATAATAGATGTTGCTTCTTCAAACGTACTAAATAATATATACATGGCAAAAAGAATATCTAATGAAAATTATTTTAAGAGAATAAATCAATTAGCAATCAGATGCACATGCAATACAAGAGAGAGGTATACTCGTAGTGGCTAGTCCCACCCGGGACCGATGCAAGTAAAGGAAACATGTCATGATATGCAAATAGGAACAAGAAAACTTACATTGGACTGACTCAAGCTGAGTCGTAAAAAGCAAAGGAAAGGAAAGGAAAGGAAACGTGCAATGCAATCATGCAACAATCCTAGATAAGATGTCTTTAACATATAAACACATAAACGAGGACTATCCTATAGGAATTGTGTCGTTGAAAATAAAGTTGTAAACCTAGAAAAATTCTAAGAGGGGGGTAGAGATAGTACATGGGCATTAAGCCACCACGGAATACCCAAGCATTGCAAAATTACAAGCAAACAAATGATATGCATTATAAATAAAAAAAAGATGTCATCAATCAAATTTCCAGATTCAGCAACCTCTAATGAATCCTATCAAAAGTGATCTTAAACATGAGCTGGGTTAAATCCCTTTTATAGAAAGTTAGATGCATGTCTTAGGAAACTTCTCCAAAAAGTAGAACCTCATTAGCATTTTTGAAGTTTGAGAAAATAAGAGTTTTGGGAACAGTGGATTAGGACTGTCCACTGTTCTTGTAAAAATTATAATTAATTCTACAAAAATCACATGAAACTCTATTTGGTGTCAAAAGAAAGCTATTTCATTGTACTTTATGACAAAAATAATCCCATGGACATAGCATGATCTTAAGGTCTCTGAAAAGTTATTTTACACAAACTCTATTATTCTGGAAATTTGGTATCATTTGACAAAGGAATGCAAAACATAATAGAAGTTCATAAATCATGTTAATCAAGTTGATCTAAGCTTTTAATATCTCATCCATTTATCCTAGATGATTTCTAAACTATGTTTTATTCATAAATTGTTGTTGAGTGATCAAGGTATGACCATTTTGTATACATAATCATGATTGTAGTTAAACTTAGAAAATTCCAGAATAGTCATATTGACTTCAAATGCTTAGAAAACGATCTTAACTCGATCGTATGCTCACGATTTTACATCAGCATATAGATACATGAGTTAGGAATCATCCCTAAAAAGCAAATCATTGATAACTATCATAGATTTTCTGAAATTCAAGTACAAAGAGAATATGTTCAAATCTGTCAACCGATTTCTCAACAATTTCTAAAAACAGCATATAGATCCTAATGGTTCTCAAAACGGATCGAATACCTAGTTCATCAAAGTTCACCCAGAAAGTTTGAAATCCATCAAACTATGGGTTTTGATGGACCAAATCCTATAGACAAAACCAATCTGTTTTGCTGAATTTTGACTAGTTCATTTTAAAGTGTCAGAGAAACACCTTAGGTGTTGGTTGAGGCTTCTTAGAGAAATCAAACTCATGGATATATTTGATTATCATGATTTCCAATCAATTTAGCCCTCAAGTTCTATGAAGGACTTTAGATCATGGATCGAAGGGACTTACAAATATCCTATTGGAGATGAATTTCAATAGGAATTCTAGGTCATAGGAATGATCAAGAGAAAAGTATGAACATCGGAATCATCCTTCTCATAGATCATACTTCCAAACCATCATAGAATTTAAAGTAGATACATATATATAATCATGTATGCATGGATCTAAACTAAATAGAAGAATGAAATCAAAATTAAAAATCAAAGTGAAAATCAACAAAATCAAAGAGGACTAGCTATGTGAGATTGTGTAGAACAAGAGAAGGAGGAGATGAGTGTTCTAACAAAAATAAAACTAAACTAGATCCAAACCTTGTAGATCTATATAAAAGTAGGAATTAGAGATGAATTATGGTGTTGACCTCTTGGAGGATTCTCAATTATATAATCAAAGTTGATTTGAAAGATCTTCTTCTTCAAGTGTTCTTCAAGTTCTTCAAGCACTCATCCATGACGATAGTTAAACCTCCTCTTCTTCCACCTATAGTTTGGGTAAGAGAGGACAAATGGTATAAGGACCCTGAGCCTCAGAGGGTTGAAGCACCTAGAGCTAAGAAAGAAAGAGCAGAGAAGGAGAAAGCTAAAAAAGGAAGAATCTAGATGAAAGAAAATAGAAAAGCTTTGGAAGGTTGTTCAAAAAGCACATGGGATCGACAGTTACTTGCTAGGACTAGAAGGATTGTTCGGAGAAACTCAGGAGAAGTTACCCATTGGATTCAAGATGCCCAATGTCGAAAAGTTTGATGATCTCATAAATCACGTACGAATGTGTATTGGAGCTTTCCAACCTAGCGGCTTGAGCCCCGCAATGATGGATATGCTATTTCAACAAACTCTTACTGGGGTAGCTCTATCATGGTACTTTACCTTGGAGCCTTGCAAAACCCGAATCTGGGAAGAGGTGGTGAAAGCTTTCATCGGCTAATATGAATACAACTAGGAATTGGATATCACTGTTAGAGATTTGGAGACAACAAGACAAGATCATAAAGAATCCTTCACTAAATTCCTAACCCATTGGAGGAGAAAAGCCGCAAAGATGGAAAATCGTCCAAGTGAGAAAGAACAAGTCAGAATGATAGTAAAGAAACTACAAACTCAGTATCTAGAAAAGTTGGAGCTCCAGTCAATTGGGACCTTTGAACAATTATTTGGCTTTGGGGTAAGGACCGAAGATGCTATTCGAGATGGCTGGATCAAAAAAGAGAATCAGGCGAACAAATATATGAGGCCAGGATCCAAAGTTAACACTCTGGCACAATGACCTCAATAGGCCATTATTTGAAAGGTAATTAGTCATGGTCAGCATGAAGAGTCTGCCGAATTTGAAATACCATAGAGTGTGGCATTAGAGAAGGCAATAGAGAAAGGATACTTGAAAAAGTTGGATCCACAACCCGTGCTTGACCCCTAAAGGATATAACATTGACCAGTATTGTGCTTATCGCCATAAGTCGGGTCATGATACTGACCATTGTATGAGATTGAAGCATGAAATTCGAAGCCTGATTGAGAAAGGGGTTGTGACACCACCACTCTGCCGGTTCAACATGAACAAGAATCCCATCTCGAACCATTATGCAATAACACCACCACAGAGCATCAATGCCATTACATCAGGGCCAGTCACTTACCATCCATCAATTTGTATCACACCAATTGGGCAGCCAACATCGCATATGGTATTGCCAGATTTTGATGAAGTCAATATCTTGGGAGTGATTGAAGAAAATAACATGGATGATCATTTTAAGACTGATCCACCAATGGCCCACAGATCTTTGGAAGAGAAAGTGAACAAGCTGCAAGCCACTATTGAGCAACAGAATTTAATGGTGAATCAATTGGAGAAGGTAACGCTCGAGCTCTGTCAGTTACTTACAGAGCAAGAGGATTTGAATGAGGCGTCGATGAATAAATTGGAGAAGGCAATAATAGATCACCTAGCCAAGCCCCAAAGTCCATATCCAAGCCCAACCAATCACCAAAGCCGACATCCAAACCCAACCTATCACCAAAGCCTCCAAACCCAACCTATCACCGAAGCCCATGTCCAAACCCAACCAAGCACCAAAGTCCATACCTAAACCCAACCAATAACCAAAGTCCATAGACATACCCGACCAATCTTCAAAGCCCGTATCCAATCTTAATTCCATGTCTAGGCTAAGTCTATCTACCAAAAAGCTAATCTAAGCCTGTGGCCAAATCCATGTGTTCCTAATTCAATCACATACCTAAGCCCAAATTTTCCCAGCCCAAGAGCTAGCCAAAGCCTGTTTGTGAACTCAAATCCAAAACTCAATAAGCTAAAGCATAAGAAGCCTTTGACCACCCTTGGCTTACGTTTGTTTGAAGCCTTAACCGTCCTTGTTCGGAAAGGCTATCTTGAAACTTTAGAGCCCATTAAGCACCCAATGCAACCTCTTCATAAATATAATGCTTCCAAATACTGTGTCTACCACTAGGCCAATGGCCATAGGACCAATTCTTTCAAGAGGCTCTATTTTGATATTCAGTATCTCATTGATCAAAAAATCATCACTCTCCAGCCAAATCCACCAAGTGACCTTTGGCAGAACTATCATGTCTTGAAAGCCTTTCATTCTAATACCTCTCAATCCTAGCCATCGCTAAGCATCCTCAAGGGGTTTCTTGCCTCCATGAATACGCAATAACCAACTGGCCTTGACCTAATAACAAAAGCAGAAATGGCATTGACAGCACTTGGTATAAGTCAGAAGAAGACTGTTCTACTAAAAATTGGGCCATAGACGTGGATGATGTTTCTGCACACATGCTGTTAGGGAGTGGTGGACCCAAAGGTTCAAATGAGCTAGTGAGGTAATAGTTTTTGGAAATACTACTACTGAAGCAAATGTGAATGCTCTTGGAAATCTAATTGAAGATCCTCTGTGACACTCCAATTGAGACCGAGTCTAGTCTAGTATGGTTCATGATTGAGTCATGTCAAGTGGGAGTCAAATGTCGAGTCGAGTCAAGTTGAGTATTCTAGTCAGTCTGTTATCGAGTTTCAAGTCTTTATCGAGTTTATCGATTCAAGTGATGTAATCCTCTTCTAAACTAGTTGAATAAAATTTCATTTTGCTTGACTCAGCGGGCTAAGTCGTGAATGTATAGATCATTAAGCCCAAAAATAGAAAAAAAGTCACTTTTTCAAATAATCATGGAAAATAAATTGTTTAAAAATCTTTGTATTAAAAAGAATCCCCAAATGATCAAAGCAAATTATGTGCCAAATTCAAAGAAGGATAGAAAATTGATTAGCTTTACTTTAAGAATTAAAAGATGCTCTTGCTCAATCTTGAAAAGATGAACTTAGAACTTCTTGAAGCTTTCTCACCATCCAAGTACCAAGCCTAAAAATTGACCCCAACCAATCCAAAGCCATAAACTTGGTCCTTGATGGTAGCCAAATATTTCAAATGAACTTCTCCCAAACAAAAAAGAAAAAGAAAAAAAAAAGAAGAAGAAGAAAAAAGAAGAAGAAAAGCTCGCTAGGATAAAAACCCGAAAGGGCACCTACGCTAAAGTTAAAGTATAGATAAAATGTGTGCTGATCCTAGCTAGTCAAAACCATCAAGAGAGAATAAGAAATGATGAAAGGTAAAAGAAGAAAAAAAAAATCAAAATAGGAGAAGAGTGAATGAAGAACATTTAGAATTCATGAATACTTCAATGAACATCATTAGCGTATGAATTATCTCAAGGCTTTGTGTTATTCTAAACAAAGAAAAGAAATTGGAAATGAAAAGAGAGATTTGAAAGTATCAAGTAGTCTAAAAAGGTTTTTGGGACACTCAATGGCTATATTGACCGAAACCAATGAAGAGATATCTTTGAATAAGCCCAAATAAACAAAAAAAAATATATAAAGGGTTGATATTGTTTGCGTATAAGTGAGAATATAAATGATGTATTTTGAGAGGAGCAAAATTGACTGGCTAGTAAAAGGTAAAAAGAATCAACTCTCACAAACAAAAAAGAGGAAAAGAAAAGAAGAGGAAAATAAGAAAAATAAAATTAAAATATGCATAAAAAGGGAGATAGTTCATATTCTCATCATCCTATTCAAAAACTACCACAAGGGACCCGTTTCAGAAAATTTGCCCAAGAAAGAGCACTCATTGGACCCATATGGAAACATGGCTGTAAAACCCCATTCTTTCAAGACCTCTAGAGTACTTGAACTACATTTGACCTGATTCCCACTCAGGGATACATAGCAAACCTACCCGGTTCGGTCACCACCCTAGCCATTTCATGGCATCCTTCTTTCAAACCTTGGTCGAACTACTTCGGACCTGATTCCTGCTCGGGGATAAAACCTCCCATGGTTCTCAGTCCATAACCATCCCTACTAAACTACAGGTAACTTCTTTTGCGCCTTTAGTTTTCCTCATTCTAGACTAGAGGCAAACTTTGTTTGCCTAGAGTCACATATGAATTTCCAAACTAGGAGCAAACTCTATTTGCCCGACCCCATGTTCCCTTTAATGTTGGGTTATCTTGCCTCATCCCACCCTATTCATACAGGTTGCCTTTAGACTAGGAGAAACTACACTTCAGGTATCCATGTACCATCATCTTATCAAAACCAACTGAAATAAGCCTGCATGCTCTCTATTAAATCTCCAGACCAAGGACAAACTTCGTTTTCCAAAATCCCTCTATACTGACACAAGTTCTCAATTAATTAAGTTTTTTTGAAAGGATTGAAATAAAGTGTCTTTTATTCTATAAACTAAAGCAATAATTTAAAGCACACTCTAGATGGGCAAAGAATCTGCTAAATCAAAAGGGAGAAGTCTTCAAAGTTTAGATTTATCAGCAAAGCACTACCATGATAAGATGATGAATAAATAAAAGGTGAGATGACACATTATTCACATTGAAAGCACATTAATTCATAATAATGCAGAGTTTGAGTCAGTCGTCTTGTGTAATTGCTTTTATTAAGTCTGTCCTCCTTCAATGAGTCAATAATGGTCTCAAATGCATGGGTTTAAGATGATGAATAAAGATTTGAAAAGTCACTATGAGCATCCCAAGAGCAATGCTAGCAGAAGTTTTGAACACTATCACAACACAATGCTAAAGTGGGAATATAAGAAGAGTCCAAGACTAGGGCAAAGGTGACTTCCCTCTTTAGTCACAATCATTGTACTTCTTCCAAGGATATGCAAATGCACAAAATCATTCTTTCCAAAGACTACTAGAGTGGCATAACTATCTTCATAAGCCCATTCATATGGTACTCTTTCATCAAAGAGCCCACTTTCATGGCAAATCCACTTCATAAGCCCATGGAAAATCCACATCGAAAGCCTACACTTATAACGAATTCATCCAGACAATCTTACTCTGGTGTCAAAACACCTCGTCAATCTAGCACAAATCATCATCAAAATCATTATCATTATCATCATCAATCAATCAATTACTTGAGCCTCATTCAGTTCTTTTCAAATTCTTTGAGTCCGAAGTAACTCCAAAATCTGTAAAAAAAAATCAATTCTTGAGTCCGAAGTGATTCTGAATGTTGAAAATTTATTCTTTGAGTCTGAAGCGGCTCTCAAACTTTTGTTAGTCCTCAATGGAAATCCTCATTAGTCCTCAATGGCAATCTCTACTAGTCCTCAATGGAAATCTCTATTAGTCCTCTATGACAATCCATGTTAGTCCTTAATGGCAATCCTTGTTAGTTCTCAATGGCAATCTTCGTTAGTCCTCTATGGCAATATCTATTAATCCTTAATGGAAATCTCTGTTAGTCCTCTAAGGCAATCTCTGTTAGACCTCAAAGGCAGTCTATTAATCCTTAATGGAAATAGTTGTTAGTCCTCAATGGCAATCCTCATTAGTCCTCAATGAAAATCTCTATTAGTCCTCTAGGGTGACCCTTGTTAATCCTCAATGGAAATCTTTGTTAGTCCTCAATGGAAATCCTTATTAGTCCTCAATGGAAATCTATGTTAGTCCTCTATGGTGACCCCTATTAGTCCTTAATGGCAATCCTCATTAGTCCTCAATGGCAATCTTTATTATTACTGTATGGCAATCCCTGTTATTCCTCAATGGAAATCCTCATTAGTCCTCAATGGCAATCTCCGTTCGTCCCCCATAGCAATCTCTGTTAATCCTCAATGGAAATCTCTATTAGCCCTCTAAGCCAATCTCTTTTAGTCATCTAAGGCAATATCTGTTAGTCCACAGTGGCAATGGCAATCCTCATTAGTCCTCAATAGCAATCTCTATTAGTCCTCAAAGACGATCTTTATTAGTCCTTAATGGCAATCCTTGTGCATCCTCAATGGCAATCTTTGTTAATCCTCAAAGGTAATCTTTGTTAGTCCTCAATGAAAATCCTCATTAGTCCTCAATGGCAACCTTTGTGCACTTATTTTAGTCCTCAATGGCAATATATTTTCATCAGTATCAGCCCTCAAACACAACCTTTTTGTACCTTTATTAATCCCATTCGCCTCTGATCATCCCAATTCATTTATCCCTACTCGGCTCTAATCTTTCAAAATCAATCAATCTCTGGATAGGCGCAATCCTAGACCGATTGGGCGGTAATTCATGATCAAATCAATCATTATCATCAGCTATTTCATGCAACGGATTTGCACTCTCAACCCATTATGCAACAGATTTGCATTCCTAAAGTCAGTAGTCACCAATCAACTCTGGAATGTGCGACAAGTTTGTTATTTTTGAAATCTATTAAAATCTGGGATGCGTGACAGATTCACCATCTCTGGGGTGTGTGATAGATTTACTACTTCTAGAATATACAATAGATTCACTATATCCAAAATCAATTAGAATCTGGGATGTATGACAGATTCACCATTTCTGGGGTGTATGACAGATTCATCACCTCTAGAATGTACGACAGATTCTCTATTTCCAAAACCAATCAAAAATTGGGATGTGTGACAGATTTTCCATTTCTAAAACCAATCAAAATCCAGGATGTGTGATAGATTCACCATCTCTAAGGTGTATGAGAGATTCACTACCTCTGTAATATGCGACAGATTCATTTTTTCCAAATTCAATCAGAATCCGAGATGTGTGAAAGATTCGCCATCTCTGGAGAATGTGACAGATTCACTACCTCAGAAATATGTGATAGATTCTCTATTTCTAATCATCTAGCATTATTCATCAATCGCAGCCCCAGTCATCTGGCACAAGTCATTTGTCGCAGTCCCAATCATCTGGCATAAGTCATCTACTGTAGGCCTCTTCATCTAGCATAAGTCATCAACCGCAGCCCCCATCATCTAGCATAAGTTATCTACTGCAACCTCGATCAATTAATCCAATAAATAGTTGTGTAAGATGTGAAATGCATCTGTATCACTTATCTCTCAAAAAGGTGTCCTCCCTCAAAAGGATAGCATCAATCAGTCAATCCAATAACGGTATAAGGCGTGAAATACATCCGTATCGTTCTTTCCTTCAAAAAGAACAAAGGTTTCAAAAAGATTTGTGATAAACATCATCAAATAGAGCAACACAATTTTAAATCATCGCATTATACGGAGAATGAAATTGCATCAATAACCACCATTGCATTAGCACGTGCATCATGATAGAATAAGTGCATTCATCAGTATGCTTGTTTTCGATCATCTGTGTCTGCTTCCTTATCCGAACTATGCTCTAGTTTGATTCCTTCAAGGATACGTAGGCAGTTCACCATTGAGCATGACCAGCACCAACCGTCTTTACAAATGTTTTTGCAATGCATTTGGATTTTATCCAATTTCAACAGCACCGTCAAAGGCTTGTCTTTTCATAGGCTTCAGCATTCGCTTGTGACATGCGTTGCATCACAAACTCTGCCGAATAGGGGCAAACTATAGACACCCTAATTTTGACGAATTGTCAAACTTAGGGGGATTTACCTTTGGAGAACAATGATGAATGTGTCTCATCATAATCAAGACTCTAACAAGCTACCTGACTCTCTTCCAAGAAGAATCTCAGTCCAAAATCATCATATTAGTCAAAAGACCAAAATTTTCATTTACCCGTCACCTTATAGACCATGAGTTTTGAACACGTATAGAAACACGGCATCATTCGTGGAGCATTTAAAACCACTTTTAAAACCATTTTTAAAGTCCTGATAATTATTTATTAGGACTCCCTTATGCTAAAATTATTTTTAAGTGAAAGGAATCATTGTAAAATCGAAAGACTTTTAAGAAGAATTATGCAGAAAATCGATATTTTGCCTTGGGAGGGAGAATTGACTTTTTTTCCTTAAGGAATTGAGTTTTTAAAATATTTTTACTGAATCCAAATGGGGGGTATTTTTGTAATTACATTTATTTTCTTAAGTAAATGTCGTTTAATTTACATTTGCTTAAATGACATGATATGAAATTAAGGCAATGAGTTGCTATGAATAGGGTTGTATCTGCCATGCAGCGGCAGTCAGAGTGCCCAAATGGTAGTTAGTGAGTGCCATTGCAGCAGTCCTTGAGTGCCAATACGGAACTCACTGAGTGCCGGCTCATCACTTTGATTGCCGCCCTGGGCTAAAATCACATTTTTTTGTGACTTTGGGTGCGAATTTTGATGAAACGACTGCACCAAACGATGCCCTCTTTTGTGTATGTGTTTACTATTATTATGTCATACAAACCATGCTTCCACCACCTCCAATTGAACTATCTACCCTTTATCCTAGCCCCCAAGAAAATCAAAGTCTATAAAAACCCATTTCTCTCATTTTTAAAGGGAGACACTTGAATCTTGGAGAGAAAATCTGAATTTTGAAATTAAGTGAATCCTTGGAAAAATATAGAGAGAGAAGCACCTAAACCCTATAGAAACTCTGCCCAATCCACCCAATTCATCAAGTCTCCATTGAAGGACCTTGAAGCTTTAAGGAGGAAGAAGAATAAGAACATTGCTTATAAGGGTTGAATCTCTTCAAATCAGTCAAAGTATGAGATATCCCAGAGGTAAAACCTTCAAATCCATTTTCATATATCATAATTCAATCACAATTTGTAGATTAAACTAGGATTTTACACATTTTAAAAAGTCTACTCCTCATCCTTTCTCCACATTGATCAAATTTTGATTGAAATCTCATGAATTATTGTTGATTTGGATCCAGATGATTATATAATCTATATGAAACATGTTTTCAATCAAAGTCTAGACATGGATCATCCAAATTTGTATTAATTTCATCTCTTCTCTCACATGCTCTTCTCTTGGAGTTCATGGAATCTTCAATATTCCATTTGAATTCCTTGAGATTAGATCCTCTAATTTTTGTAATTTCATGTTTACATGAGAATTAGAGTTTATCTAGATCATACCTATGAATAATTAATGGATCTAAGTGTATGTTCATGGTTTTAGTTCATTCATTTGAAGCTTATGAAACTCTTCATGTTTCATTGAGTTCTATGGAAATTGGATTCTCAATCCTCAAGGATCATGTATTTCAGAGAGGAATTAGATGTAGATCTGTGGATATCGCAATTTTTGTTACCCACAGCTTTTTCTTTTAAAGTTCTTTTAAATTTCAAATTCAAAACAAATGAGTCGCCACTTAATTTTTAAAAGGAAAATTAAGAAACCATTTTAAAGCAACCGACCTTTTGCGAAACCAAAGATTAACTAGGTCCGGGGATTATGGAATGAGAAGGGAAGGAGCCCATCGAACTAAAACACCCCTTCTCATCCTATCTCGCGATAGGCCTCTACTCAACATCCTTTTAATTGAATTACTAATCTAAGCATGCCCTCAACTAATACATAGATATACGTATACATTACATAAACATGTCAAAATGGTGTAAAATTACCAATTTACAAAATATCATTCAAAAGCCACGTAATTCAAGTAGCAAGCAATATGATATGCAATAAAGAACAAGAGAACGTACCCGGGATCCAGCCGCGAATATTAAATGTGCAATGCATGCGATTAAATAAACCTAGGAAAAGAGTCTCTAATCCACATATATACATGTAAGGCAAAATATTAATTCTAATGTGTCGAGCATAAAGGTCAAGAAAATCGATAAAATCAAGAAATTAAAATAAATTAAGAGGAGTTTAAGAAATCATACCTTAATAGCGCTACAAAACAAAGGGTTAGTCCACATGATATACAATATGTAAAATTGGGTCTTAAATAACAATCCTAGACTTCTAGCTTAAATCTATCAAATTAAATCTAAAGCAAACAAGTCCTAATTACAAGTGTCAAGCCATATGAATATGTACATGAAAAGAATAAATTATTGGAGTACTCAATGATTTAGATCACTTAAACTTTGAATTCAAGCTTAACTAATCATTATTGAAACATGGTTTGAGCTCCAGGTCATAGAAAATTCATTTGGACCATTATTTACAAAGTTGGTCAAATCTGTCATAAAATTCTGAAAATTGCAGAGAGCAGACCAGATCTTTAAGAAACTAAAAAGCATGCTTCCCATGGTTTGATCTTGATGATATTTGGACACAAGATGCCTCTGTGTGTCTAGTTTCCAAATCAAAAAGAAATTCAAAGTTTCAACGGTTAGATCTCTGGGAAAAAGACAAACACCAGACATCACTCAGAGATGTACAACTCTCTGTCCAGAGATTTTGTTTGATTTTTTAAAAATAGCAAAAAGATCAGAAATGCTTTGTTCTTTTTAGGGTAGTTTCCTAACACATTAATCTACTTAGAAAAAATTATTTTGGGTCACAAATACTTGATTAATGTTCTGATTTGCTTATTTCAAAAGGGTGTTGCTGTTCTGAAACTCTGGACAGATTGTAGTGACTCTACAAAACTCATGACCAAACCACTTTAAACATGAAATCTCCTTAAAACAAAAATTACAGTGGTAGAACTTTGAGTTATAGACACTTTCCCATTGGTTTCACTTAATTCCAACGGTTAGATTATCAACTAAAAATCTATGATCAAAAACAGTTTGTGAACTCACTGCTCCACTTTTGGGCTTATCACCATTTTGCTACATCTACCAACTAAGCCATGGACATTGGCTTATCCTAAACCCAATTCTCCTTTCCATTGAGGGTCATTGGAGATCAAAACATGACTAATACTCATGAGTCTCAAAGGAATATAGAGAGGATTCCATGAAACATCAAGCTAGAGGACCCAAGTCATAATTATGGATTTGGATCCATCTATTTGCTTATAAAATGAAGGGATGATCAAACTTTGACTCCCATGTGAAGCATAAGCTTACATGAGATTCAAAATATCAAACTCAAGAGCTTTCAAGAGAGATATTAAAGATCTCCAAGAATCTTTAATGAAAAGTATAAACAAAAGAAGAAATGAAATAAAGAAGACTAAGAGAGCAAATGCTCTAAGTCCATCAAAGAATCTTTTGGTAAAACTTGTTCACTTCAAATTCATAGATGCTTTCAAACCAAGCTAAGAAGAAACAAAAGAGAATGAAAACTTAAACAAGATTAGAGGATCCAAACCATGGTAGGGGTTTGGATTCATCCACTTGTTTCTAATAAAATGATGATCAACTTTAAATCTCATGTGAAGCATAAGCTTACATGAGACTAAAAGATCAAACTCATGAGATTCAAGTGAGATATGGAAGATCCCCAAGAATCTCAAGAGAAAAACATAAACAAGAAAAATAAGAGAAGAATCAAAGAACTAGGAAGCAAGGACTTCCAAGTTTACTAACAAAACTCTAAAACTTAATCAAAAAAAACTAAATGACTTGAAGATTAAAGGCTCAAAAGAAAGAAAACACAACTAAGATTAGAGGGTCACCTCCAAGACTATCCTCAAACTTTTATATTTTGAAGATCTTCCAAACTCTTCTTCAAGCTCTCCAAAGCTCTCTATCTCTTTCAAATATGTGTTGTTGTAGTGGTAGTGATTTCTTGTGTGTTGTTGTAAGAAAGATCCTCCTTCTTATATAGACAAAATTACCAAGTATTTTCAGTGAATTCGGAGTAAAAGACAGGTGTAAATGCCTTATTTGGTGGTACAATACGTACTTCCTGAAAATAGACAGACTGCTGCACAGGGCGGCATTCAAAAATCTCTTGCAGCAGTCAGTGGATGCCACCGCGGCACTCCGTGAAAGCCGCGGCGGCACTCCATGACTGTCGCGCGGCACTTACTGAGAGCCGCGCCAAATTATTGATTATCGCGTTTATGTCAGCCTTACTTTATCAGTTTTTTGTTTTTATCCGCATACATATACGTATTGTACCACAAAATACGGACAGTTAAAGTAATCGGTAGTCAGAAATTGTCGGCGGCACGCAGTAAATGCCGGGCCGGCATTCAGTGACTGTCGTTCGGCACTCACCGAATGTCGTTCGGCACTCACTGAGTGCCGCGAAATACTTTCGTGTGCCATTTTTTGTTGAACTTCCCTTTTTAGGTCTTTTATTTCCTCCTTTTTCTTAAAGATACTTATTTTCGAAGATCTTTTCCAAAAAATGATGTTTTATACCTAAATTCTCCTAAATACCTGGTATTTTCTTCTTTCTGTGAAATTTTATCGCGTTTGGAGAACTTTTTGAAAAGCTTGAAATGCTTCGAATCTTTCGGTTCTTATCATCATTGGACGTGGAGGTGACGCTTTCCTAAATTCGACGTTTGGTCAAAATTGGGGTGTCTACAAGATCTAGTTGATTTCATTATTTGACTTTTGAATTCAAGTGTTTAGATTCATTCATAGGATTGAGTAAGACCTTAGAACCCATTTCTAGACTCTTTATTGAGGTCTATGTTGGGTTTCTTTAAGGCTAAATCCATGATTTTTTATGATATGTAAGTATTGTTATGGTAATCATAGTCATACTTGGTCTAGATTCTCCATAGAATTATGGATCTAGTTTGACTTGAATCATGAATATCAATTTATCAATGGTGCAGTGACTTCAATTACAATCTATGATTAAGGATTTTTAATTAAATCATAATCCATTAGATTTGAATGAGACCAATTGGAATTTGTTCATAACACATAAATCTACCACTGTAATTTTTAGTTTCCCCCAATTATCATGTTAACATAGTTTGATTGATGATTTTGCTAAATGAACAAGTCTATGTCTAGATTTCCAGAATACTAAGGTCATCTTGAATTAAGTATATCAGAACCTTAATTGAACTATTTTGTTTCCAAACTATTTTTCCCATGAACTTTGATGAGTTAATAAAAAGGTCTGAGAAATATGAGTGTCTTAGGGTTGATATGCTATTTTTAATAAATCATGAAAGATTACTGGATAGAGAGTTGATAGAATCTGAGTGACCTTAGATCTAAGGTCAATTCCCAGAGTTTGAGCCATGTGATCTTTGATTTTATTTTTGATTTAGAAACTAGACTCATAGAGGCATGTTATATGTGAAAATCATTCAGATCAAACCATGGAAACCACTGTTTTCCAATTTTGGAATTTTGTGTCTCTATTATGTAATTTCTGTAATTCAGATCAAACCACGGGAACATTGCTAATTTGGATCCAAATGGCTTATTAAGGCCTTAAGGCTCCTGGTTTGATTTTGAATAATTGAATCTAAATACAGAGATTAAGTGATCCAATTCAAGTGATTCATGCCATTTTTATTATCATGCATCCTTGTCATCATGTTTTATGACGAATCTTTTATTCTAGGAATGATAGAGCATTGATTATGGTGATGAATTGCAATTGATTAATGAAAATAAAAACTCTTTCTGATCATGTTGATGTCATGTCACTTCTATGTTGACATTACGTTGGCTCTAGGTTAAGGTCTCTTTTGATCTTCCCATTGAGACTCGTATATCCATAAAAGCGTTGCGGCTTCCTTGATAAGAAAGAGTTTGGGACTTTGTTATTTCGCCCCCATTAGGTTTGGGTGATCTCTTGTTATTCTTACCTATCTATGTGGACTAACCCTTTATTTTGTAGTGCTATCAAGGTATGATTTCTTATACTCCCTCCTATTTTATTTAGACTTAATTATTTTATCAAATTTTACAACTCCATGTGCGACACCTTAGACTAGGTTGATCCCTTATGTGTTATGTGAATTAGAGACCTTTTCTTAGGTTTTCTATTTACATATGCATTGCACGTTTCCTTATCGCAACTGGATCCCCGGTAAGTTTTCTTGCTCTCTTTATACATATCATATCGTGTGCTACTTGAAATATGTGGTTTCTGTACACCTTTTCCCTTTCAGCAATCTTACACCCTTTTCAAGATGCTTATGCCATGTGTACCTATATCTATGTATTGTTTGGGACACATGTAAACTTCTGAATTGAATGAAAGGATGGTGACTAGAGGTCTATCTATGATAGGATGAGAGGGGGTACTTTAGTCCCACCGGACTCCTTCCCTTCTCATTCCATAATCCCCGGACCTCAAATTCTCTAGTTTCAAAGAACAGTAGCTTTTAAAAGAGTTTCTTAATTTTTCCTTAAAATTAAATGGCGACTCTTTTTTATAACAAAAACCCAAAAGCATGGATGGAGATATCCACAATCTAGCACTTCCTTTTCAAAACTTCAGAAAGTCGTGGACAAGAAAAAGGAGATGTCAACACTTATCATTTTCTAACATGTGGAAATTCATACCTTACCATTTTCTAACATGTGAAATTACCTTACCATTTTCTAAAATGATAATTGTAATCAACACTTTTAGCATAAATAAACCATAAATACATTAGACTTAGCTTACATTATTCCTGATTTCCTGCCCCAAAATAATTGTAAAAATGTTTGCAAGACTGACGTAATCAAGTCCCACCTTCATTTTATACATTGGGTCCTGTTTTGTGATTTGAATTGGGTGGATTACAGACATGGATAGTTTATTTTTTTTTAGTGTACATGTATAGAAGCATATAGTTACAGAGTGTCACCAACGTGTAGAATATAGTGGATCAGTGTCTTATCATGTTGTTGCAACAGATTGTATAACTGTGATTTAACCAATAGGGACATGATCACCCTACGATCTTTTAATACCTCAAAGCCCACATTTACCACGTCTATGGCGCATTGCAATCTACTTTTATCCATAATGAATACCCCATTTTTTGATTTTTTTTTTCCATCCCGACATCACTTTGTTCACCCATCTCAACGTCACTTTCTTCTTACAGAACAGGTGTTGTTGTCTCCAAAACTCCAGTTGCCATCCCCTCTTGGTATTTTTTGCCATTATCTTGGCGATTTGCTATTTTCCAATTATTGAAAAGATATTCCATCTTCCTCGCCAGTTTTGTTGTTTTGTTCCTTACATTTCTAAACAATGATGGTGTTTGTCTGCCTTTAAATGGGGAGTCAGCATGTTCACGTTCCCATTTCCTTAGTGGTACAAGATTGTTCACAGTTGTGCTTCCCTATAAGAAGTAGTAAGACATACATACAAGGGAGTCAATGGCATAACCAATTGTACTTGAAATAATTTATAGAACACACAAAATTAGAGGTTATACATGTAGGGAAAATTAGGTTTAAAATTATTTTTAAATGTGCGGCAGAAAGATTAAGTTACAAAACTTATTGGTAGCCCGGATCTACTACTCGTTAACTCTATAGATGCGCATAAGATGGACAAGAATTATACCATTGTGTCATGAACCCAATTTTGAAATCATCAACCTTCTTGATGAAAGAAAAACAGGTTCAAAAATATTTTTAAATGCACAGCGAAAATATTGAGTTTCAAAAACGTATTGGTAACCCAGGATCTACTACTCGTCAATTCCATAGATGCGTACTAACAAGGGGGAAACAAGAATTATGCCTCAGGTCTTGAACCCAATTCTGATATTCTTCTTCCTTGGTGATGCAGTAGCCTCCACTAAGGAGTCTGCACCCTTATGTATCCTATGAATGCTTCCCGGAGAGGCTAGAGATGGTGGGATCTCTAATAGAGAGGAAAGAGAGCGTTTGGGATCTCTAAAATAGTTTCTGCAGCTTCTGGCGTATTAAAACGACAAACCCCAATTTATGGATGTAGCTGACCTATTTATAGATTCCCAGAACCGACCTAAAGTTCAAGCGATCGAAGTGGCTTCAATCGATCGATCAAACCATCTTCGAGTGATCGAACCTTTCCAGACTTCAATCGATCGAGACAACTTAGATCGATCGAACATGTCTTGACATCATCCTCATGGGCCTTTTCAAGCATCTTAGCGGAGCTAAGAGTGGGACCTTCTAAGCTCTTTATTGTTGGCTCAAACCAGTTGTTAATTCCCATTACCAAACTCTTTGATAAGCAAACTAACCAACTGATCAGTTAACGTTCACTCTACTATAAAACGATAACTGAACTCCAACGCAAAAGAACATATCCAAAGCGGTAACTAGACTTGTATGGTGTACTAATGTCCCTCTACCTTCAGCATTCGTAATCATATTCAGGTAATCGGATAACTGTTACAGCCAAGCTGAATCATGATTACTTCTTATATTCCTTGAGTCTCATTCACCTTTCATAATTACCAAACATGTTGATAATTACTTATCAACAAGACTGTAGTTCTCAGTAATCAACTTGGTGAGATTCTCAAGGGAATGCTTACTCTTTATCAGAGGGTAGATTCTATTTTGACAATATATGTTCACAACCTTATGAACATGACATACCCAAGATACCTAAGTGTTGATCTTCTATAGACCTCACTGATTGGTAAGTCAAAGCAGTATCCACAATCTGTGTTCATAATCATCTCAAGATTGAGAACACGTACCTTATACAATTTATGAGTTCCTATGAACTGTTGACAGTCTTGAGTGTCAATAGAAAATCTCAGGTCTGTCAATGCACTATAAGCACTAGCATATTAACTAAGAGTCATACTCTAGTGATTGAGATTCATCACTCCATCCAATGGTAGTTAGTCATACTACAGTGTAAACCTGGTGAGATATCCAGTCTCATCATCCACTGTGACAAGTTCTAAGTATCAAAGAATAGTAATCTGTATCTCACTTGTATGTATCTCATACACACATGAATTACCTAATATGGTACTTAAGGATTAACAATCATCTCATGAAAGAAACATACATAATGAAATGTAAAGCTGATATCCATATATTAAAATGTCAATGTCTCAAATATAAAGTAATGGTTTGAGGGCACAAACCCAACAAACTCCCACTTGCACTCACAACCATACAGGATTACATCTGAGACCTAGACTATCTAAATGATGATCAAAGACCTTTTGTGGCAAGGTCTTTGTAAACGAATTCGCAAGATTGTCAGAGGTGGCAATCTTGCTGACAGTCACATCTCCATGTTGAACAATATCTTGGATTAGATGATATTTCCGCTCTACGTATTTTCCCTTTCCGTGGTTCCTCGGCTCCTTGGACTAAGCCACTACCCCACTATTATCACAATAAAGCGTAATAGGTGACAGTGACACTGTTACCACCTTGAGCTCCATAAGGAACTTCTTAAGCCAAACAGCTTCCTTTGAGACTTCACAAGCAGCCACATACTTAGCTTCTGTAGTTGAGCCTGTAATGCATTTCTGCTTAATGCTCCTCCAACTGACAGCACCACCTCCCAAGGTAACGAGATGACCAGACGTCGACTTTCTCAAATCTTTATTTGACATAAAGTCCAAGTCAGTGTATCCCACTAAAATTAACTCACTACCACCGTACATAAGCATGTAATCTTTAGTCCTTCTCAAGTACTTAAGAATGTGCTTAACGGATGTCTAGTGCTTTGGACCTATATTCGATTAATATCTACTAACAATGCCAACGGCAAAGCAGATGTCTGGTCTAGTGCATAACATCGCATACATGAGACTTCTCACTGTTAAACCATAGGGAACTCCTGCCATGCGATTCCTCTTCTCATGTGTCTTTGGACACTGGTCCTTGAAGAACACTAAACCATGCCTGAAAGGTAACAAACCTTTCTTCAAATTATCAATTGAGAACCTAGTTAGCACCTTATTGATATGACCAGCTTGAGATAATCCCATTATCTTTTGCTTACGATCCCAAAAGAGCTTTATCCCAAGAATATAGCTCGCCTCTCCTAGATCCTTCATATCAAAAGTACTAGCTAGCCAAACTTCAACCGTTGACAACACCGCTACATCATTCCCAAGGAGTAGAATGTTGTCAACATAGAGCACAAGAAAAGTCACCACTTTTCCTTCACACTTCTTGTATACACAAGGTTCATCCAGATTCTGCATGAAACCAAATGACTTGACCGCTTGGCAAAACATATGTTCCAACTCCTGGATGCTTGCTTAAGCCCATAAATGGACTTTTGCAACTTGCATACCAAGTTACCTTTCCCACCAGCTATGAACCCATTTGGTTGTTGCATATAGATGTCCTCATCAAGATTGCCATTCAAGAATGCAGTCTTGATGTCCATCTGTCAGATCTCATAATGTAGGCATGTAGCAATGGATAAGAGTATTCTGATGGACTTGAGCATGGCTACCAGCGAGAAGGTTTCCTCGTAGTCAATGCCCTCCCTCTAACTATAACCTTTTGCTACAAGCCTGGCCTTAAAGGTCTCAACCTTTCCATCAGATCCTCTTTTTCTCTGGTAGACCTACTTACAGCCAATAGGTTTAATATTGGCTAGAAGTTCTACAAGATCCCAAACCTGATTGGAATCCATGGATTACAATTCAGCCTTCATAGCTTTGACCCAATGAGCTGAGTCTACATTAGCCATTGCCTCTTCATATGTGGTAGGATCAGATTCAGATTCTATGGAGACAGCTTCAAAAACTTCTCCTAAGAACATCTATCTATCAGGCTGGCTGATAATCCTCCCACTACGATGAGGTACCGGTGCGGAAATGGGTGAAGAAGTGGTATGTTCTTGATTTACATCGTTATCAATTGCGGGTTGGACTGAGGGCTCTCCTTCTATCTCTCTCAGATCTATCCTTCCCTTAGGTTTATGGTTCATGATACAATCATCCTCCAAGAAAACATCATTCGTACTAACAAACACTTTCTGTTCTCTTGGATCATAAAAATGCCATCCATAAGTACCCTTTGGATACCCTACGAAATAACATACTTCCGATCTAGAATCCAACTTGCTCATCTTTCCTTTCAGCACATGTGCCGGACACCCCCATATCCAAAGATGTTGCAAAGAAGGCTTGCGCCCAATCCATATCTCTCGTGGTGTCCTAGGAATAGATTTGCTTGGTACTAGATTTAGTATGTATGCAGCGGTTTCCAAAGCATAACCCCAAAGAAATAATGGTAACTTCGAATAACTCATCATCGACCTAGTCATGTCTAAAAGAGTCTGAGTCCTTCTATTTAATACACCGTTCTGCTGAGGCGTACCAGGTGTAGTCAACTGTGATAGAATCCCATTCTATATGAGGTGATCAATAAACTCATTACAGAGGTACTCGCCACCTCGATCAGATCGAATGGCCTTGATATGTGTGCCCAATTACTTCTCCACTTCAGCACTAAACTCTTTGAACTTTTCAAAGGCTTCAGACTTGTGCTGGATTAGGTACACATATCCATACCTAGAGTAGTCATCAGTAAATGTGATGAAATACTCAAAACCACCCCCCTGCTCTAATATTTATTAGTCCGCACACATCAGTATGAACTAATTCTAACAACGCATTGGTCCTATTGCCCTTTGATGGAAAGGGCCTTTTGGTCATCTTACCCTCTAAATAAGACTCGCAGACTTCCATTGGTTCGAGAACCAAATCGCCTAAGACCCCATCTTAGACTAGTCTGCCAATCCTATTTAGATTGATATGGCCAAGCCTCATATACCAAAGCTTTGTTGGATTAGTGGAAGGCTCCTTTCTTTTAGATGGTACAGTTATCACTGAGTTATTAAGTTCCATACAAGAGTCTTTAGAAATATTAGGAGTAATCACATACAAGCTGAT
Organism: Hydrangea macrophylla; assembly: GCA_033977485.1. Taxonomy (NCBI): domain Eukaryota; kingdom Viridiplantae; phylum Streptophyta; class Magnoliopsida; order Cornales; family Hydrangeaceae; genus Hydrangea; species Hydrangea macrophylla. Next base: position 76,363,101 of record CM066999.1, on the reverse strand, counting down.
ATGTCGAGAAATATTCTGTAATTGTCCAACCGCCACGTGTTCAGCCGATAGCCTGGGAAGATCGGATTTGCGGCGTGGAGCCCACGCTCCCGAGGTGCCCTGTTATTGCCGACCGGGATACCCGGGCGGTCGTGGTGAGGTCCCGAGAGATGCGGCGTCAGTTATATTTCAATACTGTTTCCTTATACAGCCGTGACTCTATCAAGAGGAATCAATGGTTTCCTAAACCACTTAGGAAACTTTCCAAACATTGTACACATCCATTGCAATTAGATATCACTTCCTAATCTGATAAACTTACCATGTAAGGGTGGACTCTTGTACCTATAAAAGAGCCCACCTGCCCTTTCAAAGGGGATCCGACTACCAATTCTCTAAGCATACAATCCTGCACTAGGGAACTCACCATCTACACGCATATACCCGACCGGTATTACTGGTAGTGCCGCCCACCATTGTCGGCTCATCAGGCCCGCCGGTGATCTGCTAGTGTGACGCGCACAGACGCATCCGTGGACGTAGGTCACCTTATTAACGGGACCGAACCACATACAAATCTGTTGTGGCTTTATTCTCTGTCTAGATTATTCTTACCAATTTTTGACATCATCAGTTTGGCGCCGTCTGTGGGAAACGACATAGTTTTCTCATCAACAAAAATCTTTGACTGATCGATATGCCGCCAAGGAAGGGTAAGAAAACCGCTGATTCAGCCGGTCAGGAGGACCTGCAGATCGAGCCGCGTGCTACCTCCATGACCGCTGACCAGGTCTCGGCGGCGCTGGAACAACTCTTGGAGGGCCAGCTCCGAACACAACAGCAAATAGAGGCGCTTATGGCCCAGCACGAAAAGACAGTTAGGGACCATGAGAAAAGCCCTTCGTCGGAAAAGCGGCCCGAAAAGAGCGCTCCCAGCCAAGGGCCCGTTCGGACGAACGGGAAAACCCGCTCTGCTCCAGTGTCTCAACCAGAACACGAACGTCATCCGGAGGGAGAACGTAGCCATGCTACCAAGCGCTCGCAGAGAGGACCTCGGTACGTCCCTCGCCGAGCGCGCCGCGTGGAGGATGCCAGGATCCTCATTGAGCGGAGACGAGCCGCAAGGGGAGAGGCGCCCGGACGCAAAGCACGGGAGTCTGTCAATGATCCACCCGTCCTGAGCCGGGGGGATCTTAGGCACAGACTATCCCGGACCCACAGCCGAGTGTTATCCCCGAGGTCGACGCGCTTTGAGGATGAGGCTTCGTCATCTGACCCTACCTACCACTCGGACGCAGAAAGGAGGACCGGGCACACCGACGTCAAAGCCCAGGTCGAGGAGTTACAGCAACAGATCGAGAGGTTGAACCGCAAGTCCGGTCATGACCTCACGAATACCGAAACAGAGTCGCCCTACACCACCCGGGTGACACAGTTCCCGATTCCACGGAAGTTCAAACCCCCTCACCTCAGCTCATATGACGGCAAAGGGAGTCCGGTGGATCATATCCGCACTTATAAGGCGCAAATGGCACTGGTCACTACGATAGACGAGCTGCTGTGTTTGGCTTTCCCTAGCACTCTCAAGGGATCGGCCGTACAGTGGTTCCATGCCCTGAAACCCCAGACGGTCGACAACTTCAAAGCCCTCAGTAAACTCTTTATCAGCCAGTTCGTCGGGATGCTGGACCGCTCCCAACCAGATACCCAGCTGCTAGATGTCAAGCAGCAAAGGGTGAATCTTTAAGAGAGTACGTGGATCGCTTCAACCAGCAGAGGCTTCTGATCCGCAACCTCAATGAAACGGCCGCAATCATGGCCTTCTGTTCAGGAGTTCAACACACCAAGGTGGCCACGTCTTTTCATCGGAATCGACCGGCCACCCTGGTGGAACTCTCGGAAAGAGTTGGGAAGTACATAGACACCGAAGAATTTTTGAAGGCAAAACGCGCCAGCCAGGCGGGAGACGAATCCCCGCAGACCAAGCGCAAGCGCGAGGGATCAGAGAAGGGTCCGGGAAAGAAGCCGAAGCAAGATCAGCGGGATGTTAGGGGCCAGTTCCCAACAGCTTTTACTCCCCTTTCCCTACATGAGGTGATGGCCACTGCAGAAGCACAGAGGCTGCTCCCGCAGCCAGCTAAACTCAGAGCCCCACCCGGCAAGAGAAACCGGGAGAAGTTTTGCCGTTATCACAGGGATCACGGCCACGAAACGGAGGATTGCTTCAAGCTAAAGATAGCGATCGAGAAACTGATCGAGCAGGGGCATCTTGCCGAGTTTGTCACGGCCGACAGACACCCCCGTCAGGATGCTCAAGCTCCCGATCAGCCCGCTCCACCACTCGGCCACATTAACGTGATCTCCGGAGGAACATCTGGCGGAGGTGATTCTCAGTCGGCGCGGAAGAGGCATGCCCGAGCATCCCGACCGGATGTATGGCAGGTCCAATCCACCGGCCCCTCACCAGCCAATGTTCTGACGTTCTCGTCCGACAATGCACAGGGCCTCCATTGCCCCCATGATGACCTGCTAGTAGTAACGCTTTCTATAGCTAACTATATGGTCCAGAGGGTGCTGGTTGACACTGGCAGTTCGTCTGACATAATGTTTACAGCGGCGTTCGACCAACTCGGGATTGACCGGGATCGGCTCCGGCCAGTTGCTACTCCCTTGGTCGGATTCAACGGCTCCAGCACTCAACCGCTCGGCACGATCGAACTCCCAGTTCTCATGGGGACCTACCCGCAGCAGATTTCCATGCTCACCAATTTCGTGATAGTTGAGGCCCCTTCGGCCTACAACGTCATTCTCGGGAGGCCGACCCTCAACAGAGCCCGAGCAGTTGTCTCCACACACAGCTTGATCGTGAAATTCCCGACTCCCCAGGGACCTGGATGCTTGCGAGGAGACCAGACCACGGCTCGAAGTTGTTATGTCAGCTCGTTGCGCCGGGGGGCAATCACCGAATCACTGAACGTCCAAGAAATGGACCCCCGGGACCAGAGGGACGTGATCGGGCCTATGGAAGAATTGGAGCAAGTTGTGCTAGATCCAGAATACCCGGGCCGCACGGTCAACATAGGCGCACTACTGGAGCCCGCCTTGAAAGAAAAGTTGACCCAGTTCCTGAGGCAAAACCAGGACGTTTTTGCTTGGAGTCACGAGGACATGCCCGGAATTGATCCCCGAGTAATGTCCCACCGTCTCAATGTTAGCCCAGACTGCCGTCCGATAAAGCAGAAGCAAAGGGGCATGGCCCCTGAAAGACAAAAGGCTGTAAGTGAGGAGGTCGCGAAGCTCTTAAAAGCTAACTCCATCCGTGAGGTCCACTACCCCGACTGGTTGGCCAATGTTGTCCTGGTCAAGAAGAGCAATGGCAAATGGAGGATGTGTGTGGACTTCACCGACCTCAATAAGGCCTGCCCCAAAGACTGTTATCCTCTGCCCAGGATAGACCTCCTTGTTGATTCAGAGGCAGGCCACTCACTCCTCTCGTTCATGGACGCCTACTCGGGGTACAATCAGATCAGCATGTACCCCGGGGATGAAGAGAAGACAGTGTTCATCACCGACCAAGGCACGTACTGTTACAGAGTTATGCCATTCGGCCTCAAGAACGCCGGGGCTACATACCAACGCCTGGTCAATTTCATGTTCAGAGACCTCATTGGAAAGTCCATGGAAGTATACGTGGACGATCTCCTGGTCAAAAGCCGAGATGAAACCGACCACCTGGATCATCTGGTCGGGGCCTTCAGCATTTTGAAAAAATTCAAGATGAGGTTGAACCCGACCAAATGCACCTTCGGGGTCTCATCCGGAAAGTTCCTCGGTCATCTAGTCAGCAGACGGGGAATCGAAGCAAACCCCGACAAAATCCAGGCTATCATCAACATGCGGTCTCCTAAGTCAACAAAGGAAGTTCAAAGCCTAGCCGGACGGGTGGCCGCACTGAACAGATTCGTCTCCCGAGCTACTGACCGGTGCCTCCCGTTCTTTAAAATCCTCTGTAAAGCTTTTCAATGGTCGGAGGAGTGTGAGGAGGCATTCCAGGACCTCAAGAAGTACCTGGCCTCTCCTCCTCTACTGACGACACCTACGGCCGGAGAGGAACTATTCCTGTACCTGGCCGTGTCACCATCGGCGGTTAGCTCGGCACTTATTCGGGAAGAGCACGGGATACAGTTCCCAGTGTACTATACCAGCCGGGCGCTGCAAGGGGCAGAGAGCCGATACTCCCGCATCGAGAAATTGGCCTTCGCTCTCATTACCTCCGCCCGAAGGCTCCGGCCGTACTTCCAGGCCCATGCTATTACGGTACTCACCGATCAACCTCTCCACAAAATTCTTTCTCGGCCAGATACGTCCGGAAGGCTCGTCAAATGGGCTTTGGAACTGGAGGAGTTTGAAGTGACTTACCGGCCGCGGACGGCCATCAAGGGACAAGTCGTCGCAGATTTTCTAGTCGAGTTTACGTATCACGAAGACCCGGTTGAAGAACCCGAGCCTGCGGCCTTACCGCCCGGATTGCAATCCGGCATCCCTACTTGGGTACTGTATGTCGATGGTTCTTCTAACCAGCAAGGTAGTGGTGCCGGGATCATCTTGACTACCCCCGACGGAATCCAGCTCGAATATGCTTTGAGATTCGGGTTTCGTGCCTCCAACAACGAGGCCGAATACGAGGCCCTCCTGGTCGGGTTACAATTAGCCATTTCAATGAGTGCACAACAAGTCGAGAGCTACAGCGACTCCCAGCTCGTGGTCAATCAGGTAAACCAGGAATATGAAGCGCGGGAAGATAGCATGATAGCCTACTTAGCCCTTGTCTGGACGGTTTCCAGACAGCTCCGAGGATTCTCCCTCACTCGGATACCTAGAGAAGAGAACACCAGAGCCGACCGGCTTGCTCGCCTCGCCTCGTCGTCTGAGTCCGACTTGCCCGGGATAAGGATACAATTCCTGCCCGAGCCAAGTGTGATCAACTCGGAAGGCATGGAGGTCGACCCGGTCACTCTGGGGCCCAGTTGGATGGACCCGATCGTGACATTCTTGACGACAGGAGGGCTGCCAAACGACAAAGAGGAAGCAAGGTGGGTCAAATACCGGGCAGCACGATACCATATTCTCGATGGTGTCCTCTACAAGAGAGGATTCACTATCCCGTACCTCCGATGCGTTCATCCAACGCAAGTTCAAGCCATATTGTTTGAAATCCATGAAGGTGTGTGCGGGAACCACGTAGGAGGCCGGACACTCTCCAGAAAGGCCCTACTGCAAGGTTACTACTGGCCAACCATGGCCCGAGACTCGCAGGAGTACGTTCGAAGATGTGACAAGTGCCAACGGTACTCTCCCATGATAAACCGACCGGGAGAACTTCAGACCCCGGTCCATAGCCCCTGGCCGTTCGCCCAATGGGGGATTGACATCGTTGGTCCCCTACCGACAGGAAAAGGGCAGGTTAGGTTTGCCGTAATAGCCGTTGATTACTTCACCAAATGGGCAGAAGCCGAGCCCCTGGCAACGATAACCGAACGAAAGATGGAGCATTTTGTGGAGAGAAATATCCTTAGCAGGTTCGGCATTCCACGAGTCCTGGTCAGCGACAACGGAAGATAATTCGATACACCTATCTTTAGACAGTTCTGCTCGGACTATGGGATACTGAATCATTACTCTTCTCCCGAGCATCCACAAGCTAATGGTCAGGTCGAGGTAACCAACCGCACTATCTTGCAGTCGATTAAAACGAGGTTGGAAGGTGCCAAAGGCCTGTGGGCTGATGAACTCCCAGCCCTCCTGTGGGCCTACCGCACCACACCCCGGGCAGCTACGGGTGAAACCCCATTTTTCTTGACTTATGGTTTCGAGGCAGTAGTCCCCACAGAGCTCGTGCTGCCCACATACCGAGTGGCTACCTTCAATGGCCCAGATAATGGAGAAGCCCTCAGGACAGAACTAGACCTGGTGGAAGAGAAAAGAGACCAGGCCTATCTAAAAGTGGCGGCTTACAAGCAAAGGGTCTCGCGGTATTACAATAGTAAGGTGAAGCATCGTAGCTTTCAAGTCGGGGACCTTGTCCTTAAGGCAGTAAACCAGTCTACCCGAGTCCCAAGCCATGGGAAGTTGGGAGCAAACTGGGAAGGACCGTATGTAGTAACTCGGGTCAACCGACCGGGAACCTACTGGCTACAGAGCATGGACGGGCACGATCTCGCCCATCCTTGGCACGTGCAACACCTCCGCAAGTATTATCAGTAGCCTTAGGCTACGGGAGTTTAGGAAAATTCATTTCATGTAGTCCTGCTGGGACAATTATTACAGATTGTTACCTTTTAAATAAAATTGAAAAGTTTGCTTTGAAAACTTACCCCTGTCAGTACATCGTGCAACGCACCAAAAAGACCTCGGGCCTAACCCCGAGGCACGAAAAAGACCTCGGGCCTAACCCCGAGGCACCAAAAAGACCTCGGGCCTAACCCCGAGGCACGAAAAAGACCTCGGGTACAATCCCAAGGCACAAAAAGAAGACCTCGGGCTCCGAACCCAGGCACCAAAGGACCCTGCGACCACCCATGTCCCAGGTCGGTTTCCTATGGTCGAATCCCCAGCACGCCCCCGCCTTAACAGGAATCTCGGGGGCAAGAGGGTTCACACCTAAACAGGAAATTAACTAAAGTTTCGCCTAGGTCCAGCCAACGACGGGGCCGAACCCCTAGGTGGCCAACGATGGCAAGCTTAAAATGCTCCTGCGACCACCCATGTCCCAGGTCGGTTCCCTACGGCCACTCACTCCCTCACTCCCATACTCCCGCCTTAGCAAAATGCTTGGGGGGCAGGGGCATAAGGGGAGCATAGAGAAGCTAAAACAGGGAATCATACCATCTTACTAGGTGTTCTATTGGTTACGGTCCTAAAACATTTGCTAAGGCAGGTGTTAGGTTGGCCACAACCGTACGGATACTAGCAAATACAAACAGCACAAAAAAAAGGCACGTATACAAAGTTGATGAAAGGTTGACCTTAGGGGTCTTTTTCATTAATTAAATATACAAAGCCTGGGGGGCAATTGTAGCAGCCTCCCCAAAATAAAAAAAACTACAAGCATTGAAAACAAACAGCAGGAAGGAGGGACCGGGGAATTAGTTTTCCACACTGACCACGTTCTCGGTCTCCCCGGTCTGCTCCCTTGGTACGGCAGGTCCCTCTTCCCCCAAGCCCCCGTCCGGGGCGAGTTCTGTGGCCTCAGCAGTAGCCGCAGGGTCTTCACCAATCACAGGAGCTTCACCAACTATAGGGTCTCCTCCAAGATCCCAGTAGTCTGAGTCAATCCCCTCGTAGGCCGAAAGGACCCATTCGGGGTGATCCCGGGCTACCCGCCGTTTTAGATCGTCATAGCCTTGGAAGAAGCCGTCGTCAAACGCGCCCTCCAGGGCCTCTGCAGCAGGTGTCTCGGCTGCCGCCTTAGCCCGGAAAACCTCCAATTCGGCCAAGGCCGCTGCCAGGTCTGCCTGAGCCGCCCCCAAGCTCAAGGCCAGTGAGTTCGCCTTGCTTGCCTCCACGGCTAGGGCGGCTTTCGCTATTTGCAGCTCTGTCCGCTCCTTCGAAAGGGAGGCCTCAGCAGCGCTGACCTTCTCGGTCAAAGAAGACATGACAGACTCGGATCCTGCGGCCATGCAGCTAACCTACAGCAAGAGGACGAAAATCAGTTAGGCAAGCGAAAAGGGGAGCAGGCCAGTGTTAAAAAAAAGAAGGGGACAGGACACTTACCAGATGAGATATGCTATACAGCCACCCTCGGAAGCCTTGGGGAGACAACCCGGCACATGCCTCCACTTGACTTGGGACAAGGACGGACTTCAGCCTTTCCTGAACCTCCTCCGGCCCGCCCAGGGGCAGACCTGACGGAATATCAGCTCTGGGCACGGGCTCGTCACCAGCGGGCCTGCGGAGAGCCGAGGTCCCCACAGGGTCGTGTCGGGTGGTCGTTCCGTGGCGAATGCGCCTGAGTGGGCGCTCGCCGCCCAAAGCCTCGGTGGCTGGTCTCTTCCCTTAAGCAACTGCCACCCGAGCGGCGGTAGTGGCGGCGGCGGCAGCTTGTCTCTCCCGCAGCTGGTCTAGATTGCGCTTGGGGGCCATTTCTGGAAAAAAGCAAAACGAATTCACAAGATCAGAGGTACGAGAAGCGACAGGGATGATGGCCAGACTAACAAATGAGAGGGTCCGGATACTCACCAGGGATGATCGGTAAGAAGCTGGGGGCCGGAACGGGCTCCTGGGGGGAGTAGGTCTCGACAAAATTCCCCGTTCAGGACAACACGTTCCCAATGCTAGTGGGCAGCCCTGCTAGCCTCAAGATCCTGGCCCGGCACGATTCAGGGATTTTGGGGGGTTTTGTTGATCCCGCTGTGGACAGAAAAGAGATTAGTCAGAAATCCACTGTGTTTCAAAAAAACTAAGATAGCAGATGAGGTCAGAAGGGCGGTCTTACCCCTCAACTCCTCGGCCCAGGATGTCCTCAGCTGGATCCCCGGAGCCATGTTGCAGAGGCGAAGGGTAGACGCCTGAAAGAATTTGCCTTTCCACCCCTTGTTATTGCTAGGGCAATCGTCAATAATCTTCCTACCCGGAAGGGCAGAAAAGGAGAAAAACCCCAATTCCTGATGCACGGGGAATGGTCGGTAGGCCCAGAGAAACTCCTGGAGGGTAAGCTCGTACCCAAACACTTGGGGCCACAATGATATACACCCCATCAGGAACCTCCACCCGTTGGGGGCCAACTGCCCGGGAGCTATGTCAAGGTAGATCAGGACGTCCCGGGCTACAGGGTGAAGGGGTAGCCGAAGGCCCGCCATCATGGCGTCCTCAAACAGGGTAACAAACCCTGACTGGTAAAGGTGCGCGCCGCCAAGGTTTACGGCCAAGGCACAACCATCAGGGAGAGAGTATCTCTCCCTGATCCGGATGAGATCTTGCGAGCGCAGTACAGAAGGAATGGACTCACAAGCGAAAACCACACGACCGGTCTCCCTGGGCAACTCGTCGCCTGAACCTCTCGAGACGGAGGCCATGGGGGCCTCCTGGGTAGACTCACTATCAGACACACGAACGGGGATCCTGGCCCCACTCTGGTGCTCAGATAAGGACTCGGGAAGCCAGGCCAGGCTGGCATCATGAGACCCCGACCGGTATTGCTCACTCTCCGACCTCGACACAGAATTGAAGCCGGAGTGTTCCATCCCTGGATCTCCTACGGGAAGGAACTGGCGCAAACTACGACCCGCAAATGGATCGGAAACCCCAAACCTGATATACAGGGGGGGCAGGGTCACTAACCTGAATGGTAATGAATAGATGCTCCTCAGCACCAAGTAGCACTCTCTCAAAGCAGTGCAAGAAACACCCGCTCGATCAAGACGACTTAGAGTTTCACCCGATTCGAAGAATGCACAGAATCTCAGAAGAAAGAAATCCCACTTCCGCTCGAACCTCACCAGATTTGTTCTCTCCAGCCTCACAAAAAAAAAAAGGAAAGAAGGACGGATGCAAGAGGAAATGAAAGCTGAAAACAGAAGACCAGGGATGCACGAAATGAGGCGAGCGTGCCATATATAAAGGCTCTGAACGGCCCAGATCAGAACAGATCTAGCGGTCCAGAATATTTCCCGCCCAAACCGTCGCTTCGGTCACGTGGGGAGTCGCCTCAAAAAGCGCGAGCATTAAATACGTGAAAAGACGATCCCGTTACTCTGCAGGCGTTTCGGTTACGACCACGTCTCCACTTGTTGGGATCTAAACCTAACTGAAGATTGGTACAGGACAGCAGTGGTCCGGGCCCGAGCAGTCACGACCCGGGCGCAATCATAAGCCGGTCGGGTATCAACCGCCCGGTATGGTGCAGAATTGATAAACAGTTAAAAGGGCACGTTGAAAGCAAAAAGTTGGCCTCATGGACCTTTTATTGCTATACAAGGAGAACTATACAGAAGCCGGGGGCAGTTATAATAGCCTTCCCAAAAAAGAAATAAAAAAAATAAAAAAAATGCCTTCAAGGTCCTTGGCCTTTCAACGCCTTGACCTCCTCTTCCAAGGCCGCCACCTTCGCCACCAGCCCCTCTACGGCGAGCTCCAGGGCATGAACATCAACCCCCCGAAGGGCGGAGTCCAGCTGCAGCTCGGCACCCATCTTCTCCACCTCCTGCAAACGGCTCTCCATGTTCACAAGAGAGGGGGATGCTTCTGACCGGCTCCTTTTCGGTCGGGGCTGAGCCTCTTCCTCAACTTCCTTCTCCTTGCCCTTCTTGGATGGGCCTGGTGGTGGGCTTATGTCCTCAGAGGAGGAGGAATCACTGCTGGTGGACAAGGTGACCGGTCCCTCGGACAAGCCCGTCCTGCCGGCGGGGCGCGCCCCGGTCGCCATAGATCGGGTATAGCGGCGCGACCCAGAAGCTACAACGGAAGGAGCTGCAGAAGAAGATTCGGCACCCGTGTTCTCCGCGGGTCTCCCTGCCAGATAAGAGAACGACATGCCGGCCTCAATGGCTTGGTCAAACGCCTCCGTGTCGTCAGCAGTAGGGGTGACTCCACGGAGGGCGGCGAAAGCTTGCTTGCAAAGATCGGGGTCAAAAGCTGCCGGAGGACAGAGAACGGCATCCTCCAGCCAGTTGCCGGCGACCACAACCCAAGGGTACCGCTGCCAGGTCTTGTTCGGGAAGTCCAAACCTCGGACAAGATCCTTTTCCTCGGTCCTAGGGCGGAAGTAGGGGCCTCTGTTGTCAATGCCCAATATATAGCACCTCGCGACGTCGGCAGGCCGGAGGAACAGTCCCAGTCGCTTATTCAGCGCTGATATTCCCCATAGGAGGCGGGCAACGTTTGGGCGGCACTTGTGGAGAGGGATGCGCAACCCCTCAAGCAAGTCGCAAAAGGAGACCGGAAGGGGAAAGCGCAATCCCACGATTAGCAGTAGATAGCTGCTGATGAGGACGGAGGGAAGGGCTATCTCCTCCCCCTCAACGAACGGCCGGACTATTACGTCGTCCGGGATTTGACAATCCTCCCGGAACGCTCTAAGCCCTTCGTCTGATGACAGGTCAATGCGCGAAGCCATTTGATGAAGGTAAAAGTTTGGGAAACGAAGATGGCAGAGAGGAGGAAGCTCAGAATGCTTTGCTCAGGCAATTTAGTTGATGAATTGCGGTAAGAAACAATGTTAAACAGGAGCTCCTTATATAGGCAGCGCAAACGGCTAGGATGCAGCTTGATCGGATGGCTCACATATTCTCCCGCCGAAACTGTCGTTTCAAGCACGTGGGGCGTCGCCTCAGAAAGCGTGAGCATTGAATGCGCGACGCGACGGTTCAGTTGCCACCTGGACGATTCAGTTACCTCTCAACCGGCTGCTTTGGGTCTGAACCAAATCAGTAACCAGCATGCATATGGCAGCGGGGAGCCCGGTCCTTTCCCGGCCGGTACATGAGATGCATTCTCAATTTTCAAATCTCATCTGACAAGGTGCCATCTCAGTTTTGAAAATGAGGGGCAGCTGATATGTCGAGAAATATTCTGTAATTGTCCAACCGCCACGTGTTCAGCCGATAGCCTGGGAAGATCGAATTTGCGGCGTGGAGCCCACGCTCCCGAGGTGCCCTGTTATTGCCGACCGGGATACCCGGGCGGTCGTGGTGAGGTCCCGAGAGATGCGGCGTCAGTTATATTTCAATACTGTTTCCTTATACAGCCGTGACTCTATCAAGAGGAATCAATGGTTTCCTAAACCACTTAAGAAACTTTCCAAACATTGTACACATCCATTGCAATTAGATATCACTTCCTAATCTGATAAACTTACCATGTAAGGGTGGACTCTTGCACCTATAAAAGAGCCCACCTGCCCTTTCAAAGGGGATCCGACTACCAATTCTCTAAGCATACAATCCTGCACTAGGGAACTCACCATCTACACGCATACACCCGACCGGTATTACTGGTAGTGCCGCCCACCATTGTCGGCTCACCAGGCCCGCCGGTGATCTGCTAGTGTGACGCGCACAGACGCATCCGTGGACGTAGGTCACCTTATTAACGGGACCGAACCACATACAAATCTGTTGTGGCTTTATTCTCTGTCTAGATTATTCTTACCAATTTTCGACATCATCACAAGCCATTAGTTTTAACACCAGAACATATAAAAGAACTATTTCTTTTAATGACAACTTTTATTTCAAAATGAAAAGAATAACCATTATTCAATAAATTTGAAACTGAAATTAAATTACATCTCATTAAAGGGACGTAAAGTACATCTGATAAAACTATTGTCTTATTGTCCAAAAACTCTAAAACTACTACTCCTATAGCAACCGCAGAAACGGCTGCGCTAGAATTCAGAGTCAGCACAATCTCCCCATCACTACATTTCCTGGCAGATCTGAACCCCTACAACGAATTACAGATATGGTTAGTCACACCAGAATCAATACACCAAGTGTTTGAAGTATCCGTTGTAAAACTTACTTAAATTACATGTGATTCAATCATACCTTGAACTCTTATAGCTAAGAATTCTGGACAGTTTCTCTTCCAGTGGCCCTTTCTCACCGCATTGGAAACACTTTCCTTTGCCTTGGCCACCCACCTTCCCTTTTCCTTTACCTTTTTCCTTAGATTTTGCAATCTTAGGGACTGGTCCAACACTTGGACTACCAGTGCCAGCCTTCTTCTTCCCTTCTTGCCTTTCGGTGTAGATTGGGAGGAAGAAGAGCTTTTCTCAACGTTGAAAACATTGCCCCCAGGTTTGATCACCCCTTCCGCTAGGGGTGATCACAAAAATTGAAAAACCGAAAATCGACCGAAACCGATTGGCCAAAAAACCGATTAGTCGGTTAAAATCGATCGAAAAACTAACCAAAACCGAACCTATTGGTCGGTTTTGAAAAACACAAAAAACCTAACCGAAATCGACCGCTAACACCCCTACCTTCCGCTGCCAGTAAAGAACTCATTAATTTGCTCATTGAAAAATTCATTTTATTCATATTATACTTTAGTTTAAATTGAACGAATGACGATGACAGTGTATTGAGGATCATATCAACTCGGGTATGTACATCAATGTTGGCACCTATGGTCTCCAGCTCGTTCAAATAACCAATCATTTGTAAAGCATGTTCTTTGACTGAAGTCCCTTCCGACGTCTTAGCACTCATTATCTTCTGCATGGCTACCTATCTGGCAGGCCTGCCATGCTCCCCAAACATCTTTTTCAGGGATTCAATAATGTCACTGGCAGAATTGTTCGAATGGAATTGGTGCTGCAACACACCAGCCATTGAGGCCAGAATGTAGCAACGGGCCATTCCATTCGACTTCTTCCATTTATCAAACTTGTGACTAGAAGCTGTAGAAGCATTTGCAGCGGGTTCTTCGGGCATGGGGTGGTGAGGACATATATGTGATCCTCCATAGTTAAAATGATGTCAAGGTTTCATTTCCATTCTATGTAGTTATTTCCAGTTAACTTGTTTTGAGTGAGTATGGTGGTAAGTGGACTAAATGTAGATCCAGACATTATGATTTACTGTAAAAATCAAAAGACAAAACAAATATAGATATTAGATTTTGACAGTTTGAAATAAAAGGATCCTTTAAATTTCTTATTTTAAAAACAAAGTTGTCGGAATACCAAAACGAAAAAGTAAAGCCTCCGTGTGGCGGTCAATACTCGATCCTTTGATTTATCATGACTTGTCCGTTATGCAACTCTTGCAAAACAAGTTATGACTCCCGAACCTATTTGATCTCTAAGTTTCTGAAAAATGCCCCGTGTGGGATCCCTTATCCATAGCTTAGCTAGTGTGTACCATTAACTAGGATCCAATCACAACTGCCTCAAGTAGCGCCTTAGTGTGGTGGTCACCCTCTAACACGTCTGATTGATCCTATCTATAGGAAGTTCACATCTACTAACCAATGAGTAGTGTACCCTCCGTATGGAATGATTACCCCTGGCGAGGTGACACAGAATGCACAACTTATCTTACAACGAACCATTAATGGCAGATCGTGGGTGTTATAATAAGACCCTCTCCCACTAGATTTGATAGAAAAGGATTTTGCTTTTGAAAAAATTGTTTCCATACATTACCCATAAACATCCAATGTTCACTAATGCGTTGAAAACGGTTTTTGAATTTTATTTTAGAAAACTTGTTTTACGTGCATGCAAATTGTAATAATATAATTAAATGCCAATCACAAACAAAGCACATAAAACAAAAAACTAAAATGAAATAAAAGCATCCAAACGATGCCTCTATCTCCCATGGCTCTATCTCCATAGAACCTCCTTCTTGGTTTGATCGCCTCCAGCTCCGTCTTTATGGACAACGGCTTGCTCCTACATCTTCATGGGTTTTCTAATTCTATTACATTGCTCCTATGCTTCTTTCGAAGCTTACAATTTATCTAGAAATAGAAATTAACAGTAAGAAAATAAAGAAGGCTAGGAAAATCGGTGCGACTTTCCTTTTCGTAGGATTGAAGTCGCAGCGCCCTTTACACATGCCTTAAAACCAACCCAAAGTTAAATACAGCATACACCAATCTCAAACAATACAATAATTTATAATTGATCTTGGTTCCATGGGAGATATCGGACTAATCTTGCTACAAAAGGGTTAGTCGTACGCACATCCATGCAAATATAACAAATGTATGAAACTATTGGAACCCTTAATTGATTCACACAGTACACAAACTCTTTACATACTAAATTAGAACTTAAAATAGCATCTTTGTTCTCTGTCACACTTCGATCGATCGATAAAGATTTGATCGATCGAACCTTCGATCGATTGAACACAGTTGAATCGATTGAACTTTCAATTTCATAGAATGACTTGAAAAAATTTACAGAAAAATTCAAAATTAAAGTAATTAATTTTTAAAACCTTTAAAATTGTAAACAGAACACTTGGACAGAGAATCGGTCTCAATCGATCGAAACACAATCAATCGATCGAACAAAAAAATCGATCGAAACCAGTTCGATCGCTGGAGAACAGCAAGGTTCAATCGATCGAACAGACTTCGATTGATCGAACTCACCATGCTTCTAATTTAATCACAGATCTGTACACGAGGGTACTATAGAAACAGATCTATGATGATGCAGTTTTGAAAATAGTTCTAAATTCAATATGCTAATCAAAACTAGTGTTCCAAAACGCATCTATAGATCCAAACAAGCGAGGCTCGGATATCAATTGAAGGAAAAATAGGTTTAAAAATATTTTTAAACGTGCAGCGGAAATATTGAGTTTCAAAAACTTATTGATAGCCCAGGATCTACTACTCATCAATTCCATAGATGCATACGAACAAGGGGGAAACAAGAATTATACCTCAGGTCTTGAACCCAATTCTAATATTCTTCTTCCTTGGTAATGCAGCAGCCTCCACTAGGTAGTCTTCACTCTTATGTCTCCTATGAATGCTTCCCGGAGAGGCTAGAGATGGTAGGATCTCTAATAGAGAGGAAAGAGAGGGTTTGGGATCTCTAAAATAGTTTCTGCAGCTTCTAGCGTATTAAAATGATGAGCCCCAATTTCTGGACGCAACTGCCTTATTTATATATTCCCAGAACCGACCTAAAGTTCAAGCGATTGATCGAACCATCTTTGAGTGATCGAACCTGTCTAGACTTTAATCGATTGAGACAACTTTGATCGATCGAATCTGTCTTGACATCATCCTTACGTGCCTTTCCAAGCATCCTAGGGGACCTAAGAATGGGACCTCCTAGGCTCTTTATTATTGGCTCAGACCAATTGTTAATTCCCATGACCAAACTCTTTGATCAACAAACTAACCAACTGATCAGTTAACATTTACTCCACTATAAAATGATAACTGAACTCCAATGCAAAAGAACATATTCGAAGCGGTAACTAGACTCGTATGGTGTACTAATGTCCCTCTACCTTCAGCATTCGTAATCATATTCAGGTAGTTGGATAACTGTTACTATCAACCTGAATCATGATTACTTCTTATATTCCTTGAGTCCCATTCTCCTCTCATGAATACCAAACATATTGATAACTACTTATCAACAAGACTGTAGTTCTCAGTAATCAACTTGGTGACATTCTATCTTAACAATATATGTTCACAACCCTATGAACATGACATACCCAAGATACCCAGGTGTTGATCTTTTATAGACCTCACTGATTGGTAAGTCAAAGCAGCTGCCCATATGTCTCCTATGAGTGCTTCTCGGAGAGGCTAGAGATGGTAGGATCTCTAATAGAGAGGATAAAAAGGCTAAGGAAACCCTAAAACAATCTCTGCAGTTCTCGTATAGAAAAATGACGATTGTTAAACCCTATACGCAGCTGCCCTATTTATAGATTTCTAAAACTAACTTTAAGCCTTCGACTGATCGAAGTCATTTCGATCGATCAAACCTTCTATCGATCGAACACCTTTTGATTGCTTGAACCTGCCTAGACTTCAATCGATCGAGACTTCTTCGATCGATCAAACCTGTCTTAACAAGATCCTCATGTGCCTTTTCAAAACATCCTAGTAGAGCTAAGAGTAGGACCTACTAGGCTCTTTATTGTTGGCTCAGATGAGTTGTTAATTCCCATAACCAAACTCTTTGATCAGCAAATTAATCAACTGGTCAGTTAATGTTTACTCCACTATAAAACAATTACTAAACTCCAACGCAAAAGAATAAATTCGAAGCGATAACTAGACTTGTATGGTGTAATAATGTCCCCCTATCGTCAGTATTCATAAGCATATTCAGGTAGTCAGATAACAGTTACTGTCAACCTGAATCATAATTACTTCTTGTATTCCTTGAGTCACATTCACCCCTCATGATTACCAAACATGTTGATAACTACTTATCAACAAAACTGCAGTTCTCAATAATCAACTTGGTGACATTCTCAAGGGAATGCTTACTTTTTAATAGAGGGTAGATTCTATCTTGACAATATATGTTCGCAACCCTATTAATATGACATACCCAAGATACCCAGGTGTTGATCTTTTATAGACCTCACTAATTGGTAACTCAAAGTAGCCATATCCATAGTCTGTGTTCATAATCGTCTCAAGATTAAGAACACATACCTTATACAAGTTGTGAGTTCCTATCGACTGTTGATAGTCTTGAGTGTCAACAAGAAAACTCAGGTCCGTCAATGCACTATAAGTACTAGCATATTAACTAAGAGTAACACTCTAGTGATTGAGATTCATTACTCCATCCAATGGTAGTTAATCATGCTACAGTGTATACCTAATGAGATATCCAATCTCATCATCCACTGTGACAAGCTCTAAGTATCAAAGGATAGTAATTCATATCTCACTTGTATCTATCTCATACACACATGAATTGCTTACTATGATACTTAAGGATTAACAATCATCTCATGAAAGAAGCATACATAATGAAATGTAAAGCTGATATCCATATGTTAAAATGTCAATGTCTCATACATAAAGTAATGGTTTGAGGGCACAAACCCAACAATACAATGTTAGTTCAAAGATTACAGTTGATAATTCACATATTTTGACTTTTTTTAATTTTAACATGCTATGAATGTGAAATTTCACTCATAAGTTATAAAATACTAAAATTCTGCATTTTCAGACCATTGAATGGGTGTGTCTGCGTTTGATTAGAGGGTCAAATCTTCTTTTTTCTGGCGATGTAGGGTGATTAATTTTTGTGGATTCCTATGAGAATTTGCAGAAGAAGAAAACAAGGGAGTTTGTGTAACTAATTTCAATGCTAACTGATAAAACAATGTGAAATTTCACATCACATTGTACTATGACATGAATGAGAAATTGCATACGTGAAATTTTACATCACATTGTACTATGACATGAATGTGAAATTTCATACGTGTACATGTCAAAGTGATGGAAGGAATTACGCACATTTTATGGTTGTTGGTGAACTTTAAGCTTAGTTAATTAAACTTCCAACTATCTTCTCAATGCTTTATGCCTATTTTATTCACTATTTGTAGGGTCTCGATCTCTTTGTCCTTTAACCTGATTTTATAAGTGAGCATTTTGTTCTCTTCAGCCATCATCTCTGGTCCACTTTGTGGTATTTGTGTGTACTCTGAATAGACTTTATCTTCATACAATATATGAATTTCTTCGTAATTGTTTTCCTTGATGGCGTATTCCTATAATACCCTGTATTTTGGAATGTATATTAATAAATAAGACTTGATATTGTTCCAGTATACTTGTATGACCCTTACCCTTCTATTGGACAATTCTTGGCCTCAATCGATTGGCCTTTTGTCCCAATCGATTACCACTTTTTGATTCTCAATTGATTGCCGATTCCCAATCAATTGCCATCCTGGTGACATGAATCCATGACATAGCCCATCCCAATCGATTGTCCTTCTATCCAATCGATTGCCTTCATAAATATCTGGAGACAATCGATTGCCACTGATGCCAATCGATTGTCCACTATAGAACTTAAGTTTTAAGTTTGCTTCGTGTTTTGACGCATGGTACCCCCTTTTTTATATATATGGGATCATTTCGTGGCCTTGGTATATATCTATATACACACACTCGTATATATATACATATATACACCACACAAACATACACATACACACATTGCTGGATAGAGAAACAGAGAAAGACAGGAGAAAGACGAAGAGAAAGAGAGAAGGAGCCAGAGAGAGACAGAGAAAGAAAAGAAAGGAGGGAGAGAGAGAGAGAGAGAGAGCTTGGCCACCATAGCCATCACCCATACACACACTGAACTAGGTGAGTTTTAACTTATTTGGTACCTTTATTATGATGTTTTACAAGCTTTCAAAGATAGAAAGATGTATCTAATACCTCCCTTGGATGTTTAACTACTGGACTAGAATTCTTACTAGAGAAGAGGAAGTCCCAATCGATTGGCCTCTTTCCCAATCGATTGCTATCGAGAACAAATCAATTGTCAGGTTTCCCATTCGATTGTCATAGTATGACTCCTAATTGATTGCCAAAGTTGGGAATCGATTGGTATTATTTTGGATCCAATAGATTGGAATTTTGCCCAATCGATTGTTATGGTTTTTATCCCAATCGATTGGACTCCTGCCCCAATCGATTGGAAGTTATAGAACATGGATAGCTCATCTTGTTAATTATATAAGCTTTCTTATTGTTCCTATATCATTTTATACTTTCGATATGCGACTATGGGGTGATAAGGGATAATGTGACATCAAAAGATAATATGATTATGGATAATGGATTAATTTTATAACATTAGTTAATATGTCGTTCATGATTGAGTTCGGTATTCGTTTCATTTCAATCAGAGTAGTCAGGACACAATGGAAAGTCATGTATCGGTATTACTACAAAAAGTTGCTAGGTTTGATAAGTTTTGGGAATTATACGTCGGCGGACACTTGGTCATGATATACTCTTAAAAGTCGGTGAGTAGTTAATATGTTCTTAAAAGGCGGTGAGCTGGACGAAGTAGGTCTAAGATAGCTAGGTGATCCATGATATGTTCTTAAAACCTGGTGAGCTGTTAATATGCTCTTAAAAAGGCAATGAGCTAGGATTACTGGTAGGTGTTGCTAAGTTGTGGTAATGGTTTGATATGCCTTGTTTGAAATGTTGCATCCCTGTATTGCGGTGAGCTATTAATATGTTCTTAAGAGCTAAGGAGGGATGGACGGATGGATTGGCATGGAGTCCATGACATGCGGTGAGCTGTGAATATGTTCTTAAGAGCAGTGGACGGAATAACGGCATATCCATAGAGTTAACAATTGAGTCTGTTCATTCCTTCAAGAGTATGTTGGTTATCAGTCTAAGGATAACAAGATGATAATAGTTGGGTGACGACGTTGAATAAAGAAAATATACTATTTAGTAGAACTTAACTTATACTGCTTCATAACTTGTTTTGGTTCATATAACTGTTACCTTGTTAGGTTATATTCACTCAGCTTTCAGTAAGCTGACGGCCATTATTGCCTGGACACTTCCCGTCTAGACTACCGTGTTCCTAATCTTGCAGGTGATGCATTTTATGATGATGGCTACTACTTGGAGGGGGAATATACAGAAGGTGGTCCCACTGACAACGGTTATGTTGGGGAAGACTATTATGCTGATGATTACATCTGCGCCAGCTGAAGATTAGATTAGTTACCAGTTTCGTTTTCTGTTAGACTTTTTATTACATTTTGTAATAGGGCATAAGCTGCCCTAGGACTTTGTATTTGTATTTCTAAACTATGATGTAATAAGTAGGTTGTTTTTATTATCAGTAGTTGTATTACTATTCTTTATATACCTTTTGTCTAGAACTGTGTGGTGTGGACAATTCGGTGACTTCACCAGTCATTCTCCACTGACCCAAAAAGGAAATTTTATTTTTCTCTATTTTTGTTGTTCCGGGGCGTGACAAGTCCTCTGTCAATTTTCTCACGTGGCTCTCCAAATTATAGTACAATCACAATGGATCAAAATAAGTGGTATTGATTTTCTCCAATATTCAAGTTTTATGTAGAAAATCACAAACCAATCCACTTCTTCATTGGCTATAGCTCCACATCCCAAAATAAACACATAGCCAATGGTATACAACCAATCACCTCATAGGGTGTTCCAAAACTCATCACTACACTTTCTAGTATAGTGAAAAACCTTTGGTTAATAAAACCATAACCAATAATTTCTGAAAGTATCTCATTACACAAGTAATGGTATTCAAAATAATAATAAGCATCTTGAAAATCCCAAGTATATCAAAAATTCATCTCGGTTAACTCTAAGAAATCATGAATTTCACATTTTTCTTTCTCATGTCATCTTGAATAAAATTCAAGGTAGTCTATCATTTTGGAAAATATCCAAAGCTATCATCTTGGATTAAAACCAAGGCTAACCCAAATATTCATCTTGGAGAATGTCCACGGCAATCACAAAATAATTATCTTTAAATATATTCAAGGCAAACACACGTTGTCAAATTAATGACATCACTCTGATCATTATACTTGCAAGCATTTTAAAAACATTAAATCATACTTTTACTTTTGTAAAAGCCCACCAACTTTTTGAACTTGATATCTAAATCCAAGTAATCTCTCTTTCCACAACTAAATAACGGGGCATTGTTTCTTATATCGTTGCATGAACCATCATTCAAACCAATGCATCACATGGTTTAGGACACTTAAAAATGAATAAAATTAAAGTATTTATCACGAAACTAATTGTGAATGAGAATTTTTGTGCCTCAAACCATCATCAAAAAATCATATTTCCAGCAAAACAAAAATTCAAGCACTTCAAAACTAAACTATGCTCATATGTTTAATCTTAGAACCGTTAGTTCAAAAATCACGAATTTATTTTTTCAATAAATCAAAACCAAATAAGCATATACTTGTTCCACAGGATATCAACATCCAAGTAATTTTTGTCCAAGAAAAACAATAGGGACAAATGATCTCCATATTACCTATCAACTTCTATTGAGGCAACATATAGTCAAGCACCTGAGGAATAAGTAAAAATAAGCCAAACAGCTTAACATTTTTATAAAGCCTCCACTATTAAAGAATTTCACAAGCTCATATATTTTCGTAAGTTGGTCTCCAAAATTTAGAACCGGACATTTCTTAAATATAGAAATCATTTTTAAAATCATCATTGCTCAAAAGTTTGTCAAAGCACAAAAATCTCATAATCTCTCTTAAGTTCATTTTTTTCTGGCATCAAAAATTTTCCTCAGAAATACAAGGAGAGAAATTTTTAATTAGTGCGACTTCTCAGAGTACACTTAATAAACAAATTCAAATAAATAAATTTTTTCTTCAGTGGCTTTTTTTGCACCATCTACATCCAGTACTCCAAATAAAAATAAAATTTTGAAGTGTCTCTAAAATTTGAAGGTTTCAGAAACTCAAATCCGCATCTTAGATTACTCATCTTCTAAGTTTCAAATCTTATTCTCAAAATAAGTAAACTGTTTCTGACACTAGGCCTTTCATTTTAAGCAAAAGCTCAAGTGCCTTATTGCTTATGCACTTTTAATCACCAGATTACAAGCGGGGGTATTTGTAAAATACAACCGTGTTAAAAGAAGAAAATGTGTTAAATTACTTCACAATTCCTTCATTTATCTGCAATTTGAATTACAATGCTAGTTTGTACACAATTTAATTAAACTATGATAAGTTGTTTGTTTTAGCTGTAGTTTGTGCAGATTATTGTTGCTGTGTAAAGAATTGGATGAGAAAGATAAAAAGGAGTGCTGAATTTTAATGAAGACAAGTAAAGGATGAAAAGTAAACCTCGATCGATTGAAGACTATTCGATCGATCGAGGATTGGATCGATCGAAATAAGCTCAAGCGCTCGAAGACCCCAGAAGTTCAGTCGATCGAAAGATGTTCGATCGATCGAACATGCCTTTTATCAGATTATACGCGCACGCAGCAGAAGCGGAATTTTAACCCTAGCATTGGTGTTTTAGTATAAATACTTGTATTATTTACGTCAAAAAGGACGCCCACTTTCATTCTCATCAGTTTATAGAGAGTAGAGAGCTTTCCTTTGTTTATTTTGTAGGTTTAATCAAGGTTTTACATTGTTTTGGTTTTGATTTCCCTGTGTTCAATACAAGTTTTCGTTACAGGTTACTTTGTTTACTTTCAGCACTTAGTCTATAGTAATATAATCTGTTATTCCATAGTATTGCATGTTAGTTATAGTGATTTAATTAGTTTTCATAGATTCATTGTGAAAATCACAAACAAACACACCTTTAATGGAACTTTACGTTAAAAACGAATCTGAGACACTTCAGATGATGTCTGAGTAGCCCCCAGGTTGGGAGATCACAATGAAACCATGATCTCAAGCCTCCGCCATGCAGCAGAATAATTCCTGTGTTCGATCGATCGAGAAATCTCGATCGATCGAAACAGAGATACAGTCGAGCGATCGAATTCAGTTCGATCGATCAAGGGATGAAGATATTCGATCGATCGAAAGCGCGTCGATCGATCGAACCTTCTGATTCTTGAGGACATTCTATGCAGTATTCCTAGACTTTCTGCTTTACTGATTTGTTATCAAATTGTCCCCAAACGCTCAGTTTGTCAAAACAGTCTGTAAACTTTAAGCCTTGAGGCATTTTTTCTTTAATATATTTTGCAAACCACCCTCAATGCTAACACCATTGTAGGTGAGAGTCTAAACTATTGTTTTAAACCGCTTTTGTGTATTTCAAACTTAATTGTGATGATATGGTCCCGGTCATGAAAGGACTATAGATTCTTTATCCTAAGAGAAATATGGAATACTGTAGAGAGTGTACTCCATTGAGCTTCAACGTAACTGCATGGTAGATGGCTAGGTCCACGTGGATTTGTGTAATCCCAACATTTCCTTTTAGTAAGAAAAACACGTTTTAAATCATTGCTTTAATTAACTAGTTGGTAATTAGTTTAATCTAGTTGTATTGTTTTACCTTTAGTAGTTGATCAGTTGTGGGACTTTGTGTTCTGCATTAGTTATAATATTGATTTTTATTTTCTTGTGTGAGATTAATCTAAGTAGTTAGTTTAACACCTTCCCTGTAGGATCGACCTGGACTTAACCAGAATACTACTTGCACGATCACCTGCACTTGGGTGTTGCACAAGAGCGCACAATTATTTAGTCGTGTCACCAGACTCATATTTCCAGAGTATGATTCTTATAAACTTTTTTTCAGAATATTGAACCAGCAAAAATTTTGTCTACAAAGTCACAGTTACAACTTTTTAGGATAGCAAAATCAGCAAGCAAATTGCTAAGACTATAACAATGTTTTTCCAAACAAAAATATGTGACATGTTATTACACCATCGTAAAGTATCACTTATATATCCATAAAGAAATAAGGCAAGAACATCAGTATATATCTCACCCAACATCGAACTAACTTCACCATTCCAGTATATATAGAATATGCCATGCTCTTAATATATGTCATCTAATTGATATTAGCATGTTTCTTTTAGGGACACATACCATGGAATAAAATCTTTTAGCATGACAACATACAATATTTAAAACACAATTTCTTATAGCATGTATTCCAATTTGCCTTTTTTTTATCACGAGAATCATACACTATTGAAATAATCAATATTTTATACCCACACTATTTCCATCATATTCTACCATATCTCAAAATTAACAAAATTAGATAACATACCTTCGCCGTGGAAGTAGTGTTTGCAAATAGAAATATGAGCCCTTACCGAATACAGTTGCATATTCCCAAATCACATTATTCTCCGTAGGTATCGTCTCAAATTATAATAGAATTAGCCTTTCAATTTGAATAATAGAATTAGCCTTTCAATTTTAAAATCTCACCAATAGATAAATACCACCGTCAAATTCATCATTGAATAAAACCAATAATAAGGTGACTGGGATGAGGTGCAAAACGCGCTCTTGAGACAATACGTGCCCTCTACGGGTAGTACCTGGTGCAGTAGGAAATCGCACGCCGTCTCTGGGATACAATAGCCTGGCCACCCTTGCCATGTGCCTATCAGGTCTGCACAACTCGATAAGGCAAGAAGCTTGCCCACTAGTGTCTTCTTTATCCAATACAATACTTATATAAAATGAATATAATAATATATTATGTGTATGAAGCTACTAAAAAAACAATAAGCAATCTATATTCTAAGTAGGGAAGATGAAACTCTATATCTATGTATGTAGCTACATATGTACTATATATTGCTAGTTTGTCCAAACATTCATCTGACCTATGAAAGGGACATTAACTCATTTATTAACCAAAAGATGATAACTGAAGCTTTAACATACACAAGATATAAACGTTGGATAACACCAGATCTACAGGTAGTACCTGGTGCAGTAGGAAATCGCATGCCGTCTCTGGGATATAATAGCCTGGCCACTCTTGCCATGTGCCTATCAGGTCTGCACAACTCGATAAGGCAAGAAGTTTGCCCACTAGTGCCTTCTTTATCCAATACAATACTTATATAAAATGAATATAAAAATATATTATGTGTATGAAGCTACTAAAAAAACAATAAGCAATCTATATTCTAAGTATGGAAGATGAAACTCTATATCTATGTATGTAGCTACCTATGTACTATATATTGCTAGTTTGTCCAAACATTCATCTGACCTATGAAAGGGACATTAACTCATTTCTTAACCAAAAGATGATAACTGAAGCTTTAACATACACAAGATATAAACGTTGGATAACACCCATTGAGTATTAAAATTACCAGTAAATGTTTTAATCCGTTGGGATATCGAACCTGCAGCAAATTGCAAAGTCACATGTTTAAAACATTAACTCTATATATTACTCGAACATAATATTTATTTATTTATTATTAAAAAAAAAAATCAACATTCCCCCACTTATTTTAATAAAAATAAAATAATCACATATTGGATAAATTGTTTGAGAATAATAAAAATATGGCCTTCATAAGAAATCCATCAGTAATAGAATCTCTGTCAATTCCTCTCTTGAATATAGAATCAATAAGAAGGTGACTGGGATGAGGTGCGAAACGCTCTATTGAGACAATATGCAGTACCCTCTATGGGCAATATCCGGTGCAGTAGGAAATAGCACGCCGTCTCTGAGATACAAC
Source organism: Hydrangea macrophylla (assembly GCA_033977485.1). Taxonomy (NCBI): domain Eukaryota; kingdom Viridiplantae; phylum Streptophyta; class Magnoliopsida; order Cornales; family Hydrangeaceae; genus Hydrangea; species Hydrangea macrophylla. Next base: position 76,337,369 of record CM066999.1, on the reverse strand, counting down.
AACCCGATCACCCTTATTGTGTGCATATCAAGTCTGCACAACTCGATAAGGCAAGAAACTTGCCCACTAGTACCTTCTTTATCAAATACAATATTTATATAAAATGAATATAATAATATATTATGTGTATGAAGCTAGTGAAAAACCAATAAGCAATCTATATTCTAAGAAGGGAAGATGAATGTGACGCCCCGCCCCGCCACGGTTCCCGGCGACGGGGTGTCAACCGGCGGAAGTACAACAATAACAATAATAACAGTAGGCTTTGACACCAATCGGTAACTCCCCGAGTCCAAGACTCCGAGGGTTACCTATATTGGACGTTCATCATTGGAAAACATTTATAAATCAGAAATCTGGTTTTCATTTGAAATATTCTTTTCTTGAAACAAAATGTTTTCAATATAAGCAGCGGAAAATCAGAGTTAAGCCATCCTTTTATTTAAAAGCGGGTGGACTAACATTTGTCCAGTTGAAGCATAACATGTTCTTTGAAACCAAATTTCATTACATTAATAAATGATAATCCCCACACACGGGGTCTTCAAACTATAGCGGAAGCATTGTCAAGTCTCGGGGCCTTGCCCTTATCTATATCACCTGAAAGAGAGGTTTAATAGTCCATAAGCCAAAAGGCTCGTATAGTCATATAACCGCACAATAACATCTGTTATATATCATGCATGAGTGTAATGAATGCCAATGTCAATGCATGAAAACCATTTTCATGCCTTTTCAAACACTCACCCTCAATCGTCATTATCATTACCTGGACCATGGGCTTCCCGTCCACGTAGGCCTAGCCTCAAACGTGCGGGACTTTGGGCCTTACGAATTACACGGAGGCCTAGCCTTTACCGTTACGGGGGTTTCTTGCAGCACATCCCGCAATTCGAGTTCCTAGTGGTACCCGTCTCACATGCCTACCCACAAATCCGGGATTTCTAACTTTTCAAAACAAAATCCCTCCTAGAGGGTTTTATGCATGGAAGCCTCTAAGGTCTTCCCTTTTTAAAACCTGGAAGCCTCTAAGGTCTTCCCTTTTCAAAAATTGAAAGCCTCTAAGGTCTTTCATCCCAAAATCATTTTCGTGTTCATGCTTATGCTTATGAAATGATATGACATATGCGAGCTCTAAGCATCCAGACATATTCAATATTTCATAAGACAGATTATCAAGGCATGCTATCAATTCAAATCAACACAATAGACATGCTGAAATTATCCAGGTAAACACATAAGGCATAGCAACTCAAGTAATCCACTTAAGGCATAGCAGCTCAAGTAATCCACTTAAGGCATAGCAGCTCAAGTAAACATGTAAATACACTATTAACATGTTATACAACTTTATTGAGGGTCATACGGAACTACCGTTCACCGAGGATAGACTGAATAATTAATCAGAATAGAAACCGAAACTGCTCAATCTGTTACAAATCTCAATGTATAATAATGCGCGTATATTAGTGAGGTACAACACCTCAAAGCATAAGTACAACTGCTATTAAAGTAAAGTACAACTCTTAAAGCATAGAGTACAAGGCCCCTTAGCTCATAACAGACTCAAGTATAACAAAACAGAAGTTTTTGCTAAACTGCCCGAGGTCGCGCGCGCGGGCCGCTCGCGCGGAGTGTGCTTAGAAGGGTCACGTGATTATTTAAAACAGTTTTCAGAAATAGCCTGGTCGCGCGCGCGGGCCGCTCCCGCGATCCCTCGCTCGCGCGGGCCGCTCGCGCGACCTCTCGCTCGCACGAGTCGCGCGCGCGAGATGTCACAGTTTCGTCTTCTTCTTTCTTTTCTTCCCCTGTTTTGAAATCCAACACTGGTTTTAACCCATTTTGAAAACGTAATAAAAAAAGTACTTCCAATATATGAATCTCTTCCCTTTTCCGCATAGATTTCAAATACGAAATCAATTTTTCAAGAAATTAAACGTAGCTCTCGATTTTATCAAAAATCCGAAAGACGACAAAACTTTAATTCACCCGTTCGTCGCAACCGTTGTGAATTAGCTTTTGAAATTTGAAATGGAGCCTCGTGGGATCGAGACCTTTCATTTGATATAAAGAAATCAAGATTCTGTGACTGTTTTTCTGTTCGCTATTTTTGGACCCTTAACGATATATATGAGATATATATATATATATCTAAATTAACAATTGAATAAACTGAAATTACAATTTACAAGTGTAAACTTACCCAATTCTATTATTACTGAGATATACAGAGATATCAATTGACAATCCAAACTATTGGATTAAAATTTACTAATTTCTCTCACTATGTATATATATATATATATGAAATTCTATATATATACATATCTATATCAGCAGCTCTAAAATAAACTGAAGCTAATACATGGAATTGATTTGAAGCTTACCCAAAAGTCGAATTTCAGAGAGTTATAAAGAATTCCAATACTAATTTGATACCCAAGCTTTGAATGAATTGATCTCTGGAATACATGTATCTAACTATATGACTATGTATGTGGGTATGTATACAATAATGTGTGTGTGTGGCCGAGTAAGAGAGAGACAGTGGGGAGTTGAGAGTTATGAGAATTGTCTGAGGGTGTAGTGTATATATAACTTTGACAATCTTGGTCCCCAAGATCAGTGAAGCATAAGCTTCCAACTTACAAATGTACACACTGGTACACGCACACACTGTGCACCAACATTCTTTGGCTCCAAGTTTCACATGAGGGTTCATCCTATGCTTTGAGCTCACACCACCACGCACCTTCACAGGTAATAATTGTACTGCTAAAATTTCCAAAACTGGTATTTAGTCGATTAGTAAAAATTACGGGGTATTACAATGAAACTGTTAATCTATGTATGTATTACATATGTACCATATGTTGCTAGTTAATCCAACATTCATCTGACCTATGAAAGAGACATTAGCTCATTTCTTAACCAAAAGATGATAACTGAAGTTTTAATATACACAAGATATAAACGTTGGCTAACACCCATTTGAGTATTAAAATTACCGGTAAATGTTTTAGTCCGTTGGGATATAGAAAATAAAAATGATTTATAATTATTGTGTAGAGATAATGTTTTAAACATTGTTTTGTGAGACTGTTCAAAGTTTTATAACTAAACGGACTAAGACAATGGATTATCTTTTACAATTATGTTTCAATACCCACTATATAAAATATTTAAAAGGTTTACAACTCTTGTCCGTCAGTTACAACTTAGTTTTTAAAGTTCCTATTCAATGTATTCATTGTCGAACAGTTAATAAGTTGATGGAGATGGGATGGTTTTATAATTAGAAATATACATTTTGATCCCTCAAATTCCAGTCAACATATAGTTAGTCACTTTGACTTTGTTAAAACTGAAATTCACCCTTAATTAATGAGATAAAATAGGAATTAGTCCTTTCAGCAGATTTCAACCATTTCGTTTGGACTATTGTACCTTTTTTAGTATATTTACATTGATTTAGTTTAGAATTTAATTAGAATATTTCTAATGTAACTGATGCCTTTTTATAGGAAATATAATTAAGTCATGATTTAGGAAATTATGGACTTTCCTTCAATTGGGATTAAGTGAATTGATCCACTTTCCTTTTCAAAAAAATTCAATTCTTTCTCTCTCATTATAATATATATATAGTGGTTGGCCATAATATAAGGCATCTCTTTCTCTGTCAATGTCGATCATTACAAAAATTGGATGACAAAATTGTTCACGACTCCACGTTCTCTCTCTCTCTCTCTCTCTCTCTCTCTCTCTCTCTCTCTCTCTCTCTCTATATATATATATATATCGTCTTCAAGCTTTGCCATTTGGGCAGTTTGTGATTGGGAGGTCATTCGGTAAAGTATTACTGTAACTTGGTTTGTGGAGGTGTTGGATTTGATCCTTTTGATCGGGAGTATCAGCTAGTGATTTTATGGTCTCTCAATGATAGGTTGCCATGTAAGGGGTTGATAATTGATTGTTATTTTTTGGTTTCTTGTGGGGGTATATACTTGTTTATGAAGGAGTCTTTTATCTTTCTTTTGGGGGCTGATCTTTGATAAACTGTTGTGGCTTCCCATGGCTCTGTTGTTTTGCTTTTCAACTTTATTGGGTCAGTCAAGTGAGTTGAGGTGAGAAATTTTGTTTATTTTTTTTAGTGAGAAATTTGTATATTTAATGGTCACTGACCATAATTTTGTTTGTTTAATTTGATGAGAAATTTGTATTATTAATGAGAAATATATGGTTTACTAATCATTATGAGAAATTTCTCACTTATGGTTAGTGTTGCATTTCAATGTGAGAAATTTCTCATTATAGTTAGAAGTGAGACTTTCTCACGATAATATACAGAATTTCGTACCATGTTATTTTGAAATTTCTCACTTATGTTATTTTAAAGTGAGAAATTTCTCACTTTTCATTCTATACTGTACAAATTTTTTTTTGTTAATTCTCTATTTCTTTCTGTATATATATATATATATAACACAAATTTGGGTTTTGATTTTCAAAACCCTGATTTATGGGAGTATTTCTCTCTCTCTATATATATATATATATATAAATATATAACAAATATGAGGTTTGAATTTCAAAACACTAATTTAAGGGAGTAGGGGTATTTTAGTCCTCAAAATAGGTGAGGGACTAATTTTTAAGTTGACTTATAAAATGGATCAATTTTTAGAAACAATTACAATAAAGGACTGAAATCTAAAGTTATAAACCCCAATGATTACTACACAAATTTAGACGAGAAGCTCTTATTTTGGTTCATGTTTCTCTCTCCACAAGATTTCTTTCTTCCATCGACTTTTCACATTATAAAAGTATTCTATATTATTTTTATCATTTTAATATGAGTCTTGTTTGGATAAAGAAGGCACTAGAGGGCAAGCTTCTTGTTTATCAGTTGTGCAAATTTGATAAGCTTACGGCAAGGGTGGCCGGGTTATTGTATCCCGCGGAGACGGCATGCCAGTTTTCCTACTGCACCGGATATTATTCGTAGAGAGTGCGTATCGTCTCAAGAGAGCGTTTCGCACCGCATCCCAGTCTCCTTCTTATTGGTACTATTCAATGGTAGAATTGACGGTGATATGTTCTACTATCGGTGGATTCTTTGAAGGCATTATTATTGTAATATTATTCTTCAACAATTTGAGGCAATACCTACGGAGAATAATGTGATAAGGGAATATGCAACCGTGTTCAATAAGAGCTCATATTTCTATTTGCAACTACTATTTCCATGGCAAGCGTATGTTGTCTAATTTTGTTAGCTTTGAGATATAGTAGAATGTGATGGAAATAGTGGGGTACAAAATTTTGATTATTTTAATGATTGATTATTCTCGTGATAAAAAAAATTAATAACTAATACGGAGTATTATTTTTGTAAAACACATTATAGTAATAATGTGGCTAGCCGTTAAAGCCACACTTTTGGCCACACTGTTTTGTTTTGATACTTGACTGTATTTGTTCACACGATGTCTTGATTGGCATTTGAAAGACATAAAGCTTAATGTATAAGTTTTGCACAATAAAGGTGCTGACTGGACTGGAGTCAGTTTACAATCCAATCGGTTATATAAATTGTTTCAAGGTTTTAAGAGATTTTTAATGTTAATCATTGGCTGAGAAGTGAGAACCAATAGACACAAAGTTTTAAAAAGTATATATGTATAACTTTTAAAGTGAGCTACGGTGATATGCAATGGATATGTATAATATGGGTTTATGTTCTTTTTAAGAGGTTGGCTTTCATTTTTCTATGTCCCTTGAAGACTCCTTTTTGTCCAGCAACCGTATAGACATTAAAAGCTTGTTTACAAGACCTATGCTCATTTGGCATGTTACAGAGATTTCAAAATCATACTTTAGAGAAATCCAATGGATATATGTGGTGCAAAGGGCAACTGGAAAAATAAATATTTTGAAATGATGTCTTAGTTTGGTGTACAATACTTTGGGAATCTCACTTTTGAGAAGTTCAACTACTTAAAAAAAAAATAGGTGTCCTATTTGTTTTCTAGGGAGGATTTTTGGAAGAAAAGAAAAACCTTGAGATATGATAAAGAAACTATGGTTTATTTAAAGCCAAGATCTAGAGAGAGATCATGAGATTTTCAAAAAGTGCTCTTTTTTAAGTTTTTGGGCAACGGTGGTCTTAAAATTGATTTCTATATTTTTAGAAAATATTGCCTCTAAATTTCGGAGATTAGCTTTAAAAATATTGAGCAGCATGTTGGCAATATTTTGTTACTGAATTGTGAGTTATGGATTTTTCCATAGTGGGGGCTCTAAAAATAATATTGAGTTGTTTTGGTATAATATTGAGTTATTTTGGTATAATTTTGGCTTTAAAAAAATTACTTGAAAATAAATATCCAATGCAAGAAGTTACTGATCCAAGTGGTGGAGTAAATTATTCTTGCAAAGTAAAATGATAAGAGTAAGGTAATTTAACGTGTGTTTGCCTTGGATAGTATCTGAGGTGCAAAAGTGTAATTGCCTTGAATATATTTCAAGATGATTATTTTGTGAATGCCTTGGACATCCTCCAAGATAAATAATTTGGGTTAGCCTTGATTTTAATCTAAGATGATTAAATTTGATAGTTTTGGATATTTCTATGAATACCTTGAATTTGTTTCAAGATAACATAAGAAGTACAAAATGAGAAATTCATGATCCCTTAGAATTAATTTCATTTATGACACCTTGGAATTTCCAAGATGATTATCTATTATTTGAATACCCTATTTAATGAGATAATAGTTGAAAAAAAAATATTGGTTATGGTTTATTAAACCAAAGGTTTTTCCGCTATACTCGAAAGATATAGTGATGAGTTTTGGAACACCTTACGAGGTGAATGGTTGTAGACCATTGGCTATGTGTTTATATTGGAAGGTTGAGCTATTTGTTGAGTGGCAATGAAAAAGTGGGTTAGTTTGCGATTTTCTATATGAAACTTTAATGTTCGAGAAAATTAATGTCACTTGTCTTGATCCATTGTGGTAGTACTTCAATGATCGGAATAGTGTAAAAAGTACTACAATGGAAAATCAAAGTCTATAAAGAGAAAATATAATATTGTGAGATAAGTGACAATTTGTGGAGAAATTCATTTTTAAAGCTTTAGCTAAAGTAAGGATTTGGATTGCATCGAGGGGGATAGGCTTTAAGCCCAAAGAAAGATAAATTGCTTATGAGGATACCCTTCCTAGGGACCAGAGATCCTGAGAACTAGGTTCAAAGGGAATAACGAATCATAGAGTAGTTTGATTGACATGCTTTAAATTGAGCACTAGCTCATTGGCTATCCCTATGGTATAAGTGCATGGGTCTCATGACAGATATAAGGTTGAGTTGTTTACAACTTTTAATGAGTTCTATAGCCATTATTAGTGGGATGTTAGAGTCATGAGAACATCTTTGATAGACTCACCTATTTGAGTGTGGAAGTGGAGTCGCTTCCTATAAGAATGGGGCTAATTCTCTAGAGAGCTCAAGAAGTCGAGATTAAGCACATAGTCGTTAACATGCTAGCTTAGAAGCTTGGAATAGAGTGCTGAAAAATTATGTGTGATGCAATGTCTTCGTTTCCCCAAAGCAGTCATAGTTCAAGACCTTGTCACTACTAACTCTGGAGCAAGAATTACAGAGCATTAAGTGGAGGTTCAAGCCATTGGCAACCTTATTATGCATGACTTTTTATCTTTACTTGATAAATAAGAAGCTTACTCACTAATGCCTTTCTTAACCCAAACAAGACTTATATGATGAAAGAATAAAATATTTTTGGTATAGATTTTACTGGATGAAAATCATACTGGGAGAGCAACCTCTAGAAAGACAAAAGATGAAATCTCACTTCTGGCCATAAATAGATACATGAGTATATACATATAGTTGGTCAAGAATGCATTGAGGAGTCTCCTGTAACTCCTTTGAACCAATAAAAGCCTTTGTAATAATAGGTGTTAAAAATACACAATGCATATATTAATCATTAGGAAGTAACTTCTTGAATTGTAAATGAAACCAGTAATCTTTTCATTTATCTACCATCAATACAGAGTAAGTGTCAAAATTGTGTGGCCATTAGTGTGCATGGCTTTAACGGCTAGCCACCAATGTGTTTCACTTTCAATAGGTGCATCACCCTTCCGTTTAACCTTTGAAGTCTGCGCATAGTCTGATCATACTCCTTAATCTCAACCAAAGTCATATCCAGTTCTTCAGGATTCACCTGGACCATAACGTGTAAAAATGCTGATTAGTGTATGGAATTTTCATTATATAAAATTTAAAAATTCACATAGTATCCAAGTACGAATTTTCAAGGTTGATTTTAATATCCCACTATGAAATTTCATAATGTTTACTGACTATGAAATTTCACATTATCTTCATGAATGTGAATTTTCCGAGTCTTTTTAATGTGGAATTTTTTTTTGAATGTTAATGGGATAGGTATGATAATAATGTTAGGTATACACACTTTTCTACACTCTTTTTGACACATTATGCCTTCAATGCATGTACTTTGTGTTATTTGAATTTTTCACACTTTTCTGTGTACCACTTACACAACACAGAGTACATACATTTAAAGCTAAGTGTCAAAAAGTATGTAGAAAAGTGTGTGCCTAGCATTACTCTAGGTATGAATGTGAAATTTCATATCTGTGACAAAAGGAACATTATTACAAGGAGAGTATTTTACATTTTCACATTGAAAGGGTGAATTGGCTAACCCTCTTTGGGTTTCAAGTTTATAATACCCCATCCAGTAGGATCTGGTTCAATCTAACAAGATCCCGCTTTATGAAACGCGGTATCTTATAGAGTGTCAGGAGACCACTTTTGATGATTGTTGGTTTTGCGATCATCGTATGCTCGCATATCCAATACTGTATCGAGGGAACTAAAATTAGTGAATAGGATAACTCAAATAATTACATTAAATTACATATTATGTACATCACCTGCAATGCAACTATGCACCATGTGACTTTTAATGGCTCATTGTTTGTCCATTTAATAGAAGTCATAAGTTCACTCAAGATTGCACTACACCAGTCATACTCACACATTGTTTCAATGTCCTCTACATATCTGATGAATCCCCATCTCACCCTACTTCCCACAGTGGCAAACAACATCGACCCACAAGTGTACAAACATAAAATCTGTACAACATCCATCATATCCTCTCCCACTGACAGTACTCAACAATGTTGTTCTGATCATCAGGACTTTGAGATTACTAATACTGGGAAATCTTCGTTTAATGAACGGGGAACAAGGATCAAAATTTTGTTTCGGTTTATTGTTTCGGTCTACCCAGAAACGGAAACGTTTCGGAAACGTTTCAGAAACAAGTGGAAACAGTGGAAAAAATTGGAAACATTGAGAAACATGGGGAAGCATAATTTCAAACTTAACTATATGCGTGTATAAAGCTAATAATTGATTAATTGAACATTTGAGAGGTCTATATATGTAGTGCTGCATTAAAAAGGTGTAGTTCAAATTGAAAATACATGAGGATTAAGTCGCCAATCTACTGTCAAACACTTCATAGAATGCACAAAACACTTCATAAAATGCAAAAGATACATATAAGTACATAGTAAGCTAATAAGCCATCTCTAAAATAAAATGGTTGTTCATATGACAAGTACACAACCACATGATTATCTCGATGGAAACAAGTATGTTTCGTTGGAAGCAAATGAAACAATGCGGAATCATAGGTTTGTTTCGATGGAAACAATTATGTTTCGATGGAAACAAAAGAAACAAAGTCGTTTCGATGGAATGCATGGAATTTCGAGATTCCATGGCTGTTTCGTTTCCATGACCTAGGAAATGGAAACGTTTCGGCCGTTTCGATGGAAACAGAAGAAAATTTTGATCCATGACGGGGAGTTATCTTTAGCAGGACAATTCCTCGGGGCATATCATGTAACAACCTGTATTTTCATTTAATTATTAAATGTGATTTTCATAATTTTTATCGGTATTACTTGCTTTATTTTATTAAGAATTTTTACTTGGGGTCAAACCATAATTTCCACAAATATAAAAAACTCTTTCTATAGATTTGAACTGTATCCATACTTTTTAAACAACTGGGAATTTAATTCCTACGTGAACATAACTTTCTGTATTTTTATTTCAACCGGATAATACCAGTTTTTATTTTAATCTGCGACTATATCGCGTTTTGGGTGTGAGAGTACGTGAGCTCAACCGCACCGTGTAAACTCTATGGTTTACTTGGAGCCCAAATCTATCAGTGTATATATATATTCTCACAGTCTCACAATTCTCTCTACGAACTCACTGCTTCTCTCAAATTTCTCTCAACTCTCTCTTGATCTCTCTCAAAACTATCACACACACACACACACACACACACACACACACACACACACACACACACAGATTGTATACATATATATATATATACATACATAGTTATACATGTATATCAAGACAAGAAAGAGAACGAGGAAGAAATCTAAGCGACGGATTATTTCGGCGAAATTCTCGACCTCTAAATTCTGTCAAATTAGCCTCAGTGAGTATTATAAACTCACTCTCAATGTTTATATATGTATATTTTACTATATATACAGGTGTATATATATATACAAGAAATCACCATAGAAGCTTTGAAAATTGGAGTTTTCGAAAAGTTAACCAAAATTGATTCCGTGAATTGGGAATGAAAGATCTTAGTCCCAATAAGCTACGGTTCGAATACTACGGCTTAATTCATCCGTATTGTGACATATCTTTGATTTAAAGTTTTGTCACCTCTAGGTTTTACATGAATTCCAAGAGCTATGATTGAAATTAGTTAAAATCGATCACGTATTTGTAATCCTTTCGGAAAAACGAAGAAATCCATTTATTACATGTCCTGGTTGAAGCAGAATTCATAAATGGGTAAAAACTAGCTTTTAATTTCGAAACTGTGGAAGAAGATGAAGTTTCAATCAATTGGAAACATATCCAATCAATTTCCATGTCATCCAATCGATTGACATATCATCCAATTGATTGACACTTTTGCCAATCGATTGACATGTTTCAGCACTGACGACTTTTACTAAAAGGGTCATAACTTCCTCTAGAAAACTTGAAAACACGCATTGTTCGAAGAGTTGGAAACTAGACTCAAAGACCTTTCACTTGATATGTAATTCATCCATAAAAATTATAACTCATTTTTAAGGGCATTGCTTCAAAGTGAACCTGCTTGTGTACTAGTAGCTGTAAAAGCGAATTAAAGTAGTTTTTGATGAATTCACCGGTTGTTTCATATAAGATTTTATTTCTTCTCGTATATCCATGGTTATCGTTTTCAGAACTTTATATTTCTGTATTAAGTCACATGTAATTCATGTGGAGTTAGTTGTACATGCATGGTGAGGGTGGTCAGTGTGGAAAAGAGTATGTGGTTGAGATTGTGTGGACACTCCCTGGTAATTGTGTACCAAAGTGTGACGTGTTGAGATTGCGGCAAGAGTGTCTTTGAAATGCGACGGTGGAAAAACTAGACATTCCCTGGCGCCCATGGTAGCGCTAAAGTGTGTGACACCGAAATTGAACATTCCCTGGCACCCATGGAAGTGCTAAAGTGTGGCCTACGGACATTCCCTGGTACCTAAGTCTGGATACTGCGTGAGGTTTCCTCTGGTATTTGCGAGGCAGATTAGGTACTAAAGTGTTAGGCATTGGACACTCCCTGGTACCTCGTACTAAAGTGTGAGGCAAACTGGACATTCCCTGGCACCCCTGTGCTAAAGTGTGGCTATCAGAGTATTTCAAAGATACTAGAGTGAGAGAGTTTTGTATTTGTGTTGTCAAGAGAATAGAGTCGGTAAGATGAGAATGGTGGTATTGGTCTCATGCACGGTCACGTGTTTTATGAACCAAAGTTTATAATGCGATTCTTTCTGTTTTATCAATTGAATTCATTGCGATGATTAACCCGTTGATTAATGAAATTGAAAAATGGAAAATAGTAAATGAGTATGTTTTACATTTGAGCAGATGTTTTTAATACTCACCAGCTTCTCGAAGTTGACGACGTTGATGCGTCCTGGACATTCGTGTCTAGGCTTTTCAGGTTATAATCAGGAGGGACCATATGACTATGCTAATTGAGAAAGGCTGATTTTGAAGAGAAACTGTTTATCATTATCTTTGTTTTAAGTCATGAACTAGTTTTGTAATAAGGATGACTGTAATAGATGTTAGATATTATTTTGTTTCAAGGTGGTTTGTGCCTTTAGGTGATCCTGTGCTGTAATATTTATTAAGTTAGACAATTTTTGTAAACCTTGATTGCTCTACTCTGATTTATGGTTTTATGGTGTTCGACGTTTGGGACGGATTCGATCCTTCAAACTGTCGCGACCTACGGGTCCATAAAGGAAATTAAACGCTTTCCATATTTATGCTACGTCGGGGCGTGATAGGATTTAGTGGTATCAGAGCCAGGTTATCTAGTTTATCCAGGCTCGGTTATTCATGCCACAGATTAGTGACATAGGTTAACTTTGAGTTTTACTAAGTTGTACAATCAAGTTAAGTCGAGTTTGCCTTACCAAATTTAGGTTTATAAAATAACCAGGTTCCAGTTTTTAGTTGATTAGCACCGATTGTCCTTAGTACAAAACTAAAAATCCAGGTTGGTTTCATCGTAGAGACGATTGTACATTTTTTGTCACATCGATAAGAATGTTAGCAGTCACCAAATATCCTTGGACTTATCCATGTAGAAATTAGCCAAGTTGGTTATGACATGACATATGAATTCTATATAGACAGATAATAGTCGAGTTTCTGGGAAGTTAAGGTAAGCCATAGCCCGCCTGGATAGCTTAGATACTGACGAACTTCCTGAGTCAAATCTCAAAATAGTCAGCATAGCCTACGGCCCAGAGTTTGGAAGGAGAATAAGAATACGATCCCTTTTGCTATTAGACAGCCCTAGTTCGAATACGTGTTAGGTGTATTATGTATACTTGAGTTGTATTATGTATACTTTAATAGTATACTTATGTGATAGTACGAGTATATTATATATGATATTAACCCGTTAGGCTCGACGTATGTGTAGGATCATAGATGACCAAGTCGTCTCAGGCAATCGAGAACCAATCAGGCGGACAATACCAACTGTTATCCCCAGAAGCCGATCCCACTAGCTTGGTCGGGTCATTTATTCTGAGCTTATGGGAGATGGGTGATAGAGTCATCGTGGGTCAGTTAGGAGATCATCTATACGAGAGTTTTCTTGCGAATCATCTGAGCTACAGCAGGGCAAAAGGAAGTTCCAAGAGATGGTGACTCCAGTTGAGAACAAGGGTACAAGCAGACCAAGCAGCCTCTGTGCTAATTGCAACCTACTAGGTCACATTTGGTATGATTGTAGTGAAACTCAATGGATGAAACATACCAGTCTGCGACACCTTCGTAAGAAAAGGTGTACACCAAAAGCGAAGAAGAAGAAATGGAAAATCAAACCTCAAGTTTGTTTTAACTGCCAGATGCCTGGGCATTTTGTCAAAAGATATGCTTTACCCAAGAGGATAACACAATGCTTTAACTGTGGCACCCATGGTCATTTAGCTCGAGACTGCAAGAAAACTAAGCGCATCGCTCATCAGAATATAGTATGTTATAACTGTGGTAAACCCGGTCACATCTGCAAGTATTGCACTGCTCCTAGGCGAGTAACTACGGTCAGCAAGGACAGGCCCGCCTGAATGCTGTTATCCCCGAGACTGCTAGGTATGAAGAAATAGTGTATGAAGAAGGTACTTATGAGGAGGGACCGCCGAAGCAACAAATAGTGAAAGGTACTCTAACCTTGTTTAACTCTCATGTTAAAGCTTTATTTGACACTGGTGCTATGCATTCCTTTATATTTGTTAAGATTGTTCAGAAATTGGGTATAGTACCGCAACGTTTAGATGAAGCTTTGAGTGTTGTCTCACCCCTAGGGACCACCGTCAAGTTAGTACACGTACGTAAGGAGTGTCTTCTACGGTTAGGAGACCGTGAACGTATGGCGAGATTGGTGGTTCTATCGATGAAGGAGTTTGATGTAATCCTAGGAATGGATTGGCTCAAAAAGAATGACGCGAGGTTGGATTGTGGAAGGAAGTGGATCATATTTGCAGACAATGGGAATCAACCCTTTGATTTCCAATAGAACCCTTCGGGAGATATGTTCCTCACAAGATGTTTAGCTAACATCGAAGTCGTCAGTATAGAGATGACAGCATCATCTATACCTGTTGTCAAGGACTTCGATGAAGTATTTCAAGACATTTCTGGTTTACCGCCTGAGAGAAGTATAGAGTTTTGTATTGAGCTTAAACCAGGCACCGCACCAATCACAAAGGTCCTCTACAAAATGGCCCCCGCCGAATTGTCAGAATTGAAAGAACAAGTTCAAGATTTGGAGAATCTGGGTTTTGTACGTCCAAGTACATCACCTTGGGGAGCACCAGTGTTATTCGTGAAGAAAAAGGATGGAACACTTCGGCTCTGTATCAACTATAAAGAATTAAAGCGAGTGACTATCAAGAATAAGTATCCCTAACCGAGGATCGATGATTTGTTTGATCAACTACAGAGAGCTAAAACATTCTCCAAGATAGACCTACGATCGGGATATCATTAGTTGAGGGTACGGAAGGAAGACATACCTAAGACTGCGTCCAGAACCCGATATGGTCATTATGAGTTTCTGGTAATGCCGTTTGGAATGACGAATGCCCCAGTAGTGTTTATGACTCTGATGAACAGAGTGTTCAAGCCTTATTTGGATCAGTTTGTCATCGTCTTCATAGATGATATATTGATCTATTCTAAGTCAGTAGAAGAACACGAGAAACATCTACAGATTACGATGTAGACGCTCAAGGATCACCAGTTGTATACCAAATTCAGTAAGTGTGAATTCTGGTTGCAAGAACTACAATTTTTGGGACACAAGGTGTCATCTTAAGGGATTGTTGTGGATTCATCCAAGACAGATGCTGTGTCAAATTCGGTTAGGCCGAGCAACCCTACGGAAGTTAGGAGTTTCCTTGGACTCACAGGCTATTATTGGAGATTTGTCAAGGGATTCTCTAAGATAGCCGCACCATTGACTGGATTAACCAAGAAAGCTCAGAAGTTTGAATGGGCAGAGAAGCATGAACGTGCCTTTCTAGAATTGAAAGAGAGACTCACCACTGTACCAGTACTAGCTATACCCAAGCCTGATGAAAAGTTCACTATCTTTAGTGACACGTCATATCAAGGATTGGGGTGTGTACTTATGCAAGATGGTAGAGTTATCGCTTATGGATCTAGACAGCTGAAGCCGAACGAATTAAACTACCCCACTCATGATTTGGAATTGGCGGCAGTAGTATTTGCACTCAAAATTTGGAGACATTATCTCTATGGTGAGAAGTTTGATTTGTGCTCCGATCACAAGAGTCTAAAATATTTGTTCACACAAAAAGAGTTGAACATGAAGCAACACCGATGGATGGAGTTGATTAAAGATTATGACTTCACGTTAGAATATCACCCTGGTAAAGCTAATGTGGTCGCTGATGCTTTGAGTCGACAAACTCGTGAGACAACCGCCTCTTTGATGGTGAGAGAATGGCGAGTATTGGAGACGTTGGCTGAGTTTGATGTGCAGGATAACAAGGAAGAAGAAGGGCAACTATTTGGATGTCTTATCCTACGGCCCATTCCTATTGACCGTATCATCGATGCTAAAAAATAAGATAAGAAGTTTAAGACATGGTTTATGAAGATGTCAAAAAAAGATCCAATAGAATGGAAAGTGGGAAGAGATGGAGGATACAGATGCAGAGACAGATTATGAGTACCAGACTATGAGGATCTAAGAAAGGATATTATGGAAGAAGCACATAAGTCCAGATTTACAGTTCACCCGGGAGGGACAAAAATGTATAAGGATTTGAAGAGAAATTTCTAGTGGGGAGGTATGAAGAAGGACATAGCCGAATTTGTATCTAAGTGTTTGACATGTCAACAAGTCAAAGCCGAACATCAGAGACTCTCAGGATTGTTGCAACCGCTACCTGTTCCCGGTTGGAAGTAGGAGCACATAACCATGGATTTTGTAGTGGGATTGCCTCGATCTTAGTATAATCATGATGCCATTTGGATAATTGTGGATCGACTGACAAAGTCGGCTCACTTCATTGCTTACAATATGACATACCCGGTAGAGAAGATGAGCTGGATGTACATACAACAAGTTGTGCGAGTTCACGATGCACCTGTGTCAATTGTGTTAGACCGCGATGCACGTTTTACATATGGATTTTGGGAAAGTCTACAAGAAGCTATGGGAACCTCGCTCAAGATGAGTACTACTTTTCGCCCTCAGACAGATGGGCAAACTAAGCGTGTTAATCAAATCATGGAAGACATGCTTTGGGCTTGTGTTATCAATTTTAAAGAGTCATGGGAGACACACTTGCCTTTGGTTGAATTTGCCTATAACAATAGTTATCACAGGAGTATTGGGAAGGCTCCGTTCAAAGCATTGTATGGACGACCATGTCGTTCTCTATTGTGTTGGGCAGAAGTCGGAGATATAGAGTTGTTGGGGCCAGATTTGGTTAGAGAAACCGACAAGAAGATTTCCCTGGTCAAGTAAAGGATGAGGACCGCTCAAAGTAGGTATAAGAGTTATGCTGATCGACGCCGGAAAGATTTGGAATTCAGTGTTGGAGACCACGTACTTCTTAAGGTTTCACCAACCCGAGGAGTAGTACGCTTCGGTCTCAAGAGAGGGAAGTTAGCTCCGCATTTTATCGGACCTTTCGAGATTTTGGATCGTGTTGGGAAAGTGGCTTATCGACTCGGGCTGCCACCAAATATGTCTGGGGTTCACAATGTATTCCATATGAGTATGTTGATAAAATACATACGAGACCCCTTGCACGTGGTTAGCTATGACGATATTGAGACGAGTCATAACGTTTCTTACAAAGTGAGGCCCGTGATAATTCTGGATCAAAGTGTCAAGAAGTTGAGGGATAAAGATATTCCGTTGGTGAAGGTTTAGTGGAATCACCAGGACAAGAATGAAGCCTCATGGGAAGTTGAAGCTGATAGGAGGAAGAAGTACCCCGAATTGTTTCATGACTAGTTAGTCTAGATTTCGGGGACAAAATCTTGTTTAAGGGAGGAAGTATGTAACAACCTGTATTTTTATTTAATTATTAAATATGATTTTCATAATTTTAATTGGTATTACTAGCTTTATTTTATTAAGAATTTTTACTTGGGGTCAAACCATAATTTCCACAAATATAGAAAACTCTTTCTATAGATTTGAAACTGTATCTATACTTTTTAAACAACTGGGAATTTAATTCCTACGTGAACATAACTTTCTGTATTTTTATTTCAACCGAATAATACTAGTTTTTATTTTAATCTACGACTATATCGTGTTTTGGGTGTGGGAGTATGTGAGCTCAGCCGCACCGTGTAAACTCTATGGTTTACTTGGAGCCCAAATCTATCAGTGTATATACATACTCTCACAGTCTCACAATTCTCTCTACGAACTCACTACTTCTCTCAAATTTCTCAACTCTCTCTTGATCTCTCTCAAAATTATCACACACACACACACAGATTGTATATATATATATATATATATATATCAAGACAAAAAGAGAACGAGGAAGAAATCTAAGCGACGGATTATTTCGGCGAAATTCTCGACCTCTAAATTCTGTCAAATTAGCCTCAGTGAGTATTATAAACTCACTCTCAATGTTTATATATATATTTCAGTATATATAGAGGTGTATATATGTATATACAAGAAATCACCATTGAAGCTTTGAAAATTGGAGTTTTAGAAAAGTTATCCAAAATCGATTCCGTGAATTGGGAATGAAAGATCTTAGTCCCAATAAGCTACGGTTCGAATACTACGGCTTAATTCATCCGTATCGCGACATATCATTGATTTAAAGTTTTGTCACCTCTCGGTTTTACATGAAATTCGAGAGCAACGATTGAAATTAGTTAAAACCGATCACGTATTTGTAATCCTTTCGGAAAAACGAAGAAATCCATATATTACATGTCCTGGTTGAAACAAAATTCAGAAATGGATAAAAACTAGCTTTAAATTTCAAAACTGTGGAAGAAGATGAAGTTTCAATCGATTGGAAACATATCCAATCGATTGCCATGCCATCTAATCGATTGACATGTCATCCAATCAAGTGATACTTTTGCCAATCGATTGACATGTTTCAACACTGACGATTTTTACTAAAACGGTCATAACTTCTTCTAGAAAACTCGAAAACGCACAACGTTCAAAGCATTCGAAACTAGACTCAAAGACCTTTCATTTGATATGTAATTCATCCATAAAAATTATAACTCATTTTTAAGGGCATTGCTTCAAAGTGAACCTGCTTGTGTACTAGTAGCTGTAAAAGCGAATTAAAGTAGTTTTTGATGAATTCATCGGTTGTTTCATATAAGATTTGATTTCTTCTCGTATATCCATGGTTATCGTTTCCAGTACTTTATATTTTTGTATTAAGTCACATGTCATTCATGTGGAGTCAGTTCCACATGCATGGTGAGTGGTGGTCAGTGTGGAAAAGAGTATGTGGTTGAGATTGTTTGGACACTCCCTGGTAATTGTGTACCAAAGTGTGACATGTTGAGATTGCGGCTAGAGTGTCTTTGAAATACGACGGTAGAAAAACTGGACATTCCCTAGCGCCCATGGTAGCGCTAAAGTGTGTGGCGTCGAAATTGGACATTCCCTGGCACCCATGGAAGTGCTAAAGTGTGGCCTATTGACATTCCCTGGTACCCGAGTCTGGATACTGCATGAGGTTTCCTCCGGTATTTGCGAGGCGGATTAGGTACTAAAGTGTGAGCATTGGACACTCCCTGGTACCCCGTACTAAAGTGTGAGGCAAACTGGACATTCTCTGGCACCCCTGTGCTAAAGTGTGGCTATCAGAGTATTTCAAAGATACTAGAGTGAGAGAGTTGTGTATTTGTGTTGTCGAGAGAAAAGAGTCGGTAAGATGAGAATGGTGGTATTGGTCTCATGCACGGTCACATGTTTTATGAACCAAAGTTTATAATGCGATTCTTACTATTTTATCAATTGAATTCATTGCAATGATTAACCCGTTGATTAATGAAATTGAAAAATGGAAAATAGTAAATGAGTATTTTTACATTCGAGCAGATGTTTTTAATACTCGCCAGCTTCTCGAAGCTGACGACGTTGATGCGTCCTGGACATTCGTGTCTAGACTTTTCAGGTTATAATCAAGAGGGACCATATGACTATGCTAATTGAGAAAGGCTGCTAATTGGAATATGTAAATCAAAAACCCCGAAATCATATGCATATTAAGTTCTTATGAACAATGGGAAATTTCAAGTACCTCAATCAAACACTTCATTCTATTCAATTTATAATTTCCCACAAGTGGGGAAATGACAAATGGATTTGGCACAATTTTCATACATTTTTTCTACACATCAAAACCCCTAAATCATATAGATATACAAATCCATATGAAATTTAACATCAAAAAACCCTAGTCTGAGTCAGTATATGGCTTCAAAATCAACTTCCATATATGTTCATGACCCCCATTCTTTACATGTTAATGAGGAATTTCAAGAAAAATCCTAAATTTCATAACCCAATAAAACGGTTTCGATGAAACCCCAATATGAGAATCCAAATTCAGCCCGAGCAAAACCCCAAAATCAAGTGAAAATTGTCATGGGATTCATAAATGGAATCAATACATCAAAAACCCAAAAATCATACACATATTTATGTTTGTATGAAATTTCAAAATGAAAAAACTCTTACATGAATAATTCTAGATACAGATCAAACCCTCATTTTTTTGCTACCCACCATACTCAATTTGAAATGTGGGCCAGAAAACACAATGTGTTCATCATCATCAAATTTTATATGTCAATGCGATTTTTCAAAGTACATTTTTTTTTTATGAAAATCCCAATTTCAAGAACCAAAATCGGCACAAGCAAAACCCCAAAAATTATCTTCTTCTGAAACTTATGGAAATCACAAAATCACTTACCTTTACTACCCATTATGATGTCGACGTCAGTGGAAGTGGAAGGATTCAATGGAGCTCGTCACCAAAGAACAATGAACTGCATGCGAACCTCGTCGCCGCTGCTGATCGTCTCCATATATGGAATCTGTATTTTAAATTTTCCAATGAATTCGATGAATGTGGAA
The DNA here is from genome assembly GCA_033977485.1 of Hydrangea macrophylla. Taxonomy (NCBI): domain Eukaryota; kingdom Viridiplantae; phylum Streptophyta; class Magnoliopsida; order Cornales; family Hydrangeaceae; genus Hydrangea; species Hydrangea macrophylla. The sequence continues at coordinate 76,317,004 of CM066999.1, read as the reverse complement.
TGATAAAGCTTGATTTTTATGTTTTAATTTTCAAAACCCTTGAATATTTTCTGTGATAGTGACCATTTGAGCCAGATTTTTGGGACCGGTCACAGACATCATCGCATGCAAAATTTAGCAACGTAATGGCGCCTATCTTGGATTTAAAGGCAAATTTGTATAAAGAAAATATGACGGACCTATGCTAAGAAGATTATTGGACTGCACTAATTGCTAAAAAAATCCCAATACGTTGGATTTTATACTAAAATAACCTTGAATAAATAACAAATGCATTCTCTACCTATGCCCCAACTTTTTTTTAGTCGTACAACTGGCATGGGATTCCTTCTTGATCTGTGTGTATAAATACACCATCAGACGACACAAATTTTACTTATCCTCCTCTTGTTTCGTGCTGTAGAATAGTGATTTTGCCTTTGATATTCTTGTTATAGGTTTATGAATAGCAAGCTAGTCTTCCAAATTAAGATTCTCACTTGTCCCTGACCTTTCTTTCTTGCGAATTAGGGTCTAATTTTTTTTTATTTTTTTTATTCTTTGTTCTGGTCAAAAGGGTCAACTTTTCAACATTTTGTACATGATGCATGCAGTGCAGAGCAAACAAAAGAGGTCTGTACATGAATACATGACCCAATTCGAGAGGCTATGTAACGACCCAAATCCCAAAAATGGGTGTTAGGGTGATTAAATAACTCAAAAGTCACTTTACAACATTTTTAGAACCAGTTTCTTTGAAAACTGTGAAACCAAGTCGACTGATCAGAGACCCAGTCAACTGCTTTGGAAATTGCAGAGAGTCTGGAATCTCAAAAAATCCAATTCGATCGACTGACCCATGTCCAGTCGACTGCATATTTAAAAGATGATGTCATTTTCCAGTCGACTGGCACCCATCCGGTCGATTGTACTTGAACTTCCACAAAGTCCAGTTTTGAAACTACATTTAGTCAACTATAATAGCATTCCCAGTCGACTGGTTTACAAATTCGATCAACTGGTTTATGAATACGTTCGATTGGATTATGAATCCAGTCGACTATATTAGTAGATAGTCGACTGCATTTGTCAGCAGAGAAATATGCACTAAGATGTACATACTTACACAACTATAATCCTAAGCGGATGATTTTGCAACATATAGAGATGGAGTAAAGGCTATAGAACACACTCTTAACCCAAGCATACTAAGATAAATAAAAAGTAAAAAAAATTTGAGAGGTCAAACAACAACAAGAAACATGCGATCTAGTAGGAGTAGAGTAACTTATGCCACGATTACATGCCAACGTGAATATAATAAGTCCTAACAGGTTTTAGGACTCAAATATGCAAGTTTAAGGATAAAGGAGATAACATGCATCCCATTTCTATCAAATATTCAAGTTTAGAGGAATGCGGACTAACAAGCATCCGATAAACAAACTACAACATGAATACATAACTTGGAACATCAACACATGTAATTCCTACAATTCGAACCTAAACATGAAGGCTTCAAATTGACTAAATTACACTAGGCAAGCTATGTATTACATTAGGACAAAAGTCCCCACACACGGGGTCTTTACTAGGCGTTATAACACGCCAATCATACTAGGCCTTGCCCATATTCATTTCACCTGAAAATGGTTTAAAATACAGTTCACGAGCAATGGTGCAACTTTCCTCTTCGTTTAAACTTCTAAAAAACTCTACACCTAAGCTACTGAGTGAGTTTGGGACTCACCAAATGAACAAGGGTGTGTTTGGGTGAGCTTTTGGATCTTCCCCTCCAATGGTACAACTTTCTCTCTCCTCTTTCTCTTTTCTGTCTAACAGCCCACACACACATGAAATATCATGTATACATAGAAAAGAAAAGGGGGCAAGTGTCATCTTCCCATGCAAACTTGGAGATCAAGTTCTGATCCCTTCCAATGGATTGATATGAGTCTAATCGATTAGGCACAGTGGGTCAGAGTTTAATCGATTGATAACGGATCAATCAATTGGGCTAAGGCGGTCATAGTTCAATCGATTGATATGGGTTCAATCGATTGGGAAGGACATCAAGTCAATCGATTGGATTAAGTCCAATCGGTGGGTAAAGCTTTACAGGAACAATTTAGGCAAACATACTTAATCTCATTTTATTAATATGCATTCGAAAATACATGGTATTACAGTTTTAATTGGATATATATAATTACAAGTTTAATCAATCGTAACTATGCAATGAAAATGCGTAAATGAATACGGCATACATTTGCATAGTCGAGTTGGCATGTATGTGAGGTGTCGAGATTGAGTCAGCATATGTGTTTTCGTGAGAGAGAAATGAAAAGGGGAAAGAGATGTTGGTTTGGCTTTAGAGGCTTCGATATCTGAATTGATCGGCTTTTATGAGCGGCGATACTATCTTGGTCAACAAGGGTTGACCAAGTGGCTTTTATGGGCGACGATAGTATATCAATCATGATAAATACAGGTTATTGTAACCTTGAATATCTTGATGGTTTTACCAATACCATATTGGTACGCTAATCCTATCAAGCGGCTTTTATGGGGCGACGATGTTCTAAATTAATGGCCTTGAACTGGAGGTTCTGGCGAACCGACTGAGTTGTGAGATTGTTTTAGAGGTAAAAGAATCGGTGAGTTGAGATGGTTGCATTGTACATGCACGGTTGCATATTTTTAATTCCATGGAAAACTGTATTGTAAACGACGGCTTGAATAAGTGATTAACCGTACGTTAAGGTGCTAAACCAATGACCATGACGGCGTTAAGTATGCTTTTATATACATTATATGTGCTTGTTTATTATATTCACTTGACTTTTATTAGCTGGCAATATTTATGCCCTGGACACCTAAACCTTGTCCAGACTTCTCAGGTAAGGAGTGCACGGAACAGTATGACTATGCCAGCTAGAGAGAAGAAATTATGTGGAGAAGCCATATATATGTTCTACTTTTAAACTGTAATAAGAGATTATATGTTTTAAATTTGAATAAGGCGGTTTATGCCCTAATATATTAAGAATGATGTCATAACTTTGGGTGAATGATATTTAAAATGAAATAACTATTAATTTTTATTCTTGCTGCGCTTTACTCTATTTTAGAATTACTATTAAGTACAAGATATTGGGATCCCCTCTCTGTCGTGGCCTACAGGTCCAAAAAGGAAATAAAAAAATTCATATTTTTGCTACATCGGGGTGTGACAATATTAAAACACCCCAAAATTATTGTGATACGTGCAACCCAAAATATATGAGCTTGCACGAATCATGAAAGGGCATTTGTTGGCACATAAATTTCAACTCAAGTTCAAGCCCAACCCAAAGGAAAGTATAAGGCCAGTTTATTCTAGTTGGCCAATCGAATTGGCCCAATAAGGATAACTAGCCCAACAAGAATCAACCTACAAAATTGGTTTCAAAACCCAAACAGTATTCATTATACCCCAAATATGACTCACGTATATATAACACATGTGAGATACAAAGTTTGAATTTCGGTTACAAAGATGATGCTAACAATTCAAATTTTGCAACGTCAGTAGGGATTACGAATGTCGTATCAATAATTCAAATTTTGAATAAGGTTGGTAACGTCAGTTGAGATCCTTAAAGAATTGCGAATCATCTTAAATAGAGATGATACAAACAAAGGAGATGTCATCTCAAGTCAAAGATAGCATATTAATAATTCGAATAAAGTTGGTAATGTCAGTTGAGATACGTAGCATCTCAAATAGAGATGATACAAACAAAAGACATGTCATCTCAAGCCAAAAAATGACATCATAATTCGAATTTCAAATCAGATCTGTAACATCAGTTGAGATCTTTGAAAAGATACATATCATCTCACATAAAGATGATACAAATAAAAGAGACATTAGTCATTGAAGGCATTTAAAGTCATGGTATATCAATATTCGAAACTTGAATAGATAAACTATCTATCGTTAGATTCTAAAAAGATATGGATCATCACTTTCAAATTTCAAAGAGATGTGATATCATCCAAGGTAGGCTCTGTAAATAGAGGACCCAGGGTTGAGAATTAAGATTCAGAAAAAACACAAGAAAATAATACAAGTTCGAATATGCAGAGTTAGAGCTACAGAAGAGTTAGAGAGAAAAACTGACAGAAGCTAAGAGAAAGGATTTCTAGAGAGAGAAACACCTCTTTAGAAGAATAAGAAGACAATACAATACTCCACAAGTATCAAGTGCAATGGAGTTGATCAGGTAAAGGGTTCCAAACCCTCTGGTAAAAAATGTATTTGAATCTATCGTATTCTGAATCTATGTAAAACGGGAAAAAACATGTTCATTCAATCAATAAAATTCCTTCTTTGCCATCTGTTGTTTTTTTTCATGTTTGTTTTATTTTGCTTTTCATTTCTCTTATCGTTAATCGGTGGTTGAACTAATTAACGATCTACCATTAGGCAGATCGGAGACAGGAATACCACAATCAAACAATCAACACTATCGTTCAATCGACGGTGGTTATTTGATAAACACAAATTTTTGAAAACCTACAAAACAAACACAATCTCAGTGGGGTAACAAGAATTTGTGTTAACAAATGTCACATTGGAAAAGAACATTGGGAAGTTGTCAAGAACTGGATAATCACTCTAATTTTTTAGAAATAATTTTGGCATATTTAGTCGTTTTTAATAGACTATGGAGCTACTCAAGATTCTTATTCACAAGAGTAATCTAACTAGCCTGAAGGTTTTTTTTTTTTTTTTTTTTTTTTTTTTTTTTATAGTGGAACGTCTACTTGGCCACGCGAGCCAACAACTTCTAGATGGTAAATCCAGAGATTATCCCAGATAAGATGCTGAGTTGCAACTATTCCTTTAGAAATCTCCTTCAACTAATCAAGTGATTCTGATCCATAGGAAACCACAAACAGGTTTTGAACTATGAACAGCTACGTTCAAGAGCAATTGTTGTCATCAACAAAGCCGAGAAATGCTATTAATGCGGGTATGTCCTTTCCAAGAGTAGTGTCCACAACTCAAATTAAGGACATGAAACAACCATTGGATAATTGCTCATACAATGCTTACACTTGGAACATAGTAAGTGCTTATTCAAGCCTCTACCAAAGAAACTTGAACATTTGAAAGAGAGACGGGGCACGGAAGCAAGAAAGGGTATGTTTTGCTAACAATGGCCCCGTTTGGCTACAGCTTGGTTAGTTTTCAGATTTCACAAGTGACTATGAAATTCCAAAAGCTAAAATCAAAATGTTTGGCAAACAAGAAGCTAAAATTAAAGTGTTTAGCAAACCCGAAGGTAAAGTTAAAGGTTTGCTTCAATTGCAAAAAATTGTGAATCAATCTAGAAATTGACAATTAGCCAGAAGCTACTTTCAACAGCATTGGGCCTGCAACAGTTTTTTTACCTTTGAACCGAAAAAGCAGAAGTAGCGCCAAACAGTTTCATAATGAAGATTCCCAGAAAGTAAAAATTATGTGTACTTCAATAACTCCCAGATGGTGGCACAAAATTGTCAATATAGCTGATAAAGCAAAGCAGATTAAACATCAGGTTATACACACAATATTGTCAAATCTGATTCTAATCAGAAATCCATGTTTTACATGCCACCATATGAATAAGCCTCACATTCAAAAATCAGTTCCTCTACTTTCTAAAGGACAAGTAAAATTTGATATATATACATAACTCATTATTGAGGATGAGTTTCTCAAGCTAAAAACTCCGATGATAGTTTAGTCATTAATTAGTTCTGCTAGTTTCCTCTGGCCTTCTCCAAGTCAGGCAGATCTGTAATGCACGAAGAAAGCAATCAGACAATTACAAGCTTACAATTTGTGCGTAAAAATAATGTCAATGGGTGATTACGGAACCAGTTATCAGAGAAACGTTTTGCTAATTAATAGAAGATAAAAACTACCAGCAAGGGAGACACAGAAACAAGTCATACTAATATCTATCACGTATCACATGGAAATGGTTAGATAAAAGGCAAACCCTATACACAAGGCTCCTCCCAAGACGAGATATGGGAATTGTTGTGCAGGTGGGCCAACCTCACGATCACCAACACACCAAAGATAATTCACACAAAATCAATAGCAAGAGCAAGATATATCAACACAAGAATAATCAACACAAGACAAGAAAACAGAGATTTCTACATGGTTCGGCCATTCATGCTTACATCCACACCAGGCTCCTCTTTTATTGATTCATCAATGATTACAAGCTACTCTTTGAAGACCTCACACACATATGAATGCGCTCATATTGCACTCAACTCATCTCAATCACTTGACCTGTCAAGAGCTCCTACACATGAGGGCACACCGATTACTCTCTCTCCTTCTATCTAAGGACTTCACCGGTTACTCCCCCCTACGCCAAGGATTCATCACGAAGAACACTTTCTCTATCCATGGCCGTAGCCATCTTCACCACCCAATTGGGCCGAAGTCCACTGGTGAGCTGAAGCTCCTCTCTTACTTGAGTTTTCTCTCAAGGACCTTGACTCTCTTCAAGATACTCTTCTTCTTCACCATAGCCTTCTATTTATATAGAATACCTACGAGTAGATTACCCACATGGTAAGTCTTCTCCCCCAAGAAACTTCCCTTGCAAGTAATCTCATAAAATTAGGAAACCTTTCACCATTGGAAACCCAATCACCTTTGGAAACTATCCCAATCTGTTCTCCTAATTAGATTAGGAAACCCAATCTAATTACCGTGTCCCTCGGGCGACGCTCCGAGCTGGCGAGATTCCAATCTCCAAATTCGCACAACCTCGCTCAAGCGACATTTCAGTATGAGTAATTTAAGCCAATTCTCAACAGGAAGTTTGAATGCTGCAGTCTTATCACGGCAAGCGGAGAGACCATGGTTCGATGCATCGTCTGTGACCAAGACATCTCTGCCGAGGCCACCCGTTATAAGTTTATTACGAGAGAACAATTTCTCATTTATATGATCATGTCATCGAGGGAAATTATGATAAAAACAAGGAAGATGGTTGTTAGATTCTGGTTGTCTAGCTTATTTTACAAATAATTAGTACTTTTGGATTGTTTTTTAAAATTTGTAACTATGCTCTTATATAATTCAGTCATGAACTTATTCAAAAAGTCGGTAGTAAAGAATTAAACAATATTATATGTGATTGATGGTGTATTTTTGCTTATTTATTTGATAGACGAATTTTATTTTCTTATTGTATTTTTCCTTTATATTTATGAAAAAAATTGATCTCAATTCTGAATCTCATTGGGTATTGTCAATATCATGAAGCGACACCATGACTGAGCCGTCTCAGAGCCTCCCCAGAGGGTCCGATACCACAACTCTGAACCATGGACAAAGCTATTTCCACATTTCAAACCCGTCACCTACTGGTCACACTGGAGCAACCGAGCAACATTACTATTGCAGTGAGACTCGCCTTCACATGTCACATAAGATTTTAAAACTTCTCACACCTCTTAGAGACTTCCATGCAAGATCTCTTAATTCAAATCTCTGTTCTGGATTACTTACAGGCGTAAACTTCTTAATCTTACACTTAGAAACTTCTTTGGAGGATTCATATTTTTTAAATATCTGTTATGAGTAACATTTCTACCCATCCTCATCAAATAGGAAACTTCGAGTTGCCGAGATCACACAAGATTTACAATCAATCTGGTGTTCGGAAAGGTGATTCTGTTAGCCTTCGATATGGTGTCCAGACTCCGAAAGGCAAGGGCAGGGCCAGGATTTTTTTAATGGGGGTAGCGGGACTGGATGGACGAGCATACAGTGGTGGGTGACTTGGGTCTACACAAAGGTTGGGGGGCAGTGCACCCGAGGGGATTGTGGCACTTTTTTTTTTTTTTTGGGTGTGTGTGCGTGTGTGTGTGTGTGTGTGTGTGTGGGGGGGGGGGGGGGGGGGGCGCGGTGTGTTGGCAGAGTGTGGGTCTACTTATACATAATACAGGTATAATTTGTTGTATATCACCTTTCTTTTATGATAAGAGTTGATTGCGTATTGTAATTTATAAAGTTTTACTGACTTTAAGACAATTTGGGTTAGGCTAAATTGAGACGTGATAAGAAAAGGTAATGGGACAAATATTTGAGGTGGGCTGGAATATATTGCAGCCAAATATTATACATATAATCTTTCCATTCAAAATTTGGGAGGCGCTGATTACACAAATTTTTTTGTTTTCTCCATTTCAAAATCCTAGTGCATAGATTGACAAGTACTTTATTCTAAAGGACTTGATATTCAAAATTCTACAATTACACAAAACTCAGTCCGCATGATGGGCATCATATCAAGAACAGCTAATCCAAAAGTCAGTCTGCTAAATAATGTCTTACATTAGGTGTAAATATCTTCCCTTTTGAAACTTGATAAACATTGTTGGGTCCATTCTCAAACAGCTTAAGCTTTGGAGTAGTTGGTGACTTAACATGTTATCATAGCCTTGTTTGTGGAAGTCTTGGATTTGACCCTCCATTCCAGATTTGATGTTTATGTGTCTTAGTTATGATGGAGTTTTGTTTGATTAGTTTGTTGCCTCTCCACGTGCGAGATGAGGACGCACATGAAGGAGGGTGTTGAAGCTTGATATACATTGTTACGCCCGTTCTCTAGCAGCTTAAAGCTTTAGAAGTAGTTTTTTACGTAACAATCGTCAAATATATGCGTATATAATTATTTAGAAAAATAGAATTATCATCTTAGAATGCGCCAAACCATATCAATAACTATAAAGAAATGATGGTGTTGAGTGTGAATATAGAAAGCCGTTATCTTTTGCTTCCTCGTTTTGACACTTGAATGAGATGAGTAAAATTGGAAAGATCGAATCTAGCGTCCACAACAATGTTTTATTCTGCAAAGAAAATCCTTTCTTGTATATAATTGGATAAATCATCATTATTTAAAGAAATTTTCTTAGACTTCAAACTTGTGATTCCCTCACTTTTTAACCCAAATTTTTACCATCTTGCTTAAAAATGGACTCTTAAAACAAACGCATTTTGAAACACTTTAATGTGACCTTTTTTTAAATTTAATCAGACAGTAATCTGACTGGGGACCTTTAAAGAACTCATAAAAAAAGGCATAACCATGTTTTATTCATGTTACTAATAATCACTAAATCATAGAATTTCCAATCTAGTTTTTAAGTGTAGAACTCACAGAGCATTCCTTCATCATCACTGCTCTCATCACCTTCACCGGTGTACTGCAAAAGAGAGAAAATTCAAGTGCTTAAATGGTAAGCGTCTCCACTAAGGCTCTCAATTTATACACATGAAATATAATGGAAATTCTTATTACCACCACATCATCATCAGAGGCAAGATCAGCTGCAAAACAGAAAAACCGTCCAAATCAAATCCAGTGAATTGCTTGCCTAAAAGGGCACTAAAATCCAGATGTTCAGCTCACATGATATTCTAGAATATAATTGCAAAGAAATGCTACATGATTGCAAAATAGGCCAGTATGAGATACCTATTACTGTTGGAATATGGAATAATGGCCAGCCAGTCGACCGGACCATGTGGAGGAGCTACCGGCAGAATGCTAGATCTGGTCGGTAGCATGGCCGGTCGACCGGGAAAGGCGGTTTCAGGCAGTTCCAGAATTCGAACTTACCAGATTTGATGAAGATAAGATTTCAGAGATCATCCCAAATCTTCCAGATTTGATAGAGATCATCCAAATTTTATGAGATGATTTAAATAGATTATATTGTAATCCTCTAGAGATGATCTTGTCTCTCATTCTCATCTTCTCTCTCATACTTACCCTATAAATAGGGTTAAAAGTCTTGCAATCAACAACCACTACATATTATTATCAGTGAGAATACAAGATGTAGCCCTTAGGGCTTTGAGGGTGTGGAGTAGGTCCATTAAACCGAACCATGTATAAAATTGTGTTCTCTTCTGTTTTTCTATTCTTATTTGTTTCTTTAATCACAAAATTCAACAATTACACAATTTCATGTACAAGTATTGCAGTATGTTCTGTTTGTTGGTTAACACTATATTACGAAATCATCGTTATTGTCATATTGAATCTACTGTAGGAGAAAAGATATAGAATAAAGTCAGTTTTCTCATCCAATGGGCAAGCAAGTTCCATGGGATTAGGAAAAAGTGAGAGGGGGGTGGGCGGGGGGGGCTCATTTCATGTAATACAAAGGTAGCATATACGTCATGGAATAGGGGGGGCAAAGAAAGACAAAAAACCTCTTATACTAATCCCAATGTGAATATCCTCAGAGAGTAAGATACTAAGATATAATGAGTAAAGTGAAGGCAATAAAGATGGTACAATAACCAATACCCTTCTCCATTTTTCTGCCAGAAATCCATGATGCAAGTGAGAGATCCAAGTCTTGAATACAATGCAACCCATTGTTGCAAGTAATTTATTTCATATGCATCGAGACATATAAGCTATAGCGTATATACGGTCCTTATTTACCTTTTTGCACTGCCCCCCCAAACCTTCAAAATAGTGGCGGATACAGAGACTTCGGCCATGCAAGGCAGTAACCAATGAACTAAGACCATAGGTACTTTCGGCATTCCATTACACATACAACACCAATTTGGAAAGAATTGACCCCTTTTCATAAAATTGCTCAAATCATAGCAGCAATCCATAGGAAAAAGTGAAAAACAATCTTTGGAAGGCACCTTGGCCTTCCAAACACCCTTTCAAATGAAACCTAAACTATAGCCTATGTTACCCGGACTCAGGTACGGGTGTCAGGTACAGACTCGGGTACGGTGTCGGGTTCATCCAGTTTTCAAAAAGTTTACACTATTTTGAAGGGTCATAGAGAGAAGTACCCTTATCCGAGTGTGGTGTCCGACACGGGTACTCCATGCATTATGAAGGGTCCAGGTGACATAGACTATACCCACCACAAAGGACTCTATAAAACAATTGCACTCGAAGGCTATGTTTGGTTTGCGGCTTTACAGAAGGAAAAGGAAAAGCAAAAAGAAGGGAGAGACAAGGAAAACAGTTTTATAGTGTTTTCATCCATGTGTAAGAAACATTAGCACAAAACCCAAAATACAATAGGAAGGGAAGTGAGTCACAAAGTTTAAAATCATTTTTTTTTTCACAATCTCTTTTTTCCTTCCTAATTGCCTCATTGTTTTTACCAAACAAAGAACAGTGTTTCCTCTATGTTCTATTTATTATACCTCACTAAATCCATCAACCAAAAACCTAAATGTCCCTGGCTTGTTAAGAATCCAACTCATGCACCTTTCTCCGCCTGCAGCAACAAACTCTCAGACAGCCTCAAAGAAAGCATCCACCAACGCTTATCCTAGTCTTGAACAACCATAAAGAATTGGGACTTCTAAACCACAATGCCCCTCAACAAATCAAAAATAGTCCACAACCGGTGCCTGTGTGTTGAAAGCAACTAAGAACATATCCAAAGCGTCACAACATGAAAAACATCATTACCCAAACTTTACCATCCAACAATCCACCACCCAAAAAAATAAAAAACTTCCTACAACCCTTTCTACGAGCATTCCATAAACTAATCACAAAGAAACAAGTAACTTTGAGGATGTCCACCCCCTTCTATACCTATTCAATTTAACTCGGTCAGAACATCTAATAGAATGACTTGTAATGACTCAATCAGTTGATCTCCACTCACTCTCTTCCCCTTCCACTACATAGCAAGCCCAAAGTAGGACAGTAATCTTAATGGTGATAACAACATAGGAAAATACAAAATGCCAATCTCAACGACAATGGAATCAAAACTTAGGATTAAATGCTATGAAGCACGGACACAGACACATCGACACGACAAAATCATAAAGAATTGCACGTCATCGACACTCCAAGAAAAGAGTCCGTGTCTCGGACACGATACGACACGCGATACGTTCCCTTCTTATAAGTGTCGATCCTTCCTAGATTAAATGTTATGGAACTAAAGTGCATTAGCAAATCCAAAGGAACATCCAAGAAAAATCATAAATGAATAAATCATCAGATTACATGGGTGAGGGTGGGTCCAAATTACATTTTTCAACGGAAAGCACTCCTCAAAAAGTCAGGCCGTTCAACCTGTAGACTTAGGGAATTGGTGTGTCTCCCACGTCTGAACACTGCTTTGGGTGTGCCGCACTATCTTTGGAAGGCTTATGAAGTCTGTATCCTTGTACAAAAGTTGTCGAAAAATTCAAAGTGGTTTATGAGTAATGCTCAAAAGAGTGCAACAAGGTAGTTCCCTAGACGAATGGAAAAGAACCTTCTGTAACGCCCCCATTTCGAAGTGTTGCTCTATGTCGATTGGAAAGCTCTTGAAAAGTATTTCCAAGTTATGAAAGGGAAATAAATTATGAGTCTTCCAAAAAAGTGTTGCCAACGGTCCAAAATATTGGGTTGAAGTGTGCACTATCTAGGCCTATTACGGTAATTTTTCTAAGGTCTAGTCGACAAGGTAAAAGCCTAAAAGGCAAGGACCTAGTGGGCATTCTTGAGGTTGCCTATAGTCATCCTAAGGGTTCTAAGGATCGTAAGGTCATAGCTTTGCCCAAAAAAAAAAAGGCACCCAGGCATGTCAGTCTGCAGTTCTGATCATACAAAGCCAACTCTTATTTTTTTCAATTGTAGGCTCTCAGACATTGGCCCGCAAGTCTGACAGCGGGCTAAGATGGGTATTTACACTGGCAACGTCCTAAAGACGTATAAAAGTAAGTAAAATCATGATAAGAACTAGCCGAGTCTTTTCTACCACCTAATATTTGAACAAAGATAACACTAATACACTAATACTAGTAAAAGTCCTTACAAGTTAACATTATTTGCAATTGAAGAGAACAAAATTAATTAAACCCACACGGGATCATAAGCAATTATCCATGTTGAAACTCAGCCCTAGACACAAAGCCTGTTGCACATTAAGTAGAGAAATCATTTGGGAAACACTCTGGACTAAAAAATAAAAATAGAAATTAGAAATTCAATCTTTCATAAATAAACGAGTATGTGAAGAATTACAAAATCGGATGTTGGAACGAGTAACATAAAAGACAATCATTTGGGCTACTCCCTAAAACATTGCACCATGCTTCGAGTATACCAAAACCAACACGCAAATATCACCCTTGTACAGACCAATCCAAAACATAAGTTTTCTGAAGTTAGTCCACTTCTTAAAATTTGAAACACATACAAAAACAAAAGGCGTAAAATATAAACACCAACAATAAGATGCTATATAATAAACTTACAACTGGTTGACTCTTCGTCCTCATCACACCACTTGTTCCAATCAACCTTAAGGTAAGGAGCAGGTTTTTCTTCAGACTTCAATATTCTTTTCCACCAACCCTTTTGCTCCTTCTGAATGGAGCAGAGAATGTTCCTCAACCCAACATTAATTTTACAGCCCTACAAAATCAGAAAAACCGCTCAAATTATTAGAAACAGATACTGCAGCATTCAACCAATAGAACCTACATGAATTGCTCAGAACACTAGAGACGCAATGTTCATGCTTTAAAACACTAAAACTACTGAAGAGAAAGGCTTAAATTCTCTAAAAAATTAAACACTTGATCATATGAATCAGCTACAAAGAAATTATAGCCATATTGCCCTTGTCCAAGAGAGAACCCAAATATAATCAAGGATCTAAGATCTCCACTAAACTTTACCCAAAGAGTAAAGATTGGGACACACCCAAAGACATAACTTTTGGGACACAACCCAAAAGATGTGTCTATATCTCTCCTGTGATGTCACTGGACCCCACAGTGACACAGGAGAAAGATAGACACATCTCTTGGGTTGTGTCCCAAAAGTTGTGTCGTTGGGTGTATCCCAAGTATTACCCGAGAGGGAATAAAGAACTGCCCATAGCTCTTCTCTATATGAGTATTGTTCGATATAATTCTCACAACCTAAGAAAACATAACCGAAACCTAGTACATGGCAGTCGAGCACAAATGATTCAGGAGTGTGAGTCAAAATGCTCCCAGGGATAACGATGAACAAGTGCAGTGGCTGATCATAGACTCATTAGACAAAATCCTTAATTTCCAAATAGTCGCTAAAGCAGTAGCCAGAAGAAGTGGTCCCACTTCCCCCTCTTAACCTCCAGTAATCAAGATTTGGAAACACAAATGTATCATTCATTCAACGTACTGCTTAGTTGAACAGATAATCATAACTTACTTTAGTCCCTGTTAAAAAATGTTTAAGAGAAATATAAAACATTCTTTCAACACCAACATACTTAAAGTTAAATATTATGGTTTTCCCAAACAAGAGAGAATTGGTTTTGTCAAAAACTTGGAAATCTTCACACAGTTTTAGTAAACAAATTTTAATATTTCATTCCGATTTCAAAAAGGAAGTCAATAGTGGGTAAAGCCAAACAGAAAACATCTCCAACATATCCTACTAATTCAATGTTTACAAGGCATATTGGCTGAATAAATGAACTTAAAAATACCGTTGCAATTTATTTTAACAGGGAGGTGATCTACAACGTGAGCATATGTTTATTTTAACGTGTAGAATGACAATTAGCCATCATATCAACAGCTAAATGAACAGAAAATTAGCAATATGTAAGACATTGAAGAAAGTATCATTTATTAATCATACAAAAATTAAATAGACAAATAATTCCTTCAAAGAAAATAAAAAGCTCACCTCAGGTAATATTTTTCCATAGAGTTCCAGACTGAAGTCAAATGGTTCGCCTTGCACACCCACCGCAGAGAAACTAAACAGTCCCTGAGGTTCACACTTTACTGAGATATCTTTTGCATCTGGTAAAGCTATGGTCAGGTAAACCTTATCGGACCGCTGAGCCCAAAGAACTTCCGGATGACGACTGTGCCATTGCATAAATCAAATTAAACAATCCAATCAATCCAATTCTAGTCATTTTGTAATAAATAACTCTTGTGAGCCATACAATATCTGAACTAGAAAACTATGACCATTGACCAGTCCTGCTAAACCTTTGATTTAATCTTTTCTTTTCTCTTTTAAAGAAAAGACAGTCTCATAATATAGCTTGGCCACAAAAATGTTATTAGATCCAAAAACAAATTTTTCTTCGGTTAAATTACTGTTATTATAAAAATTGATCATAACCAATGATTAATTGCTATAATATTAGGACAATCAAGAAGTTAAATGTTGCCACAATTTTGAACAAAAAAATAAATAAAAATTTGTAACCCAAGTCACTGTATAGTCTATACCATATAAGTATGAATCAATCCGTAAAATCAGAGCATATGGACTATGAAAAAACATCAGAAACACAAAAACAAATATGGTATATAACTGCTTGTTTGAAACCTTAAAGTAGCCTTACTTTAAACAAATGTAACAACCATCAGTACTAAGGACATGTACTGATTTCAATCGATACACAAAGCAAAACTAAAGCATCTGATTTCGATCATATGATTCAAATCAACAAAAAGAAAATCTAGAACTCCATTCAATTCTTCTTTTGTATGCACTCTTTCATCAAAATAGTAGAAAACACACACACAGACATACACACAGGGAAATTACAGCTGCAAGTAAAGCTAAGTGAAATTTGTTAATTTTAAACAAGAAATTGATGATATATTCGAATGTAAAGTTCTCAGAAGTCATGAAATCACTAAAATCAAAGAATTAGTAATACTGAGACTCACAGAGTGAAGAAAAAATTAGACGATATATGTTTTACCTCATTTTTCCAGGAAATTGGGAATTCGCGATGAGAGAGAGAGAGAGATAGTGTGTGTGTACTTGGACTATAACCCTCAAAACCCTACAAAGAAAACGATTGTTCAGGACCCCACTAGAATGTGACAGGTTTGAGTTGTGCTCATGTAGATTACAGTATTTTCAGAGGGGCAAAATTAAAACTTTTTATGCTTAGAGATGGTCAAAGCCGGAGTGGGGGTTCGAAAGGAGGTTCGAAATAAGTGAGTTGCAATGAAGGACAAATGTGGCTGGATAAATCATATTTAGAGTTGGAGTAAAGAATGAGACACACTCAAAGTGTATCTCTCTCCTCTCTCTCCTGTGAGAGGAGACAGATCTCTTGGCTTGTGTCATAAGTATTACTTTTAGGTCATATTTGGATGACTGGGAGGAGATTGAACAATTAATTATTTTTAATTGATAGTCTCGGGATTAATAATACCACATCTCTCATGGTATAAGGCTTCGTTTGTTTCGCAGGATGAATGGTGGGATAGAGGGGGATTGGACTAATAGTCCATTTTAATTGAATAGTCTAGCGTTTGGCGCGACCATTAGCCTCGGGACTAATCGTCCATTTTAAAAGAATAGTCCCCCATATGGGGGAATAAGTTATACCATGGGAGAGGTGGTATTATTAGTTTCGGGACTATCAATTAAAGGGGACTAATTGTCTTAAGTGTATAACTTAGTCTCCCATATGGGGAACTATTCTTTTAAAATGGACAATTAGTCCCGGGCAAAATGGTCGCGCCAAACGCCGGACTATTTAATTAAAATGGACTATTAGTCCAATCCCCCTCTATTCCACCCTTAGTCTTGCGAAACCAACGAGGCCTTAGAGTTTGATGTGGGTTTGAATTTTACCACTCACTTGCCTCATTGACTTACTTCGTGTGTGTATTATAGGGTCAGTGCACGTACCGAGAGTTTCCTACTCCGATAAAATGGTGTCGGTAATTCCGTCCGAAATAAAATTCGGAACCATAAGAGATAGATGGAGGGATTTAAAAATAAAAAATAAATAAAAATAAAAATTAGGAGAACTTCCGAACTTTTGTGATTCATACTACTAGTTTTGGTTGATGTGTCAATCAGAAAATGGTATTAATAGATACTAAGCAGTCCACTCACTAATGCCTAGGTACAGTAGCATTTGGATTGCCATCTTTTGTTGATGGGTATAAGATACAAAATTCATTGGCTTTAGTGCAAGTGGGAGGTTGTTAATAATATGCCCTAAAAGTCAATTGTTGGAAGAGTATTTTAGAAATATTATATTCATTAATAGTCTTATTAATTATCAAATGGCAAGTTTATTATTTATCATGATAATTATTGTTATTTAATCTTCATGATAAGTCCGTAGAATTAAAATTGAGAAGATACATACTTAAAAAGTGAAGAAATAAGACCTTATACTTCTCGGTAACTTTATTCTTAATTTGTTCTTAGTCGTAGGATTATTAAATTGGCATTTAATAATCTGGTTAGACTAACACGTGTCATGTTTATTTTATTCAATAAAATAAAATATGACTAGTCTTAAGTCATCAGTGTGAGGACACTACAACAGACATGTGGGTGCTTGTTAGAGAACAAGTTCACTGAATGTGATCGACTGTTAAGAACATCAAAATAGAGTTTTGCTTATCTATCAAATGATTGTTCTTAGTTACAGTAGTACAAGTGATCCTTAGACCTAAGACATTATGGTTGCCTTATGTGTAAGTTGTCACACTTTAACAGTGCGTGGTGTTTATGTGAAAATATTCATGTACTGTTGGGTGTCATGAGTTGCACACAGAGGTATATAAATGTACAACAAGGAATCTATTGCTCTCAAGTAATTGGAGAATATCCAAGTCTTCTTCTAGTTCGTGATTTGCTCGTGTGGATACACTTGGAGATCGGACACTTGGACGATTTAAGTGAACCTTGGTTGAAAAGAATAATCCTCTGCTTCGTACGGTAATGAATAAACCAGACCTCAGGCTTATACTATGTGGTAGAGGAGAGTGAATCGACCATAAAGGCATTGGTCTCATAGATTTTTATGGAGAGAGGAGGAAGATATGAGGTCTGGAAGTTTCGCCGACGAGTTTGCGCACCTCTGGCGGCGTCTCGTTATACCGGACATGGTGGGGAAGATTTGGGATTCGGGTTATAAGAGTTGGGTACGGTTCGGGCCTAGGTGAGTATAGAAATGGGTAAGGGTTCAGTCTTGGGTCGGATTTAAATAACCCATGGGCATTTTAAGTTGAGCGACGTCATTTTGATGTCGGGGCGGGTCTGGTTGTGTGAGGAAATAGATTCGGGTTTGGTTAATGTTCGAATCGATTTTAGGTATTCGGGTTGGGTCTAATTGAGAGTATATCTGGGTTCGGGTATGGTAATGGTTCGGATTAGGTTATGTTAAATGGGTTGGGTTAGTTTGTGAGCCTATTAGGGTAACCCGTATATGTTGGGTCGGGTCTGGGTTCGACCCGATGGGTCTTGAGTCTTGGTTTCTTCTGTGAGAGTAAACGGGTAACCCGTTTAGCCTCGAGTTGACCCGCCGGGTATTATTATTATTATTATTATTATTATTATTATTTAGTTATTAATAAGTTTGCGTGGTTTTTAATAAATTAAATAGTTTTAAATGTATTATTAATACTTCATGAGTTATGGAATATTATGTCACAGCCCGGTCCCATAATAGCGGAACTGAAACCCGTGGCACGCCACCAAGGCCAATTCAATTCATTAACATTCCCAAAAAAAATTAGTTTAAGAACACGCAGCGAAAAATAAACAAATAGATCTCTTTTAAGGTAAGGTTCACTTGAAAACACATTGGGCTATGAGTTTGTAAAAACCCATATAAATTTAAATAAGTAAAGTTTTCCCATTTAAACACTTGAGAGAAAAGATCCATTTTTGAAAACCCCAATCCAATCCACTGATCAGAGATGTGGTCGATTGGAAATGCAAACTACAGAGAGCTCAAAAACTTGGCAGCCCATCCAGTCGACTACTTTCTATATTCAGTCGACTGAGGTGTCAAATTTCTAGTCGACAAGTACTGTCCGGTCGACTGAAATCCAGTCCAAGCAGAAGATCTGATTATGAAACACAAACTAGTCGACTGTTTCGACACTTCTAGACGACTAAATTGTAGTCCAGTAGAACCTAATATTTTGGAACACAAACCAATCGACTGTGTCGGGGGACCCAATCAACTGCTTTTCACAAATTTGATGCAATGTCTCGTTCACAAAAGATCCCAGTCGACTGGATTCATAAACCAATCGACTGTTTCTCTCCAGATTGCAGAGCATTCTACAGAAACAAGTCTCAAGGCTATTCCTACCCATTCTGGGACAAACTAAACACATCACGCCCAAATCCAAAGTGGTTCTATTGTATAACAACATACCCAAAACATAATTACAAGATGTTATCCAATTATATTACGAGTTTCGTACGAAAACAAATTAAACAATCCTTTCTATCACAAAACTATGAGATAGACATGATAAGTCGCCTTCTAAGTGAACTCTCGACATCCCATGATCACTTCTCCGATTCCTCAACGACATTCACACCTGCAATGGTTATTTAAATAACCACACATATTTTGATTCCTTTAAACTAACATGTAGTGAAGAAAACAACAATGCACATCAATGATAAACATGCCCGCATTCACATCTCCACACTTCATACTAGTCTCCGAAGTCTCACGTACGGTCCACACTCCAAGTTCGCAACTCCTCGCCAATAAGTCCACGCGATAAGGTAAGATCCACGTTTCTTTTCTTCAAACGTACGACCTTATGCCTATAACGACTCCACAATAATGACTTGGTACCACGTGCTCCTTTGACTTAAATAGCAACTAAACATGCTCAAAACACATTTCACCGTGCTTTCGACATAATCAAAATATTTCACCGTGCGATTGGGCCTACTTATCAATATAATCGCCCAATATGAACTACACAATATATATCTATGAATTTAAAACATGCTTTCGTACAAAACATGAATACATGGCAAGAAATCATCCCAAAACACATAGTTGAATCACTCACCTCCGATTAGTACTCATAAATCCCTTTCAAAGGAAAACCCAAGCACAAGGAACGTGTAGAAGTTCGTTTAATATAATTCCTATTGATCAAAAGCTCGATTAACAACTTTCTATGAAAATTCCCAAAAATGAGTTCTTGGAAAACTATTCCAAACAAGACCTAGTGGATATTAAAACGATGGCCTTACCTTAAGGAGTTCGAATATCCGATAAAATGTTTTGATCAAAGTACGGATCGCCGAAAATGAGCGTCTCAAGCTCGAAGATCAAATCTATTTTATATTTATCTATCTATCTATCTATCTATCTATCTATCTATCTATCTATCTCTCTCTCTCTCTCTCTCTCTCTCTCTCTCTCTCTCTCTCTCTCTCTCTCTCTTCTCTCTCCTCCTTTTAGAAGCCAAATTAGGTTGTTTAACTTGAAATATCTCACACTTTGTATTTATAGCCAATACTTGTCCAAATACCATTTAGCTCCCCTTTCGATTTAGCACCCCTAGTAGGAAATATCTAGCTTTACTAGTTTTTCACTAAGTTCCGTTCGGTTGCTAAAACGTGGTTCCACATGATTTTATGAAATCACTAATTAGCCAACCAATTATGTAGCGTGTTAATTCGTCCTCACAAGGATGCTAAAATTAACGACATAAATATATATTCTAAACTAGATAATAATACAGATAGTGAAATACACAGGTAAACATTTATTTTCAGATAAACATTTAGGGTATTCCACAATGGCTGTGTCAATCTCGGAGAGACGTCACAACATCAAAACATCTATTTCACACCTTCTCAGAGGGTTCTCTTACACAGACACCCAAATCAACTCGTGAGTCATAACTCACTCACACATATGCCACAAATGCACATCATATTATCATGCATGACAAATGTAATAAAATACGATAAACACGCACACGGGTGTTATAATTCTCTCCCCTTAAAAGAAGTTTGTCCCCAAACTTGTACCTCATGCATCGAATATGTGCGGATACTGAGTACGCATCTCATCCTTTATTTCCCATGTCATCTCCTCCGTCATTTGGCTAAGCCATACAATTTCACCTTCGATATCACCTTATTTCATAAGACTTGATCCTTCTGATCCAAGATCTGTACTGAATACATATCATTAGTTAAATCACCTTGAATTTCATGCGACGTTGGAGTCATCACTTGATCTCTATCTTCCGCCAAACGTTTCCGTAGTAATGATACATGGAACACGTTATGTACTTCAGCATACTCACTTGGCAAGTCCAACAAATATGCCATGGGTCCAACTCTCCCAATGATTTCAAAAGGTCCTACAAACCTCGGATTAAGTTTTTCGTATCTCCCAAATCTAGTAATCCCCTTTGAAGATGACACCTTCAAGTAAACCAAATCTCCCACATAAAATTCCAACGGTCACCTATGCTGGTCGGCATATCTCTTATACCTACTATGAGTTATCAGTAACCGTTGTCGAATTACCTTTATCTTGTTTGTCGTCTCTTGCACAATTTTCAGCACTTCAATCATTATTTCTCCAACTTCCGTCCAACTAATCGGTGAATGATATACGCGACCATACAAAGCTTCATAAGGAGCCATTCCAATACTTGACTGAAAGTTGTTTTTATATGCAAACTCAACTAACGGTAAGTGGTTTTCCCAATCACCCTGAAAATCGAGTACACATAGATAGAGCATGTCTTCCAAAATTTGGATTACCCTTTCCGATTGACCATCGGTCTGAGTAGTGGTGCAAGAAAAAACCAAATAACCAAACCGACCAGTCGAGACTGACCGATTTGACTGGTTTTGGTCGGCTTCTCATATAAACAGTTGGCCTGCTATTTTGAATTCGTAGAAAATCGATTTATCGGTTTGGTGGATAAATTTCCCTTTAATTTTGACTGTACCGACTGATAGCTTATAATGTGTGTTTTGTTTTATAGTTTTATATACGATACTCAATTTAGTTTTTAGTTTTCAAAAGCAATCCTAATTTCCAAGAACATATGTCTGCCTTTTTATACTTGTATAATATTTACTATGTCTGCTTTTTTTAACTTGTATATTATATTATATTATAGACATACTAAAGATTACTTTAGATTACCAAGATCTCTCCACATTTAAGTTATTTATATTTTAGTACATACTAAAGCTATTTCACTTTCCAAGAACTGATAAGTCAGAATTCAGATTGCTAAATGAAATGACCTTCTCCATCTCCATCTCCATCTCCATCTTCAAGACACTCTCTTAGATCTGAGCTCCAAGTGACTGCAATGCTTCACCTTCGTCTCCGATTAGCCTTCGGCGATTACTCAACTACCGAGCAACAAATATCTTTTCTGGATTTCTACCTAAGGTGCCTGGATCTCTCTCTCTCTCTCTCTCTCTCTCTCTCTCTCTCTCTATCTTTTCTGGAGATTTGCTGGCTCAAAACAAGGGCTTTAAATGTTGTGTACTTTGTTTTTATGGCTTTGTTTTTGTGATGTTGTTGCCACTCCCAACTTTTTTTTTTCAATTGAAGCTATCCTCAAACCATTTATGAGGATTTTGATTTGGGACCCTTACCCTCACATGTTCTTTTCTTTCTTCAATGAATCTCTGTCTTCATCTCTGTTTTCTTCTTGCTTGCCGGTAAAAACTAAAGCCGACCAAAAACTGACAGTCCATTACCAGTCGGTAGTTGCGATTCATCATTATGCTTCAGTCGACTGTGGTGTTCAACTTTGGAAAACTGAAGCATTCGATTGGGTGGACAAATCTGGTCAAAAATTGACCAACACCGACTGATTACAACCCTAGGTCTGAGGGTGAAAAGCGGTACTGAAATGCAATTTGGTACCCATTGCTTCTTACAAGGCCCTCCAAAACTTTGATGTAAAACTACCATCTCTATCCGAAATAATAGAAAATGGTATACCATGTAGTCTCACAATCTCGCAGATATACAACTTAGCTAAAGTCTTCGGCTTAGTTGTTCGAAGCGGTAGAAAGTGCGACGACTCCATCAAACGGTCAACGATCACCCAAATAATAGTATTCGATCTCTTAGACCTCGGAAACCCACAAACAAAGTCTATTGTACTGTGTTCCCATTTCTACTCGACTACCGGTAACGATTGTAACAATCCTAAAGGTACTTGGCGTTCAGCCTTTACTTATTGACAACTCGTACATCGTGAAACGTAGCATGCTATTTCTCTCTTCATTCCCAACCACCAATAAACATGTCTCAAATCTCTATACATCTTGGCGCTCCCCGGATGAACGGTGTACTTCGTATTGTGTGCTTACTCTAGGATGTTCTGTTTCAATTCTTTTTCATTAGGTACACAAATTTTACCCCTCAATCTCAAAACATCATTTTCAAAAGTGAATCCCGGTTGTTTGCCCATCGGAATCTCATCACAAATCTTCTTCAAAGCCATGTCTTGAAGTTGTTTCTTCGTGATATCGTGAATCAAGAGTGGTTGTGCCACGATCGTCGACATCAAGCCACTTTTGATTCTCGGAATCACTTCAAGTTCCAAATTCTCTATATCTTGAATCAATTCTCTCTAAAAAGTTAAATCCAATGCTATATTGGTTGTTGCCTTACGACTAAGAGCATCGGTGACTACATTCGCCTTGCTCGGATGATAGTGAATCGGCAGATCATAGTCTTTCACCAACTCTAACCACCTTCTCTGCCTCATGTTCAAATCTCCTTGGGTAAACAAGTACTTCAAACTCTTATAATCCGTACATATCTCATATTTCTCCCCATATAGGTAATGACGCCAAATCTTCAATGCAAAAAAATTATAGTGGCCAACTCTAGATCATGTGTCCGATAGTTCTTCTCGTGGAGTTTAAGTTATCGTGAAGCATATGCAATGACCTTATCACGTTGCATAAGAACACAACCTTAACCTCAATATGAAGCATCACTGTAAATGATAAACCCCTCAGTCCCCGTCAGAACAGCTAAGTTTGGTGCCTTCACTAGTCGACTCTTTAATTCTTGAAAACTTTCTTCACATTTCGGACTCCATACAAAAGCAACATATTTCCTCATCAACTGTGTCATTGGCATTGCAATACGTGAAAAATCTTTACAAACTTTCGATAATAACTAGCTAATCCCAAAAAACTTCAAATCTCTATCACATTCGTCAGTCTTAACTAATTGGTAATGTCTTCAATCTTCTGAGAATCTACAGAAATTCCTTTCGCTAATACTATATGTCCAAGGAAAGCAATCTCCGTCAACCAAAACTCACACTTCTTTAATTTTTTGAACAATCTCTTCTCACATAATTAGTGTAAAGCTAATCATAAATGACGTTCGCAGTCTTCAACACTCTTGGAATAGATTAGAATGCCATCTATGAATACAACAACAAACTCATCTAAATAATCCTTGAAAACACGATTCAACGAGTCCATGAAGGCTGCAGGCACGTTAGTCACTCCAAACGGCATTACCAAAAATTCAAAGTGACCATATCGAGTTTTGAAAGCTGTCTTCTCAACATCTTCTTCTTTGACTTTCAACTGGTGATAACCGGATCTCAAGTTAATCTTTGCAACTGATCAAACAAGTCATCTATTCACAGTAATGGATATTTGTTCTTGACGGTCAACTTATTCAACTCTCAATAGTTGATGCACATACGCATTGTCCCATCCTTCTTCTTCATAAACAAGACTGGAGCTCCCCAAAGTGAAATACTAGGTTGGATAAAACCCTTCTTAACTAGCTCCTGTAACTAAACTTTTAATTCTTTCAATTCTACTGGTGTCATTCAATACGGTGCTTTGGATACCAGTTGTGACCCTAGTACTACTTCTATCGTGAACTCAAGCTCTCTTTCAATTAATACATTGAGTAACTCATTGGGAAAAACATCAGAAAATTCTTGAACTACCGAAATATCTTCTATTAGTGGTCCAAGAACTCGTGTATCAACAATCAAACATAAGAAACCTGAATAACCTTTCTTCAACATCTTACTCGCTTGAATCGTCGATATCAAGTATGGCGGTATGGTTACACCACTACCCTAAAAAGTAAACTCTTCTTGACCTTGTTGATGGAAACTAACCCATTTCTGTTCACAATCGATCTTAACTTGATTAACGGATAACCATCTATACCCAAGATAACATCAAAGTAATTCATTCTCAATAGAATTAAATCGACACTCAAGACCTTATCACCTATCTTGATCTCATACACCTTGAATACCAAAAAAGTTACTAACAGCTCACTAGTAGGCAATGATACACACAAATTATATCCTAATGATTTAGACTTAACAGTTAAATGCTTAATAAAATCACGTGACACAAATGAATGCGTTACACTAGAATCCATGAGTATACGTGCAGAGTATGAACAAATAGGAAGAATACCTAATATGACCGTATCATCCATTTTCCCGAGCCTGAGATAGAAATATCGTCTCTGTTGTTTCTTAACTCCCTTCCCCTTATCTACTCGTTGCCCTGCCTTTGACCCGTTCGACATACTCATTGCCCCGGTACGCATCCCCAATTGTCTCCTACTCGGACAATTTTTCGCTATATGTCCCGGTTGGGCACACTCAAAACACTTCCCTCTCATCTCTAGGTTGTAGCTCTTGGTGTTCGAGGTTGTATTATGTATAGTCACATTCATATTCTGAGGACAATTTCAGGATATGTGCCTAGTTATTTGGAAAGGTAACATGTACTTAATAGATAGCAAGTCCCCTTATGTTGCATATTACATGTTGGGCACAATGGTCTTGACTCTCCGGTGAACGTACTCCTTCCTTGGCTACTCACATGGGATCCCGATCCTTGCGTGAACGGTTTCTTGGCATTCCCTTTCCCCTTGCTCCTATTGTCATTGGCTCTCTTCCCTTATTTTCCTTGTCGATATCTTTCAACATTTTTCTTGACAATACGGGTAGCTTCCTCAACTAGAGAAACATTCGGGTGTTGCGAAGTGTCAACACGTCTACAAATATTCTCCCTAAGCCCTTCCTTAAACTTGCGAGCTTTATCCTCATCAGTTAGAACTATAGATTTCCTGAAGCGTAGCAAAGCATTATAACGTGAGACATACTCACCACGGTCATATATCCCTGGACTAGATTCACAAACTATTAACATTTATTAGTATGAGCTAATCGCGAAAAGAAATGCTTATTGAATTCATCTTTAAATGCCTCCCATGTAATTGGTTTCCCTTGTTTCATCACATTGTTCCACCAATCCAATGCTTTTTCCATCAATGTATCGGATGCACAAAGAATTTTTTCCTCGTCAGTGTATATCACTATATGGAAATATCTCTCTATGTCCATCATCCAATGGTCGGCTAAGTCTATATCAGTATGCCCATAGTACAACGTCGATTTTTTCTTGTGGAACTATTTTATGATTGTGCGTTGAGGTTGCAATACTGGTGGTGCATTGATATATCGTACATGTAACACCTACTCCCGCAATTACTCATTAATCATTATTTAGCATGCATTAGCATAATTAATTGGTGTTTACTAACACATGTTTAAGTGAGTTTTAACTCACTAGTTGATTATGGGTGTCCAGTTTGGGAACCCAATGTTGGCCAATGTGGCAGTCCCAAATTGGGACATGAGTTGAGAAAGTTCCATTGTGATGGTACAAAGTTGTGGAATCACCCTTATGTGCTTAAATGTTTATTAAGGCATATGTGAAATATTTATATGTTGTTTAGAATATATTGTTTATTGTTAGGGACCAATTATGTGGTCATTTGGAATACCTTAGTGAGGACGAAATGAACACGTTAAATAATTAGTAGGCTAATTAACAACTTCATATAATTATGTGGGACCACTTACGGGACCCACGTGAAACATAGACAAACACCTATTTAAGTTTGGGATAATTTTAAAGAGTTCTAACTAGCAGGGTATAATTGCAAAACTTATAAAATATGGGGGAGGCTATAATAAAAACCCAAAGCTTGGATCACATGCCATGGGACATGTGTCCCATGACTCACCCAAGGTAGTCATCATCTTTAACAAACTATGAATTGGATTTATAGAGAATTGACAGAAAATTCTCGACGACGAAAATTCAACGATGTTCTTGACGACGATTGACGGCGCGTTCGACATCCAATTTCAATTCCGAGACCAGATTCGAACTCGTAGAGGTGAGTTCTACATTTTGGTATTGATTTTATTGAGTATAATTGTCATATTTCTCATGACCAGTGGTAATTTGTAGTTGGTTGAATTCATGTAGGATTTTAACCCAGAGTAGATTTGGGCTTCAATTTTACAACTAGGGACGAATTGTAAAGAGGTGAGTGGTTTCAATCTTGTTTTTGGATGAGATAAATGGTTATGTTCATTTGGATGTTAATCACATGCCTATATAGTTTAATTATCCATGTTTAGCTATAATTTTGTGAAAAGCATGGTGATGTGTTTATGTAAGCATGTTTAGTTGCCTATTTAGGTCAAAGGAAAGCTTGTATGAATCCACCATGAGATTGTTCCGTGATGATGACCACTTGTTGCCGACAACAACATTAGACTGCATGTGTGTGGTGTGGGTCATTGGCTTGTGTCGTGGACTATTGGGGGTGTCGCGGACTTGTGGGTAGTGGCGAAAGAAATACTTGCTTATCCGGAGATCATTTTTATATGTTGAATTGAATATAAACATTGATATGTCATCCGTGTGCTTGATTGATATCTCTCACTAAGCATATAGCTTATATATTATAGTGGTTATTGAATAACCATTGTGGGTGAGCACGACGGCGAGAATCCAGGGAGGTGATTTGGGGTTCGTCGTGGCAAGGAAGCTTGTGTATATTGTAGTTCCATATGTTATAGTTGTTTTATTCAAAACTTATAATTTCGGTGTAATCCGGGTATGTATGGATTAAGTTGGGAGCATGTTAAACTTAGTTAGTTATGTTGGGTTCTTGTTTTGTCGCTCCAAGACGTATGTATGTGTTGTAATCGGAGTTTAATATCTTGTGGAAACCTTTCAAACTCTTATTTTTATGAGTTGGGTATGTTAGTTGTTTATGTGGGTAAAGACTCATGTATTTTGTTTGATTTTGTGAGAATTGGGGGTGTTTGAATATTGTAGCAATTGTAGATCTTGTTTAATGTTTAAAAACCATGTTAACATAACTTGGGAATAGTTTAAAATGGTTTTAGAATGGTTTTGAAATATTTTTGGAAAGTTTCATGAAGTTTAGTTTGGTTTTGGTAATGTTTGGAATCTGCAGAACAAGAGAAATTGCTGTCAAATTGAGTGCTGCAGGATTCGAATTGATCCGGGTCTTGAGCGAATCGATCCGGCACTTCTGGAGGGCCAAAAATGGGGTTTTGTCAAAATCAGATCGATCCGTTTTGGGACGGATTGATCTGCAGGTCATTTCACTGCACTGTCAACTTTTACGGAAACGGACATAACTCTCTCTAGAAAACTCATTTTTGCATACCGTTTTTTGTAAAAAAAACCTATATTTTGGTATAAAATTTTCTATACCTTATTAATTACCATTTTTCCCTTGAGCATGATTTATCTAACATCATGGTGTAAATGTACTTGTTTTTTCTCCTTTTTATTTGTAAATTGTTGTTTGAAGGCCTTGGTGGCGTGCCACGTGTCTTGGATTCACATATGTGGATCTGGGGCATGACATTTAGTGGTATTAGAGCAATTGGCTTAGAAACTTTAGGACAAGAGATGACGACTTGAGAGTAACGCGTAGATATTGAGCATGTAGATGCATCACATGTATGAATATGGTTATTGATGCTATGTTATGATAGTTTAATCATTTATATCATGTGATACATGGCATAGCATGCATAGTATTTATGCATATTTGATTGGCAGGCAAGAATTTGAGTAAAATGGATCAAAACCGAGAACTTGATACAAGAATGGATTGGTTGGTGGACTTGGTAACTAATTTTGTGGGTGTCGTTGGTGATCGAGTGCCATCGGTAGATGTAAGGCATGCGAATCCGAATCCTGAACCAAGGGTGGACCGTATTACTATTGAGCAATTTTATAAGAGAAAACCGACTATATTCGATAGGGGTCCGAATCCGATGACAACTATTCATTGGGTATCGGATATGGAACAAATATTCCGTGCTATAGAATTTACCGAGGAGCAAAAGATTACATTTTCCACTGATACTCTGAAAGAAGGTGCTCAGAATTGGTGGATGGGTTTACTTTATCAAGGTAGGCCGACCACTTGGGATAAGTTTATGGAAGAGTTTTACAAATGATATTTTTTTCGAGCGGCTAAGGTACAAAAACGTCGGGAATTCATGAATCTTCAACAAGGAGATATGATAGTGAATGAATACATCTCCAAGTACAGTGAATTGCTTCGATTTGCAAAAGATACAGTGATAACCGAGGAAGACAAAGCTCAAAAGTTTGAGGAAGGGTTGAGGGATAACATCCAATATAGGGTGGATACTCATGAATTTGGAACTGTTGCTCAAGTCCAGAATGCAGCTCTCATAGCCGAACGAGATATTAACAAGTACAAGCAGGGCCAACAAGGAAAACGGCAAGGTGAAGATAAAGGGAAGGGGCAAGGGTACTTCAAGAAACCATTTTCACGAGGGCCTAGGTCAGGTTCAGGTAGTCAAGGTGGAAGTTCATTTTCTGAAGGGGCTCGACCGTTGTATCCTATGTACAACCGACGACATGGGGGAGTTTGTTATTTGTTAAGTACGTGCAACATTTGTAAGCAAGTGGGGCACATATCCAAGAATTGTCCGTAAGCCAGAACACGACCGCCTAGCTCTGTGAGCTCAATTCTGGATATGAGGGGTAAATGCTTTGATTATGGGCAACCAGGACATTTTTCCAAGGATTACCCAAAGAAGCAACAACAAGGGACGAGTTCTATGGCATCTAGCGGGGCAAGATCGAGACCACCCACTGATAAAGGGAAAGGTGTGGAGCAGAGGCAAGGGAAGTCTTTTCAACTTGTACCAGGGAATGTGTCAGCTACAGACTCTGTGGTGTCAGGTATACTTCATATATGTTCACATCCAGCACACATTTTGATAGATTCAGGGTCAACACACTCATTTATCTCGCACGAATTTGTTAAACATTTAAATAGCATGTCAGAACCCTTAGGGTATGATTTAACTATATCATTGCCACTAAGTAAACCGTTAGTGACCTCTTCAGTGTTCAAAGCATGTAAAATCAGAGTAGGTGATAGAGTATTGACTGTTGACTTAATTCTGTTAACCGTTAACTACTTTGATGTAATCTTGGGCATGGATTGGTTGTCTACAAATCAGGCTACAATTAATTATGAACAGAAAAGGGTTAATATTCAATTACTGGGACAAAAAGAGTTTATTTTCCCAGGGGTTGGGGTAACAGCGCCACCGTATATGATATCAGCCATTCAGGCTGGAAAGTTATTAAAAAAGGGTTGTCGAGGATTTCTATGTATTATAATTGATACACGTGTCACGGGGACTCGAGTTGAGGATATTTCAATAGTACGGGAGTTTTCAGATGTATTTCTGAGGATCTACCAGACGTATTGATCGAATGGGAGATTGAGTTTACTAGTGAGGTAGCACCTAGATCATAACCGGTATCAAGGACACCATACAGAATGGCACCCGTAGAGCTAAAAGAGTTAAAGACCCAGTTACAAGAGTTGCTCAACAAGGGGTTTATACGACCTAGTGTTTCTCCGTAGGGGGGCACCGGTTTTATTTGTCAAGAATAAAGACGGAACCATGCGAATGTGTATTGATTATCGGGAGCTGAACAAGTTAACTATTAAAAATAAGTACCCGATACCTAGGATCGATGATTAGTTCGATCAGCTTCAAGGAGCTCAAGTTTTCTTGAAGATCGACTTGAGATTGGGCTACCATCAACTGAAAGTTAAGGAAGAAAATGTGGAGAAGACAACATTTAGGACTCGATACGGACATTGTAAGTTTATGGTCATGCCATTCGGAGTTACCAATGCGCCCGCAGCTTTTATGGATTTGATGAACCGGGTATTCAAGGAATACTTAGATGAATTTGTCATTGTCTTTATTGACGATATTTTGGTTTTAGTCTAAAAGTATTGAAGATCACGAAAAGCACTTACGACTGGTATTGCAACGGCTTCGCGAGAAGAAGTTATTTGGTAAATTGAAGAAATGTGAGTTCTGGCTTACTGAGATAGCATTTTTGGGTCATGTAATTTCTAAAGTAGGTGTTTCAATGGATTTGCAGAAAATTAAAGCAATAACCAATTGGAATCCACCGAAGAATGTATCAAAAGTTTGAAGTTTCTTGGGATTAGCTGGGTATTATCGAAGATTTGTGGAAAATTTATCATGAATCGTGATGCCTATAACTCAGCTAATGAGAAAAGATGTTCCTTTTGTTTGGAGTTTTGAATGTGAGAAAAGTTTCAAGGAGTTGAAGGCTAGACTTATGACAGCACCGATATTGATGATTCCGTCGGGGACTGAAGGGTTTGTTGTATTCAGTGATGCTTCACATCGAGGTTTAGGATGTGTTCTAATGCAGAATGGCAAAGTAATTGCATATGCTTCACGATAACTAAGACCACACGAAACCAACTACCCAACACATGACCTGGAATTAGCGACAGTAATCTTTGCCTTAAAGATTTAGAGGCATTATCTATATGGGGAACGGTGTAAAATTTATATAGATCACAAGAGCTTAAAGTATATATTCACTCAGAGGGATTTGAATATGAGACAGAGACGGTGGTTGGAGTTGATGAAAGATTATGATTTGTCGATTCAATATCATCCGGGGAAGGCCAATGTGGTGGCCAATGCATTGAGCTAAAAGTCAATCGGTAACTTAGTTTATGTTTTGACTTCTCAAGAGAAGCTGATTCGTGAAATGGAGCTATTGAAACTTGAGGTAATTTCAAAAACCGACGGAGCTTTAATGGCGGCTATTATAGCACAACCGACACTTGTGGATGAGATTGGAATAAAACAACTTCAAGATCCAAATTTGAGGAAGATTTATGACGGAATACCTGAAGGAAAACAACCAGATTTCACTTGTGTAGATGGTGTATTGAAATACAGGAATCGAATTTGTGTACCCGGTGTTAAGGGGATTAAAGAGACGATTCTAGAAGAGGCGCATAATACCAAATATTCTATCCATCTGGGGAGTACCAAAATGTTTCGTGACCTACGAGAGAATTATTGGTGGTTTGGAATGAAGCGAGAAATAGCCGAACATGTGGCAAAATGTATGGTATGTCAATGCGTAAAAGTAGAAGATCAAAAATCGGCAGGGTTGTTGCAACCATTGCCAGTACCAGAATGGAAATAGGAGAACATCATGATGGATTTTGTAGCAGGTTTACCAAAATCCAGAAGATCAAATGATAGTATTTGGGTAATTGTTGACCAATTAACCAAGTCTGCACATTTCCTAGTGATTAAGACGAATGATCCAATGAAGTTGGCGGAGTTATATGTTCAAGAAATTGTAAGGCTTCATGGCGTTCCAGTGTCTATTATCTCTGATAGAGATAGTAGATTTACATCAAGGTTTTGGAAGGGTTTACGAGAGGCTATGGGCACAAAGTTGAATTTTAGCACAGCTTTCCATCCGCAGACCAACGGACAATCAGAGCGGGTAATTCAGATATTAGAAGATATGCTTAGATTATGTGTTCTTGATTTTAAAGGTGATTGGGAGCAACACTTGCCGTTATCGGAATTTACTTATAATAATAGTTTTCAATCCAACATTGGAATGACACCTTTTGACGCTTTATATGGGCGTAGATGTCGTTCGCCGATCTATTGGATTGAGGTAGGAGAGCGGAAACTATTGGGATCTGGATAGTTCAGCAGACCACCGAGAAAGTTAAGTTGATACAGCAACGGTTACAGACAGCTCAAAGCTGTTACAAGAGCTACGCGGATTTGAAAAGGAGACAAATAGAGTTTAAAGTTGGTGATTATGTGTTTCTGAAGGTGTCACCGACTAAGGGAATTGTGAGGTTTGGAAAATGTGGAAAACTGAATCCCAGGTATGTTGGACCGTTTGAGATTATTGGTAGAGTTGGACCAGTAGCATACTGGTTAGAGCTACCATAAGAAATGGAGAATGTGTATAATGAATTCCACATATCAATGTTGCGGCGTTGTGTGTCAGATTCACGTCATATCATTACGCCAGAACCGATGGAAATTAGAGAAGACCTAACTTACATA
Source organism: Hydrangea macrophylla (assembly GCA_033977485.1). Classification (NCBI taxonomy): domain Eukaryota; kingdom Viridiplantae; phylum Streptophyta; class Magnoliopsida; order Cornales; family Hydrangeaceae; genus Hydrangea; species Hydrangea macrophylla. Next base: position 76,283,856 of record CM066999.1, on the reverse strand, counting down.
GAACATCCAGTGAGAATTCTCGATGCAAAAGTTCAAGTTCTGAGAACCAACTCTATTCCATTGGTTATGGTTTTGTGGAGGAATCACTTCGTAGAAGAGGCTACGTGGGAACGGGAAGATGAGATGCGTGAGAAGTACCCATTCTTATTCGATATTTGAGGTACTTTAAGTTTGGGGACAAACTTCTTTTAAGGAGGGGAGAGATGTAACACCCGCTCCCGCGATTACTCGTTAATCATTATTTAGCATGCATTAAGCATAATTAATTGGTGTTTATTAACACATGTTTAAGGGAGTTTTAACTCACTAGTTGATTATGGGTGTCCAGATTGGGAACCCAATGTTGGCCAATGTGGTAGTCCTAAATTGGGACTTGAGTTGAGAAAGTTCCATTGTGATGGGACAAAGTTGTGGAATCACCCTTATGTGATTAAATGTTTATTAAGGCATAAGTGAAATATTTATATGTTGTTTAGAATATATTGTTATTGTTAGGGACCAATTATATGGTCATTTGGAATACCTTAGTGAGGACGAAATGAACACGTTAAATAATTAGTAGGCTAATTAGCAACTCCATATAATTATGTGGGACCACTTATGGGACCCACGCGAAACATAGACAAACACCTATTTAAGTTTGAGATAATTTTAAAGAGTTCTAACTAGTAGGGGTATAATTGTAAAACTTATAAAACATGGGGAGGCTATAATAGAAACCTAAAGCTTGGGTCACATGCCATGGGACATGTGTCCCATGACTCACCCAAGGTAGTCATCATCTTCAACAAACTATGAATTGGATTTACAGAGAATTGACGGAAAATTCTCGACGACAGAAATTCGACGACGCTCTCGACGACGATTGACGGCGCGTTCGACATCCAATTTCAAATCTGAGACTGGATTCGAACTCGTAGAGGTAAGTTCTTCATTTTGGTACTGATTTTATTGAGTATAATTGACATATTTCTCGTGACCCAATTCGGAGCTGTAATTCGTAGTTGGTCGAATTCATGTAGGATTTTAACCAGGAGTAGATTTGGGCTTCAATTTCACAACTAGGAACGAATTGCAAAGAGGTGAGTGGTTTCAATCTTGTTTTTGGATGAGATATATGGTTATGTTCATTTGGATGTTAATCACATGCCTATTTAGTTTAATTATCCATGTTTAGCTATAATTTTGTGAAAAGCATGGTGATATGTTTATGTGAGCATGTTTAGTTGCCTATTTGGGTCAAAGGAAAGCTTGTATAAATCCGGCATGAGATTATTCCGTGATGATGACCACTTGTTGCCGACAACGGCATTAGACCGTACGTGTGTGGCGTGGGTCATTGGCTTGTGCTGTGGACTATTAGGAGCGTCGCGGACTTGCGGGTAGTGGTGAAAGAAATACTTGCATATCCGGAGATCATTTTTATATGTTGAGTTGAATATAAACATTGATATGTTATCCGTGTGCTTGATTGATATCTCTCACTAAGCATATAGCTTATATATTGTAGTGGTTATTGAATAACCATTGTAGGTGAGCACGGCGGCGAGAATCCGGGGAGGTGATTTGGGGTTCGTCGTGGCAAGGAAGCTTGTGTATATTGTAGTTCTATATGTTATAGTTGTTTTGTTCAAAACTTATAATTTCGGTGTAATCCGGGTATGTATGGATTATGTTTGGTTATGTTGGGTTCTTGTTTTGTTGCTCCAAGATGTATGTATGTGTTGTAATCAAAGTTTAATATCTTGTGGAAACCTTTCAAACTCTTGTTTTTATGAGTTGGTTATGTTAGTTGTGAATATGGGTAAAGACTCATGTGTTTTGTTTGATTTTGTGAGAATTGGGGGTGTTTGAATATTGTAGCAATTGTGGATCTTGTTTAATGTTTAAAAACCATGTAACATAACTTGGGAATAGTTTAAAATGGTTTTAGAATGGTTTTGAAATGTTTTTGGAAAGTTTCATGAAGTTTAGTTTGGTTTTGGTAATGTTTGGAATCTGCAGAACAAGTGAAATTGCTGTCAATTGAGTGCTGTAGAATCCGGATCGATCTGGGTCTTGAGCGAATCGATCTGGCACTTCTAGAGGGCCAAAAATGGGGTTTTGTCAAAACCGGATCGATGGGGCTTTGTCAAAACCGATCCGGTTTTGGGGCGGATCGATCCACAGGTCAAATTGCTGCACTGTCGACTTTTACGGAAACGAACATAACTCTCTCTAGAAAACTCAATTTCGCGCGTCGTTTTTTGCGTTGGAACCGGGACTCAAAAACCTATCTTTTGGTATAAAATTTTCTATACCTTATTAATTACCATTTTTCCCTTGAGCATGATTTGTCTAACATCATGGTGTAAATGTACTTGTTTTCTCTCCTTTTCATTTGTAAATTGATATTTGAAGGCCTTGGTGGCGTGCCACGTGTCTTGGGTTCACATGTGTGGATCCAGGGCGTGACATATATCGTACCTCAATTGGTGGCTCCTGAACGTTCATCTATTCTCTTCCAATTATAGGTTGAACCAAATTCCCCACCATATTCACTAACTGGTCCATACGCGAATGCGATGACAATTCTCTAATCAGCTCAGCCATGTCGTATCACCTATCTGCCCTGATGAATAGAATGCATAAAAGCTATGCATGCTATGCCACAATACATATAAATGCGCACAGATCATCATCATAATCAACAGATACAAACATATGCGACATTTCTACAACAACAAAAATATTATCGTCACAATCACACACTCTACTCAACATAACTCAGCACAGATCATCCAATTATGGTATTTGGACAAGTGTTGGCTATAAATACAAAGTGTGAGATATTTTCAAGTTACAAAACCTAATTTGACTTCTAAAAGGAAGAGAGAGAGAGAGAGAGAGAGAGAGAGAGAGAGAGAGAGAAAAGGGAGATTTGATCTTCGAGCTTACAATGATCATTTTCGGTGATCCATTCGTTGATCAAAATATTTTATCGGATATTCAAACTCCTCAAGGTAAGACCATCGTTTTGATATCCACTAGGTCTAGTTTGGAAAAGTTTTTCAAAAACTCATTTTTGGGAATTTTCGTAGAAAGTTGTTAATCGAACTTTTGATCGATAAGAATTGTATTAGATGGACTTCTACACGTTCCTTGTGCTCATTGTCCTTGGAAAGTGATTTAGGAGAACTAATTGGAGGTGAGTGATTCAACTATGTGTTTTAGGATGATTTCTTGACATTTATTCATGTTTTGTACGAAATCATGTTTTTAATTCATAGCTATATATTGTGTAGTTCATATTGGGTGCTTATATTGATAAGTAGTCCCAATCGCACGGTGAAATGTTTTGATTATGTCGAAAGCACGGTAAAATATGTTTTGAGCATGCTTAGTTGATATTTGGGTCAAAGGAGCACGTGGTACCAAGTCATTGTTGTGGAGCCGTTATAGGCATAAGGTCTTACGTTTGAAGAAAAGAAACGTGGATCTTACCTTGTCGCATGGACTTATTGGCGAGGAGTCGCAGACTTGGAATGTGGACCGTACACGTGAGACTTCGGAGACTAGTATGAAGTGTGGAGATTTGAATGCGAGCATGTTTATCATTCACGTGCATCGTTGTTTTATTAACTAAGCGTTAACTTAAATGAATCAAAATATGTGTGGTTATTTAAATCACCATTGCAGGTGTGAATGCTGGCGAGGAATCGGAGAAGTGATCACGGGATGTCGGGAGTTCACTTAGAAGGCGACTTATCATATCTATCTAGTAGTTTTGTGATAGAAAGGATTTTTGATTTGTAAGAAACTCGTAATAGAATTGGATAACATCTTGTAATTATGTTTTGGGTATGTTGTTATACAATGGAACCACTTTGGATTTGGGCTTGATGTGTATATTTTGTCCCTGAATGGGTAGGAATAGCCTTGAGACTTGTTTCTACAGGATGCTCTGCAGTCTAGAAAGAAACAGTCGACTGGTTTATGAATCTAGTCGAATGGACTCTTTTATGAACGAGTCACTGCATCCAATTTGTGAAAAGCAATCCACTAGGTCTCCCGATACAGTCGACTGGTTTGTGTTCCAAAATGTTAGGTTCTGCTGGACTAGAATTCAGTTGACCAGAAGTGTCGAAACAGTCGACTGGTTTGTGTTTTAGAATTAGATCTTCTGCTTGGACTGGATTTTAGTCAGTCGGACAGTACCAGTCGACTGGAAATTCGACACCCCAGTCGACTGAACATGGCAAGCAGTCGACTAGATGGGCTGCCAAGATTTTGAGCTCTCTATAGTTTGCATTTCCAGGCGACTGGATCTATGATCAATCGACTGGATTGAGGTTTTCAAAAATGGATCTTTTCATTCAAGTGTTTAAATGGGAAAACTTCGCTTATTCAAATTTATATGGGTTTTTACGAACTCGTAGCCCCATGTGTTTTCAAGTGAACCTTATCTTAAAAGACATCTATTCGTTTGTTTTTCGCTGAGTGTTCTTAAACTATTTTTTTTTTGGAATGTTAATGAATTGAATTGGCCTCGGTGGTGTGCCACGGGCTTCGGTTCTGCTTTTGTGGGACCGGGCTGTGACATAATATTCCTAATATTCTAGAATATTATTATAATATTAACATATTTATTTATTATTTATATTGTTAATATAATTAATAAATAATAGTTTTACATGGTATTTAAATAGATTTTAAATACTTACGAGCTTTGTTTAATTCCAAAAAATTAGGGATATGTCCCTAAAACTATTTTAGACTATATGATAATTTTGAAAGTTATAATATTATATCTTAGTATTTTTAATAAATAATAAGGAGCTATTTTAAGAGTATTATATTTATTAAAAATATCAAACGAGCTCCAAAAATTATGTTATAAATACTGGGAGCATATTTTAGTGTCTAGTATTTAATAAAAATACTTCCAAGTTATGTTTCCTATGTTTGGTTATACTTACGTATTCAAGGACCAATACGGTTATATTTATATAGTGTTTCATCTTCAATAATTCATAATAAATAATATGTAGCTCAGAAAATTATGCGATCAGTTTCCAAAGTCTTAGAATAATGTCTAGAACGATCTTCTTAAGTTTGGTGACCTTTTGACATAGTCAAAAATACAGCTCGTGTTTAGGGCCCACATTGGTATAGAAACTCAGCATTTTATGTGACGGACTCCGATTCGAGTCTAGTCAATGGGGTTGGACTTCGAATGACACGTAGATTACTGCCTTGAGGTTTATATTTGCATTCGGAAAAATTACCATTATGCCCTCATTTTAAGAGTTCACGTTTAACCGTTATTCTATCACATGTTTTGTAGGGAACCTCGTTCAAATCATCGTTTGAGGACGCTTAAGAGCTAAGATATACAGGTGAGTATTTATAACCTCACTCCTAATATGCATAGGGGCCACTAGAGTAATTTGTATGTGATGTGTATGTATATATATTTGGTATTCATTGTATTAATCCCATTATAAAGCTCTATTACTATGTATTGCCATGATTAGTTGTAATTGAATTGTAATACCATGTATATGAACATGTTAAGGGTTTTATCTATATGTATTGTTGGTAGCAATCCATGCTAAAAGATCTATGACTCATGTTATCATGTTTCTGATGATAAGCTGTTAAATGAATATAGTAAGACGAATATGAATAAAGAACGATGAAGCATGCCATGTTAATAATGTAATTGAATGAAGAATATTCAGAAAGATAATACATGCTATGATTGATAATGTTAACGAGTAGAGGATTATGAACACGTGCATTCATGACATAGTGTCAACATGCATTACATAGTCTGGATTCTATGGAAAGAGATGAATGTGTAAGACCTGTTGAGGCAACCGGATCTGTAGTGATCAATGGCTGATGAGTCGGGGTTTTCTTATTGTCGGGCTTTATTTGTCCCAACAGTGTTGAACGTGATAGTCTTCGGACTAGGCCGTATACGCTAGAAGTTTTCAAACTTGGCTGGATAAGTTGGAAGTCTTCGGACTTGGCGGGATACGTTGGAAGTCTTCGAACTTGGCTAGATATGCTGGAAGCCTTTGGACTTGGTGGGATAAGCTGGAAGTCTTCGGACTTGGCTGGTTAAGCTGGAAGTCTTCGAACTTGGCTGGATAAGCTAGAAGTCTTTGGACTTGGCGGGATACGCTGGAAGTTTTCGGACTTGGTTGGATAAGCTAGAAGTCTTCGGACTTGGCTGGATAAGCGGGAATATGTATATGTATCGGAGATGCCGATGGCAAAGCAATCTACTGCTGCTATTATATGATGAAAAAGGGGCATATTATGCCCGAATTGATCATAGACATTGAAAGAGATGAGATATTATTATATGAATTTCTTATTATATTATGGAAAAGATGATATGATCTGGGAAGTCATGGACTCAGCGTCCTGACGTGAGGTAAAATGCATTGAACATGCATTAGCATTCACAAGCATGATGAGAATGATACGATAAGTGTTAATCTGATAATGAGAATGTTAAGATCTGATTATGAGTTGTTGGATATGAGTTATTGCATGAGATCATGTTTCAAGTTATGTTAACAACTATTTATGTAACTGATTCGTTTATTAAGTTGATAATACCTCAGTTATGCCCGTGGAAAGAACGTCTTTTGATAAGAGACTACGCGCATCTTAAGATACTGAACATTAACGCGAGAGTAAGTGGTGGTTATGTATATTGGTGTTATGTTGTGAATACTCACTAAGCTTGTATTCAAGCTGATGGTATTATGCCCTGGACAATCCAACGTCCAGACATTTTGCAGGTATAGTAGATAAGCGCAAGGATAAGGTGCTAAGGAGTACAAGAAGGGCAAAGCCAGGCAGATGACCAGAGATAGTTGTCTAGCAGTTGTAATATTTACGTTCAAAATCTTATAAGCATTATGTATTTCATTTTGGACAAGTTGAGGCCAAGTAGGCCAATCAATTTTTATTATCATTCACTGTTGTTTAATGTAAGCTAAGTTTAGCATGGGTTGAGTCTTAGTATGTAAATTCTATTGTAATCATGCTTATGTTTAGCAATTACCTTAATTAGAATATCAGTGCGGAGTTAGAAGGATAGGACAAAATTCAACTAGTCACGTATCCACGGGTCCAAAAGTGGAAATTTAAAATTTTTCCTATTTTGCTACGCCGAGGCATGACAGATAGTGTAACTTATATCCAAAATATGTAACGAAATCCCAAACTGTGATCACTTTGAAAATTACTTTACCTATCGTGCAATTTTCCTAAAAAAAAAAAAGAATTAGGTTTAAATTTGTTTTTTTTTTCATTTTCTTTTTTAGAAAACGAAAACAAAAACAAAAACATGTTTGGAAATAGTTTCCCTTTTTCTAATTTTTTTTTTAAAACAAAAATCAAATTGGGCTAGAAAACGAAAAACAGAAAGGAACACAAGAAGAAAAAGAAGAAGATGAAGAAGGGGGGAAAAAAGTTTGTACGGCCGATTGGTAATATTGTAGTTTTCTGTTTGTTTTAATTTTTTTAATAGAAATTTGATAACGTGTTTGGTAGTCTTTTTTCTTTTCTTTTTTTCGAAAAGGACAATAAAATTGGGTGAGAAAACGAAGACAATCAAATTAGTTTTCAGTTTTTGTTTTTCTAGAAACGAAAACTAGTTCTCGTTTTCAAAAGAATGTTATTAAACAAAACGTCTTCTCAATTTTAGTGTTCGTTTTTTTTTTTAATTTTTAAAGAGACAAAAATTAGTTTCTGTTTTCAGAACTTAGAAAACTAAAAATTGAAAAACACATCATTACAACAAGGGAGTTTTTATGAAAATTTAGTTTTACGATTAGGGTTGAAATCGGTTTGGTTTGGTCGGTTTTCAGCCTCAAAATTAGTCTGAACCAATTGTTCGGTTTTTCAGCTAGGCCAAACCGAAATCATCCGAATGAAGTAAAAAACTGAACCGAATTGAATAGAACCACTTGGTTCAATTTCGATGTGTTATGTGTTTCAGATTCCTATACCTTTTATTTTTTTCATAACTTTTTAAACATGGTTGTATCCACATACTTTTTCTGACTTATACTTTCACGTGTCAAATCACTTTTACCACAACCAAAGAGAAACATTGATTGCTATAACAAAAGTAGAGAAAAGCATTGATTAAAAAGAAAAAAGAAAAACAATGCTTGACCCCATAAAGAAACAATTACCCATCATCGTCCCCTCTCTAGAATATATATACATGATACATACATATACAAAAATACATCTCCAATGTTACTGTAATGAGAAAGAGCACAACACAAATTTCTACAACCCAAGCCATTTTTCCCCAAAAAAAAAAAAAATTACAGATAAGGTATCCAACAACCCATATTGAGAAATAAAGAGATCTAGAGAGAGTGAGAATTGAGGTTAGAAGTTAGAACATACAAATGACCTTCTCGATTTCTCCTTCTTTGAACAAATCGTCCATGGCTCGACGCCATAGGGAGGAAGGACGGCAGTGGCGACGAGTGGACTGGTGATCAAAGCCATACGATTGTGGGTCACAACCTATGAGGAGCAGAGAGATGAGAGGCTTAGGCATGGTGGTTTTGTTTCGCGTACGGTGGTGGACCGGTGGTGTCATTTCACTGCTCTTGTGGTGTTGAGCTTTTCGCAGTGGAGACAGCTTGGTGGTGGTGGTGGCCTTATAGCAGCGGCAATAGGTGGATCTGGTGGTGTTGGCCTTCTAGCAGTGGCGACGACTCCAAGAGTATGAGAGTACTATGAAATATAGAAGGAGATGAATATAGGGTAGTGGATCTGGTGGTGTTGGGTCTTCTAGGAGTGGTGATGTGGCCTTCTAGTGGCGACGGAGGTTGCGAGGGGGGCTGGTCTTCTATGAAAGAGTTGAGTGAGGAGTCTCTTAGAAGTTAGAAGACTTTAGGGTTTCTTTTCAGTTTTTCTTAATGTTTCTTATATATGTAATATTATTATATTAATATACAATATGTAAAATGCATATATAGAATCGATTCGGTTCGGTGCAGTTTCGTTGTAAATATTTTCAAACCAAAATCGAATCGAAAATTAATTTTTGAATATTTTCCAAATCGAAACCGATCGACACATGGCTAAAATCGAATCGAACTGAACCGAACCAGTCGGTCAGTTCGGTTTTTTCGATTTTTCTTACACCCCTTACGATGGTTTGATAGTTTTCAAATTTTTTTAAAATCTAAACAATTATGTACTTAAAAAAAATTTAGTTTGATTTTTTCATCTCTAAAGTACACTATCAGTTCTTATGTTATCCAAACAAACCATTTATTTGTTTCTTCGTGAAGAATAATGAACGTCCATACAAAAAAGGGATAATTTTATTTCAGTCAACTTTTTGTATAAAATTTAAAAGTATGTCCATTACTTTTTTAAATTAAAACAATGTTAGCAATCATTTAAAAAAAATGTAAAAAGTCATCAATAAAATTTAAAAAAAAAAACATCAACTTTAGAATTGGTATTTTGTGTTTTAGTCTATTTTATATTTTCAACGTTGTGTACTTACACCAAAATGTTGTGATGATTGCTCCCAATGTTTGGAAGACTTGCGCTCGATGTTGTGAAGAATTGCACCCGACTTTGAAATGAGTTGCTCCCTACGTTTTGAAGAGTTGTTACCAAATGTTTCTTCACATATATACACACTCATATACACACACACATATATATATATACACCCTCATGCATATATATACACCCTGACATACATATATATATACACATACACTTTGGTAGGTCCCAAACTCACCCGCTCTTAGTAATATGTAGTTTTATATGTTTCAAAAGAAGGAAAGATGCTCTAGACATCACCCCGTAAATTCTGGTTTGGGACTGCTCGTCTTTGTGAAGAAGACGAAGTCTCAATAGATTGCCAATGACCTGGACCTAATCGATTGGATTTTTTTCTCAATCGATTGCCAACAGTTATACCCCAATCGATTGCCAAAGTTTGCAATCAATTGGCATTATTTATGATCCAAATAATTGGACTTTTTACCAATCGATTGTTATCACTTTTATCCCACTCGATTGGACTTCTGTCTCAATTGATTGGAAGTTACAGAACACTGATATTTCCTGTTAGTTATTGACACGAAAATTACTTATGTGCTCTTGTGTACCCAAGTGTAAGTAGACGTGCAAGTAGTATTCTGGTAAGACCAAGTCTATCTCATAGAGAAGGTTTTAAGTTATTTACTTAGACTAAACTCAAAAAGGAAAATAAAAATTCAATGTTTAAATAAAGCGTAGAACACGAAGTTCCACAATTAACAACTACTAAAAGAAAACAACTAAATTAAATTAGTGATTAACTAATTAACTAAAGCGATAGTTAAAACGGTTTTTCTTTATAAAAGGGGAACGTTGGGATCTCATGAATCCACAGTGACATAACCATCTACCATGCAGTGTCATTAATGCTCTATGAAGTACATCCATTTACAGTATTCCGTATTTTCTAAGGATAAAGATTCAATAGTCATTTCATGACCGGGACTATATCATCACAATTGATATAAAATACATGAAGGCGGTTTAAAACAATAGTTAACACTTGCACTCTGAATGGTATAAGCATTCAAAGTGATTCGCAAAAGTTATTGAAGAAAAATACCTTAAGGCTTAAAGTTAAGAAACTGTTTTGACAAACTGAGCATATGGGGACAATTTGATAACTAATCTTGAAAATAGAAAGTCTAGGAACACTGCAATGGACCATCTCAAGAATCTGAGTGTTCGATCGATCGACGCACTCTCGATCGATCGAATATCATCATCTCTCGAGCGATCAAAATGTCTTTGATCGCTTGACTATATCTCTATTTTGATCGATCAAACTAACTTCGATCGATCGAACGTAGGTTTTATTCTGGTGTATGGCAGAGGCTAAAGATCACTATTTCATCATGATCTCCCAACTCTGGGACTACTCAGACATGGTATGGAGTATCACAGATTGGTTTTTAACATGAGAAATCATTAAGGGACTATTTGTTTGTGTTTTTAACATAAAACTTTGAAAAACTATGGATTTAATTAAAACTAGCATGCAAACCACAATTATCACTACTTATACTACGACGAACTACTAGCAGAATGTAAATAAAAAATAATACGAAACCTGAATAAATTGAAAACTTGTATTGAATGTTGAAATCTCCAAAAACCAATGTAATATCCAAAGCTTAACCTACAAAACCAAACAAAGCTCTCTATCTCTCTCCAAAACTGTAAAACTAAAAGTGGGCGTCCTCAGGACGTGTTTATAACTAGTATAAATAGAAAAACCTAGAGCTAGGGTTACAATAATCCGCTTCTGTTGCATGCGCGTACAATTCTAGAAAAGGCATGTTCGATCAATCGAACCACATTCGATCGCTCTAGGAAATACTCGAGCGCTTGAACTATCGTCGATCGATCGAACACTCGATCGCTTGAGCTCTCTTCAATCGCTTGAATTCCACATTTCAGCTTTGAATTGTATTGCTAGTAATTTCCTGTTATTCATTCCTGCACACAGCAACACCGCGATCTGCACAAAATAACAGCTAAAATAATCCAATTCATCATAGATTTGTCACATTGTATAAAAGCTGGCTTTATGACACAAATTGCAGATATAATAGGAAGTTGTAAACTAAATCTGTATATTTCCTTATTTTAGCGCGGTTGTATTTTATAAATACCCCCGCTTATCACAACCCCCAACTAGCTTATTGCTAGTCCCTAGCGATAAAGCAATAATAAAAACTAGCGAAACTAAAACTACAACGACTAAAAGAAAATAAGATAAATTAAACAAGCTAACATAATAGAAAGAGATAATTCCTAACTCACTTTCGCGAGAATCGCGGTTGCATTTAGCAAATGCAATAAGCCATTACACCCCTAGGTTCCCCCTAGTGGACGAGTGTTGTCTCGTGAAGGTTTATAGTGAATATACTCACAAAATTCTTAAATTTAGGTTCAAAAAAATAAAGAATAACTTTTAACACCCCCTCCGATTCAGCTGCTAACTCAGCTCCACAAAGACATACTAACCTCAATCAAACCATGAAAGAAATCCACATGCTCCTCATGTCACCAAGATAGATATAACATACGTATCACATCCATGCATCCGTGTGTGTGAGAAGTTAACAGCTATGCATCACCCTTGTTTAGAATTATTTTGACTATTGTACCTCTAGAACTTGTAGTTTTGACTCAATTCTTAAAAGAACGTCTCACAGAAACTTGCTTAAGACTGATCGCACATTGTATGAAAGCTTTGATAGGAGTGATTTTCGGATACTAATGCTTTCATACTTGACTCTATGAAAAACGAATATTTAGAGTGTATAATCTCACGAATAGAATACTACTTACTAGAGGAGCGAAATACCGTGGATAACTCAATTCACACGTTCATGTTCAAACTAATTTGTTAAGAATCATTAAGACTTTGAATACTTGGTTTTTATATGGTGGCCGAAGATGATGAGAGAGAGAATGCACGTCTTAGTATGTGATGAAGTCTATCTTCTCATTTTATTCTTTTCACATCTCCAACCAACCTTCATTACATATTCTTCTTTTTCTTCTCTTTATATATATATATATATATATTCCCTTTCACATTCAAGTGTTTCTTTGAATACTCTTCTTTTTTTTGTTTCTTTTTTTTCAAAAACTCCCACAACTACTCTCCTCCAATCACATACTTTGACAGTTTATTCATATTAGATGTGCAATGAGGTCCATTGGGGTCAAGGTATAAGATTAGGAGTTTGTATTCTCAAAATAGAATTGGAAATATTGAATCAGTGTGGGGTTAGAAACAAAACGGTTTCTTGGATATAGGTAAAGGGATACGTATGGATTAGTGAATGGGTAGTGATGGTTTAAATCATTTTCTTAATTCCTTAGTTTAAACACTTAGGTGTTTATCGAGTTTAGTTGGTAAATCTTGAACGTTCTCCTCTAATAATCAGTCAAAATGAAGAATTTATTTAAGTCTATTTCAACGAATATCATAAGTGTAATCAAGAAAAACAATTCGGATTTATGTGACAATTCCTTCAGAAACGAAGATTGGATCAAAAGCTCACTAACGGTAATTAGTTTCCACTACTCATTCTTTAAGCACAATAGTCATATTAACTCATTTTTAGATTTGTTACATAGCTATCAATAAGTACAGATGGATGTTGGATACATGAAGGTCAACATATGCAATCATCCTAGTGATACTAGAAAAATGCGTGAACGTAATTCATAAAAGGATGAGACAAATGTGAATGTGTCATTGCATAATAACAACTAATCAGGAGTGAAAGTTCAAAGTCATTCTATCAATTAAGTTCACAATTTTCAAAATTATAAAAATTATAAAATTTTTTATTGAGATTGTATGTTAATGAAGTTTCTTAAAGTTTAAAGGTGCTAAGTATGAAGTATGCAGGTGAATACCTATCTATCCCATACCCCCAACTGAAAACAACAATGTCCTTAGAAGTTGATTTTCAAAATAAAATGGATGGGTATCACCTGGTAGAAACGAACCAATAATAGCAACCTGTAAAAGACCATACAATCTCCAAACAACCAGGATCAATAAAAATATGTATTATAACAAAATGATCCATACATAGCAATATCACCAATCAGTAGAAGAATAAAACAATAACAGAATAGAACAGTGATCACAATATCCAAACATCCAAAAGAGTACTAGGAGAGGAAAGAGAGAAGATAAAAGTAAATAAATACAACAAATCTCTCACACAACTCAAGTACTAAAATAAGCTACTTGTCAACAGTGTCAGATAGAATCTCAATGGGTGCAGTAGAATCATCCTCACCTCCACCCTCAGCAACCGCTGGAGCAGTCGTCGGGTCACTCACGGTCGGGGCAGCTGGTGTAAACGATGAAGGGACAGCCGCAACCGGAGGTGGTGGAGCAGATGATGAAGGCTCAGTGGTGGGTGGTACAGCTAATGTGAAGGTGTATGTAAGGACTGAGCAACCTCCAACTGTACCAGAAGTGTGTCGAGCTGTGTGGTCAAGTAATCAATCTTACCCTCGAGTCGCATCCGTGCCTCCCTCTCCTCGATAAGCAAAGTGTGGAGAGTTTGGAGAGACACTGATGATAACTCTCCCTGGGCTGGAGCCTGAGATCTCAGTCTCACCTTGAACTGCTGCGTAGCAGCGATAGGGTCCTCCTCCTCCTTATTATCCAGCTCCTCAGCCTCGGTAGGCATCCCTGAAGCAGCGCCCTCGGTGTCTGTCTCACCTCTCCTCTTCTTCTTTGCACCGACCTTTTCTGTTCCTTTTCTATTTCTTTTTTTCTTCTGTGCGTCAGAGTGTCAAGCAGCCGTCTCACCAAACTAGCTACAAGAGGTCTGAAATGCATCGACAGGCAATGGGAGCAATCCAGACTGGGCCACGATGCTATGAATGGCCCACGGGCCTTTTAGATGTTTCTTTGCAGAAACATAGCGTGTAGGCTGCACTAGAAAATCAATGCATAGGCATGGAAAGCAGACCCTCTTCCCCATCCCCATAGAATAGAAAGCCTGGGCATACCACGGTGCCATCTTCTCGTGATAGGAGGTTGAGAAGATACAATTACACAGCACCAAGTAGAGCATGTGGTAGTCATTGGTCAGGTACTCGGGCTTCACTAGAAAATCAATGTCTAGCCTTTCCAAGTACTCAAGTTGTAGATTTCTGATGATCATTCGGACTTGATCCTTTTCTGTCGGCCTGCTAGTCATCTGAGCAGCTTTAGCCCTCCAACGAGTAAGAAAACCTGCGAAGGATTCCCTATACTCTTGTCTAGTGGTCTCTAGATCTCTTGAAGTTACATCAAATGACTGGTTGTACAAATATTAAGCCATAAAAGCTTGGGCCAATGCCTCCCAATCTTTGTTTATGGCTAGTTCTAGCGTTAGGTACCACGAAAATGTTGCCCCACTCAAAACTCTTGGAAATAACAGAGTAAAAAAGTCAAGCCCAATACCCATAGGCTGTAAAGTTCCTACATAAAGCCTTAGATGGCGCTTCAGATTTATGATTCCATTAAAGAGTTCAATATGCGGCATCTTAAACTTCTCTCGGAGTTTGGATTTCGGTGCATCACACAATCCCTCAACGTCGAACAAATACTCATCCACCCCTTTGCTTTTCCTGATCACACTTTCTAGCTTGTCAATTTTAGCCAATTTGTCCTGAGTTTCCTGATCTAGCTGAAACTTTGGTTGAACTGTCTCTCCAAAGTCTTCTTCTTCATGATGTACCAGAGGCGGTGGTGGTTGCAGATTAGTTAACTGCTCAATCATTCTCATTATAGTGGCAAGTTGTTCCAGATTCTGTTCTCTACTCTGATCTACCGTAGCTTGCATTGCGGCCAACCTTGCTTC
This sequence comes from Hydrangea macrophylla, assembly GCA_033977485.1. Lineage (NCBI taxonomy): Eukaryota > Viridiplantae > Streptophyta > Magnoliopsida > Cornales > Hydrangeaceae > Hydrangea > Hydrangea macrophylla. The sequence continues at coordinate 76,268,410 of CM066999.1, read as the reverse complement.
CATATCAGCTTCGTACGTCAAATCCTTAACCCTAGTCGACTCGGCTGATCCTTCTTCAAACCCTAATCTAATCAAACGATTGTTCGGAGATCTGACCCAGGAAGGAGTATAACTTTTTGGTCCTATCTTCTTTTCTGGTTTATTTAGGGATTTTCAAACTAATCAGGTATCTTTATTACAAAAGAATTTTCAAAGAATGATATTTACAAAAGTGGATGGAAAATCAAAGAAGGAAATTTTTTTTCCTTTTCAAAAACATTTTCTAAAATCAAAGAAATCTTTTTTTTTTTTTCAAAATTCGGAGGAAAACAATTCTTTTTCTTTTTGAAAGCATATTAGATGCGTCGCACTCGTGAGTCGTATATGCAATGCTCGTGTAATGTATGCAATGCAGATGAAATGCAATCTAATCTAAATGCAATGCACCCTAATCTAGCTTAGACCTAGCATATCAACATATACGCTATGTTTGGGAGTTTAGGGGAGAAAAGAAAAGGAGAGAAAGTTATAAGTGAGGAGAGAAAAGAAAAGAAGAGAAAGGATGATAGTTTCTTTCATTTTTGTTTGGGAGTTTAGGAGAGAATAGAAAATGAGTTTCTTTCCTCTTGTTTGGGAGTTGAGAAGAAAAGAAGAGAAAAGAAAGAAAGTTACCATTTTACCCATTAATGACTTGAACTAATGAAGCCTCTAACATCTCTTCTTTTCATTTTCTATTCACACCAAATAACATCCATATTTACTTGGTACATAAGCTTTTTTGTTTGTTAGGAGAGAGAATATACATATATAGTGTATTAAGAACTTAGGATTTAGATGTAATTAAAATTAGTTAAGAATTAAATAAAGGGTATTGTGGGTATTAAGAAAAATTCATTAAACCCCACTTTCTTTTCTCTCATTTTCTTCCCAATTTGGAGAGAAAGAAATTGAGAGAAAGTGGGGATTAGTTTTCTCTCCTTTTCTCTCCTCACATAAACTCCCAAACGAAAGAAAGCAAAAGAAAGTGAGGTACTTTCTCTCATTTTCTCTTCCTTTCTCTCGTTTTTTAAACTCCCAAACATAGTGATAAACACATAAGATTCCTTGAGTATGCTAATCACCCTACTAATCCAATCATTATCCAAGGATTTTTAGCTTTAAAATTCTTTGATGGCTCAGGCTTGAATTTTTCATGAAAATCTTTGAAAGAGAGGGGGAGATTTGTAAAAAAAACATTTTTGAACCATCCATGCTTGTGGTGTGAAATCGTGATTCTTGAAAATCGGGGTAGGAAATTTGAAATTCTAAAATCTGAGAGGAAAAATTCAAAATTGAATCATCAAAGTGTGAAATCATGATTTTTCGAAAACCAAAGTAGGAATTTGAAATCCTCCAAAATCTAAGAGGGGAATTTAAAATTGAATCGTCAAAGTAGCAATTTTGAAATTCTCTAAAATCTTGGGGAAATTTTTGGAAGGATTTTGTAAAATGAATTTCAAAGCAAATTTTCAAAAGGGATATTCCCGGAATTTTTGAAAGACTGGGTTTTTCAAAGAAGTGCTTGTATTTTCAAAAAATTTCAAAATCGTCCTTGAATAATGATTGGATGTTTGGATAAAGACCATACTACTCTAGAGGAATCTACCATACAAGGTTTGATGATGCCTTCGTATACACGTACTCATCATCCACATAATCCCTTACGGTCAAATGCAAATAACTCACCACATTGTCCTAATCAAAGATGATAATCAAGATCCTAATTGAAGGGCTCTATAGAAACTATATGCAAAGGCTGGGTTTAGTCTCATAAAGGGTCCATTAGCAAGCCAAGGGCTCTATATACCGCATGCGGTACAAGGCTAACAGTGACCACATGCTACCAAAGTCTCTTGACAAATGGAGAAAAAAGGGCCCTCCACCCACAAGGCAATGGTCTCAAGCAGTCGCGGTGAAAGAACAATGCAAGTGCAAATACAGACAGAAATAACACGATTATCGAATTAATAACAAGGATATTCATTGGTTTAAGTCAAACCATCGAAGAACAAGAAACTATCAGTTTCATGTTCAAATCCCTAGTGGAGTCGCCAGATTGTGGACATGCGAAAAGGGGGTCCTGGCATTTCCCTCGATTGTGTCCTGGGACAGATCCAAGGAGTACACTTCAGGAAAACTAGGACTTCCTCATGCGATCCTAGAGACAAAGAGTCACCACCTAATTTTTATCAGGAATTAGGAAACCCAAGTTTGACTCGCCCAAAATTGAATAAGGTTACTCGCCCCTCATTACCAGAAACTAGGTTTGGGGGTCTTGGTACGAGAGGGGAAGGAGCCCAAGCAGGACTAAAGCACCCCCTCCTTGCCCTACCGAACGGTAGGCCTTGATTCAAATACCCTTGTTCTTAATTCAAAATTGGTGTTGTTTCCTCAGACATACTAGATAATATATACATGTCAAAAGGGAACATCTAGGGAAAATCATGTCAAGAGATTAAATAAAGTAGAAGTTGGATGCTCAAGCAATACAAGGGAGAAGTATACTTACAGTGGCTAGTCCCGCCCGGGACCAATGCAAGTAAAGGAAACATGCCATGATATGCAAGAGGGAACGAGAAGACTTACATTGGGTTGACTCGAGCGGGGTCGCAAGATCCAAAAAAAAGAAGAAGAAGAAAGGAAATGTGTAATGCAATCATGCAACAATCCTAAATAAGATGTCTAAAATATATAAGCATATAAACGGAGACTATCCTAAAGGAATTGTGTCGTTGAAAACAAAGTTGTAAACCTAGAAAAAATCTAAGAGAAAGGATAGAGATAGTATACGATGCATGGGCACTAAGCCACATGTATATGAGGTAAGCTCACAAATCGAAGTCCGGATCCACGGCATTCAATTCTCTACACTAAGACACCAAGAAATACCCAAGTATTGCAAAAATACAAGCAAGAAAATGATATGCATGAAAAACAAGAAGAAGATGTCATCAATCAAATTTCCAGATTCGGCAACCTCTAATGAATCCTATCAAAAGTGGTCTTAAACATAAGCTGAGTTAAAACTCTTTTACAAAAAGTTAGATACATGTCTTAGGGAACTACTCCAAAAAGTAAAACCTCTTTACCATTTTTGAAGTTTGAGAAATAATAGTTTTGTGAACAGCGGACCAGGACTTTCCACTGTTCTTGTAAAAATCATATGAAGCTCTATTTAGTGTCAAAAGAAAGCTATTTCATTGTAGTTTGTGACAAAAATAATCCCATGGACATATTAGGATCTTAAGGTTTCTAAAAAGTTGTTTTAAACAGACTCTGTTATTCTGGAAGTTTAGTATCATTGACAAAGGAATACAAAACATAATAAAAGTTCATGAATCATGTTAATCAAATTAATCTAAGCTTTGAATTTCTCATCAATTTATCCTAGATGATTTCTAAACCAAGTTTTATCCATGAATTATTGTTGAGTGATCAAGGTATGACCATTTTGTATACATAATCATGATTGTAGTTAAACTTAGAAAATTCCAGAATAGTTGTATCAACTTCAAACGCTTAGAAACAATCTTAACTCAATCGTACGCTCAAGAATTTACATTGACATATAGATACATGAGTTAGGAATCATCCCCAAAAAGCAGAACATCGATAACTATTATAGATTTTCTGAAATTCAAATACAAAGAGACTATGTTCAAATCTATCAATCGATTTCTCAATAATTTCTAAAAATAGCATATGGATCCTAGAGGTTCTCAAAACTGATCCAATAAAAGCTAATTCATCAACGTTTACCCAGAAATTTTGAAATTCATCAAACTATGGGTTTTGGTGGACCAAATCATATGGACAAAACCAATCTGTTTTGCTGAATTTTATCTAATTCATTTTAAAGTGTGAGGAAAACATCTTAGGTGATGGTTGAAGCTTATTACAAAGATCAAACTCATCGATTAACTTATTTATCATAATTCCTAATCAATTTTGCCCTCAAGTTCTATGAAGAACTGTAGATCATGGATCAAAGGGACTTACAAATATCCTATTGGAGATGAAATTCAATAGGAATTCTAGGTGATAGGAATAATCAAGTGATAGGTATGAACATAAGAATCATCCTACTCATAGATAATACTTCAAAACCGTCATAGAATTCAAAATAGATACATACATATATATATATATATATATTCATGTATGCATGGATCTAAACTAAATAGAAGAATGAAATCAAAATTGAAAGTCAAAAGTGAAAATCAATCTCTAATTAAGAACTATCAACAAAATCAAAAGAGACTTGGATCTAGCTATATGAGTGTGTGAAGAACAAGAGAGGAAGAAGATGAGTGTTCTAACAAATAAAACAAAACTAAACTAGATCCAAGTCTTAAAGATCTATATATAAAAGTAGGAATTAAAGATGAATTGTGATGTCTACCTCTTGGAGGATTCTCAATTATGCAATCAAAGTTGAATTTAAGAGTCTTCTTCTTCAAGTTCTTCAAGCGCTCATCCATGGAAGTTTTAGGGAGGCAATTGATGTCCAAATCTCTAATCTAATTATCTTGAGACTAGTTTTTATGGAAATTTTTTCATATATTCCAAGATGATCTCATATGAGATGCATGGGATCTATATATAGAGTTTTGAAAACTTAACTCTTAAGTTTCAAGGTTAAAACAGGATTTTTAGAGGTCAGAAAGTGTCTAAATGCAGTTTCCAGGAAATTTTCTCGTAGTGGGAGGCTTCTAGAAGGGTCTGGAACTCAAAAAGCTCAGTGGAGAACACTCCTTATAGGTTGCGGTTATGGTGGGACCTACCACCACACTTTCCTAAACCGTCATCTACTATTTAGGTCCCCCTGGTTGCCTACAAGCCTTGTTTCAAAAATTATGTGCACTACTTTTCCAGATTTTTGTAAAAATGCATTATGGTGTCCGAAATCATCCATTTACATACCATTGGAAAGCTATCGAGATGAATTTTAGTATAAAAATATTCCAGGAGGTTTTAAAATGAGAATTGAAGTCCAATTGAAGCCCGATATTTCTCCGGAACTTTTGCCATCTATTTGAAATCAAACGACTTCTTTTCCAAAATTACTTTTAAATGCGCGTCAATTTTGAAATTTTCTTTAAAATTGAATCTCTAGATACCTATAATATTGCATTTAGAACATTTTATGTTCATATAACCTTGAGTGAATATGAATTCTAAGAGACGATTTTGACAAAATCGAGATTTATGTATGGAAAAGGGCCTTTCTGAACTTGAAGTCACTTTCTGAAGTTCGATCTTTCGATTGTGTGGAATCCAGTACCTCCCATGGGGTATTTTTCATCATCGAATTCTGCAAGACATTGTCCACCCTAAATCCTATCAGTGTGGTCAAAATTGGGTGTCTACAGTGGCTGAAGAAATGAGTGAACCAAGACTAGTTGAGTGGATTCCGAAACCCATGTTCAGGTACCGGATCTGGAATGGTCAGAGCAAATGGTTTCTCCTTATGGTAGTCGATCATAGGATTTATGTCGTTGAACCCGAAATAGAAAATGAGGACATAGGACTAATTAAAATAGGAAAAATAGAACAAAAGAAAAAATCTGCCTCTGCATGGGTTCGATCGATCGAACATTTTTTGATCAATTGAACAAGGGCTGGGCTCGATCTCTTGAGCCCAGCTCGATTGAATGAGCACAAAAAAACACGCAGGGATAGAAAACCAACACAGGAATGAAAAGAAAAAGATAAATATCCAAACAAGACAATGATTTATTAGTTATAGGACTAATAGGGGGCACCCTTCTCGATTTTTACAAGAATGAACAAAAGGGAAGGTATGTAAACCTTACCTTGATCAAACCACAGTTAAGAGGGTGATGCGGAGATAATGAGGATGATTTTGGGGGCACTGAGGATTCTCCAATTGATGTGTGTGAGTAGGGGCGACAAAATTACCTTGAGCTCTCTCTCTCTCTCTCTCTCTCTCTCTCTCTCTCTCTCTCTCTCTCTGTCTTCGATCGTTTGAGAGTTTAAGGGAGAGAGAGAGAGACTGAAGAAGAGTTTGAAAGACGCTTCATTTAAATAGAAGGGTCAATCGATCGAGAAAGTTTGATCAATCGAACGGATGATCGATTGAGAATCAAGCGCTTGAGGATAAAAGATCTCGATGGATCGAGAATTGTTTGATCGATCAAACACAAAATTTCTATGAATCCTTTAGGCAGGAAAATTGTGTACCCCCAACTGACAAAAACTGTTCTAGACATACAGAAATAGTATAAAAGCAGTGCAAACACAGAACATGTAAGCCAGAATTGATCATCATAGTAATATAAAATTTCAAATCTCATAGATATAACTTTTATATAGCATTTATTTTCAAAAATATCCCCCAAAATTGGTGCTTAGACCTTATTACAACGAAAAGCTAAAATTAAAACTAAAAAACAACAATGCTTTGTCGAGGATTACACTTCAATTGCTAAAGGATGGACAAATGAATAAACACAACTGAAGTGGACCACTACTCTTCGAACATGAAAATTCCTTCTTCCACAATTGTTTCATACTCCGCCGAATATTCTAAATTGGAGTCCAAACTTGCAAATTCACGTTCCCAGAATAATCTGAACGCTTCTAGGATATCATCGAGCATGTCTGGAGTCTCCAAGGAATTGATTGTACGCATGAGAGGTGATTGTGATGGAGACATAGATAGTGGAAAAAAGCTCTGAAGTTGTTCTCCCTCTCGTGGAAGAGTGCCAGGGAACCTCACAGGAGGCCTATGAGATAGCAGGTGTAGAAAAAAATTGGTAGGAGATTCTGATTCATAGTGATTTTCCTATACAAGGACACAAAGACAACGAAAACAAAGATAGAATTTAAATTAGATAAACAAAGAAGGAAATAAAATAAAGCAATCAATTGAAAGGAACAAACAGAGAAGTAATGAAAATAAAATGAGTTGTGACAATGATTCAACCTCACTATTGGCATGATGGAACCATGTGCACTAGTGGGTAGGGGGCACTGAAGCTTGAACAACAAATAGCTCATGTGCACACAGATGTATAAAACCGATTCAATGATAATGAAGTCATCCACAAATGTGAAGACAACATTATGGTGTTCGGGCACGACATCTTGTAAATCATCTTCATCCCATGGTTCCCACATCGAGTCATTCTCCCACTATTGCAGGCGCTCGTCATCTATCTCACCAACAAAATGCCCTTTCTCTTCGCCTTCTATGTCAGCAGGGAAGTCCATATTTTCAAAAAGATTGATGTCAAGAAGGGCTGGCGGGTAGGGAATGTACCCTTGGGTCAGGTCGATTACATCATCCGCTCCTGGCCCTTGGTAGGGTAAGAGGCAGAATGCAATCTCATTAGCAATCCATGGGGGGTTTTGATATTCAGAATCAGCCCATGAGCCGATCGAATACACTGATCATGTATCATCATCATTCCTCATTTTTAACAGCCTGCAAGGGAGTATACAATATGGAATAACGTATTAGAATCAAAGTCACACTCACAAAGGGGAAATAAAGTAGAAATAGATACAAAATAAATAAAATACATGAAATGAAAAGTTTACAATAACAAGTTAAGGACTCTTTTTGGTGTTTTAAGTAGAAGAGTAGTTAGGCTCATCCAGTTGGATGTGCTCATCTTCTGGTTAGAAGTTTTCCAAGAACGGCTTTAACCTTTGGCCATTGACCGTGAAGCTCTCATCGTTCTTTGGATTTATCAGCTCAACGGCCCCATATGGAAAGACAAATTTGACAATGAATGGACCAGCCCACCAGGATCGGAGCTTTCCTCAGAAAAGGAGTCATACAGCAAGACTTTCTGCCCCGGCTCCAATGTTTTACAAAAAATCGTCTGATCATGGCGAGCCTTCAACCTTTCCTTATGCAACTTCACAGAGTCATATACATCTCTACAGATTTCCTCAAGCTCGGCAAGTTGGAGTTTTCATAGTTGACCTCCCTCTTTAATGTCGAATTTTAGCGAGCGTGTTGCCCAATAAGCTTTATGTTCGATCTCGACAAGGAGGTGACATGCTTTCCCATACACTAGCTTGTAGGGGGACATTCCCAGGTTCATTTTGTAAGTGATACGGTATGTGTTGGGTTTGTGCCCTCAAACCATTACTTTATGTATAAGACATTGACATTTTAATACATAGATATCAACTTTACATTTCATTATGCATGTTTTCTTTCATGAGATGATTGTTAATCCTTAAGTATCATAGTAATTAATTCGTGTGTGTATGAGATACATACAAGTGAGATACAGATTACTATTCTTTAATACTTAGAATTTATCACAATGGATGATGAGACTGGATATCTCATCAGGTTTACACTGTATCATGATTAACTACCATTGTATGGAGTGATGAATCTCAATCACTAGAGTGTAACTCTTAGTTAATATGCTAGTACTTATAGTGCATTGACGGACCTAAGCTTTCCTATTAACACTCAAGACTATCAAATAGTCGATAGGAACTCATAACTTGTATAAGGTACGTGTTCTTAATCTTAAGACAATTGTGAACACAAACTGTGGATATGGCTGCTTTGACTTACCAATCAATGAGGTCTATAGAAGATCAACACCTGGGTATCTTGGGTGTGTCATGTTCATAGGGTTGTGAACATATATTGTCAAGAAAAAATCTACCCTCTGATTCAGAGTAAGCATTCCCTTGAGAATGTCACCAAGTTGATTACTGAGAACTACAATCTTGTTGATAAGTAAGTATCAACATGTTTGGTAATCATGAGAGGTGAATGGGACTTAAGGAATACAAGAAGTAATCATGATTCAGGTTAACAGTAACCGTTAATCCGACTAACTGAATATGATTACGAATGCCGACGGTAGAGGGACATTAGTACACCATACAAGTCTAGTTATCACTTCGGATATGTTCTTTTGCATTGGAGTTCAGTTATTGTTTTATAGTAGAGTAAACGTTAACTGACCAGTTGGTTAATTTGCTTATCAAAGAGTTTGGTCATAGGAATTAACAAATTGGTCTGAGCCAACAATAAAGAGCCTACGATGTCCCACTCTTAGCTCTGCTAGGATGCTTGGAAAGGCACATGAGGATCCTGTCAAGACAGATTCGATCGATTGAAGTAGTTTTGATCGATTAAAGTCTAGATAGGTTCGATCGCTCAAAGATGGTTTGATCGATCGAAGGTTCGATCAATCGAAGCCACTTTGATCGGTCGAAGGTTAAAGTCAATTTTGGAAGTATATAAATAGGGCAACTCCATATAGGGTTTAATAATCGTCATTATTCCTATACGAAAGCTACAGAGACTGTTTAGGTTTTTCCAAGCCTTCTTATCCTCCATGTTGGAATTCCCACCAACTCTAGCCTCTCCGGCAGCATCCGCGGGAGTCATAAAGGTGAAGACAACCTAGTGGAAGCTACTGCACCATCAAGAATGTTGAAGATTTCAGAATTGGGTTCAAGACCATAAGGTATAATTCTTGTCCCATCTCTTGTACGCATCTATAGAATTAACGAGTAGTAGATCCGGGCTACCAATAAGATTTTGCATCTTAACCCTTTTGCTACGTGTTTAAAAATAATTTTTAAACCTATTTTTCCTTCAATTGGTACCAGAGCCACGCTTGTTTGGATCTATAGATGCGTTTTAAAACACTAGTTTTGGTTTGCATGTTAATTTTAGGACTATTTTTAAAACTGCATCCTCACACATCTATTTCTGTAGTGTTTACGTAGTAGACTACAAATCTGTGATTACATTGGATGTATGATGGATTCAATCGATTGAAGTAGTCTCGATCAATCGAACGTCCTCTGTTCTCAAGCGATCGAACGGGTTTCGATTGATCGATCATTGTTTTTGTTCGATCGATTGAGATCGACTCTCTGTCCAGGTTTTCTGTTTCACAGTTTTAAATGTTTTAAAATCATATACTTTAATTTTAAATTATTCTAAAGATTTTTCAAATCATTCTATGAAACTGAAAAGTTCAAGCGATTGAACAATGTTCAATCGATCGAAGGTTTGAGTGATCGAACGGTCTTCGATCGATCAAAGTGTAATAGAGAATTAAGATGTTGTTTTATGTTCTAAATCAGTATGTAAAGAGTTTATATATTGTGTGAATCAATTAGGGTTCCAATAGATTATATTTTTGTTATATATGCGTGGATGTGCATTTGACTAACCTTTTTGCAGCAAATTTAGTCCACTATCTCCCATGGCACCAAGTTGTTTTAAATTTCATATTTAAATTGTTTGAGATTGGCGTTTGTTGTATTAATTGTTGGTTTGGTTTTAAGGCATGTGTAAAGGGCACTGCGACTTTAATCCTGCGAAAAGGAAATCGTACCAGTTTCCCTAGCCTTTGTTTTATTGTTATATTTTCCTTTTCTAGATAAATTGTAAGCTTCGAAAGAAGCATAGGTCCAATATAATAGAATTAGGAAATCCATGAACATGGAGGAGCAAGCCATTTTCCATGAAGATGGAGTCGAAGGCGATCAAACGAAGAGGTGCTTCTATGGAGATAGAGTCATGGGAGATAGAGGCATCGTTTGGATGCTTGTATTTCATTTTAGTTTTTTGTTTTATGTGTTTGGTTTGTGATTGGAGTTTTTTTTTACATTGTTATTACTTACATGCACGTAAAACAAGTTTTCTAAAATAAAATTCAAAAACCGTTTCGACGCATTAGTAGACATTGGATGTTTATGGGTAATGTGTAGAAATATTTTTCCAAAAAGCAAAATCCTTATTTACTAAATCTAGTGGGAGATGGTCTTATTTATAACACCCACGATCTTCCATTAACAACTCACTGTAAGATGAGTAGTGCATTCTGTGTCACCTCGCCAGGAGGGATCATTCCACACGGAGGGTACACTACTCATTGGTTACTAGATGTGAACTTCCTACGGATAGGATCAATCGGACGTGTTAGAGGGTGACCACCATATGGAGGCGCTACTTGAGGCGGTTGTGATTGGATCCTAGTTGATGGTACACACTAGCTAAGCTATGGATAAGGGATCCCACACGGGGCATTATTCAGAAACTTAGAGATCAAAAAGGTTCGGGAGTCATAACATGTTTTGCAAGAGTCGCATAGCAGACAAGTCATGATTAATCAAAAGATCGAGTATTGACTACCACACGGAGGCTTTACTTTTTCGTTTTGATATTCTGGCGACTTTGCTTTTAAAATAAGAGTTTTAAGGATTCTTTATTTCAAACTGTCAAATTTCGATATCCATATTTATTTTGTCTGTTGATTTTTTCAATAAATCATAATGTCAGGATCTACATTTAGTCCACTTGCCACTATACTAACTCAAAACAAGTTAACAGGAAATAACTACACTGAATGGCAACGAAACCTTGACATCGTATTAACTGTGGAGAATCACATATTAGGCCTGTCAATGTTCCGGATCTAGGCCTGAATCTAGTCCAGATCCGGCTCTCTTAGACGGATCTGTGCCTTTTTTATGATCCAGATCCGGATCCATATTCGAATAGAGCTTAAGATAAATGGATCGGATATAATATCCGGTCCATATAAGACCCGATCCAAATAGGATATAATATATGCATAAATAATATATATACACATTATATATGGTATTGAATATGTACCGTTGACGCTTTTAATCCAACGATTGAACTTATATGATATATAAGTAAAGTTTAAGCAGCCCTAACCCTAACAATCAGTTTCAGCAGCCTCATTGTCTCAGGACTCTCATCGACTCAACCTCACACTCTCTCAGCCTCTCACGACTCACAACCTCTCAGCCTCTCAGGTACTTTTCTCTGTCTTCTTCATTCTTCATCTTCTTTTTTCTTCGTCTTCTTCATTCTCATTCTTCTTCTTTCTTCGTCTTCTACTTCTTTCTTCTTCGTCTTCTACTTCTTTTTTTATCTTCGTTCTTTGTGTTCTTCTTCTTCCTTCTTCCTTCTTCATCTTCTTCTTCTTCTTCTATTTGGGTTGCAGAATGTTGAGTTAATTTTTCATTTATTCTGTTATTTATTTTCTGTTCTTTTTATTTTGTTTATTTTCTATACTTGATTTGTTCTTTGTATTTTGTCTATTTTCTGTTTATATTGTAGTTGATTTAATTCTTTATTGCTGAGTTATGTATTTCATTTTATTTATGTTGTTTATTTTCTGGTTATATTCTAGTTGTTTATTTGTTGTTTATATTGTAGTTGATTTAAATTTTTTTTTTTCAGATTTTCAGTGACTGCTTTTTACGATTTTATGTAAATGTCAACACCTACTCAAGCAACTCAAGTTACCCAAACTTCTCAAGCCACTGATGGTGGTGAAAATGTGGAAGTGGAAGAGGAATAGTGAATAAGGAGTCAACTGAAGGCTCTAAAAAGCGGCAAAAAAAATTGACATCAAAGGTATGGCAAGATTTTGAAAAAAATAAAGGCAAAAATGGAGATCTTGCTAAGTGTATGAGATGTTCTAAAACTTTTGTCGGAGATAGCAGCAAAGGAACTAGGCATTTGCTAAAACATCAATTAAAATGCCCAGGGAAGCATAAAGATATAGGACAACAAATGTTAATGGCTTCTAAGAATGCTGCTGATTCTAAAATCAAACTTCAAAATTTCAAGTTTGATCAAGAGAAAAGTAGGACCGATTTTGCAAAAATGATCATCAAACATAATTATCCATTTAACATGGCTGAGCATGAGTTCTTTGAAACCTTTTGTAACAATCTTCAGCCAATGTTCAAGCTTGTATCTCGAAACACAGTTAGATATAATGAATTTGACCAGTGGTATAAGCAAGCTCGTAGTAGCACCATTAATGCTTATCAAAAATCAGAGTTTGAGCAATATTTAGAGGAGCCAGTCTTTCCAAGGAAGGACAATTTTAACATTCTACACTGGTGGAAAATCAATAGTGCTAAACTTCCCATTTTATCGAAAATAGCTCGTGATATTTTAGCCGTTCCAGCCACTACTGTCACATCAGAGGCAGCTTTCAGTGTAGGTGGTAGGGTAATTGACGAGTCACGTGGCTCTTTGCTCCCGGATATTGTTGAGGCTTTAGTGACCTCTGATGATTGGATTGAATCAAAAAGAAAAAGAAGTAAGTAAATTCACAATGCATTTTATTCAACACTTTCTTAGTTTTTTTTTATGTTTGGCTTGGATACTTGATATTTTATTTTTTGTACTATGGAAGAATCCATATCAGTTGATTTGACAAAAACTTGAAATGCCTTGGCACTTTTATACTCTTTTGGCATGTAAGTCTAATGCTTGATGGTGGTATTTGTTTTCCATCAAATACCATAGTTTTACACTTCATTTTTCTAACATTGTATATTTTGTAGGTTTTGATATGATCGTAGATTCCTAGTTGGAGAATGAAGTTATTGAATGTGAATGTTGTGATGGGGAAGAATGGAAGATAAATACCATAGTTTTCCACTTCATCTTGTTAACATTGTATATTTTGTAGGTTTTGATAAGATCCTAGTTGGAGAATCAAGTTATTGAATGTGCAGGTTATGCAGCTTGTGCTGGGGGAAGAATAGAAGATTTATAAACTTATGTTTGGTCTAGTCTTGTTTTGTTAAATATCATGTAGATTGTAGACTTGGACATCTTTTTTGCTGAAGATAGACTTGAACATCTTTTTTTGTGATGTATTGGGCTTTATTTTAAAGAAAGTAGTTTTTGTTATTTATTTTTATATTTTATGGTCTTGTTTGTTTATGCATCTAAGACTTGAAAGTCTTATCATAGTGAAGTATGCTGAAAGAAACTAGAATAATCTGGTACTCAACTCTTTATTTTTTCCCCTCTGTTTGGGCAGCATAACAGGAACAGGCACTTAATGCTCAACTTTTTTTCCCCTTTCTATTTTGGGCAACATAACAGGCACTTCATAAGGGGTCCCAGGAGCTCCCAGTCTCTGAGGATAATCACACTTGGGCTCCTTTGGGACTCCTAAAGCTGTGGCTAAAGTAGCAGAACTGAATATGATCTCCCGTCCATGGATGAATGAACGATATGTAAATGGTGCGGCGGGATCCTTGATCATGGTGGCTCAGGCCTCTCGCACCCAAGAGATATTGACCCTTTTGGCTTGGGTCAACATCTAGTACGACTGCAGCATGTCCTGAATCCTAGCCAGGAACCATGAAGCTGAAAGCCATACAGTCTTGAGGGGTATCTCTAGCACAATCTTGCGGTGGCTGAAGAAATGAGTGAACCAAGACTGGTCGAGTAGATTCCGGAACCCATGTTGAGGTACCAGATCTGGAATGGTCAGATCAAATGGCTTCTCCTTAAGATAGTCGATCGTAGGATTCATGACGATGAACCTGAAATAGAAAATGAGAACATAGGATTAATTAAAACAAGAAAAACATAACAAAAGAATAAATCTGCCTCTGCATGGGTTCGATCGATCGAACATTTTTCGATCGATTGAACAAGGGCTGGGCTCGATCGCTTGAGCCTAGCTCGATCGATCGAGCACAGAAAAACATTTAGGTACAGAAAACCAACACAGGAATGAAAAGAAAAAGATAAATATGAAAACAAGACTATGATTAATTAGTCACAGGACTAATGGGGGTACCCACTCTCGATTTTTACAAGAATGAACAAAGGAGAAGGTATGTAAACCTTACCTTGATCAAACCACAGTGAAAAAGGAGATAAGGAGATAATGAGGATGATTTAGGGGCACTAAGGATTCTCCAATTGATGTGTGTGAGTAGGGACAACGAAATCGCCTCGAGCTTTCTATCTGTCTTCGATCGTTTGATAGTTTAAGGGAGAGAGAGAGAGAGACTGGAGATTCTAAAAGATGCTTCATTTAAATAGAAGGGTTGATCAATCAAATGGACGATTGATTGAGAATCATTCAAGCGCTTAAGGATACAAGATCTCGATCGATCGAGAATTATTTGATTGATCAAACACAAAATTTCTATGAATCCTTTAGGCAGGAAAACTGTGTACCCCTAACCGACAAAAACTATTCTGGACATACAGGAATAGTATAAAAGCAGTGCAAACACAGAATATGTAAGCCAGAATTGATCATCATAGTAATATAAAATTGCAAATTTCATAAATATAACTTTTATATATAGCATTTATTTGCAAAATTATCCCCCAAAATTGGTGCTTAGACCCTATTACAACGAAAAGCTAAAATTAAAACTAAAAAATAACAGTGATCTATCTAGGATTACACTTCAATTACTAAAGGATGGACAAATGAATAAACACAACTGAAGTGGACCACTATTCTTCGAACATGAAAATTCCTTCTTCCACACTTGTTTCATACTCCGCAGAATCTTCTAAATTGGAGCCCAAACTTGAAAATTTATGTTCCTAGAATAATTTGAACGCTTCTAGGATATCATCAAGCATGTCTGGAGTCTCCAAGGAATTGATTGTACGCATGAGAGGTGATTGTGATGGAGAGATAGATAGTGGAGAAAAGCTCCACAGTTATTCTCCCTCTCGTGGCAGAGTGCCAAGGGACCTCACGGGAGGTCCATGAAATAGCAAGTGTGGAAGGAAAATTGGTAGGAGATTCTGATTCATAGTGATTTTCCTATACAAGGACACAAAGACAACGAAAACAAAGACAGAATTTGAATTAGATAAACAAAGAAGGAAATAAAAAGAAAGCCATTAATTGAAAGGAACAAACAGAGAAGTAATGAAAATAGAATGAGTTGTGACAAGGATTCAACCTCACTATTGGCATGATGGAACCATGTGCACTAGCAGGTAGGGGCACTGAAGCCTAAACAACAAATACCTCATGTGCACATAGATGTATGGAATCGATTCAATGATTATGAAGTCATCCACAAATGTGAAGACAACAATATGGCGTTCGGGCTGGACATCTTGTAAATCGTCTTCATCCCATGGTTCCCACATCAAGTCATTCTCCCACTATTGCAGGAGCTCGTCATCTACCTCACCAACAAAATACCCTTCCTCTTCGCCTTCTACATAAACAGGGAAGCCCATATTTTCAAAAGGATTGATGTCAAGAAGGGCTGGCGGGTAGGGAATGTACCCTTGGGATAGGTCGATTACATCATCCGCCCCTGGCCCTTGGTAGGGTAAGAGGCAGAACGCAATCTCATCAGCAGTCTATGGGGGGTTTTGATATTCAGAATCAGCCCATGAGCCGATCGATTACACTGACCATGTATCATCATCATTCCTTATTTTTAACAGCCTGCAGGGGAGTATACAATATTGAATAACGGATTAGAATCAAAGTCACACTCACAAAGAAGAAATAAAGCAGAAATAGATAATAAAAAAAATAAACAAAATGCATGAAATGAAAAGTTTGCAACAACAAGTTGAGGACTCTTTTTGGTGTTTTATGTAGAAGAGTAGTTGGGCTCATCCAGTTAGATGTGCTTAACTTCTAGTTGGAAGTTTTCCAAAAATGGCTTTAACCTTTGGCCATTGACCTTGAAGATCTCATTGTTCTTTGGATTTATCAGCTCAACGGCCCCATGTGGAAAGATAGATTTGACAATGAATGGACCAGTCCACCGAGATCAGAGCTTTCCTAGGAAAAGGTGAAGGCAAGAGTCATATAGCAAGACTTTCTACCCCGATTCGAATGTTTTATCAAAAATCATCTGATCATGGCGAGTCTTTAACCTTTCCTTATGCAACTTCGCAGAGTTATACGCATCTCTACGGATTTCCTCAAGCTCTACAAGTTGGAGTATTCGTAGTTGACCTCCCTTTTTAATGTCGAAGTTTAGCGAGCGTGTCACCCAATAGCTTTATGTTCGATCTCGATAGGGAGATGACATGCTTTTCCATATACTAGCCTGTACGGGGACATTCTCAGGTTTGTTTTGCAAGCGGTACAGTATGCCCATAGAGCATCGGTCAATTTGTATGCCCAATCTTTCCTATTTGAGCTAACCGTTTTTTCGAGAATGTATTTTATTTCTCGGTTAGCCAACTTCGCCTGCCTGTTAGTTTGTGGGTGGTAGACTAGAGCGATCTTTCGATTGACCCCATGCTTCTTGAGGAGTGACTCTAAGGGCCTATTGCAGAAGTGCTTGCCTTGGTCACTTATTAATGCCCTCGGGGTTCCAAAATGCAACAGAATATTTTTTTTAGAAAGGACATTACTGTTCTGTGGTCATTGCTTCTCGTCAGTATCCCTCTACCCATTTTGATACATATTCCATAGCTAGAAGTATGTATTTGTAGTTGTTTGATTTCGAGAACGGGCCTATAAATCTATGCCCCAATAATCGAATATTTCACTTGTGATAATAGGAGTCAAATGCATAGAGTTCCTTTTTGAAATTGTACCTAGCGTTTGACAGCGTTAGCAAGATTTGCAAAAGAAGTAGGCATCTTTAAACACGGTGGTCCAGTAGAAACCGCTGTGTATGACTTTTTGTGTGGTCTTTTATGAAGCGAAATGGCCACCTCAGGCTTCAAAATGGCATGAGGCTAGGATTACAGCTATATCTTCATTCAGAGCGCAACGTCTGATGACCTGAACAGCATAATATTTGAAAAGGTATAGGTCATCCAAGAAAAAGTGACGCGCGAACGAGAGGAATCTTTTTCTATTCTGATTTGACCAGTGCCCGGTGGTTCTCTTGTGACTAGATAGTTTACAATATCTGCGTACCAAGGAAAACTGGAAATAGCTAGTAGCTGTTCGTCTGGGAATTCTTCTTTAATCGGTGTTGTTTCAGTCCTGTCAACAAAGGTTAACCTAGACAGCTACTCCTTTCTTGTCCTTAATGGTTAGGTCAAATTCTTATAGTAGTAGTATCCATCTAATAAGCCTTTGTTTTGCATCCTTCTTAGACAAGAGGTATTTAAGTGCTAAATGGTCAGTAAAATAGACTATTGGTGATCCTATGAGGTACGATCAAACTTGTCCAAGGCAAAGACTATAGCTAACAACTCTTTCTCGGTTGTAGTGCAGTTCATTTGAGCATCGTTCAGAGTTTTGCTAGCGTAATATATAACATAAGGTTTGTTATCTTTCCTCTGGCCTAGGACTGCACCGATGGCGTAATCATTAGCATCGCACATTAATTCGAATGGGAGACTCCAATAGGGAGCTTGAATAATAGGTGCGGTTGTGAGGAGTTGCTTTAGTATATCAAAAGATGTTTGACAGGCATCCGACCACTCAAAAGGTACGTCTTTGACAAGCAATTGACAGAGTGGTCGGGAAATGGCACTAAAGTTTTGGATAAACCTTTTATAAAAACCTACATGTCCCAGGAAAGAGCAGATATCTGTAACCGTACAAGTGTTAGGAAACTGCATTCCCAGAATCCGTTGACAGCGCGTATAAGTGGGTACTGCAAAAATTATGTGAAAACTACAATAACCCTATAAGGGCGGAACTAGGGTTACCTTAAACTGCTAAAATGGATTGCTGTAGTTGACGAATCGAGAACACGGGCTCGATAACAACTCACGATCTTCTACTGTATTCCTTTACTGCCAGAATATCGAACTAAGTGTGGGCTCCTTCAAAATCCTTTACGTTTCTGCTCTCTCTTTTTACGCTATCTTTTCTATTCCGAGTTATAATGCTCTTGATGGAAAATGCAAACTGAGGAGAGAGCCAAAGCAGCATATATATAGGCTACGATAGGGACCATAAGAAGTCAATAAGGAATAGGCTTCCTTATGGAATTAGGAAACCCTAATTTGAACTAAATCAGATTCCTATTTCCATAAATTATAATTCATACCACTAAAGAATTATAATTGCACTCCTACCCTTATCACAAAAATATATTTCGAGCTCCATGTTATTAAATGCTTATTGTCTCCCCATGTTAAGATTATAGATATCCATTAATTAAATATAATTACTGACAATCACATTTAATTAATCTCTTAAAATTCCTTGAGATCCTCTACTTAACTTATCTGATATGTCGGATACAAAATCCACCTGCAGGGTTTGACATAATCAAAACTTATAAGCTTTCTCAAGGGGACATCATCAATCCCAAAATTGAGACATGGATTCCATCATTAATTAATATTCACCACACAATTAATATTGTCACCCAATCCAATGAGATATTGACCCATTTAAGGATCACACCCTTTTAGGGATCAAAGTGTAAATATCAAATGTACGTGTCTATAAATTAACTTAGGATTTAGAGCATAAGGACTCATAATAATCATGAGGTATTAATTATCTTATAAGTCAGTATGAAGATAATTACCCCAACTCGGTCCCGTTTAATACACAAAGTGTACCAGCATGGTGAGTTGAAACTATACCATTTTCCGTAGTCAAGACAAACCTACTACAACACCATGCTGCAGTCCTACCGATGGTGTGTCCAATCCATCTAAGACTGTAAACCAAAATCTTACATTCTACAAGATCCGATGGTCTGATCTTCCGTGTGTAAGCCGGACTCTACAAACCAAACCACCTACTATGTAGAATGAAAGACACACATGCATAATATTAAATAAACAATATAACACGAATATTGCCCACACAGATTCTCATAAAAATGGATTAATTGATTTTATTAAATGAATAATAAATCAACTACATAAAGCATGGCTTTTAGTATATATCCCTAACAACAGGGAGCAGGAAAGTTTAAGATAATATTAATTTTTGCCTGATCTACCTGGATACCTTCGTCAGAAATTATGTGGCTGAGGACTATCCCAGTGGTCACCATGAAATGGCACTTTTTTCAGTTTAACACCAAGTGTTTGTCCTCACATCGTGTTAGTACACATTTAAGATTTTCTAAGTAATTGTCGAAGCTATGGCCAAACACAGAAAAATTGTCCATAAACACTTCTAATATCTGCTCGACCAAATCACTAAATATACTGAGCATGCACCGCTGGAAGGTAGCAGGTGCATTGCATAAGCCAAACGAAACTCTTTGGAAAGCGAAGGTACCGAAAGGACATGTAAAAGTCATTTTCTCTTGATCTTTAGGAGTGATTTCAATCTAATTATGACCACTATATCCGTCTAAAAAGCAGTAGTATTTGTGACCCGCCACTCATTCTAGCATTTAGTCCATTAATGGCAAAGGAAAGTGGTCTTTCCGGGTCACAGTGTTCAATTTTCGGTAATCGATACACATCTGCTAATCGGTGGGGACGTGTGTCAGTACTAATTCATCATTGCTATTTAGAATCACAGTTATACCCGCCTTCTTTGGCACCACTTAGGTTGGACTAACCCAAGGACTGTCAGAGATTGGATAAATGATCCCGACATCAAGTAGTTTTAAGACTTCCTTTTTAACTACTTCTTGTATGTTGGGATTCAGGCGCCTTTGCATTTGTCACGATAGTTTAGCGTCTTCCTCCAAATATATTTTATGAGTGCAAATGGACGAACTTATGCCTTTAAGGTCAGCAATCATCCATCCCAATACTCCCTTATGTTGTTTTAGCATTTGGACTAGTTTACCCTCTTGTTCAGAACTTAAAGTGGATGATATGATAGTAGAGCATGTCTTTTCAGCCCCTAAGAAAGCGTATTTGATCTCCTTAGGATGCTCCTTTAATTCCAAGTTGGGAAACTGAAAATTCGAGGGCATAACTAATTTTTTTTCAAAGGCAATGGTTCATACGGTGTTACCCACATGCATTCAGCTTTATCCTCCTCTTTCGTTTCCATCATAAGGTAAATTTGATTTAAGTCAGCATCCAATGGAGTAGAGTTTTTAGGTTGATAGACAGTGTCCAATTGTGACACAACTACTTCCAAAGGACTTTGTAATCGACAAAATTAGCCTCATCTTCGATAACAGTCTCGATGAGGTTTACTTCTTCCTCATTCTCGTATTCTTCAAGTTAGGGATTTGAAAAGATTTTGACATTCAAAGTCATATTCCTGAATACGATGGTCAAGATACCACTTCTTATTTTTATCGTGGCATCGATTGCGTTAATGAATGGACGTCCAAAAATTTTCGAGATTTGTACACATAGATTGGACACAGGTTTAGTGCCTAAGATTACAAAATCAACTGAGAAGACATATGAGTCTATTTGCACGAGGACGTCCTCTAATATCCCTCTAGGGTATTCCACTGACCTATCTGCCAGTTGTAGTGCAACTCGAGCAGGTTTGAGTTCACATAACCCTAGTTGTTTATAGACTGAATATGGCAGCAAGTATACACTCGCTCCTAAGTCGAGGAGTGCGTTATCTATTCATTGATTCCCAATTTGACATGAGACAATAGGCATACCAGGGTCTTTGAGTTTCAGAGGTAGTTCATTAGATGATTGCGCTTGCTTGGCAAGCAACATATGCGTATTTCTTCACACTTTACCGCCTCTTGACTGTGCATAAATCTTTAAGATACTTAGCGTATACCGACACTTGCCTAATTGCATCAAGGAGTAGAAGGTTTATTTTAACTTGTTTAAATAGTTCCAAGAACTCCTGATTCTTTATCTCATTTTTGGGTTTCTTTAGCCTTTGAGGGTATGGCACGGGGAAGGGGTATTTTGGTAATTCATTGTTAATGGGCTCTTTTCTAGGCCTTTTCTCAACTTCTTCTACTTCTATGGGATCTTCATCATTTGATTCTAATGGTTTGTTATTAGTAATCGACTCCTCATCCTGAGTAGATGGTTGCTCTCTATTCACCACTTCCTCCACTTCATACTCTTCAGATGTAGAAAGAGGCATGTTGTACCCTATAATCTTGCCGCTTCTTAGTGTAGTCAGGGCTTTAGCATGTTCTTGATTATTGGGACCATTGTTGTATCCCTTAAGGTTTGGAAGTGGTTGGGCGGGAAATGTTCCACCTGATCCCTCTTGTCGTGTATCTATTCTCTCTAAATCTTGTTCATCATTTGAATTAATTACTGCGTTAGGTTTGTGTTAGAGAGTAGATCTTCCTCTTGCACCTTTTTATGTGGCAGTACATATACATTAGACTATTGATTATTAGAGGGTTGAGCTTGATTGTAGTTATTAGATTTGTTTTGATTGAATTGTTGGGACTGCCTATTGTATTGCCCTTGATATTGATTATTGTTGTAGGGCTATTGTTGATATTGATTTTGGGTCTCAGCGTCGTTCTTCTAATCAAAATCAGGGTGACTCCATCGATTGTTATTATTTTGAAAATTATTATTGTTATTGTAGGAATTCCCCGCCCCTCTATATCTTTGCATGGCATTCATCTCCATGGGAGCCTATTCTTGAAAATACGGCACATTGGGACAGTATTGAGTCGTGTGTCCCAACATATTGTATGTGCCGCATGGTTCTTTAGGCAAAACTTGCCTAGAACTCTCTCCTTTCATCCCTAACTCCTCTACCTTCCTTGGTAGCTCTTTGTATTTGGTCATTAGTTGATCTTTAGTTTTTAACTGATATATGCTTTTGTCCCATTCACCTACTGGCTAGTTGCGTGAAATGTCTTTAGACCATTCATGAGCATGTTCGGCTAACCACTCGAAGTGGGCTTCAGCCTCTTCGGTGTTTTTACTAAGAAATGCACATGCGCTCATGGTTTTAACCAACTTTTTTGTTTCACCATTTAGTCCTTCTTAAAAGAAGCTGATGGTTCGCCACTTCTCATACCCGTGATATGGGAGAGAAGCAAATCTTTGAAACGCTCCTAAGTTTGAGTGAAGGTTTCATTGCTCTTTTGTTTGTAGGAATTATTTGACGTTCAAGTTCGGTAGTCATGCGAGGTGGGAAAATTTTCCTTAAGAATGCAGTGTTCATCGCATGCCAGGTGAAGATCGAGTTTGGTTTGAGGGTAAGGAACCACGCTTTTGCTTTGTCCTTCAGGGTGAAGAGAAACAGCATTAGGCGTGTCACATCGATAGGACAGTTTTGGGAGAATGTCTTACAAACATCCTCACAGTCCTTAACATGTAGATAGGCCTTCTCGCTCTACATTCCATGAAAGGTTGGAAGGAGTTGAATCATTCTTTTGCAAAATTGGAATTCGCCTACATGTGGTCAAATTAGAATACAAGAAGGTGTACGTGCGTGTTCGGGTTACATGAGATCGCACAAAGGATGCAACGAATCGTCAATAGGCACAACCACATTCTCACCATTTTCACTTTGATTGTCACCCATTGAATCTAGAGGTGTGGCTACGTGATTAATAGAACTAGAGAAATCAAATGAGTAGAATGGATTTCTGAAATTTCCTTCGATGGAATTATCGGACATAAAAGGACAACTCTATGTAGATTTTTTTATATCTAAAGAACTAAAAAGAAAAAGAAAACAGAAATAGATGAAGAAAGAGTGAGGTAATCTAAGCAATAGATGGTCGCCTTCCCCGGCAACGGCGCCAAAAACTTGACACAAAAATTATTTGTGTGCTCTTGTGTGCAATACCCAAGTGTAGGTAGACGTGCAAGTAGTATTTTGGTAAGACCAAGTCGATCCCACAGAGAAGGTTTTAAGTTATTTACTTAGACTAAACTCAAAAAGGAAAATAAAAATTCAATGTTTAAATAAAGCGTAGAACACGAAGTTTCACAATTAACTACTAAAAGAAAACAACTAAATTAAACTAGTGATTAGCTAATTAACTAAAACGATAGCTAAAACGGTTTTTCTTTATAAAAGGGGAACGTTAGGATCTCACGAATCCACAGTGACCTAACCATCTACCATGTAGTGTCATTAATGCTCTATGGAGTACATCCATTTACAGTATTTCGTATTTTCTAAGGATAAAGATTCAATAGTCCTTTCATGACCAGGACTATATCATCACAATTGATATAAAATACATGAAGGCGGTTTAAAACAATAGTTAAGACTCGCACTCTGAATGGTATAACCATTCAAAGTGGTTTGCAAAAGTTATTGAAGAAAAATGCCTTAAGGCTTAAAGTTAAGAAACTATTTTGACAAACTGAGCATGTGGGGACAGTTTGATAACAAATCTCAAAAACAAAAAGTCTAGGAATACTGCAAAGGACCATCTCAAGAATCTGAGTGTTCAATCGATCGACCGGCTCTCGATTGATCGAACATCATCATCTCTTAAGCGATCGAAATGTCTTCGATCGCTTGACTATATCTCTGTTTCGATCGATGGAACTAACTTTGATCGATCGAACGCAGGTTTTGATTCTAGTGCATGGAAGAGGCTAGAGATCACTGCTTCATCATGATCTCCCAACTCTAGGACTACTCATACATGGTCTGGAGTATCATAGATTGGTTTTTAACGTGAAAAATCATTAAGGGACTGTTTATTTGTGTTTTTAACATAAAACTTTGAAAAACTATGGATTTAATCAAAACTAGCATGCAAACCACAATTATCACTACTTATACTACGACGAACTACTAGCAGAATGTAAATAAACAATAATACGAAACATGAATAAATTGAAAACTTGTATTGAATGTTGAAATCTCCAAAAACCAATATAATATCCAAAGCTTAACCAACAGAACCAAACAAAGCTCTCTATCTCTCTCCAAAACTGTAAAACTAAAAGTGGGCGTCCTCGGGACGTGTTTACAACTAGTATAAATAGAAAAATCTAGAGCTAGGGTTACAATAATCCACTTCTGTTGCGTGCGCGTACAATTCTGGAAAAGGCATGTTCGATCGATCGATCGAACCCCATTTGATTGCTTGAACTGGGAAATACTCGAGTGCTTGAACTATCGTCGATCGAACAAACACTCAATTGCTTGAGCTCTCTTCGATCGGTCAAACTCCACATTTCAGCTTTGAATTATATTGCTTGTAATTTAACTTTATCCTTTCCTGTTATTCATTCTTGTACACAGCAACACCACGATCTGCACAAAATAACAGCTAAAACAACCCAACTTATCATAGATTTGTCATATTGTATAAAAGTTGGCTTTATGACACAAATTGTAGATATAATAGGAAGTTGTAAACTAAATTCATATATTTCCTTATTTTAACGCGGTTGTATTTTACAAATACCCCCGCTTGTCAGTTATTATATGAACTGTTCAATTAGTTAGATATTGTTTTCTACCTTCTATATGCGACTATGTTCTAACAAAGATATAATGTGACATCGGAAAGTAGTATGATTAAGAATAACGGATTAATGTTATAACATTAGATAATGTGTCAATCATAAATCAGTTGATATCCGTTCATTTCAATTAGAGTAGTTAGGCCACAAGGGAATGTCATGTATCAGTATTTAGTGTAAGACTAAGTAGGTTTGCTAAGTTATGGGAATTTTGCGGGAATGGGCATTAATCAATCATATGTCCTTAAAAGTGATGGACCGGACCAATTAGCCCTAAGATAGTTGGTAATCAGATCATATGTCCTTAAAAGTGGTGGAATATTCATATGTCTTTAAAAATGATGGACCGGGATTGCTGATAGACGTCGTTAAGTGGTGGACCGTGATTGCAAATAGACGTCGTTAAGTCATGGCAAAATTGATGTTTCTTTGCTCAAAGTGTTATGTCCCTGACAAGCAGTGGACTATGCATATGTTCTTAAAAAGTGGGGGACGGACTGACGTGGTATCCATGACATGCGATGCACTAATAAGACGTTGAAATCAGTTAATGAAAGGATTAAACAAGTAAAATTACTATTGTAGAACTATATTTTATGTTCTTTCATAAACTTGTAATTACTTCATATCTTTGGTATTGCTTTAGTTTTCTACTCACTCAGCTTTCAATAGCTTACGACCTTTTGTGCCTGGACATTCTCGACCCAGCCTACCTTGTTTCTGATACTATAGGTAACAATGATGGCTACTACCCTGATGGCGAATACGTAGAGGGTAGCCCCATTGAGGATAGTAACGCTGGGGAGGACTACTATGTTGACTACTATGTTTACGCCAGTTGAAGATTAGAATAGTGTCACCATTTCGCTACAGGCAGAAATAGGACACGTGGCACGCCAACAAGGCTCATCAAATTCAGTAACAGAAAGATAGCAGCGGAAAATATGAGTAGAAACATAAAGAAACTCTTTTAAACAAAGTTGTTTAGAAAATATTGAACTACGAATCCATAAAATTCATAAAAAAAAAAATTGAAAAGTTAATTATATTTCAAAATAAGAATATATTAGTTAATAGGGACCCCAAAGGCAACCTAATAACTAATTAGAGCTTTTAAATTTTTTTTGAAAAAGGGTACTAAGAGTAAGCATGTAGCCGGTAGTTCGATCGGTCGAATGGCCCCCTAGCAGAATTCCTCCTATACTGTAGAATTTTGCCTAAGGATCAAACAACCTTTGTGACTTTGCAATACTCCAAACATACATGCCTTACTCTAATTCTTCTCAACTATATCAAGGCTACAAGAACATACGTAAACCTTGCTAAACGTTGGAAGAAAATGATAACCAAAGAAGTTAAGGCTCGTTTGGTTCAATTCATAAAAAGTGCTATTACATTCATCCAAAATCCGAATTTGACAAATAACATTCAAAACACAAACTCAAGAGTTTGGATTCGTTTCCAAAACTAATCATAAGAAGTTTTTATTAATATTACAACACTACTAATCCATTCTGAAGTTTTCTAAGTTAAGTACATAGTTTAAACTTCTCAAAACTCATTATTACATCATTGGAATGGAAAACAAAAGCATATACATAGAACGATCCCCATCATTCCCTCGGCCTCACTCTTTTCGCTTCTTCTTTCCTTTCTTTTTATCTCCTGCAATGGAGTAAAGCTCCACTACTCAACTATATGCTGAGTGTCGCACTTGCGCCCTCAGAACGTGGGTGAATTGTGACTTGATTTTTATTGGGAAGGGTGAAAAGAGTATGATAGGGCCTATTTGAAATGTTCAGAGTCGCCACCTAACATTTGGGTTGTTAGGACCCTTGCAAAGGCAATTAAAGTAATTTATCTTTGACTTTTGAAAAATAGTTTTGAGAAAAGTGAGCCCTTTAAAAGTGTGACTCTAAATAGCCATGCGAAAACCAAAGATTTTGAGATGGGTTCGGGGACTCAATTATGTCGAGGGAAGGTATTAGGCACCCTCGAACATCCGTGCGAACACGGTTGCTAGTTTAGTGATTTTTATTAAAATGGGGCATTTCGATTGAAAAAGAAAAAAAGCTTTTCTTTTTTTCTTTTTTTGAAAGTGAATAGGACAAAAAATAGTGATGGGTATGGCCGCACTCTTTGAGAGTTGCTTATGTATCCCAAGGCGGGAATCAGGCCAAACGTAGTTCTGACTTGTATGTGAGTGTATGCATGATTTTTTTAGAGAAAGAAAAAGCGGTCTCATTTGACCATGCACGTGTGATGTAGTGATTTGAGAAATAGTCGGTGTAACTAAGAACTTTAACCCACATGGTATAGTCTTATTTTAACCTTTGGAAAGTGATTGAGATTGAAATGAGACAATGCAAGTGATTGGAAAATGATGAATTTTTTTGTACTTTTCTATTTTTTATTTTTATTTTTATTTTTTTCAGTCCTTTTAGTCCAATACTAGAAGTAAGGATCTGTGCTCAAGTGACTAAAAAAGTGTACCGGAAGTAAGGGTCAGTGCCCAAATGACTAAAAAGTGTACCAGAAGTAAGGTTCAGTGCCCAAATGACTAAAAAGTGTACCGAAAGTAAGTGTCAGTGCCCAAATGACTAAAAAGTGTACTGGAAGTAAGGGTCGATGCCCAATGACTGAAAAGTGATTTTTTGTATTTTTATTTTATGCCAGAAAGAAGGGACGATGCCCAAAGAGAGGAAAAAAAGAAGTGAAGTGTGTGTAGGATAAGAAGACTTACCTGTGAAGATTTCTGAATGCAAAGGCGGTTGTTGAGTCTGATTAATCATTTTTTTATTCTATTTATATAAGTTAAGCAATCTTTCTAATTTAGACATAGATTTTTGTGTTAGAAAAAAAAAACCACGTAGTTCCCAGTAAAACATAGATCTCCGTATTAGCAACCAAGTCATCCCCAATAGGACATGGCTCTCCGTATTAGAAACCACATGGGATTTTCGTATTGGGAACCATGCAATCCCGAGTCGAATGTGATTTTTATATTGGAAATCAAGCAACCCGAGTATGACATGGATTATTTTTTTTTTTATTATCAAACAGGAGTAAAGATGATATGTACAAGAAAAAAAATTGATAAAAAACCTGAGTTATTAGAGGAACTCGAGAAATCTGCTAGAATATTGATGGTAAGTGATTGGGATGTTGGGCGGTGATTTGAGGCGGTATGATGACAACGTTGATACAGTGGCCATGAGGTGTGTTGATAAGAATCGTGATGATGTGGTGACCTTGATGGTGATGGTAAGGGGTGGTATGGTGGTGATGGTGAAAAAATGTTAACTCCTTTTTTTTTGTAGGGGTGTGGGGTAGATGGAAAGGATGGTGAGGGAGATATGGAGTATGAGGGTGATACAGAGAAGAAGTATTTTTTCCTTCGTCCCTCCCCCCCCCCCCCCCCCCCCCCCCCTCAATGAGTCTGCAATAGCTAGTATTTATAGGCAAACGAGAGCCTCTTCTTCTTCTTTATTTTTATTTTATTTTATTTTATTTTATTTTGTTTTTGGTAAAAGCACTCTCCACTTAGAAAAGGGAGAGACTATACTTTCTTTTTTTGTTTGCTTGCTATTTTTTTGCTTGTTTTTTTTTTTTTTTTTTGCTTTTCCCTTTCCACCGAGAGTGTTTCCATTCAGTTTGTGGAGGGATAATCATGTGCGGTGGGGGCATGCGAAATTATTGACCTTTTGATCCCATAGCTTTGACTTGCAATATCTCTTCCATTCGAGGTCAGATTGGGATGATCCAAAAAGCGATAGGCTCATGTCAACGAGCACTTTATTTTAAAATGAATGGGTTTGGCAAAACTGGGGTGTCTACAGCTGCCCTCTTTGTTAGGTTTTGCGGAGCAAATCATGACAAAGATTCAGTAGACATCCTATTTTTTTGCGACCTTTCTTTTTCTTTTAAATCTTTTTTGGTAGGGAAATGGCGTAGTCGGGAACTTTAGCCTATATAGCATAGTCCTGAACTTTAACCGAGAAAGAGGTGTAGCTAAAAACTTTAACTTGTGCGGTATAGTCCCAAACTTGAACCAAAAGTGGTGGAAGTGATTTTTCGGACCAAGAAAGTGAGCTCCATTGAGAATTGACTCAGTGAGGGTCAAGTGGAGAGTTTGGCATGTAGAAATGAGCAAGTGATGCTTTGAGAATGAGCGAGATGATAAGTAATGTGCCAGAGTATATAAGTGAGTGGTGTGTCAAGGTAGGCTGTTGGGAATTAAGAGTGTTACCAGAATGGGCGAATGACTCCGCTGGGGATTTATGTGAGAATTGAATAGAAGAGGGATGGTGTAGTCAAGAAATACGTACTCGCATAATCTCGAACTTTAATTGAGAATGTAGTAAAGTGAGGATATGTTCGAGCTCTTAAAGCTGCCTATGTATCTCCCGTCGGAAGAATCAGACCGTGCGTTGTTCATGTGAACCTGGGTAGCTAAGAGATGGTGAGAAACGGTGTAGTTGAGAAGTGCTAAGCCGCGTAATCTTGAACTTTAACCGGGAACATAAAAGTAAATGTATGGTCGAGCTCTTAGAGCTGCCTATGTATCTCCTGTCGGAGAATCAGATCATGCGTAGTTCGTGTGGTAGGGAAAGAGGGATGTAGCCAGGAAGTGCAAAGCCGTGTAATCCTAAACTGAGGTTGATGTTGATGATAATGGGATGCCACTTGACAGACTTGCTCCCGACAATGATATTGTGAACAAGATGCCTCTTGATAGACTCACTCCTGAGCTTAAAGAAGTGAATGAGGTTGCCACTCGATGGACTCATTCTCGATAGTGAGATTGTGAACAGGATGCCCCTTGACAGACTCACTTTTGAGCTGAAGATGTGAACGGGATGTCACTTGACAGACTCATTCTCGATAGTGAAACTATGAATAGGATGCACCTTGACAGACTCACTCCTGAGCTTGAGATATGAACGGGATGCCACTTGATGGAGTCATTCCCGATAGTGAGATTGTGAACAGGATGCCACTTGACGGACTCACTCCTGAGCTTAAAGATGTGAACCGGATGCCACTTGACGGACTCATTCCTGATAGTTGATTATGAATAGGATGCCTCTTGACGAACTCACTCTTGAGCTTGACATGTGAACGGGATGCCACTTGACGGACTCATTCCTAATAGTGAGATTATGAACAAGATGCCTCTTGACGGACTCACTCCTGAGCTTAAAGATGTGAACGAGATGCCACTTAACGGACTCATTCCCGATAGCGAGATTGTGAACATGATGCCTCTTAACGAACTCACTCCTCAATTTGAAGATGTGAACGGGATGTCACTTGACGGACTCATTCCCGA
This sequence comes from Hydrangea macrophylla, assembly GCA_033977485.1. Lineage (NCBI taxonomy): Eukaryota > Viridiplantae > Streptophyta > Magnoliopsida > Cornales > Hydrangeaceae > Hydrangea > Hydrangea macrophylla. Next base: position 76,238,006 of record CM066999.1, on the reverse strand, counting down.
TAGTGAAATTGTGAACAGGATGCCTCTTGACGGACTCACTCTAGAGCTTAAGATGTGAATGGGATGCCACTTGACGGACTCATTCCTGATAGTGAATGATATAAGCGAGCAAGATGCCACTAGATGGACTCACTCCTGATGAATGATGATAAATGATGAAATGAACAAGACGCCACTTGACGGACTCACTCCTGATTGTTGATGATATACACGAGCAGGATGTCACGCCCCGAAAATTCACTTGTAAAAATAATATAAAGAATTGCATTAAAATTTGCAAATAGTCAAGTGTATTTTAAAACAACAAAAATAATTACACTTGAGTGCCCAAAATTACAAATAAATTCATTTACACGGTTAGGACCCAAATAACTCGAACCCACACGATACTCTAATGTGCTCCAATTTGACTGCTACCAATGGTACCTGCATCTAAAATAACACACGGGGAAGTATACAATATGACAGGAATAATAAAGGCTCAAAAGTACAATGAACAACCACGACGACATAAGAATTGCTAGGATCAAATAAAATAGACCAACCACTCAACCCACCCGTTCACACAATTTACCCGTTCACCCACAAAAGCATCATACTAGGTTCTTCTTGGTAACATAGAAATAAGAGACCAACCTCACCTCACCCGTCACCATTCCTCGGTCCCTGAGGCCTGTTGGATCTTGGTAGGTGCTCATTGCTCATGTACCCTTTAGTCCCATAGCACTTAACCAAAATAATATATTAATATTATTTAACCAAAAAGATATGGATAACAATAAAAAGACAACATAAATCAAAGAGAGTACAAATAGGGATGACAAGGAAAATACTCCGGAGATTTAAGAGCATATTGTACACAACCCCGTACCTTAAAAATAATGTTGATCAATTTCTCCACTCTCTGAATATATATGGTTATGTGAGTATATAAGTAACTCTATGTTTGTGTGTAAAATGAATATATATATATGTCGAGAGAGAGAGAGACAGTAGAGAGGCAGCTGAGAGAGCTATTGAGAGTTGTGTGTTAGGTTTGTGTCGGGGGTAGAACATATATAGGAAGCTTTTGCTTTGGGCACAAAACACACACAACACACTAAACACACACTAAAACACACGCACAAACATACTGCCCAAACTATTGATTTGGGCTCCAAGTTTCATATGGGATATTATCCCATGTGTTGAGCTCACACGATATCGCACACACACAGGTAAAAATTACACTGCTAAAAATCTCAAACTGGTATATTTTTTAATGAAAATAAATATATGTTTTTTTTTAAAATACGTTTTAAATTTCTGGGTCACTACACAGGATGCCACTTAACGGACTCATTATCGAGGAACAATGATAAATGATGAAATGAACAGGATGCCACTTGATGGACTCAGTCCTGATTGTTGATGATATGGGCTTGGTGATCCCGAGTACTGGATATACTTCTTGATAATTCGTAGAATGGAGGTTGATTTGACATGTATATCTGAGCTGAAGGATTGCTGTAGAGTTGGAATCTGAGCAAAGGCTGTATGAAATGGGTTGGAAGTAGGTTAGGCCAGTAGTGAGGCTTTGGAGCTATGTTGGGCCAGTGGTTAGGCTTTTGGAAGTATGTTGGGCTAGTGGTGGTAAGGCTTTTGGAAGTATGTTGGGCCAGTGGTTAGGCTTTTGGAGCTATGTTGGGCCAGTGGTTAAACTTTTGGAAGTATGTTGGACTAGTGGTTAGGCTTTTGGAGGTATGTTGGGCCAGTGGTTAGGCTTTTGGAGCTATGTTGGCTAGTGGTTAGGCTTTTGGAGCTATGTTGGGCCAGTGGTTAGGCTTTTGAAAGTATGTTGGGCCAGAGGTGAGTGCTCTCCTTACAAGGATGCTGGAAGTATCACAACTAGTTGACCATATTTCAAAAGATATGCATTTTCTGCTATATTATAAAGTATGAATGATTTTTTTTGTTATTGAATGTGTTGTTATGATATGTACAGAGTATTTACAAAAGTGTTTGATGCATGACTTTATCATCTGTGAAAAAATATTCATAAGTTAGTGGATATTGTATGTCTTGTTGGTTGTTGGAACACTAGAAGACAACGTATCTTGAATTTATGGGCTCAGTGCCCCAGTATTCAGTGAATGTCTAGCCTTTGTCTGTATTTGTTGTGTCGACACTTTTGCTATAGTCTTAATTTTTACTCGTAGCACCCTTTTTGAGGCTTTCACTACGCCCGTCGAACTATCTTAAAATTGATAGTATGTGATGGCCCATGTCTTTGAAATGATGAAAAAGTATGATTTAATAAATCCAACAAGACTTGTGTAAATCAGAGTGGACTTTAAGTGGGTTGTATTGTAGGCCAGGTTCATGGGTTAAGAAATGAAGTATCGCATGAAGGCTCAAAGTTTTTTTTTTTTTTGAAAAGGTTGATTAGAATGCCTGAGATCACCTTATGCTTTGTTGTTTTTTTTTCTTTTTTGCCTACCCTAATCTAGTACAGGGTAAGTCTTGCGGAGTAAAAGTTGATTTGGGGGAGAATTTCTCCAGTTTGAAATAAGCATCCAAGTCGGATAGTATTTTGTGAATTTGTTTCCAGTTTCTGTATTGAGCTCTCTTTTTACTTGTTTTTTTTTTTTTTTTTTTGCATTACCCCAATGTGGGGGTGATCCTCAGGGGGTTTGAATTTGAAGAGAAATTTTCATTATATGGCTCAAGTGGGCTAGCAATTGAATAATAGTGTATAGATAGCTGAAATGATTGCCTCTAATCATTTTGACACAAGTCTTGTTAGATTTTTGAAATCATATATGTGCAACATGAGAATGTGCAATGTCATGAGGAGTAATAGGTTGTCCCAGTTAATATTTGATCGATGTGTGGCATGCCTTAAGTTTGGATTTGAGGTATTCTTGCCCTTGAGAGTGGGTTGTCCATATGCTACAGCAGTTGTAGAGCTGCATGTACTTACGATGATGAGCAGTGTCAAATACTGTAATGATCAATCATAGACTTGAAACCTTTTGGCACGTTCTGTCATGGACTATGATTTCATGGTAAATTGGATACGTGTCGCGTCCAAAAGTCTAATTGCGATGTCCAAATTGGCTTCAACAAGTTACAAGACAGTCAAATCCAATGAATCGTGAGATTTTAAAGCAAGATGATAATTATTAAATGATGGGAAAAGTTTGCTTTATTTTTTTTTAATTTGTACTTTTTTTATAAAGAAATATATATACTTATACAAAACAGACAATGCATATATTTAGTAATGGAGAAACTGCCCCTGTGTAGCATTTTGATGCCTCGTAAGGGGTGGTTTTCTGGGTAGTGGGTGGAGTATTGGCCTTTTGCGAGAGTACCCAAAGGCTTATGGGTGTAACGGTGGAGAATCAAACTGTTGGTAAAGGGTATAAAAATAGTGCACGGACTGGATGGCTAGGAACAACACAAATGATTTGTTGCCCATGTATTTACATAATTCTTGACATTCTCTTTTTATTGATGGTTTTTTGTGATACATATAAGAGGAAAAAGAGAACAACAAGAAAACTCTTACATTTTCAGCAATCCATTGTTCATTGGTAAAGCCCCCATCTAACAAATGATCTGAATCACAGGGGCGGGCCGAGTTTCTAAGAACATTTTTCCTAGTCTTCATGGACTTCTTTGTTATAAACCATTTGAACAAGAAGTAAGCTACAGCCGTCACAGCCATACAAAGAAGAATGCACGCTTCGCAAAGTATAATTATCTTGCCCAAATCCATGTTGTTCTCCAAACTTTCTTTTTAAAAGAGCACCCGCACCTAAAATGAGATTAAACTTCTGGTCTCAGTCGTATTCTTAAGGCACAATGGCGAAAGATAATGACTATGAGTATGGTAAGGGGAGAGAAGTGGGAGAAAGAGGAGGGAGCGAGAAGAGAGAGGGGAAGAGATGCAGAAATGAAAGGGGGAGTTGCAGTTTGAGAAGAAGGAAAAGAAAGAGAAATGAGGGAGAGGTGGGTTTTTATGCTTTCTTTCCTCTCCCTCTCTACCAACACTTTCTCTCTCTCCCTGTCTCTTCTCCTTTTTCTTTTTCTTTTCTCCTTCTCTTTTTTTTGTGGCCGACAGTCTCTTTTTCTCTCCTCTTTTCCATTTTGACTTTTTATGTGTGTGTGTGTGTGTGTGTTTTTTTATTTTTATTTTTTTTAATATTTAAGCAAGATTGTATTTGAGAAAGTAGAGTAGCCTATTGATGTGGTAGCGAGATGATTTGGACAATTGTGAATGTGCTGGTACTGTTTGGATTTGATAATATCAGTGTTCGCAGTTTTGACTTGCACGTGGTGTCATTGCATCATATTAGGCATGAATGAAGGATTAGAAATGATCAAGCATGCCCTTTTTTAGAATTGGGACACATGTGAGCCTTTGAGTTGGTTCAGATTGATGATAACAAACACAAGTGGATTATAAAAGTGATGGGGGATTAGAATCCGCATTTTAGAAAGTGCACTTATGTTACTAACAAGAGATAGTATATCCACAGCTGATTCTTGAACTGATAGCCCAATATGAGAGTACATTGCATTAGAAGTGAAAATAGTTGCTAAGGAGGATTTTTTATTTTTTTTGAAATAGGAAAAGTTACAACGATACAAATGTACATTTGGATTTCGATAAGCGAGAGATTAACTGAGTTCTGCCAACGTGAGGCTTCCTCCAGAGGTCGAATGCTAATAGGGAGGGCAATTTTCCCCGCCCCGCTGGACCTTCGCCCCACTCCGCTCCTAATGGAACGGGTTTGGAGGAGTTATAATAGGAGTAGGAGTGGATTTGGTATGGAAAAACAAAAACCCTATAGGAGTTGGGGCGGAGTTGGTATCCGTGAAATACTACCATTTAAAACCCGCCCCGCCCCGTCCCGCCCCGATTAAATCATTGAATTACTAAACTACCCTCATACTTACAGTTATTTACAACAAATCAGGGCATATATATACACTTCTTTCTCTTCAGTATTAATATTTAATTTTTGAATTGTGATTAACAAATTTAGAATCATTTGTGTGAAAGTGATTTTTAGGAAATTAATCTAAAATATAAGTAGATTTTGAATTATAAAAGAATATTTAATTTTGGAATGATGATTAATAAATGGAGTAAGAGTGTAATAGGAGTACCCAATAGTAAACGGAGTAAGAGTGGAGTAGGAGTTGGTATTTTACTGAAGCGGGACGGGGCGGAGTCGGAGTAGGAGGAAAATAAATGGAGTAGGAGTTGGTATAGGGGGACTCCGTACCAACTCCGACCCGTTGCCATCCCTAAATGCTAACAACATCCTACACGCTTTTCAGCAACCATATAGATCCTATAGTCCGTTCCACAGAACCCTAGGTTAATGTTCTTCAGGACTTACTTCTGAGGACAATACCGTTCTGGAATGCTTACCCTCCTAGTTGCCCTATAAAATAGAACCCAAAGGTCCAAACTACATTAAGCCGGTGGAGGGACATGCGTAGTAAGACATGTAGGCTCAATCCCACGCATACTCGACGTACAGGTACTACCTCGAATACGGATTGTGATGCTCATTCCATTTTTTTTAAAACAAAAAGAGCCTAAGTTCTAAGGCTCATACCTCTTGTGAATTGTTGACTATCCATCTCGCCAATTAAGCCCAAGAAGAAGCTTTGAGCTAAGTTATTAGCAGTGAAGAAAGAGTAAGGATCAGTGGATAGAGTAGGTGTTTTTTATGAACTCGCTTGAAGATTTAGGGGGAGATTTGGATATTTTGGGACCCCTATTTCTTCTGTTTGATACAGGGGAATTTGGGACTTGCTAGATTGCGAGTGTTGGACTAGATCAGACCAAAGTGAGCAAGTTGGAGTAATAGATGGGGTGTGGGTAAGAATAGAGATTGAAGATCTTGTGAGATCCAACGGACTTGGAGAAGTTTGGTGGTTGTCGCTAGATTATAAGTGCTAGACCAGATCAGACCAACGAGAATGAGAAGAGGTCGTACAAATTTGAGTGACAGATGGAATAGGGCTAGAGATTTCAGAAGAGATTGGAGCAGTTGTAGTGGGGAAAATGAGATTGGGACACTCTTGAAGAATTTGTATGTCATAACCTAGATCATTCATGGCATAGTCGATCCAAGGATTTAGATCAGACTCTTTGGATTATTTGGGTGAATCCTCTTTTGATTGAGCTTGGAGTTGTAAAACATGTTTCTTCAATTCTAGTACTTGTTGTTCGAGGAAAAAGTCGTAAGAAACAAACCCAAAACAGAATCTTGAAGTCTAGATGTGGCTTCATACATAAAAGAGCAGAAAGTTTGTCGATGGTCTACTCGAATACCTTTTCAATAAGGCATAGAATGCTCCTGCTTCCGATAAACTCATAAATGGCCTCATAATCCCTCATACTTCCTGCACACTGAAAGTAGGGGGCCATGGGACAATCATTTTTGCACCGTCTTCTATTATACTCACATGCACCACAACGACTTGGGTCAATAATCCTTTTAAAAGCCATTTTGGTATGATTCTCTGTTCCTTTTCTCGATCTCTATGGGAAGCTCATGTACAAGGCTTGTTTTAGTTTCTTCTTATTTATTTGAGTTGGGTGAGGGTTTTTTTTCTAGAAGAGAGACTAGTTTCTTCCAAGAGGTAGAAGGAAGAGGAAGAGAAGAAGGAAGAGAAGAGGAGAGTAAGACAGAGAGAGGTTCATCAAAGAGAGAAAGAATGGGTGAGAAGGATAGTGAGAGAGGGAGCATGGAGGGTCTTTTTTAAAAGGAGAGAAAGAGAGAGGAGGAGTAGATCTATGAGGGGGGACAAGAAAAAGGGGGTAGGTGAGAAATAAAAGAGAAAGAGAGAGAGAGAGAGAGAGAGAGAGAGAGAGAGAGAGAAAGAGAGGGTGTCAGTGAGAGTGACAGAAACAGAGATGAGAGAGAGAGAGTGCTGTATCGATATCGATGCACACATAGAGAGTGAGAGCATGTGGAGAGAGTGATGCATGTTCAGAGAGTGAGAGCATGTGGAGATGTCGATGTCTAATGCAAACTTAAATTAGGCATGGTCCCCAAACCTTTAAACCTCCAGCACCGAAGCACTTTCTCAGGTTGGTGGTTCGAACGGAGGAAGTTTCGGTGCTGGTACCAGTGGTACTACCACAACGGCCATGCCACTTACTAATCATCCTATCTAATCTTAAAGGTTTCCTCTTAAGGTAGGGTTATGTTATGCTTGCATGTCAATGTGTAGTGTGTGTGATAGTTAAAGATAGTGGCATTGGCCTTTGCAATTTTAGCATTAGCCTTGCAGTTTTATTTTTAGCCTAAGTCGTGAACACCTGTGTGAAAGAATATGAATTTACAAAGAAAAGGTGAAGAAAAAAAATATTGTTAGTACAAAAGAAATGCCCCATTGTAACGAAAATCACTAAAGTGATGGCTTGAGTCTTCTTAAGTGCTATCCCCAGCAGAGTCGCCAACTGTCGCGCCCGCGTCCTCAGAGTGTCAAGCTGTCGGTGTGGGCCCAACTTTCTAAAAGTGGGTGAATTGTAACTTGATTTTTATTGGAAAGGGTGAAAAGAGTATGGTAGGGCTTATTTGAAATGTTCAGAGTCGCCACCTAACATTTGGGGTATTAAGACCCCTGCAAAGGCAATTAAAGTAATTTATCTTTGACTTTTGAAAAATAGTTTTGAGAAAAGTGGGCCCTTTAAAAGTGTAACTCTGAATAGCCATGCGAAAACCAAAAATTTTGAGATGGGTCGGGGACTCGATTATGTCGAGGGAAAGTATTAGGCACTCTCGAACATCCATGAGAACACGGTTGCCAATTTTAGTGATTTTTATTAAAATGCGGCATTTCGATTGAAAAAGAAAAAAGCTTTTCTTTTTTTTTATTATAAAGTGAGTAGGACAAAAAATGGTGATGTGTGGGGTCGTACTCTTTGAGAGTTGCTTACGTATCCCAAGGAGGGAATCAGGACAAAAGTAGTTCTGACTTGTATATGAGTGTATGCATGATTTTTTTTAGAGAGAAAAAGTGATCCCGTTTGACCTTGCACGTGTGATGTAGTGATTTGAGAAATAGTCGGTGTATAGGAACTTTAACTCACGTGGTATAGTCCTATTTTAACCTTTAGAAAGTGATTGAGATTGAAATGAGACTATGCAAGTAATTGGAGAATGATGTATTTTTTGTACTTTTCTATTTTTTTATTTTTTATTTTTTAATTTTTTTCAATCCTTTTAGTCCAATACTAGAAGTAAGGATTTGTGCTCAAGTGACTGAAAAAGTGTACCGGAAATAAGTATCGATGCCCAAATGACTAAAAAGTGTACCGGAAGTAAGGGTCGGTGCCCAAATGAATAAAAAGTGATTTTTTGTATTTTTATTTTATGCCGGAAGTAAGAGACGGTGCCCAAAAGAGGAAAAAAAAGTGAAGTGTGTGTAAGATAAAACGACTTACCTATGAAGATCTTTGAATGTAAAGGCGGTTGTTGAGTTCGATTAATCCTTTTTTTTATAATTATTTTATTTATATAACTTAAGCAATCTTTCTAATTTAGACATGGATTTCTGTGTTAGAAAAAAAAATCACGTAGTCCCCAGTAAAACATAATTCTCCGTATTACCAACCACGTCATCCCCAGTAGGACATGACTCTCCGTATTAGAAACCACGTGGGATTTCCGTATAGGGAACCATGCAATCCCGAGTCGGATGTGATTTTTATATTGGAAATCAAGTAATCCCGAGTATGACGTGGATTATTATTATTATTATTATCAAATAGGAGTAACAATGATATGTGCAAGAAAAAAATAATAACAAAAAATATGAGTTATTAGAGAAACTCGAGAAATCTGCTAGAATATTGATGGTAAGTGACTGGGATGTTGGGCGGTGGTCGTGAGGTATGTTGATGAGAGTCATGATGATATGATAACTAGGTGGAGGGTGGTATATAGTGGTGACCTTGATGGTGATGGTTAGAAGGGGTGGTATGGTGGTAAAAAAATGTAAACTTCTTTTTTTGTAGGTTTTTTTTTTTTTTTTGTATTTAATGATAAAGTGGGGTAGATGGAAATGATGGTGAGGGAGATATGGAGTATGAGGGAGATACAGAGAGGGAGTATTTTTTCCTTCATTCCTCCTATCCTCAATGAGTCTGCAATAAACAGTATTTATAGGCAAACAAGAGCATCTTCTTTTTTTTTGTTAAAAGCACTCTCCATTTAGAAAAGGGAGAGACCATACTTTTTTTTTTTTTTGCTTGCTACTTTTTTTGCTTGTTTTTTTCTTTTTCTTTCTTTCTTTCTTCTTCTTCTTCTTTTTTTTTTTTTTTTTGCTTTTCCCTTTCCACCGAGAGTGTTTCCACTCAGTTTGTGGAGGGATAATCATGTGCTGTAGGGTGCATGCGAAATTGTTGACCTTTTGACCTCATAGCTTTGACTTGCAATATCTCTTCCATTCGAGGTCAGATTGGGATGATCCAAAAAGCGATAGGCTCATGTCAACGAGCACTTTATTTTGAAATGAATGGGTTTGACAAAAATGGGGTGTCTACATTGAGTGCACAATTCTAACATATGCATGTATGGAAAATCATGTTTTAAAACATCAAAACATATCAATTTGTCTCTAGGGAGAAAAATACGAATTCATCCGGTAGCAGCAAGTCCAAGCCTTAAACCGCGATGCCAATAGCAAGTCCAAGCCTATAACCATTGCATCCAAGTGCCCTGGCAGGGCCGGTTCCCAAACCATGCACAGTAGCCGTCGCTACTAAATTCTCAAACATCGAGAAGCTTACTCCGATTGAAATTATATAATTCCCCCCTTTGACCCACAAAAACACTTAGCATGCTCACGTAATCATGTAAACATGTTTTTCATACATCTTCACAACTATAATTAACGGACCTAAACTAACACATGAATTTTTTCAAGATCACAATTTTATACTTGATAATTAATACATCAAAATCCCTATATAACATAGGTTAGAATTCATACCTCGAGTCACGATCCTAATCTTTCAGGAGAAGTTCTAAGAGTTCGAATCTACGCCGAATATCCGATTACAAAGGAATCCTACAAGTTTTACATAGTTTTTACCAAATTTCTAAAATTAGAATTTTCATAAAACTTACCCAAACAAGGCCTAATAGGTATCAAAACGTAGCCCTTGCCTCGAGTAATCCGAAACATAATTTTGGTCAAGAGCCAACAGACAAATGGTCGTCATGAAGATTAAAACTCCAAAATCCCCTAAGCTCCCTTGTTTAATTTTGAGATATTTAGGGAATATCTCACAACTTTTCAAGATACAGACATAATTCGCAGAAAATTGTGTTTAACTCCCCACGAGTTCTCTAATCTTCCAATTATCTCCTAAAATGTCTTAAACGTCTAAGTTATTGCTTCCTGAGTGAAAATCTCTAATTTATAAAAGTTTTCATCTAAGTTACATTTGGGTTACGTTTGGGTCCGTAATTACATTTCGAAAACTATTTCCGTGAAATTTCTAGATAACCTATCTTTTATGCAATGTATCATTCACGTTAATACTCTGTTACTCAAAATGATCTAAAATATGAACGAAACTATCAGAAGATACACAAAACATGTAAATTCACTATTCACAGATACCAGATAATATCAAATAGCATTCAAATCATATAAATGTCATTTAACCATTTCAATCCTCATGAATTACCACATTCTCGTGTCCTCGATTGACACTTACTCTTGACCCATGGTCAACTTCATTCACAATTATTAATGAACATTATAATTTTCAAAATTCAATTATGCATTTTAAAATGAAAGTATTTTCTGGGACGGGTGTGACAAATTGATTATAGTTCTATTCTTGCTCATCAACTTTATTTACTATGTTTTGTAATCGGGCATATGTTGCCTAAGACTTTTTATGTAAAAAAAACATCAAGTTTTACACAGCATTGGCAACAACTCTTCACAATGTCAGTTATAACGTTGTTATGCTGGGGAGCAACTCTTCAAAACGTTTTGGTGCAGGTTTATAATGTGCAAACATAAGTAGACTGAAACATAAATCAACTCTTAAAAAGTTGATATTTTTTTAAAATTTTACGGATGACTTTTAATATATATATATATATAGATATATTTTATAATTATTGTTGATGTATTTTCAATTTTAAAAAAAATAGATTGCCTTTTAAATTTGGTACAAAAAGTTGACTGGAATCCGATTATCCTACAAAATAAACTACTCTTATTCCCAATGGATGATTTAGGACTAAATTTCTAAATGTAGAACTCAATACGATTTCTTAGAGCTAAACTAAGTGGATTGTGTAATCTTTTTTTTAATCATTTAGTGATGTGGTCTCGTGCTAGGATATAAGTGTCAGGGCCCAGGGAAATTCGTTGCTCGACCTGGTATGAGCGTGGCATGGAGAGCTTTTTTACCAACTAGGCTAAGTCGTTGCTCAGCCTAAGTGGATTGTTAATAAAGGGTAGGCTTAAATACAAAATATACCCTTGAAGATTGGTCCTTGTCTCATTTTAGACCCTGTAGTTACAATTGCATCAATTTGGTCCCTTAAGTGTTTAAATGAAGCAGTATGGTCCAAATGTCCCATTCTGTCAGAAAATTTGATAGAATTCACCTACTATTGTGCACAATGACGTTGATAACCAGTGAGGAGATTGGTGGTGTAACTAGTGCTTGATTGTTTTCCCTAAAAAGCATGATAGTGCATGGCCTAGTTGGTAAAAAAAGGACTTGGGTGGTCCAAATGTCCCTAAAGTTTTTTTTTTTTTAGAAATATAAGGTTTAGTACCTAACACCCGACTCTTTTAAAAATTGATTCATCCCTAATCTATGTACAATAATTAATCCCTAATTATAATTAAAAACTAGAGATTAGTCCCTTCTCCCAAATTTGTATCTCTTTTATGGACAAAATTGCCCTTGCCATTAAATATGTACATATGTATACATATATATACCAATCAAGGCATAAATTTAGGGGTTTCAATTTAACCCCAAATATATGATTATATCTCAGTCTCTCTCACTCAAGATCTCTCTCTCTCTCTCTCATGATTTGCGTCTCTCTCTATCACGATCTGTTTTATTTACCTTTGCCCATGTCGAACTACTTCTGACACTGGTTATGTTAATGTGTTCATAAGTTATAAGGTAGAGTCATCATTTTTCTTTCTTTTCTTTTTTCTTTTTTTTTTTTTTGGTTGTCCTAGTTTCGTTTTTGTTGTTCCTTCGAGACATGTTCTTAGATTATAACTATGCAAACAAACTACCTCCAAACAAAACAGGGGCAATAGATGAGAGAGAAACATGGTGATGATGATAATGGTGCAAACGAGATTGCGAGATTGTGGTTTGGACTAGCATTGGAGTTGTTTCAAATGTGCAGTGATTTCTGGGTTTCAACGTTTCAAATTAGTGTTTTGGGGAAAGGGAGTCTCGAAACATCATACAAAGTTGTGCTTGAGGAGGGGATGACGGTGATGGTAAAGAGACTCATATGTCTATATCTATGTATGTATGTATGTATATCCATGTATATTGTTGCTGCATTTTGGTGTTTTTGACAATTTGTGTATGAGTTTTTGTCAGTGTGAGAAATTTCTCACAAAGTGTGGAGTTTTACTTTTGAGTTTTGATGACTAGAATTTTGTTTTTATTTGGTGAGAAATTTCTCATCAATCCATTAAGAAGGTGAAAAATTTCTCACTATAATAGATAAAATTTCTCACACATGGTCAGTGATGCCTGTTAAAGTAAGAAATTTTGCATTATAGTTAGAAGTGAGAAATTTCTCACACATATTTTCACTGTTAATTTTCTCTCTCTCTCTCTCTCTCTCTCTCTCTATATATATATATATATATATATAACAAATATGGGTTTTGAATTTTAAACTGATTTATGAGAATGGAAGTATTTATTAAATTTTCTATGTTAATTCTATCTCTTTCGATATATATATATATATATATATATGTAACAAATCTAGGTTTTGAATTCAAAATCCTGATTTATTGGGTCCTCAAAATAGGTGAGGGACTAATTCTTAAGTTGTGTTATACTAGGGACTAGTTTCTAGAAAGTGTGACTATAATGGACTATATATTAAGTATCCCTTTTTTTTTCTTTTTTTTCTTTTTTTTTTTTTTTTTTTTTTTTTTTTTTTTGGGGGGGGGGGGGTGTTTAATTACACAAACTTCCCCTAAGATTTGCCTTAATTACACAGACTTCCCTTGAGATTTAGGTTGAGTTACACTTACCTACCCTCTGTTAGTTGACTGTCTACCCCTTTAACGGAAATTGACGATGTAAGCAATTTTTTCTTATCTAATACCAAAAATATCCTTGCTTATCCTAATAGAAAATATGCTTTTTTTTCGTTAATCTCTCTCTCCTTGTGTGTGTGTGTGTGTGTGTGTGTGTGTGTTCTTCCTCTGTTGTTTCGTCTTTCAACAAAAATTGTTTTTTTCCAAAATTTAGAATGATCTTTCTTAATTTTAAGGATGATTATATTTCTCTTATCGTTTTTGCAGTCCCTTCAATTTTTTATTAAGCGTAGAAAGTTCATTCTATTAAAGATTGCCCAGATTATTTGTCACATTTATTCCATAGATAGAAGAAACTAAAAGTGAAAGAAATAAAAAACCAAATACAAGAAATTTAAATTATGAAATTGAAAATAAATTTTCTCTCTCTCTCTCTCTCTCTCTCTCTCTCTCTCTCTCTCTCTCTCTCTCTCTCCCTTGTTTCATCTCTAAACAAAAATTATTTTTTTCCAAAATTCAGAGCCGCATCTCTTATTTTTCAGAATGACTATATTACCTTTACCATTTTCACAGCCCTGCTAATTTTTCCACGAAACACAAAAAGTGTTTTCCAACAAACCAAATTGAAGTTTGCCTAGATTCTTTTGACCTATCATTTCCGTCACATTTATTTCATAGACATGAGAAACTAAAACCCGGTAGAAATAAAAAGAATCAATCCCAATAAATTTAAATTATGAAATTGAATAATTTGAAGAAATCGCTGGGAGGAATTTGAAGAAATTGAAAGATACACTTCTTAGACTTAGTTTGGCCCTCACGTGGCTTTTTAAAAGTAGCTTATGAAATTTATTATCAGGTTGTTTGATAATTTTGTACAAGTGACACATTACTCTTCAAAAAAATATCATGAAACTAAAAAGCAACCTTGAACTTTTAAAAGCTCCACTCTAAAGTTTTTAAAAGCTCCCCCCCAAAAAAGTCCTAAGTTCAATTTTTGCAACTCTTAGAACAACTCCAACGCATGCTTCATATGGGTATCCATTTCACATAGCTGCCATTTTGGCAACTTTTGTCAAAAAAAATTGAGCTCCAACTGAGGCTTCAAATGAGTACCCAAGATGCATCCACCATGGTTGGGGACCCAAATCTATAGCCGATGGAAAGAGAAAGGGGGGAGATCCATATTTTGGTGGGAAATGTCAGACGCCACTGTTCACAGCCATTGGGTTTCAATTTTGTTTGCAACAGCTATAAACAGTGTGTTGTAATTGAAATCTCAGGCTATAAATTGGGGTAAACACAAGATTGATTTTCTTAATTACCTCTACTCCACTGCTCTGTCTAAAAATCACCCAAAAAAAAATTACAGCTTCTCTCTCCGACGAAGAACTCCGGCAAAATGTCCAACAAATCTCTCTCTTCATCTTCGTTGTTGTATGTGAGGTTTGTATTTTTCTACTCCTTCATTCATTTGTAGATTAGGTTGAACATTTATGGGGTGATTGGCTTGGGTTCGTGGCTTTGGAGGTGTAGAAGTCTGGCCGCTGCTTGGGTTTTCATTCTTTTTCTTTTTCAGTGAGATTGGGGATGAAATTGGAGAAGTCTTGACCTCACATTTTGTTGGATGCTATAAGATATATGATGGGCTTGGGTTTTGTATCACAAATGGCATTGGGGATGTGCTAGACGTATATACATGTATATAATTGGCTTGGTTTTTTTTATTTTTTATTAACTTGCTTTATACTTTAGAAATTTATTATTTAAATTGGGTTAGTGTTTGATTTTTTTTATTATATGTTTGTTATTAGTTCTCTGTAATTATAGTTGTGCAATTTATTATCCATACAATTATTATTTGTTTAAGCGAATGATTTTTTATTTTATAAATTTGAGATGTGATTATTTATAAGATCAATAACACTATTGGTAATATGTGCAGATGGACTCCCAATACGATGGTCCGTACACTAGTTTGCTAATGAGTGATGACCTATTTGATGAATCTGGTCAACCCAATCCTGATGACTTATTAGAAAATCCCAATGAAGTCATTCCTGGATCGAAAAAAATCGCAGCGGACTAATATTTCTCTCGAGAAGAAGATGTTATCCTTGTGTCCGCTTGGATTAACACAAGCAAAGATGCGATTACTGGAAATGCAAGTAATGCAAACTGATACTAGTGGCATGGACCAACTGAGTGCACATTATTGGAACTAGCTAAATATGGAGATTATTGCAAGGAGAGGTTTTAACTTGTAAGGAGAGATTATTAGTGATTTAATTAAACTATTTAGTTTGTAACAGTGTTTTATTAATCCAATTGCAGAATTTTAGTGAAATTAAAATTGAATTGGAAAATGAAATTACATTTGGAATTGAAATTACATAGAAATTGAAATTACAACGATCTAAAACGTAATTGAAAATAAATCTAGTACAATACTTGGAAAATTATAATAAAAGTTATTGGCCGTGTCATTCCCACAAGTGCTCAATTAAGTCTAACTTTAGTTGAGAATGAGTTGCAATGTATCTAATAGACCTATGAGTTTTAATAAAGTCTTCCAATTCATGTAATAACCTGCATTTGCATTTAAATTTAATTTGACATTTTCATATTTAATCTGTATTTCTAGTCTTAATTAGTTTCTATTTCCCATGTGTTAAAATTCTTGTTTCAATTGTTATTGAAATTCTTTTGGGGTCAAATTGTAATTTTTACAAAAGTTAGTAATACCAGTGTGGATTTCGAAATCTGTATTTCAAAATGGTGGAAATATTTCCTTTTGACTCAATCAGTATTTTATGAAACCAGGAAATCACTTCTTACACTAAAATGAAATTCCTGTATTTTTGTGGTGACCACCGCGCCCCGAAAATACCAGTTCACTTCTAAAACTGTCCGTGTTGCGTTAAACTTACACAGTTTGTGATTTAGACGTAAAGTAAGATGTGACTATGCTCTACTTTCTATTTAAGGCAACTAATGATTGCCTTGTGCCTTGTTTGGGAACATACAACTTGTATGTGCAAATGTTGTGCCATAAGCTAAATTGCCAAACAACATCAATCTTAATTGACCCCTATTCAAACCTATACTTGCCTCTTGGAATAACAGATGAGTTAATACTCATCTGTGTATATATATCATACGTATGTATATCACACACACACAAATCTGTGATATTTGTGGCTCTCTAGTTAATTGAAAAACAAAATCAATTGTTGAGTGATCAACAATGATCTTGGCCCCCAAGTTTTGTGTCCTCTACATATATACATCACATTCACACTCACTCATTCTGCATTAACACACAGAGAGAAAAGAGAGAGTGCAGAGAGTTCATACAAAATTCATTTTAGAGAGAGAGAGCCTATATCTCCATAGCCAAAGCTTGAAATTGGTTTCTTATTTGCTTATTCTTTCTCAACAACCTCTTCATTCTTGAACTCAGTGAGTATTATCAACTCACTTTAGGATGTAATATATGCTTATTTACTGTTAGTATAGCTTATTTGCTAATATATCATTGTTGATTGTACGTATGAAAGTTCATAGCTTGAAATTCAAGATTTTCAAACCTTAATCTAAATCCGTTTTCAGAGATGAATATCAAAGATTATAGTATGTATTGACTATGTTTAACGTATTGAAGCTTAATTCATTCATATGGAAAAGTATATTAGGAATTAAATTTTGTCCTCTTTTAATCTTTCATAAAATTCAAGAGTTATAGATTGAATCATGTGAAATTGACTTTAGATTCTTAATCCTCATTCGAAAACAAAGAGATCCATATATTATATGACATACATAGTTACAGAATTGGAAATGGGTCATTTTAGACCCTGAATTGCTGAAACAGAGCAATCTGACGAAGAAGATGAAGCCTCAGCATCAGCTCGCGCCACGATCGCGCGCGCGAGAATCACGCGAGCGGCCCGCGCGAGCGACCCCTCGCGCGAGCGGCCCGCGCGCGCGAGGTATGCGTTCTCAGGCAGACAGAAGAGTTTATATATATCAAATGAAATTTAGGCAGGTCGCGCGAGCGAGGGTCGCGCGAGAACCCTTTCGCGCGTGAGCGATCCGCGCGCGCGACCTTGGCTTTCTCAGGCAGACAGAAAAGTTTATATTATAAAAGGAAAATTGGGCTTATCGCGCGAGCGACCTTTCGCGCGAGCGGCCCGCGCGCGCGAATTTTGGCAGTTTCTATTTTTGTCTGTTTTCTGTTAAGGGACTGTTTGGTTCAACTTTTAAGTATTGATAAGGTTCTGTTTGGGAATTTTATTAATACAGAATGCTATTAATTATGTTTGTAATGATTAAAACACTGTATTATGACTTATCAATTCCCGTACGCGTGTTGTTCGGTTAAATTCAGTATTGTTGCTTAGGTTCAAGTGCATATCATTCATGTGGGGTCAGTGGTACATGCATGTGGGTGTCAGTCTGTGTGGAAAAGAGTAATGGTAGTGTGGAAAGAGTATGAGTTTGAGTTGTGGTTGTGGTTGTGGTTGTGGTTGTGGTCGTGGTTGTGGTTGTGGTTGAGATTGTGGAGAGGGTATCTTTGAAATGCGACGGTGGCAAATATGGACACTCCCTGATGCCCATGGAAGCGTTAAAGTGTGTGACGCCGAACTTGGACACTCACTGGCACCCATGGTAGTGCTAAAGTGTGGCCTACGGACACTCCCTGATACTCGAGTCTGGATACTGCGTGAGGGGTTGCCCTGGTATTTGCATGGCGGTTAGGGTATTCAAAGTGTGAGGCATTGGACACTCCTTGGTACCCCGGACCAAAGTGTGAGGCAAACTGCAGTCGACCTTGAGGAGGCACTTGCACTTGAGCCAGCCTTGCCTGAGGCAGATGTCCCTGGACCTGCTTCACTGATGACCTCTCACAGCTGTAACTTTGGGGCAAGCCCCTCCCATGTTCAGCGACTGCATCAGGCCGACTCGCTTGACCTGTTGATGGCTACCTACGGCGATGACTGACCGTTTAGATATCGCCTTGTACATATTGACTGTTTTGACTATTAGCTCTATCTCTTTTTGCAAACTGTAATTACATGCATTAGAGTGTAGGGCAATGACCCATTTTTGTAACATTAACTCTTGCATGCATCCTAACCCATACAGGTAGGGTAGGCATTGATCTGACCATACATGCTTTTTGTAATCAACTTGACAAGAAGTGATATATATAAAATATACCCTTTTGAATGTTGTTGTCATTTAAATTACTTCGTACACACTGTTGCATGCATGCTTCTCATCCTTTCATCACCATCATGCATAGAATGGCTGGAGGACTAATGAGGAACATGAATTTAATCGAAGGAGCACCTGAGGCTGCCGATCCCACGGGAATATTTGAAGCTTTCATTAGACGTCTCGAAAGGGTTAGTAATCAGAATGAAAACCAACGAGACCGCCAGACTGGAGACAAATTGCTGGAGAGATTCCGTGCTCTAAGGCCCGAGCAGTTTGCGGGTACCGCAGAACCCTGGAAGGCCGAACAATGGTTAAGACAGATGGACCGGATGTTCGAGGCTGTCCAATGCAACGAGATGGACAAGAGGAGATTGGCTACGTTTCAGCTGACCGATGCTGCCGCAGATTGGTGGGATTCGGTCATAGCTACTATCGGGAATGGAGCTGCAATGGGAATGACGTGGACTGCGTTCAAGGGGAGATTTCTGGAAAAGTACTTCCCGGCTACGGAGAGGCACAGAAGAGAGAAGGAATTCATGGACCTGACGCAAAGAACCAAGTCAGTGCAAGAGTACACCACACAGTTCGAGAGACTGTCTCGTTTCGCCCCACACCTGGTTGATACTGAAGAGAAGAAGATCCGAAAGTATAACCAAGGGCTGACACCGCAGATTCGTCGCCTGACTCTCGGCCACTTGGATAAATCGTTTGAAGGACTTGTTGGTTTGGCTACCGATCTGGAAGATGATGCTCGAGTGAACCGAAAGCAATTTGAATTCCGACCACCTCAAAGGGGTAATTTTGGAAATAGATCACCAATGAATCGTACCCAAGGGTAGAAGAGGAATTTTGACAGAAGCAAGAAGACCCAGGATATTACCTATCCGACTCAACCCCGAGTAGAAGAAGGGAGTAGTAGTGGAAAGTGCTTCAACTGTGGCAACCCTGGTCATTTGGCTCGTGATTGTAAGGCACCAAGGCGTGCTACTCAGCAAGGGATAGTCTGCTTCAACTGTGGTGAACCAGGTCACATCAGTAGGTTCTGCACTGCTCCTAAGTAGGTGACTTATGGTCAACAGGGTCATACTCGCTTGAATGCTGTTATCCCTGATGCCGCTGGTTATGATGGAACTGTGTTCGAAGAAGGAGATTATGGAGAAGCTTAACCTGATCAACAAGCAGTGGAAGGTACACTAACTCTGTTTAACTCCCATATTAAAGTGTTATTTGATACGGGTGCTGCTCTTTCGTTCATATCTGTTAATACAATTCGGAGATTGGGTATCTTACCTCATCGCTTAGAGAAAGCTTTGAAGGCTACTTCACCACTAGGAGCTGCAGTCAGATTAGGACATGTGTGCAAGGATTGTCCCTTACGGTTAGGAGACCGAGAAATCCCTGCGAGGTTGATCGTCCTATCAATGAAGGAGTTCGACATAATCCTAGGAATGGATTGGCTCTCACAAAATCAAGTGAAGTTGGATTGTGCGAGGAAGAAGATTACATTCCCCGACAATGAGAATCAACCCTTTGATTTTCAATGTAACCTTTCGGGAGATATGTTCCTCACGAGATGTTTAGCCAACATCGAAGCCGTCAGTACAGAGGTGACAGCTTCATCTATACCTGTAGTCAAGGACTTCGAAGAAGTATTTCAAGACGATTCTGGTTTGCCGCCCGAGAGAGGTATAAAGTTCTGTATTGAGCTTATACCGGGTACCGTATCGATCACTAAGGTTCCCTACAGAATGGCCCCCACAGAACTGCTGAAATTGAAAGAACAAGTTCAAGAGATCGATAACCTAGGTTTTGTACGTCCAAGTACATCGCCTTAGGGAGCACCGGTGTTATTTGTAAAGAAGAAGGACGGGACACTCAGATTGTGTATCGACTATAAAGAATTGAACCGCGTGACTATCAAGAACAAGTATCCCTTGCCTCGGATTGACGATTTATTTGATCAACTACAAGGAGCTACGACATTTTCCAAGATAGACCTTAGGTCGGGATATCATCAGTTGAGGGTACGAAAGGAAGACATACCTAAGACTGCTTTCAGAACCCGATATGGTCATTATGAATTTCTGGTGATGCCGTTTGGAATGACGAATGCCCCGGCAGTGTTTATGGATCTGATGAATAGAGTGTTCAAGCCTTATTTAGATCAGTTTGTCATCGTCTTTATTGATGATATTTTGATCTATTCTAAGTCAGGAGAAGAACACGAGCAACATCTACGGATTGCGATGCAGATGCTCAAGGACCACCACTTGTATGCCAAGTTCAGTAAGTGTGAGTTCTGGTTGCAAGAAGTGAAATTTTTGGGACACAAGGTGTCATCTCAAGGAATTTCAGTGGATTCGTCCAAAATCGATGCTGTGTCGAACTGGGTTTGTCCAAGCAACCCTACAGAAGTTCGGAGTTTTCTTGGACTCGCAGGCTATTACAGGAGATTCGTTGAGGGATTCTCAAAGATAGCAGCACCTTTAACAGGGTTGACGAAGAAGAATTTGAAGTTCGAATGGACAGAGAAGCATGAGCGAGCCTTTCTAGAGTTGAAAGAGAGACTCACAACCGCACCGGTACTAGCAATACCCAAGCCGGATGAGAAGTTCACTATCTTTAGTGACGCATCATATCAAGGACTGGGGTGTGTACTTATGCAAGATGGCAGAGTTATAGCCTATGGATCCAGACAGCTGAAGCCGAATGAATTGAACTATCCCATTCATGATTTGGAGTTGGCGGCAGTAGTTTTCGCACTCAAGATTTGGAGACACTATCTCTACGGTGAGAAGTTTGATTTGTTCTCTGATCACAAGAGCCTAAAATACTTGTTCACACAGAAAGAGTTGAACATGAGGCAGCGCAGATGGATGGAGTTGATCAAAGATTACGACTTCACATTGGAATATCACCCGGGTAAAGCCAATGTGGTTGCCGATGCCTTGAGTCGACAGACTCGTGAGACGATCGCCTCCTTAATGGTTAGAGAATGGCGAGCGTTGGAGACTTTGGCGGAGTTCGATGTGCAGGGTGCTGAAGAAGGAGAAGGACAACTTTTCGAATGTCTTATCCTACAGCCTGTTCTTATCGACTGCATTATTGGAGCTCGGAAAGAAGATGAGAAGTTTCAGGCATGGTTCAGGAAGATGTCAGAGAAAGACCCGATAGAATGGAAGGTGGGAGTCGATGGAGGATATCGGTGCAAGAATAGATTATGTGTGCCAGGTGATGGAGAGCTTAGGAAGGATATCCTAGAAGAAGCACATAAATCAAGGTATACAGTTCACCCAGGAGGAACCAAGATGTACAAAGATTTGAAGAGAAATTTTTGGTGGGAAGGTATGAAGAAGGACGTGGCAGAATTTGTATCCAAGTGTTTGACGTGTCAGCAAGTCAAGGCCGAACATCAGAGACCGTCAGGATTGTTGCAACCGCTACCTATTCCTGGTTGGAAGTGGGAACACATTACGATGGATTTTGTAGTAGGATTGCCTCGATCGCAACAGAATCATGACGCTATTTGGGTAATCGTGGATCGATTGACGAAGTCAGCTCATTTCATTGCTTATAGTATGACATACCCAGTAGAGAAGATGAGCCAGATGTACATACAACAAGTTGTGCAACTTCACGGGGCACCTGTGTCAATTGTGTCAGACCGTGACGCACGTTTTACTTCTGGATTTTGGGAAAGTCTGCAAGAAGCTATGGGAACCTCGCTCAAGATGAGTACTGCTTTTCACCCTCAGACAGATGGACAAACTGAGCGTGTTAATCAGATAATGGAAGATATGCTCAGGGCTTGTGTTATCGATTTTGAAGAATCTTGGGAGACGCACTTGCCGTTGGTTGAATTTGCCTATAACAACAGTTATCACACGAGTATTGGTATGGCTCCGTTCGAAGCATTATATGGATGACCATATCGTTCTCCTTTTTGTTGGGCAGAAGTTGGGGACACAGAGTTGTTGGGACCAGATTTGGTTAGAGAAACCAACGAGAAGATTTCTTTGGTCAAGGAAAGGATGAGGACTGCTCAGAGCCGGTATAAGAGTTATGTCGATCGACGCCGGAAAGATTTGGAGTTCAGTGCTGGAGATCACGTACTTCTTAAAGTTTTACCAACCCGAGGAGTAGTACGCTTTGGTCTCAAGAGAGGGAAATTAGCTCCGCGTTTCATCGGACCGTTTGAAATTTTGGAACGTGTCGGGAAGGTGGCTTACCGACTGGCGCTACCACCGAAGATGTCTGGGGTTCACAATGTATTCCATGTGAGTATGCTAAGGAAGTACCTACGAGACCCCTCGCACGTGGTTAGTTATGACGATATTGAGACGAGTCATAACATTTCGTACAAGGAGAGTTCTGTGAAGATTTTGGATAAGAGTATCAAGAATTTGAGGAATAAGGACATCCCATTGGTGAAGGTTCAGTGGAATCACCATGACGAGAATGAAGCCTCGTGGGAAGTTGAAGCTGATATGAGGAAGAAGTACCCGGAGTTGTTTCAGGACTAGTTAGTCTTGATTTCGGGGACGAAATCCTGTTTAAGGGAGGAAGGGTGTAATAACCTGCATTTGCATTTAAATTTAATTTGACATTTTCATATTTAATCTGTATTTCTAGTCTTAATTAGTTTCTATTTCCCATGTGTTAAAATTCTTGTTTCAATTGTTATTGAAATTCTTTTGGGGTCAAATTGTAATTTTTACAAAAGTTAGTAATACCAGTGTGGATTTCGAAATCTGTATTTCAAAATGGTGGAAATATTTCCTTTTGACTCAATCAGTATTTTTATGAAACCAGGAAATCACTTCTTACACTAAAATGAAATTCCTGTATTTTTGTGGTGACCACCGCGCCCCGAAAATACCAGTTCACTTCTAAAACTGTCCGTGCTGCGTTAAACTTACACAGTTTGTGATTTAGACGTAAAGTAAGATGTGACTATGCTCTACTTTCTATTTAAGGCAACTAATGATTGCCTTGTGCCTTGTTTGGGAACATACAACTTGTATGTGCAAATGTTGTGCCATAAGCTAAATTGCCAAACAACATCAATCTTAATTGACCCCTATTCAAACCTATACTTGCCTCTTGGAATAACAGATGAGTTAATACTCATCTGTGTATATATATCATACGTATGTATATCACACACACACAAATCTGTGATATTTGTGGCTCTCTAGTTAATTGAAAAACAAAATCAATTGTTGAGTGATCAACAATGATCTTGGCCCCCAAGTTTTGTGTCCTCTACATATATACATCACATTCACACTCACTCATTCTGCATTAACACACAGAGAGAAAAGAGAGAGTGCAGAGAGTTCATACAAAATTCATTTTAGAGAGAGAGAGCCTATATCTCCATAGCCAAAGCTTGAAATTGGTTTCTTATTTGCTTATTCTTTCTCAACAACCTCTTCATTCTTGAACTCAGTGAGTATTATCAACTCACTTTAGGATGTAATATATGCTAATTTACTGTTAGTATAGCTTATTTCCTAATATATCATTGTTGATTGTACGTATGAAAGTTCATAGCTTGAAATTCAAGATTTTCAAACCTTAATCTAAATCCGTTTTCAGAGATGAATATCAAAGATTATAGTATGTATTGACTATGTTTAACATATTGAAGCTTAATTCATTCATATGGAAAAGTATATTAGGAATTAAATTTTGTCCTCTTTTAATCTTTCATAAAATTCAAGAGTTATAGATTGAATCATGTGAAATTGACTTTGGATTCTTAATCCTCATTCGAAAACAAAGAGATCCATATATTATATGACATACATAGTTACAGAATTGGAAATGGGTCATTTTAGACCCTGAATTGCTGAAACAGAGCAATCTGACAAAGAAGATGAAGCCTCAGCATCAGCTCGCGCCACGATCGCAGGCGCGAGAATCGCGCGAGCGGCCCGCGCGAGCGACCCCTCGCGCGAGCGGCCCGCGCGCGCGAGGTATGCGTTCTCAGGCAGACAGAAGAGTTTATATATATCAAATGAAATTTAGGCAGGTCGCGCGAGAACCCTTTCGCGCGAGCGACCTTAGCTTTCTCAGGCAGACAGAAAAGTTTATATTATAAAAGGAAAATTGGGCTTATCGCGCGAGCGGCCCGCGCGCGCGAATTCTGGCAGTTTCTATTTTTGTCTGTTTTCTGTTAAGGAACTGTTTGGTTCAACTTTTAAGTACTGATAAGGTTCTGTTTGGGAATTTTATTAATACAGAATGCTATTAATTATGTTTGTAATGATTAAAACACTGTATTATGACTTATCAATTCCCGTACGCGTGTTGTTCCTTTAATTCAGTATTGTTGCTTAGGTTCAAGTGCATATCATTCATGTGGGGTCAGTGGTACATGCATGTGGGTGTCAGTCTGTGTGAAAAAGAGTAATGGTAGTGTGGAAAGAGTATGAGTTTGAGTTGTGGTTGTGGTTGTGGTTGTGGTTGTGGTTGTGGTCGTGGTTGTGGTTGTGGTTATGGTTGTGGTTGAGATTGTGGAGAGGGTATCTTTGAAATGCGACGGTGGCAAATATGGACACTCCCTGACGCCCATGGAAGCGTTAAAGTGTGTGACGCCAAACTTGGACACTCACTGGCACCCATGGTAGTGCTAAAGTGTGGCCTACGGACACTCCCTGATACTCGAGTCTGGATACTGCGCGAGGGGTTGCCCCGGTATTTGCATGGCGGTTAGGGTATTCAAAGTGTGAGGCATTGGACACTCCCTGGTACCCCAGACCAAAGTGTGAGGCAAACTGGACACTCCCTGGCGCCCCGTTGCTAAAGTGTGGCTATCTTAGTGTTTCAAAGATACCAGGAGTAAGATAGTGGGTTGTTGTGGCTGTCGAGAGAAAAGAGTCGGCAAGATGAGTGTGGTGCATTGTCTCATTACACGAGTATCTGTTTTTATGAATGAACGACCTTTAATATATTCCTTGTTGTTTTATAAATGAATTCTTCCTGCGGTTTAACTATTGATTTATACAAATTGAAAAAAATGGAAAAAGGTAAATGGGTATGTTTTACATTCAAAGTCATGTTTTTAATACTCACCAGCTTCTTGAAGCTGACGACGTTGATGCGTCCTGGACATTCGTGTTCAGGCTTTTCAGGTTATAACCAGGAGGAGTCGTACGACTATGCTAATTGAGAATGGCTGCTTTTGGAATAAGAGAAACCGTTTATTTATTTATACGCTTTAAGTTTACATGTTTTAAGTTTTAAACTGTTTTGTTTTAAGGATGACTGTAACAGACACTAAGTTATTGTTTTATTTCAAGGCGGTCTGTGCCTTAGTTGACCCCGTATCATAAGATGTAATAAGTTAGAAAATTTTTGTAAGCCTTGATTGCTTTACTCTGATTATTATGTTTTGTTGTTCGACGTTTGGGACGGAATCGATCCTTCAAACTGTCGCGACCTACGGGTCCATAAAGGAAATTAAACGCTTTCCTTATTTATGCTACGTCGGGGCGTGACAATTCAGGTGAAGGATCACGTGACACTTGTGTAGGTGGATTAGCATCACTTCCATCAAAGTCAAGGTTTCCTGTACCTCCTTCATCCTCAATGATCATGTGTATGCATTATTATGCAAGCTTTCATAATATTTGCTAATGTTTCTTCATCCTAAAAATGTGCTAGTCCATGCACGATTGCGAAACGTGCTTGAAGCACTCCAAATGCGCGCTCTACATCCTTTCTTGTCGACTCTTGCGCTGTAGCAAAATGTTTATTCTTCAACCCTTGTGGAAGCGAAATTGTTTTTACAAATGTTGCCTAGTTGGGATAAATTCCATCAGCTAGTTAATATCCCATCGTATAGTCGGTCCCATTAATTTTGTAGTTTACAGGAGAAGCGTGACCTTCAGCTAGTGTAGCAAATACAGGGGACCGATCTAGAACATTGATATCACTAGACAATCCAAGCATCCCAAAGAAGGCATGCCATATCCAAAGATCATGTGAAGCCACTACTTCCAAAATTATCGTTGGTTCATGACAGTGACCAGAGTACATTCCTTGCCATGCGATCAGATAGTTCTTCCACTTCCAATGCATACAATCAATACTCCCCAACATTCCAGGAAAGCCACATTGTTCCCCCATTGCTAGCAGTCGAGCAATGTCATTATAATTTGGTGGCCTCAAGTATGTGTCACCAACCACTGCATTGATTGCGTTCTCAAACCTTCTCATACTTTTCTATTGTCAGGCTTTCGCCAATTTGCATGTACTCGTCCACAGAATTTGTCGGTGTCACATATGCAAGTATTCTATAAGCAGCAGTTATCTTTTGAAGGGAAGATAAACCAAGAGCTCCAACGACATCGGTTTTCTGAACGAAGTATGGATCATGTTGTTCTACATCATTCAGAATCCGACAAAAAAGAGGACGACTCATTCGGAACCTTCTCCGAAATTGATTATCTGGATATACACAAGGGGTAGAAAAATAATCATGATAGAGTCTCTGGTGACCTTCTACTCTACCACGATGAACAATATTGTGGCTATAACAGAACCATGATGCCTTAATAATATTTCTCGACGAGCCTCTTCTTCTGTCTCAGTGGCTCGTAAAAGGATCTTCAAGTCATCATCTGAGTCCTCCTCAACATCGAGGAGATCTCCTAAAACGTTTTTGATAATGATTGATAGAAAGATATTGGAAAGAAAATATAGTGTAGATGGATGAAAATGAATTACAGATGTATTATCCTATTTATAGATGAAATGTAGTTATGAATTTGGACAGTTTAATTTCGAAATTTGAATTTTTACGGTTCAAATTTGGAATATTAAATTTTGAATTTAGAAACATTGGCGGGAAAATTTTGAATTTTGAATTTTGGCGGTTTAATTTAGCAATTTAAATTATAGTTTTGGCGGTTAAAATTAGAATTTTAAAATTTAAAATTTGAATTTTAGCCGTTGAATGTAATATTATAAGATATTTACTATAATTTTTTTTTTGTTTCATTTCTAAACTTTATTGTTAAAATATAGACGCTAAATATAATCAAGTTGTTACTTTTTTTTTAAAATTCAAAAACATGAAAAATAATAATAAATAGATACTCAATTTGGTTATCATGGTTGGAGTGCTTTTGTTGAAAAGATCCATTTGAGTATCCGAAATCACTATTCACGGACCCAAATTGATGTTTTGGATGCTTAAAATGCAAACTCTCATCGGAGTTGCTCTGATAAACTAGTTACTAAATGAATTAACATGAAAATGTGTTTTAAAAAAGGAGAAGTATCAAAATGGGGGCCAAACTAAGCCTTAGTAGTATGAAAAGTTTAACTTAAATCCTTTCTCATTACAAAAACAAATTTTGTTTGTGAATATAATAATATATTTGCACAAACTGTAATTATGAGTGATAAGAGAGGTAAATGTAAATTTTCAAAATTTGAGGAAGATCTGTGTAATTAGAACTATAATTCAAGAGAGGTTTGTGTAATTTTATATAGGAGTATTTTGGTTCTTTTATTTATTCTGTTATAGACGTTACTCAACTATTATCGAAAAAGGAGTCTTTATAATTTATCAAAATGCAAGAGAGATCGTATAATAAAGGCAAACTTCAGAGCTGTTTCCACAAATATTGCCCCTAAATAACCTAAGTATTAAACTAGGGTGTGTTTTAACTTAAAGACATAATAGGGGTAAAACGTTTTTACTAAAAACGCCATTTAAATGGCGTTATTTCAAAAAATGCTACTAATAGGAACAACGTGATTACAAAAGACGCTATTATAGTGGCGTTTTTACAAAAAACGCTATTAATAATTGATTTTTTCCCATTTCCAAAATAGAAAACGTTTTATAGAAATTCAGAAAAATTAATTTTTGAAAATAGTAGTGGCGGTTTTACAAAACACGCCATTTACCTTTTTTAATTTTTTTCAAATTTTTAAAACAAAACGTATATAATAAAAAAAAAGGGAAAAAAATAAATGTAATAGTAATAACGTCCTTAGAAAGAACGTCATTACCTTTTTTATTTTTTTTATAGTCAACAATGTACGTAGTTACCTTTTCAATTTAAATTTTTCTTTGTTTTATTTTCCACAATCTCACAACTTAACACTACCTTTTATTTAAAAAAGAATAATAACTCACCTGATTCAAAATGGGGTGTTTGATAATCCATTTAAGTGTTGAAAATGAAAATTTTCAGAACTTATTTTATTTCAATGCATTTGATAATGTACCACTTAATTGAAAAGGCAGTAAAAAAATCACTGAAAACTTTTAACTGAAAAATTTCTACTGAAAATAATCACTGAATGCAGTCTATTCTAATACTTGAAACACTGTTTTTAGTATTGTAACCTGAATTGCTTAAAATTTTTAATACTTACAATTCAGTACTGAATTGTAACCTAAAAACAGTGTTTTAAGTATTAGAATAGACTGCATTGATCAGTGATTATTTTCAGTAGAAAATTTTCAGTTAAAAGTTTTCAGTGATTTTTTTACTGCCTTTTCAATTAAGTGGTACATTATCAAATGCACTGAAATAAAATAAGTTTTGAAAATTTTCATTTTCAACACTTAAATGGATTATCAAACACCCCATTTTGAATCAGGTGAGTTATTATTCTTTTTTAAATAAAAGGTATCGTTAAGTTGTGAGATTGTAGAAAATAAAACAAAGAAAAATTTAAATTGAAAAGGTAACTACGTACATGGTTGACTATAAAAAAATAAAAAAAAGGTAATGACGTTCTTTCTAAAGACGTTATTACTATTACATTTATTTTTTTTCCTTTTTTTATTATATACGTTTTGTTTTAAAATTTTGAAAAAATTAAAAAAGGTAAATGGCGTGTTTTGTAAAACCGCCACTACTATTTTCAAAAATTAATTTTTCTGAATTTCCATAAAACGTTTTTTATTTTGGAAATGGGAAAAAAATCAATTATTAATAGCGTTTTTTGTAAAAACGCCACTATAATAGCGTCTTTTGTAATCACGTTGTTCCTATTAGTAGCGTTTTTTGAAATAACGACATTTTAATGGCGTTTTCAGTAAAAACGTTTTACCCTTATTATGTCTTTAAGTTAAACACGTCCTAGTTTAATAATTAGGTTATTTAGGGACACTATTTGTGGAAACAGCTCCAAACTTCATGGGAGATGCGTGGACTATTTTTTTTTTCCTAGTGTACTTGGGTGACGTGTTTCCACAAATATTGCCTCTAAAAAACTTAATTATTAAACTAGGGTCCGTTTTAACTTAAAGACACAATAGGGGTAAAACGTCCTTACGAAAAACGCCATTACATTGACGTTTTTTCTAAAAACGCTATCAATATGAATAACGTTATTTAAAAAAACGTTATTATAATGACGGTTTTACAAATAACGTCATTGGTAATTGAATTTTTTTCATTTCCCAAAAATAAAAACATTTTATTGAAAATGCAAAATTCAATTTTAGAAAAAATACTAGTGGCGGTTTTATGAATAACGTCATTCACTTTATTTTATTTATTTTTTTGTTTCCAATTTTTTTTAAAAAAAAAGTATTAAAAAAAATAAATAAATAAAAGAAGGAAAAGTGGCGGTCTTGATGAAGACGCCATTACTTTTTTTAATAAAAAATTATTTATGGCATAAAATAACGTTATTACGAAAAATGCCGTTAAAGGGTCAAACAGGGGAAAATGGTGGGGTTCGAACACTTAACCTATGTAATTGAAGGGTCAAACAAGTTATATTCACCATACATGTAACACCATATTCTTTGGGAGAGCATTTTTGCTCACCCAAAAAATGGTGCACCAATGCTCACCCAAGCATCCCATTGGCCAATGCAGTGGGACCCATGATTCGCTGCATTAGCCATTGAGATGCTTGGGTAAGCATTGGTGTACCATTTTTTAGGTGAGCAAAAGTATTTTCATTCTTAAGTGGTCATGATAAATAATTGTTCTTCATACTTAGGTGATTATGTCTGCACTACTTGTCAATGTTGTTATGTGGCCAACTCAAAACAATTCCAAATACTAAATGATGTTGTTATGTGGCCAACTCAAAACAATTCCAAATACTAAATGACAAGTAGTGCAGACATAATCACCTAAGTATAAAGAACAATTATTTATCATGACCACCTAAGAATATGGTGTTACATGTATGGTGAATATAACTTGTTTGACCCTTCAATTACATAGGTTAAGTGTTCGAACCCCACCATTTTTCCTTATTTGACCCTTTAATGGCATTTTCCGTAATGACGTTATTTTATGTCATAAATATTTTTTTATTAAAAAAAGTAATGGCGTCTTTATCAAGACCGCCACTTTTCCTTTTTTTTTTTACAAAAAAAAAAAAAAAAAATTTGGAAACAAAAAAATAAAATAAAATAAAGTGAATGACGTTATTCATAAAACCGCCACTAGTATTTTTTCTAAAATTGATTTTTGCATTTTCAATAAAACGTTTTTATTTTTTGGAAAATGAAAAAAATTCAATTACCAATGACGTTATTTGTAAAACCGTCATTATAATAACATTTTTTGAAATAACGTTATTCATATTGATAGCGTTTTTAGAAAAAACGTCAATGTAATGGCGTTTTTCGTAAGGACGTTTTACCCCTATTGTGTCTTTAAGTTAAAACGAACCCTAGTTTAATAATTAAGTTTTTTAGGGGTAATATTTGTGGAAACAAGTCGTAC
Organism: Hydrangea macrophylla; assembly: GCA_033977485.1. Lineage (NCBI taxonomy): Eukaryota > Viridiplantae > Streptophyta > Magnoliopsida > Cornales > Hydrangeaceae > Hydrangea > Hydrangea macrophylla. The sequence continues at coordinate 76,206,753 of CM066999.1, read as the reverse complement.
ATGGGTTACATTTTTGCATGCTGATATTGACACGTGCAAGGTCACACTTGACACGTGATAAATATCTCGTTGCAAAATTAGTGAACTCTAGGAGATATTTTTGTATGCTTCGGGACCAGTAACATGTGTAGTTTTTGGCGAATAAAGAACTGCCACATGGTCAAATAATTGGCTAATACAAGACTAAATGTGCATTTGATAAAACTGAAAATTAATTACTGAAAATTAAGTGCTAAATTTTAACTACTAAAAATTTTAAGCAATTGAATTTACAGTATTGAAAATAGTTTTTCAAGTACTAAAATAGATTACATTCAGTGATTGTTTTCAATAGAAAATTTTTACTTAAAGTTTTCAGTAATTTTTTAGCTGCTTTTTCAAGTAAGTGATACATTATCAAACGCATTGAAACAAAATAAGTACCGAATGTTTTCATTTTTACCACTTTAATGACTTATAAAACACATCTTTTGCTTAATCGAGACCACCATATAGCCTATGGTATATATAGTACATACCATGCAATAATTTCTTGAACTTTACATAACAAAACTACCCATTAACTTCATTTTCTTCTCTCTCTCTCTAAAGTGAAATGTCTCTAAAGTGAAATGTAAAGTGAAAGACAGTCAGAGGTCTGTTAACGGAAACTAAAACCCTAACCCTAAAAACCAAAACCTAAACCCTAACCAAATTCGATTCACACTTGCTCTCATTTCACTCCATACCAATCTAGAAAAAAATTCTCTCTCTCTGCATCACCATGAGTCGCGAAGCGATGAAGCAAAAGGTGGAGGCTCTACAGAGCTACACAAGAGGGCCATTGTCGTCTTCAATCACGAAGCTTTCTGGTTCTTCAAGAGGCATTCCATCTGAAAAAGACTTCCATTTCTACAACAACTTCGCTGAATTCAAGGACCCAGTGAAAGAAATCGCCGACAAGTCCAAATCGATGCTCGATTCGATTGGGACTTCGTCGCATATATGGGGTAAAGAAATTGGTTTTTTACCTGATGATTTCGATGAAGCGATTGATTGGCTTGTGAGTGTGAACGATGAAGTTCTTGAGAGGTTCGATGCATCGGTGGATGAGTTTGAGAGGGTGAGGAAGAGAGAAGAGGAAATGGGTGTGAGAATGGTGAGTTCGGTGGACGCTGAAAATGGGTTTCAGTTGGTTTGTGGGAAGAAGAAGAGAGGGGTGAGTCAGATTGTTGAGAGAGAGAGTGTTGATGATGCGAGTCCTTCTTCGGTGAAAATGGCGTCCAGGGATAAGAAAACTATGGGGACTAAGCCGAAGGTGCCGTATCATATACCGTCGATCCCTCGGCCTCAGGATGAGTTCAAAATATTGGTTAATAATTCAAATCAGCCATTTGAGCATGTTTGGCTTCAGAGGAGCGAAGATGGTTCGCGGTTCATTCATCCCCTTGTTAGTTTTTACTGGTTTAGTGATTTTAAAGATCCTGTTAATTTGGTTATCAACATGTATTGGATATGCTCGATTGTCAATTAATTGCTTTTTTGGTGTGCATTCAGGAGAAATGTTCTATTTTGGATTTTGTTGATAATACTGTTGGGGATCTCGAGCCTGTAAAACCGCCACCTTTAGAGTTTACTCCATTCAAGCTTGTGGAAGATGTCAAAGATTTAAAGGTGTTAGCAGCTAAGTTGCGTGGCGTGAATGAATTTGCGGTAAATTTTTTAACATTGTCAGGTTCTTCTATCCTACAAAGCCAAAATTGTGCCTTCTTGAATTTATGTTTGTTGCTAAATTATGCTCACATACAGTAGATACTTTAACTGTGTTTGGGTTGATAGCAACAATTCTAACATGATGGAATTTGAATGAATGTTCTTGGTGTGTTGCTTTTGTTTAGTGAAGAAATATGCACATTGGTTGGAAGAACTGGTATATTTTTATTTTAGTAAATGCAGTCCAATTACACCTGTTGCATTGTAACTTCCTGGTGCATTCCATGATAACGTATGTGATATTCTGTCCTTTTAGTGAACAATTTGACGGAAAAACTGGGGGATTCCATTTGGTTGAGTATAGAGGTATGCTAAATCTGTGTGCCCGTGCGCTCATGCATATATGTTTCTATGACCATCTAGACTTCATGGATGATTTAAATTGTTGCATTCATAATTTCATATGGTTTCTGTTTTGTGTTGTGCCTGTGTTTTCTTGCACAATGTTTTACATTGGATTTTTCGCACTTTTGTGCACTTTCCTTTCTTCATCAACAATGTTATTACCCGAAATGAGCTTATGACTATATTGCATACCGTAAAAATCCTTGAAACGTAATAAAAAACCATGTGCTTGGTCACATTTTTTTTATGCACAATAAATTATTTAGTATTTTTCCTTAACAGTTTCTCTTTGTAGATTTTCTCTTTTTTCTTCTTTATTTCACTCATTCTCTTCTCAATGATTATCTTTATCGCCCAATTTTTTCATACACTATTTGTAAGTGTCATTATTATGTTCCTTTAGGTATTCATATTTTGTCAAATTGTCTGCCATTCAGCTTGGGTTTTCCTACTCTCTCTACAGACTACTCTCACAGGAGGACACTGCCTGTTCATATTTCACCAGATAAACCAATTATCCACTATGATTATTTGGAGATTTCTCCTTTTCTTCTTCTCGAAGAATCCAATTAAGGAGCTATTGGTACACATTTCCATGATGACATATGTTGAATGCGTACTTCTGGCTTGTTATTGTACTTGGCAATTTCTCTAAAAGTACCTGAATTAACCAAACACGACATGCAGGACTCAAACTGGATGCTATTATTTTTTCACCTATCCAATAGTCATGTTTGGTAGTGTGAGAGGAAACAGGATGTTGAACATATAGATGCCAATGATTGGACAAGTTTTTGACGCTTGAAGGATATGTAGAGAGTTGATGATCGGTTTCTTTTGTTGTCCCTAGCTCAAACTAAGCCATTGACCTTTTTTTAACAAGAAACATGTGACTGAATCCGAACTATATAATGTGTTGCAAGTAGCATTTGATGCAATTTATCCTTCAATGACTGCAATGACTGCATGCTTTTGCAAGACCATACCCAAATTTTTGGGCAGACAGCAGATTTTGGATGCTTGAACAGATTAGCTCTCCCCTTTCAGACCAACTCTCACGTTATTTTTTTCTTCATAATTCAGAAATCCCTAGAGCCTACGTTTTTTATTTATGTCTTATGATGGTCATTTTCCTGTGGTCGGGACTCTAATTTGCTCCGTTTCAATAGTTTTCTCTTTTAAGAATTGTTATTTGGTGGACCAAACATATGCTGAAGCTTAAATATACGTTTTAGGGCCCATTCTCCAACATCTCATGCTTTTGGAGCAATTGATGACTTAACATGCTATCAGAGCATTGTTTGTGGGAGGGTCTCGGGTTGAGATTCTGTCCTGGTTCTGTATTCATATATTTTCACTTTGTTGTTTGTCTCCATTACAATGGGTTGTGTTTGGTTGCTTCTCCACGTGCAAGATAGGGTTGCACGTGAGGGAGGATGCTGAAGCTTGATATACATTATCGAGCCAATTTTCTAACAGCTTAAACTTTGAGAGTAACTTGTGACTTACCATGTGATACTACTAAATGTCCAGTTCATTAAATAATGAACTAATGAGTCTTGCAATCTGTTTGTAATTAAGATTGCTAATTTCAACCATCTTATGGTTCTTTGATGGCAAATTGTTCATTATTGTATTCTTATTATTAGTAATATATGCTACTTTCATTCACTACAAAGACTTTTTGTGAATGCTGCAAATTTCAAGTTTTTGGTAAGAAATTTTTGAGTTTACCGGAAGCATACCTCTTCATTATGTCTTGTTTGTTTAACATGACATCGGGGGTTAGAAACATAAAATGGTGGTCAATTATGTATATAATTTCCTCTTTTTCTTCGGCTTTACTGTTCTTCAGGTTGATTTGGAACATAATCACTATCGCTCTTTTCAAGGATTGACTTGCTTGATGCAACTATCTACTCGAAGTGAGGATTTTATTGTAGACACACTAAAGCTTCGCGTTCATGTTGGTCCTTATCTTAGGGAAGTTTTTAAAGACCCTACCAAGAGGAAGGTATATCTCATGGCTGTTACACATTTCCGACATTTTGGCAAACATACTTCATTGCGTTATAATATTTATTCTTTAAGGTTATGCATGGAGCAGATCGGGATATTGTGTGGCTTCAACGAGACTTTGGCGTATATGTTTGCAATTTGTTTGATACAGGGCAGGTTTGCTTTCGAGACTGCAACTTTTTTGAATAGTCGATTTAATTATGTAATTCCTTGTCATTTCATGATTTTACGCTAAAGACTGGAATTATTGTGATGTATGTTTGTATTTTTCTCTCCAAATTTTGGCTGCGTGCATGTTCTTGATCGCAATATTGAACCACTTTTGTGTCTTCCATCTACTTGTTTGCGAGACTCTCTCTCTCTCTGATAAGTCATAGAAGAGTATCATTAGGATCACCGAAGTGGGGGGCACATATGTACCTAGGAAGTACACAATAGACAACAAAAGTATTGGTGTGATTCTAAAATTATTTTGTCAATAGATCTATATGTGCTCCTTTGGACCAAAAAAGGAAGGAGGCAAACATCTATATTTATCCAAATTACCTATGGTAAGGGAGTCTCATATGTCCCACTGCATCTCTTTTTCTTGGTAAAAGCCTTTTGTGATTGTCAAATCTAAAAGAAGGTTCAAAAGTTAGAAAAAAGCTCGTGTATGTCATTTATGAGTGTTCCACACACACATGCATGTGTCTGTATTTGGTTCGAATCCTCAACGTCGATGTGTATGGACGGCAAATGGACTGCTGTTGCTGAGTCAAATTTCTCAATGATGTAATTACGACCTTTGTGCTAGCACTTTTCATATATCCTTTGATACCCTTAATTTTGCTTTTAGAAACCAGAAATTCAGGCTGAATGTGTTTATTGGTGTCAATTCAAAAACTAAGAAGAAAGTATTGTCGATAAACGTAAAAGAATTTGGACTAGGGCATGTAATTCAAAATGCAAGGACAAGTTTACCTATGGTCACATGGTTATAGGTTTTTAAAAAAATTACACTGTGACGTGATAGAACAAAGAATGTGTTTAGTTGTGCATGGTCATTATGGTTACAACTTACAACTTACAGGGGAATTATTTCATATGACCATTATGGTTATTTTCTTGCTAGTTAATTTAAACAGAGTACTTCTTTATGTATAAACCAAAAAAATATTAAATTACCAAAGATTGAGATGAATAAAATTAAGTACTATAGAAATAGAAAAAACATAACAATAACTACTGATACTTTCCATATTGTCATTTTTATGGGCATGCTCACACCTTCTATTTGATTGTATATGTATATATAATATAACATAATACTTATGGTGCTCATTAATTATGTCAATGTCATTATGGTATCTATTTCGCCCTTCATGTTTTTGGTTTGACGGTAGTTAATGTTTGTTAATCCTTAGGCGTCAAGGGTACTGAAATTGGAGCGGAATAGTCTGGAGCATCTTCTGTCTCATTTTTGTGGAGTTACCGCTAACAAAGAGTAGGTTTTCTATGTGCTTAATCATCTAGTATCTGCTACCTTTGTCATACAATATATATTTATTTTTCCGAATACCTTGTTTTTAAAATCGAACGGCAAACTCTTACACAGATACCAGAATGCAGATTGGAGGTTACGCCCTCTTCCTGAGGAGATGGTTAGGTACAATTGCCATTGGACCTTTTAACCCTCATTTCTTGCTTTCCAGCCTTTATACGTGTTCTGGATTTTTTAATTTTTATTTTTACTTTTACAAAATAAATACACTCCTTTTATGAAACCGGAATTGGGTTGGAACCAAGATGGTGTTTTCAAGGTGGCTCTGAGTGTGGGAATGTTAGGGGGGAGGTGGACCGATTGTGTCCTTGACTGCGTGATCACGATTAGTTTCAAATGGGAAGCTTGTTGGATAGTCACTTGGGCCAAGTTTACATCTTGATTGGGGCCCTATGATTGGTGGATTAACTATATGTAACAACTAGATTGTACAGATGTAAGAAATCTAGGCTCCATTGACCAACTCTTGTATATTAAGGTATATAGATATAGCTTTTATTATTTTTATTCGTTCTCATAACCCCATATGCTCACATGTATTTTCTCTGGAATTATGGAGTGCTTGATGAGGATATGGAGTCATGGACAGAGTCGACAGACTCCAAATTTTAAAAAAAAAAGCTCCTAATTCGAATGAGAACGATAGGAGGTGTGTTATTGTGTCTTGTTATGTAATTGAATCAAACTTGAATGTGATTGAGATATCTAGAAGTATTTTCTTGGGAAGAGAGTAGTCTTTGGTGACAAGCGACTGCATATCTCTTCAGATTGCACCTATCGAGGATCCCTCTTTTATATTATCAAGGAGGTGGTCTGTAATTGAAAAACTTTGGCTGTTCAGGAAGTCTTGATAAGGAAAGTAGCTTTGGAGATTTGCTTATGCAAAGGCTAACTTAGAGGAATCACACCAGTAATCATTTTCTGGAACCATGTAGAGTAGTATTATAAACAATAGCATCTGTAGGGGTAACAGGTGATGTAAACGAGATGAATATTAGAGTTAGGCTAAGCTCCCAGAATACAACTCAAGTTGCTTAAAGATAAATAAAATGGTTAGGGCTGTACAAAAAAAGGAAAGACCGACTGATCGGATTGAACCGAACTAGACGATAAACCAAGATAACGGTCGGTGGTCGGGGTAGAAATGCCCGAAAACGAAGCATCGGTTCGTTCACGGTTGAAATTTTTGTACAACCGAAGTCGACCGAACCGACCGAACTTCCCATTTTCCAAATCCAACTTATTCTCTCTCCAGCTATGAGTAATATTTTTATATTATTTCAATATTAAAATTTTGAATCATGTTTTGTTTCTCGAGAATTACTTGACTTTCCTTGACATTTCACTTTCCAAGAAATGCTTTGTGTCATTTCACTTATTTCGCTTTCCAACGTTGAAAACTTCAAATGCTTTATCTGTAAATTAATTAAATAAATGTCTTAATGTATATGACTATATTCTCACTTTTTCTCTATTCTCTCTACTCCCCCTCTCTGTATGAGACTATGACTGCCATTAGAGTTTTTGAAACCTAACCAGCCGCCGCTACCGCCTCTCACACGCCCACGTCGCCCAGTCCCTTTAGGCTTTAGCCACCGTAAACCACGTACCACCACTTCTCAACTCGGCCACCATTCACGACCACTACTGTCGGTGACCACTCTCGGCCACCACACCTCACCACCACCTCCACCAGCCAGATCCACCACCACTACAGCCTTAGATCAACCACAGCCACCAGCCTCACCCTGAATCACCCCGACCACCCGCCTGAAACCGATCTAAACCGAAACCGACCACCCCGAACCCTCCGCCGGTCAGTTTCGGTCTCCAACCCCGCCACCCCGACCACTTTGGTTCGGCGCAAAATCTCCCTCCACCCCGACCGAAACCGACCGATGAACACCCTAAAAATGGTACTGGTATAAGTCTAGAAAGTTTTCAGAACCCAAAAATGAGCATTCAGCATCACTTCCTTCAATGGATAAAGATGCACCTCCATAAATCAGTGGTTGCTTACATTGTTGTTAGAACTGGTCTAGTCACGAGTCGATTCGAGTCTCATACAATTTAATATGATTCACGAGTCAATACGATTCGTGGTTTATGATTTTGAACTTTGAAGTTTTAAGTCTTTCTTGGAAAACTTTCAACCTTTTGAACCTTGATATTGCATGAATCTTGTGTTACATTTGATTTTGTTCATATTAAGCACTGCACATATATATATATATTTTATTATATAGAAGATATACATATCTATCATGATTATTTTATTTGCTAATAAAAGTGAATCTTAGTATGATAACTATGGTTGCTTTGTTACAATTTTGACATGTGAATCGTTGAGTTGTTGGAAATTAGAATCGACTCTGACAAATCGATCAATTTAGAGCAATCACGATTGGAACCATCTTCCCTCTCTGTCCGGAGTTATCCTGTGTTCAAATCTCCATCGGAGCAGCACACCAAGTGGATACAAGACACTTTGGGAGGCACATACACCTTCCAAATGTTCTTTTGAAGGAAAAGTCTTCTCTCATTTCCACAAACACCTCTGTAGTTAGTCTGACTTCGCCTGTAAACTTGACTATTTGCAACAAATTCCATGTTAGAGCTGACATAGGTGATTGGGTTCAATAGAATTAGTGCATTGCGTGGAGCGGGGCTATGGAAGGGTATCTAAAGAGGGTTGTAAGCGTTTATTTTATGTTTTCTTTTGTGAGAAATGGGAGTTTGGGTGAGCTTTTGGCCTGATATTTTGGCGCAATGATGCTGTTTTAGGGAAGTCTTCTAGGAGTTACGATGGATTACTCTGCATATCAGTTACTTTGGCCTGATATTTGGTACAAGGACGCCGTTTCAGTGAAGGGTTTTAAGAGTCATGCAGTTGTATGAAGAGCAGTTATGTTTTGTCTGATTGAGCTTGTCGACCTAAGAAAACCCCCAATGTTCGCAAATTAATGGCCTTCAATGAAATAGGTTTTATTTGTATGTCATATTCTACTGTCATTCCATGTACTAGATTTTGCATTGTGTACAAATAGAAGGTCATGTCTGACTCAAATCAATTAAGCAATTGTCAACCATCTTGTGTCGTCATGTGGTTCGAAAGTTGATGGATTGACCTGACATATGGTACACTTTGGCAGTTGTGTATGTTTGGAACGACAACTTTGGAATGCATTTTCACGAATTGAATTATATTCTCCTCTTCATTATCAACTTATTTTATACATGCGTGGATCGCTATAATTTATAATATTGTGTGGGTTTTTTAGTGGTGTGTGTGAGTTTTGTGTGAGAATATAACACGTAATCGGACCAGTAGATATATATATTCAAATAAATAATGTAGATAATGGGTCAATGGGAGTACGTGGCTCGAGTGAGAGCCAAGGTAATCCCAAGTGAGAGAGAGAGAGAGAGAGAGAGAGAGAGAGAGAGAGAGAGAGGATCTTTAGGTAGTTTGAAGTATTTTGAAATGGGGGGAGGAAAGGGTAGAGAATGAGGGAGAGCTTCTGCGCTCGATTGGTTCTCGGTTTTGGGTTTTGTGTTGAATGAGGGTGTAACATTTATAGCGAAGGAAGGAGTGTGATTTACACTAGCGTGACTGTCATGGTACTTAGGTGGCTTCTTTGGAGAGGCTTCCAAGGAGGTGAACAGGTAGGGTGGAATGATGATTCCGGCTATGGGACGGGTGAATGACATGGATGGGAAGTGTCGCAAGCGGTGACAAGAAAGATTGAAGGCATACTTCTGCGATGCGATGGTTATTGCGGGGGAAAAGGGGTGATGAGATGGTTATAACGGCGGAAGAGAATATTACGGTGTCAATGAATATTCTCAGTGATGCTGGTGCTACAAAGCTAGAGGCTCCAATTGGCTTGGAAGGTAGGTGTGGAGAGAGGTGAGTCGCAGTGTACTGTAGGTGAGTTCGGTGGATGGGATGGGAATGCGCGTGAGGATGCACAAGTCTCTCTCTTTCCTTGGAACCACCCTAGCCTTGGCTATGTGAGGCGTCTTACTAGGGAGATACCCTTAAGTCTGGCCAGTAAGCCATGAACTCTCGAGATCCCAAAGTGGTGGTACACTTTAAGTTCTGCTTCTGGCCAAGGGTACAGTGTGTGGGAGTGTTGGAGACATCAAACAATGATAGTTTGAGTTTGTAGTTGCTGATAGTTCCTTGGAGTGTAGTTACTTGGAGATGTCATGTGGAGCTCCCTGCCGTGACCCTGGCACCCCTTACCATACCGTGACTTCAAAAGGCCCCACCGTACACTCTGCGGCTACATATACCCCACCGTGACCAGTATCATCGGAACTCCCGCATCGTGATCGCCATCACCACAACCCTTCGCGCCATAACTTTAGGATTTAGGTTTCGAAAAACATTAAATCTTGTGCACAACGGAAAAACAAATTTATAAAACTTTATTGGTAGCCCGGATCTACAACCTATTAACTCTATAGATGCGTAAGAACGATAGAACATAATACCTTTGTGTCTTGAACCCAATTCTGATTTCTTTATCTTCCTGCAGCCTCCACTAGATGGCCTTCATCGTTATGACTCCTATGAATACTTCCCGGAGAGGCAAGGGTTGGTGGGAACCCAATAGAGAGGTAAAGAAGGCTAAAGGAAACCCTAAAATATTTTCTGGAGAGCTGTAGCAGTAACGACGTTCAAAATAATTCTGGAAGCTCTCCTATTTATAGAATTCCAAACCGACTTTGGCTTTCAATCGATCGAAAAACTTTCGATCTATCGAACCTTCAATCGATCGAACCTTTTTCGATCGATCGAACTTGCCAGTCCTCAATCGATCGAACAACCTTCGATCGATCGAACTCCCTCTTCCTACCTTTCCAAGTATTCTTGCAGAGCTAAGAGTGGGACCTCCTAGGTTCTTTATTGTTGGCCCAGACCAGTTGTTATTCCCCATGACCAAAATCTTTGATCAGTAGATTAACCAACTAATCAATTAACGTTAATTCCACTATATAACTATAACTGCACTCCAACGCAAAAGAACATATCCGAAGCGATAACTAGACTTGTATGGCGTACTAATGGCCCTCTACCGTCAGCATTCATAATCATATTCAGGTAGTGGGATAACTGTTACTGTCAACCTGAATGATGATTACATCTTCCATTCCTTGAGTCCCATTCACCTCTCATGATTACCAAACTTGTTGATAAACTACTTATCAACAAGACTGTAATTCTCAGTAATCAACTTGGTGAAAGGGAATGCTTACTCTTTATCAGAGGGTAAATTCTATCTTGACAATATATGTTCACAACCTTATGAATATGACATACTCAAGATATGTTCACAATTTGACATACTCAAGATACCCATGTGTTAGATCTTGCACGACCTCACTAATTGGTTAGTCAAAGCAGTCACATCCATAGTCTGTGTTCATATATGTTCCCATCGACTGTTGATAGTTTTATGTTAATAGGAATCTCATGGTCCATCAATGCACTATAAGCACTAGCTTATTAACTAAGAGTCACACTCTAGTGATTGAGATTAATCACTCCATGCAGTGGTAGTTAATAATGCTATAGTATATACCTGATGAGATATCCAATCTCACCATCCATTGTGACAAGTTCTAAGTATCAAAGAATAGTAATTCATCTCTCTTGTATGTATCCCATACATACATGAATTACCTACTGTGATACTTATGGATTACAGCAATCATCTCATGAAACATACAATGAAATGTATAAATGATATCCATATATAAAACGTCAAATGTCACATACATAAAGACCGGGTTTGAGGGCACAATCCCAACAATAACACCATCGCCACACCGCTCCCAAAAAGGCCAAGCTGCTGCCTATCAATTCCACCACAAGTCGCGACCTCAAAACACCACAACAGTGACAATTCATCCCAATGACAACACCAATTCCATATGCTGCCACCCTACCATCGCCAAAAAAAAATTCCAAGAACACTGGTAGGAAGCCCTCACTAGGATCTAAAACTTGACCCAAGCTAAACATTGCCAAACTTGACCCAAGCAAACTCCACAAAAAAATCAACTTCCTCTAATCGTGATTTTAAAGGTACCCAGCAAATCCTTTGATCCGATCTACACTATATCTCGTGATTGTTTAGAGGCAAGCAGGGGCGGATCTAGAAAGTTAATATAGGGGGGGCTTAACAGAGGTTTGTTCGGGGGTTCGGGGGTAGCGCCCCCGAAAAAATTTTTTTTGGACCTATTTATACGTATTTTGTGTATGTTTTGTGTACATGATATAAATTAATGTTAAAAAAAATTAACCTAAAAACATAGGAGGGAGAAGGGATTTTATAATTAGCACAAAAATATAAGAGAAAGGGGACTTAGTATGACAATTTTATAATATTAGGGGGGGCTAATTGTATTTTTTAGGGGGGCTAATTGTAAAATTTTTTTTTAGTGCAAATGTACAATTTTTTCAAAACCTAGGGGGGGCTTGAGCCCCCCTTTGTCCCTCTTTACATCCGCCCCTGGAGGCAAGGCCTCTAAGGTTCCCAAATTGATTGAGGAGGAAGAAGAAGAAAATGGTGGAGGAAGAGAGAAAGATCAGCCGCGAGAGAGAGAAAGGAGGAGAGAGTGTGGCATGAGAATGGAGTGGGGGGGGGGGGGGGGGGGGGGGGTAAGAGTATGCTGACTAGTCGTGTTGTGGGTGGTCCCACCACATTTTCTCTTTTCTAGTGTATGTGCTCACACACCACACACTTATATTCACATACACACAACACCCCCAATGAACCAAATTTGAACCCAATGATGCTCCACTATTTACGAGTCAATGCCACTCTCCTATTTAAGTCGTTAATTGACTTACAATCATATCCAATTGATTCACTACATTAAACCAATATGCCAAATAACATATTACCTTACGGTCCTTACATAAGGTACAAATTAAAATCATTTATGATTTTTGCAAACAAATGCAATTAAAATAAATTAATGCAAACTTATTTTTTTTGCCCCCTGAGTTATTACAAGTTCTCTCATTCATGGTGAAATTTATCAATCGTCTCTCGACGATATCGAGTTGGACCGATACCATTGTAGGTGAGCCGACATTTGTTTGTTTTGAAGGAGGCAAACATCTATGACTTGGTGATAATATTTTGAGATCTTTGTTGTCAGAGCGTGAAGGATGTTATGATGACACTTGTGTCATGGTTGAGTTCAAGTGCACAGTGGTTCAGTTTGGCTGCTGTTTTGGCAAAGAGCAAGGTTTTGCCTTATCGTGGTGTTCGTCAAGTTGTTCGAGTGCAGGTGGCTGCATGTAGAATGAGGTTTGGTGAACATCTGGATTGACGACTCTCCGTGTTGCGTGATTGGGTCATAGTTGAGTAACAACTCTAGTATGTCGTTAGGAGGTGGCTGTATAGGGGGGTCAGCGCTGTTGAAATTAGGGGAGGGCACGTTGCGTGTGCCGCATTATGGAGATATGGAGATGAGGGTCACACTTGATGGAGATTGGAGACCACAGTCGCACCCTATAGAGTAGAGATCAGGGTATTGGAGATCAGGACTGCGTCCTATGCAGAGTGGAGATCAGAGGGAGAGCGTGATGCTCGTGCCACCCTATGGAGATTGGAGATAGGTCCGTGCCCTTTGGAGAGTGTAATCGCACCTTATGGAGATTGGAGATCAGGGCCACACCCTATGGAGAGTGAAGATCTTGGGATAGTGTACCAGAAAAAATTTATTTATTTGCTTTTATTTATTTTAATTTGCAATTGTTTGCGGAATTCGTGTGATTTTAATTAGTACTTTTATGTGAGGGAATATGTTAATGCCATATTGGTTTAATGCAATGAACCAGTTGGATATGACTTTAAGTCATTAAATGACTTCAATAGGATAGTGGCATTCACTTGTAAATAATAGAGCACCATTGGGTACTTGCATAACAAAAAAAAAAAAAATAGTTATATATGTATGTGTATTTTGTGGAGTGTAATGTGATCAGATTTGGTTCATTTGGGGTTGTGTGTATGTTAATATAAGCGTTTGGTGTGTGTGTGTGTGCATATACACTAGAAAAGAGAGAATGTGGGTGGGACCCACTCACCACATCACTCACCAGCATAATAATCTCTCCTTACGCCACTCTCTCTCCTTTTTCTTTTTCTTTCCCCTCTCTCTCTCTCTCTCCACTATTCTTTTCTTCTTCCTTCATTTTGGGGACCTTATAGGCCTTGCCTCTCAACGATCACAAGAGATAATGTGTAGATCAGGTCAAGGGCTTTGCGTGGGTACCTTCAAAACCGCGATTAGAGGAAGTTGATTTTTTTAAAGTTGGTGTTTAAATTCTGTCTAGTTTCCATATCGTTGATTATTGTCTACAATTATGGATTCTATAATTTCCTTAGAATCAAGAATATGAAAATACTTGTTGGATAATATTAAAGTTATGTTTGGCCAATAACTCAGCTTGTGCAACGTATTTGATGTTTAACTAGATGGAAAATGGATGTATTTGTGCTTATGAGGTTTGCTATGGTATTTTTATGCGTGGTTGTTTGGTAGTGTGATTTAAATGTAATTTAGGGTTAATTGGTTTACTTAGTAACATTTACTTGGCTGGGTGGATTTGTGTTCACAAGATTTTCTTTAGTATTCCTCTATGTAGTTAGTTGTGGGTGTGATTTATGTGAAAATTTGGTTTATTGGGTATAGATTGAGTATATTAAAATTCGTTTTGAGTAGTTGTCTTGCAAATAAAGTTTATGAAACGATATTGATGTTATTTTCTGGATATAAAGCGTTCATTGTTACTTACATTTGGAGCATTTGGAATTCATGGTCAACTATTAAACTATTTGGAGCGTGAGGATGCACATGTTTCTCTCTTTCCTTGGAACCAACCCTAGCCTTGCTTGTGTGAGGCGTCTTACTAGGGAGATGCCCATGACTCTAGCCATCAAGCCATGAACTCACAAGATCCCAAAGAGGTGGTACCCTTACGTCCTGCTCGTGACCAAGAGTACTGTGTGTGGAAGTGTTGGAGACAGAGAGTCTGAATTCATAGTTGGTGATAGTTCCTTGGAGTGTAGTTACTTGGAGATGTCATGTAGAGTGACATAAGTGTCATGGAGGTGACACAGTGTTGATGACGCCTTGGTGGTGTTGTTGAGATACTTGGTGTCATGGAGATGCCATGCGGTGATCTCCAAGGTAATGAGGTGCTTCAAAGAGGTAAGGTGAGGAGCTCCTCCGTGCGGAAGGAGATGAGAGAGCCTCATGTACCATGTTTGGGTCTAAGGGGAAGAGCGGGTTGCTCATGTCACCCTTAGGATTCCAGTCCAAGGTGAACGTGTGACTAAGAGTCATGTTGGAGATACGTGGTCATGGTAATGACGTGGTAGGCTACCACGTCATTACCATACCATATGTCTCCAACATGACTCTTAGCCACGTCATTACCATGACCACGTATCTCCAACATGACTCTTAGTCAGGCTGCCACGTAGCATATTTGGTGTATTTACCTCCAATTTTTACTGTTGCTTTTAAGTTTGAGATGGTGTCTTGTACACAAGGACATAAGTTGGGGGGTTGACGGATCCCCACGATCGTCAATCTCTATGGCAAATAATTCTCACTCTACCATCTACCTCCATCTCTACGCATCTTTCCTCTTTTTATATATATATATATATGTAATCTCTCAATATTGATGCATGTACTCATGGGAAAAAATCACTTTCGTACCTAATGGAGCATAACTCTTTGTTCTTTTGTTCAGTTCATTATTTATGCTTGCCATTTCCTCGCATATGTTTGTTTGAAGATTGTTTATCATGAGTACTTGTTGCAAATTGCTGGCTGCTGATGCCTTCCTTCACGTGTAGTTGATAGTATGTGTTTACTTATGTTTATGATGACAGATATGCCAGAGAAGATACACATTATCTGCTGCATATTTATGATCTGATGAGGATCAGGTTGCTCTCCGCTTCTGTTGATTCTGAAAATTCTGATTCTCCTCTGGTAGAGGTATACGATATAAGTCTTTATAAGCCTTGAGCCCATGCACATCTTCTTTATGCATGTATATGGAAATTCAAAAAGGTGGTGGTTACTTTTTCCACTGTTTTCGTAGTTATGATATCGCCTTATTGTTATTCTGGAAACTCATTCATGTACGCTGTGCGTCTGTGACTATCTGGTCCATAACTTGATGAGATTATCCTTATTCTGATATCCTTATCCCCATTTTTTGATCCAATATTGACCGGGTTTCCAACTCTCTCCCTCTTCCTCTCACTTGAGTGTCTTTCATTTTTGGCTCTGTTTGGTTTGCTGATTTAGAGGAGGAAAAGAAAAAAGGAAAGCAAAACAAGAAGGAAACTAATTTCCTTGTGTATTCCTCCATGCTTCAATGACATTAAAAATTAGAGATTTTCAAATGAAATTGCAATGCGATAGAAAAGGGTAGTAGCAAAATTCAAATATTTTATTTAAATATTTCATGCTATATCTTGTTTTCCTTTCTATTTTCCTTACTAACCAAACAAAGCAAAGCGTCTTCCTTTCGTTTCCCTCATTAAATCCATGAACCAAAGCCTTTATGAAATCCTTCCTGAAATTTTCAGCCCATGCGGTTGATTTAGTAGAGTTTTACTGGGTTTTGTAGAGTGTTGTAGGCCGTCTAGGGCATGTTTTAGAATTTCCAATCAGGTACTTTGGAGTGCTCATAGGTGAATTTCCCATGTCTGTTTTCAGTGAGATGTCTCTAGGAGTAAGAAAGTTATGCGGCTATTTAAAGCTGGAACTATTGGGTGATAAAGTTGAATGTTATCTTTATGTGGATTTATTAGTCTCAGGAGCCTGGGGAGGTTTCTTTGTTATATTTTGTTGTTCCTATCAAATGCTTCTTAATACTCCGTTATTGTGAGAATTTTTCATTATAATCTGTCGCAGGATGGAGCGACTATTTATAATCCACTTTTGTTTATTTGTGGTCATAGAGAATCTGGGTTCCAAAAAGAAAATTACACAATTTTAAAGTTGTTTATTGACGGTACTTACTGGGAGTTGAAGGCTTTGACTTAGGTTTTTCAATTGACCATCATCATCTTTATAACAAATCGTTGAAGATCACAAATAGAATTTTGTAGCTCTTTGCCTTTGCGCAAAGATATTGTAGAGAATTTGAAGAACTTTGAGCATGGTTTCGTAATGCAAAGTTGTAACCAAAATGCAATGATCCATGTAGTAGAGGTGGTGGTTCATTAATTCAACCACTAGCTCTACCAGTTCAACTACTTCTTTGCTAATATAAGAACATAGGAAGTAGTTTATTAGAATTTGTTGATGGCTTATTGGTTGAGTGCTGTGTAGATGTTACTTTCAACTCTTCGGAGTATGATTTTTTTTTGGGTCAACAATAAGAAGGCAGCGTAATTGGTGGGTTTGAGCCAGTTTGGTGACAGAATTGAATCGATTAAGTCCATTCGCCTCAGATCATTATGGTTCCTTGACTAGAACAATCCAAATGAAGAATCGTATCGGTCCGTGTTCTTCTTCCCGAATTAACCGGTAGAACCATATGATTATGATCGATTCTGATTTCTATGTTCGAGTGAAAATCTTTCTTCCCATTTATAAGAATACCTTCTTTGTTAGAATCTACAAGATTTCAGGCTCCATATGGAAGGAATAATGTATTTCTTAAGCGAGTAAAATCAAGAAGTGCTCTTATATGAGACATCTAGTAAGCAATGGAGGAAATCGCCAATTAAATGAATCCTATATTTTTTCAGAGCAAAATCCTTGTGTACTATACTTGATGAAGGGAATGCTGCTAAGTGCTGATACTTGAAGTACTCATCCTCTGGCATAAGCTTGACTTTATTACTTCAATTTCAATTGCTTAACCCAGAAGGTCTCACTCAAATGCATTAAATGATGTTTGCTTAAAAAGTGGGAAATATACAAAGATACACATAAAATGGGACAGAGGGAGTATAATGCATTTTCGAAATAACTTCGCAATGAAGAGAATAATGTGAATGCATTCTGAAGATGTCTTTACAAACACACCATTAGTGTTTACTCGATCATGGTTCTGTATGAAGGTTAATTGGATGTTCATCTTTTTTTTTTTTCTCCTTTTTTCTTCTTGCTCAATAAAGCTATTATTCTTGCCACAGAAAAGTTAAAAAGAATAGAAGTCTCTAATGCTATGTTTGTTATGACAGATGAGGGGGAGGGAGAGAGGTGAAGGGAAGCGAAAGGGAAGAGGGTAGAATTGCTGGTTTGTTAGGATGGAAGAGAGGAGGGAGAAAATGAGGGGAGGATGCCTCTTCTTTCCGGGCCCAAAAATTCAATATGTCCAAAAGTGGATGGAATAGGAGAGAGAAAAAGTTCGTCTCATCTTTTAACGTTTTTTGCGATTCAGTGAACATTGAAAATTATATGTTAGTAATGCAATGGTATAATAGAAGTAAGGTTATTTAAGGCACAAGGCGCACTAAGGCGTAAAGGTCTCCTAGAGCCAAGGCGCGAGGCGCACTCTGAGGCGCGTGCCCGAGCGAAGCGAGACGCAAAAATACGTATATTGTTTTTATATGATATAGCCCTTTTTGAACATATACTAGTATTTTTTAAATAATTTTTTTAATTTTCTTGTATTTTATGCTTAGTGCTCCACCCAAAGATTAAGGCATTAAGAGTCTTAAGACATTTTTTTTTCCTAGTATTTTCAAGTAATTTTTTTTGGTAATTTTCTTGTATTTTTTGCCTAACATATATATATATATATATTATTATTATATTGTCTCACTACATATTATATATACTAGTATTTTACATATGATTTTTTTTTTTAATTTTCTAGTAGTATTTTCTGCCTAGTATATATATTATATTGTCTTACTACATTTTATATATTATATTGTCTTATACTCTAGTCACTTATCTACTATATATATAGGTCATATATTATACTATTAAATTATAACTTCATAACAGCTGGCCTGCAGCCAGCACTTCATTAAAACCAAAAAAAAAAAAAAGGGCCAAAAGAGGGGTTTTAAAAACCCACCGACAGTGGAGAAAAGGAAAGAAAAAAAAAAAGAAAAAGACTTTCTGTATTAGATAGAAGAAGACAACGACGAGGAACAGAAGAAGAAGAAGAAGAAGGAGAAGAAGAGGAGAAAAAAGAAGAAGTCAGTCTGGTTCGAAGAAGGAGAAGAGCCGAGGAAAAGAAAAAAAATACTGGTTCAACTGGAAAGAAGAGCATACCTGGTTCTAGGGCTGCGAAATCTGTAGGGCTTGTATTTCTTCTCTTTCCTGTTCTTTTTTTGGTTTCGGGTTTGTTCCATATAATGAAGAACGATGGCTTGAGCCTTGATTAAACTGGGCGTGCGCCTGCGCCTCGCCAAAAAGCACTAAAGTGCGCTTACTGGAAGGGGCTGCGCTTAGCCTTAGGCGAGGCTCAAGTGCTTCGCCCGCCTACGCCTCGTGCCTAGGCGCGCCTTTCACAACAGAGAATAGAAGGAAAAAAAAAAAACAATGTTCCTTTCTTTCCTTCCTCGCTACTTTGGTTTTTAACCAAACACAAGGAGGGAAGACCCCCTTTCTCTAGGGATACCTCTTCCATCGCTCATCCCTTCCCTTGCTTTCATCTTTCTTCTATCCTACCAAACATAGCATTAGTTCTTTGAACAAGGTTTATTGGGGAACTGGCTACAAAGAGGCCTCTAGTTTTGGTCTTAGACTCTTAGGCTATGAGATGACGGTGTAAAACATGATGCACCTTCACAGTGTTGGGCAGTGATTGTAATTGGGAAATGAAAGAGGTTTTGGGATTATTTATGAACTGGTTCTTCATTTCTTTTTATTATTAATCTTGACGTTTACGAAATTGCATTAAACAAGGGCTGGGTTTGTCATTATTTTGAAAGATCAAGGAAGTGTACAATGCCATTCTTATGTGATTGGGAAATTAAGTCTTTGGGAATGTTGGGTGGTCGTGGAGTTAATTTTCTGGTCGTATTTAACGTGACCAAAGAGGATGCGCTGCGGGGGAAATTTTACAATAATGCTGGAGGCACCGAAGTATACTGAAATTTTGCACTGAAATTGGTGGTCCCTACACTTTTGACCACTTTATCAAAAAAGACATTGTTGGGTCGGGTCTTCTTTTAACCCATTTAACCCCAAAGAATGCTATACATTTGCATCTCCTCAACAAGACAGCTCCAGGTACAGGGCTGCGATTTGGAGACCAGCAACAGGTTCGATTTCTCTCTCTCTCTCTCTCTCTTGCTTTCTCAAAATTTTGATTCTTTCTCTCCTCTCTTTTGGGCAATGTTCAATAGATCTCTTCCTTCAATGCAAACATTTCTTTCACCACAATTCTCATAAACCCTCTCTCTCTCCAAAATCTCCCTGTTTCTCTCTCTCTCTAGATCTCTATTCTTTTGCACGGAATGATGACTAGGGTTTTTGGGGGTTTTCGGAATAGAAGATAATAGTATGTATGTAGTCTTCAAATGCCACTAGCTCCACCACTATTTGAACAATCCTCGCCATAAAAAAAAAAAAAAAACATTCTGGGTCTGTTCAAAATGCCTATAGAGCTCATGGATCAAAACCAAAAGGTGAGTCCAAAATATGTATATACATATGTATATGTACGCATGCAATTTGAATCAATACCCAGTTCATCATTTCTGATTTACCTCTAATCAAGTGATGCGATGATTGATTTTGATGGTAGTGTTTGTTCATTTTTGCTGATTTTAGGAATTGTTGTGTGATGAAACAAGTGAGATCAAGAAATGCTGTTCTAATTGCAAGACCACAAAGACACCCTTGTGGAGGGTTGGTCCAGCTGGTCGCAGGGCCCGCCCTGAGATTCCTTAAATTCTATAAGGCCTCATGCGAACTTTCAAAAAAGGGTCAAAATTCTAATATATAATGCCCGCCCTCTATATTAGATTTCATAAGTGCCAAAATTTTATAAGAGTACGTAATAAAAATAAAATAAAAAAGGGTCACAAAATGCTTTGTAGTTCATACTTGCTCAGTGAATGGTGGCTGATGCTTCAATCAATAGATTCAATACTATTGAAATCTGAAGAAATTAGGAAGAAGATTAGAAGAAAATATAAGGGGGGGGGGGGGGGGGGAAGCTAGGGTTCAATACTTCAATTCTTACCAATATAATTACCATGAATCCATGATAAAATGAGACCAAGGAGAGGGAGAATGACTGATGCTTCAGTCAATAGATTCAATATTTCAATACTATTGAAATCTGAAGAAATTAGGAAAAGAATATTAGAAGAAAATATAAGGAAAAAAAAGAAGCTAGGGTTCAATATTTCAATACTTACCAATTTAATTACCATGAATCCATGATAATATGAGACCAAGGAGAGGGAAAATCAAAAACGAGATTGCCTCATTGTCGCCTGTCGGAGACTCGGACTGCCGGACTGGAGAAAGAGAGAGAGAGAGATGAAGACTGGAGAAAGAGTCTAAGAGAGAGAGACGATGGAGGGGAAAAAAAAAAAAAAAAGGCCCCTTGCGTGTTATTGCCTGGAGGCTGGAGAAAGGGTGCAAAAAAGGCCCTACAAAATGGACTTTTGGCCCAATGCAAAAAAAAATAATAATAATAAATAAACAAAAAACCATCCCTACAATAATTGGCCTCATGCAGTCGCTTGACTGCATACTGCCAGGGTCAGCCCTTGCTGGTCGGCGTCTCCCAAATCGCAGCCCTAAGCATGAGAGAGAGAGAGATAGAGACTGTTGCTGGTCTCCAAATCGCAGCCCTGTTCCTGGAGTTTTCTTGTTGAGGAGATGCAAATGTATAGCATTCTTTTGGGTTAAAAATTACCACCGAAATGGGTTAAAAAGAAGACCCGACCCGATTTTTCTGTTGATAAAGTGGTCAAAAGTGTGGAGACCACCAACTTCGGTATACTTTGGTGCCTCAAGCATTATTGGAAATTTTTAGTTTGTTATTGCTGATTTATTGCAAAGGTGATGAATCGATTAGTGGCTAATTTGTTTGGAAGTTTTCGATCTTAGCCCAGTGGCAGTAGGCTTAGTCAAATACATTTTACAAACGACGTATCATGATGTAGACTTGAAAAAACTATTTAGTGGTACCTGGTTGAATATTTTTGGTCACTAAACTAGTGACCTTGGTACTGCCTTGTGCCAGCATTCATCCATGACATACAGTCAGGAAGGATCCATGCACTTGACCATGGTTGGTGGGTTCTGGTAATAATTAGAATTAAGTATATATTTGATTCTTCTTAAAGGATCTAGATTTAGTAACACATGTGTAACCTGTTCGCAATTTTAACTCTGCATATCAAGTGTAATCATGCAAAAACCTAAATGTAGTGACATGCACGCATAAGTCTGTGGTTATTTTATCGGGATGTAATGTTCTTTTCTGCCATAATTTCACGGTGCTCATGCAATAAATTTTTACTTGTAGGTCTACCAGAAGAGTTCTGACATATGTATGCAGCTTTACGAAAAAGAGCTTTTGACAGAGAGTTCATACCTTTACATATATGGGTAGGCTGCTTATGTCTGGCCCTTACACTTGTTATTAAACATTGTAACCTGCCAGTGTTGTGTTTTTTTCTCTGTTTTCTATAGTTTCCGTTTTCATATTCTTGCTTGTGTTTTTTTAAAGAATTCCTTCTTTTTTCCCTATATTGATATAGGTTGCAGGGTGCTGATCTCAATGCTCAGCAGCTTGCAATTGTTGCTGTAAGCCTTTATCTTATCTGCATCATCTTACCCTATGAAACACTGATACAAGCATGGGACACGAATACGTCATGAACGATCACGCTGATGCGATTTATTAATTTTTTTAAATGTAGGGTACGGTTTACTAAGACACAATTTAGATATATTATGTTCTTAATTGTAACTATCTTGAATATATTGACCATTTCTTTATTAATTATGCAATATTACCCTTGTCGTGTCCACTCTCGTTACCTAAATTTTCAAATAAGCCCATTTTTTTTATCCCTCATTTAATTATATTAGGATAAGATAGGATTTTTATCTCAGAATTATAAAACATCTTCAGTAGAGCCACCGTGCTGTGTTCACTTGCCGGCGTGTGTCCAACGCGCAACGCTGTCGGAGTCCGACACGTGTTGGACACATACACAACACTCAAATTGATGTGTCCGTGCTGCATATATCTTTGCTTTATCCATGACATAAAATTCCTATTTGAAGAAAATTACAAAAAAAATCTGCAGATCTAAATACTGTTGTTGACGTGTTGGGCCCTGAGAAGTTACCTATAATTTTTCGGGGATTTCATTATAGTATCTATTGATGCCATAAATATTGATGAAATGAGTTTGTTTATGGTTGACCCGTTGAGATTATTAATGATTATTCTTTGTTTTCGATTCAATGATACTTGTGTTGTTTCTTAATATACTACCCAAACTGGCTTGCAGGGACTTTGTGAATGGAGAGATATCGTTGCTCGTGCAGAGGATGAGAGTACTGGTTTTATATTGCCAAACAGAACTCTTCTCGAAATTGGTATTTGGAAAAAAAAAAATGCACGAACTTATGTGAAATGTGATGTTTTCTTGGGTAAAATGCATTTTGCACCCTTAAGCTCTACTCCTATTGTCCAATTTGCAGTTTGGTCCCTGATATTGCATTTGTAGCCCTTTTAACTTTTAGGTCAATTGCGATGTCCACCTTCCGTCTCAACTTGAAACGTGGCACAATGTGATGACTTTCCCTCACCTTTTCACATGGAATTGCTGACGGAGGTTGACAATAACATTGCAATTAGCTTGAAAGTTAGAAGGACCAAGCTACAAATGGCTTTATAGGTCAAGGGTGCAAAATGAATTTTACCATATTTTTCTAGAGTAAAGATTTGGGCACGAACACTCCACAAACAAATTGAACTAACACCAGTGGGTGACTGCAAAAAAGTGTCAACTCTGCCACATGGCAGTCTCCCACTGTTAGTGTAATTTGTTTGTGGAGTGTTTATGCCCAAATCTTTACTCATTTTTCTGTCTATTATTATTACTATTTTTTTCCCCTTCTGTTCTAGGTATTCTTACACCACACATTTAACATATTTCTGGTTATTTTGTTTTCGTTAATGTGAAAAGCCAAACAGATGCCCATTACAGCAAGCAAGTTGCGTCGATTGTTGAGATCAAAACACCCTTATGTCGAGCGCAATCTTAATGCTCTTGTTAGCATCATTAGCCATTCTATCCAAAATGCAGCTGCATTTGAAGCTGTCGCTGAACATCTGAAGGAGACACGCATGGAAATAGTAAGTGCTTGTTTGGCCGTCTTTGAATTGCGTGTTTTTCTGTGAAGCATTTCAGCTAAACAGACGATCATCTTGAAAGTTTCATTTAGGGAAGTCGTGCTTGTTAAAAAATGATGCTTACAATCAGAAATTTTGCCATTATATGAAAACACGAAATGGCGTATGTGAAGAAATACGATGATGTCTTCTGTTTTATCTCAGTGGATCAATTCATGACAATGATTTTATGCTTTATGATTCTTTACAAATTTATAAATGACGCTATGCAAAATTCGAGTGACAACCAACAGGCTACTGGGGACTAGTTCTATTTAAAATCCCCCGAATCTTCTCTTAGTCGACCTCCATGGGTTGTCAAACTGCTATGCCTTCCTTTAGGACAGTCCATGGCCACCTTGGGGACGGCAAAGGTCTTAAAATTAAAATTGAGTTTCATTCTGTAATTGATGGTTTCAATTATTCAATAATCTTGATTATTCGCATCCTTTTATTGGGTTTCCAATTTAAAACTTCAAACGAGGAAAAGTTAGAAACTCAGTTGCATTTGACACAAAGTAGGCTATAGGGGACTATTTCTATTTAAGAGCCCCTGAATCTTCTCGTAGTCAACCTGCATTTGTCAAAGTGCTATGAGCTATCTTTCCTTTATTAGGACATTTCATGGCCAAAATTGAGTTGTATTTCGCAATTGATGATTTCTGTGATTCGTCAATATTGATTATTTCCATCCTTTTATTGGGTGGTTTCCAATTTAAAAGTTCAAACGAGGAAAAGTTTGAAACTCAGTTGCATTTGACACAAAGAATGTCAAGTAGACTAATATATCCTACCTATGATGCAATTGCATTTCATTTCATGCAATGGACTTGCTATATGTTTCTGTAGGACCTCAAAACATCTTCAATTGCAAAATAGTAGAAACTTTTATTTCCTACAAGCACTCCAAGTAACTTAATGAGTGTCCACCAACATTAATTCTTAGAAAACAGGCAGTTCTTTGCGTCTATGTAATTGAGGATTGAACTCCAAGGAGTTTCGATAGAGTTTTTGTCTACTTCTATCACTGCTGTAGGAGGTAAATATCTTGCAGATGGTAATTCTAAATTTTGTGCTTTCGTTTTACACACCAACAGTTTACACTTACCAGAAAAATTGTGAGGTTGCAGTGGTCATAGTCTAGAGGACTTCAGATGCCCCACCCCCTGCCCACCTTCTCAATTTAGGACCGGTTTGGGAATGCTTAAAATAGGATCTGGTTAGTACCACTGCCACTTTTTATCTGGTTAAAGAACCAGTATTAAGAGAGATATTAGACTAAGCACGGACTCACGTGCAAGAAATGGACCATTCACTTATGAACAACAAAACCGGTTCTTTCCCATCCCAAATGGCTACTTATTTGGGTTTTTTAGCTCCAAAATTATTTGTATTTTTTCCTTTCTTTTTTTGGCCCTTGATGTTGGTCGCTTTATAATTTGCAGGCAGCTGAAGAGAATGTAGTCTCTCCTGACTTGTCTGAAAACCATCCTCCTACTGAAGCTCCTGAAACAGCAAATACTTCAATTCTCTCTGTTGTAGAGTCTCTGGAGCATAGACACAGTGCTGCTGAAAATGGGAACGCAAAAAGTGAACCAGAGAGCTTTATTACTGGCTGTCCTGGAGAAAGCATTATTATTTCCGGGAAGGTTATAGAGACAAATACTAATGTGTCGCAATCAGTAAGTCATCGGTTCCTCTTAATGTTCTGTTTGGTTCATGGATTTAGTGAGAGTAAAGAAAGGAAAACACTTTGGAAACATTTTTCTTCTCTGTTTGGTTTATAACGAAGGTAGTGAGGGAAATTGGATTAGAGGAAGGAGAAGAAAATATTGTGAGACATTAAATTAAAAATTTAAGATTTTGTGAGTCACTTCCCTGCTTTTTCTTAGAAAATTTAAATTTTGTCAATCACTTCCTTCCTTTTTCTTAAGTTGGCGTTCTAAATTGAATGTTTTTGAGTTTTAATGTGATTTAAGCATAATAGAGGAAAACACAAGGGCACTAGTTTTCCACATTCCTTAATCGAAGACCAAACAAAGCCTAAAATTTGATGTTTTGGTTCTAAGTTGGGGCTAGATAAGGTAAAAGAATTGTCTTTTATTTGAAGGTCACTGGAGCAACTGTTCAGGTGCTTAAGAAGCCAAGTCGTGCTTTTGGGGCACTACTGGGGAGTTCAGCCACAAAGAGAAAGTTAGATCCTATTAAAAAAGTGAGTTTTGCATCAGATTGAACATCTCTCTCTCTCTCTCTCTCTCTCTCTCACACACACACACACACGCGCGCGCGCGCGCGCCCGCGCGCTCATGCACGCACGCGCACACACAAACACAAAATCCGATACTTCTCATTGTTTATATTCATCACTTTAAAGGTGGGTATTTATTGCAACTTATTTGTCTTCATGTATTCTCTACAATCTTGAAATTTGTCAAATTATTGGCTACATTTGTCAACCGTTAAATTGGTGGACCTTTTGCTGTGTAGTTCTTGATTTTTCTAAAGTCCATTTGCCAAAAGATACAAAGGGAAGTGGTTTTTTTTTTTTTAATTTTTTTTTCCTCTTTAAAAACTATTTTTATTTGTACTTAATTCTCAGGAAGAGGAAGAGATGAAGTTGGAGCAGATCAAATCTTTGGTCAAGCTTTTTGAATCCACTTTTAGAGCGTTTTCTATTAGGCAGTTGATCTTTGAGTTTATTGCTAGTTGAAGACTTGTAGTCTCTCTCTCTCTCTCTCACACACACACACGCACACACACACACACACACGCACACACACACACACACACACACACACACACAAGCGTGAGCGCACGCGCGCCCACACACACACACATACCCCACACACAAAACCCAGTACTTGTTCATTGTTTTGTGTCCCTTTATTCATTACCTTGAACGTCCGTCTTTGATACGACTGACTCATCATAAGTGTTCTCTACATTTGTCAAACTTGCCAAATTGTTGGGCAATTTGTTTAACAGTTGAATTGGAATGCCTTCCCATTTGACAGAAGTTTCAAACTGAGCTGAATTATTTCTTTTCCGCTTAAAAAAAAACCCATTTTTTTTTAATTCATAGGAAAAGGAAGCGATAAAGTTGGAGCAGATCAAATCTTCGGTCAACTTTCCATTCCATTCTTTCTCGGGCGGAGATGAAAAATTGCAACTAGCTTCAAAAGATGCCACAAAAAGATCGGAAAATTTAGACTGTGAAGCTCCAACTGAGCCACCCTCCACCTCCAATTTAGACGATATTATATCATTGGACAGTGGGTTAGAAGTAGCAAATGAACAGTTGGAGCAAAGAGAAGACCCCACTCCAGCGGTAGGTTTAGAAATGGATGATGAAAAAGATGACATGTCACTGTCTGATTTGTCATCAAGCTTCCAAAAATGCTTCCAATCGCTAAACGAATCCAGAAAAACCAAACAAGTTGAGAAACCCCAAGATTCTGGTGGGTTTTTGCAGTTGACGCCGTTTGATTATGAGGCTGCAAGGAAAGAAGTTAAATTTGGGGAAGAGAGAGGGAGAGGATTGGGAGCCGAGGGCGGTGAAGGGCAAAGGAGTAGGGCCGAGAAAGGGAATAGGAAAAATAATTCAACTGTGGCGAAAGATGAAGAGAGCGGAGATTTCGCTCAGGGAAGAAGGCGTCAGGCTTTTCCGTCAACCGGGAACAGAAGTGCAACTTTCCGCTGAGACTTTGCGGGGGTATGTTTCTCTTTCTTTGTAGAGAAGATGAGAATGTATCATTTTTAACTCCCTAATTGTCGAGGAAACAATTAAAACAAAAAACAAAAAAAAAATGAAATTGAAGTCTTGCGAGTGTTCGCTATGATGCTGCACAAATTAGCGTTTTTTGATATGCCTCTTATTATCTTTAGCACAATACTGCTTTGAAATTTGAATCTCAAATTTGCTTCCCAAATGCTGTCAGTTGTATCATATGCAGTGGTATATGGTACCACCAACACTAACCACTGCCACAACATGTGGTACAACTGTTAAAGGATTTGAGAACCAAATTTGGGATACAAATTTTGGAAGCATGCTGCTTTTAGCTTTGTTGCCTAGTGGCAGTTGTGTGGAGTCTAAAAGTAAAAATCAAGTGAATCTCATAGCTGAAAGTCTGAAATTATTCAACTATACAGATTTACTGACATGATTTTTTAAAGGTAAATTAAAACTTATGAAAAATGGTTGGAACAATTTAATGGTCTTGTGCACTCGGAGAAAGGGAGTGAAAATCTTTGATTCCTAAATAGAGGAGAAAATTCTTAGCAAAAAAAATAAACTAGAGGAGAAATTATTAGAAATAGTAATGGAGAGAGATGTTAATTCTATTCCGTAGTCCTTTGCACTGTTTCGATAAAAGGCTGCTTGTATAATAATTAGGACAAGGTCAATATGTTCTATTGTAAGAGTATTTTCAAGGGTTAGTAGCCATTTAAAGGGTATTTGGTTACTTATATTGTGTTTCACCTACTAAATGTATCTTATGCACTCGAACTAGTGGTAAAAAGTAGGAGTGTTACAAATCCGACCGAACCGATCGGTTCGGTTCGGTTCGATTCGGTCGATTTTAAAAAATTTCATGCATTGTAAAAATCGAAAAAGGGCAGCTCAGCTCAGTGCACGAGACTCCCGCAATACTAGGGAGGGTGAGATGTACGCAGGTTTACCTCTGTAAGCAGAGAGTCTGTTTCCAGCACTGTAAAAATCGAACCGAACCGAAAATTTGCACTAAACCGAACAAAATTGATCGGTTTGGCTAAAAATTGCACCGAACTGAACTGTTTTCACCCCTAGTAAAAAGTAGTAGTAATTTTAGTCTTTTATGTATCTTGATGCTTCACAATCATAGATATGTACTGCAAACATTATTTCAATGGCAATCCAATGGTTAGGTTTATATGCTTCAAAATGGCTATCCCTCTCTCTCTCTCTATCAACTACAAATATGGGTACCTAGGCCCTTGTGGCCTAGTGGTATGACCTTCACTTCTCCAATCTTTGCAGAGGTGGAGGGCTTAACTCTCTTTATGGGGAGAGCATGCATGAGGGTTTACCTAATTGTGGGCCTTTGGCTCTCCTAGTCACGTGTGGATGGTTACAAATATGGGTCTCCAGAATAGTAGCAGTTATTTTGGCTACTGCTTCGGCTCTACCATTGGAGCACAATTTTTGGCCAAGAGGAGCCTAGATGGCTGATTTAAGAAATGGCTCTCCATTTAGTTTTACGGTTGGATACGGTCTAAACGCTTTGAAATCTCATCACTTTTGGAACCGCGGTTATGAACTCTAATGATGCCTTTGTGAATTCCGTCGCCAACCATGTTTTGTTCTTTTGGAAGTCTATGATATGATTTAATTGAAGCTAATTCTTTTTCGCTAAGTATTAGTAATCCACTTTAAGAGCTTGCAATTTGGGGACTTCAATTCTGTAGGATTAGCATGTGCCCATTGTAATTAGGAATATATTGATGTAAGTGGGAGTTTTTTTTTTAAAGAAAGAAAAATTAAAGGAGCTGGGTTAAGGGAAAATTATTCCATGTGACTGTTGCATTGTGTGATAATGGCTATGATCTGTCCTTCAATGTAGAACTGATATGGGATTTACAGAACACTGAAATTACAGAATTACAGGCTTACAGCGGTCGTCGCGCAAGTCCAGCGCAATGGTTTCAAATGTAGAAAATGTTGAAGCGGTTAATAACTGAATATGATAAAATGGGATACAAAGCAATCAGATGTTATTCAAACTCGTGTTTATCATAAAGGGTAAGGCTATTGTGAGAAGTTTTTCATATGAGAAGGCGGGTTTAACCGTTGGATTGGAATTTAGCCATAAGATTTTCAAACATCTGGAGATGCATTTATTGTCAGATTCTTATCTAATGGTTAAAATCCGCCTTCTCATATGAGAGGCTACTCACTATAGACTTGCCCTATCATAAATTTTCAACTGATGAGGAGGGATGACAAATCAATCACATATTTATTCAAACTCATGTTATTCAAACTCAGAATAAACTCAGGTTGTTATTCAAACTCTTGTTTGTCATAAATCAAGTGTAGTTCACGTTCAATATTTTCTCCGAGTAATACCTCTGAATTATGGTTCCCGACACCCTAACTTTAAAAACTACCACATGATTAACTACTCAAGTTCATGTTTATAACGCTTGTAAGGGCCCTTTTGATAACGATGGGATTTTCAATTTTTTAAATTTTAAAAACAAAGACTAGTTTTTATTTTCTTGTTTAAAAAAAATATTGAAAATCACTTTTTCTCATTTCGTTTCTAGGTTCAATTACGTTGTCGTTTTCAGGAACCAAAAAAGAAAAAGAAGAAAAAAGGGGAAAAAAAAAAAAAGTACCACACGTTATCGGTTTCTATTTTCAAAAAATAAAATCAAAAACTAAAAATTGAAAATTGCAATGGAGTATTATTATGCTTTTCAAATTTCTATCCCAAAAGTGCTTTCCGAATTATATGGTAGTGGAGCGGTAAACAACTTTCAATCAGAATTCAACTGGTCCCACTATATTAGACCTGGTTCCACTGTCTGGGAAGTACTTTTGAGATGGAAATTTAGGAAGCATAGCATTACCCATCGCAATGTTACCAAACAAGCCCTTAGGCATTGACAGAACAGTTAAAAGCGGCAATGGGCATGTTTCGCTTTCGCCAACTGTAGATTCCTCATTCGTGCAGTGGCCACCACAATGCAAGGGCGTTGGCAAACGGGCCCTATGACGTTCTAAATGTGCGTATCAATTTACTCCATGAGTAACGTATACTTCCCAAAATTTGTAACCCAAATACAATTCTCAAAATATGTGACACTGAACCACCTTCAATAATGGTGTGGTCATTTCAACATCGTCCAATGAAAATCAAAGTGGGATCACTGTCACTTGTTTTGGGAACCACATTGTAGGATACAAATTTAAGAAGCACAGTATTAGGAGTAATGCTATGCTTCCTAAATTTTTATCCTAAAAGTGCTTCCCAAATGATGTGACAGTTGAGCCATGTCTAGTGCAGTGGGACTAGTTGAATTTTGATTGGAATTGGTCTCACTGTATTAGACCCCACTGCCACATCATTTGGGATAAAAATTTGGGAAATATAGCATTACTCTAGTCCGTTTAATAAAACTGAAAATTAAGTACTAAACATTAAGTGCCGAATTTTAACTACTGATTGAAGCAATTGAATATACAATACCAAAAATAGTGTTTCAAGTACTAAATAGATTGTATTTAGTGATTATTTTCAGTAGACTTTTTTCATTTAAAGTTTTCAGTGGATTTTTGGCTGCCTTTT
Source organism: Hydrangea macrophylla (assembly GCA_033977485.1). Lineage (NCBI taxonomy): Eukaryota > Viridiplantae > Streptophyta > Magnoliopsida > Cornales > Hydrangeaceae > Hydrangea > Hydrangea macrophylla. The sequence continues at coordinate 76,175,363 of CM066999.1, read as the reverse complement.
CAATTAAGTGGTACATTATCAAACGCACTGAAAATAAAAAATCGCTAAAAATTTTCATTTTCACCACTTAATTGGGTTATCCAGCACACCTACTCTTACTCCATTAATCACCTAAAACTTTAAGATGTAGAGAAAAATATGATCGTAAATTGTTGTGTTTTCTTAATTGACGTGTGGGTTTAGACACTATATAATAAGAGTAATGCTAGATGCACAACAAAAGTGCACAACAAAATGCACAACCTGCTTTAATTTATTGGACCTCGTGCTGAAAAAACTGTACACTCCCTTTTTTGTCTTTTTGTGTGTACAGACTTTTCAGCACGAAGTCCAACAATTTTAAGCTGGTTGTGCATTTCGTTGTGCACTTTTGTTGTGCATCTAGCATTTCCGATATAATTACTAGTTTTTGGACCGTGCATCAAGATTAATTTGTTCTCTTTACAAAGTGAAGGCTGCCATTTCATTCGGTACTTTTCCCAAACCTTGAAGTTGCAGAGATTGAGAGTATATGAATACCAAAACTTGGTATATATGTGAAGTATTGCGATGCACGGGAGAATGATAGTTAATTAGTCCACTGTCATTTGAGCATTAGTTGTGTAATTAGTTTTTTTTTTTTTTTTTAAATTATTATTTTATACCTATCAAAGAAGAAAAAGAAATAACAGTAAAATTCTCAAATTATTCAAATTTTAGGCCTACTTGTTCCATTGTCTACTTTAAGGTCATTTTAAAAAAATACAACAAAAATAAAAAATGATGCATCTAAAAAAAGAAGAGAAATCTGCTTGTGAACATTTAAGTCATAAACTTTTTGACTAGATGCAGCCAGTTCTCTTTTATTTGGAGTATCGCGCGCGTGTGTATATATATATATATATATATGATATGTGCAAAAATATTCAACCATATGAACTTTGGCCCTCAGTAGCCATAAAGTTCCAGTCTAGACGGTGATGACCTGGCCGGGTATCCCCGTGGAAGATGGACCGGCCCTACAGGCCGGGAACATTGTTTGGCCCAGCTCCGCGAAGGACAACTCAAGCAGACTTTCATGCGCAACCCAGGTCTTTTTAAGACAGTTTTCTATCTCAGTTAGAAGACTAATGAAAGGAGTAGATTGTTTCTTGATCCGATTAAGAAACCCCCATGATTTGTGCTAATCAATCCCCATTTGATTGTATTACCTTATCAGCATTATTTTCCTTGTACGAGTCGGTCTCTTGCATCTATAAAAGAGACCACTCGCCCCCTTAAAAGGGATCGCAACCTTACTCGGCAGACATATGCTTTGCCCAGCTGGTCTCTGATAGCTCCATGGTTAATCACAGACCTTCGATGATGTCATAGTAAAAGTACTCTGACACACACGTCGACGTAGGTCTCTTAATTAACAGGGCCGAACCACACTCAAATCTCTCTTGCTTATTTCTTCTTATCTCTTACCTAAAATTTGGTAACATCAATATATTTATATATATATATATATACATAGAGCGTCTCTTGGGGAGGGCGACCTTCGGTTATTAAAAAGCGGACCGAATTTCACACGTGAGTAAGTGGGGCCCCAAATGACTTAAACTTCTTGCAATATACAGCTTTGAAATTGGTAAGTAGATAACATATAGAGAAGAAGGGGCGACGCGGCGGCAGACGGATCTTGTGGGCCCCACTCCGGCGACTTCCCCCACTCCGGCAAGATCCGGTATTCTTCTCTTCTCTCTCTTCTCTCTCAGTCAGTCCTGATCACACACACACACACAAACATTTCTAGGGCTGGGTTTACACTTTGGGGTTGGAAAAATTTGGGGTTATGAGACATAAATCATTTGGGGCACAAAACTCTTCTCTCTCAGTCCTAATCACTCTAAAAAATTTGGGGATGTGTAACTGCTCCCATGAAAAGAACGATTTGAGGATGTCTCAACCTACATAAAGCAACATGAAGGGCTCAATTTGAATTGTAATGAAATAAAGTAAAAAGAAATTGAATTGAGGAAATAAAGTAAAATGAATTTTTATAAACCTTACCGAGAGGACAAAAAATAGGTACTTACCTCACATTTGAACTGAGCTAGTACATCTCCTGCATTCAATACCATTCCTCTCACATTAGCTGGTTGTTACAAAACTAGTTCCTAAACAGGATGAACTAATGACATTCATAATCCAAAAATTACGACAACACTAGTTTATGCTTTTTTTGTATTGATAATCTCATTGCTTTGCATTAACAATGATGTTGACTGAGACAATGTTTGGTTTATGAATTAGATACGGAAAAGAAGAAAACTAATTGCCCATAGTAGCAAACATTTCCAAGGGGTATCTTTTCTCCTTGTGTTCTAAATACAAAATGATGGGAGGGAATAGCACTATGAATATTGACTTCACAGAATCTTGATTGAAGGGAAAAGCACCATGTATATTAGCAAATGAAATGTACAATTTTGATGAAAACTTCTCCCAAACCCCATTTCAGCATTATTTGTTCTAGATAGCAATAGTATACTAACTTAGATATCAATAGTATGGAATACAAACTTACAATATTGTTAAAAGCCCATTGTTCTCATTTTTGCAAAATTGTCAAAGCCCAATCATGTCACTTTTGCAACATTGTCAACACCCTTGATAGGAATACTATACATTTTAAAGGAACTGAAAACGACTCTACCCTTTTTTCCTTTGATTTGTCAAATGCAGATAGAAATGTCTTCATCAAGTGCAGATGGTATTAGCTTCGGTGATGCAATGGATCTAAGATACCGAAATAAGCTTTGTCAATGCGGCCAAAGGTGTGCAATTAAAATAACCGAGTCTAATGAGAAAAACAACAAAGGGAAATTGTATTATGTTTGTCCTAATGGCACATGCAAAATGTGGAATTGGTGTAGGCCTATATCCCCAACTCTACCTCCAACGTCCACAAGCCCAAGTATTCAGCAAAATGGGGATGAAGTTGAGAGAAACTGGCTATATGATGAAGTTTTTGAGTTGAAGAACCGCGACAGAGAAATTTATGGTGAATTAAAAGTGATGGAAGCAAAGCAAGGCGTGATCAAATGTTGTTAACTGCAAGCATTGTGTTGTCCATCTCTACCATTGTAATAGCTTTATAACCGAGTCTAATGAATAGTTATGTAGTTGCTGTTTGCTATGTAATTAGGTATTTTGGTATGGTGAAAAATGTAATTGGGTATTTTGGTATGGTGAACAATTTCATCCACTATAATGTAATTGGGTATTTTGCACTAAGTTTAACATTTTCTGTTACAATTGTGTACTTTTTGTAAATGCATGCTGAGCTGAAATACACCTCTTTTGCTACTACATTTGGCCTATGCCAATAATAATACTTGTAACCACAACATAGTTTGCCTACACCACCATTAAAACAATAAACATCCACAACACAGTGCCATCTCTAGCCAATAATAATACTTGTAACCACAACATAGTTTGATCAAGTCAATAATAATACTAGTAACCACAACATAGTTTGCTTACACCACCATTAAAATAACATCCACAACACAGTTGGCCTATTACTATTACATATTTCAAATCAACAACCAGTCCTAATCAAAACCAGTCATGCCCTACCAAATCTTGAGTTGCATCATCTGGACTTGAATCTTCATCTACCGTAATAGGTTTGCATGAAACAAATAATTAAAACAAATTAGTCATTGATACACTTATTAGGAAAAATAATAATAATTTAACTTGTAATTAATTATTCTTACAGTTGCATCCGATTTGGGCAATTTCTTTTATCATGGGAAACACCAACTTCACCACATCCATTGCATTTCCTCGCTTTATATTTTTTGGCCCTCCTTAGTGCCTTCTCTTTTCCTCCCTTTAATCTTGTACCACACCCTTTAGCCTTTACTTGAATAGGTTCATGGTAACTTTGCTCAACACTTTGGGAGCGTCGTGCACTTTTGCCAATAGAAATACTTTGGGAGAATTTTGTACTTGTTCCAATCTCAACAGTTGTACCACACCCAATCATTACATTAATTTTTTCCACTGCTTGAACAATACCATCGGTGTAAACCTTGATTGTTTCTTCACTTTCAAGAGCCTTATCAATTGCATCCAAAGACAATTTGATCAATTGACTACGTCTCAACAACCTTGAACTTGCATCATTAATTTGCGTACAAATACCATCCACAACTGGCGCAGCTCTGGCAGATTTAGTCCATCTTTTCAAGATGTAGTGATCGGGTATTTTTTCCAAATGATGCATCATGGTCAAATATGCCAAAATGTGTCTGCATGGGATACCCGAACTCTCAAATTTTTTGCAACTATATGCAGTTACACTCGAGTTCTTGTCATAAGTGAGTTGTCGGATTTTACTTTTGTCAACATTTTTTCTTGAAACATGTTGTTGAAGTTCCCCATCTATGACAAGCTCAAATCTATAATTCCAACTCTCCCACAACTGTTCTTGGAACTCATAAAACATTTCATGTGTATATGTATCAATCATTTGCTCTAGGAAGTAATAAGGCATTTTCAACTTGGGCTTTTCAACCAAATCTTTGTTGTCGGCCATCAATTCTTCTTGACGTTGGCGTGCAAGACCAAGTCCAAGCTGAATCATAAAATTCGATAAAGAATTGCTTTTATTAACAAAATGCTTGAAAAATGCATGAGAACTTTCTGCTCGTTGACTGCTTGACATATCGGCCGAGAAAACATGATTCACATGCGCAGGTACCCATTTTGAACGATTCTCATACATATCGTGAAGCTATTTATTGTCATTTAACCCACTTTTGACAACAAGCTCCATCCACTTAGAGTCAAATTCTGCTATACCCTCTGATTTCCATATGCAATCTGAAAACTCTTTATAGTGTGCACTATATTTAATTGAATCTAATTTTTTAGAAAATTTCATTAATATGTGCCAACGACAGTACCTATGAAAAGTACTAGGGAGAGCTTCAGAAATAGCCTTTGTCATCGCAAGATCTTGATCTGTAATAATCATCCTAGGGGCATCACCAGGCATAGCTTCTAAAAATGGATTGAATATCCATACAAATGATTCGGTAGTTTCATCATTTAATAATGCACCCGCAAAAAAAGTTGTTTGACCATGATTTTAACCCCCACCAACGGTGCAAAAATCATCGAATATTGGTTGGTAGTATCGAATACTACCACATCACCAAAAGAATTGTAAGCTCTTCTAGAAGTTGCATCGGACCAAAAACAACGTGTTATCCTATCTTGGTCATCTTTCTCAATTTTGAATGTGAATGCAGAATTCTTTTCTTGTTCCAATTTAAAAAACTCAAATAACATATTGCCATCATGCCCTACCAACTCTTGACGCCTATCCCTGCCACTGTTATAAAAATCTTTCCGAGTGCATCCAACATTTTCTATGCCTCCAGCCTGTACTCCAAGGAAATTGAATTGTTGGTATTGTGGTATATTCGCCACGGCCAACTGTTGGGTTAAATCTTTTTGTGCACTCGAAAAACTACGGTGAGACCTCAATAAATAAATTCTTCGTGGGATTGACAATGAGTGACTGTGACCCTCAACAAACACAGTGACAACATACATGCCAGATTTGGACTTCACCACGACAAGCTTTGCATTACACCCCTCTTTTATAGTGCCCCGACGCCTTTGTCTCTCACTGTCCTCTATTCTACAACTTTTCCCTTGCTTGAAACAAACATATTCTTTTCGTATTATTTCATCACCCTTCTTCCTAAGAGAGTAACTTCTGACACTGAACCCAGCTTCTTTTGCATACGCATTGTAAAAATTAAAGACATCATCAAGTGTCTCAAATTGTTGACTTTTTCTAGGCTTCTTATCATCACCTACTTGAGGGGTGTAAATATCATCCTCACCTTCATCCCCTAGAACACTCATGCCTACATTGTCGTCCTTACCTTCATCCCCTAGGACACCCATGTCCACATTGCCGTCCCCACCTTCATCCCCTAGGACACCCATGTCCACATTGTCGTCCCCACCCTCAACTTCCATTTGTGGCCTTATTTGACAATAGTACATGACCCTGGTGAAAATTATAGATTTTCAATTGTTATAAACCAAAGATTCAAATCCTATTAGTGAATTACTAGAAACTAATGAAAAGGAACTATCTCTTGTTATCAACTCATTAAAAAAATATTACAACAAGCAAGTTTCATATTTTTGGGAGCTATTTTTGGGACAATCAACAAGTGGTCTCTTTTTAAAAAAAAATTTACAACAAAATGGTCTATTTTAGGGAGCTATACTCATTCACTGAAAAATTACAACAAGTGGTCTCATATAAAGACCTTGATGAACAATTAGTCTATTTTTGGGAGCTCTCTCTCCTTTATTGAAAAATTACAAGAAGCAGGTTTACAAATTTTTGGGAGCTATCTCTCCTTGATGAACAAGTGGTCTCTTTTAACTACAAAAATTAAAATAGCTCCCCCATTTATGAGTGCGAGTGCGAGTGAGAGTGAGAGTGTGAAGAAGTGGTCTCTTTTAACCACAAAAATTAAAAATAGCTCCCCCATTTGTGAGTGAGAGTGTGTACAAGTGGTCTCTTTTAACCACACAAATTAAAATAGCTCCCCCATTTGTGAGTGAGAGTGAGAGTGTGAACAAGTGGTCTCTTTTAACCACACAAATTAAAATAGCTCCCCCATTTGTGAGTGACAGTGAGAGTGAGATTGAGAGAGTGATGATAATATAAAGATTTTAGAGAGACTTCCCAAATTTGTAAACCCAGCCCTAGAAATGCAATTGTGTGTGAGTGATTAGGACTGAGAGAGAAGAGAGAAGAATACCAGACCGGACTTAGTCTCGCCGGATTGGGTCCCCACAAGATCCGTCGTCGCTGCCCCTTTTTCCCTCCTTCCCGCCGTGGCCCCTTTGTTCTCTACTTTACTCTCTGTATATCAAAGCTCTATATTGCAAGAAGTTTCAAGTGAGCTGTATATTGCAAGAAGTTTAAAGTCATTTGGGGCCCCACCTATTCACGTGTGAAATTTGGTCCGCTTTTTAATAACCGAAGGTCGCCCTCCCCAGAGACGCACTGTATATATATATATATATATATGTACATAGCCTATGTAAACAATTTCCACAGCTGAAAGAGAGTAAATACAAAGCAAACCTGATATGAATGGTCTCTGTGACTTTCAACTGATTTCTACTTTCAGCAACCAAGTTCTGATTTTTCCAAGACCAAAAGGCAAACTGCAAAAACACCACCACCCAAAAGTTAGTTAAAACGCAAAGAGAAGTGGGAAGGAGCTAGTGTAGGGAAGCTGTGAAAGGGGTATGTGAGGGAGAGACATAATGAGTTTAACGTGTGTGTGTGTGTGTGTGTGTGTGTGTGTGTGTGTGTGTGTGAGAGAGAGAGAGAGAGAGAGAGAGAGAGAGAGAGAGAGAGAGTATTAGATATGCATTAGATTTGATTTAAAAAGATACAATCGATAATCTTAATTGTACTGTTATATAGGGGCGTAATGGTACCCACTGAACTTGTACATTTACTTTTTCTACACTTAAGCTTATGGAAGACATGGCTGTCCTAGTGGTTGGTTACATTACTTTCAACCCAAAAGGCCTGTGTTCAACCTCTCCCAGCCCACTTTTTTGTTTCCTTTTTCCTATTTTGAAAAACTAATTTGGTTTTCAGCCCATTGTTTTATAAACATTGCTTAGGAAACCCCACTATCTATATCTCTATTTATTTCTGTGTGCGCCTAAAAAGTACAATTTCTTTTTTCTTTTATTGAAAAATTAATTTGAGTTTCAGCCCCTTGTTTTATAAATAATACTTCGGAAACCCCACTATCTATCTATCTATTGAAAATACTCACTGATGAATGCGGTCTATTTCAATACTTGAAACACTATTTTTAGTTTTCAAATTTAATCGCTTAAAAATTTCAGTACTTAAAATACAACACTTAATTTCCAGTACTTAATTTTCAGATTTATCAAATGTACGTAAGGGTTTGTTTGATAACCCAATTAAGTTCTATCAATGAAAAGTTTTAGCATTGCATTTTTTTTCAGTTCGTTTGATAATGTACAACTTTACTAAAAATGTGTCCAAAAACCACTAAAAATTTTAAATAAAAAGGTTGTATTAAAAATTGTATGGTGGTATTAGAGCATTTTGGAGATAAAATCAATTCTACACATAATTATGGTTAAGTAAACTAAAAAAAATCGCCTCGAGGCCGCTGCCCCCGAACTCCCGCATAACCTAAGTCCCTGATTGGTACCCACTGGATGAGATTTCTAGATGCGCCCCTGCAGTGCTATATAAGCTTAATTATAATGATTTAGTACTATAACATCATATGACCATCTGCCATTTTTACACTAAGTTGATGATGTGGCTGTTGGGATTGTGCCCTCAAACCATTACTTTATGTGTGAGACATTGGCATTTTAATATATGGATATCAGCTTTACATTTCAGTGTGTATGTTTCTTTCATGAGATGATTGTTAATCCTTAAGTATCATAGTAGGTAATTTGTGTGTGTATGAGATACATACAAGTGAGATACGAATAACTATCCTTTGATACTTAGATTTTGTCACAGTGGATGATGAGACTGGATATCTCATCAGCTGGTATACACTGTAGCATAATTAACTACCATTGGATGGAGTGATGAATCTCAATCACTAGAGTTTAACTCTTAGTTAATGTGCTAGTGCTTATAGTGCATTGACGGACCTGAGTTTTCCTATTGACACTCAAGACAGTCAAACAGTCAATAGGAACTCATAACTTGTATAAGGTACGTGTTCTCAATCTTGAGACGATTATGAACACAGACTATGGATATGGCTGCTTTGACTTACCAATCAGTGAGGTCTATAGAAGATCAACACATGGGTATCTTGGGTATGTCATGTTCATAGGGTTGTGAACATATATTGTCAAGACAGAATCTACCCTCTGTTTCAGAGTAAGTATTTCCTTGAGAATGTCACCAAGTCAATTACTGAGTACTGCAATCTTGTTGATAAGAGTTATCAACATGTTTGGTAATCATAAAAGGTGAATGGGACTCAAGGAATACAAGAAGTAATCATGATTCAGGTTGACAGTAATAGTTATCCGACTACCTGAATATGATTACGAATGCTGAAGGTAGAGGGACATTAGTACAACATACAAGTCTAGTTATCGCTTCGGATATGTTCTTTTGCGTTGGAGTTTAGTTATCGTTTTATAGTGGAGTAAACGTTAACTGACCAGTTAGTTAGTTTGCTAATCAAAGAGTTTGGTCATGGTGATTAACAAACTGGTCTGAGCCAACAATAAAGTGCCTAGGAGGTCCCACTCTTAGCTCCGCTAGGAAGCTTGGAAGGGCACATGAGGATCATGTCAAGACAGGTTCGATCAATCGAAGGAGTTTTGATCGATTGAAGTCTAGGCAGGTTCGATCGCTCGAGGTTGTTCGATCGATCGAAGGTTCAATCGATCAAATACACTTCAATCGATCGAAGGTTAGGTCAGTTCTGGGAATCTATAAATAGGGCAGCTACGTACTGAATGTTTTGAATCGTCATTTTTATACATAGAAGCTGCAGAAACTATTTAGGTTTCCCTAAACCTTCCCTATCCTCCCTATTAGGGTTCCCACCAACCCTATTCCTTCCGGCAGGCATCCGCAGGAGTCATAAGAGTGAAGACAGCCTAGTGGAATTTGCTGCACAATCAAGGAGAAAGAAGTTTTTAGAATTGGGTTCAAGACCTGGGGTATATTTCCTCTCCCTCTTGTTAGTACACATCTATGGAATTGACGGGTAGTAGATCCTGGGCTACCAATAAGTTTTTATAACTTGTCTTTTGTCGCTGCGCATTTAAACTTTGAATTTAAACTGGTTTTTCCATCAATTGGTATCAGAGCCACGCTTGTTTCGATCTATAGATGCATTTTGGAACACTAGTTTTGATTTGCATGTAGATTTTAGGACTGTTTTTGAAACTGCATCATCACAGATCTATTTCTGCAGCGTTATCGCAACAGAATACAAATCTGTGATTGCATAGGATGTATGCTGGATTCGATCGATCGAAATAGGTTTGATCGACCGAAGATGTTCTATGCTCAAGCGATCGAACATGTTTCGATCGATTGAACATTGGATATGTTCGAGTGATCGAATGGTATTCGATCGATCGAGACAGATTCTTTGTCAGGTTGTTCTTTTCACAGTTTTAAATGTTTTAAAAATTATATGCTTTAATTTTAAATTATTCTGTAAATTTTTTCAAATCATTTTGTGAAATAGAAAGTTCAAGCGATTGAACAATGTTCAATCGATCGAAGGTTCAAGCGATCGAACGGTCTTCGATCGATCGAATTGTGATAGTGAAGTTAGATGCTGTTTTAAGTTCTAATTTAGTATATAAAGAGTATATGTACTGTGTGAATCAATTAGCAGTTCCAATTGTTATATATGCGTAGATGTGTATACGACTAACCCTTTTGCAACAAGCTTAGTCGCTATCTCCCATGGCACCAAGACTTTTAAATTTTGTATTTAATTGTTTGAGATTGGTGCATATTATGTTTTATTATTGGTTTGGTTTAAGGCATATGTAAAGGGCGCTGCGACTTCAATCCTACGAAAAGGAAAGTCGCACCGGTTTCCCTAGCCTTTTATATCATAGTTATTTTTCTGTTTCTAGACAAATTGTAAGCTTCGAAAGAAGCATAGGACCAATGTATTAGAATTAGAAATTCCATGGAGATAGAGTAAGCCGTTATCCATGAAGATGGAGGTGGAGGCGACGAAACCAAGAAGGAGGTTCCGTGGAGATAGAGCCATGGGAGATAGAGGCATATGAATGCCTTTGTTTCATTTTAGTTTTTGTTTTATGTGCTTGGTTTGTGATTGGCGTTTTACATTGTTACTACTTGCATGCACGTAAAACAAGTTTTCTAAAATAAAATTCAAAAACTATTTCAACGCATTAGTAAACATTGGATTTTTATGGATAATGTGTGGAAACATTTAAAAAAAAAAAAAAAGCAAAATCCTTATTTACTAAATCTAGTGGGAGAGGGTCTTATTAATAACACCCACGATCTTACATTAACGGTTCACTGTAAGATGAGTGATGCATTCTGTGTCACCTCGCCAGGGGTGATCATTCCATACGGAGGGTGCATTACTCATTGGTTACTAGATGTGAACTTCCATTGATAGGATCAATCAGACGTGTTAGAGGGTGACCACCACACAGAGGCGCTACTTGAGACAGTTGTGATTGGATCTTAGTTAATGGTACACACTAGCTAAACTATGGATAAGGGATCCCACACGGGGCATTATTCAGAAACTTAGAGATCAAAAAGGTTCGGGAGTCATAACTTGTTTTACAAGAGTTGCATAGCGAACAAGTCATGATTAATCGAAAGATCGAACATTGACCACCACACGGAGGTTTTATTCTTTCGTTTCGATATTCCAGCGACTTTGTTTTAAAATAAGAGTTTTTTTTTAAGGATTCTTTTATTTCAAACTGTCAAATTCTGATATCAATGTTCATTTTGTGATACACCCAAAATTGGCTCTATCCTATGACCGAATGGTTCAAATCAGCAGCCTGTCCATGTCCCGGTCAAATCATGCACAACTCCTCGGACAAGCATCAATCCGAGCGGTCTAGTCTACCCGAAACTCATCATCCCGAGCGGTTCATCCACGACCCGGCCAACAGGTCGGGAAAACCGCACGGGCACATCGCATCGCGGGAACAGCTCATCCGGGCCCACAGGCATGATCCCAAGCATTACGGGCAGTTTCCTACTCAAGCTAGAAGACTAATGGAAAGTGCAATCTATTTCCTAATCCAATTAGGAAACCCCCACAATTAATGCCAATCTATATCAATTGGATTATATTTCCTTATCCATGTACGAGTAGGTCTCTTTCATCTATAAAAGAGACCTCTCACCCCCCATTGAAGGGGCTGACTTTTCAGTCTAGACAGCACCTCTATAGCATTCATCTACATGCCCGGCTGGCCTACGGTAGCTCCAGACTTGTTGGTTCACCACAGGCCCCCGACTCTTTTACAGTATAGTGAACATGCTCAGACACACACGTGGACGTAGGTACCTTCATTAACAGGGCCGAACCACATAAAAAAAACCAGTCTCTCACTCTCACTCTCCTAAAATTGTTTTACTTTACTCTTACCAATTTTTGGCATCATCAGTTTGGCGCCGTCTGTGGGAAACGACGAGTCTTCTCATCAACAAATCTCTTGACTGATCATCATGCCATCGAAAAAGGGTAAGAAGGTTGATCAGCAGTCAGACCGGGATGTTCCTTCGGCCCCGACAACGGCTGCGGTAGTCATGACATCTGAGCATATCACCGCGACCCTCACACAACTCCTGGAGGAACATCGTCAAATCCAGCAACAGATCGAAGCCCTGCTAGCCCAGCAAAGCAGTCCTCCAAGGGCCGGGAAATGACCTGGGAACGTTGCGTATGGTCGAGAACCTATCTTGACCAGACAATGTGCCCGAGCCAACCCATCCCGTGTTGAGGATGCTAGAGACATCAACAGTGGGCATACTGCCCGAGAGGAAAAGTAGGAGCATATGGCCCAGGAATCAGTCCAAGGTCACTCGATCAAGAGCCGAGTCGTCCCTAAGAGAACGGTTACCCAGAGTCATAGCCAAGCCCGATCCCAGAGGACAACACACTGCCATGAAGAAGAAGCCTCTTCCACTAACCCGATCAGCCCCTCAGATACCGGTCGGGAAGGAGTAGAAGCTTGAATCAAGGACTTACAGAAGTAGATCGACGGAGTGGCCAAAAAGCTTGGTCAAAACCGTGTTCTGAATCAAGCCAATACCGAGACAGAGTCACCATTCTCCAGCCAGATCACGAGGTTCTCTATCCTACACAAATTCAAGCAGCCTTGCCTAGATCACTATAACGGTTCAGGAAGCCCGATCGACCACGTCCGGACCTATAAGGCTCAGATGGCCCTAGCCACCAACTCCGATGAACTACACTGCCTAGCCTTTCCCAGCACTTTGAAAGGCTCAACCGTGCAGTGGTTCTACTCCTTGAAGCCCCGATCGGTCTGCAGTTTGAAAAAACTCAGCAAACAGTTCATCAACCAGTTCGCCGGCATGCATGAACGGCCAAAGGCGGACATGCAGCTACTGACGGTCAGACAACGGAATAATGAGTCCCTCAAGGAGTTCACCGACTGGTTCAACCAACAGAAGCTTCAAAACCATAATTTAAATGAGACAATCGCCATAATAGCCTTCTGCTCGGGAGTTCAGCACACCAAGTGCGCCGCGTCGTTCCATAAAAACCGACCGGAAACTTTGGTTGAGCTCTCTGAGAGGGTTGGAAAATACATTGACACTGAAGAGTTTCTGAAGACTAAAGACACCGGGCAAGAAAGCAACGGGTCTTCCAGAAGTAAACGAAAGAGAGATCAGCCCGGGAGTTCTGACAGTTCTTCCAGTTCACATCGCTCTGAGTCCGACAATCCCGACCCGACCACCAGTTCACAGCAGTCTGGGTCAGGCAGCCCCGATCGGACCTCTAGCTCACAACAGGCAGGGTTTGACAGTCCCGACGCGACCTCCAGTTCACATCGGTCAGGATCAAGCAATTACGACTTTGCCTCCAGCACATAGAAATCAGGAGCCCGACGATCCTTATCCGACCCCCTATCTCCATCATTCTAGATGAGCCCGACTACAGTGGTACTTGCCTAATCACCACATGAGGCTCCACCGATTGTCAGAGAGCTCATCCAAAAACCTCGGGCCTAACCCCAAGGCATCCACAGACCTCGGGACTAAGCCCGAGGCATACAAAGACCTCTGGCCTAACCCCGAGGCATCTAAAGACCTCAGACCTAATCCCAAGGCACAAGCTTCGCTTAGGTCCAATCGACGATGGGGGCAAACCCCCTAGGTGGCTGATGATGGCAAGTTTAAAAAGATCCTGCAACCACCATGTTCCAGGTCGGTTACCTACAGTCATAGCCTCTGTAAGACCCTCGTCTTAGCGAAAGCTTGGGGGGAAAGACGGCGCAGTAAACTAAACAGGCAATCACACCGGGTATCTACAAGCCTCGCGGATAACCAAGTCAAAATCTTGGACAACCCGAGCACCTATAGTACTCAGAGGCAATAACTCCACTTAGGTCTAAACCGACGATAGAGGTGACTAAAATCTGTTAGGTTGGCCCACGATAGAGGAGCAAAAAGGACCATATAGCGACACGCTCTAGGTCAGCTCCACCAACATGGTCAAGTTCTTCTCCCAACAGTCTTGATGAAGGCTGGCTGGGCGGAAGACCACCATCCTGGGGAGTTAACATAAAAGGACCCTAAAGCAATATGCTTTAGGTCGGCTTTTCCAACATGGTAAAACTCTTCTACCCACAACCTTGATGAAGGTTCACGGGCAAAAGATAACCATCCTAGAGGCTAACTCAAGCAAAAAGACTCCGAAGTAGGCCGAGTCTCAACTCTCGGTCACTTCCCGAGCATTCAAAGACTCCGTATTAGGCCGGGTCTCAACTCCCGGTCAGTTCCCAAGCACCTAAAGGTCCTGAGCTAGGCTGGGTCTCAACTCTCAATCAGTTCCCGAGGACTCACCAGGCTCAGAAGCCCCGAGGTAGCTTTCCCAAGCACTCAGGCAGAGGCAAGTAACATCAAATTGATTTCCAAACTTTTCCCAATTAGAAAGTAGCATCTGGCCAACCTTGGAAATGGGGGGCAACTGATACACCCAAAATTGGCTCTATCCTATGACCGAGCGGTTTAAATCAGCAGCCTGTCTATATCCTGGTCAAATCATGCACAACTCCTCGGACAAGCATTAGCCCGAGCGGTCTAGTCTACCCGAAACTCATCATCCCGAGCGGTTCATCGCACAGGCACATCGCACCGCAGGAACAGCTCATTCGGGCCCACAGGCATGATCCCAAGCATTACGGGCAGTTTCTTATTCTAGCTAGAAGACTAATGGAAAGTGCAAGCTATTTCCTAATCCAATTAGGAAACCCCCACAATTAATGCCAATCTATATCAATTGGATTATATTTCTTTATCCATGTACGAGTAGGTCTCTTGCATCTATAAAAGAGACCTCTCATCCCCCATTGAAGGGGCCGACTTTACAGTCTAGACAGCACCTCTATAGCATTCATCTACATGCCCGACCGGCCTACGGTAGCTCCAGACTTGTTGGTTCACCACAGGCCCTTGGCTCTTTTACAGTATAGTAAACGTGCTCAGACACAGACGTGGATGTAGGTACCTTCATTAACAGGGCTGAACCACATACAAAAAAAACCAGTCTCTCACTCTCTCTCTCTCCTAAAATTGTTTTACATTACTCTTACCAATTTTTGGCATCATCATTTTGTTTGTTTGATTTTCAGTAATCATAATGTCTGGATCTGCATTTATTCCACTTGTCACCATACTCACTCAAAATAAGTTAACTGGAAACAACTACACTGAATGGAAACGTAATCTTGACATAGTATTAACTGCGGAGGATCACATATATGTCCTCACCACCCCAAGCCCTGAAGAACCCGCAAAAAATGCTTCGGCAGTTGTCATACGCGAGTTCGACAAATGGAAGAAGTCGAATGGAATGGCTCGTTGCTACATTCTGGCCTCAATGGCTGGCGTGTTGCAACACCAATTTTAATCGAACAATTCTGCCAGTGACATTATCACATCCCTGAAAAAGATGTTTGGGGAGCATGGCAGGCCTGCCAGACAGGTAGCCATGCAGAAGATAATGAGTGCAAAGATGTCGGAAGGGACTCCAATCAAGGAACATACTTTAAAAATGATTGGTTATTTAAACGAGCTAGAGACCCTAGGTGCCAACATCGATGCACAAACCCAAGTTGATATGATCCTCAATTCGCTGTCGCCTTCATTCACTCAATTCAAACTTAATTATAATATAAATCAAATGAATTTCTCAATCAGCAAATTAATGAGTTCTTTACTCGCAGCAAAAGGGATGATCAAGCCTGGGGTTAATGTTTTGAACGTTGAGAAAAGCGCTTCTTCTTCCCGATCTACACTGAAAGGAAAGAAAGGGAAGAAGAAGGCTGGCACTGGTGGTTCAAGTGTTGGACCGATCCCTAAGATTGCAAAATCTAAGGGAAAAGGTAAGGGAAAAGGGAAGGTGGGTGGCCAAGGAAAAAGAAAGTGTTTTCAATACGGTGACAAGGGCCACTGGAAGAGGAACTGTCCAGAATTCTTAGCTACAAGAGTTCAAGGTATGATTGAATTACATGTGATTGAAGTAAGTTTTATAACGGATACTTCAAACACTTAGTGCATTGATTCTGGTGCTACTAACCATATTTGTAATTCATTACAGGGGTTCAGATCAACCAGAAAGTGCAGTGATGGGAAAATCATACTTACTCTAGGTTCTAGCGCGACCGTTTCTACGGTTGCTATAGGAGTCGTAGCTTTAGAATTTCTAGACAATAAAGTTTTGATTTTATCAGATGTACTTTATGTCCCTTCAATGAGACGTAATTTAATTTTAGTTTCTAATTTATCAAATAATGGTTATTCTTTTCATTTTGGAACTGAAGTTGTGATTAAAAGAAATAGTTCTTTTATATGTTCTAGTGTTAAATTAAATGGTTTGTATGTGATTACTCCCAAGATTTCTAAAGAGTCTTGCATGGAACTTAATAACTCAGTGGTAACTGTACCATCTAAAAGAAAGGGACCTTCCACTAATCCAACAAGGCTTTAGCATGTGAGGCTTGGCCATATCAATCTAAATGGGATTGACAGACTAGTCAAAGAAGGGGTCTTAGGCGATTTGGTTCTCGAACCAATGGAAGTCTGCGAGTCTTGTTTAGAGGGTAAGATGACCAAAATGCTGAATTGGAATCTATGGATTCTAATCAGGTCTGGGATCTTGTAGAACTTCCAGCCAATATTAAACCCATTGGTTGCAAGTGGGTCTATAAGAGGAAAAGAGGATTTGATGGAAAGGTTGAGACCTTTAAGGCTAGGTTTGTAGCAAAAGGTTATACTCAGAGGGAGGGTATTGACTATGAGGAAACCTTCTCACCGATATCCATGCTCAAGTCCATCAGAATACTCTTATCCATTGCTGTATATCTAGATTATGAGATCTGGCGGATGGACGTCAAGACTGCATTCTTGAATGGCAATATTGAGGAGGACATCTATATGTAGCAACCAGAAGGGTTCATAGCTGGTTGAAATGGTAACTTGGTATGCAAGTTGCAAAAGTCCATTTATGGGCTTAAGTAGACATCCAGAAGTTGGAACATCCGATTTGACTGAGCCGTTAAGTCATTTGGTTTCATACAGAATCTGGATGAACCTTGTGTATACAAGAAGTGTGAAGGGAAAATGGTGGCTTTTCTTGTGCTTTACGTTGACGACATTCTACTTATTGGGAATGATGTAGCGGCATTGTTAACGGTCAAGGTTTGGCTAGCTAGTACATTCAATATGAAGGATCTAGAAGAGGCGAGCTATATTCTTGGGATAAAGCTCTTTCGGGATCGCAAGCGAAAGATAATGGGATTATCTCAAGCTGGTTATATTAATAAGATGCTGACTAGGTTTTCAATGGATAATTCGAAGAAAGGTTTGTTACCTTTCAGGCATGGTTTAGCGTTCTCTAAGGAACAGTGTCCTAAGACATAGGAGGAGAGGGATCGCATGTCAGGAATTCCCTACGCCTCGGCGGTGGGAAGTCTCAGGTGGGAAGTCTCATGTATGCGATGTTATGCACTAGACCAGATATCTATTTTGCCGTTGGCATGGTTAGCAGGTATCAGTCGAATCCAGGTCCAGAGCACTGGACAGTCGTTATGAGAAGGACTAAAGATTACATGCTTATGTACGGTGGTAGTGAGTTAATTCCAGTAGGATACACTGACTCAGACTTTATGTCAGATAAAGATTCGAGGAAGTCGATGTCCGGTCATCTCTTTACCTTGGGAGGTGGTGCTATTAGTTGAAGGAGCATTAAGCAGAAATGCATTGCATACTCAACTACAGAAGCTGAGTATGTGGCTGCTTATGAAGCCGCAAAGGAAGCTGTTTGGCTCAAGAAGTTCCTTATGGAGCTCGAGGTGGTACCAGCATCGCTGTCACCAATTACGCTTTATTGTGATAATAGTGGGGCAGTGGCTCAGTCCAAGGAGCCAAGGAACCACGGAAAAGAGAAGCACGTAGAGCGAAAATATCATCTTATCCAAGATATTGTTCAACGTGGAGATGTGACTGTCACCAAGATTGTCACCGCTGACAATCTTGCTGATTCGTTTACAAAGGCCTTGCCACAGAAGGTCTTTGATCGTCATCTAGATAGTTTCAGTCTCAGATGTAATCCTGTATGGTTGTGAGTGCAAGTGGGAGTTTGTTGGGATTGTGCCCTCAAACCATTACTTTATGTGTAAGACATTGACATTTTAATATATGGATATTAACTTTACATTTCATTGTGTACGTTTCTTTCATGAGATGATTGTTAATCCTTAAGTATCTGATCTTGTCAGAATCAAGATATAAAAAGTGTTCTTTACTTTTCAAAAGATTTGTAGTGTGAAAGCAAAGGTCGAACCCACAGGGATTGGTTAACTACAGCGACTTAATTTTAAAACCTAACTTCAGTTAATTATGAAAACGGATTTTGATTTGATTTTAATTAAACTAATAACAATAAAACTAAATCTAAACTATGAAAGCAATTAAAAGTGTTTTTGTAAATATGTAAAGTGAACCTAGGATTGCAACTCCACCACTAGCTTCATAATAAGGAATATTTATGAATTACTTTAGCTTACTAAGTTGGATGATTATGGGGAATTGTAGCTACAAGCCCAATTCCTCCGACAAGAAGATAATCATGGTTCAAGCACCAACATAATCCATCTTCGGTTAGCACGAATTATCCCACACTAAACTAGGGTTGCGATCTAATCCGTCTAACCTAGGCATGGACTATTCGGATACTTGATAGCACAAATCAATAACGCACCATCACATGTAAACAATCTAAACAAGCACAGCAAGCATAGATCGTTGAGCACATCACAGTCAAAATAGATCTAAGACAAGAATAAATTCTGAAAGCAATGATTTAATCACTAGAAGTACGATTTATTTATAAAAAATCCTCTAAACATGTGACTGTCATCCATACATAATAAAACTAAAATAAAAACATAAATAAAACCCTATTACTTGTCTAGGGTTTCATTGAAACCCTAGATCTATGATCTAGCCGTCCATGGAAGTGATGGATGGCAAGTAGTTGATGGAGGAGGCCATGGAAACCCTTGGTCTTCTTCTTCTTCTCCTTGCTTCCCTCCCTTCAATGGCTGGAAGTATGGTTGTAGAATGTGTGTATAATAATTGCCAACAATGTCTAACCCTTTAATTGTAATAAAATAGGGTATATATAGATTTACAACAAGTTTTGGAAGCCTTCATAACCCGAAACGGACTGAAACTGATGTAATTTACAGTCTAGACGTCGTTCAGCAGTTTCGTTTGCACAGGAGTCTTCAGTATACTGAAATATGCAACTTTGATTTTTACACATATCGCGCGAGCGGTCCGCGCGAGCGCGACATTTAGGACTTCGCGCGTGCGAATCGCGCGAGCGATTTTGGGTTTCTCGCGCGAGTGGATCGCGCGAGCGATTCTCTATTTTTCGCGCACGCGCGACTTGGCTTTTTCAACTTCTTTCTTTATGCTTTTTCATCCTGTTTAACCTGGTTTAGGTGATTTCTTCCAAATCCTATCAAAAAATAGAAAACGAAGTAAAAATATACAAAAACAGGATAAAAAGGAGCTAACAGATGCTCGTTAAGGCGTATAAATAGGATTTGTTCTCTCTCGATCACACCCCCAAACCTACATTTTGCTAGTCCTCGAGCAAAACTAAAATTAAAAACTAAACTACTCATAAAAATCTACTCCATTTTCGCATGGATTGCGATTGCATTTAGCATATGCAACAAGCATTTTAAACCTCTAGGTGTCCCTAGTCGGACGAGTGAAGTCTCGTGAGGGTTCTCATCAACAAGTCTCCCACAACCATCTTTATTAACTTAAAAACTTAAAAAGTTTTATTAAAAAGAAAAACATAACATTCAATACTCCTTATTATAAAACAATGATTCGAAATAGAATAACGAACAAGAAGAAACAGAATCAAACGTTCACCTACATCATGAGAAACAATCAAGTGCATGCAATCATATAAATCAATAGAGTTCCTCATACAATTGCACGTGTGTGATGTGGTAGTCAAATGAACACGCGTATGTCATGAACATGGAATATAACTCGGATAACCATCCAACTATGTCTCGACTACGAATCTCACAATTAATTACACTCTCAAATGAAACACTCAGAAACAGGTGTAATTTTTCTAATATATGGGAGCAAAGAAATATATTTTCAAAACAAGAAATGCTCACATATGACTCGAAAAATACGCATGACACGAAAGAACAATAGTCTCATGGATAGGATGCCAATAATCAAGAAAAATTAATCATTACCATGTTTTAATCCCCTCCCATCGTTTTCCTATCCAAACCATGTTTCCTAGGATCAAATAGGACTTTTCAAAGGTTGTAATGTGGCTCAGACAATGGAAAAAGGATATACTAGGTAGGTAATCTCAGAATGGCATTGTAAGGCATGTTCGATTTCTTTCATTCTTCTTCTCTACCAACTTTCTCTTCTTTCATTCTCTTTTCTCATTCAATTTTTTTTCAACCTTCTTCTTTTTATTTTGTCTTCTTTTCCTTTTTCTTTTCTTGCTTCTCAAATGATTATTCATTGAATACCAAGCAACTACCCCACTAGCATCTTATTTTCTTCTTCTCAATCAACACATCGCCTTAATACTACTAAAAGTTGATCACTCTTCCAGTGGTATACTCCAAGTTGATCAAGTTGGAGCTTTTAAAGAGGATAATGGTGAACAAAGAAAAAGAGGCATTGTAACGGCTCAAAGGGCGAACTAAGGAAATTTTATCTTTTATCGGTCGGCAATAAACAAAGAGGGCCTAAAATCATGTCCTAAAGTCGTATGGTTCTTCAATGTTTACAATGGAAGATTATTTAGCATGGTAACAAATATTTTAACTTGACTATTAACCAAAACAAGAATAATGAGACTAAACAACAAATTAATGCGCTATTTCAATGAAATTCGACAAACAGAATACGTATTTATAACCCTCAAAACAGAAAAGATAGGCTCAAAAGCTTACTGGGTCTAGTCTCCACCATGTGTTATCTAGAAATCCGAATCATATTATAGTTCACATCAAACATGTATTCAAGTGACTACGTGCAGTGCATAGGTTTATGTGCAAATCTATGATATAAAACTACGATTCAAACAATACATAACTCAAAACGTTACATCATAACTTCAGCAAATGCTTAATCACATCTTCCCTTGTTTACCATTCTATAACAATCATAATTCTCTAACAAAGAGTATCAAATTGATATTGCAAAAACGTCGGTAACATCGTTTATTTAAACACACTTATTGAAAAATTTTAAAATTTTGCATAAACTAATGAACTAATGACTAATGAACTAATGTGCATGTGTGCATACCCCCAAACCTAAACCTTTCATTGTTCCTAATAAAACAATAAAATGAAAGAAAGGATAGTAGGTAAGAAAGGAACGATAGTACCTCGATCTCAGCAAGGAAAACAGGTGAAGGTATAAGAATATAGCGATAAAGTTCAAATGTACCGGTTAATACTAGAGAAAAGAAACTAAACAAAGAAAAGATGAAAAACAACTAAAAGAAATAAAAAAAAATTAACCTAATCTATACGATATAACAAAACAAAAAAAACAAAATAAACATAAACTAGAAAAGAAAATAAAGCATACGATAAAAGAAAATAAAACATAACCAGAATTATGACAACAATCAAAAACCTGATGGAAAAGGACCTACGAAAAAAAAACAGAAATGGAAAAACTACCTGAGCAGGTATGGAGGACTGATATAGAAAACAAAAGAAAATATCAGAAAAATAGGGTATCGCGCGAGCGGCCGTCGCGCGCGCGAATTTCCAATTTTTTTTTTTTTTTTTTTAAATTCTCGCGCTCGCGAGCTACCTCGCGCCCGCGACACCAGGCGCGAGGAGAAGCAGAGGCATCATATAAGGAAAACAAAGAAAAACCACTAAGGGGCAAACTCGCGCCAGCGGGCCGCGCGAGCGATGTCTCGCGCGAGCGGGCTGCGCGCGCGGGCCGCGCGCGCGATTTCAGTTTTTTTCCATTTTTTGGTTAAAATTATGTATATAATATTAAAATAAATTAATTCCAACCCCCAAACCTACCCAGAATGTCCAAAATAGGCTCAAAAACGACCAAAAATAAGAAAAATGAACGAAATAAAGCTTGGGTTGCCTCCCAAGAAGCGCTAACTTTTACGTCTTCAGCTAGACCGTTTTAGCTCAAGGCTTTATGGAGGCCGTAAATCGGACTGTGTACCCCTAAGGATGTCAGGTAGAGCTCGATGGTAAGCAGAAATTACGTCGCTTCGAATTAATTCAATCGACGGTTTGTCAGTATGTTCAAATCGATTTCTTACCTTCCGAGTAGATTCAGCATTAGGGTCCGAGGTATTAGGGTTCATCCACTCATCATCCGCTATATCTTTGTCGTTACTCACATTTATTGCTTTGTTAGGCTCAATATTCCGTCTTACCTCACCTTCCGCCTCACATAGGTAATCGTCATCTTTAGGAGGTTGATCCATAGCATTAAAAACGTTTAATTTAAAGTTCATGTTCCCAAACGACACTTTCATCACCCCTGTTCTACAATTGACACGTGCGTTGGCCGTGGCTAAGAATGGACGACCAAGAATAACAGGAGTGTATTTTCTAGTATCTAGCACTGGTTCGGTGTCAAGGACCATAAAATCAACAGGATAAAAACATTTATCAACCTTAACCAAGACGTCTTCGACGATTCCTCTAGGTATTTTAACAAAACGATCCGCTAATTGTATTGTAGCGGCCGTAGGTTTCAGTTCACCTAGACCTAATTGTTTATAGACGTGATAAGGTATGAGATTAACACTAGCTCCTAAGTCAAGGAGAACCCTATGGATGATAGTGTCACCTATGACACATGAAATCGTTGGCGTACCAGGATCCTTATACTTTGGAGGTGAGTGTTGAAAAATAGAGCTTACTTTTGCTGTGAGAAAGACCTTTTTAGGAGTATGACTACGTATTTTGCGCTTTTGAGTACAAAGGTCTTTTAAACATTTAGCATAAGCGGGAATTTGTTTAATAGAATCGAGGAAAGGAATATTGATTTTAACTTGTTTAAACACCTCGAGTATATCTTCCATTTTTGACCCTTTCTTGGGCAAATGTGACGGTCCCTCAACATTAGGTGGATATGGCATTCTCGGAATATAATTTGTTGAGACCGGTTCATTTTCTTTTCTACTTTGATTCACGTCCTCACCCCTCTCTTTATTAGAGTTGATGTTCACATCTATCACATTCTCATTCTTATTAGGGGTTTTTATCACCTCCTCTCGTGTAGTCATCCTAGTTGAGACGGCGTTTACTTGTTCATTCGACCCCTTAACCTCGTATTGTCCCTTAGGATTTTGAATTGTTTGACTAGGCAACGTCCCCTCGTTTCTACGACTCACTACAGTAGCTAGTTGTCCCATTTGGGATTCAAGCTTCGCAATGGATTGTGTATGAGAGTGCACTATTTGTGCTTGTGCCTGTACTTGTGTTTCAATTTTATTAAGGGATGCCAACACCTTTTCCTCAAAAATGTTACCCCTTGGAGGGTTCGGATTAGGATGCAGTTGTTGGTATTGATTAGGTTGAAACTGAGGTCGATATGCATTAGGAAAATTAGTCGCCTTATTAGGATTATTATTATTATTTTTCCAAGAGAAGTTAGGATGGTTTCTCCATGGCGCATCTGGATTATTAGTAGTCGAATTATAATTATTTCGTGGGTATTGTTGAATAGAGTTAATGTGTTGCTCCACGAATTCCGGAAATTGAGATGCAGAAGGACATGCAAAGATATTATGGGACGGTTCGGAACATAATGCACATACTTCTGAAGAGGGTGGATTAGACGTTTTGTTCATTTGCATCAGTCGGTCAAGTTTTCTATTTAATTCTTGTATTTGCATTGACTGACTTGACTCAACTGTCACCTCTCGCTTAGGTTGAAGGTATCCCTCAGAACGGACAGACATCGCTTGGTGCATCGAATTCTCGCTTAATGTTTCAAAAATTTTCCAGGCCTCATCGGCGCTTTTGTGTAGGAAAGTTCCCGCACAAACGGCATCGACGGTGTTACAGACCGAAGGAATAAGTCCCTCGTAAAAGACCTGGACCAACTTCCACTTAGGAACCTGATGATGTGGACACGAACGTAATAATTCTTTAAATTTTTCCCACGTGTCATAGAGTGATTCCCCATCTTGCATCACAAAGTTTGTTATAGATTTTCTTATCTGATTCGTACGCATAATCGGGAAAAACTTTTGTAAAAATGCGGTGTGTAAGTCTTCCCATGTTCTAATTGTGTTTGGTTCCAAAGATTGAAGCCAATATTTAGCTTTATCTTTTAAAGAGAATGGAAAAAGCCGCAATTTTAATTCATCATCAGTTAAGTTTTGGATTTTCAAAGTAGAACATATATCTTGAAAATCTCCTAAGTGTTTATATGGATCTTCATTTAAACGGCCATGGAAAGATGGAAGTAGCGAGATGGTAGACGACTTTATCTCAAAGTGAGATGCCGTCGCCTCCGGTAAGTCGATACAAGTTTGTGGCGTGTAAGTCGTCGGAATAAAAGAATCTTTAAGTGGAGGAGGTGGTGGTATATTAGGATTATTCAAATTATTTCCGTTGTTATTTTGGTTGTTATTGTTATTTCCAATGTCTGCCATTTTAATCGGTTCTATGTTATGAAAGCGTGGTTTCTTTAATCTTGTAAGGGTACTACGTATTTCAGATTCAAATAAAGACGTTGGTTTTGGTGTCAAATCGTCGTCTATTAAAAACCGTGTTCTAGAAGTTAAGTTTGAAGACTTGTTAAGTCTTAATGTACGTTCAAGTTCAGAGTCTAAAGGTTTTAATTCCGGTTTATTTGAACGTGTACCTAACATAAACTAAAAGAAAGTAAACTAAAAACAAAAACTGACTCAACTAAAAAAAACAAATAGCAATCACGCAACTAAGATAACAAGCAATCAACTACTGTGATGCATGAATATTATCCTGTAATGCAATGACCGCGTCAAGCCCAGCGCCCCGGGTTTCCTAGCTAATGCAGTGCAATTAACCCTAAACTAATGCAAATAGTGCGTCACAGCGCCCTGACTTACAGTGGTTTAAAGCGAGTTTCACAAGAAGCAATTTATTTTATTTTATTTATATTTTTATTTGCGTAAGCTCCTTTGATGTAATTAGCTGCTCCACTCGGAAACGTTGACTACAAAATAAAAGAACAAGTTAGTAACTAAAAATAAAACGGAAAATAAGAAAAACAATAAAAACTAACCTAATATTTACGAATTAACTAAACTAAGATTATAAAACTAAAGGTAGTAATGCAATCCCCGGCAACGGCGCCAAAAATTGATCTTGTCAGAATCAAGATATAAAAAGTGTTCTTTACTTTTCAAAAGATTTGTAGTGTGAAAGCAAAGGTCGAACTCACAGGGATTGGTTAACTACAACGACTTAATTTTAAAACCTAACTTCAGTTAATTATGAAAACGGATTTTGATTTGATTTTAATTAAACTAATAACAATAAAACTAAATCTAAACTATGAAAGCAATTAAAAGTGTTTTTGTAAATATGTAAAGTGAACCTAGGATTGCAACTCCACCACTAGCTTCATAATAAGGAATATTTATGAATTACTTTAGCTTACTAAGTTGGATGATTATGGGGAATTGTAGCTAAAAGCCCAATTCCTCCGACAAGAAGATAATCATGGTTCAAGCATCAACATAATCCATCTTCGGTTAGCACGAATTATCCCACACTAAACTAGGGTTGCGATCTAATCCGTCTAACCTAGGCATGGACTATTCGGATACTTGATAGCACAAATCAATAACGCACCATCACATGTAAACAATCTAAACAAGCACAGCAAGCATAGATCGTTGAGCACATCACAGTCAAAATAGATCTAAGACAAGAATAAATTCTGAAAGCAATGATTTAATCACTAGAAGTACGATTTATTTATAAAAAATCCTCTAAACATGTGACTGTCATCCATACATAATAAAACTAAAATAAAAACATAAATAAAACCCTATTACTTGTCTAGGGTTTCATTGAAACCCTAGATCTATGATCTAGCCGTCCATGGAAGTGATGGATGGCAAGTAGTTGATGGAGGAGGCCAAGGAAACCCTTGGTCTTCTTCTTCTTCTCCTTGCTTCCCTCCCTTCAATGGCTGAAAGTATGGTTGTAGAATATGTGTATAATAATTGCCAACAATGTCTAACCCTTTAATTGTAATAAAATAGGGTATATATAGATTTACAACAAGTTTTGGAAGCCTTCATAACCCGAAACGGACTGAAACTGATGTAATTTACAGTCTAGACGTCGTTCAGCAGTTTCGTTTGCATAGGAGTCTTCAGTATACTGAAATACGCAACTTTGATTTTTACACATATCGCGCGAGCGGTCCGCGCAAGCGCGACATTTAGGACTTCGCGCGCGCGAATCGCGCGAGCGATTCTCTATTTTTCGCGCGCGCGCAACTTGGCTTTTTCAGCTTCTTTCTTTATGCTTTTTCATCCTGTTTAACCTGGTTTAGGTGATTTCTTCCAAATCCTGTCAAAAAATAGAAAACGAAGTAAAAATATACAAAAACAGGATAAAAAGGAGCTAACAGATGCTCGTTAAGGCGTATAAATAGGATTTGTTCTCTCCCGATCAGTATCATAGTAGGTAATTTGTGTGTGTATGAGATACATACAAGTGAGATACGAATTACTATCCTTTGATACTAAGATTTTGTCACAGTGGATGATGAGACTGGATATCTCATCAGGTATACATTGTAGCATAATTAAATACCATTGGATGGAGTGATGAATCTCAATCACTAGAGTTTAACTCTTAGTTAATGTGCTAGTGCTTATAGTGCATTGACGGACTTGAGTTTTCCTATTGACACTCAAGACTATTAAACAGTCAATAGGAACTCATAACTTGTATAAGGTACGTGTTCTCAATCTTGAGACGATTATGAACACAGACTGTGGATATGGCTGCTTTGACTTACCAATCAGTGAGGTCTATAGAAGATCAACACCTGGGTATCTTGGGTATGTCATGTTCATAGGGTTGTGAATATATATTGTCAAGACAGAATCTACCCTCTGTTTCAGAGTAAGCATTCCCTTGAGAATGTCACCAAGTCAATTACTGAGTACTGCAGTCTTGTTGATAAGAGTTATCAACATGTTTGGTAATCATGAGAGGTGAATGGGACTCAAGGAATCCAAGAAATAATCATGATTCAGGTTGACAGTAACAGTTATCCGACTACCTGAATATGATTACGAATGCTGAAGGTAGAAGGACATTAGTACAGCATACAAGTCTAATTATCGCTTTGGATATGTTCTTTTGCGTTGGAGTTTAGCTATCATTTTATAGTGGAGTAAACGTTAACTGACCAGTTAGTTAGTTTGCTGATCATAGAGTTTGGTCATGGTGATTAACAAACTGGTCTGAGCCAACAATAAAGAGCCTAGGAGGTCCCACTCTTAGCTCCGCTAGGAAGCCTGGAAGGGCACATGAGGATCATGTCAAGATAGGTTCGATTGATCGAAGGAGTTTCGATCGATTGAAGTCTAGGCAGGTTCGATCGCTCGAGGGTTGTTCGATCGATCGAATACACTTCAATCGATAGAAGGTTAGGTCGGTTCTGGGAATCTATAAATAGGGCAGCTGCATACTGAATGTTTTGAATCGTCGTTTTTATACGTAGAAGCTGCAGAAACTATTTAGGTTTCCCTAAACCTTCTCTATCCTCCCTATTAGGATTCCCACCAACCCTATTCCTTCCGGCAGGCATCCGCAGGAGTCATAAGAGTGAAGACAACCTAATGGAAGTTGCTGCACAATCAAGGAGAAAGAAGTTTTCAGAATTGGGTTCAAGACCTGAGGTATATTTCCTCTCCCTCTTGTTAGTACGCATCTATGGAATTGACGAGTAGTAGATCCTGGGCTACCAATAAGTTTTTATAACTTGACTTTTTCCGCTGCGCGTTTAAACTTTGAATTTAAACCAGTTTTTCCATCAGTGGCATATGTGTATTGGTTCCACAAAGCGAATTTACGATTCATCCTCTAGAATTTGCACTCTATATAATCATATTCTTGCAAAGTGAAAGTTTAATAATATTATACATTGTTTTATATCATACGTACATATCTCCCTACATAAAAGATATCGAATATATATCATATGTCCTAAAAATATGCAAAATAAGTTATGATTGCAAGATACGCTTTCTTCATATCTACTCGTCCAATAAATATGTTTACAGAAATATCTGCGTAATAAAAATCATTTTCATATATATTGCCAGGTGAGAGGGAGAAAATAATTAATCAGTTTTTTTTTAAATAAAAGTGATTTTTAAACTTCTTTTGATAAACTGGTGTTTTTTAAACTTCTTTTGATAAACTGTTTTCTACAACAGTTGTAAAAAATAAAGTTGTTTTTGTTTGTTTGTACTTGAGCAACAATCGAAGTTTTGTGTTAAATCAAAATTTTTTATTATTATTATTTTGATTATTATTTTACTGAATCTATTTGGGATTTTAAGGGTTTCTTCGAAGCAAAAAATTAGCACACAAATGTAAAGGCAGTGAATTGGTCTTGAGATAACTTTTGGTGAGTTTATTTGCTTTTTATTCTAACTGCAGAGAATTAATCATAATATTATGTATTTTCAATTTTTGCTTCCCAGAAATTATTTGGAATTTGTGTGTTTATTGGTTAATAATCCTATAATGTATTCATTCATTCACTCAATGCCTGTGTCTGTGCGTGTTTGAATCTAGGGTGGAAGCATTTTTGGTTTAACTAAAAAAAGAGAGAATTTCTAGAACAATTAGGTTTTTGGTAATTATTTCAATGCTTTCTATGGGACTTATCAACCATGTAAGGAACTGGAGAACAAAAAAAAACACTAAATTTTTTTTGTAAAAAAAATAAAAAAAAAATAGAAGGTGATGACACTGTTCAAGAATATATAAAGACAACAAACCTAAAAAATCGATTGCGCAGCAAAAGTGATGACAAAACTATTTCACAATGTAAGAAAACAATATATGGTGACAAAACTATTTTCAAAATGTATCAAAACAAATGTGTAAATATATCTATATACTAGTGAGGGTGCACGTGCCCGTCGGATAGTTGTATTCCTAGATATATTGTGTATTAATCTTGACATTAGAGGTCTTTGGAGATGTATAATTACTCATTCCGTTCTAAAATAAGTGCCAACGTTTCTTTTTTTTTTTTGGATATTTTTAAAATAAGTGTCACGTTTCCTTTTTTTTTTTTTTTTTTTTTGATATTTCAAAATAAGGTCCACTTTTATAAATCAACATAAGATGTTAAAACAGTTAAATAGGAAATTGTAAATGTAACTATTTAATCTAAAACTCTTCTTACGGAAAAAGTTGATAATTCTGACTATCTTATAAATGAGTAGTAAAGGTACCTAATAAAGCGCCACTAAAAATATATGACACAAGTAGGGTATTTCCTCTTAAAAAGGACATGAATGTGTTTGTAGGCCTTAATTGATATTCAAATACAATCTATAAATCCTGAATTTGAGGGAAGAAGTTGAGCAAAGTGTAAATATTAGTGACCAATTAATAATAGCTACTAAAATAGCCACTTAAATTGACAATTTAAATATACCAGAGCTTAAATTTGAGAGAAGAAGTTGACCAAAATGTGAAATTAGTGACCAATTCCTAAATAGTCACTAAAATAGCCACTTTTTAAAACTTGTTTAAAGTGAATAATAAATATCCCAAAACTTGCTGACCTAAATGCAATTACACATATTACAATATATGAATCCTAAATTTGAGAGAAGAAGTTGAGCAAATTGTAAATATTAGTGACCAATTCCTAAATAACCACTAAAATAGTCACTTTTTTTTACTTTTTATGAAGTGAATAATAAATATCCAAAAAATTATTGATCCAAATGTAATTAGACACAAATTGTTGATTGAAACCTCATTTGAGAGAAGAAGTTGACTAAATTGTAAATATTAGTGACCAATTCCTAAATAGCCACCAAAATAGCCACTTTTGTTAACTTATTTTTGAAGTCAATAATAAATATCCCAAAAATTGTTGATCCAAATGTAATTAGACACAAGATTGTTGATTAAAACCTCATTATTATATTAAATAAAATTTCAAGAGCTGACTTGAATGTAATTATTTGTCTAAAATGACATGTTTACCCTCTGACAAATCAATATATCCTTACGAAGTATAGATAGTTATATGAGTAATTAGGGTGTAGTGCACACACAATATATAGGCGGTGAGGATCTTAAGTGAACTGAGTTGAGTAAACTTACCAGTGAACTGATTTTTAGACCTAAAAGAACTCAAGGGTTAGCGGGGCGCACAGGTCAGCGGGACAGCCCGTGGATTCTTTTAGGCTTAAAAGACAGTTCACTGGTAAATTCACTTAACCTAGTTCACTTAAGAGCATGTCCCTATATATATATATATATAGGTATCCTCGCTCGATAAAATAAAAACCACTCCTTTCTAATGTATAGAAACTTTAGTGAAATCATCATGAGAAGACAAAATGTAAAAGACAAAGAATTCATGATAAGAATTGTTCTTGAATAAAAATATAAAGAATAAAAAAATATACATATATATATATATATAAAGAATTTTTTTTTCCTTCATTTGGGTGTGAAGATGTTAATTGTAACCTAACTTCCTCGCCAGCAGGCCCCGGAATTAAATTATTTCCAGGCTTTTTTGTTTTTGCTAAGAAAAAAAAGGACATGAATGTGTTTGTAGGCCTTAATTGATATTCAAGTACAATCTATAAATCCTGAATTTGAGGGAAGAAGTTGATCAAAATGTAAATATTAGTGACCAATTAATAATAGTTACTAAAATAGCCACTGAAATTGACAATTTAAATATACCAGAGCTTAATTTTGAAAGAAGAAGTTGACCAAAATGTGAAATTAGTGACCAATTCCTAAATAGTCACTAAAATAGCCACTTTTTAAAACTTGTTTAAAGTGAATAATAAATATCCCAAAACTTGCTGACCTAAATGCAATTACACATATTACAATATATGAATCCTAAATTTGAGAGAAGAAGTTGAGCAAATTGTAAATATTAGTGACCAATTCCTAAATAACCACTAAAATAGTCACTTTTTTTTGACTTTTTATGAAGTGAATAATAAATATCCAAAAAAATTATTGACCCAAATGTAATTAGACACAAATTGTTGATTGAAACCTCATTTGAGAGAAGAAGTTGACTAAATTGTAAATATTAGTGACCAATTCCTAAATAGCCACCAAAATAGCCACTTTTGTTGACTTTTTTTGAAGTCAATAATAAATATCCCAAAAATTGTTGATCCAAAAGTAATTAGACACAAGATTGTTGATTAAAATCTTATTATTATATTAAATAAAATTTCAAGAGCTGACTTGAATGTAATTATTTGTCTAAAATGACATGTTTACACTCTGACAAATCAATATATCCTTACGAAGTATAGATAGTTATATGAGTAACTAGGGTGTAGTGAAGGACAAAAGAGGAAGTTCATATTTTTTGACGTGCTTGTTTCTTCGTTCTTATAGTATAGTAGAAGTAGATATATGTCTATATCATGGATTACAAGAGAAACTGTCATAATTCAAAATTTTAATTAAGGGTAAAATTGCAATTAAATGATTAAGTGTGAGCCTGTTAATTATTTTGGAGCAGTATTTGAATTTATATGAACTTGTGTCACTATATTTAATTATTTATTCATTTATTTATTTTCTTTTCTTAATTGGTATTATTTTATTTTATTACAATATTTTTTTTTATCTTAGGGTTAAAGTGGGTACATGTTTTAAATTGGGGTGTAGAAGTGGACCACACACACACATGCATTACACTTATACACATTAAATGCAAGACACAAACAAAACAAATGGAGGCCCCCCCCCCCCCCCTCCCCTATATTGGCCGGCCAAACCATCTCTCCCTCATTCAAGTTCATTTTTTTTTCTTTTCTTCCTTTCTCTCTCCTCTTCTTCTTCTTCATCTATATCAATATGGGTATACACAAACCCTCTTCCTTCAAGCTTCAAATAGGCCATTAAGAAGTCATTTTTATAAGTTTTTCCATTTCACAAAACCTTCTTAGAATTTCAAGAGCTTTCTAGTGATACCCACGAAATTCATTTTGGTGACCTCTACCTTAGTTTTCCCAAATCACATAGAGCTTTCAAATCTTCCATCTTCAACCATGGAGTTCCCTTGAAGAATTACTACATGCAGTGAGTCCTTGGGCTTCCTAGGACCTCTCTTTCCATATTCTTGAAGCCATTTGGGGTCCTTTGCTTTTTTCTCAAATTTTTGGGCATTTCCATTTATTTTGGAAAATCTCCACTAAGGTAGCTATACATTGTTTCAATTTCAAATGTTGTACTTGTCTAAATTGATTTGAGTTTATTTATATGTATTAATAGAGGACTTAGACACATGCATTAGGATTTTTCCCCTAAGTTGTAATGTTGGAATTATTACATTATAATGTGATTTATAGGCTTTAGTTGTGATTTTGGGGTGCTAAACATAATTAGAGGAATGTTAGAATAGTAATTTGGACACATGCACTAGATTTTCCCAAAGTTGTAATGTTGGAATTATTATGCCTAAAATGTGAATTATATGTTTTAGTGGTGATTTTGTGGTGCTAAATGTAATTAGAGGAATGTTAGGATAATAAATTGGACCCATGTATTAGTTCTTTCCCAAAATTGTAAATTTAGAAACATATGCCAAATTGTAAATTACATGTATGGATTTTACCAAACTTGATTATGTGGTGCTAGATATGCTTAGGATGCTCCCTTTATGTGTAAACACATGCTAGGACGTTAGTTTAGAAACTCAAGTTAGGAATGTTAAATTATGAAATTTAATTACATTCTTTGAAGTTCTTGATATCATGTCTAATGGACTAAAATTATGGCTTAATATATTGTAGTGAACCATTCTCAAAATCATTATCAACATCATATGCATTGAGGCCAAATCGGCAAGCATTACATGAACACGACATAAATGTTTTGTTTTGAAAAGAGAAAAACCCCATGCGAGGGAATTTTATTTAAGAAATCCGGACGTGGGTTGTGATGTGAGACAGGGAGAATGACCCTTAGAAACATTCAAACTCCAGCTATATTTGGTTGGCTCCCGGAAGTTGGTATGCTACACTCCATGCGTGGGTGGCTCATGGTCCGGTAATGAGAGAGGTGTGCACATATCACGCATAGCCTTGCGGCTTTAATCATTTCATTGTAGTCGTGGTGGCGACCCATTGCATCTCATTTCATTTTAGTCATGGATAACATATAGAATTGTTACAATGTCTTCTACGAGCCGTCGTTCTCATAAAAACGACAAAACATTTTTTTCAGGTGAGCTTGATAAAGGCAAAGGGCATATGTGACCCGACGCATAGGCATTGATACCTTTTGTCCTGTTTTGAAGACTCGTGCTTAGACATGTTTATAGATAGCTCTCTTGTAAATTTTAACCAGTTGGGGAAGTTTGTAATAGTCTAGTACTCTTAAAGAGAATGGTTGTATTATTTTTATTACAAAACTTCTAAAGCTTGGACTTCCATATTTTGTCTTTTTGGGAAGCCTTGTTGTAATTAATGGACAAGTGTTAGTCCTTACTTTCCAGACTTGTTCAACCTATCTATGTTATGTAAATTATGTTTCCGAGACCGTAGAATCTCTTTTAAAGTTTTGTGTATGTGTGTTGATTTGAATCCTTGTCGGATTCGTTTATGTTTAGTTTTGTCCTTGCCGGACTTATTGTAATTGTATGGAATCCTTGCCGGATTCATTAATGTTTGGTTTTTATCCCTACCGGACTCATTATATTTGTATGAAATCCTTGCCGGATTTGTCCATTTTTGTTTTAAAGGAAATGTTTTAAAATCTCTCTCTCTCCCAATCTCTCCCTCTCCCATTCTTCCTCTCTTCATCTCTTTCACTCCTCGTTTTAATAAATTTCGAGTAGATGAAGTTCCATTTGGTCTAGAAACGTGTTATATGTTGTTTAGGATTCGTTTAGTCTTGTACCATTGTTTAAACTTGAAAATTTGGCATAGTTAGTAATATTTCAAAATGCTGTCAAGTTGCTGTCAAAAGGAAAAAAAACTGCTACTGTTTTCTTTATTTTCTGCCCAAATGGTGCAGAATTGGACAAAATGTCATTAGACGAAAGTTGTGCAGAATTAAATTTTTCTTGGACCTACGCGGACAGAATGTGAAATTTCTAAAGATACAACCACATACAGGTGTTTTAAAATTCAGCAACTATAAAAAATGTTTGTTTTTCAAAGTTATTGTATTTTTCTTTCTCTCCTTGAAACTAGTACTTGTCCGGATAGTCTCTTAATTAAATTTTCTAGTGCTTCTATCTTTGTTGGACTCATTAGCATGTAAGTCCATTTAGGATTTATGTATTAGTGAGTCATCCTTGTGGGAATCCCCGAGGGTTTCCAAAGTCGCTTCCGCATTTCATGTAAAGATTTTAATTTTATTCTCTCTATTTCTCTATCTTTTCTCTTTCCTCGCGCTTCGACTTTCGGGGCGTGACAGATTGGTATCAGAGCTAACCGGGTTTGAATACCTAGGGGCTATGGGAGTTTAATTTGGGCTTACTTGCAAATTGTTTTTATTTACTACATGCCTGAGTTTTATTTGTACTTCCATTGTTCTCTTTAGAGATTGCATTGAGTATTGAGTGGCCTAGTGAGCATGCCAATATGTTGAATGCCTTCGGGACTATATGACTACATGTTAAATTTTCATGTTCTATGTGTTTACATTAGTTATGGTAATATAATCTTGATTCGATAAATGATTGAATTAGAGGTATAGTAGGATGTTAAAAATCTAATCCCTTGTTACCTCATAGTTGTTCTCTACCTAGCTATGCCGCCGCGCGTTAGAGGCTGTGCTAGAGGCCGACCTCCTAGCCGTGCTAGAGGTCGTGCTAGGGGCCGAGGTGGAGCCGCAAGTCGAGGAGCCCAGTCTTCCTCATCCGCTTCTGCTCCGGTTCCTACTACTGAATCTACTCCAGCTTCTGTACCTGAATCTACTCTAGGAGTTCCCGATGGAGCTCAGTTCTTTCGTGAGATGGCCGCTGCTATGAGGGATTTCACTCAAGCTGCCCAAGCAGCAAGGAATGATATACCACCACCACCGGTAGCTCCTGCCGGCGTGGCTCCTGTAGTGCCTGTTGTTCAGGGGGAACCGAGGGCACAATCGGCCATGAGAGAATTTGGTAGAAAGAATCCTCCAGTTTTCTCAGGAGAAACGGACCCTGTTCAAGCGGAGCTTTGGTTAAAAAGGATTACTCGTATCTTTGAACATCTCGGTATTGTCGAAGATAATCTCCGTATTGATGCTGCTACATTTCAATTGGCGGGTCGAGCCCAAATCTTGTGGGAACTAGTTCTTACTACGCAAACTTTGGAGGGTATGTCTTGGAACACCTTTACCCAGCTATTCCTCGATAAGTATTTTCTACCAGTTGCTCGTAATGCCAAGAGAATTGAATTCCTCAATCTTCGTCAGGGTGAGATGTCTGTTACAGATTATGAAGCTCGTTTTGGGGACTTGGCTCGTTTTGCACCCGATATCACTGCCGACGATAAAATTAAGGCTAGGACTTTTGAGAATGGACTTCGTCAGGGACTTCGTGCAAAAGTTGTTGGATTCGAATTGGACTCCTATAGTAAAGTGGTTCAGAAAGCACTTGTGTTCGAGGAGGAGTATTTGAGTTCAAAGAAAGATAAGGAATTTCGTGCTCCATCAAAGGGTAATCAGTCAGGTTCATCAAGTGGACACCAATTCAAGAAGCAGAAGAAAGAGTATGTCCCTCAACATTCTACATATTCTTCTCCGATACCTATTCAAGCTCAGCCAGTTTCTCAGCTCCCACCTAAATCTCAGTCACATCAATCTCAGTCCCGTGGTTCTCATCGTTCTGGTCGTTCCCGTGGAGGGGGTAACTTCGGTCCGAGAAATTGTTATGGTTGTGGTGATCCAAACCACATATTTAGAGAGTGTCCATTTAATCAGACAGCATCGCAGGCAGTCGTACCACCACAAGTTCGTCCACCTTTTTCGGGACCTTATCAGCAGAACTATAGGCCACCTCTTTTATCACCACCGTCAGTTCCTTCTGCTCAGAGCTTCAAGCCTAATGCTCCTAAAGGCCAGTACCATCATGTGGGACATCGTGGAGGAGGACAGCAAGCCCCAAGGCCACCTCCTACTGTGTTCAACCTTGTTGCCGCCGCACCTTCCATAGCTAACTCAGATGATTCAGTTATTCGAGGTACGTTATTAGTGTTCAGTTCTAGAGCTTTTGTGCTTATTGATATCGGCGCATCATGTTCATTTATATCTTCATCTTGTGCATCATCCTTGGATTTAGAAGTGAGCCATTTAGCTTCTACACTTTTAGTTGATACTCCCGTTGGAGGTTTAGTTCCCTTGGATCGGGTATGTCGTGGTTGTGAACTTGTTCTTGCCGACAAGAACATCATTGTTGATTTAATCGTTATAGACATGCTTAGTTTTGATGTAATTTTGGGTATGGACTGGTTAACTACCTACCGAGCTTTTATTGATTGTTTCAAGAGAAGAGTCACTTTTGTGTTACCTTCCGGGGACCTTGGTCGTTTTGAGGGTGACCGCTTAGACTTTCCGATGCGTTCACTTCACAGTTTGTGTAAGGGAAAGAATAAGAATGACTACCTTGCTAGTTTGTTTTCCGATGAAGATGAGCCAACTTTGATTGAATTTCCTCCGATTGTTAGTGAGTATGCTGATGTTTTTCCTGAGGACTTACCTGGTTTGCCACCTATCCGTGAGATTGAATTCGCGATAGATTTAGTTCCCGGTACACCACCAATTTCAATTCCACCGTATCGTATGGCACCCACTGAGTTGAAAGAATTAAAGACACAGTTAGAGGATTTACAACTCAAAGGTTTTATTCGTCCTAGTACTTCCCCTTGGGGAGCACCCGTCCTTTTTGCAAAGAAGAAAGATGGATCACTTTGATTGTGTATTGACTATCGTAAGCTAAACCACGTTTCAATAAAGAACAAATATCCGCTTCCCAGAATTGATGATCTTTTTGACCAACTCCGTGGTTCAACTTGTTTTTCTAAGATTGACTTGAGATCGGGTTATCATCAATTGCGAGTTCGCGACTGTGACATTCCTAAGACAGCTTTCCATTCACGTTATGGTCATTTTGAGTTTCTTGTTATGCCATTCGGTTTAACGAATGCACCCGCCGCTTTTATGGATTTGATGAACCGCATCTTTAGTCCATTCTTAGATAAGTTTGTGATTGTGTTTATAGATGACATATTAATCTATTCACCTTCTAGAGAAAAACATGAGGAACATCTCCGAATTGTATTAGAAGTCTTGAGAGGGCACCGTTTGTATGCAAAAAATTTTAAGTGTGAATTTTGGTTACCGGAAGTGAAGTTTCTTGGTCATGTTATTTCGGGTGATGGGGTATCCGTTGATCCTTCTAAGATTGAGGTCGTTCTAGATTGGCAGTCACCGAAGAATGTATTTGAGGTCTGTAGTTTCTTGGGACTAGCGGGTTATTACTTTCGCTTCGTTGAGAACTTCTCTCGTTTAACTATGCCTATGACTAAGCTTACAAGGAAGGGAGTGAAATTCATATGGGACGATTCTTGTGAAAATGCTTTCCAGAAATTGAAAACCCGTTTGACTTCGGTACCTATCCTTGTTATTCCCGAGCGTGGATTGAACTATACCGTTTATTGTGATGCTTCACTCGAAGGTTTGGGTTGTGTATTAATGCAAGAGGGTAAAGTTGTAGCTTATGTGACGCCCCGCAAAAATAAGCGTATTTCCATTGAAAAATTAAATAAATCACACTTGATTCTTTAAAATAAAAATACAAAATTTCTTTAAAACTCCCAGCAGGTCCATATTCTCCACGGATCTCCTATATCATCCTTAACCTTATCTCCCTTCTAGGCTTCGGTTACCGGCACTGCCTGCATCTAAAAACCATACCGGGAAGTATACAATATGACACGAATAATAAAGGCTCAAAAGGATAATGACAATCAAATACATAGAACGACATCAAATCAATTGACCAGTCTCACAACCCAACTGCTCACACTAGCCAAACGCTCATACCAATAGCATCATACCAGGTTCCTCTTGATCACATAGCAAAGAGCCACCTCACCTCACCTCACCCGTCTCCAGTACGTCGGTCCCTGAGGCCTGTTGGACTGTTGGTAGGTGCTCCTTGCTCATGACCCTTTAGTCCCATAGCACTTAGCAATAAACACATACTCATTGATTCCAAATGAAAACACAACATAACTGCAAAAAGAGTACAAGTAGAGATAACAAAGAAATACTCCGGAGAATTTAGAAAGCATATTGTACACAACCCGGTACCTATAAATGATGTTGAGCAACTCCCAAACACTTCTCTTCTTCTTCTTCTTCTTCTAACTTGAGGTGTATGTATATCTATAATTGTGTATATATATATATATAAATCTCTCTATGTGTGACTCTTTCAAGCTCTCTATGCTAGAAGTGTAGAATGTGTGTGTTTGAGAGAGTATGTGAGTGTATAAATAGCCAAGCTTCCACTTGGAGACAATGGCCTAACAATCCACTTATTAACCACTAACTTCTAATTAATTGGTAGTTTATAAGGAATATGCAAGATGATGTAAACATACACTAATGCACCTATAACTCCACTTAGAGACATTGGCCTAACAATCCACTAACTTCTAATTAATGGGTAGTTCATAAGGAATATGCAAGATGATGTAAACATACACTAATGCACCTATAACTCCACTTAGAGACATTGGCCTAACAATCCACTAACTTCTAATTAATTGGTAGTTTATAAGGAATATGCAAGATGATGTAAACATACACTAATGCACCTATAACTCCACTTAGAGACATTGGCCTAACAATCCACTAACTTCTAATTAATTGGTAGCATTCTAAAAACTGCTACTGAAATCCTCATTTTCTGCCCAAACGGTGCAGAATCTGAGAAAATTGCATTAGACGAAAAGTGTGCAGAATCGAGTTTTGCTTGAGACAACGCGGGCAGAATCTTAAATTTCCTTCGTTTTCCTAACAAAAATCTGAAAACAAAATTCTGCTACTGTTAAAATTAAAAGAGAAAATATTAGATTTAATTTTAAATATGACTCGAAAAATCTTAACTTCCAACACGAATACCAAATCATTTAATCTCACGCAACTTTTCTCAAAAAAATATATTTTTAGTTCATGACTTATAAAATTGAAAAAAATGACCAAAATACCCCTGTGACCAATTTTCGCTAAAATCGCACACAAAGTCTAAATCGTCAATTTAAACATGAAAACACGGGTTACTACAATCTACCCTCCTTAATAGAGATTTCGTCCCGAAATCTAGAGATAAAAGCATTTGGTAAATAACTTCATAAATTTCTTAAAATAATGTTTAAAACAAATATAGCATATTTTGTTTTATAAAATAACAAATTTTTTTTTTTTTTTTTTTTTTTCAAACTTCTCTGACTCCTCCCAGGCGATGTAGACTATCTAACCTTGACTTAGTCCTACATTTCCGGCTGGGGACAGGCTCTGATACCATTTGTGACGCCCCGCAAAAATAAGCGTATTTCCATTGAAAAATTAAATAAATCACACTTGATTCTTTAAAATAAAAATACAAAATTTCTTTAAAACTCCCAGCAGGTCCATATTCTCCACGGATCTCCTATATCATCCTTAACCTTATCTCCCTTCTAGGCTTCGGTTACCGGCACTGCCTGCATCTAAAAACCATACCGGGAAGTATACAATATGACACGAATAATAAAGGCTCAAAAGGATAATGACAATCAAATACATAGAACGACATCAAATCAATTGACCAGTCTCACAACCCAACTGCTCACACTAGCCAAACGCTCATACCAATAGCATCATACCAGGTTCCTCTTGATCACATAGCAAAGAGCCACCTCACCTCACCTCACCCGTCTCCAGTACGTCGGTCCCTGAGGCCTGTTGGACTGTTGGTAGGTGCTCCTTGCTCATGACCCTTTAGTCCCATAGCACTTAGCAATAAACACATACTCATTGATTCCAAATGAAAACACAACATAACTGCAAAAAGAGTACAAGTAGAGATAACAAAGAAATACTCCGGAGAATTTAGAAAGCATATTGTACACAACCCGGTACCTATAAATGATGTTGAGCAACTCCCAAACACTTCTCTTCTTCTTCTTCTTCTTCTAACTTGAGGTGTATGTATATCTATAATTGTGTATATATATATATATAAATCTCTCTATGTGTGACTCTTTCAAGCTCTCTATGCTAGAAGTGTAGAATGTGTGTGTTTGAGAGAGTATGTGAGTGTATAAATAGCCAAGCTTCCACTTGGAGACAATGGCCTAACAATCCACTTATTAACCACTAACTTCTAATTAATTGGTAGTTTATAAGGAATATGCAAGATGATGTAAACATACACTAATGCACCTATAACTCCACTTAGAGACATTGGCCTAACAATCCACTAACTTCTAATTAATGGGTAGTTCATAAGGAATATGCAAGATGATGTAAACATAC
This sequence comes from Hydrangea macrophylla, assembly GCA_033977485.1. Taxonomy (NCBI): domain Eukaryota; kingdom Viridiplantae; phylum Streptophyta; class Magnoliopsida; order Cornales; family Hydrangeaceae; genus Hydrangea; species Hydrangea macrophylla. Next base: position 76,134,188 of record CM066999.1, on the reverse strand, counting down.
ACTAATGCACCTATAACTCCACTTAGAGACATTGGCCTAACAATCCACTAACTTCTAATTAATTGGTAGTTTATAAGGAATATGCAAGATGATGTAAACATACACTAATGCACCTATAACTCCACTTAGAGACATTGGCCTAACAATCCACTAACTTCTAATTAATTGGTAGCATTCTAAAAACTGCTACTGAAATCCTCATTTTCTGCCCAAACGGTGCAGAATCTGAGAAAATTGCATTAGACGAAAAGTGTGCAGAATCGAGTTTTGCTTGAGACAACGCGGGCAGAATCTTAAATTTCCTTCGTTTTCCTAACAAAAATCTGAAAACAAAATTCTGCTACTGTTAAAATTAAAAGAGAAAATATTAGATTTAATTTTAAATATGACTCGAAAAATCTTAACTTCCAACACGAATACCAAATCATTTAATCTCACGCAACTTTTCTCAAAAAAATATATTTTTAGTTCATGACTTATAAAATTGAAAAAAATGACCAAAATACCCCTGTGACCAATTTTCGCTAAAATCGCACACAAAGTCTAAATCGTCAATTTAAACATGAAAACACGGGTTACTACAGCTTATGGTTCGAGACAGTTAAAACCTCACGAGAAAAATTACCCTACTCACGACTTAGAACTTGCCGCCGTTGTGTTTGCTTTAAAAAGTTGGAGACACTACTTGTATGGTGAAAAATTTGAGGTATTTTCCGATCACAAAAGCCTTAAATACATTTTTACTCAACGAGACCTTAACTTGAGACAACGCCGTTGGATGGAGTATTTAGGAGATTATGACTTTGACTTGCAATACCATCCGGGTAAGGCTAATGTCGTGGCCGATGCCCTTAGTCGTAAACCCCGTGGCACCTTAGCCTATTTACCTATCCAAGAGTGGAGGATGTTTGAACACCTCGATGACTTTGAGATTTATTGCGCAGAAAATCCCGACCGAGCTACTTTGTTTACTTTGACCGTTCAACCGTCATTTTTGAATCAAATTTTGGAGTTACAGAAATCCGATGATGAGACTATGTCCTTAAAGTCCCGTATGCTTAATGGAGATTTGGAGAAGGGTTGGACTTTCGATGATAATAGAGGTTTGAGGTTTCGAAACCGAGTCTTTGTTCCCGTAGCTTGTCGAGAGGATGTTTTGAAAGAGTTTCATCATTCCCGTTTCGCCGTTCATCCGGGGGTACGAAAATGTACCATGATTTACGTCGTCAGTATTGGTGGAAAGGCTTGAAAAGAGCAGTTGTCGAGTTCGTCGCAAGTTGTCCAGTTTGTCAACAAGTAAAGGACGAGCATCAAAGACCCGCAGGTTTGTTACAACCTCTCCCTATTCCCGAGTGGAAGTGGGAGCATATCACTATGGACTTTGTTACGGCCCTTCCTAGGACCTTGCGTAAGCATAATGCTATTTGGGTCATTGTGGACCGTTTGACTAAATCGGCACATTTCTTACCAATTAAGGTAACCGACACCGCAGACACTCTTAGTATGATCTACATCCGAGAGATTGTGAGACTTCATGGTATCCCAGTTTCGATTGTATCAGATCGTGATTCGAAATTTGTATCTCACTTTTGGCAGAGTTTGCAGAAAGCTTTGGGTACTCAACTTCTTCTTAGCACAGCGTTCCATCCTCAGACAGATGGGCAGTCCGAGCGTACTATTCAAATCTTAGAGGACATGTTGAGAGCCAGTATTATGGAACTTGGTGGTAATTGGGAAGAACATTTACCATTGGCCGAGTTTGCGTACAATAACAGTTATCAAGCTAGTATTCAGATGGCACCATTTGAGGCGTTGTATGGCCGCCCGTGTCGATCTCCTTTATGTTGGGGCGAGGTAGGTGAGACTATTCTTCATGGACCCGATATGGTTAGAGAGACGTCAGAAAAGATTAAAGTGATTCGTGAAAAATTGATTTCAGCTCAGAGTCGTCAGAAATCTTATGCCGACCGTCACCGCCGACCTTTGGAATTTGAGGTTGGTAATCACGTGTTTCTAAAGGTTTCGCCGCGTCGTGGATTACAACGTTTGGGACAAAGCGGGAAATTAGCACCGCGGTTTGTGGGACCGTTTGAGATTCTTGAAAGGATTGGTGAAGTCGCGTATCGCTTAGCTCATCCGCCTCAACTCTCAAGTGTTCACAATGTATTTCATGTTTCAATGCTTCGTAGGTGTAACTCCGATCCACTCCGTCAGCATTACCCCGATCCATCGCATATCATAGATTAGACTGAGTTGCCCCTTGGAGAAGATGCGTCGTATGAAGAGCAACCCATCCGTATAATTGAGAAGAAAGACCGTGTGTTACGAGGAAGGGTTATCCCGTTGGTAAGAATTCAGTGGAATCATCATGGTATTTCCGAATCGACTTGGGAGGACGAGGATGAAGCTAGGAAGAGTTACCCTCACCTTTTCCCCGAGTAGAGTAAGTCTTTTTCATTTGTTAATATTAGTTAGTCAAGGTTGAGCGAGTCGTTGCTCCCTTTTTCGCTTATTTGCTCCGAATTCCGGGACGGAATTCTTTTAAGGGGGGTAGATTGTCATAATTCAAAATTTTAATTAAGGGTAAAATTGCAATTAAATGATTAAGTGTGAGCCTGTTAATTATTTTGGAGCAGTATTTGAATTTATATGAACTTGTGTCACTATATTTAATTATTTATTCATTTATTTATTTTCTTTTCTTAATTGGTATTATTTTATTTTATCACAATATTTTTTTTTTTATCTTAGGGTTAAAGTGGGTACATGTTTTAAATTGGGGTGTAGAAGTGGACCACACACACACACATGCATTACACTTATACACATTAAATGCAAGACACAAACAAAACAAATGGAGGCCCCCCCCCCCCCCCCCCCCCCCCCTATATTGGCCGGCCAAACCATCTCTCCCTCATTCAAGTTCATTTTTTTTTTCTTTTCTTCCTTTCTCTCTCCTCTTCTTCTTCTTCATCTATATCAATATGGGTATACACAAACCCTCTTCCTTCAAGCTTCAAATAGGCCATTAAGAAGTCATTTTTATAAGTTTTTCCATTTCACAAAACCTTCTTAGAATTTCAAGAGCTTTCTAGTGATACCCACGAAATTCATTTTGGTGACCTCTACCTTAGTTTTCCCAAATCACATAGAGCTTTCAAATCTTCCATATTCAACCATGGAGTTCCCTTGAAGAATTACTACATGCAGTGAGTCCTTGGGCTTCCTAGGACCTCTCTTTCCATATTCTTGAAGCCATTTGGGGTCCTTTGCTTCTTTCTCAAATTTTTGGGCATTTCCATTTATTTTGGAAAATCTCCACTAAGGTAGCTATACATTGTTTCAATTTCATATGTTGTACTTGTCTAAATTGATTTGAGTTTATTTATATGTATTAATAGAGGACTTAGACACATGCATTAGGATTTTTCCCCTAAGTTGTAATGTTGGAATTATTACATTATAATGTGATTTATATGCTTTAGTTGTGATTTTGGGGTGCTAAACATAATTAGAGGAATGTTAGAATAGTAATTTGGACACATGCACTAGATTTTCCCAAAGTTGTAATGTTGGAATTATTATGCCTAAAATGTGAATTATATGTTTTAGTGGTGATTTTGTGGTGCTAAATGTAATTAGAGGAATGTTAGGATAATAAATTGGACCCATGTATTAGTTCTTTCCCAAAATTGTAAATTTAGAAACATATGCCAAATTGTAAATTACATGTATGGATTTTACCAAACTTGATTATGTGGTGCTAGATATGCTTAGGATACTCCCTTTATCTGTAAACACATGCTAGGACGTTAGTTTAGAAACTCAAGTTAGGAATGTTAAATTTTGAAATTTAATTACATTCTTTGAAGTTCTTGATATCATGTCTAATGGACTAAAATTATGGCTTAATATATTGTAGTGAACCATTCTCAAAATCATTATCAACATCATATGCATTGAGGCCAAATCGGCAAGCATTACATGAACACGACATAAATGTTTTGTTTTGAAAAGAGAAAAACCCCATGCGAGGGAATTTTATTTAAGAAATCCGGACGTGGGTTGTGATGTGAGACAGGGAGAATGACCCTTAGAAACATTCAAACTCCAGCTATATTTGGTTGGCTCCCGGAAGTTGGTATGCTACACTCCATGCGTGGGTGGCTCATGGTCCGGTAATGAGAGAGGTGTGCACATATCACGCATAGCCTTGCGGCTTTAATCATTTCATTGTAGTCGTGGTGGCGACCCATTGCATCTCATTTCATTTTAGTCATGGATAACATATAGAATTGTTACAATGTCTTCTACGAGCCGTCGTTCTCATAAAAACGACAAAACATTTTTTTCAGGTGAGCTTGATAAAGGCAAAGGGCATATGTGACCCGACGCATAGGCATTGATACCTTTTGTCCTGTTTTGAAGACTCGTGCTTAGACATGTTTATAGATAGCTCTCTTGTAAATTTTAACCAGTTGGGGAAGTTTGTAATAGTCTAGTACTCTTAAAGAGAATGGTTGTATTATTTTTATTACAAAACTTCTAAAGCTTGGACTTCCATATTTTGTCTTTTTGGGAAGCCTTGTTGTAATTAATGGACAAGTGTTAGTCCTTACTTTCCAGACTTGTTCAACCTATCTATGTTATGTAAATTATGTTTCCGAGACCGTAGAATCTCTTTTAAAGTTTTGTGTATGTGTGTTGATTTGAATCCTTGTCGGATTCGTTTATGTTTAGTTTTGTCCTTGCCGGACTTATTGTAATTGTATGGAATCCTTGCCGGATTCATTAATGTTTGGTTTTTATCCCTACCGGACTCATTATATTTGTATGAAATCCTTGCCGGATTTGTCCATTTTTGTTTTAAAGGAAATGTTTTAAAATCTCTCTCTCCCCCAATCTCTCCCTCTCCCATTCTTCCTTCCTTCATCTCTTTCACTCCTCGTTTTAATAAATTTCGAGTAGATGAAGTTCCATTTGGTCTAGAAACGTGTTATATGTTGTTTAGGATTCGTTTAGTCTTGTACCATTGTTTAAACTTGAAAATTTTGCATAGTTAGTAATGTTTCAAAATGCTGTCAAGTTGCTGTCAAAAGGAAAAAAAACTGCTACTGTTTTCTTTATTTTCTGCCCAAATGGTGCAGAATTGGACAAAATGTCATTAGACAAAAGTTGTGCAGAATTAAATTTTACTTGGACCTACGTGGACAGAATGTGAAATTTCTAAAGATACAACCACATACAGGTGTTTTAAAATTCAGCAACTATAAAAAATGTTTGTTTTTCAAAGTTATTGTATTTTTCTTTCTCTCCTTGAAACTAGTACTTGTCCGGATAGTCTCTTAATTAAATTTTCTAGTGTTTCTATCTTTGTTGGACTCATTAGCATATAAGTCCATTTAGGATTTATGTATTAGTGAGTCATCCTTGTGGGAATCCCCGTGGGTTTCCAAAGTCGCTTCCGCATTTCATGTAAAGATTTTAATTTTATTCTCTCTATTTCTCTATCTTTTCTCTTTCCTCGCGCTTCGACTTTCGGGGCGTGACAGAAACAAAAAAAAAAAACAAAACAAATAGAGGCAGAGATAAACCTGAAAAATCAAGTGTGCAAGGTAAGTGGTTGTGGTGAGAAAAGAGAGAGGGTGGGAAATAAATAAGAAACTTAAGAGAGAGAGAGAGAGAGAAGAGGGGATGAGAGATAGGGAAGATTTATACAATGTATATATATATTTTGCATGTATAAAACTATAAAATTTTGATCTAGTATCCCATAATATATATATATATATATATAAACCTTATATATAGGATATATGTATATAAATAATACACCCAAAAAGTCGCTCTACCATCTTTGGTCAACCTCCATCTGAGCCAGGACATGCACAACTGTCTTAATGGGCCTCTGTCCTAAGCAGCCTAGGACATCCAAGACTTCACAGCTTGACCGCTCGGGGCCCCCAACAGAGAAAGGCCCCGACCTACAGGTCGAGAGGCGTTGTCTAGTCATAATACAGCTTGGCTCATTCAGAGGTGTGTCTCGAGCTCCTCGGACTCTAGCAGCTTCCTAAACCAGTTAGGAAACCTCCCCGATTCACATCAACGGTTTCTTAATCAGATTAGAAAACTTTTCGAATATGCAGTAATCATCACAGGTTGTCAATAGTTACCTAAGTGAACTAAAATACCTTGTAAGGGAGGACTCTTTCTTCTATAAAAGGGTCCTCCCATCCCCCTTTAGGGGGATTCGGGTTCAATCCAACCTAGTGCATTATATTATCAAGCCTCTCCCTAGAAACCCTAAGACCATTCCTACTTAGCGGACCCTTGGTAGTTTTAGTCACCATTGTTGGATCACCATGGTCCCTACGGCAGTTTCTTATTCTTAGTGGAGTGCTCAGACACATACGTGGACGTAGGTTCCTTCATTAATAAGGCCAAACCAAATACAAACTCTAGGTTCCTTCATTAATAAGGCCAAACCAAATACAAACTCTCTCTCTCTCTCTCTCTCTCTCTCCATTCAAGCTTATCAAATATATCGAGTCCAACTTACCCTAGAAGTTGCATCATCGATTTGGCACTGTCTATGGGAATTGAAATATTTATTTGAAAACAAATCTCTTAACTGACTTATCAGGGCGTTCCAACAGCCCCAGCACCAGCTGTGACAGTTCTAACTCCAAATCAGATCATAGCGGCCCTTGCACAACTCCTTGAGAGCCAACTTCAGACCCAACATCAAATCGATACCCTGCTCGCTCGACAGAACAATGTCCAGCCGGCTAATAATCCTCTCGGAAACATTAGCGGTCGACGACGTACCCGAGGCCATCTTATCATCCCCATAGAGGATTCCCGAGACATAATCAACAATAGACGTGCTACTCGAGAAGAGCGGCTCGAACGCTCAACTCGGGAATCATTCTAAGATTCCCCGGACGGGAGCTGTGGCAATCTTAGGCACCAGATTAACCATAGTCGTAGCCGAGCTCTCTCCCAGAGAACAGCTGATAGGGGATGAATAGTTCTCGATCACTAAGCCTAACTCACCTTTATTAGTCTCAAGATTCAAAATTTGAAAGGTATTATGCTTGTTTTTATTTTATTTCAGGTTAGTCAAGCACATCATCAATATGGATGCAGAATAAATTTTTCTACCTCAAATACAAGTTTGAAACCATGCTTATTAAGTAGGCTTTCAGAAACTAATTTTTTTCTCACTTCAGAGATATAATAGACATTGGTGAGGCTAAGGACTTTTCCAAAAGTGAATTCTAGATCCACTATCCTTTTGCCTTTGACCACTGCAGTAGAAGAGTTTCCCATGTAGAGAACGGTTTCATCTTCGAAAGGTTCATAGGAAAAAAACATAGCTTTGTCCTTGCACACATGCGTTGTCGCACCTGAGTCTAGCACCATTGTCTTTGAGGAGATTAACCTCAGATACTACCGCTATGAATTTTTCTTTCGAACTCGGTGCTCCTTGTTGCTTCTTTTTGAATAAGCGACAGTTCTTGAAATGGCTAGGCTTGTTGCAATAGTAACAAATACCCTTTTTTTTCTTGTTTTGAGAGTCATTAAAATTATTTTTTTCTCTTATTGTTATTTGGGTAAATTTCAGAAACACCCCCTGTACTATGACCCATTTGTACTAATACCCCCTGCACTATTAAACTGAACATAGTGACCCCCTGAGATATATGTTCTTGACCAAGCTAACCCTTCAGTTAGTGTTTCATCCCAAAGTTAACGGAAGTTTAACATGTGCCAAGCACATGACAGAAAATCTTGAAACTATAGACCATTTTCCCCTTATAGACTCTTCAAAAACTTAAGATATAAATAGATTCTCTTATCTCTACTCTCAATGAAGACCCATTTGGCTCTCTCTCTCTCTCTCTAGAATGCCCTAACCGAGACCCATTTGGCTATCTACTGCTTCTCTCTTTCAAAACCTGCAATCCCTCTATCTCTATTGCACTGTGTACATAAATATGTAAGGAAGAAAGGTATTCACTCTCACTCGGCTTTCTCTTGATCTATGTATGCGTATGTAAATACATATATATATTTGTTGGTATGAAAGAAATTTTGTATTGAGTTTTTGATTTGTTTGAAAATGGGTATTAACTCTCTCTCCTCTCTCTCTCTCTCTCTCTCTCTCTCTCTCTCTCTCTCACTTTCAGGATCTGTGTATGCGTGTTTATATATGCGGGTTTCATATGTGTGTTATATATGCGGGTTTCAAATGTGTGCTTATACATACTTGTTGATTCGAAATTGGGTAAAGACATAATATTGCTGTTGATTCAAAATTAGGTAAAGACATAAATTGGGAAAATTGATTCTCTCTCTCTCTCTCTCTCTCTCTGATATCCTGATTTGTTTAAAATTGTTAAATTGATACATACAACTAAAGACATAATATTGATGACCAACCTAAAAAACAGAATTGAATTTTGAAGTCATGTACATAATTTTAGTTTGTTGGAAAATTGAATATTGACCATATCCAATTTAGTTTGTGTATATGTACATATTGCTGCATGTATATGTATAGATTGTTGCTTATGAATTTTTATTTGTTCTTTATTTTTCAAAAACAAATGGAGAGTACCGGGTCAAGTTACTTCTCAACCGATTCGAATCAATAAGTAGTGTGCTTCTACGGCTCAAAAGCTCCACTAAGGACTGCATACACAGAAAATAATCACGGTCGACGTTTTTATGGGTGTCGAAATTATAGGTTGAACATGCAATGTGACTTCTTCCATTGGTTTGATCCACCTATACATCCAAGGGGAAACCAAGTTGGCACTATTATGCTAAAGAGTTTGATGGAAATGCAATCAAAGAAAGATGAGCTTGAAAGAATTACACAGGAGCTATGGGAAAAAAATGAAGAGCTAAAGAGTCAAAATTCAGAGTTAAAGAATCTAAATTCTTACTACATAGCAAGGGAGAAGAAATAGAGATTGGTGCTTGTTTTTCTTGTTCTCTGTGTTGCTGTTTGGGTGAATAGGCATGTAGTTGGGCGTAATTTCATAAACTTGTATTTGCCTTGAATATCTATCAATGTAATGAAATTACACTTTTTGCAATGTATATTTCACTTTGATAAGACCAAAATCAGCACTTATCCATGCCCACAATAAACAAAGCAAAATTCAATACAACATTTTCATTAAACAGCCAAAAAGGGTGTCCACCACCAGTTTTTCCATTCGCAGGAACACAAAATAGGTCCACTATGACCTACATTTACATTAAACAAACCAAAAAGGGTGTCCACCACTTGTTTTTCCATTCGCAGGAACACAAAATAGGTCCCACTATGGCCTATATTTACATTAAACAAACCAAAAAATTTTCCCACTACTAGTTAAACAAACAAAAGGCCTTCCACAAACCAAAAAAGGTGTCCAACATCACCAACTATACACATCCTTACATATTTATCAAACAAAAAAGTTCATGCACTATCCTTCTAATTTTTTCCATCATAGAATAGCCCATTCAGAAGGTGCAGCCGAAGCAGCTGACCCCTGTGTACTTGGTGCAGCCGGAGCAGTTGACCAGATGAGTTGATCACTGAGAAAGTGGCATCACCAAACATTGTTGCCTTCCTATGCATCTGAAATCAATTAGACTACAATTGTTAGTCAATAATTCCTTCTAGTTGCGGAAACAAAAAATTATGAACACATATACCTGCTTTGGCATTGGGGGAATTAAAAGAGGAATTTTTGATCTGCCATGAATACTTTTCTGTTGTACCTACATATTACCAATAATGTTCAACTTCAATTTTTTTAAGTTAATGATTTTCCAAAAGAACAACAATTATTACTAACTTACCACTCTTTCTGAACTCCCAACACCATCATTGTGTGCACCAAGAGGTGTTCCTCTCCCATATCCAACACCTTGTGTTCTTTTTGTTCCTCTACCAGTATCATTCCTAGCCCTACCAGTCACCTGTGTACTCAGTGCACCTTGTGTTCCTCTTGACATTCTCTTAGATTGTACCACCTGAGAATATTATGGCCAACAATTAAGTTATTGATTTTCAATAATGTAAAACATAAAAAAAGTGAAGTAATCACATGTACATTATCAGTTGCCGGCCTTTTCCTTGCACTTTTATCTCTAACTGGACCTTTACATGTTCGAGAATTGTGACCATGAATGCCACATTTGGTACATCTAAGGGTCTTTTGATGCTTCCTCACTTGATATGGATTTTGTGCCTCATCCTGACCTTTTCTCCTTGCCTTTTTGGGTCTACCAGGAGGTCTACGCAAATTAGGGAGCATGATAGGATCAAAATCAGTATGAACCCACATACTCATGTCAGGGATGGGTATGATTATAGGCTTATAGGACTTCATGTACGTATCTACACTATAAAAGGAATCTACAAATTCTTTAGGTTGTCTTTTGTCAGTTATAATTGAAGCAATTGCATGTGTGAATGGAATACCTGTTAAATCCCATTTCCTACAAGTGCACATATGACTACCAATGTCCACAAGGTTAGTCTTGTTCATATTACACACCTCAAATAGAGTCCCCCCCAGCATAAGTAACCTTACAATGTCTAGCATCCTCTTTTGCCACTTTCCAATTTCTTTTGAATTCTTGGACACAATGGGCCAACACATTTAGAAATCCATTTCCTTTTCTCCTCGTACCTACTCATTAATTGCCTTCTAATCATTTCCATCATCGTGACTATGGGCTTATCTCTTGCATCTTTTATCCACTGGTTGAATGACTCAGAAATGTTGTTGCTCAACATGTCACACTTGCTCCTACTATTGAACATACACCTAGCCCAAACTTGAGGAGGTTCCTTCATTAGCTAGGCATGTGCCTCATGCTTGATTGCTTTTATGGCAGTCATATTTTCATCGAACTCTTGGACAGTATATGAACTAGCAGCTGCCCACATTAGATCTTTAAGTTCCTTACCTTTAAAACTCTCTCTAAAATTGGCATACATATGCCTAATATAGAACCTGTGCTCAGTACCAATCATCAAATCTGTAAAACTCTCCACCAATCCCTACATGTAAAAGATGTAGTAGTTTAACAAGCAATTTTAAATATAAAGAATAAAATAAAAAATGCTATCAACCAACAATTATTATTACCTTTTGTCTGTCAGAAATGAATGTCCAAGGCATCTGTTCAGGTCTTCCAATAACATCTAGCAAATAATCTAAGAACCAAGTCCAACTACTATTGCATTCTGCCTCCACAACAGCAATAGCCAAAGGGTACATTTGATTGTTTATCTCTCCCAACTGCATGCATCAATTGTCCTCCATACGGGCCCTTAAGGTGACATGCATCAAGTCCTATAACTGGCCTACAACCCTCTACAAAACCCTTTCTCTGTGCTTCAAACACAACAAATAGCATTTGAAATAATGGAGCTGAATTGAGAGCGGTTCTTTCCACCTTAAGCGTCGCGGTACTACCCACATTTTGCCTTCGAATCATCTCACAATAATCCCACAACCTTAAGTATTACTCTCTATGGTTGCCCTCAACAACTTCCAAAGCCATTATCTTGGCCCTATAAACCTGGGTGTCAGAAACATTCACCATCCAGTCTCTCCTCATTGCCTTCCTTATTGCACTTACTTTCCAAGTTGGGTCATCTTGCAACTTCTCCAAATACTTTTTGGAAATCCATCCTGATGTAACTTGTTTATTATAGTAATTTCTAGGACATGTATGAGTAGGATTCAATGTCTTGATTTGGATGGTACTTGTGCCTTGGAATGGAGAAGCATGTATTTTCCAACCACACTCTTTTTTGCAAACGACAGTCACTCTTGTCCCCTCATTCTTTAGATATTTAAAGTCATATCCATTTCGAATTGCATGCTCGCTCCCTAAGTGCAGCTCTAAAGACCTTAACACAAGAGAACAACATGTCCACCTCCAACTCAGGATTAGCCATATCCCTGTCCTCAAAAAATTCTGGGTATTCAACACCTTTCTCTTCATCTTCAGAAGCATATGGACTCTTTAAAAACTCACTTCCACTATCACTATCCAGTCCAACACTCTCAGAAGCAACAGCTTTGTCCTTATCCTTAGCTTTTGAAGAACCTTGCTCATTCACATTTTCTCCTACCACTTCTTTTTCCTTAAAACCTAAACTTCGAAACGATTCATTGTCACAGTCACTACAGTGATCAAATAGCCTATCCCCTTCAGTAAAATATGCAAAATCAGCTTCCTCATTGCCATCATCACTATATGATGACACTTTCCACTCAGGTTGTCACGCCCCGGCGTAGCGAAGTTCGGGAAAAATTAGATTTCCAACTTTGGACCCTTAGGTACACGACTAGTTGAAGGATCATCTGATTGTCCATAAAACATTCTAATAGAAATATATGCTTAATAAAGGTTCATGCAATGGCTAAAAGTAACAGCGGAAGTAGAAGTCTTACATAAATTTTAAACGACATAAAATCCATCCAAATTTAAACAAATATAAACAGAGGTCTAGGCAACGTCTGCCCAAAATATAATACATAGTAGTATCTCGAACAACATAAACATAACAACAGAATTATAAAAGAGTCGCAACAACATTGTCTCCCAATGCTAACTAGCAAAGCCAAAGTCTTCCTCATCGTAGGCATCATCATAATCATGGTAGTCTCCATCTACCTGTCCATCACCTGCATCACCATACTGATAATCTGGACATCGGATGTCCAGGGTATAAACACAGTCAGCTTGCGAAAGCTGAGCAAGTACAACACTCACAAAGAAACAATAAAGAATTAATAATAATACTCGCAACTATTGTCGTGTAGTTTAAACGTTAACCCAACCAACCATTCACTAAATCGAGAATCCTAAACTCGAAACCACGGATACAAGACCATGACAAGAAGGATAGAACAACTCAACAAAACTGAACAAGAATCAATTTCAAGAACAGACATAATCCACTGAACACAAACCCATGAATCACCTACTCTCCCCAAATATATCATCCCCTATTTTCACAAATTACCGGTGTAAGCCGTTGGTTAAAGGATATACGTGCTCTAAAGCCGCTTGAATGGCATACCCTCATCGGGCATACGTGCTCTAAAGCCGACCATATCAAGATATCCAATGAGTATACGTGCTCTAAAGCCGCTTGAATGGCATACCCACATTGGGCATACGTGCTCTAAAGCCGACCATATCAAGATACTCAGTAACCATTCATAATACCCTCATCACATCATTTCCACCAACTATGCTGAACTCAACCATGCGACTGAAAGAACGCTACCAAGTAAAGTTGGGTCTGGGCCCGAAATCTCAACAACAACGGAACAACAAAACAATAGCAACCAGAACTGAACTAAGACTGACCATGATATGACAAGAAACAAAAACACACCCTCAAGCATTATTCATCGGACGTTAGCGTCAATTATACATTCCCGCACAATTTTATAATCTGCCTTTAGGTTATCTACCCAACAGTCGTCGTCGCAATCCTAGCATCGCACTTGCTCATAAAAAAAATCATAATATCATCTAAAACGATTATAACATAATTATAAGTCCATATTCCACTTAGATGTGCATATTTCAATTTCCCAAAATTACTAGGCATACAATTCACCATAGAAACCCAAGTTTTATTACCAATTCTCATAAAACATAAGTCTTGTTAAAATTATAAATTGAGTGTTTCCAAGTGAGTTAGAGTACTCACCAGAGCGTCTTAGCAATAAACAGAAATTCCTGGTAGAGACAAGAATATCCCTACAGCGAATAATCACAATAATGCTTAAGAAATGAACACTAAAAATAAGAAATAATCAAAAATGTCAAACGTGTGCCTAACCCTCAAGATGATGATCCACACATCATTATGAGTCCAACGCCATTGACTAGACTCAAATTGGAGTCCGTCACTAAAAAGGCTGGGTTCTTATGCATGTGTGGGTCCTAACCGTACGCTGTATTTTTACTGATTCGAAACGTCACCAAACTTAGTGGAACTTCTTTAAATATTATTCTAAGATTTTAGAAACAAACGGCGTAATTTTCGGATCAACGGTCGAATTACTACGGATTTTCGACAAGAAAAACATAGTAAATAATTAACCGAAAATGATTTAGTTCCAAAATCTTTTATAAAAATATTTATGTCCAAAGATCTTGTTAAGTATTTATTTATATAAAACCCTCACATTACCACATAATACACTAAAATATTTCAACAATATGTAATTATTAAGAAATGATTTAAAACATTAGAAACCCTTTTTTTTTTTTTATCGAGCGTAGCGAAAATTGGCAAACGATTACATGCAATTCAAGCCGAGAGTTATTCAATTAGTCGACGTAACTATGAAATCAATATAAACATAGAATTATAATCGTTATACAAGTAGTTGCATTGCAAAGAAATGGCGAAACAACACACAAAAACTTTATTTATTTAAGGACAGATTTTGCCCAAGTTCGTCGACCGATCTTGCGGAAATTCTAATTAAATCTAGGAAAATCGTATGACTGCCTATCTTATGTCAAAAGAAAGCTAATTCAATGAAGTTTCATCTAAAAATAATTTCACAAACTCAGAATGAATTTACATTGGCCGAATTTAGTCTCTGTCCGGGACAAAAACTGCCTCTGTCCAGTTTCGTCGACCGTTCTTGTAACATTCACAACTAAATCTTACGAGATCGTATGGACGTCTATCTTATGTCAAAAGAAAGCTATTTCAATGAAGTTTATTCTAAAAATAATTCCACAAACTCAAACATAATGTAACATGTCCGAAAATCTGCTGAAACAGAATCCCCTGGGCAAAACAAAATCTGAACATTGTGATTTCTTGATTTCTAATCATTTTCAAGCACATGCAATGCATTTAATTGATTTATGATGACATGCAAGGTGATTTAAAGCTATAATAAGTAGTAAGGAATGCTCACCAAGCAAAGGATGATGTTAGATCATCCAAAAAGAGCACATGCAAGCAAGTATTTGCAAGTTATGAAGATGATCCAAGCTTGAAGGCTTGAGTTCTTGGGTTTGATTTTTGGGTATAGAAGTGTTTGAAGGTGGAAGAAATGATCTAAACACACATGCAAGAAGAAAGAATGCAAGCTCTCATTTTTTTTTTATAATTCTCGGCACTCTCTCTTTCTAACCAAAATGGAGACCCCCAATGGGGATGCTCCATCTATATAGATATATATAAATGTAAGACATTAAATGGGCTAATGGGCTTGGGTTAAATTCAAATGGGCTTGGGTTAAATAAATGGGTTTGGGTTTTATATAGGCTTTGGGTTATGCATGTTGATCGGCGACGAATAGTTGCCGTTTATAGTCCTAAAAATACGCTTTGTTAGCCCATTTCATGTAGTTATTAAGTGATTTGTAATAAGTATTCTATATTTTGTAGGTTTTGGAGCTTTAATATGAAAATGCACAAAAATCCAACGATTAGTGGCTTTGGAAGTCATTCTGGGCTCAAACGGTGGTTCCTGTGAAAGCTGAATGCAGTAGCAGTCTCGGAAAATTGCATTTTTGATAAATAATACTTTGGATTTGAGAAATTTCTCCAGAGATATAAAATGTAGATCTTCGAGTTACGGACGCGTGGCTTCAAACGGCGAGTCAATCCGAGTTCCGAGCAAAACGTTATCGCAATTCTACGAAAGTCGCGCAGTGCAGCGAAAAGGACCTCGCGCGAGCGACCTTTGAAAAAACCAAAAACACGTATTTTGTTAAATTAAAGTGCCCAGCGAAGGTGGTTTGTGCATACGACGTCCAGATTACAAAATATAGTTGTTTTAGTGCGATTTGGCTTAGGAAAACTTCCTAAATCACTCCAAACTCTATATAAATCCTATTCTAAATCAAATTGAGTGTTACACATCATTACACAACATTAGATACATCAATATACAACTAAAATTTCAGCCATTGAAGAGAGAAAAGCAAGGAGAAGAAGAAGAAGACCAAGGATTCCCATGGCCTCCTCCATCAACCTCTTGCTGTTCATCAATTCTATGGCCAACTAAACCTAGATCTAGGGTTTCAATGAAACCCTAGCCAAGTAATAGGGTTTTATTTATGTTTTTATTTTAAGTTTTATTATGTATGGATGACAGTCACATGTTCCGAGGATTTTTATAAATAAATCGTGCTTTTAATTGATTAAATCATTACTTTCAAAGTTTATTCTTGTCTTAGATCTATTTTGACTGTGATGTGCTCAATGATCTATTCTCGCTGTGCTTGTTTAGATTATTTACATGTGATGGTGCTTTATTGATTTGTGCTATCAAGTATCTGAATAGTCCATGCCTAGGATAGACGGATTAGATCACAACCCTAGTTTAGTGTGGGATAATTCGTGCTAACCGAAGATGGATTATGTTGGTGCTTGAACCATGAATATCTTCTTGTCGGAGGAATTGGGCTTGTAGCTACAATTCCCCATAATCATCCAACTTAGTAAGCTAAAGTAATTCATAAATATTCCTATTATGAAGCTAGTGGTGGATTTGCAATCCTAGGTTCCCTTTAAATATTTTTTAAACAACTTTTAATTGCTTTCATAGTTTAGATATATTTTTATTGTTATTAGTTTAATTAAAATCAAATCAAAATCCGTTTTCATAATTAACTAAAGTTAGGTTTTAAAATTAAGTCGCTGTAGTTAACCAATCCCTGTGGGTTCGACCTTTGCTTTCACACTACAAATCTTTTGAAAAGTAAAGAACACTTTTTATATCTTGATATTGACAACATCAATTTTTGGCGCCGTTGCCGGGGATTGCAAATTACTACCTTTAGTTTTAGAATCTTAGTTTAGTTAATTCGTAAATATTAGATTAGGTTTTCTTTTCTTATTTTTTTTTTTATTTTTTTTATTTTTTTTGTTTAATTTTGAGTACTAACTTTTCTTTTTATTTTGTAGTTTCTCGAGTCGTCAAAATTCTAACGTTTTCGGGAGGAATAGCTTAGCGCATCAAAGGAGCTTACGCAAATAAATAAATAAAAATTAAATAAATTATTTCTTGTGAAACTCGCTTTAAACCACTGTAAGTCAGGGCGCTGTGACGCACTATTTGCATTAGTTTAGGGTTAATTGCACTGCATTAGCTAGGAAACCCGGGGCGCTGGGCTTGACGCGGTCATTGCATTACAGGATAATATTCATGCATCACAGTAGTTGAGTGCTTGTTATTTTAGTTGCGTGATTGCTATTTGTTTTTTTTTTTTTTTTTTTTTTTTTGTTGAGTCAGTTTTTGTTTTTAGTTTACCTTCTTTTAGTTTATGTTAGGTAGACGTTCAAATAAACCGGAATTAAAACCTTTTGACTCTGCACTTGAACGTACATTAAGACTTAACAAGTCTTCAAACTTAACTTCTAGAACAAGGTTTTTAATAGACGACGATTTGACACCGAAACCAACGTCTTTATTTGAGTCCGAAATACGTAGTACTCTTACAAGATTAAAGAAACCACGCTTTAATAACATAGAACCAATTAAAATGGCAGACATTGGAAATAATAACGAAAACAACCAAAATAACAACGGAGCTAATATGAATAATCTTAATATACCGCCACCTCCTCCACTTATAAACTATTTTATTCCTACGATGTACACGCCACAAGCTGGTATCGACTTACCGGAGGCGACGGCATCTCACTTTGAGATAAAGTCGTCTACCATCTCGCTACTTCCATCATTCCATGGCCGTTTAAATGAAGATCCATATAAACACTTAGGAGATTTTTAAGATATATGTTCTACTTTGAAAATCCAAAACTTAACTGATGATGAATTAAAATTGCGGCTCTTTCCATTCTCCTTAAGAGACAAAGCGAAGTATTGGCTTCAATCACTTGAGCCAAACACAATAAAAACATGGGAAGCCTTACACACCGCCTTTTTACAAAAGTTTTTCCCTATTATGCGTACGAATAAGATAAGAAAAGATATAACTAATTTTGTGATGCAAGATGGGGAGACTCTTTATGACACGTGGGAAAAATTTAAAGAATTATTACGTTCGTGCCCACACCATCAGGTTCCCAAGTGGCAATTGGTTCAAGTCTTCTACGAGGGGCTTATTCCCTCTGTTAGGAATACCGTCGATGCCGTTTGTGCGGGAACTTTCCTACACAAAAGCGCCGACGAGGCCTGGAAAATTTTTGAAACGTTGAGCGAGAATTCGATGCACCAAGCGGTGTCTGTCCGTTCTGAGGGATACCTTCAACCTAAGCGAGAGGTGACAGTTGAGTCAAGTCAGTCAATGCAAATACAAGAATTAAATAGAAAACTTGACCGACTGATGTAAATGAACAAAACGTCTAATCCACCCTCTTCAGAAGTATGTGCATTATGTTCCGAACCGTCCCATAATATCTTTGCATGTCCTTCTGCATCTCAATATCCGGAATTTGTGGAGCAACACGTAAATGCTATGCAACAATTCCCACAAAATAATTATACTCCTAGGTCGAACAATTTTCCTAATACTTATCGACCCCAATATCAACAAAATCAATACCAACACCCACCTCCTAACCCTAACCCTCAAAGGGATAACGCTTTTGAGGCTACGGTGTTGGCATCCCTTAATAAAATTGAAACACAAGTACAGGCACAAGCACAAATAGTGCACACACACACACAATCCATTGCGAAGCTTGAATCCCAAATGGGACAAATAGCTACTGCGGTGAGTCGTAGAAACGAGGGGAAGTTGCCTGCGCAAACTGTTCAAAACCCTAAGGGACAATACGAAAAGGGGGGGTCGAGTGAGAGCGTGAACGTTGTTTCGACTAGGACGACTATTAGAGAAGAGGAAGTTGTTGAAATTCCGGATACGAGTGAGAAAAATATAAATAATAACTCAAATAAGGAGGGTGAGGAAACGAATAAAAATAAGAAAGAAAAAGAAACGGCCCTGACTAATCATATTCCGAGAATGCCATATCCACCAAACGTTGAGGGACCGTCACATTTGTCTAAGAAAGGGTCAAAAGTTGAGGATATACTTGAGGTGTTTAAACAAGTTAAAATCAATATTCCATTCCTCGATGCTATTAAACAAATTCCCGCTTACGCTAAATGTTTAAAAGACCTTTGTACTCAAAAGCGCAAATTGCGGAGTCATACTCCGAAAAAGGTCTTCCTCACGGAAAAAGTAAGTTCTATATTTCAACACGCTCCTCCAAAGTATAAAGATCCTGGTACGCCTACTATTTCATGTGTCATAGGTGACACTGTCATTCATAGGGCTCTCATTGACTTAGGTGCGAGTGTTAATCTCTTACCTTATCACGTTTATAAACAACTAGGACTAGGTGCACTTAAACCTACGGCCGCTACAATACAATTAGCGGATCGTTCTATTAAAATACCTAGAGGAATCGTCGAGGACGTCTTGGTTAAGGTTGATAAATGCTATTATCCTGTCGACTTCATGGTCCTTGACACTGAACCCGTGCTAGATGCTAGGAAACACACTCCTGTCATTCTAGGCCGTCCATTCTTAGCAACCGCTAACGCACGTGTTAACTGCCGGACGGGGGTAATGAAAGTGTCGTTTGGGAACATGAACTTAAAATTAAACGTTTTTAATGCTATGGATCAACCTCCTAAAGACGACGATTACCTATGTGAGGCGGAAGGTGAGGTAAGACGGAATATTGAGCCTAACAAAGTAATAAATGTGAGTAACGACAAAGATATAGCGGATGATGAGTGGATGAACCCTAATACCTCGGACCCTAATGCTGAATCTACTCGGAAGGTAAGAAATCGATTTGAACATACTGACAAACCGTCAATCGAATTAATTCAAAGCGACGTGATTTCTGCTTACCACCGAGTTCTACCTGATATTCTTAGGGGTACAAAGTCTGATTTTCAACCTCCATAAAATCTTGAGCTAGACCGGTCTAGCTGAAGACGTAAAAGATAGCGCTTCTTGGGAGGCAACCCAAGCTTAATTTCGTCTATTTTCTTTGTTTTTGGTCGTTTTTGAGTCATTTTTGTTAGTTTTGGAGTTTTTCTGGACATGTTTGGGGGTTGGAATTAATTTATTTGAATATTATATACATAATTTTAGCCAATAAATGGAAGAAAAAAAACCCGAATCGCGCGCGCGATCCGCTCGCGCGAGGCCTCGCTCGCGCGGTCCGCTGGCGCGAGTTTGTGACTTAGTGGTATTTTCTTTCTTTTTCTTATATGATGCCTCGGGTTCTTCTCGCGCCTGGTTTCGCGGGCGCGAGGGGGTCCCGCTAGCGCGATTTCAAAAAAAAAAAAAAAAAACTTGGGATTCGCGCGCGCGACCCCCCATTTCTGCATTTTCTTCTTTTGTTTTCTTATATCTTCCTCCCACACCTGTCACACAGTTTTTACTTTTCTGTTTTTGTTTCTTAGGTACTTTTAGATCGAGTCTTTGATTGTTTTCATAATTCTGGTTATGTTTTATTTCCTTTTATAGCTTATTTTCGTGTTGTCTTCATAGTTTTGTTTCTTCTTATAGTTTATTTAGTTTCGTTTAGCTTAGTTATAATTCTTTTAGCTGTTTTTATTATTTTGTTTGTTTAATTTTCTTTTGTTAAGAAGTAACAGGTAACATTGAACTTTATAGCCATATTCCTTTGTGTTCACCTGTTCTATGCTTGTCAAGATCGAGGTACTATCGTTCCTTCCTTATGTACTCTCCTTTCTTTCATTTTATTGTTTCATTGGGGACAATGAAAGGTTTAGGTTTGGGGGTATGCACACACATGCACATTATTTTATGCAAAATTTTAAAATTTTTCAATAAGTGTGTTTAAATAAACGATGCTTACCGATGTTTTTGCAATATTAATTTGGTACTTCTTGTTATGTAACTTGGATTGTTATAGAATGGTAAACAAGGGAAGATGTGATTAAACATTTGCTAAAGTTATGATATGGCGTTTTAAGTTATGTATCGTTCGAATCGTAGTTTTATATCATAGATCTGCACACAAACCTATGCACTGCACGTAGTTACGTGAATACATGTCTGATGTGAATTATAATATGATTCGGATTTCTAGATAACACAAGGTGGAGACTAGACCCGGTGAGCTTTTGAGCCTATCTTTTCTTTTTAGAGGGTTATAAATACATTTTGTGTTTGTCGAATTTCACTTGAAATAGCGCATTAACTTGTTGTTTAGTCTCATTATTCTTGTTTTGGTTGATAGTCAAGTTAAAATATTTGTTACCATGCTAAATAATCTTCTGTCGTAAATGTTGAAGAATCATATAACCCTAGGAAATGATCTTAGGCCCTTCTTTGTTTACTGCCGACCGATAAATGATAAAATGTCCTTAGTTCGCCCCTTGAGCCGTTAAAATACCATTTCTCTTTAATTACCATTATCCTGTTTTTGCTCCAATTTGGCCAACTTGGAGTTCACCCCTGAAAGATTGATCAACTTTTAGTGGTGTTAAGGCGATGTGTGATTGAGAAGAAGAAGAAGTTAAGATGATGTTTGGGGTGGTTGCCTTGGTATTCAATGAATATTTGTTTCAAAAGCAACGAAGAGGAAAAGAATAAAAAAAAAAAGCAATGAAGAAAAAAAAAGAATAAGGTTGAAAAAAAAAAAAAAAAAAAAAGAAACAGAAGGAGAAAAAATTGAAAGGAGTGAAAAGAAGAGAATAAGAAGATGAAAGTTGGTAGAAGAGATGAATGAAAGAAAGCGAACATGTCTTACAATGCCATTCTAAAAACTACCTAACAAATCATTTCTATCAATTTTCATTACCTGAGCCACATTACAACCTTTGAAAAGTCCTATTTGATCTTGGGAAACATGGTTCGGATATGAAAACGATGGAAGGAGGATTAAAACATGGTAATGATTAATTTTTCTTGATTATTGGCATCCTATCCATGAGACTACTGTTCTTTCATGTCATGCGTCTTTTTCGAGTCATATGTGAGCATTTCTCGTTTTGAAAATATATTTCCTTTACTCACATATATTAGAAAAATTACACCTGTTTCTGAGTGTTTCATTTGAGAGTGTAATTAGCATTGTGAGATTCGTAGTCGAGACATAGTTTGATGGTTATCTGAATTATGTTCCAAGTTCATGACATGCGCGTGTTCATTTGACTACCATATCACACACGTGCAATTTTATGAGAAATTCTATTGATTTATACGATTCATGTGCTTGAGATTGTTTCTCATGATGTAGGTAGACGTTTTATTCCGTTTCTTCTTGTTCATTATTCTATTTCGAATCATTGTTTTATAATAAGGAGTATTGCCTATTATGTTTTTCAGTTTTAATAAAGTTTTTTTAAAAAATCTACAAGTTAATAAAGATGGTTGTGGGTGACTTGTTGATGAGAACCCTCACGAGACTTCACTCGTCCGACTAGGGACACCTAGGGGTTTAAAAGGCTTGTTGCATATGCTAAATGCAATCGTGATCCATGCGAAAATGGAGTAGTATTTGTAATAGTAGTTATATTTTTCTTTGCTCGAGGACGAGCAAAGTGTAGGTTTGGGGGTGTGATCGGCGACGAATAGTTGCCGTTTATAGTCCTAAAAATACGCTTTGTTAGCCCATTTCATGTAGTTATTAAGTGATTTGTAATAAGTATTCTATATTTTGTAGGTTTTGGAGCTTTAATATGAAAATGCACAAAAATCCAACGATTAGTGGCTTTGGAAGTCATTCTGGGCTCAAACGGTGGTTCCTGTGAAAGCTGAATGCAGTAGCAGTCTCGGAAAATTGCATTTTTGATAAATAATACTTTGGATTTGAGAAATTTCTCCAGAGATATAAAATGTAGATCTTCGAGTTACGGACGCGTGGCTTCAAACGGCGAGTCAATCCGAGTTCCGAGCAAAACGTTATCGCAATTCTACGAAAGTCGTGCAGTGCAGCGAAAAGGACCTCGCGCGAGCGACCTTTGAAAAAACCAAAAACACGTATTTTGTTAAATTAAAGTGCCCAGCGAAGGTGGTTTGTGCATACGACGTCCAGATTACAAAATATAGTTGTTTTAGTGCGATTTGGCTTAGGAAAACTTCCTAAATCACTCCAAACTCTATATAAATCCTATTCTAAATCAAATTGAGTGTTACACATCATTACACAACATTAGATACATCAATATACAACTAAAATTTCAGCCATTGAAGAGAGAAAAGCAAGGAGAAGAAGAAGAAGACCAAGGATTCCCATGGCCTCCTCCATCAACCTCTTGCTGTTCATCAATTCTATGGCCAACTAAACCTAGATCTAGGGTTTCAATGAAACCCTAGCCAAGTAATAGGGTTTTATTTATGTTTTTATTTTAAGTTTTATTATGTATGGATGACAGTCACATGTTCCGAGGATTTTTATAAATAAATCGTGCTTTTAATTGATTAAATCATTACTTTCAAAGTTTATT
Source organism: Hydrangea macrophylla (assembly GCA_033977485.1). NCBI lineage: Eukaryota > Viridiplantae > Streptophyta > Magnoliopsida > Cornales > Hydrangeaceae > Hydrangea > Hydrangea macrophylla. Next base: position 76,110,706 of record CM066999.1, on the reverse strand, counting down.
CTTGTCTTAGATCTATTTTGACTGTGATGTGCTCAATGATCTATTCTCGCTGTGCTTGTTTAGATTATTTACATGTGATGGTGCTTTATTGATTTGTGCTATCAAGTATCTGAATAGTCCATGCCTAGGATAGACGGATTAGATCACAACCCTAGTTTAGTGTGGGATAATTCGTGCTAACCGAAGATGGATTATGTTGGTGCTTGAACCATGAATATCTTCTTGTCGGAGGAATTGGGCTTGTAGCTACAATTCCCCATAATCATCCAACTTAGTAAGCTAAAGTAATTCATAAATATTCCTATTATGAAGCTAGTGGTGGATTTGCAATCCTAGGTTCCCTTTAAATATTTTTTAAACAACTTTTAATTGCTTTCATAGTTTAGATATATTTTTATTGTTATTAGTTTAATTAAAATCAAATCAAAATCCGTTTTCATAATTAACTAAAGTTAGGTTTTAAAATTAAGTCGCTGTAGTTAACCAATCCCTGTAGGTTCGACCTTTGCTTTCACACTACAAATCTTTTGAAAAGTAAAGAACACTTTTTATATCTTGATATTGACAACATCACATGTAATAAAATGGGCTTTAGACCCAAAGAACTAAACTTTAACCCAATAAAATAAAATAAATAATTAAGATTCACATCCAAACATTAAAATTTAAAACAACTAAAAATAGTTAATTAACGTTAACAAATTAATTAAGTAGACTAAGATATATAAATAAACATACCACATTTATTTATATATCAGGAAACATAAACAGTACATGAAAATACATGTATGAAAATATGGGTGTTACACAGGTATAGCACCCTCATCAATACATATTGCTTCTTTATCTTGGTTGTCCACATAAACTATGATATTATCTCTCCCATTGTGGCATGCAAACAGATCCATAACATCTGGATCTGACTTAATCTCCCTCAAACCACCGTCAAGATCAGTATCTGGAAGTTGATGAAATATCTTGCAAGTCTTTGGACAACCTAATTCATCTATTTTACTTAACATCTCAAAGTAATACATCAAATCTGGGTCAACTTCCACAATCTCAGACTTATCTCCCAAATATGTAATTTTAGGTTGATGAACAAAATACCCCCTGTGATAAATTTTTAATTTAAACATCTTTCCAACTGAAACACAAAAACATAATTTTAAGTACATTAACAAATTGTAAAGAAAATGGACCTTAAATACATAAACAATTAGAGTGCAATTTTGTTCACCCCAAAATTGCTCACTCGTTGTTCACCCAATTGAATGAGTGAGCAATTTTGGGGTGAGCAAAAATATATTCAAACGATTATTCCATTAAACTAGTATATTTCCCAAGCATGGGGGACCACAAACCTAACTAATTCCAACATACATACCCCACAAGCACAAAAAGATGAAAAGCCCTAAATGTAATGTAGGGTTGACTTCATAAAACTAGAAGAGTTGGTGATAGGGACCACATTTGGTACTACAATACATATATAATTTTTCCAAAGTCATCACATAAACAAAAAGACATAGCCTAAGCTCTAACAAATAGAATATGAACCCAAGTACAGCCGAGTTACTACATGCATACAAGTGATTATACCTAACTTTTATGAACGAAGATGAATCAAACCCACACTTCTTCGCAGCTCTGTTCGCAGAATCAGACCCAAACTTCAAAAAGACTGAGGTGAGTGTCGATTGAAACCCTTTTAGTTCATCTCTACTGTAATGATTAAAACCCTAGCTTTCTATTCTTCATTGTCGTCTCGTCTCATCTCGTCTGTAGGTGAGAAGAATTCGAATTAATTAGTTTAGTATAAACAATTAGTATATATAGAACTAGGGAGAAAGGCATATTAGTTATATGTAATATAATCAGGGGTATATAAGTAATTTTGTATTTTCTGTTAACATCATTAGTCATAAAAGTCCTTATGATAGTTCAGGGGGATATGTTCAGTTTAATAGTGCAGGGGGTATTAGTACAAATGGGTCATAGTACAGGGGGTGTTTATGAAATTTACCCTTGTTATTTTTCCCTTGGTGAGAATTATGATGAGGCTGTTTATGATCCTTCTTTTGGTCCACCACATGGACCTTAGAAGCATTTTTATCTTGCTCCTCATTACCATCTTGAATTCGAGACTCTTGCTCAATTTTGAGATGACTCTCCAATTCCTTGAGTGATATGTCCTCTTTTTTGTGTTTAAGACTTTTCTTATAGTCTTTCCAAGATGGAAATTTTTTTCAATAATTGCAGAAACCTTATTGGGACATGGTACCCCCATGGAACCACGATCCGAGATCTTGCGATCCAAATCATGGTTCCTCAGGATCTGGATCCTAAATTTCATGAACCAAGTGAGAAGAAGATGGTACCCCCATGGAACCACGATCCGAGATCTTGCGATCCAAATCATGGTTCCTCAGGATCTGGATCCTAAATTTCATGAACCAAGTGAGAAGAAGATAAATAAAATTGTAACTATGAAGAAGATGAATAAAATCCTTACTTTTACATTACTTATTAGTTTTCTTTGAGATATTTACATTTGAGACTTAATTTGATCTTATTTTCCTACACTTTTTTTTTATTTGAAATTTGATTATGTGAATCCATGGAATGATTTAGTACTATATATCTATGTATAATTATTTACATTAGTGCTAGTCGAACCAAAGGTATGAACCAAAGCAAACCACGAACCAAAAAAGTGATCCAACTGAGACTACCCCCTCATACCCCGAATCGAGCTAAGTGACGTACCACGAACTTGAATCTATACCACGCACCAAGGTGAACCACGTTCCAGGTAACATTGGCAGAAACTATAACATCTTCATCCATATTTAATTTCTTAAGTTTGCATTGGTTGAGAATATGTTGAATCTCATGAAATTGATCAATGATAAACTTATTATCAACCATTTTATAATTAAGAAATTGACCAATTAAAGATTTCTTACTTGTTGCATCCTCCGCAAGATATTTCGCCTCCAATATGTCCCAAAGTTCCTTTGCAGAGCCCACATTTTGGTGGAGATCAAATAGAGAGTCAGTCATGGCATTTAGTATGTGACCGCGACAAAGGTAGTCATCCGTATCCCATTTAGCGCGTTCCCTTGCTTGAGCCACCGTCTCATTTTCTCATTCTGCAAGTTTGTTCTCTTTGAAAACATATACTATCTTCAAAGTGGTGAGTAGAAAGTATAATTTTCTTTGCCAACGAAGAAAATTACCACCATCAAAACGGTCCAATTTTACAAAGCTTTCTGTCACACCCGTCCCGAAAATGCATTCATTTTAATAAGCATGTTTGGAATCATATGAATTATTAATGTTTATTAATAATTGAGATGAGGTTGACTGTGGGTCAATGGTGAGTATCAAGTGAGGACACGGGGAATTGGTAACTCATAAGGAAGTGACATGGCTAATTGACATTTATGTGCATTAAATGTTAATTGAGTTATCTGGTATTTTGATGAATAGTAATTATACCTGTTTTGTATAATTTCTAGTAGGGTTATCTAGAGATTCCACAAAAAATAGTTTTTGGACGTAATACAGACCCAAATGGAACTTAGACGGAACTTAGATGAAAACTTTTGTAATCTATAGTTTTCACTCGTGAACTAATAAAATGGACGTGTGCGACGTTTCATGAAATAATTAGAAGTTTTGAGAACTCGTGGGGAGTTAAATGTAATTCCTGGGAGTTTGGCCTATAAATAGTTGAGTTAAGATATTTTCACAAATGTCTTCAACTCAAAATATCTAGAGAGAGAGAGAGAGAGAAGGGGGATTTTGTTCCTCCGGACTTCTCGACGCCAAACGACGAACTTTCGATCGTCAGTTTTTCTCCAGATTTTATATTTGAATTCCTCGAGGTAAGAGCTATGTTTTAATACCTCTTAGGCCATGTTTGGCAAACTTTTTATGAAATCTAATTTTAGGAATTTTGAAGAAAATCATGTATAACTTGTAGGAATCGCGTATAATCCGAGATCCGATGTTTAATTGGTTCTCTGGTACATCCTTCAAAGTTATGGAAAAATCTCACGAGGTATGAATTTTAAGACCATAAATTATAGGAAATTACATGTTTTAAATATCGGACTTGATATTTTGGATCTGGGCAAAATTCATGTATTAATTAGGCCCGTTAATTATGCATATAAAAATGCGATAAAAGCACGCATAAATGTTAATGTGAGCATACTATGTGTCTACTTGGGTCAAAGGGGGGTTTAGTGCAATTCCATCTGGGGGTAAGCTCCTCGATGTTTGAGGATTGTGATATCGATAGTCGTTGTGTCTGGTATGGAGGAAGGCCCAACCAGAGCACGGGATGCATGGAAGAGGAAGGCCTTCCACGGCATCAATCTCATTTACCGGATGGAAACGTACTACTCTCCCTAGAGACTAATTGATGTGTTTAAATGTTTAGGACATGATTTGTCATATAAGCATGTGTTTAGAATTGTGCGCTCAGCATATAGCTGAGCAGTGGAGCTTTACTCCATTGCAGGTGAAAAGAAGAGAGGCAAGAAGAAGCATGAGGAGTAAGGTTGAGGGAGCGACGGATCACCTTGTTCACACTTTTGTTTTCAATTCTAGAGTTGTAATCTATTGTAATAGAATCTTGAGATGGATTAGTAGCTTGTAAGCTGTAATAAAACTTCTATAAATATGTTTTAGATCGTTGATTATAGTGGTGAATGCGTTGGAATTGGTTTAGAGAACCATAGTTGAAATTCTGCAGAATGTTTGCAAACTGAGGAAAAACAGTCGAACAGTTTATGAAAACAGTCAAGTGGAGGCCTATTTTGAACTACTTACAGCTTCAATTATTGAAAAGCAGTCGACTGGGTCCCCCAACATAGTCGACTGGATTATTGAGATAGAAATGCTATATTCATTCTGTGAAAGAAATAGTTGACTGGGTAAAGACAGTCGACTGGATTGTGTTGTCAAAAGAGGAATATTTGATTCAGTTGACTGAGATGTTGAGACCCCAGTCGACTGAGGCCCCGACACAGTCAACTGGATTGGATTACTGAGATGTTGAGTCTCTATATCTTGCATTTCCAGTTGACCGGACCGATGATCAGTCGACTGGATTGCTATTTTCAAAATGAATTATTTCTTTAAATGTTTTCATGCGCAAAACTTTTTACCACTCAAAAATTGGAACTTTCATTTATTTCTTTTCCGGTGCTATTTACTTTAATGGAAGTGGATAAGCCTTGGTGGCGTGCCACGTACCCTATATCCGCCCGTAGCGGGATGAGTCGTGACACTTTTGATCATTTGGCAAAGTGACTTTGCCGAAGAAGTATCCGCCATTAGTATATATTGTATTTAGATTGTTGATAAAAAAAATCCATCCTCCGGTTGACGAAAATTCTTCAAAAAGTCATCAAATAGATCTTCAAAGCGTTTACTAGACACTTTCCTAAATACAATATTCGCCCCCACCAGATACTGTAATCAGTGTGCAACTGGGTATTCCGCGAGTTTGTATTCAAGATACTATGAAGCAATCACTGTCTGCAAAATGTACTATCGAAGACAACCCTAGAATTATCACTAATATTTTTCAACCAAGTCTGTATTCTATTACTGTAGTTTAACAGAATACAAACAACAATGTTTTGCAAAATGTAAAGGACAGAGAGAAATTGTAGATGGAAAACTTGGATTGTAGAGAGAGAAAGAGACTAAACAAACTTTTTGTTTCTGATCGAACTTCTTGAAAAATACGCTTGGATTTTTCATTATATGGAGATGAAGCACCACGTTTGCATCGAATCCCCGGTCTATAACACCGAATATGCCTAACAGTCTAAGGCATCTAATGGATTTTAAATGGTGCCTTTAGATGTTAGTTGAATGCATATATATATATATATATGCATGCACTACAAACAAATGGGTAAGTACCAATTTGTTAATACCCAAAAGGGTGTTTCACCACCATTCAAATGAATGGGTGTCTGTATATATATGTATAATATATATGTAACAATATATGTATCGATGCGTTGCAAAAAGGCTCCAGCAAATGGGTGCTTATATTCCAAGGGATATTATATAGTGTTTCTCGTTCACAATGAATAAATAACTCATCCCCTTATGATCTTGATCGTGTGACTACAAAACAAGTTTCCAATCTCAACTCCTCTTTTGCCCTTTATTTTAAAAATTCTCCAAAAAATTATAATACCCAAAATTCAACATGCTACTTATCAAAACAAGAGAAAGCACACTCAATTTTTAGTCACATTCAAAAGATACAAGCAAAATCACAGGCCAAGAAAAAGCCCACTCGAAGACCATGATAGCAACAATGTATGTACCAAAAGAGCTTCAACAAAAATCACAGAAATCAAGTCTTTAAACCATCCGATCGTTGGTGTACCAAAAATGGTTACATGCACACATTACTGGATAAAAATCCCCCAAATGGGCCAAATAACATTCTCTCTCTCTCTCTCTCTCTCTCTCTCTCTCTCTCTCTCTCTCTCTCTCTCTCTCTCTCTCTCTCTCTCCCCTCCCACAGATTTTGAACTTCATATCTTTTTCTCTCACAAACCTACAAACTTTGCACGAGATCTCAAAACACTGAAGCGTTCCCTCTCCCAATCGCACTAGTGAAAATGGAGATACCACTTCCTATCTCTCTCTGACCAAGATGCCAGTGAAAACCCCACATGCTCTCCTCTATCCACACATAGAGGCACACATCAGCCCTCCATTCCCCCAGGTACTATCTCTCTATCTTTTCTTTACACACACACACACAAACACACATTATAAATGTTCAAGCTCTGATCCACACACACGAACAGATGATAGCAAAGGTTTGTGCAGATGGGTCCATTTCACAACCGTGTATATTTTTAAGGTTAATTTCTAGAATTTTGGCTTTTTATGTGAATTATATTTTTGCTTCTTTTTTTTTCATCCTTCAATTGTAGGGTTTTTCAGCTAGGATTAATGTTTCCACATTCATAAATAGTTTTGATTTTATCTTTGTGAGAATGTTCATAATGGGATTTGATACCCGTGTACAGAGCAGGTGAAAGTGCATCCATCGTTGTGAGTACCTATTGTTAAATCTTTGGGAAAAACAATAAGGTTGTTTGAATCATATTAGGTTTGGTCCAATATCTCTTCTCTATGTCTGAGCTTGCCTCAATCATCTACAACACTTCAAGAATATTTTTAGCCCCCCCCCCCCCCCCCCCCCCCCCCCCCCCCCCCCCCCTCTTTGGTTGCAATCTAAGTAGTATTACATAAACTAAAATTGGCTTTTTTTTTCTTCAGCAAATGCTTTCTACTTAGCATCATACTAAAAGTTCGTGTATCTTTAGTTTGCTATACTATTTCTTATTCTCAACATGATACTGTGAGTTGTTAGAATGGCATAATATAGAATTAGATAGGAAAACAATTATTTATTTCTATTTTTTATTTTTTGGGCAGGTACGGGTGTGGAGGGTTTAAATTGATGAAAAGAAACCTTGATACATAGCCATTCAAAATTTGCAGTACCAACATATTAGATTTAGAGTCATTTGGGTTAGCTTTCTGTCACACCCGTTCCAAAATTTCATGATTTTATCATGCATATTTAATTTTGTGGATTATCAATGTTATTTGATGATTGTGAATGAGGTTGACTGTGAGTCAACGATAAGGTGTCAGTAAGGACACGAGAATTTGGTAAGCGAGATTTCATTAGCACGATTAAATGATATTTATGTGATTAAAATGTAATTTGACTTTCTAGTATTTTTTATGAATGGTGAATTTACCTGTGTAGAGTAAATTTTGTTAATATCGATATTATTAGATATCATTTTGAGAACTGTGGTAAGAACGTGAGTGACACGTTATATAAAAGGTACGTTGTGTAGAAATTTCACAGAATTTAGTTTTTGGATGTGATTTTGGATCCAAACGAGACTTAATCAAAAACTTTTGTAATTTGTAATTTGTAATTTCCACTCGTAAATTTATAAAATGGAAGTGTGCGAAGTTTCAGGAATTAACAGGAAGTTTGCAAAACTCGCGGGGAGGTAAACATAATTTTGGGAAAGTTTGCCTATAAATAGAAGGGGATGAATTTGTCATTAGTTGTAAAACTCATATAATATCTTTGAAAGAGGAGAGAGAAAGGGGATTTTGTTGCCACGGGCTTTGCGATGAGGATTGGCGACCTTTCATCCGTCTGAATTTCACCAAAATTCATATTTGAACTCCCCAAGGTAAGTGCTACATTTTGATATCTATTAGACCATGTTTGGTTAACTTTTTATAAAATTCTAATTCTAAAAATTTGGGAAAAATGCGTGTAAACTCGTAGGTTTTGCGTAGGATCAGAGATTCAGCGTTTAGTCGGGCTTCTAGTTGTTTCCTCAAAGTTATACGACGATAGCTCAAGGTATGAATTTCTAGCCTATGTTCTATAGGTGAAATACATCTTTTATATTTCGACGACGAAATTGTGATCCAGGCAAAATTCATGTATTAATATGCACGCGCTTAAATGTGAAAAGCATGTCTACGTTTACGCGAGCACGTTGAGTTGACTATGTGGGTCAAAGGGGGGACTTATACAAATTCATACCAAAGTAAACTTCTTGATGTTTGAGAATTTTAGTAGCGACGACTACTGTGCATGGTTTAAGGCTTGAACTTGCCAGGGCACTTGGGGATGCAATGGTTGTAGGCTTGGACTAGCCATTGACATCGCGATTTAAAGCTTGGACTTGCCGCTGTCGGATGAAGGCGTATTTTCTCCCTAGAGACTATTTATGTGATTTTGAGATTAAAGCATGTTTTGTCATATATGCATATGTTAGAAATTGTGCACTCAGCATACAGTTGAGCAGTGGAGATTTACTCCATTGCAGGTGACAAGAAGAAAGGGAAAAAGAAGTGTGAGGAGTGAGGCTGAGGAATGTCGGGGATCCTCTTGTATATGCTTTTGCTTCTTTTCCAAGTCTTGTAATAGTGAGCGTTTTGAATAGCTAGAACTATGTAATTGACCTGGAAGGTGTAGTATGGGTTCCATGATGTTGTAGTAAGTACAAAAACTCTTTTTAGTTATGTTGTAATGAATCCGAACTCAAGGATTCGTGTTTTGATCACTTAACTTGTCAAATTTGGTTATGGAAGGATATTATAAGTGCTTTTGTGATTCAATCCAAACAAGCCTTAACTTGTTCCGTTATTGTTGTTTTTCTTGGATTAGATTGTTCCAATGATGTTCTTGTAAGCTTAGTATTGCTTGTGAGGTAGAGAATAATGTTAACTTGTTTGGAGGAATGAAGGGTTTGAGGTTGGGTGATGCCTTAGCAAAATTCTGCAGCTTGGGGCAGAGTTCTACTAAAGGGTCATTCGACCGGTCGAAGGGGGCCGTTCGATCAGTCGAAATGCCAGAAATCTTTTGCTATACCTTTCAGAAATAATTTAAATGTTTTGATTGGTTCTTAGGGTACCTTTGGGACCCTTTTTAATATAAATTCATCCGATTCGAGATATCATAACGTTTCAAATTTATACGGATTTTACAACTCAGAAGGTATCATTTCCTAAAGTTTTATTTACTCAAGTTGTTTTTAAGTTCTTTTTCCACTACGTATGGTTATTTAAAGAATTGGATGAGCCTTGCTGGCGTGCCACGTGTCCTATTTCCACATGTAGTGGGATGGGTCATGACACTTTCAAAATAATCACTTTGATGGGATGTGAGATATTTTAAAAAGCTATATTTCACACATTCTTTAACTTCATATTTAAGCCCTCATTTGGGTTGCTTTGTTTTTTAAACATTAGAATATTCAACTACACCTCTTAACAGTTCAATAAACAGTGACTAATAGGCATTGTATATTTTTATTGTCTCATTTGTCTAGATTATTATATACAATTTATTTCAGAACTTGATTTTTTCAATTGTGTTTGTTAAAATTTTGTCAACCTTTTGTTTGATGAATTTACCATGGGTTATTTTATGCCAAGGAAATTAGTTCATAAACTTAAAAAAAGGTGAGTGTATTGGACTTTCTCACTTCAAACATGCCCCTACCTTTCCCTTTTTTTTCTTCTTAAAAATTTGGAATTTGTATGTGATGTATGTTTGTTTTTGGAAATTCTACATTTCAATCACGATTCGTTGTACTTTGTGCAGAATTCCGAAACTAAGAAAGAGGATGTCAGGAGGGAAGGCATAGAAGAGCTTAAACAAAGCATTTGAAGCCATCAAGGGTACTTAAATTTGGCTAAAGTTATAGTGATTTAAAGGTGAGATGTATCATATATGGGAATTCTCCTGGCATTTCTCACTAGACTAGGTGAATGTTGCTGATACATTTGTGCAAGTTTTGAAAATTGCAGGAGTTGGATATTACCATTGTTAAGGTCACAAGTCAAGGAATTAAAATGATGAAGAAAATGTTTGTTCATGCAGTTTGTAAGTTGAGACATCTCCTCAAATTTTCTGTGCAAGGTTTTGTTTTAGGATGATTCATACTTTCCTTTTTAGCTTTTCGTTGGTCGTAATGGTTTTCGTTCCTTTTGAATATAGGAGAAGCTCTGTTTCTATTTATGTTCCTTTCTACAACAAGAGGTAAATTTCTTCATTTCTATAACCTTTTTTGCATATCAATTTGATGATTCCCTGGATTGAAAGATCGAAATTGGTTTTCAAATCAACTCTTCTTATTTTACAGCTTTTCTTATTATCTAGGTAGCACCAGTGCGGGTGCGGGGATGCGGATGCGAGGGATTCGCCAATTTTCCAAAAAGTAAGAGTGCAGGTACGACGGGAGTACTTGGATAAAATATATACAAATTATTTTATAACTATTAGTGTATTAGTGTATACCCTAGATAATTGTTATTATTATTTTCTAGTTATTCTTTCTTAAATCCTCAAAGTTTTCAAACTTGTATGAATAACTTTTGTTTTTTTTTTCTCAAAAGAACGTTACAAAAAAGCCCCAGCGACACTCCGTGCACTAAGTGTGGGTGCGACAGCCTTTTTGAAGAGTTCGCATTCATAGCTTATTATGCTTGATACTGATTGCAAGTGCCTCAATTTGTATGATTATGCGTTTTGTTTGTACACAAAATCATTTATTTGGTGATTTTACTGTCTTGAATTTTCACGTTTGGTTCTAATGTTGTCCAATCACATATAGAAAGTTACCTAGATGGATCCCTAAAATGTGTAATCTTTTCTCAATTTTGTAGAACACAAAATAGTCATCTAATTTGGTAAGAATCCCCCATGAAGATACAACCAACTTGAAAAACACTATTACAATGAATAACTCAACTAAATTTGTCTTAGATTTCAACTATGTTTATTCTGGCAGTCAGGTAAGAACTTTAGTTTTTCCCCCCTCTTTTTGATTTCAGATAAGAACATCAGTTCATCATCTTCTCTTGGCCAAATATAAGTAAAACACTTATTATGTGTTTAAGCTTTCTAATAACTTTTTTTTTGTTAACTTTGAAAGAATTTAGTCCTCCTTTTCCCTTTTATCGTGGCATGCAAGTTCATCAAAAGACACTTCAACTTCTTGAGAAAATAGCATTATGAATTTTCTCATGGTACCCATTTTTACTATCAAACATGTTCAATCATTTACACACAGAAAATAGTAAGATGAGTGTAGTCAATATTATTCTTTATTACAAAAATATGAAATGTTATAGAACACTGGGAGAGTGAATTATCTTTAATACTGTTGGGGTTCTTGACAATGTCATTATTTTTTGTGTTGATTAAAGTCTTAATTACATAAAGCATCTTTTGTGCTCCATAGAAATTAAGAGGGTGCTGCTTATATTTTGGCATTACCATACTAAACCCATGTCATACTATGTTAGCTTTTGCAAAACATACTACTAATTGGCTTTGTGAGCTTCAAGGACTGTTTGGTAATGCACAAATAGGATCAGATTTATTCTTTCATCTCATTTCCAAAACCATACAGTTCGAGATTCTGGCTACGTGTTGTAGGTTTGAGATCAATTGCAATAGAGTTGTAGGTGGAAGACATGGAATTTTATGCAAAGGATAGAAATCGCGGAGTGATTTTCTATTGCAACTGATTTTGTTTAATTGTCATTTTTAGTTGACAATTCTATAATTAAAATCATTTTTTGGCGAATTAAGTTGTGGTTGTGTGGTTTTGATGTATAGTAAGAGGATGTCATTGTCTAGTTTTTATTTTTAGATTTTTTTTCTTGTATATTTTATGCATTTTTAGTTGATTCACTGGGTTATTTTTCTTGTCAAAGTTGAAGAACTCTGTTCCATGAATTTGTGATTGTGTAATCTGATTCGTTGAGGCAAGCCCTTTTTGAACAAATTCAGATATCCTGTGCTAATTTACTCATCAAACCTCTCACAATCTCCGACTTCCATTCTTTTCTTCAATTTTCATGTTGGAATTACAAAATTTTGGTGATCACCAATTATTTTACCTATCAAAAACCTTTTTACTAGATTTTATTCCTATTTCCCCTTCCAAATTTTTCAATAGAGAGGGAAATCACCCTCTTAGAAGGGACAACTAGCAAATGTGAGAGCTCAGGGCCGGAGGGAGAGCCCTTGGAAGCGGTGTTGGCAAATGGGGTTTTTAGAGGGAGGTGATAATAAAGCTATGATTTTTATATTTGATTCCTAAATACTTCGTCAATTATACCACGTTGTATGTTTTACGACTACTAAAGATTTTAAAATTCAAATTTGAGAAGCATAAGTATTACTCTTTATAGAACCTACGATCTTCGATGGCCAAATCCATAAATGTAATCTAAGCCTCTATTTGATTTACAGATTAATGCACCCAAAGTAAACAAAAATTATGGCTTTAATTGATTCATAGATGTTTAAGAAAAAAGAAAAGAAAATGTTGAGCAAAATACTTTTTCTTATTTGGTTACCAAGGCTTTTTTGGGTTCATGGATTTAGTGCGTGATAAAAAGATTATTATTACACTATAAATGGCTTTTTGTGTTCATACGTGGCTGTTTTTTGGACACCGTGCCCATGGGCACAGGTTATTATTAGTATTCTCTGATCTAGTGTTCCTCTCCTCAGAACTCCTAGTTGTCGCAGCCTGTAAATACATTTAGACGTAGAGTTAATACCAAAATACTTTATCAGGTACAAACACGTGGATGTATTACATCCTTTGACAAACAAATATCAATAATTACAATAATCACAATAATAATAAGAATTGGTAATCAAGATTTAAAATAAAAATGGTATTAAAATTCAATAGACAAACTTACAATTGAAACTGCAAAGACTAAAAGGACCAAACTTGGAGAATATATTTTGTAATTAAGCCAAATTAAATTGAGCATTTGAATTCATAAACACCAAAATCAACAAACTCTTTGAGCTTTCTACAAACTAGCGGTAGAGGCACACGCATTGTATAGGTGATATTGACACATAAACTTACAATTGAAGGGAAAAAAATACATAAATATACAATAAACATTATATACATCATTCGTCAACAGAAAGTGACCCTAGCAACGCTCAGAATAGTAAATATTTACCGAAAGCTATTGGGAAATTTAAATTTTGAAAATTTGAAGTGGCAGTTTGAAATTTGAAAGTGCTTCCAGCAATACTCAGAATAGTAACTTGGTTTGAAATTTGAAGTGATAGCTTTAGGGTAGTTTTAGGTGTCAGTTATTGGGAGAATGTTTAATGACATTTTTTTTTTCCGGATACGAGAACAAACCCCCCTACCTATCCTCCTCGACTTCGGGATTAGTACCTATTGTCGCTTTATTGGAGTAGAATAGGGGGCAAACCTGGACACGTGCACCGACCCTACAACACACACACCAGGTAAATCAGAGAGGCAAGCTAGTGGTAGGATCTAAACCCACACCAAGTTGGACATTGTCCATTTTGAGATACATCCCTCTAACTAGCTTGCACGACCCATGGGGGATTTCGAACCCCTGACCTCCCTTAGGGAGGCCAAAGGCTGTGCCCAAATCCTTTGCATTTACCCATGTGTAGTCTCAAACCCAAGACCAAGGAGGTAGAACACGAGAAAATATTCATTACAACGGTTATTTTGCTGACGTGGTATAATAATCAAATTTGAACTCTTTATTTATCCATCTACACCCCCTATTTCCAAGGAAAATCTCATCCACATAAGCACAAATCCCAAATCTGTGAGTATGTTATTTTGTTGACGTGGTATCCCCATTGCATTGAATATTTACTTGTAGAACACCCCCTGTCATGGTCCGCCTACCACTAGGCTACATGGGATTTGGCTTGTTTAATGACGTTTTGGTACTACTAACTTTGTGCTATAGTGGGGTACTTTTACGGGGCTAAAGGCCTTAGGCAAGGTGACCCTACATCCCCTTATTTGATTGTGCCCGTCATGGATACTCTTAGCCAGCTCCTACATCATAATATCCAACTAAGCAATTTTAAGTTTCGTTGGAAATTATTTTAAAAATCTCCCACCTTTGTTTTGCCGATGACTTACTTATTTTATTTAATGGAGATATTGAATCGGCTAGAGTTATCAGAACCACTCTTTCATAGTTTTTTTTTTTTTTTTTTTTACTTTTTTGGTCTTCAAGCCAATACTGCTAAAAGTTGTCTATTCTTTTCGGGGGTTGATGATATTTTAGCTAATGAGATCCTTATAGAACTCCAATTTACTAAAGGTACCTTACCCCTTAAGTACCTTGGAGTGCCTTTGATCACTACTAAGCTTAAGAAACAACACTGTGAGGAGTTGGTTACAAAAAATTATGCTAGGATGGATTCTTGGAAGTCTTGATCTCCCTCTTATGCTGGTAGAGCGCTAATCTGTGCTATTAGGTATCCAGCAATATTGGTCAAGTATGTTCATTTTACCTAAAAGTGTTCTCAAGTAGGTGGAACAGTCCTTAATGAGATATATTTGGTCAGGTAACACAGTTAAAGGTCATGGAGCTAAGATTGCTTGGCAAAGAGTGTGTCTGCCTAAGATGGAAGGGGGTCTTGGTTTTAAGGACATTTTCCTTACCACCATCCTAAACATTATAAATCTCTCTGGAAAGCTTGGGTGCATATGTACATGATAAAAAATAAAAGTTCTTGGGTAGTTAAAGCTCCAGGTCAATGTTCATGGTATTGGAAAAAATTGTTAAAACTTAGAGAAGTTGCTAGACCTTTACTTATCCATAAGATTGGGAATGGTTAACATACTTGCCTTTGGTTTGACAATTGGCTCCCCATTGGTCCATTAGTTGTTAAATATACCAATCGGATAGCATATGATGTTGTCATTAATGCTTCCGCTAAAGTGACTACCATCATTCGTAGTAATGATTGGAGTTGGCCTAGAGCTAACTCCATTGAATTAAATGGGGTTAGAGAGCTGTTATCTAATATGTATAAACCCACAGGGTTGCTGGATAGAGAGGTTTGGACTACTTCCCCCAATGGGGAGTATCATTTTGCTTCCATTTGGAGTCATATGAGAAATACTAACCCTACTATTCCTTGGTACAATATTGTTTGGTATTTGGATGTACTCCTAGACAGAATTTTATCCTATGGATTGCTGTTCAAAATAGGCTCTCAACCTATGATAGGATTTATACATTTACCCTGGGACTACTTGCATGTGTTTTTTGTCATGAACATATGGAATCCCATAATCATCTCTTTTTATGTGCCCTTACTCTTCTTTTGTTTGGCAGGGTTTGATGAACCGTTGTGGGCTCGTGTGGAACAGATCCCAGTGGGTAGTACCGTACTGTGGATGGCGCAAAATTGGAAGACCAAAAGGCTTCAACACGTGGTCCCCAATATTTGCCTAGGGGTTGCTGTTTATGGTTTGTAGAAGGAAAAGAATTTTAGAACTTTCCAAAAATCATCTACAACTCGTGAAATTCTTCTGAAGTCCATGATTCTACAAGTTAATGCCCAAGTCAGAGTTAAATGGAAGGGCCATCCCCAACTTGAAAATATCTTACTTAGTTGGAGCAAATTGTAGGCTTTGAGCCGCTTTTGTGATCTAGTTTATTTGTATATTGTTTTTCATGCTTAAAGCTTTAACCTTTTTGTATGGCTTGCCTTACCACTGTCCTCATGCTGGTGCTTATTGCTTTATCCTGGGGTTTGCCCCTTATACTCTTGTACATCCCTTTTTTGGAATATATTTACCTTTTTCTGAAGGAAAAAAAAAACTTTGTGCTACAGGGGATTTGGTTTGTTTAATGACATTTTGGTACTACTAATTTTGTTTTTCTGTAGAGAAAAGTATATTTGTTTCTATGTAAATATCGGTGATGATAGAAAGAGAGAGGGTACCATACCTTTCTCTTTTGATATTATATATTTATTTATTTTTGGTACTAATCTGGATCTGGACCGACTGGATACACACACACCCAGCCCCAACCCAACCCAACCCCACCCAAAGTTTCATTCTAGCCCACAGTAAAGTCCAACAAGGGCCACTCATTTCGACTAAAGAATAACTGGGGGTAACAACAAAAATCCTATATGGGAACTTTTTTGCTCTCCACTGAGAAGATATATCAATTGGGCTACAGACCGCTCGACCTACCTTTCTCTCTCTCTCTCTCTCTCTCTCTCTCTCTCTCTCTCTCTCTTTAGGTCATCCCGGCCTACCTTTCTCTTTTTATATTCTATATTAGTATAGATAACCCATGCAATGTACGGGAAAGAAAAATGACATTTTTTTTTTAAAAAAATCTTTAAAACTTTAACCAAAAAGGTATAAAATACACAAGAATGAGAAAAAGTAAAACTGACTATTTAACAATGCCTTTCAACTGATCCAAACAACACGATAAGTTTAACCTGCATAATTTATTTCAGACACTATAGTCATTTTTTTATGACATCTTCTAACTTATGGGATGAGCTACAACACAAATACTACACAAAAGAAGTAAGTCTGTGTAACACCCGTACCCGGAAAAGAAGATTAACGTGATATTAATATGTGCTAATTTAAGATAATTAATGCACAAGATGGTTTAAGGTGGGGTTATGAACCCACAGGTAAACAGGTGTTCAAATGCGGACATAGATGGAAGTTCTGTAAAAGGCAGAACTGGTATAAATGTGGGGACCAACGAGGGTCTAACTAAAATAATTTACATTTTAATGTCATTATATGTTCATATGATTACTTGTTTAGATGTTTAAAGATATCATAATATCTAATGATAGGTTAAGGGGGACCAATTTGGGTACCCATGTGAGGGCGTATTTGAAAATAATTGATAATTAGTAGCTTTAATAGTAACCTCATAATTTATGTGAGACCACGTTCGGGACCCACGTGGGATTTAGATTAAATCCATTTAGAAAAGGTGGGTAGTTAATATAAATAACAAGGGGGTTTCATAATAAAGCTTAAAGAAAGTTTGGGGGTGTAAATGGAAATAAGGGAAAGAGGAGTTAAACACATATGCATGTCTTGCATATGTGTTTCACTTGTGAAAAGATAGTTGGGGATAGGAGAGAGAGAGAGGACGAAGAGCTCTCGAGTCGGCGACGAAAATTCCCCAGACGTTTCTTACTGTTCCTTGCCGTCCGACGTTGCATTCATGAACCGAGACCATATTTGGACTCGTGGAGGTAAGAGGATCACATACACGTAATTTATTTTTATGTTCGGCAATGTTTGTACGGCAACCGTTCTTGATAGATGATGTTTGGTGTATCAAAATTTTGTAGGATTATCATCGGTTAGAAATTGAGCTGAAATTGGGAGAGAATTGGGGAATTCTAAGCTTAGTTGTGTATAATTTGAAGATGTGAGTGTTCTAATCCCACAATTGGGTGTTTACTTATGTTAGTGTGATAATTGCTAGTTTATCAAGCTTAATTTATGCCTATGTAGTTTTGAATATGATGAATTTGGGTAAAAGCATGCCAATATTATGAAATTGCTATGCTATATGTTTATATTATAAGTTGCTTAAATGCTTATGTGGATCAAAGGGAAGTCAAGTAGTGGTCACCAGTTATAGGTCCCATATGTAAGGGATAGTAAACCCTCAAGAGAAGGGGCATGGTGACGACCACAATAAAATGCCGGTGACGCCTTCTGGGTCACAAGAGAGTGTGTGTTGTGCTATATGCGCCAAAAAAGTGTGAAAGATCCAGGGTGAGAAGGACCCGAGGTTGGTGGCTGGAATGACTTGACTTCCCGGAGATCAATTTGTTGTTTATATTGATTGTTGCATTTGCATATTAAACATTCCAATAGCATGATTAGTTCCCTTACTAAGCGAAAGCTTAAACAAAAATGTATTTTTTTTTTCTGTTGTGGTTATTGAATAACCATCGCAGGTACGACACGAGAAGACGAGAAGAAATGATATGCGCGACGGGTTGGACATGGGAGTTGTGTCCTTGTGAATATGTTCATAGGTTTAGCTAGTTTATGTTTAAAATGTAGCTCTTATTGTCAATATATAATACCTTGTGTTTTGGAGTCCTTGTAATATGTCAAGTATGGTTTGATGGGGTTTGTGTTTGTAGTAAGTGTTGAATCTACTAGTTTTAAACTACTTGTGGTTGGAAATGGACTTGGGAGAAGGATTGGGTAGTTTTGTTGTGAATTGAGCTTGATTTCCCCTTTAGTTTGGATACTCATGTATATGTTGGAAGAAATGGGATTTTGATGCAAATTACGATCTATATGATAAATAATGTGTTTTAATTGTTGTATTACACTTGATTTAACTTGTGTTGATGATTGAGAACACTTAGAAATGGTTTGGAATGATCTTGAATACTTTCACAAAGTTTTGGGATGTTTGGAAATGTTTTGGACATGAAAAACTAGTGTTTTTAGCTACAGGGAACCATTCTGCAGAAGCCGGGTCGATCCGGCCTTCCCGCGGATTGATCCGCCCCTTTCCAGGGGTTTTTTTGCTTGAAAATGCCATTACGGATCGATCCGGCCTTAAAGGGCGGATCGATCCGCCCCTATTTCTGGCAGCTGCTGACTTTTACGGATACTAGCATATCTCCTTCTACAAAACTCGGATTCGCGCCCCGTTTTTTTTTTTCGTTGGAACCAGGATTCAAAGACCTATCTTTTGGTGTAAAATTTGGACATACTTATTTAATGACAATTTTGCCCTTAGTGCTGTTTTGTGTCACTAAAGCTGTTTTAAGATGTCTAATTTGTGTTTTCTTAGTAACTTGAGGAAGATTTGGCTTGTGGGCTTTATTACACGTGTCCTAATCCACCCGATGCGGGTTGGAGTGTGATAGTCTGATTATTTGCGTTAAGGTAAATCTCATAAGAAGTCACTTATGTTTTGCTACACTTTAATAAAGTAGTGGATACTCATATATCATAATAATACACATTTAATCAACACTGCAGAAAATTAGTAATTTTTAGAATGTCACATTGTAATAGAATTCTCAAAACAGCTAACAAATTTTGTTGCATCCAACAGTGAAAGAATCAACATAAAGTAAATACAATTAAAATGCCACGTCATCTTTTTTTGTTTAATTAAGTTGTACTTAAATATATACATATATATATACATATATATATATATATATGAATAAATAGTAAGATGAATGTAAAATAGAAACTTTGTAGATCCGTTGTAGCCACCGGAAGGCAAAGAAGAAAATAATTAAGCAAAGTTTTCTACACTATATTATAAAAGAGCCTTAGAGTAATTTTCATTTTCAATTTTGTCCTAATTTGGAATTCTTTAAATTGTTTACTCCTTATATGTAATTTTGCCTTTACTAATACATTGAGATACTATGCCTTATTTGGCGAACCGAATTTTGCCTTTGTTTGTGTTTGTGTTCTTTTTTAAACCCAAACAAGGCACTCCCAAAATAATAGGGTTTGTTTGGCAAATCAGTTGTGGCTTTATTTGTCTTGTTTGTTTCCACTTTTTCCCAAACAAGGCACTAAACCCATGGATCAAAAGTCAACAATTTCGGCTAACTTGTTTGGCAAACCGATTTTGTGCTTTGTTTTTGTTTTTTTGTTTTCGTTTTTCCCAAACAAAGCTTTACACACATATATTGGATCAAAAGTCAACAATTTCGGTGCCTTGTTTGGCAAATCGATTTTGTACTTTGGTTTTTGTTTTTTTGTTTTGGTTTTTCCCAAACAAGGCTTTACACACATATAATTTACACTTAATAAATTTAATTCATTTGTTTTATAAAATTATTATTTCATACAATTTCATATCTTTTCATACTCATAATAAATATATAATAATAATCATAATACATATATAAGAAATACTTAGCAAAGTTAAAAGACAAATTGTAATTTACAATTACTAATATATCTAAAATCATATTTTATCACACACACATACCTATAAGTTTAATTCACACACACATACATTCGTTTGCTTTTAAAATTTAGTTTCATATCATTTCATACTCCTCATAAATATATAATAATAATAATAGATATAATAAACTTAATTCATCATCATAAATATATAATAATAATACATACATACATACATACATACATACATACATACATAAGAAATATTTTGCAAAGTGAAAAGACAAATTGTAACTTACAATTACTAATACATCTACAATTATATTTTATTAAATACACATTCCTATAAATTTAATTCACACACACACATACACTTCTATCATACGCATAATAAATATATATGAAATACTTTGCAAACTTAAAAGACAAATTATAATTTACAATTACTTACATACTCATAATAAGAGGGGAGCCTTGGCGCAACGGTAAGGTTGCTCCATTGTGACCTGGAGGTCACGGGTTCGAATCTGGAAACAGCCTCTCTGTTAGCAGGGGTAAGGTTGCATACATCTCACCCTCCCCAGACCCCGCAATGGCGGGAGCCTCGTGCACTGGGCTGCCCTTTTTTTTTACATGCTCATAATAAATATATAATAATAATAGTTTTAATAAATTTAATTAATTTGTTTTTGAAATTTATAATTTCATGCAATTTCATATCATTCCCATAAAAAGTAAAAAAAAAAAAAAGAACAAATATGATTGGTTTTTTCAAAATATCATGTGTTATAATGTTAAAACTAAGTTATTACTTTTAAATAACACTTTCAATTTTATTTTATGAAATTTATATGTAATTAAACAACAAAGAAAAAGACAAATGACAAAAGATGATAAGGTTTTTCAAAATATCACGTGTTATGATATTAAAAATAAGTTATTACTTTTGAACAACATTACTCTCAACTTTATTATATAAAGTTTATACGTAGTTGCATTATTTTGTACATAGTTCATACGATAAATTGTGGTTAAAAAAAATAAATAAATGAAAGGAGAGAAATGCTTAAACAAACAGAAATGAAAACACTAAAGAAAGATTTGAAAACGAAAAAATAAATAAAGAAAAGAAAATATGTTTGCTTCCATCTAGGATTATTGAAGCTTTTACGTTTACAACTTTATTTTGTTAGTAGTACATATTTAATACATTTAGGATTTAATGTTGTTTGATTTTATTTTTTTAGGATTTAGTATTGATTGATTTAATTTTTTTTCAAGTGACAAAACTATAAATGCATCAACAATAAATACATCTAATTTATTTTTCAATTTTGACGAACCCGTGCATTGCACGGGCCTCTATCCTAGTTATTCATAAAAGAGAGAAAGTTGGGGCTTTTATATATCCATGGAAGGAGCTCTTTGAATTATTAAATTCTTTATATGGGAATTTGTGGTTTTACATAAGTTAAGGAATGTCACAGATTGCAAGTTGAATACAAATTAGTTTGATTAGATTCATTTTACAAATTAAGTAATATTGATGTGGTGACTGTTTTGAGAGTTAGGGTGTGTTTGATAATTCAATTGAGTGATGATAATGAAAAAAATTTAGCACTGATTATTTTTCAGTGTGTTTGATAACGTACCACTTAATTAAAAAATTAGCCAAAAACATTGAAAACTTTAAGTGAAAATTTCGTACTGAAAATAATCACTTTAAAATACTGTTTTCAGTATTATAAATTTGATCACTTAAAATTTTCAGTACTTAAAATTTAGCACCTAAATTTTAAAATTTAATTTTCAGTTTTATCAAACGCATCCTTGGTTATATCTTTCTATTCGCATTCCCCTTGAAAAAATTCACCTACACAATTTACTTTTGAAAATTGAAAATTCATCACACACACTTGCACTCTATTTGGTATACCACCAAAAAAAAAAAAAAAAGAAGAATTCATGTGCAATTTTTATTTGTGAAATTTTTATGTTTAATTTGATACAAAACAAGAAATGAATTCATTTTAAAATCCATTCAATTCTTATTTTGGGCCATTTTACAAATCCTATACAAAATGCTCGGTTTCTTCCCGAAATGATTTGGGATTCTCTACATAAATTTTACTTTCCCAAAGTATCCCTGGCTTTTATACTAAATACCCACAATAACCATGGTAAACCCTTATCTGTAGATCTGATACAATTCATTTTCAGCTTCGATCGTCTCTCTTCTGCGGCAAGAACAGGTACCATTCTGCTCTCTCTCCTCTCGTCTATATCTCTCTCCTCTCGTCTCGTCTCTCTCTCTCTCGTCTATATTTATATGTATATATACATAGATTGTAGAGGTGCAATGTTTGTGGTTGAGTGGTTATCATC
This sequence comes from Hydrangea macrophylla, assembly GCA_033977485.1. Taxonomy (NCBI): domain Eukaryota; kingdom Viridiplantae; phylum Streptophyta; class Magnoliopsida; order Cornales; family Hydrangeaceae; genus Hydrangea; species Hydrangea macrophylla. The sequence goes on along the minus strand of CM066999.1, from coordinate 76,087,973 downwards.
TTGATTTCTTGTTATCAATGAAACTGTGATGTTCAAAAACATATATATATATATGTATATACACAGTTATACATATTTATATATATGTATACATAGATTTCTTGTTAGTAATCATGAATTGTTCAAAAACATGTATAGGGCTTTTTATGTCATATATATATATATATTACACATAGATTCCAGGGCTTTTTATGTGATTACGATTTTATCAGGTTGATGATATCAATGTTTCTTGATATGTCAGTTTGATGATCCAATATTTATTTAATTTTCAATTAGTTTCCTTTATGTCTCCGCTAAAATGCAAAGAAAATGCCAATTCCTCCAAATTACTAACAATGAAATATATGTTTTCTTTTCTACAACAGGGGCAATTTTTGGGAAATAACATTGATTCAATTCATTTTCACCTTCAACCAAACAACAGAATTGAAAAGAATTGAATTCAATTCTATTTCAAACCAAACACAAAACTAGAATTTCAATTCTATTCTATTCTTTTCTATTCTATTCTATTCTACAATCAAACCAAACGGAGTGTTAGAGAAAGGGGGGATGAACATAGAAAAGAGAGAGAGATAGATTAGTATAGATATAGATAGATTAGTATAGATATAGATAATAATAACACAGTCTCTCTCATTGTCTCTCTCTCATTGTCTCTCTCTCTCTCTCTCTCTAGAATCATTATTCTTTTCTCTGTAACGTAGTGATGGCGGTGGAAGTTGGTGGTGGAGGGGGGACATTGTCGGAGCTGTACCAGAACTCGAAGAGGCTGTTATTGAGGACTCGAGATGGTCTCGAGAGGCTTGAGCGGCTTGAGTTCTCGTCGTCGAGTGGTGTTGATTCGCCGGAGCTCTCGTTCGCGATCAAGAGGGACATCATTCAGATCCAATCGCTTTGTGCCGAGATGGATCGTCTTTGGAGATCCGTCGCTGCCAAATCCCAACGCGATCTCTGGAAGAGGTTTGATTCTTATTCTCTCTCTTTCCTGTTTTTCTATCTCGAGATGTCTATTGATCTTTATAATTGATCATGTTTTGATTTGTGATTCATATATATATATTTATTCTTTTTCCTTGATTCTATGGTTTTTTTTAGTGAATTTTGGAGTCTAATTCTCTATTCTGTTTTTTCTCTCGAGATATCAATTGATCTTGTAATCGATCGTATTTTGATTTGTTATTTATAGAATTTTTCTTTCTTTTTCCTTCATTCTAAATTTTTTAGTGAATTTTGGATTTTAATCGTAATGTTAGGGCTTTGTATGTTGGAAATTGTGGTCAATTTTTGAAACTCCGCGAGGATTCGGATCTTATCACGTTTTGGATGTGTATAAATGTCACATTTGGTTCGGTTTCAATGTCAAATGTGTGTTCTGGGATAATTGGGATTGACATTTAAGTCTTATCCATAGAAAGGAGTAAGAACCAAAATGAAAAGAGAAGCAAAAGAAGGAGAGATTGAATTAAACTGTAATTTCTGTTTACAGATTACCAGAGTTCTGAATACAATTCATAGCATCAGCTTTTAAAAACAGACTCCTCAAGTTATATGGCGAGAAAAAGAGAGGTGTGATTAGCACGGGATTCTAACTAAAACAGCTAGAAACTAGAGAAAAAAGAAGAATGAAATAGAAATGAAGTGGTTAGGGCCTTGGGGAATGCTTGGGCTTAAGGATATACTGTCTAGCTCTGACACAAGCTTTCGTTGCCAAGTCTTATCTACAGCAAGGTTTCAGTAGGTGCCAAGTGGGCTGCTATTATTAAAATCTTGAGTGTATCATGTGTTGGGGTAATACCGAAATCCCGACCATTAGGAGTAGCACTTTCCAACCCTGTCAAGTGTGAATTAAATGAAAACAATATCCAAGCCACCAAATTTTATTGGTTCCATCACAATAAATCACACGCACAATATAATATGGTACACAAGAAAAGATAATAAAGAGACAAGAATTTACATCGAAAAACCTTCTAGTAAAGAGGGGAAAAACCACGGGGCAACTCCGAACGATTCTACTATTTTTGAATAAGGAATACAAAGGTTTCTTCTCAAGTTTTTGCCTAAAATTTGAGGTATCCAATCAATGAGAGTGAGTACAAATATTACCTCCTAGGGCCAGCAAAATAAATACTTGGAAAGCAATCCTTCAAAATCCCAAAAGACTTTGTTACCCAAACAGGCCCTGGCCGAAGCTTCAATTCACAGCAGTCGCGGCACTGTTCAAAACCCCACTGTTAATTCTTCTCGTTATGCACCCAAGCATATACTCGAGATTCTACCCAAAGGCTAATGCCTTTTCCTATCCTAATACTAATATAATTAGCTTTCAGTCAATAAAAAACTTAAGCAACCCAATAACAAAGTTAAAGCCCATTAAAGGCTATTCTCATGTATGTGAAATATATACACATTGTATACCCAATAAATCTCCCCCTCGATATACATGAGAGGAGGGAACACCAACCTTGACCCCTTACTTGGAATCCATTCCAGCTAGCTGTATAAGGAGCAAAGATCTAAGCTTGATAATAAAGCTATTCCACGTATCTTCGTTGGTTATGAAGATGCAGAGTTCGAGTACAGACTGTGTGATCCAAAAAATAAAAAAGTGATCAGAAGCGGAGATGTGATTTTTCACGAGCACTAGACTTTGGTAGATTTTGAGAAACCAATACAGTCTAGAGTAGTAGTGCTTCAAACCTCACAACAGTTTCCTCCACATCACAGGGGGGGGCATAGATAGGAGAGAAGTACAGAATGAGCCAGTTATAGATGTTTCAGAATTATATGATGATAATGATGATGTGCCAGATATAGAGGGTGTTGAGCAAGGGGAGCAGCCCCATTCACTAGAGATTGTAGTACCTCAAGTCAAGAGATCAACTAGAAACCACAGGCCATCCGTTAGGTATTCCGATTCTGAGTATATTTTGCTTACATATGAGGAGGAGCCAGAGAGCTTTCAAGAAGTCCAGACTCACAAAGATAAAAGCAGGCAGTTGGGTACAGGCTATCCAAGATGAGATGAATTCCTTGCATCACAATAACACTTATGAGTTAGTTGATCTTCCTTTGGGGAGAAAAGTGTTGAGAAATACATGGGTGTTCAAGTTGAAGAAGAATAGTGACAAGCTAGTGAAGTACAAGGCTCGTTTGGTTCTCAAGGACTTTGGGCAGAAGCATGCCATTGATTTTGATGAGATTTTCTCACCAGTGGTGAAGATGAGTTCTATTTAAGTTGTTTTGTGTTATTAGCTAGCATGGACCTTGAGCTTGAGCAACTAGATGTAAAGACTGTCTTTCTTCATGGTGATTTGGAGGAAGAGATTTACATGTTACACCAGAAGGATTTAAAGTTAGAGGGAACGAGCACTTAGTCTGCAAGTTGAAGAAGCGTCTTTATGGCCTTAAGCGAGCGCTGAGACAATGGTATGAGAAATTTGACTGATTCATGGTGGGTCATGGATTTCAGAGAACTGCTGCAGATCAGTGCGTTTATGTGCAGAAATTCCCGGATTGTAATTTTGTTATTCTTTTGTTTTATGTTGTTGATATGCTTATTGTTGGGCAAAATAACATGATTCGCAGACCGTTTTTCAAATCCTTTGATATGAAAGACACGGTCTAGCACAACAAATTTTGGGTACGAAAATTGTTTGTCAGGGAATCCAAGAAATTATGGTTGTCAGAAGAGAAGTACATTGAATGGGTGATTGGTAAGTTCAACATGAGAGATTCTAAGCTAGTTAGCACTCCTCTTGCAAGTCATTTTAAGCTAAGTAAAAGCTTGTGTCCCTCTACCAGAGAAGGAAGCGAAGTGATGACAACAGTTCCCTACTCCTCTGCAGAAGGAAATCTTATGTATGCGATGGTTTGCACACGACCAGATTGCTCATGCTCTGGGTGTTGTGAGTAGATTTCTTTCCAATCTTGGAAGAGAGCTTTTGGAAGCAGTCAAGTGGATTCTTCGATACTTGAGGGCACTTTTACGTTCATGTTTTTACTTTGGGGGTTCAAAATCAGTCTTGTTTACGTTTACAGGAACTGTCTCGTGGCAATGCAAATTGCAAAAATGTGTTGCCTTGTCTACGATTGAAGCTGATTATATTGCTGCTACTGAACAGCGAAGGAGATTTATAGATGAAACAGTTTCTCCAAGAGTTGGGTTTGAAGCAAGATGAGTATGTGGTTCATTGCGATAGTCAGAGTGCTATGGACTTGATCAAGAACGTCACATACCATTCCTGTATGAAGCATATTGATATTTGCTACCATTGGATTCGTGGGGTTATGTAAAAACAAGAAATGAAGTTGAAGAAAATTCACACAGATAAGAATCCGTCTGACATGATGACAAAAGTTGTTACAAGAGAGAAGGTTGAGCTTCGTAGGGAGCTAGTTGGAATTGTCTCCAAGTGAGGGGTCAAGGTTGGTGTTCCCTCCTCTCATGTGTATATATATTCCATGGAAAATGCTATGTGCACCGAAAAGTGCACATAAAAGTGCACCGAAATTGATCAAGGCCATTGATTGCGCGCGGGCTCCACGCCTGCGCGCATGGGGCCCGCCGCAATCAATGGCCCTGATCAATTTCGGTGCACTTTTATGTGCACTTTTCGGTGCACATAGCATTACTCATATTCCATACACATGAGAATAGCCTTTAATGGACTTTAACTTTGTTTTTGGGTTTCATAAGTTTTTGATTGACTTAAATGTGGAGGCCAATGGCCAAGTTCATTATATTAGCATTTGGAAAGGAAAATGCAGTAGTCTTTGGGGGAGAATCTTGTCTATATGCTTGGGGCGCATAACGAGAATAACTGAGAGTGGAGTTTTGAACAATGCGGCGGGGACTGTGAATTGAAGCTCCGACCAAGGCCTATTTGGGTACATTACTCTTTGGGGATTTTGATGATTGCTTTGCATGTATTTATTTTGTGGGTTGAATTGGGTTTGTGAACCGTAGGAGGTAATCTTTGTCTATGAAGCACGGGTACTCCATTTTGATGGCCGTACGAGTACCGGGTACTCCACGGATACTGACATGCGTACCATACGGCTGGGTACATGTCAGACACGCCTCCGACCGTGTCGGCATGATGTCGGTTAAGAGTTTGGTGCAGGGTACGGCTCTGACACGAAAGGGTACGGCATGGACACTGTCGGGATACAATTCTTTTGAGGGGAGAGAGAGAGAGAGAGAGAGAGAGAGAGAGAGAGAGACGCACCTAGGCACATAATGAGGAGGCTGGTGCTGGTTTGACGACTGTGCTGGTGTGGTTCGACGAAGAAGATAGAAGAAGAAGAAGAAGAAGAAGAAGAAGAAGCAGAAGAAGAAGAAGACTTACCAGCACAGTCGTCGTCGATCGAATCAATCGTCGAACCAGCACCAGCCTCCTCGTCATGTGCCTAGGTGCGTCTCTCTCTCTCTCTCTCTCTCTCTCTCTCTCTCTCTCTCCCATGGCTGCTAGAAGAAACACAACAAAGAAGCCCTAAATCGTATAATGTGTTTATATGCACTTAATATTTTAGTTTATTACAAAAAGATCCCTTATATTTTTATAAATGTTAATAACCTAGTTACAAACTTTTACTTATTTGTAAATAACTCCCCACAAAATGTAAACTTATTTGTAATACTTGATACTTAAAATTTTGTAGTCTGTATTTGTATATAAATATTTTTAAAAATGTTTTTTATTCAACGTACCCTAGTCGTACCCGTACCCTACATTTTTTGGAATTGTCGTACCTGTATCGTATCGTACCTGTGTCACGTGTCCGTACCCATGCTACATAGATCTTTGTACTCACTCTTATTGATTGAGTACCTCAAGTTTTGGCTAAAACTTGGGAAGAAAACTTTGTATTCCTTATTAAAAAATAGTGGAATCTTTTGGAGTTACCCGTGTTTGTTTGTTTGTTTTTTTTTTTCTTCTTCACTGGAGGGATTTTCCACATAAATTCTTGTCTCTTTATTATCGCGTTATTTTCTTGGGTAATATATTATGTTGTGCGTGCAATTGTTTGTGGTGGAACCGATATAATTTTGTGGCTTGGATATTGTTATTGTTTAATTCACACTTGACAGGGTTGGGAAGTGCTACTCCCAATAGTTGGGTTGGGAAGTTCGAAGAACATAGGGCTTGTTTGGGAATACATGATCTGGTTCAGTCCAAGTCTCACTTTTTATCTGTTTTTTTTTTTTTTTGGGAATCAAGGTTATGTTGGTTTGAAAAGACCCAATTTTGATAGTTAATAGACTCTGCATGAACTACTTTAGATGCTCACCGAACACTTGAACTTAATGAACCGCTTCACTTGTGAACCACAAAACAAGTTTTTTGCTTTCCCATACAACCCGTAAAGTACAAAGATTTCCCTTATTGTTTAGTTCATCTTTTGTTTCGACGTACAATGTTTTGACACTGGAAATAATTTTTCGTGTAAAACATTCTTAAGTAAAATGTTTTTTTTTTGGTCCTATGTTTTCCAGTGTTTGGCAGTTTGGCTAATGTGCTAAAACATTTTCCATACTTCCTGATTTTTGACATGATTGTAAAGATTATGTAAACCATTCTTAGCAAGCCACTGACTAATTATGAGATATTTAAGGACACCTCAACCAATGGTAGACCTTGGCTAGCTTCGTATGATTGAATGTACTTCATTACACACACACACACACCCCTTGGCTAGCTTCGTATGATTGAATGTACTTCATTACACACACACACACACACACACACACTTTTTCTATCTTAACCCCGACAGAGACTACAACACATATATACGCACACACATACACATGTTTTTCGTCCATGATCAAGAGAAAACTAGCTATCACCAGATATATTTGCAGTTTTTGATGCTCTATGATTTTGTGTGCGCGCGCGCGCGCGTGTGTGTGTGTGTGTGTTTGTGTGTGAGAGAGAGAGAGAGAGAGAGAGAGAGAGAGAGAGAGAGAGAGAGAGATTACTGGGAGGACTGGGGGATGGTGTGGTATCCCTAGGTTATTATTTAGTGGTTTGAGAGGCATATGTGCTTCCAGGAAATGTTCGTATTTATATTATACACACTCACGCACATTCACCAATACTTTTGATCCCTCACTATATTCTCTAAGACTGGACAGCGCGTTGGTGCATCATTGGTGGTACAAGTAACAAGTTTCATTTCTTTTAGCGTCCCAACTCTAGCTATTTTTCATTGAAAGGGAGTAAAATAATATCCGCGTAAAATACTCTACTTAATTATTAGTCTATTCAAACACTGGAAAATCTGAAAATATTTTTGGAAAATATTTTATGTCAAAACAAACGGAATCTAAATGTCAAACCAAGCATCTCATTTGTTTATATGATGCTTTAAATGGTTGAAACAACTATTCGGATTGTCCTGGGACTGCATTTGAACTATCATGGTGGTGATGATAACACACCCATTTCAGCATATGTACATTAAGAAGCTAACTTTGCTTTTTTGCACTTTGAACGAATGGTGGAGACTAGTTGCTATATGCACATGAACTCACCACATTATTATTAACTTTAAGAGAGATAAACTCCTTTAACTGATTCCCCACCAGCAAAATACAACAGACATTGGTTGCAATTTGTTCTTTATAGTATTTTGTTGATCTGGAATGAGAAATATAGGATTTCAATTTCTTATGAACTTTTTGATTTGTAAAAAATCTTTTAGAGCCCATCTTTTTATGAACTACATATTCTATTGCAGCTAATGTTGCATATGATTTGATGCAATTAATAGATCTTTTTGTTTTTGGGTCACACAGAAAAGTTGAACAAGTAACTGAAGAGGCTGATTCATTGAAAGATAGCCTGGATAAGTACTTCTTACGGAATCAAAGACGGATGCAAGAAGCTAAAGAGAGGGCAGAATTGCTTGGAAGAGCTGTAAGTAAACTTTCCTTTTGTGCATTAAGCAGTCAATTATGCTCTTTCAGTTTTATGCATACCTTTGCTTCACCATGTAATGGATTTACTATATTCTCCAGAATGGAGAATCCTCCCATGTATTGAGAATTTTTGATGACGAAGCACAAGCAATGCAATCAGCTCGTAACTCATCCAGGATGCTGGAAGAATCTCATGCCACTGGAGTGGCAATCCTGGCCCAATATCATGCTCAAAGGGATCGCTTGAAGGTTTGTGTTACTTAGCAGTTTCTATTAACATATTCATACATTGTTTATTTTTTTTATATTTCCTATGGATTGAGGTGGTATTCCCAACTTAAAGGACCATTTTGAAATTTCAAATATTATAGGATTTCTAGTATTATTCCATTCCAAAATGGGATTTCTTGAGTTCGAAGCCAACCCTCCCTAGTAGATGGAATGTATGAAAATTACCGATTGAGGGGCTCTTGGTTTCAATTCTATTGAGTTGAGTTGAAAGCCTTCAAGTAGGAGAATTATGGAAGCTAAGCGATGTTCATTAATCAAAGGTCCAACTGATCACCACGTCTGTATTGTAAATAGGCAGTTATCTAGTATGGATCGTACATGGACGGTAGTTGGAGTCGGCGGCTCTTCCTCTTGTTTAGCAGAAAAATCTGAACTAAAGAATTTCGAAGTAACAGAAAGAAAAGCAACGACTGGAGTGGGAGAGTCAGAGTCGAAAAGAGGATTCCTCACTTCTTTCTCTCATTCAAAACCGTGCATCATTCGGAATTTCATTTCTGATGACACTTTTTTAGTTAGGGATAATAATGGGGACAGTTATTCCATATATTTTGATATTGAAAATCAGATTTTCAATCCTTTTTTCTGTCGTTAAGGTGGAGAACTGAACCATAACAAAGGATAAATCTGGCAAGAGGGATCCAGAAAAAGGGGGGTTCCAGTTAACGAAAAAATTGCGGATATGGTCGAATGGTAAAATTTGACTGCATTGATCTTGGTAGCTACGCCACCCACGGAATTCTTTCCCTTCTAGGGAAGATATTAATCGTAAGAAAAAAATTGTACCAGATTCTCTTGTAACTCCAGTTCCTTCGGAAATGGTAAGTGTTTCGCTCCTGTATCTTCCAAAAGGAAAAAAGAAAGGGTCAATCTTTATAAATTTCATCGTAAATGTGAAAAAATCACATAGTAGGGAAACACTTTTCGAGACATCGTCAAATATTCAATATGATTCCACAAGATTGATGCAAGTTCTTCCCTTCTGAATCAGATACTATTTTGGTGAATTTTCTATTGAATGGGGTATCGTTCTACCCTTCCACTCGGCACCGTCGGATCACTAAGGCCGACTTCAACTCGATGAATTTAGTAGATCCTTTTAGGAGGCCCTAGGCACATTGGGAGCGTAGATAATTGTAACCATATACATATAAAATGATTGAGCCTTGGTATGGAAACCTACTAAGTAGATAACTCTTCTATAGAGTTCATTAATATTTTTCCTTGTTCACTAATAAATCGACTAATTAAACTCATGTTTCTATAATCAATTCGATCCCCCGATTGGATCGGGGTTCCAAACTCAACGATGGCAACTAAACACGGACGGAGATTGGCCCTCGAGTGCAAAGGCAGAAGGAATCTCACACTTCTTCGAGTACCAAAGATTCAACTCAATTAAAAAGGATCACCTAATTACAATTAGGAATTCGTTGGGTCCCACTCACGACCCATGTAACAAGTCTATCTCTTTCTATTTCTATATATGGAAAGTTCAAAAATCACCGAATAGTTCAACCTTTCGAACTGCTGCGGATCGGATCATCCATATAATATACAAAAAGAATCAGCCCCTCTCACGGTGGAAGAACAGATAATCGTTACCTTAACCGCAAGGGTCCACTTACTTTTTCTTTTGTTGCAAGAGCGGAGCTCTACCAACTGAGCTATCCCTTCTTTTTCCAAATATTTTTAAGGAAATCAAATTTGAATTCCAAGATTCTGCCTTTTTCTTTTTACCCATCCCCTTACTCCATAGATCTATTACAATTAAAATTTCATGTACGGATTCTTGAATGCCTACGATGGTAGTATATTCGTGTGGTATTTTCTCAGATAGCACCTAATTTTTCCGATTCGGTGGTTCCCCGGTTCCGTTGCTACCGAAATGGGCACTAAATACTTTTCGGGATCAAATAGCCCAATTCTAAAGAAAAATCCAGGTCAAACCAAAACAAAATACTTTTTCTAACTGAAAATAGAGACAAAAATCATTATAAGAAGAATCCTAAAACAAAATGAGAAGTACGTGAAATTCTTTTTCATGAAACTATTCTGGGTTCGAATCCTACTGAGAGGCCTTGGGTTTGTGCATCTGATCCAAGATTTCCAATGCCTCTTGAAACTCTGCTTTCTTCTTTCATATGCTATATTGGTTTATATGGTGAAGATTGTCCAGTCCTTCTCTCTTTGACTGACATAAATTCGTGTCCTGCTGCGCTTCAGTTATGATACCTAGGAGCCGATAAGGTTGTAGACAAATGTTATATTGACTCTTCTAAATGTGTTGAAGTAACAATGTATCCATGCGGAATGGGTATCGATAATCTCTGTCGCACATCTGGCTGGATAGACACCACCAACCACGTCCACTATTCCAAATTCCTGTGAAATCCGTGCATTGCCACGGGATGCAAACATTTTAAAGTTTTTAAGACTGTTTTGTGAATCAGCTTTTAAATTGTAGTTATAGATAGTACCCATTAAGGAACATGTTATCTAAAGCATTAGGTAATTATAATTTTTGTATATGTAGTGTCTTGTTGGTAATTGGCACCATTTGCTTTATAGAAGTGTACCGCATTTGCTCAAAGTTCCTAGAAGTATATACATGTATACTTAGAAGAAGTCTAGAGTCCAAATGACATAGGTTGACATTTTTTCTCCTTCATTTTATGTTTCATAGACACAATAAAGCATCTGTGCTATACCACCTTACTAAATTAACTTTTACTGTGGTGCAGGGTGCACAAAGGAAAGCACTGGACGTACTCAACACGCTCGGCCTTTCGAATTCTGTATTGCGTCTTATCGAAAGGCGGAATAGGGTCGATAAATGGATCAAATATGCAGGCATGGTTTTGACAATCATCATCTTAATTGCCTTTTGGAGGTGGACATGATGATCTTAAAGTTGATATTTAGTGAGTGAAGATATATTTTTTTTCATTTTGGTTGTAAGATGCAATTGAAGAAGAAAACTAGAGAGAATTTGAAATGCACTTATTTCATAGAGTGGAGCAGAAGAGGGTGATGCCACTTGCTTGGTCGACAACTGGACGATATTAGGGAAGAAAAGGGGATTTATGGCAAAATGTTTTTTTTTTTCTTAATCCTTTGGCAAATATATATTAAGACCCAGTGTTAAAACTCAAAGGAACACGTGTAAGTCTATAGCCAATAATTTGGGTTTGAAATGCAAGTACAAAGGGCTCAAATTGCAGCAACACAGAAATTCTTTTGATGGCTTATGAATACTGTGAATGGATATTCTTTGTAGTGCTTTTCATCCGGGGAAGATTCATATCTTGAGGGAAAAAAAAAACATGTATTGTGGCTGGAATTGTAAATCACAAAAATTTGCAAGTGTGGGAATCTGTGTGTGTGTGTGTGTGTGTGTGTGTGTGAGAGAGAGAGAGAGAGAGAGAGAGAGAGAGAGAGAGAGAGAGAGAGAGAGAGAGAGAGAGAGAGACTCCCTTCTTAAGGCAGGTTCTTGCATGTTTTTACCAAACACTAATGGCTTGTTTCAGTTGTTTGTTTGCGTCCAATGATTTTGAAAGGGTTAATTCACAATTTGTAAAACATTTTAACATGTAGTAAAGTAAATCCTTTCATCCTGAACTAGCCCATTGAGAACAACGGAAAATTTCATCAAGTTCCTTAATATATGGTCATTTTTAGGTTTCTTAAAATGATATAATTGAGCATTTTAAGAATAGATTCTTACATTATTACCATGTTTTCAAATGACCTCGTTCAAGCTATCGATTTTCCATTGAAATGATTAACAAAATTAAGGGTAAATTTTGAGGTATGTTGTAATTACAGAGACTTCGCTTGTAGTTTCACAAAATTATACCAATCGCCCCTAAGGTTTGCTTTTGTGTAATATTCACCTCCCTTCCATTAGTTAACGGTCAGATAACCATTAATTTTATGGTTAAAACTTTTTGAAATCACAATTTTCCCTTGTTAAAGTAAAAAAAAATTAAAATATTCCAAACTAGACCTTTTTTTTTTCCTTCCCCTTCTCTTTGTTTTTAGGGCATATATTGAAGATAAATGTGTCGTTTCAAAACGTGTGGATTTTTATTATAAAGCCAATATAGTTTATTTCAAGGGTAAACTAGTACTTTTGCATTTAACTTTAACACTGTTAGGGCTTCATCTCTAACAAGGGAGGTCGGTGTAAATTTTGCAACTACAAGAGGTCTTTGCAATTTAGGCATACCTTAAGATATATCAAGTGTAATTTACCCTAAAATTAATAAGCTTATTCAAATTTATGAAACGGGCAAACAAACCATTACTACTTGTTTTCCTGTCATTTAAATGTTGGATGATAAAACTCCACCGAACTGTCCAAAAGCTAGCTCTATTTTCACAAATTGGTCGACTAGAACACTCTTTGATATTCACGGAATTGGGTCTCACTTCGCAAGTTTTGACAGTGCATGTGTGCAACAATTTTTTTCCATGGAAAACATTTTCTTCACTTATTTTTCAGCTTAATGAAGAAAACTGTAGTCAGCTCAGCTCCCCCTTCAAATTCGAAAGAGCGATTCAAAACTTGGGAGGATGACAGCTTCCCCAAATTGTAGTCGGTCATCACAAATGATGGACCTATTGTTCGTTCCTGGAAGCAGCTCTGCTGGTCTCTCGTTTAGCATCAGAAGCACCCGAAAAAAATTCACTCGCTCCAAGGGATATGCTTGGTGGATAGTAGAACATGGGTGCGGAGTCTTCTTTCCAAAGATACAAGTAGTGTTCCTTACCTTCCAAATCGCCCAACACATGTTTTCTCAGTCCTTGGATGAAGCTCTTATGGCTATATATCAAATCAACACATTTGGTCCAAGGGCAGAGGAGGAGCAAATGCACTTCAGTTTCAGGCTCCTTCAGGCAAAGTGAAGCATGTAGGAGTAAGGGAAGATTTTCTATGTAATAGTTTAGCTGTGGAAAGGGATTATGTTTGAGCAAGGCCCTTCCATAGGAGGTGTTTGGAGGGGACATTGAGATTTACCACGAATCCAAGCGTGGTTGTTGCCTGTGATCCAGCTATCCTCCCAAATTTTAACATTCAAGCCATCACCAATCTGCCAGAGATGTCTTTCTTTAGCATGTGAAAGCGACTACAATTTTGAGTCAAAAATTGTAGTCGCTTTCTTTAGCATGTGAAGCCATCTCCAATCTGTCCATACGTATCATCCCAAATTTTGGGTCACTTTCGAATTCGAAGGGGAAGCTGACTACAATTTGGGATACATTTGTGCAACAATTGGTGATGACTACAATTTGGGAGGATACGCATAGACAGATTCCAAACACCCGGTCAACAATTTGTAAAACGCTTAAGAGCACCAAATGTGAATTTAGAAAGCGACTCAAAACAGGTTCATAATGCTTAGGCATGGACACACTCACAAAGAGGGTGTTTGCATGAGAGATATCAAGTATAAAAGGATGGAGGTGTTTCTATACTTGAATGTAATTTGGTATGTTTGTAGAAACATACAAAGTGATTTTCAAGTATAAAAGGTTGGAGGACTTTCTCAGTCTGTAGAAATTGATTTTTTCTTGATGGGGTATGGCAATTGGCAACAAGGGCTTCACAGTCCTCCTGTATACAGAACTAACATTTAGCAAGTACAAGCTTTCGGTTAAAAAACATCACTAACAATGCTTTTCCTGAATCCCACTATGAGAGAGGTATTAAACCCACTATACACAATTAATGCTACAAGTACAGTTTACAGAGCAAATACATGAAATAAAATGAACGAAGAATCCGGAGAGAATCATGGGAAATTCCAAGTTTTAAAGCAAACCTGTCTATAAGCAGGAAATTCAAGTCAAAGCAATTTCCTAAGAGAAATTTCACACGAAAGCATATTTATACTAGTACACGATATGATTTGAAGTCCGACTTAGACCCAAACACAAACACCACTTACTGGTTTTTTTTTTTGTTTACCCGATGCAGTAGAGGCAGGCGGTGCTGCTGCTGGTTTTTTTTAGTCCGCTGTCCAGCTCTGCTCCACTATTTCACGAACTCTTCGGTTGTATTCCCTCTTATTTTCACTGAACATGCGAGCTGCCTCGGAATTCGCTGGGGAGTTTGGGTTTGGATCACAAAGTAGCGACTGAAGAAAATAAATGCAGTGTGTCTCGTTAGTATTCATTATACATTAGGTGAGAATTTTGAGTTCACTTTTTTAAGGTGGCATGGAAGGTTTAATATAAATCCAAGTACAGTACAAGCATTATGCCAAACATAACTAACATACATTTGGACTGAAAACACGAAAAATACGCTAAAAACCAGCAGTTTGTTAAAAAAGATAGATCATCATAAAAATCGTAACTAAAGAGCACCACACTTGGGCTTTTTGGTTCATGAATGCAGGGGAAACCTAATTAAGTGGAATCTAAAGAATAGGTTTACTGTAACCAAAAAATCTCAAATTGTTATCCACGCGGGATACCATCACCAGCTTAATTTTTATTATACGACTAAGTGTGTAGGTAATGTGTATTAATCCGCCACGTGGTGGTTGCACACGTCACCAAAAGGGAAACGTACCTCTCATTACTTATATGTCCACATAGACTACTTACCTACTCACTCAAATCTCCAAGAAGACCCCGCAACTCCACTAATTGTAGCATCTCCAAGAGCCAAGGCCATGATGATAGAAGGCCCACCTTCCCTAGGAAGCTACAACTCCAATACTTGGGGAGACCCTCCCTAGAAAGGCTACAACCCAAATACTTAGAGGACCCCAAAGGGCCAAGCCCAAGATGATGGAAGGCCCTCTATAGGAAGGGTGCAGCTCCAACACTTACGCCGCCTCAAAGGGCTAGGCCCATGATGGGAGGCTCTCTCTATGAATCTCCAGGAAGGTCCACTGCTAAAGCGCAATTCCAATACTTAGGGCACTCCACCTCAAAAGGCCAAGCCTATGATGAGAGCACTAGCCCCAGGGCCATGGCACTTTAGAGGGCTAGACCCATGGCAATCTCAAGAGCCCATAATGAATACACAAACACACATACTCACACTTGGGTCAACCACCCTTAGTCGGGAGCAGTACTGAAGGGTGGCCTGACTCATTGGGATCTCGAGACCTCATGGCTCGGTGGCTAGAGTCAAGGGCATCTCCCTAGCTCACGCCTCCCAGGCAAGCTAGGGTTGGTTCCAAAGAGAGAGAGACACGTGACCTTCACGTGCCCTGCAACCAAGCCTCACAAACCAATTAGGGAGTCCCATGGCTGTAAGACCAGCTAGGCCATTACCCTTCCCATTGCCTTATCACTTCAACCTTGCTGCACATTCTGCAGACTAATAGCATGATCTTGATACACTACCTTGTTTAAGTCTCTACAACCAATAACAAGCAACTCATTCGTTGACACATCTGCAGCACATGTTGCCTCCCCTGCCACTCACCAATGTCAATTTTGCTTTTCTACATGACCCGTCATTGCTTGACCTTCACCTGGCCAAATCCCATTTAATACCCCAACCACCACATTTAAGACCCTCACCTACCTTAAATAGAGGGACTTATCCCATAGCGCCAACACATCACATTGGCAGCTCCTCTAGCAAGACCATAACCCTTTATAACTTTTCTATAAATACCAGCCTCATTCAATACATCCAAGGAGGGAAGCATCTCCAAGCTAACCCGAATCAACCCCAAGCTTGAGCAATTAATCAAGTTCTCACACCCTCCTTACCATTATCCAAGCAACTCCTCCTCGACTTTTTAGTCATTACTTCCATTACTTCCATACCTACCACTCCCCCTCCACCTGCACTCATTCCATACCTTCTATCCTCACCTTAGGACACCTACTGCTTCTCTCTCTCTCTCTCTCTCTCTCTCTCTCTCTCTCTCTCTCTCTCTCTCTCTCTCTCTTATTTGGAACTACCTTGGCTCTCACTTGAGCCACGTCCTCTCTAGGACCCATTTGACTATAATACTACTTTTTTTATTGTTTGATTATATCTTACACTCACTAGCCTGCCTAAGTGTTATACCTCTCTTTACACCTCATCCACACTGAAAAGAACTCACACATTTTGGCAACCACAGTGGGAGGTATACTCATAGACATGGTTAGCTCACAGCAGCAACAACCACTCCCCAAACCAAAGAGGCGTCCCCCTAAGAAAGCTAAGGTGCTACCTACTGGTCTAACGCTCATCATAGCATCCACCCTAGTACGGAGGAGCCTACAAACTCCCAGTCTCACGATTCGCAAGGATCTGTCGGTATCTTTGAACTTCACATAGTTAAGCGACTCGAACAAATGGAGGGTTACCAAAAACACCTCCAAAAATTTGAGGAGCAAAACCGCCTCATCATGGAAACACTCACCACCATGGCGCAAGGAGCGCCACGACCAGCTCCTAATGTTTCATCCAAGCAGGATGAGGTGCTTAGAACCTCCGGTAATGCATCAGCAGCTGAACATCAACACGCTTAGCAAACCAAAAGGGACAAATGTCGTCTTCACTGACATCCCTCCATCCATTCCAGAAGTAGGGAAACACACACCCACCGGTTATGTCACGCTGGAGGATGTCGAGACCCTTTTGAAGGTTAAGGCATTGTCACTTCCTCTTCCACCTGCAATCGACATGCGACCACCATACCCTTTGAGGCTGGCTAGTCTTCCTTATCCCAAAGGATACACTAGTCCCAAGTTCACCCGTTATGATGGCAAACGAGCAAACTCCCGAGAACATGTTGCAAAGTTTCTAGACAGTCTTGGTGTTCACTGAGGTCCGAGAAGATGAGAATCTCCGCCTTTGCGAATTCTCCAAATCACTGACTGATAGGACGTACACCTGGGATGCTAATTTGGAGCCTGGGTCTGTCACTTTAGGGACCCCGCTGGCCTCTACCTTTCACTCTAAATTATTTAGTATCACTGAGAAGGTGACCACCGTCTCACTTTCTCGGGAGGTGCAAGTTGAGACAGAACCTTTGATCAATTATGTAAACCAATTCAGAGATCATGACATAGAGCGCCACGACAATACAATAGAAGAAAGCTTGGTCCAACTCTGTGTTCATGGTATGATGAGAGAATATAGAATGCACTTGGTCATTCATTCCTTTAAGACATTCTCAGACTTGTTGGCAGCAGCCCGAAATCTCGCAAAGGACGTCAAGCCACCATCTAGACTGTCCCGGGACCACAGGCGGTATCCAATGGTTGCCACGGTTGGAGAAAAAAGGGAGGGTCGTTACAACAAGAAGGAAGACAACAAGAAGCGCCGAAGGGAGGACATCGATATCCCTGCGCCCTACCCGTGTAGCATGAGAGAAGTCCTTGCCATGTTCAAAAGATGGAGGGACGGTGTCGTTGTCCTCCGCCCACCGAAGCAGACAAGTCTAAACAAAACTATTGTATGTATCATCGGATTGTTAAGCACCCAATGAAGGATTGTTGGGCCCTTCGAGGTATCTTCCACCACAAGATTGCCAACGGAGAGTTGGAGGTAACTACTCATCCCGACGACCATGAAGCCCCTCGTCAACAACATGGAGATTGGGGTTGGGGGGGGGGGGGGGGGGGGAGCAGTTAACATGGTGTTAATCCATGAGCACACAAGGGAGGAAGCAGCCCACCAAGAGGTGAGCAGAATAACTTTTCAAGAAATGGAATTGGACCCACCAATCATCATGCAGCCCCCCCACCCTCCATGTCGAGGACCCTCTTCAAGTGCTACAGATGGTATCGAATTCACTGCTTCAAAAGTCAAGAGCTTGACCAAATTCAAGTAGTTCTTCAATCAAGTGGGATTTTGTGAAAGTGCCCGTCTCAAAGCCACCAAGGCCATCCTTCACATCGCCATATAACGAGGCCTGCGTAGCCTCGGGGGATTAACTACACCGCGACTCATGAGAGGCCGAGACAGCAATAACATTCACAGATGCAGATATCCAAGTGCCTCACCCTCACAATCGGCCCCTCAACGTGTCTGCCACAATCCTGGGAGTGGAATTCAAGAGGGCACTCCTAGATGGAGGCACTTCTTTGAACATCATGCCTATGACAACCTTTATGGCGGCAGGAATACCGAACGAAAAGCTAATCCCTCAAGAAATTGGCATAGCAGGGTTTAGCAATGATACAAGGCGAAGTATAGGATATGTCACTGTTGCCCTTAGCTTGGGGAAGTTTAACGCCCCCGCAAGATTCCATGTGATTAAGGCAGATACTTCATACCACCTCCTCATAGGACGTGCGTGGATGCATAAGTTTTGACATCGTTCCCTCCACTCACCACCAGTACATGAAAGGAAGATTCCTCACTAATGGTGGCAAGAAGGTCTTCACCATCAATGGTATCAGAAGGCTGTTCAGTACTCATAAGGCCTATATGGCGGACGCAGAATTCTTTGATGACCTCTCTCATGAAAAGGTCTCTCCCCGTGTTCCATTACGAGGGATCATTATCCCCAAATGGGAGGACGCCCGACTGGGTAATTTCTCCCCCAGAGAAAAGCAAGTTTGAACAGAAAAATCCCAAGACAACCCCAAAGAGAAAAGACAGCGAGACTCATCTCCAAAATCCCCAAATGGGAGGACGCCCGACTGGGTAATTTCTCCCCCAGAGAAAAGCAAGTTTGAACAGAAAAATCCCAAGACAACCCCAAAGAGAAAAGACAGCGAGACTCATCTCCAGAATGCATTCAAGTCGAGCTCCCTGACGGTCGTATCACATACCGCTGCTTATGACAATGCAAGGGGCCAGGACCAAAAACTCCTAATGGTTCTGGTCTCCCAACGTGCCAAGTAGCAGAAGTTGAAAGTCACGAATCCACCAACCTCAAACTAGCACCAGAGACGCTTCAAGATGGGCCGCGCACGGTAGGACCCGAGGTACAAGAGGTAAACCTGGCTCTTGAAGGGGAGGCCTCCAGAGTCACCTTTATCTCCAAGCAACTCGACCCGGACGAACGAATGCCGCTCATCTCCCTGTTTCGCGAATATATTGACATATTCGCATGGACATATGACCAAATGCCAGGGTTGGACACCTCTCTTGTCACACACAAGCTCAATGTCAATCCTAGCAACAATCCTGTGAAGCAGGCTCCTTGGTTGCTCAGCCACGAGTTGGAACTCCAAATCCAGAGCGAAGTTGAGAAGTTACTTCAAGCAGGGTTCATCAAACCCATTAAGCACCCCACGTGGTTGGCAAACATCGTACCAGTAAAAAAGAAGAATGGCCAAATCAGAGTATGTGTGGACTTTCGGGACCTCAACAAGGCATGTCCCAAAGATGAATTCCCTCTCCCCAATGTGGACTCACTAATAGATGCCACTTCAGGGAATCAAACTTTCTCATTCATGGATGATTCAGCGGATACAATCAAATCAAGATGAATCCTTAGAAAAAACAGCTTTCCGAACACCTTTTGGCAACTTCTACTATACCGTCATGCCTTTCAGATTAAAGAATGAGGGTGCAACTTATCAGAGGGCAATGACATCCATCTTCTATGACATGCTCCATGATAATCTAGAGGACTACGTGGACGACATAGTGGTCAAGACCAAGCGAGGAAAGCCACACACTCAGGACCTCCGTAATGTCTTCGAAAGGTGCAGAAAGTTTAACCTTCGCATGAACCCACTAAAGTGTGCCTTCGGTGTCTCTGCTGGAAAATGTTTGGGATTCGTAGTCCACCGTCAAGGAATAGACCTGGACCCCACGAAGAGCCAATCAATTACTGATATGCCTCCCCCAACATCACAAAATCAATTGAAGCAGTTCTTAGGGAAGGTCTCATACCTTCGTTGTTTCATCCCAGCCCTTTCAAAAATCACTTACCCCCTGGGGGCACTTTTGAAAGGACAAGCAAAGTTCAAATGGGAGACGACGCATCAGAGGGCCTTCAACAATATCAAGAAGGTCTTAGCATCCACAACCACCATGACAGCCCTAGACCCAGGAAAGCCCCTCCTCTTGTATCTCACCTCTACGCCATGATCTGTTAGGGCACTCCTTGCCCAAGAGGTGGAGGGACAAGAAAAGCCCGTGTACTACATTAGTCAGGTGGTCCAATACACCGAGAGCAGATACGCTCCCATAGAACGCCACTGCCTTGCCCTCACCTTCTCTGCACAGAAATTCAGGCCTAGGAAGCACCGACATTCCAAAGGAGGTGTCGTATTTGTGTCTGACACACCTCCGCCCCCGACACGCCCCCGACACGGCTCCGACACGCCAAATACGTGTCTAGAATTTTTAAATATATTTTTATTTTCGACACAGCAGCGACACGTCTTCGACACACCATCGACATAGCAGGGACATGTCTCCGACACACCATCAACACAGCTACGACACTTATTCCGACACGTTATGGGTTTTTTAAAAGAGGAATCTTAAATGTTGGGGGCAAAAGTGTTATTATGTAAAATAAGGTTGTAAAAGAGGGGTTTATGTTAAAAGTTTAAGACAAGTAATGGCAAATAGAAGGATCACTAGAGAGATGGAGGATTGAAAATTAAAAAATAAAGCAATAAAGTTGGTCTTATATGCATCTTGTTGCTTTGCCTTATATGCATCTTGTTGCTTTTTTTTTTTTTACGAATGTTATGATATTATAGTTGCTTTGTTACTAATGCTTAAATGGTAGAGTTATTAATTTGTATTATTGTTATGATATTTTCATGTTGAATTGTTATTTAGAGGTGATTTATTTACATCTTAGTTCTTAGTTATTTTAAGAACATTGTTATTTTTATGTTGTATCGTTACATGTAAAAAATATATGTATAATTACTAGTTTCTATGGCCGCTGTGTCGTGTCGGCCTTTTTTGTAGGATTTGCCGTGTCGCCGTATCGTATCGTGTCGTGTCTGTGTCGCCGTTTCTGTGTCGGTGCTTCTTTGATTCAGACACTACTTCTTAAGTCACCAGGTGATTCTCATTACCAAATGTGTCCCCCTCCATTATCTACTCTCCAAACCAACCCTCTCAGGACATATGGATCGATAGCTCCTCCTGCTTGCCGAGTTCGATATAGTATGCGTAACTCCAAAAGTCATCAGAAGTCCAGCACTGGCAAACTTGTTAGCTCACTTTCCAAGTGGAGAGTTCGAGACCAGAGGAACTCCCCGGAGAGGAGCTCCAGTGCAATATGGCAGAAGAAGAATTAGGAGAATGGGCCCTCAACTTTGATGGATCCTCCACCTCCACCTCCACTGGAGGAGCTGGAATCAACTTGACATCACAGAAGGACAATTGATTTCAAGTGTTCCAACAACGAGTCCGAATATGAGGCTTTAATCTTGGGACTCCTAGCCGCAACCAAGATGGGCATTTCCCACCTCTGCATCAAAGGGGACAACAACCTGGTGATCAAGCAGACCTCGGGAGAGTATGCAATCAGAGAGCCAGCACTGGCACAATACAGAAGTGTTGTCAACAGACTACTAGATAAATTCAAAGCAATTAAGGTAGCCCATGCCCCACGATCAAACAATCGCTGCCCAGATGCCTTGGCTACCTTGGCTTCTAAAGTAGATGTGCCTTAAGGGTTAACTCACATAGAAATCATCAAAAGGACCCTTCCCTGTACAATACTTGAGTTGCTCCCTCCGGAAGAAATCTCTGACTGGAGGGCTCCCATCTTGGCCCAACTCCAAAGTCGTCATGGAACCTTAGCAGTGTCTGAACTCAAAAACTTTTTACAAGCTTACTATATTTTTAAAGTTATGCCCGCTTGCCGCGTGCTACGCACCCGTCATGCGGACAGGGGGGCTAATGTAGGTAATGTGTATTAATCCACCACGTGGTGGTTGCACACGTCACCAAAAGGGAAACGTATCTCCAACGTCGTCATTACTTATATGTACACATAGACTACTTACCTACTCACTCAAATCTCCAAGAGGGCCCCGCCTATGTAGCACGGATACGGATACGTGACACGAAGACGACACGACACGGAGACGGCGATACAGGAAATTCCAAAAATGTAGGATACGGAGACGGCTAGGATACGTCGAATAAAAAATATTTGTAAAAAATATAATTTAGTTTGAAGTAAAAGAAGAAGAAGAGTGGATTAAATATCAACATTACATTATATATTCTGATATTCACCCATAGAAACTAGGTAAATAGCAACCTACAACATATACTCATAAAATGATTACAAAACATAACAATTTAACAGGATACAGACACTGTAGGATATAACAATTAAATCATTATATCTTTGAATTTGCAGTTCCATGTCCACTCACGTTTCCATAATTCTGAAATAAACCAATTGCTTATCCCCAATTTTACAATATAATTTCTAATGAAAGGCCATCATGTTGCATTCACTTGTGTGTCCGGCCATGCCGGCTGCGTGTCCGACACGTAATCAAGGAGTCTCCGATGTTAAAATATTTAAAACACATTTTATAGCGTGTCTGACACGTGGTCACGCGTGTCCGACGAGTGTCGGTGTCTAACACGGACACTATACGGAGACAACACCCAAAGTGAAGTGTCCGTGCTACATAGGGCCCTGCAACTCCACTGCTTGTAGCATCTCAAGGGCCAAGCCCATAATGATAGAGGGCCCACCTTCCCTAGGAAGCTGCAACTCCAATACTTGGGGAGACCCTCCCTAGGAAGAGTACAACCCAAATACTTAGGGGACCCCAAAGGGCCAAGCCCAAGATGATGGACGGCCCTCTATAGGAAGGGTGCAGCTCCAACACTAACGACACCTCAAAGGGCGATGCCCATGATGGGAGGCTCTCTCTATGAATCTCCAAGAAGGCCCACTGCTAAGCGCAATTCCAATACTTAGGGCCTTCCACCTCAAAAGGCCAAGCCTATGATGAGAACCCCAACCCCAGGGCCATGGCACTTTAGAGGGCCAGACCCATGGCAATCACAAGAGCCCATAATGAATACACAAACACACAAACTCACACTTGGGTCAACCACCCTTAGTCAGGATCAGTACTGAAGGGTGGCCTGACCCATTGGGATCTCGAGACCTCATGGTTAGGTGGCTAGAGTCAAGGGCATCTCCCTAGCTCACGCCTCCCAGGCAAAGCTAGGGTTGGTTCCAAAGAGAGAGAGAGAGAGAGAGAGAGAGAGAGAGAGAGACACGTGACCTTCACGTGCCCTGCAACCAAGCCTCACAAACCAATTAGGGAGTCCCATGGCTGTAAGACCAGCTGGGCCATTAACCTTCCCATTGCCTTATCACTTCAACCTTGCTGTACATTCTGCAGACCAATAGCATGATCTTGATACACTCCCTCGTTTAAGCATATACAACCAATACCAAGCCACCCTTTCGTTGACACATCTGCAGCACCTGCTGCCTCCCCTGCCACTCACCAATGCCAGTTTTGCTTTTCTACATGACCCGTCATTGCTTGATCTTTGACTGGTCAAATCCCATTTAATACCCCAACCACCACATTTAAGACCCTCACCTACCTTAAATAGAGGGACTTTATCCCATAGCGCCAACACATCACATTGGCAGCTCCTCTAGCAAGACCATAACCCTTTATAACTTTTCTATAAATACCAGCCTCATTCAATACAACCAAGGAGGGAAGCATCTCCAAGCTAACCCGAATCAACCCTAAGCTTGAGCAATTAATCAAGTTCTCAAACCCTCCTTACCATTATCCAAGCAACTCCTCCTAGACTTTTTAGTCATTACTTCCATACCTACTACTCCCCCTTCACCTTCACTCATACCTTAGTACCATTCCCCCTCCACCTTCACTCATTCCATACCTTCTATCCTCACCTTAGAACACCTACTGCTTCTCTCTCTCTCTTATTTGAAACTACCTTAGCTCTCACTTAAGCCACATCCTCTCTGGGACCCATCTGACTGTAATACTACTTTTCTATTATTTTATTATATCTTACACTCACTAGTATGCCTATGTGTTATACCTCTCTTTACACCTCATCCACACTAAAAAGAACTCACAAAGAGTGCAACAAAACCTTTCATTGTGCCTTTACTCACAATGCTTCAGATTAGCATCTTAGCGTAATATAATGAAATCCATTTTGCATTTTCAGATAATGAAATGGCTCCATTCTTCTGCTTAAAATACCCATAGGTATTAAAATCCACTTGAATTCAAACTCTAGTTCACCAGTACTTCAAAAACTAGATGAACGAAGGCATAAATGAGGGATGGAAATGTTTTAATGTTCCAACTTGCGATTGAAATCTAAAACTACGAGATGCTAATCAAGTTCAGTCGCAACACTAGGATTGACCATGACATGCCCCATTGGTTTCATTATTCTAAGTGACTCAGTAAAGGAACTATAAGATAGGGCCAGAAGGCTTTTAGAATCACAGCCATGTATTCCAATTTATAAATGCCAAAACAATGTTCGCACAGAAATTAATAAGACTATGCAAAGGTCATCGCATGCATCAACTATAAAACAACTACATAGATGACTGCAGAGGGTAGCTTGATTAACAGCATTTGGAAAGATAATGTAGGTTCAGCACGACCAACATCAAACCAAAAGATACACACCAAAAGCTGAAAGTCACTGATTTTAATATAATATTAAAAATGTATGTAACAGTTTTACGAATGCATGGACAATTACATTCAAAAAGAATTTGAAATGAGAGAAAATTATGCCTATTTTATTTTGCTGAAAAAGTTTATGCAAAACGTCTAATTAAGGCACAAATATTTAGTATCTGGTCGTTAGAAAATAAGAGAAACCTTATGAATGAAGGTTGGGGGGAAAATGGACTCCTATTGGAACAACAAAATAATGTACATGGATTATGTTATCAAGAAGACCTAACTGATGTTTTGGGCTCTGAATATTGCATAATAGACACAAAATTGTCATGCGAGACAAGCAAGTTCTGCAGTGATACAAGGAAAGACGAAGTCGTCCCACTATTTTGAACCAGCCAATATTTTGTATACGGTATTACTCTCGTGCTTGATCAAGAAAATTCAACAGTCTTGTACTGCATCAGCCAATATTTTGAACAACATATCTGAAATACGGTTACTACATGACTGAGCTTTTGTATTAAGGTATTCAAATTGGGCTAATATCTTATGCATACACACCCTGGATCAAATTTAAATTGGATGCACATGAAGTCAAACAACAGTAAAGACTCAACCAATATCTTATGCACCCATATGATCTTGTATTCTGGTATCTGCAACCTATTTTCTCGATTCCAATTGAACTGTAAAGTCAATATACTGTACGACCAAAACTTTCAGAATTCTTATCCTATTTTTTGCTGATCAAATTCTTATCTTCACACAACTTCAACATCCACATTCATCAACTTTGCCAACACTATGACTAAAGATGGGAAAGGAATACAAGTATTAACGTAAATGTGAAGATAAGCTTCAATTGATACAGGACATTATCTTTCGTGACATCAGTACACAAACAAAGTTTAATGCATTATGCACCATATGCCATATGTAGTGGAAAGAATAAAGTCAAGACATTATTTCTCTAGTGACGTTCAAGAAGTCTTACCTGAATAGAAGTGAGTATAGCTGCCACATCATATATGGGACTCCATTGATTCTGTAAAATATCCAAGCAAATACTTCCATCTGCATAAACTGATAAATTCCAATTGTACACAAGTCAGAGACAGCACACATGCCCATTAAAGTTCATAATACTTGAATAGTTGAATAGTACAAGTCACGGTTGATCATGGATGAAAACACTAACAGCAAGCAATTCACCTATATTAGGCTTGCAAAAAATTATATGAAAAGGAACCGAACTTACTGTTTGGATGGAACATCCGTGAGACAAATCGGACTGTCGGTGGTTTATTTGGGTAATCCTCTGAGAATTGTAGAGTCAGCTTGAACGTGCCTGCACTCACAAAAAATAGTTAAGACAGGCATTCAAAAGGAAATTAAAGAAAACCGTGAGCAGAGAATAAGCCGAAGGAACATATCAACAAGTTGGCAAAGCAACCAATACAAACCAAAACCATTAATATCTGGTTATCAGTAACACTTAATACCCTCCGTCAGTCCGTCTTTCTGCAAAGAAGTTGATTATCCAACTAGAACTATCATTTCCCATCAACCAAAATAGCATCTAACCCATGAATTACTGTAAAGTGTAATCCATTGGTTCATCCATGTTTAAACTTCCAAACAAACCTCATGGTTTTTCAACCGTGTTAAATAAAATTCACCACTTACAAAGTAAAATGCAGTTGCATCTTTAGCATATGGAACAGCATAAAACCAGAAAATGATAGCTCCTAAGCAATTATTCTTTGGAGTGCACATTCCAAACCATGGTACACTTTGATCCAAGGACATCTCCTTGATCTTTGGTAACTTCCTCATAAGAAGTTCCATAAAAAGAATGAAGGAAACCCAAACGAATAGGGTATACAGGGGAGGACTGAAAGAAAAGGGCAATGACACAAAAAATTGCTGAACTTTATTGGATTAACAAACATCAATGTCTACGTATACAAAAGCAACAAAATTCTGACATCACAAATTTCAGAGTAGATTATAGATCTAGTGAGTTGCAATAGCATCATATATCATTAACAGTTATTTGTGAGAACTTCACCCAAGAAATACATCAACAGATATGATGTCCTCTTTGTAAGCCCACTCCTGCCATAGCAAATTCCAGTAAAAAGCCCTCCATATCAGTACATATTGTACATGACTATATTTAGGGTCACTTCTTTTGGATCACATTAGGAAATGCGCAAATCATTTTCCTGATAGTTTAGAGATGAAAATTATGTGACTAATTTTACTTATAATCAATGTCATGAAAACCGGACCATGCAGCCGATTCAACCGGTTGGACCGTCGACACTTTTACGATTTGGTTCAGCCCGGAGAACCGGACTAGAGACAAAACCGCAGTATTTCAAGAGAAACGGTAAACCCGGCGGTTTAATTGTTTTTTTTTTTTTAGGGAAAAACCGGTAGCGGTTTCGTAGAACCGGACGGTTCATTAAACCTGCAAATACTAAAGACCTATTTGCCAAGTTAGGTCCTTTTGCTCACTCCTCCCTCATACCATATCGTCTCTTCCACTTCCAGATATGTACCGGCAGTCGCCGTCGCTTGCCTCACCTGTGGCCTATGAAGCACAGACACGGATACATGGACACAGATACGACACGACACGAATAAGTTGACATGACAAATCCTAGAAAATTTACATGCCGACACTGGAAAGTGTCTGCGAAGCGTCGTGTCCGTGTGTCAGACTGGGACACGATACGACACGCGACACGTTACCTTCTTAAAAGTGTCGGCATTTTCTACCTTGTGGCCGCCTCCGCCTCCCTCACCGGACATTGCCGTCGCCTCACGCAACTTTGCAAGGTAGCTTTCTGTCTCTCTTTCCCTCTTTTCTTTTTTGATTGTTTCTTGTTTGATACTTTATGTATCACAATCCACAATCAACATTTGCTTTAATTGTGGTGTCCTTCTTGCCTTTGTTTGAGAAAGGAAAGAAAAAAGGTTTTAGTTTCCTTCTTGTCTTTGTCTGAGAAAGGAAAAAGAAAGGATAATTGCAAATATTGTGGGTTTATTTTATGGTCTCTCTTTCCCTCTCTTCTTTTCTGACCGTTGCTTGGGAGATACTTTATGTATCATAATCCACAGTCAACATTTGCTTTGATTTTGTTTTCCTTCTTGCATTTGTCTGAGAAAGGAAAGAGAAAGGTTAATTGCAGATTTGTGCATTTATTTTATTGATCATGATTGACAAATACACAGCTTGTGTATGATGGAATAGGAAAAGAATTATATATCAGCCTTAATAAGTTTTTCTTCTTCGTAGAAATTACATGATTTGGATACACAGGATTAGATTCTTTCCTTTTTCATTTAGATTTTAAGTGTGATATATTTATTTAGATTTTTTAATTCTATATTATTATTAATGCTGAGAAATAAATATATTTATTATGTAGTTATGTCGTCACGGTTGGATTCCGGTTCACCCGACGGTTGAACCACTAACCCATGACCCGGTCATTTTTTCGGTTCGATGAATGGTCCGGTTTTCAAAACATTGCTCACAATACACAAAATAGATGGCTTTGGAAGAAATAGGTTATAGCATATCTTTCAATTTTTAGATGAACTTCTGAAACTTGGATATACTTTTAACGATATCTTCAACTGACCTAGAAGTTATTGGAGATATACTTGACATACCTAATCCTAGATACAAAAGTGAAGTTCAGTAGTTCATATCCAGGCTTTCAGGAGGTAATTAAACAGGCAAAACACTTACTAAAAGAATCCAAGATTTAAAAATAAATAAATAAATAATGCAAAACCAGTGCACTCTAGATGCGGGTTTGGGGAAGGCCAAAATCCAAGGTGATCAATATATTTCTAAGATAATACAAAAAGTTTTGCTCTCCACTCCTAAAGTGGTACATCCACTGATGTCTACTAGAAAATACCAGTTCTACACTTCTACCCATAATGTCCAAACATCTCCGTATATTTCACCTTGAGCAATGATGTTTAAGATCACACATTTGCAAGCATTTCAAGCACGATCTCTCGTACATTCATTTTTTTTCACTTCCTTTAATTACTCTAGAAATGAACAATGGTGAAGGGGCCATTTCATGATCATAACTGGATTACAATCTATATACATGAATTAAATACAATAAAGGGCCAGGTTATAAACTGAACTGCTGTCAGAACTAAATTTTACAAATTGGAACTCTTTTCGCAACAGTATATTGCTGCCAGAATTATAAGACTTTTTGGCCACGTGGCTATGACCATAGATCCACATATCCATTTAGTAATAACATAATTATGGGGTTACACGAAACTTTTCTAAAATTTATTTAATTGCTTCATAGGTGAATATATATGTGTAATATTACCTCTAAGTGCGGATGTGGGAACGCTAGAACGAGGAGTTCGGCAATTTTCTCAAAATCAAGAGTGCGTGTGCGGCGGGGTACTTCTATAAAATACTAAAAATATATTTTATATGCAGTGACATATAGTATACTATATACAAACTATTCTACCACTATTTTTTTCTTATAAAGACATAAAATACACATAAATTAGTTGTTTACTAATATAATAAACAATGTAATTCAACTATCAAGAAAATTAGAAAACCATAAGCAAGCAAATTAATATTAAACGTTAACAAAGTCTTGCACAACTTCTTCCAAGAGAGACGAGAATGATATGTATCTTTTGTACGCAATCGTAAAACATTGCAGAGAACTCAAAAAGTGTCCACGCGAATTCCATGTGCACTAAGGCGCACTACAGCACTCCCTACGCACTAAGTGCGCGTGCGGCACCATTTTTGAAGCACTCGTGCTTCATAGGCTAACCCACACCTTGGACAGTTTATGGGGATTGCCAAGAAATTATGGATTATGAAGCCAATTGACGAACATGTGAGAATAAAAAGAATGATTTTGTCAATTGTCATTTCAGTGACCAAGAAGTGAATATAATTTACTAGAGAAACTCGAATCCATACTCGATTAAAAGAGGTTTTCAGAGAGTTGACAAAAATATCCACAGTTATACGGTTAATATACAAGAATAATGCTTTGTGGAAGAGTGAAAAAATAGTAAATATTTCATACGGACGTAAAAGTTTTAAGCCTACGAGGGCACACATTTTGCATAATCTTCTTATGACATGAGGTTCAGATCATGCAATCCCAAAAGTGTCAACCATCTATATCCTCATCATATTTTTTTTCCCCTCTCCTTTTAATGTTCTCAAAGGTTATCTATACCAAGACAGATAGAGTGTCATTCACGTTGACAACTGAATACAGGCAGCCCCATGGTGATAAATTACTTGAGTAATAATAACACAAAGAAAGCAGCATAAAGTGAACAAAAAGGTAAAATCACCAAATAGAAAAAGTCGAAATGACACCAAATTTGTAAAGGTCACGTGTGAGGGTTTTAAGTCCCACATCAGAAGGTTAATAAGAAAAGAAAGAGTTGACATATGTGGTTGGACCGATGACTCAATAGCTTAAAATTGTAGCCAAGTTGTTTTCTAACATTGTATGTTAAGGATTAATGTTGTGGACTCCCGTCTCCCAAACACAATTTACTAGTGCCTTGGTCGATTTAGGGATTTAGTGAGGGGAAGGATAAGAAAGTGCTAAGGAAATCACTCTCCTTTATCTGATTGATGAGGAAAACAGTGAGGAAAGGAGGAAAAGGAAAATATGGTGAAAAAGAATATGAAATTTGTGAGTTACTTGTCTTCCCTTTTTCTTGAGTTCGTATCATATTTTGAAAATTATAACTTCTTACATTACTTCAGTATGGAGTTACACAAGGAAAAATACAAGTGAAATAGTTTTCCTTTTCCTTGTCTAAATCAGCAAACCAATCACGGTTCAAGCCTCACAAAAGTCCCCAACCCCACACCTCTTTTTATCAATGGTGGGCAATTACTGATAATTTGATGAGCAACATACACTAGATGAATATCTGTAAGAATAAAAAAGCACTTATGAAACCATGAACAAAAACCCAAGAAGTAACTACTAATCACAAAATCATATGCCAAATTCAACTGCAGCCAACAGTTAAAACAAGCTACATAATCTCAAAACCACAGCTAAAATTTAGAAAACGATTAGAAAATATCATCGAATTCACAACGTTGACCTTGGACAACACATGTAAATAGCTCAATTGAAAATCAAAATTACAGAGTTAAAACATCACTAACCTCCATCCCAAGGAGTATCATCAGGTCTACAAATCAACAACATGAAAAGCAACCAAAAGGCAAGAAGATTAAAATCGCCAACACAAAATCAAACAAAAACATGTATATAATGTATGTGTGTGTGTGTACATACATATATATACATACCCGAAAATGACAGCGTTCCACAACATGATATTGTTGTCTTGAGGAGCTCCACTGATTCCGGCGGGTGGATCTTGCTGTAGCCTCTTGAAATCCCTCATCAGCCTCTTCCTAGCTGGTGTCGACATTGCTCTGACTCCTCCTGTTCTATGATGGCTACAAGAATAAGAGGGCGCCGCACATATATATATATATATAGAGAGAGAGAGAGAGAGAGAGAGAGAGAGAGAGAAGAGAGAGAGAGAGAGAGAGGAGATTTAGAAAGAGAAAGCAGAGATCTGGGACAATCTAAGAAAGAGCCATCAATATTTGGCCATTGTTGAATAATTTGAAAATTGGGAAAATTCTACTTACCTCCCTTGAGGTCTTATATATTACAATTTCATCGATTAGGGATTTAGGAAATAAAAATATTAGAAATAGTCCTTGAATAGGCATTTATAGTAGGGATGGTCCTAGTGCTATTGTGTCTATGAAAATACATCCCCAAATCAATGGATGATTTTGAAATTGGTCATTTCCCCAATATTTTTGTTATTTTTATGACTGGATTACCCTGCATTTATAAGCATTATTAATTTATATATAAAATATAAAATCTGTCATATGGGTATTTGTAACCGTTTCATTGTTATTGATTCCATTAATAGTTACGTGATTAAAGTAGAATTACTCCTAAATTTCATACTAGTGGAGTAAACCACAATTATGTGTGAAATTAATTCACCACATCTTGAATTTCAGCAATGTACAGGGAGGACGTTCCATTTTGTGTTCTATTCTATTGGATCTCGTGCAATAGCAGTTTATACTCTGAAGACTTGGTTGATTTTCCAACCTGCTGAGATCCTGGGTTTGCATGCATTTGTGGTTTCTTACACTATTTTATGTGAACAGGATCACGAGGTGAGAATATTGATCAGTCATGATGCTCTTTTGATCGTTTTGCTCAACATAATTTATTGTTTTTTTGGTAGATTCAAACATGGTCAATAGGTCTAAGAATTTTAATGACTTACGATCACTTGTAATAGTCAAGTAGATTGCTTAGAGCCATTTTTGACTTCTGTCACAGATCAATGGAAAAGATTCAGCAGTTTTTCTATTGGTTTTGTGTATTCATAGATATTTTTGTTTTGATAGCAGGTTTATACATAAGATAGCCAAATAAATCACTTTTATGTCAATTTTAACAGGCTTATTAGCTTTATAGGTCAATTTTGACACCTTATAATGTGAGCAATTTCCTGGTTTACATTTTTGGCTTTATCAGGATGTTTAGAGTGATTTCCCAATTGTTGCACCTTTAAATGTGAGTAATTTGATTAGACTAAGTTGTCTTAACATTGTGCTGTTTTTCCTTGATAATCCTTAATGGTTTAACAGTCTGATTAGCTTTATTGTTCAAATTTGCCACCTTGTCATGTGAGTAATATGCTTGTTAAACTTTCTGGTCTTATCAGGCTGATTAACATTTTTGCCTTTATCAGCATGTTTATTGTGATTTCCCAATTGTAGCACACTTAAATGTGAGTAAATTGATTAGACTAAGTTTTCTTTTTATTGTGATGTATTTCCTTGATAAATTTACTGGTTTAACAGTCTTATTAGCTTTATAGGTCAATTTTGCCACCTTATAGTGTGAGCAATTTCCTGGTTTACATTTTTGGCTATATCAGGATGTTTAGAGTGATTTCCCAATTGTTGCAACTTTAAATGTGAGCAATTTGATTAGACTAAGTGTAATACCCTGTATTCTTGTAATGTATTATATAACTAAGACATTGTATGTTTCTTTTAATACTTGTATGAGCTTGGCCTTACCCTTGGTATATTTTACATACCAATCGATTGAACTTTATCTCAATCGATTGATTGTTCCAATCGATTGAACTTTATACCAATCGATTGATTGTATCAATCGATTGACACTTATGTCAATCGATTGGAGGCAGCTGGGCAGATTCTTTTGCTCTGGCTGGGGAGAGGCCACGTGAACACCTTTCCTCTATATATACCAGCCCATTTTGGGCGTAATTCTGGTTGCTGAAATCAGAGAGAGTGAGAGGGAGTGTTTGTGTGTGTTTATATATATATACACTCATATATATATATACTCACATATATACATATATTTACTCACCCACACACACAGATGGACTGAGAAGAAGAAGAAGAAGGTCAGAAAGAAGAAGAAAAGAAGGAGAAAGAAAAGAGAGAAGGCAGAGAGCAGAGGAAAGAGAGAAGAGGGAGACCACCATTGAAGCTCAAGCTTCAAAACATTCCCAAACACGCCCTTAACGCCTAGGTGAGTTCTAAACTCACTTGGTAGCCTTACATTGATGTTATGACATGTTTTGAATGAAGAAATGGAGAAGAAACCTTGTATTTTCCGTTTATATGTGTTGAGCAGTCTTCTCTGTGAAGAAGACGAAGTGTCAATCGATTGACACTATACCAATCGATTGACATCTTTCATGTGTCAATCGATTGACACTATATCAATCGATTGACATCTTTCATGTCTCAATCGATTGACATTTTATGCAATCGATTGACATGGATTGTGATCCAATCGATTGAACTTTCTTCCAATCGATTGACACTACTTTTATACCAATCGATTGACATCTATATCAATCGATTGGAAGTTACAGTTTACTGTCTTACTTGTTTAGATAATGTAATAACTGTTTAGTTGTTTATTTACTGTTCAGTACTTCCCAGCATGCTTCATTATTGTAATACAAACATGATAACGAGTTAATGCAGCATAGGATCGTAGTAATAACAAGACTATCGAATAACGTTTATAATGTTAGATAACGGAATAGTTGTGAATCCTTTGGAGTTAACGTTCATTTCATTCAGAGTAGTCGGGCCACATTGGGATTGTCATGTATCGGTAATAGAGTTGAACTTAAGTAGGTTTGCTAAGATTCGGGAACCTTGCGTGGGCGGGCTTTGGTCGATCATATGTTCTTAAAAGCGGTAGACAGACGAAGGTGTCTATGACTTGCGGTGAACCGGACCATTTGCCCTAAGATAGCCAGATGATCTAATCATATGTTCTTAAAAGCGGTAGACAGACGAAGGTGTCTATGATATGCGGTGGACCGTGATCACTGGTAGACGTCGCTAAGTCGTGGCATAGAATGATGTACTGTTGTTTAAAGCGTTATATCCCTGACATGCGGTGGACTGTGCATATGTTCTTAAAAGCGGGGGATGGACTAACGTGGTATCCATGACATGCGGTGAACTGTGCATATGTTCTTAAAAGCGGTGGATGAGCAATGGTGCGTTATAGAGTTGAACTACTGTCGAGTCTGTTTCCCCTATCAAGACGCGTTATCGGTCTTATAATGAGTAAAACGTCAGTAATCGGATCATTGGTCGATTAAAGGAGTTACCCTTACTGAATTCTAATTTAGTTACGGTTTATAACTTGTAATAACTTCAATAGTCGATACCCTGTTAGTATCTAACTCGCTCAGCTTTCATTAAGCTGACGGCGTTTATGCCGCTGGACATTTCTACGTTCCAGCGCACCTTGGTTATGACTATACAGGTGAAGGGCCTGCAGGAGAAGACTACTATGCCGGTGACGGAGTACCTGTGGAGAATTTCCCCCAGGCATATGTTGCTTTGGCATTTGTACTTCCGCTGCCTTATATTTGATTCGAGACTCTGATATGTAATAGTTAGTAACTTCTGTTGACTTTATGTTACGTTGTGATCAGAACCTAGACTTCATTCTTGTTACACTATTACTTCTTGTTGCTTAGTACTGCGTGGTGTGGACAATCGTGTGACTTCACCCGTCATTCCCTATGGACCCATAAAGGAAATTTATTTTTCTCTATTTATGCCGTTCCGGGGCGTGACACTAAGTTGTCTTAACATTGTGCTGTTTTTCCTTGATAATCCTTAATGGTTTAACAGTCTGTTTAGCTTTATTGTTCAAATTTGCCACCTTGTCATGTGAGTAATATGCTTGTTAAACTTTCTGGTCTTATCAGGCTGATTAACATTTTTGCCTTTATCAGCATGTTTATTGTGATTTCCCAATTGTAGCACACTTAAATGTGATTAAATTGATTAGACTAAGTTTTCTTTTTATTGTGATGTATTTCCTTGATAAATTTACTGGTTTAACAGGCTTATTAGCTTTATAGGTCAATTTTTCCACCTTATAATGTGAGCAATTTCCTGGTTTACATTTTTGGCTTTATCAGGATGTTTAGAGTGATTTCCCAATTGTTGCACCTTTAAATGTGAGTAATTTGATTAGACTAAGTTGTCTTAACATTGTGCTGTTTTTCCTTGATAATCCTTAATGGTTTAACAGTCTGTTTAGCTTTATTGTTCAAATTTGCCACCTTGTCATGTGAGTAATATGCTTGTTAAACTTTCTGGTCATATCAGGCTATTTAGAGTGATTTCCAAAATTTAGCACCTTTAAATGTGACTAATTTGATTAGACTAAGTTATCTTTACATTGTGTTGTTCTTTCTACATATATTTAGCACCTTTTTGTTTTGTTTGCAGATTGTGTGTTTGAGAATATGGATCCGCAAATAACATTATTGTGTTCGTATGGAGGTGAGGTTTCAGTTACAAATGTGATGCAGAATACAATGTTTGACGATTTAGTATCGTTTGTTTAAAAAAGATGGCCAAGTATCAATGAAGATTTATTTACGTTGACATATAAGATTCGTGGATACAATGAGTGTTTGTTAGAGGGTGATGAGAATGTTAGGAAAATGGTTGTTATGTGTAAACAAATGAACATCTTGCGAGTTGATGTAAATGTTACAGTGATGGAGTTTGATTATGACTTAACAGATTCAGATGAGGATTTACATGATTGTGGAAGTGGTAGTATGCAGGTTGTTGACAATTTTGTTTGTGAGCCCAGCTTTTATTCACATCGTGAGAAAATTTTAATGGGATCAGGATGGAGTAGTTGCATTCAAGATATTGGGCAGAAGTTGGTGGTGCAGTTGAGTTTCGCAAGACCATATGTAAGTTCTTAATAGAGGTTAGGTTTCAATTCAAGTTTTTGAAGAATGATAAACAAAGAGTGACTGCTGTTTGTAAATATCGGGATGAGAAGGGGTGTAAGTGGCGCATTCATGCATCTAGAGAATATGTTAATGGTTTCTTCTACATACGTACATTTGAAAAGTTACATACTTGTGGTGCAGTTGTTAGGATGTCCAAACACCCTCGTGTAACTTCCAAGTTGGTTGGTGATCTGATTGAAGACAAAATTAGGAGTGAGCCATTGTTCCAGCCCATAAAAGTAATTGGGGAAATAAAGGACAGATATGGTCTTGACATCAACTACCATCATGCGTGGTTTGGTGTTGAGAATGCTAGGAGAGGTATATATGGCGATCATTCTCATTCGTTTGACCAACTCAGATGGTATTTTGATCAAACACAAAGGGTCAACCCTGGTAGTCATATGGTGCTTGATGTGGATCCGAATACGAGGAGGTTTAGGCGGTGTTTTATTTCATTTGCTGCATGCATAAATGGATTCAATTATATTAGGCCATTGATTTTTTTGGATGGGACATTCTTGAAAGGTCGACACAAAGGTGTAGTGTTGGGTGCATGTGGCAAAACATGCAATCAAGGTTAGTAATATATGTGGTACTCAATATTGTTATTTTTTTATCATATTTTTGTTGATTACGTAATGAGAGATTTATAATGAAATAAGTATATAATATAAATGAATTTGACAGTCTTCAGAATTTGGTGAGCAATTAATATACTCGTAATGAGTGTACAATTTGGATGAGTATATTTTTGAGTAAATTTTTTATTGGCAATATCTTGTATTTTTGGTTTTTATTATTCAGAAAGTATTTATGAATTAATCTCAGTTGTCAATACTTAGTTATTATTTTTACCTACGGTGTGAGAAATTGTAGTTTAGTTGTAAGGTTATATATTGGTTGGTGTTTGTTTAAAAGTTTTCCTTTTTGGTGACTTTTCTTGCAGAAGTCTTCAATATTGCGTTTGCAGTTGTTGGATCTGAAGACAAGGAAAATTGGTTGTGGTTTTTAAAAGAATTGAGGTCGATATTGGATCCCTTTCGAACGATTACATTTATTTCTGATAGGCATCCTGGAATTATTGAAGGAATTAAAGAAGTTTTTCCTAATGATTTCCATGGATTTTGCTTGTTTCACTTGAAGTTCAACTTATTGGACAAGCTTCGAGGGCTTAAATCTGGTTTTCGTAATCGTTTAGTTTACATGATGTCAGAGTGTGCTTATGCTCCAGACTTTGATACATACCAGCAGAAGTTGCAGTTGTTCCTGAAGGAAGGTGGACAACGTGTGAGTGATTTTTTGAGTAACTTACCAGTTGAACACTGGTGTAATTCTTTTTTCAGGGGACAGCGATATGGGGAGATGTCCTCTAGTTTGGTAGAGTCGTGGAATAAAATGATCAATGAAGCACGCCATATGCCCATAACAAGCATGATCGACAGTATTCGGGTTAAGACTATGAAGGAAATGTCGAAAATGAAGATGAAGTGTCAAAAATGGGATGGTCTATTATGTCCTGAGATTCAAGTGCGTTTACAAGATGCACTGGATATTGGTCGAACTTGGAGGGTTAGCTCAGCGAGTGAGTGCTTGTATGAGGTTCATTGTGAGCCGTCTATGCTTGTCAATATTGGACAACATATGTGCTCTTGTGGTAATTGGCAACATCATGGGTTTCCTTGTGAACATGCTGTTACTGTTCTTAACTATAGCAGTGAGCAGATTGGGAAAACTTTATATGATTACATTGAGCTGTACTTCTATAAGAGATACTATGAATTATCTGTTTCTGAGCCAATCCATCCCATTATTACCTTTGGCAAGCCGGTGATTGATCCTAATTATATTGGAATTATGCCACCTATAACGAAGAAGCAACCTGGAAGGCCGAAGAAAAAGAGGATCCCATCTAGGGGTGAGTTTGTACGTGCTATTAGGTGTGGTAGATGTGGTAAGAAAGGACGTCACAATAGGAAGTCATGTAGGGAGGTTATCTGTAATTGATATTGGTTCTGATTGCTTTTGTTCGCAATTTAGACTTTGATGAAAATAACAATGTTGCTATTATTTTATTTTTATTACAAGCGTATTGGATTGAGTGTTTGATAAATAGTGACAAATTGCGCATCTACAATCTACATGCATATTAGCTTCATATAAATAGTTTATGCTCCAATACATTGTAAATGGGATTTGCATACAGTATTGTACGGTATTAAAACCGTATGGAAATATGTTATAAACACGAGTTTTTTACGTGTATCATTCAGTATGTTAGTTTAACATACTATACACTCAGATATTGAACATCTCAAGGTTACAAACAAAGTGAACTTGGCTTGACTTGTGCAGAAAAGTATGATTGTTTTTGAAAATATTAACTTGTGTTTCAAATATGTTTAGTAGAATTTAGACAATAAAGACAAGAAAAATTTTGTTATTATATAGTTTATAATATATTTTGGATGGGAATTCTTGTTTGGCGTTACATATCAACATTTTTATCACAATATACTCACCCCGATGTATTAGTTCATGCATCTCGAGTTAGGAATTTTGTTCAAGCATATACAGACAAATACATCAGTATTTGGTGGAATACTTCTTGGTGAATGTTAAAAGAATTAAAACAGTGGTAATTTTTAGAGAATAGACAAATGTGATTCCATTTTCACATATAATTGTGACTTAATACTCCACATAAGTGAGAATAACTTTTTATATTTGCAAAAAATAGAAATTTATTTGCATAGAAAATAGATACAGTCAATCAGCCCCCATCATGCTTCATATCTTCATACCAAAAATACACCACATATCCCAAAATACTACAAATAACACAAAATATGTCAATTATGTCTTGGAACATATATTATACATATGAAATAATTGTAGAAACAGCAATTAAACCCTTTCATTCAGCCATATTTGAATGCAGAATCTTGTCGTCCAGTTGTCCTTGTTTGATTGCTTCTAATTGATCTTCCAAAGACTCCTCTAGCTTTCATCCTCCCATGACTGATGAGTTGTGTTAAGAAACACGTGTACCAATCCAACCCTCGCCTCTATGGCGTTACACTTGATCTTATCTTCATTATGCTGGAAGTATTTTGCAATTATATCGCAGATTATAACACCACAGTCTAAAGAACCTGGGGCTTGCTGTTGTGAGCCAACGACATCAAATACTCTGGGAACAACCTCAATGGGTGCCACCTTTGCTACGTAGTTTTTCTGTAAAGAAAATTTTTGTGTTATATATTTACTGTAAGTATGTTAAACTGTGTCTAGTTGATGTGTGTTGGGATTACCATTTCTAGAACGCCTTGAATATATGGATCCTTGGTAGCAGTAGTTCTGGGCCTGAGGGAGTTGTAGTATTTCCATGTATGGAGCAGCGTGTCAAACACACCAAGTGTCCAGTGTTCTACTCCCATATTGTGCGCCCTACTGAGCAGTGGAAAGATCTTGTACCTATACTCACCGTTATCATCTCTAACATATGGATCGACAATTTTTTCCAGCGATTCAGTATCACCATTCTGTAGCCAAACCTGTGCGGAGTTTAATATTAGAAGAACCTTGGCTGAGATGTGTGATGTATTAAAATTAGGTATTGTGTATGTAAGATACCAAGCATAAACTATGGAAAACGTAACATCGTCCAGCATTGTTCGTGGTGATTGAATCAAATTCGCCATGTGATTGGCGTGTCATTAATGTCTCAGCAAAACAGTCAACAACCTATTCAAAGATATGTATGTGTCAAATTTTCTGTGACTGTATGTAGATATTGTTGAATATGACTTTTTTTTTGTACCATGGACAATTGAAGATATTACTCACATTTGTTGATATCGCCTTCATTATGATAAGTGAACATATATCAGAAGCCGTTACAACATCTTTACCATCTTTCTTTGTGTAGACTGTTGTCCTGTTGTTTCAAATGTTGTATTATATCAGAGTGAGTAAATGTGATGTGGTTTTTAGAATCTTCTTGAGTTCAACTTACAGTGTTCCATCTGCGTTTAGCATCTGCATGATTTGATTTTTGCTTGCTATTGGAAGTGTCTTGTATACCTCCGACTTCTTCAACACTGGTAGCAACACTTTTATGTCCTTCAGCTTGTCGAAATGGACTTGATCGACATCAATTGGATCTTCCTCCAACCCCTTTGGATCAACCTCTTTATGCTTTTCCTTTTTCTGGTTTGCACGTAATTCTCTATCTGTCCTTTGTCTTTTTTGCTTTTTCCAATCCTGGTATACGAATTCTGGCTTGACTGCAGCTTTTCTCTTCTTTTTCCTGATATTCCTAACTAATGTAGGTGTCAAACGGATAGTACCGGGTCCTTTTACCTTTTGTGGTGTCTTGTATGACCTTCGTGTTACAACACCCTGTGTGAAACAGTTTACACTAGTTATTAATTTTCAATTTTCAAACAGAATGGATTTGTTTCGAGTCATTATAAAAGTTGCGGTTTAGTTATTTGTAAAGCAATCAACTTACTAATGTGTTGAAGCTTAGAGAACCTTACCTTGTTCTTGTAACCTGAAATTGTTGCCAAGAGTTGTCTTACTGTTGACCTCTCTTTGTTCAACTCAGTTCTCAAACTTTCAATTTCTTCATCTTTTTGTTCCAGCCTTGTTTTCATTTCCTCGACACATCCTTTTTCTCTCCTCTTCACCCTATCAAGTTGATCAGTGAGAAGTTTGATACGCAATGAGACTGCAATGTTGCTATGATATTGTGGACTACTGTCATTGGAAGCTCCTTCCTGTACATATCCAAACAGCTCGTTATATTCTGCATTTTTCTGTTCTAGACTATCCTTGAGCTTCTTCACTTCCTTCTCCAAGCTCATAGTAACAATTGAATAGAAATCATTATCACGAACTAGGCTTTTTATCACGCTATGTGGGTCCGAGATATCAATTTCCCTTGATTCGAAGAAGGAACGACCTGTTCCATCACTAGGAGGGGAGTTAGCTATCAGTACGGGGTTGCCAACATCTGTATGCAATGGTGTTTTCAGCTCATCTTCCTCAAATGTTAGATGTTTTGCAACCCGCTCTGTAATGGGTGTTTGTGCATCCTTTTCCTTCTTACTGGTTGTTTTTGGACTCCAGAATTGGTGCGGCTTCCACATTTCTTGCAGCATGCTCTGTGTAGAGTGTTGCATTAGATCTTGTGTAAACGATATGTCGTTAAGGATTCCTTCATTTGTTTCTACACCCCGATGTACCATGCCTGAATTCTTATTGTTAGGCTGTTTCACAGATCTATCATCCGTAGCTTTGTAGCACCCCCCTTGTACATGATTAGACATTGTAACAGCCATGAATTCACCAA
Organism: Hydrangea macrophylla; assembly: GCA_033977485.1. Classification (NCBI taxonomy): domain Eukaryota; kingdom Viridiplantae; phylum Streptophyta; class Magnoliopsida; order Cornales; family Hydrangeaceae; genus Hydrangea; species Hydrangea macrophylla. Next base: position 76,046,379 of record CM066999.1, on the reverse strand, counting down.
TGTGTTGGTTGCGTGATCCGTAGCTTTGTAGCACCCCCCTTCTCCAAGCTCCTTCATTTGTTTCTACGATACCTGCGACATTCACATTTGCTGATCCGTCTTCAAGGTGTTGTTCATTCATGCTTGTTGATTTCCTCACACCATCTACATATGCATTGAAAGGTGGTACGTTGAATGTTGCATCCTTGATCCTCATTCTATAAGGTTCGTAGATGAAAGTTTCTGACAATGTTTCCACAATCTCCATTGCATTAACCTGATAACAAAAGAAGCGAGTAATTCAATTTGTTTATTTTTTTTCCCATTGAATATTGAAATTGTAAATATCACCAAGTGTTAATTTCCCATTGTATGTTTACCAAACAATAATTGTCATTGATTACATACCTTACCATATGTTTTTATAGTTAAATGTGTCAGTGAGTAAATTACCATTGTATAACTTGCAGTGGTTAGGAATTTATGTGAGAACTTAATCATTTCATTAGAATTCTTTTTCTTACTCATTCCAATTCTAACATAATGTAATTCTTCACTAGAATTCATCCAGTCATAATCAGACTATATCATAATTTTTGAATCTGTTTGTTGAACAATTTGAAGGACATTACCTCGATCTGTGCTAGATATTCTAGATCTCTATTCCTTAGTCTTCTTTGAAGTTTCACCATATCCCATTTTACGAAGCGGGGTATATCCTGGTAGTCTGGCCTTGAATGCTTCTCTTTGAGTTTATCTTCATCATCATGCATTAACATAAGATGTTCACATAGCCACAACTGCAATATATAAACAATTTTGTCAAGTAAATCAGAATTCTGAAATTTTAGTAATAGAATCTTAATATTATTATAAATTTCTTTATGTAGAATACCTGTAAGAGCATTGTGCAGCCTGTTACTTTTGATGCGTCTTTGTGGGATTTGCCAATGGAAGTGAACAATTCGTCTTCTATAGCCTTACACCAGTTGTATTCACGCATAATCTCTATATCTTTGGTATAGTGTACCAAACCCCATCTAACTCGATCACCTCCTGTTGGGAACAATACGGTCGAACATAATAGAAGGCACAACAATCTCACTATGTCTTCAACTGAATCATGAGACATATCTGATATTGTATCTTTGATCGCTCTCTTGATTCTTGATATATGGACTTCTCCTTCAGCTGAGAAATATCTTGTTACGAAATCAGAAATGACTTTCTGGGAGTAAGTAAGGTCAATATTCCTACTTCCGTTCACGATTCCAAATATCAATGAGATATCCGATGTTTCGAGCTTGATATCTTCACCTCCAACTGAAAAGGATTTTTTCTTGGAATTGCAGAGAGCAATCATCTGTTTTGTAACATTCTCGAACTTTCTACGATACAGCACCCGACCCGTTATGAACGCTTCAAAAATATTCCAAAATGGGGTACGCTGCAGCTCGTTGATATGTTCTGGTCTTAGTTTTATCTCGTCCATTACCTTTCCAAAAGCGACGAAGCTGCAACGAAATTTTTTCCCACGTGTTGGCTTTGCAGGTCTATCCCTTTCGCTTGACCGTGCTGGACAAGATAACCATATATTAGCTATGTGAATATTTCTCTGAAATTTAAGTGAGTATTTCATGAATATGAATCTAATGAGTGCTTTATATTCCCCTCATTACCCAGAATTACTTGTAGAAACTTGTGTAATATAGTTTCAAAGAATCTATACTACTGCAAGTGATTAATTTTAATTTTACTCACTCTACACAACACACAATTCATAGATAATTATAAATTTGGGATATAACTTTAACCATTTTGTTAACACATAATAATTTAACAACAAAATTACTCACATTTAAAGGTGATAGATTCGGGAAATAACTCGAATCTTCATGCTGAACACGAAATTGTTAACAAGCAAATTACACCACATGATAAGGTGTTATAACATTCTGGATATCTATATATGTATTCGGTTGGATATTTTAAATTTTCTACAAACATCCACATTAGTAAATTTGGTTTTCAAATTTTGTATTGTAATATAATTGCAAAGAATCTAAACTAATGCAAGTTATTATTTTTTTTCCATTAATCTACACAACACATACCATACACAGATAATGTTAAATTTGGGAAATAAATCTACTCATTCTGTTAAGAACAGAATAATTTAATAGTACAATTACTCAACTTTAAGGTGAGCAATTGTTAACATGGAAATTACTCACATGTTAAGGTGGTATAATATTCTGGATAATAATATATGCATTTGGGTTTTGGATATTTAAATTTTCTAAAAAAAACTAGATTAGTAAATTTCATGTACAAAATTTGTATTGTTATCCATAATGACGACAAAAATTGAAACTATATGCTTTATATGGTGGTGTTTTAAAGATTCTTTGATGATTTTTAGACAATGTTCACTAAATCGTAAACATATAATTTTGCAAAACCCTAAGAAACCCCAAATTCCATCTATGTATTCTGTGTAATTTGTGTTTGATGATCTAAATAGGCACTTCAATCGCTAATGATGAACTGATTGCTAATAAACACTTTATATTGGTTAGATATTTGAATGAATTTTTTTTAATGTTGTTGGAGAATCAGCGTTGAAAGTGAGAATTTTCGTAAACCCTATTTTGCGTTGATACACAAATCAAAGTTTCCTCTGTTAGATGAATGGATGACCAGAAAGATGAATTGAAGTAATATGCAACCAGTTCTAATTATTTAAATTCTTTCAGTGTATGTATACCAAGAATAATGACTTCTCACCTTTCTTAGACATCTCTGCAATTTGATTCGAACCCTGATAGTGTCGTTATGCTTCATTCACCATTGATTTCGTTTTAACATTGCTCTGATCTGGGCAACAAGAACTTGATGAACTTGGTGAGAAAAAGATCTTGAAATTATAGATCACTTTATCGTTTATGGAAATCGCATAATCCTTGGAGAAGATTACTGTTCCAAATTTCAATCACTGATTATGTGTGTTGTGATGTGGGAGTAATTTCAGGATGTTTATGAGCAATTTAAAAACTATACTATAACCGTTAGTATAGTGTAAGGGCGCGAAGTTGAGGATGCAGGGTATTTTTGTCCCTAAATTTTTACAAGGACCAATTTCTAAATGGGCTTATACATTGGGCCTATTTATAGATTGGGTGTATTTAAAGGACTGAATATTAAACTACCCTTTAGGAAAAATTGATTGGACCGAACGAACCGACCGAACTGATCCGTTCTAAGCGTCCATTTGATAAAACTAAAAATTAAGTACTGACAATTAAGTGCTGAATTTTAAGTACTGAAAATTTTACGCGATTAAATTAGCAATACTGAAAACAGTGTTTCAAGTATTGAAATTAATAGATTTTGTTCAGTGATTATTTTTAGTAGAAAGTTTTCACTTTTGCTGTGGATTTTTTCCTACTTTTTTTAATTAAGTGGTACATTATCAAACGCACTGAAAAAGAATTAGACTAGTGTAGAAAATTTATATTTTCAGCATTTAATTGGGTTATCGAACATACCATAAGCTTAAAAATCGACCAAATGAAGGAAAACTAACAAAAATCAACCGAACTAAGGACTTCGGCCGATTTCGAAACTTGGAAAACTAAGAAAAACCGACCAACACTCGTAGTTTCACCTTTGAGGTATGAGATATTATAAAACATCCCTTATTATGTAGCAACCTGTATTTTCGCACTCCCAATAATAAATAAAATATCGATTTTTATTTATTTACTATGCATTAATTCTATTTATGGCATTAGTTGTGTAATTAAATAAATAGCTATTTTGTTAAATTTAAGTGCAATGCTATTTTATTTTACTACTATGTGATATGTCGTAAAATATCCTGTCAAAGTCATATCGACACGTCAACATGGAGACACTAGGTTAGCCGGAGAAGTTGCCTGGGATTCAGCTATCCCGGGCAAATTCGTCGATACCGCCCGGTCTGTGCCCACAGCTTGGGATCACGAGGCAGATGCATCCTCCAGTAGGTGCGGCCCAGGCCTACCCCGTGGCTTGCCCCACGAGGTAGCTGGCAGTTCCCTAGCTTAGTCAGAAGTTTAATTCGAGCAGTTTCCTAAACCACTAAGGGAGCTCCTGTGATTTATGCTAATCACTTGTAGTCAAGATAGGTTTCTAACTTGACTAGTTACCTTGTATGGGTGGTCTCTTGTATCTATAAAAGAGAGCCATCACCCTCATTAAAGGGGATCATATTCTTATTTCTGATAATTGCAGCACATATTACCTACACGCATACACCCACCCGGTTCTCTGGTAGTGCCACCCTCTCTTTGTTGGTTCACCACAGGCCGTCGGTGATCTGTTAGTAAACGCGCTCCGACGCACACGTGGACGTAGGTCACCTAATTAACGGGGCCGAACCACATACAAACTTCTTGTCTCTCCTTAAATTACTCTTCCCATTCTTTACCAATTTTGGACATCATCAGTTTGGCGCCATCTGTGGGAAGTCGACGACTTTCCTCGAAAACAAATTCGTGACTAATCAACATGCCACCGAAGAAAGGCAAGAAGGCCGCTGCTCTAACTGGCCAGGCAGATTCTCAAGCGGGGCAACGGCTGCTTCCATGACCTCTAGGCAGGTTACCGCAGCCCTCGCGCAACTCCTGGAGGGCCAGCGGCAAACTCAACAGCAGATCAAAGCGTTGTTGGCCCATCAAGAAAAGCTCCCTCAAATAGAGGAACGGCCTGGGAAGGGCGCGTAGAACTGGGAGCCCGTACGGGTCCGAAGGCGTGCCCACACTGAGCTTATATCCCCACCGGATTTGGGTCGATTTGGGAATGATGAGCATAGCCAGGCCCCTGAGCGCACGTGCCCAGGCCAACCCACGCTGGGCCGAGGACGCTAGAGAGATCATCAATAGCAGTCGCGCTGCCAGAGGGGAAGGACAAAGGCAAACAGCCCAGGATTCAGCCAAAGACCCCCAGCCAAGAGCCAAGGAGATCTTAGGCACACGATTACCCAGAGTCGGGGTTGGGTCCCATCCTTGAGGATGACGCACTTCGAGGAAGAGGCCTCATCGTCCGACCCAACATACCATTCAGATACGGAGCAGAAGACCGGGCAGAAGGATGTTACGGCCCAGATCGAGAACTTGCAGAAGCAAATTGAGAAGTTGAGCCGCAAGCCGCGCCATGATCACACCAATACAGAAACCGAGTTGCCTTTCACCGTCTGGGTCACAGGATTCCCCATCCTGCGAAAGTTCAAGCAACTGCACCTTGATTCTTATGACGTCTCGGGAAGCCCGGTGGATCATGTCCGGACTTATAAGGCCCAGATGGCGCTGGTCACCACCACCAATGAACTATTGTGCCTAGCCTTTCCCAGTACTCTCAAGGGGCCGATTGCACAGTGGTTCCATGCCCTCATGCCCCGAATGGTTGACAACTTTAAGGCACTCGACAAGCTATTTATCAGCCAGTTCATGCGGATGCTCGATCGGTCGCAGCCCGACACCCAACTGCTGACCGTCAAGCAGCGCAAGGGGGAGTCCCTGAAGGATTACGTCGACCATTTCAACCAGCAAAGGCTCTAGATCCCGCCACTTGAATGAGACTGTCGCTATCACAGCCTTTTGATCGGTAGTTCAGCACACCAAAGTTGCTACATCATTCCATCATGACCGACTGACAACCCTGGTTGAGCTCTCCAAGAGGGTTGGGAAGTACATCGACACGAAGGAGTTCCTGAAGTCCAAGCGCACTATCCTTGCAGGAGATGAGTCCCCAAAATCCAAACGCAAATGTGAAGGCCCCGAGAAGGGCTCGGGAAAGAAGCCGAAGCAGGATCAGTAAAGAGGCGGTCAAGATCGGGCCCCGATTGCCTTCAAACCTCTTTCTCGACCTATCCACGAGATCATGGCCACCGCTGAGACCTAGAGGCTCCTCCAACAACCGGCAAAACTAAAGAGCCCGCCCGGGAAGAGAAATCGGGATAAATTTTGCCGGTATCATAAAGACCATGGTCACGACACAGAAGATTGCTTCAAGCTCAAGATCACCATCGAAAAGCTGATTGAACAGGGTCACCTCGCCAAGTTTATCGCGGTCGATAGGTGACCTCAGCCTGGCACCCGAGCTCTCGAGCAGCCACAACCCCTCGGGCATTTAACGTGATCTCAGGAGGAACTTCGGGCGGTGGGGATTCACAGTCAGCTAGGAAGAGGCATGCTCGGGCATCCCGATCGGATGTCTGCCATGTCCAATCTGCCAGCTCCCCACCGACCGACGTGCTGACGTTCTTGTTCGATGATGTAAAGGACCTGTATTACCCCATGACGATCCATTAGTGATTACACTCTCCATTGCAAATTATGCGTTCAAGAGGGTGTTAGTGGACACATATAACTCCTCTGACATTTTGTTCATCTTGTCTTTCGATTAGCTCGAGATATCGAGGGATCGGCTCCGCCCCATAGCCACCCCCTGGTAGAGTTTAACGGATCTAGCATGTAACCGCTCGGCGATCGAGCTCCCAGTCCTCATGGGGACCTACCCCCAACAAGTCTCCGTACTAGCAAACTTTGTGGTGGTAGAGGCCCCATCTGTCTACAATGTCATCCTAGGGAGGTTGACGCTCAACAGGGCCAAGGCGGTCATATCAACGTACGGCCTAGTGATCAAGTTTCCAACCCCTCAGGGGCCCGGGAGCTTACGTGGAGACCAAGCAACCACTCGGAGCTGTTATGTCAGTTCCTTGTGTAGAGAAGTAATTACAGAAACATTAAATGTTCAAGAGATGGACCCGAGGGATATAAGGGATGGGGTAGGCCTGGCGGAAGAACTTAACCAAGTAGTTCTAGACCCCCAACTCCCTGACTGGTCCATCGGTATTGGCTCTCTCTTGGAGCCCGGTCTCAGGGAGAAACTGATCCAGTTCCTGCGATAAAACCAAGACGTCTTTGCCTGGTGTCATAAGGACATGCCTAGGATAGATTCCCAGATCATGTCCCACCATCTCAACATCGACCCGGACTCTCTGCCGGTCAAGCAGAAGAGGAGGGGCATGGCCCCTGAAAGGCAAGCAGCAGTGCGCGAGGAAGTTGAAAAGCTTTTAAAGGCAAAATCCATCTGAGAGGTCCACTATCCCGACAGGTTGGCAAATGTGGTACTAGTCAAGAAAAGTAACGGGAAGTGGAAAATGTGTGTGGATTTTACCGACTTGAACAAGGCCTTCCCCAAGGATTGCTATCTGTGGCCTAGGATAGACCTCTTTGTGGATTCCATGGCCAGACACTCGCTTCTCTCTTTCATGGATGCCTACTTGGGGTACAACCAGATCAGCATGTACCCTGGGGACGAAGAAAAGACGCCCTTCATCACCGACCAAGGGACGTATTCTACAAGGTGACGCCCTTCGGCCTAAAAAATGCTAGGGTAACTTATCAATGCCTGGTCAACCACATGTTTAAAGATTTAATCGGGAAGTCAATGGAGGAGTCGACGATCTATTGGTCAAGAGCCGAGAAGAGCCCGACCATCTCGAGCACCTGGCTGAGGCCTTCAGCATTTTAAAAAAATTCCGGATGAGGTTGAACCCGGCCAAGTGCATGTTTGGAGTCTTGTCTGGGAAATTCTTGGGACATATGGTCAGCAGACGAGGTAACAAAGCGAACCCCAAAAAAGTTTAGGATATTATTGAAATGCAGTCACCCAGGTCAACCAAAGAAGTTCAAAGTTTGGCTGGACGGGTGGTGGCGCTGAATCGATTTGTCTCCCGAGCTACCGACTGGTGTTTGCCATTCTTCAAGATCTTCCGAAAAGCATTTCAATGGTCGGAAGAGTGTGAGGAGGCGTTCCAGGATCTCAAGAAATACCTAGCATCACCCCCACTGCTCTCAACACTCGTACCAAAGGAGGAGTTATTTTTGTACTTGGCGGTATCACCCTCAGCAGTAAGCTCAACACTCATCGGATACAACTCTCGGTTTATTATACCAGCCGAGCGCTTCAAGGGGCAGAAAGCCGGTACTACCGTATTGAGAAATTGGCCTTCGCCCTCATCACTTTTGCGCGGAGACTCCGCCTATATTTTCAGGCCCTCGTTATCATGGTCCTTACAGATCAGCCTCTCCGCCGAATATTAGGCAGGCCTGAGACGTCTGGAAGGCTAGTCAAGTGGGCGTTAGAATTAAAAGAATTCGAGGTAGTCTATAGACCCCAGACAGTAATCAAGGGACAATTAGTGGCTGATTTTCTCTTTGAGTTCACGTATCCAAAAGATCCGATCGAGAAACTCAACCCACTAGTCCTACCATCCGGCCTACAACTTGACACTCCGACTTGGGTGCTCTATGTGGACGAATCCTCTAGTAAACAAGGTAACGGAGCGGGGATTATCTTGATCACACCCGAATGGATCTAACTAGAGTACGCTCTAAGGTTCGGGTTTCGAGCCTCAAATAATGAGGCCGAATACGAAGCCCTACTGGTCGGGTTATAATTGGCTGCCTCTATGGGTGCGCAGCAAGTCCAAGGGTATAGCAACTCCCAGCTCGTGGTCAACCTAGTCAATTAGGAGTACGAAGCTCGGGAAGATAACATGGTAGCCTATTTTGCCCTTATCCGAACTATTTCACAAAAGCTTAAGGGGTTCTCCATCACACAGATCCCAATGGAAGAAAACACGAGAACTGACTGGTTTGCTCGCCTTGCCTCATTCTCTAAGTCAGACCTACCCGAGATAAGGATGGAATACTTACTCGAGCCCAGTGTAGTCGTCTTAGAAGGCATGGAGGTCGAACCGATCACTTTAGAGCCCAACTAGATGGACCTGATCATGGTATTCCTAGCAACTGGTGCTTTACCAGATGAAAAAGAAGATGCCAGACGGGTAAAATATCGGGCGGCCAGGTACCACCTCGTTGATGGAATTCTCTACAAAAGAGGCTTCTCCATCCCGTATCTCCGGTGCATTCACCCTACACAGGTCTAAGGAATACTGCGTGAAATCCACAAAGAAGTGTGTGGAAACCACGTTGGAGGTCGGGCGCTTTCCCGAAAGGCCCTGCTACAAGGCTATTACTGGCTGACAATGGCCCGGGATTCCCAAGAATATGTTAAGCGGTGCGATAAGTGCAAAGGTATTCGCAGAAACCAATCCTCTGCCCCTGGCCGTTTGCTCAGTGGGGTATCGATATCATCGGTCCCCTCCTGACGGGAAAATGGCAACTCAAATTTGTGGTCATCGCCATTGATAATTTCACCAAGTGGGCAGAAGCCGAGCCCTTAGTGAAAATCACTGAGAAGAAGATGGAGAACTTCATCGAGAGAGACATCCTCAGCTGGTTCGGCATCCCAAGGGTCCTGGTCAGTGACAACGGTAGGCAGTGTGATACCCTGGTGTTTAGGCACTTCTGCTTGGGATATGAAATATCAAATCACTACTTTTCCCTTGAGCACCCACAAGCCAATGGCCAAGCTGAGGTGACGAACCAAACTATTTTGCAATCAATTAAAACCAGACTTGAAAATGCCAAAGGACTTTGGGCAGAAGAAATACCGACCCTCCTGTGGGCATATCGCACCACCCTCTGAGCGGCCATAGAGAAGACCCCCTTTTCTCTTACCTACGATTTTGAGGTAGTGGTCCCCACAGAGCTCGGGTTATCCACGTACCGAGTAAAAAATTTCAGCAAGCAGGGCAACGAAGCAGCCTTCAGGGGGGAGCTAGACTTAATAGAAGAGAAAAGGGACCGGGCATATCTGAAGGTAACATATTATAGTAGCGGGTCTCTTGGTGTTTCAACAGTAAAGTCGTGCACCGTAGTTTCTAGGTGGGAGATCTAGTCCTGAAAGCAGTAAACCAATCTACCAAGGTCCCGAGCCACAGAAAACTAGGGCCAAACTGGGAAGGACCATATAGGATTACCCGGATCTATCGACCGGGTACCTATTGGTTGCAGAATTTGGACAAGCAAGACCTTTCTCACCCTTGGAATGTTCAACTCCTCCGCAAGTATTTTCAGTGAAGCTTGGAGGAAAAACGTGTTAACATTGGTTAGGAAATTCGTAGCTCATTTCAAACAATTGTTATTTTCGCCTCTAAAAAAAAGGGTACAAGGATTGGGGGACAGACAGAGAGGCTAGGTGTCGTCCACCATGACCACATCCTCAATCTCACCAACCTCTCCTCTCGGAGCAGCCTCTCCTCTTGGGGCAGCTTCCCCGCCTGGGGTAGCATCTCCATCAGGTCCAGTCTCAGCAGTACAACCTTCACTAGCAGTAGGACCCATGTCCCAGTAGTCCAAGTCAATCCCTTCATAAGACGAGATGTCCCACTCGGGGTGATCCCGAGCTAACCTTCTTTTCAGGTCCTCGTAACCCTGAAAGAAGCCGTCGTCGAAGGCCTCCTCCATAGATCCCGCAGTTGCTGTCCCGGTGAGGGTCTTTTCCCGAGCTTCTGTCATTGCCAGGTCTGCCTGGGCAGCCTCCAGATCAGCCAAGGCGATTTCCAACTCCGCTTGTGCAGCGCCAAGGCTCAGGGCCAAGCCCTTAATCTTGTCCTTCTCAACAGCCAAGGCGGTCTCCTTGGCCTCAGAAGCAGCCCGTTCCTGCGACAAGGCAACCTCAGCAACAGCGACCCTCCCAGCCAAATAGGGCAGGAAGGATTCAGCTTCAACGGCCATGCAACCGACCTACAAAAACAAGCACAATCGGTTGGTTACTAAACAAAGCAAAAAAAAAAAAAAAAAAATTCTTTTGAAGGATAGGAAAATACAGAGATACTTACAAGGTGGGAGAGGCTGTACAATCACCCTTAGAAGACTTGGGGAGACATGTTTGCACACATCTCCACCTGGCTGGGGAGGAGGACTGGTCTGACTCTCTCCCTTATCTCTGTCAACTCCCCCAGTGGTGTCCCGGATGGCAAGTCCGCCCGAGAAGTGGTTTCTTTCACCACCACCACGTGAGATGTTGATGTCTCCCTGGGTTCCTTATGTGTCAATGTCCAGTGCCTTATTCGCTAGAGCGGACGATCGCTGCCCGAAGTCTCAGCAGCGGGCCTTTTTCCCCTCTCCACCATCCGGGCAGCGGCAGTGGTGGCCTCTCTAGCCCTCAATTGCTCGAAATCTCTCCTGGGGCCTATTTTTATGAAGGAAAAGGATTGCATAGTCAGTAGCCGGGAAAAGTAGCAAAAGACAGATAAGGCTAGATAGTTTGCCCAAGAATATACCCAGGATAATCGACGAAAAGACGGGAGCTTAAATGGGTTCGTTTGGGTTGTAGGTGGCTTTGAAGTCCCCAGTTCGGGTTAGCACGTTCTAGATATTGGTGGGTAGGTCTGCCAAACGCTTAATCCTGACTTGGCACTCCTCCAAAATACTCGTCAGGTCAGCTGATCTTACTATAAAACCAAGTATGAAACAGTTAGCCATGTAGTTATACTCAAAAGTAAACGAAAGTAAAAAGAGAAGTGTTGGACGGGCTTACTCCTCAGCTCCCCCGCCCAGGAAGTCCTTAGTTGTATCCCTGGGGCCCGTTCACAAAGCCTGGGGGTGGAAACCTGGAAGAACTTGTTCTTCTACCCCTTGTTGTTGCTCGGGAAGTTGACGATAATTTTTCTTCCCTACTGAGCCCCGAGAAAGAAAAACCCGACCTCCCTATGCACGGGGAATGGTCGGTGGGTCCAAAAGAAATCTTGAAGGGTGAGATCATACTCAAAGACTTGGAACCAGAGAACCCATTCGGGGTTAACTGCCCGGGAGCGATCCCGAGGTAGATCAGGACGTCCTGGGCAACCGGGTGAAATGGAATGCGAAACCCAGCCATGAAGGAGTCCTCGTACAAAGTGACGAAGCCTGAATGATGGAACTGGTCCCTGCCGGCTTGCACAGTCAAGGCACAACCATCGGGAATGGCGCACCTATCCCTAATCCAGTTGATATCTTGAGCGCACAAGACCGAAGGGGTGAATTCGCAAGCGAACACAACCTCGGGGTCAGGGCCCTCTGGTATTTCATCACCAGCACCCCGAGTGACAAAGGCCAATGGGGCCTCCTGGTCTGACTCGTCGTCCGATACTCGAATCGGGATCCTACCCTCACTACAGTGGTCTGACGGTGTAGTAGAGGGTGGATCCTGGCTCGTGTTCAGGGTCCCAAACCGTGATTGTTCGTCTTCTGACCGGGAAGAGGAATCGAAACCAGAGTGCTGCATCTCTTAGGTCCCTGGGATTGGAAGGGGGAATAAGTGATGGCCTAGATAGGGGTCGATAACTCCAAGTCTAAGGTACAAGGGGGGCAGATCTAACAATCTGTAGGTTAAAGTGTATAGAGCTCTCAGGGTAAATAAACACTTAGTCAATACTGTTATAGGACAACCTGACTGGTTTAACCGCTCTACCATAGAGGACGAGTTACTTGACCTAAAAAGAAAGGTGAACCTAAGGAAAAAGAAGTCCCACTCCCGTTCAAGCCCTAATGGATTTGTCCTCTCCAGCCTCGCTCGAGAAGGGAAAAAAAAGAGGAAAAGGAAGAAAACAGAAAATTGAAACTGGGGAAGTAAGGACTTACAAGAATTGAAGCAGGGAATGAGCTCGGGAAGCTTGACCGGGGACTTTTGCTCTCAAACCGCTCGGTAATCTCTATCTTAGGGCAGCAGGAATGAGATGAATGACCAAGTGTCCTTTATATACATAGTGTGAATGGTCCAGATCAAATCAGATCCAATGGCCAGGAAACTTTCCCACCTAAACCACTCGTAAGCTGTCCCCTTGGGCACGTGAAGCATAACCTCAAAAGGCTCGTGCATTAAATACGAGACGTGACAGTCCGGTTACCACGCGACTATTCTGTTCCACAAAAACTGGCCCCGTTGGATCCTAACCGGACCAGTCACTCCTCAACATGTAGCGGCCGCCGACCCCGGGGTCCCAACTGTACCGCTCGGTCTAACCCCCGGGTGATCAAGGGGCGGAAACATCCCCAGGTGATGACCCGGGTAGTTCCCCGGGCAGTCTACTACATAGCACGAATTTTTAAACCTCATCTGATGCAGCATCACATCAGCTTCTAAAATGGGGGACAACTGATAGGTCATAAAATATCCTGTCAAAGTCATATCGCCACATCAACATGGAGACACTGGGTAGCCGGAGAAGTTGCCTGGGATTCAGCTATACCAGGCAAATCCATCGATATCGCCCGGTTTATGCCCATAGCTCGGGATCTCAAGGCAGATGAATCCCTCGGTAGGTGCGACCCAGGACTGCCCCATGGCTTGCCCCACGAGGTAGCTGGCAGTTCCCTAGCTTAGTCAGAAGTTTAATTCAAGCAGTTTCCTAAACCACTAAGGGAACCCCCGTGATTTATGCTAATCACTTGTAATCAAGTTAGGTTTTCTAACTTGACTAGTTACCTTGTACGGGTGGTCTCTTGCATCTATAAAAGAGACCCTTCACCCTCATTAAAGGGGGTCGCATTCTTATTTCTGAGAACTGCAACACATATTACCTAAACGCATATACCCTGTCGGTTCTCTGCTAGTGCCACCCTCTCTTTGTTGGTTCACCACAGGCCGCCGGTGATCTGTTAGTAAATGCGCTTCGACGCACACGTGGACGTAAGTCACCTAATTAACAGGGTCGAATCACATACAAACTTCTTGTCTCTCCTTAAATTACTCTTCCTATTCTATAACAAATTTTGGCATCATCACTATGTATTATTTTAGTCGTAACGTTATTTCCATAACTAATGATACACCCAAAAATGGTCCAGTAATCCACTGCTTTAGGTTCGACCTTCCAGGCCCGACCTCTAGTGCTCCGATCCCGATCTCGCACGATCGGTAGTGCTCCAATTCCAACCCTGACCGATCTCCATCCAGACCAGGACAAGCACAACTGCTTGGATGATCATTATCCTGAGCAGTCTAGGATACCTAAAGCTTCTGGGTTGTGTAGCAGGAGGTCCTGTTAGAGGAGAAGCCCGACCTACAGGTTGGGATGATATCCCCAGGTCACCAAACAGCTCAGGACCAGCTCGACTTGCCTAGAGGCACGTCCCACACATCTCGGAATGCATTAGTTTCCTAAACTAGCTAGGAAACCTTCTAGCTATGCAGAAATAGTTTCCTAATCAAATTAGGAAACCTTTCGAATATGTAGCAGTCATCAAGGCTATCAACAGTTTCTTAAAGAGACTAAAATGCCTTGTAAGGTGGACTCTTTCTCTTATAAAAGGGTCCTTCCACCCCCATTAGAGGGGATCTCAATCTAAATTTTACCAAGAGAAATACACTACATTGTCTAGCCTCTCCCAAGAAACCCTAAATGGGTACCTTATACGGCCAACCCTTGGTAGTTCCAATCACCATTGTTGGATCACCAAGTCCCTATAGTAGTTTTATTTCATATAGTGGAAGAGCTCAGACACACACGTGGACCTAGGTTCCTTCATTAATAGGGCTGAACCACATACAAAACACTGCCTAAATGATCGACAACAAATAGTTCCCGTTTATAGTCCTAAAGTTACGCTTTGTTAGCCCATTTCATTTGGTTATTAGTTATTTTTTTAATGAGTATTCTATATTTTGTAGGTTTTAGAGTTTTTTTGAAAATGCACTAAAATTCAATGATTAGTGGCTTTGGAAGACATTCTGGGTTCAAAAGGTGATTCCGGTGAAAGCTGAATGCAGTAGTAGCCTCGGTAAATCGCATTTTTGACAATGAAGACTTTGGATTTGAGAAATTTCTCTAGAGATATGAAATGTAGATCTTCGAGTTACGGACGTGTGGTCACTAACAGTGAGTCAATACAAAGTCCGAGTCAAAAGTTATCACAATTCTACGATCGGTGCGCGAAGTTGAGAAAATCTGAGAAAAATGGAAAAATGGCCATCTCGCTGGAGCGACCCACATGCGCGACCCATTAGAAAAAGTCAAAAATGCATATTTCAAGGTACTAAAGAGCCCTGTGTGATCCGAATTGGCTGAATACGTCCAGAAACGTAAAAATAGCAGTTTTAGTGCGATTAGGTTTAGAAAAAGCTTCCTAATCCCTCCAAAATCTATATAAATTCTATTCTAAATCAACTTTGGGATTACACAACATAATACACAACATTATACACATCCATCAACAACTAAAACTTCATCCATTGAAGAGGGGGAAGTAAGGAGAAGAAGGAGAAGACCAAGGATTTCTATGGCCTCCTCCATCAACATCTTGCCAATCTTCGATTCTATGGCTGCTTAAACCAAGATCTAGGGTTTCAATGAAACCCTAGCCAAGTAATGTTGTGTATTTTATGTTTTTCTTTTAGATTTATTATGTATGGATGATGATTATGTGTTTCGAGGATTTTAATTAAAAAAATCGTATTCATTGATTAAATCGTTACTTTCAAAATCTATTCTTGTTTTAGATCTATTTTGAATATGATGTGCTCATTAATCTATATTTTTTCTATGCTTGTATGGATTATTTACATGTAATAGTGCTTATTTGAATTGTGATATCAAGTAGTCGAATAGTTTGTGCCTAGGGAAGACGGAGTGTGCCGCAACCCTAGTTTAGTGTGAGACACTCCGTGCTAACCGAAGATGAATAATGTTGATGCTTGAATTGTAGTTATTTTCTTGATGGAGGAATTGGGCTTGTAGCTAATTCCCCATTATCATCCAATGTAATAAGCTAATTGAATGCATATATACCGTTATTATGAAGCTAGTGGTGGATTTGCAATCCTAGGTTCCATACACATATTTATCAAAATAACTTTTAATCGCTTTCATAGTTTAGATTTATTTTCATTGTTCTTAGTTTAATTAAAATCAAAAGCAAAATTCTATTTTTTTAATTAGCTAGGTTTAGGTTTTAAAATTAAAGTGCACTAGTATTTCAGTCTCTGTGGATTCGACCTCTACTTCCACACTATAAATCTTTTAAAATAGAGTATACTTTTTATCTTGATTTTGACAAGATCAATTTTTGGTGCCGTTGCTGAGGACTGCCATATTTTTGCCATTAATTTTTAGAATCTTAATTTAGTTAGTTAGTAAATATTAGCTTAGATTTTATTTCCTTTATTTTTCAGTTGAATTTTTCGAGTCGCTGAAATTATCCTTTGTTTACAGCTCTCAAGTCGTCAAATTATAAGCGAATTGGAGTGGAGTAGCGGTGCACATCAGCGGAGCTTACACGAACCTGAAATAAAAAATTGCAATAAATTCAAAAATATCAGGTAAATTCACTGTGTTTTAAATTCGCATCAAAACACTGTAAGTCAAGGCGCTGAAATGTATTACTTGCATTAGCTTATGTAATACCCTGTATTTTTGTAATATATTATATTAATAAGACCTTGTAATGTTTCTCTTAATACTTGTATAAGTTTTCCCTTGCCTTTGGTATAATTTGGATACCAATCGATTACTAATACCAATTGATTGCCAATTTTATCAATCGATTGGAGCATGTATACCTAATACCAATCGATTGCCATTTATGCCAATCGATTGGCAGTAGCTGGGCAGATTCTCTTGCTTTGGCTAGGGTTTGGCCACGTGAACACTTCTCCTCTATATATATGTGACCCAATCTCGCCCATTTTCTATTTACAAAAACAGAGAGAAAGAGAGGGAGTGTTTGTGTGTTATATATATACACTTATATACATACACCTATATATATATTCATACACTCACACACACACCCGAATGGATTGAAGAAGAAGAGGAAGATCAGGAGAAGAAGAAGAAAGAAGAAAAGAGAAGAAGAAGAAGAGAGAGAGAGAGAGAGAGAGAGAGAGAGAGAGAGAGAGAGAGGCAGGGAAGACAGAGGAAAGAGAGGAGCCACCATTAGAGCTTCCAAGCTCAAATACACAAAACCAAACACACCCTAGACACCTAAGGTGAGTTCTAAACTCACTTGGTAGCATTTTATTAATGTTAAGACATGTTTGGATGGATAGAAGAAGCTTAAACCATGTTTTTCCCGTATTTATATATGTTGGACAGTCTTCACTGTGAAGAAGACGAAGTCCCAATCTATTAGGACTTTTCTTAATCGATTGCCATCATTTAGATACCAATCGATTGCCACTTTTTCCAATCGATTGCCATCCTTGATATACCAATCGATTGCCAATTTTAGCAATCGATTGGCATGCGATCCAATCGATTGGACTTTTTACCAATCGATTGTTACTATTTTATACCAATCGATTGGACCGCTGTCCCAATCGATTGGTAGTTGCAGAATGTTGATATTCTTGTTTAGTTTATATTATAACTGTTTAGTTGTTTATTTACTATTCAGTATTCCCAGCATGCCTTATTATTGTAATACAGACGTGATAATGAGATAATGCGATGTAGGTCATAGTAACGACGAGATTAATGGATAATAGTTGTGACGTTAGATAATGTTATAGTCGTGAATCCCTTGGAGTTATCATTCATTTCATTCGGAGTAGTCAGGCCACATTGGGATTGTCATGTATCGATATTAGAGTTGAACTTAAGTAGGTTTGTTAGGATTCAGGAATCTTGCGTGGGCAGGCTTTAGTCGATCATATGCTCTTAAAAGCGGTAGACAGACGAAGGTGTCTACGACTGCGGTGGACCGGACCATTTTGCCCTAAGATAGCCAGATGATCTAATTATATGTTTTTAAAAGTGGTAGATAGACAAAGGTGTCTACGATTGCGATGGACTGTGATCACTGGTAGACGTCGCTAAAATTGTGGCATAGAATGATGCACTATTACTTATAGTGTCACATCCCTGTAGTGCGGTGAACTGGGCATATGTTCTTAAAAACCGGGGATGGACTAACGTGGTATCCACGACTGCGGTGGACTGTGCATATGTTCTTAAAAGCGGTGGACAGAGCAATAGTGTATCCTTAAGAGTGAGCTACTGTCGAGTCTGTTCTTCTATCATAATGTATTGTCGGTCTTAAAATGAGTAAGACATTGATAATAGGATCCTTACAATGATTAAAGGAGTTACCCTCACTGAATTTAATGGTGTTTAACTGGTAATAACTTCAATAGTTGATACCCTGTTAGTATCTAATTCACTCAGCTTTCAGTAAGCTGACGGTGTTTATGCCGCTGGACATTTTTACGTTCCAGGGCATCCTAGTTATGACTATACAGGTGAAGGACCTGTAAGTGAGGACTACTATGCCGGTCACGATGTTCCTGTGGAAGATCATTCCGACGAAGGGTAAACAGAAGAAGACTACTACGTCGGGAACTACCTCTACGCCAACTGAAGATTAAGCTAGACAGTAGTTTAATTATCTTTACTACTTTTTAGACCTTTTGTAATCAGGCATATGTTGCCTCGATAATTGTACTTCTGCTGTGTTGTATTTTGATTCGAGACTCTGATGTGTAATAGTTAGTAACCTCTTTTGACATTTAGTTATGTTTTAACCAGAACCTAGTTTTCATTCTTGTTATCTCTTTTACTTATTGTTGCTTAGTACTGCGTGGTGTGGACAATCATGTGACTTCACCAGTCGTTGCCTTTGGACCCAAAAAGGAAATTTATTTTTCTCTAATTTTGCCGTTCTGAGGCGTGATAGCTTAGGTGTGGAGTGAGCACGTGCATTGGCTAGGAAACCCGGGGCGCTGGGCTTTGATGCGAATCACTGCATAACAGGATAATTGCATGCATCATACTTGTGTTGTGTGCCTGTTCGAGTATTTGCATAGTTTATTCTCTTATTTGGTTGAGTCAGTCTTTATAGTAGTGTCAGTCCTTTAGTTTATGTTTGATACCCATTCGAGTAAACCTAAATTACACCCACTTAATCTTGAACTCAAGTGAACCTTAAAGTCCTTAGGTCTTCAACCCAAGCTTCTAGAGCTCAGTTGATGTTAGACGGCGAATCAACGCCTAAACCGTCGTCTTTGTTTGAGCCTAAAATTTAAAGCACCCTTAAACGTTTAAGAAAAACTTGAACTATTAACATTGTACCTATTCCAATGACCGATTTTGGAAACAACAAAAATAATAGAAATAACCCTAATGTACCTCAACCTCCTCTGCTAAAAGATTATTTCATTCCTATAGCCTACACGCCACACGCATGTATCGAATTATCGGAGGTGACAACTTCTCACTTTGACATAAAGTCATCAACCATCGCACTACTCCCTTCATTCCATGGATGTATTAAAGAAGATCCTTATCATCACTTAGGACATATGCTCTACATTAAAAATCCAAAATCTAACTGATGATGATTTAAAATTGCGTCTCTTCTCATTCTCCTTAAAAGATAAAGCTAAATGTTGGCTTCAATCTCTTGAGCCAAGCACTATTAGAACATGGGAAGCATTACATACCGCATTTTTACAAAAGTTTTTTCCCATCACAAGAACTAATCAAATAAGAAAATCCATAATGAACTTTGTGATGCAAGATGGGGAAACACTCTACGATACTTGGGAACAATTTAAAGAATTATTGCGCTCTTGCTCACATCATCAAATTCCCAAGTGGCAATTGGTGCAGATTTTCTACGAGGGACTTGTTCCCTTAGTTCGTAATACCGTCGATGTCGTTTATGCGGGTACCTTCCTACACAAAAGCGCCGACGAGGCATGAAAAATATTTGAAATGTTAAGTGAAAATTCAATGCATCAAGCCATGTTGGTATGTCCTAAGGGGTGCCTTCCCCCTCAACCTAAGCGAGAGGAGCGTTTTGAGTCAAGTCACTCAATTAAATCGCAAGAACTATCTAAAAAACTTAACCGATTTATGAAGATGAACCAAATGTCGGGCTCACCCTCTTATGAAATTTGTCAAATATGTTCCAATCCTTCGTATTCTACACTTGCATGGCCATCTATGTCTCAATTTTTGGAATTTGTGGAGCAACACATACACTCTATTCAACAATTCCCACGAAATAATTATAATCCTATGACGAACAATCCGGATGCTGTGGATACCGGGCTTCGGACCACTTCTCTTGTTTGAGATTGTTTTGAAAAGGAAAAGAAAAAGGTCTGTTGAAAACAGATACAGAGTCGCCACTTGGTCTTTAAGGAACCAAGAAACCTAATTTTGACTCACCCAAGCGGATAAGGGCACCGGCCCTTCATAACCAAAGAACTTGGTTCGGGGTTTTGGTACGAGAGAGGAAGGAGCCTTTGTCGCGACTAAAACACCCTCTACTCGCCCCGTCTTTCGACGGGCCTCAATTAGCATCCAAATAATCATCTTATACTATGTATGGTTCGACAATTAATACTATTGTAGTATATTACATCACATAAGAAAACTTGAAATCGGAAGATCAAAAGATAAGATATTATTCATAAGATCTAAGCCAAATATCATGCAATGTAAAGTGAAAGATCACACAAATAACCTAGGAAAGATCGTCTAATCATATATCAAATAATCAAGACTTCCTAATCTAAAGGGGGACATGAATTGTTATTGAAACAAATAAACAAAGAAATCAAAATATGCTTAGCAAGCTAGTATGATGCATGTTAATCTTTGAGAAAAGAAGATCTCTCAATCCCCGGGACGGATGAGAAAGGATGATTAGATCAAGGGGAAGCATGAACGTGTGATCATTATCGTTCCTTATAATCTTCTTAGATTAGGAGTCACAAAAGCCCCAAATCTTGCATGGATGCAATGTATGATCCTAAAATGTGCAAAGGTTGTAGTGTGTTTTGTGTACATGGATTTCTAGAATGACTTAGAAGTCTATAATGTGTATGAATGAATGAATTAAATCAACATGAGATATGTCCAAATGTAGTATGAACTACTTCCTAAGATATGAACTAATTTGGAATGCATATAAGCCTCAAATCAAAGAATGAAAGTTAAAGTGTACTTGCTGTGAATAGTGGACAGAACAGTAGCATGATCTTTTGGAATTTGAAAAGAGGGGTTAGGAATGTTTTCAATGCATGAATTTTTATGGAGATGTTCCTTATTGTGTCTATAACACAACCCAAAAGGCCAATCTTGAATAGCTATCACAGATTGAGAGAAATTACATAAACAATAGAGGTTACTCAGAAACAGAGTTCGTACTGTCGTCTGAAATGTTAGAAAATCTTAGAAAATGAAAAAGAATGATATAGAGGCCCATTTTATACAGAAAGTTTCCTAAGACATTGAATTTTAAAGGAAAAATAAGTTAGGACCACCCCTTTTGGAAAAGTTTTCTGGAAAAGAGGTCGTAAGTTGACCTAGCTGCTGTGACAGCAAAAACAGAATGTTTGGAAGGAATGTTGGGACCCAAATGGACCATTTCCAAGTACTTCCAAGTCAAACCAAAAATCATAGGTGTTCTCCAATGAGTTAGGAAGACTTTCCAAGTGGCATTGTATCCATATGTTGAGTATTGAGTTCTAGAAAAATCTTTAAACTCAACTCACTCACTGTTTTGACTCATTGTTTTGAAGATTTTGGGGAAAACAAAGTTTTGTTTCTTGAAACCAAATGAGAGGGATTGAGAGGGGTTTTGAAATAGATGTTTTGAAAACATGTTTTCAACACTCAATAAGGATCATAGCCACTTAGAATACCTACATCAAACTCATCATTTAAGAACCTCCAAGATTGTTGGAGAGATTTATTTTATTTTTGGACATAACTTCAATACATTCCAAGAATACCTTGGAAGTATTGAGGTTATGATCATCATCTATCAAACATGTTTTTGAGGTCAAGAGCTACTATCCATAAGGATTCACTCACCCCAAACTTCATGTCATCACTTAGATGATGATGAACTAGTAAGTAAATAAAGAAAAGAAAAAAGAAATGAGATAAGGAGAGATGAACATATATATAATCAAAGCAAGTAAATAGCAATCAATAGATGATAATCAATGTGATTTTGGACTTGTAGCTTGGTGTTTCACTCATAGATTTTGACATTTGGACATGGAAGTAGCTTCCTATCTCATGAATGCTCAAGAATGAGGGTTGGAGTGGACTTTGAATGTGAAGTATATAGAAGGATGATGGAAGAAAACAAGAATAAAACTCACTTTCTTATGGAAAATCAATGGGAGAAGCTCCCTTTCTCTCTTCTAAACCTATCTCTATCTCTCTTCTTCTCTACAACTTTTTAAGCTTTGCACTTGGCCCCCCTAAAATGAAGAGCAATGGGGGGTTTAAATAGGCCAATTTGGGGTGGTTTTGGGGTTTTAGAAGTACTCCCATTGGTCCCAAACAACTGTGAACATAAAACTATGTCGTTTTGGCTTTCAATTAATCAAATTGGACCCCCAAAAAAATTACAAAAATGGACTCTGCGAGGGATGAGTGCCGCGGCGGCACTGGGCCAGTGCCGCGGCGGCACTGCTCCTCAGAAGCCCAGAAAATTACGTTTAGGCCCCCAGAGGTTCCGGTATTCGCGAAAAGGCCCTATTTCGTCCGAAATTCACAGAAAATGCATACGAACTCCAAATTGAGGTTGTGATATACCGTTGGAAAGGTAATGGAGTCTACTTTACATAAAAAATAGTTCGGGGATAGGTCACTTTGAAAGGTTTTGCGGTATTCGCGATAAATGCTGATTTGATCGCCTTTTTCGCCTTCGGAAATTCAAAATAAATTCGTTTTAAATCCAGGAATTATGTGCGATATACCGTTGGAAAGCTATTGACCTCTAGTATCCATGTAAAATATTTGAAAATTGTTTCGGTGCCCCGATTCCAAAGTCAAATCTTGGTCAAACTGGTCAAACTTGGGATTCCCGGGAAGTTCTGGGAACCTCCGGGAGCTCCCAGGAGCCGACGTTTTCGCGCGATTCTCTTTTAAAACTCATTTTAATACTTTTCTAATGATTCCGGTGAATTCGGACGATTTCGGTCAAACTTGGTCAAACTTGGTCAAACTCTGGTCAAACCTGGTCAAACCTTGGTCAAACCGGTCAACGGGGACTTTCGGGGAACTTCCGGGACTTCCGGGGGTCTCTGGGAGCTGACGATTTCATCCAGTTTTACTTAAAAACTCATTTTATCATTTTTCTTACGACATAGCATGTTTTCAGAACTTTGGGACCAAATCTGGGAGTCTTCGGGCTTTCAGGGGTATTTTGGTCATTCTGAGCATTCTGAGAGATAGAGCTGACTTCCAAGAGTCCTTTTGAGTCTTTTACGATCATTATGAACCACCAAGCTATGGGTCTCCTAAATCTGATAGCCGACAAAATGGGGTATCTACAGTTTGCCCCTCTTTGGCAGGAACTTGCGAGGCAACGCATGTCGTAAGCGAGTGCCAAAGTTTTGAAGAGACAGGACTTTTTGGAGGCTATAGATTTAGGATAAAAACGTTGCAAAAGATGCAATGATGAAAAAAAAGATGCTGAGGTCAGTGCTGGTCGTGCTCTGCGTGAGCTGCCTACGTATCCCAAGGGGAATCAGACCAGGACGTAGTTCAGGGCACAAAGGAACAAATCACACATGCACAACAAGACATGCGGATGCTATGCTATGAGGATGATATGCAATGCATGGATGTGATATGAATTGTGTCATGAGTCCTATCATGCCTAGTGTTATGACCTTAGTATGAGCAGGTGCTGTGGGGTGTGCCACTCCGAGTGGGCTGGTGTTGTGTTAGTATTTGTGACTGTGATGTGGTGGATGACTCGGATAAGGACACCAAGGCTTAGGAGGCTCAGGGTCTAGGGGCAAAACTTTTGAAACTTGGGAAGTGCGTTTTGCAAACGAGTGAGGCAGATCAGATGTGCTTTGTTTAGCAGACGACAGCCAAAGGTGACAGAGGGATTTTGTGATAAAAATGGACAGATGAGAAAGCTCATGATGATCAGTGGACACGGATCCTTGAATTGTGAATAGATAGTGCTTGCCCTGGGAATCGGGGTGATTTGACTGTGGATGATGTTTTCAATCGTTGGCAGATCCTTATGATGACAAGCCGGAGAATCGGTCCGAACTTCTGTTATCTTCTGCAGGGGATGGTAGGGGACTCTCTGAGAATCTCTCTTCTTGATCGGGAACCAGGATCCATCTCTGAATCTCTCACGGATGATCAAATCTTTCGGCGCTCAATCCAAGAGGGCCGGTCGGGGCCTCCGGGAGCTGAAGGATAACATACTCTACTAGGAAGAAGGAAATACGTCCGTTAAATGGGAGTGAAGGTATCATTCTTATTTGTGACAGAGATGATTTGCGGTGGTTTGACACTGATGGAGGGTGATAATCAATAGCAACTTATGGACTTATGTTGCTAGGATGAAAGAAGATCATCAACTGCCACTCGTGGACTCATGATGCTAGGAGAAAGGAAGATCATCAACAGCCACTCATGGACTTATGTTTGCATGAAGAAAGATGAAAGATCAACAGCCACTCATGGACTTATGTTGCTAGGAGAAAAGAAGATCATCAACAGCCATTCGTGGACTTATGTTGCATGAATGAAGGAGGATGACCAACAGCCACTCATGGACTTATGTTGCTAGGAGAAAGGAAGATCATCAACAGCCATTCGTGGACTTATGTTGCATGAAGAAAGAGAGATCAATAGCCACTCATGGACTTATGTTGCTTGGACGAAGGAAGATCATCAACAGCCACTCACGGACTTATGTTGCATGAACGAAGAAAGATGATGGATCAACAGCCACTCATGGACTTATGTTGCTAGGAGAAATGAAGATCATCAACAGCCACTCATGGACTTATGTTGCATGAACGAGGAAAGATGATGAATCAACAGCCACTCATGGACTTATGTTGCTAGGAGAAATGAAGATCATCAACAGCCACTCATGGACTTATGTTGCATGAACGAAGAAAGATGATGGTCAACAGCCACTCATGGACTTATGTTGCACAGATGAAAGAAGATCATCAACAGCCACTCATGGACTTATGTTGCATGAACGAGGAAAGATGATGATCAACAGCCACTCATGGACTTATGTTGCACAGAAATGAAGATCATCAACAGCCACTCATGGACTTATGTTGCATGAACGAAGAAAGATGATGGTCAACAACCACTCATGGACTTATGTTGCACAGATGAAAGAAGATCATCAACAGCCACTCATGGACTTATGTTGCATGAACGAGGAAAGATGATGATCAACAGCCACTCATGGACTTATGTTGCACAGAAATGAAGATCATCAACAGCCACTCATGGACTTATGTTGCATGAACGAAGAAAGATGATGGTCAACAGCCACTCATGGACTTATGTTGCACAGATGAAAGAAGATCATCAACACCCACTCATGGACTTATGTTGCATGAACGAGGAAAGATGATGATCAACAGCCACTCATGGACTTATGTTGCACAGAAATGAAGATCATCAACAGCCACTCATGGACTTATGTTGCATGAACGAAGAAAGATGATGGTCAACTTTCGACAGTTTGGAAAGGGATGAAATTTTCCCCAAGTTTGGACGCTTCTCATGCTGACGCCTTGACCGGTGTAGTAATGGTGTTTGGTACTCCTGCTTGTATTGGCATGCTCTTTATAACTTGATTTGAAAATTTTATTAGTCACTATTGACTTACACATTTGAGACTACAACAGACTCAAAAACTTGACAGACATTGACGCACGAGGACGACACATTTGACACCAAAATGAAACAAGGTCGACTTGCCAAAACTTAATGTGCTTTTGTCATAAATGATGTACCATATCTCTTTTGTGTTTACTTCTCTCCTTAACGTGGCATCACTTTGATGGTGAATCTTATTTTTGAAAATTCCTCCCTGCTGATCTAATCAATTTCTTTGCTTCTCTCAAGATGTGCTTTGAATTAGTGCCTTAGCTTATGGAATGAAAGACGCTCCATTTCCATCTATTCAAGACAATGTTCTTGAAGGCTTACCATTGGTGTATAGGGATCAGGTGGCAAACGAAGTTTGCCCCTAGTTTGAAGGGCATGAAGTGGGATCGGTAGGCAAACGAGGCAAATGACCGAAGTTTGCCCCTAGTTTGGAGGAAGGTTCATTGGAGGTTTTGGGCAAACGAGGTAGGTGACCGAAGTTTGCCCCTTGTGTGAAGGGTAAATAGTAAAAGTCAGGCAAACGAGGCGGGTAGCCGAAGTTTGCCCCTAGTGTGGAAGGTGATTTTCTGGCTTGAGGCATGGACCGTGACTTTAATCTCTCAAATGCTCATAACTTTTGCCTAGGCACCAGTGAGGTGACCTAGCGAGCTCTTTTCTCTCTTTTGTTATTGCTCACCTTAGATTTAGCTCTAACTTTTGCCTAGGCGTCCTTTCGGATTTTCGACCTAGCGAGCCATCCTTCTTTTTCTTTTTGAAAGTCTGCCTACGTACCCCCGAGCGGGGATCAGGTCCAACGTAGTTCGGGCCATGGTTGAAAAGAAGCGGGTTGATTTTTAGGTAGGTGGGGTGACCGAACCGTTGTGGTTGCCTACGTATCCCCGAGTGGGAATCAGGTCGAGCGTAGTTCAAGGCAAGGCTTGAAGGAAATTGGGTTTGATTATGATGGTGTTGACCGAACCGATGTGGTTGCCTACGTATCCCCGAGTGGGAATCAGGTCGAGCGTAGTTCAAGGCAAGGCTTGAAATAAGGGGTTTGAGGTATGAGGGTTTTTCAAACCAATCGTCAAAGAAGTTCAAACTTGAGCCACTTGTGGAAGCTTTGAATAAAAAGGATTCAGTTTCAATCTCCCTTTCTTTTCTTTTTCTTTTTCTTTTTGTTTTGTTTTGAGGATTGATCCTTTTCACTTTCGCCTAGCCAGTCAATTTTGCTTTTTTAATGTAGTCGATTCTTGTGAGATCTTTCAATCGCAATCTCAGAATTCCAGAATGTGCATGTCAGCTCTCGGAATTTTTTTTTGTGGTCATTCCGTGCCTTTTGAAATGTGATCTTGGCACGTTCTTAAGATGTATCTTGAAGCGTATGATTCTCTTATTTGTTTCATCAAAATTTTCTCCAACATTTTGACTGGCTAGGGTCAGATTTTGGAAATCAACACCTTTTTCAGCTCTAACTTTTGCCTAGGTGCCCTTTCGGGTTTTTAACCTAGCGAGCCTTTTCTTTTCTTTTCCCTTTTTGTTTTTTTTGAAAGTGGAGATGAAACTCACTGAAATGTTTGGCTGCCATCAAGGGCTAAGTTTGCATTGCTTTCAATTGGACAGATTTCGTGGCTCCCAATTGGATTGGGCTTAAGGCTTCGAAATGGTGGAAAAAGGGTGTTGGGCAAGCCCCAAGTCAGTTTCAAGTATGTCTTTTCAAGATTGAGGCAAGAGAATCTTTAAATTCTTAAAGTAAGACTATTCAATTCCAGCTCTTCATCAGTGTCAGCGTGAAATCGATTTTAACCTTTCAGGATTCTTTTTGTTTTGTCGTAGAAAAATTATTACCAGAGTAACATCCATGGTAATTTGAAAAGTGACACTTCAGTCTAGTGATTCATGCATCTATGACTAGGCACATCAGATTAGGCAAAATGAGACTTCATTCCATTAGTAGAGAAGGATTACAGACTCATTAACAACTCGGTGACAGACAGACTCGACCATAAGACTAAACTTGAAATAGACAAAACACACAACAGACTCAACTGGACTTGACCCGGTCTCAAATGTAGTGTCTTTGTGACCCACTTATTCTTTTTTTTTTTTTTTTTAAAGAGCATCCTCAAAAAGTCCCAAACACAATTGCTTCACCGGCACAGGTTCAACATTCATGGTTCTTAGCGAAGGGGATCATTGAAATGGATAGGTCATGGGTTGGTCCAGACCGAGGTAGTGAATTGGATTGGGGTGCGACGCATCATCTAAGAGATCCTGAATTGAGTGACGGAGCCTCTTACAGTTGTCGGTCTCATGGCCTTGGTCTTGGTGGTAATCACAATACTTGGATTCATTGTACCCAGGAGGTGGGTGATTAGGAGGCTTACTGGGCTCCAAAGGTACAAGGTGGCCCTTTTGAACAAGCTGATTGAGAGCGGAGGATAAGCTCATGTCAAGTGGTGTGAAGACTCTTTGGTTTCCTTTCTTGTGCCTCTTACTGCAGTCATTTTGGCTTGATGATGGGCTTAAGGCATTGACATCTAGGCTCTCTTGATCTTCACCAAAGGCATGGGGTCTCTTCTCCTTTTGCAGTGACCCAGCTCCATTGATCTTGCCTTCACAGATAGCATCCTCGATTCTAGTCCCAACCTCAAACAACTCTTCAAATGTTGAGATGGACTGGTAGAATAGTTTTTCATGGTATACTGGTTGCAGGTTCTTGACCAGCATACGTACTTGCTCTTTCTCAATAGGCCTGTGGATCATTTGGGCTACTTTATTCCTCCATCTGCTCAAGAATGCAGCGAAGGACTCATTGAAATTCTGCCTGGTAGTTTCCAGGTCTCGGATGGTGACATCAAGCTCTTGGTTGTAGGAGTAATGATCAATGAAAGTTCTAGCAACATCTTCCCAAACTCGGGTCTTGGAAGTTTCAAGGGTTAGGAACCAGGATAGTGCGGCTTTCTGGAGGGTTTGAGGGAACAGCATAGCTATGTGCTCATGGGTGCAGCCCATTGACTGGAAAATGCTCATACAAAACTTCACGTGGCTCTTCGGATTTCCAGTTCCGTCAAAACGGTCGATTTCAGGCATCTTGAAGTTCTCGGGTAGCCTCACCTTGTTGGGCTCAAACAATCCTTCCAAATCTAACATGTAATCGTCGACTCCCTTACTCTTCCTTAGTATGTTCTCAAGCTTGTCGACCTTGTCCATTTTCTCTTGGAGCTTTTTCTCATATACAGGCGGCGGGACCTCTTGAAACCGTTCTTCTTCCCCATTGTTCTCGGGAGGCGGTCCAAATCCAGGCGGTGGTGGTGGCATGAACCCTTGTGGTGGTGGGAACCTAAGTGGATACTGTGGTTGCTGTTGTCGGAACTCTTCCATAAATTTCAGAACTTGAGTCAGCCGATCTGACTGTTGATTGATTAATTCAGTGACCTTGGCTTCCAAAGTTTCCTGATTCATGTTGAATTTTCTCGGCGGACTGATTCTAACCAAACGACTGTTCGAACTTTTGACCCAGGATGGGGATCTCAGTGGCTGATTTTGGGAATCTATAATGACCTATAGATTCGAGAGGAGTGTATCAGATTCTGATAGTGATGACTTTAGAGACAATGACAATGATGTTAAGGAAGATGGACTGACTTATGTACAGACTGACTGAGATAGTATGCGCAGACTGATGAGAATGGTGCATGCACATGAGACAAGCATGCGGATGCAAGCCCTAATCTATATGATGCCCCTACTTCTAACAGATAGCAGTTAAACAAATAAGGTCCTAGCCATACAGAGTGTGCTAACCTTACTTTCCAGTATGATCACCAAGGGATAACAGGGATTTCCGGGATACTTCGGGAATTTTGGATAGAGTTTTTGGGAGAAACATGGATTTGGAAGATTCGGAGAAATTTCTAGAAGTCATTTGAGTTTCTAGGAGAAATAAGGATTTCTGGTTGATTTGGACTGAGCTTCTAGGAGAAACTGGTATTTTGGGCATTTCTGAGAAATATGGATAGAGTTTCTAGGAGAAACAAGTATATCTGTGAAGATAGGACAGAGTTTCTGGGAGAAACTAGTATATCTGGGAAATCAGGGAGATTTAGACAGAGTTTCTAGGAAAAATGGGTTAGTACGGTTATATATGGGATATCTAGACAGAGTTTCTGGGAGAAACAGGTTATGATGGTTATATCTGGGATATCTGGACGGAGTTTCTGGGAGAAACATGTTATGATGGTTATATCTGGGATATCTGGACAGAGTTTCTGGGATAAACAGGTTATGATGGTGATCATACTGTCTAGCTAGTTTTCATACTCCTATGTCCTAGGACCAACAAACAAGGTTTGCGGTGTATAACTTTGTGAACATGGAGCAGACATCCTTGTCATGGTGCCTAGGCAGGTCAACTCAATGTGATCACATGTGAGTGATTGCCTTGGGGATCATAAGAAAGAAGTTCTGCCTCATGCCACATAAGCGTCTACACCGCGCAGGTAATCCCATCAGGGCATACAACAGTTATATCACATTGTCCTATCTGAAAAGATAAATGAACAGTCCTATGAAAGGTTCTACAGGAATCTATATGCAAAGGCTGGGTTTAGTCAAAGAGGGTCCGTTGACGAGAGTTCCAATATACCGTCAGGGAGACAGTACGGAGGTTTTTACTCTTTTTGATATACCTTGGAAGGTACAGTATCAACGGTGACTTGTGCCCTGGCACAGCAAGACCTGAACAATGTCAGCACCGCGTTTCAGACACAGTCGAAGGGGAAAATGCAAAGTGCAATGCAGTGAACCAAACACAGTAAAAAGATGATTTTAAGGATGCTTCTTATGAGTCAAACCTCTGTATTATTTTGTTTTAAAATAAAAATCCCCAACAGAGTCGCCAGATTGTGGATACCGGGCTTCGGACCACTTCTCTTGTTTGAGATTGTTTTGAAAAGGAAAAGAAAAAGGTCTGTTGAAAACAGATACAGAGTCGCCACTTGGTCTTTAAGGAACCAAGAAACCTAATTTTGACTCACCCAAGCGGATAAGGGCACCGGCCCTTCATAACCAAAGAACTTGGTTCGGGGTTTTGGTACGAGAGAGGAAGGAGCCTTTGTCGCGACTAAAACACCCTCTACTCGCCCCGTCTTTCGACGGGCCTCAATTAGCATCCAAATAATCATCTTATACTATGTATGGTTCGACAATTAATACTATTGTAGTATATTACATCACATAAGAAAACTTGAAATCGGAAGATCAAAAGATAAGATATTATTCATAAGATCTAAGCCAAATATCATGCAATGTAAAGTGAAAGATCACACAAATAACCTAGGAAAGATCGTCTAATCATATATCAAATAATCAAGACTTCCTAATCTAAAGGGGGACATGAATTGTTATTGAAACAAATAAACAAAGAAATCAAAATATGCTTAGCAAGCTAGTATGATGCATGTTAATCTTTGAGAAAAGAAGATCTCTCAATCCCCGGGACGGATGAGAAAGGATGATTAGATCAAGGGGAAGCATGAACGTGTGATCATTATCGTTCCTTATAATCTTCTTAGATTAGGAGTCACAAAAGCCCCAAATCTTGCATGGATGCAATGTATGATCCTAAAATGTGCAAAGGTTGTAGTGTGTTTTGTGTACATGGATTTCTAGAATGACTTAGAAGTCTATAATGTGTATGAATGAATGAATTAAATCAACATGAGATATGTCCAAATGTAGTATGAACTACTTCCTAAGATATGAACTAATTTGGAATGCATATAAGCCTCAAATCAAAGAATGAAAGTTAAAGTGTACTTGCTGTGAATAGTGGACAGAACAGTAGCATGATCTTTTGGAATTTGAAAAGAGGGGTTAGGAATGTTTTCAATGCATGACTTTTTATGGAGATGTTCCTTATTGTGTCTATAACACAACCCAAAAGGCCAATCTTGAATAGCTATCACAGATTGAGAGAAATTACATAAACAATAGAGGTTACTCAGAAACAGAGTTCGTACTGTCGTCTGAAATGTTAGAAAATCTTAGAAAATGAAAAAGAATGATATAGAGGCCCATTTTATACAGAAAGTTTCCTAAGACATTGAATTTTAAAGGAAAAATAAGTTAGGACCACCCCTTTTGGAAAAGTTTTCTGGAAAAGAGGTCGTAAGTTGACCTAGCTGCTGTGACAGCAAAAACAGAATGTTTGGAAGGAATGTTGGGACCCAAATGGACCATTTCCAAGTACTTCCAAGTCAAACCAAAAATCATAGGTGTTCTCCAATGAGTTAGGAAGACTTTCCAAGTGGCATTGTATCCATATGTTGAGTATTGAGTTCTAGAAAAATCTTTAAACTCAACTCACTCACTGTTTTGACTCATTGTTTTGAAGATTTTGGGGAAAACAAAGTTTTGTTTCTTGAAACCAAATGAGAGGGATTGAGAGGGGTTTTGAAATAGATGTTTTGAAAACATGTTTTCAACACTCAATAAGGATCATAGCCACTTAGAATACCTACATCAAACTCATCATTTAAGAACCTCCAAGATTGTTGGAGAGATTTATTTTATTTTTGGACATAACTTCAATACATTCCAAGAATACCTTGGAAGTATTGAGGTTATGATCATCATCTATCAAACATGTTTTTGAGGTCAAGAGCTACTATCCATAAGGATTCACTCACCCCAAACTTCATGTCATCACTTAGATGATGATGAACTAGTAAGTAAATAAAGAAAAGAAAAAAGAAATGAGATAAGGAGAGATGAACATATATATAATCAAAGCAAGTAAATAGCAATCAATAGATGATAATCAATGTGATTTTGGACTTGTAGCTTGGTGTTTCACTCATAGATTTTGACATTTGGACATGGAAGTAGCTTCCTATCTCATGAATGCTCAAGAATGAGGGTTGGAGTGGACTTTGAATGTGAAGTATATAGAAGGATGATGGAAGAAAACAAGAATAAAACTCACTTTCTTATGGAAAATCAATGGGAGAAGCTCCCTTTCTCTCTTCTAAACCTATCTCTATCTCTCTTCTTCTCTACAACTTTTTAAGCTTTGCACTTGGCCCCCCTAAAATGAAGAGCAATGGGGGGTTTAAATAGGCCAATTTGGGGTGGTTTTGGGGTTTTAGAAGTACTCCCATTGGTCCCAAACAACTGTGAACATAAAACTATGTCGTTTTGGCTTTCAATTAATCAAATTGGACCCCCAAAAAAATTACAAAAATGGACTCTGCGAGGGATGAGTGCCGCGGCGGCACTGGGCCAGTGCCGCGGCGGCACTGCTCCTCAGAAGCCCAGAAAATTACGTTTAGGCCCCCAGAGGTTCCGGTATTCGCGAAAAGGCCCTATTTCGTCCGAAATTCACAGAAAATGCATACGAACTCCAAATTGAGGTTGTGATATACCGTTGGAAAGGTAATGGAGTCTACTTTACATAAAAAATAGTTCGGGGATAGGTCACTTTGAAAAGTTTTGCGGTATTCGCGATAAATGCTGATTTGATCGCCTTTTTCGCCTTCGGAAATTCAAAATAAATTCGTTTTAAATCCAGGAATTATGTGCGATATACCGTTGGAAAGCTATTGACCTCTAGTATCCATGTAAAATATTTGAAAATTGTTTCGGTGCCCCGATTCCAAAGTCAAATCTTGGTCAAACTGGTCAAACTTGGGATTCCCGGGAAGTTCTGGGAACCTCCGGGAGCTCCCAGGAGCCGACGTTTTCGCGCGATTCTCTTTTAAAACTCATTTTAATACTTTTCTAATGATTCCGGTGAATTCGGACGATTTCGGTCAAACTTGGTCAAACTTGGTCAAACTCTGGTCAAACCTGGTCAAACCTTGGTCAAACCGGTCAACGGGGACTTTCGGGGAACTTCCGGGACTTCCGGGGGTCTCTGGGAGCTGACGATTTCATCCAGTTTTACTTAAAAACTCATTTTATCATTTTTCTTACGACATAGCATGTTTTCAGAACTTTGGGACCAAATCTGGGAGTCTTCGGGCTTTCAGGGGTATTTTGGTCATTCTGAGCATTCTGAGAGATAGAGCTGACTTCCAAGAGTCCTTTTGTAACACCCGTACCCGTAGAGCGGGCTAATAATCACGTTTAAATGCATTAATTAAATATAATTGGTGCATATAAAATGGTTAAGGGGAGGCTTGGACTCGCCCGCGGAAAAGTGTTCAGTGAGGAACACTAGTTAAAAAGTCCCCAGTGAGGTGGGACAGGAAATGTGGTGTAACCCAATAAAGGGTAAATTGGTAATTTGCATTTTAATTGACTAAATGCATTTTATGTGATTAAATGAATATGTGGGTAAAATGCTTTCATATTACATATTGTCATATGTGTTAGCATTTAGAATTGGTTAGACACCCATAAAAGGGTATAAATGAAAAGAATGTAAAACTAGTAGGTGCGATAGCAATTTCACCAACATATATGGGACCCACGTTGGGACCTATGTGCAACTTAGACAAACACTCATTTAAAAGTTGGGTAGTTAATGGAATGTTTGGGGGATTTCATAATAAGAATTTAAGAAATCTTGGGGGTGCAAACGGAAATGAGGGAAAATCCTTGCCACCTCATGCTTGTGCATGAGGGAGGTGTCAAAATGAGAGTTTATACTCTCAAAACTGCTGGAACTCAAGAAATAAAACAGAGAAAAAGCTCCGGGAGAAAGACGAACCGTCACCGAAGACGTTTTCCGCCGCCCCGTCGCCGCCGTTCGTCGGATTCGCGAACCGAAGCCATTTTCGGACTCGTGGAGGTGAGACGAACGTTTCTATACCCTCAATTTCTGTTTAATTGTTGTAATTTTGGTATCTCGTACTAAACGGCGAGACGACGTCTATCGAATTCATGTAGGAATCTTGTAGGAGAGAGAATTGGGCTTCAATTTGGTGAAATTCAGCAACTATTAGGTGCAATTGTAGGTACAATCTGTGAGAAGGTGAGTTTTCTACACAAATAAATGATTGGGTTTAATAGGTTCAATGATTCCTTGTGTTGATTGATAGTTGAACTCATGTGTAGAGTTATCTTGTTAATAATTTGTGGAATTCATGTCAATTCTATGAAAATTATGTGTTGATATATGTTATGTGTCTATATGTCTACATGGTAGTCAACGGTTACCGGGAAAATGGTTCATTGTTGGGAGTAATAAGGGTGGTGAAGAGGAAGAATCCGAGAAATACGGAAGTCCAAGGAATAGAAGTGGCTACGGGACCAAGGGAAGGTCTCGGGCCTGAATGAACCATCTACCCGGTGACTCGACGACTACATTTATTGTTTCTGAGTTGATCATGGCATTGCACATGTTAAACATACAATCATGCATAGAATGCTCACTAAGCAAATTGCTTAAGAAAACCGTTTTCCTATTTCTGTTGTGGTACATAACAACCACCGCAGGTACGGAGCAATATCCGGAGAAAAGGTGACGCGCTCGGGAATGGGAAAGGGAGTTAGAGCTTGTAAACATGTTTTAAACTTATATTATAGTGTAACTAGTGGCTTAAGGTTCTCAACTTGAGGCTACAAGTCTTGACTTGTGAATGGGAGAGATGGGAGAGATGGGGGAGATTGAGCCTCATGTTTGTAAATTTCTTTTGGAACTTGTAAAATGATGTAAATTATGGTTTTACTTAAGTTGATGTTCATATTTGGACCCTAACTTGTATTTTGGAAAGTTTGGATGTGAATTTGAGAACCAATGTAAAATTCCTTTTGTTTTGCCCAAGTTGATGCAAGTTAATGGTTAGGACCATTTCGGCAAGTCCGGATGTGTCGTTAGTGTCTTGGACATGTTTCTTTAGTGTTTGTAATGTTGGTTGTAGTTTGGGTTGATTCCCAATGAATTCCAAGTACTTTGGATGAGGATTGAGTTTCAAAGTTGAAAAGCTTATTTTGATTCAAAAAGAGTTGAGTTCATGAATGATTTTGATCAAATTTTGGTTGTGGACATGTGATACATGCTTGGGTAATGCTTAAACATGTTTATGAATGTGTTTGAAATGTTTTCTTAATGTCCCAAGAAGTTTGGTTTGGTTTGGGTATGAGTTGGGTAGGTTTTGATAGTGTTTTAAGAGCCAAAAACAAGTTCTGGGAAGCCCGGATCGATCCGGGTTAATGAAGGGATCGATCCGGCCTTTTTCGGGGACGTTCTGCTAGCAAAATGAGTATATGGATCGATCCGCCCTTTTCGCGGATCGATCCGCATGCAATTTTCACAGCATGTCCGCTTTTACGGAAACACGCATAACTCTTTCTAGAAAATTCGGATTCGCGCGCCGTTTTTTGCGTTGGAACCGGGACTCGTAAATCTATCTTTTGGTATAAAATTTGATATACTTTATTAATGACCATTTTACCCTTGGGTCTGTTTTTGGCACAGTAAGCTCTTTTCTGATGATTTAAATCATGTTTTTCCTTAATAACTAACAAGGTTTAGTGTTTATTAGTGTATTTTGGGTGCGGTTACTCTTGTTACACGTGTCCTAATCCACCGGGGGTGGGTTGGGGTGTGACAATTTTTGGTATCAGAGCAGTTGGCTAGAGCCTTTGGGGACGAGAGACGTATACGACGCGTAGTATGCACACAACGACACGTAGTTGCATACGCATGCATACACGTTTACTTAGCATGTTTTAATGTTGATAAGCATGCCATGTGTTTATTTAAAAGTAACGTGCATGTGTGTACTATATGTGGGTGCCAGGCATTATGTCTGGAGGTGACACCTCAAATCGAATGGAACGGGTTGAAAGAGCCATTGAAGGGTTGGTACGAGTAGCAGAAACTCATGTGATCGAAGAGAGACCGGTACAACCGAATCCGAATCCAAGGGAAGACATTGTTACTATTTCTAAATTTCACAAACAAAAGCCGACCATATTCCGTGGGGAAGCCGATCCGATGAAGGCGAATTTTTGGATCTCGGATATGGAGAAGATCTTCCGGGTATTACCATGTACTGACGAACAAAAAGTGCTATTTGCTGCAGACACGTTAAAAGATGAGGCGCAATATTGGTGGCGTACTAAGCTAGGCCCGGGTCAACCGACAAAGTGGGACCAATTTCTTGAGATTTTCAATGATCAATATTTTCCAGAGTCATTTGGGGATCAAAAGGCTCAAGAATTCATGGAGTTGGTACAAGGGGGAAAGTCAGTCCGGGAGTACTCCACGCAATTTACGAGTTTGGCAAGGTTTGCCGGGGATATCGTAACAACCGAAAAAGTGAAGGCAAGAAAGTTTGTAGCGGGACTCCGGGGAGATATCCGAGGGCGAGTGACTGTGTTCCGACCAGAGACCTATGCTAAGGCATTGGATATTGCGTCTATCGCTGAAAGAGATCTCGGGTACACTTCAAACTTGCCACCACCACCGAGTCAACAAAGTAAACGACCGGGATCAAGTCAGTTCAGTGGTCAGGGGAGTGCAAAAAGACAGAGTTTAGGAGGATCATCAGCTAGTATTGGTAGTGGTTCCGGTGGAAATAAACCGAGATGTCAGACTTGTCAGAAATTTCATTGGGGCCGGTGCAATCAACTTCCAAACCCAATCATTTGCAATAGTTGCCGACAACCGGGACACATTGCTAGAAACTGTCCGAATCAGAATATGGACATGAGAGGTCGATGCTTCACTTGTAAGGAATTGGGACATCAATCTAAGGATTGTCCTATTAGACGCCAAGGAGCATCAGGTTCAGGTTCTTCTGCGGCTAGTGCTATCACACCAAGGACTACTCAACCTCCGAGGAGGGAGCAACGAGAGGCAAGATCATTTCAACTCAGGCCGGGAGATGCTGCTTCTGCCGACACTGTTGTCTCAGGTATGGTTTCCATTTGCTCACATCTAGCAAATGTACTTATAGATTCGGGATCTACACACTCATTCGTGTCACACCATTTTGCTAAACATTTAGATAAACCATTAGAGTTCCTAAACTATGATTTATCTGTCGCGATACCGTTGGGGGCTCCGTTGGTTAGTTCGGGTGTGTTTAGAAAGTGTGAGATTAATGTGAATGGTAAAGAGTTAACCGTTGATTTGGTACCGTTGGTAATTCAGCACTTCGATGTTATATTGGGTATGGATTGGTTAGCGGCTAATCATGCTAATATTGATTGTAACACTAAAGGAGTAGCATTCCGTATTCCGAATCAAGATGAGTTTTATTTTCAAGGTAAGGGTGTTGTATCACCGCCGTATATCGTGTCAGCTATTGAAGCTTGTCGTTTATTAAAGAAGGGTTGCCGGGGGTTTCTGTGTAGTATTCTTGATACTAGTGGTCCTGATTTACAACTTG
Organism: Hydrangea macrophylla; assembly: GCA_033977485.1. Lineage (NCBI taxonomy): Eukaryota > Viridiplantae > Streptophyta > Magnoliopsida > Cornales > Hydrangeaceae > Hydrangea > Hydrangea macrophylla. The sequence goes on along the minus strand of CM066999.1, from coordinate 76,008,504 downwards.
AAGATATTCCGGTAGTTAGAGAATTTCCGGATGTATTCCCCAAGGAGTTACCTAGTGTATTGATTGATCGAGAGATTGAGTTTGGTATTGATGTTATGCCGGGAACCCAACCAATTTCACGAGCACCATATCGAATGGCACCAATTGAGTTGAAAGAGTTAAAGATACAGTTGCAAGAGTTGCTAGACAAGGGTTTTATCCGACCTAGTGTGTCCCCGTGGGGTGCACCAGTACTATTCGTGAAGAAGAAAGATGGTACAATGCGGATGTGTATTGACTACCGGGAGATCAACAAAGTAACCATCAAGAACAAATACCCGTTGCCACGTATTGACGATCTATTCGATCAACTTCAAGGGGCTGAGGTATTTTCAAAGATTGACTTACGATCTGGGTACCATCAACTGAAGGTTAAAGCTAAGGATGTGGAGAAGACAGCCTTTAGGACCCGTTACGGGCACTATGAATTCCTAGTGATGCCGTTTGGGGTTACTAATGCGCCTGCTGCCTTCATGGATTTGATGAACCGTGTATTCAAATCATATTTGGATGAGTTCGTTATTGTATTCATTGATGACATTCTCATTTATTCTAAGAGTCCGGAAGAGCATGAACGACACTTGAGACTAGTTCTGCAGCGACTTCGAGAGAAACAATTGTTTGGGAAGTTGAAGAAGAGCGAATTTTGGTTGACGAGTGTCACTTTTCTAGGACACGTGATTTCTAAAGAGGGTATTTCTGTTGACCCACAGAAGATTGAAGCTGTTATGAATTGGTCAAGACCGACAAATGTATCCGAGATTCGAAGCTTCTTGGGGTTAGCCGGATATTATCGAAGGTTTGTTAAAGACTTTTCTAGAATTGCAACGCCAATGACAAGGTTGATGAGAAAAGATGTACCGTTTGAGTGGAACAAGGAATGTGAAGATTGTTTTGTAGCATTGAAGAAAAAGTTGACTACGGCACCAATACTTACAATTCCAACAAGCACTGGAAATTTCAGAATATACAGTGATGCTTCCTACCAAGGCTTGGGATGTGTTTTGACACAAGATGACAAGGTAATAGCCTATGCTTCAAGGCAGTTGAGATCTCACGAGAAGAACTACCCGACACATGACTTGGAGTTAGCGGCGGTAATTTTTGCGTTAAAGATTTGGAGACATTATCTATACGGGGAAACTTGTGAAATCTTCACGGATCATAAAAGTCTGAAATACCTATTCACTCAGAGGGATCTTAATATGAGACAAAGAAGATGGTTGGAACTCATGAAAGATTATGATTTAAAAATTCAGTATCACCCGGGAAAAGCCAATGTAGTTGCCGATGCCTTGAGTCGGAAGTCGTCAGAAAACTTAGCTTATGCCTTGACTGGACAGGAAAAGTTGATAAAGGAATTTGAACAATTGAAGCTTGAGGTAGTTCCTAAAATTAGAGGTGGTTTAATGGCTGCGATCGTGGCACAGCCAAGTTTAATTGGTGAAATCAAGAATAATCAGCTTTTAGATCCAGAATTCAAGAAGATTGTGGATGAGTTACCAGAGGGGAGAAGGCCAGAATTCAGTTTCCAAGATGGTGTTCTGAAATATATAAACCGATTATGTGTACCTAAAGTTGGAGATCTGAGAAATAAAGTTATGGAGGAAGCCCACAATACAAGATATTCTGTACATCCGGGTAGTACCAAAATGTACCGAGACTTGCGAGAAATTTACTGGTGGAGTGGTATGAAGCGAGAAGTTGCAGAATTTGTGTCTAAATGTATGACGTGCCAAAAGGTGAAACTAGAACATCAACGACCCGGAGGAGAACTACACCCGCTAGAGATACCAGAGTGGAAGTGGGAGCATATTACGATGGACTTCGTATCGGGGTTTCCAAAATCTCAAAAGTCAAATGATAGCATATGGGTGATTGTAGACCGGTTGACTAAGTCAGCCCATTTCCTACCTATTAAGACCAAAGATCCATCAAAACTTGCAGAGATTTATATTAGAGAGATTATACGGCTTCATGGAGCACCAGTGTCGATAGTGTCAGATCGTGACACTCGGTTCGTATCAAGATTTTGGGAGAGTTTACAAAGGGCTATGGGGACAGCTTTACATTTTAGTACTGCATTTCATCCCCAGACCGATGGTCAATCCGAGCGAGTGATTCAAATTCTAGAAGATATGTTGAGAGTATGTGTTATGGATTTTAAAGCTGATTGGGAAACTCATTTGCCGTTGATTGAATTTTCTTACAATAACAGCTTCCAAACTAGCATTGGAATGGCGCCTTATGAGGCACTATATGGAAGAAAGTGTAGATCGCCGGTATGTTGGACAGAAGTTGGAGAGAAACAGCTTTTGGGACCAGAGATAGTGCAAATCACTACTGACAAGATCCGACTGATTAAGCAGAGATTACAAACGGCTCAAAGTCGTTATAAAAGTTATGCGGATACGGGTAGAAGACCGTTGGAGTTTGAGGTGGGTGACTATGTATTTTTGAAAGTATCGCCTTCAAAAGGCATAGCGCGGTTTGGTAAGCGGGGTAAGCTTAGCCCGAGGTATGTTGGGCCATATTTGATTCTTAACCGAGTTGGGCCGTTAGCTTATCGGTTAGAGCTGCCACGAGAGTTAGAGAATGTTCATAATGTGTTTCATGTATCGATGCTTCGACGTTATGTGCCGGATTCGAAACATGTTATCATTCCGGAACCGTTAGAGATCCGGGAAGATTTAACTTACGTGGAGCATCCAGTACAAATTCTTGATAGGAAAGATCAAGTCTTGAGAACCAAGGTGATTCCACTTGTTATGGTTCAATGGCGAAGCCATTCAGTCGAGGAGGCTACTTGGGAACGAGAAGATGAGATTCGAGCCAAGTACCCGCATCTCTTCACTTCTTGAGGTAAGAGTAAGTTTGGGGACCAAACTCCCTTTTAGGGAGGGAGAAATGTAACACCCGTACCCGTAGAGCGGGCTAATAATCACGTTTAAATGCATTAATTAAATATAATTGGTGCATATAAAATGGTTAAGGGGAGGCTTGGACTCGCCCGCGGAAAAGTGTTCAGTGAGGAACACTAGTTAAAAAGTCCCCAGTGAGGTGGGACAGGAAATGTGGTGTAACCCAATAAAGGGTAAATTGGTAATTTGCATTTTAATTGACTAAATGCATTTTATGTGATTAAATGAATATGTGGGTAAAATGCTTTCATATTACATATTGTCATATGTGTTAGCATTTAGAATTGGTTAGACACCCATAAAAGGGTATAAATGAAAAGAATGTAAAACTAGTAGGTGCGATAGCAATTTCACCAACATATATGGGACCCACGTTGGGACCTATGTGCAACTTAGACAAACACTCATTTAAAAGTTGGGTAGTTAATGGAATGTTTGGGGGATTTCATAATAAGAATTTAAGAAATCTTGGGGGTGCAAACGGAAATGAGGGAAAATCCTTGCCACCTCATGCTTGTGCATGAGGGAGGTGTCAAAATGAGAGTTTATACTCTCAAAACTGCTGGAACTCAAGAAATAAAACAGAGAAAAAGCTCCGGGAGAAAGACGAACCGTCACCGAAGACGTTTTCCGCCGCCCCGTTGCCGCCGTTCGTCGGATTCGCGAACCGAAGCCATTTTCGGACTCGTGGAGGTGAGACGAACGTTTCTATACCCTCAATTTCTGTTTAATTGTTGTAATTTTGGTATCTCGTACTAAACGGCGAGACGACGTCTATCGAATTCATGTAGGAATCTTGTAGGAGAGAGAATTGGGCTTCAATTTGGTGAAATTCAGCAACTATTAGGTGCAATTGTAGGTACAATCTGTGAGAAGGTGAGTTTTCTACACAAATAAATGATTGGGTTTAATAGGTTCAATGATTCCTTGTGTTGATTGATAGTTGAACTCATGTGTAGAGTTATCTTGTTAATAATTTGTGGAATTCATGTCAATTCTATGAAAATTATGTGTTGATATATGTTATGTGTCTATATGTCTACATGGTAGTCAACGGTTACCGGGAAAATGGTTCATTGTTGGGAGTAATAAGGGTGGTGAAGAGGAAGAATCCGAGAAATACGGAAGTCCAAGGAATAGAAGTGGCTACGGGACCAAGGGAAGGTCTCGGGCCTGAATGAACCATCTACCCGGTGACTCGACGACTACATTTATTGTTTCTGAGTTGATCATGGCATTGCACATGTTAAACATACAATCATGCATAGAATGCTCACTAAGCAAATTGCTTAAGAAAACCGTTTTCCTATTTCTGTTGTGGTACATAACAACCACCGCAGGTACGGAGCAATATCCGGAGAAAAGGTGACGCGCTCGGGAATGGGAAAGGGAGTTAGAGCTTGTAAACATGTTTTAAACTTATATTATAGTGTAACTAGTGGCTTAAGGTTCTCAACTTGAGGCTACAAGTCTTGACTTGTGAATGGGAGAGATGGGAGAGATGGGGGAGATTGAGCCTCATGTTTGTAAATTTCTTTTGGAACTTGTAAAATGATGTAAATTATGGTTTTACTTAAGTTGATGTTCATATTTGGACCCTAACTTGTATTTTGGAAAGTTTGGATGTGAATTTGAGAACCAATGTAAAATTCCTTTTGTTTTGCCCAAGTTGATGCAAGTTAATGGTTAGGACCATTTCGGCAAGTCCGGATGTGTCGTTAGTGTCTTGGACATGTTTCTTTAGTGTTTGTAATGTTGGTTGTAGTTTGGGTTGATTCCCAATGAATTCCAAGTACTTTGGATGAGGATTGAGTTTCAAAGTTGAAAAGCTTATTTTGATTCAAAAAGAGTTGAGTTCATGAATGATTTTGATCAAATTTTGGTTGTGGACATGTGATACATGCTTGGGTAATGCTTAAACATGTTTATGAATGTGTTTGAAATGTTTTCTTAATGTCCCAAGAAGTTTGGTTTGGTTTGGGTATGAGTTGGGTAGGTTTTGATAGTGTTTTAAGAGCCAAAAACAAGTTCTGGGAAGCCCGGATCGATCCGGGTTAATGAAGGGATCGATCCGGCCTTTTTCGGGGACGTTCTGCTAGCAAAATGAGTATATGGATCGATCCGCCCTTTTCGCGGATCGATCCGCATGCAATTTTCACAGCATGTCCGCTTTTACGGAAACACGCATAACTCTTTCTAGAAAATTCGGATTCGCGCGCCGTTTTTTGCGTTGGAACCGGGACTCGTAAATCTATCTTTTGGTATAAAATTTGATATACTTTATTAATGACCATTTTACCCTTGGGTCTGTTTTTGGCACAGTAAGCTCTTTTCTGATGATTTAAATCATGTTTTTCCTTAATAACTAACAAGGTTTAGTGTTTATTAGTGTATTTTGGGTGCGGTTACTCTTGTTACACGTGTCCTAATCCACCGGGGGTGGGTTGGGGTGTGACACCTTTTGAGTCTTTTACGATCATTATGAACCACCAAGCTATGGGTCTCCTAAATCTGATAGCCGACAAAATGGGGTGTCTACAGATGCCCCATGTAGAAATCATCGTAACTTCTCATGGAGATCTAATAATAATAATGAGACGACTAATTTTTCTAATACTTACCAACCCCACTTTCAACAAAGTCAATACCAACACCCCCCTCCTAAGGGATAATGCATTCTCACACACAATCCATTGCGAAGCTTGAGTCCTAAATGGGACAACTAGCTAATGTGGTGAGTCGTAGAAACAAGGGTAAGTTGCCTAGCCAAACTATTTAAAACCCTAAGGAACAATATGAGATTGAGGGTACGAGAGAGCAAGTAAAAGCCATCTCGACTAGGATGACTGCGCGTGAGGAAGAAGTTATAGAGATTCTGAGAGTTGATTTAAAAGATATAAACATTAATTTGAATCAAGAGAAGGGTGAGGAGATGAGTCGAATTAGGAAAGAAAATGAATCGGTCCCCACTAATTATGTTCCAAATATGCCTTTCCCACCAAACATTGAAGAACCGTCACATCTTTCAAAGAAAGGGTCGAAAACTGATGATATACTCGAGGTATTTAAACAAGTTAAAATCAATATCCCATTCCTCGATGCTATAAATCAAATTCCCGCTTATGCTAAGTGCCTTAAGACCTTTGCGCTTAAAAGTGCAAGTTGCGCAGTCATATTTCGAAAAAGGTCTTCCTCACCGAAAAAGTAAGTTCGATCTTCCAACACTCCAAAGTATAAGGATCCCGGTACACCAACGATTTCATGTATCATAGGTGACACTATCATTCATTGGGCTCTCCTTGACTTAGGAGCGAGTGTGAATCTCCTACCCTACTCGGTTTACAAACAACTAGGTCTAGGTAAACTTAAACCCACAGCTGCTACCTTACAATTAGCGGATTGTTCGATCAAGATCCCTTGAGGAATAATTGACGACGTCCTGGTTAGAGTCGACAAATGTTATTATCCCGTTGATTTCATGGTCCTTGATACTGAACCGGTGATAGATGCTAGGAAACACACTCTTGTCATTCTTTGTCGTCCATTCTTAGCAACCGCTAACGCGTGTGTTAATTATCGAACGGGAGTGATAAAAGTGTCATTTGGGAATATGAACCTTTAATTAAATGTATTTAACGCTATTGATCAACCTCCCAATGATGATGATTATCCATGTGTGGTGGATAGTGAGGTTAGACGAACTCTTGAACCTAATAAAGAAATAAATGTGAGTAAGGAGAACAATATATTGAGTAATGAGCGGACAAATTCAAAAAATCCAGATCCTAACGACGAATTTACTCAAAAGGTGAAAAATCGTTTTGAACATGACCAGGGAGAATCGTCGAACGAATTAACTCATAAAGATATTATTTCGAACTTCAACTACGGTCTTCCTCCTATTGATAGGGGCACAAGGTTCGAGTTTCAGCCTCTATAAGTCTTGAGCGGTCTAGCTGAAGACGTAAAAGATAGCGTTTCTTTGGAGACAACCCAAGCTTTTATCTGTAGTATCCTTAAAAAAAGTTATATTAAAAAATATGGTAGCAATATAAATACATAATATAATATCTATCTATAGATATGCACATTATAAAAGGAAATAGAGGGGTACCATGAGAAATTTTTCTACTATCAATCATTACACAAAAATCATTAATTTCTTTTCCAATAAATTAAAATGTCACAAACATTTCACACAGAGACTACTTTTAAATGAGTGGGCCTCTACTAGTCCTATTTTAGACCCATAGTTTATAAGAAATAAGAGTTGTAGGGGATAATTGTTGAATTATTTATACACATAATTTATATGTACGTATAGGTAAAACAGATAAATATCAATAGTAAGAGAAGTTTCTAACCGTACAATCCAAGCTAGATGTGGCTAAGAATGGTAAGAATTAGATTAGAACAAGTACTAGGTAGGTGGGTAGGCTAGGGAATAATTAACAATTCTCCACCACACCTTTCATCCACATCATATTCTCTAGATAGAGTTTGTTGCATACTTAGACTATATATATGACTATTCACAGTATAGTATAAGCACAAGTAGATAGAGAGAGAGAGAGAGAGAGAGAGAGAGAGAGAGAGAGAGAATCAAGAAAAAAGAAAGGGAACAAAAGTACCTTGCTGCATCAAAGAAAATGGTAAGGATTTGTTTGCTGTAATTTGCGCAGGCGTGCCAGAACCAATAGTGATTTGGTGTGTGTGTGTGTGTGTGTGTGTGTGCGCGTGCAAACTAATTTCCTATATCGCTTGAGTGAGTGATACTCAAGGCTTTATGATCTGACTTCTAACGGGTGATTGTGTGTGGCGAGTAGGAAAGTACCCTCACCTAAAATCCTATGGCAGTATTGAAGCATACAAGCCATACAAGTGATGAAGAAAAGAAATTAAATAAAATGGACTTTTATTTAATTAAAAAAAAAAGAAATTACAAGAATGTAATTAAAAGCTAAGAAAGCCTAAGAAAAATAAAAAAAGGTGCTTTTTATTTTGCCTAAAAACTAAGAATGCTTTGTAGAATGCATTTTGGATGCGGTATTCGAGAGAGTCGCGGAGTGTTCTTCAATGTTGGCCAGCTTGCTGATTTATAGCGGCCTGGACGGTAGAGATAAGGCAAGTACACTGATAAAACCAAGCTGGTAAAAAATACCAGATTTTATCTCCACCAGTCTAATCATGAATCTGGACTATATCTTGGCTTCATGCAGCTGACTGCCTTTGCAAGCAAAGATATATACAGTAATATACTGATATTATCTCCCAAAAGTGATAATGTTTATTTCTTAAATCAGATAATATCTTGAAATATTATCTTCCCTATTATGATAATGTTTCCCATATCTTGGAATATAATCTTGATAATATATAGAAAATTACCCTTATCACAATATAAAATTATCATCACTTAAGAGAGTTTATAGGGACTGATATACTTCCCTAAAGTGATTAACCATATCTTATACCAAAACTGGTGGAATGAACTGCCAAACCAAGCAGTCCGATCGGGTGTAGGCCGACTTATCCAATTTGCCAAATGAACTAGGCACCCAAAATATTGATGCACATTATTCTTAGAGGTGGTGGCCCACCGTCTTTGCTAGTCACAGCCATGATGATGGCTTGGCCAAGGAATTGAATTGATGACCGAATATTACCCCAAGACAGAGTAGTAGTGTGGTCCACCAAAGTTGATTAGCATTGACGTCAAATTAAGATGTCTAAAAGGGTGGCCCATCGTCTCTGCTCACAGGTAGCATACATTGAATCAGACTAATGAAGCGGTCCGAATAACTGGTGATCAGTCCGAATTTTAACTAGATGGGTTAAAAATACATTCGGTCTAATCCACTTTAAACCAATCATTCGACCTTTAATTTTTGCAATCGGTCTCATAGTCCGAATGAAAATATTCCAATCGGCCTTATACAAATTTTAACTTAAAAAATGTATTTTTTAGGTGCAAAACTGAGAATTCCAGAGAGTTAGAGAGAGAGAGCTTCTTATATACAGAATTTTAGTGAGAGAAAGCTCAATCATCATAGCTAGAAACTTGACTTGGGTTTGCTTATTGTTATTCTTTTTCAACAATTCCTTCTACTCTTATCACAGTGAGTATTATTAACTCACTATGAATATATTTCATACTTATTTACTGCTTATATATGTGTGATTGTGATTTCACCATTGTTAATTTTCAAATTAAAGCTTGAAGCTAAAAAACATGGGTTTTTCAAACTCAATCAAAATTGGTTTTGATAGATGATTATGAAAGACTACATGATATACATGCTATGTTTAAAGTATTAGAGCTTAATTTGTTCATAAGGGAAAGTATATAAGAAACTAAGTTTTGTTAACTTTTAGTTTTTCATAAAATTTGAGAGCTATAGTTTGTTTCATGTTAAATTGATTAAACATTTATAATCCTTGTGAAAAACTAAAGAGAATCATATATTATAAGGCTTAGTAACTTACAGAATCGAAAATAGGTCAAAAGACCCTGAATTTCTGAAATAGGGCATTCTCCACGAAGAAGATGAAGTCTCTGCTGAAACTCGCACGCGCGATCGCGCGAGCGAGGGTTGCGCACGCGATCGCGTGAGCGAGGGTCGCGCGAGCAAGTCGCATGAGCGACCCCTCGCGCGCGCGAGGTTTGTGTTCCCAGGCGAACAGAAAAGTTTTATAAACGAAAAATGAAAGTTAGACAGATCGCGCGAGCGGACCGCGCAAGCGAGTCGCGCGAGCCATCCGCGCACGCGATCTTTCTGTATGCTAGCAGATAGAAGAATTTATATAATAAAACGAAAATTGGGCATATCGCGCGAGCGACCCCTTGCGCGAGCAGCCCGCTCGCGCGACTTCTGGAAGTTTCTAAATTTTGCTTGTTTTGTGATAAGGGACTGTTTGGGATAAAATTTATATACTGTTTGAGTACTGTTTGGGAAAATTATTAAGTCAGAATCTTAATTGGTTATGTTTGAATGATTAAAACATTGTATTGTGACTTATCAATCCCCGTACGCTCGTTGTTTATAGAATTCAGTGATTTGCCTCATGTTTTAAAGTTTCATGACATACATGTGGAGTCAGTTGTACATGCATGGTGAGTGTGAATGTTGGTCAGTATGGAAAAGAGTAATGGTCAGTGTGGCATAGTGAGTGCGGTTGAGATTGTGTTGTGGACACTCCCTGGTAAGTGAGTACCAAAGTGTGATGTGATTGAGATTGCGGCGAGGGTGTCTTTGAAATGCGACGGTGGCAAAACTGGACACTCCCTGACGACCATGGTAGTGTCAAAGTGTGTGAAGCCGAACTTGGACATTCCCTGGCACCCATAGAAGTGCTAAAGTGTGGCCTACGGACACTCCCTGATACCCGAGTCTGGATACTGCATGAGGGTCCTCCGGTATTTGCATGGCGGATTAGGTAGTCAAAGTGTGAGGCAATGGACACTCCCTAGTACCCCGGACCAAAGTGTGAGGCAAACTGGACATTCCCTAACACCCTTGTGCTAAAGTATGGTTATCTTAGCGTTTCAAAGATACCGGTGTGTGATGGTGGGTTGTTGGGTTTTGTCGAGAGAAAAGAGTCGGTGAGATGAGATGGTGCATTGTTCTCATACACGGTCACATATATGTGAATTACACCTTTCAAATAATATTGTGGTTGTTTCTTAAAATGAACTCCTTGCTTTAATATTGGATTAAATGAGAAATGTAAAGAGGTAAATGAATATGTTTTACATTCAAAGTTATGTTTTTAATACTCACCAGCTTCTTGAAGTTGACGACGTTGATGCATCCTGGACATTCGTGTCCAGGTTTTTCAGGTTATGATCAGGTTGAACACTATGACTATGCAAACTGAGAACAACTATCTGATGAAGAGTTTACTGTTATATGCTTTAAGTTGAACTGATAAGGATGACTGTAATAGACACTACGTTATTGTTTTGATTTAAGGCGGCTTGTGCCTTTAGAGACCCCATGCTGTAATATGTAATAAGTATAGAAAAATATTTGTAAGCTTTGATTGCTCTACTCTGATTATTGTTTACTGTTGCTCGACGTTTGGGACAGAATCGATCCTTTAAACTGTCGCGACCAATGGGTCCATAAAGGAAATTAAACGCTTTCCTTATTTATGCTACGTCGGGGCGTGACATTATGAGTTCCTATCGACTATTGACAATCTTGAGTGTCAATAGGAAAGCTTAGGTCTGTCAATGCACTATAAGCACTAGCATATTAACTAAGAGCCAAACTCTAGTGATAGAGATTCATCACTCCATCCAATGGTAGTTAATCATGCTACAGTGTAACCCTGATGAGATATCCAGTCTCATCATCCACTGTGACAAGTTATAAGTATCAAAGAATTGCAATTCGTATCTCACTTGCATGTATCTCATACACACATGAATTACCTACTATGATACTTAAGGATTAACAATCATGAAAGAAACATACATAATAAAATGTAAAGCTGATATTCATATATTAAAATGTCAATGTCTCATACATAAAGTAATGATTTGAGGCCACAAACCCAAAACAGTTGAACGGAAACAATAAGCTAAACACCACTGTGTCACACGAACTAATTGTCTTTATTTTGCGTAAATATATTTTTGTATACACTACACCAGTTATCCCAACCCAAACAGGGAACATCCGCTGCCGGCAACTAATCTGGCGTCGTCTCCGGCAAAGGTCGCCAGAAAAATGCTGTTTCTGAAATTTCCCAACTTCTTGCTCATTTTTTATACATTTTTAGTGCTATTTCTTTTAAAACGATCATAGGAACCCCAAGAACATGTTTTTAGTACATAAAACTTACTAATTCTAAACATAGCTTCTTTTCATAACTTACTCACCAGAATTTGTTTTTTAAAAAATGCCATAAACTACAAGAAAATAATATTGATGTGGGGTATTAGAATCCTTACCCTTTTATTTGATTCGGCAAGGTACTTTTGTTCCCTTTCTTGTTCCTTGATTTTCTTCCCCTCTCTCTCTCTCTCTCTCTCTCTCTCTCTCTCTCTCTCTTACTCTCTCTCTCTCTCTCTCTCTCTCTATCTCTCTCTCTACTTGTGCATTTACTATACTGTGAATAATCATATATAGTCTAAGGATGCAACAAACTCTATCTTGAGAATATGACGTGGATGAGAGGTGTGGTTGAGAATTTGTTAATTATTCCCTAGCCTACCCACCTACCTAGTACTTGTTCTTATCTAATTCTTACCATTCTTAGCCACATTTAGCTTGGATTGTACGGCTAGAAACTTATCTTAGTGTTGATATTATCTATTTTACCTATACGTACATATATATATATATATTATGTGTATAAATAATTCAACAATTATCACCTTCATCTCTTATTTCTTATAAACTATGGGTCTAAAATAAGACTAGTAGGGGCCCACTCATTTAAAAGTAGTCTTTGTGTTAAATGTTTGTGACATTTTAATTTATTGGAAAAGAAATTAATGATTTTGTGTAATTATTGATAGTAGAAAATTTGCTCATGGTACCCCTCTATTTCCTTTTATAATGTGCATATCTATATATCTATATATATATATATATTATATTATGTATTTACATTGCTACCATTTTTTTTAAAATAAATTTTTAAGGATACTACAATCTACCCTCCTTAAAAATGATTTCATCCCCAAAATCAACGTACCTACTTATTGAAGATATGCGGGTATTTCTCTCGCATTTCTGATTCCAATTCCCAAGAAGCATCATTTTTGTCATGGTGGTTCCATTGAACTTTGACCAAGGTAATTTCTTTTGTCTATAATTGCTTCATTCGATGATCGAGGATCCGTACAGGTCCTTCTTTGTATGTGGCATTGTCATTTAACTCGATATCACCAAAGTCAATGGCATGTGATTCATCATATATGTACCTCCTAAGCATTGACACGTGGAAAACGTTGTGTACTCCCACTAATTTTGGAGGTAGTGCAAGACGATATGCCACTTTTCCAATTCTTTCTAGAATCTCAAAGGGTCCAATAAATCGTGGAGATAGTTTTCCTCTTTTCTTGCCAAATCTCATAACTCCTCGAATAGGGGATACTTTTATCAGCACATGTTCCCCATTGAATTCTAAATCTTTTCTCTGATTATCTGCATAGCTTTTCTGGCGCCTTTGTGCTATTTTTATCCGATCTTTAATTATTGCAATCTTTTCAGTGGTTTCCCGGACCATGTCCGATCCAAGGAGTTCATTTTCACCTACTTCAGTCCAACAGATAGGAGATCGACATAGTCTTCTATATAAAGCTTCAAATGGGGTCATACCAATGCTAGAGTGATAGCTATTATTGTAAGCAAATTTGATCAAAGGTAAATGAGTTTCCCAAGTGTTTTCAAATTCTAAAACACATGCTCACAACATGTCCTCCATAAGTTGATTAACTCGCTCAGTTTGCCCATCAATTTGCTGGTGAAATGCAGTACTCAGACTTATTGTAGTTCCAAGGGCCTTTTGGAGACTTGACCAAAATTTTGAAGTAAACATTGTATCACGGTCCGATATGATGGATACGGGAATCCCATGTAATCGGATTATTTGCTGAAGGTACAACCTACTCATCTTTTCTACTAAGTCTATCAAGCGATAGGTAAAAAATGTGCATACTTCGTTAAACGATCCACAATCACCCATATCGCATCATAACCTTGTTTAGTCTTTGGTACCCCTATGACAAAATCCATTGTTATATATTCCCATTTCCATTCTAGTACTGGTAAAGGTTGTAATAGTCCAGAGGGCTTCTGATGTTTAGCTTTGATTTGTTGACAGGTAAAACATTTTGACACAAATTCTGCCACATCCCGTTTCATACCTTCCAACCAATAACTCCTTTTAAGGTCCTTATACATTTTTGTACTACTTTGGTGTATGGTTAATCGTGATCGATGTGCTTCTTCCAGAATTTCTTGTCTTAAGCTATGTTAATGAGGTATGCAAAGTCTTCCTCAAAATCGAAGCCCTCCATCACTTCCTATATTCCATGTGATGGGTTCCTTCTCTGTCATCTTTTTAAATTTTATCTGTAGCTTATCATCCTTAACCTGTTCCTCCAAAATTTTTCCTATCAATGTAGGCAGAGCTGTTAAGTAATAAAGACACGGTGCTCTTGCTTGGAATGATAATTGTACCTCATGTTCTGTTAATGTTTCCAACATCTGCCACTCTTTGGCCATTAAAAATTCAATTGTTCCTCGAGGTTTGCGACTTAAAGCATCGGCTACCACATTGGCTTTACCTGGATGATATTGAATAATGAAGTCATAATCTTTGAAAAATTCCATCCACCTTCTCTGTCTCATGTTAAGATCCTTCTGTGAAAATAGATATTTCAAACTTTTGTGATATGAGAAGAGATCGAATCTTTTTCCGTACAGATAGTGCCTCTAAATTTTTTAAGGCAAATATGACCACTGCAAGTTCCAGATCATGGGTTGGATAATTGAGCTCGTGGGTTTTTAATTGTCGGGATCCATAAGCCACTACTTTGTCGTCTTGCATCAGAACACATCTAAATCCTTGCTATGAAGCATCACTATAAATGACAAAGTGACCACCACTTTTTGGGATTGTAAGGACATGTGCTGTTGTCAATCTTGTTTTCAAATCCTGAAATGCTTGCTCACATTTTTCATTCCTTACAAACTTTACATCTTTTCGAGTCAATCGACTAAGTGGAATTGCTATTCATGAAAATCCCTCAACAAATCTTTTATAGTAACCAGCTAATCCAAAGAAACTTCTAACTTCAGTGGGTGTTGCAGGTTGATTCTAGTTCATCACTGCTTCAATTTTAGATGGATCTATAGATATACCTTCCTTAGAGATCACGTGGCCAAGGAATTTGACTCGTTCTAACCAAAATTCACAATTACTAAACTTGGCATATAACTGGTATTCCTTGAGTGTCTGTAGTGTAATCCACAAATGTTCTTCATGTTCTTCCCTTGTTATCGAGTAAATCAAAATATCATTAATAAATATGATAATGAACTGGTCCAAATGTGGTAAAAAACTCTGTTCATTAGATCCATAAAAATAGCTGGGCCATTAGTCAATCCAAAGGGCATTACAAGAAATTCACAGTGTCCATAATGAGTTCTAAAAGTTGTTTTAAAGATGTCCTCTTTTCGTACCAGTAACTGATGATATCCTGACCTTAGATCAATTTTTGAAAAGATTGTTGCACCTTGCAATTGATCAAATAGACTATCAATTTGTGGTAACGGGTATTTATTCTTGATTGTTACTTTGTTGAGTTCTCTATATTCAATACACAACCAAAATGTCCCGTCTTTCTTTTTCACGAATAACACTGGTGCTCCCCAGGGTGATGATTGGTCTTATGAACCCTCAATCTTCCAACTCTTGAACCTGTTTTTTCAATTCCTGTATTTCTAATGGAGCCATCCTGTAAGGAGTTTTAGAGATAGGGATTGTGCCTGGAGCTAAGTCAATGCAAAAATCAACTTCTCTAGTTGGGGGTAACCCTGGGATGTCCTGAAATACTTCTTTGAATTCACATACCACCGGAATTGTTGTAATTGATGATTCTTCATTTATTACCTTAATGTGTGCTTAAAATCCAGAGATAAAAACATCATTTGACTGATCACAATAAAATGTGAATTGTTCTTGCCCCGGAATTGAGAAAGCTGTGATGGTTTTCTTGAAATAATTTAGACTAGTATGAAAAGTTGTGAGCCAATCGATTCCCAAAATAAGATCAAATTAACTCATCGTCAATACAATTAACTGGGCAAGCATGATTCTATTTTCCAAGCTCACCATGCCATTTTTACATATATGATAACCCACAATAGAGGAGTAAAAAAGGACCCTAAAGCACTACATTTTAGGTCGGCTCTTCCAACATGCTCAAACTCTTCTACCAATAGTCTTGACAAAGCCTTACTAGGTAGAAGATAACCATCCTAGGAGCTAACATAAAAAGGACCCTAAAACAACACGCTTTAGGTTGTGATGAGTGCTGGTTTTTGTAAGAATACTAGCCCGATAAAGAATAGAATTGATTAACTTTGCCCTATGTCTCTAGTCTTACTTGCATTTGTGCGTTAATCTATATCCTTACACAATGATATATTTCATTGGTATATTATTGTGTCTAGCATTGTTTTATGCAGGTTTCAGAAGTTGAGTTGATAATATGTTGAAAAGGGATAGTAAAGAAATAAAGAGGACATGTCAAAGTTCAAATTCAAGTCCCAATTGATTGCCATCTTTTGGCAATCGATTTCCATTTCCTCAGAACCAATCGATTACCATTCATGATCAATCGATTGACACAAATACCAATCGATTGCTTTTAGTGCCAATCGATTGGTCGAGACTGTTCTGTCAAACCTCTTTAATGGTGCAAGATCTCAGTAATCCCTGATTTGTGCGACGACCAACCATTATATTTTGTATCTGGACACCTCTTGCTCGTATAGATAATAGTATATATAGGTATGGGTGATTAGAGTGAGGGGTTGTCTTATTTTTACTTTAGTTTTGTAGGTTTATAGTAGAGAATTTTCTTTTGGCAAAAACAACTTGAACCTTTTGTAATCTGTGATATGGTTTTGTGCTCTATTCAGGTTTCATTTATACAGCCTCTTTATTCTGACTTGGTTGTTAGAGTTTTAATTTTGTTATCTTGTTGAACCTCCATTGTAATTCTAGGTTTTATGTTCAAATCCATGTTTAGATTCAAATCCAGTAATATGTCTCAATATGTTCATGATTTTGCATCCTTTACTATGCTAGACTAGATTCTTGGTTGGGAACAATGTGATGAGACATTGTTACCCAACCATTGCCATGTTTCACAATAAGAATTAGTGGCAATCGATTGGAAATAGAACCTAATCGATTTCCATAAATTCCAAGCCAATCGATTGGTATCTTGCACCAATCGATTAGGAGACCATATATGCCAATCAATTGCTATCTATTGCAATCGAATGGTAAGATGATGTCTTGGGCAGAACCTTTACAGCATTCCAGTAAATTTATTTTAGAAACTTAAACCAAATTGATCTTCTAAAGTTTAAGTTGCAAACATATTTTGAAATAAGAGCTCCTAATGCTAGTTAACTCGATGAACATATTTGATGATCATATTAAGTATCTTATACTTGATTTGCTTATCATCGTTCATAGTTTTAAAAAGTTATTCAATCACTAGTAATGTACAATTTACATAACCAGTGTCTAGATTTTGGAACTTGATCATTTTAAAATAGAGAAAGGTTCCCCCATTTGTACGTGAATGTATAACGTGGTAGTGGTTGGGGTAATGTAGATTCACATGCTCCCAACACTTTTTCATAAACAATTTCAAATCGAATTCCTCATATCTAGTTAGTTTAGTTGTTTTTTTAATTAAGTTAATTTAGTAGTAATTTATTGTTAGTAATTTAATTGAATCTTGAATACAGTAGGACCGTTAGAACCTTCACTTCAAGAAATCATCTTTTTTTTTCATTTAGGTCTCAATCTAGAATTTTCCTATCCCATTTTCGTTCCTAGGGATACGACCTAGTCTTACCAGTTTATACTCAACGCGACTATCTATACTTGGACATACTCATAAGAGCACACACAATTTCAGTAGTGTCAAGTTTTTGGCACCGTTGCCGGGAAAGAGCTCAAGTTCAAATCAGAAGAGCATCTTTCAGTAAAAACTGAAGATGACTTGGTGCAGAAATACAAACAACTGGCTCAAAAGTGGGAGGCATTGGAAGCAAAGAAGGACCCAGTAATACAGTTTGCTTTTGAAGAATCTTGTTCAAGTTGTCTTCAGATAGGGCATATCGCTCAATATTGCCAAATGTACCCTATTTATCAGGAACATAATCTTGTTGAGGTACATGCTGTAAATGCCTCGAGTCATTTCAACCCCAATAATCAATGGAGCTATTCTGGTTTCGATCTTAGAAACAATGCTGTTGTAGCAAACTCATCTCAATAGTGCCAACATAATCGGGAAAATCAACGATACCAACAGAACCATCAACCCACCTACCAACAGAATCAAGGGTACCACCAAAATCAATGTCAGCAAAATCATCAACCTCAGCCC
The DNA here is from genome assembly GCA_033977485.1 of Hydrangea macrophylla. NCBI lineage: Eukaryota > Viridiplantae > Streptophyta > Magnoliopsida > Cornales > Hydrangeaceae > Hydrangea > Hydrangea macrophylla. Next base: position 75,990,390 of record CM066999.1, on the reverse strand, counting down.
AACTACAACCAAGGGAGTAGCAACCATTCCCCATCCAACCCTTATGTGCCACCCCATAAGAAGGCACAAGAGGATCCTATCACACTCATGATGCAGCATATGATGTAGCTAATGAGTAACTCAATACAAGTGTGGAGAAGTTGGCTACTCAATAAGGGGATAGAGAAAGAAATGTTTTCCCAGCTCAACCGAAACCAAATCCTAGAGGCCAACATTCAAGTTCAACTCCTTCGGGATCAGGATCATATGAAGAAGCCAAGGCGGTAACTGTGTTGAGGAGTGGGAAAGTGATTGAAAAAGCTTCTCCTCCCCCACACCTGGTGGTTGAAAAGGAAGATGAGGTGGAGAATGAAGAATAATTGGTGGAAGAAGAAAAAGAGGGCAAAACAGTTGAGCCTGAAACAACAATCTCCAAGGACACATAAGTAAAGAGAAGGCCTAGAAAAAACCTCTTCTCGAGGAGGCTCCCAAATACCCTTTTCCAACACCATATACTTAGAGGTTAAAGAAACCTCAACAAAAAACTAAGAGTCAGGAGTTTTTGGAATTGTTTAAGCAAGTGAAAATCAACCTTCCGCTCCTTGACGCATTAAAACAAGTACCTTCCTATGCCAAGTTCTTGAAAGACTTGTGCACCGTTAATAAGAAGCAAAGTGTTAGGAAGAGCACTTACCTTGCTTATCAAGCAAGTGCAATTCTCAAGCATGATTTGCCTCCTAAATTCAAGGACCTAGGTACACCAACGTTTTATTGTATAATTGGTCAAAAGAAGGTGAACAATGCCCTTTTTGATTTAGGGTCGAGTGTGAATCTCTTACCTTATATTGTCTACCAGCAGTTAGGGTTGGGAGAACTCAAGCCCACTCAGATTACTCTTCAGCTCGTAGATTGAGCAATTAAATATCAGTGAGGAATTTTGGAAGATGTCCTAGTCCAGATTAACACCTTTGTCTTTCTTGTTGACTTTGTTGTTCTAGACACCGAGCTGGTACACAATGCCAGTTCTCAAATCCTGATGATCTTTTGACGTCTTTTCCTTGTAATGATTTATGTGACAATTAAAGTAAGAAGTGGAGTAATGACCCTAGTCTTTGGGAACATGACATTAAATGTCAAAATCTTCTCAAATCCCAAATCAGATGACCTTGATGATGAAGAAGAGGTAAACTGGGTGGAGTCAGTGATCAAAGACTATTTTGATTCAACTATTCCTTCTAATCCTGTGGAGTCCATTATCACTAACTCATGTTATGAACTAGACAAATACACTCCACAAGATGAAGGGATGAGTCAGATGTGTGCAGTGTTGGAAGTTGTGGAAGAGGAAGTTGCAAGAGTAATGTGGATGGCTCAATATGAACAATTGCCGCCAAAGACAAAGTTGGCAGTGCTGTCAAACCTGCACTTTCTAGAATTAGAATTGAAAGAGCTCCCGAAGGAGTTAAAATATGTGTTTTTGGGAGAAGAGAAGACCTTTCCTATAATCATTTCATCAGATTTGAATCAAGAATATGAAGGTAAGTTAATAAAGCTGCTTAAGCAACATCGGAGTGCATTAGCATGGATCATCACAAATTTAAGAGGAATAAGTCCATCTATATACACCCATAGGATTTACCTAGAGGAAGATGCCAAACTGTGTCGACAAATGCAGAGGCGTCTAAACCCAAACATGTAAGAAGTGGTGAAGAAAGAATTTTTAAAATTACTTGATGTTGAGGTGATTTTTTTGATCTCAGATAGTCCTTGGGTGTGTCCGACTCAGATAGTGCCAAAGAAAGCTGACATTATAGTTGTACAAAACAAGGAGGGAGAATTAGTTCTGACACGTGTGACTAAAAGCTGGCGCATGTGCAACGATTATCAAAAATTGAATGCAGTGACCCAAAAGGACCACTTTCCTTTACCTTACATGGACCAAATGCTTGAAAGAATGGCTAGACACCAGTTCTATTGCTTTCTGGATAGTTATAGTGGTTATAACCAGATTGAGATCGATCATGTAGATCAAGAAAGGCCACTTTTACCTGTTCATTTGGAACGTTTGCATATCGACGGATGCCATTTGGCTTATGCAATGCACCTATTACTTTCTAAAGATGTATGCTAAGCATTTTCAGCGATATGGTAGAGAAGATCATGTAGGAATTCATGGATGATTTTTTTTTTGTGTCCGGTAGTAGTTTTGATGACTGCCTGGAAACCTCCAAAAAGTTTTAAAAAGGTGTGAGGACAAGAATCTTATCCTAAACTGGGAAAAATGTCACTTCATGGTGACAAAATGAATAGTGCTGGGACATATTGTTTCTACAGAAGGGATACAAGTAGATAAGGCAAAAATTGACGTAATTGCCAATCTTCCTATCCCTACTATTGTAAAGGATGTATGATCGTTTCTAGGTCACGCTGGTTTTTACTGGAGATTCATTAAGGATTTTAGCGCTGTGTCCAGGCCATTGTGTCAACTCTTGGCAAACGACATTCCATTCGAATAGACCAGCGAATGCCAAAAGATCCTTTGATGAACTTAAGCATCACCTATAATACCCTGTATTTTTATAATACATTATCTGAATAAGACCTTGTATGCTTCTTGTAATACGTGTATGAGTTTTCCCTTACCTTTGGTATAATTTGGATACCAATCGATTGGCAAGATTACCAATCGATTACCAATACCAATCGATTGCCAATATTAGCAATCGATTGGAGTATTTATACCTAATACCAATCGATCTCCATTTATGCCAATCAATTGGCAACAACTAGGCAGATTCTCTTGTCTTGGCTGAGAAAGGCCACGTGAACACTAATCCCCTATATATATGAGACCCTTTTTGGGTGTTTTCTGTTTCTAGAAATTAGAGAGAGTGAAAGGGAGAGTTGTGTGCGTGTTTTATATATATATATACACTCATATATATATATACACATATATACATCCTTACACTCACACACACACATCCATGGATTGAAGAAGAAGAAGAAGAAGAAGAAGAGAGAGATAGACAGAGGAGAGAGAGATGTGCCACCATTGAAGCTCCAAGCTTCAAATACACATTCCCAAACACCCCCTTGTGATCTAAGGTGATTTTTAAACTCACTGAGTATCAATACATTGATATTAGGACTTGATTAGATGGATAGAAGGTGTTTAAATCATGTTTTCCCATTTAAATATTATTGGACTGTCTTCACTGTGAAGAAGACAAAGTCCCAATCGTTTGGGACTTTTCCCAATCGATTGCCATCAGATCCCAATCGATTGACATTTTATCCAATCGATTGCCATCTTTGATATCCCAATCGATTGCCAAATTTAGCAATCGATTGGCATATGATCCAATCGATTGGACTTTTTGCTAATCGATTGTTACTATTTTATACCAATCAATTGGACCCCTGTCCCAATCGATTGGCAGTTACAGAATGTTGATATTCTTGTTTAGTTTTTAGTATAACTATTTAGTTGTTTACTTACTGTTTAGTACCCCCAGCATGCTATACTATTATAATATAGATGCAATAATGAGATAATACGACATAGGATCATAGTAACGATGAGATTAACGAATAATGGTTGTGACGTTAGATAATGTTATAGTTATGATTCCTTTAGAGCTAACGTTCATTTCATTCAGAGTAGTCAGGCCACATTGGGATTGTCATGTATCGATGTTAGAGTTGAACTTGAGTAGGTTTGCTAAGATTCGAGAATCTTGTGTGGGCGGGCATTGGTCGATCATATGTTCTTAAAAGCGGTAGACAGATGAAGGTGTCTATAATTGCGGTGGACTGGACCATTTTCCATAAGATAGCCAGATGATCTAATCATATGTTCTTAAAAGCGGTAGATAGACAAATGTGTCTACGACTGCGATGGACCGTGATCACTGGTAGACATCGCTAAGTCATGGCATAAAATGATGTACTATTGCTTAAAGCGTTATATCCGTACAGTGCAGTGAATTGGATATATATTCTTAAAAGTTGGGGATGGACTGATGTGGTATCCATGACATGTGGTGGATTGTGCATATGTTCTTACAAGCGGTGGATGGAGCAATGGTGTATTTATAGAGTTGAACTACTATCGAGTATGTTCCCCTATCATAATGTATTATCAGACTTGAAATGAGTAGGATGTTAGTAATCGGATCATAGGGTTGATTAAAGGAGTTACCCTCACTGAATCTTAATGGTTATTGTTTACAACTTGTTATAACTTCAATAGTTGATACCCTATTAGTATCTAATTCACTAAGCTTTCATTAAGCTGACGACTTTTATGTCGCTGGACATTTCTATGTTCCAGCGCACCCTGGTCATGGCTATACAGGTGAAGGACCTGCAGGTGAGGACTACTATGCCAGTGACGATGTCCCTGCAAAGGACTACCCCAAAGGAGGTCAAGTAGAAGAGGACTACTATGCTGAGGACTACCTCTACACCAACTGAAGATTAGACTAGACTATAGTTTAATTGTATTTACTGCTTTCCAGACCTTTTGTAATCAGGCATATGTTGCCTTGACAATTATACTTCTGCTGTGTTTTATCTTGATTCGAGACTTTGATGTGTAATAGTTAGTAACCTCTTTTGACATTAAGTTACGTTTTCACCACAACCTAGATTTCATTCTTATTATCTCTTTTACTTGTTGTTGCTTAGTACTGCGTGGTGTGGACAATAATGTGACTTCACCAGTCGCTGCCTTTGGACCCAAAAAAAGGGAATTTATTTTTCTCTATTTTTGATGTTCCGGGGCGTGACAGGATTTTTGGTATCAAAGCTTAGATTTTATACCTTTTTGCTCACAGGTTGTTCCACACCATCTGGTCCTAGAACCTTGAGATTCTATAGATGAGCATTAAGATTAGTTCTGACTTAAGGTAGTCTCTTTTCAGGTAGCATGGCACCGCCTCGTTTTGTTCCAGATGAGTTTGGAGGACACTATGTGTATGAGGGTAGTATTGCGCTGGCAGATCCACAGTACTATGCCTAGAAGGTTAGGCAGAGAGCCCTCACTAAGACAGTACGAGACATGCAGATTGAGCAGTAGAGATTTGGGACCCAGGACCCAGAAGTGATACGTCACGAGATGATCTACCGTGAGGAGACCTTCAAACTTATTGAGGAGGATTCACTGTAGATGTTACGAGACCATTTCTCTTATCAGGTTTTACTTTTAGAGGTTAGAGCAGTGCCTCCACCTCCTCCGATAGAGCCACCACCCTAGATACCCCCACCCCCACCAGAGGAGGACATGGTTGATGCACCCCTAGCAGACGAGGACCCAGAGGACGAGGATGAGGGTGACGATGATGATGAGCCAGAGGATGAAGATGAGGAGATAGAGGATGAGGAGGATGATGACATCGACGATGAGGAGCCAGAGTATGATCTAGAGGAGGACCCCAAGGACCCTGAGGACCTAGCTAGTATGGGCGTGCCGGCTGGCGTAGATATTGTAGTAGCAGAGGATTATCCGATAGAGGACGAGGCTATTGCAGATGATGATGCGGGTGATGACGCTGTGGTAGCAGTTTTACTTGGTGAAGTTATAGCACAGATGGCAGTAGAGTGGGTTGTAGAGATGGCTGCACACCCCCATAGATTTAAGATAGGTGCACTAGAGTTGGCCCATGCTATGGCACAGGTTGAGGCACTTGCAGCTGCATTCGGTGCAGCCCAAGCTGACATCGCTGCCAGTGTAGGAGACTTGGGAGTTGTTGTGGAGCATGACGGACCTGAGCTGGTTAAGTATTTAGTGATAGAGGATGAGGACATGATGGATAATGATGATATGGATAAGGATGATGTTCTATCTAAGGTTGCCTCAGAGGATGAGGCCTTTATCTATGGATCTGATGTGGACAACTTTTGAGTCCAGTACCTTTAGGACTTAGACTTTTGCTTTTGACTTCAGGACATGTTATTCACTTACATTTGATGCTTACATAGTAGCTATTAACCATAGCCTTTTTGTATAAGTAGCCACTAGTGGTGGTTTGTTTATATTTCTTTTGCTAGATCTTGTATAGGATCATGTACTACGCGGTACACAGATGATTTGTTGTGTACTCCATTGTACATCTTTTGGGTATAGGTATATGGCAGATCATTTTTTTGGTTATTTCTATTATCGTTTCATTACCTATATTATGTTATGATTTAGATTGGTACTATGCTTCTTGTTGTTTAAATTATTGGTTTCGCCGAGGAGTTAGTCAGCTAATCATTAGATCTTTCATAGGTACACCTCACACGGATCACTATGGTTGGACCCACGAGATATCAAGCGTGACTGGGAGTACCCATTCCTGAGGGTATGGACCCGACTGGAGTCTTTGAAGCGTTCATGCAACGGATGGAGCATGTTGATGATACCTACAATCATGCCATCAACAACAATGGCAACAACCACGCTGCTCCTCTAAGGCAGACATGCGATAGGTTATTGGAACAATTTCATGGCCTGCGACCCGAGAAGTTTGACGACATTGCAGAATCGTGGAAAGCTGAGTAGTGGATATGAGAGTTGGAGCTAATATTTGAAGCCCTGAAATGCAGCAAGCTTGACAAGAGATGTCTAGCCGCGTACTCTGCCACAGACTGGTGGGATCGATGCTATAAGGAGAATGCCCTGGGAAGCATTCAAGACTCGATTTCTCTAGAAGTAATTCCTCGAGGATGAAAGAGACCAAAAAGAGAAGAATTTCCTGAGTCCGACTCAAGGGAATTGGACGGTCAGGGAATATACCATGCAATTTGAGCGACTTTCCTGTTTCACTCCACACATGATAGATACCCTCGCCAAGAAGGTCAAGCAATTCCACCAAGGACTTAACCCACACCTCTGACATATGATGATAGGCCATCTAGGCCAGTCATTTGAAGGATTGTCCATCTCGCTTCAAGTTTGGAAAAGGATGCTTATTTTGTGCAAGGACCACAAGCGAATCGACCTCCACCCAGGACCTTCCAACCGAGGAACATTCCAGCGCAGTCATCAAGGAGCAATCAGGGATGGAAACCCCAGATTAACAACTACCAAGGACACAAGTGCATATGGGACGGGACAAGGAAGCCCCAAGCTAACTTTCCTCGACAGCAAAATTGATAGCAAGGACCACCTCAGGCACAGCCCACCGCCCAGCGACAGAACACTGATGGATGTTTCAACTGTGGAGTACCCAGACATATTACAAGGTATTGTACATCTCCCAAGACTAGCTGCCGTAATGACATCATCTGTCGTAACTATAACAAGCCTTGTCACATGAGCAAGGATTAAGAGCACCTCGTGGAGGCAACTATGGAGTGCCTGCTCAAGGACAACAAGGACAGGTTAGGGTGAATGCCATCATCCCTGGAAATGTAGGATATGATGCTGAGGAACAGCAAAACTTGGAAGGTACACTCATTTTATTTCATAGTCATGTTAGAGCTTTGTTTGGTACCGGTGCTGCCCATTCTTTCTAGCTATTAAGATTGGGCGTGACTTGGGTTTGGTACCCCTAGCACTTGAACCAGCCCTTAATGCTATTTTGCCCTTGGGAGTAACTGTTAAGTTGGGTAGGATATGCAAGGATTGTCCCTTAACCCTAGAAGATAGAAATCTCCTGGTAGACTTAATAGTTTTGTCAATGTCTGAGTTCGACGTGATCCTAGGAATGTATTGGCTTACCAAGTATGGAGTTGTTCTGGATTGTGTTAGTCTGACCATTATCTTTTTGACACTTGGTTGCCCGCAGATCAGATTTCAATGCCAACAGTGGAGCGATATGTTCATTACGAGCTGCTTAGCAGCGATCGAGAGTTCAAGCACGGAGCTTACTATCAACCAGATCCCCGTTATTCAAGATTTTGAAGATGTATTCCAAAATATCTCTGGACTTCTGCCAAAGAGAGAGATAGACTTCTGCATTGAGCTAGCACCCGGAACGTTACCAATTTCCAAGACCCCATACCAGATGGCACCAACAGAAATGTTAGAATTGAAGAAGCAAGTTTAGGAACTTGAAGACTTAGGTTTTGTTCGCCTGAGCACGTCACCTTGGGGAGCACCGGTCCTATTCGTGAAGAAGAAGGATGGAGAGCTATGACTCTGGGCCCGTTTGATTAATTACAAGGATCAAGGATATTCTCGAAGATTAATTTGCATTCAGGATATCATTAGTTATTAGTTTGACCGAAAGATATACCAAAGACTGCCTTTAGGATGAGGTATGGACACTATGAGTTCTTAGTGATGTCCTTTGGACTGACTAATGCCCCAACAGTATTTATGGACCTAATGAATAGGGTATTCAAATCTTATCTGGATCAATTCATTATAGTATTCATCGATGACATTCTGATTTACTCGAAGACAGAAGAAGAGCAGAAGAAGCATCTATAGATTGTCCTACAGACTCTCAGAGACAATAGTCAGTATGCTAAATTCAGTAAGTATGAATTTTGGCTTTAGGAAGTCAAATTCTTAGGATATGTGATATCCCAGGATAGAATTTCTGTAGACTTATCCAAGATCAATGCAGTCTTGAGTTGGAATAGATCGACTAATGTGACCGAAGTTAGGAGTTTTCTTGGATTGGCTGGATATTATCGGAGATTCGTGGAGGGATTCTCCAAGATTGCAGGACCATTGACAAGCCAGACAAGGAAGGAGACAAAGTATGAATGGACTGATAAGCATGAGGACGCATTTTGTGAATTAAAAGAGAGACTAACCTCAGCACCTGTACTTGCTATACCCAAGAGTGGTGAATGATTCATAATCTACAGCGACGCATCGCACCAAGGGCTTGGTTGTGTCCAAATACAAGATGGAAACACGATTACATACAGATCAAGATAATTGAAGCCGCATGAGAAGAATTATCCAACGCATGACTTAGAACTAGCTGTAATTGTGTTTGCACTGAAGATTTGGAGACACTACTTGTATGGAGAAAAGTTTGACTTGTTCTCAGACCACAAGAGTTTACGGTACCTGTTCTCTCAGAAGGAGTTGAACATATAACATCAAAAATGGATGGAACTACTCAAGGACTATGATTTCTCTTTACAATATCATCTGGGTAAAGCAAACGTTGTAGCTGACGCTTTGAGTCGAAGGCCCCGCCTTTTGATCGCTTCAATTTTGATTAGAGAATGGTGAGCATTGGAGACGTTAGTCGGATTCGACCTTCGACCAGTGGAATCAAGAGAAGGACAACACGTTGGATGGTTGGTCGTGCAACTAACTCTCATCAGCCGTATCTTGGACGCTCAACAGTCAAACGAAGATTTGAAGCTATGGTTTGCTAAGATGTCCGCAAGGGAACCAGAAATATGGAGTATTAGTACGAACAAAGCATTAAGATGCAAGGGTAGACTTTGTGTGCCAAATGACAGTAGTCTCAGAAAGGATATTTTGGACGAAGCGCACAAGTCGAGGATGACTATCCACCCCAGAGGAAACAAGATGTATAAGGACTTGAAGAGGAACTTCTGGTGGGAAGGAATGAAGCGAGAAGTGGCCGAGTACGTATCGCAATGTCTTGTTTGCAAAAAGCCGTTATCCTGGATTTTTTTTCGAAGGCAGAACATCAGAGACCGCCTGGACTTCTACAGCCACTACCGATTCCCCAATGGAAATGGGAACACCTCACTATGGATTCTGTAGTTGGATTGCCAAAGTCACAACAAAACCACGATGCCATTTGGGTAATAGTGGATCAACTCACCAAGTTAGCGCATTTCATCGCCTACAGCATGATGTATCTGGTAGAAAGATTGAGTCGGATGTATCTACAGCAAGTGGTATGACTGCACGGTGTACTTGTCTCAATAGTATCGGATCGAGATTCGTGCTTTATCGTAAAATTTTGGAAGAGCCTTCAGACAGCAATAGGAACTTAACTGAACTTGAGTTTGACTTTCACTCACAAACAGATGGCTGGACATAATGATTTAATCAAGTGATGGAGGATATGATACGAGCATGTGTCATTGAATTTGAGAGTTCATGGGAGACACATCTACCTTTGATCGAGTTCGCCTACAACAACATCTATCACACGAGCATATGGATGACATCGTTCAAAGCTTTGTATAGAAGGCCTTGTCGATCGTCGTTATGTTGGGCTGAAGTCAGAGATACTCAACTACTTGGGCCTGAGATGATTTGATAAACCAGCGAGAAGATCCAAATTGTACGAGAGAAGATGAAGAATGCGCAATCCAGTTACAAGAGCTATGCTGACAAGGGACAAAAAGATCTAGAGTTTGCAGTTAGAGATCATGTACTGCTCAAAGTTTTGCTAGTTTGAGGTATCGTTAGATTCGGACAGAAGAAAGGCAAGCTATCGCCATGATTCATCGGACTATTCGAGATTCTAGTACGTGTTGGGAAGGTTGCTTATCGACTTGCGTTGCCACCAAAGTTGTTAGGAGTGCACAACGTTTTTCACATCAGCATGTTGAGAAAGTGTGCCCATAACCTAGCAAACGAGATCAATTTTGAGGATATCGAGGTAAATGAGAACGTGACATTCAATAAAGCACCCGTGCATATTCTAGACCAAGGAGTGAAGAAGCTCAGAAATAAAGAGTTCCCGCTAGTGAAGATTCAGTGAAAACACCACAACGAGGGAGAAGCTTCATGGGAGCTGGAGTCGGAGATGCGAGAGAAGTTTCCGTTTTTGTTTTGAACCCTACTTACTTCGGATTTCGGGGACGAAATCTTTAATAAGTGGTGGATGATGTAATACCCTATATGCTTCTTGTAATATTTGTATGAGTTTTCCCTTACCTTTGGTATAATTTGGATACCAATCGATTAGCAAGATTACCAATTGATTGCCAATACCAATACCAATCGATTGCCAATATTAGCATTCGATTGGAGCATCTATACCTAATACCAATTGATTTCCATTTATGCCAATCAATTGACAGCAGCTGGGCAGATTCTCTTACCTTGGCTGGGGAAAGGCCACGTGAACACTAATCCCTTATATATATGAGACTCTTTTTGGGCGTTTTTTGTTTCCAGAAATTAGAGAGGGTGAAAGGGAGAGTTGTATGTGTGTTTTATATATATATATACATTCATATATATATACACATATATACATCCTTACACTCACACTCACACATCCATGGATTGAAGAAGAAGAAGAAGAAGAAGAAGAAGAAGAAGAAGAAGAAGGCTAGGAGAAGAAGAAAGAAAGAAGAAAAGAAGAAGAAGAAGAAGAGAGAGATAGACAGAGGAGAGAGAGAGAGGAGCCACCATTGAAGCTCCAAGCTTCAAATACACATTCCCAAACACCCCCTTGTGATCTAAGGTGAGTTTTAAACTCACTGAGTATCAACACATTGATATTAGGACTTATTTAATGGATAGAAGATGTTTAAATCATGTTTTCCCATTTAAATATTGTTGGACTGTCTTTATTGTGAAGAAGACGAAGTCCCAATCGATTGGGACTTTTCCCAATCGATTGCCATCATTTAGATCCCAATCGATTGACATTTTATCCAATCGATTACCATCTTTGATATCCTAATCGATTGCCAATTTTAGCAATCGATTGGCATATGATCCAATCGATTGGACTTTTTGCCAATCGATTGTTACTATTTTATACCAATTGGACCCTTGTCCCAATCGATTGGCAGTTACAGAATGTTGATATTCTTGTTTAGTTTTTAATATAGACGCAATAACGAGATAATGCGACATAGGATCATAGTAACGACGAGATTAATGGATAATGGTTGTGATGTTAGATAACATTATAGTTATGAATCCTTTGGAGTTAATGTTCATTTCATTCAGAGTAGTCAGGCCATATTGGGATTGTCATGTATCGATGTTAGAGTTGAACTTAAGTAGGTTTGTTAAGATTCGAGAATCTTACGTGGGCGGGCATTTGTCGATCATATGTTCTTAAAAGCGGTAGACAGACGAAGGTGTCTACGACTGCGGTGGACCGGACCATTTTCCCTAAGATAGCTAGATAATCTAATCATATGTTCTTAAAAGCGGTAGACAGACGAAGGTGTCTATGACTGTGATGGACCGTGATCACTGGTAGACATCACTAAGTCGTGGCATAGAATGATGTACTATTTCTTAAAGCATTATATCCCTGTATTGCGCTAAACTGGACATATGTTTTTACAAGCTGGGGATGGACTGACGTGGTATCCATGACATACAATGGACTGTGCATATGTTCTTAAAAGTGGTGGATGGAGCAATGGTGTATTTATAGAGTTGAACTACTGTCGAGTCTGTTCCCCTATCATAATGTATTGTCAGACTTAATCGGATCATCTGGTTGATTGAAGGAGTTACCCTCATTGAATCTTAATGGTTATCGTTTATAACTTGTTATAACTTCAATAGTTGATACCCTCTTAGTATCTAATTCACTCAGCTTTCATTAAGCTGACAGCATTTATGCCACTGGACATTTCTATGTTCCAGTGCACCCTGGTCATGGCTATACAGGTGAAGGACCTGCAGGCGAGGACTACTATACCAGTGACGATGTCCCTGCGGAGGACTACCCTGAAGGAGGTAAGGCAGAAGATACTACGCCGAGGACTATATCTACACCAACTGAAGATTAGGCTAGACTGTAGTTTAATTATCTTTACTACTTTCCAGACCTTTTGTAATCAGGCATATGTTGCCTTGACAATTGTTATTCTGTTGTGTTTTATTTTGATTCGAGACTCTGATATGTAATAGTTAGTAACCACTTTTTGACATTAAGTAATGTTTTCACCAGAACCTAGATTTCATTCTTATTATCTCTTTTACTTATTGTTGCTTAGTACTATGTGGTGTGGACAATAATGTGACTTCACCAGTCGCTGCCTTTGGACCCAAAAAAAAGAAATTTGTTTTTTTTTTCTTTCTATATTTGTCGTTCCGGGGCGTGACATCATCTCACTTCAGCTTCTATTATGCAATCTCTAGATTGGAGCCTTCCATTTGAGCTGATGTGTGATGCTAGTGATACTGCGATCAGAGCTATATTGGGACATCAAAAAGATAAGAAGCCATCTGTTATCTACTACACTAAACTACTCCACCACTAAGAAGGAGTTGCTGGCTATCGTATTTACATTGGAAAAATTCAGACAGTATCTTATCGGCTCGCATATTATCTATTTCACTGATCATGTAGCATTGAAGCATCTTCTATCAAAGAAAGATACAACGCAATGATTAATATGATGGATTCTCTTACTTCAAGAATTTGATCTGATCATAAAGGATAAAAAGGGTGTGGAGAACGTTATGGTTGATCATCTTTCCCAGTTGACTTTCAAGGACAATTCCTTATAATCTATTCTGATCTGTGACTCTTTTACGGATGAACAGTTGTTTGCTGTGACTGCTTTGTCCTGGTACGCAGATATTGTTAAGTATTTGGTAACAAGAGAGACTCCATCCCATTGGTTTGCTCCTGATAGGAAAAGGTTTCTGCCTATCACCCAATGGTTTTATTTTGATGATCCGTACTTATTTAAGTACTGTGCGGATCAAGTGATAAGGCAATGTGTCCCGGAGAAGGACATTTCTCACATTCTAGTTTTCTGTCAGAAGCTTGCAACGGTCACTTTTCATCCCAAAAGTCTACCCAAAAGGTTGTCAGCAGTGGATTTTACTGGCCATCTATCTCTAAGGATGCGTATGCTTTTTGTAAGACCTGTACTTGATGCCAAATGTTGGGTAGTCTATCCAGAAGAAATGAGATGCCCCAATCATCACTATTGAAATTTTTGACTACTGGGCCATCGATTTCATGGGACCATTCCCGCCATCATCTCATTGTGAATATATACTATTGGCCGTTGAGTACATATCCAAATGGGTGGAGACTGTTCCAACGAGGAGGAACGATCACCGAACGGTGATCGCATTCTTAAAAGAAAATATCCTTTCAAGATTTGGAACACCCAAAGCAATGATCAGTGATCATGGAACCAATTTCTGCAATCGACCTTTTGAGGCAGTAATGAAAAAATATCGGGTAAACCACAAGATTGCTTTGTCATACCACTTGCAATCCAATGGATAGGCAGAGCTGGCCAACAGGGAGATTAAGCACATTCTCGAGAAGTAGTAAATGTCAACAGAAAGGATTGGTTTTCACAGTTGACTGATGCTCTTTCAACATACAAAACGACTTATAAGACTAATCTAGGAATGTCTCCCTATAAATTGGTACACAGAAAGACCCGCCATCTATCGGTGGAATTGGAGCACAAAGCGTATCGGGCCATACACTTGTTAAACTTTGATATTCATGAAGGTGGCAAACTAAGGAAGCTCCAATTGAATGAATGGAAGAGTTAAGGAATGATAAATACGATCGTGCCCAAACATTTAAATCAAAATTAAAGGAAAAGCATGATCGATCAATCTTAAGAAGGAAGCTTGAATCGGGGCAAAAGGTGCAACTTTATGATTCAACACCTCACCTTTTCCTGGGAAAGCTGAGATCAAGATGGATGTGACCCTTTGTTATCAAGGAAGTGTTTCCACATGGGGCAATGGAAGTGGTCAATCTGAAGAATGGTAATGTTTTTACAATGAATGGTCAACGCCTTAAACCATTTTTTGAAAATTTTGCACCGAAGTCAGAGACCATCCATTTGGATGATCCTGACTATTCTACTTAAAGAAAAGTTTGGGACCTCATCTGTTGTACAGTAGTTTTCTTTCTTTTGGTGTGTTGTTTTCTTTCCGTCTTTCCATTTCTCTTAATTCTGTCTATTTCCTGGTTGTAGGATGAATCCATTACAGTTTCTGCCACACATGCTCTACCATGGGGTTCGCTCTCCAAGAACTCCGGGACGGGTAGAATGGCACAAGCTAGTGTTTACTCCATTGTCCACCTTGTGCCCAGATTCCCCAAATAAAGCAATTGCCAATATGAGTACTTGGGATCTATTGTGTGCAGTTCGAGGGATTTTGGAAGTTCTTCAAATCAACTCAGATGGAGAAGTAGTGGATTATTTTGTGGATTATGATGAAGTGGAGGACTTTTCTTCTCGAGATCCAGAGCTTAACTGATTTACATAAGTCCTAATCCTTTGAATAAGACAGAAACTTCTTTAAGTTTTCCTATTGCTTGTTATTTTCATGTTCTCATCCAAAATCTTGTAATAGTGGATTAATGGAAATCCTTATGTGAGCAATAAAAAATGTTGAGTTTCTGTGCTAATTCTTTCTATATGTGTGATTAGTAGTTGTTTGAACTGTCTAGATGCTAGAATTCATGTTTTATATCTTGGTAATGTATTCTTGAAGAGTTGGGGGTAACCATATGGAGCATTTTTGGGTCCCCATTAATTTTAAATCCCAATCGATTGGACTCAATAACCAATCAATTGCTATTCTAACCCAATCGATTGCCACCACTTGGCAATCAATTGCTTTTTCTGGCAGATTAAACGTCTGCTCATCTCTCTCCCCCTCATATTTTCAAAATTAACCAAGAGAGAGAGAAGCCAATTTTGAGAGCCTCCCTCCATTTTTTTCTTTCCTCCGGTTATCATCCTCATCGTCATCTTCCGTCATCTTCCATCATCTTCCATCAACTTCATCATTAACATCATCAGCATAGCAATACCACTATTTTGCCACCACTACCACCATGAGAAGAAGAGAAGGGAGGGGGTGATTTACACCAATTTCAACCGCCTTTCTCTACCATTAATTAATTCAATCATCATCATACCCATGGTGCTCCAAGGAGCAACTTTGTCTCCATTGTTGTGGCCGCTAATTGTCTCGAGGTTTGTGCCCAAACCCTATTTTATTCTCGTTGTTTTGAATCTCGATTGAGAGAGGGAGCCCCTCATGGTCTTAAGACCATTAATTTGTGTTGTATGGGGGCGTGAGACCTTTTGGCAGCCCCCCTATTTTCACTGATGGCAATTGATTGCCATTAGGGCCCAATCGATTGGCACTGATTCTCAATCGATTGCCAATTCTTACCAATCGATTGGCATTTACAGAGGGCAGTATGTCCAATTTTCTCATCTAAACTCTATGTTTTCCTTCTCCTTTGAGCTCCAATGGCCCCTAAGCGCAGAGATAACAGTCTTCATCCCGATAAGTCCACCTCTCTAGATATACCGAATCTCCCCTTTCTCACAGGTTCCGTAATGACAAGGAGATCACATGGTTCTTGAAACATTTCCAAACCTGAGAGGTAATGATTGAGCCCCAATTTGAGAACCTCTGGAGCGATGAAAAGATTCCATTTTACCTATTGCAGCTCCGTGCCTATCCAGACTGGATCCTAGTTCTCACAACTACTAAAAGGGTCAATGTTCCTTGGATCCATGTAGCTATTGCGAGTATGGTTAAGGTCCCGGGAGCCCCATATACCTTTTCATCTTGCATTAGAGGGCGGGAGGTTATATTTAGCCTAGCGACAGTAGCGAGGGCCATTGGGATTGCTGAAGTTCCTGAGCATTTATTCCCAGTCCACATCGATTGACCTTTCCCCTCCCTTGATATGGTCGCCATAGAGATTTCGAGAGGCAAAATAAAAAGTGGAATGGAGAAGGGACATTCTGGGATCATAACCTAACTTCAGTCTATCATCTTCTCCACCTGGCCATAGTGGGTTATATTCTTCCGACAACCTATAAAAAAGAGCTGGCTGGGTGGTATACGGAGCTCTTATATACGATTGGTACCGGGAAATTGGTATGCCTTTCTCGCTTTTATTTGGATTTCTTATTTGACTGCACTTGATGTTTAGGACATACATAGCACCTCAAAGGTACATGGGTCATACATCGATTATGTGCTGAGGTAGGCATCCCATCACTGCCTGCTGATCTTTCTCTTCTGAACTCAAAGATTGGAATTTTCTGTGAGGCCACTAAAAAAAGGTCAGATGGTCAGTTTAAGGTGTTGAAGAAGGGAAAATAAAAGGTGCGCGAGACGAGTAGGAAGAAGAGAAAAAGAGGAGATGAGTCTAAAGAGGAGACAGATGAAGGAAAACTTAGGCTTAAAATTTATTTAAACGCGCAGCGGAAAAACAAAAGTTTGAAACTTTTATTGGTATGCCAGATCAGCTACTTATCAATTCTACAGATGTGTATACAAAAGAGGGAGAAGAGTTTATATCTCATGTCTTGAACCCAATTCTGATATTCTTCATCCTTGATGGTTCAGCAACCTCCACTAGGTTGTCTTCACCCTTATGACTCCTTCGGTTGCTTCCCGGGGAGGCTAGAGATGGTATGATCTCTAATAGGGAGGATAGAGAAGGTTTGGGAAGCCTAAAATAGTTTCTACAGCTTCTGGTATAATAAAATGATGAACCCTTATTTCTAGACACAATTGCCCTATTTATAGATTCCCAGAACTAACCTTATTTTCAACCGATCGAAGTGTGTTCGATCGATCGAAGATTTGATCGATTGAAAATTGAATAGCTTTCGATCGATCAAACTTGCCATGACTTCAATCGACCGAGACTCCCTCGATAAATCGAACCTGTCTTGACAAAATCCTCATGTGCCTTTCCAAGCATCCTAGAGGAGCTAAGAGTGGGACCTCCTAGGCTCTTTATTGTTAGCTCAGACCAATTGTTAATTCCCATGATCAAACTCTTTGATCAGCAAACTAACCAACTGATCAGTTAATGTTTACTCCACTATAAAATGATAACTGAACTCTAACGCAAAAGAACATATCTGAAGCAATAACTAGACTTATATAGTGTACTAATGTCCCTCTACCATCAACATTCGTAATCATATTCAGGTAGTCAGATAAACGGTTACTGTCAACCTGAATCATGACTAACGGTTACTGTCAACCTGAATCATGACTACTTCTTGTATTCCTTGAGTCCCATTCACCTCTCATGATTACCAAACATGTTAATAACTACTTATCAACAAGACTGCAGTTCTTAGTTATCAACTTGGTGACATTCTCAAGGGAATGCTTACTCTTTGATAGAGGGTAGATTCTATCTTGACAATATGTGTTCATAACCCTGTGAACATGATATACCCAAGGTACCCAAGTGTTGATCTTTAAGACCTCACTGATTTGGTAAGTCAAAGCAGCTATATCCATAGTTTGTGTCCATAATCGTCTCAAGATTAAGAACACGTACCTTATACAAGTTATGTGTTCCTATTGACTGTCAATAAGAAAGCTCAGGTCCATCAATGCACTATAAGCACTAGCATATTAACTAAGAGCTATACTCCAGTGATTGAGATTCATCACTCCATCTAATGGTAGTTAATCATGCTATAGTGTAAACCTAATAAGATATCCAGTCTTATCATCTAATGTGACAAATTCTAAGTATCAAAGAATACTAATTCGTATCTCACTTGTATGCATCTCATACATACACGAATTACTTACTATGATACTCAAGGATTAACAAACATCTCATGAAAGAAACTTACATAATAAAATGTAAAGCTGATATCCATATATTAAAATGTCAATGTCTTATATATAAAGTAATGGTTTGAGGGCACAAACCCAACAAACTCCCACTTGCAGTCACCATTTAGGACTACATCTGAGACCTAGACTATCTAGATGACGATCAAAGACCTTCTATGACAAGGCCTTTGTATACGGATTTGCAAGATTGTCGGCGGTGGAAATCTTAGTGACAGCCATATCTCCACGTTGAACAATATCTCGAATTAGATGATATTTCTGCTCTACGTGCTTTTCCTTTTTGTGGTTCCTTGGCTCCTTAGACTGAGCTACTGCCCCACTATTATCGCAGTATAGCGTAATAGGTAATAGCGATGCTGGTACAACCTTAAGCTCCATAAGGAACTTTATAAGCCAAATAGCTTCCTTTGTGGCTTCAAAGCAGCCACATACTTAGCTTCTGTAGTTGAGTCTGCAATGCATTTCTGCTTAATGCTCCTCCAACTAACAGCACCACCTTCCAAGGTAAAGAGATGTCCAGACGTCGACTTCCTCGAATCTTTATCTAACATAAAGTCTGAGTCAGTGTATCCCACTGGGATTAACTCATCACTGCCATACATAAGAATGTAATCTTTAGTCCTTCTCAAGTACTTAAGAATGTGATTAATGGTTGTCCAGTGCTCTGGACCTGGATTCTAATGATACCTACTGATCATGCCAATGGCAAAGTAAATATCTCGTCTAGTTCATAGCATTGCATACATGAGACTTCCCACTGTCGAAGCATAGGGAATTCCTACCATGTGATTCCTCTCCTCTTGTGTCTTTGGACACTGGTCCTTGGAGAACGGTAAACCATGCTTGAAAGGTAACAAACCTTTCTTCGAATTATCCATTAAAAACTTAGTTAGCACCTTATCGATATAACACGCTTGAGATAATCCCATTATCTTTGGCTTGCGATCTCGAAAGAGCTTTATCCCAAGGATGTAGCTCACCTCTCCTAGATCATTCATATCGAAAGTACTAGCTAGCCAAACCTTAATTGATGATGATGCGCCTACATAATTCCCAATGAGTATTGTCATCAACATAAAGCACAAGAAAGGCCACCACTTTCCCTTCACACTTCTTGTATACACAAGGCTCATCCAGATTCTGTATGAAACCAAACGACTTGACCGATTAGTCAAAATGGATGTTCTAACTTCTAGATGCTTGCTTAAGCCTATAAATGGACTTTTGCAACTTGCATACTAAGTTACCTTTCCCACCAGCTATAAACCCTTCTGGTTGTTGCACATAGATGTCCTCCTCAAGATTGCCATTTAAGAATGTAGTCTTGAGATCCATCTGCCAGATCTCATAATCTAGGCATGTAGCAACGGATAAGTGTATTCTAATGGACTTGAGCATAGATACCAGAGAGAAGGTTCTCATAGTCAACGCCCTCTCTTTGACTATATCCTTTCGCTACAAGCCTTGCCTTAAAGCTCTCAACCTTTCCATCAGATCCTCTTTTTCTCTTATAAACCCACTTACACCCAATGGTTTTGATGTTGGCTAGAAGTTCTACAAGATCCCAGACCTGATTAGAATGCATAGATTCTAAATCAGCTTTTATAGGTTTAACCCAATGAGCTGAGTCTCCATCAGCCATTGCCTCTTCGTACGTGGTAGGATCAGATTTAGATTCCATGGAGACAACTTCAAAAACTTCTCCTAAGAACATGTATCTATCAGGCTGGCTGACAATCCTCCCACTACGATAAGGTACCAGTGCAAAAATTGGTGAAGAAGTAGTATTTTCTTGTCTTACATTATTATCAACTGGGGGTAGGACTGAGGGCTCTCCTTTTATCTCTTAAAGATCTATCCTTCCCTTAGGTTTATGGTTCATGATATAATCATCCTCCAAGAAAACAACATTTATACTAACAAACACTTTCTGTTCTCTTGGATCATAAAAATACCAACCATAAGTACCCTTTGGATACCCTGCAAAGTAACATACCTTCGATCTGGATTCCAACTTGTTCATCTTTCCTTTCAGCTTATGTGCCAGACACCTCCATATCCGGAGATGTTGCAAAGAAGGCTTGCATCCAATCCACATCTCTCGTGGTATCCTGGGAACATATTTTCTTGGTACTAGATTTAGTATGTACGCAGCAGTTTCCAGGGCATAACCCCAAAGGAATAATGGCAACTTCGAATAATTCATCATCGATCTAGTCATGTCTAAAAGAGTCCATTTTTGTCACGCCCCGGAGTAAGCCAAAAATAGGGAAAATAAATTTTTTTCCTTTATGGGTCCGTAGACACGTGACTAGTTTGATAACCGTTCTGTCCTTCTAACTCCGCACCATGCAATCATAAAGGAAATGCTAGGGCATAAACATGATCTAAACTTATCAGAGTATAAATACAACATCGGAAATTAAACAAGGGTTACAATAACTTCAATCTTAATACAAGAGGCCATACTAAACAATTTACATAATCTTAAAACTTGAGGAACTGTCTATCAGGTCTTGGGAAAGGCTTTAATCTCCCTGGCTCCACAGCACTGCATCCTGAACTCTTCTAACTATCTCCAAACCTGCAACACTCTGGGCATACGAATGCCCAGGGCGTAACATGCCGTCAGCCTTGGAACAAGGCTGAGTGAGAGTCTCAACCGTACAATAATCAGTAAATACAGAATATCTCTCAATTCACGTCAAAGTTTAGTACTTTAAGGTATGGTTATTCTCTTATCAAAAGACGCATTCTCACCACGGGCATAGCAGAGGTCTCAACAAGAAAGGTAAACAGATAATCATATCATCATAGAATACATTCTCCTTATTATAAACTCGTGCGTGCAAATGCATGATCAATAAGACTCATTCCCAACTCTTTTAAAAAACACTTGCTTTTAAAACAGATATTTTCAAAACCATTTTATTTTAAAACCAAAACTTTCCAAAGCCAAATTATTTGAACCAACGCATTTTCTCATCCACTCAATCTCATCATTCGCTTTTTCTCCCTCATCCACTTGACAACACGCGGTATATAAAGGATGATAACATACTATCACAGCCAATTCATACTCATTCCCTTGATAGGCCACCGGACGTCTTCACGGCGCACACTATCTGTAAACAATGAAACTGGCACATGGGACGTCTTCAACCACGTGTATACTCTCACCGGTCGTCTACACAGCTGAGAAGTATATTAGAGCACTAGCCGGACGTCTTCAACGATACATGGGACGTCTTCAACCATGTATGCGCATTACCGGACGTCTTCAACGGCAAGAGGCGCGCTAGGAACCCTAACCGTTCATGTCCACCCGGCTCGTCAGCCGTTGATCCATAGGATCCAGAAATCACATCTCATCTCATTCACATTCTCATCAAACATCTCTCTTTCCCACACAACGCATGCTAACACATGTCATGAAATGCACGTGTGTCCATTATCAATATACACATGCAAAACCACTTTTATTTCTCTTTATTATTAACATGGCATGCGTATCTATTCCAGTTATCAACATCGTAAAACGTGCATTTATCAGTTATCAGCAGAAACGTAACATATAGAGTATGGATCACATAATATGGTTTTTATACCGATAAACATATAGATAAAACCCTTGACATGCTCACGTATGCGATAGCACTACCATAACATGCTTTTAAACATCTTATAATTAATGAAAATACACTTGACATCATAAATCAACTTATCACTTATACAAAATATCATACATGTGACTTTAATCATCTTATATTAGTCTTAATAGGATTAGAGTGAGGTTAGGAAACTCACCTCGAGTCGCCGCTCCTCGAAAAGCAGATAAACGTCAAGTTCTACAACAATAAGCGGAATAAATAGAAGTAATGTATGAGTACAACTATAGGGGCAAAATGGTAATTTTACCAAATGAGGTCATAAACCTCAAGGTAGTGATCTATGTGTCGTTCTAAGTCCAACGCCATTGACTAGACTCAAATCGGAGTCCATCGCTTTTTTCGAGGTAATATGCAGGGCTTACTATACTAATATGCAGGCCCTAAAAGACAGTATGTATTTTCGACCGAGTCGAAAAGTCACCAAACTTTACGGGAATGTTCTAGACATTATTCTAAGACTCTGGGAACTGACCGCGTAATTTTCGGAGTCCTAGATTATTTATTATGAATTTTTGAAGATAATATATACCAGAAAATACTCGAAACGGGATTTAAATATGTAATTATAATTATACTAAGATATCAGTGCTTAGAAGTATTTTTATTAAATACTAGATATTAAAATACACCACCAGTATTTATTTCATAATTTTCGGAGCTTGTTTGGTATTTTTAATAATTAATATACTCATAAAATAGCTCCTTATTAATTATTAAAAAATACTGGACTATAATGTTATAGCTTTATAACTTACATTATGTAATAAAATAGTCCCTGGGTCATTACCCTAATTTTCTAGAATTTATAAATACACGTAGGTATTTATTAACTATTTAAAACTATTTAAAACTAATATTTATTATTTATATTAACCATATAAATAATAAATATACAATATTTATAATATAATAATGATATATATAATATTAAAATAATATTCTATACTATTAAAAACCTTAATGGTATAATTATAAATTAATTTATAATTATTAAAACTAGTTAAAACCCTTATAAACTAATTAATACTAATAATAATAATAATAATAATAATAATAATAATAATAATAATAATAAAATCTTCAGACCCGACGGGGCAAACCCGGATCGACCCGACCTCTACGGGTTACCCGAATAGACTCACAAGAAAACCCGACCGCGTGACCTAATGGGTCAGACCCGACCCGACCGAAACCCAAACGGGCTACCCATTCCAGCTCACAATAAAACCCAAACTAAAACCCATTCGGGTTGATCCTAACCCGAACCCGGAACCCATCTCTCCTCACAAACTAAACCTACCCGCTAACCCGAACCCTGACCAAACCCTAACTGAACCCGACCCAAAGCCTAACCCATTCCCAGACACAACACAACCCGAACCAAAACCCGAAACCCAACCCGACGTCAAAACGACGTCGTCCCACTAAAGGGGACCCGTGGGTTATCTAAACCCAACCCGGCCCGCTACCCTAACCCATTTACACACACAACTAAACCCTACCCAAACCCGACCCTAACCCAGTTGTTATAACCCGAAACCAAACGGGTCGTCTTCATCTTCTCCGGCGATGCATGGCCGCCGGAAAGTCGGGGCTCGCCGGAGATTACCTCTCTCCTCATATCTCCTTCATCTCTTAACCAAAATCGATGAGGTCAACGGCAAAATGACCGGGAATGACCCCTCTACCACATAGTAGAAGCTGGGGGATTGGTTTATTCGTTTGATCCTCCTACTAGTGGATTATTGTTTCGGCCATTAAAGAGAATAATGGCCTGCATGGCCATCCAAACGGTCCCCAAATCAAAAACTGCTACATTGGGGTTCTACTGGGACCAAGGGGGTCACTATGGTCTGGTTTAGAGGCCATTTGGTTGAGATTTGAAAATCCAACCTCCTAAGGGTGCTCTAATGGCCGCCGAAAAGTGTAGAGAGCCTTAGGCTCTGTTTGGCTTGCATGCAAGGGTCCTAGGATATCCTAATGGGCATGCAGGGGCTAAAAATGAAATGAGGGGGTGCGGTTTTACCTTAGGTTGTCTCAATCTTCTCTGATCTCTCTCTTTCTTCGTTTTCTTCTTCTTTCTGCGTGTATGCGTGTGTGTGTACAGTGAGAGATGGGGAGAGCACAGGGAGGGAGTGTGATGTGTGTTCTGGGAAGGAAATGGACAGAGGTGGTGGTGGTAGTGTACACAATGTAGGGGGGGTGTGTATAAACCGAGGGTGAGGGGTGTGTTCTATCTCTCTCTCAAGCTCTCTCTCTCTCGGGCTCTCTCTCTCTCTAAGACAATCTGTATGAACAGATTGTGGGGAGATGGGGGTGATTAATGAGAGGGTGAGGGTGGGGTGCATTATATAGAGGGAAAGTGAGGGAGATTGTGTTATGTGTAATGGGTGCACCAATGTGTACCTAGGTATGTGTATTGTGTGTCCAAGGGTAGATTGGGGTGGGGTCCACATAATTGCCAAGTGGCAGTGTGGGTCCCATACTAGGTAATATGCACTGGGATGTGTTCCTGAGTCCCATAGTAAGTGTATGTGTATGTTGTGTGTATTTAAGGGTAGATTATCAGGGTGGGATTCACTTGGTTCCAGTGTGGGTCCCACTCACAGGTAGATACACTACTGACTATAAATGAGACTGAAAATGAAAACCTGTTACCAGGATATGCGGGTCCAAATGCAATTCTACTATAGAAATTATATATGCCGGGGTTACGACCATTCTAGTAGACACTAGATTTGAATTGACGTAGTCGCCGTCAAGACGATTACTAAGGATTCTTAATAAGGACTTCCTGACTATGGTCATTCTAATGGATCTTCTGTAATCATCATCAAGGTGATGTCACTATACTTTCTAAATCCTACGTGGAATTTCTAGGAAAATTCTGGGTGCTACATCTCTACCCACCTTATTTGAGGATTTCGTCCTCGAAATCTAGAATTTGCTAGATCTTAAAAATGTACAAGGTCTTATTCACAAGGTTTGTCGTTCTATACCAACTCAGGCGCTCTTATCAATCTAAATGGTCTACCTGACCATAAGTTGTTATCCACTGTTCCGGGGTCTGGGTTTCCTGGAAATACATCAGCTCCTCCTCATAGGTTCTCTTGAATGTCCCAAACATTTTGTAATACTATCCCCATATAAGATTCAAAGTCTTGGCAGTGGGTATGGTACCTTTAGTCTTCTATTCTGTTCAGTATTGAGATTGATTCCCTGATCCGCGTGCTCTCTTTCTGGGTCTCTGTGGTGGTAGGGCATTATTCTGAACTCCTTGTTCGGGGCATTCTTTGCGTACATGTCCAGCCTTTCCACAATTGAAACACCGCACTTGTTTCCCGGCGAGTTGTCTCGGTGCTGTGCATTCTTTGGAGTGGTGTCCAAGTGTTCCACAGTTGTAACATATATCACGTTGCTTCGCGGGTGTCTGCACGGCTATCTGCCTATCTCTTCTGTCATTGCTTCTCTGTCCTTTGTGATGATTCTGGAGGTGTCCAGAGTTTCTTCTAGTAATTGCAGACTGCATTCGAGCGGTTGCCCGTAGCACTTGATTGCCTCTTCGACTTCCTCCTGGGTTGGTTGCCTGGAACCAGTTATCTTTTCCTCTTTGTTGGTGGCTCTCTAGTTTCTTGCTATTCAGAGCTATGTTCTCCAGTTGTGTGGCTAATTTGACCATTTCTTCGAATGGTTGGTCGAGGTATACTGCTGCTGTCTTCTGAATGTCTGGATTAAGTCCTTCGTAATATTGCAGTGTCTTATTTCGCTGAGTATCTACTATGTATGGAGCAAATCGTGATAGTCTCTCAAATTTCGCCGTGTATTCTTGTACTGTCATGTTGCCTTGAACTAGCTCTATGAATTCCTTTTTCTTCTTGTTTCTTTCTGTTCTTGGGAAGTACTTTGCTAGAAATTTTGTTTTGAATGCTTCCCATGTCATCTTCCTTGCAATATCCTCGCCCACTGTAGCTTCGACAGATTCCCACCAATCAGCTGCCGAATATGACAATTGGAAAACAGCCAAGCGTCTTTTCTCCGTCTCGTTGCATTCGAGGGCTTGAAACATTCGTTCCATATCACGAAGCCATTGTTCAGCTTCCCATGCTTCTGTCATTCCAGTGAACGTTCCGGGTTTGAGTGCACGAAATCTCTCAAGCAGTTTATCTCCTGTCTGACAAGTATCCTTGCTGTTGATGATGCGGTCCAAGTGATCACTTGCTTGTTCCACGCGTCGGACAAGAGCTCCTATCAATCCTATTGGATCCACTGCTGGAGGTATCACATTTGTTGTTCCGTGGGATGAATTCTGAGTATTCCGTTTTCTCTTAACCATGGTGTACGCTAGCAAGGGTTATACCTACGAGTTAACACCTATTTGGTCAATACCTTCTCTTATCTCGTCTGATCATATGACAAGTAACAGTATTGAGTTAACAGGGATTTCTAGCATATAACGGTTGTCACAACCACTACTAGGATCAAGGGTAGGGTATTCTTATCCTTGGCCTTTCTAGACTCTAGGTTGAGCTGACTGTTCCGAGATACATCTCAGGAAGTTTGTCAGTGCCTAAACATCTATCAACTAATGGTCAAGCCTATAATCTTATTAGTAATAAATGTATAAGAGGTAAAATTAGCAATTAACAAGAATACGTCTCATCCATACAATTATAGCTAAGTTAAGTCAGAAACAAACTACTACTGATCAGAAAATAAAAGGGTACAACAACAGTATGAATACTAGTTCTACAAATCTGTGATACATCAAAAAGAAGTGGAACAAATAAAAACATAAGATGAACTAGCTAAGAATCCATCCTCCATCTCTCTCCACATCAGAGTCCGAGGTCACCTCTCCTAAATCGCTGGATGGTGGAAAGTCAATCGGAGGGATACCAATAAATGCATCCCAGGCTGGCTCTAGGGGCCAATCAGGATCCTCTATCATCTCCGGCTCCGCTAGTGGGTCCTCATCTGGATCATCATCTGAGTCATCGTCAGAACCTGCAGGGGTAACATAGTGTACTATGTCCTCTTGTGGTTCGTCCTGGTCATGGATCGCAAGGTTTCCAAGGGCATGCGAAACCTCTTCCATCTCAGCGGACAATAAACGCGGTGCTACCACTCTGTGATATGCTATCTCTGGAACAGGTCTCTCACGGAAGAAACAACGTGTTCATTTCCTTAAACTCTGGCGAACTGTATGCTTGATGGCGTTGCTAACATAGCCAAATCCTCGAGGGGCAAACTGTCTCTCTAAGGTAACTCTGTACTGTCCATCCTCAGCATCGTGCTCTATCTCGTACTCCATGCTAGCCTGCCCAACACAGAAAACTAACTTAGTACTGGTGCTAATTAAAGGAATATCTTAAAATTTTATAGTAATAAGGGGATACCTTTCTTAATTCTTTCTAACCCTCAAGTTAATGCCAAGTGTTCCATGTCTGACTCCCTGAACCTACATTAGTTCCTAATTCTATATTTATTACACTTATGACTTCTATGGCTCAACTCATCGTGGGGATTTATCAGTCATTCTTATAGACTAAGAGTATACAAGTTTAAATAAATTACTAATTAAAGCAAGCAGTACATCCATGTAAGAATATATATATATACTAGGTTAAAGAAAATCTCCATAAATAGATTTAAACATAGTGCAACATAGTTATATAAAACATTCGCATCAGAGGTGCGTACGCTAAGTTACTACATAGTAGGGGATAGTGCTAACAACAGATACATGAAAGGCGTACACTTTACTACTACTACGTGTTACATGCCTGAGTACACAAAAGATAAAATACTAGTCTTATTACAAAATCCTTCAATCATCCTGATCCTCGACCTTCGAATTTCCTTTCCCAGCTATGTCTCTCTTGGGTGGTTTCTTGCCCACTTTCTTAGTTGGGTAAACATTGGCTGCGGAATCAGCATCCTCCACAGAAATGGTCCCCTCTGCCGGAGCTCCTTCATCATCATCTTCCTCCCTATCAGTCCCCATGACTGACTCAACAGTCAAGGGTGTATCAGCTATGGATTCTTCTGGTACTGGGGGTGGCATAGCAGAAGATGGTCCTACGGGTCCTGGTGGAGGTGTCAGCTTAACTCGAAAGGTCATGACTCGGAGGGTATAGCTGTCATGAGTTATCTCAGCTGCTTCCTGACGAACAAGTCTAAGGGTATTCTCTCGATAATGTGCCTCTCTCTGCAGAATCTCTGGGTCCTCAATCCCCAACACATGTACATCATGCCACATATTTCCCTCCAAATGTAGCTGAGCACTCCGTCGGATCCTTTGCCGGTACAACACTGGGTCCGCAGGCTCTATACGATCTGGGTAAACCCAATGTCCTCCAAACCCGTCGTGGACATAGAATGGTTCCATGCTAACCTGTCCAAGGTAAACTATAATAGGGTTAGTATCTTCATAAATGGGGAAAAGATCTAATGGTTTATAACTTAAAGTGCATAGGACAAATAGTAAATGCCTAACCTAGGCTCTGATACCACTAAAACCCTGTCACGCCCCGGAGTAAGCCAAAAATAGGGAAAATAAAATTTTTTCCTTTATGGGTCCGTAGACACGTGACTAGTTTGATAACCGTTCTGTCCTTCTAACTCCGCACCATGCAATCATAAAGGAAATGCTAGGGCATAAACATGATCTAAACTTATCAGAGTATAAATACAACATCGGAAATTAAACAAGGGTTACAATAACTTCAATCTTAATACAAGAGGCCATACTAAACAATTTACATAATCTTAAAACTTGAGGAACTGTCTATCAGGTCTTGGGAAAGGCTTTAATCTCCCTGGCTCCACAGCACTGCATCCTGAACTCTTCTAACTATCTCCAAACCTGCAACACTCTGGGCATACGAATGCCCAGGGCGTAACATGCCGTCAGCCTTGGAACAAGGCTGAGTGAGAGTCTCAACCGTACAATAATCAGTAAATACAGAATATCTCTCAATTCACGTCAAAGTTTAGTACTTTAAGGTATGGTTATTCTCTTATCAAAAGACGCATTCTCACCACGGGCATAGCAGAGGTCTCAACAAGAAAGGTAAACAGATAATCATATCATCATAGAATACATTCTCCTTATTATAAACTCGTGCGTGCAAATGCATGATCAATAAGACTCATTCCCAACTCTTTTAAAAAACACTTGCTTTTAAAACAGATATTTTCAAAACCATTTTATTTTAAAACCAAAACTTTCCAAAGCCAAATTATTTGAACCAACGCATTTTCTCATCCACTCAATCTCATCATTCGCTTTCTCTCCCTCATCCACTTGACAACACGCGGTATATCAAGGATGATAACATACTATCACATCCAATTCATACTCATTCCCTTGATAGGCCACCGGACGTCTTCACGGCGCACACTATCTGTAAACAATGAAACTGGCACATGGGACGTCTTCAACCACGTGTATACTCTCACCGGTCGTCTACACAGCTGAGAAGTATATTAGAGCACTAGCCGGACGTCTTCAACGATACATGGGACGTCTTCAACCATGTATGCGCATCACCGGACGTCTTCAACGGCGAGAGGCGCGCTAGGAACCCTAACCGTTCATGTCCACCCGGCTCGTCAGCCGTTGATCCATAGGATCCAGAAATCACATCTCATCTCATTCACATTCTCATCAAACATCTCTCTTTCCCACACAACGCATGCTAACACATGTCATGAAATGCACGTTTGTCCATTATCAATATGCACATGCAAAACCACTTTTATTTCTCTTTATTATTAACATGGCATGCGTATCTATTCCAGTTATCAACATCGTAAAACGTGCATTTATCAGTTATCAGCAGAAACGTAACATATAGAGTATGGATCACATAATATGGTTTTTATACCGATAAACATATAGATAAAACCCTTGACATGCTCATGTATGCGATAGCACTACCATAACATGCTTTTAAACATCTTATAATTAATGAAAATACACTTGACATCATAAATCAGCTTATCACTTATACAAAATATCATACATGTGACTTTAATCATCTTATATTAGTCTTAATAGGATTAGAGTGAGGTTAGGAAACTCACCTCGAGTCGCCGCTCCTCGAAAAACAGATAAACGTCAAGTTCTACAACAATAAACGGAATAAATAGAAGTAATGTATGAGTACAACTATAGGGGCAAAATGGTAATTTTACCAAATGAGGTCATAAACCTCAAGGTAGTGATCTACGTGTCGTTCTAAGTCCAACGCCATTGACTAGACTCAAATCGGAGTCCGTCGCGTTTTTCGAGGTAATATGCAGGGCTTACTATACTAATGCAGGCCCTAAAAGACAGTCTGTATTTTTGACCGAGTCGAAAAGTCACCAAACTTTACGGGAATGTTCTAGACATTATTCTAAGACTCTGGGAACTGACCGCGTAATTTTCGGAGTCCTAGATTATTTATTATGAATTTTTGAAGATAATATATACCAGAAAATACCCGAAACGTGATTTAAATATGTAATTATAATTATACTAAGATATCAGTGATTAGAAGTATTTTTATTAAATACTAGATATTAAAATACACCACCAGTATTTATTTCATAATTTTTGGAGCTTGTTTGGTATTTTTAATAATTAATATACTCATAAAATTGCTCCTTATTAATTATTAAAAAATACTGGACTATGATGTTATAGCTTTATAACTTACATTATGTAATAAAATAGTCCCTGGGTCATTACCCTAATTTTCTAGAATTTATAAATACACGTAGGTATTTATTAACTATTTAAAACTATTTAAAACTAATATTTATTATTTATATTAACCATATAAATAATAAATATACAATATTTATAATATAATAATGATATATATAATATTAAAATAATATTCTATACTATTAAAAACCTTAACGGTATAATTATAAATTAATTTATAATTATTAAAACTAATTAAAACCCTTATAAACTAATTAATACTAATAATAATAATAATAATAATAATAAAATCTTCAGACCCGACGGGGCAAACCCGGATCGACCCGACCCGTACGGGTTACCCGAATAGACTCACAAGAAAACCCGACCGCGTGACCCAATGGGTCAGACCCGACCCGACCGAAACCCAAACGGGCTACCCATTCCAGCTCACAATAAAACCCAAACTAAAACCCATTCGGGTTGATCCTAACCCGAACC
Organism: Hydrangea macrophylla; assembly: GCA_033977485.1. Lineage (NCBI taxonomy): Eukaryota > Viridiplantae > Streptophyta > Magnoliopsida > Cornales > Hydrangeaceae > Hydrangea > Hydrangea macrophylla. The sequence goes on along the minus strand of CM066999.1, from coordinate 75,959,051 downwards.
CGGAACCCATCTCTCCTCACAAACTAAACCTACCCGCTAACCCGAACCCTGACCAAACCCTAACTGAACCCGACCCAAAGCCTAACCCATTCCCAGACACAACACAACCCGAACCAAAACCCGAAACCCAACCCGACGTCAAAACGACGTCGTCCCACTAAAGGGGACCCGTGGGTTATCTAAACCCAACCCGGCCCGCTACCCTAACCCATTTACACACACAACTAAACCCTACCCAAACCCGACCCTAACCCGGTTGTTATAACCCGAAACCAAACGGGTCATCTTCATCTTCTCCGGCGATGCATGGCCGCCGGAAAGTCGGGGCTCGCCGGAGATTACCTCTCTCCTCATATCTCCTTCATCTCTTAACCAAAATCGATGAGGTCAACGGCAAAATGACCGGGAATGACCCCTCTACCACATAGTAGAAGCTGGGGGATTGGTTTATTCGTTTGATCCTCCTACTAGTGGATTATTGTTTCGGCCATTAAAGAGAATAATGGCCTGCATGGCCATCCAAACGGTCCCCAAATCAAAAACTGCTACATTGGGGTTCTACTGGGACCAAGGGGGTCACCATGGTCTGGTTTAGAGGCCATTTGGTTGAGATTTGAAAATCCAACCTCCTAAGGGTGCTCTAATGGCCGCCGGAAAGTGCAGAGAGCCTTAGGCTCTGTTTGGCTTGCATGCAAGGGTCCTAGGATATCCTAATGGGCATGCAGGGGCTAAAAATGAAATGAGGGGGTGGGGTTTTACCTTAGGTTGTCTCAATCTTCTCTGATCTCTCTCTTTCTTCGTTTTCTTCTTCTTTCTGCGTGTATGCGTGTGTGTGTACAGTGAGAGATAGGGAGAGCACAGGGAAGGAGTGTGATGTGTGTTCTGGGAAGGAAATGGACAGAGGTGGTGGTGGTAGTGTACACAATGTAGGGGGGGGGGGTGTGTATAAACCGAGGGTGAGGGGTGTGTTCTATCTCTCTCTCAAGCTCTCTCTCTCTCGGGCTCTCTCTCTCTCTCTAAGACAATCTGTATGAACAGATTGTGGGGAGATGGGGGTGATTAATGAGAGGGTGAGGGTGGGGTGCATTATATAGAGGGAAAGTGAGGGAGATTGTGTTATGTGTAATGGGTGCACCAATGTGTACCTAGGTATGTGTATTGTGTGTCCAAGGGTAGATTGGGGTGGGGTCCACATAATTGCCAAGTGGCAGTGTGGGTCCCATACTAGGTAATATGCACTGGGATGTGTTCCTGAGTCCCATAGTAAGTGTATGTGTATGTTGTGTGTATTTAAGGGTAGATTATCAGGGTGGGATTCACTTGGTTCCAGTGTGGGTCCCACTCACAGGTAGATACACTACTGACTATAAATGAGACTGAAAATGAAAACCTGTTACCAGGATATGCAGGTCCAAATGCAATTCTACTATAGAAATTATATATGCCGGGGTTACGACCATTCTAGTAGACACTAGATTTGAATTGACGTAGTCGCCGTCAAGACGATTACTAAGGATTCTTAATAAGGACTTCCTGACTATGGTCATTCTAATGGATCTTCTGTAATCGTCATCAAGGTGACGTCACTATACTTTCTAAATCCTACGTGGAATTTTTAGGAAAATTCTGGGTGCTACAATTTTCGTCTCTTTGCTACATCATTCTGCCAAGGCCTATCAGGTGTAGTCAACTGTGATAGAATCCCTTTCTGTATAAGGTGATCAATAAACTCTTTAGAGAGGTACTCGCCACCTCAATCAGATTGAATGGCCTTGATATGTGTACCCAATTACTTCTCCACTTCAGCCTCAAACTCTTTGAACTTTTCAAAGGCTTCAGACTTGTGCTGTATTAGGTACACATACCCATACCTAGAGTGGTCATCAATGAATGTTATAAAATACTCATAACCACCCCTTGGTCTAATATTTATTGGTCCACACACATCTGTATGAACTAATTCCAACAATGCATTGGTCCTATTGCCCTTTGCGGGAAATGGCCTTTTGGTCATCTTACCCTCTAAACAAGACTCACAGACTTCTATTGGTTCGAGAACCAAATCGCCTAAGACCCCTTCTTTGACTAGTTTTCCAATCCTATTTAGATTGATATGGCAAAGCCTTATATGCCAAAGCCTTATATGCCAAAGCCTTGTTGGATTAGTGGAAGGTTTCTTTTTTAGATAGTACAGTTATCATTAAGTTATTAAGTTCCATACAAGATCTTTAGAAGCATTAGGAGTAATCACATATAAACCATTTGATTTGACACCAGAACACGCAAAAGAATCATTTCTTTTGATTACAACTTTAGTTCCAAAATGAAATGAATAACCTTCATTCGATAAATTAGAAACTGAAATTAGATTACGTCTTATTGAAGGGATACAAAGTACATCTGATATAATTAAAACTTTATTGTCTAAAAATTCTAAAGCTACTACTCCTATAGCAACCGCAAATATGGTTGCGCTAGAACCTAGAGTAAGTACGATCTCCCCATCACTGTACCTCTTGTTGATCTAAACCCCTGCAATGAATTACAGATATGGTTAGTCGTACCAGAATCAATGCACCAAGTGTTTGAAGTATCCGTAATAAAACTTACTTCAATCATTTGTGATTCAATCATACCTTGAACTCTTGTAGCTAAGAATTCTGGATAGTTCTTCTTCTAGTGGCTTTTCTTACCGCATTGGAAACATTTTCCTTTGCCTTGGCCAAACACCTTCCCTTTGCCCTTACCTATTCCCTTAGATTTTGCAATCTTAGGGACTGGTCCAACACTTGAACCACCAGTGCCAGCCTTCTTCTTCCCTTTCTTGCCTTTCAGCGTAGATCAGGAAGAGGAAGAGCTTTTCTCAACGTTCAGAATGTTGCCCCCAGGTTTGATCACCCCTTCTGCTGCTAGTAAAGAATTAATTAATTCACTCATTGAAAAATTCATTTGATTCATATTATAGTTAAGGTTAAATTGAGTGAATGATGGTGACAGTCAATTGAGGATCATATCAACTTGGGTCTATGCATCGATGTTGGCTCCCAGGGTCTCCAGTTTGTTTAAATAATCAATCATTTTTAAAACATGTTCTTTGACTGGAGTCCCTTCTGACATCTTCGCACTCAGTATCTTTTGCATGGTGACCTGTTTGGCAGGTCTGCCATGATCCCCAAAATCTCTTTTAGGGATTTGATAATGGCACTGGCAGAATCATTCGACTGGTATTGGTGTTGCAACACATTAGCCATAGAGGCCAATATGTAACAACGAGCCATCCCATTCGACTTCTCCTACTTGTCGAACTCGCGTCTAGTAGTAGTCGAAGCATTTGCAGCGGGTTCTTCGGGGCATGGGGTGGTAAGGACATATATGTGATCCTCCGCAGTTAAAACGATGTCAAGGTTGAATTTCCATTCATTGTAGTTATTTCTAGTTAACTTGTTTTGTGTAAGTATGGTAGCAAGAGGACTAAATGCAGATCCATACATGATGATTTACTGAAAAATCAAAAGACAAAATAACTATGGAAATCAGAAATTGGTAGTTTGAAACAAAAGAATGCTTAAAACTCTTATTTTTAAAACAAAGTTGCCGGAATATCGAAATGAAAGATTAAAGCCTCCATGTGGTAGTCAATGTTCGATCTTTCGATTAATCATGACTTGTTCACTATGCAACTCTTGTAAAGCAAGTTATGACTCTCGAACCCTTTTGATCTCTAAGTTTCTGAACAATGCCCCGTGTGGGATCCCTTATCCATAGCTTAGCTAGTGTATACCATTAAATAGGATCCAATCACAACTGCCTCAAGTAGTGCCTCCGTGTGGTGGTCACCCTCTAACACGCCTGATTGATTCTATCCATAGGAAGTTCACATCTAGTAAGCAATGAGTAGTGTACCCTCCATATGGAATGATCACCCCTGGCGATGTGACACAAAATGCACTACTCATCTTAAAGTGAATCATTAATGGAAGATTGTGGGAGTTATAATAATAAGTCCCTCTCCCACTAGATTTAATAGTAAAGGATTTTACTTTTGAAAAAGTTGTTTCTACATATTACCCATAAACATCCAATGTTTACTAATATGTTGAAAACGATTTTTGAATTTTATTTTAGAAAACTTGTTTTACGTGCATGCAAGTAGTAACAATATAATTAAATGCCAATCACATAAAACAAAAACTAAAATGAAAATAAAGGCATTCAACAATACCTCTATCTCCCATGGCTCTATCTCCATAGAACCTCCTTATTGGTTTGATCGCCTCCAGCTCCATCTTCATGGATTTTCTAATTCTATTACATTGGTCCTATGCTTCTTTCTAAGCTTACAATTTATCTAGAAATAGAAAACAATAATAAAATAAAAGGCTAGGAAAATCGGTGCAACTTTTCTATTCGTAGGATTGAAGTCGTAGCGCCCTTTACACATGCCTTAAACCAAACCCAAAAATAAAACATACCAATCTCAAACATTTAAATACAACAATTTAAATTGTCAGAACTTGGTGCCATGGGAGATAGAGGAATTATCTTGCTGCAAAAGGGTAGTTGTACACACAGCCACGCACGTATATAACAAAATATATGACCATTGAAACTACTAATTTAATTGTATACACCATAAACTCTTTATGGAAGTAATTAGTATTTCTAAAACAACATCTCTGGTTTTCTGTCACAGACTGATTTAAAATTTTCAGAATAATAAGTAAATAATTTAAATTTTTTTAAATTTTTGAAAAAGACACCTGGACAGATTACCAATTTCGATCAATCGAAGCTTGTTCGATCGATCAAAACCTGCATTGGTTCGATCGCTCTAAACTCTTTCGATCGATTGAACACAGACAGTTTCAATCGATCGAAACTGCCATGCTTCTAATGCTATCACAGATTTTGTTTTCTGCTACAAAACTGCTGCAGAAACAGATTTGTGACGATGCAGTTTTAAAATAGCACTAAATACTAACATGCAAATCAAACTAGTATTCCAAAACGCATCTATAGATCCAAACAAGCATGGCTCTGATACCAATTGAAGGAAAAATTAATTTTAAAATTTATTTAAACGTGCAACGGAAAAACAAAAGTGTGAAACTTTTATTGGTATGCCGAATCTACTACTTATTAATTCTACAGATGCGAATATAAAAGATGTAGAAGAGTTTATACCTCAGGTCTTGAACCCAATTCTGATATTCTTCCTCCTTGATGGTCTAGCAGTCTACACTAGGTTGTCTTTACCCTTATAACTCCTACGGATGCTTCTCGGGGAGGCTAGAGATGGTGGGATCTCTAATAGAGAAGGATAGAGAGCATTTGGGAAGCCTAAAACAGTTTCTGTAGCTTCTGGCATAATAAACTGACAAACCCTTATTTTTGGACGCAGTTGTCCTATTTATAGATTCCCAGAATTGACCTTATTTTCAACCGATCGAAGTGTGTTCGATCGATCGAACATTCGATCGATTGAACAGCTTTCAATCGATTGAACTTTCCATGACTTCAATTGATCTAGATTCCTTCAATCGATCGAACCTGTCTTAACAAGATCCTCAAATGCCTTTCCAAGTATCCAAGAGGAGCTAAGAGTGGGACCTCCTAGGCTCTTTATTATTGGTTCAGACCAGTTGTTAATTCCCATGATCAAACTCTTTGATCAGCAAACTAACCAACTGATCAGTTAATGTTTACACTATTATAAAATGATAACTGAACTCCAATGCAAAAGAATATATCCGTAGCGATAACTATACTTGTATGGTGTACTAATGTCCCTCTACCATCTGCATTTGTAATCATATTCAGGCAGTCGGATAAACGGTTACTATTAACCTGAATCATGATTACTTCTTGTATTCCTTGAGTCCCATTCACCTCTTATGATTACCAAACATATTGATAACTACTTATCAACAAGACTGCAGTTCTCAGTAATCAACTTGGTGATATTCTTAAGGGAATGCTTACTCTTTGACAGAGGGTAGATTCTATCTTGACAATATATGTTCACAACCCTGCGAACATGACATACTCAAGATACCCAGGTGTTGATCTTTAAGACCTCATTGATTGATAAGTCAAAGCAGCCATGTCCATAGTTTGTGTTCATAATTGTCTCAAGATTGAGAACACGTACCTTATACAAGTTAGTTCCTATTGACTGTTGACAGCCTTAAGTTACTATAGGAAAGCTCAGGTCTGTTAATGCACTATAAGCACCAGCATATTAACTAAGAGCTATACTCTAGTGATTGAAATTCATCACTCCATCTAATGGTAGTTAATCATGCTACAGTGTAAACCTAATGAGATGTCCATTCTCATCATCTAATGTGACAAATTCTAAGTATCAAATTAAGAATAGTAATTCGTATCTCACTTGTATTCATCTCATACATACTAGAATTACTTACTATGATACTCAAGGATTAACAATCATCTCATAAAAGAAACATACATAATAAAATGTAAAGTTGATATCCATATATTAAAATGTCAATGTCTTATACATAAAGTAATGGTTTGAGGGCACAAACACAATAACAGATGACCCAGGGATGCCACCGGCGGAGGGTGGGTCAGGATACGATTGTGATAGAGGAGGACCCTGAGCATCCTCCCAGTATAGTCCCAGGGACGCTTACTGAGGCCAAGGAATTTGAGTTTAGGAAACAGGAGACGGTAGGCCCATTGACTCTCCAGGCAGTTTATGATATTCTAATTAGTGAAGGGGAGGCACGGGTATAGCTTGAGGGTACAGTGCGTTAGTTAGCTGCTCAGCAGGTGCTGACGATGCTAGAGCTTACACAGATGACGATGCAGATCAGGCAGCTTACCAGTTTTGTCGAGGAGATTTTGATTCTGTTAGGGGTGGATCAGTCTTTGCGTTCCACATCAGTACTGGCCCCACAGACTACTCCATCTGTCACGCCCCGACGTAGCATAAATAAGGAAAGCGTTTAATTTCCTTTATGGACCCGTAGGTTGTGACAGTTTGAAGGATCGATTCCGTCCCAAACGTCGAACAACAATAAACAATAATCAGAGCAGAGCAATCAAGGCTTATAAAATTTTTCTAACTTATTACATATTACAGCATGGGGTCATCTAAAGGCACAGACCGCCTTAAAATAAAACAATAACTTAGTGTCTATTACAGTCATCCTTATAAAAGAAACAGTTTACAACTTAAAACATATAACTTAAAGCATATAATCAATAAATAGTTTTCTCATTCCAAAGGCAGCCATTCTCAATTAGCGTAGTCATACTGGTGAGCCTGTTCATAACCTGAAAAGCCTGAACACGAATGTCCAGGACGCATCAACGTCGTCAGCTTCAAGAAGCTGGTGAGTATTAAAAACATAACTTTAAATGTAAAACATACTCATTTACTTATTTCCATTTTCAATTTGTAAAATCAATAGTTTGACCATAGAGAGAATTTAATTTATAAAACAATGAGGAACATGTTGAAAGTCATTCATTCATAAAGCATATGATCGTGTATGAGACAATGCACCACACTCATCTTGCCGACTCTTTTCTCTTGACAGACACAACAACCCACTATCTTACTCCTGGTATCTTTGAAACACTAAGATAGCCACACTTTAGCAACGGGGCGCCAGGGAGTGTCCAGTTTGCCTCACACTTTGGTCCGGGGTACCAGGGAGTGTCCATTGCCTCACACTTTGAATACCTAAACCGCCATGCAAATACCGGAGCAACCTCACGCAGTATCCAAACTCGGGTATCAGGGAGTGTCCGTAGGCCACACTTTAGCACTACCATGGGTGCCAGTGAGTGTCCAAGTTTGGCGTCACACACTTTAACGCTTCCATGGGCGTCAGAGAGTGTCCAAATTTGCCACCGTCGTATTTCAAAGATACCCTCACCGCAATCTCAACCACAACCACAACCGCAATCTCAACCACAACCACAACTGCAATTTCAATCTCAATTTCATACTCTTTCCACACTAACCATTACTCTTTTCCACACCGACTGACACCCACGTGCATGTACCACTGACCCCATATGAATGACATGAACTTAAACATAAAGTAAATCGTTGAATTAAAGGAATAACGCACATACGGGGATTGATAAGTCATAATACAATATTTTAAATCATCTCAAACATAACCAATAGAGTTCTGATTAAATAATTTTCTCAAACAGAGCCTTAACAGTCCTTAAAAGTTGAACCAAACAGTCCCTTAACACAAAACAAACAAAAACCACAAACTGGCAGATCGAGCGCGCGGGCCGCTCGCGCGAAAGGTCGCTCGCGCGGGCCGCTCACGCGATCTGCCTCTTTTCCTTTTTCAATATAAACTTTTCTGTCTGCCTGAAAAAGCCAAGGTTGTGCGCGCGGATTGCTCGCGCAAAAGGTCCCTCGCGCGACCCTCGCTCGCGCGACCTGCCTAAATTCCATTATATATATAAACTCTTCTGTCTGCCTGGGGAAACGAGGATCGCGCGCGTGGATCGCTCGCGCGAGGGGTCGCTCGCGCGATCTTCGCGCGCGCGATCATGGCGCGAGTTTTTACTGAGGCTTCTTCTTCCCCGTAGAAACTGCTCTGTTTCAGCAAAACAGGGTCTATTTTGACCCATTTCAAATCTGTAAGTATATAGGTCATATAGTATATGGTTTTCTTCGTTTTTCCACAAGGATTAAGAATCCATTATCAATTAAACATGATTTAAACTATAGCTCTCCAATTTCATGAAAAATCAAAACATGTCAAAACTAATTTTCTTATATACTTTCTCATGGGGTTAAATTAAGATCTAAAACTTCAACTATAGACTATATGTACCATAAACTTTCATTATTATCTGAGAAAATGGATTTTGGTTGAGGGGGAAAAATCTTGATTTTGAAGCTTCAAGCTTCCATGGACGAATTTAGCAATGGAGGATCATTAATACATACACAAACTCAGTAACTAAGCATGAATTTACATTCTAAAGTGAGTTTAGAATACTCACTGAGATTAAAAGCAGAGAGATTGCTGAGAAAGATAACTAAATCAAGAAACCCAATACAAGCTTGAAGCTATGGTGATGTGCTATCTCTCTCTATAAAACTTTGTGTATAAGTCTTCTTCCAAATTCTCTCTACAACTCTCTGAATTATCAGTTGTAATGAACTCAATGTGTGTGTGTGAGAGTGTAGAGGGTGCATATATAGAAGTCCCTAAGAGTGAACTTGGTGCCCAAGTAGTGTGATCTTCACTCTACAATTTAGTTTGTTTTAGAAATTAGTATATACATGAATTGATATATAGGTATACGTATATACACTCCCAGAAATTCTGAAGAGGCAAATAGATCTATAGGGGTCAAATTTTGGGGTGTTTGGGAAATATGGCTTATGGCACTAGCAATGTACACTCACATATGTAACAACCAAACAAGGCCTTAACCAATGATGAGTTGCCATAAATAGAAATAAAGTGTATGTCCAATCACACTTTACATCACTTCCAAAATCTGGGGAAGTTTAGCACCCCGCGGACAGTTTTGAAAGTAAACTGGTATTTTCGGGGCGCGGTGATCACCACAAAATACAGAAATTTCATTTTAGTGTAAGAAGTAATTTCCTGGTTTCATAAAAATACTGATTGAGTCAAAAGGAAATATTTCCACCATTTTAAAATACAGATTTTGAAATCCACACAGGTATTACTAACTTTTGTAAAAATTACAATTTGACCCCAAAAGAATTTTAATTATGAAATAGAACAAGAAATTAGATTTAACATATAAGAATTATAAAAAAATAAAAAAAATGAGATTAACAATACAGATTAATCATGGAAATTCAAATTGAATTTAAATATGTCAAATGCAATTACAAGTAATTAAATGAAAATGCAGGTTATTACACCATCTATAGACTTTGTCTTTACAAAAAAGAAACAACAAAATAAGGGACGAGATGACTTATGGCTAGGGGTGAAAGGCCATAGCACCTCCAGAGGTTGACATTCCCGAGATATGATCACCACCTCTAGCTAGTGCTCTTGCATAGGCTAAGAGTGACCCGGTGGCTGTCCAGAATGTGATGGTTACCGAGGGTGTTAGTAAGGTCGTAGATCCTACTTTAGATCTTGCGCCTTAAACCTCTAGTGATCCTTCATCTGCTGAGCTCTAGGAGCTATTTTGGAGAGTAAGAGAGCGCATTGTTATGTTGTACCTTGATTTCTCTATCTTTCTCTCTTTTGTTTTATATTACTGGATTTAGGGATATTTTGGGTTGGTTGATATCTGTATATGGACTTTTTATGATTTTTTTGGACATTTTTATACAGATACTACTTTTTGCTCATGGATTATGAATTTTTGGCTATATTCTCTGTTGTTATCCATTAAATTCTTGATCTTGGTTGTGTCAGAAATTGTTGCATTTTAATAGGTGATTTCTATTTACGAACTGCAAAGTGTGTATCAGGTGATATCTACCAGTTGTTGTCTTGAAATACATCCATTGGGGACAATGTTTGTTTCAGTTGGGGTAGGGGGTAGATACACACCTATTTATTTTGAACTGAACATGTACACCTGTTAAGTATTATAATGTCCATTTTAGTTTGTTTGGTATGTTTTGGTTTCTTTTTAAGAAAAAATTGAACTGTAAAAAGAAATTGTCGTTAAGCTTATGACTCTTAGAAATTTCATATCTCTTTGCAACGACGCATTTATATCTTTCTTGTCGTGTTATGGATCTCGATTATATGTTACTGTGTCACTAATCTAGTTATATATCCATAGCATGAATATATCTTGAAAATATTTGCACGAGTTGACAGCTGCGATTATATTTGATTAGAGTGAAAATATGACTGTCATGTGATTAAACTAGTAGTGGAAACTTCAAACCCTAGCAAGTGTTGAGCCATTCTTCAATTGTGAGGGTCAATCACATAAACTCGTATCATTCTTTGAAAATACACTAATATCTCATCAAGAGTCTCATCCTTATTTCATTTGGCTAGTCGTTATAGGAGAATGTTCAGGATCTACCATCATAAAATCAGGAATTACTCGAAATATGAATTAAAGTGTCAAGAAAATGATTTAGGCCATCGAGAGCTCACCTCATTACCCAAAAAAGTTCAATTCCCACCTACCTATCATAACTCAATGCTTTTACCTAAAATCGTATATCTATGCAGAGTTTAAGCATATGATTGGTTTGTGTTGGCTGCTAAAGGAGTAAAAGAAGAAGTAAGTAAAAAAAAGAAAAGAGCAAAAGAAAAGAGGAAAAGAAGAGAATTGGTGAGTTGAAAAAAATGTTGGAGGATTGGGTAAATGAAAAAAGTAGAGTTGAATATGAAAAAATACACAGCCACATGTTTGAACTCAGAAACCCATCTCATCATCTTAACTTCTCTGCCTATTTCTTTCACAAGTCCTAAAGATTCTAAATAACTTTGATTAAATTTTGACTATAGAATGAGTTCTCCGCGGTAGATCGCTGTTGTAGTGAATAATGTTCCTATCATGAGACTCCTACACCATTAAGTGAGCATCTGTCAGTGTCTAGTATGGAAGCATTTTGATTGCCTTGACATTTACTCATTTGAGCTCCATACAATAAATGCAACTCTTTTTATGCTAGTTTATGAGTGATTATACTTTTGAGCCTAATCTATGTGAGATTTGAGGTGAAACCATGAAATTTGAGCATGATCAATCTACATAACTCTGAGATAAAGATTTCGATAGTAGTTGTTGACTAGCCACACACACAAGGATATATGAAGGTTATGGATGAAATTTTTAACTAAAATGACTACTTCGTAACATGTTTATTTCCATAACATGATAAAGGAAGCTGTGTCTTTATTGAGCATGATTTTTAGCACTTAGGAGAGAAAGAGATTTCTTGGAAAGTTCAAAAAGCTTAACACATGAATTTTGTGGGTACAGTCACTGTAAACCCTCATGAGACACACGTCCACTGGGGAGCACCTAGGGGTTTAAAGGCTTGTTGCATATGCGATAGTGAGTTAGGACTTTTATGTTGTTTTAGTTTAATAAAACTGTAATGTTGGTTATTGCGCATCTCAGTTTGTTTTTAAAATTCTGCTTCATTGCTAGAGACTAGCAATACTATAGTTGGGGGTCATGATGAGGGTTGGTTTTTGTAAGAATACTAGCCTGATAAAGAATAGAATTGATCAATCTCTGCCCTATATCTCCAGTCTTACTTGCATTTGTGCGTTAATCTATATCTTCACACAATAATATATTTCATTAGTATGTTGTTGTGTCTAGCATTGTATTATGCAGGTTTTAGAAGCTGAGTTTATAACAAGTTGAAAAGGGATAGTAATGAAATAAAGAGGACATGTCAAAGTTCAAATAAGTCCCAATCAATTGCCATTTCCTCAGAACCAATCAATTTTCATTCATGAGCAATCGATTGACACAAATACGAATTGATTGCTTTCAGTGCCAATCGATTGGTCGAGACTGTGTAGTCAAACCTCTTTAATGGTGCAAGATCTCAGCAATCCCTGATTTGTGCGATGACCAACCATTACATTTTGTATCTGGACACCTCTTGCTAGTACAGATGATAGTATATATAGGTGTGGGTGACTAGAGTTAGGGGTTGTCTTATTTTTACTTTAGTTTTGTAGGTTTATACTAGAGAATTTTCTTTTGTCAAAAACAACTTGAAGCTTTTGTATTCTGTGATCTGATTTTATGCTCTATTCAGGTTTCATTTATACAGTCTCTTTATTCTAACTTGGTAGTTATAGTTTTAGTCTAGTTATCTTGTTGAACCTCCATTGTAATTCTAAGTTTTATGTTCAAATCCATGTTTAGATTCAAATCCAGTAATATGTCTCAACATGTTCATGATTTTGCATCATTTACCATGCTAGAGTAGATTCTCGGTGCGGAACAATGTGATAAAACACTGTTATCTAGCCACTGCCATGTTTCAGAATAAGAATCAATGGCAATCGATTGGAAATAGAACTCAATCGATTTCCATAAATTCTAAGCCAATCGATTGGTATCTAGTACCTATCGATTGGGAGACCATCTATGCCAATCGATTGCTGTCTATGGAAATCGATTGTCAAGATGATGTCTTGGGCAGAAACTTTATAGCATTCCAGTAACTTTTATTTCAGAAACTTAAACCAAATTGATCTTCTGAAGTTTAAGTTGCAAACATATTTTGAAATAAGAGCTCCCAAAGCTAGTTAACTCGATGAACATATGTGATGATCATATTAAGTATCTTATACTTGATTTGCTTATCATCGTTCATAGTTTTAAATAGTTAATTTCAGTTCTTAAAGGAAGTAAAGTTATTCAACCACTAGTAATGTACAATTTACATAACCAGTGTCTAGATTTCTTAACTTAATCATTTTGAAATAGAGTATGTTAGAAAGGTAAAGCCCCATTTGTATGTTACTACAATAACGTGGTAGTGGTTGGGGTAATGTAGATTTACATGCTCCCAACACTTTTTCATAAACAATTTCAAATCGGATTCCTCATATCTAGTTAATTTAGTTGTTTTTTTAATTAAGTTAATTTAGTAGTAATTTATCTTTAGTAATTTAATTAAATCTTGAATACAGTAGGACCAGTAGAACCTTCACTTCAAGAAATCATATTTTTTTCATTTAGGTCTCAATCTAGAATTTTCTGTCCCATTTCTGCTCCTAGGGATACAACCTGGTTTTACTAGTTTATACTCGACGCGACCATCTACACTTGGACGTACTCATAAGAGCACACATAATTTCAGTTGTGTCAGGTCGACTCTACCAACATGGTCAAACTCTTCTACAAACAATCTTGATGAAGGCTTAATGGGCAGAAGATAACCATCCTGGGAGCTAACTTAAACAAAAGACTCCGAATTAGGCTAAGTCTCAACTCTTAGCCAATTCCCATGCACTCAAAAGTCTCTGAATAAAGCTAAGTCTCAACTCTTAGCCAATTCTTGAGCACTCAACGACTCCGGATTAGGCTAAGTCTCGTCTCTTAATCAATTCCCGAGCACTCAGACAATGGCAATCGACAACAAAATAAATTTTCAAAGTTGACCCGATATAGCATCAAGCCAATCTTGGAAATGGGGGGCAACTAATATGTCTTAAAAATGGTCCAGTAATCCAATGCTTCAGGTCCGACCTTCCAGGCCCAACCTCCAATGCTCCGATCTCGACCTGGTCGACTGGTAGTGCTCCAGTTCTGACCCTAACTGATCTCCATCCAGTAACTACTTGGATGATCACTATCCTGAACAGTCCATGATACCTAAAGCTTCTGGGTCATGTAGAACGAGGTCCTGTCAGAGGAGAAACCCGACCTACAGGTCGGGATAATATCCCCCGATCACCGAACAACTTGGAACTAGCTTAGTTGGCCCAGAGGCACGTCCCACACATCTCGGAATCCACCAGTTTCCTAAACCAGCTAGGAAACCTTCCAGCTACGCAGAAATAGTTTCTTAATCAAATTAGGAAACCTTCTGGATATGTAGCAGTCATCACAGGCTATCAACAGTTTCCTAAAGAGACTAAAATGCCTTGTAAGGGAGGACTCTTCCTCTTATAAAAGGGTCCTTCCGCCCCCATTAGAGGGAATCCCATTCTAATTTCACCAAGAGAAATACACTACATTGTCTAGCCTCTCCCAAGAAACCCTACACGGGCACCCTGTACGTCTGACCCTTGGTAGTTCCAGTCACCATTGTTGGATCACCAAGGTCCCTGCAGTAGTTTTATTTCATATAGTGGAAGTGCTTAGACACACACATAGACGTAGGTTCCTTAATTAACAAGGCTGAACTACATACAAAATGCTGCCTATATCTCTCTCTTCTTCTTTTCTATGCTTTGAGTATGCTCTTAAACCCTAAATCCGACCAGTACCAAAAATTGTATCACCAAATAAATACTTGTGTTAAATAATTCTAATTACATAACATTAATTTTGTGACCCTTAGTAATTTTATTTGTAATAATATGCTTAAGACCGTGTCCCTAAGTTACCCCATAATTTAGGATTAAAACTATTAATAAAATCTTAATCACGTCGCCTACATTTTTGGTCCCTAATAATTATGTTGGGTATTTTCTTAGACTACCCGGGTCAACTTAACTAATTTACCTAAACTAACTGAACCAAACTGGTTAAATGAACTAACTGTATTATTTGATTTGATGCCATCATTCATACAACTGTTGTATTCGTTTGATCATTGCTTCATCAACTTAAAAGCTAACTAATTTTTTCTATAGAATAGTGTTCACACTCACATTAGCAAAACCACACACATACATTTCAAGCATACGCAATCTTTTTCACAGTTAATTAACATTCAAGAGCCTTTTCTATCTAAGCTTTCATCTCCATTGCCCTCTCTCTCGGCCTTATATACACCCACATACAAACCTCAAGCCCAATCACTAGCACAAACACATGCATACACTGCTAGAAATTCATATAAGAAACACAACAAAGGAAATATCACAGTAGAAGCCAAAGGAAGCCATAGCCATTTGAAACTAAGCTCGGAGCTTTATTTTGGAATTTACATCTTTCTTCGGCAAGTCATGCTGCTTAATCGAACAATCGGTGAGTCTCATGAACTCACTTATAATGTAGTATTAGTCATTGCGCACAAGTCAGGGGTATTAAATATAGAGATATACGTTTATATATAAAGTTTTGAAGCTTCAAAAATGGTGGTCTCTCAAACCTTAACAAAAATAAATTCTGTAAATTGGGAATGAAAGATTACAACCCCAGTAACTTCTATTTCAAATATTAGACCTTAATTTATAATGGTTGCGACGTACAGTTAAAACAAAATTTCGACAATTCTCGAATTTTCATCTATAAATTGAGCTGCGTTAGGATTTAACATATAAGACTTATATACTCATAATCTACTCAAAAAAAAAAAAATGAAGAGAATGGAATATTATACTTGTTGTATCATTTAAAATTGTAAAACTAGTATGTTACTATGCACCTATACAATTCCGAGGTTGAAGACGACCAGGACCGATCACGTTATTTGACCAGGACCGGTCATGACCAGGTACGGTCACGAAACATGACCAGGACCAGTCACGACCATGACCGATCCTACTAGAAGACCATGACCGATCATGTCCCTCTGTTACAGAATGATTTGTATCTTTAAAACAGTAACTATAGGAGAACTTTTGTTTGCTGCTTAAAGTTGTACCTGCTACTATATAGTTGGTGTACCTTACTATTGTACTTGAGAATCAGTTTCTATAAATTAGATCGCAGTAAAATGGATTAAGTTATATTCATATGATAAATAGCTTTGATGCAACTATAAGAATTGTGAAAAGTATGCTTTAAGGTACTGTACCTTCAGTTCAAATTATTGTACGTTACTACCTACTATCTTGATAAAGAAAAAGTAGAAACTGCTATGATACCTTCTATAAAGAAAATGTGAAAAGAAAGATTAAGTCATATCGCTCTGATACCCTTATAAAGAAAAGGTGAAAAGAGATAATAAGTCGTACGATCATTCTAATACCTTAATATATATATGAAAGAGAATAAGTTACACATTTGCATAGTCAAGATGACTTAATTTTCCTAGGCTGCTCTAGATACGGTAGGCTAGTCAAAGTCTTGAGATAGCCTTAATTAATCCTGGCCGCTCTAGATACGACAAATTAATTAAGAGGCTTGAGCTCAGGTCGCGTTAGATATGGTAGGTTAGTCTTGTGGTAGCTTTAAATTATTCCAGTCTACTTCAAATGTGATAGATTAATTAGAGTATTCCACATGTTATTGTAACCTTGAATGTCTAGGTACGTCCATGCCACTCTAGATACGGTAGACATACCGACAGGTATTCTAAATTAACGGCCTTGAGCCGGAGGTTTAGGGGAGCTGCTTGTGTTGGGTTTTGTGGTCGAGGTAAAAGAGTCATTAAGATGAGATGATTCATTTGTTCATGCACGGTATTAAATATTCATTACTCAAGTGATATTAATTGTTATTATGCAATGACTGGATTAATGGATTTACCGTACTCTAAGGTACTGAACAATAATGATAACTGTTAATGTACTTTTATATACATTGCTTGTGTGTTCATTATGCTCACTCGGTTTTCATTAGCTGATGACTTTATTTTGTCCTGAACATCCAAAATATTCAGGGAATGATTATGCAGGGCAATATGACTATGCTAGCTAGAGAAGTCTGCGGAGATACTTTTTTTATTTAAATAAAGTTGTAATAAGGATAAGGATAATGTTTTTATTTGGATAATGCGGCGTATGCCTTAAGAATATTTTAATGGAGACAATGTAATATTTGAAGTTGTAATACCAATTAACATTTATCTTTCTTGTTGCTTTATATATTCTGTTTACTGGTATATGTTAAGCTAAGTACAGGGCAAGCGATCCATCACTTGTCATGACCTACGGATTCAAAACGGAAAGGAAATTTTTTTCTTATTTTGTTACGATGGGGCGTGACATATTCTAAGATTTTGATGGCAAAATTTTCCAATATGTTAACTAGCAGTTAGAAAGTTGACAATTTCTTTGTTGTTAATATTGTAATGATATTGAATGACCAACAGAGAGCTTCTAATGATGAATCCCTCATTTGAAGAAAGTGAAGACTTCTGATCCTATTTGTTGAAGCTTATTTACTGCACAATAAGTTTATTTTTATCTCAAGAATTAAATGATCTCTGACGGTTAGAATTAGAAATCCTCACTTTCTTAAAATGAGGATCCCTCATTAGAAACTCTCTGGAATAACCAATATACACTTCGCTTTTAATTAAAGTAACAAGAATCTTCGTTCTAAGATAAAATAAGAAGAGAAATAAGAAAACTATTCTACTCAATTGTATAAAATCAGTCTTTAATTAGTGGTAAGGGTATAAAGATTCTAACAAGTGAATGTATATACAAAGCTCAGAGTTGTGTAAATACCCTCCAAAATTTAACATTTTAGTTAAATGCTATAATGACAATATCATTCACGATATGCAAAAATAGCAAGTTGAAAAAAGCTACCAATAAAAAAAGTTGTGAAAAGCCTTTATTGATTGGTCTATTATTAATTGAATAATATTAGAGACAACTAGAAAAGCTATCTAATCAAGTGAGACATAACTCAAGCAACAAAAAGCTTAACATTTAAATCCTGTCCAAGATATTGGTTCGTACCTTCCCCTCCCCTCCCGCACGTTATAAAAAAACTAAAGAAGAAAGGGCTAGCTAAAGAAGTCACTGGATTATGAAGATAACTAAAAGAAAATACTTAGGTACAATACTTTAGATCATTTTCATCCTATTTTTGCATTTGATTGGTCTATGTGTGTGAGTGTGCTTGTGTGGCACATATGTAGTACCTACCTGGACCAATCGCATGCTAAAATAGGATAAAAAGCATGTAAGATAATGCACTAAAATCTTATCCATAACTAAATCTGTTGACTCTTTTAAATTGAACATTATTAAGAGAATCTCCAACCATATATTATATCTAAATTTTCTCTCTTAACTAGCCATTATTAGGAAAATTCATTTTAGAAGACCGTGACGCTCGTGTAATGCCCATTACAATTTAAACATATTGTGGGTCCCATAAACGTTTCACAATGATAGAAAAATTATAAAGACGTCACAGAATATAACGGTCACTTTGGATTATTTCTCCATCTAATCTGATATGTTTTTGAGAGTCTTACATTTCTCTATTGATCTTTAAATTGAAGTAGAAGTGAGTTTAAGAGTATTTTTGCTTTGATGAGTCACTTTCTTTCTCTCTCCTTAAATGTTCTCTCTCTCTCCTTAAATTTGAGGACTAACGGGGGTCAAAATGTGTGCTTTCCACAATAACAATCTATTTGCAGAGCCTCTTGTGCATTTTTTTTTGGCTAAAGAGCGGATATAGAGAGTAGATTGGAGATGCTATTATCTAATTTACTGCTATGGTCATATTAAAAATGTTGCATCCGAATCCAAAAGATAAAAGAAAGTTGAGTAAGTTGTAATTATGTTTGTGGTATAATGTTCAAATTAAAAAAAAAAAAAACCAAAATATTACTATGGTCAAGTGTGGATTGTTTATTATTATGGTTTAAATATATTTTGCAGTCTTGAACTGTACCCAACCAATTGGCACTTTGATCCCTCTCCATTCAATTGTAGTAATTTGATCCCTCAAGTTTTATTCCAATTGCAATATCAACTTCCTATAAGATAAAGTGATGGAAACTCATCAAGTCATGCCACGGGTGAAGGGAGGGCCTCAATTGGTAGAAAGAGGCCCAGAGCCCATTGGGGTTCTCCTACACTTGGAAGAAGATGTAGAAAAAGGAATAAATATAGTGATAATTTGATACTTCGCCCTTCTTAGAGTGAAGCACTGAGCCTTCACTTCTTAGGAATGCACCCTTTAGGCTAGTTCTGTCTAGGGTTTAGCCTTGGGATTTGATGGCCGACTTAAAAAGCCACCTAAAATGCTTTATGCCCAATCATTTCAGATAATGTTTGCACACCAGCAAGCATATTAGCTCCCTCATTCTCTTATTGTGCTGGTAGGCCTCCCTGGGTGAGCAAGGTAGGGTTAGATTAGAGTGATCGTCTGTACCATGAAGCGCCACTAGTGTAATGTCAACCTTTTATATGATGAAATTTTTGTAATATTTTTCTGATGAAATATGACAGAAGGTTGACATTTCAGTAGGTCAAATAGTTTAGCAATTGAAAGTTTAGCGACCAAATTGGAAATCAAGATTTAATTTGAGGGGACAAATATTTTTTAACCTTCAAACTTTTGTAAAATTGGAACAACATTTTCATTTTACGATCTTAAAGATTAGTTAGCTTCATATTCTTTTTCTCACTTTCGTTTATCATGGTACATTGGTGCTCTGACAGGTTTATGATTTATTCACATGTTTTTCATAATTTAGCCACATATATGTGTGAAATACAAGAAATGCTATATTTTCTCAATTTGTATTCAAAATTTGATTTCTAACACATATGGTAGTGAAACCACCTCCAATAATAGTGGAACTACTTCCACATCCAAAATTTGGTGATCACATTTCTACATGCAATAAAAAACCACATTTGGCAAACAAATTTGGTAGCATAATGTAATAGTGGTGAAATAAATGTGTAGAGTTACACAGAAGAGTACTTTATTTGGGATGAGAAAGCCTATTGATTACCTTTGGCTGACAACTACAGGTGCAACTCGGGCGTGCAACCCATGCCCATCCCGACCCCGTCCCAAAAATTATCAGGTTTGGGCCGCGGTACTTTTACCATGGATGGATTTGGGCAGAAAAATGCTAATTCAAATTCAATTCGGGCAGGACTTGGGAATAATTTTTCTAACCCGTGGAACCCGAGCCCAAGCCCGAATTTTATTTATTTTTAATATGATATTATAGTATTTTTTTAGTGACAAGAATACAAAATTAGATAATATTATGCAAACACTAAAATAATAGATGAATATTTTTTTCCAAATCTAAAAAAAAAAAAAAAAAAAAAAGAATTGATACTCTACATATTGTTGTTTACATACTAAAAATTGGTTTGAACAAAAAAAAATAAAAAATTTACAATTCGAGCTCAATTCGAATTCAAATTTTAATACTAAATCACACTGATTTACTACACAATCATGTAAAAGGCTATTTTTATATCTACTAGTTACAAAAGGTTAAAGCTAGTCGTGTAAGTCATGTCACACTAGGAAGGTCACAAAAAAATGCTTCTGCCAATGATATATATATATATATATACTATACTATACATACGAATAAACAAGCACGTCAAATATGAATTTTCTCTTTTGCCATTCATAACACCATGATTACCCATATATCTATCTGTACATCGTAAGGATATATTGATTTATCTGAGGGTAAATTTGTCATTTTGGACAAATAATTACATTCAAGTCAACTTTTGAAATTTTATTTAATATAATAATGAGATTTTAATCAACAATCTTGAGTCTAATTACATTTGGGTCAACAATTTTTGGGATATTTATTATTGACTTCAAAAAAGTCAACAAAAGTGGCTATTTAGGAATTGATCACTAATATTTATAATTTGGTCAACTTATTCTCTCAAATGAGGTTTCAATCAACAATTTGTGTCTAATTACATTTGGGTCAATATTTTTTGGGATATTTATTATTCACTTCATAAAAATTTTAAAAAAGTGGTTATTTTAGTGGTTATTTAGGAATTGGTCACTAATATTTACAAGTTGCTCAACTTCTTCTCTCAAATTTAGGATTCATATATTGTAATATGTGTAATTGCATTTAGATCAGCAAGTTTTGGGATATTTATTATTCACTTTAAAAAAGTTTTAAAAAGTGACTATTTTAGTAGCTATTTAAGAATTGGTCACTAATTTCACATTTTGGTCAACTTCTTCTCTAATATTTATGTTCTGGAATATTTAAAATGTCAAATAAAGTGACTATTTTTGTAGCTATTATGAATTGGTCACTAATATTTACATCTTGGTCAACTTCTTCCCTCAAATTCAGGATTTATAGATTGTATTCGAATATCAATTAAGGCCTACAAACACATTCATGGCCTTTTTTTTTTTTTTTTTTTTTTTTTTTTTTTTTTTATAGAGGAAATACCCTACTTGTGTCATATATTTTTAGTGGCGCTTTATTAGGTACCTTTACTACTCATTTATAAGATAGTCAGAATTATCAACTTCGAGAAGAGTTTTAGATTAAATAGTTACATTTACAGTTTCCTATTTAACTGTTTTAACATCTTATTATACACTTTTAACAACCACTTAACCACATGAAACGACACAATTAAATTCCCTGCGCAACGCACAGAGCTCCAACTAGTATATATATACATAGGTATATACAGATAGTGTGTGTTGATCACTTTAGTCTCTCAACTCTCTTGAATGATTTTTTTGATTTTCGTGTTTTAACTGTTTTTTTTTTTCAAAAGTACAACATGAAAATTAATCCATTGCATAAAATGTTATTTCTTCTAAAAGATCCTCATTTTTTTTGTTGAGGTTTAGGAACTAAGAGGAGGAACCATAATTCATGACAGAGGATTACACTTTAAAATTGTTGGGAACTTTAAATAGAATAAGAATCAACATTACCAGATCAATAGTCTCTTGATAAATTTTGGGCCGAGTTGCGGATCTTGCTCTCTTTAAGGCGTTTCGTGGTGATCATAACAGCATCCATAGTTGTTCTTAAGATTGTTGAAAAAAATAGAAGGATAATGCTATGAAATTTTAGATTGAGGCGTGCAATAATTTGCACCGTCCTTAAGAACAATTCCGCCTATCGAAGTCAATAACTCAATGCACAAGATCTCAATGGCACAATGCTCTCCAGGATTCAGCAATTAGATCTCCCAAACGTGCAAATTGGAAGATAATTTGAGCGCTCAGAATTGTTAGGGATATATATTAAAAGCTATGCTTTATATAGATGATTTATTATTTTAAGAATATTAGTTATTCCATTTTTATGATAATCTGTGTGGGCAATGTTTGCATTATGATGTGTATTTAATATTGTTCATGTGTGTATCTTATTCTACATAGTAGGTGGTTTGGTGTGTAGAGTTTGACTTACACACGGAAGATCAGACCATCAGATCTGTAGAATGTAAGATTTTGGTTTACAGTCTTAGATGGGATTGGACACACCATTGGTAGGACTACAGTTATGGTGATGTAGTAGGTTAGTCTTGACTACGGGAAACGGTATAGTTTCAAATCACTATGCTGGTACACTTTGTGTATTAAACGGTATCGACTTGGGGTAATTATTTTTGTACTGACTTATAAGATAATTAATACCTCATGGCTATTATGAGTGCTTATGCTCTAAATCCTAAGTTAATTTATAAACACGTACATTTTGATATTTACGCTTTGATCGCTAAAAGTGTGCGATCCTTGAATGGGTTAATATCTCATTGGATTGGGTGACAATATTAATTGTGTGGTGGATATTAATTAATGATGGAATCCATGTCTCAATTTTGGGATTGATGATATCCCCTTGAGACAACTTATAAGTGATACGAACCCCGCCAACAATGTGACGAAACCCGTAACACGATTAATGCCTCGAACCCATGTTCTCATCAATAAGTTTTGATTATGTCAAACCCTACAGGTAGATTTTGTATCCGACATATCAGATAAGTTAAGTAGAGGATCTTAAAGAATTTTAAGAGATTGATTAAATTTGATTGTCAGTAATTATATTTAATTAATGGATATCTGTAATCTTAATTTGGGGAGATAATAAGCATTTAATAACATAGAGCTCGAAAAATATTTTTAAGATAAGGGTAGGAGTGCAATTATAATTTTTAGTGGTATGAATTATAATTTATAGAAATAGGAATCTGATTCAGTTCGAATTAGGGCTTCCTAATTCATAAGGAAGCCTGTTCCTTATTGACATTTTATGGTCCCTGATATGTACAAAAATATCCGGTCAAAGTCAACCCTCGCCACCTCAGCAAACAGAAGTCAAGTCACCGTGAATCTGGGCCTACTGCTCAGACTTCCCGGGCCGTTACATAGAACCGCCTGGGATGGTCAACACCTCGGGCATTCACTTCAGACTGGCCCCACATGGGCGTTCCTCCAGAAGGCGTGGTTTCTCTCCCCGCAAGCAACCGAACAGTTTCCTATCCTAACTAGAATACTAAATGGAAGGAGCAAGTAGTTTCCTAAACCACTTAGGAAACTCTCTTAAATTCATGTAAATCAATTGTAGTCAGATTAAGCTCCCTAATCTATAGACTTACCTTGTACGGGTGGTCTCTTGCACCTATAAAAGAGGCCACCCACCCCCATTGAAGGGGATCGCATTCTGACTCCAAAGAATAGCATATAACCAACTCACTGTTACGCATAAACCCGGTCAATTTTTGGTAGTGCCACCCACTCTGTTGGCTCACTAAACGCCGTCGGTGATTTTCTAGTGAAAGCGCACTGACGTAAACGTGGACGTAGGTCACCTCATTAATGGGGCCGAACCACATACAATCTCTTATGTCTCTCTCTAAATCTCTTTTACCAATTTTTGGCATCATCAGTTTTGCGCCGTCTGTGGGAAGCGACAAGTTTTTCACCAACAAATTTCTTGACTGATCAACATGCCGTCGAAGATGAGTAAGAAGAATACCGCCCCAACCGGTCAGGAGAACTGCAACTTGAGCAGCAGGCTGCCTCCATGACCTCTGAGCAAGTAACAACAGTGCTCGCACAACTTCTGGAAGGCCAGTGGCAACCCAGTAGCAGATCGAAGCGCTGTTGGCCCTACAGGAAAAGCATCCTCAATCCGAGGACCAGCTCGGGAAAAGCGTCCCCGATCGAGAGCCCGCACGAGTCCACAACCATACCCACTCTACGTCGGTATCCCCGTCGGATTGGGAGTGCGTCACAGATGGTGGTCATAGCAGAGCGCCCAGGCGTGCCAAACAGCGAGCTCGGACCAATCTTCGCCGGGTGGAAGATGCTAGAGATATCATCAACAAACGACGCACCGCCAGAGGGGAGGAATCAGGATAAAAAGGCCCAGGAATCGGCCAAAGACCCACCGGTTAGGAGCCGGGGAGATCTTAGGCACACGATTACCTAGAATTGGAGCTGGGTTCTATCCCCGAGGATGATGCACTTCAAGGAGGAGGCCTCATCATCGGACCCGACGTACCGCTCGGATATTGAGAGGAAATCGGGCGAGATGTAAAAGCCCAGATCGAGGACTTGTAGCAGCATATCGAAAGGTTGAATCGCAAGTCTGGCCAGGATCTCACCAACACAGAGACCAAGTTGCCCTATACTGCCCAAGTAACGGGATTCCCTATCTCGCAGAAATTCAAGCCGCCACATCTTAGCCCCTATGACGGTTCAGGAAGCCCAGTGGATCATGTCTACACATACAAAGATCAAATGGCATTGGTTACCACGGTCGATGAGTTATTATGCCTGGCCTTTCCAAGCACTCTTAAAGGGCCAGCCGCGCAGTGGTCCATGCTCTGAAACCCCGAATGGTTGATAACTTCAAGACGTTGAGCAAGCTCTTCATCAACCAGTTTGTGGGGATGCTCGACCGGTCACAACTGGACACCCAACTGCTGTCCGTCAAGTAGTGAAAAGGGTAAACCCTAAGGGAGTATGTGGACCATTTTAACCAACAGAAGCTCCAGATCCGTAATCTAAATGAAACGACCGCACTCATGGCCTTCTGTTCGGGAGTTTAACACACCAAGGTTGCCATGTCGTTTCACCATGACCGACCGGCAACTTTAGTGGAGCTCTCAGAGAGGGTCAGGAAGTACATTGACACCGAGGAATTCCTTAAGGCCAAGCACGCTTGTTTGGCAAAAAATGAGTCCTCCGGATCAAAGCAGAAGCGCGATGCCTTAGAGAAGGGCTCGGGAAAGAAGATAAAACAAGATCAGCCTAAAAGTTCTCGGGATCAACCCCCGATCAAGTTCACACCCCTTTTCTGGCCTATTCATGAGGTTATGGCCGCCGCCGAGACCCGGCGCCTCTTGCAGGAGCCGGCAATGTTGAAAAGTCTGCCTGGTAAGAGAAATTGGGATAAGTTTTGCCGCTTCCACAAAGACCACGGACATGACACAGAGGATTGCTTTAAGCTTAAGGTCGCCATTGAGAAGCTGATTGAGTAGGGCCGTCTAGCCGAGTTTGTGGCGGCAGATAGACGACCTCGGCAAGACACCCGGGTTTCCGAGCAGCCGCGACCCCTCGGGAAAATCAATGTAATCTCCGGAGGAGCCTCGGGCAGAGTGGACTCACAATTGGCCAGGAAGAGGCACGCTAGGGCATCCCGATTTGATGTATGGCATGTCCACTCCACCGGCTCCCCCCTGACCGACGTGTTGGCATTCTCATCCGAGGACATGCTAGGCCTGCATTGTCCCCATGATGATCCGCTAGTGGTGACGCTCTCTGTAGCAAACTATGTGGTTAAAAGGGTGTTGGTGGACACAGATAGCTCCTCTGATATCATGTTCTCCTCAGCATTCGATTAGCTCGGGATATCCAGGGATCAGCTCTGACTAGTAGCCATCCCCTTGGTAGGTTTCAACGGGTTTAGCATACAACCACTCGCTATCATAGAGCTCCCAGTTCTTATGGGGACTTATCCCCAGCAGACACCTGTGCTGGCAAACTTCGTAGTTGTAGAAGCTCTATCCGCGTACAACGCCATCATCGAGAGACCAACTCTCTACAAAGCCAAGGCGGTTGTGTCAACATACAGCCTGGTGGTTAAGTTTCCAACCCCCCAGGGACCTGGAAGCTTGCAGGGAGATCAAGCAACCGCTCAGAGCTGCTACGTCAGCTCCCTACATAGAGAAGCCGTCACCTGAAACATTGAACATTCAGGAAATGGACCCAAGTGATCAAAGCGATGGAGTAGGTCTAGTGGAACAACTAGAGCAACTGGTGTTGGACCCAAGATTTCCCGACCGGTTCGTTAGCATTGCCACATTCTTGGAGCTGGGCCTCAAGGAGAAGTTGATCCGATTCCTGTAGCAGAGCCAAGATGTCTTCGCCTGGAGCCATGAAGATATGCCTGGGATAGATCCTCGGGTCATGTCTCATCGTCTCAATATCAACCCGGACTCCCAGCTGGTTAAACAAAAAAGATGGTGTATGGCGATCGAAAGGCAGGTGGCAGTATGTGAAGAGGTCGAGAAGCTCCTAAAGGCGAATTCAATCCGAGAGGTCCATTATCCCGACTGGTTAGCAAACATGGTTCTAGTCAAGAAAAGCAATAGGAAGTGGAGAATGTGCATGGATTTCACCAACCTGAACAAGGCATGCCCCAAGGATTGCTGCCCATTACCCAGGATAGATCTCCTTGTGGACTCCACAGGCGGTCACGCACTCCTCTCGTTCATGGATGCCTAGGAATACTATCAGATCAGCACGTATCCTAGGGAAAAAGAGAAGACTTCCTTCATCACAGATCAAGGAACATACTGCTACAAAGTGATGCCCTTCGGCCTTAAAAATGCTGGGGCAACCTATCAACGCTTGGTTAATCACATATTCAAGGACCTGATGGGGAAATCCAAGGAGGTCTACGTTGACGATCTTTTGGTTAAAAGCTGGGACGAGTTTGACCACCTCGAGCATCTGGCCAGGGCCTTCAGCATTTCGAGAAAGTTCGGGATGAGGTTGAACCCAGCCAAGTGCTCGTTTGGCATCTCGTACGGGAAGTTTCTGGGATACTTAGTCAGTAGACGGGGTATCAAGGCAAATCTCAAGAAAATTCAGGTCATTATCAATATGCTGTCATCCAGGTCGACCAAAGAAGTTCAGAGCTTGGCCGGGTGGGTTGCTGCATTAACAGATTTATCTCTTGAGCTACCGACCGGTGTCTCCCATTCTTAAAAATCCTCCGTAAGGCCTTTCAGTGGTCGAAAGAGTGTGAGGAGGCATTTTAGGAACTTAAGAAGTACCTGGCATCACCCCCTTTACTCTTAACACCCTTGCCAAATGAGGAATTATTCTTATATTTAGCAGTGTCCTCCTCAGCAGTCAGCTCAGCTCTCATCTGAGAAGAACACGGGATACAATTCCCAGTCTGCTACACCAGTAGGGCACTACAAGGAGCGAAAAACAGATACTCCCACATAGAAAAGCTCACCTTTTCCCTCGTCACTTCTACCCGGAGACTTTGCCCCTATTTTTCAGGCCCATGCAATCATAGTCCTCACAGATCAGCCTCTCCGCCGGATCCTGAGTAGGCCTGAAACATCCGAAAGGCTGGTCAAATGGGCCTTGGAATTAGAGGAATTTGAAGTAACCTACAGACCCCGAAGGATAGGTTGTGGCAGACTTTCTTGTGGAGTTCACGTACCTGGAGGACCCAGTTGAAGAGCTTAGCCCTCTCGACCTACGCCCGGCCTATAGTCAAATGTCCCGACCTGGGTACTATACGTGGACGGGTCTTCCAATAAACAGGGAAGCAGGGCAGGGATCATCCTGATTACTCTAGAATGAATCCAACTTGAGTATGCACTGAGGTTCGGATTCTATGCCTCTAACAACGAGGCCAAGTATGAAGCCTTGTTGGTAGGATTACAGCTGGTTACTTCAATGGGTGCACAACAAATTCAAGGGTACAGTGACTCCCAGCTCGTGGTCAACTAAGTTAATCAGGAATACGAAGCCTGGGAAGAGAACATGGTAGCTTACCTAGCCCTCGTCCGAACGGTCTCAAAGAAGCTTAAGGGCTTCTAAATCACACAAATCCTGAGAGAAGAGAACACTAGGGCCGATCGGTTAGTCCGCCTCGCCTCGTCCTTCGAGTTAAACTTGCTCGGGATAAGGATAGAATACTTACCTAAGCCAAGTGTGATCAACTAAGAAGGCATGGAGGTTAAACCAGTTGACTTGGGCCACAGCTGGATCGATCTGATCACGACATTCCTCATAACTGGCGCACTGTCGGACGATAGGGAAGAAGCCTACCGGGTCAAGTACCGAGCAGCGATATATCATGTTGCTGATGGAATCCTCCACAAACGGGGGTTCACTACCCCCTATCTCCGTTGCATCCACCCTGTCCAAGTCCCAGCAGTGTTGCATGAAATCCACGAGGGAGCTTGCGGGAACCACGTTGGAGGTCGGGCACTTTCACGAAAAGCCTTGCTGCAAGGTTATTATTGGCCAACGATGGTCCGGGATTCCTAGGAGTACGTAAAGAGGTACGACAAGTGCTAGAGATACTCCCCGATGATCAACCGATCGGGAGAGCTTCAGACACCAATCCTCAGCCCCTGGTCATTAGCTCAGTAGGGAATCGACATTGTTGGTCCCCTCCCTATGGGAAAAGGACAAGTTAAGTTTGCTGTCATCGCCATGGACTAATTCACCAAGTGGGCGGAGGCCGAGCCCTTGGCAACAATCATCCAGAAAAAGATGGAAAGTTTCATTGAGAAAAACATCCTCTGCAGGTTCAGCATTCCTCGAGTTCTGGTCAGCGATAACGGCAGACAGTTTGACACCCTGGTATTCAGGCAGTTCTGCTCGGGATACGGGATATCAAATCAGTTCTCCTCTCCCGAGCACCCTCAAGCCAACGGCCAAGCCGAGGTGACAAACCGGACTATTCTACAGTCAATTAAAACAAGGCTTGAAAATGACAAAGGCATATGGGCGGAGGAGTTACCGACCCTACTGTGGGCCTACCGCACCACCCCCCGGGCGACAACAGGCAAGACACCATTCTCACTAACCTATGGCATGGAAGCCGTAGCCTTCACGGAGCTCGAGTCACTTATGTACCGGGTGGCAAATTTCAGTGAGCAGAGCAATGAGGAAGCCCTTAGAGGACTACTCGACCTAGTAGAAGAAAAAAGAGACTGTGCATATCTAAAGGTGGCAGCTTACAAATAGAGGGTCTTCCAGTACTTTAATAGCAAAGTCAGGCATCGGAGCTTCCAGTTTGGGGATCTCATTCTAAAGGCGGTAAACCAGTCTACAAAAGTCCCGAGCCATGGTATATTAGGACCGAACTGGGAAGGACCGTGCAAGGTTACCCAAGTCAACCAACCGGGAACACACTGGTTACAAACTATGGACGGACACGACCTCTCTCACCCTTGGAATGTGCAGCATCTCCGCAAGTATTTCCAGTGAAGCATGACAATAATTTTGGCTAGGAACCATATAGCTCTACCCGAGCAATTCTATTCATAAAGTAATAAAAGTTTCTTTTTCCGCCGAACAACTCTTCTCTGTATTTGCTCACTCAAAAGACCTTGGGGTAAGACCCCAGGCATCCAAAAGACCTCGGGTCCATAACCTGAGGCACAACAGGCTTCACTTAGGTCCAACTGACAATAGGGTTAACACCCCCTAGGTGGCTGATGATGGCAAGTCCCAAAAGACCCTGCAACTACCCACGTTCTAGGTCGGTTTCCTACTGTCACTCCCTCCATACGCCTGCCTTAGCAAAAGCTTGGGGGGGCAGGGGAAATTCCAGGCTAAATAGGAAATCACACTGGGCACTAATAGGACTTGGAATCCTAGAATACCTAACATTCCTAAGTACCTATAGTACCCAGAGAAACTGCCCAGGTAGTAAACATGTCACAAGCCTACACTACACCCGAGCGAGACCTACATAATAGGTCCCTGAAAGACCAAGTATTCTTTACCGTTTACAGTCATAAATCTTTTACTAGGGCAGGGTTTCAGAGTAACTAACAACCGGTCGGGAATGGCAATCACAAACATGCATACAAGTACAGAATAATAAACAGCTAGTGTAAAGGATGGCCTCGACCGACCTTTTCATTAATTAACAAAGAAAAACTGTGCATTGCCTAGAGGGGCAGTTGTAGTAGCCTCCCAAAAAAAAAAAAACCACCACCACCAAAAAAAAAAACACAAATCAAAAAGGGGGAAGCTAAGGGTCGTCAACATCGACCACATTCACCCTCTCTTTAGCTTCCCCTCCAGTCTCTCCCTCCGAGGCAACCTCTCCCTCTGAAAACGCCAGGGCAGCGGCCCCCTCGGCAGCAGTGGGCTCCAGGTCCTAGTAGTCAGAATCTATCCCCTCGTAAGGGGAAGTATCCTACTTTAGGTGGCCCCGAGCCAGCTGTCACTTCAGGTCCTCGTAGCCAAGGAAGAACCCATCATCAAAGGTCTCCCCCGAGGACCCAGAGGCTGCCGCTGCCTCCAGCAGTGCCTTTTCCAGGGCTTTCGCCGCCGCGCTGGCAGCCCGGGCGGTTTTCAACTCTGCCAGAGCCACCACCAACTCCTCCTGGGCTGCCCTCAGGTTCAGGACCAAGCCCTAGACCTATTCTTCTCTACAGCCAGGGCCCTTTCCTTTGCTTCCAGGGCTATCTGCCCCTCCGCCAGGGCAGCTTTAGCAGCGGTGGCCCTCCTGACCAGGGCAAGCAAGAAAGACTCTACTCCTGCAGCCATGCAACTAACCTACAAAATTGAAAACAAGGAGAACCGGTCAGTCAAAGCATACGGGATAATTGAAAAGCAACGCAGTGTGATAGAAACACTTATAAGGTGGGAGAGGCTGTATAAGCAACCCTGGAAGGCCTGGGGGGACACATTTACGCACCACTCCACTTGGATGGGGAGAAGGCACGACTTGATCCTCTCCCGGATCTCCGTTGACTCCTCCAACAGGGTCCCGAACGGTATGTCCACCTGGGGAACCGACGTCTCCCCCACCACAACCACACGGGGAGTCGACGTCTCCCCAGGACCCTACTAAGTTTCCAGCCCTTGCCTGAGCCGCCTGAGTGGGCAGTCACTACCGACGGCCTCGGTAGCTGGCCTCTTTCTAGCTACCGCCATCCGGGCAGTCGCGGTAGCCTGCGCAACCCTTAGCTGTTCCGGGTCTCTCCTAGGGGCCATTTCTGCAAAAGGAAAAGGGCAAGAGGTCAGTAGCTGGAGAATATGAAAGCAGCAGAGGATGACAGAAGCCAAGAGTTAATTGAATGCTTACTCGGGATGATTGAGGGAAAGATGGGAGCTTCAGCAGGTTTGTCTGGCCGGTGGTCACCTCTCCGATCTCCCGACCTGGTCAGTAAGTCCCAAACGTTCAAGCTGCGGATTCTCTCTTGGCACTCTTTAGGAATGCTCGTTAGCTCGTTTGACCCCGCTGCATAATAAGATCACGAAGCATTTAGTCCCATGATCAAAATAGGAAAACGAACAAGACATAAGGTGTTCTTACCCCTCAACTCCCCCGCCCAGGAAGTCCTTAGTTGGTCCCCTGGGGCCTCCTCACAGAGCCCGGGGCTGGATACTTGGAAGAACTTATTCTTCCACCCCTTGTTATTGCTCGGGCAGTTGATGATGATTTTTCTCCCCTGCCGAGCTCCAACAGAGAAAAACCCTACCTCCCCATGCACGGGGAACAGTTAGTGGATCCAGAAGAACTCTTGAAGGATGAGTTCGTACCCAAAGACCTGGGGCAATAGTGAAATGCACCCCATCAGGAATTTCCACCCGTTCGGGTCTAACTGGGTGTCCCGGGAAATCGGATAGAGACGAATACGGAACCCAGCTATAAGGGAGTCCTTGTATAACGTAATAAAACCCTGATGGTAAAGGTGGGCCCTGCTGATTTGCATAGATAGCGAGCAGCCGTAGGGAATGGCGTATCTCTCCCTAATCCGAGTAAGATCTAGGGAATGCAAGATGGAGGGAATGAACTCGTAGGTGAAGGCTACGTCAGGGTCAGGGTCCTCCGGTATTCATCACCCGAGCCCTTCGAAACAGAAGCCATCGGAGTCTTCTGGTCTGACTCGTCGTCCGAAACACAGACGGGGATCCTACCCTCGCTATGATGGTTAGACGGGGTAGCAGAGGGCGGATTTAAACTGGTACCAGGGGTCCTAGACCTAGACTCTTCGTCTTCCGATTGAGAGGTGGAATCAAAGTCAGAGTGACTCATTTTTGGTACTCTTGCGTTGGGTTGGGAGAGAAAACGATGACCTAAGTAGGGGTCAAAGACTCCAAGTCGAAGGTACAGAGGAGGCACGGTCACGAGTCTAAAGGGTAAGGCGTATGAGGCTTTCAAGGAGAGATGGCACTCAATCAGTACTACCCCGGCACACTCAACTCGGTTCAATTGACCTACTGTACCGCCTGACCTAAAAAAGAAGCAAAACCTGAGGAAGAAGAAATCCTACTCCCGTGCAAGCCCAAGTGCATTCGCCCCCTCCAGCATCACTCCAGAAAAGAAAAGAAAAAGGGAAGAAGGAGCATAATGAACTAAGACTGGGGAGAGGAGACTTACAAAGATTAATGCAGAAAGGAGCTCGGGATGATTGCTTGGGAACTTTTGCTCTCAAACCGCTCGATATCTCTATCACTTGGCAGCAGGAAAGGCTGAAATAAACAAGTGCTCCTTATATATATAGCACAGACGGTCCAGATTAGGTGAGATCCAACAGCCAAGAAGTCTTCCTGCCAAAACCTGCCGACAACTATCACCTCGGGCACTCGAAATGTTGCCTCAAAAGACGCGCACATTTAATGCCAAACGTGATGGTCCAGTTATGACATGACTGTTTGGTTACGTTAGTACCAGGCTCACTGGATCCTGACCAGGCCAGTGACCAGTTGACACATGGCAGAAGTTAATCTCGGGCCCACATAGCCACCGCTCGATCCAGACCCTAAAAGACCAGCTCGACCGGTCACGCCCCGGGTAGTATCCCGGGGCCATTCCCTGAACGGTTTTTTGGAAGCATTCTTAATTTTTAAACATCATCTGATAGAGCATCACATCAGTTTCAAAAATAGGGGGCAGCTGATATATACAAAAATTTCTGGTCAAAGTCAACCCTCGCCACCTCAGCAAAGAGAAGTCAAGTTACTGTGAATCTGGGCCTACTGCTCAGCCTTACCAGGCTGTTACACAGAACAGCTCGGGATGGTCAACACCCCGGGCATTCACTTCAGACCAGCCCCACGTGGGTGTTTCTCTAGAAGGCGTAGTTGCTCGCCCCGCAAGTAATTGGACAGTTTCTTATCCCAACTAGAAGACTAAATGGAAGGAGCAAGTAGTTTCCTTAACCACTTAGGAAACTCTCCTAAATTCATGTAAATCAATTGTGGTTAGATTAAGCTCCCTAATCCATAGAATTTCCTTATACGGGTGGTCTCTTGCACCTATAAAAGAGGCCACCCACCCCCATTGAAGGGGATCGCATTCTGACTCCAAAAAATAGTATATAACCAACTCACTGTTACGCATAAACCCAGTCAGTTTCTCGTAGTGTCGCTGTGGATATCGCAGGGTTTTTCTTTCTTTTACCCACTTTTAAAACATTTTTCAAATTCAAAGAGTCGCCACTTAATTTTTAAAAGGAAAATTAAGAAACCATTTTAAAGCAAACTGATCTTTTGCGAAACCAAAGATAAACTGGGTCCGGGGATTATGGAATGAAAGGGGAAGGAGCCCGGCGGACTAAAACACCCCCTTTCATCCTATCTCACGATAGGCCTCTACTCAACATCCTTTTTAATCAAATTATTAATCTAAGCATGCCCTCAATTAATACATATATACATATACATCACACAAGCATGTTGGAAATGGTGTAAAATTGCTAATGACAAAATATCATTCATAAGCCATATAAGTCAAGTAGCAAGCGACATGATATGCAATAGAGAACTAGAAAACATACCCGGGATCCGGCCGCGAATATTAAATGTGCAATGCATATATGCAAAAATAAACCTAAGAAAGGTCTCTAACACGTATATACACATAAGGCAAAACCTAAGCTAAGGTGTTGCACATGGGGTCGAAAAAATCAATTAAAATCAATAAAATAGATTAAACTAGAGAAGGGTTGAGAAATTGTACCTCAAAGCGCTACAAAACAAAGGTTAGTACACATGCCTTAGACAAGATATAATATCAAAAGGGAATTAATCATAGGTCATGTTCAATTAAATTCAACCAAGTCCAAATTCATCCAAGAACTAGTTCTAACTATAAGCATCAATGTACATGAATGAATGAATGATTATGAACAAGGATGAGACATGAATTTATTCACTAATTTGGATCCCTAAGCCTCTGGGTTTAATCTAAATTATCATTATTCAAAACATGGTTTGAGTCCCAAGACATTAAGAGACCATTTGAGTTGAAATAAATAAGATTAGACAAAAACAGTAGCAGTTTTTTGTGATTTACAGAGAGCAGACCCGACGTTCAAAAATGGAAATAAAATACTTCCAACGGTTGGATCTTACTGATTTTTGGATATGTTATGCCTCTGTGCGTCTAGTTTCTAACCCAAAAAGAAAATCGAGGTTTCAACGGTTAGATCTCCGGGAATACTGAAAATACTAGACCTCACTCAGGATTCTGCAACTCTCTGTCCAGAGATCTTGTATGATTTTCTAAAAATAGTAAAAAAATGAGAAACACTTAGATCTTTTTAGGGTACCTTCCTAACACATTAAGGTACTTATAAAAAATTATTTGAGATCCCGAAAACTTTATTAGGGTTCTGATTTATTAATTTCAAAACAGACTTATTATTCTGAAAGTATTCTAGAACTCTGGACAGATTGTAATTAGCTCACAAAAACCATGATCAAACCCTTCTAATCACAAGATCTTGCTAAAACAAAAATCACAATGGTAAAACAATGAGTTATGAACATTTTCCCGTTGGTTTTAATTCGATTCCAACGGTCGGATTTCTAACTAAAAATCCTTGATCAAAAACAGTTTATGAACCCACTGTTTCATTTTGCTAGTTCAAGTTTATTGATTGGCCTCAACTATTAGAACATGAAGTTGGGGCTCAAACCAAACTACTTCTTCTACCATTTGATGGTCATTGAAGACTATGAGGCATATTGCACTTATGGATCTTGATGAAGTATTGAAATGAACTTCACAAAATCCTCAAATAAAGAACTCAAACCTATGGACCCAAGTTTGAATTCAACTTATCACTCCTACCATTTGATGGTCATTGGAGTTAGAAACATACATGCTCATAGGTAGGTTTTAGATGAAGTATGAAAGACTTCTCAAAACCTAAGGGAAAGTTTAGTCTAAGCCATGGGAGTAGACTTGAACTAACACATTTTCTCCTACCATTTGATGGTCATTGGAGACTAAATGAAGTTAAAAAATCTACTAAAACCTCATTGGAATATAGTAAGGATTCCATAAGATTTCTTAATGAAGAGGTTCAAGTCATGGATTAAGACTTGAATCTCAACAATTATGTGTAGATTATGACTATGATTTCATTTTAATCTCCATATGGATCATAAGATCATAGGAAACTAAGGAATCAAAACTCAAAGAGGCTCACTAGGATATGTAAAATCTCATGAGCCTTACAAGAAATGGTAGAAATAAGAAATCAAAGTTTGTTTAGAGAAACTAAGAACACAAACTCTTCAAAATTGAATTTATTTTAAACCCAAGGCATCAATTAGATCCAAATCAATGAAATATTATGAGATTCAATCACAAGTTCTAAGTGGTGTGTGATGAAATGAGGTAAGAAGAGAGGTTTTGAAAATGTGTAAAGTTCCTAGAACTATGAACTTGTGATTGAATGGCCTAATTCTATCAAGTGATTGAGAGGTTACCTCTAAAACCTCAAGGAATTCTTCAACTTCTTTGTAAAGCTCTTCCAAGATCTTCAAGTTCTTCTTAAAATTCTTCAAGTTCTTCAAGAAAACTTCTCTTTTCTTCTTAATTCTCTCTATATGATTCTTGTATTTCTCTCTAATTTCAAGTATATGTGTGTGTGTGTTAATTCAAGTATTCAAGTATATCCAAAAATGAATATGAAAGTTTGTTTATATAGACCATTAATTCAAGGATAAATGGGTAAATTCGGGGTGGAGACCCATGTGCAAAGATTTCTTCTAGAACATGTGAGAAAAGCAGTCTGTTACAGCCAGCGGCAAACGACGGCATCCGGCGGCACTCGCTGAGTGCCGGGCGGCACTCGCTGAATGCCAGGCGGCACTCTCTGAGTGCCGGGCGACATTCGCTGAATGCCAGGAGGCACTCAGTGAGTGCCGCCGGGTTTTCCGGGTGCCGGGGCTAACTGAATTTTGCCCTACTTTTAATTTTCAAAAGATATGTTGGTGTAAACCAAATTTTTTTTTATTCCATGTATATATATATTTGCATTAAGATCCCCCATGTGCATGGTATCAACCATGTGCATGGTATATATCTAAATATACTACTCTCTTTTTGTATTTTCTTCTTTTCCAAGATTTTTTATTTTATCCTCTTAAAAACTGGTTCCCAGACTGGGTTTCTCACACGTTCTTCATTGTTCGGGTTTCTCCCGAATACCCGAACTCTCTCTCCTCTTTCTCCTTTTTATATTTTCTGTTTTTAATTTTGAAATTTGTCTTTGAAGAATCAATTGAAGATTTTGAATTTCCTGGAAAATCTTCGAATGTAACCGGCCATTGTCATCATCGATCTTTTGAGAGGTAACCAATCCCTAGATTTGACGTTTGGTCAAAATTGGGGTGTCTACACTCTGTTGGCTCACCAAATGCCGCTAGTGATCTGCTAGTGAAAGCGCACTAATGCAAACATGGACGTAGGTCACCTCATTAACGGGGCCGAACCATATACAATCTCTTGTGTCTCTCTCTAAATCTCTCTTACCAATTTTCAGAATCATCAGCCCCTATCATAGCCTATATATATGCTGCTTTGGCTCTCTTCTCAGTTTTGCATTTTTCCATCAAGAGTATTATTAAATTAGAATAGAAAAAGAGAGCGTAAAAAGGGAGAGCAAAAAATAGAAAGGATTTTGAAAGAGCCCACACTCAGTTCGATACTCTGGCAGCAGAGGAATACGATAGAAGGTCGTGAACTATTTATTGAGCCCGTGTTCTCGATTCGTCTACTACAGCAATCCATTTTTGCAGTTCTAGGTAACCCTAGTTCTGCCCTTGTAGGGTTATTGTAGCTTTCACGTAATTTTTGCAGTACCAACTTATGAGCTGTCAACGGATTTTGGGAATGTAATTTCCTAACAGTGGTATCAAAGCAACGTTGATTCTTCATATAGGTTGGACGTAACTATGTTGTCTAATAATACAGATCTTATGCGTACATTAAATGAATGGATAGAACATAGATCTGTGGTAACCCTTATTTTGCAGTGTTCTTATTCCACTATTATTGTCACTAGTTTTGTGTGATTAGATCCCACGATGGATTTATTTGTGGTTAATATTGCTATTTTGATATAGCATGTGAACTCCTTTATAGAGGCATAGGATTTGTATATATTGGATCCAATGCTTAATTGATGCGTGGTTAATTTACTGCAAATAAATAGCATGAGAACTCCTTTATGGAGGCATAGGGTTTATGCAATATATCTCAAGTAAATCCGTGAAGATGGTTCGTGAGAGCAGTTTTACAAGCAGTTTCAGAAAGTGATCTGGATGTAGTTTCAAAAGGCTATTTCAGAAGGTTGTTTCTAAAACAGTTCTGGAAGGCAGTGGCGACATAGAGCTAATTAGGTTCAATGAATAGAGCTAATCGGGTTCAATGAAGATTTCTTCACTAGAGTTGCAGCTTGACCATTATAGTCGGATTCCTATTTTATTGTGGTTCCTTATTTATGTGTGATTGAATGAATGATTATTATTGTTTCATTTTTAATGTATAGGACAATATGGATAATTGTTCCTAGACCTTTTTTAGATGTCTAGCTGCATGTTTAATTTATATTAATTTAAAATGATGGACAACTACATGTGTATTTAGAAATAAAAGTAATTTCGTATTTTGAAAACATAAGTATTTATTTTCTAAAATTATGAGAATAGAATAAATTTATTGTCTACACATGTGGGTTTGACAAGTAAGGATGATTTAATCCTTGTCAAGTATTCCATTATTTTTTATTAATTAAACTAAATTTTTTTCTAAAAAATATATATCCCTTAATTTTTTAAAAAAATTTTATGTGGGAGAGGGAATTTATGAAGTATAAATCTCATGGTCTCCATCACTGGTTTGTAGATGATATGATTAATTTTGTGTGATGGCTTTAGTGTCATCCTCCCCATTGGATGAAGTGAAGTTGATCATGGAATCATCGGTACAAACTTCTTTAAAAGAATGTTTTGGGTGATTGTTAGTGTGAGTCACCTCTCCATCAGAGGTGTTTCTCATGGAACTCTTGATCTAGAATTAACTGATGGTATACACTTAGCTATAAATAATAATATCCTCTCCATCTGAGTCACTGTTATTATTTATAGGATCAAAGCAAGTCAGCAGTTTAATTTTACTAGGCAAGGTACATTGCTTGGATAGTAAAATTAAAAGGCAATAGCTTATCTGAACAAATGATGGATAGTATATGGCTTCCTATCGAGTCATACTATTTGCGGTGTATCAGGTTGCTGGTGGATTCCTTTCAAATATGGTAGAGGGAACTATTATTTTCAACTCGAATTCATAGTAATCTTTTTGTCCAAATGTAATTATTTATATTATGTGATTCTCAAGCTTTTAAATGGGTTCTTTCAATCCACTCGTTGTTATACTTAAAGAAAACAAACTTACCGGACCATACTATATAGACTGGAAAAGGAATTTGGATGTTGTGTTAATTGCTGAAGAGTACAAGTTTGTGCTTACTCAAGTTTGTCCTAAGTAAGCTGGTGAGGGGACAACTGCTGAGGAAACCCAGGCTCACAAGAAATGGGTCAAGGTTGATGAGATGGCGCGGTGTTACATTTTGGCATCCATGTCGAATGTTCTGTAACATCAGTATCAGTCAATGGCCAGTGCCTATGACATGATGGAGAGCCTCTGAGAGATGTTCAGGGATCAAAGTCGTACTACTAGGCAGGTTTCCATGACAGACTTGATGAACACAACGATGGCTGAGGGGACGTCTGTAAGGGATCATGTTCTTAAAATGATATCTCTTCTTAATAAACTAGAGATCCTTGGAGCTGAAATTGACGGAAAAACCTAAGTCGATATCATACTTCAGTCATTGCCAGAGTCTTTTAAGCAATATCACCTCAATTACAACATAATAAATTTAAATATACTTTAGCAGACTGCTTAAAGAACTAGGCAGCTGAGGGCCTCAAAAGAAAGTCAGGGAGTGCTCTTGTATTTAAGAAAGGTTCTGCTTCAAAGCCGAAAGATAAGAAGAAAATGAAAAAGGCTCAAAAGAAGGTTGAGGGTCCTCTGCTAATCCAAAGCCCAAGAGGACAACTGGGAAAGCCTAAAGGTAAATGTTTTGATTGCAAGAAGCCAGGAAACTGAAGAAGCAATGTTCGGTTTATCTCGCTAGACAGAACAATCAAGAAAATTTGCATAAAAGACCACATTACTCCCAATATACACATGACCATTCAACATAAGGAACCAAGTTAAGGTTTACAACTCAAAAATTACTTCAACATAACTAAGTTCCTTCCCAACTTTACACATAACTCATGACTTGTAAATACAACTTACACTTGGGTGCAAAATCAGCATCAACATCCAACTTAGTATATTACAAGGTTTCCAAAACCCAAGGTATTTATACATTGTCAACAAAAAAGTACATTTCAAACATAAACTAATTAGTCATATGAACATATACACATGGACACAACTCCCTCGCCCAAACCCATCGCGCGTATCATTTCCTCTCCTCTTCCCGTGTCGTACCTGCGATGGTTATTCAATAACCACAACAGAAAACATATTTTCGTTTAAGCTTTCGCTTAGTGAGTGAACTAATCATGATATTGGAATGTTCAATATGCAAATGCAACAATCAATATAAATAACAACAAATTGATCTCCGGGAAGTCAAGTCTCTCCAGTCACCATGCCCTGGTCCTTCTCACCCTGGATCTTTATCACTTTTAGGCGCATATAGCGCATCACACACTCTCTTATGACCCCGAAGGCATCACCGGCATTCCATTGTGGTCGTCACAACGCCCCTTTGTCTTGAGGGCTTACTATCCCTTATATATGAGACCTATAAATGATGACCACTACTTGACTTCCCTTCAATCCACATGAGCATTTAAGCAACTTAGCATATAAGCATAGCAATTTCATAATATTGACATGGTTTTACCCAAATTCATCATAATCAAAGCTACATAGGCATAAATTAAGCTTGCTAAACTAGCAATTATCACACTAACATATGTAAAACACCCAATTTTGGGATTAGAACACTCACCTCCTCAAATTGTTAGCAAATAAAGCCTAAAAACCCAAATCTCTTGCAAATTTCCAACACAAATCCTACCGGTGTAAATCCTACATGAGTTTGATACATCAAATATTGTTTATTAAGAATGGTCACCAGAAAAACGTTATTGAAACTAAAAATAAAATTCATGCATGTGATCCTCTTACCTCCACGAGTCCAAAAATGGTCTCGGTTCGTGAATTCGATGTCGGACGGCGAAGAAACGGCAAGAAATGTCGCATGAATTTTCATCGCCAACTCGAGAGCTCTCCGTTCTCTCCTATTCTGTGATTTTTCCAGCCTATTGACAGTTGTGAGACACATATGTAAGACATGTATATGTGTTGTCACATTTTCCTATTATTTTTACTTACCTGCCCAACTTTCCTTAAGCTTTATTATGAAACCCCCATGTTAATTATGTTAACTACCCACCTTTTCTAAATGGATTTAATCTAAGTCCCTCGTGGGTCTCAAACGTGGTCCCACATAAAT
This sequence comes from Hydrangea macrophylla, assembly GCA_033977485.1. NCBI lineage: Eukaryota > Viridiplantae > Streptophyta > Magnoliopsida > Cornales > Hydrangeaceae > Hydrangea > Hydrangea macrophylla. Next base: position 75,917,688 of record CM066999.1, on the reverse strand, counting down.
TATGAGGTTGCTATACGCCCTCACATGGGTACCCAAACTGGTCCCTTTAACTTATCATAAGACATAATAATATCTTTAAGGATTTAAACAGGTACTCATATAAACATATAATAACATCAAAATGCAAATTATTTTAATTAGACCCTCGATGGGCCCCACATTTATACCAGTCTTTCCTTTTATAGAACTTTTATCTGTGTCCGCATTTGAGCACCTTTTCACATGTGGTTTCATAACGCCACCTTAAATCATCTCATGCATTAATTATCTCTAATTAACACATTATAATCACATCAATCTTCTTTTTTGGGTACGGGTGTTGCATTTCTCCATCCCTCTTAAGAAGTTTGTCCCCAAACTTATTCTTACCTCATCAGTCGAACAAGTGGGGTACTTCTCCCTGATCTCATCTTCTCGCTCCCATGTTGCCTCTTCAACGCTATGATTACGCTAGAGGACCATGACCAACTCAATTGTCTTTGTGTAACAACCTACATTTCTATTTAATTACTTGCATTTGCATTTAATTTCAATTTGAATTTCCATGATTAATCTGTATTGTTGATCTCATTTTAATTTACAATTCTTATATGTTAAAACCGAATTCTTGTTTTACTTTATAATTAAAACTCTTTTGGGGTCAAACTGCAATTTTATGAAATTTAGCAATACCTGTGTTGGATTTTAAAACTGTATTTCAAAACTGTGGAAATAATTTCTTTTAACTCAAGCAGTATTTTTATAAAACCGGGAAATCGATTCTTACGTTAAAATGAATTTTCTATATTTTTGTGGTGAACACCGCGCCACGAAAATACCAGTTTACTTCCAAAACTGTCCACGTTGTGCTAAACTTCCACAGATTTTGGAAGTGATGTAAAGTTTGATTAGACTTGTGCTTTATTGCCATTTATGGAAACTAATGATTGACTTAGGCTTTGTTTGGTTGTGCATTGTGTGAGTGTTATATTTTATGCCATAAGCTAGATTTGCCAAACACCCACAAGTTGACCCCTACTAGTCTAATGTTGCCTCTTCAATTCATGTGGGAGAGTATTTACGTATATATCTATGTATGTGTTTAGTTCATAGTTTATATAATTAGGAAAACTAAAATTCAATTTGTTGAGCCTTGGTGAAGGAACTTGGGCTCCAAGTTCTTGTGGCTCTTTATAAACACAATCACAGCTCACATTTTGTACACTACTCCTTCTGCACTTCACAAACACAGAGAGAATTTAGGGAGTGATACACAGTGAGAGTTCAGAGAGCTTCATTACATAAAATTTTGTAGAGAGAGAAGCTTAACTCCATAGCCAAGCTCAAGAGGATTTCTTAACTGGTCTTTCTTTCTCAAACAATCTCTACACTCTTAATCTCAGTGAGTATTACTAACTCACTTGGAATGTAATTTCATGTTTATTTGCTGTGTATTTGTTAATTTTGTAAATCACCATGGTTGATTTCACGTTTGAACCTCCATAGCTTGAAATCAAGATTTTTTAAACTTCAACCAAAATCTGTTTTCATGGATAATAATGAAAGATTATGGTATATATAGACTATGTTTAAAGTTTTGAGGCCTAATTTATTCATAGGAGAAAGTATATAAGAAATAAAGTTTTGGCAACTTTTAATTTTTCATAAAATTGGAGAGCTATGGTTGGAATTATGTCAAATTGATTACATATTCTTAATCCTTGTTGAAAAACAAAGAGATCCATATATTATATGTCCTACATGCTTCGGGTTTGCAAAATGGGTCAAAATGGACCCTTAAACTAAAAACAGAGCAATCTGTCGAGGAAGATGAAGCCTCTGCTTCACCTCGCGCGCGCGATCGCGCGAGCGGCCCACGCGAGCGACCCGCGCGCGCGAGCTGTGCAATTTCAGGCAAACATAAAAGATTTTAATTAGAAAAATGAAAATTGGGCGGATTGCGCGAGCGATTCGCGCGAGCGGCCCGCGCGCGTGACTTCTGGCAGTTTCTAGTTCTTGCTTGTTTTGTGTTAAGGAATTGTTTGGGTGGTATTTTATGAACTGTTAAAGCTCTGTTTGGGAATTTATTAAATCAGAATCTCAATTGGTTATGTTTAAACGATTAAAATGTTGCATTGTGACTTATCAATCCCCGTACGCTCGTCGTTTGTATAAATCAGTAAATTGCCTCATGTCTTAAAGTTTCATGACATACATGTGGAGTCAGTTGTACATGCATGGTGAGTGTGAATGTTGGTCAGTGTGGAAAAGAGTAATGGTCAGTGTGGCATAGTGAGTGCGGTTGAGATTGTGTTGTGGACACTCCCTGGTAAGTGAGTACCAAAGTGTGTTGTGATTGAGACTGCGGCGAGGGTGTCTTTGAAATGAAACGATAGCAAAACTGGACACTCCCTAATGACCATGGTAGCGTCAAAGTTTGTGAAGCCGAACTTGGACATTTCCTGGCACCCATGGTAGTGCTAAAGTGTGGCCTACGAACACTCCCTGATACCCGAGTCTGGATACTGCGTGAGGGTTCCTCCGGTATTTGCATGGCGGATTAGGTAGTCAAAGTGTGAGGCAATGGACACTCCCTGGTACCCCGGACCAAAGTGTGAGGCAAACTGGACATTCCCTAGCACCCCTGTGCTAAAGTGTGGCTATCTTAGCGTTTCAAAGATACCAGTGTGTGGTGGTGGGTTGTTGGGTTTTGTCGAGAGAAAAGAGTCGGTAAGATGAGATGGTGCATTATTCTCATACACGGTCACATATATGTGAATTTATCTCTTAAATGATATTGCGGTTATTTTGCTAAAACAAACTCTTTATCTTAAATATAAACTTGTGGATTTAAATGAGAATTGGAAAAGGGTAAATGAGTATGTTTTACATCCAAAGTTATGTTTTTAATACTCACCAGCTTCTTGAAGCTGACGACGTTGATGCTTCCTGGACATTCGTGTTCAGGTTTTTCAGGTTATGATCAGGCTGAACGTTATGACTATGCGAATTGAGAAACAACTGCTGGAAATAGAATTTACTTTCATATGCTTTAAGTTGAACTGAATTTGTAATAAGGATGACTATAATAGACACTAAGTTATTGTTTTGATTTAAGGCGGTTTGTGCCTTTAGAGAGCCCGTGCTGTGCTATGTAATAATTTAGAAAAATATTTGTAAGCTTTGATTGCTCTACTCTGATTATTGTTTGTTGTTGTTCGACGTTTGGGACGGAATCGATCCTTCAAACTGTCGCGACCTACGGGTCCATAAAGGAAATTAAACGCTTTCCTTATTTATGCTACGTCGGGGCGTGACACTTTGATCTCAACACTTAATCTTTTCTATCTAGAATCCGTACCAAATGTTTAACATACGTCATATCTTCTCGGACTTCCAACAGTTCTAGTTCAAGGATATGACTCGACTCCGACACATAATGGCTAAGCATAGATACGTGGAACACGTTATAAACATGTACTAACTCTTGTGGAAAATCCAATCTGTAAGCTACCAGTCCCACCTTATTCATAATTGGAAAAGGTCCAACATACCTTGGACTTAACTTACCTTTTTTTTTACTAAATCGAGCAATACCCTCTAAAGGTGAAACCTTCAAGAACACGCAATCACCAACCTCAAATTCCAGCGGTCTTCTACCCGTATCAGCATAACTTTTATAGCAACTTTGTGCCACTTATAACTGTTGCTTAATCAACTTAACTTTATCGGTGGTAATTTGTACAATTTTTAACCCTAAAAGTTGCTTTTTCCTAACCTCTGTCCAACACACGGACGATCTACACTTTCGACCATACAATGCCTCAAAAGGCGCCATTTCAATGCTTGTCTGGAAACTATTGTTATAAGAAAACTCAATTAACGGCAAGTGAGTTTCCCAGTCAGCCCTAAAATCCATAACACAAACTCTAAGCATATCCTCGAGAATTTGAATAACTCGTTCTGACTGGCCGTCAGTTTGCAAGTGAATTGCCATGCTAAAATGCAAAGCTGTCCCCATTGCTCTTTGTAATCCTTCCCAGAACCTGGACACAAAACGTGTATCACGATCCAATACAATAGATATCGGTGCCCCATGCAATCTCACTATCTCTTTAACATAAAGTTTTGCTAATTTTGTTAGTTCTGTGGTTTTATTGGCAAAAAGTGGGCTAACTTAGTCAGCTGGTCAATGATCACCCAAATGTTATCATTAGATCTAGGAGATCTCGGCAATCTAGACTAGAAATCCATTATAATGTGCTCCCATTTCTATTCCGGTATCTCTAATGGTTGTATCTCCCCAGCGGGTCATTGATGTTCAACCTTTACTAGTTGACATGTCATACATTTAGCCACATATTCAACAACTTCACATTTCATTCTACTTCACCAATAGACCTCCCTCAAATCTCTATACATCTTTGTACTACCCGGATGTACAGAATACCAAGTACTATGAGCTTTTTCCAAAATTCTTCCTTTTATATTGCCAACATTAGGCACACATAATCGATTAATGTACCATAACACCCCATCATGAAAACTAAACTCCGGTCGCTTACCTTCAGGTAATTCATCTACAACTTTCTTCAAGTTTGGATCCAAGAGTTGATTTGTTTTAATCTCTCGAATCAAGTCAGGTTGTGCTATAATCGCTGCCATCAATCTACCTTCAACTCTAGGAATAACTTCCAATTCCAGTCGTTCAAACTCTTTCACCAACCCTTCTTGTGCCGTCAAAACACATGTCAAACTTTCTGATGATTTTTGACTCAAAGCTTCGGCTACTACATTTGCCTTACCCGAATGATATTGAATTTTCAGATCGTAGTCCTTCATTAACTCCAACCATCTTCGTTGTCATATATTCAGATCCCTCTGAGTAAACAAGTACTTTAAGCTCTTGTGGTCGATGAAAATTTTACAAGTTGCTCTGTATAAGTAGTGTCGCCAAATTTTTAGAGCAAAGATTTAAGCGGCAAGTTCCAAGTCATGGGTTGGATATTTTTTCTCATGAGTTCTCAATTGCCTTAAAGCATACGCTATTACCTTGTCCCCTTGCATAAGGACACACCCCAAACCTTGATGAGAAGCATCACTATAAATACTAAATCCCCCGGTGCCTGTCGGAATTGCAAGGATCGGAGCTGAAGTCAACTTACTCATCAACGTCTGAAAACATTCCTCACATTCTTTTTCCCATTCAAACGAAACATCCTTTCTCATTAATGTTGTCATCGGAGTCGCAATCTTTGAGAAATCTTGAACAAACCTTCTATAATACCTAGCCAATCCTAGAAAACTACGAATCTCTGACACATTGGTTGGTCTCGCCCAATTCATAACAGCTTCTATTTATGTGGATCAACTAACACACCATCCTTGGAAATGACATAAACCAAAATTCACTTTTCTTCAACTTTTTGAATAACTGCTTTTCTCGAATCCGTTGCAACACCAATCTCAAGTGCTTATCATGCTCTTCCGGACTCTTTGAGTAAATAAGAATATCATCAATAAAAACAATAACAAATTCATCTAGGTATGTTTTAAAGACTCGATTCATAAAGTCCATAAACGCAGCTGGTGCATTGGTTACCCCAAATGGCATTACAAGAAATTCATAATGACCTTACCAAGTTCTAAAGGTCATCTTCTCAACATCCTCAGCTTTTACCTTTAATTGATGATACCCTGACCTCAAATTGATCTTTGAAAACACTTTATCTCTTTGTAGTTGATCAAATAAATCATCGGTCTGTGGCAATGGGTACTTGTTTTTTATGGTTACCTTGTTGATCTCATGATAATCGATATACATTCTCATCGTCCTGTCTTTCTTTTTCATAAAAAGAACTAGTGCACCCCAGGGTAATACACTTGGCTGAATGAATCCCTTATCCAATAACTCCTGTAACTGAGTCTTCAACTCTTTCAACTCAACCGGAGCCATCCTATATGGTGCTCGCGAATGGGTTCTGTTCCGGTATCACATCTATACCAAATTCGATCTCCCTTTTAATCAAAACACTTGGTAGTTCTTCTAGAAATACATCAAAAAATTTTCTAACCACGGGTATATCTTCCAACTTTAGTTCCGTACTTCTAGTATCCGATATGCTACAAAAAAAAACCTTTACACCCCTTTTCCAATAAACGGTAAGCCTTTATGGCAAATACAAGATATGGTGGTGACACAACACCTACCCCTTGAAAAGAAAAGACTCTACGAGTTGGGGCTTGGAATTCTACCCTTTTATTCTCACAATCAATGACCGCGTGATTTACTGATAACCAATCCATCCCCAAGATGACGTTGAAATGTTGAATTACTAGTGGTACTAGATTCGCTGTTAATACTTCATCATTAATTTTAACTTCACAATTCCTATAAACTCCTGAACTCACCAAAGATCTTCCTAACGGAACATCAATAGACAAATCGCATTCAAGAAGTTCTAAGGGTACATTCAAATTTCTAGTGAATTGATGCAACACAAACGAGTGTGTAGAACTGGAATCCATTAATACATTAGCAGGTGTTGAGCAGATAAAAACTTTACCTGACATGACCGTGTTTGCAATGGTGGTATCCCTTGGGTTAAGTTGGAAATAACGACCCTGACATTACTCCATTCCTTGTGGTTGTTGTTGTTAAGATGGTCGTGATATCGGTGCACTACTTGTGGTTATACTAGAACCCCCTTGCCTCGGTCTAGGACAGTTGCGCATTCGGTGCCCAAGCTCCCCACACTTATGGTAAACCATTCCACTATCATCGGTACGCCTCATTGGAGTATATATATTTGGCCTCGCCCCCGGACAATTCTTCGCCACATAACCCATTTGTCGGCAATTATTACACACCATTGTTGGTAGATTGCATACACCCCATGAAATTTCCCACATGTGTTACATCATGGCTTGTTACCTCCACAGCCCGAAGACCTCCCAAACCTTTGTCGTATTAAACTCCCTTGACCGCTATATTGAATTGAGCTCGGCCTTTTGTATTATTGAGTTGTTGGTGCTTACGAAGTTTGTTGATACCCCATGTCTCTTTTGGAAATTGAAGCCACATCCGATGCCTCTGCGACTTTATCCAACTGTTATATGGATAATTGGCATCGAATCTCATCCCTAACCCCCGTCACAAACTTTCTAGTTTAATCCCCTTCATTCGGTACTACGTTTTCAGCAACTCGTTCCAAACTTGTGAATTTGGCGGACTATTCCCGAACTGTCATTCCCCCTTATTTCAATTCCATAAACTCTTGAGCTTTCAAATCATCAAATGATTTTGGAAAATACTGCTTGTTGAAGAGTATTATGAACTCCCTCCAAGTATTCGGCCTATCGGGCCCCAATGTTGCACGCCACTAGTATTGTGCTTCTTCTTTTAAAGTATCAATGTCAAATAGAACCTGTTGAGCCTCGGAACACAGAAGAACCCTCAATATCCTCTCCATGTCGGATAACCAAAAATCGGCTCTCATAGGATCAGTCTCCCCCCTGAACAGTGTCGGTTTCTGCTTGTAAAATTGTGAGATTGTGGTCACCTCCTCCCTCGGATTAGGATTCGGTTGTTCACATCTTCCCTCTACAGCATAAGTTTCAACAACTTGTACCAATCCGGCTACTACCCTTTTCATTCTTTCCATTTGCGTAGGCGGTGTTGATCTTTCACCAGACATTTTCTCTCTGGCATTCACAATACATTTTTACATACACGTTATGTTTATACTTTTCAATGCATGATCAACATCATTCAACATGCTAAGTAAACGTGTATGTATGATCTACAAAACTTTTAATCATTTATGCTTATTCGCGTCGTAATCCTCACTCGTACCCAAAGGCCCTAACCTATTGCTTTGATACCAAATATTGTCACATCCCAACTTTCCTCAGGCGAGTTAGGACATATGTAACAAGGCCCACACGCCTAAACACCTATAATTTATTAAGAAATTCATTGATTAGACCTCATAAAACACCTTCGTTGACACAAAATAGCCCCAAGGAAAAATTGTCATAAGTAAAGTATATCCAAATTTTACACTAAAAGATAGGTCTTTGAGGTCTGGTTCCAACGCAAAAAATGGCACGTGAATCGGAGTTTTCTAGAAAAAGTTATGCTTTTTCCGTAAAAGCTGGCGACTATTAAAAACAGGGGTGGATCCATTCGCGGGAATGGCGGATTAATCCATCTTTCAAATTTTCTAGTAGAATGTCCCTGAAAAGGGGTTGATCGGGAGAGAACTAATCCTATTTATACGCCTTAACGAACATGTGTTAGTACCTTTTTATCCTGTTTTTGTATATTTTTACTCCGTTTTCTATTTTCTGACAGGTTTTGGAAGAAATCAACTAAACCAGGCTAAACAGGGTGAAAAAGCAGAAGAAAAGAAGCTGAAAAAGCCAAGTCGCGCGCGCGACCCGCGCCCGCGAAAACCAGAAATCGCTCGCGCGATCCGCTCGCGCAAGATCCCCAAAACCGCTCGCGCGATCCGCGCGCGCGAAGTCCCAATTGTCGCGCTCGCGCGACCCGCTCGCGCGATATGTGTAAAAATCAAAGTTGCGTATTTCAGTGTACTGAAGACTCCTGTGCAAACGAAACTGCTGGACGACGTCTAGACTGTAAATTACATCAGTTTCAGTTCGTTTCGGGTTAGGAAGGCTTCCAAAACTTGTTGTAAATCTATATATACTCTATTTTACTTCAATTGAAGGGGTACACACCCATACATACACATTCTACAACCATACTTCCAGCCATTGAAGAGAGGGAAGCAAGGAGAAGAAGAAGAAGACCAAGGGTTTCCATGGCCTCCTCCATCAACTACTTGCCATCCGTCACTTCCATGGACGGCTAGATCATAGATCTAGGGTTTCAATGAAGCCCTAGACGAGTAATAGGGTTTTATTTATGTTTTTATTTTAGTTTTATTATGTATGGATGACAGTCACATGTTTAGAGGATTTTTATAAATAAATCGTACTTCTATTGATTAAATCATTGCTTTCGGAATTTATTCTTGTCTTAGATCTATTTTGAATGTGATGTGCTCAACGATCTATTCTTGCTGTGCTTGTTTAGATTGTTTACATGTGATGGTACTTTATTGATTTGTGCTATCAAGTATCCGAATAGTCCATGCCTAGGTTAGACGGATTAGATCACAACCCTAGTTTAGTGTGAGATAATTCGTGCTACCCGAAGATGGATTATGTTGGTGCTTGAACCATGAATATCTTCTTGTCGGAGGAATTGGGCCTGTAGCTACAATTCCCCATTATCATCCAACTTAATAGGCTAAAGTAATTCATAAATATTCCTATTATGAAGCTAGTGGTGGATTTGCAATCCTAGGTTCCCTTAAACATTATTTAAAACAACTTTAATTGTTTTCCTAGTTTAGATTTACTTTTATTGTTCTTAGTTTAATTAAATCCAAATCAAATCCGTTTTTCTTAGTTAATTAGACTTAGGTTTTAAAATTAAGAGCTGTAGTAATCAATCTCTGTGGGTTCGACCTTTACTTCCACACTACAAATCTTTTGAAAAGTAAAGAACACTTTTTATATCTTGATTCTGACAAGATCAATTTTTGGCGCCGTTGCCGGGGATTGTATTACTACTCTTAGTTTTATAATCGTAGTTTAGTTAATTCGTAAATATTAGATTAGTTTTTATTTTTCTTATTTTCTGTTTTTGTTTTTAGTTACTAACTTGTTTTTTTTTATTTTGTAGTCAACGTTTCCGAGTGGAGCAGCTAATTACATCAAAGGAGCTTACGCAAATAAAAATATAAATACAATTAAATAAATTGCTTCCTTTGGAATTCGCTTTAAACCGCTGTAAGTCAGGGCACTGTGACGCACTATTTGCATTAGTTTAGGGTTAATTGCACTGCATTAGCTAGGAAACCCGGGGCGCTGGGCTTGACGCGGTCATTGCATTACAGGATAATTTGCATGCATCATAGTAGTTGAGTGCTTGTTATCTTCTTTGCGTGATTGTTATTTGTTTATTTTGTTTAGTTAGTCTTTGTTTTTAATTTCTTTTCTTTTGTTTTAGTTTATGTTAGGTACACGTTCAAACAAACCGGAATTAAAACCTTTTGACTCTGAACTTGAACGTACATTACGACTTAACAAGTCTTCAAACTTAACTTCTGGAACTAGGTTTGTAATAGACGACGATTTGACACCAAAACCAACGTCTTTATTTGAATCGGAAATACGTAGTACTCTTACAAGATTAAAGAAACCACGCTTTCATAACATAGAACCGATTAAAATGGCAGACATTGGAAATAATAACGACAACAACCAAAATAACAACGGAGCTAATATGAATAATCCTAATATACCACCACCTCCTCCACTTAAAGATTATTTTATTCCGACGACTTACACGCCACAAACATGTATTGAATTACCGGAGGCGACGGCATCTCACTTTGAGATAAAGTCGTCTACCATCTCGCTACTTCCATCTTTCCATGGCCGTTTAAATGAAGATCCATATAAACACTTAAGAGATTTTCAGGATATATGTTCTACTTTGAAAATTCAAAATCTTACTGATGATGAATTAAAAATGCGGCTCTTTCCATTCTCATTAAAGGACAAAGCTAAATATTGGCTCCAATCTTTGGAGCCAAACACAATTAGAACATGGGAAGACTTACACACCGCATTTTTACAAAAGTTTTTCCCGATTATGCGTACGAACCAGATAAGAAAATCTATAACAAACTTTGTGATGCAAGATGGGGAATCACTCTACGACACGTGGGAAAAATTTAAAGAATTATTACGCTCGTGTCCACATCATCAGGTCCCTAAGTGGCAACTTGTTCAGGTCTTCTATGAGGGGCTTATTCCCTCTGTTAGGAATACCGTCGATGCCGTTTGTGCGGGAACTTTCCTACACAAAAGCGCCGACGAGGCCTGGAAAATATTTGAAACTTTAAGCGAGAATTCGATGCACCAAGCGGTGTCTGTCCGTTCTGAGGGATACCCACAACCTAAGAGGGAGGTAAAATTCGAGTCAAGTCAATCAATTGAAATAAAAGAACTATCTAACAAACTTGACCGACTTTTAACAATGAACCAAACGACAGCCTCACCCGCTCGTGAAATTTGTGCATTATGTTCTGATACTTCACATTCGATACTTGCATGTCCATCGGCGAGTCAATTTCCGGAATTCGTGGAGCAACACATTAATTCTATTCAACAATACCCACGAAATAATTATAATGCAACTACTAATAATCCGGATGCGCCATGGAGAAACCATCCTAACTTCTCGTGGAAAAATAATAATAATCCTAATGAGGCGACTAATTTTCCTAATGCATATCGACCTCAGTTTCAACCTAATCAATACCAACAACCGCATCCTAATCTGAATCCTTCAAGGGGTAACATTTTTTAGGAAAAGGTGTTGGCATCCCTTAATAAAATTGAAACGCAAGTACAGGCACAAGCACAAATAGTGCACTCTCATACACAATCCATTGCGAAGCTTGAATCCCAAATGGGACAACTAGCTACTGTAGTGAGTCATAGAAACGAGGGGACGTTGCCTAGTCAAACAATTCAAAACCCTAAGGGACAATATGAGGTTAAGGGGTCGAATGAGCAAGTAAACGCCGTCTCAACTAGGTTGACTACACGAGAAGAAGAGGTAATAGAAATTTCGAATGAGAGTGTGAAAGATATGAATATCAACTCTAATAAAGAGAGGGGTGAGGACGTGAATCAAAGTAGAAAAGACAATGAACCGGTCCCAACAAATTATATTCCAAAGTTACCATATCCACCTAATGTTGAGGAGCCGTCTAATCTTACAAATAAAAAGTCTAAGGTTGAGGATATACTCGAGGTATTTAAACAAGTTAAAATCAATATTCCTTTCCTCGATGCTATAAAACAAATTCCCGCTTATGCTAAATGTCTAAAAGACCTTTGTACGCAAAAACGCAAAATACGCAGTCATACGCCTAAAAAGGTCTTCCTCACGGAAAAAGTAAGTTCAATTTTCCAATACGCTCCTCCGAAATATAAGGATCCAGGTACGCCTACGATTTCATGTGTCATAGGTGACACTATTATTCATCGGGCTCTCCTTGACTTAGGAGCGAGTGTTAACCTTTTACCCTATCACGTCTATAAACAATTAGGACTAGGTGAACTTAAACCTACGGCCGCTACTATTCAGTTAGCGGATCGTTCTATTAAAATACCTAGAGGAATCGTCGAAGACGTACTAGTGAAAGTGGATCAATGTTTCTATCCCGTTGATTTTATGGTCCTTGACACTGAACCCGTGCTAGATGCTAGGAAACACACTCCTGTCATTCTTGGTCGTCCATTCTTAGCCACGGCCAACGCACGTGTCAATTGTAGAACAGGGGTGATGAAAGTGTCGTTCGGGAATATAAAATTAAAATTAAATGTTTTTAATGCTATTGATCAACCTCCTAAAGACGATGATTATCTAGGTGTGGAGGGTAGTGAGGTTACACGGAATATTGAGCCTAAGAACGTAATAAATATAAGTGTGGGGAATAATATAGAGGATGATGAGTGGATGAATCCTAATACTTCGGACCCTAATGTTGAATCTACTCGAAAGGTAAGAAATCGATTTGAACATACTGATAAACCGTCGATTGAATTAATTCAAAGCGACGTTATTTCTGCTTACCATCGAGCTCTGCCTGACATTCTTAGGGGTACGAAGTCTGAATTTCAACCTTCGTAAATCTTGAGCTAGAACGGTCTAGCTGAAGACGTAAAAGTTAGCGCTTCTTGGGAGGCAACCCAAGCTTAATTTCGTCTGTTTTCTTTGTTTTGGTCGTTTTTGAGTCTGTTTGAGTCTGTTTTGGACATTCTGGACAGGTTTGGGGGTTGGAATTAATTTATTTTACTATTATATACATAATTTTAGCTCAAAAATGGAAAATACCATTCTCGCGCGCGCGGCCCGCTCGCGCGAGACATCGCTCGCGCGGCCCGCTGGCGCGAGAATGTGCCTTAGTATTTTTTTCTTTCGTTTTCTTTATATGAGCCCTCAGGTTCTCCTCGCGCCTGATATCGCGGGCGCGAGGTACCTCACTCGCGTGAGATTGTTTCAATAAAAAAAATAAAAATAAAAAAAAAAATAATAAAAAAATCCAGGAATTCGCGCGCGCGCGACGGCCGCTCGCGCGATTTCCTCATTTTCCTGTTTTTCCCTTTTGTTTTCTATCTCTTTCCCCCTACCTATTTTATTTGTGTTTCTTTTCTGTTTTTGTTTATTTGGTTCATTTTAGTTCGTAGTCGTTGTTTTTCTTGTTACATTTATATTTTTTTCGTTTTATTTCTTTTCCATTTGCTAGTTTAGTTTAGTTTAGATTAGTTTTTAAATTTATATTTTGATTTCATGTACTTTTACTATTCTTTTGTTAGTTTGTTTTCTTTTATTAAGAAGTAACAGGTAACATTGAATTTTATTGCCATATTCATTTGTGTTCACCTGTTATATGCTTGCCAAGATTGAGGTACTATCGTTCCTTCCTTATGTACTCTCCTTTCTTTCGTTTTATTGTTTCATTGGGGACAATGAAAGGTTTAGGTTTGGGGGTATGCACACACATGCACATTATTATGCACTAAAATTTTAAAATCTTTCAATAAGTGTGTTTAAATAAACGATGTTACCGACGTTTTTGCAAATTTCAATTTGATACTTTTTGTTAAATATCTTTGATTGTTATAGAATGATAAACAAGAGAAGATGTGATTAAACATTTGCTGAAGTTATGATATAATGATTTAAGTTATGTATCGTTCGAATCGTAGTTTTATATCATAGATTTGCACACAAACCTATGCACTGCACGTAGTCGCTTGAATACATGTTTGATGTGAACTATAATATGATTCGGATTTCTAGATAACACATGGTGGAGACTAGACCCGGTGAGCTTTTGAGCCTATCTTTTCTTTTTAGAGGGTTATAAATATCTGGTGTTTGTCGAATTTCATTGAAATAGCGCATTAACTTGTTGTTTAGTCTCATTATTCATGTTTTGGTTGATAGTCAAGTTAAAATATTTGTTACCATGCTAAATAATCTTCCGTCGTAAATATTGAAGAACTGTATTACCCTAGGAAATGAGTTTAGGCCTTCTTTGTTTACTACCGGCCGATAAAAGATAAAATTTCCTTAGTTCGCCCCTTTGAGCCGTTACAATGCCTCTTTTTCTTTGTTCACCATTATCCTCTGTAAAAGCTCCAACTTGATCAACTTGGAGTATACCACTGGAAGAGTGATCAACTTTTAGTAGTATTAAGGCGATGTGTTGATTGAGAAGAAGAAAATAAGATGCTATTGGGGTAGTTGCTTGGTATTCGATGAATAATCATTTGAGAAGCAAGAAAAGAAAAAGGAAAAGAAACATAATACAGAAGAGGAAGGTTGAAAAAAAAATGAAAGAAAAGAAGAAAAATGAATGAAAAGGAATGAAGAGAAAGAAAAGATGAAAGTTTGTAGAAGAAGAATGAAAGAAATCGAACATGCCTTACAATGCCATTCTAAACCTACCCAATTAATCCGTTCTATCATTTTTCATTGCCTGAGCGACATTACAACCTTTGAAAAGTCCTATCTGATCCTAGGAAACATGGTTCGGATATGAAAACGATGGAAGGGGGATTAAAACATGGTAATGATTAATTTCTCTTGATTATTGGCGTCATATCCATGAGACTACTGTTCTTTCGTGTCATGCGTCCTTTTCGAGTCATATGTGAGTATTCTCGTTTTGAAAATATATTTCCTTTACTCACATATATTAGAAAAATTACACCTGTTTCTGAGTGTTTCATTTTAGAGTGTAATTGACATTGTGAGATTCGTAGTCGAAGCATAGTTGGATGGTTATCCGAGTTATATTCCAAGTTTATGACATGCGCGTGTTCATTTGACTACCATATTACACACGTGCAATTTTATGAGAAATTCTATTGATTTATACGATTCATGTGCTTGAGATTGTTTTTC
The DNA here is from genome assembly GCA_033977485.1 of Hydrangea macrophylla. Taxonomy (NCBI): domain Eukaryota; kingdom Viridiplantae; phylum Streptophyta; class Magnoliopsida; order Cornales; family Hydrangeaceae; genus Hydrangea; species Hydrangea macrophylla. Next base: position 75,902,642 of record CM066999.1, on the reverse strand, counting down.
ATGATATAGGCAGACGTTTGATTCTGTTTCTTCTTGTTCGTTATTCTATTTCGAATCATTGTTTTATAATAAGAAGTATTGATTGTTTTAGTTTTTCGTTTTAATAAAATTTTTAAAATTTTTAAGTTAATAAAGATGGTTGTGGGTGACTTGTTGACGAGAACCCTCACGAGACTTCACTCGTCCGACTAGGGACACCTAGAGGTTTAAAAGGCTTGTTGCATATGCTAAATGCAATCGTGATCCATACGAAAATGGAATAGATTTTTATTAGTAGTTTTTATTTGAGTTTTGCTCGAGGACTAGCAAAATGTAGGTTTGGGGGTGTGATCGGGAGAGAACTAATCCTATTTATACGCCTTAACGAACATGTGTTAGTACCTTTTTATCCTGTTTTTGTATATTTTTACTCCGTTTTCTATTTTCTGACAGGTTTTGGAAGAAATCAACTAAACCAGGCTAAACAGGGTGAAAAAGCAGAAGAAAAGAAGCTGAAAAAGCCAAGTCGCGCGCGCGACCCGCGCCCGCGAAAACCAGAAATCGCTCGCGCGAGATCCCCAAAACCGCTCGCGCGATCTGCGCGCGCGAAGTCCCAATTGTCGCGCTCGCGCGACCCGCTCGCGCGATATGTGTAAAAATCAAAGTTGCGTATTTCAGTGTACTGAAGACTCCTGTGCAAACGAAACTGCTGGACGACGTCTAGACTGTAAATTACATCAGTTTCAGTTCGTTTCGGGTTAGGAAGGCTTCCAAAACTTGTTGTAAATCTATATATACTCTATTTTACTTCAATTGAAGGGGTACACACCCATACATACACATTCTACAACCATACTTCCAGCCATTGAAGAGAGGGAAGCAAGGAGAAGAAGAAGAAGACCAAGGGTTTCCATGGCCTCCTCCATCAACTACTTGCCATCCGTCACTTCCATGGACGGCTAGATCATAGATCTAGGGTTTCAATGAAGCCCTAGACGAGTAATAGGGTTTTATTTATGTTTTTATTTTAGTTTTATTATGTATGGATGACAGTCACATGTTTAGAGGATTTTTATAAATAAATCGTACTTCTATTGATTAAATCATTGCTTTCGGAATTTATTCTTGTCTTAGATCTATTTTGAATGTGATGTGCTCAACGATCTATTCTTGCTGTGCTTGTTTAGATTGTTTACATGTGATGGTACTTTATTGATTTGTGCTATCAAGTATCCGAATAGTCCATGCCTAGGTTAGACGGATTAGATCACAACCCTAGTTTAGTGTGAGATAATTCGTGCTACCCGAAGATGGATTATGTTGGTGCTTGAACCATGAATATCTTCTTGTCGGAGGAATTGGGCCTGTAGCTACAATTCCCCATTATCATCCAACTTAATAGGCTAAAGTAATTCATAAATATTCCTATTATGAAGCTAGTGGTGGATTTGCAATCCTAGGTTCCCTTAAACATTATTTAAAATAACTTTAATTGTTTTCCTAGTTTAGATTTACTTTTATTGTTCTTAGTTTAATTAAATCCAAATCAAATCCGTTTTTCTTAGTTAATTAGACTTAGGTTTTAAAATTAAGAGCTGTAGTAATCAATCTCTGTGGGTTCGACCTTTACTTCCACACTGCAAATCTTTTGAAAAGTAAAGAACACTTTTTATATCTTGATTCTGACAAGATCAGGGGTGGATCAATCCTCGGGAAGGCCGGATCAATCTGGCTTCTGCAGAATGGTTCCCTGTTGCTAAAAAAATATCATTTTTCAAGTCCAAACATCACCAAACTATATGGGAACATCCAAGATCAAATCTAGGTGTTTCTAATCATTAACACTAGATATCCAAGTGTATGCTAAGCCAATTTAAACACCAATTCCTCTTGTGAACTAAAAATTTGCATAAAAGGCCACATTATTCCTAATATACACATGACCATTCAGCATAAGGAACCAAGTTAAGGATTACAACTCAAAAATTACTTCAACATAACTAAGTTCTTACCAACTTTACACATAACTCATGACTTGTAAATACAACTTACACTTGGGTGCAAAATCAGCATCAACATCCAACTTAGTATATTACAAGGCTTCCAAAACCCAAGGTATTTATACATTGTCAACAAAAAAGTACATTTCAAACATAAACTAATTAGTCATATGAACATATACACATGGACACAACTCCCTCGCCCAAACCCATCGCGCGTATCATTTCCTCTCCTCTTCCCGTGTCGTACCTGCGATGGTTATTCAATAACCACAACAGAAAACATATTTTCGTTTAAGCTTTCGCTTAGTGAGTGAACTAATCATGATATTGGAATGTTCAATATGCAAATGCAACAATCAATATAAATAACAACAAATTGATCTCCGGGAAGTCAAGTCTCTCCAGTCACCATGCCCTGGTCCTTTTCACCCTGGATCTTTATCACTTTTAGGCGCATATAGCGCATCACACACTCTCTTATGACCCCGAAGGCATCACCGGCATTCCATTGTGGTCATCACCACGCCCCTTTCTCTTGAGGGCTTTCTATCCCTTACATATGGGACCTAAAAATGATTACCACTACTTGACTTCCTTTTGATCCCCACAAGCATTTAAGGAACTTAGGATATAAGCATAGCAATTTTATAATATTGACATGCTTTTACCCAAATTCATCATAATCAAAGTTATTTAGGCATAAATTAAGCTTACTAAACTAGAAATTATCACACTAACATAAGTAAACACCCAATTTTGGGATTAGAACACTCACCTCCTCAAATTGTTAGCAAATAAAGCCTAGAAACCCAATTCTCTTGCAAATTTCCAACTCAATTGCTATCGGTGTAAATCCTACATGAGTTTGATACATCAAACATCGTTTATTAAGAACGGTCACTGGAAAAACGTTATCAAAACTGAAAATAAAAGACATGCATGTGATCCTCTTACCTCCACGAGTCCAAAAATGGTCTCGGTTCGTGAATCTGATGTCGGACGGCGAAGAAACGGCAAGAAATGTTGCATGAATTTCCGTCGCCGACTTGAGAGCTCTTCGTTCTCTCCAATTCTATGATTTTTCCAGCCTATTGACACTTGTGAGACACATATGCAAGACATGCATATGTGTTGTCACATTTTCCCATTATTTCTACTACCTCCCCCAACTTTCCTTAAGCTTTATTATGAAACCCCTATGTTAATTATGTTAACTAACCACATTTTCTAAATGGATTTAATCTAAGTCCCGTGTGGGTCTCAAACGTGGTCCCACATAAACTTTGAGGTTGCTATTAAACCTACCAATTATCAATTATATTTAAATACGCCCTCACATGGGTACCCAAACTGGTCCCTTTAACCTATCATAAGACATAATAATATCTTTAAGCATTTAAACAGGTACTCATATAGACATATAATAACATCAAAATGCAAATTATTTTAATTAGACCCTCGTTGGGCCCTACATTTATACCAGCTCTGCCTTTTATAGAACTTTCATCTGTGTCCGCATTTGATCACCTTTTCACATGTGGGTTCGTAACCCCACCTTAAATCATCTCATGCATTAATTATCTTTAATTAATACATATTATTATCACATTAATCTTCTTTTCCGGGTACGGGTGTTACAGACTCTCTCGCCTACTTTCAGAGCTTGCCCTGCTACAAATAGATGGGCCGTCAAGTAAGCTAGTAAACGGGTTGGATCTAGACTGGATCGGCTAAATCCGAATCCGACAAACTATAGATCGGTCCATATCCGGATCCAGATCCGACGGATCTACTAAAATTTAATCAACATCCGAATTTGGTCGGATCCGATAATCTGGTCAGTTTATCCGATAAATGTATATACATACTAGTTTTGATTATATATAATACATATGTACACATTTTAAGTATTATATATACATAATATATATATATTTACAAACAATTTAGGTATTATTCAGATCCGGGTCTTAGGCGGATCGGATATTACAAAATCATATCCAGTCCATTTCTTTAGCATGCATAATATACGGATCCGGATTTGGATATGGATCTACAAAAGTGATCAGATTCGTTAAAAACTGCCGGATCTGGGCCTAGATCTGGTCCGTTGATAACCCTACCCTCAAGGACTCCAGAGGTCAGATTCTTTAAGGCCCTAATGCAAGATCTACCTGTAGATATATACGTCCCAAAATTAAGAACATTATTATGCACACTTGGAGAAATTATTCAGTGAGCCCGTTAAACCACATCATTATGTAGATGTGATGTGACCTTCAAATCTATATTATACATCCATCCCCTTATTTCAGGGGATATTGACAAGAAGTTTACATTTTTTCAATTTTAAAATTGCCAACTTAGTTGTCATGATCTCCATAATTGTGGGGTGCATATGGATAGTATAGATTGAAAGGCCACACCACATTAGCATGATGACATGATGTGACGTGCTCACTGAATAACTTCTTGCGCACATGGGTCCCATCATGAATATTGTATTAATATGTAATATACTTGCATATAGGATTATATAAATATATATATATATATTTGTTGAGTATATAGAGTTTTTTTTGGCGACTAGCTAGATCTCGAACCCTCCATTGCAGAGGTTGAGTTTCAACTCCATTTCCCTTCCCTTATAATTAAAAAAAGGGTATGTCAGATTCACACCCAACTCTCACACTCATCTATCCATACTCTGATGTGGACCAATGAGGAAAGCAGAGAGACTGTAACACAATTTCTCTCCTCTCCTCATAAGTCCGTGTCATAGTGTGGATGGATGGATGTGAGATTTGGGTGTGAGTATAGCATTATCCTAAAAAAAAAAAAAAGCAAAAATTCACACAATGTCCACAATACATCTTCGTTTTTTCCCTTAGCACTACACCATTTGGGGACTTTTCTAACAGACAGTGTTTTGGTTTACTAACGGAAATTTACCGTTACAAATTTCTAATGGTAAATTTCCGTTAGAAATGTATGAATTCCGTTAGTAATTTCAACAACAAGAATTTGATAAATTTTCTAACGATTTTAAAAATAATACTAACGGAAATTTTCCGTTACAAATGTAAAGTGAAATAAAAAAATAATAAAGAAAAAAATAATGATAAAAATAGAGGAAAAAGAAAATGGGCTTATTTACTTTTTCCCAAAATTTGATCTTATTTCACCAAAATATTTCCCCAACATTTTTCCCCGAAATTTTCCCCCAAAATTCTGATTCCCTCTCTTTTCTTTCTTGTACTCTTGGCCAAAAAGGAGTCTAGTCTTAAGAGAAGATGAAAACAAAAGGGAAGAGATAGGGAAAGGAGAACAGAGAGATGGCTACAAGGTCTCCACCGTTGCCGTTGCCGGCTCTCTGCCACAAGCCCTCCACGGCCGACGAGATATGGTAGCACACACTCTCAATCTCTCACACACACACACACCCTCTCTCTCTCTCTCTCTCTCTCTCTCTCTCTTGGACACACACACACACATGCATACAAACACACTCAGATCTGTTGGATTGACACCCCTCACACATACATACACTCGGATATGCTAGATTGATACCCATACGGCGCACACACACACACACACACACACACACACTCTCTCTCTCTCTCTCTCTCTCTCTCTCTCTCTCTCTCGCGTCGACGCGCGCGCACACACACACACACACACTCAGATCTGTTGGACTGAGACCCACACACACACATATACTCTCTATTTCTCTTTGTCTCTTGCTCTTGCTAACATTTATGATGTTCATATATGTACATATATGTGTATGTATCCTGATGTGTGTGTACAGAGATTTTATGAGCCTGTTTGGGAAATTTGAAACAATCGAAACCCTAGCTCCAAATTGATTTGGTGGCTGTACGACCATTTCTCACCAATTTTTTTCATCTTATCTTCCCCAGGTAAAGTAATATCTCTAGTTTTCTTTCTTGCAGTAACCATGTGTTTGCTAATTGGGGTTTCGTATACTTTGCTTGCATGTGTAATTAAATGCTATATCTGCTCAATTCTGGCCATAATAGTGGTTTTACATGTCTGGATTGCTTCAATTATGTTTAATAAGTCAATTTACTTTGGTATTTTTTTTGATTCGTTTGTTGTTTATAGTATTTATTGGTTTCATTGTTCATTTTGTTATAGAATTGCTTGAAAATGCCATTGATTTAACCAATATGTCTAGAGAAATATTTGATATATATACTCTGCACATCTACTGTTAACTTTAGACTCCAACTGTGCTTTTAATTTAGTTTTGTTACTTCCATGTCTGGATCATTCAAGTCAGCTTACCAATATTTTTTTTTTTCCGGTTGGGGTAGTAATAATACATGCTTTGCTAGAAAGGTATTACATGTGAAGTACTACTATGCTTGATAGGTATAGACCAAAATATTGACTATTTTCATTTTGGGCTAAACCAAAGAAATCAATGTGTATTTTATTTGTTATGATTTGATATGGAGTTCAAATGTTGTGGCTATTGTTTTTTATTTTTTAAAATCCAGAGTATGCTATATTGTTTCTCTTCTTAGATCCTTTGTTAGTAAACTTTGTAGTATTGTTCTAACATTTGAGCTTGTTGAAAGAATAGATTGACTATAAATGATAAACTCTGCTGCACAAACTTTGTACCATTAATTAACAAGTGTTGTTCTCTAACTTCTACTCTCTGTTTTACACTCTTTTTTAGTTACCCATCTCAGTATTATCACACAGGTCAAAACTTTGATGCACAAACCATAGCTATTAAACTGAAACAAGGTATGCATCTACTGCATATTTTGCTTCACCTATGTCACAGTCCTTACCTTCGTCAGGAAATTTGCTTTTCTTGGATATAATGGATAAACTATGATGGCAGAAATATGTTGCTTCATGACTATTCTGTACTCATTAGGTGTATGTACATATACATATATTCCAAGGATATGGTGATTTTATTTATTTTATTTTTAAAAAAAAAAACCAAGAAGTTTTCCTTGGGGGTTGGAATTCCATATTCCGAAATTGTTGTTTAATTTTTTCCCAAGTTAACCTCTGATAAAAAATGGATGGTTAGGACAAATGCAAAAAATTGTGCCCTAAAGTTTGTCTTCTCAGTTAATGTTTGTGAAATGATCACCATGTCATTGTCTTCTCCAAAAGTTTAAGAGTACATTCATATTTGATGAATTCTTACAAAATTTCTCTCCCTAAAGTGTGTGGGTCAGCCAATTGGTGATCAAATATTTGATTATATACCAAATTTTACAAGCGTTGTGTTTTTCAAATTCTTTATGGGTTGAGAAATAATCCAATCTTTCAAGTGTTGAATTCATTGATATTGTACAATTTCAGATTCTATTTTCAATTGCAGGAGAGTGAACTCATGGCTCTTATGGCTTAAATAGTTCTGTATTGCATCGAAAAATAATTAGATTGCAACTGCTAAAATGTATGCAATCTATTCCCCCCTTGTCCACTTACTTTTAGGATTTAAAATTCAGCATACAATAATAAAATTCTAGTTACCTTTTTTTTTTTCCTCTGGAAAAGGGATCTAAGTTGTTTATTGACATTTCTCTTAAGCCAGAGGTGCAATATCTACTATCTTATAAAAACAGAGCACCTCATTTTGACCAGCTTGCTTGAACATGACTCCCCAAGCTGCACGAATTTTTCCTTACCCAAATTGCCCTCTGATGTTAGGGGTTCATTACCAGTCTACCCTTCGTATCTACCCACCTCTCTCTCTCTCTCTCTCTCTCTCTCTCTCTCTCTCTCCTCTCTGCACCAATTTCTCTCTCTCTCTCTCTCTCTCTCTCTCTCTCTCCTCTCAGCTTTTTTCTCTTTCAATTTGATTACTAACGCTTCAATTCCCATGGCCGCCTCACATGCCAAGGATTTGGTGAAAAAAGCGGGTAACCATTCAATTTGTCTTTCTCTCTTTAGATATAATTTTGCTCATCACGCATGATCACAAGTATTTAAATACATGTTAATTACTTTGCCGCGTCTATGTCTTATTTTTTTAGAATATTATGTGTTACCGTATTGTTGATATAGTGTCTGTCACTGTATATGTCTCCACACTTGTTCCAAAAATACTCAATTTTTTCAATCTTCTCGATGTTTTTCTGCTTATCACTAATGCAGCCTATCTAGAGGCCAAGTGAAATTCTAAAACATGTGACGCCTTCAAACTTCCCATCATATCAATCTAATAAGATTCAAACTCCATTACTATAACTACTATCCGTCCTGAAAATAGAAAATACTGCAGCATTATTGAAAAAGATTCCTAGTAAGACTAATAAAGATATGTGCACTGTTCTCTTGGGGACCCCGCTTCAACTCTTCAAGTAGTGCATCAGACAGTCTGGTTTACATGTTAGCTATGATAGTTGTTATGTCAGTGGGTCCTTATTTGTTTTTCTTTTTCTCATGTGGTTCTGTACTTGCAGTCAAGTGTACATGGCTAAGGAAATCAGAACTGGGGAAATTGTTGCTTTGAAGAAAATACGAATGGACAATGAAAGAGAGGGGTTACTAAAAGTTCTTGAATATATATAGAAGTTTATAGTTACATTAACTATATGCTAATTCGTCAACTTATTCCCTTTGCAGTTATAGGTAACTGCAATATGTGAGATTAAAATTATGAAGAAGCTACATCACTAAAACGTAATTAAGTTGAAAGAAATTGTAACTTCTCCCGGTAATGTGTTGAATTTCAAACTCAGTTGTCAGTTCTGATATATTTTCCTTTGTCATGTTCTCTAAAAGTAGGTCTTTGTTAATTCTAACATCTAAGTTATTAATTTCGTTTTTTCTCCCTCAGGCCCTGAGAAGGATGATCAAAGCAGGGCAAGCAAGGAAATAAGTTTTTGTTTTAGTCTGCCATGGTCACTGTCAAATTTTATGAGCTCAGAATGATCTCTCACTGAACGCTCAATTCGGGCATCACTTTCCGCAGCTTGTTTCAAATTTCCAGCAAATCTATTCAACCTATCCTGCAGATTCTTTGTTAAAGTACTGGATTGGGGCCTAGTCCACCGTGTTCCAAATTGGCTTCTAAATTGAGCATCTTCTTGTGCTTCTTTCTGCAAGCTCTCCTCTGTCTGAACCAGTAATTCATGGCTAGCTCGCTCCCTTGCTGCAATTGCTCGGCTTGCATTCTGATGATGTCATCAACCATTTCAGTGTACTTAGAAAGAGCTTTTGTGCTGGTGTCAGGAACAAAACTTGCAAACATCTTCCCTTTGCTTGCATCCAACACCTCATTCATTGGCAAACACTTAACTAATGCGAAAGCGGGAAGGGGTGGTAAAGAACTGGCTGGAGGAACTCTCATGAGGTAAACTCTCTCATTCTCCTTCATAGCCCTCTCCAAGTTCCGATTAAGATTGGCTTCTAAAGTATTAATTGCGTCCAAAAGTAGTTGTGGAACACCCCTAGAGAATGATCTCTTTGCCTCAGATAGAGCACTAATTCCACTCTTTAACCGTGCAATTTCTTCGGCAATCTCTTCTTTCTCATGCAGCTCTAAACTACACCTGTAGCAAGCCTCAGCAAAGAACAAGGCTGCCTTTAGCTGCACATGAGTTATCCATGTCTTATCAAAATGCTGGTTAAGAGGCGCAACAGTAAGGGCTGCCAAAGCTTCCTCATAATAGAGCCCAACCTGTGATCATCCCCAGTTCAAAGCATTTGGATGTAACTCAAGGTATAACCAAGTAATGAAATAACACAAGTTTCAGAATTAATTGGTCGACTGTTACTCACACAGCCATATACTCAAATACAATAACACAAGTATACAACAGACTTATACTTTTACGTATATTGAAATACTAAAACTATATGTTTAAACCCGTCAGCCACAAATCAAAAAATATTTTATATGCCGATTTTGTTACAAAGTTTTAGAGCAATACACTAATAATGGGTCCTGGTTTTGTACACAGATAATGCCAAACATATTTGGCACATTCCCAATATACACATACATATATATATATATATATTCACACACACGTATTGCAGTGGTTTCAACTTTCTAATTTGATTGTTTTCTGATCTCAAATTTACTGAAATATTGCTTTGTTCTTTGATTGCTACTCACTAAAGGGCATATAATTTCTGATGGTAGTGTCATTTCTTGTAGGTACTGATGGTAATAAGTACAAATGGGACATCAATATGGTTTTTGAATATATGAACCATGATTTGAATGGTCTTGCTGATCGTCCTGGGATGAGATTTTCAGTTCCACAGATAAAGGTAACACAAATTAATTCGAAAAACTAGCTAGATGTTTGGCTTTTGACTTCAATATTGTTGACCATCGCGTGATGAGTATCCTTCATGTGTTCTTCGTAAGCACGAGCCTAATAACACCGCCAAGAACGAATGGCGTGGCAGTGACCAACTTGAAAGATTACTTAATTGGAGCCAAAATGTTGTAACTTTGTGTCAAATATAGTAACTTCAAAAATCATCTTGTCTAAATTTGAAACAACACAGTAGAGTTGATTGCCGATTTTGGATTTAATTGCTAGGTTGAATTCAAATCATACCATGCACTTTCCGTGTATAAAAATCTAGACCAATATACTATGCATTTGGAGCTACTCTTAATTGCTAGGTTGAATTCAAATCTTACCACGTAACCCTAAAACTGATTGGCCAAAGCAGCCCATAGCCAGAAGGGGGAAAAAGAAAAGAAAAGAAAAAGACACTAGAAGTTACTATGCATTTGGAGCTACTCTTACTGTCACAAAATTGGGGGTAACCCATCTCTTTTGTGATTCATATTATTATTTGGTAAATTAACTAATTTTGATATTGTTCTTGGTTATTTGATTTGAGTCCTCCAAGTCTACGTAGATGTCTTCCTCAACTTTTAACTTCACGCTTTTGCTGATTTATTTAATTTTCTTTCAGAGTTTCTTAGAAGACTGGTATGTGAGAATTCTTGAGGTCTCTTTTGAAGCTTGTCTCAACCACATCTGGTAACAACCCCGTTTCTTCTGTTTTCTCCACTTTTAATGTTGTAATTGGTTTTAATACACACAAATTCATAGTTGTTTGGCTTGATGTGATTTGCACCTATTTGCTACACATGATTTATGCAAGAATGACCATAGACTTTCTATGCATAAATGAGCAAACAAACAACTTCTTTAGGAAGATTTATATAAGAGTACTTAATAGCATCACCAGAAATATGTTTTATCCTCTATAATGATGATTATGGACTATACATTAGATGACCAATAATTTACTAGAATATCTTTCACATTTTGAATGTCTTTCTTATGCTTGCCATATCTTGCTTATGGCCTGCTTGCAATTAATCATGTTGGAAATTAAAACTCCCAAAACAGGAAGACCCAAGCGAGATTGAAAAGCGTGCCCCCAAATTTATTTGGGTGTGTTTGATAATAGTGTTTTACTGGCGTGTATTATGAAAATATTCGTAAGGATGCTAATTTTTGCTCTGGTGGCTGACATTAACACAATCACTTTTATACATGACATGTAACTGATAGGTGAGCATTTTATAGTATCTTCCAACATCATCCTTTAATTCATTTACATACATGCTAAATAATTTATTTGTTTGTCAGTCGCATCTTGAGACTTGAAAGTACATGCTGTGATATCTTCATCTTTTTCTGCATTTTTCTGTTTTCCCCTCAATAGCATGTAACGAACCCCAAAACATTTCATAATCTTGATTAGTGGAGGGATTATGATTTTATGGTATCAAAACTAGTAATCAATATTGGTAAAAATACCAGGTTGTCAAGATTTTTTTCCACACTTCTTTTGTGTGATTTGTTTTGCCGTACCTAGGATATCAATTATAGAACAATATGAGTTGAGGTGATATTCTATCAATTGGTTTGTTATTATGTTTCTAGCCATGCTTTTTTATGATCAATTCTGACTAGCGTATTAAAAATCTTGTTTCGCTAATTAAGGCAATATGTTCCCCGGATTGGTTTTCCTTCCCATTTCAATTTCAATAAACTTCCATATAAATGTCAATAAAGAAAGAGTTCTTTATTTAGGAACAGAGACGATTCATTTTGGGTCTGCTATTTTCAAAGTCTATGCATATTAACAGATCTGATCTCCACCGTAAGTATATATATTAGCTCCAGTGATTACGTTTTTGTTCAACATTTTTTCTTTATTATATCCATATCGTACATTCTATAAGAGAAAATACAAGGTGATATGAATTTGAAATATGGCCCTATGCAACTATTCATTTTTTTTAATGGTGATTTGTGTTTATATATTGCAGAGAGATGCGATTTAACAAAGGAAGAGTATCAATGGTTAGAGAGCCTGCGGAAGTTGAGAAGCGGAAGCATAGTTTAATCTGAGATTTGGGTAAAAAAAAAAATCACAAAATTATAAGCTTCTTCTAATTTTTTTTTTTTTTGCCCGATTGTTCTTCCTCGCACCGTGACTAGAAGCATAAGTTATTCGTGATTTTGTTTTAGTTTAGTTTATGTTGGGAGACCAAATAATGTAAAAAATATTGTTAATATTTAATTTAGGTTTGGATGGATAAAATATTTTGGAATCGACTTATGATTATTATTGATAATATTTGTTGTTGATTGGGCTTATGTGTTTTTTCGATGTGATTGTGATGTTATTGGAGATCATTTGATATGGTTGTGTTTATTAGGTGCAAATAAAAACTGGGGAGATATGTGACTGTGTTTAGGTTATTAACAGATTTTTTTTCGTTAGAAACAATATTTCTAACGGATTATAACCATTAGTATTATTTGTTTCTAATTGATATTTACCGTTAGAAATAATATTCCTAACGGTAATTTACCGTTAGTAATTCTTTGTTGCTAACGGTTATTTTCCGTTAGTATTTTTATGATAGTGTTACAAAATTGCTAGATGCCTAACATATTTTAATCCGTTAGAAATGTTATTCCTAACGGCAATTTACCGTTAGTAAATATAGTAAAAGTGTTACAAAATTGTTGGATTACTAACCACATTTTTCTGTTAGGAAGAATATTCCTAACGGTAAATTACCGTTAGTAAATATATTTTTCTAACGGTAATTTACCGTTAGAAAATGCGTTAGAAATATTCCCCACACTGTATTTCTAACGGTAAATTACCGTTAGAACTAATTTTCCTAACGGTTAATTACCGTTAGAAAAGTGACCTTTTGGTGTAGTGTAGGGATCCCAAAGATTCTAGAAATGACAGCTTAATTTATCCGTTTGTTTTAGAGAATTGTTATGTACACCGAAAGTAAGGATTTTTAGAAGAAAAATTATTAGAAGAAAGGAATTTGGGTGTACATAGTAAATACACGGATGTACATAACAATTCCCTATATGATATATATTTTTAACTCATGCCATAGTTTCAAATGTAGGAAAATTTTTCCTGGTCAATTAAAAGCATATGAAACAAAATTATATCAGGCAACATTTAAGTTGCATATATGTAATTAGTTTAAAGATCTCATCATATTCTTTTCATCAAAAAGAAAAACTAAATTATGGAAAAAATTATATTTTCTCTCTTTTTATCATCATCGAATAATTAAGGTGCTTTGCTTTTTTGCTGAGGTGTATTCTTACTCTGTGCTGGGAGCTTTAAGTCTCCTTGTCTCTCTCTTGATTTTATTTTTGAAATTGCTTCTTGCTGTTCAAAAAACAAAAGCAAGAAACAGCACAAAAAGCCCCAAATCAAACCAGCCAGTTTAGCATATCAGCACAGATTTTGCAAAACAATTGAAGTAGAATCAATTCTGCAGTATTTCTTCAGCATTTCAGCCCGAGTGATACAGTGATCTTTAATCTCCTGCTATTTGGTTTTATTGATGTGAGTGTCGGGAGCTGCAGAATCTTCAATCTGTTTGGTGAAGTGGGTATGTTCTTGATTATGATAGTGGTCTGGTGCATGTTCTTTTATTGATGGGTTTTATTGTTTTTCTAAGGTCTACTGGTTTTGCTATATGTTATAGCAGTAAGTATGATTGGGGTTATGCTTGCTTGCGGGGTATAGGGAAGGCTTGCAGCCTTGTTTTTTATTCTTTGGAGTCGAGGCTGTTTTGGGCTGTTTGATCTATGTATCTACCAGTTGGGGTGTATTTTCTCTTTTGGCCTTTATGGCTATGTCAATATAATTTGCTTGCTGTTCAAAAAAAATAGTGACGTAGCCATGAATTATTTTAAGGGGTAATTAGGGTTTAATCCATTTTAGAGCACTTTTTAAGTACTAGGTCCAACAATGAATTTTTTTAAATGCAAAGTCCTCACATATAAAACTGGGCAAAAAATCCCCACGATTTTGTAAAATTTCACTAAAAGTTTAGTGAAATTTTGCAAAATCGTCGGGAAAGTTTAGTAAAATTTCACAAAATAATCAGATTTTTTTTAATTCTAGCATAAGATTTGGGTTGAGGGACTTTTCACTAAAAAAATTTCATTGTGTCCTTTAACAAATAACCTTTCCTAATGGGGGAGTTATTGCTAAATTTCTATTATTTTAATGCTCTCAATTATTAACTTAATACTATAACACAAAATATTTTTACACAAAAAAATATTTTTAACAAAATCAAATTATAAAATTTACTCCCTTTTTATTTGTCTTTCAGTGGACTCATCTTAGAAAAATTGTAAGTTGTATTTTTTTTGTTCTCTAAAATTTCACTGAGTTCTATTGGATACATGACCAAATTATTAGATACATGCATGCCTTGATTATGTGTGTCAGTGTGAGTGGGAGAGAGCATTATTTATCCTTGCATTATGCATGGCATAACAGCCCGTTATTTTAAGGAGGACAAAAAAAAAAAAAAAAAAAGAAAAAGAAAAAAAGGAAAAAAGAAAAATAATTATTGGAAAATTTTGAAGCTAGAATTATTAATGAAGTATCTGATTAGCAAATGCCACATGGCTCCGGCTCTCTTCTTCGTCTTCGTCTTCGTCTTCATCGGGTCGAGAAAGTTGGAGAGGCTCAAAGCTGTGTTGCGAAGACGGCGCCGTTTCAACCCCCAGGTCAAAAGTACTAGAATTAATGTAACAACTATTCATGTTAACTAGGTTTGTTGAAGCAGAGGAATTGTTTGAATATGTTGGTTGTAACAGTACTCCAATATGACTTTGTTGTAGTTGAGAGGTTTGGAGTGCATTTGCTACGGCAAATCTACTGTTTATGAGCTGAGTTTGCACCATTGCTACCTCTGCTTGAAGAGATGCCACCTGGATAAACATACATAATATTTATATATCATATATATTATATATAGAGAGAGATCATTTGACCATGCTATATTGCTCTATGTCAGGGATTTAAAATAATCATTGTGACGAATATTTTCTTTCTTCCGATCATAAGATTGTAATGTTCATAGGATTTATTCTATGATTTTTATATTTCAAGAATATATGAGATACGAGAAATAGAAATAAAAAAGACTCGCACAAGAAAAATAAATTTACGTGGTTCACACCAAAGTTAGGGCTTTGTCTATATAGTTATTAAAATTTTAGATAGATCTGATCACAACTGTAGTTTTTCTGGGCCCATCCCACTTGATGACTTCTCTCTTTTAAATATTTAGAAAAGCCATCAATGGAGCTAGCTAGTGGTTCCAACCGAGAAGTTATTCAGTAAGTCCGTCACGCCACGTCAACATGCTGACGTGGTGTGACCATTTAATCCTAACCACTCACTTGCCCCTTTCTTTTAGGGAGATCATGACAAGTGGTTAGTGGAATTTCAAATTTGAAATCTGATAACCACTTGTCATGATCCTCCTAGAAGGAGAGGACAAGTGGATGACTGAGATTAAATGGTCACACCACGTCAGCATGCTGACGTGGCGTGACGGGCTCACTGAATAATTTCTCGTTCCAACCACCCTTAAATTACACAAAGTTGGGGCCTATAAGCTATAAGCGTAAAAATGCCAAAATTTTAGTTGGCTTTATATTAGAGGCCCAATAACTAACCTTCGGAGCCAACATACTCTCCACAATACTAGTACCTATCATGTTAGTGTACATTGTCATTACTATTAAACACATTTTTTTTTTTTTGGCAAGTCTCATATGATCAAAGCGGACATCACACGATGTGACATCACATGTGATAACTTCTCCTTATACACACTATGCTAGCAAATTTGCCTTGGCTTAATACAATACAAAGATCACTAATGCGACTTGTATGCACTATATATCATCAATATAAAGAAGATGACAAATATAATGATAATATATTGTTTTAAAATAAGAAAATTAAAACACACAAGAAATTTCTCATTCGATAGTGATCATCTTTAAAATATTGGCTCGATCTCTTAACCTATTTTTTCCCCCCTTCCGCTCACTGATTTCTCAAGATTTGTATCAGCAGTGATTGGTCTACTATAATGTAAGTGAAAATGTAGATGATGTTTGAAAGTTGTTGCACCATATATAACAAAGTTTACTACTTTGGAAACTCACAATGCACAGTGTTCATAAAAATTGAAACTATAACAATGCATAATGTAATTACCAATGTAAACAAAAAATAATCCGCGAAAAATTATAATACCACATTTCGAAAATGCTAAGTACATCAGATTTACTTAGATTCATTTATCAGGCTAAAATGCGAATGATGATTTTTAAATTGAATAATAGTTATAATTTGTATTAAATTTGTAGTTTAAGAAGAATTTTACTCATCCACTATTTTCTTGGGCAATTACTATATCAATTTCTCTATAATGCTCTCTTTTAATGAAAAGGATGAAATATGGACGTCGATACACATGGTTTTAGGTAATTCTATGACTAGCAACGACCCAAGCATTGACTAGCAACTTCTCTCTTTTAATGAGAAGTTTTCTTGTAATGGATCCATAATTATCCCACTCTTAATTAATTTGACGAATTTAAAAGCTAATCATTTTCATCATCCAACTTTCTTCTTCTTTTTTCACATTAGTAGTTTTTTTGAAGGAAACAAACATAACCCTAAGAAAACCATTATATTGAATAAGCTCATTTTGAAAAGGGAATTGCTATTCACATTCTATGAATGAACTAATACTCTATAAAATGCATTGACTGCATGATACTGCATGGTGTGTCAGTAGTACCATGGAGTGTATTAGCTCAAGTTTGGAGTGGGAATAGCTATTCCCAATTAAAAAAATACTAGCTGACTAAAAAGATTTACTTTAAATCATTGACAATATCATTTGAACGAACACGTACGAAGAAATATTATGAAGATTTCTATTTTTTTGCAACGAAAATGATTAATTTTGTATCAAAATGCTTTGTACGTAATTTATGAATGGACTCGTTCAAATTAATGATACGTCCAAAAACATATTTTCTTTTTTGGATGTCCCAAAATAAGTGTCCATTTTTTAAAGACAATTACAAAATTTAATAAACTTCCTATAATACCCTTACAATAAATAAAAGTAGCATTTATGTAGTCCCAAGATAATTCAAAAAATCAAACACCCATCACATCCAAGAATAAAAAATAGGAAATTGACTATGTAATGGACCAAAAAAATTTAGATAATAAATCTTTCTTAAATAATGTGCAAGCTTAAAGTAGACACTTATTTTGGGACGGAAGGAGTAATTCGTAAGAAAAATTCATAAACCTGTTGTTGTAACGCTAGTATGGTTGATACACAACCATAAACCGGGTCCGAAAGTCTGGCTTGAGCTTCATAGGATATAGTAACAACGGCGTCGTGTCTCCGATTAACTGGAATGTGCAACAAGAGCTTCGAGACGTTGCTGGCTCCGAACACCTTGTGGACTGCCGCGAACCGGGCAGCGCCCTGGTCGGAGCTGAAATAGGGTGCAAAGATGCACCCCCCAATACACTTCCTCCTCAAGAATTTGCATGCCCCACATGGGGCAGTCGGCGGTGACATGCAGGCTGCCGTTTCGGGCTCCACCGATGATGTGGCACGCTTGCTGGTGCCTTTGCGCCGGCTTTCAGTTGTGATGTTGCCGGGCTCGGCCATGGAGAGAGACTCAGAGAGAGATCAGAGAAAGGGTGGCTGTGGTGGTAGTTATATGAAGTGTGAAGTTGGGGGGTGCATGTAAGTCTCGTGGGGGGGTTGGCGAGGTGAATGTGGCAAGCTCAAATAAATACTAACAATTATTTATATGTATATATATACTATTCGTATATATATATTATATACAAACTATCACTTGTATATATGAAAGTGCTAACATAGTTCACAGTTATAAGTATGAACATTTCTTCGACCAAAAAATCTTTGCCATCTCATAAAAAAGAAGGTAATAAATAATTTAGTAAAACAATACATACTTTAATGCACTCATTGTAAAATTACTTTCATGTTCTCGTTTAGTCAGGATGTAAGGACTCCTTTTGTCCACCTAAAATTAAACACAACCATCTTTAGTACATTCTGTGTAGTAGAATAGCAAGTCCCATATATATTATTTAGATACACTATATGTGGAGAGAGAGAGAGAGAGAGAGAGAGAGATTATGGTTACTGAGAGCGAGGGGATGATTAAATGGAAAGATTATTGGTGTGAGGTGCACGTGCAAAGGGAGTGTTTAGTAGTGGTTAATTTGTTAGTTGGTCAATTAAGTAATTAAAATAATAGAAGAAAATGGTTTGTTTAGAATGTGAGAACACCATGGGCTGTCCTCATGAGAAGGCACAAGA
Organism: Hydrangea macrophylla; assembly: GCA_033977485.1. NCBI lineage: Eukaryota > Viridiplantae > Streptophyta > Magnoliopsida > Cornales > Hydrangeaceae > Hydrangea > Hydrangea macrophylla. The sequence goes on along the minus strand of CM066999.1, from coordinate 75,883,919 downwards.
TTTGTGCTGCCCGTGGCGTGTGGGATGGTGGAAACCAGACGTATTTGGGTGTCACTTCATGACATAAAGCACACCTTTCTTCCTTTATGGAAAAAAAAAAAAAATACTTTAGATGTCATTTTGTCTATTTTCGTTTTAATACTGTATCAAAATTTGTGTGTTTATAAGAGAGTGTGTATGTAATAACCTGCATTTCTATTTATTAATCTGTATTTGTATTATTATATATTAAAATCAATATGCATTGTCTGTTTTTATTTTAATTATTGTTCTCATGTGTTAAATCTGGTTATTTGTTTTATTTCATATTGGAATTTATGGGGCCAGACTGCAATTATGTAAACTTTAGTGACACCTGTGTTGAATTTCAAAACTGTATTTCATGACAGTGGAAATACTTTCTTTTAACTCAATCAGTATTTTTATAAAACCAGGAAATCGATTCTTACACAAAAATGAATTTTCTGTATTTTTGTGGTGAACACCGCGCCCCGAAAATACCAGTTTACTTCCAAAACTGTCCGCGCTGTGCAAAACTTCCACAGATTGTGGAAGTGATGTAAAGCTAGATTTGACATACACTTTACTTGCCATTTATGGAAAGTCATCATTGGTTAAGGCATTGTTTGGGAATGTATAGCTTGGGTGTGTAAATGTTGTGCCATAAGCTAATTACCCAAACACATGAGACTGACCCCTACTACTCTAAATTGGCCCTTCCAATCTGGAGAGTGTACATATACGTATGTATATGCTGAATCATTTTGTGATATTAGAATTTTAAAAACCAAATCATTTGTTGAGTTAAACTCAAGGGACTTAGCCTCCAAGAATCCCTACTTGAGTTCTATATATACATACACTACACTCACACACACACACATTGAGTTCATTACAATCAGAAATTCAGAGAGTTTCAGAGAAGAGTTGAGAGTTCGAATTTCTACAGAAAATATAGAGAGAGAAGAGCTCTTAATCCCCATAGCCAAAGCTTGGGTGTGAACTTCTTCATTTGGTTTCCTTTCTCAACAATCTCTTCTATCTATATCTCAGCGAGTATTTCTAACTCACTTGACTTGTAATAGATAGTCCAATTTCTGATTATATAGCTTGTTTGAGAAATCTCCATTGATAATTATACGTATAAATTTCATAGCTTGAAAACCATGAATTTCCAAACTCAATCAAAATCTGTTTTCAGAATGAAATATGAAAGATTAGATATCATATATGCCATGTTTGAAGTTTTAGAGTCCAATTAATTGGTTCATATGAAAAAGTATATAAGGAAATTAGTTTTGATTTCCTTTGAAATTTCATAAAATTTTAGAGCTATAGTTTGTTTCATGTTAAATTGATTACACATTCATAATCCTTGTGAAAAACTAAAGAGATCCATATATAATATGATATATATACTAACAGATTTGGAAATGGGTCAAAAGACCCTGAAATACTGAAACATGGGAGTTCCAGCGGAGAAGATGAAGCCTCTGCTTCATCTCGCGCGCGCGATCGCGCGAGCGGCCCTTCGCGCGAGCGAGCCGCGTGGTTTCAGGCAGACAGAAAAGTTTTATAAAGAAAATGAAAAATAGGCAGGTCGCGCGAGCGAGGGTCGCGCGAGAGACTTTTCGCGCGAGCGACCCGCGCGCGCGAGGTGGCTGATTTCAGGCAGAAAGAAAAGGTTTTTAAAAGAAAATGAAAAATGGGCAGGTCGCGCGAGCAACCCCTTGCGCAAGCGGCCCGCGCGCGCGACTTCTGGCAGTTTCAAGTTTCTGCTTGTTTTGTAATAAGGGACTGTTATGGGTAAAATTTATACACTGTTTGAGTACTGTTTGGGAAATTTATTAAATCAGAGTCTTAATTTGATATGTTTGAACGATTAAAACGTTGTATTGTGACTAATCAGTCCCCGTACGCACATCGGTTATATAATTAGTGAATTGCCTCATGTTTTTAAAGTTTCATAACATACATGTAGTGTCAGTTGTACATGCATGGTGAGTGTGAATGTTGGTCAGTTTGGAAAAGAGTAATGGTCTGTGTGGCATAGTGAGTGCGGTTGAGAATGTGATGTGGACACTCCCTGGTAAGTGAATACCAAAGTGTGTTGTGTTTGAGATTGCGGCGAGGGTGTCTTTGAAATGCGACGGTGGCAAAACTGGACACTCCCTGACGACCATGTAGCGTCAAAGTGTGTGAAGCCGAACTTGGACATTCCCTAGCACCCATGGAAGTGCTAAAGTATGGCCTACGGACACTCCCTGATACACGAGTCTGGATACTGCGTGAGGGTTCCTCCGATATTTGCATGGCGGATTAGGTTGTCAAAGTGTGAGGCAATGGACACTCCCTGATACCCCGGACCAAAGTGTGAGGCAAACTGGACATTCTCTGGCACCCCAGTGCTAAAGTGTGGCTATCTTAGCGTTTCAAAGATACCGGTGTGTAGTGGTGGATTGTTGGGCCTTGTCGAGAGAAAAGAGTCGGTAAGATGAGATGGTGCATTGTTCTCATACACAGTCACATATACGAGAAATATATCTTTTAAATAATATTGTGGCTGTTTTCTAAAACGAACTCTTTATCATAAATATAAACTTGTGAATTTAAATGAGAATTGGAAAGAGGTAAATGAATATGTTTTACATTCAAAGTTATGTTTTTAATACTCACCAGCTTCTTGAAGCTGACGACGTTGATGCGTCCTGGACATTCGTGTTCAGGTTTTTCAGGTTATGATCAGGATGAACGTTATGACTATGCGAATTGAGAACAACCGCTAGGAACAGAATTTACTTTCATATGCTTTAAGTTGAGCTGTTAAGGATGACTGTAATAGACACTAAGTTATTGTTTTGATTTTAAGGCGGTTTGTGCCTTTAGAGACCCCGTGCTGTAATATGTAATAAGTTAGAAAAATATTTGTAAGCTTTGATTGTTCTACTCTGATTATTATATTATTGTTGTTCAACGTTTGGGACGGAATCGATCCTTCAAACTGTCGCGACCTACGGGTCCATAAAGGAAATTAAATGCTTTCCTTATTTATGCTACGTCGGGGCGTGACAGTGTATGTGTATGAGAGAGACAGAGAGAGTGACAAGGATGCCATTTTTATGAGGATTAAGGACATTCATACAATAAACTTTCATGTAAAGTTTTAGTCTATATATAATCAAGTGATGGTGACATTTTTAAATGAAAATTGTTATTCGTATTCTATGGATGAATCAATGTACTCTATGAAATACATTGACTGTATGGTACTACATAGTATGTCAATAGTACCATAAAATACATTAGTTCAATTTGGAGTGAGAGTAGCAATTTCCTTTTAAATCTCTTTGACAAATAATGCAACAATGAAGTCTTAGATCTTGTGATGCCATCATGCTAATCATCTTCCCTGGTTTAAGTATCCCCCTTCCTTATGCTATGTGTACCCCTCCCTTGTACTTTGTTTGGCAATGGATTAAAAAGGAGCACTATTAGACCCACACAGTGAACTACACATTTTTTTTACCATACAGTTTTAAATGCATGTACCCTGTGCTGTATAAGTGAGGCATAAAAAAGTGTAAAAAATTCAAACAGCACAAAGTACAAGAATTTAAACCTGTGTGAAAAAAGTGTGTTGTTTACTGTGTGGGTCTAGCATTTTTCATTAAAAAGTGAAAGACACGAAGGAGGATGATGTACATACCTAAGGAAAGAAAAGGGGTTGTCTCTCTTGTTTATTTAAGTAAATAACTAAAATAGGAAGGAAATGAGAAACGGAAAAACACTACTAAAAGCAAAAATGTGATTTTTTGAAGGAGGAAAAAATCAAAAGAAAAGGGAAGCTCTCCTAATTAATTCCTCCCATTTTTGCAAGACAACAAATAGTGGAATCCAAAGATAGCAAAGTCTCATTTGGGAAAAGCCTTCTTATGTGCTATTGGTCTATCTACATGTCACATATGTACCATGTAGACACACTTGTGTACATAGATCAAGTACCAAAACAAATGTACTTAAGTGTTGTCCTTTCATATAATGTGTAGTTTCTAATATAAAGTATAAAGATGCATGCATATTTGCGTGTGGGTGCTTGTGTATGTTAGAGATGATGAAGAAAGGGAGTGGTAAATGGTATAAAGATGCCAATATTATAAGGGAGTAAATATTCGATATAATGGTGATACCAGGTCATCAATATCACTATTCTAATATATATATGGGTACAGTATTTGTGTGGACACATTTTTTCTTTAAAAATTAGGATCGATATGTGATTGAATAGTGATGACTTATTATTTTGTGATACCACGTCAGCAGAATAACTATTACGAGAGCTATTAACCTACAACACGGTAGCTATAAGTTAGCAGCGCGTAAACCAACTTTTAGCGACAATTATTCGTTGCTAAAATCTAGAATTTTAGCGACGAAATTTCATCACTAAAAAAGTTTTTTTTTTTTCCCCGCTAAAAACGCCATAATGTTTGTTATTATTCCCCAATGATTATTTGCTAGTTATAAGGACATTCATACAATACATTTTCATGCAAAGTTTCAATTCATGCTTAAATGATGGTGACAGTTTCAAAATCATACAAGAAATCAACAAATAGGTCTTGGACTCTCATGAGGTCAGTCAATTACTACCCTAATTCATGGTCAACAAGAAATACAGCAAATAGGTCTTGGATTCTTGTGATGTCATCAACTACCCTGTTTCAATTTCAATGTAAACATGTACTCCTCGAGATGAAAAAGGATACATGAGTGATTTAAGACCAAAATTACATAGCAGCAACATCTCTATTATAGAAGAAAGTAGAAAAAAAAAATAGAAAAAATAGAAGAAAAAAAAAAACAGAGATCATTATTGGTTTTAATTGAGAAGGGTAAGGAAGAGGAAGAAAATCTTAACAATGCCAATGGGCATACCCTGAGATTTTCTGGCATCAAATAGGATTAAAAATCTTTAGAATGTCATAGAATTTTGGGTCAAATACAATTTGTTATCCTTTGTTATTAATTACATCACTTAAGAACCTTAGCTATAAGTTAATTTCAATTAAGGAAAATCGATTTCAATTATTTAAGGTCTTAAATCATCAAATCTGATAAATATTGTCCTAAATTGAAATCGGTTAAAAAATCAAGGACTTAAAGTGGTGCAATTGACAATGAAGGGACCTAAAAAAAAAAGAAAAAAAGGGAAAAAAAATGGAAAAAAAAAAAGAAAAGAAAAAAAGTAGAGGGTATCAAAGTGCATTTGAACCTTGAATTTTTATGTCCACTTCTTATTCAAGATGTCACCCAATGCTATATATAATGTGTTGGAATACAAAAAAAAAAAAAATAATAAACTATGAATGCCAATTGACTATAACTGACTTTTTTTGTTTTGAGGAGGACACTAACTGACTTAACCCAACAACATATTGCTTTTTCTCTTTTTTACTTTTGATGACAAAATTGGCTTTGTTATATGCAATGTGCACAAAAAATGTAGTTATAAGACCTATACCCAAGTTCCAACCTCTGTCACATTCACATCATTTAAGCAAGGTTTCTCTGGAGTCCTCTGCAATTGTTATATTTGCATATAATGAAGAGAAGAAAACAAGAATTGGATAAATTATTTCTTATTATTTCCACAGAAATCAATCACTATTTATACAACCTATACTAGAGAAAAAGAAAATAACCAAATCAAGGAAGTACCAAATATAAAAGATTGAAGTCAAAGGAAATCATAAATTCCAAATCTTGTGAGATAATATTAAATACGGGATAAGACTGTATAAAAAATTATCTCCAACACCCCACCTCAAGCAATGGTGAAGATGTTAACGAGTCCAAGCTTGCTAAGAGATGTCTTCAATAGAGAATGAGCAATAGATTTGATAAACATGTCAGCAGCGTGATCAGAAGAAGGAACAAAACTTAGGGTGATAATTCCCGATCGAACGTTTTTCTTGATAGAGCGAACATCTACTTCGACGTGCTTAGTATGCGTATGGAGAACTGAGTCAGAGGCGAGCATGATGGCAAACTTGTTACCACAGAATAATGTAGAAGGCTCTGTCATAGGATATCCCAACTCTGTTAACAACTATTGAAGCCAAAGGAGTTCACATGTGCCTTGGGTCATAGCCCTATATTCAGCCTCAGCTGATGTCCGAGAAACAACTTGCTATTTTTTACTCTTCCACAATAAGAGATGATCAACATAGAAGGTACAGAAATTGGAAGTAGAGCTCCTCTCACTCTTTGACCCAACATAGTTTGCATCAGTAAAGCAAGAAATCCCATCATGTAATCAGGCAGTATAAAATAGTCCAAGATCGGGACATATCTTGGGACACCCAAGGATGTGATGAACAACATCAAGATGGGAGGAACATGCAAAATGCATGAATTGACTTAAAACACTGATAGCAAAGGAAATGTCTGGTCGCGTGTGAGTCAAGTAAATGAGGCAACTAACAAGGCGTTGATATACTGATGCATCAAGAAGAGGGTCTCCAGAGATAACTGTCACACTTCAGAACCGCACATACGATTCTAGGACATGTGGCATGCAACCAAGGCACTTACCCATGTCATTAAAGTTCCATAAAAATTATTAGTAAAGATTTTGACTCAAGAACTCAACATATTTAAAAAATTTCAAAGAGAATTTATAAATTCATATCCAAACACACTCTAACGATGTTCTTTTCAAAAGTAACACTTTTATAAATCAAAGGGGTCCCCAAGGTATCCTCATGCTTAATTAGAAGTAAAACAAAACACTCTAAGTGGTAGAACTAAAAGAGGATCAGGGGGTATTTTGACCAGTCGAACTGCCCCTCTCAACTGGTCGAATGAACCCTTGGGCAGAATCCTTCATTGCTGCAGAATTTTGCCTAGAACCATTCAACCACTTCGAAATTTTAAACATTTCCAAGCATTTCAAAACATCACGTTCACTTTCAAAACATGTAAAAACATTAATAAACCAACCTCTTGGGCTCCAAGAGTTCATATCAACCATTTGAACAACATGAGCAAGAGTAAATCAAAATCCAATTCATGTCAAACTCTTTGAGTATAACTTTCGAGTTTGTCTCACCAACCAAACCAAACAAGACAACTACAAACTAACTAATAAAACATACTCCATATATTACATAACTTTCGAGTTTGTCTCATCAACCAAACCGATCTTTTAAGAAACCAGAGATTTTATAGGTCCGGGAATTATGGAATGAGAGGGGAAGGAGCTCGTCGGACTAAAACACCCCCTCTCATCCTATCTAGCGATAGGCCTCTACTTAACATCCTTTTAATCGAATCAATAATCTAAGCATGTCCTCAACTAATACATATGTATAAATATACATTACAAAAGCATGTCTAAAAGGGTGTAAGATTGCAAGTGATAAAATATCATTCAAAAACCACATAATTCAAGTAGCAAGCAATATGATATGCAAATAGGGAACTATAGAACTTACCCGGGATCCATGCCGTGAATATTAAGCGTGCAATGCATACGAACAGAAAGTAAAAGCTAAGAAAAGGTCTCTAATCACATATATTCACATAAGGCAAGATCCTAATTCTAAGGTGTCGCATATGAGGTCATAAAATCAAGGAATTAAATAAACTAGAGAAAGGGTTGGGAAATTGTACCTCAAATGCGCTACAAAACAAAGGTTAGTACACATGCTCCAAATATAATGCCTAAGTCTTAAGCAATAATCTTAAAATTCTAGCTTAAATCTATCAAATACGGGAGAATCATAACTATGAATTCCTCCTAAGTAGTTGGGGAGACATCACTTCTATAGATATGTAAGTCTCAAATAGGAGCTGATACAATGTCCATATAGGAATGAAGTAATCCTAACATGGTTACGAGAAATCCATGGTTAAGTTCTACTAAGTGTAATTTAAACCCTAACAAGAAAGGATGTATTTTAATTACAAGTATTAGGCTACATGCATGAATGTACATGGATACATGATTATGAACAAGAATAAGCCATAAGGTATTCATCGACTTGGATCACTTAGACTTTGGATTTAGACTTAACTAATCATTATTAGTACACGATTCAAGTCCTAAATCATGAGAAGACCATTGGGGCCATTGTTCACAAGATATATCAAAAACCATTCCAGAATACTAAAATTTTAGCAAGCAGACCCAAATTTCAAGGAAATAAAAGGGATGCTTCTAATGGTTTGATGTCAGTGATTCTTGGACACAAGAAACCTATGTGAGTCTAGTTTTTAACCCAAAAAGGAAAACCGAGGTTTGAAAGGTTAGATCTCCGGGAATTGGACAAATACTAGACATCACTCAAGGACTTACAACTCTCTGTCCCGAGTTTTTGTATGATTTTCTAAAAATAGTAAAAGAAATCAGAAATGCTTTGGTCTTTTTAGGGTAGCATTCTAACCCATTAAAATACTTAGAAAATTTTATTTTGGGTCAAGAGCGCTTGATTAAGGTTCGGATTTGCTTATTTCAAAAGAGTGTTAATGTTCTGAAACTCTGGACAAATTATAGTTGTTCCACAAAACCCTTGACCAAACCACTCTAAACATGGAACTTCCTTAGAACAAAAATTAAAGTGGTAGAACTTTGAGTTATAAACACTTTCCCATTGGTTTCATTCAGTTCCAACGGTATGTTCAACTAAAAATCTATGATCAAAAACATATTGTGAACTCACTGCATCATCTATCAAATCAACTTTGTTAATTAATTTCATCCATGAGCCATGGAATTTGGCTTGAACCACACTACCTCTCCTACCATTTGATGGTCATGGGAGACTAACTACATTCATATCTTGAAAGTCTCAAAGAAATATGGAGAAATTCCATGAGACCTAAACATAACAAACCTAAACCATGAAGATAGGTTTAGATTTATTAATCAAGTGTACTAATATCAACTTCAATCTTCTTGTAAATCATGAGCTTACAAAAGAATTAAAGGATTTCAAGTCTAAGGATTCAAGTAAGACATTGAGGGTCTTATGAATCTCAAAGATTAAAAGGAAGAGAAAAAGAAAATTCAAAGACTCTAAGTATATTTGTGATTAGAATATAATTATGACTAATTAACTTAAAGTTTTACCTCCAAAATATCCTGAACTTTGTGATTTTGAAGAACTTCCAAAGACTAATCAAGCATTCCACTCTCTTTAACTCTTCTAAAACTCACTCCTAATTGTGTTTAGAGAAGAAATTTTGAAAGTTTTAGGACTTGGAGAACTAATACAACCTCTAGATTCAAAGAAAAATTCCAACCCTTTTCAAGAGGATATTCATCCTCTATTTATAGACAAATTGGAAGGGGTATTTCAGTCATTTCAGGCAGAAAACCCTAATTCGGACTGTCCTTTAGTGGTACAAAATGTGTTGTTTTATAGCTGGCTGTTACAAAAATGCGATACTCAATGGAGATGGAAGCGGTACTCGCTGAATGTCGAAACGGCATTCAGTGACCGCCGTGTGGCACGCCATGAATGCCGTCGCGGCACTCCATGAATGCCGCAGACAACTCCAGGGACTGCCATTTTTTTTTTATTTTTTTTTTTCTGGAAATCAATTTTTTAACGGCAGTTGGTGACTGTCGGTGCGGTTATCACTGACTGCCGGTCCGGTGGTCAAGGAGTGCCGCAGCGGTAACCCGTGACTGTAACAACCAGCATTTTCATTTAATTTTAATTCGTCATTTTCATAATTAGTCTGTATTCTAGTCTTATTTAATTTTTATTCCCATGTGTTAAACTTTAATTCTTGTTTTGATGACTATTAATATTCATGTTGGGGTCAAATGGCAATTTTTATAAATATAGTCATGCATGTATGGATTTCAAAATCTGTATTTCAAAGATGGTGAAAATATTTTCTGTTAACTCCAACTGTATTTCTATTAAACCAGAAAATCATTCCTTTCATTAAAATAAATTTTCTGTATTTTTGTGATAAACATCGTATCACAAAAATACCAGTTTATGTTTAAAACTGTCCACTCTGTATTAAACTTCCACAGATTTTGGAAGTGATGTAAAGTTGTGAAATGACAATTGCTTTATTTCTAATTAAGGCAAGTGATGATTAATCATGCCTTGTTTGGAAGTGCATTTTGAGTGTGTGCAATTTTGGTAACATAAGCTAAGTTTCCCAAACATTACAACTTAACCCCTATTAGCCTACATGACCTTTCACAACCTGGAGAGTTCATATGTATATGCAGTGTATATACATAGATACATGTATGCTGATCATTGTATTTATATTAGTAATTAAAACAAAATTCCATTTGTTGAGTGAACAACAAATGTCTTGGCCTCCAAGTTCATCTTTGTGGTTCCTATTAATATGCCCTCATACAACACCCTTATACACACACTCCACACCTTCTGCAATCTGAATTGAGAGAGTGAGAGAGAGCTACACAGGGAGTTATACAAAATTTTATAGTGAGAGAAGCTTCAATCCACCATAGCCAAGCTTAAGTGGATTTATTTATTGGTCTTTCTTTCTCAACATCTATTTGAATCTCCTATCTCAGTGAGTATTTTAAACTCACCTAGAATGTAATTTATGTTATATTTACTGTCTTGTGTAGCTTAAGTTGTGATCACCATTGATGAATTTTCGTTGGAAACTCCATAGCTCAAAATTTGGATTTTCCAAACTTAATCAAAACTTGTTTCCTAAATGAAATATGAAAGATTTGGGGTATGTAAAGTCTATGGTTAAAGTATTAGACCTTGATTTGTTCACATGAGAAAGTATATCAGAAATTAAGTTTTAACCTCTTTTAGTTTTTCGTAAAATTTGCAATCTACGTTTGGATCCATGTCAAATTAATCGTAGATTCATAATCCTCGTCGAGAAACGAAAAAATTCATATACTACATGTCATGTTTTAATCCGGATTGAAAAATGGGTAAAATTGGGTTTGAAAAACTGAAACAGGGCATTCTCCACGAAGAAGATGAAGCCTCTACTTCATCTCGCGCCATGATCGCGCGAGCGAGCCGCGCGCGCGAGCTTCGTGTTTTCAGGCAGACAGAAAAGCTTTATATAGAAAATGAAAAATAGTCAGGTCGTACGAGCGAGGGTCGCGCGAGGGACCTTTCGCGCAAGCGACCCGCACGCGCGATCTCCTGTACTCTGGCAGAAAGGATAGTTTTAATAAAGAAAAAATGAAATTTGGGCAAGTCGCGCGAGCGACCTTTCGCGCGAGAGGCCCGCGCGCGCGACTTCTGGCAGTTTCTAGTTTTTGTGTGTTTTTGTATAAGAGACTATTTGGATTAATTTTAAAGCACTGTTAAGGTTCTGTTTGGGAATTTTATTAAAACATAATACCATTGGTTATGTTGGAAAGATTAAAATGATGTATTTTGACTTATCGATCCCCATGCGTACGTTGTTACTTTAATTCGGTGAATTCCTTTATGTTTAAATTCATGACATACATGTGGAGTCAGTGGTACATGCATGTGGGTGTCAGTCAGTGTGGAAAAGAGTAATGGTCGGTGTGGGAAGAGTATGAGTATGAGATTGAGATTGAGATTGTGTGGTGGACACTCCCTGGTTATGGTGTACCAAAGTGTGACGTGTTGAGATTGCGGTGAGAGTATCTTTGTAATACGACGGTGGCAAAATTGGACACTCCCTGGCGCCCATGGTAGCGTTAAAGTGTGTGACGCCGAACTCGGACATTCCCTGGCACCCCGTTGCTAAAGTGTGGCTACCTTAGTGTTTCAAATATAGTGGAGTGAGATAGTGGGTTGTTGTGTTTTGTCAAGAGAAAAGAGTCGGTAAGATGAGTGTGGTACATTGTCTCATACATGATCATTTGTTTTAAATGAATGAACGACTTTTAAATATATTCCCTGTTACTTTTATAATTGAAATCTTCCTATGGTTAAACTGTTGTTTTAACAAAACTGGAAAAATGGAAAAAGGTAAGTGGGTATGTGTTACATTTAAAGTTATGTTTTTAATACTCACCAACTCCTTAAAGCTGACGACGTTGATGCGTCCTGGACATTCATGTTCAGGCTTTTCAGGTTATGATCAAGCTGATCAGTACGACTATGCGAATTGAGAACAACTGCTGGAAACAGAATTTGCTTTCATATGTTTTTAAGTTAAACTGATTTTGTAATAAGGATGACTATAATAGACACTAAGTTATTATTTTGTTTCAAGGCGGTCTGTGCCTTTAGATGACCCGTGCTGTATTAATTATTAAGTTAGAAAATATTTGTAAGCCCTGATTGCTCTGCTCTGATTATTGTTTATTGTTGTTCGATGTTTGGGACGGAATTGATCCTTTAAACTGTCGCGACCTACGGGTCCATAAAGGAAATTAAACGCTTTCCTTATTTATGCTACGTCGGGGCGTGACTGGATTTAGTGGTATCAGAGCCAGGTTATTATTTATCTCAAGATAGTTTAGCCAGGTTAGGGTTTACTAGTATAGATCCGATTCCACACTCCATTAAGTATTACACACCCGATGTTACGACAGGGAGGATAGACTCGGAACCCAAACGCCTAAGATTGTCTCTTTCCTGATTTAATTTAGTACCTTTTTCAGGTATGGATCCAGCTCAGCCCCTTTTTGTACCTGATGCTTTTGGAGGGCATTGGGTTACGGTAGGAGCGATAGTGCCAGCTTCTGCGATACTTTATTTCACCACCATTGGGCAACGTGCAGCTGCTACCGTCAAGTTAGACCTCTGGCACCAGATTCATGTATTAGGACTGGTCGACTTGCCTCGTGTCCGCCTTGAGATTCTGTACTTTATCGAGATCCAGCGCTTAGTGCTTGTAGAGATGGTTCGCTTGGTTAACAGTGATGCCTTCTATCTACCCCTTGAGGTTCAGGTTGTGCAGGCTCACCTTGCACAGGTAGAGATGCCTCCACCAGTCGTCCCCACTGTTGAGGATGATGGTGGCGATGACGTTGTGCTTGCTACTATTATCGAGGACGCTGAGGAGGATGGCTTGGGTTGGGACGACTTCGCAGTCGACCTTGAGGAGGCACTTGCACTCGAGCCAGCCTTGCCTGAGGCAGATGCCCTTGGACCTGCTTCATTATTGACCTCTTATAGCTGTAATTTTGGGGCAGGCCCCTCCCATGTTCAGCGACTTCATCAGGCCGACTCGCTTGACCTTTTGATGGCTACTTATGGCGATGACTGACCGTTTAGATATCACCTTGTATATATTAACTACTTTTGACTATTAGCTCTATCTCTTTTTGCAAACTGTAATTACATGCATTGGAGTGTAGGGCAATGACCCCATTTTTGTATCATTAACTCTTGCATGCGTCCTAACCCACACAGATAGGGTAGGCACAGATCTGATCATACACGCTTTTTGTATCAACTTGACAAGAAATTATATATATATATATATATATAAAATATACTTTTGAATGTTGTTGGCATCGCTTAAATTTCGTTACATTTCTGCTTCATGCATGTTTCTCATCCCTTCATCACTATCATGTATAGAATGGCTGGAGGACTAAGGAGGAACAGGAATTTGATTGAGGGGGCACCCGAGGCTGCCGATCCTACGGGAATGTTCGAAGCATTTGTCAGACATTTGGAGAGAATCAGTAATACGAATGACAACCGACGAGACCGCCAAACTGGGGATAAGCTGCTGGAGAGATTTCGTGCACTGAGGACCGAGCAGTTTGCGGGTACCGCGGAACCCTGGAAAGCGGAACAGTGGTTAAGACAGATGAACCGCATGTTCGAAGCTATCCAGTGCAACGAGATGGACAAGAGGAGGTTGGCTACATTTCAATTGACCGATGCTGCCGTAGATTGGTGGGATTCGGTCATAGCTACTATCGAAAATGGAGCCGCTATAGGAATGACGTGGACTGCATTCAAAGGAAGATTCCTGGAAAAGTACTTTCCGCCTACGGAGAGGCACAGAAGAGAGAAGGAATTCATGGATCTGACGCAAGGAACCAAGTCGGTGCAAGAGTACACCACACAGTTTGAAAGACTATCTCGGTTCGCTCCACACCTGGTTGATACTGAAGATAAGAAGATACGAAAATATAACCAAGGGCTGACACCGCAGATTCGTCGCCTAACTCTCGGCCACCTAGATAAATCGTTTGAAGGACTTGTTGGTTTGGCTACCGATCTGGAAGAGGATGCTCGAGTGAACCGAAAGCAATTTGATTTCCGACCGCCTCAGAGGGGTAATTTTGGGAATAGACCATCAATGAATCGTACCCAAGGGCAGAAGAGAAATCTTGACAGAAGCAAGAAGACCCAGGCTATTACCTATCCGACTCAACCCCGAGTATGAGAGGGAAGTAGTGGTGGAAAATGTTTCAACTGTGGCAACCCTGGTCATCTGGCTCGAGATTGCAAGGCACCAAGGCGTGCTGCTCAGCAAGGAATAGTCTGCTTCAACTGTGGTGAACCAGGTCACATCAGCAGGTTCTGCACTGCTCCTAAGCAGGTGACTTATGGTCAATAGGGTCAGACTCGCTTGAATGATGTTATCCCTGATGCAGCAGGATATGATGGAACTGTGTATGAAGAAGGAGATTATGGAAAAGCTCAACCTGATCAGCAAGCAGTGGAAGGTACATTAACTCTGTTTAACTCCTATGTTAAAGTGTTATTTGATACGGGTGCTGCTCTATCATTCATATCTGTTAATATAATTCGGAGATTGGGTATCTTACCTCATCGTTTAGAGAGAGCTTTGAAGGCTACATCACCATTAGGAGCTGCAGTCAGATTAGGACACGTGTGCAAGGATTGTCCTCTACGGATAGGAGACCGTGAAATCCCTGCAAGGTTGATCGTCCTATCGATGAAGGAGTTCGACATAATCCTAGGAAGGGATTGGCTCTCTCAGAATCAAGTGAAGTTAGATTGTGCGAGGAAGAGAATTACATTCTCCGACAACGAGAATCAACCCTTTGATTTTTAATGTAACCCTTCGGGAGATATGTTCCTCACCAGATGTTTGGCAAACATCAAAGTCTTCATTACAAAAGCGACAGTGTCGTCTATACCTGTAGTCAAGGACTTCGACGAAGTATTTCAAGACATTTCTGGTTTGCCGCCCGAGAGAAGTATAGAGTTCTGTATTGAGCTTATACCGGGTACCGTACCGATCACCAAGGTTCCCTACAGAATGGCCCCCGCTGAACTATCAGAATTGAAGGAACAAGTTCAAGAGCTCGAGAACCTAGGTTTTGTAGGTCCAAGTACATCGCCTTGGGGAGCACCAGTGTTATTCATGAAAAAGAAGGACGGGACGCTCAGGCTGTGTATCGACTACAGAGAATTAAACCGCGTGACTATCAAGAACAAGTATCCCTTGCCTCGGATCGATGATTTGTTTGATCAACTACAAGGAGCTACGACATTTTCCAAGATAGACCTTAGGTCGGGATATCATCAGTTGAGGGTACGGAAGGAAGACATACCTAAGACTGCTTTCAGAACCCGATATGGTCATTATGAATTTCTGGTGATGCCGTTTGGAATGACGAACGCCCCGATGGTGTTTATGGATCTGATGAACAGAGTGTTCAAGCCTTATTTAGATCAGTTTGTCATCGTCTTTATTGATGATATTTTGATCTATTCTAAGTCAGGAGAAGAACACGAGCAATATCTACGTATTGCGATGCAGATGCTTAAGGACCACCAGTTGTATGCCAAATTCAGTAAGTATGAGTTCTGGTTGCAAGAAGTGAAATTTTTGGGACACAAGGTGTCATCTCAAGGAATTTCTGTGGATTTGTCCAAGACCGATGCTGTGTCCAACTGGGTTAGGCCAAGCAACCCTACAGAAGTTCGGAGTTTTCTTGGACTCGCAGGCTATTGTCGGAGATTTGTTGAAGGATTCTCCAAGATAGCTGCACCTTTGACTGGGTTGAAGAAGAAAAATTTGAAGTTCGAGTGGACAGAGAAGCATGAGCGAGCCTTTCTAGAGTTGAAAGAGAGACTCACTACCGCACTAGTACTGGCTATACGCAAGCCTGATGAGAAGTTCACTATCTTTAGTGATGCGTCATATCAAGGGTTAGGGTGTGTACTTATGCAAGATGGTAGAGTTATCGCTTAAGGATCTAGACAGCTGAAGCCGAATGAGTTGAACTATCCTATTCATGATCTAGAGTTGGCAGCAGTAGTATTCGCACTCAAGATTTGGAGACATTATCTCTACGGTGAGAAGTTTGATTTATTCTCCGACCACAAGAGCCTAAAATATTTGTTCACACAGAAAGAGTTGAACATGAGGCAGTGCAAATGGATGGAGCTGATCAAAGATTACGACTTCACGTTAGAATACCACCCCGGTAAAGCTAATGTGGTCGCTGATGCTTTGAGTCGACAGACTCGTGAGACGATCGCCTCCTTAATGGTTAGAGAATGGCGAGCATTGGAGACCTTGGCGGAGTTCGATGTACAGAGTGCTGAAGAAGGAGAAGGACAATTGTTCGGATGTCTTATCCTACAGCCTGTTCTCATTTACCGCATTATTAGAGCTCAGGAAGAAGATGACAAGTTTCAAACATGGTTTGCAAAGATGTAAGAGAAAGACCCGACAGAATGGAAGGTGGGAATCGATGGAGGGTATCGTTGCAGGAATAGATTATGTGTGCCGGATGTTGGAGAGCTTAGAAAGGATATCTTGGAAGAAGCACATAAGTCAAGATATACAGTTCACCCGGGAGGGACGAAGATGTATAAAGATTTGAAGAGAAATTTCTGGTGGGAAGGTATGAAGAAGGATGTGGCTGAATTTGTATCCAAGTGTTTGACGTGTCAGCAGGTCAAACCCGAACATCAGAGACCGTCAGGATTGTTGCAACCGCTACCTATTCCTGGTTGGAAATGGGAGCACATTACGATGGATTTTGTTGTAGGATTGCCTCGATCACAGCAGAATCATGACGTTATTTGGGTAATTGTGGATCGATTGACGAAGTCTGCTAATTTCATTGCTTATAGTATGACATACCCGGTAGAGAAGATGAGTCGGATGTACATACAACAAGTTGTGTGGCTTCACGGTGCACCTGTGTCGATTGTGTCAGACCGTGACGCACGTTTTACTTCTGGATTTTGGGAAAGTCTACAAGAAGCTATGGGAACCTCGCTCAAGATGAGTACGACTTTTCACCCTCAGACAGACGGACAGACTGAGTGTGTTAATCAGATCATGGAGGATATGCTCAGGGCTTGTGTGATCGATTTTCAAGAATCTTGGGAGACACACTTGTCGTTGGTTGAATTTTCCTATAACAACAGTTATCACACGAGTATCGAGATGGCTCCGTTCGAAGCATTGTACGGACGACCATGCCGTTCTCCTTTGTGTTGGACAGAGGTTGGTGACACGGAGTTGTTGGGACCAGATTTGGTTAGAGAAACCAACGAGAAGATTTCTTTGGTCAAGGAAAGAATGAGGACCGCTCAGAGCCGGTATAAGAGTTATGCTGATCGACGCCGGAAAGATTTGGAATTTAGTGTTGGAGATCACGTACTTCTTAAGGTTTCACCAACCCGAGGAGTAGTACGCTTCGGTCTCAAGAGAGGGAAGTTAGCTCCGCGTTTCATCGGACCGTTTGAGATTTTGGAACGTGTCGGGAAAGTGGCCTATCGACTGGCGCTACCACCGAAGATGTCTGGGGTTCACAACGTATTTCATGTGAGTATGCTAAGAAAGTATATACGAGACCCCTCGCATGTGGTTAGTTATGACGATATTGAGACGAGTCATAACATTTCTTACAAGGAGAGACCTATGAAGATTCTGGATCAGAGTATCAAAAAGTTGAGAAATAAGGATATCCCATTGGTGAAGGTTCAGTGGAATCACCATGACGAGAATGAAGCCTCGTGGGAAGTCGAAGCTGATATGAGGAAGAAGTACCCGGAGTTATTTCATGACTAGTTAGTCTAGATTTCGGGGACGAAATCTTGTTTAAGGGAGGAAGGATGTAACAACCAGCATTTTCATTTAATTTTAATTCGTCATTTTCATAATTAGTCTGTATTCTAGTCTTATTTAATTTTTATTCCCATGTGTTCAACTTTAATTCTTGTTTTGATGACTATTAATATTCATGTTGGGGTCAAATGGCAATTTTTATAAATTTAGTCATGCATGTATGGATTTCAAAATCTGTACTTCAAAGATGGTGAAAATATTTTCTGTTAACTCCAACTGTATTTCTATTAAACCAGAAAATCATTCCTTTCATTAAAATAAATTTTCTGTATTTTTGTGATGAACATCGTATCACAAAAATACCAGTTTATGTTTAAAACTGTCCACTCTGTATTAAACTTCCACAGATTTTGGAAGTGATGTAAAGTTATGAAATGACAATTGCTTTATTTCTAATTAGAGCAAGTGATGATTAATCATGCCTTGTTTGCAAGTGCATTTTGAGTGTGTGCAATTTTGGTAACATAATCTAAGTTTCCTAAACATTACAACTTAACCCCTATTAGCCTACATGACCTTTCACAACCTGGAGAGTTCATATGTATATGCAGTGTATATACGTAGATACATATATGCTGATCATTGTGTTTATATTAGTAATTAAAACAAAATTTCATTTGTTGAGTAAACAACAAATGTCTTGGCCACCAAGTTCATCTTTGTGGTTCCTATTAATATGCCCTCATACAACACCCTTATACACACACTCTACACCTTCTGCAATCTGAATTGAGAGAGTGAGAGAGAGAGCTACACAGGGAGTTATACAAAATTTTATAGTGAGAGAAGCTTCAATCCACCATAGCCAAGCTTAAGTGGATTTCTTTATTGGTCTTTCTTTCTCAACATCTATTTGAATCTCCTATCTCAGTGAGTATTTTAAACTCACCTAGAATGTAATTCATGTTATATTTACTGTCTTGTGTAGCTTAAGTTGTGATCACCATTGATGAATTTTCGTTTGAGACTCCATAGCTCAAAACTTGGATTTTCCAAACTTAATCAAAACTTGTTTCCTAAATGAAATATGAAAGATTTGGGGTATATAAAGTCTATGGTTAAAGTATTAGACCTTGATTTGTTCACATGAGAAAGTATACCAGAAATTAAGTTTTGACCTCTTTTAGTTTTTCGTAAAATTTGCAATCTACGTTTGGATCCATGTCAAATTAATCGTAGATTCATAATCCTCGTCGAAAAACGAAGAAATTCATATACTACATGTCATGTTTTAATCCGGATTGCAAAATGGGTAAAATTGGGTTTGAAAAACTGAAACAGGGCATTCTCCACGAAGAAGATGAAGCCTCTGCTTCATCTCGCGCCACGATCGCGCGAGCGGCCCGCGCGCGCGAGCTTCGTGTTTTCAGGCAGACAGAAAAGCTTTATATAGAAAATGAAAAATAGCCAGGTCGCGCGAGCGAGGGTCGCGCGAGGGACCTTTCGCGCGAGAGACCCGCGCGCGCGATCTTCCTGTACTCTGGCAGAAATGAAAGTTTTAATAAAGAAAAAATGAAATTTGGGCAGGTCGCGCGAGCGACCTTTCACGCGAGCGGCCCGCGCGCGCGACTTCTGGCAGTTTCTAGTTTTTGTGTGTTTTTGTATAAGAGACTATTTGGATTAATTTTAAAGCACTGTTAAGGTTCTGTTTGGGAATTTTATTAAAACATAATACCATTGGTTATGTTGGAAAGATTAAAACGATGTATTTTGACTTATCGATCCCCATGCGTACGTTGTTACTTTAATTCGGTGAATTCCTTTATGTTTAAATTCATGACATACATGTGGAGTCAGTGGTACATGCATGTGGGTGTCAGTCAGTGTGGAAAAGAGTAATGGTCGGTGTGGGAAGAGTATGAGTATGAGATTGAGATTGAGATTGTGTGGTGGACACTCCCTGGTTATGGTGTACCAAAGTGTGACGTGTTGAGATTGCGATGAGAGTATCTTTGTAATACGACGGTGGCAAAATTGGACACTCCCTGGCGCCCGTGGTAGCGTTAAAGTGTGTGACGCCGAACTCGGACATTCCCTGGCACCCCGTTGCTAAAGTGTGGCTACCTTAGTGTTTCAAATATAGTGGAGTGAGATAGTGGGTTGTTGTGTTTTGTCAAGAGAAAAGAGTCGGTAAGATGAGTGTGGTACATTGTCTCATACACGATCATTTGTTTTAAATGAATGAACGACTTTTAAATATATTCCCTGTTACTTTTATAATTGAAATCTTCCTATGGTTAAACTGTTGTTTTAACAAAACTGGAAAAATGGAAAAAGGTAAGTGGGTATGTGTTACATTTAAAGTTATGTTTTTAATACTCACCAACTCCTTAAAGCTGATGACGTTGATGCGTCCTGGACATTCATGTTCAGGCTTTTCAGGTTATGATCAAGCTGATCAGTACGACTATGCGAATTGAGAACAACTGCTGGAAACAGAATTTGCTTTCATATGTTTTTAAGTTAAACTGATTTTGTAATAAGGATGACTGTAATAGACACTAAGTTATTATTTTGTTTCAAGGCGGTCTGTGCCTTTAGATGACCCGTGCTGTATTAATTATTAAGTTAGAAAATATTTGTAAGCCCTGATTGCTCTGCTCTGATTATTGTTTATTGTTGTTCGACGTTTGGGACGGAATCAATCCTTCAAACTGTCGCGACCTACGGATCCATAAAGGAAATTAAACGCTTTCCTTATTTATGCTACGTCGGGGCGTGACAGTGACTGCCGCAAATTGGCTCAAGTGTCGTTCTGCCTCTTTTTTTTCCTTTTTTCTTTCTTTTTTACTTTTCATTCACGTTGGAGAGTCTTTCGAAGAGCTTGAATCATCTTTGGAAGTCCTAGATTAGCCGGACATTGTCATCATCGGATTCGGAGGTAACACTCCCCTTAACTCGACGTTTGGTCAAAATCGGGGTGTCTACACATCCTAATCCCTAATGTGAAGCATCGATGGATATGTTAAACCCCTCGATACATGAAGGAATAGTCAAGATCGGCACTATCAAGAGTTGAGTCTTCAACTCCATAAAGCTCTTTTCATACTTCAGACTCCAAATAAATGGTATGTCTTTTCTCATCAATCGGGTCATAAGCGTTGCAATTCTTGAGAAATTCTCCATGAATCTCTGATAGTAACCAGCTAACCCCAAAAAGCTACGTACTTCTGACACATTTGTTGGCAGATTCCAGTTTGCTACGGCCTTAAATTTCTGTGGATTTACTGATACACCCTCCTTTGATATCACATATCACAAGAATGCAATCTCAGTCAACCAAAACTCACATTTCTTTAATTTTCCAACAGCTTCTTTTCCCGTAGTCGTTTTAGAATCAATCGGAGATGCCATTCATGATCTTCTACACTCTTAGAATATATTAAAATGTCATCTATGAAGACGATCACAAACTCATCTAGGTAGTCTTTGAACACTCGTTTCATCAAGTCCATGAATGCCGCCAGCGCGTTGGTAACCCCGAATGGCATAGCAAGAAACTCATAGTGACCATAACGGGTCCTAAATACACTCTTCTCTACATCTTCTTCCTTTACCTTTAGTTGGTGATAGCCCAATCGTAAGTCGATCTTGGAAAATACCTAAGCCCCTTGTAGTTAATCAAATAAGTCATCAATTCTGGGCAACGGATACTTGTTCTTAAAAGTTAGCTTGTTGAACTCACGGTAGTCAATACGCATTATCATGGTTCCATCTTTCTTCTTAACAAATAAGACTGGTCTACCCCACGACGATAAATTAGGTCGGATAAACCCCTAATTGTCCAAAAGTTCTTGGAGCTGAATCTTCAATTCCTTGAGTTCTAGTACTAGTACCATTCTATACCGTGTCTTCGATACTAGCTATGATCCTAAGGCTACTTCAATTGTAAATTTTGTTTCTGGTTCTATTAACTCATCTGGCAAGTCTTCAGGAAATACATCCGAAAACTCCCGTACTGCTGATATATCTTCAACCCTAGTACCCGTAACACGTGTATCAATTATAGAACATAAGAATGTACCCTGTTTTAGCAATTTACCTGTCCAAATTGCTGATACTAAGAATGGTGGTGCTACGACACCAATTCACTGAAAGATAAACTCTCACTGCTCTGGTGGTCAGAATATGACACTTTGCCATTCACAATCAATGGAGGCTTGGTTCACGGATAACCAATCCATACCTAAAATCATGTCAAAGTAATTGTTGGTCAACGATATTAAGTCAACTGTAAGAACCCTATCATCTATCCGAATATCGCATGCCTTGAAGATCAAAGAAGTCATCATTGGTTTACATAAAGGTAAGGATACTGACAATTCATATCCTAAGCGTTCAGACATGTTGTGTAGATGTTTAACAAATTCACGTGCAATAAATGAATGTGTCGACCCTCATAATTAAGACATGAGCTGGATGCGAGCAAATTGGTAATATACCTGATACAACGGAGTCGGTAGCTAAAACGTCTCCCGGTGCCAACTAATAGTATCTCCCTTGCCTTGGCTCAATTCTTTTTTCCTTATCCATATTAGTTCCAAACCTCGCTCTGGTTGTGTCCATTGAGCTTGTTCCTTGTTGCTTCTTTGTTCGACAATCTTTGGCTTGATGTCCCGGTGCACCACAGTTGTAGCATCTCCTTCTCATATCCTGATTAGAACCTCTCGTGCTTTGAGCCCTAACTTATGGATAGAATCTTGCAACATGTCCCAATTTCTTGCAAATATTGCACAACAATATTTGGTGGTAAACTCCCGCATGTCATCGATTACATATTTGGCACAATGGAGTATTCTCCCTAGAGTAAGTACTTCCTCCTTTTGACTTCTTATACCGGAACCCAACCTTGTGAGAATGTATTTTTCAAAAACCCTTGCCCTTTTTTCTTATCATTATATGCCTGCTTGCCTTGTTGTCCTTGTCGGAATTTCTTAATATCCCTTTCTACAACCAAAGCCACATCTTGAACATTAGCTACGTTTCGGTGTTGAAGAGTATCAACGCAGCTTCGAATATTATCCCTCAATCCCTCCTCAAACTTTCGAGCTTTGTCCACTTCCTTTGGCACGAACCGATGTGCAAAACGGAGCAAGTCATTGGCCTTGTAGCATACTCATTAACGGACATGTCTCCTTATTGTAGATTAGCGAATTCCTGTGCCATTTGTGATTTTGCAGACATTGGGAAGTACCGTTTATTAAACTCCTTCTCAAATCATTTCCACTTCCCAGGCGGTCCTTGAGCGAACTAAACAGTCCATCAATTTTGAGCTCCCCCTTTAAGGGTATCGACAGCACTACATAATCTTTGCACCATCAGTGCAATCCAAGCCTTAAAAAATGCGATTCATATCCATTAACCAACGATCTGCTAATGATGTATCCAGACCTCCCTCGAATTGGATCGGCTTTCACTTATAGAATTGCTGAATAATTCCCTATTCTTGTTGTGGTTGAGGGTTCGTTGGTCTTTCTCCTTACATGAATACCCAGTCACTTGCCGATCTCACAAAGTTACTCATTGTGTCTTCTGAATGGTCCATCCTCAAATGAGGTAAACACTCCTAGTTTGGGTCAATTGCTTACTTGTCAATCAACTCACATAAATACTATGCATGCTATGCCAATATAACATACAACATTCATATATCAACTTTATATCACAACATTATTATTCGTATGCATTTATGCAATGCATTAAATTACTCTCTATAATCATGTTCACTCAAGTCGTTGTCTCTCGTTCGCATAAGTTCTAAGCCTATTGCACTACCACTAAATGTCACACCACAGAACTGCACATACAATTCTAGGACACGTGGCATGCCACCAAGGCACGTCTCCATGTCATTAAAGTCCCATAAAAATCATTAGTAAATATTTTGACTCAAGAACTCAACATATTTAAACATTTTCAAAGAGATTTTATAAATTCATATCCAAACACACCCTAACGATGTTCTTTTTCAAAAGTAATACTTTTATAGTTCAAAGGGGTCCCAAAGGTACCCTCATGCTTAATTAGAAGTAAAATAAACACCCAAAGTGGTAGAACTAAAAGAGGATCAGGGGGTATTTTGACTGGTCCAATTGTCCCTCTCGACCGGTCGAATGACCCCTTGGGCAGAAGCCTTCATTGTTGCAGAATTTTGCCTAGAACCATTCAACCACTTCAAAATTTTAAACATTTCCAAGCATTTCAAAATATCAAGTTCACTTTCAAAACATGTAAAAACATTAATAAACCATCCTCTTGGGCTCCAAGAGTTCGTATCAACAATTTGAACGACTATGACCAAGAATAAATCAAAATCCAATTCATGTCAAACTCTTTGAGTATAACTTTTGAGTTGTCGCACCAACCAAACCAAACAAGACAACTACAATTAAGTTGCAACACTCCCAAACTAACTAATAAAACATATTCCATATATTACATAAGTCCAAGTGACTAAATGTGCATGAACTACTCCCTATACAAGCATAGCCTTAAAAATTTACATACTAGCCTTACATAATTTAACAAGCCAAGTTATCAACATTATCAACCCAAGTACACAACTAATCCCAACCACATTACATGTTTTCAATTCAGAACATAGAATTAACCACATTAACAATAACAACTCCCAAAAACCCATGTTGTCTCACCGTTGCCATTTCCTTTATTTCTTTGATCCTTCGCCCTTATCACCTAAAATGCTTATTCAATAACAACTATATTATATTAGCTATATGCTGGTGAATGAAAACAATTATACACATGAATAACAAACATGCTCAATCTCATATTTTACACATAACTATGGTCTTCGGGAACGCAAGTACCAGCCACCCTTTCAAGTTAGCCCGCGACTACTCCATTAGTCTGCGTGCCTATCGGAGACTCACTCCTCACTCATTCAGATGTGCGACCTCATGGCCATTTTGGCACCTAGTCACATTCTCAATGGCAAGCACAAGTTTTCCTTTGACCTATATATACAACTCTACATGCTCACATAGTCATTACACCGTGCAATTTCATAAACTATACATGAGTTATCAAAATTTACTCTAAACATGTAAAATTATGCTAACTAATCATTTCAAACATCTGATTAATCGTATCTCATAATCATTGTCACTCACCTTAAGGATTTTGCTCCTACTTGTAGAATTAAGAGCCTAGTAAGTCCAAGTATAAATCCTATACAAAATTGGTAAGTTATGAGCTAAATCCCCGAATTGGGTCACAAAAAAACTGTCTTAATATTTAATAAGATTAGTACTATCACATTAGACTCACCTACAAGAGTTTGAATATGTAGCCTGTTTTGAAAATCGATGTCAATTAACGCGTAGTTTGGCGTCGTAAACGTCGCCAAGCTTTCCGCCGCATTTCGTTCGAATCCTTCTCTGTAAATGTTTTGTTGATGCCTAAGGAGGAAGAAGGCTGAGGTGTTGTGTCATGAGACATGTGTCTCATGGCATGTGAGTCTCAAGTTTGGTTTTAATATTTGCCTCCCCAATGTTTTATCAGTTTTGCGTTTATACCCTTGCTAGTTAATGAAACTTATTAAAATTATCCCAGACTTAAATGAGTATTTGTCTGTATCATGTATGGGTCCCATGAGTAGTCTCACATAATATTATGAAGTTGCTAATTAACCTACTAATTATGAAACGTGTCCGATTCATTCTTACAAAGGTATCATTAACGGACCACGGAAGTGGTCTCTAACAGCTAATATGTTATTTAAGCAATATAATATAATATTCTCATATGCCTTAATAAACATTTAACCATATAAGATTTATTTCCCATATCTATCCAATCGCACGGGGGCCTCTCATAACTGTCCCAAACTAGGATTGCCACTTGGCCTATCTTTGGGTTCCAAACTGGACACCCCTAATCACCTTAATGAGTTAATACTCACTTATCACATTTAATCACATTATTAATCTAATATTAATAATGCATGCTAAATGCAATTAAATACTGCATGCGGAAGCGGGTGTTACACTAGCAGATAACTTCTAGTTTGGATCCATAGGAGTAGACATTGGCCAACACCCTAACATGCCAGTATCCTAAAGAAGGTCATGAATATACTTTCTTGGGACAAGGAAATATCATTACGAGAACGTGCAACTTCAATGCCAAGAACATACTGAAGGGGGCAAAAAAAACCCTATGATGTTTTCCAATTCACAAGCCTCACAAGAAACACTAGAAACATCATTATTGGAAACAAGAGAATGAAACATATATTGAAGTACATAGACAGATGGATGGCCTAGTCTCCTATGCCAAAGTCCTAAGTCTTTAGCTTTATTCCTAGAAACGGCAGTGTGATGAGCTAGCTTCTCCCTTCATTCAATATGTAAAAGCCCGTTATCCTTTCTACCATTGCTAATCGTCCACTTTGTTGTAAGATCATGAAAGACACAGTGAGACGGGAAAAAAGTTACACAACAGTTTAAGTCACTTGTAATACGACTCAAGGATAAAAGGTTATGAGAAAAACTGGGAATGTGCAACACAGAAGTCAGTGATAAAGAAGGGGTATTATAAATTAAACCTTTACCGGACACTGACAAGAAGGTACCATTAGCAATTTTAACTTTTTCTTGACCTGAATAAGGCTTATAATCGGAGAACAAGTCAGAGGAACGAGACATATAATCTGAATCACCGGGATCAATAATCCAAGAAAACGAAAAATGAGAGAGAAAAGCTCTGGCTGAAGTGACTAAGTTTCCTGGTTGGGCGAAGGTTGATGAGGCACCAGTAGATGTAGAAGGAGCACAACGAGCCATCAAATTTTTAAGCATTGCAAACTCAGTAGCAGATAACGGTCCTATAGTAGGGGACTCATCAGAAGTGGTATTTGGAGCATCCGTGACCGTAGTATGATGGGCCTGCACATTACTACCACGGCCTCTCGAGTAACCAGAACGACTCCTACGACCACGACCATGACCACTTGGAGGATGACCATGAAGTTGCCAATAGGTCTCCCTAATATAATGTGGCCTACAACAATAATCAAAAACTGTGTGCTTTTATCCAAAGTACCAAATCCAATCGATGTATCTTTACTATGAACCTGCTTAGCTCCCTCGAACGGTGGAATAGAGACGAAAGCAGATCGCTCAATAGTGGTAGGAACAAGCATAGAAGAATGACGACTCACCAATTTCTGGAATCGTTGAATTGATCAACCATGACATAATAAGGGAATTCTCTAACAATTGTGAAAGAAAAAAATTTGGTGAAAAAACTAGGGTTTTTGCATATATGAAAATTGCTCAAACCATTGTTCTGTAAAGAATTGATATGCTAAAATGGTAAGTGAGAAATTTAGTGCTCTCAATAACAATCTATGAATGAGTGCTGAACTTTTTGTCTGATTGTGAACTTTGTCACTTGTATGTCAAAATTTTCTAATATGCGTATGAAATTTCTCACTCATATGCGAGGAAAATGTTGTGAAATAAAAAGCCATCCTCGTTTTCAAAAGGAAAGAGGTCAGTATGAAATTTAACACTAATAATATCTCTATGCACATGAGTGGGGAAATTCACTCATGATTGCGGAATTTTTTACTGATATGTGAGATCTTAAATGAGTGAAAAGATTATCACTCATGAAAATTTTATAATACGTGTGAAATTTCTCACTCATATCCGAGGGAAATGTTGTGAAGTAAAACTCATCCCCGTTTTCAAATGGACAAAGGTCAGTGAGAAATTTAACACTAATAATATCACTATGCACGTGAGTGGGGAAATTTACTCATGATTGTGGAATTTCTCACTCATGTGTGAGATCTTAAATGAGTGAGAAGATTCTCACTCGTGAAAGTTGAATTTCACACTCATATTTGAAAAATGATAATGTATGTTTATCTGCACTTGTTGTTTCCATAATTTTACATACCCAAACCATTCCATACTCGAATGATTTTGATGCAATGAGAACTTTAGCACTCATCTTGATGTTTTTGCATATTTTTGAAAAAAAAATATCAATTGAGTATTAAATTCCGCACTCATTTCCTTGTGTGCTATTAATAATTGTGTTGTCCATGCAGACCGTGTTACGAAGTCCCCCCAAAATGCTAGACAAAGACGACAGCAACAACACGGACCGTGATTTAGGTCAACATTGGTTGCATTCCATTCATTATTGGATAAATACAAAGCCTAGAAAGAAGGTCGGAATATTTATACGCTACTTGGCAATTGAAAGAACATATCAATGCTTATTTATTACTGGATGTTAACTGAATGTGACTATTCACTTTTGAATTTTAGTGTGAATACTGTCAAGAGTAAAGTCACAGAATTTTGTAGTTGTTGGTCGTTATTGAGTGCATACCCGTTTTATTACCTATTGGAGATGCTCAAATAGTGTAAATATGTATGGGCATTATGAGTAGCCAATGGCCCAAAACATCGCTTTTGGAAGAAAGGGTTATTAACATGGTATTGGAGTTAAAAAGGTCTCAGTGGTCGATTCACGACACCACTACTTTTTTTATATACAACATGTTTAAGTGGACTGATCACCCATGAGGAGCCACATGTAAGGTGAGCTTCATGCCCACTTACAAGGGACTCAAACGAGAAGAGGCCTAAAGAATGAATAATTAAGTTACACCTCTCTCTAAAGCTTTTGGAGGAGATGGTTGTTTTAGCAACCTAATTGGCAGTCTCTGCCATAGACACTCATCATAACAGTCAAATCAGTAGCTATTTTAATATTTTATGTACGTTGATACACTAAACCAAGTAACCAACCATATATGTACTCTTAGTCTTAACCATTAGGGCTTAGATTTTCAGGCTGATAAGCGTCTCATTTACACAGAGGGGAGAAACATGAATGCACATATAGTGATCAAGTAACAGGACTAGTGATTCCAGTTAAAAGGAAAAATATCAGCAAGCATACATATATGCATCAATAAGCTAAATGCCTATGGATGAGCCAGTGAATCTATGTCGTAAATTGTAGAGAAAAAACAAAATTAAGGACCTAGATGTGCTCGAACGGCACAAACATTTCAACGAGACTCCCAATCCTTCATCTTCTTGCTTCCTTTGGGCTTTGATATAGGCGCATTCATCCCAGCCATTTTTGCATTGTATTTGGCCTGTAGAGGATCATTGTATGTCCACCTGCATTACAACAAAAAATGATTAGGAGAGGTTCTTATCAGAATCGGAACAAACGGACTTCCAACTAGACTTGATAAACAGCTAGAAATAGACCAAATTTAATGTTTTCTACAGCGTACATCGAGAATATAGCATGAAAAAGAGCCATGAAAAAGTGCCTTGGTGCATTTTGGTTCACGGGTTGAGGGATGGTAAAGGAAAAGAAAAAACAGGAAAATAGGAAGAAAAAGAAAATAGCGTGAAAACTACAACTAAAAATTTGAACTTATGAATCACTTCCCTCCCCTCTTTTCTCAAGTTTTTAGTTTCTAATGTTGTTTTAAGGATGAAAAAAACACCACGAAAATAATTCTCCATGTCGTCTCTCTTTCCCTTTTTATTTTCATTCATTAATCCACAAACCAAATGAGTCGTAAATCTGTGGGAATCTGTCCTCCTTTAGGAAGCACAGATACTTCTATGAAGATAACGTGTGCCGTGTTGTGTCCATCAAAAGGAACGACACTTCGTGGACACTTTTCCTGTCATGTTGACGTGCAATTTTTTTAGGATTTTCCGTATTGACATGTGGCCTCTCTGTTGCTAAAGGCTTAGGCTCAGGCGGGCTTAGGCTTTGCGCCTTGTCCTGTCCTTGGCGAAGCACCTTCAAAAAGGCCCCGCCTATGGCGGTTTTTTTTTTTTTTTTTTTTGCGCCTTTTTCTAAAAGCCCAAGGCGCAAAGCACGTGCCTCAATAAAAACATGCATCAATAACTTAATTAGGCTTGAAACTAAAGGCCATATTCGGACCCAACCAGGGGCGGACTAGGATTTTTGGACAAAATGGTCTAAATTATACTAGGGTTCAAGGGGCAGTGCTCCCGAGGCGAATTTTTGTAAGTCTACTTATACACAATTATGTGTAAAATTGTAAAATTGGTTTAACACCCCTAGTTTAGGGTAAATCATGTAATTTTAGGGGGCCTATTTCTAAAACCTGTAATATATTACATATAAATCTAGAATTTTCAAAAGTCCAAGGGGCCTGTGTCTAAAACCTATAAAATATTGCATGTAAATCTAGATTTTTTTTAAAAGTCCAGGAGGCCTGTGTGAATTTTAGGAGGGCTTATTTGTAAAATCTGTAAAACATTATATGTGATTCTATAATTTCCAAAAGTCCAAGGGGGCCTATGCCATCCCTGACTTATATGTAGGTCCGCCACTGGACCCAGCTGCCCCCTGACTTATATGTAGGTCCGCCACTGGACCCAGCTATTATTAGCTTTAGACCCAACACGTGACCCACCTCTTATGGGCTTTGGGCCCATATTAAGAGCCATTACGCCATTACAACTTTCAAAACACGAGTCTAAGACTTTGAGTTACATTTTTAAAAGAGTAATGCTACACCCACAATCTTTTCCACAACCATACATCATGGCCCTTGATTTCGGTGGAACCCATGAGGGTCTCACATGGGTTCCACACGGGACCAAGGATCAAAATTTCGTTTCGGTGTAGTGTTTCGGTGTTCCCGGAAACAGAAACTTTTCGGAAACTTGTGGAAACATAACTTCAAACTAAACTGTATGTACATACAAAGCTTATAATTGATTAATTGAATCTTTGAGAGGTCTATATATGTAGTTATATCATAATATATAGTTCAAATTAAAAATACATGATAATTTAGGCATCAATCTACTGCCAAGCAGTTTATAGAATACAAAAACACCATTCATAGAAAAGAAAAGTTACATAATAGTATTAATTGCAATTAGTATACACTAATTAGTAATTTACAACTAACTTTTATATAAATACAGTTTTGCTCACCCACCTTTCCCATTGGTTAATGCATGGGGCACAGTATTAAATGAAAATTAATTAATGGTGTAAAGTATTGGGCCCCATTGTATTAGCCAATGAGAGAGGGTGAGCAAATGGTGAGCAATTTTGGGGTGAGCAAAACTGCAATCTTTTTATATTTCTAACAATAATAATGCTAGGTGTACACACTTTTGTACACAGTTTTTGACACACTGTGCTTTCAATGCATGTACCTCATGCTGTTTGAATTTTTCACACTTCTTCACATTTTTCTGTACACCACTTACACAGCACAGGGTACACGCATTTAAAGCAGTGTGTCAAAAAGTGTGTACAAAATTGTATACACCTAGCATTATTGTTCTAAGAATATTAGTTATATAACTTATATAAGTAATAAGTTATAACTTATAACTTATATAAGTAGTAATAATTTATAAGTTATATATAAGTAATAAATAAGTAGTGAAGTATTATATATATATATAGATATAGATATATACACAGACAGTATTGACCTTAGGGAGTTATGGCTACTCTCGAATCTCGATCAAATGAGAATCATCTCCAACGGTAGCTTAAGAAGAAGAAGAAACAAGAAAGAAGAAAGAAGAAGAAGAAGAAGAGGAGGAAGAAGAAAAAGAGGAAACCAGGACTAGTACCAACGACGACGAAGATGAAGAAGAAGAAGAAGAGGAAGAAGAAAAAGAAGAAGAACAACTGACCTGAATCAACTCAAGTAAGTTTTTATAAACAGATTTTCCCCCAAATTTCTCTTCTTCAATTATTTCCCCAAAATCAACTCGAATCACGTCACTGTTTCGTTCGAAACAAACGTGTTTCATTCAAAACACTTGAAAACTCACGAAGCTTGTCGAATCTCTAGAATTTCGAGATTCCCATGATGATTCGTGTCGGCGGGCCACGAAACCGAAAAGTTTCGGTGGTTTCAACCGACACGACATGAAATTTTGATCCTTGCACGGGACCAATTAAAATCAAGGGCCAGGATGGTTTGGTTGTGGAAGGTTGTGAAAAAGGTTGTGTGTGTAGCATTTTTGTTTTTAAAATACACGAATATTCTTCTTTGTGACTAACACTAACTCTCCTATTGGTTCCCACGTTTTTAAAAGAAAATAGAAAGGAAAAAATCTAATTGTACAAATAATATTCATCGGAATTATATTTGAAATTTTGTGATACTTGATTAGGCATTTAGTATACTATCTAAGGTAGTCTATTTTGTGAAGCACCGTAGAGACAACTTACTAATTGGCCAATTGAGCTAATAGGTCAAAAATCAAAGTGTACATTACTTCGGTGCTTTAGCAATTTGTATGTATATTTCAGCTACTGTGTTCTTCAAAGTACTTAAGTATATTCAATTTATACGTTCTCAAAGTGCGCCAGGAGGCATTTGCGCCCAAGTGCGCCTTTGATAAATATGGTGGTGCCCGTGTATGTCTTGTCTGTATCGATGTGTCCGTGTACATGCTTCATACGTTCTCCTTCAGGAAAGTTGACTCCAAAATGTACAAATAAGTTTTCCACGTCTTAAATGTAATTCTCATTACCCTTTTTGTTAAATTTCCTTTTAATACTGCTTGATCACACAGATGTTAGCATACCTAAGTTACTTTTGAGATCACACCAATGCTCTAAAAATGTAGTTTGACCAGGTCCCATAAAGCTGAGTAGTGATTATTCGCACTTTCGGAAGCTACTATCACGGTCCTTAGTATGAGTGGAGGAGAGTGAGTTTTAGAGCATAAGGCAGCTGGCAGCCTAGCTTAACGACGACTAAAGTTCAATGGGACATGCAATTGGGAGTTAGGGTGTGTTTGGAATAACATTTGTGGAATGCATTCTCACCAGTAGTTGTAACATTATACTTGTTCATTGTCAACTTTTGTTAAAGAGATGCATTCTCGCAAAAGCAAGTCTTACTTGCTTCTGCTTTTAAGTTGGAGATGATTATTTGCATTTGACAAAAACCCCCAACTCAACTTCGCTAGCAAATAAATCTCTTTATCATGTTTATATCTCCATCTTTATATTTCTTCTATCTTTTTATCCCTCTATATCTATATTGCACCTATGTTGATACACGTACTTCGAAAAATAAAAAGTTACTTTCTTTTGATATGCAGCATTACTGATTACTGATTAGTGAAAATATTACATTTAGCTATAGTAAGTTAGAGAGAATACTCTTTAACAGGTTCTCAGGAGCAACAAATTACTTTATGTGTTTCCGTATCAATAGGAAACTCAAATTCAGCTAACCATAGCATGCCTTGACAGGCACAATAAACGGAACTGGTGATTCCTTCAAAACCTAAATACTTGCACTCTGTATGGGTCCCAAGAAAATCAAATAATGAAATGCCACAATGTATTCTTTTTATAAAAAAAATTAAAAAATCAAAGAGCTACATGTTTTTTGCCAATCTTTCCTTTCTGTTCATTAAAATCTCAGTCAAAACAAGGTAAAATCTTTTATAATACGATTCAAACATCAAGAATATTTTGAGCGGCCAAATTTCACGTAGTCCTCTCCATAAATCTAAGTACAATCTGAATCACAAGGATCTTAGTGACTTTCTAAGTATGGGCCAGTGAGTAAAAAAACATATGGAACTTTTGAAAATTTCAGTCCAGTAAATCAATATTTGAAAAGGTGAATAAACAAAGAACAGCTATATTAAACATGAAATGGATAATAAACGGGTAAATATACTTACGGGTTATTCCAGTCAGTTGTATCCTCATTGACCAGATGGGTCCATTTCGTCCTCCCACTACGGCCAAAGTGCTTAACCTGCATGACTTTGGGCAGTATAGTCTTGTCCATCTTATCTTCTCCAGTTGGAGCCGAGAAATCGCGACCGTAGATACCATCTCCCCCAGCAGTTGCAGCCTCATCATCAGGATCGTCTTGGAAGAACGCACCTTTATGGTAGTATTTCTGCATGAACCTCCACTTCTGCTTTGGTGGAGGAGCAGGTTTTGGGTTCTTCCTCTCCCATTCTCTCCTCTCTTCCTCCGTCATGTTCCTTACCTTCTCGATCTCCTCCTTCTCCTTCAACATTGCATCTCGGTCATCCCTGTCTCTCTTGAGCCTCGCAATCTCCCTCGCCTTCCAGGTTTCATATTCCTCTGCCTCGTTCACTTCATCATCAGTATCTATATCCGCTATATTCGCCTCCAAATCCACATTCTTCTGAATCTCTTCATCTTTCCGAATCTCCTCAACCACTATTTGCTTCGTCTCCACCTTTCTCTCCTCCAATCTCCTCCTCATAAAGTCCTCGAGGGCTCGTTCTTCTGCCTCGAGTCTCTCACGCTCGGCGATAGTATCTCTTTCGGATTTCGGGACGAAGACAGGCTTCACCATTGCTATACCCGTTTGTTCTTCTTCCGAGTCGGTTTCGTACTCAGATTCCTCTTCTTCTTCTTCCTCTAACTCCTCCTCTTCTTCTTCGGGAAGAAACGCAGCTTCTTCTTGCTGCCTCTGAAGCAACTTCTCTCTAATCCTCCTCCTCCTTTCCTCCAAAGCATCCTCATCTTCTTCCTCTAAATCTAGACCTTCCTGTCTTTTGGTTTCCTCCTCAATCGTCGAAATAATCTCGGCTTGTCGGATACGCCTGTGATCGGCTCTCACTTCTTCACGATCATCTATCCTACTCTCAGCCAAACGGCGCAACCTAGGATCATCTCGTCTCACAAAGTCCGAATCATCCCGAGTAGGGAATGCTTTCTCTAGGGCAACTGCCCTAGCCATCTTAATATCCCCATCTTCGTCAATTTCATCAGCCCATTCCGGAGCTTTACCAGGCCAATACCTTTTGACCTTGGTTTGCCCAATTTTACCCCTGAGCTTATCCCTAATGGCAATTATTGTATCACTAACACCCGCTGTTACCGACATTGTTATGATATATTATATAGAAACCCTAGAAAGGCGATTGAAGAAAATCTTCAACACAGAGACAATGCTGCCTTTTATCCGCTTAAAGAAACACCGCCAACTGAATCAACAAGAAAAACCTGGAAACAAGATATAACGATTTATGATGAATTCAAATGAAATACGAGTACATGAAATTGATACGGAGTATGTGATTATTTGTAGAAGTTTTTATAAACAAAAAATAAAGTGAAAAGATAAAAAGAACAGAATGTTGTGCACATTGTTGTCAAACCTTGAACTGAATCGTGAATGGTTTGCCAAAATTATGAATCATTTTTATAAAATAATATACATGTATATACATAAAGTATACACACACACACACACACACACATATATATATATATAGATATATAATACACATACCAATATTAGGAGTCAAAAGGTTGAAGGTTTTAAACTTAAACTTCAAAGTTCTAAATTTATACATAGATAATCATAGTGAATCATATATCGCTCCGGATTATGAAGCTGGAATCGACTCGTATGAATCAACTAATCCGACTTACACAAGTTCCATGCAATATTAGGGTTCAAAATGCTGAAGTTTTAATTCAAAAGTTCCAATTTATACACAGTGAATCATACTGAATCCTAAATGCATCCGAATATGAAACTCGAATCGAACTCGTATGAATCAACTCGAATCGAAAGGTACAGTTTTTTTTCAAAATCCAAGGGGAAGAAAAAGTACTTTGAAGAGGAAACTCACCTGGAGTTGCCGAATTTGTCGCCGCCGTCTTCGAGTCCTGTCGTTGTCGCCGGCGGAGTTGCCGACTTGGGTCTGTAAACTCACTCTCTCTCTCTCTCTCTCTCTCTCTGTGCTAAGCTTTGATTGATACGGTGGATTTAGGGTTTGGTCTTCCAGGAAGACATCAATAATTTGGGGTGCTGCAATAAAAAAAAAAGGGTTAAATACATAATATACCACAGTAACTTGCTTACTATGTTATTTTAGTCCTTATAGGTTTATAGGTTCAATTGTATCAATTTGATCTCTGAAGTTTTAAATAGAAGCAATTTGATCCAAATGTCCAATTTTGTGAGAAAAATTAACAAAATTTACTCATATACTACGCAATGTCACACTTTTTAGGTGCAAAAATGGAACACGACTAATCTCTCAACCTGCTTATCAGCATAATTGTGATGGATAAATTTTGTCAAATTTTCTCACAGAATGGGGT
Organism: Hydrangea macrophylla; assembly: GCA_033977485.1. Classification (NCBI taxonomy): domain Eukaryota; kingdom Viridiplantae; phylum Streptophyta; class Magnoliopsida; order Cornales; family Hydrangeaceae; genus Hydrangea; species Hydrangea macrophylla. The sequence goes on along the minus strand of CM066999.1, from coordinate 75,847,736 downwards.
ATTTAGATCAAATTGCTTCTAATTAAAACTTCATGAACCAAATTGGCGCAATTGAAACTATAGTGACTAAAATAACACAAGCACAAATATCAAGGATCTACTTTCTAATTAACCCTAAAAAATAAAAAAATTTGGGGTGATATTTGTAGGGAATTGCTATGTACACCGTTAGTTGTGCTATGTATACCACTTAACTTTACAAAAGTAAGAATATTTTGAAGAAAAATGATTAGAATAAAGGAATTTGGGTATACATAACAAATACACGAATGTACATAGCAATTCCCTATTACTATTGTTTAGTGATTGCATTAGCTAAGACCGTCAATCGGGCTGGGCTATTCCGATGCACACTTGTTCGGCCTTCAAAAGTTAAGAACTTGGGGCATGCTAGGCTCAGCCCGTGTTTTAAGCCCGTCACGATTAATGATATGCTTCTCAAATTTTAAGTCTAAAAGTGCTTCTACAATTATGTGGCAGTGGGCTATGTCTAATTCTATGGGACTGGTTGAATTTTAATTGAAAGTTATTTACCTGACCTCATTGCCATATCATTTGAGAAAATACTTTTGAGATTGAAATTTGAAAAGCATAGCATTACTCTTTATGAAATATACATAGTTATTATTTAGGCTTAACTACATTTTACACTCTCTTAGTTTGCCCTTTGTGTCAATTTGGTCCCTATAGTTTAGAAAGTGTCATTTTAATCCATGTAGTTTCACAAAGTGTGTCATTTTAGTCCCTCAAACACTTTTTGTGACAAACTTTTACTTTGTGACAAATTTTTTTTTTACTTTCATTGACAAAATTATTCGTCACTGAAGGACTTATTAGCATTATGGCCACACTTCTGAAACTACAGAGACTAAAGTGACACAATCTAAATTACAGGGACCAAACTGACATAAGTGACAAACTATAATAGTGTAAAATGAATTTAACCGTATTATTTAAAAATTAGAGGCTGGAGTTGGATAATACATACTTTCATCAACTTGTCTCTTTCGTGACATCCTCCAAGAATTAGGGTGGGCAAACAGTTCGGTTAACCGAACAAATCGAACTGAATTTTCAATTTCAATTTGGTTATTTTAGTTAAAAAATTCTAGTTCGGTTAGCAGTTGTCTCTAGGCAAACCGAACTGAACTGAAAAATGAATTATTTGTTGATTTTTTTTGTATATTGTTAATATTCTTATATATAACTATAGATATAGATAATAAAACATAAGTATTTTTACAATTGAAAACAAAGAAAAGTATGTTTTCTTTGCAGTATGAAAGAGAAAAGAAAAAAAGTAATCCATAAAAAAGTTGTGGAAAATGAAAAAAAAAAAAATAAAAATAAAAATTAGATTTTTTACAATTCGGTTAACCAAATAACCAAACTGAACTGAATTTGTAATTCGGTTAACCGAACCGAACCAACCGAATTAAATTTCAGTTAGTTAACAGTTGACGTTTTGCCAAACCGAACCGAAATACCCCAAACTGAACCGATCTAACCGAATGCCCACCCCTACCAAGAATGTCCAGATCATTCACATTTATAAGCATATGTTATGTATGTAATTGCAACAGAGTAATGTTATGCTTCCCAAATCTCAATCACAAATGATGTGACACTAATCAAAATTCAGTAAACTCGTTGATCATTGTGGGGTCACTTCAACATCCTCCAATCAAAATCCAGTGGATCCATTGCCATATCATTTTGGGATGGAGATTTGAGATTTGAATTTGAGATACATGGCATTACTTATTGCAACAACATCCACTGATCTAAGTGTAATGCTATGCTTCCCAAATTCAACTCCCAAATGATGTGGCAGTGGACCCACTGAATTTTGATTAGAGGATATTGAAGTGATCCCACAATGGTCCCACTGGCACATCATTTGAGATATGGATTTGGGAAGCAAATCAGTACTCTTGATCTAAACAACTTGGAGAATGCTAGGTATTTTCTCAACATTTTTTTGGAACCTCTAAGACCTTGTGCATACTCTTTTTCATGCAAATTGCGACAAGTTTGGGGCGCCCAGCTCATTTTCATCCCTAATTATATTGTCATGTGAGTCGACCCCAGACTTGAGAACGTTTAATTTTATTCAGGCCGAGCTTTGGCTAGCCTAAGCCCGACTCATAAAACCCGATTGACTGGCCTATTCATTACCTTATGTCCTTTTCATTTTGGCATGTGATTAGTCCAGATATACGTATATGTATGTATGATGCTTATGTGGCATGTACTTGAATCATTTACATGTTAAAATAAGATGAAAGTGACCTAAGGTAATGCACCTACGCCATTTTCGAATTCTTTTTTCTTAAGATAAGTTATGCTTACCAAATTTGCATGTCACATATAATACCAAACAACCAGTTGATTTCCATTGGAGGATGTTGATTGGTCCCATCATTAGTTGGAGTATGTTGAGTGGTCCCGTCATCCATTAGATTATGTTAAAGTGGTTCCGACTTTATTGAATGTGGTCCCAATGTCACATGTCTTTGGGAACCCGTCTAGGGCTAGATATTAGGCTCGTTTAATAAACAAGTTAAGCTCAAACACACATGAGCTCGGCTCGATAGGGCTCGTGAACACGCTTTAATAAAGCTCGAAAAAAAACTTGATAAATGGTTTTTATATCTATATCTAGGGGGGATTAGGGAAAATCACATTTAGACATAATTTATGATTAGGCAACAGGTTAAAACTATACTTATCCATAACAAAATTGCTACACCTACACCAAATCCCACACCCAACATATCCTGGCCCTTTTTTCCTATAGGTCTCGTGTAGGACCAATGTGAGACTCATTGGGATCCATTAGAATCAAGGGTGAGGATTATTGGGTGTCAAATTTGGTATAGAAATTGTTGCGGGTGTAGCATTACTCTAACCATAATTTCGTGCAAAAAGTGAAAAATTGGTATGGACTAAAATATCCATTGCACCTGACAACACATCATACACACTTGTGGACACAACTTCAGTACAGTTCCTTTTCTTGGGTGTGGTTGGTATTGTTCCCCTCACGTGAACAATAAAAAATAGCGTAAAATTATAGCATTGTCCAAATTGCTTTTACTTTTCATGTGGGAAGAACAGCACTAATCACCCCTAAAGAACTGTACTAAAGTTTTTTCCCACACTACATATTCAAAACCAGAAAACAGTTCACTCAAAAACATTGGGGTTTTTTTTAGCAAAAACAAAAACATTGGGTTTTTTGTCATCACCTCAAAAAAGCAACGAACAAAATCTCTAAAATCGAGCTCCAAAAAGACAAACTCAAGATAATCGTCAATTTGTTCATCAATCTCAATTGAAGCCCTGATTTCTCAAGTTTGAAGACCTGATTTCACAATCAAAGTTTGTTCTGGTGACCTCCATTTGTGCAACAACTCCGATGAGTTGAGTTTGTGGATCAAGCCCTAGTTCCTCGTAGAACTCCAACGAGAAGTTATGTGGACACAACTTTGGTAAAGTTGCTTCGGTGTGGTTGGTACTGTTCCCCTCACATGATAGTGTAAAATTATAGTTTTGTCCGAACTGTTTTTACTATTCATGTGAGAGGAACCATACCAACCACACACTAAAGGAACTTTACTGAGGTTTTTTCCCAATTATGTATACTCAACGTAAACTATTGGGTTATGTGCCCAACGACATCACTATGAGATGATGTGTCCACTTCTTTGTAAAGTGATGGTATTAGTCATATAGCAATAATGTGAACTTATTGGGTTATATAGTGCGTTATCTCTCTCTCTCTATATATATATATATATATATGTACTAGAATAGGGCCACACACTCCGTGTGTGTGCTAGTTTTTTTTTAAAGGAAAAATTGGTGAAAAAGTCATTAAGAAGAGCTTTATTGGGATTAAGGAAAACTTAAAATACATATTGGGGATGAGTCCTCCCAATGTCCATAGACCAAAATACCCTCACTTTAACCTCTAACCCTAACCAAACCCTATCCACTATTACCACTACTCCTCACCACCTCCGACCACCACCCTCGCCATCTCCGACGACCACCACCTTGCTATCTCCAGTGATCACCACCATTGCACCTCTTGACCACCACAACGCCACTCCTAACCACCAGTGACCACTCCCTACCACTCAATTGACCTCCAGCCACCACCCTCACCATCTTAGCAACCACACCCTCTTAATCTCTGACCACCACCACTTGTGCCGCCTCCTAACCACATTATTTTCGACATCCTACCACCATCCCCCCCACTCCTAACCACCATTGACCCCCTCCCCTGTGGTGTCCACCCCTCTTTTGATTCGGAGCAAAAATTGCAAGTGAAGTCAGAAATTAGAAATCCTAAGTCAAATTTGACTTAGGATATATCCTAAGAAAAATTTATCTTAGGATTTGTCTTCGGATATCCTAAGTGAATTTTCACTTATGCTAGAGGCTAGTCAACGTGCAAAATGCCCATTCAATGATTATTTGCATCTTGGTGAACCATGATGTGCTATGGAAGGGGATTGGGAAAGATATCCATACTATTTTCAACTACTTGATGAGATTAAAATCAGAGTGTAATTTCAGTTGAGGACATTTGGAAATCTTAAGAGAAATTTCTCTTATGATAATAATCTTAAGAAAATTTTCTCTTTGGTGGATTGTTCAAACTAACACACCAATACAATCAGTGCAGCCACAATAGAGGCAACATTCAAGAGATCACAATCAACAACAAAAAATCACTGAGGCATAACAACACCATCTCGGCTACATAAACCCAAAACTTTATCAAATTACCATCTTAAGTGAAATTTTACTTATCTTATTGGATGTTACAATTGTTCACTTAAATTTGTAATTTCAGTAAATGCTACTTTTACACTTAACAAAACAATTGAAACTTCACTTAGAAATTTTATAAAAATTCACATCAAAAATTTTAAGTCAAACTTCACTTAAGATATGTAAAATCTGCAACATAACTGTAAATGGTAAGAACTCGCAAAAAAATCACTTTAAACTAGAAATGGTCAATGGAGTTCATTGTGGTGGCCATGATGGCAACATTCGAATCTCGATCTAGATCTTGACCGGTGAAGGAGATCTGGATCTAGATTGATGCCGGCAATAGTGACTATGGCGGTGCTTGGTGGTGGTGATGATGACGGCGCAGGTGGTGGCCATAGCAGCGGGATGTTTGGTGGCTATAACAGAGGGCGGTGGCGGTGGTCGATGGTGATGGTGGTGGCGGTGGCAGTAGAGACTGGTGGTAGTGATGGACTGGTGGTGGCGGTAGAGACCGATGCTAGTGGTAGTGGCAGTCGGTGGTGGAGGTAGACTGGTGGTGGTGGTGGTGAGAGAGAAAGAGATCTTAGAGAGAGAAAAAGAGAGAAACAGAGAGAGACTTATTTGTAAAACAGGGGCATTTTTGTCTCTAATTGGACTTGATGAGTGAATTGTTAGTGGTGTGGACTGGAGTAAAAAAATGGGTTTGAGCTTTTGTCCTTATAGGGATTATTGTTAATGGGCTATTCTTTAAACCAAGAAGGATCAACCTTGGGGACCTTAGATCAAGCCTCCCTTTTTTTTTTTGCCCAAATCGTTTTAGACATTTTTGTTTTCCAGCCAACTATTTTAGGTAGTTTTTTTCCCATTTGTTGAAGTAGTTTTTTTTTTTTTTTTTTTAAATGATCGGATATTTTAGTACTCTTCTAATGTTTTTTAGGAAGATAAATTGTAATGGTTTTACTATAATTATGAAAAACTTGGAAAATAATGTTGGTACCCCATGTTTTGGCTTTCTATAGTGGAGTAGTGTATATATATATATATATACTAGTAATTACCCATGCCCTGGCAGGCTGGCACGACGACCAAAAAAAAAAAGAAAAAGAGAGAGAGAGAGAGAGAGAGAGAGAGAGAGAGAGATGTCCGTATAAGTAATTGTTGAACTCGAGAAAGTCAATCAAACGGTAATACTTATCTCTTTTTTCATGCACTAAATCTATGAAATCAAAAAAGCCTTAGTAACCAAATAAGAAAAAGAAATTTTTCTCACCGTTTTCTTTTCCTTTTTCTTCAAGCATCAATGAATCAATTAAAGTCACAATATTTTTTTTCTTTGCATTCATTAAATCTAGTATCTTGGGTTCCATAAAGAATAATGCTCACATACCTCTTCACGTGGTACAACTAACAATATTTAAGAACCAAATATAGAAAAAATAGCTTTATTCTCACCTCTCTCTAAAAAGGCCCATTTGTCAATGCCTTTTTCCAAGGGCACCACTTCTATGGAAGAGCCTTTGGCTCTCTCGTTTTGCTAGTTGTCCCTCCCTAGGAGGGTGATTTCCTTCTCTGTTAAAAGACTTGAAAGGGAGAAATAGGAATACAATCTAGTGAATAGGTTATTGATAACCCGTGCATGTGGGCACGAAGCGAAAAATAAGAAAAAGAAAAAAAGAAAGAAGAAATTCAATACTTCAAAAGATCAAATCTTTTGCATAAAATTGTCCATGTCACTCAAAATCATGTGATGTTTAAGTGAAGACATTGGTTTCACGGGTACAACAATATATTTAAGTTCATTGCTTTTGATTTTGAAATTAAACTGAGATATGGTTGGAATTTTTACAACAGATTCATAGATGTCACAACAAAGACAAAAAATGTGGTAAGAATTCTACAACTCAAACAACTGCAAAGATTTTATTCATTCAAGACTCTTGATCTTCAACAAGCAACAGCAAAAATGATAGAAAACTATAATGGCAAAAAAAAAATATCAGTACCAAAACTGATGAATTGATGTCTACAGAAGTAGAAGCACTCTCTTGATCATATTCCAAGCAGATTTATGTAACTAACGAAATTATAGTGGCTGTCAACTTCAAGCTATGTTTTAAAAGATCTAAACTTATACGAAAATGAGTACTGTAACATTATTTCATTCATTCAAACTAGATAAACATATGCCAAAATGAGTACTACAACCTTTAATTACACCATTCGTTAAATTTTGCTGTGAGTTTTCTTCATCAATTTATAAAACGTGTAAGTGTCAATATCAATATGTTTAGCCCGGCCCGGTGAATGCACAATAATCTGAAAAGTAAAAAAGAAGAATTATATTAGTTACATTGACATGGAAAATAGTATAGCGTTGAAAACGTAAGTTAGATACATCTGTTACATCGTTACGCATTACTTGTTTATTCCCCATCTTTTCAAATTACGAGCTTTTATTATCTCAAAATCATTTGATGCAAATTCAAAGTCCCATGCAACATCTCTAAACCATTTCTACAAAATTATAGTTTGGGGTCAATTACAGTAGTAAGTGTAGATCAAAATCAAATTTAATAAAATACAAATAAAAGATACAAGACAAATTTTTACCTGTCAAAATATTTATCTTTGTTGGCAAATCCCCTCAGTCTCTGCTCCACTTATTCTAATGCTCTTATACAAATCAACTCATTTTCTATTCTCTCTAACATTGATTCTAAATCTCTTAATTCATTGACATCTTTTTGTAGAGAGGTATGGATTGAGATTTTAGGCCATGAATTGGAAGTGCATCGTCAATAGCATACATTGAAATAGCAATGTTTGGACGAAAACCTCTTCTCCTAAGTTCTTGGTATATCTTATATTTTTCACTAATATGCTCTCTCACTGTGGAATCTAAATCTAAACTCATAGGTTTAGACTCAAGTTTTATCCACAATGGGTGTATGTCACACCCGGCTTCTTCTAAGAAATCTATTAGTTTCTCTGCAGTTTATGGTTTGTTAATGCTTAATATATCTTCTATAATAGGTCTCCAATACGATGGGAGAGTCCTAATTGATAAGAGAGAGAGAGAGAGAGAGAGAGAGAGAGAGAGAGAGAGAGAGATATGGATACAATATATTGTATTGTATTGAAAGGTGTGTTTTTATCATTACATAAGGGATGCCTTTATATAGGCTAGAAGAATACAAGATTTAGGAAAGAGAGAAGTACAAGAGTACATAGTACAGTAGTACACAATGAACCTAGTCTAGATGTATAGTAAGATGCAATACTATAATGACCCTAGACTAATGTATGATATATATATATATATTAACATCGCCCCTCAAACTCAAGGTGGTAGGATTGAGGCCAACTTGAGTTTGGAAACAAGATCCTGAAGACATCCCGGAGGATGGCCTTTTGTGAAGATATCGGCAGTCTGGTCAACAGAGGAAACAGGAGCAAGTTGGATGATGCCTCGAGTGAGTTGATGGTGCACAAAATGACAATCAATTTCAATGTGTTTTGTACGTTCGTGGAAAACGTCGTTGTGAGCAATCTGAATGGCACTCTGATTGTCACAATAGAGAGTGGTGGCAGTGGAGTGAACAACTCCCAAGTCTTCAAGTAGCCAACGGGGCCAGAGGAGTTCTTGGGTAGCATCAGCTAGAGCACGATACTCTGCTTCTATACTAGAATGAGCAATGACGGTTTGCTTCTTACTTTGCCAAGAAATGAGAGAATCACCAAGGAAGAAGCAATACCCTGTAGTGGATCGACGATCAGTGGGGTCGCCTGCCCAATCTGCATCAGAATAGGCACGAAGCATGAGTGAAGAATGAGCAGAAAGATGCAGACCATGAAACATAGTTCCCTTGACATATCTGAGAATTCGGATCATAGCTGCAAAATAAGATGAGCGGGGAGCAGAGAGAAACTGACTAACAATATGGACAGCATAGGCAATGTTAGGTCGAGTAACGGTGAGATATACTAGACTCCTAACTAGTTGGCGATACAGAGTGGGGTCCTCTAGAAGAGTACCATCCATAGGGGTGAGCTTAGAATTTAGTTCCGGAGGAGTAGGACTGATCTTAGTATCGGTGAGTCCCGCACAAGTAAGAAGATCAGAGGAGTATTTGGCTTGGGAGAAATAGTAGCGGTCTGAGCTAGAATTGATCTCAAGACCCAAGAAATAATTAAGTTTCCCAAGGACTTTCATCTCAACATGATGACTGAGATACATTTTGAGATCTGATATGCCAATTGAGTCATCCCCGGTGATAATCATATCATCAACATAAAGAAGTAGCAAAATTGTTCCCTGGTCTATTTTGCGGATAAAGAGAGCAGAATCATGAGAGCTAGAAGTGAATCCAAAATTTCCAACAATTGTGCTGAATTTGGCAAACCATGCGCGAGGAGCTTGTTTGAGACCATAGAGAGCCCTACGAAGTTTGCAGACCTGATTAGGAGAGTGATGATATCCTGGAGGAGGACGCATATAAACTTCTTCATTGAGTTCACCATTGAGAAAGGCATTCTTCACATCCATCTGAAATAATTCCCAACGACGAATAGCTACAACAGCAATTAGACTGCGGACTGAAGTAAGGCGAGCAACGGGAGCAAAGGTCTCCTCATAATCAATGACGTACTCTTGTATGAATCCCTTAGCGACCAGACGGGCTTTGTAGCGTTCAATAGACCCATCAGAATGAGTTTTGATTTTGTAAACCCATTTGCAACCCATAGCATTTTTTCCATTTGGGAGGTCTACTAGATCCCAAGTATGATTTTGATCTAGTGCCTGCAATTCATCATTCGTTGCTTGCTGCCAAAGAGGGTTAGAGCTAGCCTCACGATAAGATTGTGGCTCATAGTGAGATAAGACTGTAGAAAGAACAAAATCACGAAGATGGATAGGTTGAGTCCTTACCCGATCACTAAGATGGAGGTGAGTATCTGAAGCTGGTACGGATCCATCAGACGGAACAGGCTGTTCAGGAGAGACCAAGGTGGATAACTCGGATGAAGCATCAGTGGAAATGGCTGGTGGAGTCAGGGAATGAGGGGGGCTATCAAGGAAGTCAGGGCTAGAAGAGGAATCGATATTGGGAGTATCGGGAAATAGATTGACCGAAGGATTGACAAAGAAGGGTGGAGAATTGGAAGGAGCAAGATGAAACTGGGACATTGAGGAAAACATCTTGTGTTCCCAGAAGACAACATGACGAGAAACACGAAGACGTTTGGAAGAGGGATCCCAACACCTATAGCCTTTGTGTTCAATGCCATAACCCAAGAAACAACATAGGCGGGCCCGAGGTTCCAACTTGGTGCGCTCATGTGGTTGGAGTAGGACAAGGCAGGCACAACCAAAGGTTTTGAGAGTGTTGTATTCAGGTGGATGGCCATAGAGACATTCATAAGGAGACTGATTTTCTATAGTAGAAGAGGGGACACGATTCATAGTATAGACAGAGGTGAGAGCAGCTTCTCCCCAAAAACGTTCAGGGCATGAGGCAGACAAAAGTAGGGCACGAACAATGTTAAGAATATGTCGGTGTTTGCGTTCAGCACGCCCATTTTGTTGGGAGGTGCCAGGACATGATCGGTGAGGAAGGGTGCTATGTTGGCGAAGGAATTGAAGTACTCTAGAATCCTTATACTCAGCAGCTTTATCAGCACGAAATACTTTGATATGGCGAGAGAATTGGGTTTTGACCATGTTAGCAAAGTCAAAGTATATCTGTCGTAATTCGGATCGACTATGCATAAGGTAAATCCAAGTATAATGAGAGAAGTCATCCACAAATATAACATAGTATTTAGAGCCCCCCATAGTGACAGTGGGAGAAGGTCCCCAAACATCAGAATGAATCAAATCAAAAGGTTTCGAAGAAATAGAGTCACTTTTATTGAACGACAATGCCGATTGTTTTGCAATTTGACAAGAAAGACAATCAAAATTTTCTTTATTCACTAGCCCTAATTGACCGCTAGATACTAAATTTTGAAGACAACTAATGGAGGCATGACCCAATCGAGCGTGCCAAAGACTGAGAAAGGGAGTGGATGATGTGAAAGCTACTTTTTTAGTAGTAAGGTGGGATGAAATGTGAAGACTGGTGAGTTCAAAGAGTCGTCCAGTCTTACGGCATATCCCAAGAGTTTGTCCTATCTTTGGATCATGCACACAACAACCAGAAGCAGAAAAAGTAGTAGTGAGTCCAAGTTCACAAAGTTGACCAACAAAAATGAGATTCATGGTCATTTTGGGAATAAAATATGCATCGGGAAGAGAGGTATGAGATGTGGAAATGTTTCTTATATGATCGACGAACATATGGGAACCATCAGCAGTGTGGATGGTTGGTGTGTGAAGGCTAGAATGTTGGGAGGTAAAAATGGTGGAATCAGGTGTCATATGATTACAGCAGGCAGAATCAAAGAACCAAGAAGAGTTACCTGGGGTGACAGACATAGCAGTGGAAGGTAGATTACAAGAGTGAGCCAGAACTTGTTTGAGAAGATCTTCAAGATAAGCAACAGAAATATTGGCAGTGGGAGTAGTGGATGGTGGACTGTCGGCAGTTGTGGCTGCAGTTTTGTTTAAGCCTCTACGGGGTATGTTGGTAGTGTTGGAGGAGACCCCTCGGGAGGTTCTGGTAGGATTCCTAAATCAATCGCTTTGATAGTGACCAGGTCCAAGCTTCTTACAATACTTGCACACACGTGTAGGACAATCTAAGAGGAGATGTCCAGGCAATTTACAGTAATTGCATTGTTTTCCGGAGCAGGTGGATTGATGGTTTTTATGAGTGAATGAAGTTCCTTTGTGGACTGCTAGTACAGCATCAGTATGGGTAGGCTTGCGAGTGGAGAGACGGGTCTCCTCAGAAAGTAGTTCAGAAACGGTTTGCTCCAGTGTAGGTAAAGGGACGCGACAGAGGAGAGATGCTCAAACGGGTTCAAACTCATCATTCAGCGCCATTAAGAACATAATCAGATGTTGGCGATCTCTATATTGATAGAACTTTGTAGCATCAGATGGATTAGTCCATGTAGGTTCCGAAGAACTGAGTTGATCCCATATATAGTGGATCTTAGAGAGGAAGGTACTGATTGATTGACCAGGTTATTGGCGCATGCGATGAAGGTTCCCAAGGAGCTGATACTGATATGCAAGATCAGCAGTGGTATAGCGATTTTCCAAGAAATCCCAGACATATTTTGCCGTAGAAAATCTGCCAAATTGAAGGTGGATAGAGCTAATAGAGGTGTTGTGGAACCAAGTGATGATCTGGTGGTTTTTGCTGTCCCAATCTTCCAATCTCTCAAGATATTTACTTTTTTCTTCGTCTTTTAAAGGCTTTGGTTCAAAAATGTCCCCAGTGACATAGCGCCAGAGTTTGCAACCTTTGATGAAACTAGACATGGCCTGGGCCCAAATGATAAAGTTAGGGCCATCAAGAATAGTTCCAACAGGTTGTGAGGCATCAAAGCGATCCATAGAGTGAGATCCAAGATGGGTCGGGTTGAATAGAGCTATTTGGTGGGCTGGGTTGGGTTAGGTTTAATCTTGTTGGGTAGGGTCCAAGTGTTGATTGGCTGGGTGCAAAAAGAATAGTGGTTACGGGGTCGGTGAGAATGTGTGTGCGGGCTGAGCAGGTTGGTTAATTGATGAGTGATGGGTAGAACTTTACGGGGTTGGTGATAATGTGGGTGTGGGCTGAGCAGATTGATGAATTGATGAGTGATGGGTAGAACTTCTTTGTTGGTGGGGTCGTGGGTTGAAGATGCCACAAAATGGGTTTGATTTTTGGGGAAATAGATTGATGGTGGGGCCGGTGGGTTTGATAGTGATGATGAGTATGCTGATGGTAGGTTTGGCAATTAGTAGTGAAGATGGGTATGCAGATTGGGTGATGTTTTATTGGTGGTGGGTCGTGATGTACTGGAAAGGAAAAGTGATGGTGGGTTTGCGATTAGGTTGAGGCGGTGGATGATAGGAGCAGTGCAGGCGGCCTGTTTGTTTGGGGATTGATTGGAGCAGAGGTCGGCGGCAGAGATTGGGGTTAATGATCACCAAAATTGTATGGCTCTGATACCATGATAAGAGAGAGAGATATGGATACAATATGATGTATTGTATTAAAAGGTGTGTTTTTATCATTACATAAGGGATGCCTTTATATAGGCTAGAAGAATACAAGATTTAGGAAAGAGAGAAGTACAAGAGTACATAGTACAGTAGTACACAATGAACCTAGTCTAGATGTATAGTAAGATACAATACTATAATGACCCTAGACTAATGTATGATATATATTAACACTAATTATTCCCCCCATTGTATGTCTTTCATCATCAAGTGTATGTTTACTCTTAATAAAACTACATTCTTCAATTCTATGTACACCCCACTTCCATATGGGGTAGCCTCTCTAAATATCATATCATTTAAGTCATTAATTTTATTTCTTCTCCTTCTACATATAGATGTGCATTTAAGTATAGGGGGCCTCATAGTCACCTGCATAAAGAAATAGATATGACTACTATAAATTTACTGCTTACAAATTAAGTAAAAAAAATAAAAAAAATGGTACTTAAAATTTATTTCTCCATAGTATTATTTGCAAATTTGTCCAAGGATGACCTTGTTTGTTTGTTTTTTAAAATTCCTCATTTATTAACTATCAAAATCTATAAACCACATCGAGCAGAGGTGAAACGCTCAAAGCTCTTTTACCGGGATTTAGTGAATTCAAGCAGCATGTCATTGAATAACCAATATCAAAGTAAATTTAACTCAAATATCATATCACATAGTTAACATATTAATAATCATTCAACATATATTAATAATAAAAAAATTCTATAATAGGACAAAGATAAACCAAATAACTGTACAATTGTCAGATTTACTTCTCAATATAATCAATTGCCATATAACCAAAGTTATGAATAAAGCTTATATATTTTAACCATTATATCAGGACTTTAGGGTAAATGATATTTGTCGTGGAATCGGCAGAACAATCATGAAGAAGAACGCATATACGATCAAAAGACTTACATCTGAACAAAACAATGTAAAATTGTCCATGGATGAATAGAGGATTACGCATATCAATTCCAACATGTTATACCGATTGACCCTGAGTCTTATTAATCGCCATTGCACACGCCAACCTTACTGGAAATTGATGTCTTGTCATATTAAATGGCAGTTCTATTGTTGATGGTGCCAAGGATATGCTGGGAATAAACACTAAGCTTCTAGCTTTATCACCAGATAAAATTTTTGCTTCAATTACACGCGAAGCAAGTCTGACAACCATCAGTCCATCTGCCAGCGCAATGTTTCTTAGAAAATTAATAGGACAACCCGTTTTTAACTGTAGGTTGAATGGGGCCAAGCTGGTAGGGTCCAATGAATTAAGGTATTCATTTGGATACCTATTAGTGATGGCCTTATCATCTCCATCATCGTCAGACACTACACCAAGAGCCCCTTTTTCTAAAGGACAAATTTTGATCTTTCTACCGGATATTTCTATTACAAATTTGTAATGGAAATATCCATTAGTAATATAAAAAATCCATTAGTAGTTTTTATTGAAAGTGAAAAGTTTTCAAAAAAATAAAATTCAGTGGCTTTTTTGTAAACAAAACACAAAAAATTTAAAATGATGTGGCAACTTTGTAAATAAACACTACAGAAAAAATATTTCCCAAATATTTGCCCCAAAATTCCCCCTAAACATTTCGCCCTAAATGCCCCCCTCCCCCCCAAATTCTCTATCCTCTTCATCATCATCATCAAATCAAGGAGAGAGAGAGAGAGAGAGAGAGAGAGGGAGAGGGAGAGAGAGAGAGAGAGAGAGAGAGAGATAGAAAGATGGCCAAAGGTGGAGATCGCAGACACAACGGAGATGCGAGATGGAACTTGAGATGCAAAGTGTGAACCATGTCTCAAGCACTGGAGCCGCAATATCTCCATCGCAATGGTTGGCGTCTTCCTCATCTGCATCCACATCGGCATTAAATCTGCCGAGCTAAAGCAACGGCCACATCATCCAATTCATCCCATTCCCTTACAGCTCTGGTGTCTAGACATCTTATCCGTAGCCAAATAAGTGAATGCTTCTCCCAAAATTTATCTAACGCAACTTTATTAATGGTGTTCACGTCATCATTTCATGCTGACAAAATTGTAAGCTAGGTGAGATAAGTAGGTGACAAACATTGAATATTGCACATTCATGTGCCAATATAATAGACATAATGCTCATTTAATCCCCCAAATTCCTAGTTTTACATGCATATTTGAATTAAAATAATTTAATGGTGATGTCATTCAAATGCATGTAATTATTTGTTTTTACACATTTTATATGTTTAGGTAAAAGTGAAGTGAAATAAAGGGAAGGAAAGAAGTAGCAACCACACCATAGTATATTCATATGAATAGTAATGAATAGTAATATTACTATTTAAAAAAAAAAAAAAAAAAAAAACTGTAGCTAACATCCAAGCAATTGCTTGGATGTTATATAAGTATATAATATGTATATATTTTGTCCCTTTCATTTTATCTTTCTCTATTACAGGTTTAGTCAAAAGCAATTTCCAGAGAGCTATAATAAATTTCCAAACACGCGAAGAAGAAAGATGGCAGCTGACGATCTCAATGACGAAATCGTCACAAAATTTCGTCTATAAAATGGACGAAGCAAATGAGAAGAGGAGAGCAGCTCCACAAGCAACAATCACTGTTAAGGGAGAGAATAGTTTAGGGGATGTTATTATGTGAGCATTTTATATTGTCCCTAGAAATAGGAAACTTTAGTTTTTCTTTGCCTTTTCTAGTTCTAGTAGTTGTAAAATTTTATTTTTATGTAATTGATGATTTCATGTTCAAAAATATGTAGCAAAACTTTATGTACTGTATTTCTTAAATTTAAAATATTTGTTTTCTTGTATAACCTTTGTCAAATTGTAGTAGTAAAATATTCCTATTTAAAATTAGATCTAATATTTCTAATCTAGTAGTACTTATAGTTGCCCCCTAAAATAGTTGAAATCCCAAATTTCCAGTTTTTATAACAATATTTTCATTCACTAAAAGAAAAATTTTGCGATTAAATGTCAGATTTATTAGGCACGTAGTTGTTGTAATCACCTACTAAAGTCCAAAAGTACATCATACCCATATCTCACTCCAAAAGTATATTTGAATTTGGTTTGGCCTTATTTGTGTTCTTGGAGTTCAACCACTGTGACCCCACAAGAATCCAAAGTCAAAGGTTTAGTATTTTATTTTTGGTTCAGTATTTCCATTTATGTATATTTTATTAGCCTAGTTGTACTAAACTTTGTTATTTTGCAGATTCCACAAATTCAACCCCAGCTCATGTTAAGTAAAGAAAATAATATAATAATATTAGTTTTCGCCTTTACCTTGGTTTTATAGCTTTAGTTTTAACTGAGCAGTCACTGTTTACACCTATTTAATTTATCTTTTAAATTTTATTTAGAAGACAGTTTCAATTCTAAAATGGTAGACTAAAACTTTAATTGGGGATATGTAATAAAAACTTAGAAACCACAGCTTCTGTGCACTAATCTTAAATGGACAAATTTATCTAGATGGGTTGTTTTTCCATTTATGGCCAAAAATATCTATGTATCTATAGTTTATGTCCATTTAACATGTTTATATACTATGGCTATATTGGGCTCAAAAGAGTACATATTTGAAATAAAAAGCCTAATTATGTGGATTGTCAAACTATGCCTTTTATCATAAAAAAACACCTAGCATACTCAAACAACTCATATGACAAAGTTAATATTTCAAATATGTGTTTATATATATTTCTATCCAATAATGGATAGGCAATTGTGTAGTGGCAGAGTGGTGGGGACTGGACGCCGAATAACCCACGTCCGCGGCGGGGCACGGTTAGAACCTGGCTACTGTCCAATTGCCTCTTTATTTTTCTTTAAACCAAACGACGTCGTTTCATATCAAACCTGACACACTTGATATGACCCTGACTAGTGAAAATTTATTTTTAAATAAAGAATGACTCTGCGGTCTTAAATGCCAAACGCTTTTCAAATGCACAAAAGTTGTGGGATCTAGTGTTGGTTTGCATATTTCCAATTCCTTTAAATCATTTTCCCTAGTTAATTAATATTTCCTGTTTTATAATAGTTTTGCTTAAATATCTATATTATTTTCATCTTTCGCTATTATTAAATCTAAAAAGTTTATCTCACAAAAATTTAGCTTTTATATATTTTTCTTCCTTTTCTTACTAGTATGTTAGTTAATTTATTTTGCACTGTTAAAATCTTTACCATAAACTGTTAAGAAAAAAATAGCTTTAATTACTTTTATTGCAAAAATATAAAAATTAGTAGTTTAGTAAAACCCCACAAAAATCCATCATCTTTTATTTTCTTTTTAGTGACAAAATAGTTATCTACTTAACTTTATAAAATTTTATTCCGTTCCCTGTGGGCTCGACCTGGACTTCCAGAACTTTATTACTTGTACGATCACCTACACTTGGGTGTGATAAGAAAACGCGTCAATAGGATGTCGTCAAGTTTTTGGCCCCGTTGCCGGGGAACGGTTAATAAAAATAAATAAATAAAAAAGTTAGGTTTAAAACTATTTTCTCCTACTATATCTATATCTATATATATACCTATTCTACTTTATAAATATTCTAGTTTTCTTTTTTTTTTAAATGGTAACATAAAAAAAATATTAAATTAAAAAAAAAACTATGTATAATTTCTTTCCTTATGAAATATATATAAATATATATTTATAGATATGTACTTGTGTATCTTCTAAAAAAAAGCATTTATATACATATATAAGCCTATCTACTAAAAAATAAATATATAAAAAAATATAAAATAAAATAAAAAGAGTTTGATTTTTACCTAGCTAATAATAATAATAATAATCATAATAATATTATTATCAGTTAGTTTTCACTTACTTCTTATGTCCTTAGATACTACTGAGGCTTTATACCAAGTACCACATAATTCTAATATTTCTAGTGAATCATCTAGTATACAGTTTCCTAGAATCATGGCTGAAATTGAAGGCATAGAAGGAATAGTTGATGATGCTCATAGTGAGCAGGGGAAAAATATACCACAATTTATTTTACCAGAACGTGAACAACGTCCTTTACGTGATTTATTTACCCCAGAAAGAAACATCACTCCTTCTTGCATCACTCTACCTAGACACACAGGAAATTTTCACTTTAGACATGGCATGATTCCACTCTTACCAACTTTCCATAGAATGGGGTCAGAACGTGCTTATCTTCATATTCGTGAATTTGAAGAAGTTTGTAGTACGTTCTCTGATCAAAGCTGTCCTATTGAAATAATCCGTCTTAAGCTTTTTTCCTTTTTCTTTAAAAGATAAAGCTAAAGCTTGGCTTTTATCTCTCCGTCCCGGATCTATAACTTCATGGCATGATATGAATGAAGCATTTCTAAAAAAATTCTATCCAAAAATTTAACTAATAGTATGATGCGTCAAATTAAACTTTTTACTCAAAAAGAAAAAGAACCATTCCCTGAAGTTTGGGAACGTTTTAAAGATCTCCTACTAGCTTGTCCACATCATGGATTTGAAAAATGGCGTCTAATTAATTTTTTTATGAAGGATTAGAACCAAAATCAAAGAAATTAGTTGAAACTATGTGTCAAGGAGAATTTTTGAGTAAAACTGCTGATGAAGCTGAATCATATTTTGATTGGCTTAGCGAAAATGCTTCCCAATGGGAAAAAGAAGAAATTGGTAGAACGGAAAAAGCTAAAAGTTTATACCAATTACAATCAGAAGATGAATTAACACTGAAATATGAAGAATTAGCACGTAAAGTAGAAACTATAACAGTAGAAAAAAATAATCTACCTAAGAAGAAAAGAGAACTTTGTGACAGTTGTCATACTTTAGGACACTCTGCAAATGAATGTCCTAATAGTTCAAATTGTCAGGAAACAGCTCCAGCAGAGATAAACGCTGTGAATAATTATAAGAGTCCCCAAAATGCCTATGGTAATTCATACCAATCTAACTGGAGAAATCCTCCAAATCATATGTATACAAAAGAGGGTATTCTACAATTTCAAACTCAACACCAACCTCCTCAAAATAATCAATATTTATCTCCTCCGCCTCAATTTAAACAAACACAAAATACATATCCTAATACACAGCAAAATTCTAATGTTTATGTGCCACTGCACAAGAAAGTGCAAGAAGAGCCTTTACAGTCTATGATGCAACAATTAATACAAATCATGAGGAAACTATAAAATATGTGGATAGGATTAATAATCAATACGATTCTAAAGGAAAAGGCATTTTTCCTGCCCAACCACAACCTAATCCAAGGGGACAACCACAAGGTGATCCCTCAACTTCTGGTAATAATCAACTTGAAGAAGTAAAAGCTATAACTGTACTAAGAAGTGGTAAGGCTGTTGGACAAGAAATTTCACCTTCTTTAGAAGAAATTGAGCATACAAATAAGAGAGATAATATGATAGAAATTGAGGAAGAAATAGATGAAGATAAAATTACTGGAGAAGTTGAAGTTGAAACCCTTGAAAAACAACAAATTTCTCAAGAAATTGAAACATCTGATTTACCTGTGGAAAAAGAAACAGAGGAAACTCCTGAATACTCTCCTCAAATTCCTTATCCACAACGTTTAAGAAAACACCAAAATGATAAGAATCATGAATATTTAGAATTATTTAAACAAGTGCATATTAATATTCCTCTCTTAGATGCAATTAATCAAGTACCGGCTTATGCAAAATTCTTAAAAGATTTATGTACTGTCAAACGTAAGCAAAATGTACGAAAGGATGCGTATTCTGCTGACTTCATTGAAGAAATTAATTCTATCGTACAGCATAATTTACCAACAAAATTTAAAGATCCAAGTACACCAACAATATCGTGTATTATTGGAAATCACAAAATTAATCACGCACTCCTTGACTTAGGAGCTAGTGTGAACTTGCTTCCTTATTCTGTTTATCAAGAACTTGGATTAGGTGAGCTAAAGCCCACTCGCATGGTATTACAACTTGCTGATAGATCTACAAAATACCCGCGAGGAATTTTGGAAGATGTTCTTGTCAAAGTTGGCAAATTTATTTTTCCAGTAGATTTTGTCATCCTTGATACAGAACCAGTATTAGATGCTAATGTGCAAATACCAGTCATTTTTGGAAGGCCCTTCTTGGCTACCATTGATGCCACTATTCGAATCCGCAGTGGTATGATGACTATAGTATTTGGAAATATGACTTTAAATATTAAAGTTTTTTCTAATCCACAACATCAAGAAGAAGATGAGAATATTGAAGAAATTCATGCTATTGAATCTCTATCACGAGAATATTTTAACTTGACTTGTTACAATGATCCAGTAGAATCTGTTATTAATAACTCTATTCAGAAGTTAGACAGTAATAATCTACAAGAACATCTTATGAGTCAAGTATGTTTTAATGAAGATTCAACAGAAGAAATAATTCAAGAAGCAATGTGGACCACATATTTTGAACCTTTACCACCAAAGACTACATTAACACTTCCATCTAATTTACAAACTCCACAGTTGGAATTAAAAGAACTCCCTAACGAGCTTAAATATGCTTTCCTTAATAATAATAATACTTATCCCGTAATTATATCATCTCTTCTAGACTCTAGTCAAGAAAATAAACTCATTAGTATGCTTCAGAAGCATAAAAGTGTCATTGGTTGGAGTATAGCAGATTTAAAAGGAATAAGCCCTTCAATATGCACTCACAATATATATCTTGAAGAAAATGCTAAAACCTCAAGAGAAATGCAAAGAAGACTTAATCCGATTATGCAGGAAGTAGTTAAGAAGGAAGTTCTCAAGCTACTCGACATGGGCATTATATATTCAATATCCGATAGTAAATGGGTAAGTCCAACACAAGTTGTGCCAAAGAAAGCAGGAATTACAGTTGTTCCGAATTCAAAGGGAGAATTAATTCCCACTCGTGTCACTACTGGATGGCGTGTATGCATAGACTACAAAAAACTCAATGCTGTAACTCGTAAGGATCACTTTCCTTTACCTTTTATGGATCAAATGTTAGAAAGAATAGCGGGCCATAAGTATTACTGTTTTCTAGATGGTTATAGTGGTTACAATCAAATAGAGATCGCACAAGAAGATCAGGAAAAAACTACTTTCACATGTTCATTTGGAACTTTCGCCTATCGCCGAATGCCCTTTGGTCTTTGCAACGCACCTGCGACCTTTCAAAGGTGTATGCTAAGTATTTTCAGCGATATGGTAGAAAAGAATTTAGAAGTTTTTATGGATGATTTTTCAATTTTTGGCAAATCCTATGATGATTGGCTTAGCAATCTTCAAAAAGTTCTCCAAAGATGTGAGGAAAAAAGCTTAGTTTTAAATTGGAAAAAATGTCATTCTATGGTAACTAAAGGTATTGTCTTAGGACACATTATTTCTGAAAATGGGATATAGGTAGACAAAGTTAAAATAGATCTTATCGCTAATTTACCTATTCCCAAGACTGTAAAAGACATCCGTTCATTCTTAGGACATGCAGGTTTTTATCGCCAATTCATAAAAAAATTTAGTACTATTTCCAGACCTTTATGTCAATTATTGGCCAAAGACACACCTTTTGAATGGACTAAAGAACGTCAAAACTCCTTTGAGCAATCAAAAGAGCATCTCACTACTGCACCTATTATGCAATCTCCTGATTGGAGTTTACCATTTGAATTAATGTGTGATGCTAGTGACTTTGCCATTGGAGCTGTCCTAGGGCAGAGAAAGGATAAAAAGGCATCAGTTATATACTACGCCAGTAGAACTCTGGATAGTGCTCAAATGAACTACTCAACTACTGAAAAAGAATTGCTAGCCGTGGTATTCGCCCTTAATAAATTTAGGCAATACTTGATTGGTTCCCCTATTGTCTGTTTTACTGACCACTCAGCTCTTAAATATCTTCTTTCAAAAAAAGACAGTAAGCCTAGGCTTATTAGGTGGATACTCCTACTACAGGAATTTAATTTAATAATCAAAGACAAAAAAGGAGTAGAAAATGTGGTAGCTGATCACTTATCCCGCCTCACTTTTGAAGACAATACTAGTGAACCCTTACCTATTCAAGACTCTTTTCCTGATGAACAGTTATTTTCTGTGACTTCCCTGCCATGGTACGCTGATCTTGTTAATTATTTAGTAACTGGAAAAATACCAAGCAATTGGTCATCATCAGATAAAAAGAGATTCCTAGCTATTGCTAGGCATTTCTACTTTGATTACCCATATCTGTTTAAATATTGTGCCGATCAGGTAATTAGGAAATGTGTTCTTAATGAAGAAATCGAAAATGTACTTTTCATGTGTCATTCGTCCTTTTGTGGAGGACATTTTTCATCTCGAGTAACTGCCATGAAAATTTTATAAAGCGGTTTATATTGGCCAACTCTATTTAAAGATTCATACTTATATTGTAAGGCTTGTAACCGCTGCCAAATGTTGGGCAGTATTACGAAAAGAAATCAAATGCCAATGACCCCTATAATTACAATTGAAATATTTGATTGTTGGGGCATTGACTTTATGGGACCTTTTCCTCCATCTTGCCAATATGAATATATTTTATTAGCAGTCGAATATGTTTCAAAATGGGTAGAAGCTATTCCTACAAGAAAGAATGATCACCGTACAGTTATTGCATTTTTAAAAGATAATATACTTTCTCGATTTGGAACTCCAAAAGCAATAATAAGTGATCAAGGAACTCATTTCTGTAACAAGCCATTTGAAAAATTAATGAAAAGATATGGAGTGACCCATAAGGTGTCAACTGCATACCATCCACAAACAAATGGACAAGCTGAATTAGCTAATAGGCAAATTAAGCATATTCTTGAAAAAACTGTTGATTCTAATCGTAAAGACTGGTCTTCAAAATTAACAGATGCTTTGTGGGCATATAGAACTGCTTATAAGACCCATTTAGGGATGTCTCCATATAGACTTGTCTATGGAAAAGCTTGTCACCTACCAGTAGAATTAGAACATAAGGCATATTGCGCTACTAGAACTTTAAATTGTAATATTGAAGATGGAGGAATTTTAAGAAAATTACAATTAAGTGAGCTTGAAGAAATTCGTAAAGACGCATATGATAATGCTCGAATTCATCAAGCAAGAACTAAAATGTATCATAATAAGAATCTTTTGCGCAAAAGATTTACCCCCGCGCAAAAAGTTCTATTATACGACTCAAGACTACATCTTTTTAGAGGAAAGATGAAATCTCGATGGACTGGTTCATATATTATAAAAAATGTTTATCCTTATGGAACTGTCGAGATTGAGGACCCTAAAGATGGAAATACATTTAAAGTTAATGGACATAGATTAAAGCCATTTTTAGAAGGATTTGAACCTGAGTTGGAGTCCATTCCTTTGGAGGACCCTAACTATAATACTGTTTAATATCTTAAAACATAATTGGTATAGGACATAGTGTATCAGAGTATTTATATTTTCATAAGTCCTATACTCTTAATTAGATAACTTTTTATATATAAGTTAATTTGGTCATTATTATTCTACCATTTCTTTTTGTATTTCTTTTTATTACATGTGTCATCCTTAGCTTCTTTTTCTCATCTCACTCATTGAGGACAATGTCAGACTCAGTTGGGGGGGGGACGGTTTCACGATTAACACCTGTTTATTTATTTTATCTTTATTTCATAAAATAAAAAAAATTAATCTTTTTAGAAAGAGATACACTGAAAAAGAGAAAATGGCTTTATATAGGACTTTGAACCCTAAAAACTTTTCCCTATCTCTCTTTTTCCTTTCTTTTTCTTCTTCCTCTCACTCTCTCGCCACGATCTCTCTCTCTCTCTCTCACTCTCTGCAACTCTCTCACTCTCTTCCCCCAATCTCTCGATCTCTCTCAATCTCTCATTTTTTTTTTAATTTTCTTCGATCCAAAATCAAGATCCACTCTACTGATTACTAAAGGTAAGATCTATAATCCAGAGAAAAGCTTGATTTTGATTTTATTCTCTATTTTTCCAATTTCGGCTTAGTTTTTATTTTAGATTTTTATTTTCTCTCTTTTCCATTATTTAACAAAAATGATATCCATAAGTTTTAGGTACCCACGCACCAAAGAAGCTTGGAAATATCACTCGATCTACGGCCCTACCAGGTTTTCAGATTTTCAAGAGACAGGTGATATTTTTCCATTTCTTTGTAAAAAAAAAAATGGACGACGCGCTAGCTATTGGTCTTATGTATTTTGAACTTTACCTTGTCATTTTCTTAATTGCTGTTACGATAATGCTGCGTTGCCCTTGTTAAAAAAAAAATCCAAGTTTTCTGTTTTTTTTTTTTTTAAATAAAAAAAAAATTGAATGACGAACACGTCACCGCTCTTATGATTTTCGAAGTTTATACCATAATTTTCCTTATTATTGTTATTATAATGATACATTGTCTTGGACTTTTCCAAAAAAAAAAAAAAGAGAGAGAAAAATGTAGTTTTCTAGCTTTTTGTTTAAAAAAAAATAATAATAATAAATTTTTTTTTTAGTTTATGAATGTATATATTTATATATATTTTTATATATAAATATTTTTAGTTTTTAAATAAAATTCCCACCCACCCCCTCTAAGCTCTCTTTAATTAGATCTTAGTTGATAGTTGGAAGGAGTGGAGGGTTGAGTCAACCTCTCTTGTTGGTTGAGAGTATAAAAAATGAATCCAATAGTCGATGACCAGACGTTAATGGGTCGCTCACTTGTTTCTGAGCAGAAGAAACCCTTTGCTGGCACTAGCCTTTATGCCATCAAAAGGAAAGCTAAAAGGTTAGGATGGTGTTTGAATTGGTATAGAGAAGAATGTCTTGGTTTATTTGCTCATAATGGCACATCTTTTAAAGTTTACTACTGTTACAAAAGACAATTCAAATCAAAACAAAAGAAAATTTTGGTTGAGAAAGAGGACTGGATCATTTGATACCCAAATAAATTTTGTTTTCCCATCCCTCATTTCTTTTTATTTTTATTTTTAGTTTTTGTACATACAATAATTTTCAGTCAGGTCATACTTTAAAATGATCCTACGTGTACATCTGGCTTTCATTAGCTGGTTCGATAGGAGTAATTTGCATGATCCAAATATCACCAGATATGTCTAGTGCGGTGAATGTCCCTAGAGGTAGCGAAAAACTAAGTAAAGCCAGAGTTATCTCCTAGCCTCTTACTGATGTTTTAGCTTGCTAGTGGTTCTAGACTCATCTCTTTTAGTAGAGGTGGATGGGTAATCATGACAACTTGGACGCTCCGGATTGCGTAACCTCTTTTGTATAGGTGCAGAGGATACTAGTTGCACCATATATGTATCCAACTTAGTGGATATGCTTAGCATTTTTCAGAAATTTTTCTTTTACTCTATATAAGATAAATTTGACACGTTAATGTTATTTTGGGTATGTTAATAGCATACAACACATCGTCACATGTTTTACTATTTTCAAATGCTAGAAACTCTTTAAACATTACACATTTTGAAACAGTGTGAAAATATTTACTGAATCTAAATGGATGAGTAAGCATAAACTATGCAGTTTCAAGACAAGTAGTGGAAACTAATTAACCCATGTGAGCTTTTGTGCCAATCTTCTTTTATGAGGGTTACTATTCTTTTCAGTCTCATTTTATTCTCTTTATCATATCACTCGTTGAGAGTCTCATTATTTTCTTTTTCTTTGACTGATCATTAGAAGAGAACGTTCATGATTTACCATTAGAACGTCTAAATTACTTAAATGAACAAAGTCAATCTATTTTTAAAATGATTTAGGCCATCTTTTCTTTCAAATGCACTCCCCTTCACCTAATATTACCTTATTCTCAGTTTTATCCAAATCATACCTTGCTCCACCTGGGAGTACAAACCTCACTTCTATATCCAGGTATGTGATTGGACTGTATTAATATTGTAAGAAGTGGTAAAGAAAGAAAGCAGTTGATTTCAAAAAAAAAAAAATGATGAGAAACTAAAAAAAAAAAAATGTACATATGATAAAAAGGAGAAGAAGAAGAGGTTGGAATGAATTGCGCAAACACTCCAATCACATGCTTAGAACAAATACACCCCAAATCTCCTACTCATCTTCATTTCTAACCTACCAGTCAAAGTCCTAATGATTTAAAAGAAATTGATTTTTAAATTTAAATGATAAGGATGTTCTCCACGGTAGATCGCTCTTCTAATGCTAAATATTCTTTCATGAGAGTTATTGTACTCCAAATGCCTATATATTGAGTCATAAAAAAAAATTTGGAAGCAATTCCTCTATCTTTGCTTCCCTATCAAGTGAGATGTTCTCTACACCGGTTTCTGAGAGTTTCTCCTTAAAAGAGTAAAATCCTAGTGAGATTTGAGTTAAAACTACAAGTTTTATGACTGTTAATAGTTATGTAAAGTTTGAAGTTAAGATCAGGTGCTTGACTTTTCAAGTACACACTATAAGTTTAAAGAGTATAAAAAATGCTTCCATTGATAAACTGTGAGTATATGTGTTGCATTACTATTACATACTTGGAAATTTCATTTTATTGCCAAATTTAATCTTATCTGTTGTAAAGGAGAAAATCTACCTTTATTTTTATTTCATTTTATTTTTACATAAAAATAAAATAAATTTTTTTTTGAATTTTGTGGGTATATTCACTGCAAATCCTCACGAGACAACACTCGTCCACTAGGGATAACCTAGTGGTTTAACGGCTTGTTGCATACGCTAAATGCGATCGCGATTCCTGCGACAGTGAGTTAAGTAATTTTATTTTCCTTAGTTTTTTCTACTTCTAATAAAAATTTTAGAACAATTTCGTTTTTCACTTCATTGCTAGGGACTAGCAATAAGCTAGTTGAGGGGTGTGACAAACATTGAATATTGCACATTCATGTGCCAATATAATAGACATAATGCTCATTTAATCCCCCAAATTCCTAGTTTTACATGCATATTTGAATTAATATAATTTAATGGTGATGTCATTCAAATGCATGTAATTATTTGTTTTTACACATTTTATATGTTTAGGTAAAAGTGAAGTGAAATAAAGGGAAGGAAAGAAGTAGCAACCACACCATAGTATATTCATATGAATAGTAATGAATGGTAATATTACTATTTAAAAAAAAAAAAAAACAAAACAAAACCGTAGCTAACATCCAAGCAATTGCTTGGATGTTATATAAGTATATAATATGTATATATTTTGTCCCTTTCATTTTTTCTTTCTCTATTACAGGTTTAGTCAAAAGCAATTGTCAGAGAGCTGTAATAAATTTCCAAACACGCGAAGAAGAAAGATGGCAGCTGACGATCTCAATGACGAAATCGTCACAAAATTTCGTCTATAAAATGGACGAAGCAAATGAGAAGAGGAGAGCAGCTCCACAAGCAACAATCACTGTTAAGGGAGAGAATAGTTTAGGGGATGTTATTATGTGAGCACTTTATATTGTCCCTAGAAATAGGAAACTTTAGTTTTTCTTTGCCTTTTCTAGTTCTAGTAGTTGTAAAATTTTATTTTTATGTAATTGATGATTTCATGTTCAAAAATATGTAGCAAAATTTTATGTACTGTATATCTTAAATTTAAAATATTTGTTTTCTTGTATAACCTTTGTCAAATTGTAGTAGTAAAATATTCCTATTTAAAATTAGATCTAATATTTCTAGTCTAGTAGTACTTATAGTTGCCCCCTAAAATAGTTGAAATCCCAAATTTCCAGTTTTTATAACAATATTTTCATTCACTAAAAGACAGATTTCGCGATTAAATGTCAGATTTCTTAGGCACGTAGTTGTTGTAATCACCTACTAAAGTCCAAAAGTACATCATACCCATATCTCACTCCAAAAGTATATTTGGATTTGGTTTGACTTTATTTGTGTTCTTGGAGTTCAACCACTGTGACCCCACAAGAATCCAAAGTCAAAGGTTTAGTATTTTATTTTTGGTTCAGTATTTTCATTTATGTATATTTTATTAGCCTAGTTGTACTAAACTTTGTTATTTTGCAGATTCCACAAATTCAACCCCAGTTCATGTTAAGTAAAGAAAAATAATATAATAATATTAGTTTTCACATTTACCTTGGTTTTATAGTTTTAGTTTTAATTGAGCAGTCACTGTTTACACTTATTTAATTTATCTTTTAAATTTTATTTGGAAGACAGTTTCAATTCCAAAAGGGTAGGCTAAAACTTTAATTGGGGATATGTAATAAAAACTTAGAAACCACAGCTTCTGTGCACTAATCTTAAATGGACAAATTTATCTAGATGGGTTGTTTTTCCATTTATGGCCAAAAATATCTATGTATCTATAGTTTATGACCATTTAACATGTTTATATACTATGGCTATATTGGGCTCAAAAGAGTACATATTTGAAATAAAAAGCCTAATTATGTGGATTGTCAAACTATGCCTTTTGTCATAAAAAACGCCTAGCATACTCAAACAACTCATATGACAAAGTTAATATTTCAAATATGTGTTTATATATATTTCTATCCAATAATGGATAGGCAATTGTGTAGTGGCAGAGTGGTGGGGACTGGACGCCGAATAACCCACGTCCGCGGCGGGGCACGGTTCAAACCTGGCTACTGTCCAATTGCCTCTTTATTTTTCTTTAAACCAAACGACGTCATTTCATATCAAACCTGACACACTTGATATGACCCTGACTAGTGAAAGTTTATTTTTAAATAAAGAATGACTCTGCGGTCTTAAATGCCAAACGCTTTTCAAATGCACAAAAGTTGTGGGATCTAGTGTTGGTTTGCATGTTTGCATATTTCCAATTCCTTTAAATTATTTCCTCTAGTTAATTAATATTTCCTGTTTTATAATAGTTTTGCTTAAATATCTGTATTATTTTCATCTTTCGCTATTATTAAATCTAAAAAGTTTATCTCACAAAAATTTATCTTTTATATATTTTTCTTCCTTTTCTTACTAGTATGTTAGTTAATTTATTTTGCACTGTTAAAATCTTTACCATAAACTGTTAAGAAAAAAATAGCTTTAATTACTTTTATTGCAAAAATATAAAAATTAGTAGTTTAGTAAAACCCCACAAAAATCCATCATCTTTTATTTTCTTTTTAGTGACAAAATAGTTATTTAATTAACTTTATAAAAAAAATTTCCGTTCCCTGTGGGTTCGACCTGGACTTCCAGAACTTTATTACTTGTACGATCACCTACACTTGGGTGTGATAAGAAAACGCGTCAATAGGATGTCGTCAGTAGGGGTTGTCCCTTCCATACTCAATCTGTGCATAGTAGCTCATAACATCTCGACACATATGTATTGCATAAGGAAGTTGTATAACTTCTTGTTCTTTACTCCCTATCTGAATATGAATAAAATAAAACAAATATAGCAATTGGTATAACAAAAATTAATATTGTAATGAAAACTACCTAAGTAGGATTACTTAAAGAACTATCACCTCCGTAAGAAATTCCCCAAACATGGCATTTCGTGGGTCCAAATTATTTAAACGCATAATGGAGTCCAGACTTAAAATTTGAATGTTGTTACATAATATAAATGTCTCAACAAAGCAGCCACTATTTGTTCTCATACTCCTTTGGGCACGACTGGCAAGATCTGATGTAAATCTCCACCAAGAACTACTATTATACCCCTAAATGGCTTATCAATACCACAAATATCGCAGAGTGTGCGATCAACTACCTCGACACAGTTTCTGTACTGTATTGGAACTTCATCCCATATGATCAACCTAGTGTCTCTGAACAATTCAGCTTGCACAGACTACTTGCAAACTCCACACACTGAATTCTCATGCGCTGTTAATGGAATGAAGAATGTTGAGTGTACAGCTCTGCGTCCCACTAACAGTAATGGTGCAACACCCCAGGACGCAATATAATAACAGTATGCCCAAGCCTACAAATATCCAGGGCAATTGAATTATAAGTGAACGTCTTCCCTGTTCCAGAATCCTCGCTCAAAAAAATGTAGCAACTTTATTTTCTAGAACTGCAGAAGTGATCGCACTGAATGCGTCACGCTATCAAGTATTAAGATTACCAATTGGACTCTGTACATCTTCACATTGAGCATTAAGATAAAACTGTCTATGCTCACACAGTAGCCTGTTATTATTTATGTTGCTCCAGTCTCCACTCGGTTGCGGTATGGGCAAAAAGTTGGCCAAACTCGTCCTTGATTGTTAAAGCAATTGATTTAGAAGGTAGAAGTCGTAATCTTCTATCTCAGCCATGGTCGGGTTTGGAATTCCATGCAATGTACAAATCTTATGATGAAGATCATCGCATATATCTGTAGAGAATCGCTTTCATAACTCATACGGATTCAACGGGGAGCATTCTATAAGAATTATACAAAATAATCTCCTCAATTGGTGTCTGGTGTCCATTACTGTAGCCTCCTGACGACATTGTATCCATTCATCATCATCTTCTAGCAGTCCTAATGCAATACATGCTGATTTGAATGTAGGGTGAGTTATAGTGTTGACTGTGCGAAACTGTTCATATGATCGTGGCCCTTAAATATTTGTTAACAATAATCGCAAATAAATATTCTCTCCTAAATTTAGGCTAGCGAAATACATTCTCCAATAGCATACCCTTGTTTTCTCCGTGTCCAAATACACTTTGTCTTGTTCCAGATAGCAACTGATGGGAGTTCTTGATAAGTATAAACACGTGCCCACTCATTGGATTCACAGCTAAAAAAACTAGTCAGGGTCGACAACTGCACCTCAGCTCTAGTTGTGATATTATCCACTGACTCAATCGGATCAAAAACAACTTGATGCACTCCAGGTAAATGAAGTGCCAATTGATTTACTACTAGAAATTCTTCATGCATACCAACCCAAACAATTGCTAAGTTGCTTCTACTAGACCAATATACCTAGCATCAAGATATTGTTGGATCTCATCGATTCCTTCATGAACCATCGTTGCACGATCATGTCCCTTGTAGATGTACTTGTGAATATACTTGACACATCTCATCCCCGCACACACTTCAACATTAATATGACAATTAAACATTCTAGAAAAGATGGGCAATATGGGGTACCACATCCCTATTATCAACATTGTGCCGACCCATCGGGTACGACTGACCACTATTACGATGATGATAGATAGGATATCCTTGTTGGTCCATTGTGGTTGTTTCTACAAAGGCTTTATGATATCGTTTGGTGCAATTTCCATTATCCATACACAAAGTTTCTTTATTTCAAGCATCGCATGGGCCATGTATCATTCATCTTTTGACAGTATCAAAAAGTGCACAATCCTCTTCTGGGTTTGGGAGTTCTGCAGACATTAACCTATCAACCTGATCACGTATCCAAATCTTGTTGGGTCTATGAAGGAATACAAGAGCGTGCATGTGTGGAAGGCCACGTTTTTGGTATTCAATTGTGTAGATGTGTGCAACCTTTTTACCAAAAACTCCATTTTTATATGTCTCTTTCATTAAACATCTTCTTTTTAACTCAAAAATATGGGCAATTATATCCTGACGATCGGTGGGTTTTTGATGCATCAACAAAGCTGAAACTATCTCGGACCAGTTGGATTTGATTCATGGTAAGAAAAAAATCTAGGTGATGATTATGCCGTGTGATAGTCATTGAATCTTGGAAAATCTCGAACATATGCCTTGGACTTCCAAGGAATGAGGATGGTAAAATCATTCGTACGCCAATTTGGTCAGGAGTCAATCCATCGCGTTCAATAATAACATCAGTTAAATCTTTGTAAAGTTCAAAACGAAGTTTTTCCTGGTTTAACCGACAGTAAGTCAATCGATTTTGCTCAGTTGCTGCCCAAGCAACAACCAAAAACTCTTGGAATAATCTTCCGACTCTTAAGATTGTTGAGTATTTTGTGGGTTGCTGAAACAAACAATAACAGTAGTACTGCATCTAAGTAAAGAGAACGTTGGACGGGCAGTTGTGCAATACATCTCACTAATTTATATCAGGTTCCCATCCAAGCTCACCTTAAGAGAATAAAAAATGTAGTACAATGAAAAATAAGCTAGGTGGCACTCATTAATCTGCATCAACCCATAGTTGCCTCTCAAGATGTAAAATGATGTCCCTCATCGCACTAGTTTTAGTCCTATCCTTGGGCAGTATAACCATGATTTCATCTGCTATTGGTAGGTTGTAACACCATCAATTATTCGACTTACTATAATGAAGATGTGAAGGAAGAGCTTTTCCTTCTAATTTTGATTAGTATAGGAGTTCGTAAGTGCCCTGTAAAAATAAAGCATATTTCCATTAAAAAATTAAATGAATTACACCTTGATTCTTTAAAATAAAAGTACAATATTTATTTAAAACTCCCAATAGGCCCATATACTTCACGATTCTCCTATATCATCCTTAGCCTTATCTCACTTCCAGGCTTTGTTTATCGGTACTAACTGTTAATTTGTGAAAAGCTTAGGGTTCACATTAGTGAGACCCTCTCTTTTATTCATATAGAAGAAAACAACAATTACATAGAGACCCCTGACTAAAGGTAAATAATAAAAATAAAAATACAATAGAACTAAAAATAACATAACACTCAACACTCGCCCTCAAGCTGGTGCGAAGATATCTCTCATGCTCAACTTGCTAAGAATGAACTGAAACGATCGACTTGCAAGGCCTTTTGTAAGAATATCAACTAGCTGCTCCCCTGATTTCACAAAAGGTGTACATATGCTCCCATTAGTTAGCTTGTCCTTGATGAAATGCCTATCAATCTCCACATGGTTGGTCCGATCATGTTGAACCAGATTGTGTATAATACTAATGGCCGACTTATTATCACAATACAACTTCATTGAGTCCTTCTGTCCGAAACCAAGATCTGATAACATAATTTGAATCCACAACTCACATACCCTAGGGCCATGGCCCTAAATTCTGCCTCAGCGTTAGACCTGGCTACTACTGACTGCTTCTTGCTCCTCCATATCACCAGATGGCCTCCAATAAACGAGCAATAACCTGTGGTTGATCTCCTATCAGTAATAGATCCGGCCCAATCTGCATCGGTATAGGCCTCTACTAACATATGACCATGTTTAGTAAAGCATAAGCCTTTCCCTGGTGCTAACTTCAGATACCTCAAGACCCCAAACACAGCATCTAGATGGGGTTGTTTAGGATCATGCATGAACTGACTCACTACACTAACTGCAAAATCAATGTCAGGTCTCGTATGAGCCAAATATATTAATTTACCTACCAACCTCTGGTTTTCCCCCCTTATCAATAAATTCTCCACCGGAATCATCCCCAAGTTTTACGTTAGGATCCATTGGAGTATCCACGGCCTTATTCCCTAGCATGCCCGTCTCCTTGAGTAGGTCCAAAACATACTTCTGTTGAGATATGAAAATTCCATCCTTGGGTCAAGCTACCTCGATTCCCAAGAAGTACTTCAAACTTCCCAAATCTTTGATCTCAAATTCCGTAGCCAGATATGATTTTAACAGCTTCATCTCCTCAAAATCATCACCTGTAAGGACAATATCATCTACATAGACAATCAGTGATGTTACCTTGCCCTGTGACGAGTTCTTAACAAAGAGGGTATGATCACCTTGGCTCTATCTGAAACCATATCTGATCATAGCTTGCGAGAACCTATCAAACCAAGCTCTGGGAGACTGTTTGAGGCCATATAAAGACTTCCTAAGGCGACACACTCTTCCTCTAGTCTTATCATCCTCAAACCCAGGGGAATGTCCATATAAACCTTCTAAATCCCCATGCAGGAATGCATTCTTCACATCAAACTGATGCAAGGGCCATTCCAAATTTACTACTAGAGACAACAAGATTCTGATGGAGTTCATCTTTGCGACTGGAGCAAAAGTCTCCTGATAGTCCACCCCATAGGTCTGAGTAAAGCCCTTGGCTACCAACTTGGCTCTGATACCATGTTAATTTGTGAAAAACTTAGGGTTCACATTAGTGAGACCCTCTCTTTTATTCATATAGAAGAAAATAATAATTACATAGAGACCCCTGACTAAAGGTAAATAATAAAAATAAAAATACAATAGAACTAAAAATAGCATAACACTCAACACTAACTGCATCTAAAAACCACACTGGGAAGTATACAGTATGATAGGAATATCAAAGGCTCAAAGGTACAACGAAATCAAATAGATAGACCAATCACACAGACCAACCGCTCACTCGAACCAATTACTCACTTAAAGAGCATCATACCAGGTTCCTCTTGGTCACATAGCAAAGAGCCACCTCACCTCACCTCACTCATCTTCAGTACATCGGTCTTTGAGGCCTGTTGGACTGTTGGTAGGTGTTCCTTGCTCATGACCCCTTCAGTTCCATAGCACTTAGCAATCAACACATACTCATTGATTCCAAATGAAAACACAACATAACTGCAAAAAAAGTACAAGTAGAGATAACAAAGAAATACTCCAAAGAATTTAGAAAGCATATTGTACACAACTTGATTTACCCACCTTTTCGATCATACCCTCAGCTCCTCTTCTTTTCTTCCACTAACCTGAAGTGTACATACATCTATAATTGTGTGTTTGTGTGTGTGTATATAGTGTGAGTTATGAGTTGTGTATGAAATAATGCCTATGTATGTATAGACTTTAGAAGTCTTAGGGACCAAGTTGGGTTATGTGGTCCTTAATGTTGCACACCACACCACTTGCAAGGCATACAAATGAACACATGCACAACACATACATTACACAAATGCATAACTCATAAATGAACACATGCACAACACGCATACACCACATAAATGCACATGGGTTGGGTATTGCCCAAGTAAATGGTTAGAGTGTATTTGAGTAATACATGTATACACTCACACTACCAATTTTAATGCCCAAATTAATATATCTAGAAAATTATAAATAGTAAAGAAATACTATTATTGCATTTATATTATTATTATCTCGAGCTGTATAATACAGTACATAGTTGAAAAATACAAGTTCTATAGCCTAACGGTATTTCGCTGGGCAGGAATTGTACTATTGTAAAGTTCTAAAATGGATTTTAGAACATACCTTCTTAACTGTGAATTTCTGCGATGACGCTATTGTAAAGTAGTATCAGGGTCATAAATATACAAATGAGCATAACTTGCTACCTGATTGGATTAAGAGATCAGAGCTCCTATTCTATGATGCAATTCTCCATGAATGGAAAAAGATATGGGACCCCAACCGGTGAGAACCATTGTATCGAATTTAGCCCCGAGACTTGTAAATGCATTACATGCATTGTACTCTCGAGTGTATCGTCGAAATGATTTTGACCGAACGTCCTCCTCATCATACGAAGCTTAAATCACTGGAGGAGGAGGCTCAAACAAGGAGAGTCTAACATTCCCTTGTAACCTCAAGTTCCAAAATGGAGGTTTGTTATAGATGAGCGTGATAATTTCTCATCCTTCTAGTATAGGGTTGAACAATGAGAACATTCAACATCCATATTGCCCAAAGAATGGCGAGGTAAATTTATGTTAGCATGGAGATTATCTGACATATCCATATTGTCCAAAAATTGGTGAGGTAAATCTATGTTGGCATGGCAATTATCTGATTCATCCTTTTATTCATCATCACTGTTATGTTCCAAGCGTTGACTTGTAGAATTTGGCCTACAATTATAAGGATTCTCCATAAATATATTATAGAACAAATTGAGAGTTAAAGTGTACAGACAATAAAGATTATTCACCTATTAATCTGCGAAGCAGAAGACGTTATGTGAAGGAGATTTTGTCTGTGCTGGGATGATATCGTCAGTGTCTGCACACAAAGGTTCATTTCCAATGCTTCTTGGCGTAGGCGTAGACTGTAAGACCATCATATTGGAAGGAGATTCCACCAATGTTAAGACAAATGGAAGTTTAGTGGACAGATTCCGTGAAGTTGGCATAGATTGCAAGACCAAATGATTAGATGCAGTGTCCACCATTATTGGAGTTGTTTCACTAATAAAACAACCTCTAGAGTTAGGTGTTTGGGGTATAGGATAGGGGCGTGATACCATTACTCGTGCTGGACTTTCATATGACAGCGTGACTGACTTTCGTACACTTAATTCATGATCTATAGCTGCACGACGATGTTCCCTTATGGGTAACTTTCGTAAAATTTGGGGTTGTCTCTTTTGTACATCCTTTTCCATTTCTCGTCATACTTGTTGGGACGACACGACTTTTGACAAAACACTATTGGGTGCCTAAAATGAATGAGTAAAACATGCGAGCAAGTATCTTTGTCAAGCCCCAAAAACCGAAGCGCGAGGAAAGAGAAAAGATAGAAAGAGAAAAGAATTAAAACCCAATCACTATGCGGAAGCGACTTTGGAAACCCACGGGGATCCCTACAAGGATAACTCACTAATACGTAAATCCAAAATGGACATACATGTTAATGAGTCCGACAAAGATAGAAGCACGAGAAAATTTAATTAAGAGGCTATCCGGACAAGTACTGGTTTCAAGGAGAGAAAGAAAAATACAATAACTTTGAAGAAGGGCATTTTTTTTTTATAGTTGCTGAATTTTAAAACACCTGTATGTAGTTATATCTTTACAAATTTCAAATTTTGTCCGAGTAGGTCCATGTAAAATTTAATTCTGCACAACTTTTGTCTAATGACATTTTTTCCAATTCCTCACCGTTTGGGCAGAAAACTGAAATAACAGTAGCAGTTTTTCCTTTTGATAGCAACTTGACAGCATTTTGAAACATTACCAACTATGCCAAATTTTCAAGTTTAAACATTTGTACAAGACTAAACAAGTCCTAAACAACATATGACACGTGCCTAGACCAAACGGAACTTCATGTATTCGAGATTTAATAAAAACGAGGAATAAAAGAGATGAAGAGAGGAAGAATGGGAGAGGGAGAAATTGGGGGAGAGAGATTTTAAAACATTTCCTTTAAAAACAAAAGGGACAAATCCGGCAAGGATTTTATATAAATACAATGAGTCTGGTAGGGACAAAACCAAACATAAATGAATCCGGCAAGGATTCCATACAATTACAATGAGTCCGACAAGGACAAAACCAAACATAAACGAACCCGGCAAGGATTCAAATCAACACATATATATAAAACTTTAAAAGGGGTTCTACGGTTTCGGAAACTTAATTTACATAACAAAATTAAGTTTAACAAGTAGAAAAGACAAGGACTAACATTTGTCCATCAATATTACATCAAGGCTTCCCAAATGACAAAAATAAGGAAGTACAAACTCAAGAAGTTTTGTAATAAAAGTATTACAACAATTTCTTTTAGAACACTTAACTATTACAAACTTCTCCAACTAGCTAAAATTTACATAACTAATCACAAGTCTTCAAAATAGAAAAAAAGATGTCAACGTCTCCGCGTCGGGTCACATATGCCCTTTTGCCTTTATCAAGCTCACCTGAAAAATATTTTGTCGTTTTTATGAGAACGATGGCTCGTAGAAAACACTGTAACAAGTCTATATGCTATCCATGACTAAATTTAAATGAGGTACAATGAATCGCCACCGTGGCTACAATGAAATGATTAAAGCCGCAAGGCTATGCGTGACAAATGCACATCTCTCTCGTCACCGGACCATGAGCCACCCACGCATGGAGTGTAGCATACCAACTTTCAGGAGCTACCCGAATATAGTTTGGAGTTTGAATGTTTCTAAGGGTCATTCTCCCTGTCTCACATCACAACCCACGTCCGGATTTCTTAAATCCAATTCCCACACATGGGCTTTTTCTCTCTTTTTCAAATAAAACATTTATGTCGTGATACATGAATGCTTGCCGATTAGGCCTCAATGCACATGATGCTTAACAATGACATTAAGGATGATTCACCATAATATATTAGGCAACAATTCTAGTCTATTAAACATTATATCAAGAGCTTCAAAGAATGTAATTAAACTTCATAATTTAACATTCCTAACAAGAGATTCCAAACCAATGTCCTAGTATGTTCTTATATACCAAGGGGGGCATCCTAGGCACATTTAACAACACATAATATATTCTTACACCATCAAAGCTTATGAATCACATTTAGGCAATTTATCCTAAAGTTTACAATTTTGGGAAAAACCTAGTGCTTGTGTCTAAGTTATCCTCCTAACATTTATTTTCTTTCCTTATAAGCACAATTTATAGATAGCACAACTTAAACATGCAAATCACAATTAGTCAAGAGATCCTATATTTACAACTTTGAAAAAAAAACTTGATGCATGTATCCAATTTGTTCTCCTATCATCACTCTAATTACATTTAACACCCCAAATTTTCAACTTACACAATCAAAGTATAAAATTCATATTTAGGCAAAATACCCCTGACATTACAACTTTGGAGACAACCTAACATATAAATAAACTCAAGGCATTTTAGACAAGCATAACATAAAGAAAAGCAACAATGTAAATCTACCTCAATGGATATTTTTCCAAAATAAATGGAAATCACCTAATATGCAAGAAATTCCAAAAAGGCTTCAATTACTCCAAGTAGTGGAAGAGAGAAGTCCAAGATAGCCCAAGGACACCTTCAAAGCAAAAACCCCTTAAGATTTTCCATGGATGAAATCTAGGTTTTCAAACTTTATGAAATTCGGATAGACTAGGTAAATGAACACAAAATGGATTTTTGAGGGTACCTCTAGATAGCTCTTAAAATTTTAAGACTAAAATGTGAAATAGTAAAACTCCCAAAAATCACTTTTTGAGGGTCTAATGGAAGCTTAAACAAGAAGGATCCATGGAGGTTTTTGAGTATACCCAATACACATATAGAGAGAAGGAGAAAGAAGAGAGAAAAAGAAAGGGAAAAAAAATGAAAAGTCAAGAGGGAGAGAGAGAAGTGGCCGGCTCTTTAAGGAGGGTGGGGCCCACTTCCTTTGTTTGGTCTTTATTCTTTGTTTAAATGCTTGTAGTGATATGTAGCTTGGGTGTGTGTATGTGTGGTCTAATGTTACACACCCAAATTAAAATTTGTACCCACTTTAACACCAAGTTAATAAAAAAAAAATATAACAATAATAATAATAATAAAATATAATAAAATAAGATAAGAAAAGAAAATAAATAAATAAATATAATGGCACAAGTTAAGATAATCTTAAATACTACCCCAAAAGAAAATTTACGGGCTTGCACATAATCCTTTAAATACAGTTTTACCCCCAGAAGCATCAGTATTACCAACGGAAGGTGCGGCAGCAAAAAGATTAAACTGTCCTTATTGTCCCCTTAGGGATGCTCGGCTAAAACAATTCTGAGTTGAAGGAGTTGGCTGTGGTGGTAACAAAGGTGGCCTGCAAGTCTGCTGAAAAGGTGGACGAACTGGGGTTGGTCCAACTGACTGTTCTTTGTCAGTGCACGAAGTTCTCTAACTCTTTTATCCAGACTCAAATACCCAAATACTAATATTTTCTGAACCACTTTACTAAGTACATTTAGCTCGAATCCAACCGCGATGGTGCGTAGGCCTGGACGAAGTCCATTCTCAAAAGTTCTTACCTTCATTCTTGTGTCCAATGTTATATCGGAAATGAAACTAGCCTCATACTCAGGAACTGTCACAGCTCCCTAATGAAGATTTCAGAAATTCAATCCTCTTAGCTCGACGAACTACGAATGGAAAATACTACTCACGAAACAATCGACTGAGGGTGTCCCATAACATACTCTCCAAAGTCAGTGTAGTCAACACTAACCCCTACTTAAATCTGACTGAAAAGTTGCAGCGTCTACTCAAAGAGGTTTCTCAAACAGTACCAAGGTACTCTAAATTATGAATACGTGCTCAAGCCACAGTTCCACGTGAACCGGGCACAAATCGATATAGGTTAAACATAAATTCACACCTCAATTGGGGGATACGTGTACTTAGCATGAGATCACATAGCTCACAACCTTAATCATGTTCATATATAACATATAACGTTTTCCTTCATAATTCCATTTACATCTACGAACGATGATACCATATTGCTTTGTAATCAACTCGATACTTAACATAACGGCAAGGATAATACAAGAAAGGCAATCAACATCAATATAGATTACTAGAAACCTTAAGCAATTTATATCATGATTCATACTAATCAATGCCTATCATGACCCATGAGAACACATAGCACTGAGAATAAGCACGGTTATAACATAACTGTAGGGCATGTCAAACATTAATGTACTTGGCATGTACCCTAAACATATATAAATGTTGGAATCGATAAGCTCATAGCACGTAGAACATGTACACATATTACGTGTAAACATTAACCTAAACATCAAATTCACATAGAAGCATGCTCATCAATAATGCGGGATCACATTACTCAACATGCATCAATACATACTAAAACGATTGAAAGATTATATAAACACTTAGCACATCAGGTATGGAACATGTAATCTTTGACATGTAAGCACCTAGCATATACGTACCTAGCCTCGAAGGCATTCAACATTAAGCATGCTAGCATTATACTCGCCTTGCGTGAAATACGTACTCTTCATATCATAGCCAATGGAAATGCACATCACAATACATAGAGCACGTAGGCTTCACACGAACCCACATAACACGTAAGATATGAAACATGTAAACTGGGCATGTAAGTACAAAAGTCCCAGAGACTTTTATTCAATAAAAAAAAATGCTCATGCAACATCTCACTATGTAAAGTAAACGGCGGCATAGTTAAAACAATTAGCATTGAATGAGGAATCAAATGACTATTAACCACATTAAACAACTCATAGGAGGACTAATGACATCCCATGGAGTATGTAAACATTTAACATGTAAGCATATACTACGTCAAATGTGAAACATGTAAATATTTGAACATATAACCATGTAGGTCTCGAAGGAATTCAACCTCTACGCATGCCCCCGCGGCATCGCATCATCTCAACGAAAAACCTCAATGAAATAAACGGAAAGCAATAAACAAGCTTAAGCGTGGACGGAAACGAAACAAGCCCGAAGAAAACACCCATAGCCCCTAGGTATTCAAACCCGGTTAGCTCTGATACCAATCTGTCACGCCCCAAAAACCGAAGTGCGAGGAAAGAGAAAAGATAGAAAGAGAAAAGAATTAAAACCCAATCACTATGCGGAAGCGACTTTGGAAACCCACGGGGATCCCTACAAGGATAACTCACTATTACGTAAATCCAAAATGGACATAGATGTTAATGAGTCCGACAAAGATAGAAGCACGAGAAAATTTAATTAAGAGGCTATCCGGACAAGTACTGGTTTCAAGGAGAGAAAGAAAAATACAATAACTTTGAAGAAGGGCATTTTTTTTTCTTCATAGTTGCTGAATTTTAAAACACCTGTATGTAGTTATATCTTTA
This sequence comes from Hydrangea macrophylla, assembly GCA_033977485.1. Lineage (NCBI taxonomy): Eukaryota > Viridiplantae > Streptophyta > Magnoliopsida > Cornales > Hydrangeaceae > Hydrangea > Hydrangea macrophylla. The sequence goes on along the minus strand of CM066999.1, from coordinate 75,806,294 downwards.
AAAATTTCACATTCTATTCACGTGGGTCCATGTAAAATTTAATTCTGCACAACTTTTGTCTAATGACATTTTTTCCAATTCCTCACCCTTTGGGCAGAAAACTGAAATAACAGTAGCAGTTTTTCCTTTTGACAGCAACTTGACAGCATTTTGAAACATTATCAACTATGCCAAATTTTCAAGTTTAAACATTTGTACAAGACTAAACAAGTCCTAAACAACATATGACACGTGCCTAGACCAAACGGAACTTCATGTATTCGAGATTTAATAAAAACGAGGAATAAAAGAGATGAAGAGAGGAAGAATGGGAGAGGGAGAAATTAGGGGAGAGAGATTTTAAAACATTTCCTTTAAAAACAAAAGGGACAAATCCGGCAAGAATTTCATACAAATACAATGAGTTCGGTAGGGACAAAACCAAATATAAACGAATCCGGCAAGGATTCCATACAATTACAATGAGTCCGGCAAGGACAAAACCAAACATAAACGAATCCGGCAAGGATTCAAATCAACACATATACATAAAACTTTAAAAGGGGTTCTACGGTTTCAGAAACTTACTTTACATAACAAAATTAAGTTTAACAAGTAGAAAAGACAAGGACTATGTAGACACCCCAATTTTGACCAACCGTCGAATTCAGGAGAGTGTCGCCTCCGTATCCGATGAAAAATATAAGATATACCGAGAATTTAGGAGAAGTGGTTTTCATCCGAACATTACTATTTTAATGTATGCTATCGTCGATGCGCTTCCAAGTTCATGGCTTAAAAGCTCAATCCACACCTCTCTACAAAAAGATGTCAATGAATTAAGAGATTTAGAATCAGTGTTATACAGAATAGACAATGAGTTAAGAATTGAAAATGAGTTGATTTGTATAAGAGCATTAGAACAAGTGGAGCAGGGTTTGATGGGAATTGCTAACAAAGATAAATGAAATGTGCTTTTGACAAGTAAATATTTTTTTTGTATTTTGTATTTGTGTTTTATTAAATTTGATATTTGATCTGCACTTACTACTATTATTGACCCCAGACTATAATTTTGTAGAAATGGTTTAGAGATGTTGCATCGGACTTTGAATTTGCATCAAATGATTTTGAGCTAATAAAAGCCCATAATTTGAAAAGATGGGGAATCAAAAAGGTAATGCATGACGATGCAACAGATGTATATAACTTGTGTTTTCAACACTGTGCTGTAATCCATGTCAATGTAACTAATACACTTCTTCGTTTTTACTTTTCAGATTGTTGTGCATTCACTAGGCTGGGCTAAGCATATCGAGATTGACACTTACACGTTTTATAAATTGATGAAGATTGAAAACTCACAACAAAATTTAACGAATGATGTAAGTAATGGTTGCAGTACTCATTTTGGTATATGTTTGTATAGTTTGAATGAATGAATTTAATGTTACAGTACTCATTTTGGTCTAAGTTTAGATCTTTTTAAGCATAGCTTGAAGTTGACAGCCAGTGTAATTTTCTTAGTTACATAGATCTGCTTGGAATATGATTAAGAAAGTGATTCTACTTTTGTACACTTCAAATCATCAGTTTTTGTATTGATATTTTTTTTGCCATTATAGTTTTCTATCATTTTGCGGTTGTTTGTTGAAGATCAAGAGAGTCTTGAATGAATAAAATCTTTGCAGTATTGGTTTGAGTTATAGAATTCTTACCACACTTTTTATCTTTGTTGTGATAACTATGAATTTGTTGTAAAAATTGCAACCATATCTCAGTTTAATTTCAAAATCAAAAGCAATGAACTGAAAATATATGTTGTGCCTGCGGAACCAATGTCTTCACTTAAACATTACAAAGGTTTTGAATGACATGGACAATTTTACGCTTAAGATAGAGCGGCCTGTTAAGGTTTCTCTCTTAGGCTTTGTTTGGTTCATGTAATTAAGAAAATATACTATTGAAATTTGCTTCTTCACTCTAACAATACACCATGTTTTGGCTTTCTATAGTGGAGTAGTATATATATATATATATATGGTATGCCCAGAAATATTCTGCTACAGTCAAACTTCCACGTCAGCAGATAAGCACCCGGATTATCCGGCAAGGGAGCCTATGGCCCACTGATTCCGGGGTCTTTCGAGTGCTACCGCTTGGGATGCTCGCATAGCCCGGGAATGCGGCTCAACAGCTCTCCACGAGGTGCAGTTTGACAGCCAAGCTGCTCAGCAGTTTCCTAAATCAATCAGAAGACTAATGGAATGTGTAAATAGTTTCCTAAGCCATTTAAGAAACCTCCCATGATTTATGCTCATCAACTTGTAATTAGATTGGGCTTCCTTATCTATTCGGTTGCCTTTTGTGGGTGGTCTCTTGCACCTATAAAAGGGGCCACTCACCCCCATTAGAGAGGATCGTATTCTTAACATAGAGAATAGCAGCACATACTTATTTCATACGCATACACTCGGCCGGTATTACTGGTAGTGCTGCCCCAATTGTTGGCTCACCAGGCCCGCCGGTGATCTACTAGTGAAGCGCACTGACGCAACCGTGGATGTAGGTCACCTTATTAACGGGGCCGAACCACATACAATTGATTGTGTCACCATATCTCTCTTCTTAATCTCTCTTACCAATTTTTGGCATCATCAATTTGGTGTCGTCTATGGGAAAGGACAAGCTCCTCATCAACAAAATTCTTGACTGATCAATATGCCGCCGAAGACGGGTAAGAAAAACACTGCTCCGGTCGGTCAGAAAAACTTACAGCTCGAGTAGTAGGCCGCCTCCATGACCTCCGAGCAGGTGAAAGCGGCGCTCGCGCAACTCCTGGAAGGCCAACGGCAAACCCAGCAGCAAATCGAAGCGCTGTTGGCCTTACAGGAGAAGCACCCTCAATCAAAGAACCAGACCGGGAAGAGTGCCCCGACCGAGAGCCCAGAAGAGTCTGGAACCATACCCACTCTACGCCGATATCCCCGTCGGATTGGGAACACGTCCGGGATGGTGACCGTAGCAGAGCGCCCAAGCGCACCAGGCGGCGAGCTCTTACCAATCCTCATTGGGTAGAAGATGCCAGAGACATCATCAACAGGCGACGTGCCACCAGGGGGAGGGATCAGGGCCAAAGCCCCGAGAATCAGCCAAAGACCCTCCGGCCCAGAGCCGAGGAGATCTTAGGCATACGATTACCCAGAGCCGGAGCCGGATTCTATCCCCGAGGTCAACATACTTCGAAGAGGAAGCCTCGTCGTCTGATCCGACTTACCGCTCAGACATTGAAAGGAAGACCGAGCTGGAAGACGTGAATGCTCAAATCCAGGGCTTGCAAAAATAGATCGAGCAATTGAGCCGCAAGCAGCGTCCTGACCATACCAACACGGAGACCGAGTCTCCCTATACCGCTCGGGTCACCGAATTTCCCATCCCGCAGAAGTTTAAGCCACCGTATCTTAGTTCTTATGATAGGACGGGGAGCCCAGTGGACCACATTTGCACCTACAAGGCCCAAATGGCGTTGGTCACCACTGTCGATGAATTATTGTGATTGGCCTTCCCCAACACTCTCAAGGGGCCAGCCATGTAGTGGTTCCACGCCCTCAAGCCCCGAATGGTTGATGACTTCAAGACGCTGAGCAAGCTGTTCATTAGCCAGTTCGTAGGGATGCTGGATCGGTCGCAACCGGATACTTAGCTATTGACTGTCAAGCAGTGCAGGGGTGAATCTCTAAGGGAGTATGTGGATCGCTTCAATCAGCAGAGGCTCCAGATCCGCAATTTGAACAAAATAGCAGCCATCATGGCCTTCTGCTCGGGAGTTCAACATACCAAGGTCGCTTCGTCGTTCCATCGAGACCGACCGATAACCCTGGTGGAGCTCTCGGAGAGGGTCGGAAAGTATATAGACACGGAAGAATTTCTGAAGTCCAAACGCACCGGTTTCGCGGGAGATGAGTCCCTGAAAGCCAAGCGGAGGCGTGAGGGCTCTGAGAAGGGCCCGGTAAAAAAGCAAAGGTAGGACTAGCAGAGAGGAGGTCGGGATCAGCCCCAGATCGCTTTCACGCCTCTATCCCGACCAATCCACGAAGTCATGGCCGCCGCCGAGGCGCAGAGGTTACTTCAACAACCGGCGAAACTCAAAGCCCCGCTCGGTAAGAGGAATCGGGATAAGTTTTGCTGCTTCCATAGAGACCACAGCCATGACACAGAGGATTACTTCAAGTTGAAGATAGCCATAGAAAAATTGATCGAGCAAGGTCATCTTGTAGAATACGTCGCGACAGATGGGCGGCTTATGCAAGGAGCCCGAGCTCCCGGTCAAATACAGCCTCTTGGTCAAATCAACGTGATCTCCGGAGGAACGTCGGGCGGCAGGGACTCACAGTCGGCAAGGAAGAGGCATGATCGGGTATCCTAGGCGGATGTCTGGCAGGTCCAATCCACTGGCTCCCCGCCAACTGACATACTGACGTTCACCTCCGACGATTTGTAGGGTGTCCACTGCCCCCATGACGACCCATTGGTTGTGACGCTCTCCATAGCCAATTACGTGGTCAAAAGGGTATTGGTAGACACAGGTAGCTCAACCGATATCATGTTCGTGTCAGCGTTCGATCAGCTCGCGATGTCCAGGGATCGGCTCTTCCAGGTTGCTACTCCCCTGGTGGGTTTTAACGGATCTAGCACCCAGCCGCTTGGTACCATGGAGCTCCCCGTGCTTATGAGAACTTACCCTTAGCAGATCTCCTTGTTGTCAAACTTTATAATCGTAGAGGCTCCATCTTCCTACAATGTCATTCTCGGGAGGCCTATGCTCAACAAAGCCAGGGCCGCCGTCTCTACTCATAGCTTGACAGTCAAGTTCCCGACCCCTCAAGGACCCGGGAGCCTGCGTGGAGATCAGGCGATCGCTCGGAGTTGCTATGTCAGTTCCCTTTGTCGGAAAGTCATCACAGAGACATTGAACGTCCAGAAGATGGACCCGAGGGACCAGAATGATAGAGTAGGCCCGATCGAAGAATTGGAACAAGTGGCATTGGACCCACAACTCCCAGACTGAATGGTCAGCATCGACACCCTACTGGAGCCCCGCCTTAGGGAGAAGCTGATTCAATTCCTGCAATAGAGTCAAGACGTGTTCGCCTGGTGCCATGAAGATATGCCCGGGATTGATCCCCGGGTAATGTCTCATCGGCTCAACGTCGACCCAGACTCTCGGCCGGTTAAGCAGAAGAGACGGGGCATGGCCCCCGAGAGACAAAAAATAGTGTGTGAGGAGGACGAGAAGCTCCTCAAAGCTCAATCCATACGAGAAGTCCACTATCCCGACTGGCTAGCCAACGTAGTACTTGTCAAGAAAATCAACGGGAAGTGGAGGATGTGCGTGGACTTCACCGACCTGAACAAAGCCTGCCCCAAGGACTGCTATCCGTTACCCAAGATAGACCTCCTTATGGATTCCACGGCAGGCCATTTACTCCTCTCGTTTATGGACGCCTACTCCGGGTACAATCAGATCAGCATGTACCCTGGGGATGAAGAAAAGACCTCGTTCATCACGGATCAGGGGACCTACTGCTACAAAGTCATGCCCTTCGACCTCAAAAATGCCGGGACAACTTATCAACACTTGGTCAATCACATGTTCAAAGACCTGATCGGGAAATCAATGCAGGTATACGTCGACGATCTACTGGTCAAAAGCCGGGATGAGTCTGACCATCTGGAACATTTGGTCGGGGCCTTCAGCATTTTGAGGAAGTTCGGGATGAGGTTGAACCCGGCCAAGTGCACATTTGGCGTCTCATTCGAAAAGTTCTTAGGGCACCTGGTCAGCAGGCGGGGCATTGAAGCAAACCCTGAGAAAATCCAGGTCGTCATCAACATGCGATCACCCAGGTCGACCAAAGAAGTACAAAGTCTGGCCAGACGGGTTACCGCACTAAACAGATTTGTCTCCAGAGCTACCGACTAGTGCTTGTTGTTCTTCAAGATCCTCTGTAAGGCGTTTCAGTGGTCTGAGGAGTGTGAGGAGGCGTTCCAGGCACTCAAGAAGTACTTGGCATCTCCCCCTCTACTCTCAACACCCGTACCGGGAGAAGAATTGTTCCTATACCTGGCAGTCTCACCCTCAATGGTCAGCTCGACACTCGTTAGGGAAGAGCACGGGATACAGTTCCCAGTGTACTATACCAGCCGAGCGCTCCAAGGCGCGGAGAGCAGATACTCCTGCATCGAAAAACTTGCATTCGCTCTCATCACCTCCGCCCGAAGACTCCGTCCGTACTTTCAGGCCCATGTCATTGTGGTCCTTACTAACCAACCTCTCTGCAGGATCTTAAGCAGGCCTGACACGTCCGGGAGGCTCGTCAAGTGGGCTGTGGAGTTAGAGGAATTTAAAGTTACCTACCACCCCCGGACGGCCATCAAAGGGCAAGTAGTAGCAGAATTTCTGGTTGAGTTCATATATCCAGAAGAACCGGTTGAAGAGCTCGACCCACCGGTCCTACCGCCCGAGTTACAGGCTGGCATCCCCACTTGGGTGCTGTATGTGGACGGTTCCTCAAACCAGCAGGGCAGTGAGGCAGGAATCATCTTGACTACTCCCGACGGCATCCAGCTCGAGTATGCCCTAAGGTTTGGGTTCTGTTCTCTAACAACGAAGTTGAGTATGAAGCCCTATTGGTCGGATTGCAGTTGGCCACTTCCATGGGTGCGCAACAGGTCCAAAATTATAGCGACTCTCAGCTCGTGGTCAATCAAATCAACCAAGAGTACGAAGCCCGGGAAGACAAAATGGTAGCCTATCTAGCCCTTGTCTGAGCGGTTTCGAAGAAGCTTCAGGGTTTTTGTATCACGCAGATACCCAGAGAGGAAAATACCAGGGCTGACCGGTTAGCCCGCCTCGCTTCATCTTCTGAGTCAGACTTGCCCGGGATAAAGGTAGAATACCTACCCGAGCTAAGTGTGCATAACTCAGAATGCATGGAGGTGGAACCGGACGCCTTAGGACCTAGCTGGATGGACCCGCTCGTGGCCTTCCTGACAAGGGGCGTGTTACCAGACGAGAAAGAGGAGGCCAACCGGGTCAGATACCGGGCAGCCCGATATCATCTTATAGACAGAATCCTCTACAAAAGGGGATTCTCTGTACTGTATCTCCGTTGCGTCCATCCCGCACAGGTCCAATCAGTGTTGTATGAAATCCATGAAGGACTATGCAGGAATCATATCAGAGGCCGGGCACTCTCTAGAAAGGCCTTACTGTAAGGATATTACTGGCCGATAATGGCCCGGGATTCTCAGGAGTATGTCAAAAGATGCAACAAATGTCAGAGATACTCTCCCATGATCAACCGACCAGGAGAGCTTCAGACACCAATCCAAAGCCCCTGGACCTTTGCCCAGTGGGGTATCGACATTGTCGGGCCCCTACTGACGGGAAAGGACAGGTCAAGTTCGCAGTCATTATCGTTGACTACTTTACCAAGTGGGCGGAGGCCGAGCCCTTGGTAACAATAACCGAGCAAAAAATGGAAAGCTTCATGGAAAAGAATATCCTTAGTAGGTTCGACAATCCCCGGGTTCTGGTCAGTGACAACGGTAGGCAATTCGACACCCCATTGTTCAGGCAGTTCTACTCGGGCTATGGGATACTCAATCACTACTCCTCCCCCGAGCACCCTCAAGTCAATGGTCAAGCCGAGGTGACAAACTGGACGATCTTGCAGTCGATCAAAACAAGACTTGAAAGTGCCAAAGGACTATGGGCTGAAGAACTGCCAACCCTCTTGTGGGCCTACCGAACTACGTCCCGAGTAGCAACAGGCGAGACACCATTCTCCTTAATGTACGGGTTCAAGGCAGTGGTCCCTACAGAGCCCGGGTTGCCTACTTACCAGGTGATGAATTACAGCATGCCAGACAACGAAGATTCACTCAGGACAGAACTGGACTTGGTAGAGGAAAAAAGAGATCGAGCCTATTTAAAGGTGGCAGCCTATAAGCAGTGGGTCTCACGATATTACAACATTAAGGTGAAGCATCGCATTTTTCAAGTAGGAGACCTCTTCTTTAAGGCAGTGAACCAGTCTACCCGAATCCCGAGCGATGGGAAATTGGGGCCAAACTGGGAAGGTCCATATACAGTTACCCAAGTCAACCGACCGGGAGCTTACTGGCTTCGGAGCCTGGATGGACGTGATCTCACCCTTGGAATGTGCAACACCTCCGCAAGTACTATCAATAACCCTGAGACATGGGCAGTTTAGCACTGGTTAGGAAATTTTTGTAGCTCCATTTGAGCATTCATTATAAATTTTTGAATAAAATAAAAGACTTTACTTTGCAAAATTACTTCTATCAGTGTCCCGTCCAATATTGAAAGACCTCGGGCCTAACCCCGAGGCAAAAGACCTTGGCTCAAAACCAAGGCCTAAAAGACCTCAGGCCTAACCCCGAGGCAAAAGACCTTGGCTCAAAACTAAGGCACAAAGACCTCGGGCCTAACCCCGAGCCAACGGCTTCGCTTAGGCCCAACCAGCGATGGGGGCAAACCCCCCAGGTAGCTGATGATGGCAAGCCTCAAATAACCCTGCAACCACCCATGTTCCAGGTCGGTTTCCTACGGCCACTCACTCCCGTACATCCGCCTTAGCAAGATGCTTGGGGGGCAGGGACTAGGCTAAAATAGGAAATTACACCGGTCATTAAAAGCACTTGGAATCCTAACATTCCTAAGTACTTACAGTGATCAAAGATAAAACATCCCGGATGGTAAAACATGATTTCCTATAATACACCGGGCCATCCCGGATGGTAAAACATGATTTTCCTATAATACACTGGGCCATCCCGGACGGTAAAACAGGATTTTCCTATAATACATCGGGCCATCCCGGACGGTAAACAGGATAAGTTCCTATGATACACCGGATAATCACCTTTAAAACAGGTCGGTAATACCAGTTATTCTACCAGTTACGGTCCTAAACCATTTGCTAAGGCAGGGATTTAGGTCGGTTAAAATTGGACGGATACTGGCAATCACAAACAGGTACGCAAGTACAGAAACAGTAAACAGTTGATGGAAAAGACGGTCTCAAGGACCTTTTCATTAATTAAAAACTATTTGTACAGGGCTCGGGGGGAGTTGTAGTAGCCTTCCCCCCCCCCCCCAAAAAAAAAAAAAAAAAAAAAAAAAAAACTACAACACAAAAGAAAATAGGTTGGGGACCTTAGTCGTCCACCCTCGACCACGTCTTCGGTCTCCCCAGCCTTCTCTTCGGGGACAGCTCCGATTCCAGGTCCTGAGCCCCTGCTCGGGGCAGGTACAGCAGCTCCATCACCAGCAGGGGGACCGACGTCCCAATAGTCCGAGTCAATGCCCTCGTAGGACGAGATGTCCTACTCGGTGTGATCCCGGGCTACCCTCCATTTCAGATCCTCATAGCCTTGGAAGAAGCCGTCATCAAACACTTCTTCTGTGGCCCATGCGGCTGTCACCTCAGCTGTGGCCTTTGCTCAGGCCTCAGCCTCCGCCGTGAGGGCTCAGGAAGCCTCTAAATCAGCTTTAGCAGCCGCCAGATCAGCCTGGGCTGCACCCAAACTCAAGGCCAAGGCCTTGGTCTTGCCCATCTCGATGGCCAGGCGCTTTTCCAGCCTCTAATTCCGCCCGTTCCTTTGACAAGGCAGATTCGGCGGTACTGGCCCTCCCGGCCAAAGAGGACAGAAGAGACTTGGACCCGGCGACCATGCAGCCAACCTGCAACGAAAGAAAGGAGGCTGGTCAGTCAACAAGGCAAATAAAAAAAGAAGTAGCCAATACTCAAGGGGCAGAAGTGCTTACCAGGTGGGAAAGGCTATACAGCCATCCTTGGAAGTCCTTGGGAGACAGGTTTGCACATGTCTCCACTTGGCTTGGGATGAGGGCCGACTTCACCCTTTCCTGGATCTCGACGGGACCCCCAATCGGTAGACTGGACAGTATGTCCTCCAGGGGAGTGGTCTCCTCCACAGCCACCGCCTGGGGAGCTGACGTCCCCACAGGTTCTGTGTGGTTAGCTGTCCCGTTGCGAATGCGCCTTAGAGGGCGCTCGCTACCCGAGGCTTCGACGGCGGGTCTCTTTCCTTACGCCACTACCAACCGGGCAGCGGCCTGCCTCTCCCTAAGCTACTCCAAATTCCTTTTTGCAGCCATTTCTGTAAAGAAAAAAAAATGCTCGATCAAAAGGTGATAGAGACTGCAAAAGGAAAAATGTGAAACGGGAAGACCGGTAGCCCGGACACTCACCGGGAATGATCTGGGAGAAAGTGGGAGCCTGAGCGGGTTCTTCTGGAGAATAAGACTCGACAAATTCACCCGTCCGGGATAGCGCGTTGGAGACGTGGGTGGGCAGCTCTACCAAACCCAAGATCCTGGCTTGGCACACTTCAGGGATCTTGGGAGGTTCTGTTGACCCAGCTACAAACAGGAACATGGAAGCAGTTAGTAGACCAATAACCTCCTAAAGTGAAGATAAATGAAAAGAAGCATACAGGGCAGTCTTACCCCTCAATTCCCCTGCCCAGGAAGTCCTCAGTTGGGATCCTGGGGCCCGGTCACAGAGGCGAAGAGTGGACACATGGAAGAATTTGTTGTTCCACCCCTTGTTGTTACTCGGGCATTTGTCAATGATCTTCCTACCCGACCGGGCGGAAAAAGGAAAGAACCCAACCTCCCTGTGTGCAAAGCGGGGGTATTTGTAAAATACAACCGCGCTAAAAGGAAGAATTGCATTGGTTTTAATCACAACTTCCCGTTTTATCTGCAATTTGCATTACAAGGCTAGTTTTCATACAATGTGATTAATCTATGATAAGTTGTATTGTTTTAGCTATTGTTTGTGCAGATCTCTGCTGTGTGGACTAGAGAGATGAACATCAGGACAACTGGAATGCTGTAGTGCAGACAAAAGAATTCAAAGCTAAAGTTTGAAGTTCGAGCGATCGACGATAGTTCGATCGATCTAAGGTTCGATCGCTTAAAGAAGGTTGAAGCGCTTGAGTTCCAAATGTTCAATCGATCGAGAAATGGTCGATTGATCGAACATGGTATTTTCAGAAACTTTCGCGTACGCAGCAGTTGCGGAATTGTAACCCTAGCCTTTAGGTTTTCTATATATATGAGCATTGTATACGTCCCAAAAGACGCCCAACTTTACTTTTAATCAGTTTTCATATATATAGAGAGAGAGAGTTTTTGCTTGTTTTGTAGGTTTAACATTGGATTATGCTTAAGTTTTGAAGGATTCTACATTCAATACGAGTTTGTTAACATTCCAGGTTTCATATTATTGTTTATTTACATTCTGCTTACTTAATCTCATAGTTTAGTCTGTTACAATCATCAGTTTTCATAGGAGAAATAGGTATTCAATAGTTTTTCTATAATTTTCATGATTAAACTCGAGCCAAACGGTACTTTAATGAATCGTTATGTTAAACACCAACCTGTGACACTCCAGACGATGTCTGAGTAGTCCTAGGGTTAGGAGAACACAATGAAACAGTGATCTCCAACCTCTGCCATGCAACAGAATAAATCCTGTATTCGATCGATCGGAGGTAGTTCGATCGATCGAACCAGAGATAGTCAAGCGATCGAAGGACATTTCGATCGATTGAGGGATGAAGGCTTTTGATAGATCGAACGATCGTCGATCGATCGAACTCTCTGATTCTTGAGGATGTTCCCTGCAGTATTTCAGGACCTTTTGTTTTTGAGATTTGTTATCATACTGTCCCTAAATGCTCAGTTTGTCAAAACAGTTTCTAAAATCAAGGCCCTAAGGCAATTTCTTTCAATATATTTTGCAAACCACCTTCAATGCTAACACCATTGTAGGTGCGAGTCTTAACTATTGAATTAAACCGCTTTCACGTGTTTTAAGTTAATTGTGATGATATAGTCCCGGACATGAAAGGGCTATGGATTCTTTATTTTAAGAGAAATACAGCATACTGTAGGCAATGTACTCCTTAGTGCTTCAATGTAACTGCATGGTAGATGGCTGGGTCACAGTGGATTTGTGTGATCCCGACACTTCCTTTTATTAAGAAAAATCTGTTTTGAAATATTGCTTTAGTTAGCTATTTAGTTCTTTAGTTTAATTCAAATTGCTTTCGTTAGTAGTCTTAGTTTGTTGAACTTTGTGTTCTGCACCATTATTAAATCTTATTGAATTTTTTTTTCCTTTCTTTTGAGTTTAGTCTAAGTTAATAGGTCAACACCTTCCCTGTGGGATCGACCTGGTCTTACCAGTTACTACTTGCACGTCTACCTACACTTGGGTATTGCACAAGAGCACATAAGAATATTCGCGTGTCACTGTGCACGGGGAAAGGCCAGTGAGCCCATAAAAACTCCCGGAGGGTGATTTCATATCCGAAGACCTGGGGCCACAGAGAGATGGACCCCATCAGGAACCTCCACCCGTTGGGAGCTAACTGCCCGGGGGCAATCCCGAGGTAAATCAGGACATCCCGGGCGACTGGATGAAGTAGAAGGTGGAGGCCAGCCATCAGTGCATCCTCAAACAGGATGACGAAGCCTGTCTAGTAAAGATGCGCTCCGCCGGGGTTAACGACTAAGGAACAATCGTAGGGGAGTGAATACCTCTCCCTAATGCGCACAAGGTCTTGGGAGCGCAGGGTAGAGGAGGTGGACTCGCAGGCAAACACGACCTCGGGGTCGAGTCTCCCCGGTGTCTCATCGCCTTTCCCACGGGAAACAGAGGCAACGGGGGCCTCCTGGTCGGAATCGCTATCGGACACGCGAGTAGGAATCTTGCCCTCACTCTGGTGGTCAGAGGGGGAGGCGGACGGTGGATCTAGGCTGGTGTCAGGAGATCCCAATCGGTATATCTCATCCTCTGACCGGGAAGCATAATTGAAGCCGGAATGTTCCATTTATGATACTCTTATGGTAGGATGGGGAAGCAAGTTACGGCCTAAGTATGCGTCAGGAACCCCGAGCTGGGTATAAAACGGGGGCAAGGTCACTAACCTAAAAGGCAAAGAGTGAATGGTACTTAGCACTAGATGGCACTCTCTCAAGACTACTCCGGGGGCACCCGCTCGGTTCAGCAGTCCTAAGGTTTCACCCGACTTAAAAAAAAGAATAGAATCTAAGGAGGAAAAAATCCCACTCCCGCTCAAAGCCTACCGGGCTCGCTCCCTCCAGCCTCACTGCAGAAAGAAAAGAGAAGGGGAAAGAGAAGGAAAAGAGTGACAAATTGAAACTCGAAAGGGAAAGGGACTTATAGAAATCAACGTAAGAAAGGGCTCGGAAATCTTGACCGAAAATTGTTTGCTCTCAAAACCGCTCGGGAATATATATCTTTGCAGCAAAGGGTTGAAGAAATGAACAAGTATCCTTTATATAGGAACCACGAACGGTTCGGATCAAAACAGATCCAACGGCTCATACGCTTTCCCGCCCAAAGTGGCAGACAGTTGTCACCTCGGGCACGCGAAGCGTCGCCTCAAAAGGCGCGCGTATTTAATGTATAACGAGACGGTTCGGTTACCACGTAAACGGTCTGATTACATCCACGCTGGCATCGTTTGATCCTGACTAGGTCAGCTGACATGTGGCAGAGGTAGGACTCGGGCCCACAGGGCCACCGCTCGGTCCATACCCCGACTGACCACCACGACCCGTCCCACCCCGGGTAGAGTCCCGACCTCTTACTGGATGGTTCCTCAGAAGCGGTCTTAATTTTCAAACTTCATCTGATGGGACATTACATCAACTTAAAAAATGGGGGGCAGCTGGTATGCCCAGAAATATTCTGCTACAGTCAAACTTCCACGTGAGCAGCTAAGCACCAGGATTATCCGGCAAGGGAGCCTATGGCCCACTAATCCCGAGGTCTTTCGAGTGCTACCGCTCGGGATGATCGCATAGCCCGAGAATGCGACTCAGCAGCTCTCCACGAGGTGCAGTTTGACAGCCAAGCTGCTCAACAGTTTCCTAAATCAGTCAGAAGACTAATGGAATGTGTAAATAGTTTCCTAAGCCATTTAGGAAACCTCCCATGATTTATGCTCATCAACTTGTAATTAGATTGGGCTTCTTTATCTATTCGGTTGCCTTTTGCAGGTGGTCTCTTGCACCTATAAAAGGGGCCACTCACTCCGATTAGAGGGGATCACATTCTTAACATAGAGAATAACAGCACATACTTATTTCATACTCATACACCCGGCCGGTATTACTGGTAGTGCCGCCCCAATTTTCGGCTCACCAGGCCTACCGGTGATCTGCTAGTGAAGTGCACTAACGCACCCGTGGACGTTGATCACCTTATTAACGTGGCCGAACCACATACAATTGATTGTGTCACCATATCTCTCTTCTTAATCTCTCTTACCAATTTTCGGCATCATCAATATATATATATATTGTTGGGATTATGCCCTCAAACCAGTTAGTTATTGTAATTGGACATCTTTGATTCGTATATTTATGAGCATCTTACAGATTCAGATATGTGTAATTCATGAATTGAATGTTTTGGTAGATTATTCCACTAACAACATTGTCAGATTTATTTGTGTTAATGAGATTGACACATAGGAGATATAAATCATCAATGACAATTGTTATAAATTGTCACAGTTAATGATAAGTATGATAGCTTATCAGGTTTAGATTGTAGCACATTATCTTCCTTTTGTTGGAATAAAAAGTCTCATTCATTAGACTAGTGACTCTAAGTTAATGTGCTAGTGCATTTGGTGCATTGAAGGACATTGAGTTAAACCTAATAACAATAAACTGTCACAGGCTAATAGGATCTCAAAACTTGCATATGACACATGTTCTTAATCCTGAGACGAGTGTGAACACAAGCTGCTAACTTGATTACTTTGATTTATCAATCAGTGAGGTCTTCTTAGATCAACAACCTGGATATCTTGGGTATTCAGGAAATCAGTATTGTGAACACTTATCATCAAGATGGAATCTATACTCTCTCTGAGAGTTAGTATTCCCTTGAGAACTTCACGAGATTAGTTACTGGGAACTACAGTCGTGTTAATAAGTCGTTGTTTTTAACATGTTCAGTAATCTATCAGGAGTGACTGAGACTCAAGGAAAAATAAGAAGTAATTTATTTTCGGGTTGACAGTATAGTTGATACACTAATTCTGATAATAATTACGAATATACTTAGTAGAGGGACATCATAGTATTTACTATGCAAGTCTAGGATTTATCTTCGAGTAAATATGTTTATTAAATCTGGGACTCAATTATTGTCATATCGTGGAGTTGATGATAATTTACTAAAATAATTTTCTAGACTTAAGAGTTGAGTTGGATGGAAATCAGTTTTAGTTTAGCCAAGTTAATAAACCTTAGGAGTCCCATCCCTAGCTTAAATGGGTGTTTGGATGCATGGATTAGATAAGTAGGGTTAGAGAGTGTTATAGATTGTCTATAACTATATATATGAGAGAGAGGGGGTCAGCCACATTAGTGGCTTTTTATATCAGCCATATATTCTCTCTCCTTCTCTCTCAATTCTCTCTTACGCTATGTTTAGGAGTTTAGGTGAGAAAAGAAAAGAAGTGCAAGAAAGTAAAAGAAAGTGAGGTACTTACTCAGCCATATATTCTCTCTCCCTTTCTCTCATTTCTCTCCTCATTTAAACTCCCAAACGAGAGAAAGCGAAAGAAAGTGAGGTACTTTATCTCCTTTTCTCTTCTTTTCTCATTTTTAACCTCCCAAACATAGCGTTAGTTTTTTTTATCTCCTAGGGTTTCCCACAAAACCCTAGCCTCCTATTGTGCACCTTGGAGCCTAGAGGTGGAGACTGCTAGGAAAGAAGAAGAAGAAGAAGAGTTCTCGAAAAGATTCAACAAATCTCAAAGGTGAGCTCTTCTCTTACATTTTGTATAATCACACATATTTGAATAAGATTTCTGATCCGTTTTAAAATAGTTTTAAAACAGCTTTTTCTGCTGCATTCTTGGAACTTGTTTCCAACATATATATATATATATATATTGAGAGAGAGAGAGAGAGAGAGAGAGAGAGAGAGAGAGAGAACATATTTTTATGTTGCATTTCACTTAATTTTAATGTTGATTTCACTTGCATACATATACTTCATTTTTAAGTTATGTTTTCAAATTTTATTGTTCATTGTTTGCCTAAATTTCACTTAATTGGTTTCATTTTTCCTGTTTTGTTTTTCCAGGTTGGGGCTGATAGTCTTTGTAGGGGGTATTATGCAAGGGAATGTCTATTTCACCTTCAAGCTATGTGTTAAAACGCTTGAATGAGTTATATAGTCTTACCTGGGATGTAATTTTTTTGTGCCTATTGAGGGAGTAAATATTGAATGCAATGGGATACCACGTCACTATCATACGGTTGTATCTGAATTTTTAGGGCCCAAAGCGAAAACTCAAAATGGGGCCCCCTATAAATGCTTAATTTTTTTTTCAAGAACCTATATTGAAATTATCATAATAAACTACAAAATTTTTATGGAAAAAAAATTTATTACATAAAACCCGTAAAGATAAATCTCATCTCTTGCATCTTAAACTCAATGAATATCATTTACAAGAAGGAAAAAAAAATACTATTATACAAAACGTAAATAGAGAGCAAAAAATAGATTTGATGCACTTAGTAGGGTATGAGACAAAAGGGACCCTTATACTCAAATTGCACTTCTTCACACTTTCACATACCAACATAGTACTACTATTTATTTTGAGATTTTTTTGGGGTCCAATGACGATGGAAAGCAAGTAGCTATAATTACAAAATATACTATTGAAATTTGGTTCTTGTCTCATTTTAGTCCATGTAAATTGAATCAATTTGGTATTTTACGTTTTTCAAAAGAAGTAATGTGGTCCAGAGATCATATTCTATGTGAAAAATTAACGAAAATCATCCACGTGTTATGCATATTGCTGAGAAAGAGCAGGGAGATTCGCGGTGTTCCGTTTTTCCCTTAAAAGGGTGACCATATAACACCCGCATTTGTGTTATTGCAATTTCATTACATTGTCATGCATGGTAATGTGATGTGGCGTGTCTTTTGGCACATGGTTGGGTGAGTTTTGACTCACGAGTTGATTTGGGTGTCTGTATTAGAGAACCCTTTGAAACTATTGTGATTGAGGATTTATTGTTTTGACGTCTCTCCGAGTATGAGATGGTTACTGTGGAACATTTTAAATGTTTATCTGAAAATAAATGTTTACCTGTGTATTGCAATATCTGTATTATTTTTTGGCTTAGAATATATTTCTGTTGTTAGATTTAGTATCCTGGTGAGAACGAATGAACACGCTATTAATTTGGTAGGCTACTTAGCAACTTCGGAAACGTCATATAGAAATTCGCGTTTTAGCGACCAAACGAAACTTAGTTGAAAACTTTTATAATTTCGAAGTTTCACTCGTAAAGCTATGACTAAGCTGTATAGAAAGTTTCAGAGACTGATTAGGAGTTTTGAAAACTCGTGGGGAGGCAAACGTAAATTCCCAATAGTCTTGCTTATATATAGGAAGTGATGACTTTAGGTTTTTCATAAGTTCTTGACCTAATTCCAAAAGGAGGCCAAAAGGGGGCTAGAGGGAGATTTAGTTGCTTCAAGCTTTGCGACGCCAAACGACGACCTTCCGTCAGTTTGTTTTCTCCCAGATTTCATATTCGAGCTCCTCGAGGTAAGAGTTCCATTTTGATACCTATTAGGGCCTGTTTGGCTAAGTTTTCCAAAAAGTTATTTTCTAGAATTTTTCATAAAAGTTGATAAATGGAATTTTGATCCATAAGAATTGTACTAGACGGACTTCTGCACGTTCTTTGTGCACGGGTTTTCTTCAGATTGAATTATAGGAGCGTTATTTGGAGGTGAGTGATTCAACTATGTTTTGGAATGATTTCTTGGCATGTATTCATGTTATGTTTGAATAGCATGTATTAATTCATAGAGATATCTTATGTAGTTCATATTGGGCATTTATATTGATAAGTAGGCCCAATAGCATGGTGATATGTTTTGATTACCGCGAGTATGGTGATATGTATTTGAGCATGTTAAGTTGCTTATTTGGGTCAGAAGGAGCACGTGGTCACCGTGCCATTTTGTGGAGCCGATATAGGCATTAAGGTCGCACGATTGAAGAGAAGAATCGTGGGTCTTACCCTTTCGCGTGGACTTATTGGCGAGGAGTCGCGGATTGGGAGTATGGACAGGCACGTGAGTCTCCGGCGACTAGTATGAAATGTAGAGATGTGAATGCGGATATGTTTATCATTCATGTGCATATGTTGATTTATTCACTAAGCTTTAGCTTAAACAAATCGAAATATGTGTGGTTATTCAAATAACCATTTCAGGTGTAAATGCTGGCAAGGAATCGCAGAAGTAAGCACGAGGGTTGGGAGTTCGCTTGGGAGGCAACTTAAATGTTAACTTTGTAGTTTTGGGACAATAGGATGTTGTAATAAGACTTTTTATTGTTTTAACTTATGTTTAACTTCGTATGATAGAATGGATTTTAAACCGTTGTAATAGTTAGTGACATGTTGTAATCCTGCTTTAGAAATGTTTTAATACAGCTAAGATTACTTTGGATTGAGTTTGGATTGGGTGGTTGATCATTGGTGAAGGTTAGAAAGCTTTTAAACTTGAAATTCTGCAGATTGGGCTGCTGCCAGGGGAGCAGTCGACTGGTCCTGTGTTCAGTCGACTGAACCCCTGTATCTGTTAGCTACTGCTTCTTATTATAGCAAAAGCAGTCGACTGGGCCCCGCCTCAGTCGACTGGACCCCCAGCCTCAGTCGACTGGAATTGCTATTAAACATTGTGAAAACTCCCTGCCTTCTCCCGTCGACTGAGCAGCCGACTGAGCAGTCGACTGAACCTCTGGTTTTAAAATGTGTTTTGTTTTTCCGCTGCGATTCAAACCTAATTTTTGGGAACGTTAATGAATTGGTTTAGCCTCGGTGGCGTGCCACGGGCTCCGGTTCCGCTATTGTGGGACCGGGCTGTGACAGACCAAGCATAACACGTGGGCGACTTCAGTTAATTTTTTTATTTCTTTCACAGAATGGGACGTCTGTTCCATATTGTTTCTACTTAACAACTCCAGGGACTAAAATGATGCAATTAAAATTACTGAGACTAAAATGAGATACGGGCCAAACTTCAACGGTATACTAATAGTTAAGGGCTTGTTTGGGAAAGTCTACAATAGCACAAGTCCAACTTTTATCTGATTCTTGTAAGATTCATGTGTAGGTTGGTTTGATATATAACATGTTTTAGGAAATTTATTAGACTGCACACGGACTTATATGCAAAAAAATAAACACTAACAAATCTTAGTTCTCACAAATATCAGATAAAAAGTTCGAATTGAACTCAACCAGTTCCTATTTTTGATTACTCCCAACAAGCCTTCTTTTTTATATGAAGAAAAACAAAAGTACAGTTACATGCCCTGTGGTTTTCTTGATTTTCATTCAGCTGCTATGTTTTCTTAATTTTGACACTAATACCTCTGTGGTTCAGACTAAAGTTGTAATACCCTTAAAAATTAGAAAATACAAAAATGGATCCCGAGATTTATCTCCGTACTTCTGAGTTATTTCAGTAATGGTTTTTGTAGCCTGTATTAATATGCATATTTATATTTGATGGCGTTCAAGACTTATGGTACTCAAAGAATCCGTATCGCTTTATTAATGTGATTTTAATTGCTATGCCTGACCCCATATATTAATATCGTATTTTAATAATTGCTATCGTTAACATATAGCTATAGATATTTAATTAATCGTAGTCTTTAAGGTTTATAACAGTAAGACAACATATATTCGTTGTAGCGTAATATTATAATAATAAGTTATATTATATTTTCATTATCTCTTAATTTATAACTATAGATTATTTTAACATATTCGTGTCGTTAATTTTTATAACTATAAGTTATATCGTGTATTAATATTATGTTGATATTTTTGTCGTCACTTAATATTTTAATATTATAAGTTATACTATATGTCAGACCGATAGCCCTGTGACTATAGTTATGATTTTAATTATATTATATCAATATTTTTATTTTAACCCCAAACGTTCATTAAACTCAGACCGTATATTGGACCCGGACTGAGTTATCACATGAAACCATAAAATCTGTGTAGAAATTTGACTGCACGGCACGTGGTCCTAGGCAACGGCTAAACTACACGTTTTCTTAGTAATGAGAATGTTACCTTAAATGCCCACTGTACTTACCCAACTCCCTATTACCTATTGGGTATTTTCACTAACCAATCACCCCTTAAATCCGTTGGACACTTCTCCCAACCCCTCATATCAATCCCCCTCAAACCCCCCCTCAACCCATTGGGTATTTCCCCCCAAGTCTCCCTATTATCTCTAGGATTCTCCCCTAAAACCCATCCCCCATATCCCCATAAAAGAAAAATATGTGGTAGATATATGTATGTATAAAAATCTGTGTATATGCATATATAGTGGCTGTGTCTGTATATATATATATTACAACAGTAATGCTACAAGCACAGAAAAATGCACAGAATTTGTGCACAGAATTAGGGGTGGCAATTTTCGACACGACACGACAACCCGACACGACCCGATACGAAAATAAACGGGTTTGGGTGACCCGTATAAGGGCACGGGTCATAAACGAGTCGACCCGTTTGACACGATTAATAAACGGGTTGAAGCGGGTCAACCCGTCTAACCCGTTTGACCCGATTAAGTATTTAAGTGCAGTTAGGGCATTTTTTTATTTTTTTTTAGTTTTGAAAATAATTTTTAATAATCTGGAAGTCTAAAATAAAAGTAATAAAAAAAAATTTAAATTTTTTTTTTAAAAATTATTATTATTTTTTTTTAGAGAAAAAAAAATATTTAAAATATATATAGATATATATAAACTAAAATTATTATTTTATTTTTTTTGCTAAAAAAAAATAGAGTAGTTACCAACTTACCAAACAAGTAAATTTATATATAATAATTAATAACTAATGTAATAAAAAATAATTATTATTAATAACTAATAAGGGACGAAGGAAGCTAGAGCCTGGAAGCATTCATGCATCAAGCATTGCATAAAAAATAAAAATAAAAAAGAAAGAAAAAAAGGGAGGAAGCCCGCTAGGATTGCTGGATTGGGAGGGAGACAAATTAGTCAATTAGATAAATACAACTGTTAATCTTGATTCTTGATGGATGACAAGTGAAGAAATTTTTTTATACTATTAATAAAAACAATATTTCTTCTTATTCAGTTTGTGTGGATGTGCTTGGATGTTAAGTTTATAATAGTTAGATATTGCTATATTTGTAGTATTTTGGTATTTAAGATGTACGTGTTAATAATTGATATATTTGATGGAAGACTTGTTTGTATTCTTAGTAGGGCTGTAATCTTATTTCGAATAGCCGAACTGAGCTAACTGATTGGGTTTCTTAAATTATTTACAACTAAAAAATTGATCTGATCACCAAAATTGGCAAAATAGATCGAACCGACCACTTCGGTTGGTTTTCAAAACATGAAAAAATAAAAAATAAAAATTCGATTCGATCCGATCTGATCCGATCCAATCCGAACCGAACTGAATCGAACCGATGACACCCTACACGGGTTAGACGGGTTAAACGGGTGACCCGTATATGACACGGCACGATTATAACCCGACACGATTATGACACGTTAAGAATGACACGATTATAACCCGACACGACAATGACCCGACACGATAATGACCCGACACGATTATGACCCGACACGACCCGATTGCCACCCCTACACAGAATTGATTCAGACCTCTCATTTCGGTGGCCCCATATCAAAATGTGTGGGGGCTATCGAAATGAGTGGTCTGGATCAATTCTGTGCACAAATTCTGTGCAAATATTTTGTGCAAATATTTTGTGCACAAATCATTTCTGATATTACAATATGTTGTGTGATGTGTATATTATATATATAATATGTGATTGTGGTGTGAGCATGTGTTGCATAAGATATTTATATTTACATACATGGTCAGATTTTAAGAGAGAGGGAGGGACCTGAGAGGGAGAGATGTTGAGAGAGAGTGGGAGACCCCAACTATATAAAGACCCAAACACTCCCCTAACCCATACCCCTCTGCCTCTCCTATTCACTACACACACAGACCACATTTAGAGAGAAAGAAACTGGAAGAGAGAGAGAGAGAGATCACCGCCGGAGAGAGACGCCGACACCAAGACCTGAGAAGGTAATCCCCACACCCCTCGGAATATTTTCTGCAACTCCACATACACAGCCCAACCAAACAAAGCCTTAAGCCCCCGCCATGGCCGAGCGACCATTAAAGCTCCATTTGAGCTTGGATTCTCAACCTTTACCAAAATGCATGAAATCTATGTCAAACGATCCGTATTAGACCCATTATACTCCCCTAAGAACAGTCTTGAGCAATTCATAGTCATTAGTCACGAATTTGTGATTTTTCCCCTAAGACCCACTTTCGGTTTTATCCAAAATTCGTGCATATCACTTAGAGTTGAGACCTGAAACTTGTGTAGTTGGATCCGGCTCGTCGAGACGCTTAATTTTCATATAGGGCTTGCCTATTTTCGTTGAGTAATGAGAGAGATATAGTTGTTTTAAGTTTATGTCTTGATATGTATATATATACGTTATCTATACATATCATCTTAATATTATAATATGGAAGACTTGAGATGCCACGTGGCACTTTCTCCATGATTTGCTTTCATCCCTCTATAACCATCTTTTGCCTCTCTCTCTTTCTCTCTCTCTCAATAATAAAAATCAATTTAATGTTCCTTACCCCACGCCTTTTTCTCATATCCCTCTTAACCCTTTGTTTGTTCACTCTCTCTTTCATGCTCCCAATCTTAATCAATACACAACTAATGAAATGAAACCACTTTTAATGTCCCTCACCTTCCTACTGTACGTTACAAAGAAAATGAAAGACTTTCTCTGCCAAAATATAGTGCAAATATCATTAAAACATACTGAATTAAATTTCATTTGATTTTTACTATATGTATTGTACACTTGAAACAACTTCAAATGAGTGCTATAGTGCAAAATCATTAAAACATACTGAATTAAATTTCATTTGATTTTTGCTATATGTGTTGTACACTTGAAACAACTTCAAATGAGTGCTATAGTGCAAAATTAATTCAAACATAAAAAAATAAAGAATAAATTTGATGTTTATTTTGGTCAGACAATAATTTGACAATTGTTTTTCCTTCAATTTTTTTATTGGGAGAGCATTTAAATCTTTATTAAACCTTCCACCTCCACCCCCTCATTCTTTCTCTCTACCCCTCTATGTATCATTGTTTCATCAAAGACTGCTTTTGTAAAATATAATCAATAAAATCAACTTTAGTGCCCCTCATCCCCTGCCTAATCTCAAGTGCATGCAATTAATCATCTTAAATTCACGGTGGATTTCTACCACCATTGATTATACATGTGCACGTAATATTAGCCACCTACATATAATTTGTATGTTATTTTATTTAAATATCACTCCAATTTTTACTAATTTTATAATTATAATTTCTCCCGTGCATTGCACGGGTTCGAAAGCTAGTATAGATAGTAATGTAGAAGACATGCCACATGGCATTGCTAATCTGATTGAGATGCCATGTGGCATTACTAAATCATCACAATATAGATAGATACATGTATACATATATCACATGAATAAAATAAATAAATAAAATACCAACAAAATCACACAAAAACAAAACCACCCCAACTGCCTTTTAAACTCAACGTGGCAGTCTAACAGATACATTGAAATAAGAAAACTAAAAAAAAAGGGAAACCACCCCAGCAACCATCCCACTCCTCTTTTGTCTCAAAAATTGTTTCTCTCCCACGTAAATTCAAAACTTTCATCAATTCAAAAAACAAGAATCATGGAACAGTTATCCTAATCTATTTGGGGGGCCGCTCAGTTACACCATGAACGCACTTTAAAACTTACTCCGTATCTCTTTGTTTCAAACCATCTCTCTCCCCAGGGCACTACATTCACCTACACTTTTTCAATTTCATCTTTAACACAAAACATGTATTTCATCATCATTACATCTCTCTTCACATTTTCTTTTCGTTCCTTAATTCAATTAAGGTTTCGATATTCAAATCGCATCATCACTTACTCATGCAAGAAGATACAGAATATTGCAGCGAAGTAGAGATTACAAATATCAGTATCTTTTTTGACATTCTTTAGGTAAAGTTATGAGAAGACGATCGTATGTTTGCTTGCTCGGAATTTGTGCAATTTTATTTTTCAGAGTTTGTGTAAGTACATTTATTACCTTTTTGGGTATCTATTGTTTCATATTGTTTCAGCTTTGCTATTTGATCAAGGTTCATACATGATTTATTATTATTATTATTATTATTATTATTATTATTGTAAAGATGGTATAGCGCCGAATATATGTACATGGAAATATTGGAGTATTTACAAGTGATGCTATTCAATGATAAGGTAGGCCCTTTTTCAGCCTATGCTGAATGATATGTATCCAGGAGTGCTTGTTTGAGTGTTGGTGCACTTAGTACGTACCCACTCTCGCACATAGTAAACTTCATGGTGATTTCATTGACAAGAGGCTTCATGTTGAAAATTTCACTGGTAGTCATCTTAGGCTCTGTTTGGTCTTGAAATTTAGAGAAAAAAAGAAAGAAAGAAATGAAAATAAAGAAACGCTTAATTATTTTATTTTCACACTCTTTCCATATGCCTTCTCTTTTTTCACTCTTTTCCTTATTAACTAAAGGAAAAGTTTTCTGAGTGTTTACTATCATTTCCATGATTAATTCCATTAACCAAATTTTGAACCTCAAACGAGTTGTACTTAATTCGTTAATTTGATATAATTATTAAAATTTAGATAATTTGATGCAACGATTGCAATTGTTATTTATAATTCCTAAATTTACTAATTTTATTTATATATTTTTTAATGCACGTGCATAGCATGGGTCAACGCTAGTATATATATAAGGTGAACTGTGAATTCGTGGGAAGGAAGAAGAGGCATTCGTAAGGAGATTTTCTATGGTACATATATTAGTATGTTTGTATGGTACAAATAGTTAACAATTAGTTTCATTATTAATGTTTAAATCACGTTTAATTAAAATCAAATATATAATTAGTAATTCTTATATTATAATTTATGAGTTAATACTGTTTAATTAGAGTAGTAATTAATTCAGTAAATAATTAGTAGTACTTAGTATTTATTTGAATAAATGTTAATGGTTAGTAAATAGTTATCATATATAATTTAAATGTATAAATGGGTTAAATAGTTTAAAGTATTATTAAAGGGATCTTAAATTCTGGAATATTACATTTTTCTATTTATTTTATTCTGAAAATTATGGAGTACTTATTATTTATATAGTATACTTATTATTTATTTAGTATAAATAAATAATAAGAATTAGTTTTAGATTATATTAATTAGGTAATAAATACCTAATGGCTTTTTTTTTTTTTCAAAATCTAGGAAATTAAGTGGGTAATCCCAAGGCCGAATGCCTTTGTTTTATAAATTATTTATAAAACCCAAGCTTTAGCATTTATATATTATAGCTATTATTTATTTGGGCTTAAATAAATAATAAGTATTTATACTCACTTAGATTTAAATAGATATTTAATATCTATGGCTATGTTAAATTCTAAAAAATTATACCTATCGTTTTAAAAAGTATTTAAATCATGTTTTATAATTTAGAGTATTAAATTATAAAACTACGTTCTAGGCATTTTCAGTAATTATCAAGGAGCCATTTATGAAATGTTTTAATTAATTTAAATACTGAGCAAGTTTTAAAAATTAGGAGAAAAATACTACTAGCTTATTTTAAGATCTAGTATTTAATAAAAATATTTATAAGGGTCATATGTTCCTCTAAACTATATTTTATAATTATTCGACCCCGCAGTCTATTATTAGACGATTTAAACTTCAGAAATTCGTAATAAATAAACCGTAGCTCAGAAAAATACGCAATCAGTTCCTAGAGTCTTAGAATAATATCTAGAACATCCCCTTAAAGTTTGGTGACCTTTCGACACGGTAAAAAATACAGCTTATCTTTAGGGCCCAAACTGGTATAGAAAACCCAGCCTTTTATGCGACGGACTCCGATTTGAGTCTAGTCAATGGCGTTGGACTCAGAATAATGTCTAGATCATCATATTGAGGTTTAGGAACCCACCCGGCACAATTACCATTTTGCCCCTGATTTTAGTAAGTTTATTAATCAATGTTCTATGTAATTTTATACTTTGTAGGAACCACCGTTACGCTTGTTTCTACGCACCCGCATCGAGGTGAGTCGTCCTAACTCACTTGGTATATTATAGAATTATTCTTTGATCATATATGTATGCCCAGTGCGTCCTGTGTGGATGATATTGATAAGTATTAGTTATGTGAATGTTGACATTCCTACTTGTATGATGAGCGCATGTTAGTTAACTATACTCCATGCTTAGTTAATAATCACTGATATCCTTGTTTATCATGATTTCTGTTTCTATAGTCACATGAACATTCATATGAACATGGTCGAGTATTGATGTCAACATTGACGTTTGCATAGTTAGTCACGGGGACTAACCCAGTCATATCAATATATACATTGAATGGACCGCGGTGGTCCGAGTGGTACAGTCAAGTAAATGGGAATAACAATGAAACTGCTATAGGGCCCTGCTAGGCGACGATAGCCAGAGTTTCCATTGAAATCATTAAAGTTATGTATGAGTTGAAGGTTGATACGCTATAGTGCCCTGCTAGGCGACGATAGCAACGTAATCATTCCACTCTGAGCTAACGGCGTTACACTGGTAATGTAACAAGTCACATAAGTCAGTTGTGGTGTCTGTGGTCGAGTAAAGTCGAACATATTGATGGTGCATCATTTCTTATCTCATTCATATTACTGTCATAAATCATATGTATTGAGATAATGCTTATCAAATATTCAAGTTCGAGATATCTGTGGTACTTGTATATATTGCTTGTATTAGGAGTGATCGGTTAGACGAACTCACTTAGCTTCAAAAGCTAACGGCTCTCCTTCCTGCCCTGGACATATCACGTCTAGATTTCACAGGTGACGACTCTCAAGACGAGGTCTACTCAAAGGGACACGACAAATGTGCAAGTTGAAGCGAAGGACTCCGACATAGTTGTACTTAGAGTTACTTAAATTGCTTTATTGTCTTCTAGCTGAGGTAATGCTTTAGATATGTATTGTGATAAGAATAGATAGCCTTAGAATGCCTTTATAGATATTTTATTTAGATTCATGATGTAATAATTAGATCCCAGACATTTGAGTTTTAATGAAGAACACCAATAGATGTTTTTATGCTTCCGCTTACCCTGTTAACCATGTGTAGAATGTAGAAAGGACAATCAGTTAATGTAACTCGTCATTCCCTATGGGTCCAGAAAGGAAATTTTAAATTTTCCTTATTTTTGGCTACTCCGGGGCATGACAAGTGTAAGTGTGATTTTTTCAATCTAAGTTAACAGTTTTACATTTGGGAGTCTAATTTGAAGAATAAAATATCTCTTTTGCCCTTGAAAGGCACATTAAAATGAAGATAATTCACAAGCCATTGGCTTTGACCCAAGCACATGACTTGTAACAAAAAAATTCTCAAAAATATTAAAGGTTCTTCCCCACTCAATTCGAAAATGTAGGTTTCTCCTTTAGGCTTAGTTTGTTGCATGGATTTTCATCTTGTTTTTCTTTTCCTCTATTTTCTCTCATGAAGTCCTTGAGCCAAATAAAGCCTTAATGAATTGAAGTAAACATTTTGTGTTCTTAACACTGTTGTGAACAATTGAGAGTTAGTCATTTTAGTTTATTCCGTTAGCAATTTAAACAATTACATATTAGTCTGATCCACACGAGTGTGAAGTTAGTACCAAAATTTAAAGTACCTGAGTAAGTAAAAATTGGCGAAACCACATTGAGTATATATGTATTTTACCCAAAACAAAAATAACCATTTTCTCTCCCTTTCTTTTCTGAGCAATACTTGGGGCACAACCAAAGCCACAACCTTTTTTGCACAACCTTCATTTTGTGTCTATCTCTCTCTTGATTGATCCCACAGTGCCAGTGACCCCACAGTGTCCACTAGAAGAGAGATAGACACAAAATGGAGGTTATGCAAAAATGATTGTGACTTTGGTTGTGCCTCAAGTATTACTCTTCTTTTCTATTCCTTTCTCACTTTAATCTATTTTAGAATCAAATAAAACGGAGTGTACCTTATCAATCCCCAATTTCTCTCGAGTCTTAATCCAAAGATTCCAAACCCAAAGGAAGTGTAAAAAACCCTTTGCCCCTACTTCTGTTCAGGTAAGCGATTTCGTTTCGTCAACGCCACTTTTTTTTTTTAATTTATCTTCTTTCTTCAGCTTTGCTGGTTTTTATCTGTCTGTCCTCTTAAAACAATGTGCGCCAATTATATATATATATATATTATGAGAATTGCTATCCGTGTATTTATTATATACACTTAAATTTTTTTATTTTACTCATTTTTTTTTCATAAAAATTCTCAATTTTATAAAGTTGAGCGATATTCATACCAAAATTAACCATATACATAGCAATTATATATATATATATATATTATATTTATATACTCATTCTAACTAGACCTTGCTTTAAATAACTTTATCGTTGAACAAGTATTTAATTACTCTTTTTTGTGCTGATTATATAAAGATTTTCAGTTATAGGGTTTATTCTATCGAATCAAAGCTGGGTCTTCTTTGTCTTCTCGAAATTCGCCCCCTAAATTCGCCCCCTTGTTTTTGGGTTTGGGTTTGGGTTTGGGTTTGAGTTTGAGAGAGAGGACTGGAGGCCATTGTCAGAGGAATAAGTAAGTTGCGATTATCTGATTTCGATTTGGCTCTATATAACACCTCATCAATCTATTATATATATATATGTATGTATTTGTGATATACATTTAGTAGTTTGGTTGTTGATTGCTAGATTTGTTCACTTATCCATCGAATCTGAGTTTCTTTGAAATCACTTTTGTTTATATGACTCTTTTAACTCATCAATCAATTATACATATACATATAGATGTGTATGTATATATATATGTATTTGTGATATACATGTAGTAGTTTGGTTGTTGATGGCTAGATTTCTCCTTTTATGCATTGAATCTGAGTTTCTTTGAAACCAATATTTTGTATTTTATAGGGTGGGTGGCCGATTGCGCAGGTCAAGTGTTGATGCTGCTACAATCAGGTGTGTGTATGTGTATATATATATGTGTGTGTGTGTGTGTGTGTGTTTGTGTGATATACATGTAGTAGTTTGGTTGTTGATTGCTTGATTTCTTCACTTATGCATTGAATCTGAGTTTCTTTGAAATCACTTTTTTTTTTTGCAGGGTGGTTGGCCGATTGCGCTGGTCTAGTGTTGATGCTGTTACAATCAGGCTCCTTTTTGGGTAAATTTCTTTCATTTCTTTCTTTTGGAAGGAGTTCACTGTTGAAGAAAAATATATTTCTTTGATAGTTCTGATGGGATGTGAATAGCTCTATTGATGCGGTCATTTTGTGGAGTTGATTTTACTGCTGTGACCCTCATCTTCTAATGATTTCTACATAAAAATATTCTGTGGAATTTTTCTTGACAACTCTTATTTCCCATTTTCAACAGTAGCAAAATACCTTGATAATGGTACACCATGTATACACATGGGGCAGTAAAATTCTATGATACATCTTAGTGGTTTTGGTCCCAAAACGTTCCAATTAAGTCCCAAGATGTACTAACTTTGAAAACCATGTCAGTACAACATTTTTGGCAACAAATTGGAACATTTTGGGACAAAATTACACCATTTTTGGCACCAAATTGGGGTGTATGATACAACCAAAACCACTAGGATGTATCACAGATAATCCCAATGAGGCAATAGGATATATTATTGGCTTTTTTGTTTTTTTTTTTCGCCGCATCTCTGGTTTTGTGGTGGTGTGCATCAATTATATCAGTAGTAGTGTACTTTTTTCTGTGAGATCAGCTGCTTATGAGAATTCATGTTTCGACTGCAGCAGAGATTGATCCAAGCATTTCACTAGCAATAGCCAATATCTGGCAGCTCCAAATTTAAGCTGTACTCTGAAGAGATGCGGTTAATGAACACTTGGTGATCAGGGTGAAGGTGGTTCAGATGAGATTGAGTTGGGGTTATAGAGAGACTCAAGATTCTGAAAGTTCTGTGACAATGTCATTTGATATATCATGTTACATTGTACAATTGAGATGATTATTTTGTGATGTACATATCAAGGAGCATGGATACGAGATTTAAACGGGTGCTCTTTATTTTGTTAGTTTTCGTAGTATTGAATGGTCATGTTATAGCAGATTCAGAACAAGGAAGTTTGCAAAGGACAAGGGCTCCTCCATTGAGTAACTCGGGAAATACCGTTATAGATGGCACGGGTACAGAGGATGGATTTAGCTCAGGTAGTGGCGTGGATGGACTGGGTGATAGGATGGGAGGAAGTAAGCGAGTTTCGGTTACGACTGTTGCATTGTTGACGCTAGCAATGGCTGCTGCTACTGGTTTAGGTGCGGTGCCATTCTTCTTTGTGGAGCTTGATCCACAATGGGCTGGAATATGCAATGGAATGGCTGCTGGGGTGATGCTGGCTGCAAGCTTTGACCTCATACAAGAAGGACAGGACCATGGGAGTGGCAATTGGGTTGTAATTGGGATTTTGATGGGTGGCATGTTCATCTGGCTCTGTAAGAAGGTGATGAATCTTGGTCTTTCATGGATTTTTCCCCTTTTTTATTTTAGATTCTCACTGCTTTTTGGTATGAAGACATGTTTTACTTTTTTCTCTCTCTCTTTTGTAATATTTCCTTCTCGTTTTCTTCTATTATTGTTGTCGACGTTGTTCTTAGTCCATGTAGCATTGACACGGTACGAAACGGACATAGCAGATGCTAAAAATGTATGATACAAACACTGATAGGATATGGCGAATAACCACTTATACTAATATAACGTTGGTGATAAAACTAAATGATGAGTAGCGTATATAAATCAGGAATTAACGAATCATTTTCATCATTTACCCTCATCCGACATTGGAGATGTTGACCCTATATTGAGCCAAAGAGGATATGCTGACCCTATGTCATCTTCCTATTAGACTCCTCTTCTAAAATATATCTCTGTTATGTTATTGACAGTGGATGCTTAATATAGCAAATTAGCTATGTAGCATGGCACCCAAACAAAAGTGTCTATGTGACATAGTTCTTAGTTATCTTAGTTGCTATTGCTAATATAGTTGTGTTTATTGTTCATGTTGTCCTTGCCTTTGACGTCAGAATTGGGTTACTTTTCACATCTGGAGTCTTAGAAGTTCGAGAATGAAGGAATAGAGACCTCATAGGTGTGGTTAATTTCCTTTCGTAGTCAAGTGACAAATACGTTACCACGTGTCGCTACTCACTATTTGCTATACCGTTTCACATTTTTATTGCACTGCAGGTATGTTCATATAATTATGTCTAGACTATCATGTATCATCACCTTTTAAAGTCAGTCAATACAATGTTAGAGTTTACGATCAAACTCTCATTTGCGTGCCAGTTTCCTGTTGAAAAAGTTTAGCTTATAGGCAAACTGTAGTCAGATCTATGGTAATAGATTGTCACTGGAGATCTGTGAGTGCGTTTCTGGTCACAACATTCTCTCACAATTCACAATGCTTTAATTTGTTCAGTTTCTCGATCACTATGGTGAAGTGAGTATGCTGGACATAAAAGGAGCCGATGCAGCTAAAGTTATTCTTGTTGTTGGAATCATGACCCTTCATTCCTTTGGGGAGGGATCTGGTGTTGGAGTATCCTTTGCTGGCTCAAAAGGTTTATCTCAGGGCCTTCTTGTGACTTTGGCTATTGCCGTGCACAATATACCAGAGGGCTTAGCTGTGAGTATGGTGCTCGCATCAAGGGGTGTTTCTCCACAGAATGCCATGTTGTGGAGTGTAATTACGTCATTGCCCCAGGTAATGTTATTCTTTCTGGTTAGCGATTGGGGTTGAGTTTTTCCTTGTGGAATGACTGGCAAGTATGTTGTAAAATCAGGTCGATATTATGAAACTTGATGGTTGGAAATAGATGTTTGAAACCTTAAGAGCAAGGCTTTTGAAGGAATAGAATAATTATTCGTAGAACCTGGCCTGAATAAAATTACGTCTCTTGTTGGTTTGTACTCACTTTTTGCATCTTCATCCTGTTGAATATGTAGAAAGATGTCATATCTTCTCTTTTCTCCGTTTGTCTCTTTTGAGTTTTGATGAGTACAAGAATTTTTCTTGAAATACAAAAAGGGTTGTACATACCCAAACCAAAGGCTTTGTATGTCATTGATGACGAAAACTCTATGGTACTTATTTGGGTATCCCTTGATCTCCTACTTGTTTCCATATACGGTCTACTCTGGTGCATGGATGATTTACTAATTGTTAAGTTACCAACTACTCCAAAAGCTTAAGCTATTAGAGAATGGGCCCAACAATGTATATCAAGCTTCAACACCCTCCCTCACGTGCAACCCCGACTTGCACGTGGAGAGCAAACAAACCAAACTCCATCATATTGGAGACAAATAACAAAGTGCAAATATGCACAACAAAGCGGGGATGGAGAGTCGAACCCAGGACCTCCCACAAACAAGGCTTTGATACCATGTTAAGTTACCAACTACTCCAAAAGCTTAAGCTATTAGAGAATGGGCCCAACAATGTATATCAAGCTTCAACACTAATATAAGGCTATAAAGCACTGCATGTTGGCTTCTAATCAATCACGTATGAACAGATATAGAAGAAATAAAGGCTCATTATTAAAAGTACTCCTTTTCCATAAGTGTGCACTTAATATGGCTTAACGTATCGTCTTTTCGCATTTTTTGTTGGTGCAGCCTATTGTAGCAGTTCCATCGTTTATATGTGCAGATGCCTTTAACAAGTTCATGCCATTTTGTACGGGCTTTGCAGCTGGGTGTATGATCTGGATGGTCATGGCGGAGGTGCTTCCAGATGGATTCAAGGTAACATGCTTCACTATCTGCTTCAATTTAAAAACATAAGTGTTCCTTCTCAGCACCAATATTCAACCCTTAATTTTTTCAGTGTGTTTGATAATATATATGGGCTCACCACTTAACACTGAAAAAGTTTTAAGCAGAAAAATTCTACTGAAGAAATCAGTAAATGAGATGTTTTCAATAGAAAATAATTTACTTGTAGACTATAACAATTAACACCTTAGCTTCAAATTTGAAGTACATAATTTCCAGTTTTATCAAGCAGAGCCCCAGCCCTTAGGAGTACTTGGACTGCAGACTTGAATTGAATCTTCTTCTGTTTTTTCCCTTTGGAGTGGGGGGAGATGACAGATGGTTGCCTTTATTTTCTCATTCGAATATACCCGATTTTCTTGAAATTAAGATTAATTTTGGTGAACGCTGGGGTTATTTAATTTTTAGTTTTTGCTAAATATGAACAACTTTCAGTTACTGCTGTTGCCTTCCAGTTATTGTATTACACATCTCAGTGAGGAATGAGGCATGAGGCATGAAATACAGTATTTGAATTCTCATGAGTATACAAAAATGTAGTAGAGATGCATGTTGGGAGTAGAGAACATTGATACCTGTAAAAAATAGTTAAACAAGGTTTGGATAAAGTTGTATATGGAGATAAACAAGCAACTATACATCATCAATTGTGCTGGGAGAAAAGTTTGGCAACACATTATGGTGTGGTGTCTATCAGTGTATGCGTTAAAAAATGGAAGACATTGCTTCAGATCAATAATTAAGAACGACATTGTGGAACCTGAAGTGGAAAGAGAATAAGTAATTCAATTTGAGATAGATTGGTGATACCGAGAACAGAGGTTAGAATTAGGTCCTAGCCATTTCACAACTGATCTTTGTACCGCCTTCTTCTTGATCTTCCAGAAAAATTTTCCTCTTCCTCAGAGATCCAAATTAACGCTTGAACCACAATTCTTCTGTTTCTATCCCCTCCATTTCACATTTGTGAGAAGGAAAAAAAAAGAACCCCAAATTGTAGTTAATTTTCTAAAAAGGTCTTTTTACTGCAAATTCATGTTGAAAACTGATAGTTCTTCCCAGTTCTTCATACTTTGGCATGACTTTTGTTTTGCCTGCTAAAGCCAACACAATCGTGTACGTGTCCAAGAGCATGTGATTTCATGTTTTGTCATGCACAAAAAAAGGATACTAGTTTCCTCTGCTGTTTTGTGGGTTGTAGGAAGCCTCTCCATCTCATGTTGCATCAGCAGCTACACTTTCAGTAGCATTTATGGAAGCTCTCGGTGTTGTGTTCCAAAATTTCAGCCATAACTACAAGTAAGTTATACTCTATACCCATCATTTGTTTGGTTCACTGAGTACTTTATTTTCGCTACTTATATCCGCCATGTGGCTCAAAAGTTCAACTTTTTTCTAATCAAGCTGGAAATGTACTGCTGCTTATACTCTATACCCGTTGTTTGTACGTTATACTTTTCTTCCTTTCGGCATGTATGCCTTAGTTTTTGATAGGTTGTTCCCTTTTCTCTTATGAATGGAGGAATAATGTCTACATGTGTAGAAAAACCAACATTTTTAGCAAGGAAATCATGAAAAGTGTATATTCAATTGAGTTCATGACAAGTATACATTCAATTGCGTTCCCAAATTCTAATCAAATTTCAATTGCTCTATGTTGCAGTTCGGAGGATGCTTCTGGATTCTTTGTTTCCCTACTTTTTGGTCTCGGACCGTTGCTTGGTGGCTCTGTTCTTGTTGCATTTGCTCTTGCTTTTCGCTTTCAGCATGCTCTTCTCACAGGCCTAGCCTCGGGAATCGCTTTTGTCCTCAGTGCATGGAGACCACTACAGCTTCTCATGTCTTCAAAGATGGGATTTCTACCCATAATGTCGTTGCTTACACTCGGATATGCATCGGCTCATATTTCAACTTCTAGTGCTTTGAGGCTCGCAGGTCGCAAAAAGACTTCAGCAAATACCTTATCAGAAGTAACCGGCTTTACGGTGAGTGCTCTCACTCTTCGGTCGTTTTTGGCATGTATGGCAATTGCTCTTCATGCTATGGCCGAGGGGCTTGCTTTAGGAGTGGCTGCACCTAAAGCTTATGGTCTCGGTCGACACATGGTCCTTCCGGTCTCTCTCCACGGACTCCCCAGAGGTGCTGCTGTGGCTAGCTGCATCTTCGGGGCAACCGACAGCTGGCACGGGTCCCTTGCAGCATCTGCGCTGATTGGGTTCGTGGGCCCGTTCTCGGCGATCGGAGCAATACTTGCGGGAATCGACTACAGCGGTCTCGACCACTTGATGGTGTTTGCGTGCGGTGGGTTACTCCCGTGTTTCGGGACTATTGTTAGGAGGGCGGTGAAGTTAGATACGCGGAAGGGCAGTTTCGGGCTTGTGATGGGCATAGGGTTTGCTAGTATATGCCTAACTTGCACCAAGTTGGTTTGCTTGCACACACCTTACTGCAACTCTGCACCAGAGGCTGTTAGATGACCAGTTACATTTTGGTAGTCAGTAAGGTTGAGCGGCCATTGCTTTGACATTCAAGTTTGGTGCCAATCAAAATATCCATAAAACAGATTCTGGGGAATTAGATAGAGGAATTGATTATGCATGAAAGTATATCTAACCGTGTAAAGTGGATTATTATTATTATTATTAAATTTTTTTTTTTTATAAAATTTTCCCCCCCCATTCTACATGTTTACAGATTGCTGAACTGTGTTTTTCCGTGTTGCGGGGAGATACTTCATTTGATTCTCACCACCCCATATATATTATATCATGATTAGTGAATTAAAACTTCTCTATAGTTTCGCGTGGGCTGTTTGTGTTGCCATTTGGAGAATCATCGGAAGGATGGTGATCTGATCGACTTATTTGTCATAAAACAATTCTACTACCACATACCTGAACATGGTTGATTCACTTTTTATTCTACATGAATATAACTAGCAATTCGTGGGCACGGCCTAAAAAAAAAAAAGGGTAATAAAGCTATGGTAAATGAAGAGTTTAGTTCGATTTCACAAATAGCATAAGCTTTGAATCAGACCATTGTGAGATGAAAGTAAACACAACTGTTTTTTAGTGATGATACATGACCATGAGATATATATATATATATATATATTTATTTTGCTACCAAAATCAGGAACATTGACAAACACAAAAGCTCAACATATTTTGTTTATTTCCTTTGGTATGAATATTGCAATTTTGGAGGAAAACTCAAGCATTTACATCTTGAAACATTTTAAGTGAAAGATTTATTGTTTTCAAGTAATTTTTTATCTTCTGTTTCGATTACATCTTATCTCCCAATTACCGTTTCTTCATCCCTCTCAAATGTTTTTTCTTGATTGCAAAATTTCACCCCCTTATGGTTGTGTTTCTTCAACCAAATGGACTTGGGTTTTGTCTTTCCATGCAATCTGATATTCAACCAAATAATTGTGTCACACCCCAACCCGCCCCCGCGGGCTAGGACACGTGTAACAAAGCCAACAAAGACTAAACAATCACTTTTAACGTTCCCAAAAATTAACATTTTGACTG
Source organism: Hydrangea macrophylla (assembly GCA_033977485.1). Taxonomy (NCBI): domain Eukaryota; kingdom Viridiplantae; phylum Streptophyta; class Magnoliopsida; order Cornales; family Hydrangeaceae; genus Hydrangea; species Hydrangea macrophylla. Next base: position 75,769,457 of record CM066999.1, on the reverse strand, counting down.
AAAAACCAAGGGTAAAATATCTTTTTATCAAGTAAATTAATAAAAAGGAATAAAATAAAGTTTTAAAACTGTCAAATGGTACTTGGGCCAAAGTCTCCCCTATTACAGCACCATTCACCCTGTTTTCATAAACTAAAACATTTTTAACCCCTGCTGCACTCATTTATTTAAATATTCCAAAACACATCAAAACCCAATTAAAGTTATAGATTCATTCTAACATAATAAAAGTTAAAACCATAACTTCTAATATGTTCCTACACATAAAACTGTAATCATTATACCTTAACCCTCAAACATTTCCAACTAGTAATTTAGAAAAAATATAAATAAAATGAATAATACAAAACCCATCTAGCAAACCCAGCCCCGTAGTCTTGATCATTTCTCACTGTGATGTTCATTTGAACTTGCGTTGTCATTAGCCACAAAAATCGAATAAGCTTTCGCTCAGTGAGTACGTGGTGCTAATCATGCAATTGGAGTATTTAATGAATCATAACACCAATTATGCATCACAATAATAAATGGTCGCAGGTGTGTCAAGTAATCAATCACCATCGTTCTGGACCCTGATTCCGGGTCATTCTCACTTTTTCTGTCGCATATAGCGAAATCATTCTCATTCACTCGTGACCGTAGTCAATTCACTGGTAGTCGTCACCACCGTCCCCTTTTCTCTGAGTACTTCATCATCATCCCCCTTTTCTCTAAGGAATGGGCGTCCCTTATATACGGGCTAAATAATGGTGATTATCACTTGAGACCCTTTGACCCAAATAAGCACATAAGCAACTCAACATGTCAACATGGCATTTTCAGCATTTTTGGACATGTTAAATAATAATAAATCACATGATTTTCTACTTAATCATAAATTAAACAATTTAAGCATTTAATAACAATTAAATAAACATTAAATATCTAATTTTGGGATTAGGACACTCACCTCTACAAGTAATCAAATAAGCCTAGAAACCTCGAATAACCCCTAAATCCAAGCCAAATATGAACCTGGGGCTAATCCTACACAATTTTGGTAAACTAAATATTACCATCCCATTTGAGTCACGAAAAATCTATCGATTAAACTCAAAATAAATTATATCATAAGGTTAGGGTTACCCCCACGAGTCCAAATATGACTTCGTATCGTGATTTGTGCAACATACACCGAATTTATGGCATCGAGAAGGTCAAAACTCTCCCTGCTCTCTCTTTCTCGCAACTCTCTAACTCTCTGCTCTTTCATTTCCTTCTTCTGTTGTTTTTATTTATTTTAAACTAACTAATATATATATAATATATTACTCCCTCTGTCTCATATTAAGAGTCATTGATGTCATTTTTTGGTGTCCCATTTTAAGAGTCCTCTTTGAAAAGTTAAAGTACTTTAATACACACTTTCCAAATTTGTCCTTTATTACATACAAGTCTTCCCTCTCTTTTTTTGTGAAGTGACACTATAATTTTGAATTTCTAAAAGGGCAATGTTGAAAAGTTGAAAATTTCACCAAAATCAAAGTTGTCCCCTAAATAAGTTGAAATTCCCAAAAGTTTAATATGGGACGGAGAGAGTATATAATACCATCGCCGCGGCCAAAATGCACAAACACACATACGGATTTTGTTCACTTTTTTTTTGCTTTTTTCTTTTTTTTTCTATGGATTCAAGAGATAGAATATTCTTTGGAATATTCTCTAACTTAGGTCTATTTCTATTTACACCCCCAATGTTTTCAAGTTTTATCATAACATCCAAACTAATTGTAATACTATCCCAATATCTAAGTAGGTCTATATCTATGTCACGTATGGGCCCCAAATGTGATCCCAAATGTCATATGAAGGCACTAATTACCCTACCAATTATGTCAGATGTCCAATTACGCCCTCAAAAGAATATCCAAATTGGTCCCATAAATAAACATGAATAATAAAATAATATTAAAACACTTAACATTTCATCAATTAAATAATCATATGGTATCAACATGCATTATAATGTACACATTTATATTTACATGTCTACCATTTAATCACATAAATACAACTAAATGTAATTTATCCAATCTAGACCTCTCTTGGGTCCCATTTCACATTTGTCCAACTGTGTCATTTATCAAGCACTTATCACATGGGATAACTGAAACTTACCTAAATCATCACATGCAATTAATTATACTAATTAATGCATGCAAAATAAATATTACAACCTTTTTTTTTCGGGTACGGGTATTACATCTCTCCCTCCCTTTTAGGAAGTTTGTCCCCAAACTTTTATCACTTCACGAATCAAATAGATGCAAATATTTTTTTTCTCGAACTTTTACTGTTCATATGCAACAACACAATCATAGAATACATTACATCCCCTGGTGTGACCACAATCGCAACCGACTAGTCCTCATTCTTTTCAATATTTCCAATTGGCGTATTGGGATTTCAATCTCACTTGGTTGTTAGATTATACCTTTTTCTGAAGATGAAACGTCAAGAAATATTTTTCACCCCACATTAGTCATTTTCTCCAATCATTCTGAAATAAACTCACTTACTTTCATTATATTTCCCCATCAGGTTTTAGCGGGTGATAAAGCATCTCACAAAAGTTCAATTCCATTCTCCATTGCATTTTGCAAGATTCCAGAAATTCCTTCATAATCGACTACTTCTTTCTAGGATGACAAGTGCTAGTACCGCATAATTGCATAATTCTTTTCATATATAAATCGTTTAACCCCAGCAAATCCGCAGTTTCCAATCAATAACCACAATTTGATTGGGTCAACTTGTCCACAATCATTTATATGAGAACACCTACTTTTTGTTTAACTTTGGCAATCCCATCATGAAATTTACTACGATAAGCATTCAGCTCAGATTGTTTGTACTATCAATCACAATAATCCCACAGACCTTCATTGTTTTTGCCCTTATATCACACATAGCAAAGAATGCTTTACATTCTCCATCTGAAGACGACTTTAACAATATCTTAGTTGAAACTTTTATCCAATAGTACCTAGATGCCAAATCAATCTTCAAGAAAACTTGTGCCTTTGTAACTAATTACAAAATCATCATATGTAATGAAATGCAATTAGTAATATCGCACAGCTAATTACTAATGTATTAGATACTCAAATCTCATTACATATTTTAATATTTCTTCTGAACTCATTCCCTTGAGCTATCTTTACTCGAAGTACATACTTGACCTTGAGATTCTGACACATTTTACTGTAGAGCAGAGCTCAATCACTTTTCTTTCAATGATTTCTCACAAGTTCCTGAAATAGAAACTCAAACTGATCTTTAAATCAATTTTCGCTCGTCTATTATAGCAATGCTGGTTGACCTCAATTTATTATCATCATTCCTTCCCCAATTTCTGGAACAAATTTAGCTTCCAATAAATTTTGAATCTTGACTCAAATCTATTCTGAATGGTCAATATGCACACTAAAGCCCGTTAATTTTTGATTCGAGCACTAACAACCATTTTGTCTTCACCTGATTAATATAAAATTTCAAACTGTAACTATCATGAGTTCCAACTGTTCTCTGTACTATGTATTCAATTGTCATTGTATAACTAAACATTTAAAGTCACGACCATTAATATAAACTTCCAGCTTGTAAGAATATCACTGCCAAATGCTCAATATAAGAAGAATACTATGAATTCTAAATCTTGTACCAGATAATCCATTCTATGAAATTTCAACCATATGCAGTATAATTTACTGTTGCATCAACATATAACCCAATCCCAACAGAAATCTTTGCAATAATAATACCAATCTCATCATAGATCTATTTTCTTTGGTTATTGAGAACTTCACTGTAACTGTTTCGCACGCGTCCTTCTACAGAAAGAAATCTTCAATATATTTTTAACAATACCCAGTTAACCCCATAACTTCAAATTCATGTTACCTTCAGAAGTCCCGATTGATTAATTCCCAACGACACTCACAAAATCTCTATCCCTTTTAAATCACATATTCCAGAAACACAACTCATCCACCAGTTGTTCAACATAAGACAAAGTTTCACAATTCTCAAACTATTCAGATTGTAGAACTTATCTTTCGATTTATGCTGTTTAAGCCCCAATATATAGAAATCGATACTCATTTGTCCCCTCCTTGTAACACTTACAATCAATAAGCAACACCATCATATGTTCGAGTAATACAATACTCACCAGTTATTGTAACTCAATACCTACTTATATCCAGAACATATCTTTAAAATGAAGTGCTACATTGCCCTTTCATACTCACCTTGTAACCAAGAATATCCCAACTTAGTTCCCAAGAAATAAATTGATATTTCTTATAACCCATCGACCCAAAATCATGTATCTGCAACAAAAAGTATTAAGAATAATACGTGGAATATCACAAGTTACTTCCAGACACTTTTCTTATCAAAGTCATTTGGAATTCATTTTAAAATATAATATTCCAATTTAAAACAAAAGTAAAAAGTAATTTACTCAGCTGAGCTTCCTAGTCCAATAGTACTCATTTAAAATCTCTCTCCATAGAATAAAAATGTTTACACAATTATCATATAACCAAAATAGTTTCCATTAATAACTCATTTAAACAACAATTAAAATGGCCACATTTAATTAAAATTCTTTTCACTAATTTTCCCCTTCTACCCAATTTGGGTCAAATCCAACTATTTCTTTTTGTCAAAATATTTTTAAACACTACCTGATTCATAATAAATCAGTGTTTTTTTTTTCACCAAAAGATAATTTCAAAACATTTTCTACTCATTTAAACATATATAAACTCATTTAACGTTATTCAAATATCCAGGAATTTCTAATACATTTTTAGTGGCTAAATCCAAAGTCTGAAAGTTTCCAGTAATATACTAGGATACTTGACAATTGGTACAGTGCAGTGCAATAGTCAGATCTCGATTGCTTACAAATAAAGGACAAAGAAATAATAAAAATACTATTACCTGATGCATATGGTGGCTGAACGGACCTTGCAGTGGTTTGGATATCAAAGAGATTACTACTTACTAAACTAGTAAACCCATTTTCAAATTCAAATCTCTGGTAGAAAATTCTGATACCCCGTGTAGCCAATCAACCCAGTTAGTTATTCATGCAACACAACTACTTAGTCTTGATCTCAATCAACCATATCCATAACTAGAAAAGAATAATCTATAACCGTAGTGATACCCAATTGTTAGGATCACAATAGAAGAGTTTGTTTTTCTGAGTTAACCCCAAATCTAGTATCCATACTGACACGAAGGAGAACCAATCATTATTCGATAATAATAGAGGCATCCCAAGATATAGAAATAAATAAATTTATGTTGAGAGATTCCTCAACAAGCCGATATAACCCAAATAGAGTTGAGAGATTCCTCAACAACCCAATATAATCCAAATAGAGTTGAGAGATTCCTCAACAAGTCCTGATAACGCAAGCGACTGGTAAATCCCCAAATATCTTATCACCTTGACCAACTCAATATTTCACCATCAATCCCAAGAAAATATATAAGGAGGTCAATAAATACTCCCAAAGATCATTACCGAACAAATGGAAAAATAAGAGAGGCCCATATAAATCATAAGAAATCCAGAATTCCCCAAACTATAATATTTGAATACTAGAAGACCCACCGTAAATAAAGAAATCTAGATATCCATTTTCTTGATAGAAAGTAAGAAATAATATTCACTAATAATAATACCCGATAATATTCGGAAAGAAATCCATACCCACAATCATAACCCAATACTCAATAACCTTTCATCAAGTCAATACCCTTGATAAAATGATACCCGCCAAATCATTTCAAGATGACCAACTTAACCCTTGATTTCTGAACCCAAATTCCACAAATATTCCCAAACTTGGATTTTCTTACTAAATTCTCAATCAATCCTTCCAACTCAATCAATTCAACATATGAAAAAAATATTCCCCTTTATACTCCATTTTTCCACAACGAAGTTTTCAACCATCTCTCCACATATTACAATATGTAAAATGCATGCAATATGATATGAATGCTCAACAATATTTAAATCATGTGCAGTAAACATTTATGCCTCTACGTGTAGCTACGTGTCATGATTATCAGTTACATGCTTTTTATTTATTTATTATTATTTTTTTAGGCGTCGTATTCGTCTCTCGTCCCCAAAGGCTCTAACCTATTGCTCTGATACCAAAATTTGTCACACCCCAACCCGCCCCCCGCGGGCTAGGACACGTGTAATAAAGCCAACAAGGACCAAACAATCACTTTTAACGTTCCCAAAAATTAACATTTTGACTGAAAAACCAAGGGTAGAATATCTTTTTATCAAGTAAATTAATAAAAAGGAATAAAATAAAGTTTTAAAACTGTCAAATGGTACTTGGGCAAAGTCTCCCCTATTACAGCACCATTCACCCTATTTTCATAAACTAAAACATTTTTAACCCCTGCTGCACTCATTTATTTAAATATTTCAAAACACATCAAAATCCAACTAAAATTATAGATTCATTCTAACATAATAAAAGTTAAAACCATAACTTCTAATATGTTCCTACACATAAAACTGTAATCATTATACCATAACCCTCAAACATTTCCAACTAGTAATTTAGAAAAAATATAAATAAAATGAATAATACAAAACCCATCTAGCAAACCCAGCCCCGTAGTCTTGATCATTTCTCACTGTGATGTTCATCTGAACCTGCGTAGTCATTAGCCACAAAAATCGAATAAGCTTTCGCTCAGTGAGTACGTGGTGCTAATCATGCAATTGGAGTATTTAATGAATCATAACACCAATTATGCATCACAATAATAAATGGTCGCAGGCGTGTCAAGTAATCAATCACCATCGTTCTGGACCCCTGATTCCGGGCCATTCTCACTTTTTCCGTCGCATATAGAGAAATCATTCTCATTCACTCGCAACCGTAGTCAATTCGCTGGTGATCGTCACCACCGTCCCCTTTTCTCTGAGAACTTCATCATCATCCCCATTTTCTTTGAGGAATGGGCGTCCCTTATATACGGGCTAAATAATGGTGATTATCACTTGAAACCCTTTGACCCAAATAAGCACACAAGTAACTCAACATGTCAATATGGCAATTTCAGCATTTTTGGACATGTTAAATAATAATAAATCACATGCTTCTCTACTTAATCATAAATTAAACAATTTAAGCATTTAATAATAATTAAATAAACATTAAATATCCAATTTTGGGATTAGGACACTCACCTCTACAAGTAATCAAATAAGCCTAGAAACCCCGAATAACCCCTAAATTCAAGCCAAATATGAACCTGAGGCTAATCGTACACAGTTTTGGTAAACTAAATGTTACCAACCCATTTGGGTCATGAAAATCTATCGATTAAACTCAAAATAAATTATATCATAAGGTTAGGCTTACCCCCACGAGTTCAAATATGACTTCGTATTGTGATTTCGGCAACGTACAACGAATTTATGGTATCGAGAAGGTTAAAACCCTCCCTGCTCTCTCTTTCTCGCAACTCTCTAACTCTCTGCTCTTTTATTTCCTTCTTTGGTTGTTTTTATTTATTTTTAAACTAACATATATATATATATAATATATAATACCACCGCCGCCGCCAAAATGCACAAACACACACATACGGATTTTGTTCACTTTTTTCTTTTATTTTTTTTTGTTTTGTATTTTATGTGGATTTAAGAGGTAGAATATTCTTTGGAATATTCTCTAACTTAGGTCTATTTCTATTTACACCCCCAATGTTTTCAAGTTTTATCATAACATCCATATACTAATTGTAATACTATCCCAATATCTAAGTATGTATATAACTATGTCACGTATGAGCCCCAAACGTGGTCCCAAATGTCATATGAAGGCACTAATTACTCTACCAATTGTGTCAAATGTCCAATCACGCCCTCAAAAGAATACCCAAATTGGTCCCATAAATAAACATGAATAATAAAATAATATTAAAACACTTAACATTTCATCAATTAAATAATCATATGGTATCAACATGCATTATAATATACACATTTATATTTACATGTCTACCATTTAATCACATAAATGCAACTAAATGTAATTTATCCAATCTAGACCTCCCTTGGGTCCCATTTCACATTTGTCCAACTGTGCCATTTATCAAGCACTTATCACATGGGGTAACTGAAACTTACCCAAATCATCACATGCAATTAATTATACTAATTAATGCATGCAAAATAAATATTACTACCTTTTTTTTTTTTTTTTTTTTTCGGGTACGGGTATTACAAATTGTGAGAAAAGGTAAATCAAATTTAGATTCCAATCAGTCCATAAAATACATGATTGAAGATTCATAAATCAAAGTTGCAAAATTTAAAATCAAACAAATAACTACAGTAAGCAAATATGTATCCAGTTTTTTTTCCCCCCTCACCCAAAGAATGAACCAAAAAACAATTGCATATTTTGTATTCTGATTCTTTGAACAGTTTCCAAGAAGCAAAATGCTTCCATTTTCTCATAGCATTCAAGCTGTTAGTGTCTGTTCGGGAAGTCTAAAACTGGATGAGGTTCATTTCATATGTCTCATTTTTTATCTGGTTTTTATGAGAACCAACAAATAATTGGTTTCAAGAGAGTTAAAGAGTATTAATCTAGACACGGACTACAATGTAAGAAATTGGCTCTCACCAAGAACCTAAATTTGTAGAACTAATGTTTCAAGTATTGAAATAGACTGCATTCAGTGATTATTTTCAGTAGAAAATTTTCACTTAAAGATTTAGTAAATTTTTTGTTTCTTTCTCAATTAAGTGGTACATTATCAAATGCACTGAAAACAAATAAGGGTTGAAAGTTTCCATTTTCATCACTTAATTGGGTTATCAAACACACCCTTAGTCTCAAAGATATCGAAGAGTTTTTAGCATTGCCAAAACAATCATGCAATTCCATTACTAAATTTAAGACTAAAACACATTAAACTCTCTTTTTCTATAACTCAATAAACAAACATAACAATCTCCATGTCTAAACTCATAATTAGAATCAGATAACACAAAGTTATGTCTTTCCTTTGGGAGGAAATTAATTAGAGAAAAATTAATCCAAATACATTTAAACACTGAACTTGGCAATGGAGGGTATCCGAATCAAATTGCAAGAAATTACTAGTAATTGCCGCGAGAAGATCATGACACTTTTTGAGTGGATACGCTAATCCACAATGTTCTCCATGCCAACGCGCTGAAAGATATGTTCACGACCCCTACGAGTTATGGATGACAATAACACACGAGTCAGCTAGAATTTCGTTAGCAAGAACAACGTGAACCCAACAAACAATGACAACGAAAGAGTCAATAAGACCATCGCATGAAACGAGAGGCCAACGAGAATTCTTAACATCATGTCAAGAAGGCTGAAAGACAGAGAGACCACTCTAATAAAGATGTAGTGGAGACCCCACAACAAGGACGGAGCGTTGTTGAAGATAAGAGTAAATAATGAAACACCGTCACGATTATGGCAAGCCTAGAGCACTTGACAGATAGATTGTCTTAGAGTTCGTCATATGCGATTAGGATCTTTTATGCTTAAGAACTACCTGCTTCAGACTTCGGGGATGAAATCTTTGATAGGAGGTGGATATTGTAATATCTATATTTTTCGCTTTATTTGTTAATGAACTTCTAATTTACCGGATTGTAATTGTACCTATAAATTCTATTTTAAGACGCTACCTGATATTTATACGCCTTTTATAATTTTTAAATATCGTTGATTTTATTAATGTTAGTAATATTTATATTTATATTAAGTTTTATTTCTATCACATGTTAATTATACTCGGACTGTATTTAGAACCCGGACTGGGTTAGCACGCAAACCCATAACAATACCAGTGTTTCACATAACTTAGTGCACGCGCACTTAACGAGACGTGTCGCGTCAATCACATCGGTCACATCCCATGACTTGAGGGAGTTGCCCAACCACCCCCTCACTCCCATGCTTGTACCCTACCCACTCCCTTACATAACCTCACTTCCTTAACCACTAAACCCACCCCTATACTCCACCCCCATACCTCCTCAACCAACCCCTTACACACTATTATACATATGGACATGAATGTGAGTGTGCAGTATTGTGTGTGCAGTAAGAGAGAGTGAGAGAGTTAGTGAGTGTCGTGTGTGTGTGTGTTACGTATGTGGTGTGTGTGGCGTGTGTATGCATGTTTGTGTGTGGTAGGGTGGGAGTGTGGTGATGTGATGGTGTTATATGCATGTGTGTGAGTATGTGCTGTGTGTTTATGGAGTGGTGTGCATGTGTATAATATATGTATGTATGTGGTCTCTGTGTATGTACATTATAATATATATATATATATTATGCATGTGTGTGTGGTTATATTATATAGGGAAAATTGGTGAAAAGGTCATTAAGAGGAGTTTTATTGGAATTAAGGATAACTTAAAATACACAATGTGAATAAGTCCTACCAATGTCCATAGACCAAAATACCCTCATCTTCAACCTCTAACCCTAACCAAACCCTAGCCACCACCACTATTCCACAACACCTCCGACCACCACCCCTGCCACCTAAGGCCCCCACCCTCGCCATCTCCGGCGACCACCACAATGCTTGACTCTCACGTGTTTAAGCATAAACTTATGGCAAAACTCTATGATAAAGGCAATAATTCATGGAAAAAATGTTTAAATCATGGTTGTCCAAGGCATAGCAGATCAAGCTCAAGGAGATACATACAAGGGAAATTTGACTTAAGACATCAGAAATCGACATCAGAAATCCTAAGTGAAATTTGACTTAGGATATCAGAAATCCTAAGTGAAATTTGACTTAGGATTTCAGACATTGAAAGCAAAATTTCACTTAGGATATATTATTTTGTTTCTCACAAAAACACTTATGAACTCCTATATTTAATTGAAAGTGATGAAATGTGCTCAAATCAAAGTAAGTGAAATTTCACTTCGGATCTTCACTTAAAAACTAAAAAAATGCAATTCAAAATATAGTAAGAGAAATTTTACTTACTATAACTTTTCAAAAAAACTGCACAAAAAAATGAAGACAAAAACAGAGACTCTAGATCTGAGATCTAGAAGATGACCACGAGCTCGTTTTGACATTGAAGATGGAGATCGAGACTCCAAATCCGAGATCGGAAGTTGATGACGACGGACGACGGCAGTGCTTACTTACGGTGGTGGTGGTTGCTTGTAGTGGCGCCGGAAGGTGGTGGTGGTGGCTCGATGGTGCTGGTGGTCACAGCAACTCGTGGTGAATGGTGGTTGCAGCGGCAGAGGGCAGCGGATTTGTGGTGGTGGTGGCGGCGACGGCGGTTCGATGGTGGTGGCGACAGTGGATCGGTGGTGGTTGTGGGAGGAGAGAGAGATCTTAGAGAGAGAGAGATATTGTAGAGAGAGAATGTAGATATGTGAGAGAGAGAGAGAGTGAGAGAGAGTTTGCTTTTTTTTTTTTTGGTGGGGAAGATGAAGTGGGGGGTGATTTAGTCACTTGAAATTTTTGAAATGGACTTGAGAAGTGAATTGCTAGTGGTGTGGGCTGGAGTAAAAAAATGGACTTAGGCTTTTGTCCTTGTAGGGGTTTTTGATTATGACTTGGCCTCTAGTCCAACTTAGGCCAACCTTAGGGGCCTTACACCAGGTCTCCCTATTATATATCTATAGGCATATATATATTAAGTAAACCCAACCTCCCCCTCCCCCTCCCCCTCCCCCTATAAATACATTACCCCTCCTCCTCATTTGGGGGTTACCCAAAAACAAAGAAGAAAGAAAATAGAAGGGAGAGTTAGCCGAGAGTGAGAAGAAAGGAAAAGAAAGCTTAGCCCCCAAGCCACACTGCAACCTCGACCTTACAGTGAGTTCCTAACTCACTTGGTATACTAGTTTTAATGCCCCTTTTATTTTCCGTTATTATTAGCATTTATGGAGAATCCTGTTTAACATGTGGTGTCCCTAGCCTAGGTCCGTATTATGAATTCATTTATTATTATTATTATTATTATTATTATTATTATTATTATTATTATTATTATTATTATTATTATGGCTTTCGTTATCAATTTCTATTATTATTATTACTTAGTCGTTAATCTCGTGTTTAACATGTGTACCCCGAAAATGTTAATGACCATTTAATTATTCCGTTATTATTATTATTATTATTATTATTATTATTATTATTATTATTATTATTATTATTAATTATTCTAGTTAAACTTCATGTTAATATGTGTACCCTGAACAAATTAATATCCATGTTATTATTCCGTGAATAATATTATTATATTTTTGCTTATTATTATTATAGTCCAATAAATCTCATGTTTAACATATATACCCCGAAGATTTATGTCCATATTATTATTCCGTGAATAATACTAATATTATTATTATCTTTAGTACTATTATTAATATTAGTATTATTATCAAATGAACATTGCTTTAATAGGTTGTACCCCGAATACTTTTATTTCCGTTATCATTATTATTATTACTATTATTATTATTATTATTGTTTATTATTATCAGTTTGATTTATCTCATTCTTTAACGCGTTGTACTGCGAGCTTAGGGCTCGTACTGTATTTCAAGAATAACACCTATTTAATTAACTTGTACCTCGTGCATGTCATATGAAACACCTCACGTAGAAGTCAGTGTCGTAACGTCAAGTCGACGTGTAGGGTATAGAGTCGGACGTTCGCGGAGACCAAGTCCGTATGCATTTGGAAATACGTGTAGTCGACCGCGGAGGTCCGAAAATTGATACGTGGTGGATCGGTACTGTCAAATGGAATTACAGAATCGCATGTCGGCGATGATTGCTACTATGGCCACGGAGAGGCAAACACGATAGCAAAGTAACCATGTTGATAAGCACAAGTTGAGAAATGAATAAACACGGTTAGCCTGTAAGTCGAGATTACTACTGCGGTTACGACGACCAACGATAGTAAAGTAACCGTTTCGCAAATCGGCGATGATATTCATAAGGCAAGGTCCCGGGGACCTAGAGTATTTGGTTAGCTTGTAAAGCGAGATTACTACTGTGGCCACGGAGAGGCAAACAACGATAGTAAATTAACCATAGCTCGACCCACTGGGTGACAACTCTAAGCCAACGGCGTTACACTGGTAATGTAATAAAGTCAAGTGAGTCGGATGTTAAGTCGAGTGAAGTCGAATATATCGATGATGCATAGTTCACGCACGGTCTCATTATAATTCATTCAACAATCATAACTATTCGATATGTACTTTCGGATACGTATTTTATATTAGGAGTGTTCGGTTAGGACGCTCACTTAGCTTTTATTAAAGCTAACGGCATACTACGCCCTGGACATTCCCACGTCTTGACTTCACAGGATATGACTACTCGGAGGAGCACTACCTAGAAGAAGCCTATGAAGAGGAAGCATTCGAAGGGAAAGCCTACAATGATGAAGGTTATGGCTACGCCAGTTAGAGGCACAACTTCAAGAGAGAAGACTTAGTTGTTCTTTATAGATTTTTGTCCATTTATATTAAGATGTAAATGGCGTCTAACGCCTTAATCTCTTTTGTCTTTTATCTACAAATCTTGATGTAATAGATAGTAATCTTTTGATGTATAAATTTAGTTTGTACTTCCGCTTAAGCTACTCTATTGTGATCTAGTGTGTTGTAGACAATCAGGTAATGTAACTAGTCATAGCTTACGGACCAGAAAGGAAAATTTTATTTCCTCCTAATTTCTACTACTCCGGGGCGTGACAGGATTTTTGGTATCAGAGCATTAGGTTAGGCGTGCTCGCTGATTGTCTTACACATTAAGTTATGAACGTTATGATATCTCTGACTAGTACCGATACTAAGATAGTTTCTGTTGAGCAAAGTTGAACATAGACATTTGTCAAAGCGACAAGAATTGCGATTAGTTATTACGTACACCTAGTTGACCCTACTTAAGAATAGAAATAAAATAGAACCAATAAGGGAGACCAATTAGAATAGTTTCATAGAAACTTCGAATGCTGGAAAGGTGGATTCCATAGCAACTATAAATAGAGAAGTAGTAAACTTAACAGTAAATCCCCATAGCCATACACCATAGCCTGATTCGTATGAGTAGATGCGCCGAAGCCGTAGCACCCTAGAATCAGTAACCGTGTTAGGATACATCGAGACTTGGAACCCTCAGTTTGAGCTTATGAAATAGTACTAATGTAAGATAGCCAATTCAATCAAGTTAGTACGAATATTACATTACACAGGCAAACCATATAAAGATTGTCTAACACCTTAGACAAATCCAGTAGGAGTAGTGACGAGTTAGTAAGGACCTGCTATAGGTGATAAGGAAGGTCTAGCTAAGGATTAGAGACAAGCTTTACTGTAGTAATTATGGCCGAGTACCATAGTAAGTAATTATATCCCTTCTACTCGTCCAACTCCCTGTGAGTAAATCTATGCCTTTTCTTCCATTTCTTCTAGAGAATGTACCCATGTCTTTTGAAAAGTGGCTCCGATTACTATCAATAATTATTGTGATACACTCCTTGGTGAGTAATTCAATTTCCTTGAATTTTGAAAAATTCCCCAGTCATCAATTCTTGAGTATGTACCTTGATCATCCGATTATTGATAAATCCATTTGGGAATACATTTGATTATTAATACTGTGAAGTCATTCTTTTTGACTTATCGTTCTTTGAACCAATCCTTATAAGTTTATTACCTTTGAAATATTTCTAAATGAGTTCTCTATTTTTGTTCGTGCTATAGGCTCAAAAAAATGTTGTACTCTTTGTGCGTTTTGACCTCTTATTGTTTTCTCTCATCCCCTACCTTATTCTTTATCAGTAATGTTTCATTTGAACTATTTCACTTATGAAATGCTTAGTTCTTCTTTCATAAGTTGAAGGCCTTATGCTATCAATTACGTACTTTCATCACCTATGAATCTTGAGATACTACGGTTACTTCTATAGTAATCAATCACTCAATCATTGTTAGATCTACATTCTATTCTTGAATGGATCACGTCCTTTCTACTATTGTACTTCTGTTTGTGAGAGTTCATATGCCTTTTTCGGATTCAACTTTGTTTTGGATAAAATCCATTAAATCGTTTCAATCATCACATTTTAGTTACCATGATTACGTTGAATACTATCATGAGAGATATAATAGGTTGTAATTCCTTTGCATAAAATGTGCTAGAAACCTTATAGATACGAACTCTTATGTAGGAACGTCAGATCTCCTCAACCTCTGCAATGGCTCAATTATCTCAAGCAACAGAGAACCAGTCAGGAAGACTTAGCAACATGATACCTAAGGAGATCGATCCCACCGGTGTACTTGGAAGACTAATACAAAGCTTATGGAAGATCGGTGACAGCACCAGTGCGAGTGACTACAGAGACATGTTATTCAGACAACTCCATATCGCCCATTCAGAATCGCTTTTGAGATCACTCAAGCCACAACCTGCTACACTACCCAGGCCAATCCTACTGCAAGGACAACTCGGAACAACGAACAATGATCACGGTGCCTATTTCAAATATGGAAACCCTAGACGTCTGGCCAAGGAATATCAAGCTCCCAAGACCTGTAACCAACCAAACGTTATTTGTTATAACTGTTGTAAGAGCGGACATTTGACCAAGGACTGCAAAGCACCTCGAGACAGACACTACAGAGCACTTGCTGAAGGACCTCCCAGACAAGCTTAGCTCAATACCACCATCCCTAATATAGCTGGATTTGGTAAAGAGAAACAACGAAAATTAGAAGAACACATGAAGAACAAGAGAAAGTCCAACACAATAACAGCATCGGTCCGACGCAAAACACAGCAACGTAGTTTCAACTGCGGAAAGCACGTACATCACTTTGACGAATGCCCAGCACCGAGATGAATTGAAGGACAAGGATCGCAATGCTATCACTGCGGTAAAATGGACCACATCTGCAAGGATTACGAAACAATAAAGAACATCAATGAAGTCCCGCTGATGAACTTTGAAGAAGAAGGGAAGGATAACCATCACAAATGTCAAGAGAACGAGACGGTGTCAGACAACCAGTTCGGCATATAACAAAATAAAGAACCACAAATTCGGAGGAGACTTTTCCTTACGACTCGGACTTACAGATTTTTGTGCTAGATATCTTAGGATCTAGTTTATCTTATATGTTTGATCAGGCTAGTAGTCCCATTAATTTCTTTTGTGTTTTATGCATGTTAGTAGAAGTTAATGAAGTCTATGTAATCAACGATGGAATATTTTGGCTTATTAATGAAACTACTTTTGTGTATTAGTATTATTGTCACAATATATATTTATATAATATAGTAGAGGTACTACCAATTGATAGATAGTATCTATAAGTACACAACGAGAATCACCTCCCACCTACAAACCGATAGTCAAACCAAACGTGCTAACCTAACGATAGAAGATATCTTACAAGCTTATGACATCAATTAATCATCAACAACAACGAAAGCACGTGGAAGAGTTTACACCATCAACTATGAAAACTCGTGGCGTAGCAGAAATGAAAACACGAGAAAATCCACTTGTCGCTGATCAATGTTTGCTATCTACGACAAAGTCAAGTATAGTCATGACGTCATTCGAGGCCCTATACAAAAGGCCATGACAATCGTCATCACGTCAGACATATCAGAAACGAAGAGAGGATGCAAGCAACTCAGATTTGACACAAAAACTACGCAGATCAAAGGATGAAATTGTAGTTCAAAGACGAAGATAAAGTGTTATTGGAAGTATCGACCGCTAGAGGTAACACGCTGTTGGACCCAAAGGAAGGAAGTTATCACCACGACGTTGCCTTAGACTTCCTACGATCAAATCGCCCATCAACTCACGTTACCACCAATGATGCTAGAAGATCATGACACTTTTTGAGTGGATATGCTAATCCACAATGTTCTCCATGCCAACACGCTGAAAGATATGTTCACGACCCCTACGAGTTATGGATGACAATAACACACGAGTCAGCTAGAACTTCGTTAACAAGAACAACGTGAACCCAACAAACAATAACAATGAAAGAGTCAATAAGACCATCGCATGAAACGAGAGGCCAATGAGAATTCTTAACATCATGTCAAGAAGGCTGAAAGACAGACAAATCACTCTAATAAAGATCCAGTGGAGACCCCACAACAAGGATGGAGCGTTGTTGAAGATAAGAGTAAATAATGAAACACCGCCACAATTATGGCAAGCCTAGAGCACTTGACCGATAGATTATCTTAGAGTTCGTCATATGCGATTAGGACCTTTTTATGCTTAAGAACTACCTGCTTCAGATTTCAGGGACGATATCTTTGATAGGAGGTGGATATTGTAATATCTATATTTTTCGCTTTATTTGTTAATGAACTTCTAATTTACCGGATTGTAATTATACCTATAAATTCTATTTTAAGACGCTACCTGATATTCATACGCCTTTTATAATTTTTAAATATCGTTGATTTTATTAATGTTAGTAATATTTATATTTATATTAAGTTTTATTTCTATCACATGTTAATTATACTCGGATTGTATTTAGAACCCGAACTGGGTTAGCACGCAAACCCATAACAATACCAGTGTTTCACATAACTTAGTGCACGCGCGCTTAACGAGACGTGTCGCGTCAATCACATCGGTCACATCCCATGACTTGAGGGAGTTGCCCAACCACCCCCTCACTCCCATGCTTGTACCCTACCCACTCCCTTACATAACCTCACTTCCTTAACCACTAAACCCACCCTTATACTCCACCCCCATACCTCCTCAACCAACCCCTTACACACTATTATACATATGGACATGAATGTGAGTGTGCAGTATTGTGAGTGCAGTAAGAGAGAGTGAGAGAGTTAGTGAGTGTTGTGTGTGTGTGTGTGTGTTACGTGTGTGGCGTGCGTATGCATGTTTGTGTGTGGTAGGGTGGCAGTGTGGTGATGTGATGGTGTTATATGCATGTGTGTGAGTATGTGCTGTGTGTTTATGGAGTGGTGTGCATGTGTATAATATATGTATGTATGTATGTGGTCTCTGTGTATGTGCATTATAATATATATATATATATATATTATGCATGTGTGTGTAGTTATATTATATATCTATAGGTATATATATGTTAAGTAAACCCAACCTCCCCCTCCCCCTATAAATACACTACCCCTCCTCCTCATTTGGGGGTTACCCAAAAACAAAGAAGAAAGAAAATAGAAGGGAGAGTTAGCCGAGAGTGAGAAGAAAGAAAGCATAGCCCCCGAGCCACACTGCGATCCCGACCCTACGGTGAGTTCCTAACTCACTTGGTATACTAGTTTTAATGCCCGTTTTATTTTCCGTTATTATTAGTATTTATGGAGAATCCTGTTTAACATGTGGTGTCCCTAGCCTAGGTCCGTATTATGAATTCATTTATTATTATTATCATTATTATTATTATTATTATTATTATTATTATTATTATTATGGTTTTCGTTATCAATTTCTATTATTATTATTACTTAGCCGTTAATCTCGTGTTTAACATGTGTACCCCGAAAATGTTAATGACCATTTAATTATTCCGTTACTATTATTATTATTATTATTATTATTATTATTAATTATTCTAGTTAAACTTCATGTTAATATGTGTACCCTGAACAAATTAATATCCATGTTATTATTCCGTGAATAATATTATTATATTTTTGCTTATTATTATTATAGTCCAATAAATCTCATGTTTAACATATATACCCCGAAGATTTATGTCCATATTATTATTCCGTGAATAATACTAATATTATTATTATCTTTAGTACTATTATTAATATTAGTATTATTATCAAATGAACCTTGCTTTAATAGGTTGTATTCCGAATACTTTTATTTCCGTTATCATTATTATTATTACTATTATTATTATTATTGTTTATTATTATCAGTTTGATTTATCTCATTCTTTAACGTGTTGTACTGCGAGCTTAGGGCTCGTACTGTATTTCAAGAATAGCACATGTTTAATTAACTTGTACTTCGTGCATGTCATATGAAACACCTCACGTAGAAGTTAGTGTCGTAACGTCAAGTCGACGTGTACGGGTATAGAGTCGGACGGTCGCGGAGACCAAGTCCGTATGCATTTGGAAATACGTGTAGTCGACCGCGGAGGTCCGTAAGTTGATACGTGGTGAATCGGTACTGTCAAATGGAATTACAGGATCGCATGTTGGCGATGATTGCTACTATGGCCACGGAGAGGCAAACACGATAGCAAAGTAACCATGCATGTTGATAAGCACAAGTTGAGAAATGAATAAACATGGTTAGCCTGTAAGGCGAGATTACTACTGCGGTTGCGACGACCAACGATAGTAAAGTAACCGTTTCGCAAATCGGCGATGATATTCATAAGGCAAGGTCCCGGGGACCTAGAGTATTTGGTTAGGTTGTAAAGTGAGATTACTACTGTGGCCACGGAGAGGCAAACAACGATAGTAAATTAACCATAGCTCGACCCACTGGGTGACAACTCTAAGCCAACGGCGTTACACTGGTAATGTAACAAAGTCAAGTGAGTCAGATGTTAAGTCGAGTGAAGTCGAATATATCGATGATGCATAGTTCACACACGGTCTCATTATAATTCATTCAACAATCATAACTATTCGCTATGTACTTTCGGATACGTATTTTATATTAGGAGTGTTCGGTTAGGACGCTCACTTAGCTTTTATTAAAGCTAACGGCATACTACGCCCTGAACATTCCCACGTCTAGACTTCACAGGATATGACTACCCGGAGGAGCACTACTTAGAAGAAGCCTATGAAGAGCAAGCATTCGAAGGGAAAGCCTACAATGATAAAGGTTATGGCTACGCCAGTTAGAGGCACGACTTCAAGAGAGAAGACTTAGTTGTTCTTTATAGATTTTTGTCTATTTATACTAAGATGTAAATGGCGTCTAACGCCTTAATCTCTTTTGTCTTTTATCTACAAATCTTGATGTAATAGCTAGTAATCTGTTGATGTATAAATTTAATTTGTACTTCCGCTTAAGCTACTCTATTGCGATCTAGTGTGTTGTAGACAATCAGTTAATGTAACTAGTCATAGCCTACAGACCAGAAAGGAAAATTTTATTTCCTCCTAATTTCTGCTACTACGGGGCGTGACATAAAAAGTGTCACTAAAAGTTTTTGTGACACTTTTCTTTTCTTTTTTTTATTTTTTTTGCCACTAAAACTTTTAGCGACACTTTTTGCTCTGGCATTAGCCATTACTGCTCTAGCAATAGCATTACCCTTTTCGGATCTTCATAACCTAATTCTTATGAGCAGAAATATAAGACCTGAATAGCATTACCCTTTTCAGATCTTCATAACTAATTTCAAGTAATTTATTTGAAAAGATCCCTTTATATATTGATTTATATTTAGCATGTATATATGAATAGGAAAAGTAAAAATTACCTTGGTTAAGCGAAGTCCCATTTGAATTTTAGATAGCTAAATTCGTTGATAGCCCCAACATGCAGTAGATTGAAAGTGGTACGGAATGAGAACTTGACAATGTCAAAGTTGAAATGTAATAATTACAAACTAAGTGGAAGGGAGAGAGGAGAGAGAGTGCGATTGACGCGGCGACGCCAGAGAGGATGTACCGGAGAGATGGGAGGAGGGAAAGTTTGAAAGATAGAAAAGTGAACAATATGATCCTTGGAACATTTTTATTTATTTATTTATTATTTGAAGGGAAACACCATCCTCCCTTATTCTGGAAAAATGAAGGGCCCCTGAAGTGCCAAACTTTAAACTGACACTAAATTGTGGGGGAAGAAAAAAGTAAAATGAAGGTACGAAAATTAAATTTGTATTGCTAACTTACACCCTAAAATGTTTTTTGTGTGTGTTTGGGATATAGGTAATTGTATTGCGTTGAAAAGACTTACAGGGAGTATAGATCCCAAAACAACACAAAGACCACATAACAGAAAAAGAAGAAACAGAAAGGGCAAAAACAGAATACTGCAAGTCTGCAAAAACCAACAAGAAAAAGCCCCTGAGAAAACACTGAACAAAGCTCAGGGCTATAAAAGCAAAGGGTTCATATTTGCTCACCCATTTAAGGGTTGGGTGAGCATAACCCAAGCACCCCATTGGCCAATGCACTGGGACCCATGATTAAACAAATGTTATTTAATCATGGGTCCCAGTGCATTGGCCAATGGGATGCTTGGGTTATGCTCACCCAGGGTGAGCAAATGTGAACTCAAAAGCAAAACACCGAAAGTTAAATGAGACAAGAAACAAAATATAGGATATCACAAAAGGGTACTGCTTACTGCATAACAATTGCAAATGCAGAGGTCCTCCCATTGATCCAGCCGTTGGGAACTCCACACTGTCCACAGAAGATTTTATGACATGAAGGTCGGTACCTAGAAGCCTATTTCTCCCGAGAAACTGCAGATGAAGCTCAGCTCCTGTGAAGCCCGTGTCACAAGAAATCAAGCCCGACACAATACCTCAACCTCAGAAATGAACCCCACTGCCGGAAAGAGAACGCATAACCCAAGAAAATTGAATTCACACCCACCCCTTGCCGAAAAAACACCCGGAACAAAGGCCACCCGAAAAGACACTTCCCCGACCTCACCCTCCCAAAAAAAAAACCCTGACAAGACCCAACACTAGACTCTGCTCAGAGAAACCAGGACCCTCCTAAAAACAAAAAGAAAGATCCCTCAAGGCGACCTAAGCAGGCCAAAACATGAACATACAAATAAACAAAACTACCCCTTACATAACCCTGAAAAAAGATAACAGCATATCTCTGCATTTTCTCTCTACATCACTTCTCTCTCTCTCTCTCTCTCTCTCTCTCTCTCACTATTTATAGTCCTTTTAACTATCTTCTCTATCGCTGCATCTCTCTCTTACATACTTCTTCTCTCTTTAAATGCTAACTATTTCTCTAGAAAAAACATGGTAGTGCTCACATATAGTCACTCCGATAGGACTCACGCACAGTGAAGCCCAAAGCATTCCAAATTGATCCAAGACATGGGAAGCTAGAGCGAGACGTGAGTCAACGAGCCCCCCACGAGCAGCTGAATGATACAAATCTCAATCAAGCCAACAGCACCACTATTCAGGAAGCCAAAAGCCTGGAAGGCACAAAACTGAGAAAAGGGAGTGGGATGGGGGGAATTGAAGCTGGCTTTTCTTTATGGGGAAAAACCTAGATTGTTCATTTTTCTTTCTGTTTTAGGCATATTGACCCATATTCTTTACATGTAAAGTCTGTTTGGTCGCCAATAAATATTCCCATGTCAGGACATTCAAAACATAGAGTCAAGAAAGCGATATACATTGATCATGATACACCAACTTCAGTAAATGAAATCAACCAGAAATCGGATTTTGTGGAGTTTTATGTTCGACTACAGATTTGAGTTATCATCACAATTGAATTCCACCAATTTCAGGATTTCATGAAATGTTTCTCATACTGAAGGGTACCAAAGTATATATAAGACCTATTTTTACTAGTCATTGAATCCTTGATCACTAATAAACTAATCTTATAGCAGAACCAATTAAAAATTTGATGTGATATGACCTGAAACCCGCACCAGGGCTCCATCACAATTGAATCTTCGACCATTTGGAGGATGAGAGGCGTTGAGGAGTGAGCTCTTTCCATCGGACTAACCACCAAGTGCAAAGATCTCAAGGACCAGGAGCTTCTCGGCGACGGCTTCTGCAGTAGACTGGAGGCCATTGTAGGCTTCGAATCTGGCCCTGAGAAGATGCGTACAGAAATTATATACATGTATATATGTGACTATAGACAGAAAAAGAGGCAGTGAGAGGAGGTTGATTTTGTACGTACCTCATCGTATGATTGGTGGTCGTAGCTATGATTGGGGCCATGGCTTGAAGTGGGGTTAGGCTGTTAGCGGCATCAGCTATGTGAGCTTCTGGTTTGGTGGTGGCCGGTGGATCCATGGATGGAGAGTGTGTGTGTGTGTGTGCATGAATTGAAACTTGTCTATAGTTTCACGTGGGCTGGTTTGTGTTGCTATTTTGCATCTTAGGTTCCAAAAGGATGGTGATCTGATCGACTTATTTTCATGATAAAGCAATTCTACTACCAGCAGACAAGAGTCACAAGACAACATACTTGCACATGGATGATTCACTTTTTATTGCATATGCATTATACGAGTAGTAAATGTAGTATGATCTGTTGACAGCTTGAACTCTAAACCTAGGCTTTTCTTAAAGGAAACTTCTTAACTAGAATATCACAGAGTTGGATGTGTTGCTCTGCAGCGTATGATATTTGAAATTGCTAACACCCATATTCTGTCATTTCAGTGTACATGTCTTGGTAATTTCTATTAAATCAGCTATAATACGTTGGTAACCCCTGTACTCTAAGAGAATTTCAACCACGGATTTCTTGTTAAGGCACCAAGTTTCATTGCTAGTAAGTGCTATCAGTTCTTTAACAAAACCACCTTTCACCAAGATAATCTTTGGCAACAAGGACATTGGAGAGTGATTTGCTTTTGGTTCACACTTGAGAGTTGGCCCACTATGATAGCTAAAGATGTGTGTGTTTGTGTGTGTACGCACGAGAGAGAGAGAGAGAGAGAGAGAGAGAGAGAGAGAGAGAGAGAGAGAGAGAGAGAGAGAGAGAGAGCACAATCCGAGATAATTGCAGGCAAATGATCACTAATAGCAAGCAAATGAAACTAAACCATTGAATTTAGGGCACATTCATCGATGATAAACAATCAAACTGGGGGAATTTGAGAGCCTGTTTAAGCTTTCAACACAAGCATGGTTGGCATAACCTCCTCCAAAATCTTACTATTATCTTTCCTCATAGATACAACCAGAAAATTCAAACCGCACTATTCTATGGTGTCAGTAGGTTCGTCTTGCCTACAAAAGTCAAAGTTGAATTGGAAATTCATCTTGGAGACCAAAAAACCAACCAAGTTCGGTTTATTGTTCCAGAGAAAAAAAGATGAAAAGAGTAAATATGTATCTAAAGAACAGCCAGCAAGAAAACCAGATCACTTTGAAGTAGACTCATTGCTCTGCAAATTGTCATCCTCAATCAGCAACTTCTCCTTCTCTACAGCCAATCTCGCTTCCTCTGCTGTAACCGTCGTCTCGTCTCCAACGCTCTGCGACCCAGTCAATCTTGCCAATATAACAAATGACATCCCACCAAGAACATTATTAAAGCATCTCAACACCACCACTGACGACTTAAAAACGAATGGTGGAAGCCACTTGTCCAGCACAAACTCGATTCCATTCAAAGTCTGGTATCTGAAATTACTGCTTAAACCCATGTGAGTTGCCCAAGTAGCAGCGTTCAGAACAGTAGGCGGAGCCTTATTTGGCGTCTCAAAATTAGGATCCATTTTCTTTCTCAGCCTAATCAGCCCATTTGAGAGAGCAGTTCCAACCAGTCCAGCCGCAAACCCAACAGCAGCAAAGAGTGTTCCTTTGTACACAAAAGTCCCAAAACGATTGAGAACACTATAGGGTCCGGGTTCAAACATGTGGCTTGTGGGACAATTGGCGAAAATTGAAGGTAGACCACCGGTGGAAGAAGACATTGTAGGTGCCAAGAGGTACATAAGAGTAAAATTCAAAATGGACCCTACAACTAGAGTCGAGAAGACGAAGTCAAGCTCATTGAGTCCGAAATTGGGACGAGAGGCCATGTCTCCAAGAACACAAGCGGTTACACCCACTAATTCCTCCATTAGAACCTTGAAAGGGAACTGAGGATCTGCGGCGACCCTGGATCTCCAACCGCTCAAAAAAGCCCCTACTGGTCCAAAGCTTTGCGGGGAAGATGAATCATTGGAATCCCCACCTGTGCTCCAACCACCGTCACCACCATTGCCCCCGCTTTTGCCTCCCACACCGCTGTTGCCACTGCCACTGCCACTGCCACCAGAACATGAAAGTTGGAATTTTTCCAGCAAGTCGGGATTGGAAAGTTTTGTGCCAGTACACATAGAGAGATTCTGAAGAGAGGAAGATGTAGAGGAACTTGGGAAAGGAATAGCCTGTGAGCTGGATCTTTGAAAGGAAATACGATTCCCGGGGACGGTATGATAATGCCCAGGGAGAGGAGAATAACGGAGCTGAGTCGTGGTTACCATTACTCACCAGGCAGAGAACACAAACAGAGAAAAAGGCGAGTCTTTTTTGTTTCAGTCCAAAACAAAATCCCGCAAATGGAATAGAAACAATTAATCTGGGAATTCCAGTTCAAATAAGAAACTAATAAAGTTGTCAAAATCAGTGGCGGAATCAGGAATTTATAATTGGGGGACAACTTGCTAAGAGTAAAAAATTAAAAGGGCAGCCCAGTGCACGAGGTTCCAGCCATTGCAGGGTGGGGTCTGAGGAGGGTAAGATGTACGTAGCCTTACACCTGCAAGCAAAGAGGCTGTTTTGCAGATTCGAACCAGTGACCTCCAGGTCACAATAGGGCAACCTTACCGCTGCGCCAAGGCTCCCCTCTTCAAGTTACTAAGCCTATAAGTCAAAAAAATTAAGCCATAAAGTAATACGTTATACAAATGTAAATTGTTGACCAACTATGGCTTCTAGATTTACAAAATAAGGAAAAGTAAACAAAAAAAGACTATTTGCACCTATGAAGCACGGACTGGGCACGCTGACACGAATACGACAAGACACGAACATGTCAACATGGCAAATCTTAAAAAAAAATTGCCCGTTGACACCGCATGAAAAGTGTCCGCGAAGATTCGCGTCCGTGTGTCGGACACGATATGACACGCGACACGTTACTGATACGAACCCCGCCAATAATGCGACGAAACCCGTAACACGATTAATGTCTCGGACCGTTCTACTGTCAGATTCAATGGAAACCGCGACCCAACACCTATAACAGATGCGAACCTTGGTATAAAGGATGAAGACGCCACAATCAAGGATGGAAAACTCGATTGATAAGTCAAGGTATGAACGCCACAGAGTAAATCTGATAAGTTCGAATAGTTCTTCAAAGAACCAAAGAGAAAACTCTCACAATATTATTAATGATCAAAATTGAATATTACAAACCCTAAAACTGTTTAAATAGCTGAGGCTTAAAGTTGGGCCCTTTTAAGCCTACGAAATATTATGGTCCAATATAATTCACCCCAAACTAAAATAAAAGGAAACTAATGAATATAAAAAGTCCCTAAGTTGGCATGCAAGCCTATAATTTATTCTAGAGCTTGAATCATGGACACCCAGCCTTGTGGATCACTAGTATCCTCCTTTGGGCCACTCAGATTAGTCTCAACCCAAATTTGTTGAACCAGCCCATTGAGATTGTCCTTGAATCGCTTTGCTCGCGCCCTTGTAACCGGCCCAATTGGCACGTGGTTCGGGTCCGCATTCCAGCTTGTGCTAGCCGCCATGTTCTCATCATTCCCCTCCTCTTGAAAAGGATTTGCCCTCAAATCATCATCTACATCAAAAGGAGATAAATCAGCAACATTAAAAGTAGTACTAACATTATACTCACCAGGCAACTCTAGCTTGTAGGCATTGTCATTGATGCGCTCAAGAACTTGAAAAGGACCATCGCCTCGGGGAAGCAATTTAGAACGCCTTTGTGCTGGAATTCTTTCTTTTCGCATGTGTACCCAAACCCAATCTCCGGGTTCAAAGATGATATTGCGTCGCCCTTTGTTAGCTTGCGTTGCATATTGCTCCGTTCTTCGCTCAATATTGAGCCTTGCTTTCTCATGAATCTGCTTAACAAAATCTGCTTTCTTTTTTCCATCTAAATTAACACGCTCAGTCACAGGTAAAGGAGATAAATCCAAAGGAGTTAAAGGATTAAAACCATACACAATTTCAAAGGGTGAAAATTTAGTAGCAGAATGGATAGTACGATTATAAGCAAACTCAACATGTGGTAAACATTCTTCCCATGTTTTGATGTTCTTTTTAATAATAGCCCTTAACAAAGTAGATAAAGTCCTATTTACTACTTCAGTTTGACCATCAGTTTGTGGATGACAAGTAGTAGAAAATAATAACTTAGTCCCCAACTTACACCACAAGGTCTTCCAAAAGTAACTCAAGAATTTAGCATCTCTATCCGAAACAATGGTTCTAGGCATACCATGTAGCCTCACAATCTCCTTAAAGAACAAATTAGCAACATGTGAAGCATCATCAGTTTTGTGACATGGAATAAAATGTGCCATCTTGGAAAATCTATCCACAACCACAAAAATTGAGTCTCGACCGTGTTTAGTCCTAGGTAAACCTAACACAAAATCCATTGAAATATCAATCCATGGTTCACTAGGAATTGGAAGAGGTGTGTATAAGCCATGGGGTTGTACTCTAGATTTCGCTCGCCTACATGTGACACATCTACCACAAATTCTCTCAACATCTTGTTTCATGCGTGGCCAATAGAAGTGTTCTTGTAAAACGGCTAATGTTTTTACTACCCCAAAATGTCCCATTAACCCTCCCCCATGTGACTCTCGCACAAGCAACTCTCTCACTGAACAAGTTGGAATGCACAATTTATTTTCTCGAAATAAAAACCCCTCATGCCTATAGAATTTATTATGGGCTGTTTTTTCACAAGATTCAAATTCTTCACTAAAATCGAGATCTAAAGGATACAATTCCTTAATATGCTCAAAACCAAGAATCTTAGCATCAAGAGTAGAGATTAGAATGTACCTTCGAGAAAGTGCATCGGCAACGATGTTCTCCTTACCTTGTTTATATCGAATGACGTATGGAAACGTCTCAATGAATTCAACCCATCGTGCATGCCTCTTGTTCAGCTTGTGTTGGACTTTAAGGTGCTTTAAAGACTCATGATCGGTGTGAATCACGAACTCTTTAGGCCACAAGTAATGCTGCCATGTCTCCAAAGCTCGAACCAATGCATACATCTCTTTGTCATACGTGGGATAGTTTAAGGCAGCCCCACTTAACTTCTCACTAAAGTATGCAATCGGTCTTCCTTCTTGCATAAGCACGGCGCCAATACCTAAACCTGAAGCATCACATTCAATTTCAAAAGTTTTTGTAAAGTTAGGTAAAGCAAGTAAAGGTGCATGAGTTAACTTCTCCTTGAGTAATTGAAATGCCTTCTCTTGCTCTTCCCCCCATTTGAACCCAACATTTTTCTTGATGACTTCGGTTATCGGTGCAGCTATATTACTGAAGTCTTTCACGAACCTCCTGTAAAAACTAGCAAGTCCATGAAAACTTCGCACATTACTTACACTAGATGGGCTTGGCCATTCTTGGATAGCACGAATCTTTTCTTCATCAACCTGTATTCCTTGTGCACACACAACAAAACCAAGAAACACAAGCTTATCGGTGCAAAAAGTGCACTTCTTTAGGTTAGCAAACAACTTTTCATTTCTAAGCACATCTAACACAAGTTTTAAATGCTTCAAATGCTCTTCCAAGTTTTTGCTATAAATCAGGATATCATCAAAATAAACAACTACAAATTTTCCAATGAAAGCACGCAAAACATGGTTCATCAATCTCATAAAAGTACTAGGAGCATTAGTTAATCCAAAAGGCATAACTAACCATTCATACAAACCATATTTTGTTTTAAATGCAGTTTTCCATTCATCACCTTCTTTCATTCTAATTTGATGATACCCACTTTTCAAATCAATCTTAGAAAATATACAAGAACCATGCAACTCATCTAACATATCATCTAAGCGAGGAATAGGGTGTCGATACTTTACCGTTATGTTGTTGACGGCTCGGCAATCAACGCACATTTTCCAAGTCCCATCCTTCTTAGGAACCAAAATCACCGGAACGGCACATGGACTCATACTTTCTCTTACGTACCCCTTTTCCATCAACTCACTAACCTGGTTTTGTAGCTCCTTTGTCTCCTCAGGATTGCTTCTATAGGCTGGTCGGTTTGGAATGGTAGCACCGGGCACGAAATCAATTTGATGTTCAATCCCTCGAATAGGGGGTAAACCATGTGGAACCTCCTCGGGAGAGATATCACCAAACTCCTGCAAAAGAGAAACAACAGAACTAGGCAAAGATGAGTCAATTTGGTTAGTGTTTAAAAATGCCTCTTTGTACAAAAGTACAATCATAGGCTGATTTGAAAACAACGCTCGTTTGATCTCACTCGCTTTTGCATAAAAATTCTTTTTTTGGTTTCCCTCTAATTTTCCCTCAATGGCTGCATTTTTCTTTTCTTTTTCTCTCTCATTTTTCCCACTCCTTTTCTTTTGTTCACTCTCTTTCTTTTGATCACTCTCCCTTTGCAACCTCACTTGATCTTCATAAACTTGCTTCGGTGTCAAAGGCACTAAGGTGATTGTCCTTTGATTAAGCACGAACGAGTATTTATTTGTGAAACCATCATGCTTAACACGTCGATCAAATTGCCATGGCCTCCCTAACAACAAGTGTCCAGCTTGCATCGGAACCACATCACTCAAAACTTCATCTTCATATTTCCCAATACGAAAAGAAACTAACACCTGTTTAGATACCCTTACTTCACCACTATCATTGAGCCATTGCAATTTATAAGGTCGTGGATGCTTGATTGTTGGCAGCCCTAATTTCTCCACCAAAGTTGTGCTAGCAACGTTAGTGCAACTCCCCCCATCTATGATCACACTACACACCTTATCTTTGACATGACATCTCGTATGAAAGATGTTCTCCCGTTGTGCCTCATCATCTTCCTTAACCTGCATGTTTAGAGCTCTCCTTGCCACTAACAAATCCCCTTGGGCAGCGTACTCTTCATCATCGGCATCCTCCAATGGTGGCACAGATTCGTTGTCATCTTCATCTTCGGTTTCAATCTCACCATTATCTCGTAACACCATAACTCTCTTGTTTGGACATTGGCTAGCTATGTGTCCCCTACCTTGGCACTTAAAACACTTAATATCACGGTTCCGAGAAGTAGACGAATCGGATTTACCTTGATTTCCATGGCTGGCCACCTCTTGTTTTTGCTCAGTTTTTGGCTTCACCAAAGGCTGCTTCTCATCTCTTTTCCAATTATTTGGTTTCCAAGCGGATGTATTGGAATTTTGGCTTGGACGTGTGATGCTGCCCCTCCTCTTGAGTTGATTCTCAATTTTAATAGCCATGTGTACCATATCCTCCAACTCAACATAGTGTTGCAATTCCACTGCATTGGCAATTTCCCGATTCAACCCAACTAAGAATCTAGCCATTGTAGCCTCTCGATCTTCCTCTACATTCGCTCGAATCATAGCAACTTCCATCTCCTTATAATATTCTTCCACACTCCTATTACCTTGCCTCAAACTTTGCAACTTGTTGTACAACTCTCGGTAATAATAGCTTGGAACGAACCGCTTTCTCATCACAGTTTTCATATCCTCCCATGTCTCTATTGGACGCTCCCTATTTCTTCTCCTATTCAACACCAATTGATCCCACCAAATGATAGCATAATCAGAAAATTCAATGGCAGCAAGTTTTACCTTCTTAGCCTCAGAGTAATGGTGGCAATCAAATACTAATTCTACCTTCTTCTCCCATTCTAGATAGGCTTCCGGATCATTCTTCCCTTGAAACGAAGGAATCTTCATCTTAATACTACCCAAATTATTATCTTCCCGGTTCCTAGCTTCTCTAAACCTAACTTCTCTACCCCGCCCACCATATCTCCTATGATTATCTATTGACTCCTGATCATTTTCTTCGTCAAAGTCTCCCCAAAAATACTCCTCTTCTTCAACTCTCACTCCCCTCGGTTGAACTCTCTCTCTTCTACGTCCATGAGGAGCATTGTTTTGTGGCTGCTCCACACGTGCATTCTCTACTCTATCTAACCGTTCATGAACTTGTTCCATCTCTGTCCTCAATACCCTCCTCATTTCACCCATTAATGCCTCCAATAGTAGTTTCTGATCAGTCTCTCCCGAAACCTCCCCGGCATTAATTTCGTCTTTATTGGCCATATTTCGCTGCAAAACAAAGATTAGATGAAAAAAAATATACAGGACCTCACAACTCTCGCTCACGTGTTTCACTCAACTAGGATGTATCACTCAAGTTCACTCGTGTTTAAACTGAAAATCAATTTGGCTTTTACCCTCTTATGTGCTCACCACTCTTGCCTTTTTTCACTCGTAGTAGTTCTCACTCGGTTCTTATGAAACTGACCAAACAATGACCAGAATTTCTCAGTAACAATCCACACCCAAACTAGACCAATCAAATTTGGAAGTTGAAAGCACGACTAAAAACGAACGCGGATGGCTAGGTTTCCAAAAGCACAAAAAAAATGGAATTTTCGAAAAATTTTTTTCACACTATGGAGTAAGGTCAAATTGGGACTCCTTAGACCCCCAATATTGTAAAACAAAAATAAAATTTTAAGCCGATTTTTTGTACTCTTTTTTTTTTTTTTTTTTTTTTTTTTTTTTTTTTTTTTTTTTTTTTCGCGGCTTACCGATCTCTTCTTTTCTTTTCTTCTTTTTTTTTTTTTTTTTTTTTTTTTTAATCAGGCAGACTTCACAGTTCACGTATCTGATTCAGAAACCCTAATTCTCGAGAAGAAAAAAACCACAATAACAACGATCACGAGAATGAACAAACACGAAGTAACAAGAGCAAATCACAGATCAGATTCCCAAACCCTAAACACGAAATTCCAGATCGTAATCGAACACCCTTTTTTTTTTTTTTTGATATGGTTCAAAAACGAGAACGAATAAGAAAACGAAGAGAAACAAAAACGAATACGAACAGAACCAGAAGAAACGAATAAGAACAGAAACGAAAAAGATATGATAAACTTGAGACTAGAACTGTGCTCTGATACCAACTGATACGAACCCCGCCAATAATGCGACGAAACCCGTAACACGATTAATGTCTCGGACCGTTCTACTGTCAGATTCAATGGAAACCGCGACCCAACACCTATAACAGATGCGAACCTTGGTATAAAGGATGAAGACGCCACAATCAAGGATGGAAAACTCGATTGATAAGTCAAGGTATGAACGCCACAGAGTAAATCTGATAAGTTCGAATAGTTCTTCAAAGAACCAAAGAGAAAACTCTCACAATATTATTAATGATCAAAACTGAATATTACAAACCCTAAAACTGTTTAAATAGCTGAGGCTTAAAGTTGGGCCCTTTTAAGCCTACGAAATATTATGGTCCAATATAATTCACCCCAAACTAAAATAAAAGGAAACTAATGAATATAAAAAGTCCCTAAGTTGGCATGCAAGCCTATAATTTATTCTAGAGCTTGAATCATGGACACCCAGCCTTGTGGATCACTAGTATCCTCCTTTGGGCCACTCAGATTAGTCTCAACCCAAATTTGTTGAACCAGCCCATTGAGATTGTCCTTGAATCGCTTTGCTCGCGCCCTTGTAACCGGCCCAATTGGCACGTGGTTCGGGTCCGCATTCCACCTTGTGCTAGCCGCCATGTTCTCATCAGTTACCTTCTTAGAAATGTCCGTGCTTCCTAGATTTGCACCTAGATAAAATCAACTATGACTTAGATTTGAAAAAGTAACTAAAAAGACCAAGCATATGATGTTAAAGTTGTGCCAGACAGTTTTTAAAAGAGCAGAAATCTTTTATGATTGAAGTTTTTTAAGAAATCAAAATGAATCATAAACAACAAAATTCTCAATCATAACTAGACCATAGCCAAACCAGACAAAATGAATAAATAGCGTAAAAGCAAACTCAAAACAATCCTCAAGAAGGCGAAGATGTATGAGGTGAGGTGAGGAATGAAGTCCACATACTTGTCCCACATTGTGTGGGGTGAAGATCTTGGACTAGTTTATAACGCTTAATCGCCCCTCTACTTGCAACAAAGACTTTTAAAACCGTGAGGGATCTAAACTCAAAGGAACTCTACAGTAAAGAGTGCTACTGCCACAACAGTATCAGGATGAGTGACTTTCTCGAAAGTTCTTATGTTTAGGCCTAAAGCGGACAATAATATTGGTAGACGGGGATGAGTCATTACAAATTGAAATTACTGTACAATTTCTGTAAACAGCCAAGACAATTCTTCAACAGTTAAAATTAAAATCTATTAAATTTAAAACTAAGAAGAAGCAATTCAAACATGTTCTTCTCTTCTTAATGCGGGCTCCAACAATTGTATAATTAGAATTGCTGAAATTGGGTTATTCACCAACTCCAATATGTGTTACAGAGTTGAGAAATGCCATTAAAGTTAAATTTGAATTGTCTTGCATGGGTTACAATTATATTTTGTGGTGTTTGTTTTTTTCTTCTCCGTTTTGCAACACATGAAGATAAGCTTTCAAGGAAATTAAAGAAGATATGCGTTCAAAGCTATACGAGCACTATTATACATATTTGTACTTCTTCTGTAATCTATCTACTTCTTCTACTTCATTGAATGTAAACTATTGTTCTCTACAGATAAATTCACGGGAATAAGAATCTGCATATGAAAATCTTATTTTTTGATGGTACGAAACCATCATTTCGTTCTTATACAGTAAAGTAACATCGTTCCTGGGGTTTGAGCCAAATTTTTTTTAAAAAAAGAGAGAGAATTTAAGTCAAAAGCCCCCCCCCCCCCCCCATCCCTTTTTTTTAAAATATTTAATTTAGTTAAAAGTCCCTGAACATGAAATTTTACACAACTAGTTATGTGAATTTGAAATTCACATAACTAAATTACGTGAAAGTTTTAACACAAGGATTTGATTTTATTAAGTTTCACTAATCAGAGACTTTTGACCAAAAATTAAAACGGGTTGGCTTTAAACTCACAAAATCCAAGATCAAGAATTAAAAAGCGAAAATCACCCAAAATTCGAAATAAAAAAGGGATGAGAAAACATGAACTATGCTGATTCAAATGTGAAAATACCAAACGTGTCAACATCTATGTTAAAATAAAAATAGTTTGGTGCTAAATGAGGGGGAAAAAAAGAAAAAGAAAAAGAACATTTAAACTCTCTCTCTCTCTCTCTCTCTCTCTCTCTCTCTCTCTCTCTCTCTCTCTCTCTCTTACTTTGGGAGCAGATGGTATTTAGAGATAGAGAACTTGAACAAGTATAACTGAATACAGGCATTGACAAAAAACTGATCTTTTGAATCATAATCAACCACTATGAAATCATTCAGAATTTTAAAAACAAATTACTCTGTGATCAAATGACAGCTACAAAGACTGAAAGAGTGAGAGACTGAGACACCTTACCGGCGACGGTGACTTGGAGACGGCGCCGGCGAGGTGAACAGCGAAGGGATAGAGAGATTGGAGGGGTGAAAGAGAGAGAATGGAGTGTTGAAGAGAGGCATAGACGATGGCTAGAGCTAGAGCTAGGGATTTTGATTGTTACAATAATTAGTCTAGGTTAATATTGTCTATGTTCAATGTAACTCTAATTATATCTGTACAGTCATGCTATAAAGAGGACGTTCTTTTTTTATTAAACAGAGATCTCTGGTTTGGCCGTCGAATTTTATTTTCATTAATGACAGTTTTGTCATTTCACTAGTGGTTCTAAGCATATTGAACTCAAGTACTTATCTGTCAGAGATTGGATAGCTGGTGGTTTTATTGATGTGAGGTATATTGGCATGGATATAATGATAGCAGATCCTTTAACCAAAGGCTTATCTTCCACTTGTTTTATGGAACATATTGTTAACATGGGAATTGTAAAATCTTTTGATGTTTTTGGTTAATGTGGGAGTAACTTTGCTTCTTAATAAAGATTTATGATTCAATTTTATATTTCATTTCGATGCGTTGGATGAATATTTTGTATGGTATACTTTATTAAACTTTGTGCACAATATCTATGTTTTATCTCGAGATATGTACGTGAAGCTGCTTCTAATAGTTAGAAGATTGTGGGGTCTCATGAGACATTGACTTTCATAGTGAAAGATATTGGTTAATCACAAGTGTACTCTATTATTTACAGCATTCAGGCTTTGATCATGTGTTCACATGCGTACTCTCATAGTGAGAGCATTCAGTCTAGAGCATATGACAGTAATTCCATATTGGAAAACTAATGGTCTTGTTGAAGACATATGGCCTTTTGAGGCATTAATATTGGTATTGTGCATACGTTTGTGCACAAAAATTATTGGAGGACCAATTGTGGTTCGACACATTACAGGATGGTTTCAAGTGTCATTATTGTATACCACATTTGTTATATCCGCAATTCATATTAATGAATATTGTTGGCATTTGTAACCATGGAGGGGTGTTGTGTTGTTTGATTACATAATGCTTCCATGACTCGGTGTTGACGTTTTCATTAAATATGATGCGTTAGTTAAGGTTATTCATTTAGCTGTGAGTAATGTGGCCACATTGAGTATTTCACCCGTGAGTCAAATTTATTTTAAAATCAAAATGTAATTTTTTTTTTGTTAAAAAAGGGGATGAAAACATAGCTTAAATGGATATGCGGAGAGCACCTTAATTATATGGGATATGGACTTTTATGACCCGATTAGTAATGTTTGTTTTGGGTTTTTATGGGGCTGTGATGGAAATGCCCAATTGGATTTCTATATAAATCAGGGTCAGGTCCCCTCTCCTCTCTCAAGAGATACACACATTATTTTCCATCAAGATAATAGTGATAAGTGATAAAGGAAGAGAGCAAGGAGAGGAAGCCCTAGCTCCAGGTCATCTTCTTGTATTTTTGTGATGGCGAATCCAGGTATGTAAATCATATATATGTGTTCTATGTTTCTAATATGGTTTATTCTAACATTTTTACCACTTTTCAAACAAGCTGATTCCTTTTTAAAGCTAAAAAATAACTCCAATATATAGTTTTGTGAAAAGTTGCTCGAAAAGGAGTTGTTTTAGGCTTAGTTTGGCCCCTTTTGGTGCTTCTCCTTTTTTAAAGTACAATTTCATTTTAATTTATTTGGTAACTAGTTTATGAGCTATACAAAAATTGAACTTCGGGCTTTTTTGGGGGAAGCTTTTAAAAGTTCTAGAATGGAGCTTTTAAAAGCTCAAAGTTGCTTTTTGGTTTCATGATGTCTTTTTGAAGAATAGTGTATCACTTGTATAAAATTATCAAACAACTTTTAGTTATAAATTTTATAAACTCCTTTTAAAAAGCCACGTGGGACCAAACTAAGCCTTAAAAGCTAATCCAGACATATTCTTATGGTCATCCGATAAAATGCATGTTGAATTGAGGTCATGAAAACCTACTTTTTCAATTATTAAGGGCCCGTTTGCTAAGGCTAAGATTTTCAGTATTTGTTTTATTTGATTGAAAATAGGTTTGATACTCGGTTTTGTTTTTATTTTTATTTTTATTTTTTTGAAAGCGAAAAATGTTAGGAAATTGTATTTTCTAATAAGAGTGGGCAATATATTATTATCAATTATATTATAAGGGCTGTTAATTAAATGAGCTTATATTATGTGGTCTAATTGTAGTAAGCCCATGGACTTCTACTAGGTATGGGTTTAATGAGTGGATACCAAATACTGATCATGTTAGGAATAATGGGAACCCTAACATATCAGTATATAAAGACATATATGTTATGATCCCCAATATGTCAAATAAATATATAATACTTCCTCCTCCATCCCATCTAGAGAAGGAACCTATTAAAGAACTCAAGAGAATTGACTGAGAAAGACATAACTGATCATCATCGTTCTCCTAAGGTTTGCTAATTGCTACAATGGATACAGGTATGCATTTTAATATATTATACCCTTAATAATCTAACATGATTTGATCCTAGGGTTGTGGTTTTATTACTTTAGGGCTCTACAATTTATAGATTATACATCTAACAAGTGGTATCAGAGCAGATTATCATGTTGATTATTAGAAATTTTATGCATGATGTTTGGTTGATTCATAATACACTGGCCCATTGTTGTTTCAGACTGATGGCACTTAATTATTTATTTGGCTGATTCATGGAACTTGATATTAAAATAATATGATCTAACAAGTCTGAGCAAGTCCAAATTCATGTTAAGAACTGGATTTGCGGGATATCACATATCAGATTGATTATCATCAAGCCATGTGTCCATGGCAGATTGTATTATCATCAATTCATGTATATATATATATATATGTATATACGTGTGATCTAGATGTAGACACATGTCTTGATTTTTTAATGTTGTTTGACAAATTGGGAGTTTTGAATTTTGGGTGTGAGATGGATTCTGACTTTACCCACCTGTAGAGACGATTTGGTGATTTTAATGGTACCTTTTAACAACAAAACTTCAGTTCTTGATTTTTCTTTACATTACTTTTAAGAATTTCATGTGGTTGTGTTCACAAATCGCATCATGAGAATAAATGGAATTAAAAAAAAAAAAAAAAAGGGATTCGGATTTTTATTATTATTATTATTTTCTTTCCACTTTATAAATTCATATGCTTAGAATAAAGTTAGAATGCTATATTTGGTCTAAGCAAGAGGAACTATAAAATGTTATAACGATCAATGTTGATCTTGTATCTTAACAATTTAAAGGTCATTATTTTTATTGTACTTTAATATATTGGGTAATTCATAATATGAATTAAATTCTATAGTACCTTAAGAATTTGAAGAACTATTTTAGGCTCCAAAATATGTATGATATTTCTAATAAATAAATTGAAATAATATGTTACCAAAGTAACCTCTGTTGTATAAAATTTATTTATTTTAAAATATTAAGATGGTATATCTGTTATTCATGCGATTAATAATCGGCCCAAAGGAAGATTCTGAATTGGCCGAATGATGGGCATACATGTGGTGGTAAATATGTGTCAATTATCAAAATAATTATCCATGTGGGCAGTGAGTCGGCCCAAAGGAAGGCTACTGTCTGACAGGACTTATTGTCAGCATTTGATCACTACACGGGGAATACCACATACATTTGATATTTTTGTCCAAAGACTAAATGTCAATGTTGTTCTAGGTATCCTGTGATGGGCCCATCATTCAGTAAATTATTTAATGTGTCATGCATGCATATATATAAAGCATTTATGATATATTTATGTTATGACATGTTATTCATTGTGAGCATGTTATTGTATTTTATTTTGTTCTCTATTCAGTTTCTGCTACAGCTACAAATGTTTCTGCTCAAGTTAGTGCTATCCCAATGCTGAATGGGGGAAACTTTAAGGTCTGGAAAGAGAATGTGGAAATCGTTCTCGGATGTATGGATTTGGACCTTGCGCTACGGACAGAACGACCCACTTCGACTCCGAATGAGGTTAAAATTGAGAAGTGGGATCGCTCAAATTGCATGAGTCTGATGATTATGAAACGTTCCAGTCCGGAAGCATTTCGGGGCTCAATCACTGAGAGCACAAATGCTAAGAAGTTTTTCTCTGAATTACAACTATATTTTGCTAAAAATGAAAAGTCGAAAACGAGTACCATTTTGGCTACTCTGATTTCCATGAGGTATAAAGGAAAGGGGAACATAAGGGAGTACATTATGGAAATGTCTCATCTTAGTGGGAAACTCAAGGCACTAAAGTTAGAGATGTCTGAGGACTTGCTCGTGCACTTGGTTCTCATATCTCTTCCTGCACAATTCAGTCAATTTAAAGTGAGTTATAACACTCAAAATGACAAATGGACTCTTAATGAGCTCATATCTCACTGTGTGCAAGAAGAGGAAGGAATTTAGCGAAACAAGACTGAAAGTGCTTACTTAGCATCAACCTCTCAGAATAATAAAAGGAAGAGAGCTAAGGATGCTGCAAATGTGACACCTCAGCAGAAGAAACTAAAGAAGCAAAATGAGGAATTCCTTTGCTATTTCTGCAAGAAAAGAGGTCATATGAAGAGAGACTGTCCCAAATACGCTGCTTGGCGTGCAAAGAAGGGTAAGCTTCTCGCTTTGGTTTGTTCTGAAGTTAATTTAGCTTATGTACCTAAAGATACTTGGTGGGTAGATTCTGGTGCTACTACTCACATAAGTATGTCTATGCAGGGTTACCTGTGGAGCCGGCCGCCAACTGATGCTGAAAGATTCATCTTTGTGGGCGATGGCAAGAAAGTTACAGTAGAAGCTATAAGAAATTTTAGATTATTATTAAAGACTGGTGTTTATTTGGATTTGATTAAGACTTTTGTTGCACCGTCTTTTAGACGGAATTTAATTTCTATTTCTAATTTGGACAAATCTGGTTATGCTTGTTCTTTTAGAAATAATAAAGTTAGTCTATTTCAAGATTCAAAACTTACTGGTACCGGTTCTTTGATTGATAATCTATATATTCTTGACACTGTTACTTCCTATAATGAAATTCTGCATACTAATTCACGTGGTACAAAGCGAAAATTAAATGAGAATTCTGCCACCTTATGGCATAAGCGATTAGGTCATATCTCTAAACAGAGAATTGAGAGACTTGTGCGTGACGGGATTCTTGGCCCCTTAGATTTGGCAGACTTTCAAGTCTGCATTGAGTGCATTAAGGGGAAACAGACAAACATAAGGAAATTATGTGCCAACAGGTGTATAGACGTCTTAGAACTCATTCACACTGATATATGTGGTCCATTCCCTACAGCCTCTTGGAATGGACAACAATATTTCATTACGTTCATAGACGACTACTCAAGATATGGGTACCTATATTTAATACATGAGAAGTCACAGTCCCTAGATGTTTTCAAGTCCTTTAAAGCCGAAGTTGAACTTCAACTTGGCAAGAAAATTAAGGCTGTCAAATCTGACCGTGGTGGTGAATACTTCGGTAGATATGACGGATCAGGTGAACAACGTCCAGGACCATTTGCTAAATTCCTAGAGGAATGCGGTATCGTCCCTCAATACACAATGTCAGGCAAACCTAGCATGAATGGTGTAGCTGAGAGACGAAACAAAATGCTTAAGGACATGGTAAGAAGTATGATTAGTCATTCTTGTTTGCCAGAATCACTCTGGGGGAAAGCTCTAAAGACTGCAGCATATATCCTCAACAGGGTTCCAAGTAAAGTAGTAACCAAAACCCCTTATGAATTATGGACTGAAAAGAAGTCTAGCATTAGGCATTTACATATTTGGGGTTGTCCAGCTGAGGCACGGCCTTCTAGGCCACATAAAAAGAAATTGGACTCAAAAACAGTCAGTTGCTACTTTATTGGATACGTTGAACGCTCTCGGGGCTTTAAGTTTTATGATCCCACTGCTAGGACATTTTTTGAGACGGGAAATGCCAGATTTCTTGAGGAAGTTGAGTTTGTGGGGGGAGATAATGTTAGAGACATTGTCTTTGAAGAGGAATTTATTCCTAGTCATATTGCTATTGACAATGTTCAGATTCCTATTCCTGACATTGTTCAAGATGCAAATTCAGATATTCAAGACAATGTACAAGAGCTCCCTGTGCAAAATGAAGAAATTATACCTGAAGTGTAAACTCAACAACCTCAAGAGCAGATGCCATTAAGAAGATCCACTAGGGAAAGGAGAAATGCGATTTCGGATGATTATATTGTATTCCTCCAAGAACATGAGTTTGACATAGGGATAGTGGAAGATGATCCAATCAACTTTCACCAAGCCAAACAAAGTTCTAATTCTCAAAAGTGGATTGATGCCATGTATGATGAGTTGAAATCTATGAAAGACAATGACATTTGGGATCTTGTCGAATTGCCTGAAGGAACGAAGCCCATTGGTTGCAAATGGATATTTAAAACCAAGAGGGATTCAAAGGGCAATGTCGAGAGATATAAGGCTCGTTTAGTCGCCAAGGGTTTTACTCAAAGGGAAGGCATTGATTATAAAGAGACTTTCTCTTCGGTTTCATCGAAAGACTCTTTCAGGACAATAATGGCACTCGTGGCTCATTTTGATTTAGAGCTACACCAGATTGATGTTAAGACATCGTTTCTCAATGGAAACATTGATGAGACGATTTATATGGTCTTGCCAGAAAACTTTGTATCCGGAGATCCAAAGTCTATGGTCTGCAAATTAAAGAAATCCATCTA
This sequence comes from Hydrangea macrophylla, assembly GCA_033977485.1. NCBI lineage: Eukaryota > Viridiplantae > Streptophyta > Magnoliopsida > Cornales > Hydrangeaceae > Hydrangea > Hydrangea macrophylla. Next base: position 75,728,233 of record CM066999.1, on the reverse strand, counting down.
TGGTCTCAAGTAGGCTTCCTGTCAATGGTATCACAAGTTCCATCAAGTAATCACCTCGTATGGTTTCGAGTCGAATGTGGTTGATGACTGTGTATATCATAAGTTCAGTGTGAGTAAGTATATCTTTTTGATTTTATATGTCGATGACATTCTACTAGCCTGCAGTGATATAGGCTTATTGCACGAAACCAAGAGCTTTCTCACTAAGAATTTTGAGATGAAAGATCTTGGGGACGCCTCTTTTGTATTAGGAATACAGATACTGCGAGATCGCTCTCAAGGTATCCTTGGGTTATCACAAAAGAGCTATATCGAAAAAGTTTTAAGTAGATTCGGCATGAAAGGTTGTTCATCAGGAGATACGCCCGTAGCTAAAGGAGACAAGTTCTGTCTCGGACAGTGCCCCAAGAATGACCTTGAAACTAAGGAGATGGAAAAGATTCCCTATGCATCAACAGTAGGAAGTTTAATGTATGCTCAAGTATGTATGCGTCCAGATATTGCGTTCATAGTGGGAGTGTTGGGCAGATATTTGAGTAACCCAGGAATGGATCATTGGAAAGCAGTCAAACGGGTTATGCAATATTTATAGAGAACAAAGGACTACATGCTCACGTATCGGAGATCAGATCTTTTGGAGGTCATTGGGTATTCTGATTTCGATTTTGCTGAATGCCAAGGCAGTAAGCGATCCACGTTAGGCTATGTTTACATGCTGGCTGGAGGAGCTATATCCTGGAAGAGTGCTAAGCGGACACTCATAGCTTCTTCGACCATGGCTGCGGAGTTCATAGCCTGTTATGAGGCATCAAATCATGGGATATGGTTGCGAAACTTTGTCACTGGGCTACGTGTGGTAGATGGCATTGAAAGGCCATTAACGATATACTGTGACAATAAATCTGCGGTGCTGTATTCCAATAACAACAGAAGCTCTACGAAGTCGAAACATATTGATATCAAGTTTCTAGTTATTAAGGAGAGAGTTCAGAGTGGTCAAATTTCTATAGAACATATAGGGACAAACTCCATGATTACGGATCCGCTGACCAAGGGATTACCTCCTATGGTCTTTCACGAGCACACTGCTCATATGGGTGTTGGGTTGTCTAACGATACTATAGTTTAGTGGGAGTTAACTTTGGATGTTTTATTTTTGACATTTATGAGGTTTTATTTTCTGCAGAATAAAGTTTATGGTTTATGGTTTACCTCTGAATCTAATTATGCGATTTTGCATTATTTCGAATTGATCTCACTAAAGACTAAAGTAGGACCAGTTAGAAATAGACATGTTTGAGATCACATTGTATGTAATTTCTATGCTACTCATCCATACTTGATCTATGTCATTGAATGAGTTGGTATGGTGACCATTGAAGGTCTAGTTACGATTATGTGTAACAAAAGCCACCTTGATCCCATATTAGTATAGGAAATGGACCAGATTGAAACTAAAGTGAAGTCCAAAAATAAATAGCATACAGGTGCACATCTAAGGAATATGTAATATAATTATCTCAAGAATCATATGTAGCCCAAGTAGGAGATTGTTAGGAAATTGTATTTTCTAATAAGAGTGTGCAACATATTATTATCAATTATATTATAAGGGCTATTAATTAAATGGGCTTATATTATGTGGTCTAATTGTAGTAAGCCCATGGACTTCTACTGTGTATGGGTTTAATGAGTGGATACCAAATACTGATCATGTTAGAAATAATGGGAACCCTAACATATCAGTATATAAAGACATATAGGTTATGGTCCCCAATATATCAAATCAATATATAATACTTCCTCCTCCATCCCATCTAGAGAAGGAACCCATTAAAGAACTCAAGAGATTTGACTGAGGAAGACATAACTGATCATCATCGTTCTCCTAAGGTTTGCTAATTGCTACAATGGATACAGGTATGTATTCTAATATATTATACCGTTAATAATCTAACATGATTTGATCCTAGGGTTGTGGTTTTATTACTTTAGGGTTCTACAATTTATAGATTATAAATCTAACAAAAAACTGAAACATGTTTGGTAATTATTATTATTATTTTTTTGGCTTTGGAAATGACAACAGAAATACAGAATTGGGTAAAAAAAAATGGAAAAAAAAAATTGGTTTTGAATTTCAATTTTCGTTTTTTTAAAAAAGAAAACAAAAACTAGCTAGTTTCTACTTTCAGAATTTAGAAAACAAAAAATTGGGACCTTTTTCATCGAGTCACAAAATTTTGATAAAATCCACAGACCTTAAAAAATGCAGCAATATGACATCACAACATAAAACAGAATGCTTGATTAAGATGATGCAGCTTATGAAAGCAGAGGTATCGCAGCTCATTATTACAAAACTCAAGAGTTAACATTGACATCTTATAGCTTCTTTTGGTTGCAGAAAAATCTGTGAAAGGAAAATATATTGTTATCTCATATTATGATTTTTATATCTTTTTTTTATTTCTTTTTTTTATTCAAATATTTTTACTACAGTGAAAATCCTCCGAACTCCTCAATTCTATTCAAATATTGGGATCCCAAATTTCATCATTATGTTATTCAAATCTTAAATTTGCTTGATTTTCTCCTTTGTTAAGCACCGAGGTCTATTCGAGTTGGCCGGCACTATCTTCTTCTTCTTGGTCTTGTTTTCCATTATTTTAGTCGTGTCTTCTAAAAACTCACGAGTCAGAAAACACGTACTTTTGAAATTACAAAGTTTTTGTTTTCAGAGCATCTTCAACACCCTAACCATTTTAAATTTTTACCCAAATCTTCTCTCTCCAAATCTCAATTGTTTGGATTTTTTCTCCTTAATATCATCAGTTGCCACAAATAACTAAGAACAATGCTCTAACAACAGCTAGTTTGTTGCAAATTGCATGCGTAGATCCAAAAGCCCAAAAATACACAAATCTTTTGCTTCACTTTCTTAGGAATACACACACGTGAACATGAACTTACCTATACATGTATTACTATAGAGTGATGCTATGCTTCTCAAATGTTTTTATTCTAAAAGTGCTTCCTAAATGATGTGGCTATGGGGCCACATAAATAACTTTTAATCAAAATTTAACTGGTCCTACTGTATTAGACCTGATCCCACTGCCACTACTTTTGGGTTATAAATTTGGGAAGCATAGCATTACTCATTACTATATGAGTAATGCTATACTTTCCAAATTCTAATTCCAAATTCTCATCCCAAAATGATGTGTCAGTGAGCTAAATTTTGATTGCATGATGTTAAAGTGGTTCCATAAATATTGCAAGTGGGACCACTGCCACATTTTTTGGGATGAAAATTTGGAATTATAATTTTGGAAGAATAGCATTACTCTTACTATATATAAATGGAATTGCTATCTGCACTCCATGGATGAACTATTGTACTTCACGGAATACATTAACTACATAGTACTGCATTGTGTGTCAGTAGTACCACAGTGCATTAGTTCAATTTTAGAGTGAGAATAGCAATTCCCAATATAAAATATGGAAAATCTTAACATCAAGCTTTAAAAAACTTGTACATAAAGAAATGTTTTACAAATATGTGTAAGTACATGTCTCTTTTTTTGATTGGTTGGTTTTGAAGTGTTTAGTATTGGAGGTAGGGATGTCAAACGGGACGAATTGGCCAGCCCCGCCTACTCCAATTCGCCATTTGGTGAGTCGCAACTCGTCTCGCCCCGTGGACGAACCCAGCTCGTAACTCAATTCATTGGGTATGGGTCTGGGTCGACTTCCATTTCTATAATGCACAACTTGCCCCGTGACGCAGCTCGTCTAACCCACCAACTAGCCTTGCCTCGTAACCCACCTCGCTTCGCAGACCCACCCCGCCCCGCCTCACCAACCCGCGAATAAAACATTTTTATTTAGTTATTTTCAAATAAACTATTTATTAATAAACAATTTTATTAAACTTTTAAGTAGAAAATAAATAATTTTAAAAAAATTAGTTTTCAAATACTTTTTTCAACAAACTATTTTTAAATAAAGTGTTTAATTAAACTATTTTTTAGAAATTATTTTTATTAAAAATAAAAACAAGTTTTTGCAAACAACCCGCGAGCTAACTCGTGGGCTAATTGGCCAACCAACTCGCGAGTTTAGCCGCCCCGCCTCGCCTCGCCCCGCCCCGTTGACCCACTAATTAGTGGGCTGGGGCGAGTCACCCTATATCTCTTACCGAGTCAATTCGCCCCGCCCTGCCTATTTCGCCGACCCGCCCCGTGACTCTCCAAAATTCACCCAACTCATCAAGGTGGCGGGGCAAGGCGGGGCGGGCCGCCCCGTTTGACAGTTAGACGCCGCCCCGTTTGACACCTCTAACTGGAGGCAACAAAATTTTTTTTTCCCTAATATGGTGTTTAGCTGCTTATTTATTTATTTATTTTTTCCTGACATGGCAGTGTGAATTTTATTTGACAAAGTGACTATTAGAAATTTAGAACATGTTAGTCAAAAAATTCAACAATTATTATCCTTGATTTTTTTATTCAAATATTCGATTATTATGTTATTTAATTTCTAAAGATTCTTCTTTTTGACAAAATTCACGTACAAATGCACGAGTTGTCGACTAATATATATATATATAGTTATGCACATGGTGAAAAAAGAGCACGAGGATTATTACATGCTAATGTGGCATCCTGCAACCAGTGAGAACGGATTCTTTGGTGGGAACCACGTCCCTATACAGTATACACTGGGGTGCCCATTATATGTGGATTCCAAGGCATGGGTCCCATCAAGTAATTTAGTTTTATTGCATAGAGGGTATCATGTCAGCGTGCCAGTGGGTATCTTAGAGGAGAACAAATTTGTTCACCCAAATACCTCGTTGGATGAGTACGTAGGTGAGACCCACTATTAATTCATTCTCATTTGGCCCATGTAAGATGGTGGATCTCACTTGTTCACCGGCTCACCCAATGAGATGCTTGGGTGAGCAAGTATGTACTCATCCTTGACCCAAAAAAAATTTAAATAATTTGTTCTCGTCCTAGAGTACTAAAAATATATCATTCTGAAATAAATGAAACAAGGGTTAATATTGCCTATCTTGTTAGAATCTTTAATCTATAAAACTGTAGGACCCTAGAGTAGTAAAAACACAGCCCTAGGATCATATCATGTTAGATTATCAAAGATATAATATAGTAGAATACATACCTGTATCCATGGAAGCAATTAGCAAACCTTAGAAGAACGATGATGACCGGTTATGTCTTCCTCAGTCAAATCTCTTTAGTTCTTTAATGGGTTCCTTCTCTAGATGGGTAGAGGAGGAAGTATTATGATGATTTGACATATTGGGGACCATAACATATATATCTTTATATACTGCTCTATTAGGGTTCCCATTATTCCTAACAGGGCCAGTATTTGGTATCCACTCATTAAACCCATACCCAGTAGAAGTCCATTGGCTTCCTACAATTAGACCACATAATATAAGCCCCTTTAATTAATAGCCCTTATAATATAATTGATATGAATATGTTGCCCACTCTTATTAGGAAATATAATTTCCTAACATATCTCTCTTGAGATTTGACCCGAGAACACTTACCCCCCTCACATATGAAAAATAACACTTCTCCCTTGTCTTTTAACAGACTTAACGAATTTGGTCAAATTACAATATAGCCCTTAAAATAAAAGAATAAATTAATTGGAAGTATTTGCAAAATGTCTAAAGAGCCCCTCTGCCAGGTCTTTACAAATTTCACGATTTTCATGAATTATTTTCTGAAATCTGGTTGAACTATTTTCATGTACAATTCTTTAAAATTTTCTGAAATTTTCACGAATGTAATAAATGTTTTAAAATTATGATGATTCCTTAAAACATATCCATGTTTTGTTTTGTTTTTGTTTTTGTTTTTTTTGTCCAAAAGTATTATTTTTCATGTCTCGTAATTTCAACAATTTTTTGATTTATGTAAGATGAAGTATCCATTCTTTAAAAAAGTGGGTAAGGGTAGTTTAGTTACATTTGAATAAATCCACCATTATTTTGTTAGTTTGGCTAATGGTCAATAAACAGAAGGGTAATTTGTTATGACTTATAAAAGCTTAGGGGAAGTGTAGTTCGTCAAACGTGAGGGGGGTAAGTATTCTCAGGTCAAACTTTAGGGGTGATAGGTGATATTAACCCATAAAATAAATAGAAATATAGGATTTAGTCCATCACCACACATTTTAATAGGATTTAGTCCAACCGGAAAACTTAGTACATAAATTGGCCCCTCATCACCTATATATGTAGAATTAGTCTTTTTTTTTTTTTTCCAAATTGTTAGATAATTTGTGGACTAAAATACCCCCGATTTTAATGGATAAGCATATATATATATATAGATACATAATACAAATATAGTAACTAAATTTGAGGTATTAATGGATAAGGGAGTAATGGTTCTTAAAATCAAGGCGTTTTTCTTATTTTACTCAACAACCAATTTAGTTGATATTCTTTCATGTTTGAATGTTATTTGCAAAAAAATATAGATACATAATATAGATATGGTAACTGATTTTGAGATATTAATGGATAAGGGAATAATGGTTCCTAAATCAAGGCGTTTTATTTTTTATTTTACTCAACAACCATTTTAGTTGATATGCTATCACATTTGAATGTTATTTGCAGAAAAAATTTAGTGTGTTGTTGACATTCTCATAGTCTGAATATAATCATCGTTTGTTTCTGCATCCGCGAAATCGCATCATTGGAGTTTTTGGATCGATTTTGGAGTTCGTTTGAAGGTGAGAAATTTCTCATTATTACGTGAGAAATTTCTCACCTAATATAGTCAGAGAACGTACTATGATATAAAAGTGAGAAGTTTCTTATGAACAAAGTGAGAAATTTCACAAGTTTTTATAAACAAAGTGAGAAATTGCTGTCATCTAAATGAAAAACTTTTCATTTTAAAGATATGAGTTTCTATTACAAAAGTGAGAAAGTTCTTGTGAACGAAGTGAGAAATTTCTCAATAAATTCATTCATCCTTTTGAGCATAAGAAAGTTCACACTCAAATTGCTGTGAGAAGTTTATCAATTTTTTAAAATTCGATTAGCATAATTTGCGCCGTGACATATGGGATACGAAAATAGTTCATAAATTTTTCAAAATGCTAGAATGTAGGGGAGTGCACTGATGCGTGCCAAAAAATGGTTGTGGGGGTATTTTCGTCCTAAAAATAGTGAAGGACTAATTTAAGGACACATTTCTAGAAAAATATAGCATATTGGATTAAATCTTAGTTTATCCTAAAATAAATGTGAATTAATAAGGGAATTTTAGTCAAAAGTCCTTTAAAACATAGGGATGTGAAATTAATAAGGGAATTTTATTCAAAAGTGAATTAATAAGGGAATTTTAGTCAAAAGTCCTTTCACATAACTTGTAACAACTTGAATTTTCATTCAATCTCTAATTGTAATTCTTTATAAATTCAAGAAATGCCTGTGTCATATTTCCACAACTGAATTTTTCATAAGACTGGTAGTATCTGTTGATATGTCCAAAAATATCAAGTCAAAGTCAAACTGTCGGCTTAGCAAGAAAATGCCAAGTCATCCGAAATGGGCGCTTGCTACTCAACCATCCTGGATCGCTCCGCCAAGACTGCCCAGTCTTGGCCCACAGCTTGGGCTTACGATGCAGACTCATCACATAGTGGGCGTGACCCGGGGCTGTACCGTGGCTTGCTCTACAAGGTTTCAGACAGTTGCCTATCTCTGTTAGAGGACTAATGGAAAGTGCTGGTTGTTTCCTAATCCACTTAGGAAACTCCCACGATTTTTGGAAATCAATTGCAATTATATTATGCTTCCTAATCTACCTTGTACGAGTACGCCTCTTGCATCTACAAAAGAGACCACTCACTCCGAATAAAGGGGATCACATTCTTCTTTCATAGAATAGCAATATATATCATTCATATGCATATACCCGACCGGTTTTCTAGTAGTGCCATCTTCCTTGTTGGTTCACCAACAAGCCACCGGTGATTTGGTAGTGAAAGTGCTCTGACGCACAACATGAACGTAGGTCTCCTAGTTAACGGGGCCGAACCACATACAAACTTATTTTTTCTCACTCTCTCTCTCCTTAAACTGCTCTTCTTGTTCTTACCCAAATTTTGGCATCATCAATTTGGCGCCGTTTGTGGGAATCGATAGATTTTCGTAGAAAAATAAATCTCTTGACTGATCACCATGGCTCCTCGTAAAAACAAGAAGACTATTCATTCGTCGGATCAGGCGGATCCGCCGGTCAATAAGTCAGCGATCTTCATGACTCCCAAGAAAGTCATAATAGCTTTAGAGCAAATTCTGGAAGGTTAGTGCCAGACCCAGCGGCAGATCGAGGCCCTGTTGGCCCGACAGAACAAGCCCCTATAGACCGGGGTGTAGCTCGAGAGCTATGAGCATGGCCCGATACCCCCGCGTACCGAATGGCGTGCCTATACTACGCCAATGTCTCCCTAGGAGGGTTGACGGCTCAGGAATAATGAGTGTGGCAGGGATCCTATACAGACCAAGCAACGTGCCCGGGCCAATCTAAACCCCAAGGAGGACGCCAGAGATATCATCAACAAGAGACACGCCGCCAGAGGGGACGAGCAAGAGCGACAGACCCGGGAATCAGCCTAGGACCGTCCGGCTAAAACCTGGAGCGATCTTAGGCATACGATTAACCAGAGTCATAGCCATAGCCCTATCCCTATGGATGGCGCACTTTGAAGAGGAGGCATCTTCGTCAGACCCGACCTATCGCCAAGATTCAGGGCACAGTACTGATCGGAGGACGTCAATGCCCAAATTGAGGACCTACAAAAATAAATCGAGAAACTAAGCCGCAAGCCAGCTCATGACCACATCAACACCGAAACTGAGTCACCCTTCACCATCCGGATCACGGGATTTCCCATCTCACAAAAATTCAAACAACCGTATCTGGATTCTTATGACAGTTCAGGGAGCCCGATCGATCACGTTCGGACTTACAAGGCTCAGATGGCTCTTGTGACCAGCGCTGATGAACTGCTTTTCCTGGCCTTTCCCATCACCCTCAAAGGACCAGCCGCACAGTGGTTCCACGCCCTCAAACCCCGCACGGGGGACAACTTCAAGGCGCTCAGCAAACTCTTCATTAGCCAGTTCGTAGGGATGTTCGACCAATCACAGCCAGACACCCAATTGTTGGCTATCAAACAGCGTAAGAGGGAGTCTCTCAATGATTATGTTGACTATTTCAATCAACAAAAGCTCTAGATTTGCAATCTGAATGAAACGGTCGTTATCACGGCCTTCTGCTCGGGAGTACAGCACACCAAGGTTGCCATGTCGTTTCACCACGATCGACCAGCCACCTTGGTGGAACTCTCGGAGAGGGTTGCAAAGTACAGTAACACGGAAGAATTCCTAAAATCTAAACGTACAAGCCAGACGAAGGATGGTTCCTGAAGCCAAAACAGAAATGCGAAGGCTCTGAGAAAGGCTCGGGAAAGAAGCCGAAGCAGGATCAGTAGAGAGGCAGACGAGATCAGGTCCCGATTGCCTTCATACCTCTTTCCCGGCTTATTCATGAAGTCACGCCCATCGTCGAGGCTTAGAAATTCCTCAAATAACCGACGAAGCTGAAGAGCCTCCCCAAGAAGAGAAACCGGAATAAGTTCTCCCGGTACCACAAAGATCACGGTCACGACATAGATGACTGCTTTAAGTTGAAGATCTCCATTGAAAAGCTCATCGAGCAGGGTTACCTTACTGAGTTTGTCGCTGCTGATAGACAACCCCAGCCAGACGCCCAAGCTCTTGAGCAGCCACAGCCCCTCTGTCAAATTAATGTTATCTCTGGAGGAACATCAGGCAGAGGGGACTCACAGTCGGCCAGAAAGAGGAATGCTTGGGCATCCTAAGTGGATATACTGCATGTCTAATCAGCCGACTCCCCACCGACTGATGTGCTGACATTCTCATCTGACTTTGTACAGGACCTGCACTACCCCCATGATGACCCATTAGTAGTAACGCTCTCCATAGCCAATTATATGGTAAAGAGAGTGTTAGTCGACACGGGCAGCTCCTCTGACATCCTGTTCGCCTCAGCATTTGACCAGTTCGGGATATTAGGGGACAACCTCTGATCAATTGCCACTCCCTTGGTCAGGTTCAACGGCTCAAGCACACAATCACTCAGGATGATCGAGCTGCCAGTCTTGATGGGAGGCTACCCACAGCAAGTCTCAGTGATGGCAAACTTCGTGGTTATGGAAGCTCTATCCGCATATAACGTCATCCTTAGAAGGCCAATGCTCAACAAAGCCAAGGCAGTTATGTCGACATACGGTCTGATAGTCAAGTTCCCGACCCCCAAGGGTCTGGGAAGCCTGAGAGGAGATCAAGCAACCGCCCGGAGCTGTTATGTTAGCTCTCTGCACAGAGCAGTTACAGAAATGTTGAACATTCAAGAGATGGACCCCCGAGGGATGGAGTAAGCCCAGTAAAAGAACTAGAGCAAGTGGTGCTGGAGCCCCAACTCCCCGACTAGTACGTCAGCATTGGCACTCTCCTGGAGCTAGGTCTTAGAGAGAAGCTGATCCAGTTCCTACAACAAAGCCAGGATGTCTTCGCTTGGTGCCATGAAGACATGCCTGGTATTAACCCACGGTCATGTCCCACCATCTCAACATTGACCCAAACTCCCGACCAGTTAAGCAAGAAGAGGAGGGGCATAGCCCCTAAGAGACAAGTAGCAATGCGTGAAGAAATCGAAAAGCTTCTGAAGGCAAAGTCCGTCCGAGAGGTCCACTATCCCGATAGGTTGGCAAACGTGGTACTGGTCAAGAAAAGTAACGGGAAGTGGAGAATGTGTATGGACTTTATCGACCTGAACAAGGCCTGCCCCAAGGACTGCTATCCGCTACCCAGGATAGACCTCCTTGTGGACTCCACGGTCAGTCACTCACTTTTTTCTTCATGGATGCCTACTCGGGGTACAACCAGATCAGCATGTATCCCGACAACAAAGAGAAGTCTTCCTTCATCACCAACCAAGGGACGTATTGCTACAAGGTAATGCCTTTCGGCCTAAAAAATCCTAGGCCAACTTATCAATGCCTAGTCAATTGCATGTTCAGAGATTTGATTGGGAAGTCAATGGAGGTGTACGTCGACGACCTTTTGGTCAAAAGTCGAGACGAGTTCGACCATCTCGAGCACCTAGCCGGGGCCTTCAGCATCTTAAGAAAATATCGGATGAGGTTGAACCCGGCTAAGTGCACATTTGGAGGCTCATCCGGGAAGTTTCTAGGACACTTAGTCAGCAGACGGGGAACCTAGGCCAACCCCCAAAAAATCTAGGCCATCATTAACATGCGGTCACCTAGGTCGACAAAAAAAGTACAAAGTCTGGCAGGACGGGTAGCCGTATTGAATAGATTTGTTTCCCGAGCTACCGACCGGTGTCTGCCATTTTCAAAATCCTCTGCAAAGCCTTTCAGTGGTCAGAAGAGTGTGAGGAGGCATTTTAGGAACTCAAAAATACCTGACATCACCCCCTACTCTCAACATCCGTACTAGAGGAGGAGTTATTCTTATACTTAGCGGTGTCACCCTCAGCGGTAAGCTCGACACTCATTCGAGAGAAGCAAGGGATACAATTTCTGGTTTATTATACTAATCGAGCGCTCCAAGGTGCTAAAGGCCGGTACTCCTGCATAGAGAAGCTTGTCTTCGCCCTTGTCACATCGGCACGAAGACTCCGCCCATACTTTTAGGCCCATGTCATTGTGGTCCTCACAGACCAGCCCCTCCGTTGGATCCTGAGCAGGCCTGAAATGTCTAGAAGGCTCGTTAAATGGGTATTTGAGTTGGAGGAATTTGAAGTGGTCTATAGGCCCCAAACGGCAATCAAAGGATAGACCGCAGTGGATTTTATCGTAGAGTTCACATACCCAGGAGATCCGGTCGAGGACCTCGCCCCGCCTGAATTACCGCCCGGCCTACAACCTGACACCCCGATCTGGGTACTTTATGTGAACGGATGTTCCAATAAATAGGGTAGCGGGGCAGGGATCATATTGAACACACCCAATGGAATCCAGCTGGAGTACGTGCTAAGGTTCGGATTTTAGGTCTCCAATAACGAGGTTGAGTATGAAGCTTTATTGGTCGGGCTACAGTTGGCCAACTCGATGGGCGCACAGCAAATCTAGGGATGCAATGACTCTCAGCTCGTGGTCAATCATATCAATCAGGAGTATGAAGCTCAGGAAGATAACATGGTTGCCTACCTAGCCCTCATCTGCGCAGCCTCGAAGAAGCTTAAAGGGTTCTCCATCATACAAATCCCGAGGAAAGAGAATACGAGGGCCGACCGGGTAGCCTACCTTACTTCATCTTCTGAGTCAAACCTACCCGTAATAAGGATAGAATACTTACCCGAGCCTAATATGGTTAGCTCAGAAGGAATAGAGGTCGGACCGGTCGCTTTAGGGCCCAGCTGGATGGATCCGATTGTGACATTCCTCACAATTGGAGACTTACCAGATGAAAAAGATGAAGCCTGACGGGTAAAATACCAGGCGGCCAGATATCACCTCATAGATGGCGTGCTCTATAAAAGGGGGTTCTCTATCCCCTATCTCTGATGCGTTCACCCCGCACAAGTTCAAGGAATCTTATACGAAATCCACGAGGGAGTGTGTAGAAGCCAAGTAGGAGGTCGGGCACTTTCTCGCAAAGCTCTGTTATGAGGTACTACTGGCCGACGATGGCCCAGGACTCTCGGGAGTACATCAAAAAGTGAGACAAGTGTCAGAGGCATGCCAACATGATCAACCGCCCAGCGTAGTTCCAAACACCAATCCTCAACCCCTGGCCGTTCGCGCAGTGGGGCATTGATATCGTCGGTCCCCTCCCAATGGCAAAACGCCAAGTCAAGTTTTTCAATATCGCTGTGGACTATTTCACTAAGTGGGCAGAAGTTGAACCCTTGGCAACAATAACTAAGAAGAAGATGGAAAGTTTCATCGAGAGAACTATTCTTAGCAGGTTCGGCATCCCCGGGGTCTTGGTCAGCGACAATGGCAGGCAGTTTGACACCCTGGTATTCCGGCAATTCTAGTTGGGCTATGGAATATCCAATCACTACTCTTCCCACGAACACCCTCAAGCCAACGGATAGGCCAAAGTAACAAATTGAACAATCCTGCAGTCCATCAAAACCAGACTTGAAAATGCCAAGGGACTCTGGTCGAAAGAACTACCAACCCTTCTGTGGGCATATCGTAGTACTCCCCGAGCAGCCATAGGGGAGACCTATTTTCCCTCACCTATGGTTTTGAGGCAATAGTCCCCACGGAGCTCGAATTACCAACATACCGGGTGGAAAATGTCAGCAAAAAAGTAATAAGGAAGCCCTTAGGGGGTAGCTCGATCTGATAGAGGAGAAAAGGGATATGGCATATCTAAGAGTGGTAGCCTATAAGTAGCGGGTCTCTCAATATTTCAACCGCACCTCAGCTTCCAGGTAGGTGAACTTGTCCTTAAGGAAGTAAACCAGTCTACCAAGGTCCAGAGTCACAGAAAGTTGGGGTCCAAACTGGGAAGGACCTTACCAGGTCACCCGAGTCAACCGCCCGAAAACCTACTAGTTACAGACTCTAGACGGGCAGGACCTATCTCACCCCTGGAACGTGCAGCACCTTTGCAAGTACTTTCAGTGACAAATCGATAAGAACGAATTAGAATTGGTTATGAAATTTGTAGCTCTTCCCGAGCAGTTATGATAGTTTCCAAAAGAAATTAAGATTTTTACTTTGTCACAAATAATGTTCCCTACCAGTATTCCGTGAACAAAAGACCTTGGGATCATAACCGAGGCACAATAGACCTCGGGATCACACCCGAGGCACAAAAGACTTCGGGATCATGCCCGAGGCACAAAAGACCTCGAACTCAAACCCGAGGTGCATAAGACCTCAGGGTCACATCTGAGGTACCGGCTTCGCTAAGGTCCATAACCGACGATGGGGGCAAATCCCTCTAGGTGGCTAATGATAGAAAGCTTAAAAAGACCCTACAACTACCAACGTTCTAGGTCGGTTCCCTACGGTCACTCCCTCTACCAACGCCCGTGTCAACAAAGCTTGGGGGACAGGAGGATACTGAACTAAAATAGGAAATCATACCGAGCAGTAACAGGGCTGGAAATTCCAAAACATTCCTAAGTACCTACAGTGCCCTGAGAAACTGTTCGGACAGTAACAGGACCAAAATCCTACACTATATCGGATGAGACCTTTAAGGTCATTAAAAGACCAAGTGCTCCCCACCGGTCATAGTCCTAAAGCTTTTGCTAAGGCAGGGCTTTGGCAAGACTAACAACCAGTCGGGCACGAGCAATTATAAAATTACAAAATAGGCGGGTACAAAAATATAAACAGTTGGTGTAAAGGGCGGCCTAGGAGGGCCTTTTCATTAACAGCAAAAATATGTACAGTGCCTGGGGGGCAGTTGTAGTAGCCTCCCAAAAAAAAAAAAAACCAACAACAAAAAGAGGAAGTTGAGATTCGTCAACAACGACCACCTCTTCTATTTCCCCGACCTCGCCATCGGGAGCAACTTCACCCTCCGCAGCAGAAGGGGCCCTGTCGGGAACCTGTTCCTCCTTCCAATAGTTGGACTCCACCCAGGAATAACTTGAGAGGTCCCAATTTGGATGGTCGGCGGCTGCCCACTCAGACAGGTCAGTATAGCCTGCGAGGAAGCCAACTTTAAATACCTCCTCAGCATCCTTTGCCCCTTCCTCATGGGCAGCGATAACTTCAGAGAGAACCAGCTTCTCCGCTTCTGCGGCCTCTTCCACTGCTTTCCCGGTCTCTACAGCCGCCGCTTTTGCTTTTACGGCCTTCTGGGCTGCCCGCTCGGTAGCAAGGAATTCCCGGGCTTCCCCCAACTCTAGGGACAGGGCCCTCCACTTCTCCTCCTCCACGTTGAGAGTGAAGTCCACAGACTCCCGTGCTGCCTTCTCTGCAGCCAGGGTGGCCTCAGTGGCAGATAGTCTTTCAGTCGCCGTGAGCAGGTAAGCCTCATCCCCCGCCGCCAAATAGCTAACCTGCAGGAAGGAAGAAAATAGGAGCCATCAGTATTTCAAACGTGGAGAATAAGGAAAGATGTGTGCAAAGCTACTTACCATGTGGCTAATGCTGTACAACCAACTGATTAGTGCCTCAGGACCCAACTCGGAGCACTTGTCCACTTGGCTTTGCAACAGCTTGGGTCGGACCCTTCCTCAAACCTCGTCCGCCATCTCAACCATTGGCATCCCTGTCAGAATGTCATGTGGCCTTGGGGCTAAAGGGACAACGCGAGGGGTCGACACATTAACCGGTATAGCATCAGTAGGACGTGCGGAGGGAATAACAATGGTGACTCTAGGAGCTCACGTCCCAGCCACTTCTTTAACCACGCGGGGGCCCCGATGAAGTCTCTTAAGTTGCTAGCCCTTAGTAGGACCCTACCTCTTTCTTTTTTGGCCCGCCCAAGCGGCCAAAGCAACCTTTTTTTCATTTAGAGCTGCCACATCTCTAGGAGCCATCTTTGTGAAAATCAAGAAAAGATACATATCAAGCTACATATAAAACCAAACGAATAGTGAGGCAACCAGAAAATAGGCAAAAAACATACCAGCGATGATCAGAGGAAATATGAGAGCTTCAAATCGATGCTTGGGCTGATAGGAGATCTTCTAGTCCCCCATCCGGGTCAGCAATTTGTTGACGTCAGTGGGGTCCTCAACTAAAGACAAGATCCTTGCCTGGCACTCGTCGAAAATACTAGGTGGGTCAGCTGATCCCACTATGAATCAAAGGGCAGTTAGCTTAGCGATAATAGAAAAGTAAAACAAATAAGAAAGAAGACAGGAGCTTAATCCTCAACTTTCCCGCCCAGGAATTCCTCAACTGTATTCCCAGCGCCTTCTCACAAAACTCGAGGGTGAATACTTGGAAGAACTTCTTCTTCCACCCTCTACTATTTCTTGGGCAGTTGACTATGATCCTCCTCTCCTGCCTGGCTCCCAGCGAAAAGAAGCCTACTTCCCCGTGAACTAGGAACGGTCAGTGTGTCCAGAAAAACTCCTGTATGGTGAGCTCGTACCCGAGAACCTGGGGCCACAGGGAGAGCCCCTATTAAAAACCTCTACCCGTTCGGCGTGAACTACTTGGGAGCAATCCTGAGATATATCAGCACGTCTCGGGCTAAGGGGTAGAGGGGAAGGCAAAGGCCCGCCATCAGGGCATCCTCGTAGAGGGTAACGAAACCCGACTGGTAGAAGTGAGCCCCACCAGCATGTACGGCCAAGGAGTAATGGTTGGGAATGTCGTACCTATCCCTTATCTGGCCCAGGTTTGGGGTATGCAAGATGCTAACGACCGGCTAGTAAGCAAAAACTACGTCGGGGCTATTCGGCACCAATTCCTCATCACCCAACCCCCTAGACACTGAGGCAATGGGGAAATCCTGGCCTGTCTCATCATCGAACATCTGAATGGGAATCTTGCCCTCACTATGATGGTTGGACAGGGTTGTGCTAGGAGGATCCAGGCTCCTATCCGGGGTCCTCGACCTAGATTGTTCGTCTTCTGATCGGGATGACTAGTTGAAGCCAGAGTGACACATCTCTAGAACTCCTATGGTGGAATGAGACAGTAGTTGGTGACCTATGTAAGGGTCTATAACCCTAAGCCTAAGGTCCAAGGGGGATAGGTCTAGAATCCTATGGGGCAAGACGTACAAGGCCTTCAAGGTAATGTAACACTCGGTCAACACTACCTCAGGACAACCCGACCGGTTCAACCGCTCTACCAAGGAGGATGGGCTACCTGACCTAAAGAGGAAGATGAACCTAAGGAAGAAAAAATCCCACTCCTGTACGAGCCCTAGGGGTTTCGTGCTCTCCAGCCTTACTCGGGAATGAGAAAAAGAGAAAGAAAAAAAAAGGAAAGAGCAGTGAAATCTGAAAGCTGGGAAGATGAAGACTTACAAGAATTAAGTGCAGCAAGAGTTCAAGAAGCTTGGTCGGGAGCTTTTTTTTCTCTCAAACCGCTCGATCATCTCTATTTCTAGATAGCAAGAATATAATAAATGAGCAAGTGTCCCTTATATAGGAAGCATGAACGGTTTGGATCAGATCAGATCCAATGTCTAGGAAATCTTCCCGCTTAAACCGTCCGACAGCTGTCACCTCGGGCACATGAAGTGATGCCTCAAAAGGCGCGTACATAAAATATACAGTGTGTCAGTCCGGTTGTGATACGACTGATTCAGTTACACTCACACCGACGTCATTGGATCCTAACCAAACCAACCACCAATCGACACGTGGTAAGTACCGTCCCTGAGCCGTAGGCACCATCGGTCGGTCTAGACCCCGACTGACGTGTGCAGCCGATCTTACCCGGGTGAGGTCCCGACCACTTTCCTGAACGGTTTCAGATCAGTACTAATTTTCAATCCTCATTCGATGAAACATCGCATCGACTTTGAAATTGGGGGGCAGCTGATATGTCCAAAAATATTAGGTCAAAGTCAAATTGCCGGCTTAGCAAGAAAATGCCAAATGGGTGCTTGCTACTCAACCATCCCGGGTCGCTCATCCAAGACCGCCCGGTCTTGGCCCATAGCTTGGGCTTACGATGCAGACTCATCCCACAGTGGGCGCGACCGGGGCCTGTACCGTGAGTTGCTCCATAAGGTTCTAGACAGGTGCCTATCTCGGTTAGAGGACTAAAGGAAAGTGCAGGTTATTTCCTAATCCACCTAGGAAACTCCTATGATTTGTGCAAATCAATTGTAATTAGATTAGGCTTCCTAATCTAACTTGTATGAGTAGGCCTTTGCATCTATAAAAGAGACTACTCACTCCCATTAAAGGGGATCGCATTCTTCTTTCACATAATAGCAATATATATCATTCATACGCATACACTTGATCGGTTTTCTGGTAGTGCCATCTTCCTAGTTGGTTCACCAAGAAGCCGTTGGTGATCTGGTAGTGAAAGTGCTCTAACACACAACGTGGATGTAGGTCTCTTAGTTAACGAGGCCGAACCACATACAAACTTCTTTTGTCTCACACTCTCTCTCTCCTTAAACTGTTCTTGTTCTTACCCAAATTTTGGCATCATCACCTGTGTTGAATTTCAAAACTGTATTTTCAAAACAGTGACAACATTTACTTTTGAAACAAACTGTATTTTTGTATAACCGAAAAATCATTTCTTCCGTTAAAATAATTTTTTTTGTATTTTTGAGGTGATCACTACGCCGTGAAAATTCCAGTTTATGTTCGAAAACTGTCCACGTCGCGTTTGGACTCCCACAATTTGGGAATCTCCACCAATAAAGATGTGACATTTGCTTTATATCTATTTATGGCATCTAATGATTGGTTAGGTATGTTTGGGTATGCATTTTTGAGATGTGATATTTTGGTGTCATAAGCTACTTTACCAAAAACCCAATTAGATTCCTAGACAACTTGTTTGGGCTTTGTTTGGGAGT
Organism: Hydrangea macrophylla; assembly: GCA_033977485.1. Taxonomy (NCBI): domain Eukaryota; kingdom Viridiplantae; phylum Streptophyta; class Magnoliopsida; order Cornales; family Hydrangeaceae; genus Hydrangea; species Hydrangea macrophylla. Next base: position 75,709,623 of record CM066999.1, on the reverse strand, counting down.
GTTAATTAAGTGTGTGTTGTCTTATGCCTAGAAGCTACAATACCCAAACAACTACACTTGACCCCTAAGTACTCTATATGAACTCCTAGCCTACCTTAGACTTCATCCAAACAAATCTGTACAGATTGTATATGTCTCTACATGTGTATTACGTATATGTATACTCAGGTTTTTAGTAAATTTGAAAACAAAATCAATTGTTGAGTGAAATTTAAAGAACTTGGAGGCCAAGTTCTTGTATTATTTTCCTATATAAATCACGCCATCTCTCACAAACTGCACATTTTATAAATCAACATAGAGAGTTTCAGAGAGAGTAAGAAGAGGATTTACAGAAATTTTAAAGAGATAGAACTTCATCTCCATAGCTTGCAAGCTTCATTTTGGTTTCTTTATTTTGATTTTCTTTCTCAACTATACTTCAAGCTTCAATCACAGTGAGTATTACTAACTCACTTAGAATGTAATCTCATGCTTAATTACTGTTATATTAGTTTAATTTTCAAATCACCATTAATGAATTTGTCCTTGGTAGTCCAAAGCTTGAAAACATGGATTTTCCAACCTTAATCAAAATCTATTTTTAGAGATGATTATGAAAGATCATAGTACCTAGAGACTACGGTTTAAGTTATAGGACCTAATTCATTCTATCGTAACGTATATTATATATTAAGTTTCATCATCTCTCGATTTTTCATAAAATTTGAGAGCTACATTTCAATTCATGTAAATCTGACAGTATATTCGTAATCCTTGCAGAAAAACAAAAAAAATTATATATTACAAGGCATGTTTAGGTTCGGATTGAAAAATGGGTCAAAATGACCTTTAAAATTGAAAATAGGGGAGAAACTGGCAAAGAAGATGAAGTCTCTGCTCTTTCTTGCGCATGCGACCATCGCGCAAGCAGCCCACGTGCGCGACCTGTAAATTTTTTTGATAGTTGAAAAAATTTATAAGAAAAATTGAAAAAGTGACATATCGCGCAAGCAACTCGTGCCAGCGACCCGTCGCGCCAGCGATTTGGCCTTTTCTAGTTTTTGTCTGTTTTCTGCTAAGGAACTATTTAGATAAGGTTTTATGTGTTTTTGAGTTACTATTTGGGAATTACACTAACTCAGAATCCTATTTATTTTGTTTTATTATTAAGGGGTGATTAAAGACTTGTTTATTCTCACACTACGCTATTCTTGTTTTCCAGCTATTTACATTTCTATATAGTGTTGTAATGACATACATGTGAGTCAAGTTTACATGTATGGTCAGTGTGAAAAGAGTAAGTTGATGAGATTGTATTTTTTGACACTCCCTGGTACTTGTGTACTGAAGTGTGATGTTTTGAGAATGCAGTTAAGTATCTTTGAAATGCGACAGTGACAAATTTGGACACTCCCTGTCGCCCATGGTGGCGTTAAAGTGTGTGATGCCAACTTGGACACTCTATGGCACCCGTGGTAGTGTTAAAGTGTAGCCTACTGGACAATCCCTGGCATCTATGGTATGGTTAAAGTGTGAGGTAATTGGACAGTCCCTGGTACCCCGTACTAAAGTGTGAGACAAACTGGACACTTCCTGGTACCCCTGTACTAAAGTGTGGTCACCTTAGTATTTCAAGATACTGGAGTGAGAGAGTTAGTTGATGTGTTGAAAAGAGAAAAGAGTCGGCAAGATGAGAAATGTTGCATTGTTCCATGCATGGTCACATGTTCAATTGATTAAAGTTTTTGACATTATCTATACTGTCTTATAAATTGAATTCATTATTATACTTCTACCATGTGAATTGATGAACCTGTGAAATGACAATGGTAAGGGGGTATGTCTTACACTACGAGAACATGTTTTTAATACTCACCAGCTTCATGATGCTGACGGCGTTGATGTGCCCTAGTAATTCGTGTCTAGGCTTTTTAGGTTATAATCAGGCTGGATCGTACGACTATGAAAATTAAGAAACAACTACAAGTGAAGAGAAACTATTTTTAAGTACTGTCTTAGTTGATAAACTGAACTTGTAATTATGGATTACTGTAATAGATATTGTTTTTGTTTCAAGGCAGGTTGTGCCTATAGATGATCACGTGCTATAATTATTATTAATTTAGAAAAAAATTTGTAAGCCTTGATTGCTCATACTCTGATTCATATTATTATATCGTTCGACGTTTGGGACGGAATCGATCCTTTAAACTGTTACGACCTACGGGTCCATAAAGGAAATTAAATGCTTTCCATATTTATACGTCGGGACGTGACAGGATTTTAGTGGTATCAGAGCTAGGTTATCTCAGAACAGTTTAGCCAGGTTAGGGTTTACCAAAATAGACCCGATTCCACATTCTGATAGCTTAAGCTTTGCACACCTGATGGTACAACAGGAGGATAAACCTAGAACCCAAATGCCTAAGATTATCTCTTTTAAGATTTGTCCTGATATAAATTAGTGCCTTTTTTAGGTATGGATCCGGTTCAGCCACTTTTTGTGTCAGACTTGTTTGGGGGACATTGGGTCACCCAGGGTGCTATAGTACCAACCTCTACAGGACTTTATCACGCCGCAATTGAGCAGTGGGCGGCGACAGCTGTAGAGCTAGAGTTTTGGCACCAGGTTCATGTGGTAGGATTGGTCAATTTACCTCGAGTTCTTCTGGAGCTTCTATATTTCATCAAGGCTCAGTGTTTGGTATTAATAGAGATGGTTCGCTTAGTTAATAGCGACACTTATTACATCCCCCTTGAGATTCTGATTGTGCACGCCCACCTTGCACAGCTGGATATGCCCCCACTGATTATTCTCGAGGAGGAGCTAGTGGTTCCTATCGCTGGGTACAATGATAATGGAGTTTTTAGGTAGGTCCTTTTGTTCTAGTGGATGAGGATGAGGAGGAGGGGGAGGATGGCATGGGCTTAGATGACTTCGCTGCTGACCTCAAGGAGGAGCTGGCACTTAAGCTAGTTTTGCCCGAGGAGATGTCGGTTGAGACGGATGCCTCAAGGCATGCTTTATCACTGGCCTCACAGGGCAATGTTTTTTATATGGTAGGCCCATTCCATGTTTAGCGATTTTGCCCTGTCGACTTCTGGATCTACTGATGGCCGCCTATGGAGATGACTGATCACTTAGATATAACCTTGTACATATTAACTATATTGATTTATACCATATCTCTTTTTGCAACTGTAATTACATGCATTTGAGTATAGGGCAATGACCCCATTTTTGGCATTAACTCTTGCATGGATGATGTACATCCTAACCCATATGGATAGGGTAAGCATTGAACTGATCATACATGCTTTTTGTATCTACTTGACGAGAAGTTATACATATAATGAAATACTCTTCTTTTGATATCGTCATTGCTTAAACTAATTTACATTATTGTTTCACTCATGATTCTCATTCTTTGATCATTATAATATGTATAGAATGGCTGGGATACCAAGGAGGAACATGAACCTGATTGAGGAGTCACCTTTAGCTGTCGACCCCATAGGAATGTTAGAGGCTAGGTTTTGTCAAATGCCTCGAGAGGATCGGAAATTCGAATGAAAACTGACGTGATCGCTAGACAGGGGATAAACTGCTAGAGAGATTCTGTGCACTAAGGCCGAACAGTTTGCAAGGACTGCAGAACCCTGGAAAGCAGAACAGTAGTTGAGGCAGATGGACCGCATGTTCGAAGTTGTTCACTGCAATGAAATAGATAAGAGAAAGTTAGCTACCTTCTAATTAACCGATACCACTACAGACTGGTGGGACTCGGTGATAGCCACTATTGGGAATAAAGCTGCTACGGGAATGAGTTGGACGGTGTTCAAAGGGAGATTTCTAGAGTACTTCCCGTCTACTGAAAGACACAGAAGGGAGAAATAATTTATGGACTTAACTCAGGGGAATAAGTCGGTGTAGTAATATACTAATCAGTTTGAAAGACTATCTCGGTTCACTCCTCATATGGTTGATACAGAGGAGAAGAAGATACACAAGTATGACCAAGGGTTGACACCGCAGATTCGTTGCCTGACTCTCGACCACATGGATAAGTCATTTGAAGGACTAGTTGGCTTGGCCACTGATCTGGAGGAAGATGCTTAAGTGAATCGTAAGAAATTTGAATTCCGGCTGCCTTAGAGGGGTAATTTTGGGAATAAGCCACCAATGTATCGTACCCAAGGGCAGAAGAAGAATTTCGATGGGAGCAATAAACCCCAAGCCAATACTTACCTGACTCAGCCTCGAGTGGGAGAAGGAAGTAGTGCTGGGAAATGCTTTAACTATGGCAACCTCGGTCATTTGGCTCGAGACTGCAAGGCACCGAGGCGCATCACTCAGCAAAGTATAGTGTGTTATAACTGTGGTGAACCAGGTCACATTAACAAGTTTTGCACTGCTCCTAAATAGGTGACTTATGGTCAGCAGAGTCAGACTCGCCTGAGTGCTGTTATTCCCGATGCCGCTGGATATGATGAGACTGTTTATAAAGAGGGGAACTATGAAGAAGCTCAACCCGATCAACGAGCAGTGGAAGGTACATTAACTCTGTTTAACTCCTATGTTAAAGTTTTATTTGATACGGGTGTTACACTTTCATTTATATCTGCTAAGACTATTTGGAGATTGGGTATCCTACCTCACCGTTTAGAGAAAGCTTTGAAGGCTACCTCACCAGTAGGAGCCACAGTCAAATTAGGACATGTATACAAGGCCTGTCCCTTACGACTAGGAGACCACGAGATCCCTGTAAGGCTGATTGTCCTATCGATGAAGGAGTTTGACATAATCCTAGGGATGGATTGGCTTTCTCAGAATCAAGCGAAGTTGGATTGTGCGAGGAAGAGAATTACATTCTCCAACAATGGGAACCAATCTTTTGACTTCCAGTGTAACCCTTCGGGAGATATATTCCTCACAAGATGCTTAGCTAACATCGAAGTCATCAGTACAGAATTAACGGTGTCACCTATACCTGTAGTCAAGGACTTCGAGAAAGTATTTCCAGACATTTCTAGTTTATCGCCCGAGAGAAGTATAGAGTTCTATATCGAACTCATACCAGGCACCACACCGATCACCAAGGTTCCTTACAAAATGGCCCCTGTTGAACTATCGGAACTAAAAGAACAAGTTCAAGAACTCGAGGATCTGGGTTTTGTACGTCCAAGTACATCACCTTGGGGAGCACTAGTGTTATTCGTGAAGAAGAAGGACATGACACTTCGGCTGTGTATCGATTACAGAGAATTGAACCGAGTGACTATCAAGAATAAATATCCTTTACCTTGGATCGACGACTTGTTTGATCAACTACAGGGAGCTACAACATTCTCCAAGATAGACCTACGGTTGGGATATCATCAGTTAAGGGTACGGAAGGAAGACATACCTAAGACTTCTTTCAGAACCCGATATGGTCACTATGACTTTTTGCTGATGCCGTTTGGAATGACGAATGCCCCTGCAGTGTTTATGGATTTGATGAATAGAGTGTTCAAGCCTTATTTGGATCAGTTTGTCATCGTCTTCATAGATGATATTTTGATCTATTCTAAGTCAGTAAAAGAGCACGAACAACACCTACGGCTTACGATGCAGACGCTTAATGACCACCACTTGTATGCCAAGTTCAGTAAGTATGAGTTCTGGTTACAAGAAATGTAATTTTTGGGACACATGGCATCGTCTCAAGGAATTTCTGTGGATTCATCCAAGACAGATGTTGTGTCAAAATGGGTTAGACTGAGCAACCCTACGGAAGTTCGGAGTTTCCTTGGACTTGCAGGCTATTACCAGAGATTTGTTGAAGGATTCTCTAAGATAGCCGCACCATTGACCGGATTGACCAAGAAAGCTCAGAAGTTCGACTGGATAAAGAAGCATGAGCGCGCCTTTCTAGAATTAAAAGAGAGACTCACCACCGTACTAGTACTAGCTGTACCCAAGCCTGATGAGAAGTTCACTATCTTTAGTGATGCGTCAGATCATAGATTGGGGTGTGTACTTATGCAAGATGGTAGAGTTATCGCCTATAGATCTAGACAGCTGAAATTGAATGAGTTGAACTACCCCACCATGATTTGGAATTAGTTGCAGTGGTGTTTGCACTCAAGATTTAGAGACACTATCTCTATGGTGAGAAGTTTGATTTGTTCTCTGATCACAAGAGTCTGAAATACTTGTTCACATAGAGAGAGTTGATCATGAGGCAACGCAGATGGTTGGAGTTGATTAAAGAATAGGACTTCACATTAGAATACCACCCTAGTAAAGCTAATGTGGTCGTTGATGCTTTGAGTCGGCAAACTCGTGGAATGATCGCCTCTTTAATGGTTAGTGAATGGCGGGCATTGGAGATGTTGGTTGAGTTCGATGTGCAGAATGCTAAGAAAGGAGAAGGATAACTTTTTGGATGTCTTATCCTACAGCCTATTCTTATCAACCGTATCATGACAACATAGAAAAAAGATGAGAAATTTCAAATATTGTTTGTTTAAATGTCAGAGAGGGATCCGACAGAATGGAAAGTGGAAAGTGATGGAGGGTACAGATGCAGGGATAGATTATGTGTGCCAGACTGTGGAGAGCTAAGGAAGGACATTCTAGAAGAAGCACATAAGTCTAGATTTATAGTTCACCCAGGAGGAACAAAAATGTACAAGGATTTGAAAAGAATTTTTTTGTGGGAAGGTATGAAGAGGGAGGTGTAGACACCGCAATTTTGACCAAACGTCGAATTAAAGAGAGTGTTACCTCCATATCCAATGATGACCATGTCCGAACTTATCTAGGACTTTCGAAGATGATTCAAGCTCTTCGAAAGACTCACCAACCCAAAACAAAAAGGAAAAAAAGGAGTAGGAAGAGAATAAGCAGAACGACACTCAAGCCTTTCTGCGGCAGTCACGGGCTGCCGTTGCGGCAGTCTCTGGACTGTCGGACGGCATTCTGTGAATGCCGCGAATTTCAAACAAGTGCCGCGAAAAATGAAATTTTACTAAAAAACGGCAGTCCCTGGAGTTGTCTGTGGCATTCACTGAATGCCGTCCTAGCAGTCAGTGAATGCCGCGCCGGCTGTCACTGAATGCCGATGCGGCATTTACTGAGTGCCGCTTCCATCTCCGATGAATGCTGCGTTTTTGCAAATGACAGCTGGTATACAGCACGTTTTGTACTATAAAAAGGATGACTGAATTAGGGTTTTCAGTCCTGAAATGACTGAAATACCCCTTTAAGATTGCCTATAAATAGAGGATGAATATTCACTTGCAAGGGAGGAGATTTTTCTTTGAATCTATAGGTTTTATAAGTGTTATTCTTGCCTTAATTTTTTTAATTAGGAGTGAGTTTAGAATAGTTTAAGAGAAAAGTTGTGTGAATTAGTGTAGAAGAGCTTGATTAGTCTTTGGAAGTCCTCCAAAATCACCAAGTTGAGGATACTTTGGAGGCAAACTCTAGCAAAATTATCCTTTGTGTAAATTTAATGTAGTGCACTTTGAGTTTTCTTTAGTTTCCTTTTCTTGTTTTCTTTATATTCATCCTTTAGATTCATAAGACCTTCAATGTCTTACTTGAATCTCTTGGTTTAAAATCCCTTAATCTCCTTGTAATCTTATGATTCATAAGGGGACTAAGGTTGATACTAGAATGTTTAACATAATGGACTTGAACCTATCTTCATGGTTTGAAGTTTGTTATGATTAAGTTTCAAGAAGTCCTTCTATACTTCCTTGAAGTTTACAAACATAAACATATTTAGTCTCCAATGACCATCAAAAGGTAGGAGAATTAGCTTTAGACAAGTCTAATCCCATGGCTTATTTGTCTAAAGTTAATAGGAATAAAGAAAATTAACCCAATGAGCAGTGAGTTCATAATCTGTTTTTGATCATGGATTTTTAACCGAACATCTAACCGTTTGAATGGAATGAAACCAACGGGAAAGTGTCTATAACTTAAAGTTCTACCACTGTAATTTTGTTTTAAGGAGATTTCATGTTTAAAGTGGTTTGGTCATGAGTTTTGTGAAGTCACTACAATCTGTCCAGAGTTTCAGAACAGTAACACTCTTTTAAAATAAGTAAATCAGAACCTTAAGAAAGTATTTGTGACCCAAAATAATTTTTTCTAAGTAGATTAATGTGTTAGGAAGCCACCCTAAAAAGAACAAAGCATTTCTGATTTTTTTGATATTTTTAAAAAATCGTGCAAGAACTCTGGACAGAGGGTTGTAGGATGCTGAGTGATGTCTGGTTTTTGCCCAATTCCCGGAGATCCAACTGTTGAAACTTTGATTTCTTTTTTTGGGTTAAAAACTAGACACACAGAGGCATCTTGTGTCCAAAATTTATCAAGATCAAACCACGGGAACCATGCTTTTTATTTCTTTAAAGTTATGATCTACTCTCAGCAATTTCCAGAATTCCGCAATAGTTTTAATCAATCTTATGAATAATGGCTTAGATGATATTTTCATGAGTTAAGGTTCAAACCATATTTCAATAATGATTAGTTAATCTTGAATTCAAAGTTTAAGCGATCTAAATCATTGAGTATTTCATAATTTATTCTTGTTCATGTATATATTCATCCATATGGCTTGATGCTTGTAATTAGGACTTATTTGCTTTAAGATTTATTTACATTTGATAGATTTAAGCTAGAAGTCTAGTATTGTTATTTAAGATCCAACTTTATATCTTGTATACCATGTGGACTAATCATTTGTTTTGTAGCACTATCAAGGTATGATTTCTTGAACTCCTCTTTAGTTTATTTTTAATTTCTTGATTTTATCGGTTTTATGACCTCATGCGCGACACATTAAAATTAGGATCTTGCCTTATGTGAATACATGTGATTAGAGACTCTTTCCTAGGACTTTCTTTCATTTGTATGCACTACATGTTTAATATCGCAACTGGATCCCGGGTAAGTTCCCTTGTTCCCTATTGCATATCATATTGCTTGCTACTTGAATTATGTGATTTTTGAATGATATTTTACCACTTGCAATTTTACACCCTTTAGACATGCTTTTGTAATGTATATTTGTACATATGTAATAGTTGAGGGCACATTTAAATTAATAATTCAATTAAAAGGATGTTAAGTAGAGGCCTATCGCGAGATAGGATGAGAAGGGGTGTTTTAGTCCGATGGGCTCCTTCCCTCCTCATTCCATAATCCCCGGACCTAGTTAATCTCTGGTTTCTAAAAGATCAGTTTTATTTAAAAATGGTTTCTTAATTTTCCTTTTAAAAAATTAAGTGACGACTCATTTGTTTTTTTGAAATTTGAAATTTAGAAAAGATTTTCAAAGAAAAGCTGTGGGTAAGAAAAATACGATATCCACAGGAGGTGGCTGAATTTGTATCCAAATGTTTGACGTATCAACAAGTCAAAGCCAAACATCAGAGACCCTTGGGATTGTTGCAACTGCTACCTGTCCCAAGTTGGAAATGGGAGCACATAACATGAATTTTGTGGTTGGATTACTTGGGTAATTGTGGATCAATTGATGAAGTTGGCTCATTTCATTACTTATAGTATGACCTACCCGATAGAGAGGATGAGCCGGATGTACATACAATAAGTTGTGCGACTTCACTGTGCACCCGTGTCGATTGTGTCAGATCACGATGCACGTTTAACTTCTAGATTTTGGAAAAGTTTGCAAGAAGCTATGGGAACCTCGCTTAAGATGAGTACTGCTTTCCACCCTCAGACAGACAGACAAACTGAGCTTGTTAATCAAATCATGGAGGATATGCTTAGGGCTTGTGTTATCGATTTTGAAGAATCTTGGGAGACACACCTGTCTTTGGTTGAATTTACCTATAACAACAATTATTACACGAGTATTGGGATGGCTCTATTCAAAGAATTGTACGGACGACCATGTCGTTCTCCATTGTGTTAGGCAGAGGTTGGAGACACCGAGTTGTTGGGACCAGATTTGGTTAGAGAAATAAACGAGAAGATTTTTCTGGTCAAGGAAAGGATGAGAATCGCATAAAGCAGGTATAAAAGTTATGCCAATCGATGCTGAAAGGATTTGAAATTCAGTGTTGAAGAACACGTACTTCTTAACGTTTCATCGACCTGAGGAGTGGTGCGTTTTGGTCTCGAGAGAGGGAAGTTGGCCCCGCGTTTCATCGAACTGTTCAAGATTTTGGATCGTGTCGAAAAAGTGGCTTATTGACTCGCGCTACCACCAAAGATGTCTTAGGTTCACAACATATTCCATGTTAGTATGCTGAGAAAATACATACGAGAAGCCTTACATGTGGTTAGCTTCGATGATATTGAGACAAGCCATAATGTTTCGTATATGGAGCGGCCTGTGAAAATTTTGGATCAGAGTATCAAGAAATTCAAAAATAAGGATATCCCATTGGTGAAGGTTCAGTGGAATCACCATGACGAGAATGAAGCCTTGTGGGAAGTTGAAGCGGATATAAGAAAGCAGTACCCGGAGTTGTTTCATGACTAGTTAGTCTAGATTTCGGGGACGAAATCCTGTTTAAGGGAGGAAGGATGTAACAACTTGAATTTTCATTCAATCTCTAATTGTAATTTTTTATAAATTCAAGAAATACTTGTGTCATGTTTCCACAACTGAATTTTTCATAAGACTGGTAGTACTTGTGTTGATTTCAAATCTATATTTTCAAAACGGTGTAAACATTTACTTTTGACTCAAACTGTTTTTTTATATAACCAGAAAATCATTTCTTACATTAAAATGAATTTTTTGTATTTTTGAGGTGAACACCACACTGCAAAAATACCAGTTTATGTTCGAAAACTGTCCACGCCACGTTTGGACTCCCATAGTTTGGGAATCTCCACCAATAAAGATGTGACATTTGCTTTATGTCTATTTATGGCATCTAATGATTGGTTAGGCATGTCTGGGTATGCATTTTTGAGATGTGATATTTTAGTGTGATAAACTACTTTGCCAAACACCCAATTAGATTCCTAGACAACTTGTTTGGGCTTTGTTTAGGAGTGTTAATTAAGTGTGTATTGTCTTATGCCTAGAAGCTACAATACCCAAACAACTACACTTAACCCCTAAGTACTCTATATGAACTCCTAGCCTACCTTAGACTTCATCCAAACAAATCTCTACAGATTGTAAATGTCTCTACATGTGTATTACGTATATGTATACTCAGGTTTTTAGTAAATTTGAAAACAAAATCAATTGTTGAGTGAAATTTAAAGAACTTGGAGGCCAAGTTCTTGTATTATTTTTCCTATATAATTCACACAATCTCTCAGAAACTGCACATTTTACAAATCAACATAGAGAGTTTCAGAGAGAGTAAGAAGAGGATTTACAGAAATTTTAGAGAGAGAGAACTTCATCTCCATAGTTTGCAAGCTTCATTTGGGTTTCTTTATTTGGATTTTCTTTCTCACCTATATTTCAAGCTTCAATCACAGTGAGTATTACTAACTCACTTAGAATGTAATCTCATGCTTAATTACTGTTGTATTAGTTTAATTTTGAAATCACTATTGATGAATTTGTCCATGGTAGTCCTTTCTCAATCGATCGAAAGAGTATCGAGCGATCGAACTCTGTCCTTTCTCAATCGATCGAACATTGTTCAATCGGTCGAACACAAGCAGTTTCAGTTTCTTTTCTTTTCTTTCTTGTTTTGATTTCTATTCTGTATTTCTTCTATTTTCAGGACCCCGCAATGAACCCTATCACGGGATATCACAAGTCCAAACCTCTGGATCTCGCTATACCGGATCCCATACCTGACCACGGGTTCCGGAGCCCCGAGGAGCGTGTTTGGTTCAACCGCCACTTCGATACGCGGAAGGTCATGTTGGACCGGCCATTGGAGTCCGTATGGCTTGCCGCTCCATGGTTCCTAGCATGGATCAGAGACATGCCATTGTGGTACGACATGTTGACCCAGACTAAGAAAATAAATATCCACTGGGTTCGTGCAGCTTGCTCTTCCATGATCAAGGATCCCGCGGCCCCGTTTACCTACCGATCATTCTTTCGAGGGCATGAGATCGTTTTCAGTCCTGCCACAATCTCTGTAGCTTTAGGGGTTCCTGAGGTCCCTGACTGTTTCTATCCCTCATTACCAGGAGCCCCAGAGATTCCACCGACCACCATTATCCATGAGCTCACAGGAGGTGCCGTTCAGTTCTGGAACGGCGAGTCCAACATCGAGGATAAGTCTCTGACCGAGAATTACCACCTCCTCCACCTTGCATTGGTCAATTGTATTATGATGATGTCCTACCATGAGAAATTTGCACCGTGGTATGCCCGTGCTCTGTACTCCATTGGGACAGGACAGCGTGTCTGTCTGTCTCGCCTGTATATCAACTTTTTCGTTCAGCCTACGCGGTACATTGCCGCCAAGTGCCATCTGAAGGGCGCTTGGCCTATACATAGGGTTATTGAGCGGGCCGGATTAGTCCCGTTGGCCTATACATAGGGCGATTTGGTGAGACAGCGGCCCGCCGTTCTGATGCTCAGAAAAAGAGAAAAGCAAAGGGTAAGGCAAAATTGAGGGTGAAGAGGAGGAGGGGCACATGCACCGATACTGAGGGTGCATCTTCAGGGAAGCCGACAAAGGCTGAGGAGCCTGATTCTGATGACGAGGTTGATCCTCGGGTAGAGATTGCACAGTTTGAGCTGAGACAGCGATCTCAGGCTCAAGCTCAGGCCCAGGGAGAGTCTTCTTCATCCGTGCCTCTCCCGACTGTTCATGAGTTATTGTTGGAGGAGAGAGAGGCTCGGATCAGACTCGAGGGCTGGGTCAACCACATGACGACTTTGCTGGAGGCCATCTTGATCCAGTTGGGGGTTGACCAGTCATTACATACACCTCCACCTACCACTACTCCCCCTCCTGCTGCACCGACTACCACTGGCCCATCCACATCCACAGTCCCACCACCACCTGCTGATCCTTCTGCACCATCATCATCAGCAGCCCCACCTTCTGTGGAGCCCCCACTTCCACCACCTCCAGTTGTGACTGAGAGTGACCCGGCGATGGCTCATACTGTTGCTGAGGGTGGAGTTGAGGATACTCCCGATGCGCCGATAGAGATATTATCCGATGTCGCAGATGATGTGTAGGTCTTGATTTTGAGAGTGTTTGGAGAGTTCTGTTGTATCTTTCTTATTTCTATCTCTCTGCTCTCTTCTTTTGGTCTTTTAGTTTTTGGACTATTTGTGGATATTTGTGACTATTTGGTTTGGCTTGGTTGGTTTGGTTTAGCTGCACTTTATTATCACTGTTCTGTCATTTTTATTGTTTTATCTTTCCAGTGATTGGTTCTGTTATTATATGTGGATCATGTGTTTTTTTTTATTTCTGTGTATCTTTCTCTTGATCTTGGCTTTTTGGAGATTGTATGTTCCTTACAGATTGTTACGCTTGCAGTTATTGAGTTGCCTTATAAGGTGATATCTCTCTATCTATTTTTTGAAAATCAACTTCTGAGGTCATCGTAATTTTCAGTTGGGGGTAGGATGTAGATAGAGTATCACCTGAGCATGTTTCACTTTACTTAGCAATCTGATTCACTTTATTGCACATTTCACACAATCTCTTTCACAAACCAAACATTTAACCAAACGTTTCATTTAAAAAAAAAAAAAATTTTTGAAATTTTCTTTTATTATGAACTTTATTGGTAGATTACTTTAAATATTCATTCCTATTTAGCTGCCATTAAGCAATGATACATTCCTATTGATCTCATCCCTTTATGGATTAAGTTCACGCGTTTTTTCTAGCTTCACTAAGATGAATGCATATGTTGACCATTCTAGTATCCAACATCCATTTGCACGTGTTAATAGCTATGCAGAAAACTGAAAATAAGAATTAATACGACTTTTATGCTTCACGAACAAATAGTGGAAACTAATGACCCTTAGTGAGCTTTTGAACCCAATCTTCAATTATGAGGGAATTGTCACATTAAATTCGAATTGTTTTTCTTGAATATATCTTAAATTCATTGAATAGTCTCTAAAATTTTCATTTAGGCTGTTTATTAGAGGAGAACGTTCAGGATTTACCAATCAAACTCAATGAACACTGAAGTGCTAAAACTAAGAAGTTAGGAAAATTAAGCCATCGTTATTCATTCCTTACCTTTTTCATATACCTGTATCAACATCCAAGAATCTCTTGACCCCACACTGATTAAATATTGCCAATATAAAAGCCTCTATAAACCCGATTGCACATCTAAGGCGATTAAAACTGTTGAAGTATGTGACGAGAAGGGTGTAGTTGTGGGAAGGACATTATAAAAAGAAAATATGCAAGGAGATGTTGAAAAAAAAAAAAGGAAAGAAGGAGTAAAAAGACATGAACATATATGAGAATAGAGGATGTTTGGAATAAAGAGGAAATAAACTAGTCTCCATCATATGCTAAGGATGTGCACATCTCGCCTTTCTTATCTCTATCCTACTAAATAAAAGCCAAAAAGTCAAAGTCTTAATGATTTTTAACAACTTAGTTTGAATATGAACGTGCAATTTGAGTATCCACGGTATTTCGCTCCTCTAGTAAGTAGCATTCCTTTCATGAGACTATATTACTCTAAATGATCGTCTTTTATCGAGTTGGGTGTGAAACACTAGTAGCCATAACATCATTCTTATTAAAGCTTTCACACCATGAGCGGCCATTTCTAAACAAGTTTCTGTGAGATGTTCATTTTTTTGAGTGTTAACCCATGTGAGAATTGAGTTGAAACTACGAGTTCCAAAAGTATGATAGTTTGAACAATTCTAAATAAAGTTGGATGCATAGCTGTTGACTTTACACACACACGGATACATGAATGTAATGCATATGTATATTTATCTCGGTGACATGAGGAACATGTGGGTTTCTTCATGGTTTGTATGAGGTTGGTATGTGTTGTAGAGCTAAATTGATAGTCGAACGGGAAAGAATGTTTATAAGTTTTTCTATATCTTTTTGAGCTTAAAATTGAGAATTTTGTGGGTATATTCACTGCAAACCCTCACGAGACAACACTCGTCCACTAGGGAAACCTAGGGGTTTAACGGCTTGTTGCATTTGCTAAATGTAACTGCGATTCCTGCGAAAGTGAGTTAGGTAGTGTCTCTTTCTAACTAGATTAGTTTGCTTTAGTTTTTTTTTCTTTACTTTAGTCGTTGTAGTAGTAGTAAGCTTGTTTTTTTTTTTTTTTTTTTTTCGCTTTATTGCTAGGGACTAGCAAATCGCTAGTTGGGGGTTGTGACAAGCGGGGGTATTTGTAAAATACAACCGCGCTAAAAGAAGAAAATACACTAGAAAAGTCTACAACTCCTCGGTTTATCTGCAGTTTGAATTACAATACCAGTTTTTACACATTGTGATTAAACTATGATAAGTGGTATTGTTTTAGTGGTTATTTGTGCAGGTTAATGCTGCTGTGTACAAAATTGGAAGATAACAATAAAAGGAAGTGTTGAATTCTAATGAAGACAATCAAAAGCTGAAATTCAGAGTTCGATCGATTGAGTAAAGCTCAAGCGCTCGAAGAAGTTCGATCGATCGAGAGTTGTTCGATCGATCGAACATGCCTATTATCAGATTATATGCGCACGCAGCAGAAACATGTTTTTAACCCTAGCATTAGGCTTCTACTATATATACTCATTTTGTTTACGTCCCAGAGGACTCACACACTTGGTTTTCATTAGTTTTCATAGAGAGAAAAGAGTTTTACTTGTGTTTTTGTAGGTTTTATCAAGATTCATCATTGTTAGCTTGGATTTTCCATAGTTTAATACAAGTTTCTTCGTTCCAGGTTACTTACTATTGTTTTGTTTACATTCTGCACTTAGTTAATCATAGTTGAGCCTACAATCTCGTAGTATTGCATGCTAGATAAGTCAAAATCATTAGTTTTCGTAGTTTTAACGAAAAACTCACAAACAAACAATACTGTAATGAACCTTTACGTTGAAAATAGATCTGAGACTTCCCAGACCATGTCTGAGTAGTCCGAGGTTGGGAAATCACGATGAAACTGTGATTTCAGGCCTCTGCCATGCAGTATTTCTATTCCTGTGTTCGATCGATCGGATGTAGTTCGATCGATCGGACCGGAGACTTAGTCGAGCGATCGAAGGTTGTTCGATCGATCGAGGGATGAAGAGTTCGATCGATCGAAAGCGCGTCGATCGATCGAATCCTCTGATTCTTGAGAACATCTTATACAGTATTCCAAGACTTTCTGCTTTACTGATTTGTTATTAAACTGTCCCCAAATGCTCAGTTTGTCAAAACAGTCTTTAAACTCTAAGCCTTAAGGCATTTTCTTTCAATATATTTTGCAAACCACCCTCAATGCTAACACCATTGTAGGTGCGAGTCTTAACTATTGAATTAAACCACCTTTGTGTATTTCAAACTTAATTGAGATGATATAGTCCCGGCCATGAAAGGACTATTGATTCTATATCCTTAGAGAAGTACAGAATACTGTAGAAGTTGTACTCCATTGAGCTTAACTGCAATTGCATGGTAGATGGCTGGGTCATAGTGGATTCGTGTGATCCCAACACTTTCCCTTTATTAAGAAAAACCGTTTTTAAAATCTTGCTTTAGTTAAATAGTCAATCGTTAGTTAAGTTAATTTAGCTGCTTTTAATTTTAGTAGTTGTTAATCGTAGAACTTTGTGTTCTACATTTCTCTCAAAACATTGAATTTTGTTTTCTTTTTGAGTTTAATCTAGGTAAATTAATTCTCATCCTTCCCTGTGGGATCGACCTGGACTTAATCCAGTTTACTACTTGCACGATTACCTACACTTGGGTATAGCACACAAGCGCACACAAAAAAATATTTGTGCCAGGTACTGTTTGGGAATTACCCTAACTCATAATCTTATTTATTATGTTTTGTTATAAAGGGGTGATTAAAGACTTGTTTATTCTCACACTATGCTATTCTTGTTTTCCAGCGATTTACATTTCTGTATAGTGTTGTAATGACATACATGTGAGTCAAGTTTACATGCATGGTCATTGTGAAAAGAGTAAGTGGATGAGATTGTATTTTTTGACACTCCCTGGTACTTGTGTACCAAAGTGTGATGTTTGAGAATGTGGTTAGAGTATCTTTGAAATGCGACGGTGACAAACTTGGATACTCCCTGGCGCCCATTGTAGCGTTAAAGTGTGTGACGCCGACTTGGACACTTCCTGGCACCCGTGGTAGTACTAAAGTGTGGCCTACTGGACATTCCCTGGCATCTGTGGTTTGGTTAAAGTGTGAGGCAATTGGACACTCCCTGGTACCCTGTACTAAAGTGTGAGGCAAACTGGACACTCCCTGGTACCCCTGTACTAAAGTGTGGTCACCTTAGTATTTCAAGATACTGGAGTGAGAGAGTTAGTGGATGTGTTGTCAAGAGAAAAGAGTCAGCAAGATGAGAAAGGTTGCATTGTTCCATGCACAGTCACATGTTCTATTGAATTAAGTTTTTGACATTATTTTTATTGTCTTATAAATTGAATTCATTATTATACTTCTACCATGTGAATTGATGAACCTGTGAAATGAAAATGGTAAGGGGGTATGTCCTACACTATGAGAACATGCTTTTAATACTCATCAGCTTCATGAAGCTGACAGCGTTAATGCGCCCTAGACATTCGTGTCTAGGCTTTTCAGGTTATAATCAGACTGGATCGTACGACTATGCAAATTGAGAAACAACTACAAGTGAAGTGAAACTGTTTTTAAATACTGTCTTAGTTGATAAACTAAACTTGTAATTATGGATGACTGTAATAGATATTATTTTTGTTTCAAGCAAGGTTGTGCCTTTAGATGATCACGTGCTATAATAATTATTAATTTGAAAAAATTTTGTAAGCCTTGATTGCTCATACTCTGATTCATATTATTATAGTGTTCGACGTTTGGGACGAAATCGATCCTTCAAACTGTCGCGACATACGGGTGCTTTCCAAATTTATGTTACGTTGGGACGTGACATAACTTTTTACAAACTTGAACTAGGTATATGAAATTTCACATAAAAAAGTTATGTTCACATAACTTTTAAAACATAGGGATTTGATCAATGTGAAATTTTATATAACTTTTAAAACATTGAGAATTAATCCAATTAAGTTTCACTTGTCATAGAATTTTGGAAGAAAAAAAAAATAGATTATTCTTCTAACTTGATAAATCTACAATGATGAACTTTTTAGTAAATTTCCAAATAAAGAAAGCATGTCAATCCCAAAATGATCAATGAAAACAGTGCAAGACCTATTGAATTTCCGACCGTTTGACCTCTTTTCCAATTTTTGTTCCTGAAACGGTCTTATATAACGGTCACCTTGTCTTTTTTTACCAAATAACTAACTATGAATGGCCCCAAACACTCCCCATAAATCTCACAACTCCACTGCAGTTCAAGTCTCTTACTTCTCCCATAATTCTCAATTGTTCAGTTCATAAATATCAAGTGCTGAAGTGTGCAAGTTTCAAGTCCTCTAAGAGATTGGTAACATTTAATTTTAGGGTTAATTACATTTTACCCTCTTATAATTAGACCTATTTTTACTTTACCCCTTATAGTTTAAAAGTGGACTCTTAATTCTCTTGTAGTTTTTTTTTTTTGATATGGGGGAGGGGGACGAGGTTCGAACACCGAACTTATACATTGGAGGGGACTCATATATGTCAAGCTTTTTGCCACTTAAGCTATACCAAATTATGCAATCCTCTTGTAGTTTTGGACTAAAGTAAAATTACTAAAATTTCTCTCAAAATAGCCTCACATGGTGATTAAGTGTTAAAATTAGCCCCACATAGGAGAGTTTAATTGTGAAAATAAACCTCACATTGACATTTAACCCCAAAAGTAGCCTCTCAAATGGGTTAAGTGCTAAAAATTAGACCTACATAGGTGGGTTAAATGACAGAATTATCTCCAAATAGGGGATTAATCCCAAAATTAACCCCAAAAGGGGGTTTAAGTGTTAATATTTTTTGGCCAATTTTAGAATTTTCATCAGTTTCGTGAAAAATCTCAACAGTTTTATTTTAATCGGAAACCTCAAGGGGGAGGAGGTTAAGTGTCCATTTTTGAACCACAGGGGGCTAAAGGCCAAACTACAGGGGGGGGTTAAATGT
The DNA here is from genome assembly GCA_033977485.1 of Hydrangea macrophylla. Taxonomy (NCBI): domain Eukaryota; kingdom Viridiplantae; phylum Streptophyta; class Magnoliopsida; order Cornales; family Hydrangeaceae; genus Hydrangea; species Hydrangea macrophylla. Next base: position 75,690,434 of record CM066999.1, on the reverse strand, counting down.
AGTTAACCCTTAATTTTATTGTATCAATTTTGTCATTGCATTTCCTTAGTTTTGTTTTTTGAATTTTTTTCTTCCTAATGCAAAATGAATCCTATAGATCTTTGAAAATGTAGAGCCAAATCCATATATTCCTTCATCCACATCTGCTAGTATGGCAAAAGCTAATAAGGCCGGCCACTTCCATGTAGTGTATGGGAACATTTGGAGAAAGTATGGATCGATATAGGAGGAAATGGAAATGAAGATTTTAAAGCGAAATGCAAACACTGTACATATATATGTTTAATTTAGGAAATTGTAATGTACATCCGTGTATTTGCTATGTATACCCAAATTCATATATTTGTATCACTTTTCTTCTAATAATTCTCACTTTTGTAAAAGTGAGCGGTGTACATAGCAAAATTAGCGGTGTACATAGCAATTCTCTTAATTTAAGCTCAAAAATTGAAATCATCGGGTGATATGGTTCATCTAGGGAGACATGCTGCAAAAAACATTTATAAATTAAACTCAAGATGTAGGATACCGAAACACCAACGCAATCAAGTACACCGGTGTTTGGTAATTTAGGAACATTTTCTTATGATCCGTTATACTTTTGGACAATTGCTAGTAGAATTTATGGTTAAAAAGAAACTACTGTTTAATATTTTGCTGAAAGTGGAAGATTTTGAATATTTAGCACAACAAGAAATGTTGTGCTAATCCACAATTGAGTAGATTTTCAAGAAATGTTGCAAAAATCAAAAGGTATCTCGATAGAAATGATCGAATAACAATGAATAACGGCACATTTTTTGAACGAATAAAATAATTTTGTTTCTTTAAAAGAGTAGAACTTTCTTATTTTGGACAATCACTAGGTGAAGCGATATGTAGAGAAATTTTTTATTGGAATTTAACTAATAAAAATCTTTTCATTAACTTTGAACATGCATCATATTATATATGATGACACTATAGCTTACATTTACCATTAAATGGAAATCTATTTCATGGCTATTGTTGTGCTCACATAATATATTTGATTGTAAAAGATGGTTTAAGTACTGTAATGACCAGTTGCCGAGAAAATAAGAAATGTGCGTGGATTGTGAAGATTATAATTGTTCTTCTAAATTATTGAATACATACGTACGTGGACAGAAACATGTCAACTTTTACAATTAAAATTTAGACAAATAAATACCTTTGGATGTAGAAACTAGGTGGAATACCACATATAAAATGTTAAGAGTAGCTGTACAATATGAAAAAGCTATTGATTTATTTTGTACTAGTTCAAGAAATAATGTTGAGGCACCTAATGAAAGAGATTGGAAAATGGTAAAATTATATAAGGTTATTTTTAAAAGTTTTTTTTATCATACAATTAAATAAATTACTTCTCATTTAGTTGCACCTCAATTTGGTGAAATAATTGATTTTTTTAACATATATCGTAGTTGTCACATCCGTTCCAGAAATTTGTGATTTTTTTTAAAAATGCATCAGTTGAGATTTTTTGAAATTATTAATGTTATTAATAATTTGAGTTGAGGTTGACTGTGAGTCAACGGTAAGGTGTCAGTGAGGACACGAGAACATGGCAGTTCATATTGCATGGGCATGACTAAATGACATTTATATGATTTAAATGTTATTTGACTTTATCTGGTATTTGATGAATAGTAATTTTATCTGTGTTGTGGGAATTCTAGTAATCTTTGATATTGTAATATCATTTTGAAAACTGAGGTGAGAACGTGAGTGATCGTGATATAAAAAGATAGGTGGTATAGAGATTCCACGGAGATTTAGTTTTCGAACGTAATTTTTGGACCCAAACAGAATTTAGCCGAAAACTTTTATAAATTATAGTTTTCACTCGTAAAGTTATAAAATGGACGTATGCGACGTTTTGAGACTTGATTAGAAGTTTTGAGAACTCGAGGGGTGGTGAACGTAATTCCTTGAAATTTTTTCTATATATAGTAAAGGATAAGAATTCATTCTTTCAAACTTGCCAAAAATATCTTGAGAGAGGAGAGAGAAAGAAGATTGGAGCCAACGGGCTTTGCGATGACAAACGGCGACCGTTCGTCCGTCAGATTTTCTCCAGATTCAAGATTTGAACTCGTGGAGGTAAGACCTACGTTTTGATACTACTTAGGCCATGTTTGGCTAATTTTTCTAAAAACTCTAATTTCTAAAATTTGGGGAAAACCAGGTAAAACTCGTAGGATTTGCGTGCAATTTGAAATCCGACGATTAATTAGCTCCCTAGACGATCTTTCAAAGTTTGAAGAGATTCGCACGAGGTATGAATTCTAGATCTATGAAATATATGGATTTTCATGTTTTGAACATCAATTTTGATATTCTTGGATCCGGGCGAAATTTATGTCTTAGTTAGGCCCGTTAATTATGCACGTAAATTTATGAGAAAAGCACGTATAACTGTTTATGTGAGCATGTTATGTGTCTACTTGGGTCAAAGGGGAGTTTGGTGCAAATTCATCCGGGGTAAGCTCCTGGAAACTTGAGGATTGTGATTGTGATGGAATTGGAATTGTGGTTGTGTCTGGATTGGAGGTGGGCCCAACCAGGACACGGTACCTGGTATAGAGGAAGGCCCAACCAGTGTACGAGATGCATGGGAGAGGTGGGCCTCCTACGGCATCGACCGGATGAATGCGTACCACTCACCCTAGAGACTATTTCTATGTGTTTTAGATGCTTAAAGCATGAACTGTTATATAAGCATACATTTAGAATTGTACGCTCAGCATATAGCTGAGCAGTGGAGATGTACTCCATTGCAGGTAAGAAGAAAGACAAGAAGAATCATGAGGAGTGAGGACGAAGAATGTCGGGGACGCACACCTTGTTAATACTTTTGTTCCTTTTTCCTAACTTGTAAATAAGGATTTGGGATATTGTAATAGTTATAATTAAACCTTGGAATTAGTCAGTAGTACTGTATTTTGTATTTGAACGTCTGTAGTTAAGTTTTAAATGTTGAAAATCAGTTATGGTTATGATTGTGGTTGGTGTGGAGAAGTATGAGTTGTTAATTATCAACACAGGGCTGCCCAGCAGGGGAGCAGTCGACTGAACCCAGGATCAGTCGACTGGATCTCGTAGGATGGAGATACTGAAAGTGAATAGTAAGAGAAGCAGTCGACTGGACCCTTGATCAGTCGACTGAACCACTGTTGAATTCGGCCACTGCTTTGATTAGTGATAAAAGCAGTCGACTGGACCCCTTTTATAAATGGATGGATTTTGGTTCTGCTTAACACAGTCGACTGGGGACCTTGATCAGTCGACTGGGGATCCTGATCAGTCGACTGGACCTCTGTTGAGAGTTTTAGGTTTTGGTTTCTGTTCAGTTCAGTCGACTGGACCCTAGGAGCAGTCGACTGAACCCTTGTTTTCAAAACTGATTCTTTTGAATGTGTTTTCCATTGGCCAAAACTTTTTATAACTCTGATTTCAATGGATTTTACAAACTCAGAGGGTAATGTTCCCTAAGTTTTAAAATACCCAGGGTTGTTTAAGTTCTTTCCGCTGCGTATAGTAATATTGATGTTTGGATGAGCCTTGGTGGCGTGCCACGTGTCCTATTTCCACGCGTAGTGGGATGGGTCGTGACATTTAGTGGTATCAGAGCTAGAGGTAACAAAACTTGGGGGAACGTTCGACGACGAGTGGAGTGTTGAGTTAATTATCACATGTTTTAAATTGCATTCATACATCTTAGAGATGTTTGATGCGTATGGATGTTGTTTTACATATATACTATTGTTATTGTTGTACATGCATAGTGTTTATGCATTGAGAACTACAAGATTGTAATCATGGATGACTGAGAGTTATCACCCCATACCCGACGAATGAATGAAATGGCAGAGATGATGGGAAATATGGAGGAAATGATACGGAATATAGCGGAGCGACTGCCTCCCACACCCCACATCGAAGTGGAACCAATAACTGTAGTATATGCACCCGAAAATAGGGGTATGAGATCAATATCTGAACAGTTTACTCGAAAGAAACTGATAGAATTTCATGGAACACCCGATACGGCGTTAGCAGAACATTGGATAATGGACGTGGAGCGAATTTTCCGATCTATTCCGATGACAGATGGAGAGAAGATTGAAAATGCAAGTGATGTGTTGAGGGGAGAACCTCAGAACTGGTGGGTAAACGTTTTAGATCAAGGAGCACCGATTACTTGGGAAGGGTTCAAGGCGGAATTCAATCGCCGGTTCTTTCCGCGAGCCGCCTACAATGCAAAGAAGAGAGAATTTGATAACTTGAAGCAAGGAAACATGACTGTGATGGAGTATACTTCCAAGTATAATGCGTTGTTGAGATTTGGTAAGGGTTCAGTGCCTGAGGAGGAAGATAGGGCGAGAAAATTTGAAGAGGGTTTAAGGGATAATATCCGATTGAGAGTAGAGACCTACGAGCATTCGACTGTTGCAGCAGTACAGCAGACGGTACTTGTAGCCAAAAGTGGAATAGAGAGATCGAGACAAAATCACCAAGGAAAGCGAAGTCATGAGGGTGGTGACCGAAGTCAGGGGGGATCTTTTAAGAAGTCATTTTCACGAGGCTCTAGTTCTGGTTTTAATGATTCCAGGAGAGTACCAAGTGATATACCGTTGTGTCCGCTTTGCAACCGACCACACACCGGTCGATGTTTTCTGACCAACTTTCAGAACAGATCTACAGGGGGAAACAGTGTGAGTTCTGCGACCTATCCGCAACTCAAGTGCTTTGATTGTGGTACCTTGGGACACCGAGTTGAAGGATTTCCCAAAGAAGCGTTCTCAATAAGGGGCAAGTTCTATGGCTTCTAATGGTTCGAAGCCTAAGCAGTCTAGTGACGGGGGACAAAGGATGGAGCAACGTCAAGGAAGATCATTCCAGATGAACCCTGGAGACGTGGCTGCTACTAATACAGTGGTCTCAGGTATGGTGCTTATATGTTCGCACTTAGCACGCATACTCGTTGATTCGGGATCTACGCATTCGTTTGTATCTTATAACTTTGTGGAACATTTAACTGTTAAGTCTGTGCCACTAGGATACGATTTATCCATTGCCGTGCCGCTTAGTAAACCGGTAGTGACGTCTACGATATATAAAAACTGTGAGATCAGGCTAGGTGAGAAGTTAATGATCGTAGACCTTATACCGATTGGGGTGAACCATTTTGATGTGATACTGGGAATGGATTGGTTAGCCCTTAACCAAGCTACGATAGATTGTGAACGGAAAGAAGTTAATTTTCGATCACCAGTGCATGGGAACTTTTGCTTTCAAGGGAGTGGGGTTATACCTCCGCCGTACTTGGTTTCAGCTATCCGAGCGGGAAAGTTGTTGAAAAAGGGATGTCAGGGATTTCTATGTTCAGTGACTGATGTCTTGGCGACCGAATTAAAAGTAGAAGACATTCCGATAGTTTGAGAATATCCCGATGTATTTCCTGATGACCTACCAGATGTTCTTATTGAGAGAGAGGTTGAGTTCACTATTGAGGTTATACCAGACTCAAGACCCGTATCAAAGGCACCGTACAGAATGGCACCTATAGAACTGAAAGAGTTGAAAATTCAATTACAAGAGCTACTTGACAAGGGTTTCATCCGACCAAGTGTATCACCGTGGGGAGCTCCAGTATTGTTTGTAAAGAAGAAAGACGGCTCCATGCGTATGTGTGTTGATTACCGGGAACTGAACAAGTTAACGATTAAGAATAAGTACCCGTTACCCAGAATTGATGACTTATTTGATCAACTTCGTGGGGCACAAGTGTTCTCCAAGATAGACCTGAGATCGGGTTATCATCAGTTGAAAGTGAAGGCCGAAGATGTTGAGAAAACAGCTTTTAGAACGCGTTATGGACACTATGAGTTCTTAGTTATGCCATTTGGAGTTACCAATGCACCAGCTGCGTTCATGGATCTTATGAATCGAGTATTCAAGGATTATTTGGATGACTTTGTGATTGTATTCATTGACGATATCCTTGTTTATTCGCCAAGTGAGATAGAACACGAGAACCACTTGAGGTTGATACTTCAGAGATTACGAGAGAAACAATTATTTGGTAAATTCAAGAAATGTGAATTTTGGTTGTCTAGTATTACTTTTCTTGGTCACGTGATTGACAAGAATGGAGTATCAGTTGATCCTCACAAAGTAGAAGCTGTATCTAATTGGCAAAGGCCGACATCCGTATCCAAAATTCGAAGTTTCTTGGGGTTAGCGGGGTACTACCGCCGTTTTATTGAACATTTATCGAAGATTTCATTGCCGATGACAAAGTTAATGAGAAAGGGTGTTATTTTTGAATGGAGTCAGGAATGTGAAGACAGTTTTCAGGAATTGAAGTCGAGGTTGACGAGAGCACCTATTCTGACAATACAATCCGGAACCGAGGGGTTTGTGATCTATAGTGATGCGTCGCATCAAGGTTTGGGATGTGTACTTATGCAAGGTGGCAAGGTGATTGCCTATGCTTCGAGACAATTGACGACGCACGAAATTAATTATCCAACTCATGATCTGGAATTGGCCGTTGTAATTCATGCATTGAAGATTTGGAGACACTACTTATACGGGGAAAAGTGTGAGATATTCACCGACCACAAGAGTTTGAAATACATTTTCACCCAACGGGACTTGAACATGAGACAGCGAAGATGGTTGGAGTTGATGAAGGATTACGATCTTTCGATTGAGTACCATCCGGGAAAGGCGAATGTAGTAGCCGATGCATTAAGCCGAAAGACGTCGAGGAATTTAGCCGACCAGCTAACACAACAAAAAGAGTTGATAAACGAGATGGAACGCTTAGAATTGGATGTGATTCCAGGGACCAATGATGGCTTGATGATGGCGATTGTAACACGCCCAGATATTATTGAAGAGATCAAGAAAGAACAATTTAACGACGTCTATTTGTGCAAAATGAGGGATGAGATACCTTTGGGAAAGTGACCTGGTTTTGTGTTGGAACGAGGAACGTTGAAACTGGGAAATTGATTATGTATACCAAATGTGAAAGACTTTAAAGAGAGGATTCTAGAAGAAGCTCATAGTACGAAATATTCAGTGCACCCGGGAAGTAATAAGATGTACAGAAACTTGAGAGAAAACTTCTGGTGGAAGGGTATGAAGCGTGAAGTCGCTAAGTTTGTATACGAATGTTCGGCATGTCAACAGGTTAAAGTAGAGAGACAAGTACCCGCGGGATTATTACAACCTTTACCTGTGTCGGAATGGAAGTGGGATGAGATTACGATGGATTTTGTTTCAGGATTTCCACGATCATGTAATAAGAATGATAAGATTTGGGTTATAGTTGACCGATTAACCAAGTCAGCTCATTTTCTACCGATCAAGACGACTAAACCGTCCAAGTTAGCGGAATTGTATGTGAAAGAGATTGTAAGACTACATGGAGTCCCAACAGTGATTATATCAGATCGCGATAGTAGTTTCACATCGAGGTTTTGGGGAAGTCTACAGGCAGCTATGGGTACGAAGTTGAGTTTCAGTAATGCATTTCATCCTCAGACCGATGGACAGTCAGAGCGCATGATTCAGACGTTAGAGGATATGCTTCGATTGTGTGTATTAGACTTTGGGAATGATTGGGAGCACCATTTGCCGTTAATTGAATTTGCGTATAACAACGAATTTCAGTCCAGTATTGGTATGGCACCTTATGAAGCTCTGTATGGCCGTAAGTGTCGATCGCTAGTTTGTTGGACCGAGGTGGGAGAAAGAAAGTTGTTAGGACCTGAGTTAATACAGGTGACTACTGAGAAGGTGAAATTGATTCAGGAACGTCTTAAGGTAGCTCAGAGTCGATATAAGAGCTATGCTGACTCTAAACGACGATCGATGAATTTTGAAATGGGAGATTTAGTATACTTGCGAGTATCGCCTTCAAAAGGTATTGTACGATTTGGAAAGAGAGGAAAGCTCAATCCGAGATTCATAGGACCTTTTGAGATCCTAGAGAGAGTAGGCCCGGTGGCTTATCGATTGGCCTTGTCATCAGGGTTGGAACATGTGCATAATGTATTTCACGTATCAATGTTGAGACGTTGTATGACTGATACAAGTAAGATCATTGTACCTGAACCGCTCCAAATTCAGGGGGACTTGACTTATGTGGAACAACCAGTAGAGATTCTAGATCGAAAGGAACAAGTCTTAAGAACTAAGACGATTCCGATGGTAAAAGTATTATGGCGTAGTCACACGATGGAAGAGGCTACATGGGAAAGTGAGGAAAACATGAGGAATGAGTATCCGTACTTATTCGACGCATGAGGTAAAGTTTGGGGACAAACTTCCTTTATAGAGGGGAGAGTTGTCACACCCGTTCCAGAAATTTGTGATTTTTTTTAAAAATGCATCAGTTGATATTTTTTGAAATTATTAATGTTATTAGTAATTTGAGTTGAGGTTGACTGTGAGTCAACGGTAAGGTGTCAGTGAGGACACGAGAACATGGTAGTTCATATTGCATGGGCATGACTAAATGACATTTATATGATTTAAATGTTATTTGACTTTATCTGGTATTTGATGAATAGCAATTTTATCTGTGTTGTGGGAATTCTAGTAATCTTTGATATTGTAATATCAATTTGAAAACTGTGGTGAGAACGTGAGTGATCGTGATATAAAAAGATAGGTGGTATAGAGATTCCACGGAGATTTAGTTTTCGAACGTAATTTTTGGACCCAAACAGAATTTAGTCGAAAACTTTTATAAATTATAGTTTTCACTCGTAAAGTTATAAAATGGACGTATGCGACGTTTTGAGACTTGATTAGAAGTTTTGAGAACTCGAGGGGTGGTAAACGCAATTCCTTGAAAGTTTTTCTATATATAGTAAAGGATAAGAATTCATTCTTTCAAACTTGCCAAAAATATCTTGAGAGAGGAGAGAGAAAGAAGATTGGAGCCAACGGGCTTTGCGACGACAAACGGCGACCGTTCGTCCGTCAGATTTTCTCCAGATTCAAGATTTGAACTCGTGGAGGTAAGACCTACGTTTTGATACTACTTAGGCCATGTTTGGCTAATTTTTCTAAAAACTCTAATTTCTAGAATTTGGGGAAAACCAGGTAAAACTCGTAGGAATCGCGTATAATTTGAAATCCGACGATTGATTAGCTCCCTAGACGATCTTTCAAAGTTTGAAGAGATTCGCACGAGGTATGAATTCTAGATCTATGAAATATATGGATTTTCATGTTTTGAACATCAATTTTGATATTCTTGGATCCGGGCGAAATTTATGTCTTAGTTAGGCCCGTTAATTATGCACTTAAATTTATGAGAAAAGCACGTATAACTGTTTATGTGAGCATGTTATGTGTCTACTTGGGTCAAAGGGGAGTTTAGTGCAAATTCATCCGGGGTAAGCTCCTCGAACCTTGAGGATTGTGATTGTGATGGAATTGGAATTGTGGTAGTGTCTGGATTGGAGGTGGGCCCAACCAAGACACGGTACCTGGTATGGAGGAAGGCCCAACCAGTGTACGAGATGCGTGGGAGAGGTGGGCCTCCTACGGCATCGACCGGATGAATGCGTACCACTCACCCTAGAGGGAAAAGAAAACTGAAACTTCCCTATGCTCCAGCCGCGTGCTTGGTGGAACCGGGGGAATATGTGTTTTAGATGCTTAAAGCATGAACTGTTATATAAGCATACATTTAGAATTGTACGCTCAGCATATAGCTGAGCAGTGGAGATGTACTCCATTGCAGGTAAGAAGAAAGACAAGAAGAATCGTGAGGAGTGAGGACGAAGAATGCCGGGGAAGCACACCTTGTTAATACTTTTGTTCCTTTTTCCTAACTTATAAATAAGGATTTGGGTTGTTGTAATAGTTATAATTAAACCTTGGAATTAGTCAGTAGTACTGTATTTTGTATTTGAACGTCTGTAGTTAAGTTTTAAATGTTGAAAATCAGTTATGGTTATGATTGTGGTTGGTGTGGAGAAGTATGAGTTGTTAATTATCAACACAGGGCTGCCCAGCAGGGGAGCAGTCGACTGGATCTCATAGGATGGAGATACTGAAAGTGAATAGTAAGAGAAGCAGTCGACTGGACCCTTGATCAGTTGACTGAACCACTGTTGAATTTGGCCACTGCTTTGATTAGTGATAAAAGCAGTCAACTGGACCCTGGGTCAGTCGACTGGACCCCTTTTGTAAACATATGGATTTTGGTTCTGCTTAACACAGTCGACTGGGGACCTTGATCAGTCGACTGAGCAGTCGACTGGGGACCCTGATCAGTCGACTGGACCTCTGTTGAGAATTTTAGGTTTTGGTTTCTGCTCAGTTCAGTCGACTGGACCCTAGGAGCAGTCGACTGAACCCCTGTTTTCAAAACTGATTCTTTTGAATGTGTTTTCCATTGACCAAAACTTTTTATAACTCTAATTTCAATGGATTTTACAAACTCAGAGGGTAATGTTCCCTAAGTTTTAAAATACCCAGGGTTGTTTTAAGTTCTTTCCGCTGCGTATAGTAATATTGATGTTTGGATGAGCCTTGGTGGCGTGCCACGTGTCCTATTTCCACGCGTAGTGGGATGGGTCGTGACAGTAGTGGAGAGTTTGATACAGTTTATTGCACAATGATAGACATATTTAACAAACATTTTGGAAAACTTTTGCCTTGATTTTTTTTTTGTTTAGCATTAATCCTGGATCCTAGGCATAAAAGCAATTGTTATTGGGTGAAATTGAAATATTAGAACAAAGTGGATCAGATTAGGTTTTCTTTTTCATTTGTAAATTGTTCGGAGATTAATTTTTTGAATTTTTTTTTTTTTTAGAGACTTTGATTTAGATAAATGTTAATAATGGACAAACTTGTGGTTGCCAACTTGGTTGGTATATTGATCATTTTTTCTAGCTTTTAATGTTATCTAGGAATCAACTCTCTAGACTCAATTGTTTGATTCCATGTTTTCAGTTGTTAGAATTTGTTTTTACATTGTATACAGTACTTGTAGTGAATATATTATATATCAACTATTATTGGATTACTTAAATCTAACATTTTCATTCTATAGTTTTTGTATCAAATAATGGGGCTATGTGTTGGGAAAACTCGGAATCCCAACTATTTGGAGTGTAAAAAATATATGCACACATGCATACGAGTCGGGTTTAGGTCACTTACCTAGCGGAATAACCCAATTCGGATCGTTGTTTGGTGTTGTTATGAGCCCGGCGATGAAACCCACGTATGGATACGATCTTCGAGCCTCCGTGTACTCTCTTATACTTCGCATAGGTCGTGAAGATCACTACTAGAGCGATCCCTGTGATAGTCACGCGCTAAATCCCATAGCTCCATGGTGATGGCTTAGAAAGAGAGAATGTGAGAGAGAGAGAGAGAGAGAGAGAGAGAGAGAGAGAGAGAGAGAGAGAGAGTGTGGCTGATTGCTTCTTTTAGGGTGTGTAAGAGGCAACCCTAGTTATGTATGTAATATACATATATATATGCACATATACCCTAGGTCTCCAAGGCCAAGGCCCATTGGATCTGGTCCAATGTATGTGGGCGTACAAATAACCCACAATTTTTTAAATCTCTCACTCACCCACATAGGGTTTGTTACTAAAACAATCTCTTGAAATAGAACTTCTCATCTCTTCATACAGGGAAATAGAACTTCTTATCTCTTCAGACAGGGAAATAGAACGTGCGACCTTATGAAAGGAAAGCATATCGACAGGAGTGTAATACCAAATCATCACCATAACTAGCAAGATACATCACTCAGAAGCTTCTCGTGTATGCTTTAGACGGTTCAATCACACCGGACACAGCATCCTCAATCCCTCGGTGAAAAAAAGTGCTGCACCACCTCAATGTAATGCACTCATGACACATCTGTAATGAAATACGATTGTCGTAGGCCTGCTAATGAGTTACAAAACATGGTGTGTTATTGAATGGCCTTCCTTGAGCCCTCATGTCAATCCGACTAACTTGACCGCTTGTGCAGACACACCCCAATGAACAAAATTATCTCTTCGTCCTAGGATAACATACTAAAGTAGCTGTCATCAAGCGTCCTCTTCATGACATAGTCTTAAGTCGTAAAGGAAACCAGTTTGTAGGATAACCAAAGTCTTGGATATGCTATGTGGCTCACACAGCAATGAAGAAAAATCCATTCACTGCTCCACAGTCGATCGCAAAAGCACATACAATATGAAATATATGCTATGACATTCTTCTATAAAAATGGGCATGTCACTCTGTGTTTGAAAAAACAAGTAACGCCATACGAATCTTAGTCTAGAAGTTACACAAAAACGTCTAACCTGAGTTTTCAGCACAGTCGCCCCTCCTGGCGCCCGTCTGAAAACTCACATTCAGCTATAAACAGGCTAAATAGAGTCGTGGGATTTCTCTATGTTTGACCAAATATAAAGGTCTCATCTTTGCTCCATCTAAGGGTTTATATCTAGCTCGTTGTTCTTACACTGTGTAGATATAAGTATTAAAGTTCCCTTCCAAAGCGCTATGGACACGCATGTCCTAGCTAGCTATCTAAGCGCCATGAACACAAATGTCTCATCTTGCTCACCATCTAAGCGCCATGGACACACATGTCCGAGTTCGCTATCTCGGCGCCAAGGTGAATCGCCCGTGTGAGCAGGTCAATTCAAACCTGGTGACATATTAGAAATGTGCATTCATTCCATTCATATAACAAATATATATGTATGAAAACCAACTAATTAATTATTAACTAATAATAAAAAAACTAGAATAACAATGTCAATAACACAATAAAATGTCCAAGCACATCAAATCCCCAGGTGGAGACGTGCCTTAAGACAACTTTCCTTTGCACAAACCACATCTCAAATGTGACAAAAATGAATGTCTACGTGCTATAATGGTTTTTGAGATCTTTTGCATATGCTCAGGCTTATGTGCCATCATTGTAGATCAGTACAACCTCATCACTTATGAGGTGAAAAGCCTAGCCGCTGCAAAAACTCTTCAACCAAAATAGCTCCTCAAATAGCTGCAGAGCACACCACATATTATGCTTCTATCATGGATAGTATAAGGTAAGGTCCACAGTCCTGCAAACATATTGTAAGATACTTTTCACTACTCTCTAGTGACAGGACCTAGGTTGCTACAACAACGACTAATTAAACCAACCGCATAGCAAACATCTGACTGAGTAGACAACATAGCATACTTTAGATTCCCTATTGCGAACGCATAAGGCAGAATGGACATTTGTTTCCTCTATCATTATTCTAAAGACATTGATCTAAGGTCATGGTGAGTCCCTATAAAAATTGGGATGTCAATGTGTTTTTAAGCTTTTCATGTGAGAACGTTCAAGAACCTTCATCTTGTAAGTCCCTAGAGACAAACTGAGGAGCTTCTAGAACAATGTCTCACAGTCTAAACTCCCAACACATAGCTGGCATCACCCATGTCCTTGATCCCAAACGGAAAGGACTAATACTCTCAAGTAGCGACAATGGAACTCATCTCATTCCCAGCTAGAAGGATGTTGTCAACATACTAAGAATTAGAACACTTTTCTTGGACCGTTTAATGTACACACAGTGTACCACTGCCTAAACGGTTGCTAGCTTGAGATAATAAATGGAACGTTTAAGATGGCACAATTTTGTGCTCGTTCCCTTTGGTCACAAAACCAATGGGATGATTCATATTTATCTCGTCGTCTTGTTCTCCATTGAGAAAAACAGCTTAAACATCCAAGTAAAAAAGTTCTAAAACTAAATGTGTGACAATTGCTAAGATAAGGCGAATGGAGTCAGATCTCACCCTTTGGGATAATATGCTTCCATGGTCTTTACCATCTCTAGGTACAAACTATCACCACAAGGCATGCCTAATACTTGTCAATTGAACTATTTACCTTGCAATAAATTTTGAAAACACACTTGTCTCCAATAGTCTTACGCAAAGGCAGAATGTCAACTAACTCCCAGACCTTATTCGCGTCCATAGAACTCATCTCATCTGGCATATCAATTATCCACTCAGCTACAGCAGACGAAGAAAACCACTTCAATAAAAGAAGTAGGCTCATCCTTATCCACTTGTGCACATATTTCCACACATGAAAATGTCTCCTTCATTTTTCAAAATAGCGACAGGGACTTATTCCACATCACTTACGGTGTACTAATTGAGAATCTTGACTGCCTAGTGGTTCACTCCCACTACCGTCTAGCGGTGTACTCCCACTCGACTGGAAACTAGTACCATTTTACAGCGATTACTAGATGTGGATTCTCAATCTCCCCATCTTCTCTTGAAATCGGTATGTTGTCTTCAACATCCTCTAAGATATCTCTCAGTATTACCAATATGGGGAAGTCATTCTCAATATCATGTGATACCATTTCTGTCATTCCTATACCCGATTGTTCACCATACGTAACATAGCCTGTCGAACTGTTAGAATACCTTATAAAGGTGTGCTTTCTAGCTCTTGAGCATAGTTTCTCGCACTTATACAACATATAGTGAACATAACCTCCTGAGCTCCACGGGCGCAAATGCTCCAAAATAAGCTTTTCACCTTTTTATTGCTCATAAGGGTGGTAGAAGGAACTAACTAAGAAGAGGCACTATAGTTTATAGGCAGCAATCAAGAGTACATCCCCCCAAAATAATATTGGGAGGTTGACTTGTGCCATCATAGTCCTAGCCATATCTAGGAGTGTTGTATTCATTCTCTCTACAACATCACATTGTTGTTTCCGGAATAGGATGTCTACACTTTCCCTTTTTCCTCACACAGTTCCCTGAGCTGATTGATAAGTACTTACGATCCTCATATCGCATGAAATCATCTATAAAAGTGAGAAAATAAGAGGCCCCATAACATGCCTTTACAACCATAGGTCTACAGATATCTGAGTGAACTAGCATTAATGCTTGAGTAGCTCTAATAACCTCTCTAAAAGGCTTTCGACATGCTTTGATAACTAAGTAAGGCTCACACATAGGTAGGTCAACCTTAGAGAGTGGGCCCAAAAGGGCTTCTTTAGCTAATTAAGAAGCATATGGTTGTTGATATCTAGTTTCTAATTTATCAAGTGCACTATCTAGCCTTTTCATTTCACTTAGTAGCAATTTTAACATACCATTATCTTCAACTTGGTTATTCTCCTCATTATTACCATATGAAGTTTCGCCCCATTGCTGTTGGTAGTAATTCCCATCCCATTGTGTTTGTGGACAAGACTCGCCAAAGGGAAAGTCTTGGTGCATTTGGTAATCGTGGGAACTATTACTATATCCTACATTATCATTTTGGTTATATCCCCATTGCGATTGATAGATCTCTTCATGTGGAGGTTCTTGATACGTTTGATAATACGGGGGACTACCACTATTGTTTTCCCATTGTGGTGGTTGGTAGCACTCAGTTTGATAATCTGCGTCATATGTGGGTGCTTGCCAACTTGGGGGATAGTTTTCATTACCTAAAGTGTATCTATTCATGATGTTTGTGTTGTATGGAGGGTAATATGGATAAGACATGTTTATCCAAAATTTTTATTTATTTACTTGTGAGAGAAAAAGTCCAACAATTTTTATTGGTATTATATATTTATTTATTTATTATTTATTTATAATTTTTTTTTGAGAAAAAGAAAAAAAATGGAAATAACTTAGTAAAATCCTAACCTAGTTGCCTTCCCCGGCAACGGCGCCAAAAACTTGACACGACTAAATAGTTGTGCGCTCTTGTGCAACACCCAAGTGTAGGTGATCGTGCAAGTAATACTGGATAAGTCCAGGTCGATCCCACAGGGAAGGAATAGGAAGAATGTCTATTAAGTTATAACCTAAAGAAAATGAAAATATTAATATACGGGTGGAGATTCTACGAATCCTAATTAATTAAATTAAACTAAATAATAAACTAAAACTTATAGAAACATAACTAATTAAATTAATAAACTAAAGGTGTTGGAAATTCGAGAATCCACATCAATCCTAACCATCTACCATGCATATTCATTAACGCTCTATGGAGTACATCCTTTGTCAGCATTCCGTATTTTTCTAAAGATAAAGAATCAGTAGCCCTTTCATGATCGGGACTACATCATCACAAGTGATTTAAAATACTTAGAAGACGGTTTAAAACAATGGTAATTACTTGCACTCTAAATGGTGTTAGTATTCAAAGTGGTTTTCAAAAGTCATTGAAGAAAATGGACTTAAGGCTTTAAGTTCTAAAAACTGTTGTGACAAACTGAGCTTATAGAGACAATTTGATGATAGATTTCTAAAACAAAAGGTCATGGAATACTTAAAAGAAACATCTCAGGATTTTGCAGGTTCGATCGATCGGACAGCATCATCCTTCAATCGATCGAAATGTCTTCGATCGCTTGACTATGGCTCGGGTTCGATCGATCGAAATACCTTCGATCGATCGAGCCCAGGTTTTCTATAGATTGCATGGAAGAGGTTGGGAATCAATGTTTCAACACATATTCCAAATGTATAAACTACGAAAACATAATAAAACTAGTGCAGAAACAGTAACCTAGAGTTATCATAGCATATAAACTAATAGCAATCAAATAACAAGGATTGGAAAGAAAAACCTGGATATAATCTGAAATAAACTTGAAATAAACATGAAATCTACTTGAATCTTCAATAATCTTCAATACATTAATGAAAAAGAGGAAGAAAAAGATGAATCTAACCTAATCTACTCCTAATCTAACCCTAAAACTACCCTAAACTGCTGTTTTCTGCGTTCTGGAGCGTCCTCCCTTCGTCTGGCGTCAAAAAGACTTATATATAGGGCTCCCACAGAGTTTACGCAACTTTTGGGTGAATATAAAGTTCGATTGATCGAGCTTAGTTCGATCGATCGAAGGTTCGATCGATTGAACTCTCCTCAATCGCTTGAACTCTTCTGATTTTGACAGCTCTGCGCACCGATGGGAGAATGACCATAACTTTTACTCAGACCTCAGATGGACCTCCCGTTTGCGGCCACGCGACCGTAACTCAAAGATCTACATTTCATGTCTCTGGGAAAATCTTCCAAATCTGAAGTCTTCATTGTCAAAATTGGCATTTCCTAAGCTGCTTCTGTTGTTCTCTTCACCAGAATCACTTTTCTTTAGCTCCACTTCATTGATCTACATCCTAATACCTATAAAACAATGCAAAAATATATATTTTAGCATTAACACAATAAAAAGAACATTGTTATTAGAATGCACCTAAATGTAGGGACTTTGAGGATAAAAGTATGCATACAGGACCATATAATACGCTATGAACATGCACTTTTCACCTCGAATCATGTGTCTCCAAGACACAAAACACAGCTGGACATTCCCAAGCTTGGAGAGAATGAGAGCTCTCGAGTCGGCGACGGAAATCCACGCGCCGTTTCTTGGCCGTCTAGCGTCGGATTCACGATCCGAGACCACTTTTGGACTCGTGGAGGTAAGAGGATCACATGCACGTAATTTATTTTCATTTTCAGAAACGTTTTTACGGCAACCGTTTTTGATAAACGATGTTCTTGGTACCAAACTTGTGTAGGATTATCACCGGTTAAGAATTGAGCTAAAACTTGGAAGGAATTGGGGTTTCTAGGCTTAATTTGCTAACAATTTGAGGAGGTGAGTGTCCTAATCTCTCAATTGGATATTTAGCTATGATAATGTGATAATTGTGGTTCATACTTGTTAAACTCATGCTCATGTATGTATATGTTGTTGAATTTGGGCAAAAAACATGCCAATAAGGTGAAATTGTTACGCTTATGTGCTAAGTTGCTTAAATGTTTATATGGATCAAAGGGAAGTCAAGTAGTGGTCACCATTTATAGGTCCCATATGTAAGGGATAGGAAGTCCTCAATGAGTAGGACGTGGTGACGACCACAATGAAATGCCGGTGACGCCTTCGGGGTCACAAGAGAGTGTGTGTTGCGCTATATGTGCCAAAAGTGAGAAAGATCTGGGGTGAGAAGGACCCGGGGGTGGTGGCTGGAATGACTTGACTTCTCGGAGATCAATTTGTTGTTGTTTATATAGATTGTTGCATTTACATACTTTGCATTCCAATAGCATGATTAGTTCTCTCACTAAGCGAAAGCTTAAATGAAAATATATTTTTCTGTTGTGGTTATTGAATAACCATCGTAGGTACCAAACGAAACGAGGAGAGGAAATGATCCGTACGACGGGTTGGGCGTGGGAGTTGTGTCTTTATGAATATGTTCATATGTCTAGCTAGTTATGTTTAACATGTATCTCTATTGTCAATGTATAACACCTTGTGTTATAGAGTCTTTGTAACATGTTAAGTTGGGTAATGTTGTAGATTATGCTCCAAGCTATGAGTTATACTTACAAGTCACAAGTTGGGTGTGGTTGGGAGAGACTTGAGCAAGTTGGGTAACTTTTGTTGAAAACTAACTTGGTTTCTCCTTATGGATCAATGTTTATGTATATGTTTTAAGAATATGAACTTGAATGCAAATTAAGGTTCCTAGTTGGAATTCTATGGATTGTGTATGGTTAAACTACTTTTCAAATGTTTGAAAATGGTTGGGAAAACTCTTATGATGTTTGGGTAAAGTTTTGGGACACTTGGGAATATTTCCTAAATGGTTTTGGATGTGGCTATGAGGATTTGGTATGGTTACATCAAGTTTTGACAGCATTTTTACTCTTGTTTGGAGAAAGTTTGTAATATGTCAAGTTGGGGGTTTGTGTTTGGTTGTATAGCAAACCATGTGTCATGGTTGCTAGTTACAAGTCATGTGTATTAAGAGTAGCTTGGAAGAACCTAAATGATTTTGATTGTAAGTTTAACTTGATTTTCATTATATAGAAGGGTTGTGTGTGTAATTGAGAGAAACATGGATTTTGGGATGAACTATGAATCACAAGAGGAGTTGATGTATTTTGATTGATGATCTTTGGTAACATGAGTATGTTGATGTCTTAAAACATTTAAAAGTGTTTTGATTAAGGGTCCTTAATGTTTCTCCAAAGTTTGGTTATGTTTGGAGTTGGTTTGAAGTTAAAATCTGGTGTTTTTAGCAGCAAGAAAGCAATTCTGGAGGATCCGGATCAATCCGGGTCATGTGCGGATCGATCCGGGGCATCTGGAACTGTAGAAAATGACTTTCTGCTAAAACCGGATCGATCCGTATCTCGGGCGGATCGATCCGCTGGTTCAGATTCAACACTTACGGCGTTTACAGAAATGGACATATCTCACTCTAGAAAACTCGGATTTGTGCACCGTTTTTTGCGTTGGAATCGGGACTCAAAGAGCTATCTTTCCATATAAAATTTGCTATACTTTATTAATGACCATTTTTCCTTTGGGTCTGTTTTGTGTCAAAGAAGATGTTTTAAGAGGTCCAATTCATGTATTTCTTAATGAATTAAGGGTGTTTTGAACGTGTGGGCTTGTTACACCTGTCCCAACTCGCCCGAGGCGGGTTGGGGTGTAACAATTTTTTGTATCAGAGCAATAGGTTAGAGCCTTTGGGGGCGAGTGACGATTACGACGCGTAATAACATAAATGATTAAAAGATGTGTAAATCATGCATACACGTATATTTAGCATGATTAAAAGTTGTTTAGTATGCATAGCATGTTATTTATGTTAACATGGATGTAAATGATTATGAGGATGTCAGGCTTAATTGTCTATTAGTAATGGAATCCGAGAAAAGACCGATATCACAATCAAGAGTAAAACGGGTAAAAAGAGTTGTGTAGATAATACTAAGGGTAGTAGAAAAAAGCACAGGAAACTCCGAATTCAGTGGTAAGAACGGAACCACCAGTCATAGAAAAGTTGCTAAAGAAGTCTCGACAAGGACATGAGGGTAACAGATTGGAAAAAGGTTAAATGAAAGTCAAGGTAGGCTTTAAAAAAAAATGTGGGAAGTTCATCGGTAAGTGGTGTTCTAAAGGTGAAGGATCCGTGTTGTGTAATGTGTGAAAAGCAACACTAGGGTATGCTACTCGATTTGTTATGCTTGTAGACAACTTGGGCACTTTATGAAGAATTGTCTAAATAGGGGTACACAGTTCAGGGGTAATTTCTATGAATGTGGTCAACGGGACTACTGGGTATATGACTATTTTGAGGGTCCAAGCTTTTCGACATCTAAGACTACCTCGAAACTCATTCACCCACAATGGGAAGAGAAGCACGAGAAGGTACAAGTTCAAAACTTATCTTTGAGTCACCATGAATATCAGGTAATGTGTGGGGTTATTTATTTATCAATCAATGTAAACATTTCTGCTTTCGAAAGAACTATGTACTGGTTATATCATAACGATTGTCGAATAATCAAGCGTATTATTTGGAATTTGGGAGGTTGGTTTAACAAGTGATATTTTAATCGAGGGTATACGTGATTAATTCTGGCATACCAGGGGTAAATGATTTAAGGGTAATACAAGACCGTTAGCAGTGATTACAGTGATGTTCTTTGAATGCACAGCTGGGTATGGATGGGGTCGCAAATCAAGAATTGTAGAGTTGATTGTTTAATGATTGGATACTGAGTCAAATGAGGTTTTATTTTCCAGTCAATATGATATTGTTGTCATTCGATAACGCGAAAACCATTAGAATTTGTCGGCTAATTGAGGAGAAATTGTTAGAAGTTTCTACTAGTGATTCATGGGCATCAAAAAAATATAGTGTAAGGGTAATATAATATTGTTAGCCGTGGGCATGTGTTGATAACTACTCAATATTTGAGGAAGCACTGGGTATAACATGATTGCCAATCATATATAATGTGTAAGAGGTAAGTGTCGAACTGAACAAACATCTATTTTTTAAGAAATTGATATAATGAGATTATTTCGCATTGTGCTATCATCAAAGTTTAGCTATAGGGGGGAAGAAATGCCAGAAAATTTGTATTTATCAGAGTAAAAGTAGAAATTGAATTGAGTTTGAGAATATTTTGATAGTGAATTAAATTTTGAGTGTATGATGAGAAGACTTATTGAATAACTTGCTTGATAGAGGATAACTAAACTACAAAAGGGCTTGCACAATGTTTTTGGGTAGTGAATTGAGAGGATTATTGGTATTACTATGAAAAGACAAACGGAACAACTTGAATGGGTATTGAGAATTGGGATTAAATGAAGTTATGGTTGAGAATGGGTGTAAAATAGCGAATGAATAAATTGTTGACTCATCTTAGAGGTATTAGTACTTTTAAACAAGATCTGAGAATGATTAATGAAAGATTAAGGTAATGGAAATTATGAGGATTTTGGTGAAAAACCAGAGCAGAGGATGATTGTAATGATATTTAAAGTAATCTGAGCACCCTTGTTGACTATTGATGTGATGAACTAAATATATGAGAAGTATTGAGATGAACTTGTGATGGTGATGCAGATCGATTGCTCTATTTGATATCAGGGGATTTTGTTAGAGGAAAACTTATGCTGAAGATTAGGTTATATTCCGATAAAGTGTGGTAACGAGATTTTCGATGCTTGTGACAATTAAAAACTTTGTGAAAAAGAAATGAAATGATAGGAGACAAGAGGTTGATAATATTCATAATCGTAGAATGTGTTTGGATTTTGATTCGAGGTACGTGTAAAAGTTATGAGAAATAAAGAATTAATTTATGAGGACAATGACCTTAACTAGTTTGATTGGCATTGGGAGATTTATTAACTATAATGAAGTTCTATGTCAGAGATTAGGTTATATGGTGATACAATAATTGCTTGTGCTGCACACAAGACTGAAATTGAAACTTGATGAATATGCTGTTTGATGTAAGGTTTGAAATAGGCAATGATATTTCTACGAGTATGAAGTTTATGGGAGTTGCTGGGTTTCAAAATATGACTTATATAGTGGAAATCGAGTACATGGTAAAGGAAATAGCTGGAATTCGTGGTAAGCAACGATATGAATAACCTAGCACTGGACAAGTAAAGTCAAGTGGTTGTTAATGCTACTAGTCAGGGACTGATGAGAGAAGGATAGTGTGTGAATTGACTGCTCGAGAATAATTGGGAAGATTGAAATTGTTAGAATCTCAAATTACTCTAGAAATTGGGGAAGAAAAGGCGACCGTAATTTGGGTGCAATCGACAATATTGTGTTAGATTATAAGAAGCTGGCTTAAGAGTATGTATTGTTTATTGTTCTGCAAAAGAGAGATATGATAAGTTGTTGAGAAAGAAATGATCAAACTCTACTCTACAGAAAGAAGTGTTGAAATCTAGAAGTTAAATAGATATTCTGAATGAAAATAGCTCAAGAAGGAAATTCAGAAGAAATACAGAAGTTGTAATAAGATTGTGGAAATGAGTCACTAATGATTGGGTATAGAATGGTATTGATCGCATTTTATTACATATGATGATTTGATAATCAATTACAAGGGGTATAAGTCTTCTTGAAGATTGATTTGGAATCTGAATATTATTAATTAAAAGTTGAGATACAGTGACGATTGTTCTAGATGAAGCACTCTATGTGACGTGTGGTATATTGAAAAAAATAAGGCAAAGTGCCGAGGGTTCGAGGGATTATTGTAAATGGTATTGGTGACCAATGAAAAAGACATGTGTGGGATAAACTTCATGATGGGGTTGTTAAAGTTGGCGGAGATGAGTTTCCAACATGTGAGTGATTGTGAACAGGCTGACCGAGTCAACTAATGGTTATTGGTTAAAGCTGCAGATTTGCAAGGGTTAATTGAATTATATGGGAAAGGAAACTCTGAGGTTGTGTAGACATTGATACTTATCATTTCCGGAACGACGTATGTGAATGTATTGAAATTTTGACGTTTTGCAAGAAGCAATGGAAATGGAAATAAGTCGTAGTAGAATGATTCACTGCAATCTAATGATTAGCGGGAAAAATGTACTACAGGTAATTGAGTTCTATTCTCAGAAAAAAAAAAAAATATATATATATATATATATGAGTTAAAGGATTGAAAGAAATGTGAACTGGTAACCTGTGATTTATTGATAGGGGTAGCAGTCAGAAGTAACCAAAGGAGTTTAATGTGTTTCAAGCTTTCGTGTTTCAGTGCTAATCATCAAATTTGAATAAGGACAATGCTTGTGAACTA
Source organism: Hydrangea macrophylla (assembly GCA_033977485.1). Lineage (NCBI taxonomy): Eukaryota > Viridiplantae > Streptophyta > Magnoliopsida > Cornales > Hydrangeaceae > Hydrangea > Hydrangea macrophylla. The sequence goes on along the minus strand of CM066999.1, from coordinate 75,667,213 downwards.
TATGAAGTTTGAGAGAGAAGTATGTATATTCATTGATACTACAAGATGGGGAAAGTTTGTGGACAAACTTCTTAAAAGGGAGGGAGAAATGTAACACCCGTACCCGGAAAAGAAGGTTAATGTGATATTAATATGTGTTAATTAAAGATAATTAATGCATGAGATGATTTAAGGTGGGGTTATGAACCCACATGTGAAAAGGTGCTCAAATGCAGGCACAGATGAAAGTTTTGTAAAAGGCAGAACTGGTATAATGTGGGGCCCAAAGAGGGTCTAATTAAAATAATTTGCATTTTGATGTCATTATATGTTTATGTGCATATTTATTTAAATGCTTAAAGTTATTATTATCTATTATGATAGGTAAGGGGACCAGTTTTGGTACCCGTGTGAGGGCGTATTTGAATAAAATTCATAATTGGTAGGTTTAATAGCAACCTCATATATTATGTGGGACCACGTTTGGGACCCACGCGGGACTCAGATTAAATCCTTTTAGAAAAGATGGGTAGTTAACGTAAATAACATGGGGGTTTCATAATAAAACTTAAAGAAAGTCAGGGGAGGTAAACATAATTAATGGAAACTTGATACAACACATTTGTATGTGTTGATATGTGTCTCCAAGACACAAAACACAACTGGACATTCACAAGCTTGGAGAGAATGAGAGCTCTCGAGTCGGCGACGGAAATCCACGCGCCGTTTCTTGGCCGTCTAGCGTCGGATTCACGATCCGAGACCACTTTTGGACTCGTGGAGGTAAGAGGATCACATGCACGTAATTTATTTTCATTTTCAGAAACGTTTTTACGGCAACCGTTTTTGATAAACGATGTTCTTGGTACCAAACTTGTGTAGGATTATCACCGGTTAAGAATTGAGCTAAAACTTGGAAGGAATTGGGGTTTCTAGGCTTAATTTGCTAACAATTTGAGGAGGTGAGTGTCCTAATCTCTCAATTGGATATTTAGCTATGATAATGTGATAATTGTGGTTCATACTTGTTAAACTCATGCTCATGTATGTATATGTTGTTGAATTTGGGCAAAAAACATGCCAATAAGGTGAAATTGTTACGCTTATGTGCTAAGTTGCTTAAATGTTTATATGGATCAAAGGGAAGTCAAGTAGTGGTCACCATTTATAGGTCCCATATGTAAGGGATAGGAAGTCCTCAATGAGTAGGACGTGGTGACGACCACAATGAAATGCCGGTGACGCCTTCGGGGTCACAAGAGAGTGTGTGTTGCGCTATATGTGCCAAAAGTGAGAAAGATCTGGGGTGAGAAGGACCCGGGGGTGGTGGCTGGAATGACTTGACTTCTCGGAGATCAATTTGTTGTTGTTTATATAGATTGTTGCATTTACATACTTTGCATTCCAATAGCATGATTAGTTCTCTCACTAAGCGAAAGCTTAAATGAAAATATATTTTTCTGTTGTGGTTATTGAATAACCATCGTAGGTACCAAACGAAACGAGGAGAGGAAATGATCCGTACGACGGGTTGGGCGTGGGAGTTGTGTCTTTATGAATATGTTCATATGTCTAGCTAGTTATGTTTAACATGTATCTCTATTGTCAATGTATAACACCTTGTGTTATAGAGTCTTTGTAACATGTTAAGTTGGGTAATGTTGTAGATTATGCTCCAAGCTATGAGTTATACTTACAAGTCACAAGTTGGGTGTGGTTGGGAGAGACTTGAGCAAGTTGGGTAACTTTTGTTGAAAACTAACTTGGTTTCTCCTTATGGATCAATGTTTATGTATATGTTTTAAGAATATGAACTTGAATGCAAATTAAGGTTCCTAGTTGGAATTCTATGGATTGTGTATGGTTAAACTACTTTTCAAATGTTTGAAAATGGTTGGGAAAACTCTTATGATGTTTGGGTAAAGTTTTGGGACACTTGGGAATATTTCCTAAATGGTTTTGGATGTGGCTATGAGGATTTGGTATGGTTACATCAAGTTTTGACAGCATTTTTACTCTTGTTTGGAGAAAGTTTGTAATATGTCAAGTTGGGGGTTTGTGTTTGGTTGTATAGCAAACCATGTGTCATGGTTGCTAGTTACAAGTCATGTGTATTAAGAGTAGCTTTGAAGAACCTAAATGATTTTGATTGTAAGTTTAACTTGGTTTTCTTTATATAGAAGGGTTGTGTGTGTAATTGAGAGAAACATGGATTTTGGGATGAACTATGAATCACAAGAGGAGTTGATGTATTTTGATTGATGATCTTTGGTAACATGAGTATGTTGATGTCTTAAAACATTTAAAAGTGTTTTGATTAAGGGTCCTTAATGTTTCTCCAAAGTTTGGTTATGTTTGGAGTTGGTTTGAAGTTAAAATCTGGTGTTTTTAGCAGCAAGAAAGTAATTCTGGAGGATCCGAATCGATCCGGGTCATGTGCGGATCGATCCGAGGCATCTGGAACTGCAGAAAATGACTTTCTGCTAAAACCGGATCGATCCGGATCTGGGGCGGATCGATCCGCTGGTTCAGATTCAGCACTGACGGCGTTTACGGAAATGGACATATCTCACTCTAGAAAACTTGGATTCGCGCACCTTTTTTTGCGTTGGAACCGGGACTCAAAGAGCTATCTTTCCATATAAAATTTGCTATACTTTATTAATGACCAATTTGCCCTTGGGTCTATTTTGTGTCAAAGAAGATGTTTTAAGAGGTCCAATTCATGTGTTTCTTAATGAATTAAGGGTGTTTTGAACGTGTGGGCTTGTTACACTTGTCCTAACTCGCCCGAGGCGGGTTGGGGTGTGACAGCTATGATCCTTATTGAGCCAAGTGCTATGGGCTTTCAAGGTTATAACGATGTTGAACCGGAGGCCCATTATTCGGTTGAATAGGTTGAACTATTGAATAAGTCTAAAGCCCATAAGCTTTTACTTATTCTGTAGGTGTGGTACTTTGTAGTGCTATATTACAAGAATTAGTCCATTTTAAACTTGTTATCTTTATAAAGATTAACAGGGTGTGGTTTGAAAAACATTTGAGAATATGCACAAAGGGATTGGCATTATTATTTGCATATTTCACAAAGTTTGTTTTAAAATCCAATTACAAATGAATTTGCCCCTTTTTACAATTTAAGACAAAAAAATTTATTATTGCTCATTAATCAAATCTTAATTTTGTAAATAAAAAAAAACCTTTTATAATTGATTTTTCTAAACAAACATAAATTAGATGGTACAAATGCCTATCTAAGATCATCCACAAGATATAAAGTGCGCCATACAAAAAAAGTGCACATGGACCCCCACATGGGGTCCGAATTGACAACTTAGAGCTCATGCTAAGGTAATTCAAGTATATGATGTATGAACAAAGAAAACCATCCCTTTACAAGCAGGTTTTTCTAATACAAGAAATGTAAACGTTCATCCTCACATTACATTTATAGTCATAAAAAATAGGGATATTTTGTTCATATATGTACATATAGAAACAACCTTAAACATACATTGTGAGGATACAAGCTCCATAAATTGTCAATTAATTGTCCATTCATTTGATCCAGATTAATGCATTAATTACATACACCAAACACTCATGCAGTCTATTTAAAAATGAATGGACTAATCCATCACTCCATAAGGAGGAGGATTAGAGGTCTCGGGTCATCCAATTACAAATAATAGAGCATGACCAACAATACAGTGAGTCTCTAAGAAATAATAAAATGTCCAATAAAATGATTATTGCACAACCCGGATAGCTACCATAAGGCTAGTAAAATCAATGAAAAATTTTGAATTTTTCACTAATTTTGACACAATTTTGGGTTTTAAAATATATTTTAAAACCAATTCAGTACGGGCTTTAAATTAACAAATTAATTTAAAACCTCATGAGAAAATTTTTTTAACTGAAAAACTGATTTTTCATAATAGATAATAATTTTCAGAATTTCATCAAGGCCCAAAAAATTTTTAAATTAATTTAACAAAATAAATTGATCTAGTTAAACAAATTAACTATGAGCAACTAAATTCCTAAAAATACCGAAAATTTCGAGGAATTTGTTCTCCGAGTATCTTCAGTGGTCTAGTATGGTATTGTAAACCCCCCACATTAATTTCAAAATTTAATAGTCTATTTTGGCTATTTTAAGCAATTAAAAAAATGTCCTTAAGCATAAATTTTATGGTCTAAAATACCAAAATAAAAATGAGATAATTCACTAAAATTTTCTCATATCTCCAATCAGTGTACAAAAAACACTATTAATTAAATTCAAGGATTAACAACTTCTTTTGTTATATTTTAAGCAATTAATATCGCACACTTAACACAATATATGCTATAAAATAAATTACAAGAGTGATAAAATTCACTAAAAAATTTCCTCAAGATACCACTAGTATGCTAAACATATTGTGTTAATTCTCTGAACTAATAATCAATGAAAATATTTTAAGCAATTTAATACGTGTATAATAAATACATAATTATATGCTCTAAAATATTAATATGATTCAGATAATTTACCAAAAGTTATCTATGGATCCCTCAAAATTTCTATGATCTCAAAACAGCGTCTCTTATGTCCCTTATTAATTAAAAAATTAATAATGTATTATGGCTATTTTAAGCAATTAAATAAATATCCATAAACATTAATTATATGCTCTAAAATACTATAAATACATGATAATTTACACAAAAATTATCTTAGAGTCCTTTACAGTGTACTAAACACTATATATTAATTTCAAAAATTAGCATGCATTTTTGGATATTTTAAGCAATTAAAAAACACATTTAAAACATATCTTTTATGCTCTAAAATACCAAAATTAATGAAAAAATTTACCATAAAATTATTTCTGGTCCCACATAGTGTCCATAATATAGAAAAAATAAAATGTTAATTTTTATACCTTTCAAGAATTTTAAAGCAATTAAAACAGTTTAAAACATTAAAAATTATTTAATTTAATAGCAGAAACTGTTTTAATTACAAAATAATTAAAAAATTTTTCAATAAAAATATATAAAATATATTTTATGGACCGGGGCCGAGAAACAGACCTCAAATCTCCGGACCCATGGTCGCCAGACCAACGTCAGCCGGCGAGTGGGCCGCACTTTCCTCAGTGAGAGTGGGCGTGAGCAATCTCCGGTTCATCTTCCCCAAAACAAAACCAATCTGGGTTTGGGGGATTCTCAACCCTACTATTCTGCAAACCCATATCTCACTCATTTTTTTGTCGCAAACTTACAAATTTTATACCGTTGGAAAGCTCTCACGGAGTACTAAAAAATCATGCCAAAAAAAGATCGATTAAATAACTGAATCTTTCGAAAACAGAGAGCAAAGTTCTGAAAAAATTTCATTTTCAACCCAAAACTGAATCTTGGGTTTGTGATTTCTCCCCCATGGGAGATAATTAGCCCATGAGACTTCATAGGGAGACTCTAGGGACCATAAGAAACACAACTGTAAAAAATTCAGACCCCTATTGGAGTTTTGTATTAGTCCCACTTGAAAATCGAATTTTCAAAGTTTTTGTAAACAAACTTGAAATCCATCAATGGTGGATCTATTTTTGGGCACATATGAATGAATAACAACCTATAGGCTCTGATACCAATGTAGATAATATGTGCACACATGCATGCGAGTCGGGTTTAGGTCACTTACCTAGCAGAATAACCCAATTCAGATCATTGTTCGGTGTTGTTAAGAGCCCGGCGATGAAACCCACATACAGATGCGATCTTCGAGCCATCGTGTACTCTCTTGCACTTTGCATAGGTCGTGAAGATCACTACTAGAGCGATCCCCGTGATAGTCACGCGTTAAATCCCATAGCTCCGTGGTGATGGCTTAGAGAGAGAAAACGTGAGAGAGAGAGAGAGTGGCTGATTGCTTCTCTTAGGGTGTGTAAGAGGAAACCCTAGTTATGTGTGTAATATATATATATAGGCACATACACCCTAGGTCTCCAATGCCAAGGCCCATTGGACCCGGTCCAATGTATGTGGGTGTACAAATAACCCACAATTTCTTACACGGAGCAACACTTCCTAACCTTGTCAAGTGTAAATTAATTAGGCACAAATATCCAAGCCACCAAAATATAATAAATAATTTACTTTCACCACAATCAAGTACAAACAATATAATAATAAAGCACCCAAGCAAGAATTAAATGACACCAAGATTTATGTAGAAAAACCCTCTTATGAAGAGGGAAAAAACCACAGGGCAACTCCGAATGATTCCAACATGTAAAATAAGGAATACAAATGTTCTCTCAAGTTTTTGCCCTAAACTTGAGGTATCCAATAATGAGAATAAGTACAAGGGGTTACTTCTTAGGGTTCCAAACCCAAAGGAATACAAGTACAAGAGCTTCTTCAAAATCTCCAATAACTTTAGTACACAAATAGCCCCTTATCAACACCCTCAATCTTCTCGGTCTTCCCGCAGCATAGTGCACACTCAAGAAACCCTCTCTATTTTGCGTATATGCGCAGAACATCAAAGCAAAACAAGGCTTACTGTCTTTTGATCTTCTAATTCGAATTGAACTAGGTAGTCATTGAGCTTGGCCCATTTAAGCTAACAAAGCTTAAGAAACAAAATGAGAAAAAGGCAAAACCCATTAAAGACATTATGTATCTCATGTGTAATGATATTATACACACGGTACCCAACAAATCTCCCCCTCTATGCACATTAGATGAGGGAACACCCAAACCTTGACCCCTCAATTGGAGTCCATTTCGGCTAGCTCTTTATAGAGCTCATGCTTCTCTCTTGGAACCACCTTTGTCATCATGTCAGTTGGATTCTTCTCTGTATGAATTTCTTCAACTTCATTTCCTGTTTTTCCATTACCTCACTAATCCAGTGGTAATGAACATCAATATGTTTTGTGGGGGAATGGTATGTGGCATTCTTGCTCAAGTCCATAGCACTCTGACTATTACAATGAACCATGTACTCATCTTGCTTCAAATCTAACTCTTGGAGAAACCGTTTCATCCATAACATCTCTTTACCCGCTTCAGTAGCAGCAATATACTCAGCTTTAGTGGTAAACAAGGCAACACATTTTTGCAATTCGGACTGCCATGAGACAGCTCCCGTACAAAAGTAAACAAGAAACCTGAATACACTTTCAGTCATCGATGTCCCCTGCCATATTTAAATGTGTAAACCCTTCCAAGACTGGTTTTGAACCCCCACAACATAAACACATACTTGAAGTACCCTTCAAGTAATGAAGCATCCACTTGAATGCTTCACAATGCTCTCTTCCAGGATTGGAAAAAAATCTGCTCACAACACTAACTGCATGAGCAATATATAGTTGTGTGCAAACAATCGCATACATAAGACTCCCTACTACCGAGGAGTAAGGAACAACTGCCATTTCTTCTCTTCCTTTCCGGGTAGAGAGACACAAGCTTTTACTTAGCTTAAAGTGACTCGCAAGAGGAGTGCTAACTAGCTTAGCATCTCTCATGTTGAACTTTTCAAGCACCCATTCAACGTATTCTCCTGTAGCAACAATAATTTCTTGGCTTTCCTGTCACGAACAATCTTCATACCTAAAATCTATCGTGCCGAGCCTAAGTCCTTCATATCAAAGGACTTGAACAACTCTCCTTTTAGCCTGTGAATCATGTTAACATATTGTCCAATAACAAGCATATCATCAACATAAAGCAAAAGGATAATAAAGTTACCATCCGGGAATTTCTGCACATAAACACATTGATCTGTAGCAGTTTTCTTGAACCCATGACCCACTATAAATGAATCAATTTCCTGTACCACTGTCTCGGAGCTTGCTTAAGGCCGTAGAGACTCTTCTTTAATTTGTAAACTAAGAGCTATTTCCCCTTAACTTCAAATGCTCTAAAATCTCTCCAAATCACCATGAAGGAAGGCAGTCTTCACATCTAGCTGCTTAAGCTCAAGATTCATGCTATCTACTAAACCCAAAGCCACTCGAATAGAACTCATCTTTACCACTGGTGAGAAAATCTCATCAAAATCAATGCCATGCTTCTGCCCGAAGCCCTTGACAACTAACGAGCCTTATACTTTAGTAGCTTGTCACCATCCTTCTTCAACTTGAACACCCATTTGTTTCTCAATGCTTTTCTGCCCTTAGAAAGATCAACCAACTCATAAGTACTATTCGTATACAAGGAATTCATCTCATCTTGCATAGCCTGTACCCAACTCCCTCTGTCTCTATGAGTCTAAACTTCCTAAAAACTCTATGGCCCTCATCTGTAAGCAAAATGCCTGACTAATGGCCTTGCTCTCGAGCCAATCTCCTGACTTAAGGTACTATGATCTCTAGTGGATGGGGTTGCTCCCCCTGCTCAACACCCTTTGTATTTGGCACATCATCATCATCCCCAAACTCTAGAACATCTATAATTGAATCATAATGTACTTCTCCCCCATCTGTAGCATCCTGTGATGTGGAAGGAATTCATGCGAGGTCTGGAACACTACTTACTGTAGGTTGTGAAGGTTTGTCAAAATCTTCCAAAGTCTGATGCTCGTGAAAAATCACATCTCTGCTTTTGATCACCATTTTATTTTTTGGATCCCACAACCTGTACCTGAACTCTGCATCTCTATAACCAATAAAGATACATGGAATGACTTCATCATCAAGCTTAGATCACTGCTCCTTAGCAATATGTGCAAATTCTTTGCACCCAAACATCCTCAGATAAGACTTGGAAATATCACCACCGTCCATACTTTCTCTGGAATCTCAAAATCCAAATGAGCTGAAGGAGACCTATTAATCAAGTAACAAGCTATGCAAACTACTTCACCCCAGAATAACTTAGGCAACTTAGCCATCTTAGCATGCATCTGACTCTCTCTACAATAGTGCGATTCATCCTCTCGGCCACACCATTGTGCTGTGGGGTATGTGGAACTGTCCTCTTATGCTATATGCCATGATCTACACAATATGCTTCAAACTCTTTTGAAGTGTACTCTCCCTCGTTATCAGTACAAAGGCATTTAAAGGTTTTTCTATCTCTCTGTCCACCATGGCATGTATCCTCTAAAAATGCTAAAAGACTTGATCTTTTCTTTTTAGAAAATATACCCACACTTTACGTGAAGCATCATCAATAAAAGTAAGAAAATACTTATTTCCGCCCAAAAACTCCACCTCAATGGGTCCACAAACATCATAATAAACCATATCAAGCAACTAGGTTTTTCTTTTACTAGAAGCATGAAAGGAAACTCTGTGGTGCTTACCAAATAAGTAATAATCACAAGGGTTAAGAACTGTACCTTTGGCAAGAATTTGCAACCCTTTCTCACTCATGTGTGCCAACAGCCTATGCCACAAGTTTGGTGAAGACTCATCCTTAACTGCATTGAGCTCGCTTGAACATACCTTTACATGAGTCTTGTACAAAGTACAACAAAGTTCCCTTTTGCAACAACTAGGGGCCCTTTGGTGAGTTTCCACTTTCTGCTCCCAAAATGGTTATTACAACCCATCTTATCCAGCCCCAAATCCAGAAATCAAATTCAACCATAAATCAGGAACATGTTGAACATCCTTCAATGTCAAAGTACAACCCAGGCTAGTCCAAATACACACGTCACATATCCCCTCAATCTTGGAATAGCTGGTATTACCCATCTTCACAGTACCAAAGTCACCGGCCTTGTACGTAGTGAAGATCTCTCTCCTAGGAGTAGCATGGTAGGAGGCGGCTGTATCAACAACCCACTCAACATCACTATTTGCTGTAAACACTTTTTATCTCCAAATGAGAGTACCACCACATCTTCAGAAACTGTAGTTGTAGTATTCTTGTCTTCTGACTTCTTCTCAGTATTACCCTGTTTTTGGTCTCTCTTACGAATTCTATAATTTTTGCTCGTGTGGCCTTACTTGTTGCAGTAATAGCATAAAAAATTTCCTCGCATCTGTGACTTGCCTCTGTTGCTCCTGGACTTACTACGATCTTTAAATCCTTTCCAAGACCCTCTATTCAAATTTCTGCCCCTGTTCTCCATGATAAGAGTCCGTGTCTGATCTGTAACTGTATTCTTCCACCTTGATTCTTCATTAAACATGTTGTCTTTGACCATATCCAAAGTCAGCTTACAATTGGGAGCCGAATTACTCAATGACATAACTAATGTCTCCCAACTATCAGGCAAAGAACTCAATAATAGCAAAGCTTGAAATTCATCATCTAAGACCATCTTTGTCATTGCCAACTGATTTACTAGACTCTGAAAGTCACTTAATTGCTCGGCAATGAAATTCCCATCTTTGAATTTCAAGTTCGCAAGTCTTTGAATCAAGAAAGCTTTGTTCTGTGCGGTTTTCCTCTCATACATAGACTCTACTTCTTTTTTTCCCATAAACTCTGTGCATTAACTTCTTGGGCAACGTGGTGAAACACGGTGTGGTCAACCCACTGTCTAATCTGACCCATTGTCTTTCGATTTAATTTTACTCAATCTGTAGCGGACATAGTTGTAGGCTTGGCCGTATCACCCTCAATAGGATCATACAAATCCATACAATAGAGAATATCTTCCATTGTTGGCTTCCAAATGGCATAATTCGAAGCTGTAAGTTTAATAATCGAATGTGATGACTCTTCCATTTAATCACACAAGACAATAAGTAATAATTAACCTTAGCTCTGATACCACTTTGTAGGGGAAAAATCGGATTCCCCACTATTAGGAGCAATACTTCCTAACCTTGTCAAATGTAGATTAAATAGGCACACAAATATCCAAGCCACCAAAATATAATAAATATCAATTGTCCACCACAATCAAGCACAAACAATATAATAATAAAGCACCCAAGCAAGAATTAAATGACACCAAGATTTATGTGGAACAACCCTCTCATGAAGAGGGAAAAAACCACATGGCAACTCCGAATAATTCCAACATGTAAAATAAGGAATGCAAATGTTCTCTCAAGTTTTTACCCTAAACTTGAGGCATTCAATAATGAGAATAAGTACAAGGGGTTACCTCTTAGGGTTTGAAACCCAAAGGAATACAAGTATAAGAGCTTCTTCAAAATCTCCAATAACTATGGTACACAAACAACCCTTAGAAACACTCTCAATCTTCTCGGTCTTCTCGCCGCACAATGCACACTCAAGATACCCTCTCTGCTTTGTGTATATTCACAGAACATCAAAGCAAAACAAGGCTTACTGCCTTTTGATCTTCTAATTCGAATTAAACTAGGCAATCATTGGCCTTGGCCCATTTAAGCTAACAAAGCTTAAGAAACAAAATGAAAAAAAGGAAAAGCCCATTAAAGACATTATACATCTCATGTGTATTGATATTATACACACGGTACCCAAAACTAAGTTTATCTCTAAGTTTGCAATAAGAACTAAAAATTAAAACCATTGCAAAAATAAAATGCCAAGGAAGGTATTTCAAAATGGCTTCCTTCTTATATAACCAAGGAGAGTATTTGGACTAGTCGTAAACTAATTATAACTTGCCATCTGATATATTTGGAGAGAAATTGTGATACAAATGAGATTTATGTTCCATTATATAGGGGAGAGAGAGAGAGAGAGAGAGAGAGAAAATGGCAATACGAGATCCTTTATCTAGCTCAAATCTTTGTATGGTAAGAGTAAATATTTGATATAATTGAGATACCATGTCAGTTGTTGTAACATGATAGCACACTTAGAAATTCTTCTTAAATGGAGATCAGTTTACGGGCGGATCTAGAAAATCAATCTAGAGGAGGGCTTGATGGAGGCTAGTGTACGAGGGTTTAGCAAAGCGTCCTCGAAATTAATTCTTTTTGGACCTACTTATACGTATTTTATGTGATTGTGTGTAGATGATATAAGCTAGCACTACACCATATGGATCAATCTCTAACGGACAGGTTTTGAGCATAAAATTGAGTTTTTAGTGTCGAAACTAGAAACTGTGAGTAACCTGCCATTGGTGAGTACGCCCTTAAGTGATCTTGGTTTGAATACGTACAGTTAATCGCTCTACTCATTTGGCTCAAAACTTGAGCTATGTTTTTCCCACAACGGGCATTCCACATTCTCCTCATTCTATTCCTACTCCCACCGACAAACCCCAAGTTATCTTATATGATAAGTTTGGTAAAGAGTTGGCAAAGGGGTATATTGAGAAAAATGCTACAGCTAATGTGTGTCACTTCAAACATGTTAGTAAATCTAAAAAGAAGGTTTATATCGAGAAAGTGATGTAGCCCGATGCTTGTTTGTGGGACCCTCCTCAGGGGGGCCATGAGACTTTGGCTGGCTTTGTTGAAGGGGGGTATGTGATATGGCTCGAGTGTTGGTTAAAATATGTTTAAGAAAATTGAATGGCGAGGGATGTAGTTTTATATAACTACTTAACTTTCAGACATGACTTGTTTGTTAGTTTAGGTTTGAGTGGAAGAACTCTTTAAATTTTCGACTTTGTTAGACATGTATGAACTCTTTGCTTATGATTATTATGGATTATTTTTGTTGTTTTGGGCATAAAGATGTTGGTTAGACATGGATAAAAATTAAATTTTGTTATTTTTTGTGTTTGGTAAAGATTAATATGCTTGTTAATTAGGTGGAAAAAAAATTTAGGAAGCATATAAATAAACTATTTTTTTTAGATTTACGCATATTACTAACGGATATATTCGTAGGTAAATCCGTTAGTAGTTTTTTATTTTTTTACAATTACTAACGAATATATCCGTTAGTAATAGTTAACAAACCGTTAGTATTCAATATAAATATTTTAAAATTGGCTGAAAAAACCATCCGTTAGTAATTGTCAAAAACCCGTTAGTATTCAATATAAATATTTTAAAATTGGCTGAAAAACCGTTAATAAGTAACGTTCTAATGGATATATCCGTTAGAAATCCTTTGATTTACTAACGGATATATCTGTTAGAATAATATTACTAACAAATATATCCAATACTAACGGATATATCCGTTAGTAATGAGGCCATATGGTGTAGTGTAATGCTATAAACATTATTACAAAAACATAAGATAGAGGTAGGGGCTTTTATACAATTAGCACAAAAACATAAGAGAGAGGGGGCTTAATATAATAAATTTATAATGTCAAAGGGGACTTTATAATTTTCAGGGGGGGCTTACCTGTAAAAATGTTTTTCTTTTATGGTAAATTTGATATTTTTCGAACACCTTGGCTAACTTGAGCCCATCTTATCCCTTGATTAGTCCGCTCTTGAGTTTACCCTAAAAATAGGTTGAATAGATGCATGAATTGAAGAACTGTTTACTCCAAGTATAAGATTTAATCATGTGGATCATCATGACCCCGATGTAACTTCAAGGTATCTAGCCTATAATAAAGCAAAGCGAAAGAAAAAAAAATTTATTTTCTATATAAAAGGCTTTAGAGAACTTTTACAAGAAACAATATAAATACATCAATTGACACATCAAATTTAATTTTAAAAAAAAAACTAGATTATTCTTCAAATATATTGATTTCTTATAGAATCCTATTAACAATACATATAACAGTCGTCACTGTAGAAAGCAGTTCTTCAAATAGATTATCCATGTTATTGATTGAAAAGAAAATTCTAAAAAAACATGAATGTAAAACTTTATAAAATTTTGAATTTCTAAAAATTCATAATGAAAAAATAAATTTTGAATAATAAATTCATTTAAATCAGCACATAGTTATTAACGTATGAAAATATCATAAATGCCCCAGTTTACTTCTTCGCCTAAGGCCCCAAAATATATTGAGCCACCCCTGGACGCATTGTACAATAGTTTAGGGATCGATTCTTTTTAAATATTATTAGGATTCAACTTGTAGTTGAGATTAATTTTTGAGCCGCCCAAGGCGCGTTTGTAAATTGTTCGAAGATTAATTTTTTGATAACATTTTTGATAAACTTGAGTTAGATAAATGCAAATTGTACGCAACAAATTTCAAGTATAGAAATAACGAGAAAATTGAAGAACAAATATGATTTTATTGATTTCAGAAAATATGAGTACAATCTCTGTATAATTCTTTTACAATGAAAAGAAACTTCCTTTGATTCGATCTCCTAGATTGTTCACGATTCAAGGGCTTCTGGAGCTTGTTCTTGAACCGTAGATTTGTCCTTCAAATCTTCACGCTGGATGAAGTGCTTGTAGGAAAGCTTGAACAAGGGTCGGGGCTTGATCTCGAACAAACGAACGATTAATCTTCCTTCAACTTCTTGAAGAACGGATTAAACAGACTTGACTTGAATCTGAAGAACAACAAACTGTATCTTTGTTCTTCAGAAAGGCTTGGGTGATTTGAATGTAAGAGAGAGCTCTCAATTTTTTGTGGAGAAATCTCAACTTATTGAAAGGCCAAGAGTCCCTTCTACATGGGTGGAGACCTCTATTTATAGGCTTAGGGTATAGAGTTTTAATTGATGACTCAATACATCCTAACCGTTGAATTGAAGTCCTCCCTTGAGATTTTGACACGTGTCACCACATTATTTATATGATTTCATATGGTGCATATGACACATGTCACAAATAAATTGATCCACTTGTATCTTGTGGGGCCCACATTTGAAATAATTTTGACTTCTTGATTTTGACTAATTGTAATAATTAAAATAAATTAATTATTAATTAATCAATTGGTAATTAAATAATTACCAAAATTTTAATGTCTACAAATGCCCCCACTTCATGGCACGTCGACATTATGCGCGACGGGATTTGAAGTAATTGAGTCACACAATTTTTGTAACACCTTTCTTGAACTAATTTGCAGTCCACCAACCCACCTTGGTGAATGTGCGTATGGTAATCCTTTAGCGAGACGCTTAATGCAAAGCAATTTTCCTTGTATGTAATTTTTTTTTAAACATGTACAAGCACTTCTACTTGCAAAATATATAACTTTTTTACTTTGTCAAACAAATTGTGTCAAACAAGAAATGCAAGTCCTATTTGTAGGAGGACTTCACATCCCACAGCCAAAGTGCACAGGTGTACGTACATGGTTTGCAATGCAAAGTTAAAGAGTACATACACTTTATTGTTTTTATAATGCATGTTGTCTTGTAATGGAAAATTTTCCTAATGCCTAAAGGAAACTCCAATTAGAAATTGACAAGTTGTATCCCATGACCAAGTCAAACACCAGTTCATATCATGTGTTTGTTTCATTCGGGTCACAACTTCCCATATTGCATAGGACTACATTTAATATGTATTCCTTTTAAAAACCGCCTTATATATGGGTATACATATGTATCACTATGTATATCATAAAACCGAACAGATGCCTTGTCGAGGCCAAAAAAAAAACAAAAACAGTGGGTCTTCATATGTTCTTCAAATCGTGCTTGCTTTCCTTTACAGGTATTTTTTTTCCTTCTTTCGTACACAGGTTCTGTGTACCCCTCTTTAATTTATTCCCCCTTTTTTTTTTTTTTGGGGCTGCAACGCAAATTTTTTTTTTTCTTGTTAAGCTTGGAAAGTAATATTTTTCTCAAGTTTGGAATATCCCAAACATAAAAGGAGTGATACACATATAGTGATATAATTTTCAAAGCATTTAAAGATCAAATTTATGATTCAAATTTGAGTACCATAGTGTTAATGCCATGTACTAAATCCATACGAACTTACTGTAATTTTTTCATCTATGTACAAGCACTTTTTACTTGCATGTGACATCACATGGAATTAATCAACTCATGTGACTTTTAACCCCAACCAATGACATGTGCGAATTTACTTTAACATAGAATTGGCTAGAAGACTTCACCCTTTTTTTTTTTTTTTTTTTTTTTTGAGGAAAGAAGACTTCACTTCGTAAGTCCTATTTACATTAGGACTAGTATACTTCCATTTGTTGTTATGTAGCGATTCATGTGTACGTGTACACACATTCAAGAGTCAGCAATTTGTGTCTTTCTTTTGATAACCCGTTAGGACTCTTGACGCCATAGAATTCATTAGATGGAGAAAGTTATTCAGTGAGCCCATCACTAAAATAGGCAAGTTTTCTTTTGGAAATTGAAATTAATCTCCCTTCCGAATGAATTTTGGAACCGATTTCCATGTGTGAATTATTTAGGAATGACTTCAGTGGGTGTATCACCCATACACAATTGTATATGATCTATCTTGTTCACCACGTCAAGACTATCTACCTATTAGGATTACATATTCCATTGGTATTAGGAATTCACAACCCACAACCCAAATCTCTCTCATATATCGATATATATATATATATATGGCTTATCATGCAAACTCTTAGAATACCATATAAGAGCTTTTGCAAATTACCGAGTGATTCCCATTAGTATTGTCACATCAAAAAAAACTACTGGTTGTTGATATATAACACAATTTGTTGTTGCTTTGCCCAATAAGTTCTTTAATTTTCTATTTGCAGTACTCTCTTTTTTTTTTTCTCTTTTCTTCTTTTTTTTTTTTAGCTAAGCCGATCAAGGCTTTGTTTGGTGGTAAATCTATGAAGGCATGAACCAACCAAGCTGGTTCGTTGGCCACCAATGCTTACGGAGTAACATACATGTCTTAGCATATTTGAACCAATTAAACCACATGCCCATGAAGATCTTGGTTGCACATGATTTTTTTTCATACACAGCTTGTGCGTATCTCCTCTTTTTTTTTTTTTTTTTTTTGATATTGTCCTTTGCTCTTTAGACCACATGTAATACATAAACATGTGTCATCACAATTCTAAAGGCTGCTTCCAACTAGTAGTAATCAATTAGGATTGATCTTAATCCATGAGACACATGCCCAAGTGCATAACTTGAGCTCCATCAAATTTTGTTTGCTATCCATGTGATGGGTGCAATACAGAATATACATAGACATGTAATCCAATCTTATAGGCCATATTGCTTTACACTTTGGTAGTGGGCTTCAATTGTATTTTGACAAAAATTCAACCTTATATTTCTGGGACTTTCTTTTCTTTGTCAATATGAATCTTGTCTTAGCATCCCTCTCAATTATTTTAGAATCTTCCAAATACTTACAGGAAGTCCTTTGTTTTCGACGATTTTGGAATCCTTATTTCAACAAGTGCCTTAGGAACGATTGACCAAATCAGTTTTTTTTTTTTTTTTTAAGATTAGAACTAACTGAAGCCTAGTAGTACTTCATCCTCATGATTTTAACAAGAGAGTCCAATCATTGCCTTCAATTTGCATGGTACTAGCTCTTACCAATTTGGGATACATGCATGCACACGGGTCAAATTATATTGCACACTTGATTAACACATTTGCTTTATAATCTTCGAGCTCGTTACTTCATCTTCTCTTTGCCTCTGACTTTATTCTTCTCAATATATATATATATATATACACTTTTTTTTCAGTTGCTTCTATTTTCGCACAATATCTTCTAAAGAATTTGGAGCCTACCGACCCTTTAGTAAGTATCTCTTTAGCATTTTTCTCTTGGAAAGATATATATGTAGAATTGTTGCAATTTGCCTTGCAGGAGGGTTTTTTGGTTTTTTTTTTTTGTGTGCAGGGATTCAAGGTAGCGCATTATCCGGCATCTTCGGAGAATAGCTTTGGACTTGCTACCTCAGAGCTATTAATCCTCATGGGCAAACACTCCATTGTGACTCCGACCTTCGGGGAACAGCTTTGGAATTGCTACCCCAGAGCTATTAATCCTCATGGGCAAACACTCCATTGTGACTCCGACCTTCGGGGAACAGCTTTGGAATTGCTACCCCAGAGCTATTAATCCTCATGGGCAAACACTCCATTGTGACTCTGACCTTCGGAGAACAGCTTTGGAATTGCTACCCCAGAGCTATTAATCCTCATGGGCAAACACTCCATTGTGACTCCGACTTTCGGGGAACAGCTTTGGAATTGCTACCCCAGAGCTATTAATCCTCATGGGCAAACACTCCATTGTGACTCCAAAGAATCTTTTGGCACTTCAACCTCTGCATGAAGCAACGGTATCTAATGTTTTAAGCACTTTATGATTGTCATTGTAACTCATCCGGTTAACCTTTTATTATATCAATCGTAACTTGCCTATGCTTTTCATTAATGTTGACTGAACTTGAATTTCAAGTTGCGTACGTACCCTAAGAAAGGGATCAAGTCATTACATAGTTCAAAGCATTTATTTCTCAAAAGACTGAATTTTTTTTTATTTTTTTTATTTTTTTTTGTGCCGTACACAGTTTATACTCGTGCGGGCCAGGAGTGCGGTGTGCTTTTATGGATAGTATCTTTTTAGGAACTTCCCATTGATTGGACCTACACGTAATCCATCTTCGTCAACAATCTTGTAGGCACCGCTGGTGTAGACTTCACGCACGATATAAGGACCGTCCCACTTTGACGTAAACTTATTGCTAGTGTGATGACTAAGTATAATGGGTCTTCTAACCGCTAATACTAAGTCTCCAACTTGAAAGGACCGATGTCGTACTCTCTTGTTAAAAGCTTTGGAGAGTCGTGCTTGATAGCATTCCATTCTTTGCTGCGCTTTGAGTCTCTTTTCATCCAACGCTTCTAGTTTTTCGAGACGCAAATGTGCATTTTCTTCATTTGTTAGGCCCTCTTGTAATGCAATCCTCAACAATGGGATCTGTTGCTCTAATGGCAAAACGGCCTCAACACCGTAAACGAGTGCATATGGAGTGACTTGTGTAGATGTTCTATGAGTTGTGCGATACGCCCATAATGCCTCGCCAATCCTCTCGTGCCAATCTTTCTTTGACTTGGCTACCACTTTTTTAAGCAAGTTGCACAGGGTTTTGTTGAACGCCTCTGCAAGACCATTGGCTGGAGCGTTGTACATAGAGGAGTTCCGTTGTTTGAAACTGAACTTCTCGCATAACTTATCCATGAGAGAATTGTAGAAAGGTTTTCCATTGTCGGTAATGATGTATCTAGGAACACCGTACCGAAAGATGATGTTAGTCTTGATGAAATCAACGACAGTTTCCTTTTTCACTTCTCTGAGCGGGACAACTTCAGCCCATTTTGAGAAATAGTCGGTTGCCCCCAAAATGTATAAGTGACCTCTAGATGATTTTGTTAGAGGTCCAACTACATCAAGTCCCCATGCTTCAAATGGCCACGAAGGTACAGTAGGGTGTAACGGTTCTGGAGGTTGATGGATAAAGTTTGCATAAAAATGACAAGCCTGACATCTTTTCGTATATTCCATGCAATCTTTTACCATGGTAGGCCAATAATAACCCATTCTTTTCACACAAAAGTGAAGCTTTGGTCCAGACTAATGGACCCCACATATTCCAGAGTGCGCTTCCTCTATAGCTTGAGTTGCTTCAACTTCTCCAAGGCAGCGTAGAAATAGTCCTTCAAAAGAGCGTCGAAACAAGGTATCTTTGTAGTATATGAACCGTGGAGCTCGCCGCTTTATCTCAGCCTTATGACGTAAGTCCTCTGGAAGTTTTCCATGCTCCAAGTAGTCGATGAGAGGTCTCCGCCAATTGTCTGCTTCAATGGCTAAAACTGAGATTTGGTTGACCTCCTCTAACATGCAATCGAGCAAGTGGGGTAACACCCACCGTTGGCACACAGGGATGTCAATCTTTTCATCTTCCAATAGTGCTAGCGTTGTAGCCAAGTTTGCCAAGGCATCTGCCAGTCGATTATCTTTTCTAGGAACATGTTCCAACACGACACTATCAAACTTTTCCAAAAGATGGGAAGCATATCGAAAGTATGGCACCAAGTCATCTTTTCTAACTTCGTAGTCTTTGAGAAGCTGGTTGACAACTAACTTTGAATCACCATAAATCTCTAAGTCAGGAATTTTTATTTCTACTGCCATTTCCAGGCCAATGATTAAAGCTTGATACTCGGCAACGTTGTTAGACCACCTTTCACCGAGTGTAAAAGCGTATGTAAAAATTTGCCTTTGTGGTGAAACCAAGACTACGCCTGTCCCCGCTCTATCAGACCATGATGCTCCATCGAAAAACATCATCCATGGGGGAAGTATAACAATGAATAGTTCGTCTTCATCAGGAAAATCTTATGAGATTTCCCAATCAGCTGGGATTGGGTGATCAGCCAAGAAGTCTGCTATAACTTGTCCTTTAACGGCCTTTCGAGGGACGTAAATGATTTCAAATTCATTGAATAAGATTGACCATCGTGCAAGTCGTCCTGAAAGAACTGGTTTGGACATGACGTACTTTATAGGATCGGCTCTTGCCACTAAGTGAACTGTGTGAGCTAAAAAGTAATGTCTTAACTTCTGTGATGCAAAGACCAATGCTAGACATATCTTTTCAATGGGAGAATACTTTAGCTCTGTCACAGTCAAGCGACGACTCAAGTAGTTTAATACTTTTTCCTTGCGCTCTTCATTCTCTTACGCAAGGAGAGCCCCAAGTGATTCTTCCTGCGCTGCAATATAAAGTACAAGCGGCTTTCCTACTATGGGAGATCCTAACACTGGAGGATTAAGCAAGTACCTTTTTATGTTATCCAAAGCATTCTGACAAGCTTGATCACATATGAAAGGTACGCCCTTCTTCATAAGACGACTGAAAGGTTGGCATCGTCCGGCTAAATTTGAAATGAATCTGCGAATAAAAGCGAGTTGACCTTGTAAGCTTCGTAATTCATGCAAATTCTTAGGTGGTGACATTTTTTGAATAGCATCAATTTTGGCTGGATCAACTTCAATGCCACGATGTCGAACAATGTAGCCCAAGAATTTTCCTGAAGTAACACCGAAAGCACACTTAAGGGGATTCATTTTAAGTTGATATTTTCTCAACCTATTGAACACCATACGTAGATCATGAAGATGGTCTTCCCTATTCTTGATTTTGACTACCAAGTCATCAACGTAGCACTCCACATTTTTATGGAGTACGTCGTCAAAGATCTTTTGCATTGCACGTTGATAAGTAGCCCCTGCGTTCTTAAGACCAAATGGCATAACTTTGTAACAATAAATGCCTTTTGGGGTCCGAAAAGCAGTCAACTCTTCATCTGCAGGAGTCATCCGTATTTGATTATAACCTGAGAAACCGTCCATGAAGGAAAGAGCTTCATGTCCTGTAGTTGCATCGACTGTCAGTTCAGCAATAGGAATAGGAAAGTCATCTTTAGGACAAGCATTGTTTAGGTCGCGAAAGTCGACACAAATGCGTATCTGTCCATTCTTATTTTTCACCGGGACTATACTTGAGATCCAAGTGGGGTACTTTACTTCTCGAATAAACCCTGCTTCAATCAACTTATTGATTTCTTCTTCTATTTTTGGAACAAGCTCTGGTCTAAAGAAACGTTGAGCTTGTTTGACTGGCCGTGTTCCATGTTTGATTGCAAGGTTATGTACTGCAATTTTGGGGTCTAGACCTGGCATTTCTTTGTATGTCCAAGCAAACACATCTTTATATTCAAACAACAATTCAAAGTATTTTTCCTATTCTGAAGGCTCCAATAGCGTGCTGATTAAGATTGGTCTAGGTTCTCCTATTGTCCCTAAATTCAGCTCCTTGAGCTCGTCGACAGTAGGTTGCCCCCCATCTTCGAGTGTTGAGGGTGCTTCATTAACATCATCCCCGATGGAGTCGTCATCGCATGCCTCCTCGAATGTAATATAATAAGATGATGTATAAGCTACTTCTTCATTGTCAGCTTCTTGGTTCCCAAGATCATCTTGGTTTGTCAACACGATGGTTCGCTGTTTAGCTTTCAACACATCATCCACACTTACATCTAGCTTGGTAGTGCGCTTCATGCGAGAGGGAATCAAACTCTGAGTTTCAGTATCTTCCTTTCTTTCAATTTCGATCTTTTCAGGAACGTCATTATTATGCCTCTTTGTAAGCCAGCAATTTGTTTTGGTGGTTCGAGAGAAGACTGAATTTCGTAATTGAGGGGTTTGATTTTCCTCCATTTGATTGGAAGTACCCAGTCTATTAAAAGCAGATGTGCAAGACATAAGTCTCGTATGAGAGGGTGAACGATCTTCATTTGGTACACGCTCACCCAACCTATCGAAGACGGAAGTATACGAAGATGATGTTCCAATGCGGTCAAACACCGAAACACGAGACGTACGTTGCGAATTTTTCTCGTCATCAATTTCTTCTACCGTAATGTACTGGGCATTTACTTTCTTGCTTTTCCCTCTAACTGGAATACGAATAGGTTCATCAGGAGTAAATCCTAGACCAGTTTTGGGCAAGGTAATCATGTGTCCTTGTTACCTCAGCTTATTTTGAGTTTCGGTGAGACCGTGCACCTTCTCTCCTGTAGATTGAGGGTCAAGGACTCCAAGGGGTGTAGGATTCGAGAAATCATATCCCGACTGTACCATTAACTTATATGCTTTTGGATCAAACCCTTCAATTGTTCTTTTGTCAGGGAGTGCTCCATGTTCTGTTGCTATTCCAGATGGTTTAACAAACCCTTTTAAAGGAGTTTTCAACGATTCATCTCATTCAACCTTGGTAAGCGGGATGGTTAAATTTTCTTTTAGAAACTGAATGTCTTCTGGCTTTGCTCCTACGAGAGATTTTCTTTTTGCCTTCTCATTCTTAGAGAATTCAATGAAAGGTGACTCTCCCTTTTTACGACAAGACAATGGAACATACTTGAAAATCAGTGATGAGGTCTTGACGCTTGCCGATGATTCCAGCTCTTGCGGCAGAACAACCCTTGAAGGATCATCACTCTCGTTTGTCGTAGCGTCAGTAGGAGGAACTTTTACATATTTATCTTTTTTGTGCTCGCCATTTCCTTTTGAAGATGTTTTTATGGAAAGAGCCTCTGATGATGCGTCAGTATTAGTGTCGATGTAAAACTTTGCATCAGCAAAGTGAGCTTCAGCCTCGGTGAATGGCTTCATATCTCCTATCACTGTCTTTACGCCACCTTTATTGAACTTCAAGCACTGATGAAGAGTCGATGGGATGATTCCGTTCCAATGGGTCCAAGGCCGGCCCAATAACAAGTTATATGATGTCTTCGCATCAATCACGTGAAATAAAGTGTCTGCCTTTAATTCTCCAACTGTGAGAGTGACACGAATCATTCCAATCGCTCGTTGGCCTCCTTGGTTAAATCCTTGTATGATAAGACGACTAGAAGATAGTTCGTCGATCGTTATACCAAGGTGTTTCATGATGAATTTTGGCATGATATTTACCGCTGATCCTCCATCAATGAGAATGCGATAACCTTTTGTTCTCTTATGAAACCCGAAACAAAAAGTGGTCGATTATGAAGTTTTGACCCTAATTGCAAGTCCTCATCAGTGAAAGTAATTGCAGCACAGCAAGACCCACAAGAGCTCAAACTAACACTGTCATCGCAAAGTTTACTAATAACGGCATCATGTTTGTTTGGTTCTTGTAGCCCTTGAACTAGCGCAGACCGCACCTGTTGTGGAAATTGTGAGGCCTCGTGAAGACTAAACCTTGCTGGTAAACCTTGAAGTGCCTTTGACACTTGTTCATTTGCTTGCGCAACGTCGATACTAGAAGTTTGCATCTCCTCATTTTCAGAATCATCTTCAGTATCGGCTTCTTGAGCAGAAATTGCGTAAGTTGTCACAACGAGGTTATCATTGAAATAACCCTTAGGAAAATATTCCCCTAAAGTAACCAAACTTGGCGGCTGCTGTAACACATCATCAACATGTATCTCACGTTTTACCCATTGCTTCTTGTTATTCTTCTTGGGACGCCAAAAGGTATTTCTCTTTTGAAGCACTCTATTTGCATTAACAGTGGGTTGTATGAGTACTGGTTGCTTTCGCGCCTTTCTCCGTGTAACAAGGGTCCATCCTTCATCGTCTTCTTTTGATGATTCTTTATGAAAGACAAGACAGTTCAGCTGGCATTCTGGTAACAGTTGAATTTGCACTGGCTCAAAAGATCCGAACTGGATTGACTTGACACCTGCCCCCGGTGCAAAGGATGACGATCGCTTTTGAGAAGATTGCCCATGTGCGTTATTTGGAGGCTGAGAAACGGCAGTGGCATGATTTGACGCTGCTGCTTCTTCTGTGTCCAATAGGATTTTGCCTTCTTTAGCCAAATTCATGATAACCTCCTTGAGAATAAAGCACTTTTCAATGGGATGCCCGACAATGCGATGATATTTGCAATATTTTGGGTCATTCACACGTCCCATCTCATTAGGTCGTTTGCATTCTGGGAGTTGAATCACCTTCTTCTCGAGCAAGTACTCCAATATGCCTGGTACGTCAGCATCTGGAAAAAGGTACTCCTTTTCCTGCAACTCTTTTAGCGTTGATCGTTGCTTCTGACTTTCACGGGGTTGGTCTTGTTTTGTGACTGCTTCCATTTTATCCTTTGAGGGGATCTTTACGGGAACAGTATTTACTACCATAGACCCTTTTGCTGCGGTCTTGCCCATCTTGTCACTCTTCTTCACTTCTTTCACATCCTTACGTTGTTCTACAATGGGAGGATTCTTGCCACCATGATTAGCAATGCTAATTTCCATGTCATGCGCACGTGTCGCCAGTTCTTCAAAGGTACGTGGTTTTATACCTTGGAGAATATAAAGAAGGCCCCAGTGCATACCTTGCATACACATCTCGACGGCAGACACTTCAGTGAGTCGGTCTTTACAGTCTAGACTAAGTGACCGCCATCGATTGATAAAGTCCACCACGGGTTCGTCTTTCCATTGCTTGGTACTGGTGAGCTCGATCATGCTGACCGTGCGACGGGTGCTGTAAAAGCGATTCAGAAATTCTCGCTCCATCTGTTCCCAACTATCAATTGATTGTGACTCCAAGTCGGTGTACCAATCAAAATCATTGCCTTTAAGGGTGCGGACAAACTGCTTGACGAGAAGATCTCCTTCAGTTCCAGCGTTGTTGCATATTTCAACAAAGTGGGCGACATGTTGCTTAGGGTTTCCCTTTTCATCGAACTGTTGGAACTTAGGAGGTTGGTACCCCGCAGGCATCCTTATGCCGTCAATCCTTTTCATGTAAGGCTTTGAATACATGAGATTACTTTGAGGAGCGCCGCCATATTGTGCTCTTATTGTATTTGTTATCATGTCATGGAGCTGTTGGACAGATAATGCACCAACGGATGTTGAGGTAGCAATTTGCTCTCCCTCTGGTTTAGTAGGCGACACCTATTGGTCATCCGTTGTGGATGTAATTGGAGGTGTAAATCCAGGAGGGTGTTTCAGGCTTTGGCTTGACTCCCCTATGTTTTGACCCTCCAACTTGTTCATCAAAGAAGCTATTTGTAAGTCCTTTTCTTCAGCAGTCTTCGTAAGTTGTTCAATTGCACGAGCCATTGTAGCTAGTTGCTCTTCGATTGAAGTTGTATTGGTCATCATGACCGGCATCTCCATTGTGTAGGAAGACGTATTAGAGTTTGTCCACTTTGGGGAAGTAGACTTTTTCAGGCTACTTGGAGATGACCCTGAGGACGAATTTGAGTCTGATTCAGCATCTGAGACCGAGCGAGATGAACATGCTGACAAGTTCTTCGCGGTATCATCCTTTGTAACAACTGGAAATTTCTTGGGTTGCAACATGTCATCCGTTTTTGTCCCTATAGGATCAATGTTGACAACCGCGCGGGCCTTCATTTGTGCTAATTTCACCGAAGTGACTTGACCACCAGCAGAGGTAGCAACTTTTGCTTTGCTACGGGTGAATGGCCCTGAGGAGACGCTATCGGTGCTCTTCGCAGAGGAGTTACTATTGCTACTTGCAGTAACAACGTTCTTGCCACTATTCTTGGTATCTTTGGGAAGTTGAACCTTCTTAGATGCCATTGAATGTTGCTAGAGTAGGATTTTGAAACTTTAATGTAGGAGAAAGAGATGAAAGGCAGAGATGTCCCACTGAGCGTGCCAGAAATTTGTACGCAACAAATTTCAAGTATAGAAATAACGAGAAAATTGAGGAACAAATATGATTTTATTGATTTCAGAAAATATGAGTACAATCTCTGTATAATTCTTTTACAATGAAAAGAAACTTCCTTTGATTCGATCTCCTAGATTGTTCACGATTCAAGGGCTTCTAGAGCTTGTTCTTGAACCGTAGATTTGTCCTTCAAATCTTCACGCTGGATGAAGTGCTTGTAGGAAAGCTTGAACGAGGGTCGGGGCTTGATCTCGAACAAACGAACGATTAATCTTCCTTCAACTTCTTGAAGAACGGATTAAACAGACTTGACTTGAATCTGAAGAACAACAAACTGTATCTTTGTTCTTCAGAAAGGCTTGGGTGATTTGAATGTAAGAGAGAGCTCTCAATTTTTTGTGGAGAAATCTCAACTTATTGAAAGGCCAAGAGTCCCTTCTACATGGGTAGAGACCTCTATTTATAGGCTTAGGGTATAGAGTTTTAATTGATGACTCAATACATCCTAACCGTTGAATTGAAGTCCTCCCTTGAGATTTTGACACGTGTCACCACATTATTTATATGATTTCATATGGTGCATATGACACATGTCACAAATAAATTGGTCCACTTGTATCTTGTGGGGCCCACATTTGAAATAATTTTGACTTCTTGATTTTGACTAATTGTAATAATTAAAATAAATTAATTATTAATTAATCAATTGGTAATTAAATAATTACCAAAATTTTAATGTCTACACAAATAATGGACAAACTTGTCGTTACCAACTTGGTTGTTATAGTGATCATGTTTTCTAGCTTTTAATGTCATCTAGGAATCAACTCTCTAGACTCATTTGTTTGATTCCATATTTTCAGTTGTTATATTTTGTTTTTACACCGTATACACTTGTAGTGAATATATTACATCAACTATTATTGGATTAGTCAAATCTAACATTTTCATTCTATAGTTTTTGTGTCAAATAATTGGGAGGTTTATCTCTATATAAGTTCGTAATGTGAATTAAAAATTAACACCATTGCAAAAATAAAATAAAAAGAAGCCTTCTTCTTCCCCGATTTCAAACTGGCTTCCTTTTTACATAACCAATGAGAGTATTTGGAGTCTTGGACTAGTTGTACACTAATTGTAACTTGCCATCTGATACATTTGGGGAGAAATTGTGGATAAAATATTCATTACAGCGGTTGTATATATAATCCTACATGTTATAACAAGTCAATAAGAAGTCTGTATGAATCCATCTGACCTCCTATTTTTATGAAAAAAATTTTCCCAACTCAACCTAAACAAATCTCTACCTCAACAAAAATTAAAATATGTAAAAAGCTATAAAATCCTACATAATATTGTAGTGATACTGATACCCAATATTTACTTGAAATTGTGATGCAAATGACATTTATGTTCCCTTATATCTGGGAAAGAGAGAAAAAGGCAATAGAAGATCCTTTAT
The DNA here is from genome assembly GCA_033977485.1 of Hydrangea macrophylla. Taxonomy (NCBI): domain Eukaryota; kingdom Viridiplantae; phylum Streptophyta; class Magnoliopsida; order Cornales; family Hydrangeaceae; genus Hydrangea; species Hydrangea macrophylla. The sequence goes on along the minus strand of CM066999.1, from coordinate 75,639,786 downwards.
CTAGCTCAAATCTTTATATGACAGAGTAAATATTTGATATAATTGAGATACCATGTCATGTGATAGTACACTTAGAAATTCTTCTTACATGGAGATGATCAGATTACCCAAAAAAAAATAGGTGGAACAGATGCACGAATCGAAGAACTGTTAACACAAGTATAGGGTTTAGTCACGTGGGATCATCATGACCCCGATGAAACGCTAGAGGTTGAAGTAATAGCTTTAATAGGAGGGTTATAGTTATGGCCGTGTTAGAGAGAGTACACCTCTAAGATACAAAAGATTATGTTACTTGGGAAGGAATGGCCATGTTGGCCTACTTGCCTGAAGATAAACCGAGATAACCCAATGGAATGCTGACACGGGTGGACACGAGCAGAGCGGTTTAATAAGACTTTGAGTTCGTGAACACGATCAATTAAAGTTCGCGAGCAAGCTCGTAAAAAAGTTCGTTAATAGGCTTGTATAGTGACTTTTTATATATTGGGATTTGCTAACTTATAGCACATGAGGCTTTTAGCAACGAAAAACAGGCTTTTAGCGACAAAATTTTTCGTCGCCAAAAGTTGGAATCTTTAGCGACAAAAATTTCGTCACCAAAAACATGTTTTTCGTCGCTAAAGAGGCTGCTGTACGCTGCTAACCTACAACCATCATGTTGTAAGTTAGCAGCCCCCTTATATATTTATTTATTATAAAATTATATAATTTTAGAGAAAATATGACAAATTTCATAAATAGGCTTGATAAATGATTGATTTATCATTAACAATACAATTTTAAAGGGCGCACGAAAAAGTTCGTTAAAAAGCTCGCGAGAAAGTTCGAGATCACTTGAAAGCTCGGCTCATTTTCGCGAGCTCGTGAAAAAGCTCATGAGCAAGCTCGGGTCGGCTGATGTCCACCCCTACTGACACTCAAAGGTCGGTTAGATCGTAGGTGGAGTATCAGCCATGTACGAGCCCGACAGCAAAGCTTGTCTCAAACATGCAAGTGGTACGAGGTTAAGGATTTTAGGGTTGATGAAGTCAATAATCTGGTTAACAAACATCTCAAAAGGGACATCAACCATAAAGCCCGAAGAAGGATGATGACCATGGTTGCACTAAAGCCTAAGCTTGTCTTAGACACATGAACCAATGAGAAGGCCATGAAGACAACACTTGGCCCCAACAAAGCTGCCCGAAGAGCAAAGCATGGATGGAGTTCTAGGTTAGCAGAGGGTGCCTCCCGACATCTCTGAAAGACCGATGAAGAACACAGGACCCAAACACCACGAAGATTCGTCTTGGATGCTGGCCAACAAGATCGCCAAACACGAGGCCGCAGTAGGGGTTTAAAGGGTTACATGTAATTCGTGACTGGCCAACTAAATATGATAACCACTTGTCATGATCCCCTAGAAGAAGAAGGGGGCAAGTGGGTGGTTATGATTAAATAATCATACCACATCAATCAATATGCTGACATAGCGTGACGGACTCACTGAATAATTTCTCTGTATCTAGGCAATTGCCTAACGATTTGGAGTTTTGCTTTTATTAGTCCATGAATTTGCTTTCTTAGTAGATAAGGACTGACGAAGGAGGTCTATCCCTACTCATTTCCATCATTTGTTTAGAAATAGGTTAGGCGCATGGCGGTGGCTCAACCAGTAGGCAAGTGATAAGGCAACCAGCTAAGGTCTCATTTTTTTTTTTTTTTGGGTAATACTTGAGACACAACTAAATACACAACTTTTAGGACACAATCTAATTAATGTGTCTATCTCTCTCCTGTGTCATTGTGGGGTCCAGTGACGTCACAGGATAGACATAGACACATTATTTAGATTGTGTCCCAAAAGTTGTGTGTTTGGATGTGCCTCAATCTTTACTCTTTTTTTTTTATACACCTTTATAGTTAATGTTATCTATTTTTTTATTAAAAAAAAAGAAGTCAAGTTGTATTGCCTTAAAAAAGACACCTATTAATAGAATTAAACCAACGACATCACATCTATTCCCTTTTAAAAAATACTCCGTACATCTATTTCTAACATAAGGTCCCAACATTTTCTTAACTTCAAGGTATCTAGCCTATCATAAAGCAAAACGAAAAAAAAAAAAACAAGAAGAAGATTTTCGATATAAAAATCTTTAGAGAACTTTTACAAGAAACAATAAATGCATCAATTGAAATATCAAATTTTGTTATAAAAAAAAAACTAGATTATTTTTCAAATGCATTGATTTCTTATAGAATCCTATTAACAATACATGTAACAATCGTCTTTGCAGAAAGAAGTTCTTCAAATAGATTAGCCATATTATTGGCTGAAAAGAAAATTCTAAAAAAAAACTTGAATGTAAAGCTTTATAAAATTTTGCATTTCCAAAAAGAAAGAAAAAAATAATTTAAAAAAATAAATTCAATTAAATGAGTATAAAGTTATTAACGTATGAAAATATCATAAAGACCCCATTTTACTTCTTTGCACAAGGCCCCAAAATATATTGAGCCGTCCTTGGGCACATTATACAATAGTTTAGGGATCTGTTCTTTGCAATTATTAGGTCTTAGGATCCTGAATGCCCACGCCGACACTAAAATCAATTGTCAGAGAACAAGAATGCAATTGATTTGTGATACCATCTCACAAAAATCACCGTGATAAAGAATATTTTCTTATGTGAGAGAGATGGGATACAAAACTTATTGGGTGGTGTCAATAAACCCTACAGAATGGCATTTCTAACAGACATGAATGAAAAGAGGTCAATGATTCCCTACATGTTTTAATTAATATTAGAATATTATTTTGTAAATATAGTAAGAAATGAACAAAAATAGGAATGGAAGTGATTGTAAAGAAAAGTAATTATAATTTTTTTTTCTCTCTCACTGATTCATGATCTAAACAGAGTTTTAATTGATTTGATAAAAATCGTAGATATTATAATCTATATCTATAAAGTAAGGGAGGAATGCTTTTTCCCTCCTAAAAAGTAATGCAAGGGTTAAGATTTCATCTTCATTGTAACCATGCATCGATCTTTGCCGACATTTCACTTGTGCTACTCTAAGGGTCCAAATTCGTTATCACTTTTCATATTTTAACCACTCTCAAATTTTGAACATTTTGAATTTTTAATCATAAAAATGACTATTGTCGCTATCCGTCGGACCACCGCCATTGCCACCGTTGTTGTCGCTACCGCTACTACCATTATCATCTTGGCAAAACCTTTTTTTCAATTGTCCCATGGACACGAACTTTCTAGTTTTGATGATTGCTTCGTATGTATAGAAATTCCAAACCGCCTATATGATAGATACTATGCCAATTTCAATGTTTTACCCTCACAATAGTTCTCTTATGCATTATTTGAGAAGGCATAAAATCAGTTTTGTAGTTTTGTAAATTATAAATGAATTATTTTTATAAAATCAAGTGTTCGATAGAGACCCTTTTGAACTTGTAAGAGTCCATACTCAACTTAATATTATTGTACGTTAAAACTAGTTCTTTATCATTAACATATCCAGATTTAATAAGAGTGGGACTAAACCCAAACATGCATAGGAGTGGTAGTGTCTTATTTTCACAAACTCAAGTACTTGATAGAGAGAGCCTTTCGTGTGTGTAGGAGTCCATAATCAATTTAAAATCATTTCTTAAAATTGACTCTTTATCAAATTCAGGGCCAGGGGCAAAGTTTATTAAATTTTGAGGAGAAAGGGTAACCGTCCTGGGCAATTAAAGTTTATTAAATTTTGAAGGCCCGTATGAAATTTTTATAATTATATTTTTATCTTGAGATTTTTTAATATTTTTACATTTAGGCTCAATCTCTCAATTATGTTTAGGCCCCCATCAACTTATATTTAGGCCCCCAAAGGGGCCCAATTTGTACCATCAACTACATATATATATTGATATATATATATATATATATCACTCAAAAGTAAAATATCCTAGAATCTTAAAAATTACACTTTTAGTGTAAGAAGTTTTTGAGTTTTAGAAATACGCCCTCTAGAATTTTAAAAGACACCATACAATATTTAAGTTTCATAAATAGACTCATATTGTAAGTAGATTCCAAAAAAATTCGTCAGTTATGTATAAATAGATCCTAAAAAAATTGTCAATTATATATAAGTAGACCCCAAAAAAAATTTCTCGAGATCGCTACCCCCGAATCCCTATATAGGAGCCTCCTTTTTAGTAGTTCATCGCGAATCTCAAAATACTTGGAGCGGCCCTGATCATATGAATAATAACATTACCAGATTCAACAAGAGTGAGATTTTTTATACTTTATTTTATTTTATTTTTTATTTTGTGAGTGGGATTGAACTCAATCATGCATTGGAGTGTTGTGTTTTGTCCTGCATTCCTTTGGATAGCTTTCTTTTTTTCTCTCTCTACTTGAGTATCAATACCTGCGCATGTTGCTCGGAAGCTTCCCCAATTGTTTTATACAAAGGTGCCTACTTACGGAAACAAAATGAGAAGGTTGCATGTCTAAGCTCAGACTGAAATTGGCAGAGAACATTGTCCCCACCCCACTCCCCACAGTGCAGAAACTTGTTTGAATCTTTGTGATCAAGAAGTACTTTTTGAAACGATGGCCAGAATATTCAGTTTGTGGGGACAGAAACACATGTGCACACATGCTCTCCGTGTATATGCGTGTGTAATAATATGATCACATCATTTTTTTTCACTTATTTTTAATTAATTATTATTTATTCAGGTTTAATTAGATAAATAATTTTTGAGTGAACAAAATTATACTCAAAAAAAAAAAAACATAAAAGTTTTGAACTTTGTGCGTTATCTTACCTTCCACTTCCAGGATCATTAAGTTTTTATTGTGCTTTAAACACTTTAAATTGTTAATGTTATTTACTATGGAGAAAATATGAAGAAATTGTAATTTTTCTTTGTATTTTCTTTTTTCCTTCTCAAAATCCAAAAAAATAAAATTTAAAGCTTTGTTTGGTTTACAACTTTAGAGAAGGAAAGGGAAAAGGAAAAGGAAAAGGAAAGGAAAATAAAACTAGTTCCCTTGCTTTTTCCTCCATGCTTAAACAATATTAGTAATTAAATTTTTTTTTTAAAATACAAAGAGCAGTAACTCATCACTTTTTAATTTATTTTTAACTGTTTCTACTTCGTCAACATTTTATCAAAAAACTACTTTCGTTGTCAACCAAACATAGAAAAGTGTTGTCATCTATTTTCTTTGTTTTTCCTTCACTGAATTCATGAACCTATTACAGAGCCAAACGAGAGGGTTTTATCTTCACTTTTCCCATTTCTTTCCTCTATAGTAAGGCGGAGCCTCGTTAGGGCAGGGGTGAGCCATGTTCCCCTCAAACTTTTTAATATTTCCATTTACATATACAAAATTTTTGTTATTCTAGTAACCTATTGATAGTTTATTATGTTTGACCCCCCAATTTGTTATCAATATTTAGAAATGTTTAAGTTACTTGCTTCTTTTCAAAATCCCATCTAACTTCATTTAACAGTGTATCCATTATTTTTGGTGTAAGTGCTACAACACAATTAACTAGAATTAATTTAATTTTTTAAAATATTGTCTACTTTAAATAAAAAAAAATTTTATTTTGTTATCTTAGGTAGCAAATTCGTATAATGCAAATAAATAATATTGTTATGGTTTTCGAATTTAAAACCTAAATTTAGTTTTCAAATACTTTTGACTGTTGTACCACCTAAAACAATAGTCAATGAAAAATAGTTTTCAATGTAATTAAATGTGGTGCAACTGTCTAGACATTTGGAAACTAAATTTTGGAACTATAGAGTATAGATTACTCAATTTTAAGTGAAAAGTATATTAGAAATATGCATCTTTCTGCATTGTATCACTTTGTAAAGTTTAGCCCCCACTAACTGGGAAAGTTGTCACCTCTTCCACCATGCCTCTTTCCCCTTTTCCTTTCATTGTCCTCTATATAATCTGAAAACCTATATGGACCACAAGTTTTCTTTATGAAATATTGTAACAATTAAGGTTTTTCTCAATAAATTGTATCCTCCATGGTTACATAAATAAAGACAACATTATTACATCTTTTCCACCAGAACACTCAAAAACCATAGAGTTCTTCTTCCAACATCAACACCCTCATCAACTTCACTCTCTCTCTCTCTCTCTCTCTCTCTCTCTCTCTCTCTCTCTCTCTCTCTCTCTCTCTCTCTCTCTTTCTCTACAATATTTCTAAATGGACAAGTTCACCTTCACATCCCAACCCCTTTTACTCTCTCTCTTTCTCACCACCTCCTTCCTCCTCCTCCTCTCCTTCACCATCACCACCACCAATGTACTCAACCCATCCACCACGTCCACCACCAATGTCCTCAACCCATCCACCACTACCACCATCTTCACCAGCACGGATGATTGCACCGCCCTTCACGATTACACCAACTATGATTCCAAGTGCTCATATGTAATATCACACAGCTCTTGTTGGTCCAAAGGGTACATAAACTATGTCCAAATCTTCTATTGCAACTTAGGACATGTGCCCAACTTAGCCTATGCTATATTTCTCTTATGGCTTGTCTTGTTATTCTATTTATTAGGTAACACAGCTTCATATTACTTTTGTCCCTCTGTTGAAAGCTTATCTAAGACCTTAAATCTTCCTCCAATCATTGCTGGCACAACCCTCCTACCTTTTGGGAATGGTGCTAACGATGTTTTTTCGAGTATAGTCTCTTTTACGCGGTCCGAGGATGGTGATTTTGGCATAAATAGTATCTTGGGTGGTGCATTTTTCATATCTACTTTTATTGTAGGGGTTATAAGTATATTAATCTCGTCTAAACGTGTTAAGGTCGATCAATCAAGCTTCATTAGGGATGTCGTCTTCTTCATTTTCTCTCTCATTTTTCTTCTTTCGGTCATCATTGTGGGAAAAATCAACTTATGGGTTTCAATTTGTTTTGTATCTATTTACATTGTATACATATGTTTGGTTTGTGGCATGCATTTCTTGGATAGAAATAGAGACACAATTGGTGAGATGGGTGGACCATTACTAGTTTGTGTTGATAAAAAAAAGCCTATTTTGTTGGAGGAAATTAGTGATAGTGATCAAGAATTTGGTGATGGGAGAGAGAAGAAAAGGTGTTTGAATCTTGATTCATCAATTGGTGTTTACTTGAATTGGCTTCTATATGCTTTGAGTCTACCACTTCACTTGCCAAGAAGGTTTACAATTCCAATTGTTAGTGAGGAGAGATGGTCTAAGCCTATGGCAGTTATTTCAGTTACATTAGCACCAATTCTGTTAGGTACTGTTTGGAACACCCAAAGAGAAAACATGGGCTCAAAAACAAGCATAGTGATCTACATGGCATGTGGGATACTTGGGCTTGTTCTTGGGAATTGTGCACTTGAGGGCACCAAAAAGTCAAACCCACCAAGGACTTTTCTCCTCCCTTGGCTTGTAGGAGGGTTTGTTATGAGTGTGACTTGGACATACATAGCTGCTGAGGAATTGGTGTCTTTGTTGGTCTCACTTGGAATAATAATTGGGATAAGCCCTTCAATTCTAGGTCTCACTGTCCTAGCTTGGGGCAACTCAGTTGGGGACTTGATATCCAATGTGGCTATGGCAATGAAAGGTGGGCCGGACGGGGTCCAAATTGCGATATCGGGCTGTTACGCTGGGCCCATGTTCAATACATTGGTGGGCTTGGGATTGTCACTTGTTTTTGCATCATGGAAAGAATATCCAGCTTGTTATGTGATTCCTATAGATCCATCTCTATATGAGACTCTTGGGTTCTTGATGTTGAGCTTGCTTTGGGCCCTTGTGGTTTTGCCGAGGAGGAAAATGGGCCTGGACCGGTTTCTTGGTTGTGGGCTTTTGGGCATTTATTTGTGCTTTCTGTTTATTAGATTTGCTGGGGTATTTGGGCTATTGTAATTTCATGGTTTCAACCAGTTCAGTTCATTCCCTAATGTATCATGTCTTTTAGTATGTAAATATATATATATGCCTGTTGTCCTTTTTGACTTTGACACATCAAGCACTTACAGACTGCTTCTTTGAAGAGATTTTTTTTTTTTTTTTTTTTTTTTTTTTTTTTGTGTGTAATTTTTTTTTTTCCACAAAAGTTACACCCACATCTAAATCCACACCCAATTTCACCTTCAACAATCCTCATCTTTGATTACAGTGGATCCCATGAGAGTTTCACATGGATTTCACACGAGACCCATCGAAATCAAAGAACATGATGTGTTGGGAGGGTGTGAATTTAGATGTGAGTGTAACATTACTCTTTGTTGGATAAGATATTATTAGATGTGATGAAGCCTCAAGTGTTACTTGGCATAAGGAGAGGCAAGGCTAGCAAATATTTACAATTTTGCTTATTAAGTTACTCCGGACACTTTTTTTTTATTTAGCATTGAATCCCTAACAGTAACTCCATTATTTTATTAATATGGGTGCTAAATTTGAAATGTTTAAAAATTAAAATTTTATGCTATCTAATTGACAAATTTTAATTATTTTTTACACTATGTTATATATCACTGTTGTATGTTGTATCTAATAATAGCTGTCCCGTGTACTGCACAATAATAAAACTTGTTTTTTTATTATAAATAATTATTATTAAGTACTACGTATCCTGTGCAAATGCACGTGCTAGCAACTGCTTAATAATATAAAATGAAAACATGGGATGTCACATGTCTTCAAGACTTCATCACATGTCTTCATCAAAATTCTCATTTATTTTTATTTGGGAATCATTATTTTCACTTCATCATTGAATTAAAGCACTCCTTAGTGCTATTTATAGAGCATGTGGTAAGGCTGAAATCGGTTCGGTTCGGTCGGTTTTGGGAGTGATTTTCCACCGACCGATCGGTTCGGTTTCGGTCAGTTTTTTTCGGTTTTATGCTAATTTTTCGGTTCGGTTTCGATTTTACACTACACTACCCTTATGAAAACCGACCGAACCGATCGGTTCGGTTCGGTGGTTCGGTTTTTTCGGTTTTTGTTTCACCCCTAGCATGTGGTACTATATATGTAATGCATGACATGCATGATGCCACATGATTTAAGAGTGGTACCATGGAGTGCTTTGGTTTAATAATAGAGTGACAATAACATCACCCTTTTATTTTTACTGTTTTCTAAATTTTATTGTGACAGGTCCCACCTTGGTTCCTTTGCTATTTAGTCCCTAAGTTTCTTCTTCCTTCTACATTCGTGGATCCCATCTCAATACATTACGATTTAGAACTCGATCAGTTTCTCCATCAAAAAAAAAAAAAAAAGAACTCGATCAGTTTCTTCTTTCTTCCACATTTGTTATTTATATAAGCAATATTGATAATTGATATGATGATTGTTCAAAAAAATTCATAAATTTTTTTCTTCACTAAATGCTATATTCTACTTTTGAAGAAAAAAAATTTCTAGAAGTGAGCCTCTTTTGAATTGTAGAACCTTTTTTTGTTACTTCACAATCCTGTAGAAAAATGATGTTGGTTCACTTTTATATGTCTGAACATTATGAGGGTCCTATGTATAAATCTGAAGGATCCATTTACAGCTTACAAAGAATTACAATATTATTGAGAACATTTTGAGAAATTGAAACTCTTTATCAAGTTTCTTTTTAAAATATTGGTCATTCCTTGATTTTTTAATATGGTGTAATTCATGATTTTAAACAAAAACAATTTTTTTTTACTCAACTGTCAGTTTTTAAGAAGAGTAATGATAGGGGCACAACCTATTCTCACAATTTATTTATAATCATCTCTATGTCTCACCTGGGTGGCACTGTGGGATCCGATTAAATTTCAATGGACTCCGCGTGCCACTTATGAGAGAGATAGAGATAGTTATAAATGAGTTGTGAAGCATTACTCTTTTAAAAATAGTCTAATTCAAGATTGAATTTCAGAATTGAACAACTTTTCGAATTGTTAATTGGTCCAAATCATAGGAAGACCTAACAGGCCATAATGTAATTTAACAATTGGATGAGGACCTCAGTAATGTCGTCTCTTGAATATTTTTTTTTTTTATTGTTTTTGGTAACTTATTCTTCTTTTTCTTTTTTCTTTTTTCTTTTTTCTTTTTTTTTTTCAATAGATTAGTATTAGTAATAATTTATTAGAAATATATGAATTGGTCTCTCCTCAGCCGTTTTATTATAACCTAATTCAACATAAGATCTAGATTAGAAATGGATCATTGATTAGGTATTTTAATTAGAAATAGATCTTTTTACCCAATTTATTTATTTTTTAATGTCAAAAGTACCCTTAGTCACATGGATACTGATATGCATATATATATATAGATATATAGATATTGGTTTATATGGTATTTAAAGTTAATGAATTTACTGTTAATAGGATAATATTCCCTTAATTCAAGGGATTTCCTTAATTTGATCACCATTATTTGTTGGTTGAAATTCAAATCATTTTATATATTTTTCAGACTTATTTGGTGGATTGTGATTGTCATTAAAATACAGATCATAATCATCTTTGCAGCTCATATTCAGTAAGAAGTTATTCATGTCAATAGACTGAGTAATTGATGTTACTTGAATATTTTTGCAAATAAAAATTGATAAATTCTCAATATTTTCTGAAATTTCTAATCAAAACACTGAGAAATTTTCAATCTATTGGGGTTTTTTTTATTTAAAAACTTGAGATATTCCCAATCTGGGGGAAATTTCTCATTCAAAAAACTGATAAATTCTTATTGTTGGAGTTACTGGATAAAAATCTGATTAGACTGGGAAATGCCTCATATTCAGTGAAAAGTTATTTTTGACAATAGACTGAGTAATTGATATTATTTAAATATGTTCGCAAGTAAAAACTGAGAAATTCTCATTATTTTATGAAATTTCTAATAAAAAAATGGGGGAATTATTAGAAAATCCTAAAAGTAACTCTCATAAGTTTCAAACTCCAATTCGTTTGACCATTTGTTAAAAAGGACAAAAGGAATCTAAATCAGTGCTCATACGGTATAAATGCACGCACCATAGAAAATCTTGTGCTTGATTTCAGCCCCACGCGCGTGCACGCGCCCTCCCACGCGCGCCACGCGCTCCCACTCGCCCATAGGCTGCTCGCACCGTGCGAGCAGCGTACTGTAGTATTTCTAATTTCGAAAAATGTTTTTAAACTTTAAACATCCATAACTTTTGACCTATAACTCCATTTTTCGCAAATTTTATACCGTTGGAATCGTGTCGACGAGAGCTACAAAACTAGTACCATTGTTGATATGTTTTGAGAAAAAAAAATTTCATGTTTTTATATACATGAATAATAAGTGAAATTTCACTTGATATACATAAAATATTAAGTGAAATTTCACTCAATTCTAGAGCTTTTAAAAGCTCTCCAAAAAAAGCCCTAAGTTTCATTTTTGCAAAGCTCATAAACTAGTTACCAAATGAATTAACATGAAATTGTGCTTTAAAAAAGAAGAAGCACCAAAATGGGGGCCAAACTAAGCCTTAATGTTCATGAGTTAAGTGAAATTTCATTAAATATTCATGTTGGCATGGTGATTTGTTTTTTTTTTTTTTTAAACAATACATATTTTGTTGAAATAAGCAAATTTCATAATCAATTATAAAACTCAAATTTTCAACCAAAACAAATGCAGGAATTCTTGTTAAAATTCGTCTTTTTTTAACATTATTGTTGATATGTTTTGAGAAAAAAGATTTTCATGTTTTTACATACATAAATAATAAGTGAAATTTCACTTAATATACATAAAATATTAAGTGAAATTTCACTTGATATACATAAAATATTAAGTGAAATTTCACTGAATACATGAAAAATATGAAAAGCTCTCCCCCAAAAAATCCTAAGTTCGATTTTTTGCAAAGCTCATAAACTATTTACCAAATGAATTAACATGAAATTGTGTTTTAGAAAAGGAGAAGCACCAAAATGGGGGCCAAACTAAGCCTTAATGAGGTAGCAATGACTTTATTGCTATTCGTCTTTTTTTTTTTAATTTTTTTTATATCAAAACATATAAATTTGGCATACATAAATATTAAGTGAAAATTCACTGAACCTGTACATGCCTTTTTCTTGCAAAACTTGAAATTAAACTTAACATTTGTGTACTCGTTCAGTGAGATTTCACTTAGTAGGTCAAGTGAAAATTCACTAACTATTCCAAAAGTTGCTAGAAGTAACTCTCTATAGTTTAAGATCTAATTTGATACTTACTTTGTTAAAAAATCGCTCAAGTGTCAATTTAAGTAAAATTTCACTTAATATTCATGTACAAGTTCAGTGAAATTTCACTTAATATTCATATATGCCAAGTGAAATTTCACTTTTTTTTCCCTTTCATATTAAACAATGCATATTTCGTTTAAAAAAAAATCAAATTTCACAAATTAATTATAAAACATAGTTTTTCAACCCAAACAAATGCAAAATTCTTGTGAAATTTCACTAAAACTCTCCTTAAGAACAAAGTGAACATTCGGTTTTTTTTTTCTCACATCATATCAACTTGGCATACGTGAATATAACGTGAAAATTCAATAACTCATACATAAATATTATGTAAAATTTTTATTAGGTTCGTTTAGAGCATAATATGTAAAAATAAGAATTTTTTTTCTTTTGCTCAAAAGGTATCAACAATAGTACTAGTTTTGTAGCTCTCGTCGACACGGTTCCAACGGTATAAAATTTGTAAGAAACAGAGTTGTTGATCAAAAGTTATGGAGGTTTAAAGTTTAAAAATGTATTTTCGAAATAGACATTATATGGTGCAGCCACTCACACGGTGTGAGTGGCTGAAACCAAAAGGCGCGCGCGTGAGGGCTGGGGAATATGTGAGATTTTCTGTGGTGCATGCACTTGTACCGTGTGAGTATTGGATTAGATTCCTTTTGTCATTTTTAGAAAGTGGTCAAACCAATTTGAGTTTAAAACTTTTGAGAGTTAATTGAGGGGTTTTCCAACAATTATCTATAAAAAAATTGAGAAATTCCCACACTATTGGGGTTTTTTTATTTAAAAAATTGATAGAAATTTTCCATTCAAAAACTAATAAATTCCCATTATTTTGTGAAATTTCTCATTAAAAATTGAGAATTTCTTTCACTGTTGTGAGATTCTCATTCCAAAAATTGAGAAATTTATCACTGTATATTGATAATATTTTGTGTGAAGATTCTTTCGCCCTTGATTATATCGCTGATACCTTAACCTTAAAAAGAAGTTTTTTTCCGTCAAAAACCCTAATTTTGTAAAGAGGAAACATAAAAATAAAAGTTTTTTAAACAAGATCAGTGAGAATTCGTACCAAAATGCTCGAATTTTGTGCTTTTTTTTTTTTTTTTTTTGCAAAGATGACGTTAATCGCATCGGAAAATTGGCTGTCGCTTTTGAATCTTGCCTTTAAGAAATAAATAGTGCTACTGGAGTATAAAAACTACAAACCGAGAAAGTGGTTTCAGAAAAGTAATTCAAACCCACCGAGAAAGGACATCAATTTATAGAAGACTACCATTAACACCTTGTCATTTCGCACAAAAAGTGTCAATGACGTCCACTGATTTAAATCATGTAATATTTCGGGATAATGCTTAGAATATATCAAGAAATGTTTATATATCTCTCTTGTGTTATTGTGGGATTCATAATATCACAAGACAGATATAGACACATCTTTTAAGTTTTGTCTAAAAAATTGTGTTTTTTGGTGTGTCTAAATCTATGTATACAATTGTAATATTAATTTTTATTAAAAATAATACTATTGTATATCTAATCAATAGTACTATTGTAATATTATTATTATTATTATTATTATTATTATTTTTTGACTTTTTGAATATTATTTATTTCAAATCTATATATACAATTGTATATCTATACTATAGTATTGTGTAGCACTACCAAGTGACATCGCAACTACATGGAGAGTGTCACATCACACCTACATTACTATTTAGATACATATAGATATTATCTATACATTAAAACAATATCCTTAATTTATAGGTTGAACATCAACTAATATAGTTTAAGCACATTTTTTTTAACACCATCTTAATAATTAATAGAACATATTTCTCTTTCTTGTACATATATTTTTTTTACCAAATCCAATATCCGTGCCTTGCATGGGCCGTCTTCCTAATATATATAAATAAATAAAACTAATTCCCATTAAACTAAATTTTGAAATTTCCTACACATCCATAGAGTACGAATAACAATTCCCTATCTTTATTAGATATCTATACATATGGAGAAGAAGATTTACGTATGTGTGTATATATATATAGGGGTGGGCAAAAATCGTACCAAACCGAAGAATCGACCGAACCGACCGAACATAGTCAGTTTAAATTCGGTTGGCGGTCGAAATCGGTTGCATGTATGTGATTTTTTCGATTCCACGGTCGATTGACGGTTGGCAATGTTAAAAAACCAATGAAACTGAACCGACCGAAAGTCAAAACACTCATACTTCTACAGTTCTTTTTCACTGATCTACTACATATATAATGACATAGCTATAATAATATATATAATATAAAGTGATCATAAAAGAGTCAAAATGTAGCACCCTGAATTTCCTTAGAAATTCCACGTAGGAATGTAGAAATGATGACGTCACCTGGAGAACGGTTACAGAAGGTCCATTAGGATGACCGTAGTTAGGAGTCCTTATCAGGATCCTAGTAAATGTCTTGACGACAACGATACTTCTAACCTAGCACCTATTAGAGTGGTCGTAACCTAGATGTCACATTTCATTTAGAATTCATAGACGGACTTGTATTCAGGCTCGTACACAGTCCCGCACATTCATAACTTATACATGTGTACACTTTCATAGTATTACACTTTTACCAGAGCACTGGCACATTACCCCGAGAGTTGGACCCACACTACCACTTGGCGGTTATGTGGACCCCACCTCAATCTACCCTTGGACACACACCCACTTGCACATATGGGTACACATGGTGCACTCACTACACACAACCAAACCCCTCAGCCCCCCCTCTATAAATAGAGCAACCCCCCCCCCCCCCTCATTCTAACACACATAGAGCTCTCATAAGCTGTCCAAATGGACTGCTACACAGAGAGAGAACCAAGAGAGAGTTAGGGAGAAGGCACCACACACATACTCACATTGTGACTAACACACCATACCCTCATCTCTTTTCCCTCTCTGTCCACTCTCTCTAACACACAACACCCCCCTCTGTTCACTTCCTCTCTATACACACACACACACACACACACACACGCAGAAGACCAGAGAGAGAAATATAGTGACGCAGGAGGGAGAGAGGAGAGTTGATCGGAGAAGAAGAAGGAAGAATAAGAGAGATTTGAGCTCCCTGAGGTAAACCACTTTCCCCATTGCATTTCTAACCCTCTGCATGCCATCTAGGAGCCCCTAGACCTTCATGCACGGCCCCAAACAGAGCCTAAGGCTCTCTGTCAGCTCCGGCGGCCATTAATGGAGCTTGATTTTGAAATCACAACCAAAGCTCTTAAAACCCACACCATGGTGACCCCTTGGTACCAGTAGAACCCCAATGTAGCAGGTTTGGATTTGGGTGACGTTTGGATGGCCATGCAGGCCATTATCCTTTTCTTGGCCGAAAACAATAATCGCTTGGTGGGTGCCTTAAATGTATGAACTGGGATCTGGGCTTGTAATATGTTGAAGAGGTGTAATAACCTGCATTTTCATGCATTATCATATTTAAAATTTTCATTATCATTGGCATTATTATATTCAAAATTTAATATATATTGTCTGTTTATATGTTAATTTCGATTCTTATGTGAAAAGTTTAATTCTTGAATAATTGAAATTACTTTTGGGGTCAAAATGCAATTTTCATAAAACTTGCAATACCTGTGTTAAAATTCAAAACTGTATTTCAAAACGGTGGAATTATTTCTTTTAAACTCAAACTGTATTTTTATGAAATCAGAAAACTATTTCTAACGTTAAAATGAATTCTCTGTATTTTTGTGATAAACACCGTATCACGAAAATACCAGTGTAAGTTAAAACTGACCGCGCAGTGTTAAACTTCCACAGAATTTTGGAAGTAAATGATTGAACAAATTTATTTATACCCAAATTATTATGCTGATGCTTTTCCTTAGGCCTTGTTTGGCAAATGTTGTAGTATGTGTGTTGCCCTTATGCCATAAGCTAGATTACCCAAACACACTTTGACAACACATCATCTCCACCAACCACCTACAATCTTCAGTGGAGCTTTATGTGTAGTGGATACACATCATTTTGCACATTCTTTGTAATTAATGGAAAAGTAATCTTTTGATTGTGCTTTGTTTGGCAATGAGTACCTTGCATGTGTAATTGTTAAGTTTATAGCTTAATTGCCAAACACCCACAAATTGACCCCTATATACTTGGCCCTTGGATCATCCGAGAGTGGTATAACTCCACTTATATGATGAAGAGTTAGTGGGTATCTACACATTATGCACAATCCTATTAATCTACTAATAGTTTAGAAATTAGTGGTTAATTATAAGATTTGTTAAACCAAAGTGGGTTATAAAGAAATCCTAAGAAATTCTTGGGCCCCAAGATCCTATAATTGCTGAGTTTATATATATACACACTTACAACACTCTCATACACACACTCTACACATTCTACAAATTGTAATAGAGAGAATTTTCAGAGAGAAAAGAGAAAGTTTGAGAGTTCAATTTGCTGAAAATTTCTAGAGAGAAGAGCTCCTCAATTTCCATAGCCAAGCTTGTATTGGATTTCTTGATTTGGTTATCTTTCTCAACAAATCTCTTTGCACTTAATCACAGTGAGTATTACTAACTCACTCCAAATGTAACTCATTCCTTATTTACTGATTTAGGTAGTTAATTTTAACAGTAGCAGAATTTTGTTTTCAGATTTTTGTTAGGAAAACGAATGAAATTTAAGGTTCTGCCCGCGTTGTCCCAAGCAAAACTTGATTCTGCACACTTTTCGTCTAATGCAATTTTCTCAGATTTTGCACCGTTTGGGCAGAAAATGAGGATTACAGTAGCAGAAAAAGTATATTAGAAATTCAATCTAATATTTTCTCTTTTAATTTTAACAGTAGCAGAATTTTGTTTTCAGATTTTTGTTAGGAAAACGAATGAAATTTAAGGTTCTGCCCGCGTTATCCCAAGCAAAACTCGATTCTGCACACTTTTCGTCTAATGCAATTTTCTCAGATTCTGCACCGTTTGGACAGAAAACGAGGATTTCAGTAGCAGTTTTTAGAATGCTATTAGTTATGTTTAAAATGATTAAGGCAATGAATTACGAATTTTCAATCCCCGTACGCGTATTATTTCTTTAATTCTGTGAATTCCTTTATGTTTAAAGTTTGATGACATTCATGTGGAGTCAGTTGTACATGCATGGTGAGTGTTGGTAGTGTGTAAAAGAGTAATGATAGTGTGGAAAAGAGTAATGATTGTGTGGAAAGAGTATGAGTTTGAGTTGTGGTTGTGGTTGTGGTTGTGATTGTGGTTGTGGTTGTGGTTGTAGTTGAAAATGCGGAAGAGGGTGTCTTTGAAATGCGAAGGTGGCAAATATGGACACTCCCTGACGCCCATGGAAGCGTTAAAGTGTGTGAAGCCGAACTTGGACACTCACTGGCACCCATGGAAGTGCTAAAGTGTGGCCTATGGACACTCCCTGATAACTCGAGTCTGGATACTTGTGAGGGGGTTGCCCCGGTATTTGCATGGCGGTTAGGGTATTCAAAGTGTGAGGCATTGGACACTCCCTGGTACCCCGGACCAAAGTGTGAGGCAAACTGGACACTCCCTGGCGCCCCGTTGCTAAAGTGTGGCTATCTTAGTATTTCAAAGATACCAGGAGTAGGATAGAGGGTTGTTGGGTTTTTGTCGAGAGAAAAGAGTCGGTTAGATGAGATGGTGCATTGTTCTCATACACGGTCACATATGTGTGAATTTATCTTTTAATTATTGTTGTGGTTGTTTTCTAACAAGCTCTTTATCATAAATATAAACTTGTGGTATTTAAATGGAAATGGGAAAAAGGTAAATGGGCATGTTTTTACATTCAAAGCTATGTTTTTAATACTCACCAGCTTCTTGAAGCTGACGGCGTTGATGCGTCCTGGACATTCGTGTCCAGGCTTTGCAGGTAATAACCAAGAAGAACCTTATGATTATGCAAATTAAGATCTGTTGCTGAGAAGAGATGTTACTTTTATATGCTTTATGATTATGTGTTGATTTGGTTTTGAGGATGACTGTAATAGACTGTAAGTTATTGTTTTATTTTCAAGGCGGTCTGTGCCTTAGTAAACCCTGTACTATAGGATGTAATAAGTTAGAGATTTAATTTTTATAAGCCCAGGTTGCCCTACTCTGATTAATGGTTTTATGTTGTTCGACGTTTTGGGACGGAATCGATCCTTCAAACTGTCGCGACCTACGGGTCCATAAAGGAAATTAAACGCTTTCCATATTTATGCTACGTCGGGGCGTGACAGGATTTGGTGGTATCAGAGCCATAGGTTTTCTAGATTGACCAGGCTCAGTTATTCACGCCATAGATTAGTGACATAGGTTACCCTAAAGTTTTACTAAGCTATACAACCAAGTTCTAGTGTTAGTTTAGTTCGGATTACCCTTAGTTCAGAAACTAAAATTCTAAGTTGGTTTTATCATAGAAATGATTACCCGTTTGTCTTGTCACATCGACAAAAATAATAGCAATTTCCATATACCTTCAGACATATCCATTTAGGATTAGTCGAGATAACCATAACTTATGATACCCCTACAGAAAGATAGTAGCCGAGTTTCTAAGGAGTTAAAGCATACCATAGCCCTCATTAATAGCTTAGGCACTGACAAATTTCCTGAGTCAAATCTCGGAATAGTCAGTATGGCCCACAACCAGAGTCTAGAGGATAAGAATACAACCTCTTTACTATTAGACAGCTCTAGTTCGAATACGTGTTATATGTACTTAATATATATTTTATTGTATGCTTATGTGATAATACGAGTATGTGATATAGTGATATATACTATTTTGAAAATTTTTGTCATAGTACTGTTGCATGCATGTTTCTCATTCTACTACCCCTATCATGCATAGAATGGCTGGAAGACCAAGGAGGAACAGAAATCTGATTGAAGGAGCGCCCGAGGCTGCCGACCCCACGGGAATATTTGAAGCTTTTATCAGACGTCTCGAGAGGGTTAGTAATGCGAATGAAAACCAACGAGATCGCCAGACAGGAGATAAGCTGCTGGAGAGATTCCGTGCGCTCAGACCCGAGCAATTTGCGGGTACCACGGATCCCTGGAAGGCAGAACAATGGTTAAGACAGATGGACCGCATGTTTGAAGCTGTCCAATGCAACGAGATGGACAAAAGGAGATTGGCTACTTTTCAACTAACCGACGCCGCTGCAGATTGGTGGGACTCGGTCATAGCCACTATCGGAAACACCGCTGCTATGGGGATGACATGGACGGCGTTCAAAGGGAGATTCCTGGAGAAGTACTTTCCGGCTACGGAGAGGCACAGAAGAGAGAAGGAATTTATGGATCTGACGCAAGGAACCAAGACGGTGCAAGAGTATACCACACAGTTCGAGAGGCTGTCACGGTTTGCCCCGCACATGGTTGATACTGAGGAGAAGAAGATCCGGAAGTATAACCAAGGGTTGGCACCGCAGATTCGTCGCCTGACTCTCGGCCATCTAGACAAGACGTTTGAAGGACTAGTCGGCCTGGCTACCGATCTGGAAGAAGATGCTCGAGTATATCGCAAACAATTTGAATTCCGACCGCCTCAGAGGGGTAATTTTGGGAATAGACCACCAATGAATCGTACCCAAGGGCAGAAGAGGAACTTTGACGGAAGCAAGAAGGCACAAGCTATTACCTATCCGACTCAACCCCGAGTAGGAGAAGGAAGTAGTGGCGTAAAGTGCTTCAACTGTGGCAACCCTGGACATGTGGCTCGGGACTGCAAGGCACCAAGGCGTGCTGCTCAGCCAGGAATAGTCTGTTTCAACTGTGGTGAACCAGGTCACATCAGCAGGTTCTGCACTGCTCCTAAGCAAGCGACTTATGGGCAACAGGGTCAGACCCGCTTGAATGCTGTTATTCCTGATGCCGCTGGATATGATGGAGCTGTATATGAAGAAGGAGATCATGGAGAAGCTCAACCTGATCAGCAAGCAGTGGAAGGTACATTGACTCTATTTAACTCCCATGTTAGAGTATTATTTGATACGGGTGCTGCTCTCTCATTCATATCTGTTAATACAATTCGGAGATTGGGTATCTTACCTCATCGCTTAGAGAAAGCTTTAAAGGCTACATCACCAATAGGAGCTGCGGTCAGTTTAGGACATGTGTGCAAGGATTGTCCCTTAAGATTAGGAGACCGAGAAATCCCTGCAAGGTTGATCGTCCTATCGATGAAGGAGTTTGACATAATCCTAGGAATGGATTGGCTGTCTCAGAATCAAGTGAAGTTGGATTGTGCGAGGAAGAGAATTACATTCTCCGACAATGAGAATCAACCCTTTGATTTTCAATGTAACCCTTCGGGAGATATGTTCCTCACAAGATGTTTAGCCAACATTGAAGTCGTCAGTACAGAGGTGACAGCATCATCTATACCTGTAGTCAAGGACTTCGAAGAAGTATTTCAAGACATTTCTGGATTACCGCCCGAGAGAAGTATAGAGTTCTGTATTGAGCTTATACCGGGTACCGTACCAATTACTAAGGTTCCCTACAGAATGGCCCCCACAGAACTATTGGAATTGAAGGGACAAGTTCAAGAGCTCGAGAACCTAGGTTTTGTACGTCCTAGTACATCGCCTTGGGGAGCACCGGTATTATTTGTGAAGAAGAAGGACGGGACGCTCAGGCTGTGTATCGACTACAGAGAATTGAATCGAGTGACAATCAAGAACAAGTATCCTTTGCCTCGGATCGACGATTTATTTGATCAACTACAAGGAGCTACGATATTTTCCAAGATAGACCTAAGGTCGGGGTATCATCAGTTGAGGGTACGGAAGGAAGACATACCTAAGACTGCTTTCAGAACCCGATATGGTCATTATGAATTTCTGGTGATGCCGTTTGGATTGACGAACGCCCCAGCAGTGTTTATGGATCTGATGAACAGAGTATTCAAGCCTTATTTAGATCAGTTTGTCATCGTCTTTATTGATGATATTTTGATCTATTCTAAGTCAGGAGAAGAACACGAGCAACATCTACGGATTGCGATGCAGACGCTTAAGGACCACCACTTGTATGCCAAGTTCAGTAAGTGTGAGTTCTGGTTGCAAGAAGTGAAATTTTTGGGACACAAGGTGTCATCTCAAGGAATTTCTGTGGATTCGTCCAAGACCGATGCTGTATCCAACTGGGTTAGGCCAAGCAACCCTACAGAAGTTCGGAGTTTTCTTGGACTCGCAGGCTATTACAGGAGATTTGTTGAGGGATTCTCCAAGATAGCTGCACCATTGACTGGGTTGACGAAGAAGAATTTGAAATTCGAATGGACAGAGAAGCATGAGCGAGCCTTTCTAGAGTTGAAAGAGAGACTCACTACCACACCAGTACTAGCAATACCCAAGCCTGGTGAGAAGTTCACTATCTTTAGTGACGCATCATATCAAGGACTAGGGTGTGTACTTATGCAAGATGACAGAGTTATAGCCTATGGATCCAGGCAGCTGAAGCCGAATGAGTTGAACTATCCTATTCATGATTTGGAGTTGGCAGCAGTGGTTTTTGCACTCAAGATTTGGAGACATTATCTCTACGGTGAGAAGTTTGATTTGTTCTCCGATCACAAGAGTCTGAAGTATTTGTTCACACAGAAAGAGTTGAACATGAGGCAGCGCAGATGGATGGAGTTGATCAAAGATTACGACTTCACATTGGAATACCACCCTGGTAAAGCTAATGTGGTCGCTGATGCTTTGAGTCGGCAGACTCGTGAGACGATCGCCTCCTTAATGGTTAGAGAATGGCGAGCATTGGAGACGTTGGCAGAGTTTGATATACAGAGTGCTGAAAGAGGAGAAGGACAACTTTTCGAATGTCTTATCCTACAGCCTGTTCTCATTGACCGCATTATCGGAGCTCAGAAAGAAGATGAAAAATTTCAATCATGGTTCAAGAAGGTGTCAGAAAAGGACTCGACAGAATGGAAAGTGGGAGTCGATGGAGGGTATCGGTGCAGGAATAGATTATGTGTGCCAGAGGTTGGGGAGCTTAGGAAGGATATCCTGGAAGAAGCACATAAATCAAGGTATACAGTTCACCCGGGAGGAACTAAGATGTATAAAGATTTGAAGAGAAATTTCTGGTGGGAAGGCATGAAGAAGGATGTGGCCGAGTTTGTATCCAAGTGTTTGACGTGTCAGCAAGTCAAGGCCGAACATCAGAGACCGTCAGGATTGTTGCAACCGCTACCTATTCCTGGTTGGAAGTGGGAGCACATTACGATGGATTTTGTAGTAGGATTGCCCCGGTCGCAACAGAATCATGACGCTATTTGGGTAATTGTGGATCGATTGACGAAGTCAGCTCATTTTATTGCTTACAGTATGACATACCCGGTGGAAAAGATGAGCCGGATGTACATACAACAAGTTGTGCGACTTCACGGTGCACCTGTATCGATTGTGTCAGACCGTGATGCACGTTTTACTTCTGGATTTTGGGAAAGTCTGCAAGAAGCTATGGGAACTTCGCTTAAGATGAGTACTGCTTTTCACCCTCAGACAGATGGACAAACTGAGCGTGTGAATCAGATCATGGAGGATATGCTTAGGGCTTGTGTGATCGATTTTGAAGAATCTTGGGAGACACACTTGCCTTTGGTTGAATTTGCCTATAACAATAGTTATCATGCGAGTATCGGTATGGCTCCGTTCGAAGCACTGTACGGACGACCATGTCGTTCTCCATTGTGTTGGGCAGAGGTTGGGGACACAGATTTGTTGGGACCAGATTTGGTTAGAGAAACCAACGAGAAGATTTCCTTGGTCAAAGAAAGGATGAGAACCGCTCAGAGCCGGTATAAGAGTTATGCTGATCGACGCCGAAAAGATTTGGAATTCAGTGTTGGAGATCACGTACTTCTTAAGGTTTCACCAACACGAGGAGTAGTACGCTTTGGTCTCAAGAGGGGGAAGTTAGCTCCGCGTTTTATTGGACCATTTGAGATTTTGGAACGTATCGGGAAAGTGGCCTATCAACTGGCGCTACCACCAAAGATGTCTGGGGTTCACAACGTGTTTCACGTGAGTATGTTGAGAAAGTACATACGAGATCCCTCGCACGTGGTTAGTTATGACGACATTGAGACGAGTCATAACGTTTCTTACAAGGAGAGACCTGTGAAGATTCTGGATCAGAGTATCAAGAAGTTAAGGAATAAGGATATCCCGTTGGTAAAGGTTCAGTGGAATCACCATGACGAGAATGAAGCCTCGTGGGAAGTTGAAGCTGATATGAGGAAGAAGTACCCGGAGTTGTTTCAGGACTAATTAGTCTTGATTTCGGGGACGAAATCCTGTTTAAGGGGGGAAGGGTGTAATAACCTGCATTTTCATGCATTATCATATTTAAAATTTTCATTATCATTGGCATTATTATATTCAAAATTTAATATATATTGTCTGTTTATATGTTAATTTCGATTCTTATGTGAAAAGTTTAATTCTTGAATAATTGAAATTACTTTTGGGGTCAAAATGCAATTTTCATAAAACTTGCAATACCTGTGTTAAAATTCAAAACTGTATTTCAAAACGGTGGAATTATTTCTTTTAAACTCAAACTGTATTTTTATGAAATCAGAAAACTATTTCTAACGTTAAAATGAATTCTCTGTATTTTTGTGATAAACACCGTATCACGAAAATACCAGTGTAAGTTAAAACTGACCGCGCAGTGTTAAACTTCCACAGAATTTTGGAAGTAAATGATTGAACAAATTTATTTATACCCAAATTATTATGCTGATGCTTTTCCTTAGGCCTTGTTTGGCAAATGTTGTAGTATGTGTGTTGCCCTTATGCCATAAGCTAGATTACCCAAACACACTTTGACAACACATCATCTCCACCAACCACCTACAATCTTCAGTGGAGCTTTATGTGTAGTGGATACACATCATTTTGCACATTCTTTGTAATTAATGGAAAAGTAATCTTTTGATTGTGCTTTGTTTGGCAATGAGTACCTTGCATGTGTAATTGTTAAGTTTATAGCTTAATTGCCAAACACCCACAAATTGACCCCTATATACTTGGCCCTTGGATCATCCGAGAGTGGTATAACTCCACTTATATGATGAAGAGTTAGTGGGTATCTACACATTATGCACAATCCTATTAATCTACTAATAGTTTAGAAATTAGTGGTTAATTATAAGATTTGTTAAACCAAAGTGGGTTATAAAGAAATCCTAAGAAATTCTTGGGCCCCAAGATCCTATAATTGCTGAGTTTATATATATACACACTTACAACACTCTCATACACACACTCTACACATTCTACAAATTGTAATAGAGAGAATTTTCAGAGAGAAAAGAGAAAGTTTGAGAGTTCAATTTGCTGAAAATTTCTAGAGAGAAGAGCTCCTCAATTTCCATAGCCAAGCTTGTATTGGATTTCTTGATTTGGTTATCTTTCTCAACAAATCTCTTTGCACTTAATCACAGTGAGTATTACTAACTCACTCCAAATGTAACTCATTCCTTATTTACTGATTTAGGTAGTTAATTTTAACAGTAGCAGAATTTTGTTTTCAGATTTTTGTTAGGAAAACGAATGAAATTTAAGGTTCTGCCCGCGTTGTCCCAAGCAAAACTTGATTCTGCACACTTTTCGTCTAATGCAATTTTCTCAGATTTTGCACCGTTTGGGCAGAAAATGAGGATTACAGTAGCAGAAAAAGTATATTAGAAATTCAATCTAATATTTTCTCTTTTAATTTTAACAGTAGCAGAATTTTGTTTTCAGATTTTTGTTAGGAAAACGAATGAAATTTAAGGTTCTGCCCGCGTTATCCCAAGCAAAACTCGATTCTGCACACTTTTCGTCTAATGCAATTTTCTCAGATTCTGCACCGTTTGGACAGAAAATGAGGATTTCAGTAGCAGTTTTTAGAATGCTATTAGTTATGTTTAAAATGATTAAGGCAATGAATTACGAATTTTCAATCCCCGTACGCGTATTATTTCTTTAATTCTGTGAATTCCTTTATGTTTAAAGTTTGATGACATTCATGTGGAGTCAGTTGTACATGCATGGTGAGTGTTGGTAGTGTGTAAAAGAGTAATGATAGTGTGGAAAAGAGTAATGATTGTGTGGAAAGAGTATGAGTTTGAGTTGTGGTTGTGGTTGTGGTTGTGATTGTGGTTGTGGTTGTGGTTGTAGTTGAAAATGCGGAAGAGGGTGTCTTTGAAATGCGAAGGTGGCAAATATGGACACTCCCTGACGCCCATGGAAGCGTTAAAGTGTGTGAAGCCGAACTTGGACACTCACTGGCACCCATGGAAGTGCTAAAGTGTGGCCTATGGACACTCCCTGATAACTCGAGTCTGGATACTTGTGAGGGGGTTGCCCCGGTATTTGCATGGCGGTTAGGGTATTCAAAGTGTGAGGCATTGGACACTCCCTGGTACCCCGGACCAAAGTGTGAGGCAAACTGGACACTCCCTGGCGCCCCGTTGCTAAAGTGTGGCTATCTTAGTATTTCAAAGATACCAGGAGTAGGATAGAGGGTTGTTGGGTTTTTGTCGAGAGAAAAGAGTCGGTTAGATGAGATGGTGCATTGTTCTCATACACGGTCACATATGTGTGAATTTATCTTTTAATTATTGTTGTGGTTGTTTTCTAACAAGCTCTTTATCATAAATATAAACTTGTGGTATTTAAATGGAAATGGGAAAAAGGTAAATGGGCATGTTTTTACATTCAAAGCTATGTTTTTAATACTCACCAGCTTCTTGAAGCTGACGGCGTTGATGCGTCCTGGACATTCGTGTCCAGGCTTTGCAGGTAATAACCAAGAAGAACCTTATGATTATGCAAATTAAGATCTGTTGCTGAGAAGAGATGTTACTTTTATATGCTTTATGATTATGTGTTGATTTGGTTTTGAGGATGACTGTAATAGACTGTAAGTTATTGTTTTATTTTCAAGGCGGTCTGTGCCTTAGTAAACCCTGTACTATAGGATGTAATAAGTTAGAGATTTAATTTTTATAAGCCCAGGTTGCCCTACTCTGATTAATGGTTTTATGTTGTTCGACGTTTTGGGACGGAATCGATCCTTCAAACTGTCGCGACCTACGGGTCCATAAAGGAAATTAAACGCTTTCCATATTTATGCTACGTCGGGGCGTGACAAGAGGGGCCTATTCCGGTCAGTTTGCCGTTGGTCAGGTGGATTTTGATGAAGAGACGAGGAAGATATGAGGAGAGAGAGAGTCTCCGGCGAGCCGCGACTTTCCGGCGACGCCAGTTCGCCGGAGAAGAAGAAGACGACCCGTTTGGGTTCGGGTTATAACACCCGGGTTCGGGTCGGGTCTGGTTAGGGTTAGGTTGAGTCTGTAAGAGGGTTTGGATAGCGGGTCGGGTTGGGTTTTAAATAACCCGTGGGTCCTTTTAGTTGAACGGCGTCGTTTTGACGCCATGGGTCGGGTTGTGGGTTTGGTTTGGGTTTGGTTCGGGTCTAGTTGTGTCTGGTAATGGGTTAGGGTACGGTTAGGGTTCGGGTTAGCGGATAGGATTAAGTTGAGAGAGTGTGAGTGGTTAGGGTCGTGGGTCATCGGGTTGGGTTTAGTTTGTGTCTGTAATTGGGTTAGGTTTGAGTCCGGGTTTGGTTCGGGTATGGGTTAATGGGTAGGTTTACTTTGTGCGTAGAGATGGGTTTCGGGTTCGGGTTAGGGTCAACCCGAATGGGTTTTGGTTTTGGGTTTCATTGTGTGTTGATATGGGTAGCCCGTTTGGGTTTCGATCGGGTCGGGTCTGACCCCTCGGGTCGCGTCCTTGGATCTTCTTGAGAGTATATCCGGGTAACCCGTTTACCCATGGGTCGGTTCGGGTCGACCCGTCGGTTCTGTGGAATTGTTTATTATTATTAATATTATTATTATTATTATTATTAAGTTTTAATTAGTTTAAAATACTTTAAATGGTTTTAATAATTATTAATAATTTATAATTAATACCATTAAGGTGTAATATTATAGAATATTATTTTAATATTCTATATATCATTATTATATTATATATATATTATACATTTATTATTTAAATACTTAAAATAAATAATAAAAATCAGTTTTAAATGGTTTTAAATAGTTAATAAATACCTATGCGTATTTATAAATTCTAGAAAATTAGGGTAATGACCCTGGGACTATTTTATTATATAATGTATGTTATAAAGCTATAATATTATAGTCCAGTATTTTTAATAATTAATAAGGAGCTATTTTATGAGTATATTAATTATTAAAAATACCAAACAAGCTCCGAAAATTATGAAATAAACACTGGTGGTGTATTTTAATATCTAGTATTTAATAAAAATACTTCTAAGCACTGATATCTTAGTATAATTATAATTACATATTTAAATCCCGTTTCGGGTATTTTCTGGTATATATTATCTTCAAAAATTCATAATAAATAATCTAGGACTCCGAAAATTACGCGGTCAGTTCCCAGAGTCTTAGATTAATGTCTAGAACATTCCCGTAATGTTTGGTGACTTTTTGACTCGGTTGAAAATACAACCTATCTTTCAGGGCCCGCATTAGTATAGTAAGTCCTACCTTTTATCTCGTAAAACGCGACGGACTCCGATTTGAGTCTAGTCAATGGCGTTGGACTTAGAATGACACGTAGATCACTACCTTGAGGTTTATGACCTCATTTGGTAAAATTACCATTTTGCCCCTATAGTCGTACTCATACATTATTATTGTTTATTTCGTTTATTATTGTAGAACTTGACGGTTATCCACTTTTCAAGGATCGGTGACTCGAGGTGAGTTTCCTAACCTCACTCTAATCCTAATAAGATTAATATAAGATGTTTAAAAGCTACCTGTATGGTATTTTGTATAAGTGATATACTGATTTATGATGCCATATGTGTTCCGATAAATTGTATGGCTATGTGAAGCATGTTAAGGTAGTGTTATCGCATACGTGAGCATGTCAAGGGTTTTATCTATATGTTCATCGGTATCAATTCCATGTTATGCGATCCATGCTCTATATGTTACATTTCTGCTGTTAATTGGTTAGATGCACGTTTTACGATGTTGATCGACTGGAATAGATAATGCATGCCACGTTAATAATAAAGAGGAATAAAAGTAGAATTGCATGTGAGTACTGATAATGGACACACGTGCATTTCATGACATGTGTTAGCAAGAATTACATAAGGGAGAGAGGTGTTTGATGAAATTATGAATGAAGAGAGATGTGATTTGTGGATCCTATGGATCAACGACTGACAAGCTGGGTGGACATGAACGGTTAGGGTTCCTAGCGTGCCTCTCGCCGTTGAAGACGTCCGGTGATGCGCATACGTGGTTGAAGACGTCCCATGTATCGTTGAATACGTCCGGCTAGTGCTCTAATATACTTCTCAGCCGTGTAGACGACCGGTGAGAGTATACCCATGGTTAAAGACGTCCCATGTGCCAGTCTCATTGTTTACAGATAGTGTGCGCTGTGAAGACGTCTGGTGGCCTATCAAGGGACGAGTATGAATTGGCTGTGATAGTATGTTGTCATCCTTGATATACCGCGTGT
The DNA here is from genome assembly GCA_033977485.1 of Hydrangea macrophylla. NCBI lineage: Eukaryota > Viridiplantae > Streptophyta > Magnoliopsida > Cornales > Hydrangeaceae > Hydrangea > Hydrangea macrophylla. Next base: position 75,610,826 of record CM066999.1, on the reverse strand, counting down.
TGTCAAGTGGATGAGAAAGAAAAGGCGAATGATGAGATTGAGTTGATGAGTCAAAATGATTTGGTTTGGAAGTTTTGGTTTTAAAATAAAATGGTTTTGAAAAGTATATGTTTTAAAAGCAAGTGTCTTTGAAAAGGGTTGGGAGTGAGTCTTATTGGTCATGCATTTGCACGCACAAGTTATAATAAAGAGAATGTATTCTATGATGTTATGTTTATCTGATTACCTGTCTTGTTGAGACCTCTGTTATGCCCGTGGTGAGAATGCGTCTTTTGATAAGAGATTAACCATATTTTTAGAGTATTAAACTATGACGTGAGTTGAGAGATGTTCTGTATTTATTGATTATAGTGCAGTTGAGACTCTCACTCAGCCTTGTTCCAAGGCTGACGACATGTTACGCCCTGGGCATTCCTATGCTCAGAGTGTTGCAGGTTTGGAGATAGATAGAAGAGTTCAGGAGACAGTGCTGTGGAGCTAAGGAGAATAAAGCTTTGGCCAAGATCTAATAGATAGTTTCTCAAGTGTTAAGCTTATGTAAATTATTTAGTATGGCCTCTTGTATTAAGATTGAAGTTATTGTAACCCTTGTTTGATTTCCGCTGCTGTATTTATACTCTGATAAGTATTAGATCATGTCTAAGCTCTAGCTTTTCCCTTATGATTGCACGGTGCGGAGTTAGAAGGACAGAGCGGTTAACAAACTAGTCACGTGTCTGCGAACCCATAAAGGAAAATTTTTATTTTCCCTATTTTTGGCTTACTCCGGGGCGTGACACAAAAGACTAAAACTAAAAGACAAAACTCAAAAGTATACAACTCTTACCCTAAAAGTTACTAACCTTATCTCTTCCAGCCGCCTCCCTGAGCTCCCTCCGCCCTCCTCCTAACGTCTCTTTCTCCTCCTCCCTCGTAACGTCTCTCTTCCTCCACTAGGTTCACCAATTGATTCCACCACCACCACCACTACTTTTCCTCCCTTTTCCCTCACCACCGATCCACCACTCACCAACTCATTGACAATCGACAGATTCGGCACCACCACCACTGTACCTCTCAGATCGCATCGACAGACGATAGTCACCACCACCACTTTTCTTCACTTTCCCTCTCTGAATCTCTGAAGTCTGATCAGTGATCACATCATCCAAAATCCCCAAATTCAAAAACCCTACTAAGTCGGACTCTAATATGGTATGTTTCTCAACTCTCTCCTCTTAAATTTTTTTTTTCAAATCCGAAAACCCTACTAGTGTTGAATCTGTTGAGTGTTGATGATATATTGCTCTTTACTAGGCTTTAGCAAGTGTTCAAAAAAAAATTTCAAATTTGTTTCTCAACTTTCTCTCATCTTTCAAGTGTTGAAGTTTGTTAATGTTTGTACGAGAAGTGTTAAAAAAATTGTCAATTGTCAACTGTCAACAAATATACCAAACCGACCAAACCAACCGTCAACCGACTGCCAACCGACACAAACCAAACCGATTGAAACTGACAGTAACGGTCGGTTGACGGTTCTAGTGCTGAGAAAACCGATTACATCGGTTCGGTTAGCGGTTTTACCCAAAACCGAACCGAATGACCGAATGCCCCCCTATATATATATATATATTCTAATGTGTTTGTAAAGGTGCATGTAGATATTAATTTTCTTGGATTATTTTACTTATTTGTCTTTACTAATCATTTTGTACAAGATTGCAATTGTAATGAAAAAAATATTACTAAAAAGTGAGTGTAGTGAGTAAAATAGGTGGATGATAGAATTTCTCTTGAACTTATTCACAAGTACTGGAGGACCAGTGTTGTCTAAAATTCATGTGGAATACCAATGGTCCCCCACCAGATGTTCTAAGTGTTGCAAGTTTGGATATGACTGCTCTAAAGCTGTGAAATCGATGCCTAGTTATCAAAGTAGCTACAAGAAAAAGGAGGATGTTGGGGTGTGGAAAGTCGTTACAAGGAAAGATACCCAGAATGAGGAATAGAATGTGAAGATTCCTAAAACCAGGTCTCATAGCGAGGGCCTATGGACTGTAGTGGTTGGAAAGGGTAAATCCAAAGTCGGGTTCGCTAGTGGTGTGCAAAATGCAGCTAGTTCCTCTAAGGTGCCTGAGGACATTAGACTTATTTCTCTGATGGAGAGTTATATGTTTGCTGCTCTTTCCGAAGATGCTCTAGAGGTTAATGATGAACCAAAAGCTCGAGAGTCCTTGTAACACTCCTGAAGGGTAGATAGAAGAGTGTGAGGATGATTTTGAGGATGGATTCCCGGCCCCTGCTAGTTCCCTCTCCTCCAGACAGAGGAAGTGGGAAGGGAAGATGAAGTTCAGTGGAAGCCGTCCTAAGGGTCGCCACAGACCCTGACAGTCTGCTTAGTGCTTAGTGTTTAGACCAGTCTTTTGATGTGGTCTAGGTTGCTAGTTTGGCATGGAGCCTTTTCTATTATCTTGTCTGTAGAATGGGCTCCATCCTCTGTACCTAGCATGTTGTTTGATCTCCATTGTATATCCTGGGGTATGCCCCTTGTACTTTTGGTACGTGCCGTTTGCCTTTTTTTTTATTTGACTAACCCTTTTTCCGATAAAAAAAAATAGTTATATTGAGTTAAGGTACCCAAAAACACTGGTTTTCCTTTATATTCAATAGTGTGGTGAATAATGTATCTCTTTAAATATAATTATTTATGGTTGCTCAAAGAAGTACACAGAAAGGGAGAAATAAAGGGATGAGAGAGTTCAAGGAGACGGGAGTCTAATGGACCGGTAATAGGAGAGTTGAGAAATTGTGTTTCTTGATCGTAAATTTGTTCGCTCTCTAGAATAAATATATACAATTTGCTGATCTTTGTATTCTTTGTGTGATTCTATTCTCGTAATTTAGAATAATAGAAAGATCAATGGGCCTGACTTACATCTAAAAGACACCTTGTGAGGGAAGGATAATCCAAGTTTATAAGAAGCACAAATAAAAACTATGCATAAGACTATAAGCGATGTGGGACAATCCAACAAGAACATGGCGGTGTTTACAGTATATATTGTTGATTTTGTGGCATCATCACTTACAAGGGCCTATAATATGGCGGTGTTTACAGTATATATTGTTGCTTTTGCGGCATCATCACTTACAAGGGCCATATTATAGGTCACGAGCCTTTTTCATCATGATAAATTGTATTTTAACTCATGTGGTCCATTGTCCATCAAAAATGAATTATTTGCTACACATTGTGTGTGTGATGATATTGAGTTGAAATTTTAAAAGACCAAGACCATTTTTGTTTGTTGTGCACATATGGCTAAACAATAATGATAATATCATATAATTTTGGCCATTGATTTTAGTGGATCTCATGTGCTCTAGCGTGCGACCTATGTGAAATTTAAATAAGGTCCATTGGAATTAATGGCCAAAATTGTGTAATGTGCAAAAGTGTGTAATGAGGTCCACTAAATAATTTGTACATCTTGGTGCCTCCATTATATAATATTGTTACTAAGTTTGATGCTTTATTCGGTATTTGGAAAGGCAAAGAATTAGTTTTGCAGTTCATAATTGAATTGGTTCTATAAATTGAAGTGTTTAGTGAATGTCCATTTGTTGCTTGAGAGTCTATGTTCAGTCTGATTCCCTCCTCAAATTAATTTTTTTTTATTAAACCAACATGACATTGATTCTCACAACTAACAGTCTAACATATACAAAGTGAGACTGTGGCTTAGCCAGATCCTATTGTAAGCCTTTCTAAAAATACAGTCCTTAGTTATTATGATCAAATAAAAGGGCTTAGCCAGATCCTATTGTAAGCCTTTCTAAAAATACAGTCCTTAGTTATTATGATCAAATAAAAGAGTAATGTTATGACTCCTAAATTTTGTATCCAATATACTTCTCAAATACATGTGATAGTAGTGGTCGCACTTTCCCAAATGCATGTGACGATAATGGTCGCAATGTGGAAAGCATTTGGGGTGGAAAGCATTTGGGATGCAAAGCATTACTCCTTAAAAACAAACGTTGTAGGTGTTTATGTTTGATACTACATTGATGTTTCACCTATTCTGATCCCAAATATTTTTTTTCTTAATTCGTAAATATATGAACGTTTTTTAAATGTTCGATCTGAATATGGAAAATTAGCTTTTTTACCCATGCAATGCACGAGACTACTATTATTAGACACAATGATGATATATCCTATTAGGTGCAAAAAAAAATCAAAGCTTATCAATCCAATAGATACATCAAATTAGAGGCTATATACAGAATTACATATTGGAATATCATACAGAAAGATGTATCAAATACCAAATCTCAATACACCAAAAGCAAAAAAAACATCCAATACCCAAATAACTTCCTCAGTGAAAGAGAAGTACAACTAAGAGTTTAAGATAACAGATATAAAGAAACCCCAAATATAGAAACTCAAATACTCCATCAAAGACCTTAATACCTCAAATTAGCCTTCTCTCTTATGCAAATCTTTGGTCTCACAATAACCCGAAACTCTAAACCTACCCTTTCACCTTCCTTGTCTTCTCATTCGTTGACTTTTGATACGGCGTCGTTTAGCCCTTCCATCAGAAAATGACACATGGCAAGGAAGTCACAACCCGGTCACGTGAAATACCACCTAGTTTGAACGAATCCACATAACCGTTGGGCCAAGAAGACGTGGTTAGCCTCATCCCGAAAGCATAAGAAGCAGGCAGCCCATAAGGCGAAGGTATGGGACACGTAGCAGGCTCTACAGTGCCCCAACCCAATAACATACTAACAGACTAATGGAAGACTACGCCGAAAAGGCTACAGTCCATTAACATCACTCCCTATATATACTATAGCAAATCAACAAATGAGGTACACAGTCTCTACCTGATTAAATAGAAATCACTTACTCTTTCTCTCATGGCGACTAACTTAGCCATCGGAGGAGGCTTAGGGAATCTAACCCCCCTTGAGCCTTTCCCTTTCATTGTGCAGGATACAGCTCGGAGGGATCATCATCTGCAATTTCGCTTTTGTTCATAAGCAACCTGTCTGAAGCGGATTATATCAATTGGCACCGTCTGTGGGAACGACATTGGTTTCTCTCTTTTTTCCAAATCAGGCACGATGGTGGTTTCTACAAGATCTACTTCATCTCGACCTTCTTGACAGGATGATCAGGACACCCTACAAAGGAATTTGGACCCTGGCGCTCTAGGAGCATCCGCTGAGGTAGACCCAGCACGATAATCAACCGTGATAGATTAGATGATGCAGCAGATCAAGAATCTGATAGATATAGTGTAGGCATTGGTTCAGCAGCAACAGTCTATGTCCCAGTTGGTGGGTAGTCAGCCCAACCTCCATAAGGAACGCAAAGAAGACGATCACTCTGCCCGGATAGCACATAGCTTAGCAGCCAGGTGCTCTCACGAGCTTCGTACAAAAAATGGGGAGCAGATCGACGAGTCTGGAGATCACCACAAGGGTCCAGAAGGCAATTTGACGAACCAGTTTAGAGACGACCCGAAGGATCAGCCAAAAAAAGGTCGACCGGAGGAGGACACGCCTGAAGCATTACAACTCAAGGTCGAGCAAGAACTCTAGGAGCTTTTGGGGTAGGGCAGACCCCCATTCATCAGGACAGTCACAGAAGAAACCCCCCCCCCTCCCCAAAAGGATTTTCCCTGCCAAAGCTCGCCATGTATGACGAGAAAACTGACCCAGCGGAGCACCTGAGCCACTATCAGCGGGCCATGGCTTTGTATAGTCATAGCAATGCACTAATGTGTCGAGCCTTCTCAAACACACTCGCCGATACGGTGTTGTCATGGTTCAATCGGCTTCCCCCTAGATCAATCACCTCATTTGCCGACTTAGGGGGTGAAGTTCATTAATTAGTTCCTCACTAGTAAAAAGATCATAAAGGGGCCAGATCATATGTTAACGATACGCCAGGCCAAAGGAGAAGGCCTGGGAGATTATATTACCAGATTCAACGCTGAGTTCAATACAATGGAGGGATGTGACCAAGGCTTCGCTAACTCAGCATTAAAGGCAGGACTCCACCCTGGGATCTTCCTCACCTCCATCAGCAAGAACCTCCCTAAGAGCCATGTAGAGTTGTTGGCAAGAGCTAACAAATACATACTAGTAGAGGATATGAATTTGGCTATAAAGGAATTGAGAAGCATGATAGATCCAAAGCCCCCTAAAAGGGAAACTAAGGAATAGAAAAAGAGGCAGTGGTCACCTGAAAAGCCGTTCAGAAAACCCGACTTCAAGAGGGCTGAACTCTATACTCCCCTCAACGCACCTCAATACCAGATTTTGGATCAGTCCAAAGGAAGAGAAGATTTTAAATGGCTGGAGCGGTTGAAGGGGGACCCACAGAAAAGAGACAAGTCGCGATACTACTTCCATAAGGACCATGGACACACCACGGACGAGTGCAAGGTCCTCAAACATGAAATTGAGGAGCTCATCAAGCAAGGAAAACTTCGCCAGTATATCACTGGCCGTGATGACAGATCAGGACGACGAGAAGAGAGAAGGGATGGTCGAGATGCCAGAAGGGACAGGATTCAAGAGCAGGTCCCCCAGCAACAACATGTTCAGCCCAACATTATACATGCTCTCTACGGAAGATCCAGGAACTCGGGGTACTCCAATAGAGCTCGAAAGAGACTTGCCCACGAGGCTCAATATCCCCCTACACCATATCCGCCCATGCAGATTTTTAGCTTTGAAGAGGCGCCTAGGGTGGAACCACGCATCACCTTTACCGACCAGGATCTGATTGGAGTCCACCTCCCGCATGAGGACGCTCTGATCGTCTCCTTGAGGATATCCAATTTTGATATCAGAAGGATTGTTATTGACAATGGGAGCTCGATTAATGTCATTTTCTTGTCTACTCTAAAGAAAATGGATTTCAATATGAGAAGAATAGAACCGGCAAAGTCTAACCTGACTGGTTTCAGTGGAGAAATTAAGGTACCTGAGGGCCGTGTGATGTTACCTATCACCATAGGGGAAGATTCTAACTACATCACCACCCTGGACGAATTCCACGTGGTGAATTCGTTCTCTCCTTATAACATAATTATGGGTAGGCAATGGCTCCATGATTTGGGGATAATAACTTCATCCTTCCATCAGTGTATGAAGCTGCTCATCCGAGAAGTAGTTGTAACTATCCGAGGTGATCATAAAGAAGCTAGAAAATGTGGGTGCACTGCTCTGAAATTGTCAACCGCCATATAGCAATCACCGAACCCTCCTCACTCAGAGCAGGCTGGTCCATACCAGCTGACGTCGCGAATGGACAAGGACTTGGACACAGAGAGGCCCTCAGTATTGGAGCCGAATGAAGAAGTAGAGGAGGTTTCGATCAGTGAACGCCACCCTCTCAGAAAGGTGAAGATTGGAACGCAACTCCACACCTAGTAAAGGCAATCACTCATCTCTTTCTTGAGAGAACATATGTAAGCCTTTGCCTGGTCAACACAAGATCTTGTGGGGATTGACCCCTAGATTATTATACACTGCCTCTCTGTCGACCTGAATCATACTCCAGTCAGGCAAAAGAGAAGGACCTTTACCCCGGAAAGGAATGACATAATCAACGTAGAAGTAAACAAACTTCTAGAGGCTGGATACATCAGAGATGTTCGTTACCCAGCATGGTTAGCCAACACGGTGGTAGTTCCTAAGAAAGGAGAAAAATGGAGAGTTTGTATAGACTACACCGATTTAAATAAAGCCTACCCGAAGGGTAGCTTTCCCATTCCCAAGATTGATCAGTTAGTTAATTCGACAACAGGGAATGAACTGCTGACTTTCATAGATGCGTACTCAGGCTACAACTAAATCAAGATGGACCCTCTGGATCAGGAGAAAACTTCTTTCATCACCAACAGATGTCTATATTGTTACAAGGTCATGCCATTCGGATTAAAGAACGCTGGAGCAACTTATCAAAGGCTGGTTAATATGATGTTCTGAGATCAGATTGGCAAGTCAATGGAAATATATATTGACGATATGCTAGTAAAGAGTAAGCTCGATAAAGATCATATCAGCCATTTAAGGGAAACATTTGAGGTCCTCCAGAGGTTCCATTTAAAGCTTAACCCGGCCAAATGCATATTCGGGGCCTCGGCAGGAAAGTTCTTGGGTTTTCTGGTGTCTCAAAGAGGGATAGAGGCAGATCCAGGTTAGATTAAATCCTTGATAGAAATAGAGTCCCCCCAAACAAAAAAGGACATTCAATGTTTAAACAGTAGATTAGCTGCCCTAAACCGTTTCATCTCAAAAGCATCGGACAAATGCCTTCTCTTCTTCAAAGCCCTAAGAAGGGGAGCAACGTCTGACTGGATGCCAGAATGCAAAAGCACATTCCAGGACCTCAAAGCCTATCTTGGCAGTCCAGAGTTGCTGACAACACCGAAACCCAATGAGCCTCTATATCTATATCTGGGCGTCTCAGACTATGTCATCAGCTCGGCTTTAATCAGGAAGGTACAGAAAGTGCAGAAACCAATTTACTATATGAGAAAAACACTCTTAGAAGCTGAAAAAGATACACATGCCTCAAAAAGTTCTTAGTCATCTCAGCAAGGAAACTCAGGCCATACTTCCAAGCACATACTATCATCGTGCCCACGGATCATCCTATCCGATCTGTACTCCACAAGCCGGAAACATCTGGAAGGTTGGTTAAGTGGACTGTGGAGCTTGGAGAGTTTGATATCATATTTGAACCCAGGATATCCATAAAAGCTCAAGCCTTGGCTAACTTTGTGGCCGAATTTACTAGAGAAGGCTCTCTTGTATGTTCAGTTCCAGAACCACGGCAGTGGGAATTGTACACTGACAGAGCATCAAACAAGAAGGGATCTAGAGCTGGCATCGTCCTAAAAACCCCAGAGGGAGAGGTGTTGGAAAAGTCAGTGGCTTTTGGCTTCAAAGCCTCGAATAATGAGGCCGAGTATGAAGCATTAATCATTGGCATGCAGCTAGCCAAACTATGCGGGGCAGTGACCATTAGTAGTCGGCCAAGGTAGTGGTGACTTCGAAGTAAAGGAAGAAAATATGCAAGCCTATCATTCAATTATTCAAAGGTTATCCCAGGACTTCCAGAGATTCACCCTGCAGAAAATCCCAGGGCAAGAAAATGGTCGGGCAGATTGGTTAGCCAAACTGGCTGCATCCGGCGAGCCATCTCAGGATCCAATGATCAAGATAAGGTTCCAGGAAGCTCCAAGCACTCAACCCCCAAGGAGGAAAAGCAACAATCAAGAAAACTAAGAGTCAGGGCATCACGCTATGTGATTTTAGATGGGGTAATGTACCGGAGATCATTCTCGCAGCCACTTCTTAGATGCTTGACTCTGCACCAAGCAGATTACGTTCTCAGGGAAATTCATGAAGTAATCTATGGAAACCATGTGGGTATTGGGACTTTAGCCCATCGGGCTCTAACGCTGGGATATTATTGGCCCAATATGAAGTCTGATACTTAGGAATTGGTTAAAAAGTGCGATAAATGTCAGAGGTTTGCAAAATACGTACATCAGCCTCCGCAGCCAATGACTCTAGTCCAAAGCCTATGGCCATTCATGCAATGGGGAATGGACATTGTGGGACCCCTCCCTACAGCTAGGGAGGAAGAAGTTTGTGGTTATTACTATGGACTACTTTACAAAATGGGTAGAAGCGGAAGCATTGGCAAAGATAGGTCAAGTCGATATGAAAAGCTTCGTATGGAAAAATGTGGTATGCAGATTCGGTGTCCCCCATGTCCTGATAACAAATAACGGTACCCAATTCGAGGGGTCTGTGAAGGTCTGCAGATCAGACATCACTTCTCGTCCCCTGGGCACCCCCAGGCTAATGGCTAGGCAGAAGTTACAAATAGAACTATTCTGGATTCCATGAAAAAGAAGCTGGAAGGTGAAAAAGGACGAAGGCTGGATGAACTACCAGAAATACTATGGGCATACTGAACCACCAGAAGAATAGCTACAGGAGAGTCACCTTTTACTCTCACCTATGGGACGGAGGCAGTCCTGTCGGTAGAAATCGGTATGCCCACTGTCAGAACTAAATCTATACCAGCCATGGAAAAGCAAGGGTTGCAGCTCACCGCTGAATCACAAAATAATCAGGGTTTGCAACAAAATTTAGATCTATTGTAAGAAACAAGAGATCAGGCCCAACTCCGGCTGACAGCTTATCAGCAGATGATTATAGGTTATTTTGACAAATGGGTGAAGCCCCGGACGTTCAATCTTGGGGACCTGGTCCTAAGAATGGTTTTTCCGAACACCAAAGATCCTACTGAAGGAAAGATGGCTCCCAATTGGGAAGGGCCATACAAAGTGGTCAGGATAAATAGACCAGGGACATATTGGTTACAAGATATGGACGGTAGACCAATCTCGAGGCCTTGGCATACTGAACATCTAAGGAAATATTATGTGTAGCATGTAGTCATCTCTTTCTTTTTTCTTTTCCTTCAAAGCATAATAAATCAAGCTTTCTATTTCTCTCAAATGCAATAAATTAAGCAGCTAAGCATTTTTTTCTTATTTGTCAACCATGATTAATTAAGTCTGCTAGTTCCAAGCTTAAAATAGTTCTGGGACAACCTTGCCTAAGTACGCAACTGGCAAACAAAGAATAAACCATTGTAAAAAGGCTTTATTTATTTATATAAAAGAGAGAGAAAAAAATATAATAAAATAAAAGGGGGCCTTCAAATCCCCTTCCCCTTCAATCACCTCCTGAATAGCAGATTCTGTCTGAATAAGGGCACCCTGCTTCTCTACTTTTTGCAAACACCCTTCCAGATTCTCCAACGAAAGGCCTGCCCAGGAGCTAGGCACTTAAGAGTCAGCTTGCGCTCCCGGCCGGGCCCTTTTTGATTGGGGTTGAGATTCCTCCTCAATCACCTTTTCCTTCCCCTTCCTGGACGGGGCTAATGGTGGGCCAACATCCTCTGATGAAGATGAGTCAGCACTGGCGGATAGGATAATTTTCCCTTTAGACGGGGCGACCCTGCTCATCAAACGCGAACAGAAAGCCATGGACCTGGTAAAATGACATGACCCAGATGCGACCGCTGCAGAAGCTGTAACCGGAACTTCACCGCTAGCCCCATCAATAGGATCTTCAGTAGGACGCACCAAAGTGGAGAACTTAAGGCCGGATTTGATGGCTCGGTTGATCGCCTCTTCATCAGCAACATTGGCAGCAATGTTGCGAAAAGCAGCATAGGACGCCTTACAATGTTTAGGATCAAAAGAGGTAGGAGGGTAAATAGAGGGGTCCACCAACTAGTTACCGGAGATGATGACCCAAGGGAATTGTTGCCAGTTCTTGTTTGGAAAGTCCACGTCCCAGACAAGATGTTTGCCTTCCACGCCAACCCGTAAGTATGGATCCCACGATCAATGTTCAAAGTATAACACCTGGCAACATCAACAGAGCAAAGGAGTATTCCGAGTCGCTGGTTCAACGCCGCTATACTCAGAAGAAGACGAGCGAGATTTGGGCGACACTTGCTTAGTGGGAAACGCAACCCTTGGAGAAGATCACAAAACAAAGCAGGAAGAGGGAAAGGCAGACCCACTGTCAGTAGCAGATAACTACTAACAACTGCAGAAGGGAACGCCACGTCCTCTCCTTCAACGAAAGGGTGAACTTCGACGTCAACGGGGATTTCACAGTCCCTTTTGAACGCAGCAAGTCGCTCATCCGAAGTCAAATTAACTCGAGAAGCCATTGGAGAAAAAAGTCTGAAACTTGAGGAAAAGAAGGACGTGAAGGTGACAAAAGATGTGCAACCACTCACCGGGGCACAAGAACCTATATAAAGACTTACAACACCTCCTAGGGTACGTCTCCCAACATGGGCAAATGATGAGTGCATTAAATTGCGGAAAGAACCCGCACCGTCAGATTCATCAGCATGCATATGAACGGTTAGATCCAGCGAATCTACCAAAAAAAGTGGCGGCTGGGTTCATATGAGATCAAGCGCATTTAATGCAATATGATGGCCTATGTTGACACGGGCCCACGTAATAAAGATTTACTCTAAATGTTCAGGTCAGGTCAAGTTTATACACCTTATACCTGACCTTAAATCTAGAAAAATCAAGAAAAAAGATTTACTCTAAGTGTTCAGGTCAGGACAAGCTTATACGCTTTTCACCTGACCTCAAATCTAGAGAAATCAAGAAAAAAGATTTGTTCTAAGTGTTCAGGTCAGGTCAAGTTTATACGCTTTACACCTGACCTCAAATCTAGAAAAATCAAGAAATAAAGATTAAACTCTAAGTGTTCGGGAAAGGTCAAGCTTCTACACTTTAGACCGAACCTCAAATCTAGAGAAATCAAGAAAAAAGATTTACTCTAAGTGTTCAGGTCAGGACAAGCTTATACACTTTACACCTGACCTCAAATCTAGAGAAATCAAGAAAAAAGATTTACTCTAAGTGTTCAGGTCAGGTCAAATTTATACGCTTTACACCTGACCTCAAATCTAGAGAAATCAAGAAATATAGAGTAAACTCTAAGTGTCCGGGAAAGGTCAAGGTTCTACACTTTAGACCTAATCTCAAATCCAGAGAAATCAAGAAAGAGATTTATCCTTACGATTTCAAGTCAGATTGATAAACCCTCTAACAGGCAAAGCATGTGTGACATCATCCATTAATCTCAATTTAGAAATAAATTATCGATTTGTATAAAGATAAAGTTATGACTATAACTGATATGCTCAGAATTATCCAGCATGGGCCCAACGGCCACGTCATCATCGAAGACCAAGCAGAACCCTGGGGTCCACACCCAGGGCTTGCCAACGTCACCGCTCGGGGTGCCCGCACTGCCCGGGCGTGACCTTCGGCGGCTCTCCCGGACGCGCGGCTCAACTCTAGCAGTTTCCTTGTGCGGCCAGAGTCCTATTAGGAATAAAACTCGATAGATTCCTAATCTGATAAGGATCTTCCCTTAACTTATGCACGTCAAATTGTGATTGATATAGGCTTCCTAATGGATCTAAGTTTCCATGTAGAGGTGGACTCTTACATCTATAAAAGAGCCCACCCATACCCTTCTAAGGGGAGAAAAAAAATGATCTTCAGAAACCTAATAACTAGAGCATACACTGAAACGCATATACCCGGACGGTATTACTGGTAGTGCCGCCCACCATTGTTGGCTCACCAGGCCGCCGGTGATCTGCTACTATAGCGCCTAGACGCACACGTGGACGTAGGTCACCTCATTAACGGGGCCGAACCACATACAACTCCTTGGTGTTTCTTTGTCTCTCTCTGAATCCTCTCTTACTAATTCTAGGCACCATCAGTTTGGCGCCGTCTGTGGGAACCGACAGTTTCCTTACCAAAACAAATCTTGACTGATCGATATGGCTGCCAAGAAGGGTAAGAAGACCGCCGCTCAGAGTGGCCAGGAGACCTCGCACCAGGCAGACGGTGCGGAAGTATCACGACAAGAGGTGCCGGCCACTTCCATAAATTCTGAGCAAGTTGCCGACACGCTCGCTCAACTCCTGGAGGGACAACAACGAACCCAGCAGCAGATCCAAACGTTGCTGGCCCTGCAGGAGAAGCGCCTGGCGAGCGAGCCACCTCCAGAGAAGAGCGTGCGCGACCGTGAAGTCTCGCAAGGTAAACAGCACACCCGCTCTCAGCCGGCGTCCCAGCCGGGAGAGAAACGCCCCGGAGATGGCGATCGCAGCCGAACATCCAGGCGTACCCGAGCAGGGGCATCAAGAAAACCCCGCCGGGTGCAGGATGCCAGAGACATCATCAACAACCGACGTGCCGCCCGAGGGGAGGGGTCAGGCCAGAAAACTCGGGGATCGGCTAAGGACTCCCCGGTCGGGAACCGGAGAGACCTCCGGCATACGATTACCCAGAGTAGGAGCCGGGTTCTATCCCCAAGGACGACACACTTCGAGGAGGAGGCCTCGACATCAGATCCGTCCTATCGCCCGGAAGAGTGCAAAAATACCGGGCAGGAAGACGTCAAGGCCCAGATCGAGAACCTCCAGAAGCAGATTGAGAGGTTGAGCCGCAAATCTCGGCATGATCTCACCAATGCGGAAACGGAATCCCCTTACACAGTTCGGGTAACGCAGTTTCCCATTCCTCGCAAATTCAAGCCGCCACACCTCAGCTCCTACGACGGCACGGGAAGCCCCGTGGACCATGTCCGCACTTACAAGGCTCAAATGGCACTCGTGACGACCACCGACGAACTGCTGTGCCTGGCCTTCCCCAGCACCTTAAAGGGATCGGCCGCGCAATGGTTCCATTCGCTGAGGCCCCGGACGATCGACGACTTCAAATCTCTGAGCAAGCTCTTCATCAGCCAGTTCGTGGGGATGCTTGACCGATCACAGCCGGACACCCAGCTGCTCACTGTGAAGCAGCGCAAAGGAGAGTCTCTGAGAGAATACGTGGACCGCTTCAATCAGCAGAGGCTCCAGATCCGTAATCTCAATGAGACAGCAGCAATCATGGCCTTTTGTTCAGGGGTCCAACACACCAAGGTTGCCACGTCGTTCCATCGTGACCGACCGACAACCCTGGTGGAACTCTCGGACAGGGTCGGCAAGCACATTGATACTGAGGAATTCCTAAGGGCAAAGCGCTCCGGAACCGTGGGAGATGAGTCTCCGAGGTCCAAGCGCAAGCACGAAGGGCCGGACAAAGCCTTGGGCAAGAAGCCCAGACAGGATCAGCAGCGAGGCGGTCAGGACCAGCATCGGGGTGGCCGGGATCAGCCCCAAGCCACCTTCACGCCACTCTCCCGACCTATCCAGGAAGTAATGGCCGCTGCCGAGGCTCAGAGGCTACTCCCGCAGCCAGCAAAGCTTAGGGCACCCCCCGGCAAAAGAAACCGGGACAAATTCTGCCGTTTTCACAGGGACCACGGCCACGACACGGACGACTGCTTTAAGTTGAAGATAGCCATAGAGAAGCTGATTGAGCAGGGGCACCTAGCCGAGTTTGTCACAACAGACAGACAACCCCGACAAGGTAACCGAACTCCGGATCAGCCTCCACCTCTCGGCCAGATCAATGTGATTTCCGGCGACACCTCGGGCGGAGGGGATTCGCAGTCGGCAAGGAAGAGGCATGCTCGGGCATCCCGGGCGGATGTCTGGCATGTCCAATCCACCGACTCCCCGCCGTCCGACGTGTTGACCTTTTCTTCCGACGATGTGCAGGATCTCCACTGCCCCCACGATGACCCGCTGGTTGTAACGCTCTCCATCGCCAATTATGTGGTCAAGAGGGTACTAGTGGATACGGGCAGTTCATCGGACATTATGTTCATCTCAGCGTTCGAGCAGCTAGGGATATCCCGGGATCGATTACGACCGGTGACGACCCCACTGGTAGGCTTCAATGGGTCCAGCACATTGCCGCTCGGCACCATCGACCTTCCAGTCCTCATGGGAACTTACCCTCAGCAAGCCTCTGTGCTGGCGAACTTTGTTATCGTGGAAACACCATCCGCCTACAATGCCATCCTCGGTAGGCCAACCCTCAACAAAGCCAAGGCGGTCGTCTCGACGTACAGTCTGACAGTTAAGTTCCCGACCCCCTAGGGGCCCGGGAGCCTACGCGGAGATCAGATGACCGCACGGAGTTGTTACGTCAGCTCCCTGCGAAAGGGCGCCGTCGCAGAATCCTTCAGCGTCCAGGAGATGGATCCGAGGGACCCAAGCGACAAAGTCGGCCCGGTAGAGGAGTTGGAAAGAGTGGTCCTGGACCCTCAACTCCCAGACCGGACTGTCAGCGTCGGTACCCTCCTTGAGCCTAGCCTCCGAGAAAGACTCATCCAGTTCCTGCGCCAAAGCCAGGACGTCTTCGCGTGGTGTCACGAAGATATGCCCGGGATTGACTCACGGGTTATGTCTCACCGCCTCAATGTCAACCCGGACTCTCGGCCGGTGAAGCAGAAAAGACGAGGCATGGCCCCCGAAAGGCAAATTGCGGTCTCTGAGGAAGTAGAGAAGCTCCTCAAGGCGGGCTCAATCCGGGAAGTCCTCTATCCCGACTGGTTGGCCAACGTCGTATTGGTCAAAAAGAGTAACGGAAAATGGAGGATGTGCGTGGACTTTACGGACCTGAACAAAGCTTGTCCCAAGGATTGCTATCCACTGCCTAGAATAGACCTCCTTGTGGACTCCACCGCCGGCCATTCGCTCCTCTCCTTCATGGACGCCTACTCCGGGTACAACCAGATAAGCATGCACCCCGGAGACGAAGAAAAAACTGCCTTCATCACAGATCAAGGCACGTATTGTTACAAGGTGATGCCCTTCGGCCTCAAGAACGCCGGGGCAACCTACCAGCGGTTAGTCAACCACATGTTCAAAGATCTAATTGGTAAAACTATGGAAGTATACGTTGACGATCTGCTGGTCAAGAGTCGCGAGGAGACCGACCACTTGGACCATCTGGCCGGAGCCTTCAGCATTTTGAGAAAGTTCGGAATGAGGTTGAACCCGGCCAAATGCACATTCGGTGTCTCGTCCGGAAAATTCCTTGGCCACCTTGTCAGCAGGCGGGGAATCGAGGCTAACCCCGAGAAAATACAGGCCATCATCAACATGAAGTCCCCCCGATCAACCAAAGAAGTCCAAAGTTTGGCCGGACGGGTAGCCGCACTGAGCAGATTCGTCTCCCGAGCCACCGATCGTTGCCTGCCATTCTTCAAAATCCTCCGAAAGGAGTTTCAATGGTCGGAGGAGTGCGAGGGGGCATTCCAGGAACTCAAAAAGTACTTGGCCTCTCCCCCTCTGCTCTCAACGCCAGCGCCGGGGGAAGAACTGATCCTATACTTGGCGGTGTCACCTTCAGCGGTCAGTTCAGCTTTAGTTCGGGAAGAGCACGGGATACAGTTCCCCGTGTACTACACAAGCCGAGCACTCCAGGGCGCCGAAAGCAGATATTCTCGGGTCGAGAAGCTCGTTTTTGCGCTCGTGACATCTGCTCGAAGGCTCTGCCCATACTTCCAAGCCCACACAATTGCAGTGCTCACAGACCAGCCGTTGCGCCGGATCCTGAGCAGACCCGAAACATCGGGAAGACTCGTCAAGTGGGCCCTGGAATTGGAAGAATTTGAAGTGGTCTACCGACCCCGGACAGCCCTCAAGGGGCAGGCAGTGGCAGATTTCCTGGTCGAGTTTACCTATGCAGAGGATCAGACCGAAGAGCTCGACCCCCCAGTCCTGCCGCCCGGGCTGCAGATCAACATCCCGACCTGGATACTCTACGTCGACGGTTCTTCCAACAACCAGGGCAGCGGAGCAGGAATCATCCTGACCTCTCCTGACGGAATCCAGCTCGAGTACGCGCTACGGTTCGGATTCCGCGCTTCAAACAATGAAGCCGAGTACGAAGCCCTACTGGCAGGGTTACAGTTAGCTACATCTATGGGAGCACAGCAGGTCCAAGGGTACAGTGATTCCCAGCTCGTGGTTAACCAAATCAGTCAGGAGTATGAGGCCCGAGAAGACAACATGGTGGCCTACCTGGCCCTTGTCCGAACGGTTTCGAAGAGACTCAAAGGACTGGCCATCACGCAGATACCGCGGGAGGAGAACACCAGGGCCGACCGGTTGGCCCGCCTAGCTTCATCCTCTGAGTCAGACTTGCCCGGGATAAGGATAGAATACCTGCCCGAGCCAAGTGTGATCAATTCAGAAGGAATGGAGGTGGACCCGGTGGACCTGGGACCCAGTTGGATGGACCCCATAGTTACATTCTTAGCGACCGGCGTGTTACCAGACGGAAAAGATGAGGCCCGCCGCACCAAATACCGTGCAGCCAGGTACCATTTAATTGATGGCATACTCTACAAAAGGGGCTTCACCATCCCATACCTCCGCTGCGTTCATCCCGGGCAAATTCAAGCGATCTTGTACGAAATCCATGAAGGAATTTGTGGGAACCACGTTGGAGGCCGGGCACTCTCGCGGAAAGCGCTGCTGCAAGGCTATTACTGGCCAACTATGGCTCGGGATTCCAGGGACTATGTGAAAAGGTGTGACAGATGCCAAAGGTTCTCCCCCATGATCAATTGTCCGGGAGAGTTGCAGACACCCATCCTTAGCCCCTGGCCGTTTGTTCAATGGGGCATCGACATAGTAGGCCCCCTGCCAACAGGAAAAGGGCAAGTCAAGTTTGCTGTCATAGCCGTGGACTACTTTACCAAGTGGGCAGAAGCCGAACCATTGGCCACCATCACCGAGAAGAAGATGGAGGGTTTTATAGAGAAGAATATCCTCAGCAGGTTCGGCACTCCCCGTGTACTGGTGAGCGACAATGGCAGACAATTTGACACCCCGGTGTTTCGGCAATTCTGCTCGGGCTACGGGATATCAAACCATTACTCCTCTCCCGAGCACCCTCAGGCCAACGGCCAAGCCGAGGTGACGAATAGGACGATCTTGCAATCAATTAAGACTCGGCTTGAAAGTGCCAAAAGTCTGTGGGCTGAAGAGTTGCCGACCCTCCTGTGGGCCTACCGTACCACTCCCCGAGCAGCAACAGGCGAAACGCCGTTCTCACTCACCTATGGCTTCGAGGCCGTAGTCCCCACAGAGCTCGGATTGCCCTCCTACCGGGTAGCCAATTTCAGTGAACAAGGCAACGAGGAAGCTCTGAGAACCGAACTTGATTTGGTAGAAGAGAAAAGAGATCAAGCCTATCTGAGAGTGGCAGCGTACAAGCAGAGGGTGTCGAGGTACTATAACAGCAAGGTCAAGCATCGCAGCTTCCAAGTGGGTGATCTTGTCCTGAAGGCGGTAAACCAGTCGACTAGAATCCCGAATCATGGGAAGTTGGGGCCGAACTGGGAAGGCCCATATACGGTCACCCGGATTCATCGACCGGGAACCTATTGGCTACGAGATTTTGACGGGCATGAGCTTTCCCACCCGTGGAACATACAGCACCTTCGAAAATATTTTCAGTAACTGGGATGAAGAGGGTTAGCGATCGATTAGGACTCTTTGTAGCTCTACCCGAGCAGTTAAAAATTTTTTTAGAAATAAAGCAATTACCTTTCTGCAAAGTTCCTACTCAAGTGTTCCACCCCAGCACAAAAAGACCTCGGGCCTAATCCCGAGGCACCTTCAAAGACCTTGGCTAAACACCAAGGCACAAAAAGACCTCGGGCCTAACCCCGAGGCACCTTCAAAGACCTTGGCTAAACACCAAGGCACAAAAAGACCTCGGGCCTAACCCCGAGGCACCTTCAAAGACCTTGGCTAAACACCAAGGCACAAAAAGACCTCGGGCCTAACCCCGAGGCGCAGGCTTCGCCTAGGTCCAGCCAAAGATGGGGCCTAACCCCCTAGGCAGCCAATGATGGCAAGTCTCAAAGGACCCTGCAACCACCCATGTTCCAGGTCGGTTTCCTACGGTCGGTATTCCCGTCCATCTCCCTAACAAAACGCTTGGGGGGCAAGGGAATGCAGGCTTAAACAGGAAATTAAACAAGGTTTAACCTAGGTCCAACCGACAATGGGGGCAAACCCCCTAGGTGACCCACGATGGCTAAACCCCAAAGGACCCTGCAACCACCCATGTTCCAGGTCGATTTCCTAAGGTTGCTCGCTACTACGCACCCGCTTTACCAAAATGCTTGGGGGGCAGGGGAATGCAGCCTTAAACAGGGAATCACACCGGTCATTAACAGTACTTGGAGTCCTAGCATTCCCAAGTACTAACAGTGATCAGAGATAAATAACCCGGACGGTAAAACAGGACAAGTCCTATAATACACCGGGTATGCCTTCAAAAACAGGTCGAGAAGACCAGGCGTTCTACCAGTTACGGTCCTAAACCATTTTGCTAAGGCAGTGTTCGGTTCGACTAAAACTGGTCAGATACTGGCAGAAGACCAATTATTCAACCGGTTGCAACCCTAATCCATGTGCTAAGTGAAGGGTCTTGCAATTAAAAACTGGTCGGGGATTGGCAATCACATGGGCATGCAAGTACAAAATGTAAACAGTCAATGGAAAGGAAAGTGGCCTCAGGGGCCTTGTCATTGATTAAAAGCAGACTTGTACAGACCCTAGGGTGAGCATTTGTAGTAGCTCACCCCCCCACAAAACAAAAAAATACTACAACAGCAAAAGAAGAAAAAGAAAGGGCATAAAAGCCCTACTGGTCACCCACAACGTCCAGCTCTTCCTCTGCAGCAGGAGCGGCTCCAATTGGCGCAGCCTCCGCAGGCCCCCCGCCAGCAGCCCGGTCCTCTTTCCAGTAATTGGATTCGGCCCAGGAATAGCCGGAGATGTCCCAGTCCGGGTGATCCGCCATAACACGGGCAATCAGGTCCTTGTAGCCCTTGAGGAATCCAGCCTCGAATTCCTCCTCGGCATCTTTCGTCTCTGCTTCAAGGGTGGCGGTCGCTTCGGACAGAGTGGCGGTCAGAGCCTCAACATCCTTCTCGGCAGCAACCCGACCGGCCTCCGCGGCAGCAAGCTTGGCCTCTAAAGCAGCGAGTTGGGCCTCAGCAGCCGTTCGGGAAGCCCGCTCGGTTAAAACCACACCTCGGGCCTCCCCCAGCTCCTGGCCCAAAGCCCTAGCCTTCTCCGCCTCAGCCTCCCGGGCCGTCTTTTCCATGGAAAGGGCCTCCTCAGCAGCCGCCAGTTTCCCGGTCAGCGCGGGGAAAGTCGCCTCGGACCCCGCTGCTATACAACCGACCTGCAAACGAAAACAGCTATAAGCATTATGAGCGAAACAAGCAATAAGCACCTATGAGAAGTACGAAATATGGACGCACCATATGGCTAATGCTGTAGAGCCAAGCGGTCACGTCCTCCGGGCTTAACAAGGAGCACTTGTCCACCTGACCCGGCAGCAGAGCGGGGCGGATCCTCCCGCGTACCTCATCCGCCCTCTCAACCGGCGGCACTGCAGGAAGCCCTCTATGCACGGTCTCCTCCACAGAAGGGAAGGAGACGCCAACTGTTTTGGAAGCAGCGGGCGTCTTGGGGGGCACGGCAATGGTCACCCCGGGCGCCGAGGTGCCTACCCCCTCCTTGTCAGGGCGGATGACGATGCCCCGGGTGAGCCTCTTGAGCTTCTGGCCCTCGGTGGGCTCCAGCCTCTTCCTCTTTGGACCAGCTCGGGCAAGCAGGGCCTCCTCTTTCTCCTTCAGCGCCGCCGCGTCCTTGGGAGCCATTGCTGTAAAACAACCGGAAAGATATTAGGCCGCAAAGAAAGATGTAAGAGGAAACAGTGGAATAAATAGAACGCTGACCGGGAACAGTAGGAGAGGAAGCCGGGACTTCTGAGGGCTCCGCGGGGGAATAAGACACCACTATGTCTCCCGTCGGGGACAGAACGTTCCGAATGTTGGTGGGCAACTGTGCCAAGCCCCAAATCCTGGCCTGGGACGCCTCGGAGATCTCAGGAATGTCTGCCGACCCAGCTGCAAGTAGAAGCATAAAACCGGTTAACAGGTCAATAAACCCATAAAACCGAAAGAGACAAACAAAAGAAAGACAGGTAGCCTTACCCCTCAGCTCCTTCACCCAGGATGTCCTCGGCCGGGTCCCCGCGGCCTCGTCACAAAGGAGAAGGGTGGACACTTGGAAGAACTTGCTCTTCCACCCCTTGTTGTTACTGGGGCACTTGTCGATAATCTTTCTGCCCGGCCGGGCGGAGAAAGAAAAGAACCCCAGTTCCCCGTGTACGGGAAACGGCCGATGGGCCCATAGAAACTCCTCGAGGGTCACCTCACACCCGAACGCCTGGGGCCACAGAGATATACAACCCATCAGGAATCTCCACCCGTTGGGGGCCAGTTGCCCGGGAGCAATCCCAAGGTGAATCAGGATGGCCCTGGCTACTGGGTGGAGCGGAAGGCGGAGACCTGCCATCATTGCATCCTCGAAAAGAGTCGTGAAGCCCGGATAGTAAAGGTGCGCTCCCCCGGAATTCACCGCCAAAGAGCAACTACCCGGGAAGGAGTATCTCTTCCTAATCCGGATAAGGTCCTCGGAACGCAAAATCGAGAACATTGACTCACAAGCAAACGCAACGCCGGGATCGGACTCCCCGGGCGCCTCGTCGCCCAAACCCCTAGAGACGGAGGCAACGGGGGCCCCCTCGGCGGATTCGTCATCAGACTGACGGGCTGGAATCAAGCCCTCACTCTGGTGGTCAGAAGGAGGGTCCAAAACCGGGTTGGAGCCATCCGACCGGAACATCTCGCTAATCGAACGGGACGCAGAATTGAAGCCGGAATGCTCCATCTCGGATGCCCCTGGGGAAGGAAGAGGGAGTAGATCGCGACCTAAATACGGATCGAAAACCCCGAGCCTGAGGTACAGGGAAGGCAATGTCACTAACCTAAAAGGCAGAGAGTAGATGGCCCTAAACGTCAGAAGGCACTCTCTCAATGAAACTACGGAGACACCGGTCCGGCTCAACTGGCCTGAGTCTCCACCCGACCGGAAAAACGAGCAGAATCTAAGGAAGAAAAAATCCCACTCCCGCTCGAACCCTACCGGACTCACTCTCTCCAGTTTCACTACGAAAAGAAGAGAAGATGGGGAAAGGGAAGAAGGGAGCAACAGACGAAAGCTCGGAAGGAAGAAGACTTACAAAGCTTGCGCAGAAAAGAGAACTCGAGAATCTTGCTCGGACTAGCTTCTGCTCTCAGGACGTTCGGCGATCTCTCTGCAGTAAAGGGCCAGAGAAGTGGACAAGCATTCATTTTATAGAAACCGGGAACGGCCCAGATCAAAACGTATCCAACGGTCCGTGTGATCCCCCGCCCGAAGTTGCTGACAGTTGTCTCCTCGGGCGCATGAAACGTTGCCTAGAAAGGCGTGCGCATTAAAGGCCTGACATGACTGTTCGGTTGGCGCGCAAGTGGCTTGGTTGCGTCCGCGCTGGCGTAGTTCGAACCTAACCAGGTCAACGACCAGCGAACACGTGGCAGCAGCGACTCCCAAACCAACGGATCGCCCGCTCGGGGAATGCCGCGACCGACGTCTTCCTCCGGCCCCGCCCGAAGGATAAAATCCCGGTCTACTACCGAACGGTTCCCAGGGAAAATTTCAGTTTTCAACCCTCATCAGACGGAGCGTCCAATCAGCTTTGAAAATGGGGGGCAGGTGGTACGTGCACGAGAATCTCGGCGTAACCACACAGCAAGTCCACGAGGTCTATTGGACGCTGGTTGGGATTTTGGAACTCCAACCGAATAAACCACTGTCAAAATAGAAATCGGAAATACCGATAGGTCAACAACAGTTCGAGTATTAACAGCTACAACAAAGTGCAATTAACGCGAAAAGGATGGCCTCAAGGACCTTGTTCATTGATTAAAAGAAAAAAAACTGTACAAGTTCGGGGGGCAGTTGTAGTAGCCTCCCCAAAAAAAAAAAAAAAAAAAAAAAAAAAAAGGACGGCAGACTTCAAGTGCCCTTATCCTTCAAGGCCTTGATCTCCTCCTCCAGGGCAGCCATCCTCTCCACCAGCCCTTGGACGGTCAACTCTAGGGTGTGGACATCCACCTCCCGCATGACAAAGTTCGTCTCCAGGTGAGCGGTCTGCTTTTCCACTTCCTGCAGGCGGCCCTCCATGTTAGCAAGAGAGAGGTCCGTCCAGGTCGGCACACGGAGACCGCTCGGGGTGTCAAGCTTGCTCCTTTTCGGCGAAGGTCCAGAGACTTCACCAACAGCTTTTCCCTTCCCCTTCCCGGGCGGGGCAGGTGGCGGGCTCGCGTCCTTAGATGAAGATGAGACTGAATCACTGCTGGAGGACAAGGTGACCGGCCCCTTGGACGGCCCGGCCATGCCCGTGGCCCGTGAACCAGAGGCCATGGATCGAGTATAGCGGCGTGACCCCGAAGCCACAGCGGCAGAGGAGGGTCCAGCGCCCGCATCGTCTACTGGTCCCCCAACCAGATCAGAAAACGAAAGCCCGGCCTCGATAGCTCGGTCAATCGCCTCCGTTTCATCAGCGGTGGGGGCAATGCCACGGGAGGCGGCAAACGTTCGCCTGCAGAGGTCAGGATCAAAAGTCTCGGGGGGGCAGAGAACGCCATCTTCCAGCCAGTTGCCGGCAACCATAACCCAGGGGTATTGCTGCCAGTTCTTATTTGCAAAGTCCAGGCCTCGGACAAGGTCCTTTCCCTCAGTCCTGGGGCGGAAGTAAGGACCTCCGTTGTCGATCCCCATTATGTAGCACCTTGCGACGTCGGCGGATTGGAGGAACAACCTCAGTCGCTCGTTCAGTACCGAAATCCCCCAGAGGAGGCGGGCGACATTCGGGCGACATCTGTGGAGCGGAATGTGCAGCCCCATGAGCAGGTCACAAAAGGAGACTGGAAGAGGAAAGCGCAGTCCCACAATTAGCAGCAGATAGCTGCTAATAAGGACGAAGGGGAAGGCCACTTCCTCTCCCTCAATGTGTGGACGAACTACTACGTCGTCCGGAATTTGGCAGTCCTCTCGGAAGGCTCTGAGCCCTTCGTCAGACGACAGGTCGATGCTGGAAGCCATTGGGAGGAAGATTGAAGTAGTATGGGCAGAGGAAAAGGGGTCGGGAGTGCTTTGCTCTGAAAACCCGCTCGGTGATTATTGATCTTCAAACAGTGGTGAATGTGTAGAATGAACTGACGCTCCTTTTATAAAGACAAAGGACGGCTCAGATTGAATCAGATCGGACGGTCAGGACGTTTTCCCGCTCTTGGCGACTGACGGCTGTCACATCGGGCATACCATACGCCGCCTCAAAAGGCGCATGCATTAAATGCACGATGTGACGGTTTAGTCCCAACGCGAACGGTTCGGTTACCTCCACGATGGCCCCGTCGCATCCCAACTAGGTCTGCAAGCAGCTGACACGTGGCCCTGGGCAATACCGGACCCTCCAGGATCCCGCTCGGTCCTTTGCCGGAAGGACAACCCCGGGTCAGCCTTACCTCGGGGAAGGCCTCGGCTTCTTCCCGAGCGGTTTCTCGTGAACAGCTCTGATTTCCAAACCTCATCAGATATGGCATTCAATTAGCTCTGGAAATGGGGGGCAGCTGATATGCTCAGAATTATCCAGCATGGGCCCAACGGCCACGTCAGCATCGAAGACCAAGCAGAACCCTGGGGTCCACACCCAGGGCTTGCCAACGTCACCGCTCGGGGTGCCCGCACTGCCCGGGCGTGACCTTCGGCGGCTCTCCCGGACGCGCGGCTCAACTCCAGCAGTTTCCTTGTGCGGCCAGAGTCCTATTAGGAATAAAACTCGATAGATTCCTAATCTGATAAGGATCTTCCCTTAACTTATGCACGTCAAATTGTGATTGATATAGGCTTCCTAATGGATCTAAGTTTCCATGTAGAGGTGGACTCTTACATCTATAAAAGAGCCCACCCATACCCTTCTAAGGGGAGAAAAAAAAACGATCTTGAGAAACCTAATAACTAGAGCATACACTGAAACGCATATACCCGGACGGTATTACTGGTAGTGCCGCCCACCATTGTTGGCTCACCAGGCCGCCGGTGATCTGCTACTATAGCGCCTAGACGCACACGTGGACGTAGGTCACCTCATTAACGGGGCCGAACCACATACAACTCCTTGGTGTTTCTTTGTCTCTCTCTGAATCCTCTCTTACTAATTCTAGGCACCATCAATAACTATTACAAAAAAGGGGGAGAAGAGTCCCTAGCCTAAAAAAAAGGTTATTGCTTGGGAGGAATTGGTTCAGCAATATCAACATTCTCTTCAACAGGGGGAGTATTGTCAGGACCTGGAGCTTTGGCCTCATTAGTAGCAAATACTGTACTAAAATCAAGGTCAAGAAACTGGTCCCTTAACTTCTCTAAAATAGCCTGCTCATTCTCACGCCAGCCCGTATCATGACCCTTAATCATCAGGGAGGTGCCCATAGCTACCAGCTCGTCCATTCTTTCCTTGAAATAAGCAACAACTGCGGCCTTCTTCTCCTCCTCTATATTCTCTTTCAGCTTGGTTATGACCTCCTATTCGGCTTTAAGAAGCATCTCGACTGCCTCAGCCCTTTTCAGAGCCTCCTCCGATTTGAGCTGAATTGATAAAAGTTGGGAGTCCACAGTCGCTTTCTCCAAGTTTATTCTGGAAAGATCAGCTTGGAGGGCATTAGCCCTAGCCATTTTAGCAGAAACCTTTTTAGTCAAACTATTCAAAACCCTAAGGGACCATACGAGATTGGGGGTACAAGTGAGCAAGTAAACACCGTCTCGACTAGGATGACTACACGAGAGGAAGAAGTTATAGAGATTCAGAGAGATGATTAAAAAGATGTGAACATTAATTCGAATCAAGAGACGGGTGAGGACACGAGTCGAATTAGAAAAGAAAATGAACCGATCCCAACTAATTATGTTTTGAAATTTCCCTTTCCACCAAACGTCAATGAACCGTCACATTTTTTAAAGAAAGGTTGAAAACTGGAGATATTCTCAAGGTGTTTAAATAAGTGAAAATAAATATTCCATTCCTCAATGCTATTAAACAAATTCTCGCTTATGCTAAATATCTTAAAGACCTATGCACTCAAAAGCACAAGTTGCGCTGTCATATTTCAAAAAAGGTCTTCCTCACTGATAAGTAAGTTCGATTTTCCAACATGCTTCTCCAAAATATAAGGATCCCAGAACACCAATGATTTCATGTATCATAAGTGACACTGTCATTCATCGGGCTCTCCTTGACTTAGGAGCAAGTGTTAATCTTTTACATTATACAGTCTACAAACAACTAGGATTACGTGAACTTAGGCCCACGGCCGCTACCATACAATTAGCATATCTTTTCATCAAAATTCCCAGGGGAATCACCAAAGACGTCCTAGTTAAAGACGACAAATGCTATTATCCCATCGATTTCATGGTCCTTAATACTGAATCGGTGATAGATGCTAAGAAACACACTCCTATCATTCTTGGTCATCCATTCTTAGCCACTGCTAATGTGCGTGTCAACTGTCAAACGGGGGTAATGAAAGTGTCGTTTGGAAACATGAACCTAAAGTTAAACATTTTTAACGTTGTTGATCAACCTTCCAATGATGATGATTACCCATGTGTCACAGATGGTGAGGTTAGATGAACTATTGAACCTAATAACAAAATAAATATGAGTAAAGGAACAATATAATCAGTAATGAGCGGACAAATTCAAATAATCCAAATCCTAATGAGGAATTTACTTAGAAGGTGAATAATCGATTTGAACATGAACATGAGGAACCAATGAACGAAATAACTCATAAAGATATCATTTATGTTTTCAACTGTGGTCTTCATCCTGTTAATATGGGCATAAAGTCTGAGTCTCAGCCTCCATAAGTCTTGAGCATAGCATGGTCTAACTGAAGATGTAAAAGACAGAGCTTCTTGGGAGGCAACCCAAGCTTTAATTGTTGCGTTCCCTCATTTTTGTACATCTTTTGGTCGTTTTGAGTCAGTTTTTTTGAGTTCTTGACATATTTGGAGGTCATAGTCTTTTTATTTTGAATCCATTTAGCTTTCTAAGAGACAACAGAGAAAAATGGGCTACTCGAGCGCGCGACTCGCTCGCGCGAGTTTTGGACTTAGAAAAATTTTAAGTTTTTTTATTAAAACAAGCCTCAGTATTTCCTTGCGCGATTGGTCGCTAGCGCGAAGCGGGGATTTTTGTGTTTTTCTTTTGTTCTCTTATTCTTACTCCCAACCCTTACTTATGTGTTTTTCCCCTTTCTGTTTGCTCTCGTAGGCCCCTTTTAGATCGACTCTTCTTTGTTTTGATAGTTCCGTTTGTGCTTATTCTTTTTTGTTTTCTGTTGGCCCAAATGTGGAAACCTTAGAGGGGGGGGGGGGTGAATAAGGTTTTAGTAGAAATTAACCTTTTTCAAACTTGATAGCAAATTAAAACACAATCACAAGAGATAATATGAAGAGATAAGAGAAGAGAGACTTGCAAAGCAATTTTTCAAGTGGTTCGGCAATCGCACCCCGCGGCCTACGTCCACCCCTCAAGAACACCTCTTGAGGATTCTTTTAATCTGATCTACTTCACGGGTGTAGACCAAACCGTTATAAGAGCCTTCAATCTCTCCCAAAGAAGAAAACCTCTTCTTTGCAATCAAGGGTTACTAACCCTCACTCTTTACAAATAATTTGGGTACAAATTGAGCTCTCTCTATCTAGAGTGGATAATACAATTTAAAGCTCACACAATAACTCCTTGTTGAGTAGATGATACAAATAAAATCTCAATATAATTTACTCTCAAAGAAATAAAAATTAAGAACTAGAGCAAATTGATAAACTCACACAACTAAGGCTCAAATATGAATGATTAGAAATCAACAAGTTGTGTGATTTAAATAGATGTTTTCCAATGGATTGATCAACATCAAATGGTGTGGGAAAACATGTATTTATAGGCCAAGAAAGATTATAGCCGTTGGAAGTGGTTAGGGGGTGTAAAAACAATTTTTGGAGAGTTTAAAAACTAGCCGTTATGTGTATTCAGCGCAGTTCAGTCGACTGGATCGAAGGTTCAGTCAACTGGGAAGTTTATAGCAGTGAAGAGGCATTTTCAGTGCTGTCCAGTCGACTGAAAAGTTCATCCAGTCGACTGATTTTACAATCCAGTCGACTGGACATGAAATAAATCAGTCGACTGGTTTTAAGCAGTTTTTCGTAGACTGACACCTCTTTACTAAACGACCATAACTCCCTCTACAAAACTCGTATTCATGATTCGTTTGAAGATTTAGAAACTAGATTCAAATACCTTTCCAACCATATAAAACTCAAGATCTAATTCCTTACCAATTAGATCAGGTTTGCATTTAAAGTTGACCTATCTGCGCAAATGTACTTTCTTTTGACTTAGCCACTTGAAAGCTTTTGTGAAATGAATTTAATTGAGTGGTCTAAGTATGTTTAGGTCCTTGAAAGTATTTTAAAGTGTGAGAGAAAGGATCCTAAAGTCCAATTAAAGTTACTTGAGCCCCTATGAGTGATTGATCAAAATGCTTACATATAAATCTTAGTCTTCAAGCTTCAAGCTTCAAGCTTCAACCAAGGATGAAAAATCTTCAAGTCTTCAAGCTTGATCCTTGTTGAGCTCAAACACTCTTGGGCTTCACCATATGCTATCTCACGATCTCAAACAAAGTTAGAACAATTAAGTACATGAATCAAGAGATTAGCATAACGAAAATGACATGATAATTGATTGAAATAGAACCAATGAAAGTATGCAATTATCACTAGATTTGTCATCATCAAAACAAAACAAAAATAATGCCTTAAATAAATTCAAGGGTAACATTTTCATTGAGTCTTTCAGTTTTAGTTTAGTATCTCAATGAGTATGCCACAATTTGCATTACATATATATATATATATATATTTCTATTGGCTATCGTTCTTCTTTGTTTGTTTATTTTCTTTTGCCAGGTATTGACAGGTGAATTAGTGGCTCCATTTGGAGTAATTGAACTTTATTTCCATATTCATCTACGTTCACCTGGTTTGTGATTGCCGAGATCGAGGTAATGTCATTCCTTCCTTACGTATTCTCCATTCTTTCATTTTATTGTTTCATTGGGGACAATGAAAAGTTTAGGTTAGGGGGTATGCACTCACATGCACATTATTATGCACCGATTTTTCAAATTTTTTTCTATTTTCGATACTTGTGCTTAAATAAATGATCTTACCGATGTTTTTGCAATCTCGTGTCGATACTTCTTGTTAGGTAACTTGGATTGTTATAGAATTGTAAACATGAGAAGATGTTAAACATTTGCTAAAGTTATGATGCGACATTTAGGATATGTATCGTTCGAATCGTAGTTTTATATCATAGATTTGCACACAAACCTATGCATTGCACGTAGTCGCTTGAATACATGTTTGATGTGAACTATAATATGATTTGGAGTTCTAGATAACACATAGTGTGGAGACTATACCCGGTGAGCTTTTGAGCCTATATTTTCTTTTTATAGGGTTATAATTACATTTTGTGTTTGTCGAATTTCATTGAAATAGATCATTAACTCGTTGTTTAGTCTCATTATTCTTGTCTTGGTTGATAGTCAAGTTAAAATATCTGCTACCATCCTAAATAATCTTCCATCGTAAACGTTGAAGAAACATATCACCCTAGGACATGATTTTAGGTATTCTTTGTTTTCTACCCTTTTTGACCATTGACCTATCCAAATAAATGATAAAATTTCCTTAGTTCGCCTCTTTGAGCCTTTAAAGTACCTCTCTTTCTTTAATCACCATGATCCTTTTTTTTGCTCTAACTTGGCCACTTGGAGTTCATCACTGAAAGATTGATCAACTTTTAGTGTTGATAAGGCGATGCGTTGATTCAAGAGGAAAAGAAAATAAGACGCTGTTGGGGTAGCTGCCTTGTACTTCGATGAATAATTATTCAAAAAGCAATGAAAAGGAAAAAAGAAAAAGGTTGAAAGAAGAAAAGAAAGAAAAGAAGAGGAAAGAAATAAAACGAAATATGAAAAGAAGGGAATGAAAAGATGAAAGTTGGTAGAAGAGATGATGAAAGAAATCAAACATGCCTTACAATGCCACTCTAAAACTACTTAATGAATCATTTCTATCCTTTTTCATTGCCTGAGCCACGTTACAACCTTTGAAAAGTCCTATTTGATCCTAGAAAACATTGTTTGGATATGTAAACGATGGGAGGGGGATTAAAACATGGTAACAATTAATTTTTCTTGACCGTTGGCATCTTATCCATGAGACTACTATTCTTTCATGTCATGCGTCTTTTTTGAGTCATATGTGAGCGTTTCTCATTTTGAAAATATATTTCCTTTGCTCCCATATATTAGAGAGATTACACACGTTCTGAATATTTCATTTGAGAGTATAATTAACATTGTGAGATTCGTAGTCGAAGCATAATTGGATGATTATCCGAGTTGTATTCCAAGCTCATGACATGCGCGTGTTCATATGACTACCACATCACACACGTGCAATTTTATGAGAAACTCTATTGATTTATATGATGCATGTGCTTCGAATTGTTTATCATGACGTAGTTGGACGTTTGGTTCCGTTTCTTTTGTTCATTATTCTATTTTGAATCGTTGTTTATAATAAGGGGCATTAAATGTTTTTCGTTTTAATAAAACTTTTCATGTATACCTTAATAAAGATGGTTGTGGGTGTCTTATTTGACGAGAACCCTTACGAGACTTCATTCGTCCTACTAGGGACCCCTAGGGGTTTAAAAGGTTTGTTGCATATGCTAAATGCAATCGCGTTGCCTGTGACAGTGAGTTAGGATTTTTAATTATAGTATTATTTATTTTTATGTTTTTCTTTGCTCAAGGACTAGCAAAGTGTAGGTTTGGGGGTGTGATCGGCGACGAATAATTCCCATTTATAGTCCTGAAGATACGCTTTGTTAGCCTACTTCATGTGGTTATTCACTGTTACTAATAAGTATTCTATGTTTTGTAGGTTTTGGAGCTTTAATGTGAAAATGCACTAAAATCCAATAATTAGTGGCTTTGGAAGACATTATGTGCTCAAAATATGATTCCGATGAAAGTTGGAGACAGTTGTAGCCTCGTGTGGACACGCGGGATTCCACCACTTTTGTTTTTGTTTTGAAATTGATTTGAAAAATAGAGAAAAGGAAGGGTCTGTTGAAAACAGATACAGAGTCGCCACTTGGTCTTTAAGGAACCAAGAAACCTAATTTTGACTGACCCAAACGGATAAAGGGCACCGGCCCTTCATAACCAAAGAACTTGGCTCGGGGTTTTGGTACGAGAGATGAAGGAGCCTTTGTCGCGACTAAAACACCCTCAACTCGCCCGGTCTTTCGACAGGCCTCAATTAGCATCCAAATAATCATCTTATACTATGTTTGGTTCGACAAATAATACTATGATAGTATACTACATTACATAAGAAACTTGAAATGGAAGATCTAAAGATAAGATATCATTCATAAGATCTAAGACAAATGTCATACAATGTAAAGTGAAAGATCACACAAATAAACCTAGAAAAAATCGTCTAATCATATACCGAATAATCAAGACTTCCTAATCTAAAGGGGGACATGAATTGTTCTTGAAACAAATAAATCAAAGAAAACAAGGATGCTTAGCAAGCTAGAATGATGCATATTAATCTTTGAGAATAGAAGATCTCTCAATCCCCGGGACGGATGAGAAAGGATGATTAGATCGAGGGGAAGCATGAACGTGTGATTATGATCATTCCTTATAATCTTCTTAGATTAGGAGTCACAAAAGCCCCAAATCTTGCATGGATGCAATGTATGTATCTAGAATGTGCCAAGGTTGTAGTGTGCTTTGTGTTCATGGATTCCTAGAATGACTTAGAAGTCTAGAATGTGTATGAATGAATGAATGAAATCATGAGATATGTACAAATGTAGTATGAACTACTTCCTAAGATATGAACTAATTTGGAGTGCATATAAGCATCAAATCAAAGGGGGAAAGTAAAAATGTGCTTGCTGTGAATAGTGGATAGAACAGTAACATGATCTTTTGAAAATTGTAAAGAGGGGTTAGGAATGTTTTAAATGCATGATTTTTTATGGAGATCAACACCACCCAAAAAGCCAATATTCAATAACTATCACAGATTGAGAGAAATCATATAAACAACAGAGGTCACTCAGAAACAGAGTCCGCACTGTCGACTGAAATGTTGAAAAATCTTAGAAAATGAAAACAAATGATCTAGAG
Source organism: Hydrangea macrophylla (assembly GCA_033977485.1). Classification (NCBI taxonomy): domain Eukaryota; kingdom Viridiplantae; phylum Streptophyta; class Magnoliopsida; order Cornales; family Hydrangeaceae; genus Hydrangea; species Hydrangea macrophylla. The sequence continues at coordinate 75,577,991 of CM066999.1, read as the reverse complement.
GCCCACTTTATACAGAACGTTCCCTAAGACATTGAAGTTTAAGGGAAAAATAAGTTAGGACCACCCTGTTTTGAAACGTTTTCTGAAAAAGAAGTTGGAAATCAACCAAGTTGCTGTGACAGCAGAGGCAGAATGTCTGGAAGGAATGTTTGGGTCCAAATGGACCATTTTCAAGTATTTTCAAGTCAAACCAAAAATCATGGGTGTTCTCTAATGAGTTAGGAAGACTTTCCAAGTGGCCTTGCATCCATACATTGAGTATTGAGTTCTAAAGAAATCTTTGAACTCGGATTTTGAAGATTTTGGGAAAAACTAGAGTTTTTCTTTCTTGAGATCAAAATGAGGGGGTTGAAGAGGGGTTTTGAAATAGTGGTTTTGAAAGTATATTTTCAATATCAAATAGAGATTATGACCTCTTGGAATATCAACATCAAACTCATCATCAAGAACCCCCAATATTATTGGAGAGATTCATTTTTTATTTTGAATATAACTTCAAGGATACCTTGGAGGTATTGAAGTTATAATCATCATCTATTAAACATGTTTTTGAGGTCAAGAGCTACTATCCATAAGGATTCACTCACCTCAAACTTCATGTCATCATCTAGATGATGATGAACTAGTAAGTAAATAAAGAAAATCGAAAAGAAATGAGGTAAGAGGAGATGAACATTGTATATAAGCAAGAAAATAAACAATCAATAGATGATATTCAATGGTGGAACCACAAGCTTTCAACCTCTCATATGTGTGTATGTTGGTGTACATTGCTCTCTAACTCATTGGAAACTCAAAGAAGATGAAGAAAATGAATTGAAATATTGTAAATACTAGTTTAGTTTTGAGAAAACTAAATAAAAAAACTCACATTTGGCTTGGATTTGAAGAAGAAGATCTTGATTTCTCTCTCTATTTCTTCCTAACTTTCTATATCTCTCTCTAATGGCTTCCAAGCTCCTCCCCAAATGGAAGCAAATGGGTCTCCTTTATAGGCCAACTTGGGGAGGTATTTTGGGTTTTAAAAAGTCTCTAGTTGGTCCAAAATCCCGGAATAATAAAAATTATGTCGTTTTATTTGTTGGAAATTTGAATTAAAACCCAAAAATTAACCAAAAATTACAAAAAAAAAATGAAAAATCACTCAGAGTGCCGCCGCGGCACTTGGCCACTGCCTCCGTGGCACTTGGCCAGTACCGCAGCGGCAGTCAACTCCCCCGTTGACCAAAAATTGCATTTTGGCCCCCGGAACTCTCGAAATTCCCGAAACGGCCCTATTTCGTCCAAAATTCCCAGAAAATTCATACGAAATCCAAATTAAGATTGTGATATACCGTTGAAAAGGTATTGAGGTCTACTTTCCATAAAAAAATAGTTTGGAGTTGGGTCACTTTGGAAAGTTTTGCGGTATTCGCGATAAAAGCCGAATTGATCGCATTTTTCACCTTCAGAAATTCATAACAACTTCATTTTAGATCCAGAAATTATGTGCGATATACCGTTGGAAAGATATTGACCTCTAGTATTTGATAAAAATATTTCAACGTCAAAAAGGATACTTTGATTTTTGGTCAAACTTGCAGTCAAACAGTGCACTTCCAGGAATTTCTGGGAAGTTCTGGGAGCCTCCAAAGACTGACGTTTTCGTCCGATTTTCTTTTAAAACATATTTTAAGACTTTTCACATGATCTAGGATGATCTCAGAAGTTTTGGGCGAACTCGGATGATTTTGGTCAAACCTTGGTCAAACTTGGTCAAACCGGTCAACGGAGACTTTCTGGGAACTTCCGGGGGTCTCTGGGAGCTTACGATTTCACATATTCATCTTTTAAAATACCTTTTTTTTTGTTTTGAACAACATCGAATGATTTTTGAGATTCTGGGCCAATCTGGAGAGTTTTGGGCTTTTAGGGGCATTTTGGTCATTTATACAAATTCTTTGACTTCTTGAGAGTTAGAGGCAATCTCTGAAAATCCGATCTTTCTAATCATCGAGGTTTGACATGCTTGTGGCCTCCTAAATCTGTTAGCCGACAAAATGGGGTGTCTACAGTTTGCCCCTATTTGGCATGAACTTGCGAAGCAACGCATGTCGCAAGCGAGTGCCAAAGCTTTAAAGAGACAGGTCTTTTTGGAGGCTATAGATTTAGGATCAAAGTGTTGCAAAAGATGCAATGATGCTGAGGCTAGTGCTGGTCACGCTTTGCGTGAGCTGCCTACGTATCCCAAGGGGAATCAGACTAGGACGTAGTTCGGGACACAAAGGAATAAATCACGCATGCACATACATAACAATCAGGCAGATTGTAATACCTTAAAAATTAGAAAGTACAGAAATGGATCCCGGGATTTATCTCCGTACTTCTGAGTTATTTCAGTAATGGTTTTTGTAGCCTGTATTAGTATACATATTTTTATATTTGATGGCGTTCAAGACTTATGGTACTCAAAGAATCCGTATCGCTTTATTAATGTGATTTTAATTGCTATGCCCGACCCCATATATTAATATCGTATTTTAATAATTGCTATCTTTAACAGATAGCTATAGATATTTAATAAATCGTAGTCTTTAAGGTTTATAACAGTAAGATAGTATATATTCGTTGTAGCGTAATATTATAATAATAAGTTATATTATATTTTCATTGTCCCTTAATTTATAACTATAGATTATTTTAACATATTCGTGTCGTTAATTTTTACAACTATAGATTATTTTAATATATTCGTGTCGTTAATTTTTATAACTATAAGTTATATCATGTATTAATATTATGTTGATATTTTTGTCGTCACTTAATATTTTAATTTTATAGGTTATACTATTATTCGGACCCGATGTCGTTTAACTTTGTAAGTTGTAATCATTATTTATATTTTAATTTTATTATCGACGTATTTTATTTTAACCCCGAACGATCATTAAACTCAGATTGTAATTCTTAGACTCAGACTGACTTACACGCGGACCCATAAAAACTGACATTACCCGAACTGCACGACACGTAACTCGAGACATGTCAAATCCCCTAAGATTTTCTAAATATTTTCCCATCTTTTATCCATTAGACACAACACACCCCCCTAATACCCGCTGGACACTTACCCTATTCCTAACCATTGGATACCCCCTCAATCTCACCATCAGCTCACTGGCATCCCACACACCATCACCCTCACCTCACTTACTGCCACACTCCACCGCCTAAACACAACACACACACACGGATATTATATGTATGTATATATTATATTAGAGTGTGAGGATAGTAGCTGAGAGGGATCGGAGAGAGTTAGAAAGAAAAAGAGAAAATCAAGACACCACCCACACCCACGACACAAACCCCCTCGGTCCCCATTGCTCCCACACCCGGCTTCTCTGTCTCACTACCCTACTGCCCTCTGCCTCACCTCTGTCCAGACCCCCCCTTACACCCTCTTACACACAAATCACACACCAAAAGCTAGAGAGAGAGAACCGCGAGAAGCCGAGACGAGACCGAACCGAGAGAGCCGCGGGAAGCCAAGACCAAACCGAAACCAAGGAAGGTAAACCGCACACTATCCTCTGTATTTTCTGCTTATACACAGACTTATACACACACCCTCACACAGGCCACCCCCGAATTGAACCTTAAAAGCCCAACAATGGCCGGACCACCATTGGAGCTCCGGCGAGCTCGGTTTTTCGGACCGTCACCAAAACCCGCAAAATCAACACCAAAATGACCCTAACGACTCCCTCAACACTCTCGATGAACGGCTCTGTTAGAATCATGATAGATTATTAGTCTAGGTTCATGTAGCTTTCGTACTTTTAACAAGCATGATGTCCAGATACATTGTACTACACAAGTTGTACTACTAGTGTAGTACATTCGCTTTCCTTTCTTAGCTTCTCCCTTAGCCTATATAATGGCTACCTATTGTAATAATATTTACACCATTCAATACACAATTCTTAGTATTGTCTCACTCTCTCTCCCTCTCTCTTATTTATTATCTTAACATGGTATCAGAGCTATAAGCTCCTGGATCTTGGCTACAACTCTATCATATTCTGCTGCCACCGGCGGGTGATGATTATGTCACCCGCCGGACCTCGTTCAAATAAATATCACCCAAACAACCCTCACTGATCAACCAACCAAAAAAAAGACCCTTGATCACTATCATCATCATTCTGCCACAAGTCCAACTCACCCCTGCCACAACACCATCATTTTGCCTCATCATCATCAAAGTGCTACAAGTCCTTGATCATCCAAAGAATCAACACCATCACCCCCAATCTGCATTCACCAACCCAATCTGCCCCAATCTGCCGCAAACCCCTTGATCACCAACCCATTCATTCCATCATCACCAATCATTACATGATCACCAATCATCATCAACCCATCCCACATACCTCACCAATCATCTCAACCCTCACTAACGGGCCTCTTTATTGGACCTCTCGATCGGCCGGATCTCTACCTCATCTACCCGGCCTCTCTATCGGACCTCTCGATCGGCCGGATCTCAACCTCACCAACCGGCCTCTCTATCGGACCTCCCGATCGGCCGGATCTCAACCCTCACCAACCGGCCTCTCTTTCGGACCTCCCGATCGGCCGAATCTCTACCTCATCTACCCGGTCTCTCTATCGGACCTCCCGATCGGCCGGATCTCAACCTCACCAATCGGCCTCTCTATCGGACCTCCTGATCGGCCGAATCTCAACTCTCACCAACCAGCCTCTTTATCGGACCTCCCGATCAGCCGGACCTTCGTCCATCATCTCCTGGCCACCACGGAACCTCTAGCCACCACTCTCTCAAGCATCCTCTACAACGTGACCATCAACCGCACCATCCAGCTACATCCAAGACGACTTCATGATTCAGTTTTCAAACTCAAGTTGTTTCCATTTTCTACCTTGAGTTTGAGGGGGGCTGTTAGAATCATGATAGATTATTAGTCTAGGTTCATGTAGCTTTCGTACTTTTAACAAGCATGATGTCCAGATACATTGTACTACACAAGTTGTACTACTAGTGTAGTACATTCGCTTTCCTTTCTTAGCTTCTCCCTTAGCCTATATAATGGCTACCTATTGTAATAATATTTACACCATTCAATACACAATTCTTAGTATTGTCTCACTCTCTCTCCCTCTCTCTTATTTATTATCTTAACAAAAAAAAATATCTGGTTGTTGGGTTTGATGTTTGGGGAATATGATTAGGTTGCTGGGTGTTGTGGCAAGGAGATATTTGTCAAGGGGACAATATGGGCTTCAATTGGGCTTGTTAGCAATATGGGCTTGTTCAAAAAGACAAACAAATGGAAGTTTGGTGACCTGTGTGGTTGAGATGGTTATGAATAGCAGCTGACTATGCGATCAGTCAGTGGTATTTGGGTGATGATGATTGTGATGAGGTCGTGGGATGATGGTGAGGTGGCGGTGGGATGGTGATTCAACGAAGGTCTTGTTTGGTTTGGTTAGTTGGGTTGAAATGGAGAAAGCGAAAGGTATGAATTTATCTTGACCGAGATCCGGCGGGTGACATGATCGTCACCCGCCGGTAGCAGCAAAATACGATAGAGTTGTAATCAAGGTCCAGGAGCGTATAGCTCTGATACCAAGCCTGAGTCGCGTTTGGATGACCCACGATTGAATTATTCTTTTGAAAACGCAACTGTGTTTGCCCCGTACGGACAGACCGCTGAGAGTCAGACTTCAAGACCTATACCGTTAGATCCGGCTCGTCGAGGCACTCAATTTCGACATAAAATTTGCGTATTTTCGATAAGATTTGAGAGAGTTATGGGCATTTGAAGTTTTGTGTATAAATTTATATATATACGAATTATATTATATATATATGCCGTATATATTCTTCACGCGGAAGAAGATGAACGATGGGCTTGGACTCGGGCCTTGTTTGGCTAATTAACTTTTGGACTAGCTTTGGTATGTTGCAAATTTCATTTGCCAAACTAAGTCTTAGACTTTAAGTTACCAAACGATTTTATTAGTTAACCCCAAAATAATTTATACTAATATGGTTTAAAATAATTTTCATAATTCTGAATATTATTATTTAATATTTATATTCAGAAAATTTATATTATATATATATATATTATAATTATTATATATTTAGTTCTAAATATATAATAGGGGTACTTAATTAATAGTCCATTATACTAAATATATAATAATGATTTGTTTAATTTAAAACAAAAGATATGTGTAAGTTATTAAATATTTTAAAATGGTTTTATAGTGTGATTAATTAGTTTCTATATATTCTGGAAATATTAAGTTTTAATATAATATTATATTCTGAAATACTATATATATTATATTCTGAAAATATATTTGAGTATTTTTAGTGTTTACTTATTATTTATTTAGTTTAAATAAATAATAAATATTAGTTTTAAGATTATAATAATTAGGTATAAACTACCTAATGACCATTTTCAATATGTAGAAAATTATATTGTTTATCCCAAGGTCTAATGACCTTATTTTATAAATTATTTATTTATAACACCCAAACTTGATTATTTTATTTAATTATAAAGGCTCATTTGTTTATTCTATAATTGTTTTAAATATTAAACGAGTCCCGAAAATTGTGAGAAATATGCCACTAGCCTATTTCAAGGTCTAGTAGTTAATACAAATATTTCTAAGGACCTCTTGTCCTTCTAAATTACTCCATATATTTTATAATTAAAGGACTCCGAAGACTATAATTATATAAATAGTACTTCAATAATTCGCAGTAAATAAATCGTAGCTCAGAAAATTACGCGGTCAGTTCCTAGAGTCTTAGAATAATGTCTAGAACATCCCCTTAAAGTTTGGTGACCTTTCGACAGGTCAAACATACAGCTTATCTCTAGGACCCAAACTGGTATAGAAAACCCAGCTTTTTATGCAACGGACTCCGATTTGAGTCTAGTCAATGGCATTGGACTCAGAATAATGTCTGGATCATCATGTTGAGGTTTAGGAACCCACCCGACACAATTACCATTATGCCCCTGATTTTAGTAAGCTTATTAATCAATGTTCTATGTAATTTTATACTTTGTAGGAACCGTTACGCTTGTTTCTACGCAACCGCTTCGAGGTGAGTCATCCTAACTCACTTGGTATATTATAGAATTATTCTTTGATCATATATGTATGCCCAGTGTGTCCTGTGTGGACGATACTGATAAATACTAGTATTGTAAATGTTGAGATTATTTCTTATATAATGAACGTATGTTAGTTAACTATACTCCATGCTTAGTTAATAATCGTTGATATTCTTGTTTATCATGATTTTTATTTCTATAGTCACATGAACATTCATATGAACATGGTCGAGTATTGATGTCAACATTGACGTCTGCATGGTTAGTCACGGGGACTAACCCAGTCATATCAATATATACATTGAATGGACCGCGGTGGTCCGAGTGGTACAGTCAAGTAAATGGGAACAACGATGAAACTGCTATAGGGCCCTGCTAGGCAACGATAGCAGAGTTTCCATTGAAATCATTGAAGTTATGCATGAATTGATGGTTGATACGCTATAGGGCCCTACTAGGCGACGATAGCAATGTATCCACCAGAATACAATAGTTAACTTTCAAATGCTATAGGGCTTTGCTAGGCGACGATAGTGCTGTAACTATTCTATTCTCCCGGCAAGGTCACGAGGACCTAAGAGTCCAATGATTACACTCTTTTAAAACCAAAACTGCTATAGGGCCCTGTTAGGCGACGATAGCAACGTAATCATTCTACTCTGAGCTAATGGCATTACACTGGTAATGTAACAAGTCACATGAGTCAGTTGTGGTGTCTGTGGTCGTGTAAAGTCGAATATATCGATGATGCATTATGTTGTATTTCATTCATATTTCCATGTCATAAATCATACGTATCGAAATAATGCTTATCAAATATTCAAGTTCGAGATATTGTTGTACTTGTATATTATTGTTTGTATTAGGAGTGATCGGTTAGGTCAACTCACTTAGCTTCAAAAGCTAACGGATCTTCCCTCTGCCCTGGACATATCACGTCTAGATTTCACAGGTGACGACTATCAAGATGAGGTCTACCCAAAGGGACACGGCAGATCGATGTACAAGTTGAAGCGAAGGACTCCGACATAGTTGTATTTAGAATTACTTAATTGGCTTTATTGTCTTCTATATGAGGTAATGCTTTAGATATGAATTGTGAACATTATAGATCGCCCTAGACTGCCTTTATAGATCTTTTATTTAGACTCATGATGTAATAACCAGATCCCAGACATTTGAGTTCTATTGAAGAATACCAATAGATGTTTTTCTGCTTCCGCTTACTCTGTTAACCATGTGTAGAATGTAGAAATGGCAATCAGTTAATGTAACTCGTCATTCCCTATGGGTCCAGAAAGGAAATTTTAAATTTTCCCTATTTTTGGCTACTCCAGGGCGTGACAGGATTTTTGGTATCAGAGCACTAGGTTTAGACGTGCTCGTTGATTGTCCTACACATTAAGTTATAAACTTTAGGATATCTTTGACTAAGTACCGATGCTAAGATAGCTTCTGTTGAGCAGATTGGACATGGACGCCTCGCCAAATAGTTACTCCGTACACCTAGTCGACCCTACTTGGGAGTAGACACAACGTAGAACCAATAAGCACTACAAGGAAAAAGGCTTTTTATGTCACTTAAAAAGTGATATAAATAGGTATTTATGTCACTTTTTTTTCCAGTAAAAAGTGACATAAATGGAGGCGACATAAATGTTTTCGAAAAAGTGACATAAATATTTCATAAAACCAACACATTTGTTAATAAAAAGTGACATAAATACTTAAAAGTGACATAAATACCATTTTATTTGTCACTTTTAGCCTAAAGTGACATAAAAGTAGAAAAGTGACATAAATATCAAACAAAAAAATTACATCAAAGGCTTAAAAGTGACATAAATACTATTTTATTTATGTCACTTTTAACCTAAATTGACATAAAAGTAAAAAAGTGACAAATACCAAACAAAATTATTACATCAAAGTCTTAAAAGTGACATAAATACTTAAAAGTGACATAAATACCATTTTATTTATGTCACTTTTAACCTAAAGTGACATAAAAGTAAAAAAAGTGACATAAATACCAAACACTCAAAGTCTTAAAAGTGACATAAATACTTAAAAAAAAGTGACATAAATACCACACTGTTAAAACAATATATACCACCCTGTACATATATATATAATACCACCCTGTATAAAATTAAATCCAACTCAATTAATGATCTATTGCAACTACTAAATTTCATCGATTAATCTAAATACCAACCAATTAATATATTGGAATGAACAAAAAACATATACAATCGATCCGAGTCAAAAGTGCTAAAATAATAACATATACATATTACATAATACATTCATCAAAAAGTACTAAGAAAACTATGAAACCAATAACAAAAAATTAGCCCAGCAAAAAATGTGGTTCACTACTTGTTAGCTTTCCATCAAATTGTGGAACTTTAATTTGTACCTACAAAAAAGAAAAAGTTTTCATTAATTAGTTGTATATATAAAATAATAAAAGAGCAAAACTATGTTTGGGGGTTTTGAGAGACCAAATTAAAATGTGTTCGGGGACTCGGAATGACGTAATACTCATTTTTTTGCATTATTTGTCAACCGTGAATATATCCGTTATCCATTCCGTTAGTTCCCGCAAGTTTATTTAGGCATGTTTGAGGTGCGTGCAAGGTTTCGTGATGTTTGGTTAAGTGGTTTAACGATTCACTACTCAAAACCTCACAAACTAGGCATTTTCAAGCCTAAGTGATGAAATTGTCGCTTTTTCGCATTTTTTGTGAACCGTTAATCCGTTATCAATTCTATTAGTTCTCGCAAGTTTATTTAGGCATGTTTGAGGTGCGTGCAAGGTTTCGTGACGTTTAGTTAAGCGGTTTAACGATTTACTACTCAAAACCTCACAAACTAGGCGTTCTCAAGCCTAAGTAATGAAATAGTCGATTTTTTCGCATTATTTGTCAACCGTTAATCCGTTATCCATTCTTTTAGTTCCCGCAAGTATATTTAGGCATGTTTGAGGTGCGTGCACGGTTTCGTGACGTTTGGTTAAGCGGTTTAACGATTCACTACTCAAAACCTCACAAACTAGGCGTTTTCAAGCCTAAGTAATGAAATAGTCGCTTTTTTCGCATTTTTTGTGAACCGTTAATCCGTTATACATTCCGTTAGTTCCCGCAAGTTTATTTAGGCATGTTTGAGGTGCGTGTAAGTTTTCGTGACGTTTGGTTAAGAGGTTTAACAATTCATTACTCAAAACCTCACAAACTAGGAATTTCAAGCCTAAGTAATGAAATAGTCGCTTTTTTCGCATTTTTTGTGAATCGTCAATCCGTTATCCATTCCGTTAGTTCCCGCAAGTTTATTTAGGCATGTTTGAGGTGCGTGTAAGTTTTCGTGACGTTTGGTTAAGCGGTTTAACGATTCACAACTCAAAACCTAACAAACTAGGCGTTTTCAAGCCTAAGTGATGAAATAGTCGCTTTTTTCGCATTATTTGTGAACCGTTAATCCGTTATCCATTCCGCTAGTTCCCGAAAGTTGATTTAGGCATGTTTGAGGTACGTGCAAGGTTTTGTGATGTTTGGTTAAGCGGTTTAACGATTCACTACTCAAAACCTCACAAACTAGGAATTTCAAGCCTAAGTAATGAAATAGTTGCTTTTTTCGCATTTTTTGTGAACCGTTAATCCGTTATCCATTCTGTTAGTTCCCTCAAGTTTATTTAGGCATGTTTGAGGTGCGTGCAAGGTTTCGTGATGTTTGGTTAAGCGGTTTAACGATTCACTACTCAAAACCTCACAAACTAGGCGTTTTCAAGCCTAAGTAATGAAATAGTCGCTTTTTTCGCATTTTTTGTCAACCGTTAATCCGTTATCCATTCCGTTAGTTTCTGCAAGTTTATTTAGGCATGTTTGAGGTGCGTGTAAGTTTTCGTGAAGTTTGGTTAAGCGGTTTAACGATTCACTACTCAAAACCTCACAAACTAGGAATTTGAAGCCCAAGTAATGAAACAGTCGCTTTTTTCGCATATTTTGTGAACCGTTAATCTGTTATCCATTCCGTTAGTTCCCGCAAATTTATTTAGGCATGTTTGAGGTACGTGCAAGGTTTCGTGATGTTTGGTTAAGCAGTTTAACGATTCACAACTCAAAACCTCACAAACTAGGCGTTTTCAAGCCTAAGTGATGAAATGGTCGCTTTTTTCGCATTATTTGTGAACCGTTAATCCGTTATCCATTTCGTTAGTTCCTACAAGTTTATTTAGGCATGTTTGAGGTGCGTGCAAGGTTTTGTGACGTTTGGTTAAGCGGTTTAACGATTCGCTACTCAAAACCTCACAAACTAGGCGTTTTCAAGCCTAAGTGATGAAATAGTCGCTTTTTTCGCATTATTTGTCAACCGTTAATCCGTTATCCATTCCGATAGTTCCCGCAAGTTTATTTAGGCATGTTTGAGGTGCATGTATGTTTTAGTGACGTTTGGTTAAGCGGTTTAACGATTCACTACTCAAAACCTCACAAACTAGGCGTTTTCAAGCCTAAGTGATGAAATAGTCGCTTTTTTTGCATTTTTTGTGAACCGTTAATCCGTTATCCATTCCGTTAGTTCCCGCAAGTTTATTTAGGTATGTTTGAGGTGCGTGCAAGGTTTCGTGATGTTTGGTTAAGCGGTTTAACGATTCACTACTCAAAACCTCACAAACTAGGCGTTTTCAAGCCTAAGTAATGAAATAGTCGCTTTTTTTTGCATTATTTGTCAACCGTTAATCCGTTATCCATTCCATTAGTTCGCGCAAGTTTATTTAGGCATGTTTGAGGTGCGTGTAAGTTTTCATGATGTTTGGTTAAGCGGTTTAACGATTCACTACTCAAAACCTCACAAACTAGGAATTTCAAGCCTAAGTAATGAAATAGTCGCTTTTTTCGCATTTTTTGTGAACCGTTAATCTGTTATCCATTCCGTTAGTTCCCGCAAGTTTATTTAGGCATGTTTGAGGTGCGTGCAAGGTTTCGTGACGTTTGGTTAAGCGGTTTAACGATTCACTACTCAAAACCTCACAAACTAGGCGTTTTCAAGCCTAAGTAATGAAATAGTCGCTTTTTCGCATTTTTTGTGAACCTTGAATCTGTTATGCATTCCGTTAGTTCCCGCAAGTTTATTTAGGCATGTTTGAGGTCCGAGTAAGGTTTTGTGGTGTTTGGTTAAGCGGTTTACTGTTTCACTACTCAAAACCCCCAAAACTAAGAATTTTTAAGTCTAATTGATCCAAAAGTCATTTTTTCGCATTATTTTTTCACAAGTTTATTTAGGCATGTTTGAAGTGCGAGTAAGGTTTTGTGGTATTCGGATACACGCTTTACCGTTTCACTACTCTAGGGATGAATGTTACGTAGATATCCTTGAAAAATAAGGAGTGGCTCCTGGTTTTGGTTGATAGGTTTATGAGTCATTGTGTCAGTATAATGAGGTCAACATCAGTAGACTAATCAAGCTAATTTTCCAAAGTCTCAAGAAACTCAAAATAAAGGTCATATTTCTGTTTTAAAAAACGGAATTGGGGTTACCGTGTTCCAAAAAATCATAAATCAGTATGTTTATGAATGGCAGAAATATAAACTCTTCATTAACTGCAAACTTGGTGTGCCGATTCTCAGAGAAGGAAAGAGACATGACAATACTACAACAAGCTTCCAGACATGACTTACTTTTACTACAGAAGCAAAATTATCATCCAATATGATGATATCTAAGCTCTCTTTTGCAACTTCTATTCCTTGAATACCCATAGCAAGACCTATATCAGCCTATGCCCCGAAACAAAATGAAAAAACATTATAAAAATTAATACCATCTTGGAAGACATTAAAAGAAACTTAAGAATCAAAAGAATGAGGTAGGAACAGACAACAGAAGTCTATCCACCACATCATTGTAGACACATTTAGGAAACCTTTAGGCCAACAACAATATATTCCTTTAGGAGGCTTCATAATCCAAACTAGTCATACATTATTTCCCATTCATGAAAACCAATTCACCATATTAAAGTCATTTCCCATTTATGAAAAACCGAAAACATTAAAGTCATTTTGAACTACGTTGCATGAACTATGTACATGAACTCGAATACAGAAGCAAATCTGCTATACAGATTTCTATCATCCATGAAGAGTTCTCGTTTGACCCTGTCATACCTCATGTAATGCAGCAGCATCGTTTTCGGGTTTTGAAAAAAATGAAACGGTTTTTCAAACTTTCTGGGTTACTAGTTCAAATTGGACAGTTTCCTTGACCTATCGACAGCTCAACCAATCAACTATAGCCGATCTAGTCCGGTTTCCAAAACATTGGTATATGAATTTATACATGGACACATGAAAGTTTGTTACTGAAGAACATAAAATGAAAAATGGTGATCATTCTACCTCTAATCCTCCTTCCATCCTTACTTTTTTTGCTTGGACTCCAAGAGGATATGCAAAATTTCAACATAACCACCCACAAGTATTCTAAATTTATACATGTATACATGAAAATATTTACCTACTATAAGGTCTCGTTAAAATGAGAATGCATTTACAAATGTTTAAAGTGAAATTATGTGGGGATGGGGAAGAAAAGGACTGTTTGGTTACAGAAGTGTAACAAGCCTTAAACGGGGTCGGAAGTAAACCAGCTCCGGACTGGAAACTACGGCAATTGATACCCCTAAACTCTCTTGAAGGAGAGGAATCAAGTGACCCAATATGCAACTATTCCAGATATGAAGTCATAAGTGTCCCAATATTTTGCTTGTAGAATATTGATGCTTTTCTTACCCTTCGTCTCCAAGTTAGTGCTTTCTCTAGGGCTAATTTTAAAGCCAATTTTTTGAAACCCTGAAGGGCAGTCAGAGCATCGGACTTGTAACCCAGGCCTCTTTTTCTTTTATAGGTAGAGACAAGTTGTAACGCCCTGTATTTTATTATCATTAATAAATAAACATTGCATTTTATTTCCACGAGTAGTTGATTTAATTTCTATTTATAAATAATTATCTGGGGCCAAACCGTAATATTTGAAAATATAGAAAATATTTTCTATGGTTTCAAAATCGATATCTATATTTTTGTATAAACCGGGAATTTATTTCCTACGCTAATATGATTTCTGTATTTTTATATCAACCGTAAAATACCAGTTTATGTTTTAATCTGCGTCTATACCGCGACTTGGGTGTGGGAGCACGTGAGCTCAACCACACCGTGCGATTTCCGGTAGTTGCTTGGAGCCCAAAACAGTGAAATTATATATATACGTTGGTTTCTCTCTCTCTCACTCACAGTCTCTCATCTCTCACTCACCCAAACTCTCTGAAACTCTCTAAACTCTCTAGATACTAGCACTACACACTCATATACAGATTATATATGGTATATATATACTCATACACATACATAGATATATATATTCATCTCTAAATCAAGAGGAGAGACGGAGGAAATTTCAAGAACGACGGAATTATCGGCGGAATTTATCTGTCTCAAATTCTCTGTATCAAACACCTCAGTGAGTATTATAAACTCACTCGCCATGTTTATATACGTAAATTCCAGTATATATAAGTGTGTATATGTGTATATATATGTATTTCACCATGGGAGCTTGAAATTGGAGTTTTGTAAATCTTAACCAAAATGAAATTTATGAATTGGGAATGGAAGATCTTGGTCCCAATAACTTGTGGTTCGAATCCTACGCAATAATTCGTCCGTATCGCGACGTACCGTTGATTTTAAGTTTTGACACCCTCACTTTGATCGCGAATATCTAGAGATACAATCCGTAATTATTTAAATTGATTTCATATTCGTAATCTACGCGGAAAACCGAAGAGATCCATATATGGCACGACATGTTTAAAACAGAATCTGAAAATGGGTAAATTTCAGTTTAAACCTAGAAACAGGGGAAAGAAACGAAGAAGATGACATTCTGCAAGAACTCGCGCGCGCGACCCGCTCGCGCGAGGTTCGCTCGCGCGGCCCGCTTGCGCGGACCATTTCCCCCCTTCGCGCGCGCGATCCGCTCGCACGACCTGTTTTTCCCCATCGCGCGCGCGATCCGCTCGCGCGATTTGTTCTCCCCTTCGCGCGCGCGACCTGGCAGTTGAGCAGTTTCTGTATTTTCTTATTAGGGACTGTTTGGAAAATGTTTTAAAAGTTTTTAAAGAACTGTTTGGCAAAAATAATGTTTTAAAGGTCTATGTTTTAAGAATTGTACAAACAGGAACAACTAAGGTCAAAATTTATGCTCGTACGATTATCCGGCTTTGTGATTAATTAATGGTGTTATTTATGGAACATTGACATACATATTAGGGTCGAGGTTATGTCAACCTGCATGTGTGTGAGGAAGCGTGAAAAGAGTAAAGGGTGGCAGTTTGGTGTGTGACCTCAATATCGATCGGATAGTATTCCTGGTATTGGAGGTGATAGTGTTGTGTACGACTTAGATATCGATCGGATAGTATTCCTGGTATCTAAGGCGCGTGTTTTCGGATATTGATCGGATAGTATTCCTGATATCCGAAGCGATGGTGATAGTGTTGTGTACGACTTAGATATCGATCGGATAGTATTCCTGGTATCTAAGGCGCGTGTTTCGGATATTGATCGGATAGTATTCCTGATATCCGAAGCGATGGTGATAGTGTTGTGTACGACTTAGATATCGATCGGATAGTATTCCTGGTATCTAAGGCGCGCGTTTCGGATATTGATCGGATAGTATTCCTGATATCCGGAGCGATGGTTGGTTGTGATCGGTCTAGATATCGATCGGATAGTATTCCTGGTATCTGAGGCAGTAGTGTGGTGTGTGACTTCAATACTGATCGGATAGTATTCCTGGTATTGGAGGCGATAGTGTAGCGTGTGAATTGAATGACGGAATACTTATTACTCCTGGTAGCTGAAATGATGTGTTGGTTGAATTGGATTGTTCTAAAGGAAAGAATTTGCAAAATAAGATGTTTCACAATTCATGTACAATTTCGTATTTATTTCTTACTATATTCCCCCGTGATTCATGTTGGAATTGGAACCTTGAATATATTACTGTTAAAGTTAAATGGTACCGTTGTTTATTTGCTTATATATACATTGCGAGCACTTGTTTATTTTACTCACTAGCTTTCATAAGCTGACGGCGTTGATGCGTCCTGGACTGTATGTCCAGATTTTCAGGGGCAGGAGCAGCCAGGGTACTTCGACTATGCTAGTTAGAGGCAGGGAACTTTCCAGGAGGCTGCTTATTATTTTTCTATGTCTTTCATCTTTGAAGTTGTAATAGACTGGTGAATAGTTTTTGAATAAGGGCGTTTTGTGCCTAAGACATTGACTTATGTAATAGTTTAGTAAGTTTTAAATTTTGGAGCTTATGTTTATTAGTACCCTTTCTTTTAGAAATGTTGTTAAGTTATTTGTTTGCAGGGACAATTGGTCATACTCACTTGTCACGACCTACGAGTCCATAAAGGAAATTAAATGCTTTCCTGAATTATGCTACGTCGGGGCGTGACACAAGTACAATAGGACCATTCTGGATCTTTTGGATTTTGAAGCTATGCTTTATGTGGTTTGCGGATTTAGTGAAGGAAATTAAAAACGAGAGAAATGGGAAGGAAAACCAAAATTCCTATAGTTTTTACTTTGTACTCAAATAAGATAATATTACTAGTAAAGTTTATAAAAAAAATATTCGAAAATCAAGAAAGAAGAAACAAAAAGATGTAAAACAAATTTTAAAAAAAAGGAAGAAGAAACTTTTTTTTTCCTTCCATATTTTCTTCACTGTATTCCTTGTTATGAAACAAGGCAAAGTGCATTCGTCGTTTGTGTTTTCTTTTCCTTTCCGAAATCCATGAACCAAACAGTGCCTTTACAGTTTGAAGAAATGACATAGCCATTCTAAGAGGAAATGGCTTTATCCTGTGCTGATAACCACACACTGCACACATAAATGTTTTTTATTTTTTATTTTTCATTTTTTGATGAAAAAATTGAAGACAAACTCGAAGGGTTTTTTGAAAATATAAATTAAAATTAAAAACTTTACTCAAAACCCAAATAAAAGAGAGCATGACCAACATATAATGAGAGTGATTTTGCTGTCATTTAGGAGTTGAGACTAGAGGTACTACCCTAGTGGCCATGTAGTACACTCCCAATGTAATGTATTTGTTGAAAAAAAAAATCAGTCATCTTGAGTTTGGCCAAAGAATAATGTATTAACAGAATTACTTTCTATGCATCCTATTGACCATATTTTCATATAAAAAAGAAAAAAGAAAAAAAAAAAAAAAAAAGAAGTAAAGACCCTGTTTTTTATGAATGTCTCCTAGGCAACAAATTGAAGTTGTTGGCTCCAATTTTGAAGAGACCAAACAAAGCTTATAGATCTTACTGTGACAGTGGGGTACTTTGAGATTGCAAATACAGAAACTGAATAAAGCACTCTTCTCTCCCTTTGGACAGCAGTGCTGCAAAGGATGTTTGAATGCATGTGGAGATGCATATTTGTTACGTTTTTCTCACTAAATAAAGCAAAAAAAACAATGAATCCTGCTTTGCTAGCTGAGAAGATGACTATTATACAAAAAAATAAAATTGCAAAATACTATTAAAGCAGTTGTATTTGGTTGAATTGCCTCTCTTGGACAGAACAAATTCATACCTCTAATCCACTGCGGTCCAACTATTGATCTTCAAACACTGGTATCCTATACAAAGAAGCCCTGACAAACAGTCTTAAAAAATTGCAAAAAAAAAAAAAAAAAAACTTCAAAAAAGTGATTGACTCCAAAAAACCAATTCACTCCTCTCTTAGACTTTTAATATCAAACATCTGCTATGCACAAAGGGGAAAGATACCCCCAAGCACACGGCCAACACAAAAAAAAATACCTACCCAAACAGTTCAATCCCATCAAAATAACACAATAAACCATAAAAAGTAACCACCTAATAAGATTTCTCATGATCAAACATCAACTATCCATTCATACCTCAAAAATTTATGAAATCCTAGACCAGATTTAATTGGAGATGTGCATTGTTCCAAAGAAAAATCTGATTACATTCGCATATTGTCCTCCTATACAAATTTTCTATCCATTTTATCTACTCTAAAACTAACATTTATCAAATTACGGACTGATTTTGAAAGATGCAAGAGGAACAAGCCTAGGCATATCATCAACAACACCAAGAGAACTAACCTGAACACAATCCGTCAGCAATTTTCTTCACATGTGATGTGCGGTTCGATGAAAGAAAATGCGTGTATTTGTAGATCTGAGCATACTCCCAAAATTTATTTTTGAAATTCAAATAAAAGTGTGAGGTTTGCGTGAGGGTTCAAAGAAGAGAGAGAAAGAAAGATCTAGAGAGATGAAGAGATTTACGGACAGCGACGACGATGGTAGGGTGGTGACCGATGTGTGGCCAGGGGCAACACTCAGCAAGCAGATTTAGGAATACCCTTCTCTTTCTTTCTTTCTCTACCGATTCTCTGATTTAGGAAAATGTTTGGAGGGAACCATGTGTCACTGGAGAATGTAAACATATATAATATATTTGTATGTATATATATCATATCACAGAGAAGAGTGAGAGAGAGAGAGAGAGAAAGAGAGAAACCTGGAGAGAGGGAGAGAGCGACGGCGGCGTGTGTGTGGCTCGCGGAGGATGTGATGGCGGCGGCGGCGGTGATGCTGGTGGTGATGACCGACTGGAGACTGAGAGGGCGTGGGAGGAGATGGATGAGAGAGGGATGGATGAGAGGGAGATGATCAGAGAGGCATTTTTATTCCCGGCCCTTTTCCCACGCGCGCAAATTTCTTTTATGTCACTTTTTAAATAAAATGTTTGACAATTTTGAAAAAAAAAGTGACAAAAAAAATTAGGGTCTTAAGTAATGTGTATTATTTATCACTTTTTGCCAAAATTGACATAAAAACAAAATGTTTTATTTACAAAATTGCCACTGCGCTTTTATTTATGTCACTTTTTAAAAAGTGACATAAAAGTATGATTATTTATGTCACTTTTTAAAAAAGTGACATAAATACTTTATTATTTATGTCACTTTTTTAAACAAATGACATAAATAATCAAGTATTTATATCACTTTTTTAAAAAGTGACATAAATACTTAAAAAAGTGACATAAAAAGACCTTGCAAGAAATAATTATGTCACTCAAAATAAAAGTGACATAAATACAATATTTAAAGTGACATAAAAAGCCTTTTTTCTTGTAGTGAAGGGTGACCAATTAGAATTGTTTCATGGAAACTTAGAAAGATGGATAAATGGATTCCATAGCATTTGTAAATAGTAGTAACCTTAATGGTATATCCTCAGAGTCGTACGCCAAAGCCTGATTCGTACGAGTAGATACTCCAAAGCCGTAGCACCCTAGAATCAGTAGCCGTGTTAGGATACATTGAGACTTGGAACCCTCGATTCAAACTCATGAATTAGAGCTAGTATAAGATAGCCAATTCAATCAAGTTCATACGAACATTCTATTACATAGACAAACCATATGTAGATTTTCTAGTACCCTTAGACAAATCTCCTAGAAGTAGTAACAAGCCAGCAAGAACCCGTTATAGATAATAAGAGAGGTCTAGCTAAGAATTTAGAGGCAAACTTTATCATAGATATGATAGACGAGTACCATAGTAAGCAATCATATCATTTTTACTCATTCAACTCCCTTTGAGTAAATCGATGCCTTCTATTCAAATGATCATTTCTTCTAAAAAAAAGGGTACTTATGTATTTTGTCAAGTGGCCCGGATTTCCGTCAATAATTAGTGTGATACACTCCTTGGTGAGTAATTCAATTCCTTGAATTTTCAGAAATTCCCTAGTCAACGATTCCTGAGTATGTACTCCGATCATTCGGATTATTGATAAATCCCTTTGGGAATACATTTGATTTCTAATACTGTAAAGTCATTCTTTTTGACTTAATATTCTACGAACTAATTCTTGCAAATTCACTATCCTTGAAATAATCCTGAATAAGTTTGATTACTAATGCCATACAGTCATTCTTTTCGACTTATCATTTTTTTGACTAAATCTTGAAAGTTCATTATCTTTAAAATAAAACTTCCACAGTCATTAAACTCTCGAGTATGCAACTTTGATCATCCTGATTCTTGACAAATCCGTTTGGAAACAAGTATGATTACTAGTATTGTAAAGTCAGTCTTTTGACTTACTATTCTTTGAACTAAATCGTGCAAGTTCATTATCCTTGAAATTATTCTAAATGAATTTGATTACTAGTAATGAAAAGTCATTCTTTTTGACTTATAATCCTTTGAATAAATTCTTGCAAGTTCATCATCTTTGAAATAATTCTAAATGAGTTCTCTGCCTTTGTTAACTCAGAAACGTTGTACTCTCTATGCGTTTTGACCTCTTATTATTTTCTCTCATTAGCTACCTTATTCTTTATCAATGAGGTTTCGTTTGAACTATTTCACTTATGCAATACTTAGTCATTCTCTCATAAGTTGAAGGCCTTATGCTATCAATTACGTACTTTCATCACCTATGAATCTTGCGATACTATAATTACTCCTATAGTAATCTGTCATTCAATCATTGTTAGATCTACATTCTATTCTTGAATGGATCACGCCTTTTCTACTATTGTACTTCTGTTTATGAGAGTTCATATGCCTTTTTGGATTCAACTTCATTCTGGATCAATCTGTTCAATCATTTCCATCATCACATTCTAGTTACTATGATTTCGTTGAATACTATCTTGTGAGAGGTAATAAGTTGTAATTGTTTTGCACAAGATATGATAGAATCCTTATAGATACAAACTCTTATGTAGGAACGCGAGAATCCCCTCAACCTCTGCAATGGCTCAATCATCTCAAGCAACAGAGAACCAATCAGAAAGACTCAGCAACATGATACCTAAGGAGATCGATCCCACCGGTGTACTTGGAAGACTTATACAAAGCTTGTGGAAGACCGGGGACAGCGCCAGCGCGGGTGACTACAGAGACATATGTTATTCAAACAACTCCATATCGCCCATTCTGAATCGCTTCTGAGATCACTCAAGCCATGACCAGCTACACTATCAGGGTCAGCCCTATTGCAAGGACAACTCGGAACAACGAACAACGATCATAGTACATGTTTTAACTGTGGAAATCCTGGACATCTGGCCAAGGAATGTCAAGCTCCCAAGACCTGTAACCAACCAAACGTTATATGCTATAACTGTCGCAAGAGAGGACATTTGAGCAAGGACTGCAAAGCACCTCGAGACAGACACTACGGAGCACCTGCTAAAGGACAACCCAGACAAGCCCAGCTCAATACCACCATCCCCAATATAGCTGGATTTGGCAAAGAAGCTCAACGAAAACTGGAAGAACACATATAGAACAAGAGGAAGTCCGACACAATAGAAGCATCGGTCCGACGCAAAACACGCCAACGTTGTTTCAACTGTAGAAATCGCGGACATCACTTCAACGAATGCCCAGCACCTAGACAAATCGAAGGACAAGGATCGCAGTGCAACTACTGCAGCAAGACGGACCACATCCGCAAGGATTGCGAGACATTGAAGAACATCAATGAAGTCCCGCTGATGAACTTGGAAGAAGAAGGGAAGAATAACCATCACAAATGTCAAGAGGACGAGACTGTGTCAGACAACCAGTTTAGCATATAACAAGATGAAGAACCACAGATTCGGAGGAGGCTTTTCCCTTACGACTCGGACTTAGAAGATTTTTGTGCTAGATATCTTAGGATCTAGTTTATATTATATGTTTGATCGGGCTAGTAGTCCTTAATAAAAGTTGATGCAATCTAGCAATCGACTGTGTAATATTTTGACTTATCTATGAAACTACTTTTGTGTATCAATATTATTGCAATAATTACTGTCACGATATATATATATTATAGTAGAGGTACGACCAATCGATGGATAGTACGTATAAGTAAATAACGAGCATCACATTCCACCTTTAGACCAACGGTCAAACCAGACGCGTTAACCTGACAATAGAAGATGTCTTACAAGCTCACGTCATCAACACACCATCAACAACATCGAAAACACATGGGAGAGTTTACACCATCAACTATGAAAGCTCGTGGCACATCAAGAATGAAGACACGAGAGAATCCACTTGTCGCTGATCAAGATTCGCTAACTACGATGAAGTCAAGTTTTGGCATGACGTCATTCAAGGCTCTATACAGAAGGCCATATCAATTGTCATCATGTCAGACAGATCGAAAATGAAGGAAGGATACAAGCAACCCCAGAATTGACACAAGAAACTATGCAGGCCAATGAAGGACGGACCTACAGTTTGAAGTCAGAGATAAAGTACCATTGAAAATATCGAACGCTCGAGGCAACGTGCTATTGGACCAAAAGAAATGAAGCTATCAGTGCGAGGCACTAGACTGTCAATGATTGAATCGCCTACCGACTTGCGATATTACCAACGAAGCCAGTAGATCGCAACATTTTTTTGAGTGGATATGCTAATCCATGATGTTCTTCGTACCGACACGCTGAGTGATACATTCACGACCCCTACGGGTCATGTATGACAATAACACAGGATTCAGCTAGAACTTCGTTAACAGGAACGACGCAAACTCAACAAACAACGACAAGAAAGGAGTCAACAAGACAATCGCAAAACGAGAGGCCAACGGGAATTCTCAACATCGCGTCAAGAAGACTGAAAGATGAAGAGAGATCGCTCTAATAAAGATCTAGTGGGGACACGATAAGGACAAAGCGCCTTTGAAGACAAGAATAAAGGACGACACTACGCTACGATTAAGACTAGTCTAGTACGCTTGATTGATACGTTATTTTAGGACCCATCACTCGAGATTAGAACCTTGTACGCTTAAGAACTACATGCTTCAGATTTCAGGGACGAAATCTTTAATAGGAGGTGGATGATGTAATACCTTAAAAATTAGAAAGTACAGAAATGGATCCCGGGATTTATCTCCGTACTTCTGAGTTATTTCAGTAATGGTTTTTGTAGCTTGTATTAATATGCATATTTATATTTGATGGCGTTCAAGACTTATGGTACTCAAAGAATCCGTATCGCTTTATTAATGTGATTTTAATTGCTATGCTCGACCCCATATATTAATATCGTATTTTAATAATTGCTATCTTTAACATATAGCTATAGATATTTAATTAATCGTAGTCTTTAAGGTTTATAACAGTAAGACATTATATATTCGTTGTAGCGTAATATTATAATAATAAGTTATATTATATTTTCATTGTCCCTTCATTTATAACTATAGATTATTTTAACATATTCGTGTCGTTAATTTTTATAACTATAGATTATTTTAATATATTCGTGTCGTTAATTTTTATAACTATAAGTTATATCGTGTATTAATATTATGTTGATATTTTTGTCGTCACATAATATTTTAATATTATAGGTTATACTATTATTCGGACCCGATGTCGTTTAACTTTGTAAGTTGTAATCATTATTTATATTTTAATTTTATTATCGACGTATTTTATTTTAACCCCGAACGATCATTAAACTCAGACTGTAATTCTTAGACTTAGACTGACTTACACGCGGACCCGTAAAAACTAACATTACCCGAACTGCACGACACGTAACTCGAGATATGTCAAATCCCCTAAGATTTTCTAAATATTCTCCCATCTTTTATCCATTAGACACAACACACCCCCCTAATACCCACTGGACACTCACCCTATTCCTAACCATTGGATACCCCCTCAATCTCACCATCACCTCACTGGCATCCCACACACCATCACCCTCACCTCACCTACTGCCACACTCCACCGCCTAAACACAGCACACACACACGGATATTATATGTATGTATATATTATATTAGAGTGTGAGGATAGTAGCTGAGAGGGAGAGAGTTAGAAAGAAAAAGAGAAAATCAAGACACCACCCACACCCACGACACAAACCCCCTCGGTCCCCATTGCTCCCTCACCCGGCCTCTTTGTCTCACTACCCTACTGCCCTCTGCCTCACCTCTGTCCAGACCACCCCTTACACCCTCTTACACACAAATCACACACCAAAAGCTAGAGAGAGAGAACCGCGAGAAGCGGAGACCGAACCGAGAGAGCCGCGGGAAGCCAAGACCAAGCCGAAACCAAGGAAGGTAAACCACACACTATCCTCTGTATTTTCTACTTATACACAGACTTACACACACACCCTCACACAGGCCACCCCCGAACTGAACCTTAAAAGCCCAACAATGGCCGGACCACCATTGGAGCTCCGGCGAGCTCGGTTTTTCGGACCGTCACCAAAACCCGCAAAACCAACACCAAAATGACCCTAACGACTCCCTCAACACTCTCGATGAACGGCTCGAAGCCTGAGTCGCGTTTGGATGACCCACGATTGAATTATTCTTTTGAAAACGCAACTGTTTTTGCCCCCGTACGGACATACCTCTGAGAGTTAGACTTCAAGACCTATACCGTTAGATCCAGCTCGTCGAGACACTTGATTTCGACATAAATTTTGCGTATTTTCGATAAGATTTGAGAGAGTTATGGGCATTTGAAGTTTTGTGTATAAATTTATATATATATATATACGAATTATATTATATATATGCCGTATATATTCTTCACGGGGAAGAAGATGAACGATGGGCTTGGACCCGGGCCTTGTTTGGCTAACTAACTTTTGGACTAGCTTTGGTATGTTGCAAATTTCATTTGCCAAACTAAGTCTTAGACTTTAAGTTACCAAACGATTTTATTAGTTAACCCCAAAATAATTTATACTAATATGGTTTAAAGTAGTTTTCATAATTCTGAATATTATTATTTAATATTTATATTCAGAAAATTTATATTATATATATATTATAATTATTATTTATTTAGTTCTAAATATATAATAGGGGTACTTAATTAATAGTCCATTATACTAGCTAATATTAGAAATAGGTGGCTAGTGAAACACAACCTAGGAAATAGTCCCTCACATCTTACATTGACCGAACTACCTTTAGAGACTCGTTTGGCGCGCTTACAATACACCACCCATATAATATTAAATTTCAAAACTAATGATGATCTGCATTTAAAACCCATCAAATTTGCACGACAATCTAGGAAATCAAATGACTTCTAAATTTATCACCAAAATTTTATCATCAATTGAGAATTGCCATTTGATATTCTTATCATTCAACAAAAATTTCTCTCCAAAAAAATCACTCCAAACGTTGTGCAAATCTCTACGATTCCAAATCATCTGTGTTTCTCTGCGATTCATTGAAATTTCTCAAAGATTTTGAAATGGGCAATTATGAACTTACGGTTTCTACAATTCCAAATCATCTATGGGGAAAAAAAGGTGAGATTATTAACTTCCGGTGTTAATAATCGCTAAAAACTTGAAAATTTTGTTTCAAAATGTATACAAATCAAGATGTGGTTTCCATCTGAGACGTTTTTTGATTTGGTTCCGTCTCAATATTCATTCTGCAAAATTTTCAATATTATGGTTTACTTTAAAAATCAATGATGGTCTGTAAAAATCATCTAAACAATCCGTCAATGGTTAAAAACGGTGATATATTTCTTCAATCATGTATGCAAATAATGGGATCGTCTTTACAGTGCAAATAATGGGATCGTCTTTATAGTGGAATCGTATTGCTCTTTTTGAAATCACCACTGTAAAATAAGACCTCGAACATAAATTTTTTTTAATAGTGTGAAATATCTCACTCATCTAATAATTTCACACAATATGATGAAAGTTAAAATTTTGATGTCTGAGATACTCATCGATTTTGCTAGTGTAAAAAAATCTGAGGATGTAAATTCCACCTCTCAAATAGGATTACTGTAAATTCTCACTTCAAACGCTTTATTAGCAGTGTTAAATTTCTCACTTATGTAATAAATTTTCAAGATCAATATAAATGTAAAACTTTAGATTGAGATTGAAAATTTTCACTCTATTTGACAAAAATTTGTCACTGAATATGGGAGTGAGAAGCTTCCTACTGAATTTGGGTGTGTGAAATTTCTCACTGAATTTTTGGTATGAAATTATTCCCTGTAATTTCTAACACATGGTATTGACCCTGCAGTTCGTTCAAACAAAGGTAAAAGCAACCAGAAGAAATGGTTTCCCGATAGGACAAAATTTAGATGCATCCTTTTAGCTTTCGGGAAGACATTGAATGAATTGAAACTACGACCTTTTATCAATCAGGGTTGGCCTCATCCATGTTATACTTAACACACCTAAGCGTTCGTGGACAAAGGAGGAGTATGAAGCATTCTAGAAAGTTAGAGAAATCCAATTCCGACAAGATGACTGATACAATCTACTATTCTATAAGTCCACTAGTGTATATCTAATAATATTTTGAAACTGTTGAATTACTTTAGATGGATGCATTTGGCTCGTATGGTACATTATGTAATGATAGACTACACGAAATAGATGTATTTTGGGACTACTGGATAGTTTATGCATATAATTACATATGGAATTTTTTTGCGTCTAAGCATTTGGGTCTGACCTTATTTCATTGATTTGAACTACAATTAGCTATTGTTCTTAGGTGAATGTAACAAACGTACACTTAAACAAACAGTGACGTATCAATGAGAAATTTGTCACAAGCACATTGACTTACAAAATGCTCCATAATCCATCATAAACATACATGTCAGTGATAAATTTGTCACACATGACTACTCTAAACAAAAAAAATGATTAATCTATCATATACATACAGCAGTGAGAAAATCCTCACATAGTTCTACAGTAATGTACATATTTTTATGTAATATTCTGTAAGTACGTATTACTCAAACAAGAATTTGAAAACTAACAAGCGCTAAACAAACAGTGATGTATCAGTGAGAAATTTGTCACAAGCACATTAACTTACAAAATGCTCCATAATCCTTCATAAACAAACATGTTAGTGATAAACACAAAAGTGCGATGTTGTACATGCCGATCCAATGACCGATTATGAAACACCAATCGCTGTAAAGGTGATAAGAATGCTGATGAAATTCTAAATTCAACAAAGTTTGAATTAGGATTACGCCATATCAAGATATGATTCTGTTCAAGATTATGTTTAATGCTCACACAATCAGCTATACCGAAATTTTAGGAATCCATGACTGCATGAATTCTCCATTTTGTGCTATAATAGATAATGTCTAAATATAAAACAAATTCAAATTACTTTGTATTTAAAATAGACGAAGGATATAAAGGTAATAAAAAAAATGAAAATTAGGGGAAATGACTAATTCTTGAACTGTACACCAATTAAGGGATTGATTTCATAACTATCTAATTTAGATGCACTCAATATACAAATACTGCATTATAAGGGACTAAACAATATGTTTCTATATATAATAATGATTTGTTTAATTTAAAACAAAGATATGTGTAAGTTATTAAATATTTTAAAATGGTTTTATAGTGTGATTAATTAGTTTCTATATGATATGCTCAGAATTATCCAGCATGGGCCCAACGGCCACGTCAGCATCGAAGACCAAGCAGAACCCTGGGGTCCACACCCAGGGCTTGCCAACGTCACCGCTCGGGGTGCCCGCACTGCCCGGGCGTGACCTTCGGCGGCTCTCCCGGACGCGCGGCTCAACTCCAGCAGTTTCCTTGTGCGGCCAGAGTCCTATTAGGAATAAAACTCGATAGATTCCTAATCTGATAAGGATCTTCCCTTAACTTATGCACGTCAAATTGTGATTGATATAGGCTTCCTAATGGATCTAAGTTTCCATGTAGAGGTGGACTCTTACATCTATAAAAGAGCCCACCCATACCCTTCTAAGGGGAGAAAAAAACGATCTTGAGAAACCTAATAACTAGAGCATACACTGAAACGCATATACCTGGACGGTATTACTGGTAGTGCCGCCCACCATTGTTGGCTCACCAGGCCGCCGGTGATCTGCTACTATAGCGCCTAGACGCACACGTGGACGTAGGTCACCTCATTAACGGGGCCGAACCACATACAACTCCTTGGTGTTTCTTTGTCTCTCTCTGAATCCTCTCTTACTAATTCTAGGCACCATCAGTTTGGCGCCGTCTGTGGGAAACGACAGTTTCCTTACCAAAACAAATCTTGACTGATCGATATGGCTGCCAAGAAGGGTAAGAAGACCGCCGCTCAGAGTGGCCAGGAGACCTCGCACCAGGCAGACGGTGCGGAAGTATCACGACAAGAGGTGCCGGCCACTTCCATAAATTCTGAGCAAGTTGCCGACACGCTCGCTCAACTCCTGGAGGGACAACAACGAACCCAGCAGCAGATCCAAACGTTGCTGGCCCTGCAGGAGAAGCGCCTGGCGAGCGAGCCACCTCCAGAGAAGAGCGTGCGCGACCGTGAAGTCTCGCAAGGTAAACAGCACACCCGCTCTCAGCCGGCGTCCCAGCCGGGAGAGAAACGCCCCGGAGATGGCGATCGCAGCCGAACATCCAGGCGTACCCGAGCAGGGGCATCAAGAAAACCCCGCCGGGTGCAGGATGCCAGAGACATCATCAACAACCGACGTGCCGCCCGAGGGGAGGGGTCAGGCCAGAAAACTCGGGGATCGGCTAAGGACTCCCCGGTCGGGAACCGGAGAGACCTCCGGCATACGATTACCCAGAGTAGGAGCCGGGTTCTATCCCCAAGGACGACACACTTCGAGGAGGAGGCCTCGACATCAGATCCGTCCTATCGCCCGGAAGAGTGCAAAAATACCGGGCAGGAAGACGTCAAGGCCCAGATCGAGAACCTCCAGAAGCAGATTGAGAGGTTGAGCCGCAAATCTCGGCATGATCTCACCAATGCGGAAACGGAATCCCCTTACACAGTTCGGGTAACGCAGTTTCCCATTCCTCGCAAATTCAAGCCGCCACACCTCAGCTCCTACGACGGCACGGGAAGCCCCGTGGACCATGTCCGCACTTACAAGGCTCAAATGGCACTCGTGACGACCACCGACGAACTGCTGTGCCTGGCCTTCCCCAGCACCTTAAAGGGATCGGCCGCGCAATGGTTCCATTCGCTGAGGCCCCGGACGATCGACGACTTCAAATCTCTGAGCAAGCTCTTCATCAGCCAGTTCGTGGGGATGCTTGACCGATCACAGCCGGACACCCAGCTGCTCACTGTGAAGCAGCGCAAAGGAGAGTCTCTGAGAGAATACGTGGACCGCTTCAATCAGCAGAGGCTCCAGATCCGTAATCTCAATGAGACAGCAGCAATCATGGCCTTTTGTTCAGGGGTCCAACACACCAAGGTTGCCACGTCGTTCCATCGTGACCGACCGACAACCCTGGTGGAACTCTCGGACAGGGTCGGCAAGCACATTGATACTGAGGAATTCCTAAGGGAAAAGCGCTCCGGAACCGTGGGAGATGAGTCTCCGAGGTCCAAGCGCAAGCACGAAGGGCCGGACAAAGCCTTGGGCAAGAAGCCCAGACAGGATCAGCAGCGAGGCGGTCAGGACCAGCATCGGGGTGGCCGGGATCAGCCCCAAGCCACCTTCACGCCACTCTCCCGACCTATCCAGGAAGTAATGGCCGCTGCCGAGGCTCAGAGGCTACTCCCGCAGCCAGCAAAGCTTAGGGCACCCCCCGGCAAAAGAAACCGGGACAAATTCTGCCGTTTTCACAGGGACCACGGCCACGACACGGACGACTGCTTTAAGTTGAAGATAGCCATAGAGAAGCTGATTGAGCAGGGGCACCTAGCCGAGTTTGTCACAACAGACAGACAACCCCGACAAGGTAACCGAACTCCGGATCAGCCTCCACCTCTCGGCCAGATCAATGTGATTTCCGGCGGCACCTCGGGCGGAGGGGATTCGCAGTCGGCAAGGAAGAGGCATGCTCGGGCATCCCGGGCGGATGTCTGGCATGTCCAATCCACCGACTCCCCGCCGTCCGACGTGTTGACCTTTTCTTCCGACGATGTGCAGGATCTCCACTGCCCCCACGATGACCCGCTGGTTGTAACGCTCTCCATCGCCAATTATGTGGTCAAGAGGGTACTAGTGGATACGGGCAGTTCATCGGACATTATGTTCATCTCAGCGTTCGAGCAGCTAGGGATATCCCGGGATCGATTACGACCGGTGACGACCCCACTGGTAGGCTTCAATGGGTCCAGCACATTGCCGCTCGGCACCATCGACCTTCCAGTCCTCATGGGAACTTACCCTCAGCAAGCCTCTGTGCTGGCGAACTTTGTTATCGTGGAAACACCATCCGCCTACAATGCCATCCTCGGTAGGCCAACCCTCAACAAAGCCAAGGCGGTCGTCTCGACGTACAGTCTGACAGTTAAGTTCCCGACCCCCCAGGGGCCCGGGAGCCTACGCGGAGATCAGATGACCGCACGGAGTTGTTACGTCAGCTCCCTGCAAAAGGGCGCCGTCGCAGAATCCTTCAGCGTCCAGGAGATGGATCCGAGGGACCCAAGCGACAAAGTCGGCCCGGTAGAGGAGTTGGAAAGAGTGGTCCTGGACCCTCAACTCCCAGACCGGACTGTCAGCGTCGGTACCCTCCTTGAGCCTAGCCTCCGGGAAAGACTCATCCAGTTCCTGCGCCAAAGCCAGGACGTCTTCGCGTGGTGTCACGAAGATATGCCCGGGATTGACTCACGGGTTATGTCTCACCGCCTCAATGTCAACCCGGACTCTCGGCCGGTGAAGCAGAAAAGACGAGGCATGGCCCCCGAAAGGCAAATTGCGGTCTCTGAGGAAGTAGAGAAGCTCCTCAAGGCGGGCTCAATCCGGGAAGTCCTCTATCCCGACTGGTTGGCCAACGTCGTATTGGTCAAAAAGAGTAACGGAAAATGGAGGATGTGCGTGGACTTTACGGACCTGAACAAAGCTTGTCCCAAGGATTGCTATCCACTGCCTAGAATAGACCTCCTTGTGGACTCCACCGCCGGCCATTCGCTCCTCTCCTTCATGGACGCCTACTCCGGGTACAACCAGATAAGCATGCACCCCGGAGACGAAGAAAAAACTGCCTTCATCACAGATCAAGGCACGTATTGTTACAAGGTGATGCCCTTCGGCCTCAAGAACGCCGGGGCAACCTACCAGCGGTTAGTCAACCACATGTTCAAAGATCTAATTGGTAAAACTATGGAAGTATACGTTGACGATCTGCTGGTCAAGAGTCGCGAGGAGACCGACCACTTGGACCATCTGGCCGGAGCCTTCAGCATTTTGAGAAAGTTCGGAATGAGGTTGAACCCGGCCAAATGCACATTCGGTGTCTCGTCCGGAAAATTCCTTGGCCACCTTGTCAGCAGGCGGGGAATCGAGGCTAACCCCGAGAAAATACAGGCCATCATCAACATGAAGTCCCCCCGATCAACCAAAGAAGTCCAAAGTTTGGCCGGACGGGTAGCCGCACTGAGCAGATTCGTCTCCCGAGCCACTGATCGTTGCCTGCCATTCTTCAAAATCCTCCGAAAGGCGTTTCAATGGTCGGAGGAGTGCGAGGGGGCATTCCAGGAACTCAAAAAGTACTTGGCCTCTCCCCCTCTGCTCTCAACGCCAGCGCCGGGGGAAGAACTGATCCTATACTTGGCGGTGTCACCTTCAGCGGTCAGTTCAGCTTTAGTTCGGGAAGAGCACGGGATACAGTTCCCCGTGTACTACACAAGCCGAGCACTCCAGGGCGCCGAAAGCAGATATTCTCGGGTCGAGAAGCTCGCTTTTGCGCTCGTGACATCTGCTCGAAGGCTCCGCCCATACTTCCAAGCCCACACAATTGCAGTGCTCACAGACCAGCCGTTGCGCCGGATCCTGAGCAGACCCGAAACATCGGGAAGACTCGTCAAGTGGGCCCTGGAATTGGAAGAATTTGAAGTGGTCTACCGACCCCGGACAGCCCTCAAGGGACAGGCAGTGGCAGATTTCCTGGTCGAGTTTACCTATGCAGAGGATCAGACCGAAGAGCTCGACCCCCCAGTCCTGCCGCCCGGGCTGCAGATCAACATCCCGACCTGGATACTCTACGTCGACGGTTCTTCCAACAACCAGGGCAGCGGAGCAGGAATCATCCTGACCTCTCCTGACGGAATCCAGCTCGAGTACGCGCTACGGTTCGGATTCCGCGCTTCAAACAATGAAGCCGAGTACGAAGCCCTACTGGCAGGGTTACAGTTAGCTACATCTATGGGAGCACAGCAGGTCCAAGGGTACAGTGATTCCCAGCTCGTGGTTAACCAAATCAGTCAGGAGTATGAGGCCCGAGAAGACAACATGGTGGCCTACCTGGCCCTTGTCCGAACGGTTTCGAAGAGACTCAAAGGACTGGCCATCACGCAGATACCGCGGGAGGAGAACACCAGGGCCGACCGGTTGGCCCGCCTAGCTTCATCCTCTGAGTCAGACTTGCCCGGGATAAGGATAGAATACCTGCCCGAGCCAAGTGTGATCAATTCAGAAGGAATGGAGGTGGACCCGGTGGACCTGGGACCCAGTTGGATGGACCCCATAGTTACATTCTTAGCGACCGGCGTGTTACCAGACGAAAAAGATGAGGCCCGCCGCACCAAATACCGTGCAGCCAGGTACCATTTAATTGATGGCATACTCTACAAAAGGGGCTTCACCATCCCATACCTCCGCTGCGTTCATCCCGGGCAAATTCAAGCGATCTTGTACGAAATCCATGAAGGAATTTGTGGGAACCACGTTGGAGGCCGGGCACTCTCGCGGAAAGCGCTGCTGCAAGGCTATTACTGGCCAACTATGGCTCGGGATTCCAGGGACTATGTGAAAAGGTGTGACAGATGCCAAAGGTTCTCCCCCATGATCAATTGTCCGGGAGAGTTGCAGACACCCATCCTTAGCCCCTGGCCGTTTGTTCAATGGGGCATCGACATAGTAGGCCCCCTGCCAACAGGAAAAGGGCAAGTCAAGTTTGCTGTCATAGCCGTGGACTACTTTACCAAGTGGGCAGAAGCCGAACCATTGGCCACCATCACCGAGAAGAAGATGGAGGGTTTTATAGAGAAGAATATCCTCAGCAGGTTCGGCACTCCCCGTGTACTGGTGAGCGACAATGGCAGACAATTTGACACCCCGGTGTTTCGGCAATTCTGCTCGGGCTACGGGATATCAAACCATTACTCCTCTCCCGAGCACCCTCAGGCCAACGGCCAAGCCGAGGTGACGAATAGGACGATCTTGCAATCAATTAAGACTCGGCTTGAAAGTGCCAAAAGTCTGTGGGCTGAAGAGTTGCCGACCCTCCTGTGGGCCTACCGTACCACTCCCCGAGCAGCAACAGGCGAAACGCCGTTCTCACTCACCTATGGCTTCGAGGCCGTAGTCCCCACAGAGCTCGGATTGCCCTCCTACCGGGTAGCCAATTTCAGTGAACAAGGCAACGAGGAAGCTCTGAGAACCGAACTTGATTTGGTAGAAGAGAAAAGAGATCAAGCCTATCTGAGAGTGGCAGCGTACAAGCAGAGGGTGTCGAGGTACTATAACAGCAAGGTCAAGCATCGCAGCTTCCAAGTGGGTGATCTTGTCCTGAAGGCGGTAAACCAGTCGACTAGAATCCCGAATCATGGGAAGTTGGGGCCGAACTGGGAAGGCCCATATACGGTCACCCGGATTCATCGACCGGGAACCTATTGGCTACGAGATTTTGACGGGCATGAGCTTTCCCACCCGTGGAACATACAGCACCTTCGAAAATATTTTCAGTAACTGGGATGAAGAGGGTTAGCGATCGATTAGGACTCTTTGTAGCTCTACCCGAGCAGTTAAATTTTTTTTTAGAAATAAAGCAATTACCTTTCTGCAAAGTTCCTACTCAAGTGTTCCACCCCAGCACAAAAAGACCTCGGGCCTAATCCCGAGGCACCTTCAAAGACCTTGGCTAAACACCAAGGCACAAAAAGACCTCGGGCCTAACCCCGAGGCACCTTCAAAGACCTTGGCTAAACATCAAGGCACAAAAAGACCTCGGGCCTAATCCCGAGGCACCTTCAAAGACCTTGGCTAAACACCAAGGCACAAAAAGACCTCGGGCCTAATCCCGAGGCACCTTCAAAGACCTTGGCTAAACACCAAGGCACAAAAAGACCTCGGGCCTAACCCCGAGGCACCTTCAAAGACCTTGGCTAAACACCAAGGCACAAAAAGACCTCGGGCCTAATCCCGAGGCACCTTCAAAGACCTTGGCTAAACACCAAGGCACAAAAAGACCTCGGGCCTAACCCCGAGGCACCTTCAAAGACCTTGGCTAAACACCAAGGCACAAAAAGACCTCGGGCCTAACCCCGAGGCACCTTCAAAGACCTTGGCTAAACACCAAGGCACAAAAAGACCTCGGGCCTAACCCCGAGGCGCAGGCTTCGCCTAGGTCCAGCCAAAGATGGGGCCTAACCCCCTAGGCAGCCAATGATGGCAAGTCTCAAAGGACCCTGCAACCACCCATGTTCCAGGTCGGTTTCCTACGGTCGGTATTCCCGTCCATCTCCCTAACAAAACGCTTGGGGGGCAAGGGAATGCAGGCTTAAACAGGAAATTAAACAAGGTTTAACCTAGGTCCAACCGACAATGGGGGCAAACCCCCTAGGTGACCCACGATGGCTAAACCCCAAAGGACCCTACAACCACCCATGTTCCAGGTCGGTTTCCTAAGGTTGCTCGCTACTAAGCACCCGCTTTACCAAAATGCTTGGGGGGCAGGGGAATGCAGCCTTAAACAGGGAATCACACCGGTCATTAACAGTACTTGGAGTCCTAGCATTCCCAAGTACTAACAGTGATCAGAGATAAATAACCCGGACGGTAAAACAGGACAAGTCCTATAATACACCGGGTATGCCTTCAAAAACAGGTCGAGAAGACCAGGCGTTCTACCAGTTACGGTCCTAAACCATTTTGCTAAGGCAGTGTTCGGTTCGACTAAAACTGGTCAGATACTGGCAGAAGACCAATTATTCAACCGGTTGCAACCCTAATCCATGTGCTAAGTGAAGGGTCTTGCAATTAAAAACTGGTCGGGGATTGGCAATCACATGGGCATGCAAGTACAAAATGTAAACAGTCAATGGAAAGGAAAGTGGCCTCAGGGGCCTTGTCATTGATTAAAAGCAGACTTGTACAGACCCTAGGGTGAGCATTTGTAGTAGCTCACCCCCCCCCACAAAACAAAAAAATACTACAACAGCAAAAGAAGAAAAAGAAAGGGCATAAAAGCCCTACTGGTCACCCACAACGTCCAGCTCTTCCTCCGCAGCAGGAGCGGCTCCAATTGGCGCAGCCTCCGCAGGCCCCCCGCCAGCAGCCCGGTCCTCTTTCCAGTAATTGGATTCGGCCCAGGAATAGCCGGAGATGTCCCAGTCCGGGTGATCCGCCATAACACGGGCAATCAGGTCCTTGTAGCCCTTGAGGAATCCAGCCTCGAATTCCTCCTCGGCATCTTTCGTCTCTGCTTCAAGGGTGGCGGTCGCTTCGGACAGAGTGGCGGTCAGAGCCTCAACATCCTTCTCGGCAGCAACCCGACCGGCCTCCGCGGCAGCAAGCTTGGCCTCTAAAGCAGCGAGCTGGGCCTCAGCAGCCGTTCGGGAAGCCCGCTCGGTTAAAACCACACCTCGGGCCTCCCCCAGCTCCTGGCCCAAAGCCCTAGCCTTCTCCGCCTCAGCCTCCCGGGCCGTCTTTTCCATGGAAAGGGCCTCCTCAGCAGCCGCCAGTTTCCCGGTCAGCGCGGGGAAAGTCGCCTCGGACCCCGCTGCTATACAACCGACCTGCAAACGAAAACAGCTATAAGCATTATGAGCGAAACAAGCAATAAGCACCTATGAGAAGTACGAAATATGGACGCACCATATGGCTAATGCTGTAGAGCCAAGCGGTCACGTCCTCCGGGCTTAACAAGGAGCACTTGTCCACCTGACCCGGCAGCAGAGCGGGGCGGATCCTCCCGCGTACCTCATCCGCCCTCTCAACCGGCGGCACTGCAGGAAGCCCTCTATGCACGGTCTCCTCCATAGAAGGGAAGGAGACGCCAACTGTTTTGGAAGCAGCGGGCGTCTTGGGGGGCACGGCAATGGTCACCCCGGGCGCCGAGGTGCCTACCCCCTCCTTGTCAGGGCGGATGACGATGCCCCGGGTGAGCCTCTTGAGCTTCTGGCCCTCGGTGGGCTCCAGCCTCTTCCTCTTTGGACCAGCTCGGGCAAGCAGGGCCTCCTCTTTCTCCTTCAGCGCCGCCGCGTCCTTGGGAGCCATTGCTGCAAAACAACCGGAAAGATATTAGGCCGCAAAGAAAGATGTAAGAGGAAACAGTGGAATAAATAGAACGCTGACCGGGAACAGTAGGAGAGGAAGCCGGGACTTCTGAGGGCTCCGCGGGGGAATAAGACACCACTATGTCTCCCGTCGGGGACAGAACGTTCCGAATGTTGGTGGGCAACTGTGCCAAGCCCCAAATCCTGGCCTGGGACGCCTCGGAGATCTCAGGAATGTCTGCCGACCCAGCTGCAAGTAGAAGCATAAAACCGGTTAACAGGTCAATAAACCCATAAAACCGAAAGAGACAAACAAAAGAAAGACAGGTAGCCTTACCCCTCAGCTCCTTCACCCAGGATGTCCTCGGCCGGGTCCCCGCGGCCTCGTCACAAAGGAGAAGGGTGGACACTTGGAAGAACTTGCTCTTCCACCCCTTGTTGTTACTGGGGCACTTGTCGATAATCTTTCTGCCCGGCCGGGCGGAGAAAGAAAAGAACCCCAGTTCCCCGTGTACGGGAAACGGCCGATGGGCCCATAGAAACTCCTCGAGGGTCACCTCACACCCGAACGCCTGGGGCCACAGAGATATACAACCCATCAGGAATCTCCACCCGTTGGGGGCCAGTTGCCCGGGAGCAATCCCAAGGTGAATCAGGATGGCCCTGGCTACTGGGTGGAGTGGAAGGCGGAGACCTGCCATCATTGCATCCTCGAAAAGAGTCGTGAAGCCCGGATAGTAAAGGTGCGCTCCCCCGGAATTCACCGCCAAAGAGCAACTACCCGGGAAGGAGTATCTCTTCCTAATCCGGATAAGGTCCTCGGAACGCAAAATCGAGAACATTGACTCACAAGCAAACGCAACGCCGGGATCGGACTCCCCGGGCGCCTCGTCGCCCAAACCCCTAGAGACGGAGGCAACGGGGGCCCCCTCGGCGGATTCGTCATCAGACTGACGGGCTGGAATCAAGCCCTCACTCTGGTGGTCAGAAGGAGGGTCCAAAACCGGGTCGGAGCCATCCGACCGGAACATCTCGCTAATCGAACGGGACGCAGAATTGAAGCCGGAATGCTCCATCTCGGATGCCCCTGGGGAAGGAAGAGGGAGTAGATCGCGACCTAAATACGGATCGGAAACCCCGAGCCTGAGGTACAGGGAAGGCAATGTCACTAACCTAAAAGGCAGAGAGTAGATGGCCCTAAACGTCAGAAGGCACTCTCTCAATGAAACTACGGAGACACCGGTCCGGCTCAACTGGCCTGAGTCTCCACCCGACCGGAAAAACGAGCAGAATCTAAGGAAGAAAAAATCCCACTCCCGCTCGAACCCTACCGGACTCACTCTCTCCAGTTTCACTACGAAAAGAAGAGAAGATGGGGAAAGGGAAGAAGGGAGCAACAGACGAAAGCTCGGAAGGAAGAAGACTTACAAAGCTTGCGCAGAAAAGAAAACTCGAGAATCTTGCTCGGACTAGCTTCTGCTCTCAGGACGTTCGGCGATCTCTCTGCAGTAAAGGGCCAGAGAAGTGGACAAGCATTCATTTTATAGAAACCGGGAACGGCCCAGATCAAAACGTATCCAACGGTCCGTGTGATCCCCCGCCCGAAGTTGCTGACAGTTGTCTCCTCGGGCGCATGAAACGTTGCCTAGAAAGGCGTGCGCATTAAAGGCCTGACATGACTGTTCGGTTGGCGCGCAAGTGGCTTGGTTGCGTCCGCGCTGGCGTAGTTCGAACCTAACCAGGTCAACGACCAGCGAACACGTGGCAGCAGCGACTCCCAAACCAACGGATCGCCCGCTCGGGGAATGCCGCGACCGACGTCTTCCTCCGGCCCCGCCCGAAGGATAAAATCCCGGTCTACTACCGAACGGTTCCCAGGGAAAATTTCAGTTTTCAACCCTCATCAGACGGAGCGTCCAATCAGCTTTGAAAATGGGGGGCAGGTGGTACGTGCACGAGAATCTCGGCGTAACCACACAGCAAGTCCACGAGGTCTATTGGACGCTGGTTGGGATTTTGGAACTCCAACCGAATAAACCACTGTCAAAATAGAAATCGGAAATACCGATAGGTCAACAACAGTTCGAGTATTAACAGCTACAACAAAGTGCAATTAACGCGAAAGGGATGGCCTCAAGGACCTTGTTCATTGATTAAAAGAAAAAAAACTGTACAAGTTCGGGGGGCAGTTGTAGTAGCCTCCCCAAAAAAAAAAAAAAAAAAAAAAAAAAAAGGACGGCAGACTTCAAGTGCCCTTATCCTTCAAGGCCTTGATCTCCTCCTCCAGGGCAGCCATCCTCTCCACCAGCCCTTGGACGGTCAACTCTAGGGCGTGGACATCCACCTCCCGCATGACAAAGTTCGTCTCCAGGTGAGCGGTCTGCTTTTCCACTTCCTGCAGGCGGCCCTCCATGTTAGCAAGAGAGAGGTCCGTCCAGGTCGGCACACGGAGACCGCTCGGGGTGTCAAGCTTGCTCCTTTTCGGCGAAGGTCCAGAGACTTCACCAACAGCTTTTCCCTTCCCCTTCCCGGGCGGGGCAGGTGGCGGGCTCGCGTCCTTAGATGAAGATGAGACTGAATCACTGCTGGAGGACAAGGTGACCGGCCCCTTGGACGGCCCGGCCATGCCCGTGGCCCGTGAACCAGAGGCCATGGATCGAGTATAGCGGCGTGACCCCGAAGCCACAGCGGCAGAGGAGGGTCCAGCGCCCGCATCGTCTACTGGTCCCCCAACCAGATCAGAAAACGAAAGCCCGGCCTCGATAGCTCGGTCAATCGCCTCCGTTTCATCAGCGGTGGGGGCAATGCCACGGGAGGCGGCAAACGTTCGCCTGCAGAGGTCAGGATCAAAAGTCTCGGGGGGGCAGAGAACGCCATCTTCCAGCCAGTTGCCGGCAACCATAACCCAGGGGTATTGCTGCCAGTTCTTATTTGCAAAGTCCAGGCCTCGGACAAGGTCCTTTCCCTCAGTCCTGGGGCGGAAGTAAGGACCTCCGTTGTCGATCCCCATTATGTAGCACCTTGCGACGTCGGCGGACTGGAGGAACAATCTCAGTCGCTCGTTCAGTACCGAAATCCCCCAGAGGAGGCGGGCGACATTCGGGCGGCATCTGTGGAGCGGAATGTGCAGCCCCATGAGCAGGTCACAAAAGGAGACTGGAAGAGGAAAGCGCAGTCCCACAATTAGCAGCAGATAGCTGCTAATAAGGACGAAGGGGAAGGCCACTTCCTCTCCCTCAATGTGTGGACGAACTACTACGTCGTCCGGAATTTGGCAGTCCTCTCGGAAGGCTCTGAGCCCTTCGTCAGACGACAGGTCGATGCTGGAAGCCATTGGGAGGAAGATTGAAGTAGTATGGGCAGAGGAAAAGGGGTCGGGAGTGCTTTGCTCTGAAAACCCGCTCGGTGATTATTGATCTTCAAACAGTGGTGAATGTGTAG
Organism: Hydrangea macrophylla; assembly: GCA_033977485.1. Classification (NCBI taxonomy): domain Eukaryota; kingdom Viridiplantae; phylum Streptophyta; class Magnoliopsida; order Cornales; family Hydrangeaceae; genus Hydrangea; species Hydrangea macrophylla. The sequence continues at coordinate 75,538,034 of CM066999.1, read as the reverse complement.
AATGAACTGACGCTCCTTTTATAAAGACAAAGGACGGCTCAGATTGAATCAGATCGGACGGTCAGGACGTTTTCCCGCTCTTGGCGACTGACGGCTGTCACATCGGGCATACCATACGCCGCCTCAAAAGGCGCATGCATTAAATGCACGATGTGACGGTTTAGTCCCAACGCGAACGGTTCGGTTACCTCCACGATGGCCCCGTCGCATCCCAACTAGGTCTGCAAGCAGCTGACACGTGGCCCTGGGCAATACCGGACCCTCCAGGATCCCGCTCGGTCCTTTGCCGGAAGGACAACCCCGGGTCAGCCTTACCTCGGGGAAGGCCTCGGCTTCTTCCCGAGCGGTTTCTCGTGAACAGCTCTGATTTCCAAACCTCATCAGATATGGCATCCAATTAGCTCTGGAAATGGGGGGCAGCTGATATGCTCAGAATTATCCAGCATGGGCCCAACGGCCACGTCAGCATCGAAGACCAAGCAGAACCCTGGGGTCCACACCCAGGGCTTGCCAACGTCACCGCTCGGGGTGCCCGCACTGCCCGGGCGTGACCTTCGGCGGCTCTCCCGGACGCGCGGCTCAACTCCAGCAGTTTCCTTGTGCGGCCAGAGTCCTATTAGGAATAAAACTCGATAGATTCCTAATCTGATAAGGATCTTCCCTTAACTTATGCACGTCAAATTGTGATTGATATAGGCTTCCTAATGGATCTAAGTTTCCATGTAGAGGTGGACTCTTACATCTATAAAAGAGCCCACCCATACCCTTCTAAGGGGAGAAAAAAAAACGATCTTGAGAAACCTAATAACTAGAGCATACACTGAAACGCATATACCCGGACGGTATTACTGGTAGTGCCGCCCACCATTGTTGGCTCACCAGGCCGCCGGTGATCTGCTACTATAGCGCCTAGACGCACACGTGGACGTAGGTCACCTCATTAACGGGGCCGAACCACATACAACTCCTTGGTGTTTCTTTGTCTCTCTCTGAATCCTCTCTTACTAATTCTAGGCACCATCACTATATATTCTGGAAATATTAAGTTTTAATATAATATTATATTCTGAAATACTATATATATATATATTATATTCTGAAAATATATTTTAGTATTTTAGTGTATGCTTATTATTTATTTAGTTTAAATAAATAATAAATATTAGTTTTAAGATTATAATAATTAGGTATAAACTACCTAATGACCATTTTCAATATGTAGAAAATTATATTGTTTATCCCAAGGTCTAATGACCTTATTTTATAAATTATTTATTTATAACACCCAAACTTGATTATTTCATTTAATTATAAAGGCTCATTTGTTTATTCTATAATTGTTTTAAATATTAAACGAGTCCCGAAAATTGTGAGAAAAATGCCACTAGCCTATTTCAAGGTCTAGTAGTTAATACAAATATTTCTAAGGACCTCTTGTCCTTCTAAATTATATTTTATAATTAAAGGACTCCGAAGACTATAATTATATAAATAGTACTTCAATAATTCGCAGTAAATAAATCGTAGCTCAGAAAATTACGCGGACAGTTCCTAGAGTCTTAGAATAATGTCTAGAACATCCCCTTAAAGTTTGGTGACCTTTCGACACGGTAAAAAATACAGCTTATCTCTAGGACTCAAACTGGTATAGAAAACCCAGCTTTTTATGCGACGGACTCCGATTTGAGTCTAGTCAATGGCGTTGGACTCAGAATGATGTCTGGATCATCATGTTGAGGCTTAGGAACCCACCCGGCACAATTACCATTATGCCCCTGATTTTAGTAAGCTTATTAATCAATGTTCTATGTAATTTTATACTTTGTAGGAACCGTTACGCTTGTTTCTACGCAACCGCTTCGAGGTGAGTCGTCCTAACTCACTTGGTATATTATAGAATTATTTTTTGATCATATATGTATGCCCAGTGCATCCTGTGTGAACGATACTGATAAATATTAGTATTGTAAATGTTGAGATTATTTCTTATATAATGAACGTATGTTAGTTAACTATACTCCATGCTTAGTTAATAATCGCTGATATTCTTGTTTATCATGATTTTTATTTTTATAGTCACATGAACATTCATATGAACATGGTCGAGTATTGATGTCAACATTGACGTCTGCATGGTTAGTCACGGGGACTAACCCAGTCATATCAATATATACATTGAATGGACCGCGGTGGTCCGAGTGGTACAGTCAAGTAAATGGGAACAACGATGAAACTGCTATAGGGCCCTGCTAGGCGACGTTAGCCAGAGTTTCCATTGAAATCATTGAAGTTGTGCATGAATTGATGGTTGATACGCTATAGGGCCCTACTAGGCGACGATAGCAATGTATCCACCAGAATACAATAGTTACCTTTCAAATGCTATAGGGCCCTGCTAGGCGACGATAGCGCTGTAACTATTCTATTCTCCCGGCAAGGTCACGAGGACCTAAGAGTCCAATGATTACACTCTTTTAAAACCAAAACTGCTATAGGGCCCTGCTAGGCGACGATAGCAACGTAATCATTCTACTCTGAGCTAACGGCGTTACACTGGTAATGTAACAAGTCACATGAGTCAGTTGTGGTGTCTGTGGTCGAATATATCGATGATGCATTATGTTGTATCTCATTCATATTTCCATTCATAAATCATACGTATCGAAATAATGCTTATCAAATATTCAAGTTCGAGATATTGTTATACTTGTATATTATTGTTTGTATTAGGAGTGATCGGTTAGGTCAACTCACTTAGCTTCAAAAGCTAACGACTCTTCCCTCTACCCTGGACATATCACGTCTAGATTTCACAGGTGACGACTATCAAGATGAGGTCTACCCAGAGGGACACGGCAGATCGATGTACAAGTTGAAGCGAAGGACTCCGACATAGTTGTATTTAGAATTACTTAATTGGCTTTATTGTCTTCTATCTGAGGTAATGCTTTAGATATGAATTGTGAACATTATAGATTGCCCTAGACTGCCTTTATAGATCTTTTATTTAGACTCATGATGTAATAACCAGATCCCAGACATTTGAGTTCTATTGAAGAATACAAATAGATGTTTTTCTGCTTCCGCTTAATCTGTTAACCATGTGTAGAATGTAGAAATGGCAATCAGTTAATGTAACTCGTCATTCCCTATGGGTCCAGAAAGGAAATTTTAAATTTTCCCTATTTTTGGCTAATCCGGGGCGTGACACAGATGCTATGCTATAAGAGTAATATGCAATGCATGGATGTGATATGAATTTTGTCCTGAGTCCTATCATGTCTAGTGTTCTGATCCTAGCATGAACTGGTGCTGTGGGGTGTACCACTCCAAGTGGACTTGTGTCATGCTTGTGTTGTGTTCTAAAGTGCTTGTGGTCATGTGTTCTGCGTATTCGCCACTCTCAGTTGGCTTGGTGATTTATGCTTCACTATGACTAATAGACTTTATGAAGGATCTCGACCCGGGGGTCTTACCCAAGGAAGAGCGTTGGTGCTCAAAGTGACACTACGGTGCTCAAAGGAATGCTTATAGTGTGTTTGCCACTCCTAGTGGGCTTTGTGATTTGTGTATGCTGCGACTGATGGGCTATGTGTCATGTCATGCCCAATTTGTTGTGTTGGGTGAAGTGACCCTCTAGACTTGATTCGTGCTCCCCTTAATCATGATGTTGTCGACTCGGTGACTCTCAGATTCTCAACAGTGCTTCTCAAATTTCAATGATGATCCTCAATTCTCAACGGCGCTTATGCTGTTCCTCAAATCTTTTACGGTGCTTCTCAATGCTTCTTGATTCTCAATGGTGTTCTTCAAATCTTAACGATGCTCCTCGACTTTTCAATGATGCTTTTCAACTCTTCTGATACTCCTCAACAAATCTGATGCTCCTCAACACATCCAATGTTCCTCAACTCTTCAACGATGCTTCTCAACAAATCTGACGCTCCTCAACACATCCAATGTTCCTCAACTCTTCAACGATGCTTCTCAACAAATCTGATGCTCCTCAACACATCCGATGTTCCTCAACTCTTCAACAATGCTTCTCAACAAATCTGATGCTCCTTAACACATCCGATGCTTCTCAACAAACCTGAAACTCCTCTTCAACAATACTCCCTGCTGATGTTCCTGGATGCTCCAATAATGCTTCTCAACTCTCCTGATGTTCCTCGATGCTCCAATAATGCTTCTCTACTCTTCTGATGTTTCTCGATGCTCCAACGATGCTTCTCAACTCTCCTGATGTTCCTCGACACATCTGATGTTCCTCAACTCTTCAATGATCATCAATACATCTTATCAAAACATCTGGACTATGAGCCCTAAAACACATCTTATCAACACTCCTCATCAACATATCTGGACTCTGAGCCCTAAAACACCTCAACAACACGTCTCATCGACACACCTCATCAGCAATAGTTTCTTGGTGTTGGCGATATTTTCTCCGATCAGCCACCATGAGAAACAACTATCGGTTTGTAGTTTGCAACCACTTACGGGACATTTCCCATGTTGCGACCTTGACTGGAGAGATTCATTTTCAATAGACCGTTTTCTTTCTTTGATCTAAAATCAAATTTTAAACAAACAAAGCAGAAAGAGGTGGAATCCCGCGTGTCCACAATCTGGGAGAAACTGGTTATCTTAACTCCAAAATTCTCGAAGTATCTCGAAAATCCCTGTTATCCCTTGATGATCATACTGGAAAGTAAAGTTAGCACACTCTGTATGGCTAGGACCTTATTTGTTTAACTGCTATCTGTTAGAAGTAAGAGCATCATATAGATTAGGGCTTACATCTGAATGCTTGTCTCACATGCATACACCATTCCTATCAATCTACACGCACTGCCTCGAGTCAGTCAAGATCACTGTCTTTGTCTGTCTAAAGTCGTCACTATCAGGATCTGATACAACCCTTCTTTCAAAATCTGTCAGGTCAGTATAGATTCCTAAAGTCAACAGCTGGGATCCTCGTCGTGGGTCAGGAGTTCAGATAATCGCTTGGTCAGAATCAGCCCGACAGCCTACTTCAGCATGAATCGAGAAGAGCTAGAAAACAAGGTCACCGAGTTGGGAGCAACTATAAACCAGCAGTCTGACAGCTTAGCCCAAGTTTTGAAGTTCATGGAAGAATTGAAGCAGCGGCGGCCACAACCTCTGCCCGGGTTTCCACCACCGAAGTTTGAACCACCCCCACCTGAGAATAATGAGGAAGAAGACTGGTTTCAAGGGGTCCCACCATTTGCGTATGAGAAGAAGCTTCAAGAGAAAATGGATAAGGTTGACAAGTTGGAAAGCGTACTGAGGAAAAGCAAGGGGGTCGATGATTACATGGTAGACTTGGAAGGCCTCTTTGAGCCTGTTAAGCTGAAGCTACCTGAGAACTTCAAGATGCCTGAAATTGATCATTTTGATGGAACTGGGAATCCGAAGAGCCACATAAAGTTCTGCATGAGTGTTTTCCAATCAATGGGTTGTACCCACGAGCACATTGTGATGTTCCCGCAAACTCTTGCGAAGTCTGCACTATCATGGTTCCTAACTTTGGAAGCCTCCAAAACCCGGGCATGGGAAGACATCGTTCGAGTCTTCGTCGATCATTACTCCTACAACCAAGAGCTCGATGTCACCATTCGGGATCTGGAGACTACGTGGCAGAACTTCAATGAGTCCTTCGCTGCGTTCTTGAGCAGATGGAGGAACAAAGTGGCCCAAATGACCCATCGACCAATCGAAAAGGAGCAAGTCCGGATGTTGATCAAGAATCTACTGCCGCTGTACCATGAGAAACTCTTCTACCAGTCCATCTCAACATTTGAAGAACTGTTTGAAATAGGCACCAAAATAGAGGATGCCATCAGAGAAGGAAAGTTCAAAAAGGATGAACCCCAACACCATCCCGAATGGTGACATCGAGCTCTTGGTTGTAGGAGTAATGATCGACGAAGACTCGAACGATGTCTTCCCATTCCCGGGTTTTGGAGGCTTCCAAAGTTAGGAACCATGATAGTGCAGACTTCGCAAGAGTTTGCGGGAACAACATCGCAATGTGCTCGTGGGTACAACCCATTGATTGGAAAACACTCATGCAGAACTTTATGTGGCTCTTCGGATTCCCAGTTCCATCAAAACGATCAATTTCAGGCATCTTGAAGTTCTTAGGTAGCTTCAGCTTAACAGGCTCAAAGAGGCCTTCCAAGTCTACCATGTAATCATCGACCCCCTTGCTTTTCCTAAGTACGCTTTCCAACTTGTCAACCTTATCCATTTTCTCTTGAAGCTTCTTCTCATACGCAAACGGTGGGACCCCTTGAAACCAGTCTTCTTCCCCATTATTCTCAGGTGGGGGTGGTTCAAACTCCGGTGGTGGAAACCCGGGCGGAGGTTGCGGCCGCCGCTGCTTCAATTCTTCCATGAACTTCAAAACTTGGGCTAAGCTGTTGGACTGCTGGCTTATAGTTGCTCCCAACTCGGTGACCTTGTTTTCTAGCTCTTCTCGATTCATGCTGAAGTAGGCTGTCGGGCTGATTCTGACCAAGCGATTATCTGAACTCCTGACCCACGACGAGGATCCCGGCTATTGACTTTGGGAATCTATACTGACCTGACAGATTTTGAAAGAAGGGGTGCATCAGATCCTGATAGTGACGACTTTAGACAGACAAAGACAGTGATCTGTACTGACTCGAGGCAGTGCGTGTAGATTAATGGGAATGGTGTATGCATGTGACACAAGCATGCAGATGTAAGCCCTAATCTATATGATGCTCTTACTTCTAACAGATAGCAGTTAAACAAATAAGGTCCTAGCCATACAGAGTGTGCTAACTTTACTTTCCAGTATGATCACCAAGGGATAACAGGGATTTCCGAGATACTTCGGGAATTTTGGACAGAGTTTCTGGGAGAAACAGGGACTTTGGGTAGTTTTAGAAAATTTGGATAAAGTTTCTGGAAGAAACTGGTATATCTGGGAAATCTGGGAGATTTAGACAGAGTTTCTGGGAGAAACTGGTTAATATGGTTACAGCGCTATTTCTCTCTCTATTTCTTCCTAACTTTCTATATCTCTCTCTAATGGCTTCCAAGCTCCTCCCCAAATGGAAGCAAATGGGTCTCCTTTATAGGCCAACTTGGGGAGGTATTTTGGGTTTTTAAAAGTCTTTAATTGGTCCAAAATCCCGGAATAATAAAAACTATGTCGTTTTATTTGTTGGAAATTTGAATTAAAACCCAAAAATTAACCAAAAATTACAAAAAAAAAATAAAAAATCACTCAAAGTGCCGCCGCGGCACTTTGCCACTGCCTCCGCGATAGTGGGCCAGTGCCGCAGCGGCAGTCAACTCCCCCATTGACCAAAAATTGCATTTTGGCCCCCGGAACTCTCGAAATTCATGAAACGGCCCTATTTCGTCCAAAATTCACAGAAAATTCATACTAAATCCAAATTAAGATTGTGATATACCGTTGGAAAGGTATTGAGGTCTACTTTCCATAAAAAATAGTTTGGAGTTGGGTCACTTTGGAAAGTTTTGCGGTATTCGCGATAAAAACCGAATTGATCGCATTTTTCACCTTCAGAAATTCATAACAACTTCGTTTTAGATCCAGAAATTATGTGCGATATACCGTTGGAAAGATATTGACCTCTAGTATTTGATAAAAATATTTCAACGTCAAAAAGGATACTTTGATTTTTGGTCAAACTTGCAGTCAAATCAGTCAAACAGTGCACTTCCAGGAAATTCTGGGAAGTTCTGGGAGCCTCCAAAGACTGACGTTTCCGTCCGATTTTCTTTTAAAACATATTTTAAGACTTTTCACATGTTCTAGGATGATCTCAAAAGTTTTGGGCGAACTCGGATGATTTTGGTCAAACCTTGGTCAAACTTGGTCAAACCGGTCAACGGAGACTTTCTAGGAACTTCCAGGGGTCTCTGGGAGCTTACGATTTCACATATTCATCTTTTAAAATACCTTTTTTTTTGTTTTGAACAACATCGAATGATTTTTTAGATTCTGGGCCAATCTGGAGAGTTTTGGGCTTTTAGGGGCATTTTGGTCATTTCTGCAAATTCTTTAACTTCTTGAGAGTTAGAGGCAATCTCTGAAAATCCGATCTTTCTAATCATCGAGGTTTGACATGCTTGTGGCCTCCTAAATCTGTTAGCCGACAAAATGGGGTGTCTACACCTCGATAAATTGCATTTTTCACAATGAAGACTTTCTATTGAAAAATTTCTCCCGAAATAGAAAATGTAGATCTTCAAGTTATGGATGCATGGCAGTAAACGACGAGTTAATCCGAGGTCCAAGTCAAAAGTTATTGACAAGTGGGGGTATTTGTAAAATACAACCGCGCTAAAATAGAGAAATACACTAATATAGTTTACAATCCCCAACTTTATCTGCAATTCGCATTACAATGCTAGTTTGTACACAATGTGATTAATCTATGATAAGTTGTATTGTTTTAGCTATTATTTTGCAGATCATTGTTTTGCTATGTGAAGAAATGAAAAATAGGGTAAAGGGAATGCTGGACTATAAGCAAGAGAATTCAAAGATAAAAAGTGAAGTTCAAGCGATCGAAGAGGTTCAAGCGATCGAGCTTTCGATCGATTGAAAACGGTTTAAGCGCTCGAGCAATCCAAAAGTTCAATCAATCGAGTGATTTCGATCGATAGAACATGCCTTTTATCAGAATTTACGTGCACTTAGTAGAAACATGTGTTGTAACCCTAACCCTTAGGTTGTCTATATATATATGAGTTTGTAAGACGTCCATTGGGACGCCTAACTTGGTTTTCAACAGTTTTAGAGAGAGATAGAGAATTTTACATTGTTTTGTAGGTCTCAAAGGTTTAGATATTGGTTGCTCTTGGATTTTCTCCAAGTTAAGCTTAATACAACATTTCAGGTTTCATCTTATTGTTTAATTTGCATTCTATTTCTAGTTATTCGTAGCACAAGTAAAGTTAAACGAAGTATTGCATGTTATTTAGTGATTAAACCATAGCTTTCACAATTTTTACGTTAAAATCGCAAATAAACAAGGCCTTAATGAATCTTTACATTAAAAATAGATATGTGAACTCCAGACCATGTCTGAGTAGTCCTAGGGTTGGGAGATCACGATGAAACAGTGATCTCCAGCCTTTTACATTAAAAATAGATCTGTGAACTTTAAGCCTTAAGGAATTTTTCTTCAATAACTTTTGCAAACCACTTTGAATGCTCACACCATTCAAAGTGCGAGTCTTAACTATTATTTTAAACCGCTTTCTTGTGGTTCGAATCAACTATGATGATATAGTCCCGGTCATGAAAGGGCTATGGATTATTTATTTTAAGAGAAATACAGAATATTGTAGAAGATGTACTCCATTGAGCTTTAATGTAACTGCATGGTAGATGGTTAGGTCACTGCAGATTCGTGTGATCCCAACATTCCTCTTTATTAAGAAACACAGTTTTTAAATATCGCTTTAGTTAATTAGTTAATTGCTAGTTAATTTAGTCGTTTCCTTTAGTAGTTGTTAATTTGTGGAACTTCGTGTTCTACACCTTGCTTAAATCTTGAATTTTCTTTTCCTTTTAGAGTTTAATCTATGTTTCTAGTTTCCAACTTTCCCTGTGGGATCGACTTGGTCTTAACCAGATTACTACGTGCACGTCTACCTACACTTGGGTATTGCATACAAGTGCACACAAAATAATTCTCGTGTCAAGTTTTTGGCGTCATTGCCGGGGAAGGCAACAAGCTAACGCTTAGATTACCTCAATCTATCTTTATGTCTTTCTATTTTCTTTTTCTTTTAATTCTTTAGTTTAAAACCTTTTAGGATTTCTTCCCTTTCATGTCCGATAATACCATCGAAGGAATTTACGGAAATCCGTTCTACCTATTTGAATCTTCTAGTTCTATATATCCTGCAATCACACTGTGGACACGCGGAATCCGTCGTCCACTCCCGGGTTTTCTGTTTTCGGGGTTTCGGAATTGATTTTCCTTTGTTTTGAAATTGATTTGAAAGAAAACAAGTGGTTGATTTCGAAGAAAAGAAGGTTTTTCGAAAACAGATACAGAGTCGCCACTTGGTCTTTAAGGAACCAAGAAACCTAATTTGACTCACCCAAATGGATAAAGGGCACCGGTCCTTCATAACCAAAGAACTTGGCTCGGGGTTTTGGTACGAGAGAAGAAGGAGCCTTTGTCGCTACTAAAACACCCTCAACTCGCCCCGTCTTTCGACCGGCCTCAATTAGCATCCAAATAATCATCTTATACTATGTTTGGTTCGACAAATCATACCATGATAGTATATTACATCACATAAGAAAATTTGAAAATAGAAGATCTAAAGATAAGATATCATTCATAAGATCTAAGCCAAATATCACACAATGCAAAGTGAAAGATCACACAAATAAACCTAGGAAAAATCGTGTAATCATGTATCAAATAATCAAGACGTCCTAATCTAAAGGGGGACATGAATTGTTATTGAAACAAATAAACAAAGAAATCAAAATATGCTTAGCAAGCTAGTATGATGCATGTTAATCTTTGAGAAAAGAAGACCTCTCAATCCCTGGGATGGATGAGAACGGATTATTAGATCGGGGGAAGCATGAACGTGTGATCAAGTTCATTCCTTATAATCTTCTTAGATTAGGAGCCATGAAGGCCCCAAATCTTGCATGGATGCAATGTATGTATCTAGAATGTGCCAAGGTTGTAGTGTGCTTTGTGTTCATGGATTCCTAGAATGACTTAGAAGTCTATAATGTGTATGAATGAATGAATGAAATCATCATGGGATATGTACAAATGTAGTATGAACTACTTCCTAAGATATGAACCAATTTGGAAGGCATATAAGCATCAAATCAAAGAATGAAAGTTAAAATGTGCTTGCTGTGAATAGTGGACAGAACAGTAACTAGATCTTTGGAAAATTGAAAAGAGGGGTTAGGAATGCTTTCAATGCATGATTTTTTATGGAGATGTTCCTTATTGTGTCTAGAATACAACCCAAAAAGCCAATCTTTAATAACTATGACATATTGAGAGAAATAATATAAACAATTGAGGTCACTCAGAAACAGAGTCCGTACTGTCGACTGAAATGTTGAAATATCTTAGAAAATGAAAACAAATGATCTGGAGGCCCATTTTATACAGACAGTTCCCTAAGACATTAAAGTTTAAGGGACAAATAAGTTAGGACCAACCCTTTTGGAAAAGTTTTCTGAAAAAGAAGTTAGAAGTCAACCAAGCTGCTGTGACAACAGAGGCAGAATATCTGGAGAGAATGTTTGGGTCCAAATGGACCATTTTCAAGTATTTTCAAGTCAAACCAAAAATCATGGGTGTTTTCTAATGAGTTAGGAAGACTTTCCAAGTGGCCTTGCATCCATACATTGAGTATTGAGTTCTAGAGAAATCTTTGAACTCAGATCACTCACTGTTTTGACTCACTGTTTTGAAGATTTTTGGGGAAAACAAGGTTTTCTTTCTTGAGATCAAAATGAGAGGGATTGAAGGGGGTTTTGAAATAGAGGTTTTGAAAGTGTATTTTCAATACTCAATAAAGATCATAGCCACTTAAAATGCCAACATCAAACTCATCATCAAGAACCTCCAAGATTGTTGGAGAGATTTATTTTCATTTGAACATAACTTCAAGGATACCTTGGGGGTATTGAAGTTATGATCATCATCTATCAAACATGTTTTTGAGGTTAAGAGCTACTATCCATAAGGATTCACTCACCTCAAACTTCATGTCATCATCTAGATGATGATGAACTAGTAGGTAAATAAAGAAAAATAAAAAAGAAATGAGGCAAGAAGAGATGAACATAATATGAACAAGTAAGTAAATAACAATCAATAGATGATAATCAATGTGATTTTGGACTTGTAGCTTGGTGTTTCACTCATAGATTTTGACATTTGGACATGGAAGTAGCTTCCTAACTCAAGAATGCTCAAGAATGGTGATTGGGGGTGTTTGGGATGTGAAGTATAAGAGAGGTAATGGAAAAACACAAGATTAAAACTCACTTTCTATAGAAAAATAGTAGGAGGAAGCTCCTTTTCTCTCTTCTAAACCTATCTCTATCTCTCTTCTTCCCTACAACTTTTCAAGCTTTTGCACTTGGCCCCCCCAAAATGAAGAGCAATGGGGGGTTTATATAGGCCAATTTGGGGTGGTTTTGGGATTTTAGAAGTGTTCCCATTGGTCCCAAACATCTGTGAACATAAAACTACGTCGTTTTGGTTTTCAATTAATCAAATTGGACCCCCCAAAAAATTACAAAAATGGACTCTGCGAGGGTTGAGTGCCGCGGCGGCACTGGGCCTGTGCCGCGGCGGCACTGCTCCTCAGACGCCCAGAAATTTACGTTTAGGCCCCCAGAGGTTCCGGTATTCGCGAAAAGGCCCTATTTTGTCCGAAATTCACAGAAAATGCATGCGAACTCCAAATTGAGGTTGTGATATACCGTTGGAAAGGTAATGAAGTATACTTTACATAAAAAATAGTTCGGGGATAGGTCACTTTGAAAAGTTTTGCGGTATTTGCGATAAAAGCCGATTTGATCGCCTTTTTCGCCTTCGGAAATTCATACTAGACTCGTTTTAAATCCGATAATTATGTGCGATATACCGTTGGAAAGCTATTGACCTCTAGTATCCATGAAAATTTTTTGAAAATTATTACGGTGCCCCGGTTTTAAAGTCAAATTCTGGTCAAACTGGTCAAACCTGGGATTCCCGGGAAGTTCTGGAGACTTCTGGGAGTTCCCAGGAGCTGACGTTTTTGCTCGATTTTCTTCTAAAACTCGTTTTAATACTTTTCTCATGATTTTGAATGATTTCGGTGAATTTGGATGATTTCGGTCAGACTTGGTCAAACTTTGGTCAAACATGGTCAAACCTTGGTCAAACCGGTCAACGGGGACTTTCAGGGAACTTCCGGGACTTCCGGGGGTCTCTAGGAGCTGACGATTTCATCCGATTTTACTTAAAAACTCATTTTATCATTTTTCTTACGACATAGCATGTTTCCAGAATTTTGGGACCAAATCTGGGAGTTTTCGGGCTTTCAGGGGCATTTTGGTCATTCTGAGCATTATGAGAAATAGAGCTGACTTCCAGGAGTCCTTTTGAGTCTTTTACGATCATTGTGAACCACCAAGCTATGGGTATCCTAAATCTGATAGCCGACAAAATGGGGTGTCTACACACACCTACCGATTCAAAGGCTGATAATCAAAGTGAGAATGGTAAAAATATGGTTGTACCTATTGACGACTCATTGCATCCTCTATGCGATCTTATGCAACCCGAACACGCACCTATGCCGTCTTGTATTCTCATTCCACCCCATGCGGGTAAATTTCAATTTTGCAATAGAATGATTCAACTCCTTCCAACCTTTCATGGAATGGAAAGCGAGAAGGCATATCTACATGTCAAAGATTTCGAGGATGTTTGTAAAACATTCTCACAAAATTATCTTGTAGACGTAACACGACTAATGCTTTTCTCCTTCACCTTGAATGATAAAACAAAAGTGTGGCAACTCACCCTCAACCCAAATTCAATCTTCACATGGCATGCGATGAACACTGCATTTTTAAAGAAATTCTTTCCACCTAGCATGACCACCAAACTTAAACGTCAAATCAAATCTTACAAACAAAAGAGCAATGAAACCTTTACCCAAACTTGGGAGCGTTTCAAAGATTTGTTTCTCTCATGCCCACATCATGGGTATGAGAAGCGGAGAACCATCAGCTACTTTTATGAAGGACTAAATGGTGAAATGAAAAAACTGGTTGAAACTATGAGCTCAGGTCCATTTCTTCGCAAAAACACTGAAGAGCTGAAACCCACTTCGAGTGGTTAGCCGAACATGCACATGAATGGTCTAACTCTGATGATGTCCCACGAGCACAGATATCAGGTGTAGAGGAGAAAAGTTTATACCAATTAAAAAGTAAAGATCACCTAATGACCAAATATGAAGAATTAGCTAAGAAAGTAGAGGAGTTAGGGATGAAAGGAGACAGTTCTAAATAGATTTTACCTGACGAACCATGCGACACATGCAATATGTTGGGACACACTACTCAATACTATCCCAATATCTCGTACTTTCAAGAACAAGCCCCCATGGAAATGAACGCCATGCAAGGATATAGAGGGGCGAGAAATTCCTATAGTAACAATAATAATTTTCAAAATTTTAACAATCGATGGAATCACTCCGGTTTTGATTAGAAAAAAGACGCTGGGACCTAAAATCAATACCAACAACAACAGCCCTACAACAATAATAACCAATATCCAGGGCAATATAATAGGCAACCCTAGCCATTCAATCAAAATAGATCTAATAATTACAACCAAGCTCAACCCTCGAATAATCAACAATCAAACGTGTATGTGCCAATGCACAAAAAGGTGCAAGAAGAAGATCCACTCTCTAATGTGAACTTAACACAACAGTTAATTCAAATGATCAGCAAAATGTCTGCAACATTAGAGAGAATGGATGCACGACAAGAAGGCTCGGGTGGGACATTTTCTGCCCATCCACTTCAAAACCCTAAGGGATACAACAATGGTCCCAATAATCAAGAACATGCTAAAGCCATGACTTCTCTGAGAAGCGGTAAGATTATAGGGCACAAAATGCCTCTCTCTACTCCTTATGAGTATGAAGAGGATGAAGTGGTAAAGAAGAACGAACCTTCTACTCCGGAAGAGGAGCCATCCACTAATAATGAACCATTAGATTCAAAAGATGAAACTCCTAAAGAAGTAGAAGAAGTTGAGAGAAGGCCCGAAAAGGATCCTGTTAATGATGAATTACCTAAATGCCCTTTCCCTGCGCCTTACCCTCAAAGGCTTAAAAAACCCAAAAATGAGATAAAGAATCAGGAGTACCTGGAACTGTTTAAACAAGTCAAAATAAACCTTTCACTCCTTGATGCTATTAAACAAGTACCGGCCTACGCTAAGTATCTCAAAGACTTATGCACGGTCAAGAGATGGCAAAGTGTGAAGAAACATGCTTATATCGCTTGCCAAGCAAGCACAATCATCCAAAATGAATTGCCTCTGAAACTCAAAGACCCCGGGACTCCAACTATCTCATGTCAAATTGGGAATCAAAGGATAGACAATGCACTCCTTAATCTAGGAGCAAGCGTAAACCTGCTGCCATACTCAGTTTACAAACAACTAGGGTTGGGTGAACTTAAACCTACCCGAGTTGCACTACAACTGGTAGATAGGTCAGTCAAATACCCTAGAGAAATACTGGAGGACGTACTTGTTCAAATAGACTCGCTTGTCTTCCTGGTTGATTTCGTGATCTTAGATACTGAACCTGTGTCTAATCCATGTGCACAAATCCTGGTGATATTCGGACGTCCATTTCTCAACACAATAGACGCCACAATAAAAATAAGAAGTGGTATAATGACCATCGTATTTGAGAACATGACTTTAAATGTCAAAATTTTTTCAAATTCCCAACTTGAAGAATACGAGGATGAGAAAGAAGTTAACTACATCGAAATGGTCATTGAAGATGAGGCTGATTTGGTTGATTACAAAGATCCTTTGGAGGTAATGGTGTCACAATTTGATGCTGTCTACCAACCTAAAAACTCTACCCCATTGGACGACGACCTAAATTTAACTTGCCTCATGATGGAAACGAAAGAGGAGGATAGAGATGAAAGCATGTGGGTAATACCACATGAACCGTTGCCTCCAAAAACGAAGTTAGTCATGCCCTCAAAATTTTAGTTTTCTGATTTGGAATTGAAGGAGCTTCCAAAAGAGCTCAAATACGCTTTTTTAGGGACTGAAAAGACTTATCCTGTCATAATTTCATCTATGTTAAATTCTGAACAAGAGGGAAAATTAATCCAAATGCTGAAACAACATAAAGGAGCATTGGGATGGATTATTGCTGACCTCAAAGGCATAAGCCCGTCTGTCTGCACCCATAAAATATACTTGGAGGAAGACGCTAAACCATCAAGACAAATGCAAAGGCGTCTAAATCCCAACATGTAAGAAGTAGTCAAAAAGAAAGTTCTAAAACTACTTGATGTTGGGATCAAATATCCTATATCTGACAGCCCTTAGGTCAGTCCTACCCAAGTGGTACCAAAGAAGGCTGGCATAATGGTTATTCCTAATAAAGATGGCGAATTGGTACAAACATGCATCCCCCCTGGATGGCGGATATGTATCGATTACCAAAAACTGAATACCGTGACTCGAAAAGACCACTTTCCATTACCATTCATGGATCAAATGCTAGAACGAGTGGCAGGTCATAAGTACTATTGCTTTTTGGATGGATACAATGGGTATAACCAAATTGAAATTGCTCCTGAAGATCAGGAGAAAACAACTTTCACGTATCCGTTTGGTACTTTCGCTTACCATCGTATGCCCTTCAGTTTATGCAATGCACCTACTACTTTTCAATGGTGTATGCTTAGTATATTCAGTGATATGGTCGAGAGGACACTTGAAGTTTTTATGGACAATTTTTCTGTGTTCGGCCATAGTTTTGAAAACTATCTTGATAATCTTGAACATGTGCTAGCACGATGCGAGGACAAACACCTGGTACTAAACTAGGAAAAATGTCATTTCATGGTAACCAGTGCAATAGTCCCCGGCCACATTATATCTGACAAAGGTATCCAAGTGGATAAATCAAAAATTGGCATAATCTAGAATCTACCTACCCCCCGTATGGTTAAAGACATCTGCTCTTTTATGGGACATGCGGGATTTTATCGTAGATTTATCCAAAGTTTTAGTGCTATTTTCCGACCACTATGTCACCTGTTAGCTAAAGACACGCCATTTGAATTGTCAAAAACTATCAAACATCTTTTGACGCACTAAAAGAACACCTTACCTCCACACCTAGAATACAGGCACCTGACTGGGGTTTCCATTCGAACTAATGTGAGATGCTAGTGACTACGCCATTGGTGCAGTTCTAGGACAGAGGAAGGATAATAAGCCTTACACAATCTACTACACCAGTCGAACACTTAACAAAGCTCAAATGAATTATACGACTACCGAGAAAGAGCTACTGGCTATAGTCTTCTCTTTGGATAAAGTCAGGTCTTATCTAATAGGGTCCCCAATCGTCTGTTTTACAGACCTCTCGGCCCTCAAATACCTGTTATCTAAGAAGGACACGAAACAAAGGCTTATCTGTTGGATACTTCTACTACAAGAATCCGATATCACAATCAAAGATAAAAAAAGGGAGTAGAGAATGTGGTCATTGACCATTTATCTCGGTTAACGTTTGTTGACAACATCGAACCAATGCCGATTGAGGATGAATTCCCAGATGAGCAATTGATGACTGTTTCCAGTTTGCCCTGGTATACGAATATAGTAAATTATCTAGTCAAAGGAGAGACCCCGAATCATTGGTCTAATCAATACAAGAAACGGTTCCTCTCGTTCGCACGTCACTTCTTTTTTGATGACCCGTACTTGTTCAAATATTGTGCTAATCAGGTCATCAGACGTTGCATTCCAAATGAGGATATAACCGTAATCATAGCATCATGCCATTCTAAAGCTTGCGGCGGCCACTTTGCTTCGCAAAAGACTGCACAAAAAGTCCTACACAGTAGTTTTTACTAGCCCACTGTATTTAAAGATGCCTATTCTTTTTGCAAATTATGCCAATGCTATCAAAAGCTTGGTACAATTTCAAAAAGAAACTATGCCACTGACTCCTATCATTATAATTGAAATATTCGACTGTTGGGGCATAGATTTCATGGGCCCGTTCCCAAATCAAATAACTACAAATACATACTCCTAGCTGTGGAATATGTATCAAAATGGGTAGAGGCGATACTGACGCGATACAATGATCACAGAACAGTAATGTCCTTACTAAAGGAACACGTTATGTTGCATTTTGGAACCCCGAAGGCACTAATAAGTGACCAAGGCAAGCATTTTTGCAATAGGCCCTTAGAGTCACTCCTCAAGAAATATGGGGTCAATCACAAGATTGCTCTAGCCTACCACCTACAAACTAACGGGCAGGCAGAGTTGGCTAACCGAGAAATCAAGCATATTCTCGAAAAGACGGCTAGTTTAAACAGAAAAGATTGGGCATACAAGCTGACTGATGCTCTATGGGCGTACCGTACTGCTTATAAAATGAACCTGGGAATGTCCCCGTAAAGACTGGTGTACGAAAAGGCTTGCCACCTCCCTGTTGAAATCGAACATAAATCATATTGGGCGACGAGCTCATTAAACTTCGATATCAAAGAGGGAGGGCAGTTAAAAAAACTCCAACTTGCAGAGCTAGAGGAAATCCGTAGAGATGCGTATGACTCTACTAAGTTGCATAAGGAGAGGATAAAGGCTCATGACGATAGAACTATCTTTTGCAAATCATTCGAGGCGAGGAAAAAAGTCTTACTTTATGACTCTCGCCTTCACCTTTTTCCAGGAAAGCTCTGATCCTGGTGGACAAGTCCGTTCATTATTAAATCTATTTTCTACATGGGGCCATTGAGCTATTAAATCCAAGGAACGAGGAAAGTTTCAAGGTCAATGGCCAAAGATTAAGCACATCCAACTGGATGAGCCTAACTACTCCTAGATCTTAAAACACCAAAGAGTGTTCTCATATTGTTGTTGTATTATTTTCTTTTACTGCACTTTGTTTGTTTTATTTATTTTTGTCTTTTTGAGTGTGACCTCGACTCTAATCTGCTATTCCATATAATCTATCCCCTATAGGCTATAAGAATGAGAGACGACGACGTCCATTCAATCAGGTCGTGGGATGATTCAGAATGCCAGAACCCTCCCTGGAGTACTGCCGAGGAGATTGCATTCTGCCTTTCTCCTTATCAAGGGCCCAAGGCGGATGATGTAGTTGACCTGACCCAAGGGTACATCCCTTACAATCCTACCCTCCTCAGTATTAATCCTTTTGAGCATATGGACGTCCTTGAAGAGAAAGGAGAACCAAAGGGGTATTTTATCGGGGAAGTTAATGATGCCCTCTTGGAACAGTGGGAGAACGACTCAATGTGGGAACCATGGGTTGAAGAAGATTTACAGGATGTGGTGCCCGAACGCCATAATGTTGTCTTCACATATGTGGATGACTTCATCGTTATCGAGTCGATTCCGTATATTTATGTGCACATGAGCTATTTGTTGTTTTGGCTTCAATGCCCCCTACCTTCTAGTGCATATGGTTATATCACACCAATAGTGAGGTTAACTCATTGTCATATTTCAGTTTCTTTTCGTCTTTCTTTGCTTATTCCTTTCTATTAGTTCTTTCACTTGTTTTATTTAATTTCTTTCTTTTTGGTTTTCTTCTGTTGTCCTTGTCCAGGATTATCACTATGTTCCACAACGGTCTACCGGTGTTCCTTCCGCACCAACTGTTTCATGGACCTGGACCTTACATAGGGTTTCCTGGTACTCCGCCGCAAGAGGGCAAATAATTGAAAAATTATACTCCTCTATCAATGTCTCCATCTGGATCACCTCTTGCCTGTGCAATCCATTCTTTGGAGATTTCATACACTTTTGATGATATTCTGGTCGCTTTCAGATCTTTCTAGAATTGTGAATTATCGAGTTTGGACTCCACTTTTGAAGAATTGGCGGAGTATGAAACAATTGCAGAAGAAGGAATTTTCATGTTCAAAGGTTAGTGACTCACTTCAGTTACGTTTTGTCATTTGGTCAATCTTTTATCAATTGAAGTGTAAGGCTGGACAAAGAATTGTTAGTTTTGTTTTAAATTCTAGTTTTTCTGTTAATAAGGTCTTAAGTGCCAACTTGGGGATTATAATTTGCAAAATGGATGCTATTAAAAATTTATATTTGTGAAATTTGCAACTTTATATTACTATGATGATGAATTCAGGCTTACATGTCTGCATTTGCACTGCTTTTATCATATTCCTGTATGTCCATAATAGTTTTTGTTAGTTGGGGGTGTATAGGTACTATTTAAGAATTTCTGAAAATTTTGGGTTTTGATCGATCGAAATACTTTCGATCGATCTAAGTCTTGGAGTCCTCAAGTGCTTGAACAAGACTCGATCGATTGAAAGTTTGATCGATCGATCGAACCGTCTCAAGCGATCGAGGCTTGTATTTAAACAAGGCGTCTAGCATACACTTCATCAGTTTCTTTCTCCCTCTCACTCTCGAGTGCTTTAGCACAGAGAGAGAGAACTCGGGGCGATTTGTTTTCTCCCTAATCACACACACCGATTGGAGAACCCAAGCATCCCCAAAACATCATCATCATCTTCATCATCTTGTCCTCTCCTTTGCGATTACCGAGGTAAGGAAAATTTTAAACCCCCTAACTATCTCTCCATTCAAAACGTGAAGGGGTGCCCCCATTGGTCCGAAGACCAACTATTAATAATCTTAGTATTAGGTTTCTAGTTTGTTTCATTTAAATTTTCATTTTCTTTTCTGTCTCTACGTGTACACTGTGCTCGATCGATCGAGCTGGTTTTAAGCGATCAAGGCCAACCCATTTTTTAATCAATCGAGAACAGTTCGATCGATCGAACTGATACAGAGGCAGATTCTTCTTTTGTTCTTTAGTTCTTGTTTTCATTAGTCTTTTCTTTTCATTTTCAATTTCAAGGACTTCAAGATGAATGCTGTCACGGGTTATCACAAGGAAAAATTCTTTGATCTCACGATCCCCAACCCGGTCCCACAGCACGGCTTCCGGAATACTCCAGATAGGGAGTGGTTCACGTGATACTTCCAATCTAGGAAGGTGATGATTGAGCGCCTTCTCGAGACAGCGTGGCTTTCTACCCCCTGGTACTTGGCCAGGATATGGGCTATGCTACACTGATACGATTTACTCTCCCAGTCGAATAGAGTAAATTTTTTGTGGATCAGGGAGGCCTGCGCGACGATGATCTGAGACCGACCGCCCCGTTCACGTATCGTTCTTTCTTCCGCAGTCGGGAGTTTATATTCAGTCCAGCCACTATCATAGCTGCTATTGGGGTAGCTGAGGTACCAGGTTATGTATGTCCACACTGCCCCGATGCACCTGAGACATCACTGACCACTATCATCACGGAGATCACTGGGGGTGCTATTTCACAGTGGAACGACTCTTCATTGATCGAGGACCACTACCTCACAGATAATTATCACATGCTTCACCTCGCCCTCAGCAACTGCCTTTTGGTGACCTCTTACCGGGAGAAGAAAGCAGCCTTGTATGCACGTGTTTTATATGCAGTAAGGACGGGGCAGCTAGTTTGTTTGCCTCACCTTTTTATCGATTTCATGATCCACCCTACTCGCTACATCGTCGCCAAAAAGCACTTAAAAGGTGCTTGGGCGATCCATCGGGTCATTGCTCAGACAGGTCTTCCCTAGCTGCCCACTGACGAGGTGCGGACTTCTTCTACTCGATTTGGAGAGACGGCCTCCCGCTGCTCGGATGCTCAGAAAAGGAAGAGAAAAGGGAAAGGAAAGGCAAAGTTTGGGGCGAAAAGGAGGCGAGGTGGAGGCACTGATACAGAGGGTGCGGCTTCTGGGATGCCTTTTGAGGATGAGGAGCATGATTCAGAGGAGGAAGTTGATCCTGTTAAGGAGATTGAAAGATTCGAGCTAAGACAGCGGTCTCAGGCTCCGGCCCAGGGAGAGTCATCTTCCGTGTCTCTCCAGACTCTCCACACACTCATTATCGAGGAGAGAGAGGCGCGAATGCGACTTGAGGGCAAGGTTGACCACCTGGTCACTCAGCTTGATACATTACTGGTTCAGTTGGGGGTCGCTCAGTCATTGCATACACCTCACCACCCCCCGACTGCCCCACCTATATCTGACCCATCATCTTCAGCTCAAACTCTATCTGTTGATCCTTCCGCCCCTTCATCATCCTCTACACCACCTCCGGTTGGGACTGTTCCTTCTTCGACCATTCCTTCTGACACCATTTCTGAGACTCCACTTCTGCCACCTTCTGTTGATGCTCTGGCCACGCCAATCGAGATTCTATCTGATGCGGCCGATGATTAGTTGTTTCCCCTAGTTGAGAGTTTATGAGTTTTTTGTTGTATTTAGTTTATTTATGTTTTCTCTCTCCTCTCTCTTAGTATTCTTTTGGATGTTTGGATGTCATGGGACTGTATGATTATTTTAGACACTATGATCACTGTACTGAACTTCCATTGTTTTTCATCCTGGTGATTGGACATTTTATTATGTATCTAGATCGTGTTCTATCATGATATATTATTTCTTTTGATCTTGGCTGCTTGGAGATTGTATTTTGAGGGTACAGTTTGTTATGCTTGCTCTATCAGGTGATATCCATCTATTTACATTTGAAAATCAACTTCTGAGGACTTTGTTATTTTCAGTTGGGGGTGAGATGTAGATAGATAATCACATGCACATGTTCACACTTAGCAATCTGGATAACTTTAAGGCACATTTCATACAATCTCAATTAGAATTGGATTAAAATTAAAAACTTGAAGAAATTTGAACAAATTTTTAATATTTTTTATTTTGAACTTAATTGGTAGAATAACTTTGAACATTCACTCTTGCTTAGCTGTTACCAAGCAATGACACATTCATATTATTCTCATCCTTTTATGAATTACGTTCACGCGTTTTTCTAGTATCATTAAGATGATTGCTTGTGTTGACCTCTCATGTATCCAACATCCTTTTGCACGTGTTGATAGCCATGTAGAAAGCCTAAAAATGAGTTAATACGACTGTTGTGCTAATAGAACGAGTAGTGGAAACTAATGACCCTTAGTGAGCTTCTGATCCAATCTTTGTTTCTGAGGGAATTGTCACATAAATTCGAATTGTTTTTCTTGATTATGCCTATAAAAATTCGTTTCACTAGTCTCAATTAATTTTTATTCATTTTGGCTGCTTATTAGAGGAGAACGTTTAGGATCTACCAACTAAACTCGATAAACACTGTAATGCTAAAACTAAGAAATTAAGAAGATGATTTAAGCCATCATTACCCATCTCCTACCACTATCCATATCCCTTTACCCACAGAAACCGTTTTGTCTAGAACCCCACATCGATTCAATATTGTCGATTATATTATTAAACTCCTAATCCTTTACCTTGACTCTAATGGACCTCATTGCACATCTATTATGAATAACTATCAAAGTATGTGATTGGAAAATAGTAGTTGGGGAGTTGGAAGTTCAGGTTTTATCTCAAAGAAAAAATTTTTGAATTGAAAAGAAGAAAAAGGGAGAATATGAAAGGATGAAAGTTGGTTGAAGATGTGAAAAGAACAAAATGAGATGATAAGATCTGTCATATGTTAAAATGCGCATTGTGCTTCCTCGTCATCTTTATCTACTACATAAAACCCCAAAAATCTAAAGTCTTAATGATTCTTAACAACTTGGTTTGAATATGAATGTGTGAATTGAGTTATCCACGGCAGTTCGCTCCTCTAGTAAGTAGTATCCTATTCATGAGACTATACACTCTAAATATTCGTCCTTTATTGAGCCAGGTGTGAGAGAATTAGTAACCAAAATATCACACTTATCAAAGCTTTCATACCATGGGGTATCATTATTAAACCAGCTTCTGTGAGATGTTCATTTATGAGTGTAAACCTGCGTGAGGATTGAGTTGATATTACGAGTTCTAGAAGTACAATAGTCTAAATAACTCTAAATAAAGTTCAATGCATAGCTGTTAACTTCACACACACGGATACATGATTGTGATACATATGTTATACTTATCTTGGTGACATGAGAAGCATGTGAGTTTCTTTCATGGTTTGCTTGAGGTTAATATGTCTTTGTAGAGCTAAGTTAATAGTTGAATGAAAGGGAGTGTTTAAAAGTTTTCTATATCTTTTTAAACTTAAAATTGAGAATTTTGTGGGTATATTCACTGTAAAGCCTCATGAGACAACACTCGTCCACTAGGGGGAACCTAGGGGTTTAACGGCTTGTTGCATTCGCTAAATGCAACCGCGATTCTTGCGAAAGTGAGTTAGGTAGTATCTCTTTCTTTTTAGATTAGTTTGCTTTAGTTTATTTGTTTTCTTTTAGTCGTTTTAGTAGTAGTTTAGCTTGTTTTTATTTCTGCTTTATCGCTAGGGACTAACAATAAGCTAGTTGGGTGTTGTGACAAGCGGGGGTATTTGTAAAATACAGCTGCGCTAAAATAGAGAAATACACTGATATAGTTTACAATCCATGCTTTATCTGCAATTCGTATTACAATGCTAGTTTATACACAATATGATTAATCTATGATAAGTTGTATTGTTTTAGCTATTATTTATGCAGATCACTATTTTGCTGTGTGAAGAAACGAATAATAGGATAAAGGAAATGCTGGACTATAAGCAAGAGAATTCAAAGATGAAAAGTGAAGTTAAAACGATTGAAGAGGTTCAAGAGAACGAGCTTTCGATCGATTGAAAACGATTCAAGCACTCGAGTAATCCAGAAGTTCAATCGATCGAGTGATGTTCAATCGATCGAACATACCTTTTATCAAAATTTACGCGCACACAGTAGAAACATGCGTTGTAACCCTAGCCCTTAGGTTGTCTATATATATATGTGTGTGTTTGTAAGACGTCCATTAGGGCGCCAAACTTGGTTTTCAACAGTTTTAGAGAGAGATATATAGAGTTTTCATTGTTTTGTAGGTCTCAAAGATTTGGATATTGGTTGCTCTTGGATTTTTTGCAAGTTAAGCTTAATACAACGTTTCAAGTTTCATCTTATTGTTTTATTTGCATTCTGTTTCTAGTTATTCGTAGCACAAGTAAAGTTAAAACGAAGTATTGCATGTTATTTAGTGATTAAACCATAGCTTTAACAATTTTATGTTAAAAATGCAAACAAACAAGGCCTTAAT
This sequence comes from Hydrangea macrophylla, assembly GCA_033977485.1. Classification (NCBI taxonomy): domain Eukaryota; kingdom Viridiplantae; phylum Streptophyta; class Magnoliopsida; order Cornales; family Hydrangeaceae; genus Hydrangea; species Hydrangea macrophylla. Next base: position 75,513,024 of record CM066999.1, on the reverse strand, counting down.
GAATCTTTACGTTAAAAATAGATCTGTCACACTCCAGACCATGTTTGAGTAGTCCTAGGGTTAGGATATCACGATGAAACATTGATCTCCAGCCTCTGCCATGCAGCAGTTTAAAACCTGTGTTCGATCGATCGAAGTTAGTTCGATCGATCGGACCAGTAATAGAGTCAAGCGATCGAAGACATTTCGATCGATTGAGAGACGACGATTTTCGATCGATCGAATATTCTGATTCTTGAGAACATCCTATACAGTATTCCTAGACTTTCTGCTTTAGAGATTCATTATCAAACTATCCCCAAATGCTCAGTTTGTCAAAATAGTTTCTGAACTTTAAGCCTTAAGGCATTTTTCTTCAATAACTTTTGTAAACAACTTTGAATGCTCACACCATTCAAAGTGCGAGTCTTAACTATTATTTTAAATCGCTTTCTTGTGTTTCGAATCAACTGTGATGATATAGTCCCGGTCATGAAAGGGCTATGGATTCGTTATTTTATGAGAAATACGGAATACTATAGAAGATGTATTCCATTGAGCTTTAATGTAACTGCATGGTAGATGGTTAGGTCACTGCGAATTCGTGTGATCCCAACATTCCTCTTTATTAAGAAACACAGTTTTTAAATATTGCTTTAGTTAATTAGTTAATCGTTAGTTAATTTAGTTATTTCTTTTAGTAGTTGTTAATTTGTGGAACTTCGTGTTCTACACCTTGCTTAAATCTTGAATTTTCTTTTCCTTTTAGAGTTTAATCTGAGATTCTAGTTTCTGACTTTCCCTGTGGGATCGACCTGGTCTTAAGTAGATTACTACTTGCACGTCTATCTACACTTGGGTATTGCACACAAGCGCACACAAAATAATTCTCGTGTCAGTTATCACAATTCTACAATCAGTGCGCAAAGTTGAAAAAATCTAAGAAAAGTGGGAAAATGGGCATTTCGCTGGAGTGGCCCGCTCGAGCGATTTTGTAGAATCGCGCACGAGCGACCCACACGAGCGACTTGTTGAAAAAACTAAAAATGCGTATTTCATCAAATTAGAGCGCCCAGCAAAGGTGGTTTGTGCATACGACGTCCAGAAATGTAAACGACAGTTTTAGTGCGATTAGGTTTAGGAAAGCCTCCAAAACTTGCTCCAAATCTATATATATATCCTCTTTTAAGTCAAATTGGGGGTTACACAACATTATACACATCCTTCAATAATTAAAACTTCAGTCATTGAAGAGGGAGAAGCAAGGAGAAAAAGAAGAAGACTAAGGATTCCCATGGCCTCCTCCATCAACCTCTTGCCAATCCTTGATTCTATGGCCGCCTAGACCGATATCTAGGGTTTCAATGAAACCCTAGCCAAGTAATAAGGTGTTATTTATATTTTTCTTTTAGATTTATTATGCATGGATGCTGATTACATTTTTCGAGGATTTTGAATAATAAAATCGTACTTCTATTGATTAAATCATTGCTTTCAAAGTTTATTCTTGTTTTAGATCTATTTTGAATGTGATGTGCTCAATGATCTATATTTGCTGTGCTTGTATGGATTATTTACATTTAATGGTGCTTATTTGAATTGTGATATAAAGTAGTCGAATAGTTCATACCTAGGGAAGACGGAGCGTGCTGCAACCCTAATCGGGCTTGTAGCTACGATTCCCCATTATCATCTAACGTAATAAGCTAAATGAATGCATAGATACCCTTATTATGAAGCTGGTGGTGGATTTGCAATCCTAGGTTTAATACACATATTTATCAAAACAACTTTTAATTGCTTTCGTAGTTAGATTTATTTTTGTAGTTTCTTAGTTTAATTAAAATCAAAATCAAAATTCTGTTTTCTTAATTAATTAGGTTTAGGTTTTACAATTAAAGTGCTTTAGTATTTTCAATCTCTATGGGTTCGACCTCTGCTTCCACACTACAAATCTTCTAAAGTAGAGTATACTTTTATATCTTGATTTTGACGAGATCAAAACCCTTAAGAGAAAGGGCGTGGTGACGACTACAATGATAAAACGGTGATGCCTTCAGGGTCGCAAGTGAGTGTGATATGCTATATGCGACAAAATAGTGGGAAGTTCCGAACTGAAAAGAACCCAGGGGTGGTGGCTGGAGTTACTCGACTTTTCGGAGATCATTTTTTTGATGTTTAAAATGATTGTTGCATTTGCATATTGGATATTCCAATAGCATGATTAGTTCTCTCACTAAACGAAAGCTTAAACGAAATTATATTTTTCTGTTGTGGTTATTGAATAACCATAACAGGTACCGAATGGGAGAATGAGAGGAAATGATCGGCACGACGGGTTAGGCGTGGGAGTTGTATATATGTGAATATGTTCATATGCCTTGATGATTTGAGTCTTAGTTGTAACTTTTGTATTTTGAAGATGTTGGATCAACTTGTGTTTTGGGAGGTTTTTGTAATATATCAAGTTGATTTAGTGTAGTTTACATATCTTGTGATGTCAGTTGTATTTGTATCTCGCAAATTATGTATGTTGGAGGAATTTGAAAGAAATTAAGCAACTTTTGAATGTAAACTAAACTTGACTTCTCCTTGTTGAAGGATTTTGCAAGTGTTGGGGAAAACATGAATTTTGATGCAAGTTCTTGATCCTAGCAATGAATTTGTGAGTTTTGATTGTTGTATCATTCCTAAATATCATGTGTTAATGTTTGAAAAAAATTTAGAAATGTGCTTGAGATGCTTCCTTAAAGTCCCATGAAGTTTGGTTAAGTTTGGAATTGGTTTGAGCTTGTAAAGTGATGTTTATAGCAGTAGAAAACTGTTCTGCAGAACCCGGATCGATCCGGGTTAAGGGTGGATCAATCCAGACTTCTGGGAGGACATTTTGCGAAAGAAATGCTAAAATGGATCGATCCGGGCTAAAGGGCGGCTCGATCCACGAACAAAATTTTAGATCGTCGACTTTTACGAAAACGTGCATATCTCTTTCTAGAAAACTCAAATTTGTGCATCGTTTTTTGCGTTGGAATAGGGACTCAAAGATCTATCTTTTGGTGTAAAATTTAGATATATTGTATTAATGACAATTTTGCCCTTGAGAGTATTTTGTGTCAATGAAGTTCTTTTATGTTGTCTAACTAATGCTTATCTAGTAATTGGATGTTGATTTAGAGTTTGGGCTTTGTTACACGTGTTCTAATCCGCCTGAGGCGGGTTGGAGTGTGATAGTAATAGAGTCGGTCGGTATTACGGTATTTAAAACGCGAAACCGTAAGCCGAACGGACACTCAGTTTTTTTTCTTTTCCATTATTGAGGACTGACTGAGGGGAAGTGAAACCGGCCAAAATAATGTATAATGGTCGGCTCTGACCAGCTGGTTCCGTTTTCGGTTATTTTAATCACCCCTAATTCCAGTGGACCCCATGTACTTTCATTTGGGACCCATGTGTGATCTACATGGGGTCCACTGGAATCAATGGCCAGAATTGTGTGGTGTAGAAAAGAGTGTATGTGTGTGTGTGTGTGTGTGTGTGTGTGTGTGTGTGTGTGTGTGTCATTATTGTTTCCAATGATTCAAAGTTCAGACTGCATATAAGCGAGAGGTTGTAATTCTAGTTATGGGCGCACGCATAAAATTGCAGTTGGGGGCCTGGTAGGGTTGCAACTAGGAAGTTGTACATAGTGTTGGTCGAGCTTGCAGAGGTTTAGAGGATGCGCCCCCAATGCAATTTTGTGTGTGTGTGTGTGTGTGTGTGTGTGTGTATTTACACCTATTTTTGGATAGATGATATAAGTTAACGATATAAAAATTAGGGTTAGTTACAGATACACCCCATATACTTACCTTGTTTTTTATTTTGTTCCCTGTACTTCAAATTGCGTCACAAATACCCCCTATACTTTGGACTAAAGCGAAACAATTAGCAACTCCATTAAAAGTAACAGAACAAAAGCTGATTTAGTGGAGTATTTGCCACTTTGATCCCCTATGGTAAGAACATTTTTAATTTGCCCCATTGTAGTTCCAAACGGGTTATCAATTCTCCTTGTGAACTATTTGATAGCTTCTTTTTCTTATACAATAAAATCACATACAAAAAAAATGCAGTTAGTATATGTTGTTCAAGGTAGCTTTGGCCCATTGCAATTATAGAGGCTATTTTACTAAATGATTTATTTAGCTTTTGGAGTTCAAAATTATTTATAAACTCCAAATGTTATTGCCAAACATATCTTACGCCAATTAATTTTAACGGAATTGCTAATTGTTTCACTTTAGTCCAAAGTATATGGGGTATTACTAACACGATTTGAAGTACAAGAGGCAAAGTGAAAAATAGGCTAAGTACATGGGGTGTATCTATAATTAACCCAAAAATAACACAAAAACTTAAAGAAATTTCCACCCATTGTTTAATACATATGTACAAAGTTACAATACATTCGGATCTGAAAACTACTCAATATAAAATTGTAACAAGCAAAATGGCACCTAAAAAATTAGTACCAAATGACACATTTTTATTACCAAAATGGCACATTAGAAAAGTTACTACTAATTGACTCCAAAGGCCAAAGGTACAACAAAATGACATATTTTCACTATAAATTAAGTCCAAAAAATTGGATGTATCATACAACTAATAGCACTTAGTTGTATTGTAGAAATACTTATACTATAGAGAATTTTCTGACTTTTTGAGGAGCTGAAGTGTAAAAATCACCTTTTACGGTACATCTGAGATTTGGAGCCCCCCTTGGTGCATCCATCACTACTTGAGAGAAATCGTTTTATGAAAAAACATCTCTAGCTTCAAGGTTGCAATTCATGCGGGTTGGATTTAATTTTACATTTGTCCAAGTGCCCTGAGTTTTAGAGGAGTATACCTAAATCCGAGCGACCCAACCCAAAGTCCAAACACATCAGAGTTTAAGTACCAAAGACCAAGCCCCGAGCTCGACTTGCCATTGAGAAGTAACCCTCTACACTATCTCAAGTCGTTGGATTTGGTTTGAATCTTTGAAACAATCATGGTCTACCAATTTTAATAATTTAGGATTAATTACATATGCATCTCTTATACTTACCCCATTTTTCACTTTGCTCCACACTTCAAATCGTATCACTAATACCCTTTGTACTTTGGATTAAACTGAAACAGTTAGCATTTCAATTAAAATTAACGGGCATAAGCCATATTTGGTAATAATTTTGGAGTTTAAAAAATTATGAACTTCAAATGTTGAAATAAATTATTTAGCGAAATAGTCTCTGTAATTACAATGGGCCAAAAACTATATTTGACAACTTATACCAATCGCAATATTTTATAATTTTATTGTACAAGAAAATTAAGGTACCAAACTGTTCACAAGTGCTATTAGTGACCCCGTTTGGCACTACAAGGAGGTAAATTGAAAAATGTCCTCACTATAGGGGAGCCAAAGTGGCAAATGCTCCACAAAATAAGCTTTGTTACGTTAATTTTAACGAAACTGCTAACTGTTTCACTTTAGTCCAAAGTACAAGTGGTATTACATTAGTGACACGATATGAAGTACATAGGGAAAAGTGAAAAATGGGCTAAGCACATAGGGTGTATGTGTAATTAAATCCAAAAAAAAAAAAAAATTGGAATCAGTCGGGGCGGCCCAAGACTTAAAGCCAACCCGGCCCGGCACCACTCACCCTTTTTTGGTCGTTAAGAACAGAGAGAGGCACACACAACACAACTCCAAAAACAACATCCGATTCCACCAAATCATAAAAATACACTTCCATTTGCTTTTCAAATACTATTTAAATTCTCATTCTGTGTTTTTGATTGTGAAATTGAATTGTTTTTTCAATCTCAGAAAACCCAAACAAAAAAAGAAAGAAGAAGAAAAGAAATGAATTGTGTGTTGAAGCTTTCGTCAATTCATTGTTCACCCAAATCTCATCATCATCATCATCATCATCATCATCATCATCCTCCTCCTCATAAGAATACATGCCTTGCTCCCAATGGAAGACAACTAATTACGAAAATTCAAGCCGTCTCCATCAACGGCGCTGTTTCTGCCTCTTGCTCGGACGGGGTCAGTACTCATGTTTGTATATATTTATTTATGTATGTGTATGTATGTATAATTTTTTTTTTTTTATAGAATGTTGGCATAAAATAACACACACACACACACTTTATTGTGAACATGTATGTATGTATGTATGTATAGAATGTTGCCTAAAATTTTATATTGGGCCCTCTAAAATTAATTGTCTCACATTAGACCTTCGATTTTTACATCGATTTCATTCGAAATTAGTTTCAAATTAGCGCGGGTACATTGTTTGTCATATACTGTAAATCATTCAGAATTCAGTGCAAACAACCTTTTAAGACTTCTTGTCAAAAGAGAATGGGTGGAAAATTTAGAGGAAAGAAAGAGGGGAAAAAAAAAAACCTTGATATCTGAAGAGAATTCATCAAGAAAATTATACCTTGTGATAAATCCATTCAAACCATAAATCAACTTGAACATAAATCAATTTGTATTTTACTTTTGGTCAAGTAATTCATGCATAAACGATGACTCCTGAGGAGGGTATAGATGCAACAATGTTGAAGAAAGATTTTCAAAATGACATGGGGAGAGAGAGAGAGAGAGAGGGAGCCGAGATTAGGGATGGAAACAAGGAAAGAGAGAGCGAGTGAGAAATTTTGTGAATTGCATATGAAAGAGGAAGAGAAAGAGGAAGAAGCAAAGACACAAATCATGGTTTAGCACATGAGAGAGTGTAACTGTGTAAGAGAGGGAGAGGAAGAGGAAGAAGCAGGGGCACCTCAAACGTTATTTTGTCAGAGAGTGAGAGAGAGAGAGTAGGTTTAGACTTCAGCTACGTGTTAGCACCAGGTTAATCTCTTCTCTCACCTTCCGCCATTAGTATTCTAAATAGATAGATGAGAACAATTATTGCAAGCTTGAAAGCCTTTAGTTGTGTATTTGATCCTCAAATGTTGAGGGATAAATGAAACCATTTAGTTTCAGTTGAGAACAAGTATTGAAAGACTTTAATTGTCATTTATGGTCTTAATTGTCCTCAGCTGAGATCGATGTAAAAAACGAATGTCTTATGTGAGACAATTAATTTTAGAGGGCCCAAAATAAAACTTTTGGGAAAATACAAGGTAGCGAAAGGTTGTTTAGCCTAGAATGGTTGATTATTATGTGGGAAAAGGAAAATAAAAATTTATGACATAGGCAAACATGTACACAAGTCCACTTGGTGGTATAGAAAATTACCGTTTGGTTTGAACTCTGGCATTTTGAAATTTCAATTTCTTCTATTTCTCGGCAATTAAACGGAGCTACTATCTAGATTGTAAATAGGGTAAAATACATTTTATACCCCTATAGTTTCGACCGAGTTTCAAAATGGTTCATCTAGTTTCAATTTCGCCAATTTAGTCCTTTAATTTTCGAACTGAATCAAATTGATCTGGACGTTAGAATCTGTCTCAAAAATAGACAGAGAGGCATCATGTGAGAGGGCAACATTCTCAAATGGTTCTCTTTGGGCCACTCCACTTATCCCACCACAATGCAAGGGCTTTTTTGGGATGAATCAATCAAACCAAACAAGGCCCTTTACCAGCTAATCCACACTTGGTATTCTCAGAAGTACTTCGCTATGAAAGAAGAGATCAGACGATGTTCAAGGAAGGACTTTGGAGCTTCTAGAGACTTTGAAGTAGGCCAAGGGCCAATCAAGAGTTCAAGCTCTCAAGGAGCTTAGACAGATATGGTTTTTGGGGGATGGAGGCTCAATTGCAAATGGGTTTATAGCCTATTTTGCCCTTGAGTTTTTATTACGTGCGCCACATGTGATGCCTTGCTGTCTATTTTTCTGACAGATTCTAACGGCTGGATTAATTTGATTCAGTTTCGAAAATTAAAGGAGTAAATTGGCGAAATTGAAACTAGAGGAAACATTTTGAAACTCGGTCGAAACTACAGGGGTATGAAATGCATTTTACCCTTGTAAATATTATGGATGTTTTTCTTGCTGAATTTACAATTGTGTTTTGATTTTTCAGTTAATGTATTAATTGACCATTCAGCAAGCTAGTTGAATTTGAAAACTTAGGCTATACTTTGCGGATTGGGTCAATAGGTTTTGTTCATGTTGCATGCACAAGTCATTGCCTTCGTTGTAATGAAATATTGCTTTCCGAAAATTGTAGCTTTTTCTGTTTGTTCTGCCTTTTTAATCCTGTATAGCAGGCACTAGAAATTACCCGTGCCCATGGTCACTAGGCCCACTACCCAAAAAAATTTGTTTAAACCTAAATTAGTCATATTATCGTACAAATATGTAATATCAATATTTGGATGCATATTTAATTTAAAGAGAAAGAGAGTGTTGAGAGAGGGGGAATAATGTATAGAGAGAGGGGAGGGGAATGCAAAAGGTGAAAGTGTGGGGGACTTTTTCAAATTTAAAAAAGTGGTGAAGAGCGGGAACAATTTTGGAGCCGTAGATGATGACACACATCAAGGGTCCAGAGTGTCCTATAATCTTTAGGAGTTGTATGTTCTTTGATGTTTTGTGATTGCACGGTCATTTTTTGTTTACCACCTCCATGTATGGATGGTTTAGCTATTAGAGGATAAATAAGAGTGAGGGTTTCTTAGGAAGCAGTTCTTTTATCGTTTTGTATTTGAAATTGGGTTGTTGACCGAACAGAGCTCTAAGCTCTTTGCGATTTCTCTCATCCAAACCCTAATTCTCATTGATTTTTCCATTTTTCATTTGGTTTGAGCAATTTATGGCATCATTTGGTCTTAGAGCCTCTTTTCAAACCTGGTAGTGACAATGGGGAACTGGAGCTTTTGTTAATTCTGAACCAAATTCCCAAACTATTTTAGAAAATTCTCACTTTTCTTCTTCTCTCTTAAATTCTAAATTACTATTTTCTGATGAAACTCATTGGTGTTGCAAGTGAATTAAGGCTGTGGCCCTAGGAGGGTATTTATAGGAGATTTTGCGCATGCACATGCATGTAAAGTATGAGGTATTAGCAAATGGCAGCATTCCATAATTGTAGCTGCCCACAAGCAGCAGCTAGGTGTTGATTTCGGGCTGATTAGGACCAACTATAGCCTACTCCTAGTATTTAGCTTTGCTGACACCACCTACTTTACATGCAAGTGCATGCACAAAATCTCCTATAAATGGCCTTCTGGGCGTGACAAGGACAAACTATTTTAGGCTCAAAAGGACAAGTATCATACTCATACTTTGTAGTTTTCATGAGTCATCAAGTCTATTCAACCATTTAATGCCACATCAAAGTAATGTGTTTTTAAGAAGCTGACTAGCAGCTCAGGTAACTTGCGAATTATTGTTTGGAGAACATGTGGTAGCCTACACCTAATCTAGGCTCGGAGCTTGTAGTAGTTTCTACCCTATAGCAAGATGACACCTAGTAAAATTAAATTCAAGCGTCTTACAAGCTGCTGCAAGGTGTTAATATATTTCTAAAACCTGAAATCATCCTGTGAAGTAAAGTTTATCTTAGTCTTACATTTTTTCTCCAACGATTGGTCAATGTGCAAATATTTAAGAAAGGTGGAAAGGATATTATAGTCATTACAATTTTAACATGTAATTTCCGGGTCAGGAGATTTTGCCATTACTACTATAATCTTCGGAAGAAATAAATCACCTATCTTCTTTTTTTAAGAAATGAATGGTACTTATGGTAGGTCATTTTAGCTCTTCTTGACATATATCTTAAGCTAGTTGATAAAATAAATCTGAATTTGAGTTTTGATGGAATGCATAAAAGGTAATCAAAACTTTCCGCTCTCATAACGACTTTTAAGATGGTATTGAATCTCTGGTGTTATGCCCCAGTCTAGTTTTATAGTATCTGGTGCATATAAAAAACGCTGAACATATACATGCGAACTCAGTGATTGGAAGCTGTTCATCTCCATCTCAATACATGCTTTTGTGTATACCAGTTCTTTGGTATCATTTGTGCCAGCTTTTCACCCTATTTTCTTTTCCTTCCTATTTTTCTCACAGTTTTGCTGGTTACCCATACAAGGAAAAGTATTTTCCTAGTGCTTTCTTTTCCTTTCCCTTGCTAAATCCATGATCCAAACAGTGCCAAAAATAATGAAATTTTACAAGTGCTTGCAAGTATATGTTTTGATGTTGCAGTTGCAGGACTCATCAACTTCGGCCGGAGATGTTCACAAGCGAAGAAGCAGTCTTGCATCTCGCTTTTGCTATGATAAAGTTGTACCGGAGGAAATAATTGAGAAACCAATTGGTTTATTGTTGGCTGAGAAAGTTATTGGAAACAATCCTAGGTGCTCTGATTGCAAAACTAAGGGAGCTGTCCTTTGTAGTACTTGCTCTGGTTCTGGCTTATACGTTGACTCGATATTGGAGAGCCAGGGAATAATAGTCAAAGTTCGATGCCTAGGTAAGTTATCGTTATGGTCTGTTTGGAGATTCCATGAGTTTGAATGAGGCAATTCTTAACCTGTGGGGCATTTTGCTATCATCTTGAATTAGCTGATTGAGAAAAAAAAGGAAAAGTTCATAATGCTTCATCGTATTTGGTCATTCTAGGCTCTATTTGGTTCATTGATTTAGTGAGGGAAAGGAAAGAAAACACTAATAATTCGGCAGAGGGTGGAAGAGGGGGAGGGAAGGGTTGGGACGAAAGATGCATCCGTGTGGGTTAATCAATTCTCATCTATCCAATAGTGGACGAATTTGGGAGAGAGAATAAGCTCCCCCTTTTCTTTTCTTTTGACTTTTTTGTCCTTCATAACAAAAAATTAACTTTTGTTATGGAAGGGTGCAAGAGTAAAATATGTAATAATTATTTTCCCTCATCGTTTCCTTCTTATCCAACTTCTAGAATACCTCTTCCTCGTACTTCCTTTCCCTTCCACTTTTTCTTATCCCTCCCAAGTCCTACCAAACATATCTTAAGTATAATTGAAGGCCCGCCATGACTGATGATTATGACATTTATTTTTGAGGAAGCGGTCTCTTCATAACATTTATTTTTGAGGAAAGCTCACTGCCTTTCTACTTCGTAGCTTTTAACTTTTAATTCGATGTATAATTATATTCCACACAACGGTTTCGCTTATTAGAAAGAAAAAAAAAAGTCCACATGGGGCTTTCTAAGCCTCATGGAGTTTGACCCTACAAGATGGCTCCAGATCTCAGATTAACTATGCTAGCACTCCATAATATGCAATAAGAATTGTTTTAACACTTCAGATTTTTTTTTCTTTCTTTTTTTATTTATTTTAAACCATTACCAATTTTGCAAATTGCACATGGTGAGAATCTCTATATTAATATTTAAAGAAAGGACGGACGGTTTTGGTTATAGTTTAAATCAGAAGATGGACTATAGCTGGGGACATAAGTTGAATCTCTTCATATCGAAATTAATGAAGAGAATTGTACAAAAAAAAGTGGAGCTGATTTTTTTTTATTTTTTATTTTCTTTATCCTGCCTATTCTTTGTTACGTTTTGAGGTCATAATTTCATCGTGGGGCCAATAAATTTTCGTACCCTTTATTTTCCTCTTAAGTTTTTATTTTTCACTTCCATCAATTAAGACCCTTGATTTTTACATCGGTTTCTATTGAGGACAATGTTAGGATTGTGCCTAAAATTCCATTAGTGGAATGATTTCCTAATTATGATTGGATTTCTTATTTGGTGGTTTCCTTATCAAATAAGGATTCCTTTGATGGGGGAAGTTCCTAGTTTATATAGGAATGTGTGTAAGAGTATTTCTTGTTGTATACGACTTACCATAGGAGTAAATCCTACTACAACTAGGATTAGGACTATACCATCTCTGTAAATATAGGGCTTACTCAAGGGATTGATAAGATTGGTTGGAAATCTTCTACATACACAAGAGAGGGCTACAAACTAGTGAGGGAGAGATTAGTTTCTAGCAATTGTGTGTGTCATATAACTTGGTTGGAGAGTTATACACGTGAGGTCTTGAGTGCTTGTAATCTTCATATTAATCGAGGTGATCACCTTTGCACGTGGACGTAGGCATTGTTGGGCCAAACCACATTTAAATCTTGTTGTGTTGGTTTGCTTGATTTTCTTTCGTGGTTGTGTCGTTCTTGTTCTGTTTATCTCCATCTTTGTGGGTGTGGTTTTCTTGTTGTGATTGTGGGCCCATTCCCAACAAGTGGTATCAGAGCTCGGTTGAGAATCCATGGCAGCTAGAGATAGTTCGCTTGGGGATATGCGAATGTCAATAGAAAAGTTCGATGACAAGAAGAATTTCAGCATGTGGCAAGTGCGTATAAAGGACGCCTTGGTGCAACAAGGTATAGAGGATGCATTGTGCGGTGAAGATGACAAGCCAGACATTGGTGATCTCAAGTTCATGGGGGATGTGAACTTGAGTAATGGTGTAGCTGAATAGCTTGGGGGATGGCAAAGGTGATGCACTATCGATGTGGAAGTTGAAGATTACAAGATGAAGACTTTGAGGACTGATGGGAAGGAATTTGAGGCAAGGTGAAGATTGTTAGGATTGTGCCTAAAATTCCATTAGTGGAATGATTTCCTAATTATGATTGGATTTCTTATTTGGTGGTTTCCTTATCAAATAAGGATTCCTTTGATGGTGGAAGTTCCTAGTTTATATAAGAATGTGTGTAAGAGTATTCCTTGTTGTATACGACTTACCATAGGAGTAAATCCTACTACAACTAGAATTAGGACTATACAATCTCTATAAATATAGGGCTTACTCAAGGGATTGATAAGATTGGTTGGAAATCTTCTACATACACAAGAGAGGGCTACAAACTAGTGAGGGAGAGATTAGTTTCTAGCAATTGTGTGTGTCATATAACTTGGTTGGAGAGTTATACACGTGAGGTCTTGAGTGCTTGTAATCTTCATATTAATCGAGGTGATCACCTTTGCACGTGGACGTAGGCATTGTTGGGCCGAACCACATTTAAATCTTGTTGTGTTGGTTTGCTTGATTTTCTTTCGTGGTTGTGTCGTTCTTGTTCTGTTTATCTCCATCTTTGTGGGTGTGGTTTTGTTGTTGTGATTGTGGGCCCATTCCCAACAGACAATTACTTAAGGTTGCAGTTATCATATCTATTAATGATTGTCCTCAATGGCAATGGATCTAAAAATAGAGGGCCTTAACTGATGCAACTAGTACAGGGACCAAAATGAAATTTTGACGAAAAAAGAGGGTACAAGAGTGTATTATCCTTTGTATATTGCTTAGATTGTTGGTTATTGAAACTGCAAAAAATTGAACTGTTAGTAAGCTTGTTTTATTCTTATTGACTGTCACTTGAGAGATAATTTATACTCTCTCATAACATCTAAGCTTTCCTTCAATATCAGAATGTTTCTTGGTTAATTCTAGAGAAAGTTTCAAAGGAGATACTACGAAACCATTTATGATGAAGATGATTTGTTTGGCGACATGTTCTAATGTGCTAAGCGTTTACATGTAGGTTGTGGTGGAACCGGTAACATTATGTGTTCAGAATGTGGCGGTCGTGGTCATGTGGGCATTAAATGACTCTCGAGGTTTGGTTTTGTCATTTCTCGAAAACATGTGTTTTCTTGTTTGGATTTTCCCTGATTCGTGGACAACAATTTTGAGTATATCCACAAAAGTGCTATTGTATCGATATAAGTCAATTTTATATGAGCCTATTCTACCTCAGTTTTTAAATCTTTCTTGGCTTGGATTCCATAATTTTGTGCTTGCCTTGTGAACAAATTGTAGTAAGGCTAGTTGGAATTTTTTTTTTTGCTAGTAAACGTATGAACATTTTGTATATACATATTTTAATAGCCTCTGATTCAATGCAATTAGCTTTCATCATGAGGTTTCCAGATGATTTCATCACACATACAGAAAGACTGTTTTCACTACTGATAGAATGAAGTATGGAAATTTTACAAACATGTATTTTTTCGACATTATCTGTATCATCGCCTTGATATTTACTCATCTCAAAAGGAATATAAACTTGAATGTAAAAAATGAGTCTATTGTACGTGGGAAGGTGTTGCAGATTCTGGTGGAACTGGGTTGACTCAGTTTTCTTGATAGCTAAGCCCGAGACCTTGCTAACTCTTGAATGCGCACCGGGATAGTGGAATCAAACCGAGGGTTCTGCGGGTTCTCTGCATAAGCGACATAGTATGCTGAAACACAAGCTTGTGGCCACGCCATTGCTACTCTACACTGCAACACAACCATCAGAGTTGAAAGTTAGTCTCTTTACAAGATTCAACATTCTGCATGTTCTTAGGGCCAGTTTGGGAATGCACGAGATAGGGTCTCGTTTCTGTCTGGTTTCTATGAAAACCAACATCAGGTTGACCTTTTTTAGGAGTGATTTTAAGATCGGGCACGAACTGCTATGTATTAAAAAGGTTTGCATATATAGAACCGGTTTATTGTTCTTCTATATAATTGATTCTAAACCTTCGTAAACAGCCATTAGTTATTAGTACACGCTCGATATGAAAAAATCTATCAAGGCGGCATAAATTGATTCCTACGTAGTAAAAGACATTTACCGAACTCTTAAAGAACTGGTTCACTAATGACCATAAAATCAATTTTAAACGTTCCCAAACAGCGCCTTATCAGTATAGGTTCAATTCTTACCATGAAATAACCAATCAAGAAGGCATAAATTGACACTTCCAATGCATAACCCTTGTGAATCACAAAGCTCCATGAACCACCCACTAGTGTGCACACTGCTCCCCCTGCTACTCCACATAGGAAGCAAAAGGAACTGGTCAGATCAAAGTCAATCAACGGTTCCATCCCAACTCTTTGGAACATCTCCCATGTATCCTTCGATGCCGGAACGAACCCTTTGTTATAAACCCCGACTTGCACGAAACCCCATCGATTCCCATAGGTTATGAGTCTTGAAGCCACTCCTGAATAGCAATTAGCACACGAGAACATGAACTCATCTGCATCCCCCGAAATCGAATTAATAGCCCGAGCTGAACCCCGAACAAGACCCAGAACCGGTACAAGCACCGAGCCAAGCGAAACTCCCCCAATCAAGTACTTGATCGTGCAACGGAAGGCAAAACTTGTGTCCATGTCAATCCCGGATACGAATTGTGTGTATTTGATACGAGATATGGTGACTTGTATCGCATTTTTTATAATGTGCATAGTCCAAGCTAGGCTTAGGAGGATTACAAAGATGTAAATGTTGTCTAAGCTATTTCCGGTGGCAGTGGAGGTGGCTCCTCCGATTCCAGAGACCAAGAAACACAAATAGAGGGTAGAGACGGTGATCGATAAAATGACCAAAAGGGTAGTTTTCCCAGGTGGGTATGTAGTAGAAACTGATAATATGCGAGTAGCGTGGTCAAACCGGGGATTGACCCAACAGGAATAGAGTGATTGGATTAGGGCAAAGACAAGAGCAAGTACGGCTGCTGCCAAACCTCTGGGGGACCCAATGATGAGGAATAGAATACCCACTGCGCATGTTAGCAGAGGGCTAAGCCAAAATGCTGCTCTGATGGCCTTTGCAGGGTTGCGATGAGTGATCGATTGCCATACAAAGGCTACAATTCCGGAACTCGCAGTGGCGGTGATGAGTGGTGGGTACCAATTTTTGGGGTGGAAGTGGTGGTGGCGGGCGGCAGAGACTAGGCCTCGGGTGGTTAGGAAGATTGTCAAGATTGCGATTAGGAAAATATGAAAGTAGAAGAGATTGCGA
This sequence comes from Hydrangea macrophylla, assembly GCA_033977485.1. NCBI lineage: Eukaryota > Viridiplantae > Streptophyta > Magnoliopsida > Cornales > Hydrangeaceae > Hydrangea > Hydrangea macrophylla. The sequence goes on along the minus strand of CM066999.1, from coordinate 75,497,236 downwards.
AAGAGCTTCCTGAAGAAGTGTCCCGCCCTCGGGCCTTTGATTTGGTTGTTGGGTTCTTGTATCTGCATCCAATACAAATATATGAATCGATATATGTATATACAAAGATAGTCAAATGATTGCAAATAAAAATTGCAGATGTTGGTAGACTTTTTTCTAGTTTATGCAGCAATAGGTAGAAAGAGAAGAACCAAGAAATAGGTTGTGTGAGAGAGTGAGTGAGAAGCTTGATTGGGGGAAGAAATGACAAGAACATGAATTGGGTTATATGAGTCACGTATATATATAAATTGTATGTATGTGTGTGTGTGTGTGTGTATATATATATATATAGAGAGAGAGAGAGGACCTTGATAGGGTTTATGTGATCTTGACTATGAGTTGCTTGGACTTGTAGTTGGATCATCTGTGCAGTATTAGAGTCCTGAATCCTTGCCATGTGAGAATGATTTCCACTCTCCTCTTCTGTCTATAAAATGTTGAATTTTCTTTCACTTCCTTGGAGCCCACGATTCAGAAAAACAAGATTGAGACTTTCAGCTTCAAACTCTCACTCAAAACTCTAAAGTCTTCTTTGTAAAGAAAGAAAAAATAAAAATAAAAATAAAAATAGCTTCTTCAAGACTTCAACAAACATATATATATATATATACACGCATCATGTATATGTGTGTGTGTGTGTTATATACATGCATGTGTGTGTGTTACAAATTTTGTAATCATACACAACTACTGACCGGGTCCTACTCGTTCCCAATTCTTTATTTATTTATTTAATTTTAATTTGGTAAACCAATTCTTTCAAATACAGGAATCCAAGAGGTCTACGTGGTTTTTGTGGATGGAAGGTGCTGTTCAGCTGACGTGGCATACTGACGTGGGAGATGAAGAAAAGGTCAGCTATTGATGACGTGAAGAAGAGTGCTTATATGGGCCAATGTGGTATGTGGTTCGTTATATTCGCCCGGGAAAAGCGTTTGGGCTTTTAAAAAGTAAAGAATAAAGTTTAAAAAAGTAGTTTTTTTTTTTGGCCGTTAGACATAAAGGAAGAGGTGGTGTTTGTTTTGATTGTTTGGTTACACCGGCTCACTGTCTAACTACTACCCAAACTTTTCTTTTTGATCCATTGGATTATGATAACTATATCTATAATCTATATCGATCTACACATATATATAAGCCCAAAACATGGGGTACCAATATTATTTTCCAAGTTTTCCATTAGTACAGTAAAATCATTACACTTTCTCTTCCTAAAAAAACATTAGAAGGGTACTAAAATGTCCAATCATTTAAAAAAAAAAAAAAAACTACTTCAACAAATGGGAAAAAATTGTCTATTACAGTTGGGTGGGAAAAAAAATGTGTAAAACGGTTGGGCATAAAAAAAAAAGGGGGTTTAATTGCACTTTGCAGCCTTGAATTTTGGTGGTTTTACACTTTGCGTCCTAAAGTTTCAAATTTGGTACTTTGCTCCCTAAAGCTGGGGATGAGTTACACTTTAGTCCCTCCAAAAGACTTTTTGCGATGAAAATCTCACTTTAGTGATGAAATCATTTGTCACTAAAGGGTTATTTGGACTTATTTATCACATTTGTGAAACTTTAGAGACAAGTGTCAAATTTAAAATTTTAGGGTGCAAAGTGTGAACCTATCCAAACTTGAGGGGTGCAAAGTGCAATAAATCCTTAAAAAAAATTCCGTGTTGCCCTATTCTAGTAGCATATGGAAGAGGGATTGCTCGATTCCCTCTTTATCCAAACAAATTTGACTGATAAATTGTTTTGACCAATTTTGACCACCAAAATTAAAATTATGGGCTTTAGAAAATCTTAATTACGGTTATGCCATCTCACTAATACTAATCTACTATTTTGACTTGTCAAATTATTGTTATGCCCTTTCGAAAAAATTAAACTGTATAATTCTTGATACGTACAAAAATATTCAGTCAAGGTCAGCCTCCGCCTCTTCAGCAAGGAATTTTGAGGTATCCGGTAATGACGTTCACCATGCAACCATCTCGAGCTGTCCATCTAGGACCGCTCGGGGCCGACCAACAGGTCGGGTGCACGATGCGGGGTTACCCCATGGTAAGTGCAACCCGAGCATGCCCCATGACGCGCTCCAAGAGCTTCCAAGCAGTTTCCCAACTCAGCTAGAAGACTAATGGAAAGCCTAAATAGTTTCCTAACTCAATTAGGGAACCCCTGTGATTTGTGGTAATCACTCCTTATTTGATTAAACTGCCCTTATCGGGCCACTTACCTTGTACGAGTGGTCTCTTGTATCTATAAAAGAGAACATACACCCCCGTCAAGGGGGATCGCATTCTCACTTGACAAAATAGCAATACACAACACTCATACGCATATACCCGGCCGGTCTTTGGTAGTATCGCCCTTCTTGTTGGTTCACCAAAGGTCGACGGTGATTTGTTAGTACAAGTGCTCTGACACACCACGTGGATGTAGGTCTCACAGTTTACGAGGCCGAACTACACTCAAATCCCTCTTGTTTAACTCTTCTTACCTATAATCAAATTTTGGCATCATCAGTTTGGCACCATTTGTAGGAATTCAAGACAAGCTTTCTTCAAAACAAATCTGTGACTAATCAACATGCCGCCGAAGAAGGGTAAAAAGAGTGCTGCTCCAACAGGTCAGGCGGATTCGCAGGGCGTGCAATCGGTTGCCTCCATGACCTCTGAGCAGATCACTGCGGCTCTCGCCTAACTCCTGGAGGGCTAGCGTCAAACTCAACAGGAAATCGAAGCACTGCTGGCCCAATAGGATAAACTCCCTTAGGCCAAGGATTAACCCTAGAACGATGCACGTGATCGCATGCCGTGCGGGCTCGATGGCGTGCCCATACAAAACCAATATCCTCTCCGGCTTTGAGGTGGTCTGGGAATGATGAGCGTACCCGAGGCCCCAGCACATGCCCGGGTCAACCCAAACCGAGCAGGTGATGCCAGAGAAATTATCAATAGCAGGCGCGCCGCCAGAAGGGATGGGCAAGAACAAACGGCCCGGGAATAGGCCCGAGAACATCCGGCCAGGAGCCGTGGTGATCTTAGGCACACGATTACCCGGAGTTGAAGTCAGGCCCCATTCCTGCGGACGATGTACTTTGAAGAAGAGGCTTCGTCATCCGACCCAACCTACCGCACTGATACAATGCGGGAGACCGGGAAGGAGGATGTCAAGGCCCAAATCAACGACCAGCAACAACAAATTGAGAAATTGAGTCGCAGGCCGGGATGCGACTATACCAACACTGAAACCGAGTTACCCTTTACTATACGGATCACAGGATTCCCCGTTCCTCACAAATTCAAGCAACCTCATCTCGATTATTACGACTGTTCGGGGAGCTCGGTCGATCATGTCAGGACTTACAAGGCTCAGATGGCGTTAGTTACCAACATCGATGAACTGCTCTGCCTAGCCTTTCCCAACACCCTCAAAGGTCCAGCCGCACTGTGGTTCCACTCACTAAAACCCCGAACGGTCGACGATTTCAAGGCACTCAGCAAGCTCTTCGTTAGCCAGTTCGTGGGAATGCTCGATTGATCACAGCCAGACACCCAGTTGCTAGCCGTCAAGAAGCGCAAGGGAGAATTCCTGAAAGATTATGTCGACCGTTTCAATCAACAAAAAACTTTAGATTTGCAACCTGAACGAAACGGTCGCGATCATAGCCTCCTGCTCGGCGGTTCAGCACATGAAGGTTGCCACATCGTTCCACCATTACCGGCCGGCCACCTTGGTTGAACTCTCGGAGAGGGTTGGGCAATACATTGACACGGAAGAGTTCTTGAAGTCTAAGCGCGCCAGCTTCGCGGGAGATGAGTCCCCAAAATCCAAGTGGAAACGCGAGGGTTCTAAGAAAGGGAACGGGAAAGAAGCCGAAGCAGGATCAGCAAAGAGGTGGTTGGGATCAGGCCCCGATTGCCTTCACACCACTTTCTCGGCCTATCTAGGAAGTTATGGCTGCCGCCGAGGCTCAGAGGTTGCTCAAACAACCGGCAAAGCTGAAGAGCCCATCCGAGAAGAGAAATTGGGACAAGTACTGCCGGTACCACAAAGATCATGGTCACGACACAAAGGACTGTTTTAAGTTAAAGATTGCCATTGAGAAGCTGATTGAGCAGGGTCACCTTGCCGAGTTCGTCATCGCGGATAGACGACCTCGGCCAAACACCCGAGCTACCGAGCAGCCGCAACCCCTCGGTCATATCAACGTGATCTCTGGAGGAACATTGGGCCGAGGGGACTCATAGTTGGCCAGACAGAGGCATACTCGGGCATCCGAAGCGGATGTCCTGCATGTCCAATCAGCCAACTCCCCACCGGCCGATGTGCTGATGTTCTTATCCGACGATGTAAAGGACCTGCACTGCCCCCACGATGATCCGCTAGTAGTAACGCTCTCCATAGCCAATTATATGGTAAAGAGGGTGTTAGTGGACATAGGTAGCTCCTCGAATATTCTGTTCGCCTCAGCCTTTGATCAACTCAGGCTATCAAGGGACAGGCTACGACTGGGGGTCAAGGATTCAAGCACACAACCATTCGGGATGATCGAGCTGCCGGTCTGGATGGGAACCTACCCACAGCAAGTCTCAGTGATGGCAACTTCGTGGTTGTGGAGGCTCCATCCGCATACAATGTCATCCTTGGGAGGCTAAAGCTCAATAAAACCAAGACGGTTGTGTCGACATACAACCTTCCTGCTAGGGTCCGGGAAGCCTAAGAGGAGACCAAATAACTGTCCGGAGTTGTTACGTTAGCAACCTGCGCAGAGAAGCCATTGCAGAAATACTGAATGTCCACGAGATGGACTCGAGGGAAGCCAGGAACGGAGTAGGCCCGGTGGAGGAACTAAATCAAGTGGTGCTGGACCCCGAGTTCCCGACCAGTCCATCTGCATTAGCACTCTCCTGGAACTATGTCTCAGAGAAAAGTTAATCCAGTTCCTGAGAGAGAGCCAATACATCTTCTCCTGGTGCCACGAAGACATGCCGGGAATAGATCCCCGGGTCATGTCCCATCATCTCAACGCTGACCCGAATTCCCGATCGATCAAGCAGAAGAGAAGGGGCATGGCTCCCTAAAGACAAACAGTAGTATGCGAAGAAATCTAAAGCTCTTCATGGCAAGGTTGGTCCGAAAAGTTCACTATCCCAACTGGTTGGCCAACGTGGTACTGGTCAAGAAAAGTAACGGGAAGTGGAGAATGTGTATGGACTATACCGACCTGAACAAGGCTTGCCCCAAGGACTGCTATCCACTACATAGGATAAACCTCCTTGTGGACTCCACGGCCGGTCACTCACTTCTCTGTTTCATGGATGCTTACTCGGGATACAATCGGATCATCATGTATCCTAGGGACGAAGAGAATACTTCTTTCATCACCGACCAGGGGACGTATTGCTACAAGGTGATGCCCTTCGGCCTCAAAAACGCCGGGGCAACTTATCAACGCCTGATAAAAAAATGTTTAATGATCTGATCGAGAAAACGATGAAGGTATATGTTGACGACCTCCTGGTCAAAAGCCAAGACGAGTCCGACCATCGCACCTGGTCGGGACCTTCAGTATCTTAAAAAAATTCTGGATGAGGTTGAACCCGGCGAAATGAACATTTTGAGTCTCGTCCGGAAAGTTCCTAGTACATCTGGTCAGCTGACGGGGAATTGAGGCGAACCCTGAGAAAATTCAAGCCATCATAAATATGTAGTCACCTCGGTCAACAACAGAAGTACAAAGTTTGGCCGGGCGGGTAGCTATCATGAACAGATTTGTCTCCCGGGCAATCGACCGGTGCCTGTCTTTTTTCAAAATCCTCCACAAAGCTTTTCAGTGGTCAGAAGAGTGTCAAAAGGCATTTAAGGAGCTCAAGAAATACCTGACATCGCCTCCTCTACTCTCGACGCCCATACCAGAGGAGGAATTGTTGCTCTATTTGGCAGTGTCACCCTCGGCGGTGAGCTCAGCGTTGGTCAGGGAAGAGCACGGGATACAATACCCGATCTACTACACGAGCCGGGCACTATAAGGCGCAGAAAGCAGATACTCCTGCATCGAGAAGCTCGCCTTCGCACTGATCACCTCCGCCCGAAGACTCCGCCCGTACTTTCAGGCCCATGTCATTGTGGTCCTCACAGATCACCCACTTCGCCGGATCCTTGGCCGAACTGAAACATCCGGAAGGCTCACGAAGTGGGCATTGGAGTTGGAAGAATTTGAAGTGATCTACCGACCCCGTACAGCAATCAAGGGTCAAGCGGTGGCAGACTTCCTTGTAGAATTCACTTATCCAGAAGACCCAGAGAAGGAGCCAATCCCGCCCGAGCTACCACTCGGTCCACTCCGTGACATCCCGACCTGGGTACTCTATGTTGATGGATCCTCGGGCAGCGGGACAGAGATCATCCTGACCACGCCTGACGGGATCCAGCTGGAGTACGCACTAAGGTTCGGGTTTCAAGCCTCTAACAACGAAGCTGAGTACGAGGCCCTGTTGGTTGGGCTGCAGTTGGCTACTTCAATGGGCACACAGCAAATCCATGGATATAGCGACTCCCAGCTGGTCGTCAACCAAGTCAATCAGGAGTCTGAAGTTCGTGAAGACAACATGGTGGCCTATCTGGCCCGGGTTAGGTCGGTCATCAAACAGCTCAAAGGGCTCTTAATCGAGCAGATCCCAAGAGAGGAGAACACAAGGGCCGACCGATTAGTGCGCTTAGCATCGTCTTCCGAGTCGGACCTGCTCGGGATAAGGGTAGAGTATCTGCCCGAGCCCAATGTGTCCAATTCAGAAGGCATGTACGTTGACCAGGTCGAGGTAGGGCCTAGCTGGATGGATCCTATCATGAAGTTCCTCACCACCGGATGTCTGCCAAACGGGAAGGATGAAGCCCGCCAAGTCAAATACCGAGTAGCACGATACCACCTCGTTGACGGTGTCCTCTACAAAAGGGGGTTCTCTATCCCATATCTCCGGTGCATCCACCCTACTCAGGTCCAAGGAATACTGCACGAAATCCATGAAGGAGTGTGTTGGAGCCATGTTGGAGGCCGGACACTCTCTTTCAAGGCCCAGCTGCAAAGTTATTATTGGCCGATGATGGCCCAGGATTCTCAAGAATATTTTAAGCAGTGTGACAAGTGTCAGAGACATGCACCTATGATCAACTGCCTGGGAGATTTGCAGACCCTAATCCTCAGCCCCTAGCCGTTTGCCCAGTGGGGCATCGACATAGTCGGACCCCTTCCCTTGGCTAAAGGCCAGGTCAAATTCGCCGTCATCACTGTGGACTAAGTGGCCAGAAGCCAAGCCCTTGGCAATAATCACCGAGAAAAAAGATGGAAAATTTCGTCGAGAGAAACATTCTCAACAGGTTCAGCATTCCCCGAGTACTGGTCAGCGATAATGGCAGGCAGTTCAACACCCCGGTATTTAGGCAATTCTGCTCGGGCTATGGTATATCAAATCACTACTCTTCCCCTGAGCACCCTCAAGCTAATGGACAAGCCGAAGTAACAAAACCGAACGATCTTGCAGTTCATTAAAACCAGGCTTGAAAACACCAAGTGTCTCTTGGCAGAAGAACTACCAACCCTTTTGTGGGCCTATCGTACTACTCCCCGAGCGGCCACAGGAGAGACTCCTTTCTCCCTTACCCATGGCTCGAATTACCAACGTACAGGGTGGCGAGTTTCAGCGAGTAAGGCAATGAGGAAGTCCTTAGAGGGAAGCTCGACCTAATAGAAGAAAAAAGGGACTGGGCATATCTGAAAGTAGCAGCCTACAAGCAACGGGTCTCTCGGTATTTCAACAGCAAAGTCAAGCACCGCAGTTTCCAAATGGGAGACCTAGTCCTCAAAGCAATAAACCAGTCTACCAAAGTCCCGAGCCACGGGAAATTGGAGCCAAACTAGGAAAGGCCCTACAGGGTTACCTAGGTCAACATGCCGGGCACTTACTGGTTACAGACTTTAGACAGACTGAATCTGTCTCACCCTTGGAACATGCAGCACCTCCATAAGTACTTTCAGTAAGGTATGGATCAGCGTTGATTAGAAACTTATTCTGAAACGCACTGTAGCTCTTCCTGAGCAATTACTATAGTTTTCGAAAGAAATAAAGATTTTGTTTTTACTGCAAATAATGTTCCCTACCAGCATTCAGTAGAAAAGACCTTGGGATCACACCTGAGACACAAAAGACCTCGGGATCACACCCGAGGCACAATAAAGACCTCGGGATCACGCCCAAGGAGTCGGTTTCGCTTAGGTCCATTAACCTACGATGGGGGCAAATCTCCCTAGGTGGCTGATGATAGCAAACCCCAAAAGACCCTAGAACTACCAACATTCTACGTATGTTTCCTACAGTCCTTTAATTCGTATATACCCGCCTTAGCAAAAGCTTGGGGGTAGGAGGAACACAGAACTAAGACAGAAAACCACACCGAGCACTCACAGGACTTGGAATTAATCCTTGAACATTCCTAAGTACCTACAGTACTCAGAGTTTACTGGGCAATAATAGGAATGGAACTCCTACACTATTCCGGACGGGACCCGCAAGCCTGTAATTTCCAAGTCAAGGGCTCGAGAATTCAAGGCCCTACCGGCCCCTCCAAGACCTAGTGTCCTTGACTGGTCACAGACTCAAACCTTTCGCTAAGGCAGGGTTTTGGTATGATTCACGACCAAGCAGGCATAGACAATTACAAGCAAACATGCAAATAAGTACAAGCACATCAACACTTGGTGCAAAAGGTGACCTCAGAGGGCCTTTTCATTAATAGTTTAAAAGATAATGTACAATGCCTGGGGGGCAATTATAGCAGCCTCCCTAAAAAAAAAAAGAGAACGAAAGAAAAATACAGATCAGGAACTATTGTCCACGACCACTATCTCCTCAATCTCTCCGACCTCCCCGCCCGGGGCAACATCCTCGGTCGGTTCATCATCGGCGGCGGCACCGTCGACAGTAGTGGGCTCCACGTCCCAGAAGTCTGAGTCTATCCTCGTAAGATGAGATGTCCCACTCTGGATGATCCCGGGCCAACCGCCTCTTCAGGTCTTCATAACCCTGGAAGAAGCCGTCGTTGAAGGCCTCCTCGAAAGACCTTGCAGCCGCCGCCTCAGACAGAGCCTTCTCCCGAGCCTCCGCCGCTACCAGACTTGCCCGGGCGGTGTCCAGTTACGCTAAGGCGATCGCCAACTCCGCCTGTGTCGCTCCCAGGCCTAGAGCCAAGCCCTTGACCTTGTCCTTTTCTACGGCCAGGGCTGTTTCCTTGACCTCCAGAGCAGCCCTCTCCTTTGATAGGGCGGCTTTAGCAGCGGCGGCCCTCCCGGCCAAGGTGGGCAAGAAGGACTCGGCTCTGGCGGCCATACAGCCGACCTGCAAAAGGAAAGCATAAACAGGTCGGTTATTACAGTAGACGGAAGAGTAAACAAAGAACAAGGTGATAGGGTTACTCACAAAGTGAGAGAGGCCGTACAACCATCCCTAGAAAGTCTAGGGAGACATGTTAGCACACATCTTCACCTGGCTCGGGAGAAGGCCCGACCTAACCCTTTCCCGGATCTCCGAGGACTTTCCCAGTGCTAAACCGGACGGTATGTTCACGCCAGGAGTGGTGTCTTGCACCACCTCTACTCAAGGAGGTGACATCTCACTCGGTTCCTAGTGGGCTGCCAGCCCGTGCCTTAGTCGCCAGAACGGCTGATCACCGCCTGCAGGTTCAGCAGCGGGCCTCTTTTTCCTCTCGGCCATCTGAGCGGCAATGGCGGCCTGTATGGTCCTCAGTGTCTCGGGGTCTCTCCTCGGGCCCATCTCTGCAAAAGGAAGAATCATGTTATGAGCGACTGGGAAAGAAGTAGTAACCACCAGGCAACTAAATTAACCCGAGCGGTAAGTGCTCACTGGGGATAATTGGAGGAAAAACAGGTGTTTCGACAGGTTGATCCGGTTCGTAAGAAACTTTCCGATCTCCCGACCGGGTCAGCGCATTCCAGACGTTTGTAGGTAAGTCCGTCATGCCCCTGATCCTGTCCTAGCACTCATCGGGGATGCTCGGTGGATCAATTAACCCCACTGCAAAACAAAGCACGGAAAAGTTAGTTCCATGATTGCAGTAAAAGTAAAGAAAGAAGAAAAAGAGATGCAGGGCGGGCTTGCTCCTCAACTTCCCTGCCCAGGAAGTACTCAGTTGAATTCCTGGGGCCTCCTCACAGAGCCCGAGGGTAGACAATTTATTCTTCCACCCTTTGTTGTTGCTCGGGCAGTTGATGGTGATCTTTCTTCCCAATCGGGCTCCCAGAGAAAAGAATCCGGCCTCCCTATGTAAAGGGAACGGTCGGTGGGTCCACCGGAACTCTTGAAGGGTGAGTTCGTTCTAAAAGACTTGGGGCTAAAGGGAGATAAACCCCATCAGCAACCTCCAACCGTTCGGGGCCAATTGCCCGGAAGCGATCCTGAGATAGATCATAACATCCCTGGCAAACCGGGTGGAGGAGGAAACGGAAGCCAGCCATGAAGGCGTCCTCGTACAGGGTCACAAACCCCGACCGGTATATCTGAGCCCCCCCTTCGAGTGTGGTCAGGGAACACTGGTCGGGAATGCAGTATTTACCCCTGATCCGTTCCAAGTCGGCAACACGCAAACTGGTGGGGATGAGCTCACAGGCGAACACTACTTTAGGACTGCTCGAGACCAGCACCTTGTCGCCTGAGCCTCGAGAGACAGAGGCCATCGAGGGCTCCAGACCCGCCTCATCGTCCGATACCCGGATAGGGATCCTACCCTCGCTATGATGGTCAAACGGGGTCACGGAAGGAAGATCTAAAGTGGTGTCCGGGGTCCCTGACTGCGACTTTTCATCCTCCGACCGGGAAGACGAGTCAAAGCCTGAATGGCACATCTCTAGGGCTCCTACGACTGGGCGAAGGAATAACTGGTGACCTAGGTAGGGGTTTGGGACTCCAAATCTGAGATACAGGGGGGGGGGGGGGGGGAGGAGGGGGGATGGGCAAGGTTAAAAGCCTAAAAGGGAAAGTATACAAGGTCTTTAATGTGAGGTAACACTCGGTTAGAACTGCATCCGGACAACCCGATCGGTTCAACAACCCTATTGCACTACTTGATCTGAAGAGAAAGATAAACCTAAGGAAGACAAAGTCCCACTCCCTCACAAGCTCTAGCAGATTCCTATTCTCCAGTCTCGATCGGGAATCAGAAGAAGAGAAGGGGAGAAAAATGTAGTGAATTACAAGGCTGGGGAGACGAAAACTTACAGGAAAAAGAATGTGAAGTGGAGCTCGGGAAGCTTTACCGTGTACTTTCTCTCTTAAGCCGCTCGGTAGTCTCTAGCTCTAGACAACTAGAATGGCAGAATGCACAAGTACCCCTTTTATAGAGCGCACGAACGACTCAGATTGTTTTAGATCCAACAGCGCAACAACGTTCCCGCCTAAACCAACGCCAGTTGTCGCCTCGGGCAGACCAAGCGGTGCCTCAAAAGGCGCGCGCATTTAATGCTTGACACGACGGCTCGGTTACGACACGACCGTTCAGTTACGACCTCGTTGGATCTCAACCAGACCAATCGCTACTTGACACGTGGCGACTACCGACCCAGGTTCCCGAGGTCATTGCTCGGTCCAACCTCCGGATAACCACGGCGACCGGTCCTATCCCGAGCAGTGTACCAGACAGTTCAGGCGAGTTGTACTGATTTTCAACGCTCATCTAATGAAGCATCACATAAGCCCTGAAAATGGCGGACAGTTGATACGTACAAAAATATTCACTCAAGGTCAGCCTCTGCCACCTCAGCAAGGACTGCCGAGGTATCCGGTAATGACGCTCACCATGCAACCATCCCAAGCTGTCCATCTAGAACCGCTCGGGGCCAACCAAAAGGTCGGGTGCACGATGCGGGGTTACCCCATGGTAAGCGCAACCCAAGCATGCCCCTTGACGCGCTCCAAGAGATTCCAGGTAGTTTCCCACCTCAGCTACAAGACTAATAGAAAGTCTAGATAGTTTCCTAACTCAATTAGGGAACCCCCGTGATTTGTGTTAATCACTTCTTATTTGATTAAATTGCCCTTATCGGGCTACTTACCTTGTACGAATGGTCTCTTGTATCTATAAAAGATAACACACACCCCCTTCAAGGGGGATCGCATTCTCACTTGACAGAATCGCAATACACAACACTCATACGCATATGCCCGGCCGGTCTCTGGTAGTACTGCCCTTCTTGTTGGTTCACCAAAGGCCGCCGGTGATTTGTTAATGCAAGTGCTCCGACACACCACGTGACGTAGGTCTCCTAGTTAACGGGGCTGAACCACACTCAAAAAGGCTTCTTACGTAAATGTATACCATTGTTTTGTTCTCAACTCAACAGTAATTATTAAAGATTAGTACATAAATATCACTTATGGTAATGACAGGATTTATGCAACTTTTTATTCTTACATTTAAATTTTCATGTCAATTGCGTAAAGATGTAATTGAATTTCTTCTCCAGTTTTTGAATAATTTTCTTTAGTACATTAAGTCAATTACTGATTTTATTATTCTTCTTTTTTTTCTTTTTCTTTTTTGGATACACACACTCTCAACCCAACCCCAAAACCCAACAAGAAATACTCATTTCGACCGAAGAACAAACAAGGGACAAGCAAAGACTCCCCCCTAAGAGGAGTCAAAAATCAATTTTTTCACTGGAGAGAAAGATGTCATGCCATTTGGACAAAGTCTGCTTAGTAATTTTTTTATTCTTATTTTAATAATGGATGATCTTATAATATCTCATGTTTCAAGAGTTAGTTAGGCATTAAAAATAGACAAGATGTAGAATTGTGAGAAAATAAAAAACAAGGAAAATGTAAGTTCAAAGTGAATTGCTAAGCCATTTGAATTGGCGACTCTTTTTTATAGGCCTTGTGTTAAAGCTTGACATATATTGTTAAAGAGTAATATTAGAGTCACAAAAGAATTATAAAAAGATGTTCACAAAAAGATGTGGTATTCATGTGGCGGTAGAATTCACCACACTTAACTCTGCCACATGGGTGCTACATAGGAAGTCATATCCTTTTGTGAACATCTCTTTGTGACTCTTTTGTAACTCTAACATTACTCATTGTTAAACTCATTCTCTACTAGCTTAAGTTTTTGGAGTTAAGAGAGTGAGAAATTTTTAAGATGTATCCATATCGAAATAAAATTTAAATTTTCAAACTACAATAATTTTATTTTCAAAATTTTTAATAAAAATTCATAAGTCTTTTAAAATTTAGAGCGGGGCAGAGCCATACGTAACGGAAATTAGGGTAGGCAACTGCCTCACTCAATTTCTCAAATTTTCTTCTCACTTTTTGTATTTTATGCTTTATGTATAGGTGCCCGCACTAAATTTTTAAGAGTAATGTTAGGCACACTTCGTAATTTACATTGAATGTGACACTCAACTTTAAATGTATGTAACATGTGCTATGTAAGTGATGTATAGAAAAGTGTAAAAAAAATTCACACAGCACAAGGTACATGCATTTAAAGTATAAGACATTAAATTGAGTATGAATTTCAAAGTGTGCCTAGCATTACTCAATTTTTAACGGGTTGATTAGTGTAAAGTCCCAAAAATTGTACTTTTTTAGTCCTAGGTCTATGCACAAAAAATCTGAATGAAAGGTCTTTTGAAAATTTTTGGACAAAACTGCCCATTAGGAAAAACTCACACGCACATTAGCTTATTTTCTTCATTCCATCACAGTTCATCTATATACTATCCCAACTAACTGCCTAAATAATAAATTAAAAATAAATAATAATAAAGTTATGTGAAATTTACGCTAAAAAAGTAATGTAAAATTTTACATAACTTTTTTAAATGAGTAATGCTATGCTTTCTAAATTTTGCATCGCAAATCGCTTTTCAACACACAGGATAGAGGGACCACCTTTAATAATGATGAGACAATTTTAATATTTTTTTAATAAAAATTCAATTAGACCATCGCCATATATGTAGAGAACCAATCAATTTAATCGTGGATCAACCAAGAACCAAAGTTAAACGGAAACATTATGCATCCATGTATTGATTGACAAAAGCTTGATATGGAACGAAATAGTACTAGAAATTATGGCAAAAACTGTTGGCACTGCCAAGCATTAGGGATGGCAAAAATTTCCGATCCATCGAAACTCCGGCCTGATCCGCTTTTAATGAAACGGGTTTGAAGGAGGTATTATAGGAGTAGTAGCTGGTTTGGTAAGTGAAAATAAAAATTCTATAAGAGTTGGGACAGATGTGATAATTGAAAATAACCCTGACTAACCCCCGCGGCCGATTAAAGTGTCTAATATAGTAATAAAGATTTATACTTTCCTTTTATTGGCTAAAATACCATGACTTATATATGTACCTTATACGATGAGTCCATGACATATAAAAGGGAACAAAAATACTACATAGAGCATGAAATAAGAAAACCTACCATGGATCCTTGTCAATTAATCATTCAATCGATTAATTTACTAAAATATAAGTTTTAAAATTTTATTTAAGTTACTCCGATAGTAAATCCGTCATCACCCCCAATAAAAAACTGACCAAATCCGACTCTGCTACTAATATGATTGGGAAGGGTTTGGTAAACAACTTTTTAATAGGAGTAGGAGTTAGAAATAGACTACTCCGTACCAAATCCGCCCCGATAACATCTCTACCAAGCATATAGGTCCATTATCATTACTCTTTCACAACCCATTCTTTCCACCTTCTAAGAGCATCTACAATGATACTACCATGTTTAGGAGATGCTAGCAAGAAGTTGGTCTCCAGTGTTTTCTCAAAATTAAATCACATCAAGTTAATTATCTTTTTTTTTAAAAATTTTATTTTAGGGGAACATCATGTTAATTATCTGACATAACATATTCAGTTATTCACAAAGAAACTAGAATCAAATGACCCACTAAATGACCCACAAGTCGGCCTCTTAAGGTCTGCTTGAGATCGTAAATATATATATATATATATATATATCTCTTTGTATTACATGGTAGTGTGGTGCACATTTAGAGAGAGAATTGGAGAAACATGGGACCTGGGATAAGGAAATATATCAAGAACACATTCAGTCTCCAACTGTTACGATTCCACTGGAGGAGAGACTTCGGGGAATAGGTGAATGGGGAAGGGTAGATTGGTCGTAGAAAATGGAAATCAGTTGGTTAAAGTACTTACTGCAATAGAATTTCACAAACCATTGTTTCAATTTGTTTGTTCACTAAAATAAAAAATAAAATAAAAAAAAAATAAAAAAAAAACATGTCATGTTGACACATAATAATCCCATGTGAGGGATTTTTTTGCCAAATTTCTAATTTCTAATTTGTTCCTTCTAAACTTAAAAATCTCATGTTGGTGTTTACAATTTTCTTGCTTCCATCTAAATAAATATCCTATTTACACAATTAACTCCAACATTTAAGCCCTTATAGATATCTATTTTCTTTATTTTATTTATTTATTTTTATTTTTTATATAGCAGATCCTCAAAGGAACCTGTACAAGCATCAGAAGTAAGAAATACGTGAAAATTAAAAAAATTTATATATATCCATTTTGAACATTTAAGGATCATTTGTTTTAGAAGTGAAACTTGTACAAAAGAAAGGAAAGGATTATGCATATGTAATTTTGTTTAATACAGTTATGGAGAGAATAATTTGTTTTGCAAAATAATGTTTTTTTAACCTACCGTGTGCGAAATTTATGGAACAACCATACTATTTTTAAACTATAGAAACTAAAAAATTACAATATTTCTACCCAAAAAAATCCAAGCTGGGGGTATTGTTAGATTTGGGGTGTGAATGGGAGCTTATGTAAGCTCCCATTCATTCGTTAGGATCAACCGGCTCAATGCTCAGGGAAAGGCTTGGAACATTAAGTTTCAAGATTCTAGCAGAGGGGTTTTCGATCGGTCGACCGGTCCCTTCGATCGGTCGACCGGGTCAACGGCTATATGAAGTTTTGAACAAGTGCTGGCATAGGGGCATTTGACCGGTCGACAGGCCCCGTTCAACTAGTTAACTAGGCCCAGTCTGTGAAGAATCACAACTTTTCATGTAGAAAATTCGAATTTGTCTGAATTGCATCTGTTCTAATGACTGATAAACGTGTATATAGTGATACATACGTAGTATATAGGTGTTGGGACACAACCATTTATGTAGAGAGGCATCTCTTACCAATAGACACCTCTATATATATATATTATATATAGTTAGTTATTTCATAAACTTTTCATAGATTTTTATCTTCATCTATTCTAGAGTCATTGAGAGCAAATTATACATACAATTGTTAGATTCAGGGTGTGAATAGGAGCGTATGTAAGCTCAAGGGGATCATTAGGATCGCTATGGACCGGCTCAATGCTCAGGGAAAGGCTTGGAACGTTAAGTTTCAAGATTCCAGCAGAGGGATTTTCGACCGGTCGACCGGGTCAACGGCTATGTGAAGTTTGTAAACAAGTTCAGGCAGAGGGGCGTTCGACCGGTCGACCGACCCTATTCTACCGATCGACCGAACCCTGTTTGTGAATGTAGAAATTTCGAATTTGGTTGAACTTCTATTGTTTTAATGGCTGATAATACAGTTATATACTTAGTGTATAGGTGTTGGGAAACAACCATTTGTGTAGAGAGACATCTCTTACCCAATAGACACCTCTATATATATATACTATATAGATAGTTAGTTTAATTTTTTTTTCACAGATTTTGATCTTCTCTTCTTCATTTATTCTTGAGTCATAGAGAGCAATTCATATATATTTAGTTCTGTAGAACATTTGAAGTTTGTTGTACTTCAATTGTTAGATCATAGTATCCTCAAGAATAAGACGCCGTAGTCCACAAAATAGTCGTGTGGGACGTAAACTTGTTTTCGGACAACGTGCTTCGATCAAGTTTAGCCACAGTTTAATTGAAGTTTATTATCCATTGTATCCAATAATCGAAAAACAAGTTTAGTAGTTGGAATAATGGCCGGAGAATCTACTTCTACTACAACTATTGTGAAGAATGCTCATGCCGAGAAGCCCGAAAAGTTCAAGGGAAAAGACTTTAAATGATGGCAAAATGAAGATGCACTTCTATCTCACAACCCTCAACCTTGTTCACATCGTACGAAAAGATAAGCCGGTGGTTCCTACTGAAAATCCGTCAAATGAACAACAAGTCGCATTGGACGCATGGAATCATTCTGATTTTCTATGTCGTAATTACATCCTAAATGAGCTGGAAGATGTTCTCTACAATGTCTATTCGACTATTACTACCGCCAAAGAGTTATGGGAATCCTTGGAGAAAAAGTACAAGACCGAGGATGCCGGTATAAAGAAGTTCATTGTGGGCAGATTTTTGGATTTTAAGATGGTGGATTTTATTCCCGTGGTCAAGCAATTAGAAGAAATTCAAGTGATCATCAACCAAATCATCTTGGAGGGGATGGCTATTAGTGAACCGTTTCAAGTGGCATCTATAATTGAAAAATTACCGCCATTGTGGAAAGAATTCAAAAGCTATCTCAAGCATAAGCGTAAGGAACTTTCGATGGAAGATTTGGTGGTCCGTTTGACAATGGAAGAAGATAATCGCAAGGGAGACAAGAA
Source organism: Hydrangea macrophylla (assembly GCA_033977485.1). Lineage (NCBI taxonomy): Eukaryota > Viridiplantae > Streptophyta > Magnoliopsida > Cornales > Hydrangeaceae > Hydrangea > Hydrangea macrophylla. Next base: position 75,479,502 of record CM066999.1, on the reverse strand, counting down.
GGGGCAGCAAGGTACTACGGAAATAAAAGCAAATCTCGTTGAAGGTGAGTCCTCAAAACCCACTTCTAAGTCTAAGAATAAGGGAGAAAAAAGGAAGTATACATACAATGGGTCTAAGGACCGAGATCCCAAGAAGATAAAAGGGAATTGTTGGGTATGTAGAATACCCGGACATCATGCTAGCAAATGTCATCATAAGAAAGGACCGAGTGGGAACAAGAAGCCTAACCAAGCTAACATGATGAACATCGACGATCTTGCGGCGGTAATCATGGAGTCTTGTGTAGCAACCGACTCAAAAGGTTGGTGGATGGATACCAGGGCTACCAAGCACATTTGTGGGGATAGAAACATGTTTTCTACCTACACAAAGTTAGATGGTGGTGAGAGGCTTTATATGGGAAATATCGCGGCTGCGACCGTTGAGGGCAAAGGCAATGTGGTTATAAAGTTTACTTCCAGAAAGGAAATGACTATTTTGGATGTATTGCATAAGAATTTGGTTTCTGGTCCTATGCTTAGTAAGAAAGGATTCAAGCTTGTCTTCGAATTCGATAAGTTTGTTTTAACTAAAGGAGGAATGTATGTAGGCAAGGGTTACCTGAATGAAGGGCTCTTCAAGATCAATTGTACTCCTAAAATCGTTATTAATAAAACTGCTATAGCTTCTTCTTATATTGTTGAGTTATGTTCATTGTGGCAGTCTAGATTAGGACATGAATTTCAAATACATGCATAAAATGATAAATCTTAGATTATTGCCTAAATTTGAAATTAACAAATCACATAGATGTGAAACATGTGTAGAATCAAAATTTGCTAGAAAGTCATTTAAATCCATAGATAGAACAACTGATTTACTGGACTTAATTCATACCGATTTATATGATTTAAAACTAACTCCAACAAGAGGTGAAAAGAAATAATTTGATACATTTATAGATGATAGTAGTAGGTACTGTTATGTTTACTTACTTAGTTCTAAAGATGAAACAATGGATATGTTTAAGACATATAGAGCTGAAATTGAAAATCAATTATCTAGAACAATAAAAATGAGTTAGATCGGATAGAGGTGGTGAATATGATTCAACTCTACTAGCTGAGTATTGTGCTAATAATGGGATTATTCATGAAAAAACTGCGCCGTATACACCACAATAAAATGGTGTATTCAAAAGGAAGAACCGAACCCTCAAGGAAATGCCAAATGCTATGTTAAATAGCTCGGGAGTGCCACACAACTTGTAGGGGATGCCATTTTTACGGCGAATGTCATTGTTAATAGAATTCCATATAAGAAGACTAGCAAGTCTCCTTATGATGTTTGGAAAAGGTAGAGTTCCCTTATATAAAAAGCTCAAAGTGTGGGGCTGTCTAGCTAAGGTACAAGTTCCGCTCCCTAAACGAACGAAACTAGGCCCTAAGACCATAGATTGTGTATTTATCGATTATGCTAATAATAGTGCTGCATATCGATTCCTTGTAGTTAAGTCTGAGAATGTAGACATTCGTGTCAACCCATTCATGGAATCGGTAGATGTTGAGTTCTTCAAAAACATCTTTCCTTTTAGGGAAGGAAGACAAAATTCAGCACCTAAAAGAAGTGTTGAAGTGATTTCTTCAAGTTCTAAGAATGACGAAGAAATCGAAGTTGCTCCTAGAAAGAGAAAAAGAACTAGGAAAGCTTCTTCTTTTGGACCGGATTTTGTGACACTAGTTACCATAGGTGAACCTCAAACCTTTAACGAGGCTATGAGTACACCCGAAGTGCCTTATTGGCAAGAAGCGGTAAATAGTGAGGTGTACTCCATTATGAAAAACCATACGTAGGAGTTGGTTGACTTACCTTCAAGTAGTAAACCAATTAGTTGCAAATGGATTTTTAAGAAGAAACTCAAAACCGATGGTACCATAGATAAGTACAAAGCTAAACTAGTTGCAAAAGGCTATAGACAAAAGGAGGGAATAGATTTCTTTGATACTTATTCTCCGGTTACTAGGATTACTTCCATTAGGATGGTAATCGCTATAGCCACCGTCTATAACCTAGAGTTATATCAAATGGATGTGAAGACCGCGTTCCTCAATGGAGATCTAGATGAGGAGATCTATATGGAACAACCTAAAGGATTTGTAGTAAAGGGACAAGAACATAAAGTGTGTTGACTTGTTAAATCTCTTTATGGTTTGAAACAAGCTCCAAAGCAATGGCATAAGAAATTCGACCACACCATGATCGCAAATGGTTTCAAAATCAATGAATGCGATAAGTGTGTGTATGTTAAGGAGTTTGAAGACTCATATGTTATTGTATGCTTGTATGCTGATGACTTACTATTATGGGAACGAGTAAGAAAGTAATCAATGAAACCAAGAAAATGTTAAGCTCAAGCTTTGACATGAAAGACATGGGTAAAGCCAATGTTATTCTTGGCATACAAGTGAGACAAACTTCCGAATATCTTCTCACACAATCACATTATGTTGAGAAAATATTAAAGAAGTTTGGACAATTGGATTGCAAATCGGTCATAACACCGTTTGATTCTAATTGTAAGTTGAGGAAGAATATGGGTGAAAGCATATCTCAACTTGAGTACTCGCAGTAAATCGGGAGTTTGATGTACATTATGAATTGTACACGTCCAGATATTGCATATTCGGTGGGAAGGCTTGCTAGATACACTAGCAATCCGGGTATAGATCATTGGGACACTCTTGTGAGAGTGTTAAGATATCTAAATCATACCATGAGCTATGGTTTGCACTACACATGATACCCACCCGTAGAGGGATATTCTGATGCGAATTGGATTTCAGATATTCAAGAGACTAAGTCCACAAGTGGATATATATTCACTTTGGGTGCAACTGCGATTTCTTGGAAATCAACTCAGTAAATGTGTATAGCACGTTCGATGATGGAATCGGAATTCATAACCTTAGATAAGGGAGGTGACAAAGCCGAATGGCTTCAAAACTTCCTAGAAGATATTCCATTATGGTCAAAGCCAATAACGACCATAGTTGTGCATTGTGACTGTAATGCGACATCTTTAGTAGCTAATAATGCCGTGTATAATGGCAAGTCAAGGCATTTAAGACGAAGACACAACACAACCAAGCAGTTGCTCTCTGGTGGTGTAATCACGATAGACTATATTAAGTTAAAGGAAAACATTGCAGATCCTCTTACGAAAGGATTGCCTAGAGATCAAGTTCAATATACAACGAAAAGAATGGGCCTAAGGCCAATACTTTGAACAACATTGCCGAAACCTAACCTAGTTGATTAGAGATCCCAAGATCTAGGTTCAGTAGGAGAACTAGTTGGAAAAGTTCATGTTGTCAACACACATTTATTGTGGCATCATTCATGTATATTGTTCAAGTGTGTAATAAAATTTGTTAAGGTTATATATTTATATTTAATGATATTGATGGGTAATGTTAGTACTCTTAATTGATATCACCTATATGAGAATGGAAGTGGGGTCGCTTCTATGAGAACTTCAAAGGCTTGGTTCTCTAAGAGTTCTCATGAATAAGGATCTTGTTCAGGACCAAAATGAACACAACCGAATGAATTAATATGTATAAGGATATGTGGTATGTGTTATCTAGTGTTGGTTTACACTAAAAGGTTGAATAGTTCAATACTTAATGTACACTGCATCACCGAGTAAATCCAGTAGATATTCACTAAGGGAAAGTTCAAGTCCAAAAGACATTCTCCTAATGCATCGCAAGTCCGTGAATTGTTCACGTATTGTATTTCGTTTTTGTTTAGTTAGCCATAATCATTCACATGTGGGGGATTGTTAGATTCGGGGTATGAATGGGAGTGTATGTAAGCTCAAGGGGATCGTTAGGATCTCTATGGATCGGCTCAATGCTCAGGGAAAGGCTTCGACATTAAGTTTCAAGATTCTAGCAGAGAGGTTTCAACCAGTCAACCGGGTCCCTTCGACCGGTCAACCGGGTCAACGGCTATATGAAGTTTGTAAACAAGTTCAGGTAGAGGGGCATTCGACCGGTAGAGTGACCCCGTTCGACCGGTCGATCGGACCCTGTTTGTGAAAAGTCATAACTTTTCATGTAGAAATTTCAAATGTGGTTGAACTTCTATTGTTCTAATGACTGATATACGTGTATCTACAATTATATACTTAGTGTATAGATGTTGAGACACAATCATTTGTATAGAGAGACATCTCTTACCCAATAGACACCTCTATATATATACTATATACATAGTTTAATTTTTTTTTCACAGATTTTGATCTTCTCTTCTTCATTTATTCTTGAGTCATAGAGAGCAATTCATATATGTTTAGTTCTTCAGAACATTTGAAGTTTGTTTTACTTCAATTATTAGATCGTAGTATCCTCAAGAACAAGACGTCGTAGTCCACAAAACAACCATGTATGAGACATAACTTGTTTTTCGGACAGTGTTTCTGTACGTGCTTTGATCAAGTTTAGCCACAGTTTAATTGAAGTTTGTTATCCATTGTATCCAACAACAGTTCTGCAGAACAATTGAAGTTTAGTTGTACTTCCATTGTTAGATCGTAGTATCCTCAAGAACAAGGCGTCATAGTCCATAAAACAACGGTGTGTGGGACGTAAACTTATTTTTCGGACAACGTATTCATTCGTGCTTCGATCTTAAGTTTAGTCACTGTTTAATTGAAGTTTCACATCCATTAGATTCCAACAGGTATGCCCCTGTAAGATCAAATCATGGCTTCACCCCTAATATAAAGCATCTTTGTTGATGCTAAATTGAATTTTACTTTCATCAAAGTTACAAGGATGATTGATGACTATCCCATTGTGTGAAGTATAGAAAGTTGAAGAAAAAGGTTTTAAAAGGTTTTTTGGTTAATAAATAAATCAATGAGTGGTTCTATTAACACCTACCTATTCACTACACCCACCACCTTTTACTAAGATATTTTTATTACAATTTTACCATAATATAGAATGCCATATAAGGATTGATTATTAAAAGAAAAAGAGGACTGATTATTACAATATCTAACATGATAATACCAAAAAAAAAATGTGCAAGGGCTTTGTTTATATAGGTATACAAGCATTTGTTCTTTTGAGATCCTTTTTCTACCTACAAAAATGACTAATGTCATGTTGAATTCTAAAAACTAGAATATACAACACAGAGAGTTTTGCCCTTTTCAATTATTGAGTCAACACTAATAATCCAACACATTTATGACATTTTTCACCCGAATTACCCAAACCAAAATTTTGAAATATATTTCAGTTCGGATTTCGGTATAGGGTATTTGCCTCCAACTCGAATTGTAATACCCGAAGTCTATTAATTGATTATAACATATAGTATTTACTAACAACGTAAGTCTATGACTTAAAGAACTAATCTGACGTGTCTAAAATATAGCAGTAGTAAGAAGCTATGCCTGGTTTCCTATAATTATTTTTGCTAAAGTGAAACCATTCTTAGAGGCCATTATTGTTGTTGTTGTTATTATTATTATTATTATTATTATTATTATTATTTGATGTCATTTTAAGTACAATAGGGTGTCCAAAATATTATGTGATCTATTCCAAAGCATAATCCATCTATGATTAGCATAAATAGTCTGAACTAAAACTAAGGTTACAGCACAACCTATCTTCTCTAGGCATGAACCATTTATAGATTAGATTCACATACAGTTAATACCACTGTTTGAATGTTATATTTAAAATCACAAAATTCAGATAAAAACTAGGGTTTAATCATATATTCAATACTTCTAAGACAAGAAGTTATTAAATTAAAAATCAAATATAAACTTTAAATCCGATTACAATATGTGTAAGCCTCTTGTTCAAACAACTATTCCAATACAGAAAATCAAATCCTAGGCAAAGAGCACATAGATCATAATTACTTGGCTAAGGTTTCATCGAAACCCTAGACGTGGAGCTTAGCCCACGATGGGCGAGATGTAAGAGGTTGAAGTTGATGATGCAATGGCCATACTTGGATCTCTTCTTCTTCCTCCAAAGATTGGTAGAATGGGTGTAATGGATGTGGGAGTATAAGTGTGTATGGAGGTGTGTAACCTTGTAATCATCTAGGAATGTTGTTTTTATAAGTTTTCAATCAATCCCAAACCTTCTCAAACTCCTTTTCCTTCCAAAACTCATTTTTGTGTAATTGTACGAATTCTGTAGATTCCATATTTGCCGGGGCAACCACGGAGGCAAGCTTGAAAGATCTTGAGTAACATTGCAGTTTTTCAATACTATGCTCTTTTTATGCTCCTTTTGATCCATTATGATCGTATGGTTCTAAACCTGAAATAAAATTAAAATGCTATTAAAACCAGTAAATAAACATATACTCGATTAAAAAAGATCAATTTGTAGCTATGTTCGGGAATTATTCTTCTCCGATTAGTACCTATATAGGATATGTCACAGCCCGGTCCCACAATAAAGGAACCAGAGCCCGTGGCATGCCACCGAGGCTCATCCTACTCATATTGAAGTTGCAGCAGCGGAAAAAAGAACTTAAAGATAACAACGAATAGTCACTCTTTTGAAACGATACACCTGAAGTTAGTAAAATCCGTATAAATTTGAAAACGTAATTATATTTTGAAAAGAATGAATTTGTATTCAAAGGGGTCCCAAAGGTACCCTAAGAACCAATCAAAACATTTAAATAAGTTACAAAAGGGGTATAAAAAGTTTTCATGTAAGGGTCATTTCGATCAGTCGAGATGCCCCGTTCGACCGATCGGATGACCCCTCGGCAATAATCCTTTACAACAGAGGGCACTTCGACCGGTCGAACTATTCCCATCGACTGGTCAAATGACCCTCTGACAGCAATCCTTCTTGCACTTGGATATTGCCTAAGGTCAAGCGACCCTACGATCGTAACATACCTCAATCATTAAAGTAAAACATTAAGTCGATAAGTAGAACATTCAAAATGCGAACTCGAGGGTTCGGATTCATAACACTTAACCAACCCATTACATGTTCTCTAAGTCAAAACAAAACATAGTTCTAGTTTACTCGAAAGTCATTCCTTACAACACTTGGAAATGAAATAAAACATATACAAGGCTATTATCCACTTCTATTATAAAACTATGATATGAACGTGATAAGTCGCCTTCTACAACAACTCCCAACCCACGTGCTCACTTCTGCGATTCCTTGCCGGCATTAACACCTGAAATGGTTATTTGAATAACCACACATATTCGATTTGTTTAAGCTAACGCTTAGTGAATAAATCAACATATGCACATGAATAATAAACATGCTCGCATTCACATCTCTACATTTTATACTAGTCTCCGGAGCCTCATGTATACGTCCCATACTCCCAATCCGCGACTCCTCGCCAATTAGTACATGCGAAAGGGTAAGACGCACAATTCTTTTCTTCAATTGTGCGACCTTTTTGCCTATATCGGCTCCACAAGATGGCTCAGTAGCCACGTGCTCCTTTGACCCAAATAATCAACTTAATATGCTCAAATACATATCACCACACTCTCGGTAAACAAAATATTTCATCATGCTATTGGGCCTACTTATCAATATAATTGCCCAATATGAACTACACAATATATCTCTATAAGCTAACACATGCTTTTCATACAAAATATGAATACATGTCAAGAAATCATTCCTAAAATACATAGTTGAATCACTCACCTCTGAATAACGTTCTTATAGTTCAATCCAAAGAAAACCCGTGCATAAAGAACGTGCAGAAGTCCGTCTAGTACAACTCCTATGGATCAAAAGTCCAAATATCAACTTTTATGAAAAATTCTAGAAAATAACTTTTCAGAAAATTTAGCCAAACATGGCCTAATAGGTATCAAAACGACAGCCTTACCTCGAGGAGTTCGAATATGAAATTTAGGAAAAAACAGACAAACGAAGGGTCGTCGTTTGTCATCGGAAAGCTCGAAACAACTATATCTCCCTTTGGCCTCTTTTTGAAACTTAGGTTAAGACTTATAAAAATTATGAAAATCATCTCTAACAATATGTAGGCAATATTTTCAAAAATCATGTTTACCTCCCAACGAGTTTTCAAAACTCCTAATCATTCTTCGAAACTTTCTACACAGCTAATTCATCGTTTTATAAGTTAAACCTCCAAATTATAACAGTTTCCGACAAGTTCCGTTTGGTTTCTAAAACACAAATTCTTATATGACTTTTTCGAAGTTGCTAATTAGCCTACCAAATTAATAGCGTGTTAATTCGTCCTCACCAGGATACTAATCTAACAACAGAAATATATTCTATGCCAGAAAATAATACAGATAGTGAAATACACAGGTAAAAATTTATTTTCAGATAAACATTTAAAGTATTCCACAATGACCGTCTCATACTCGGAGAGACATCACAACATCACAACACTCAATCAACACCGTCTCAATGGGTTCTCTAACATAGATACCCAAATCGACTCGTGTGTCCAAACTCACTCAAACATGTGCCAAAATGCACAACACATCACATTATCATGCATGACAATGTAATGAAATGCAATAACATGCATGCGGGTGTTATAATACTCTTCCCCTTAAAAGAAGTTTGTCCCCAAACTTGTACCTCATGTATCGAATAGGTGTGGATACTGAGTACGCATATCATCTTCCATTTTCCATGTCACCTCCTCTATCATTTTGCTACGGCACAACACTTTCACTTTCGATATCACTTTGTTCCGTATGGTTTGATCCTTCTAATCCAAGATCTCTACCGAATATGCAACATACGTTAAATCAGTCTATATCTCATTCGGCGTCAGAGTCATCACTTTAGTTCAATCCTCCGCTAAGTGTTTACGTAGTAATGATACATAAAATACGTTATGAACTTGAGCATACTCGCTCGACAAGTCCAAACGATACGCTACGGGTCCAACTCTTCCAATGATTTCGAAAGGTCCTACGTACCTCCAGTTAAGTTTCCCGTATCTCCTAAATCTAGTAATTCCCTTTGAATATGACACCTTCAAGTAAACCAAGTCGCCCACGTCAAATTCCAACGGTCGTGTACGCTTGTTGGCATAACTCTTATATCTACTCTGAGATGTTAGTCACCATTGTCAAATTACCTTTATATTGTCCGACGTCTCTTGCACATTTTTTGGCCCTTCAATCATTCTTTCTCCGACTTCTGTCTAACTAATTGGCAAATGACATACACGACCATACAAAGCTTCATAAGGAGCCATTCCAATACTCGATTGAAAACTATTATCGTACGCAAATTCAATCAATGGCAAATGGTCTTCCCAATCACCCTGGAAATCAAGTACACATAATCGAAGCATATCTTCTAAGATTTGGATTACTCTTTCCGATTGACCATCGGTTTGAGGATGAAAAGCAGTACTGAAATTGCAATTTGGTACCCATTGCTTCTTGCAAGGCCCTCCAAAACTTTGATGTAAAACTACTATCTCTATCTGAAATAATAGAAACCCGTATACCATGTAGTCTCACAATATTACGGATATACAACTTAGCTAACATCATTGGCTTAGTTGTTCGAAGTGGTAGAAAGTGCGACGACTACGTCAAACGGTCAACGATCACCCAGATAATAGTATTCGATTTTTTTGACCTCGGAAACCCACTTTGTCCATTGTAATGTGTTCTCATTTCTATTCAGCTATCGGTAATGGTTGTAACAATCCCGATGGTACTTGTCATTCAGCCTTCACTTGTTTACAACTCCTACAACGTGAAACATAACATGATATCTCTCTCTTCATTCCTGGTCACCAATAAATATGTCTCAAGTCTCTATATATCTTGGTGCTTCATGGGTGAACGGTGTACTTTGTATTGTGTGCTTCCTCTAGGATGTTCCGTTTCACCTCTTTCTCGTTAGGTACACAAATTCTACCCCTCAATCTCAAAACATTGCTTTCAAAAGTAAATCCCGGTTACTTGCCCATCGGAATCTCATCACAAATTTTCTTCAAAGCCACATCTTGAAGTTGTTTCCCCGTGATCTCGTGAATCAAGAGTGGTTGTGCCACAATCATCGACATCGAACCACTTTCAATCCTCGGAATCACTTCAAGCTCTAAATTCTCCATATCTCGAATCAATTCTTTCTGAGAAGTCAAATCCGATGCGGTATTGGTTGGTGCCTTACGACTAAGAGCATCGGCGACGACATTCGCCTTGCCCGGATGATACTCAATTGATAAATCGTAGTCCTTCATCAACTCTAGCCATCTCTTGCCTCATGTTCGAATCTCGTTGCGTGAACAAGTACTTTAAACTCTTATGATTCGTATAGATTTCACATTTCTCCCCGTATAGGTAATGACGCCAAATCTTCAATGCAAAAATCACAGTAGCCAATTCTAGATCATGAGTCGGATAATTCTTTTCGTGTGGTCTAAGTTGTCTCGACGCATATACAATGACCTTGTCACCTTGCATAAGAACGCAACCTAAACCTCTATACAAATCATCACTGTAAATAATAAACCCTTCAGTCCCTGTCGGAATGGCTAAGATTGGTGCCTTCACTAGTCGACCTTTCAATTCTTGAAAACTTTTTTCACATTTCAGACTCCATATAAAAGAAACATCTTTCCTCATCAGCTGTGTCATCGGCATTGCAACACGTGAAAAAGCTTTTACAAACCTCTGGTAATAACCAGCCAATCCTAGGAAACTTCGAATCTCTGTCACATTCGCTAGTCTTACCCAATTGGTAACTGCTTCTATCTTCTGAGGATCTACTGAAATTCCTTTTGCTGATACTCTCGGTCCAAGAAAAGCAATCTCTGTCAACCAGAACTCACACTTCTTCAACTTCCCAAATAATCTCTTCTCACGTAAGCGTTGTAAGGCTAATTGCAAATGATACTTATGATCTTCAACACTCTTGGAATATATTAGGATGTAATCTATGAACAGAATAACAAACTCATCTAAATAGTCTTTGAAAACACGATTCATCAAGTCCATGAAAGCAGCTGGTGCGTTAGTCACTCCAAATGGCATAACCAAAAATTCAAAGTGACTATATCTAATCCTGAAAGTTGTCTTCTCAATATCTTCTTCTTTGACCTTCAACTGGTGGTAACCGAATCTCAAGTCAATCTTTAAAAATACCTGAGCTCCTTGCAATTGATCAAACAAGTCATCTATTCACGGCAACAGATACTTGTTCTTGACGGTCAACTTATTCAGCTCTCAGTAGTCGATGCATATACATATTGTCCCATCCTTCTTCTTCATAAACAAGACTGGAGCTCCCCATGGTGAAACACTAGGTCGGATAAAAATCTTCTCAAGTAGCTCTTTGTACTGAATTTTTAATTCTTTCAAGTCTACCGGTGCCATACGGTACAGTCCCTTGGATACCGATTGTGACCCTGGTACTACTTCTATCGTGAACTCAAGTTCTCTTTCAATCAATACATTAGGTAACTCATCTGGAAAAACGTCTAAAAATTCTCGAACTACTGGAAATGTCTTCTACTAGCGGTCTAAGAACTCTCGTGTCAACAATTGAACATAAGAAACCTGAGCAACCCTTAATCAACATCTTACTTGCTTGAATCGTCGATATCAAGTACGGCAGTACGGTCACACCCTTACCCTGAAATAGTAAACTCTTCTTGTCCTAACGGATAGAAACTAACCCGTTTCTATTCACAATCAATTCTAGCTTGATTTTGATTGACCGACAACCAATCCATACCCTAAATAACATCAAAGTAATGCACTGTCAATGGAATCAAATCAACGCTCAAGACCTTATTGTCTATCTTGATCTCACACGACTTGAATACCAAAGAAGTTACTAACGGTTCACTACTAGACAATGATACACACAAATCATATCCTAGCGGTTCAGACTTAACAGTTAAATGCTTAACAAAGTCACGTGATACAAATGAATGCGTGGAGCCAGAATCCATGAGTACACGTGCATGATGTGAACAAATAGGAAGAATACCTTATACGACGGTATCATCCGTATTCCCCGGCCTGAGCTGGAAGTATCGTCCTTGTTGTTGCTCGACTCTCTTTCCTTTATCCACTCGTTGCCCTGTCTCTGATCCACTCAGCATACTTGATGCCCCAGTACTCATTTCCTGTTGTCTCATACTCGGACAGTTCTTCGTTATATGTCCCGGTTGGCCACACTCAAAAAATTTCCCCTCATCTCTGGGTTGTAGCTCTTAGTATTGGAGGTGGTGTTTGGTGTAGTCGTATTCGCATTCATAGGACAATTGCAGGATATGTGTCCAAGTTGCTTGCAAAGGTAGCAGGTGCTCGATTGATAACAAGTCCCTCTGTGTCGCAGGTTACATATTGGACATAATGGTCTCGAGTCTCCCATGAACATACTCCCTCCTTGGTTACCCATATACGATCCTGAACTTTGCGTAAATAGTTTCTTTGAATTCCCTTGACTCTTATCCCTATTGTCATTTGCTATCTTCCCTTGTTGTCCTTGTCGATATCGATCGACACTCTTCTCAACTATGTGGGCGGCTTCCTCAACTAACAAAATAGTCGGGTGTAGCAACATGTCCACACGGCTACTGATATTCTCCCTAAGACCTTTCTCAAACTTATGAGCCTTATCCCCATAAGTCAGAATGGTAGTTTTCCCAAAGTGCAACAAGGCAATGTAACGAGAAACATACTAACCCTCGGTCATATCTCCCTGAACCAAACTCGCAAACCCTTGGCGTTTTTGAGTATAAGCCGATCGCAGAAAGAAACGCTTATTGAATTCGTCTTTAAATGCGTCCCACGTAGTTGGCTTCCCTTGCTCAAGCACGTTGTTCCACCAATCTAATGCTTCTCCCATCAATGTATCAGATGCACAAGAATTTTTTTCTCGTCAGTGCATATCACTTGACGGAAATGTCTTTCCATATCCATCATCCAGTGATCAGCAAACTCTAGGTTAGTCTGTCCATGGTATAAAGTCGATTTCCTTTTGTAGAACTATTATATGATGGTGTGTTGAGGTCTTGGTACCAATGGTGCATTGGTATAGCGAATTTTAACTGGTGGAGCCTGAACGTTCATCTGATCTCGTTCACTCACGGCTTGAATAAAATTTCCCACTATGTTCACTATCTGATCCATTTGCGAATGTGGTGATAACTCTCTTACCGGGCCAACCATCACATTTCAAGAACTCGTCCTATTAAGTACTATGCATAAAGACGATGTATGCCATGCCATAAGATATATATATATATATGTGTATAGTTCATCACAATCAACAAATGCAACACATGAAGCATTCCTACAATGATAACAACATTACCTTCACGATTACACGCTCTACTCGACGTCACTCAGCATAATATCGTCACTCATTCCCAAGGTTCTAAACCTATTGTTTTGATACCACTAAATGTTACAGCCCAGTCCCACAATAGCGTAACCGGAGTCCGTGGCACGCCACAAGCCACTGAGGCTCATCCTACTCATTTTAAAGTTGCAACAGCGGAAAAAAGAACATAAAGATAACAACGAATAGTCGCTGAAACAATACACTCGAAGTTAGTAAAATTCATATAAATTTTAAAACGTAATTATATTTTGAAACGAATGAATTATTATTCAAAGGGGTCCCAAAGGTGCCCTAAGAACCAATCAAAACATTTAAATAAGTTGCGAAAGGAGTATAAAAAGTTTTCATGTAGGGGTCATTTCAACCGGTCGAGATGCCCCGTTCGACCGGTCGGATGACCCCTCGGCAATAATCCTTTATAGCAGAGGGCACTTGGACTGGTCGAACTATCCCCTTCGACCGGTCGAATGACCCTCTAACAACAATCCTTCTTGCACTAGGATATTGCCTAAGGTCAAGCGACCCTACAATTATAACATACCTTAATCATTAAAGTAAAACATTAAGATGATATGTAGAATATTCAAAACGCGAACTCGAGGATTTGGATTCATAACACTTAACCAACCCATTCCATGTTCTCTACGTCAAAACAAAACGTAGTTCTAGTTTACTCGAAAGTAATTCCTTACAACACTTGGAAATGAAATAAAACATATACAAGGCTATCATCTACTTCTATTAGAAAACTATGATATGAACGTGATAAGTCGCCTTCTACAAGAACTCCCAACCCACATGTTGACTTCTGCGATTCCTCGCCGGCATTAACACCTGAAATGGTTATTTGAATAACCACACATGTTCGATTTGTTTAAGCTAACGCTTAGTGAATAAATCAACATATGCCATGAATGATAAACATGCTCGCATTCACATCTCTAAATTTTATACTAGTCTCCAAAGCCTCACGTGTACGTCCCATACTCCCAATCCGTGACTCTTCGCCAATAAGTCCACGCGAAAGGGTAAGACCCACGATTTTTTTCTTCAATCGTGCGACCTTAATGCGTATATCGGCTCCACAAGATGGCTCAATAACCACATACTCCTTTGACCCAAATAATCAACTCAACATGCTCAAATACATATCACTATACTCTCGGTAAACAAAACATTTCATCATGCTATTGGGCAAACTTATCAATATAATTGTCCAATATGAACTACACAATATATATCTATAAGCTAACACATGCTTTTCATACGAAACATGAATACATGTCAAGAAATCATTCCTAAAATATATAGTTGAATCACTCACCTCCGAATAATGTTCTTATGATTCAATCCAAAGAAAACCCCTGCACAAATAATGTGCAGAAGTTCGTCTATTACAACTCCTATGGATCAAAAGTCCAAATATCAACTTTTATAAAAAAATTCTAGAAATTAACTTTTCAAAAAACTTAACCAAACATGGCCTAATAGGTATCAAAACGACAACCTTACCTCAAGGAGTTCAAATACGAAATCTAGGAGAAAACAGACAGACGAAGAGTCGTCATTTGTCGTCGGAAAGCTCGAAGCAACTATATCTCTCTTTGGCCTTTTTTTAAAACTTAGGTTAAGACTTATAAAAATTATGAAAATCATCTCTAACTATACATAGGAAAAATATTCAAAAATCGTGTTTACCTCCCCACGAGTTTTCAAAACTCCTAATCATTCTTCGAAACTTTCTACACAGCTAATTTATAGTTTTACAAGTTAAACCTCCAAATTATAACAGTTTTCGACTAAGTTCTGTTTGGTTGCTAAAACGCAAATTCTTATATGACTTTTCTGAAGTTGCTAATTAGCTACCAAATTAATAACGTGTTAATTCGTCCTCACCAGAATACTAAATCTAACCACAGAAATATATTATAAGTCAGAAAATAATACAGATAGTGAAATACACAGGTAAACATTTATTTTCAGATAAACATTTAAAGTATTACACAATGATCGTCTCATACTTGGATAGACATCACAACATCACAACACTCAATCAACACCGTCTCAATGGGTTCTCTAACATAGATACCCAAATCGACTCGTGAGTCCAAACTTACTCAAATATGTGCCAAAATGCACAACACATCACATTATTATACATGATACTGTAATAAAATGCAATAACACGCATGCGGGTGTTATAGAATATGTGATAGATAGATATCGACATGCTAAATAAATGGTGATAAGTGGATTAAGAGTAGGTGTACCATTGCTATTTAGACATATAAATTGACTACAACATAAAAAGAAGAAAAAGAAAAATCTTACCATCAAATTCAATCAAATGGATGTAGTAGCTAGTTCCCTAACCACAAGAATTGTTGCAGTAGAAGATAAAGCTTCCAACATCACATCATCATTGACTAACGTAGGTAGCCTATAGTAGGAAAATAAAACTCTATGGAACTCTTTCCTTATTTATAGGCTTATTCAAGAAAGAGAATGAACCCACCATTGAAAGAGTAACTTTCAGTCCCATAACTGTGTGTCAAAGCAGTGTGGTTTATCTAGGTACGAAGAAACTTTGCTTGAGGTGCCACTTTAGCTAAATTAGGTGAGGGTCTACATAACTTTTATTTTTATGTAAATACTGGATATCACATATGACTAAGGGCACTATTCATTAATTTCTATACAAGCATTAGGTTGTTAACTATTTACATTCGTTTGTCACTTAATACATGCATTCTTCCAATATAATTGAAATAGAAAATTTTGAAAATTAATATAATATTATTATAATCATTTCCACACTAATATTACTAACAAAAAGTAAGAACTATGAAAGAGCGCTATCAGAAAATAAAAGGAACTACTCCAAGAAAGATGAAAGAAACTTAGGGTCTAAATAGTTAATGTACTAAAATAGAACATGCCACTTTAAAATGGCAGGGAAAAAAGGGAGGGAAAAAAACACATCACACTAAGATTCCATTTCATAATATTGCCATATGATTTCAATTGACAAAACATGGATACCATTATCTACAAAAAGCAAATTATATTATAGCAAAAGCTACTTTTTCTTCTTCTTCTTCTTCTTCTTTTTTTTCCCTGAAACTTTGACTCAAAAGCCAACTGATAAGTTTGAACGAAAAACATAAAAGCACAGATTAGGGTGAATGAAGTTATTTAATCTATTGCATAAAGTTGTCCCTATCATTTTAGAACAACCCACAAATAAACTGATCTAAAATTTTAAAATAAATTGAGAAGCGCTTGGGATTTCTGCAATATAAGATTCATGTAAACCTCAGTAGCTAACAAATCTTGAAATTAAAGTGAGGACAAACAATCTCATTGCTTGCTAAAAAAAAACATAAAGAATATTGCATTCTTTCTAATTACACACTTCATGTAACCAGGTTCCTCACATGAATAATCAGAAAAAATCCTAAATGAGAAGTAGGATATTTTTCAAATGTTTCCTTCATTCTAATTAGAAGTTAAATAGTTTAGAAGTACAATAGAGACTCCAAAAAAAAAAATGGAAAGGAAGTGATTTACACGATTCAAAATTTGCAATATAGTTTTGAAAAAAATACATTTTTTTCCTTAAAAGTTAACATATATTAAAACTTCAAAAAGAATACTAATGAAAACCTTATTCATTTTATCATCTTTAAGGAAGTTCAAATGGTCAACCAAATAATCTGCCACAGGTGGGTTAAGACTTGTGACAACACCACCAAGGCCTTAATCCATTTAATTAATGTTCCAAAATTTTAGTTTAAGCCTTCACTTGCAAAAGTCACCTCAGGATAATTCGGTTACATAAAATTAATTAGAGACAAAATTTCCATTAAAGTCC
Source organism: Hydrangea macrophylla (assembly GCA_033977485.1). Classification (NCBI taxonomy): domain Eukaryota; kingdom Viridiplantae; phylum Streptophyta; class Magnoliopsida; order Cornales; family Hydrangeaceae; genus Hydrangea; species Hydrangea macrophylla. Next base: position 75,462,245 of record CM066999.1, on the reverse strand, counting down.
CCTTTAAAGCTAATTTTTTTTTTTAAAAGTTCAAATTTCAAAAGTACTATTTTTGTGGAATTTAGGATCCCTTGAGGTACCTTTTGGTCAAGTTGAAAGTTGAAGAAAATAAAACTTAAAATTCAATCAGAGGGGTATTTGACCGATCAAATAGTCTCCATGTACCAATCAAAGGGAATAGCTGTGAATTTCATACCTACTGTGAGCCTGTCAACCGATCAAGTGATCCCAATGATCACAATATTCAAAACATACAAAATTGTCTATATAACACAAGTTCAGAATTCATAAATCGAGCAAACATCTTACAACTTCAGGAGAAGTAATAGTAGCTCGATTAAACGTCGGATCTCCGATCTTAAAGGATTCCTGCAAGTATTTACATGTTTTTTTCTCAAATTTCTAGAATTAGCTTTTCGGAAATAATTTGCCAAACGTGGCCTACGAGACATTAAAATGAAGCTCTTACCTCGAGGAGTCCAAACATGAAATATGGTGAAAAATTGACGAACGAACAAACGGTCATCGTATGTAGTCGGAAAGATCGTAGCCACAAATCCCCCTTTTCTCTCTCTCTCTCTCTCTCTCTCTCTCTCTCTCTCTCTTGATATATGTGTTTTGTGATAATTATGAAAATATCTCATGCACCACTTTTTGTAGGCACGACTCTCGAGAATTATGTTTAGCACCCCACGAGTGTTCAAAACTTCTAATTAACCCCTAAAACATCGCACGTGTCCATTTTATTACTTTACGAGTGAAAACTGTAAATTCTAAAAATTTTCGTCTAAGTTCCGTTTGGGTCCATAATTACGTCCGAAAACTAAATTCCGTGGAATTTCTACATAACCTACCTTTTGTGTAACATATCACTCACGTTCTCACCACAGTATTCAAAATGATCTAGTGCGAAATCAAAACTACCAGAAATTTACCCTACACAGGTAAAGTTACTATTCATAGAATTTCAGATATCTCAAATAATATTTAATCACATAAATGTCATTTAAATCATACAAATGCCTTATTAATTGTTGGATTGTCGTGTCCTCACTTGACACTTTCCGTTGACCTCCAGTCAACATCAACACAATTATCAAATAACATTGATAATTCAAGAAATTCAAATATACATACTAAATATTATGTGATCTATTCCTAAGCATAATCCATCTATGATGAGTATAAATAGTCCGAACTAAAACTAAGGTTACAGCACTACCTATCTTTTCTAGGCATGAACCATTTATAGATTAGATTCACACACAGTTAAAACCACTAGTTGAATGTTATATTGAAAATCATAGAAATCAGATATAAACTAAGGTTTAATCATATATTCAATACTTCTAAGACAAGAAATTATTAAATTAAAAATCAAACATAAACCTTAAATCCGATTACAATATGTGTAATCCTCTTGTTCAAACAACTATTCCTATACAGAAAATCAAATCCTAGGCAAAGAGCACATAGATCATAATTACTTGGCTAAGGTTTCATCGAAACCCTAGACGTGGAGTTTAGCCCACGATGGGCGATATGTAAGAGTCTGAAGTTGATGAAGCGATGGCCATACTTGGATCTCCTTCTTCTTCTTCTTCCAAAGGTTGGTAGAATGGGTGTAATGGATGTGGGAGTATGAGTGTGTATGGAGGTGTGTAACCTTGTAAATACCTAGGAATGTTGTTTTTATAAGTTTTCAATCAATCCCAAACCTTCTCAAACTCCTTTTCCTTCCAAAACTCATTTTTGCGTAAATGTACGAATTCTGCAGATCCCATATTTGCTGGGGCAACTACGGAGGCAAGCTTGAAAGATCTCAAAAAAGGGGTTGTCACTCCAGCTTGAGCAACATGGCAGTTTTTCAATACTATGCTCTTTTTATGCTCCTTTTGATCCATTATGATCCTATGGTTCTAAACTTGAAAAAAAAAATTTAAAATATTATTAAAACCAGTAAATAAACATATACTCCGGATTAAAAAAGAAAAATGTGGAACTATTTTCGAGAATTATTCATTTCCGATCAGTACCTATATAGGATATGTGATAGATTGATATCGACAGGCTAAATATATGGTGATAAGCGGATTAAGACTAGGTGTACCATTGCTATTAGACATATAAAGTGACTACAACTTAAAAGAAGAAAGAAAAGAAGAAAAGTAAAAAAAAGAAAAACCTTGTCATCAATCTCATGGATGTGGTAGTTCCCTAACCACTAGAATTGTTGCAGTAGAAGAAAAAGCTTCCAACATCACATTATCATTTGACTAACCTAGGTAGCCTATAGTAGGGAAATAAAAGTCTATGGAACTCTTTCCTTGTTTGTAGTCTTATTCAAGAAAGAGAATGAACCCACCATTGAAAGAGTAACTTTCAGTCCCATAACAGTTTGTCAAAGCAGTGTGGTTTATGGAAAATACTAGGTGTATAATGAATTGTAAAATCAATTGTACAAATGTGCAGCACAAGGTTGGACCTTGTGTTGAAAAGTCTGCACATTTAAAAAAGTGTGTGCAGGCTTTTCAGTACAAGGTCCAACCTTGTACTGCACATTTGTGCAATTGGTTGTACAATTCATTGTGCACCTAGCATCACTCGTGATTTATCTAGGTATGAAAAAACTTTATTTGAGGTGCCACTTTAGCCAAATCAGGTGAGGGTCTAAATAACTTTTATTTTTATGTAAATACTAGATATCGCATATGACCAAAGGCACTATCCATTAATTTCTATACACGCATTAGGTTGTTAACTATTTACATTCCTGTCACTTAATACATGCATTCATCCAATATAATTGAAACAGTAAATTTTGAAAATTAATATAATATTTTTATGATCACTTCCACACTAATATTGCTAACATAAAGTAAGAACTATGAAAGAGCTATCAGAAAATAAAAAAGAACTACTCCAGGAAAGATGAAAGAAACTTAGGGTCTAAATATTTAATGTACTAAAATAGAACATGCCACTTTAAAATTGAAGGAAAAAATGGGGAAAAAAAACACATCACACTAAGATTCCATTTCATGATATTACCATATGATTTCAATTGACAAAACATGGGTACCATTGTCTACAAAGAGCAAATTATATTATAGCAAAAGCTTCTCTTTTTTTTTTTTTTTCAAAACTTGGACTCAAAAGCCAACTGATAAATTTGAGACGAGAAACATAAAAGCACAAAATTAGGGTGAACGAAGTTATTTAATCTGCTGCATAAAATTGTTCTTATCATTTTAGAACAACCCACAAATAAACTGATCTAGAATTTTATTATAACTTGAGAAGTGCTTGGGATTTCTGCAATATAAGATTCATGTAAACCTCACTGGCTAACAAATCTTGAAATTAAAGTGAGGACAAACAAATCTTGCTGCTTGCTTCAAAAAAAAAAAAAAAAAGAAAGAATGGTGCATTCTTTCTAATTACACACTCCTTGCAACCAGGTTCCTCGCATGAAAAATCAGAAAATTCCTAAATGAGAAGTAGGATATTTTTCAAATGTTTTCTTCATTCTAATTAGAAGTTAAATAGTTTAGAAGTACAATAGAGACAAAAAAAAAATTGGAAAGGAAGTGACTTACACGAATCAAAGTTTGCAATGTAGTTTTGAAATAAATGCATTATTTTCCTTAAAAGTTAACATATATTAAAACTTCAAAAACAATCCTAATGAAAACCTTATTCATTTTTTCATCTTTAAGGAAGTTCAAATGGTTAACCAAGTAATCTGCCACGGGTAGGTTAAGACTTGTGACAACGCCACCAAAGCCTTAATCCATTTAATTAATGTTCCAAAATTTAGTTTAAGCCTTCACTTGCAAAAGTCACCTCAGGATAATTCGGTTACATAAAATTAGTTTGGAACAAAATTTCCATTAAAGCCCCCTTTTAAAGCTCAAATTTCAAAAGTACTATTTTTGTGAAATTTAGGTCCCTTGAGATACCTTTTGGTCAAGTTGAAAGTTGAAGAAAATAAAAGTTAAAAAAATTCAATCAGAGGGGTATTTGACCGGTCAAATAGTCTCCATATACCAATCGAAGAGAATAGCTGTGAATTTCATACGTACTGTGTGCCTGTCAACCGATCAAGTGATCCCAATAGACCGGTCGAAAGACATGCAGTGGCCATTCTCAAGTTGATGCTCTGTTTTTTCTCAAATTTTAGTCCAATATAAACACTCCAAATTATTTCCAAAACATATGGGCTTGTCCAATTCATTAGTGAGCAAAACCCAAGCATTTTTACCCCGGATTACACATTCCATACTCAAGAATGGAAACATAGGAAAACACCATTTGGAACTTGCCAAATTCTAAACATAAACTGTACAAGAACCATAAGCATTACAAGCAATAAGTTTGGATTCCAAAGTCTATACAACAACCACCTGACGTGATACAAGTCCTAACTAACTACACCATACAGGTACACTCTCAACATTTTCGAGCACATGATTTACTACCAAACGATATAAACGGAGTAAACTGTATAAACATGTTTATTCCTCAGCCCCAATCCCTCATTGCCTCACACTCGACTTCGCACCTGAAATAGTGATGTAATAACCGCTAATAAGCTATTATGCTTAGTGAATGGGCTAATCATATTATTGGAATGTATTAATGTGTAAACAATAATGTTAGGTATACACTCTTTTTTACACACTTTTTGACACATTATGCTTTAAACACATGTACCTTGTGCTGTTTGAATTTTTCACACTTTTATGTACACCACTCACATAACACATGGTACATGCATTTAAAGCTATGTGTCAAAAAGTGTGTAGAAAAGTGCGTTTGTGTAATAGTGCTCGTGTGTGAAATACAACAACTACTCATATATAACAATAAATTGGCCTATGGACCATCAAATAATCAATCCACCACCCCCGGGCCCTTGATCCTAGATCTTTCCCACTTTTCCATCGCATATAGCGTCTCTCATTGTGACTGCACATGCATCACCACACATTTGGTGGTCATCACCACCGTCCCTCTCATAAGGAGCTTGCATTTTCCATCACTATAGGATAAATAAACGGTGATTACCACTTGATTTCCTTTGACCCAACTAACCACATAAGCAACTCAACATATGAATATGGCATTTTTCAGTATAATTAACACGCTAAGCTTCCAATTAACACATGCATGACTATTTAGGCATGAATTGAACATACTAAATCATTAAATGCTACACCAACACAATTAAACATCCAATTTTGAGATTAGAGCATTCACGTTATGGTTAAATAGCAAATTAATAACCTAGAAGCTGAATCTTAGCAAAACCCAGCTCAACTCCTACTCCAATACTGTTCCTATACATATTCGGCAAACCACATGTTACCGACTAATTTGGGGTCACCAAAATTCAACGACTAAACTGAAAATAAATGATAAATACGCATTAGGCTCGCCTTCCTCGAACAGAATATGGCTTCAGTTTTGAGAACGGAGATCCGACGGCAAAGAAATTGGCGGTGAAGCAGCGTCGAAACCCTCATCATCCTCTCTCTCTCTCTCTCTCTCTCTCTCTCTCTCTCTCTCTCGGCGTTATTGATCTCTCTCTCTTCCTTGTATGAGCCGACACATATGCAAGTACATGCATTTGTGATATGTTTTAACTTTGGAGAACTTAGTATTTAGTCCAATATGGACACTCTTATTAGATATACATCCATTTTATAGTCAACTTAGAAATTAGTCCCTCGTCTATTTTGAGGACCAAAATACCCTCATATAATTATTTGTAGAAATACCTATATATACACACATAATATATACTCTCCACAATTAGGATTTAAAATTCAAAACCCACATACCTATATATATAATGAGAATTTTTTTTTGTTAGGATCATGGATAAGGGAATAAATATTGCTAAAATCAAGGAGTTTCCTTATTTTGCTCAAGTTCCAAATTCATTTGTATTCTTCATTAGACAATACCTAATTTAATTAGTATACTAGAAATTAGTCATTTGTCACTCTAGTTTGAGACAATAGCTAATTTAATTTTCAAAAATTAAGAATTTGATGAGAAATTGCTCACTCGTGTTCAAATGTATACACACAGAGAGATTTATACAATGAGAAATTCTCACTATATAACCACAAATTTGATGAATTTTTTTTTTACTTCTATTCAAAAACAAAAAAAAAAATTCTAATAAGACGAATTGGTGAGAATTTGATGAGGAATTTATCACTTTTGAGAAATTTTTGAGAATTTGATGAGAATTAGATGAGAAGTTTTTACCAAATGTATCCTTGATGCGATGGACCCTAGTCTTTGTTGGGTCCAAAAACTTAGAGGGTGCTAGGGTCAGGGTGGTCATATCGCCCAAGAATAAAAGGACCAAAATGTCTTTCTGGCTCGATTTCAAATGCACAAACGATCAGGCCGAGTAGGAAGCACTAATCATCGGAATAGAGATACTCCTTGAAATGGGGCCATCTTCTGTGCATACAAAACGGGATTCAGGCTTAGTCATTGGCCAAATATTTAGTGAATTCCAAATAAAAAGTTGGGAACTATGCCCGTTTCACTCAGTTGATGTCCAACTTATGGATTGCTTTGATGATGTAAGTGTAACTTACATACATAGATCAACCAATACTGACGCCGATAGGTTAGCTAAAGCAGGGTCTGCTACATCCCCACAAAAGGAGGGGAGAATTGGATAGCTACTCTAAAAGACCGATCGTTGCCATTAGTAGAACGAGGGGTTGGTATACCGAAACAAATTCAGTCCTTGTGGAAGTAAATGACTGGAGGATTCCCATCGTTGAATATCTAAATCACCCAAATGTTAGGGTAGATCACAAGACAAGATTGTTTGCGGTCCTATTCGTGTTGCTAGATGGGGAACTGTTCAAAAAACCAATTGGAGATGATATAATCCTTAAGTGTCTAGGAAAGAAGCAGGCTATGCAGGTGATGGCCAAAGTCCATTAAGGAATCTGTGGAGCTCATCAGGCCGAAACCAAGATGAAGTGACTTCTAAGGAGATATAATTACTCTTGGCCAGACATGCTTAAAGATTGTATCAACTATGCCAAAGGATGTCAAGCCTGCCAGAAGCATGGCCTAATTCAGCAAATGCTAGCCAAGGAGCTTCAGCCAGTAATAAAGCCATGGACGTTTCAAGGATGGGTGATAGACTTAATTTGTAAGGTATTTCCACCTTCTTCTGGCCAACACTACTTTATAATCGTGGCAACGGATTATTTTACCAAATGGGCAGAAGCCATACTGTGTAGGACTTTGACTCAGGTACTGTGATCAAGTTCATTGAGGAACACATAATACATTGGTTTGGCCTACCGAAAACCATAACAGCCAATCAGGGATCAATGTTCATAGGGGTGGAGACTATGACCTTTGCGGAGAGTAAAGGAATTACAATTCTTAATTCAACCTCGTATTATGATCCGGCAAAAGGGCTGGCTGAGTCTTCTAATAAAATCCTGAAATGAATCATTGAAAAGATGGTGAAGAAAAATCCTAGGGAGTGGGATAAGCTACTGTCCGAAGCACTTTGGGAATATCGAACATCTAAGAGATCTGGCAGTGGGGTTATGCCATTCATGCTTACTTACGGGCATGATGCCATGTTGCCAATGGAGGTCACGGTCCGATCAGCAAAGAGAGCTTTGCAAAATCAGCTTGAGCCTGTCGAGTACACGGAAGCTATGATAGCTAAGTTGGAAGGACTTGAAAAAATAAGACTAATGGATTTGGATTCATTGAAGGTACAAAAGAGCATATAATAAAAGGGTAAAGGAAAAGCCTTTTTGTATAGAAGACTTGGTTTGGAAGGCTGTCCTATAAATCAGGGAAAAAGACAACCGATATGGTAAGTGGTCGGTAAATTGGGAAGGTCCTTTTATTGTCCATCAAGTTAAGAAATGTGGGGCATATTGTAGACACCCCAATTTTGACCGACCGCCGAATTCAAGGGATGGTTACCTCTAGACCAATGACGACAATGTATGACGAAATACGAAGGTTTTTTCAAACGATTCAAGTTCTTTGAAGAATTCTTCAGCCTCAACAAAATTTTCAAAAGAGGAGAGACCGGGTATTCAGGAAACCCAGATATGAAGTACGTATGAGAAATGGCAATTTGAAAGTTATTTCCAGAATGAAAGCATCGAAATGGTTTTGGAAAAGAGAGAAAATGAAAATAGAAAGGATTTTGAAAATCAAAATAAAAGAAGAAGAAAACAAAATATGTACACATACATAGTTTATTGAGTATACACTAGTATATAGGTACATATTAGTATATTAGTATAGTTTACTAAAGTATATTAGTATATAAGTATGTAGTAAGTATATATTTTGAAAAATAAAACAAAAAGGGGGTGAATCCGTTGGAAGCGGCACGCAGGATGGCCGAGTGCCGCACCAACACTCACTGAGTGCCGCAGTGGCATTCAGTGAGTGCCGGAATGGCAGACAACTCAGTGAATGCCGCCCACTATAATAGACTGTTATTCTCAAATACATATGGAATATTCTTGCACATGGGTTTTTCACCCAAATATACCCATTTGACCCTGTGAGAGTAGTCTATATAAGGAGTTCTTCACCTCCATTATAAGGGGCCTTCTCTCATATACAAGATTTACACAAGAAAATATAGAGAGAATTGAGAGATTTAAGAGAAATTTTGAAGAAAATCAAGGAATCTTTGAAAATTTAAAGAATTTGAAGAACTTGGAAAATCTTCATCAAATAATCAAAAAAATCCCTAAGATTATAAAGGTAACCTTCTAATCCTATATAGATTTAGTTTGTAATTCAATCACAAATTCATAGATCTAGGACTTTTACACATTTTCAAAACCTCTCTTCCTACCCCATTTCATCACACACCACATAGAGTTTGTGATTGAATTTTCATGCTTTGTTTTCATTGATTTGGATCTAGATATAGCCTTGTGTTTAAAACAAAAACAAGTTGTAAAAGTATTCTTACTTGGATTTTATTTAAACTTCGATTTTACTTCCTTTTGTCTCTATTTTCTTTTTGAAATCCATGAGATCTTTAATATCTCATTGGATCCTCTTTGGTTTGATCCTTTAGTCCCCTATGATCTTATGATTTATATGGGGATTAAGATGGGTCATGGTTATATCTATATGATTTTGTTGGGTTTAAGTCTTGATTCATGACTTGAGTCCTTCAAATTGAATCTCATGGAGTTATTTCTATATTCTATGAGGTTCATATGGTCTTGGGTCATATCTTGGTCTCCAAGGTTCATTAATTTTAGAAGAGATTAGGATATAAAAAGTCCACATCCCCTAAGGATCAGCAACTTAGGAGAGGGATTGAATTGATAACTTCCATGATTTAAGATGTTGATATTGGTGCAGTGAATCCATAAACCCACATGATCAAAGATTTTTTATTAAATCATGGTCTTCTGGAATTGGATGAGACCAATTGGAGAGTGTACATAACTCATATATGTATCACTAGGATTCTTGTTTTGATAAGAATTTATGCTTAGGATGGTTTGGCCTCATGATTTGTGAGTAAGTCGTTCTCTGTCCAAAATTTCATAATAGTAAGTCAGTCTTAAAATTGATACATCAGAGCCTTAATCAAGCTTTTTTGACTTCAAATAAAATTTTCTATGAAGTTCAATGTGTTAAATAAGATCTCCTAAAATGATCAAAGTCATTCTGATTTATTTGCTATTTTTAGAAAATCATACAAAAACTCTGGACAAAGAATTGTAAATCTCTGAGTGATGTCTGGTTTTAGCCCAATTCGCGGAGATTGAACCGTTTGATTTTCAATTTTCTTTTTGGGTTAAAAACTAGACTCATAGAGGCACATCATACTCAAAAATAATTTAATATCCAACCATTGGAAATATGATTTTTCTATTTTTGAAAGTCTGGTTTGCTCTCTGAAATTTTGGTAATTCTGTCACAGTTTTGATAAATCTTGTTAACTACAACCTAAATGGCCTCCTAGTGTCTTAGGACTCAAACTATGTTTTAAATGATGATAATCAAGCTTAAATCTAGAGCCTAAGTGATCCAAATTAATGAAAAATTCGTAGTTCATCCGTATTTATGTCTATGCATCCATCTATATATGTTGATGTTTATGATTAGAATTAATCTTTAGCCTAAGGTTGCATTTAAATTGAACTTAGTTGAACATAACTATAGTTTCTTTATGATGATGTTGGAATTACACCATCTCTATATGGACATTGCATTGGCTCCTAGTTGAGACTTACATATCTATGGAGGTGTTGTATTTCTAACTACTTATAAAGAATTCATGATTATGTCAACCCTTCCGATGTTTGATAGATTTAAGCTAGAACTTTAGGTGTAGACTAACCCTTGGTTTTGTAGTGCTATTGATGTACAATTTCTTGACTCCACTCTAGTTTATTTTATTCCTTGATTTTATTGATTTTCGACTCCATGTGCGACACCTTAGAATTAGATCTTGCCTTATTTGTGTACATGAATTAGAGACATTTTCTTAGGTTTTATCCTTATTTGCATGCATTGCACGTTTAAATTCGCAGCTTGATCCCGGGTAAGTTTCCTAGTTCCTTACTTGCACGTCATCTTGCTTGCTACTTGAATTAGGTGGTTTATGAATGATATTTTGTTGTTAGCAATCTTACACCCTTTTAGACATGCTTTTGTGATGTATATTTATATATATGTATTAGTTGAGGGCATGCTTAGATTAATAATTTGATTAAAGGATGTCAAGTAGAGGCCTATCATGAGATAGGATAAAAAGGGTGTTTTAGTCCGCCAGGCTCCTTCCCCTCTCATTCCTTAATCCCCGGACCTAGAATTTCTGGTTTCTAAAAAGATAAGTTTGCTTTAAAATGGTTTCTTAATTTTCCTTTAAAAAAAATTAAGTGGCGACTCATTTTTTGAATTTGTTTGGAAAGAAATTGTTTTAAAAGTGGGCCCAAATGCCGATATCCACACATATAGGCTGCGCGATATTGTTGAAGAGGTTCATACTAGATTGATAAATGGTCAGTATTTAAAGTCATACTATCCTATGCTATGGGAGACTATTAATTTAGATGCAGACCAAAATCCAGGATGGGTGTAACGACCCTGATGTTGTGGGCGGGCTGCTGTAGGTGTCTTTGTGGCTGTAGTAAGTGCTGGCAGGCTACACACTATGGGAAGTTCGTCCCACATCGCCTGGGTGTGGAAAAAGGTATGTGCTATATATGTGTGGTTCTAAGTCTCCCTAGTAAGAGACCTTTAGGTTAGTGGCCCAAGAACAAATTCGTGCGGGTTTTGGCCTAAAGCGGATAATATCTTACTGAGCGAGACTTGGGTCGTGACAGAATGGTATTAGAGCTAGACCCAGCCGAAAGTGTGCCAACGCAGACGTTGGGCCCTAAGGGGGTGGAATGTAACGACCCTGGTGTTGTGGGCGGGCTGCTGTAGGTGTCTTTGTGGCTGCAGTAAGTGTTGGCAGGCTACACACTATGGGAAGTTCGTCCCACATCGCCTGGGCATGGAAAAGTTTTGTGCTATATATGTGTGGTTCCAAGTCTCCCTAGTAAGAGGCCTTTGGGTAGTGGCCCAAGAACAAATCCGTGTAGGTTTTGGCCCAAAGCAGACAATATCTTACTGAGCGAGACTTGGGTCGTGACAATTGGTGTCACGCCCCGACGTAGCATTGTCACGCCCCAACGTAGCAAAATAAGGAAAATTTTTCATTTCTGTTTTGGACCTATAGGTCATGACAGGTGATGGATGGCTTGTCTTGTACTTAGCTTAACATGTACCAAAAAAACAGAGTATATGAAGCAACAAGGAAGATAATATTAAACATATTACAACTTCAAATAATATTACATTGTCCTTAAATAAAATATTCTTAAGGCACAACCGCCTTATTCAAATTTAAAAACATTATCCATATCTCTATTACAACTTTATTTAATTAGAAAAGTAACGCTACAGGCTTCTCTAGCTGGCATAATCATATTGTCCTACATAACCATTTCCTGAATATTTTGGGTGTCCAGAACAAAATAAAGTCATCAGCTAATGAAAGTCGAGTGAGTATAACGAACACACAAGTAATGTACATAAAAGTACACTAACAATTATTATAAACGTTCAGTACTTTAGAGTACGGTTAACCCATTATTCCAGTCATCGCGTAATAACAATTATTAACAGTTTGGATAATGAAAATTTAAGACAGTGCATGAACAATGAAACCATCTCATCTCACTCTCTTTTATCTCGATCACAATCTCTTAACTCATTCGGTTCCTAGAATCATCCGGCACAATTCCATTAATTTAGAAGGTCTGTCGATATGTCTGCCGTATTTGGGGCGGCCTAGATGTACCTAGACATTCAAGGTTACAATAACCTGTGGAATACTTTAATTACTCTATCGTATCTGAAGCGGCTTAGAATAATTTAAAGCTATCACCAGACTGACCTACCATATCAAAAGCGGCCTGGGCTCAGCCCTCTTAATTAGTCTACCGTATTTGTAGTGGCCTGGAATAATTAAGGCTATCACAAGACTCTGATTGACCTACCGTATCAAAAGCGGCCTAGGCTCAATCCTTCTTAATTAACCTACCGGTATCTGTAGCGGCCTGGGAAAATTAAGGTTACTTGTCCCAAGACATTCTCTCTTTGCCCATTCTTACAACATATATGCTGACCAATGACCCCTTTCTATACATGCCATCTCGACTATGCAAATGAGTGATTTATTCTCTTTCTTGTTTATATAAGGGTATCAGAGCGGACGTACGACTTGTTCTCTCTTTACATACTTTCTTATAAAAGTATCAGAGCAATGTGACTTAAATATTTCTTTTCGCATTTTGTTTATAGAAGGTATTAGAGCAGTTTCTACTTTCTTTAATATTGTATCAGATCTATTTATATTTTGATTACTACAAAAGATATTCAGAGTGATGGATTCCCATTACCATGTAAATGTATCAGAGCTAATTAAAAACATGATTATTACAAATTAAACAACTTAGTCCAGAAAAGTCAACTGTTAACCCAGAATGGCCAAAACTGCTAAATATAGTCAAAAATAAGATTTTCGATTCAAGAGTTAAAAAGTTCCGCGAATAGTTCATCTAGGTCCCCATATATCAAATATGATTTTTAAGAATTTTTAAAAGGAGGGGAACATAATAAAAATAATGCTCTAATATCATAAACTGTGCAAAATTTGGTAATTTTGCCTTCGGAGAGAAAGTTGACTTTTTATCTATAAGGAATTGATTTTTGAAAGTATTTTTGTTGAATCCAAATGGAGGGTTTTTTGTTAATTACATTAATGACTTAAGTAGTCATGAATGGAATTAATATGCAGTGAAAGCACTATTCAGTGAAACTGGAAAAACTGCCAAGTTAAACAGGTCATTCTGTCACAGAGGGGTGGGACCAGTTCTGGTATTTTAACGGGACCAGTCATGGTCGTGACTGGTCCTAATACTTATGCGGGACCGGTGATAGTCGGGACCGGTCCTGGGTCGTCTTCTTCCTCAGGACTGTACAGTTGCAGAGTATGTACGAGTTACAAATCTGAACGATACAACAAGTATAATATATCAATCTCTTCATTTTTCCGCGCAGATTATGAATATATAAGTCTTGTTTTCCAATTCCTAATGTATCTGTACTTATTGATGAAAATCCGAGAGTCGTCAAAACTTCATTTTGGCCGTACGTCGCAACCATTACAAATTAAGGTCTAAGATTTGAAATGGAAGTTATTGGGACTATAATCTTTCATTCCCAATTTACAGAAATCATTTTGGTTGAGTTTGGTGAGACCACCATTTTTATACCTTCAAAACTATATATATACATATGTATATATACGTGTATCTCTAAAATTGATACCCTTAGATTGTGCGTAATGACTGATATTACATTATAAGTGAGATCAAGAGACTCACCGAGTGTTAGATAGGGCTGTAAGACTTGCCGAAGAAAGACGAAAATTCCGTAATATAGGCTATGGCCTCTTTGAAGCTTTGAGAGCCTACTATGATGATTCTATTTCTGTTTTCTTTTCTTTTTGTCCAATTTCTAGAATATGTAAGTGACTGGATGTATGTGATTTGACAGAGGAAGAGAGCAATGGAACTTTAATGTGTGTGGGTGTTTATATATATATATAGCTGAGAGAAGGAGGATGCTTGAGAACTTAAATGGAGAAGGAGGCTACGGTGATCAAATGAAGAGGAGCTTTGAACTCACTGTGAGTTTGGTTTGCAAAGTGTGTGTGGAAATGAATATACTGAGAGTAATGCTTAGGCTTGCGATATCTGTGTGTGAATGTGTTTAGCAAATTGTGAACACAGCATATGAAGGCAATTAGTGTGCAAGTTGCAGCTGTAAATAATTTGATATGTGATGATTGAAGAATATCACAGCTGTGTTTTGATTGATGGCGTCCAATCAATTAACACAGTTAGTTCGTTAATCAGTTTGGTTCAGTTAGTCCAATTAGGTTGGTCCGAGTAGTCTACGAAAATACCCAAAATAAATATTAGGGGCCAAAAATGTAAACAACGTGATAAATATTTTATTAATGCTTTTAATCCAAAATTATGGGGTAACTTAGGGGCGCAATCTTAAGCATAACTAATTAAAATTACTAACGGGTCACAAAATAAAATATTTTGTCATTCTAATAAATCAACATAAGTATTTCTCTTTTATGGAAATAATGCTACAACTCAAAATAATACATAATCAAAAAATAAAATGGCACTATATTTAAATGTAACAACATAGTTATTATTTATTTATTCAAATAATACCACAACTATAATTAACATATAGTAATAAAATAAAATTAACATTTCTCATTTATTATTAGGGAAGCGAAAATACAAGTTGCTACAAGCATAAATCAGGAAAGTGTTTCATTTCTTTTATGTACTCGTAGGTCATGACAAGTGTAAGTGACCAATTGTTCCTACAACAAATAACTTAATAGCATTTCTAAAAGCCGAGGATACTAATAAACATAAAGCTCCAAATTAAGACTTACTATTTCTATTACATCAGTCATTGTCTTAGGCACAAACCGCCCTTAATCAATTTCTAATATAGAGTCTATTACATCTCTGAAAAGTAACGCATAAGAAAATATAAAACAGCCCTCCTGGAAAGTCTCCTACTTCTAACTAGCTTAGTCAAAATAACTGGATGCTCCTGACCTGGGAAATCTGGACATGGAATTCAGAACGCATCAACGCGTCAGTTTATGCAAGCCGGTGAGCAAAATAAACATATGCTCGCAATGTATATATAAGCATATAAACAACGCTACAATTTAAACTTTAAAAGCAATAATTCAAGGTTCCAACTTCAACATAAATCACATGGAGATGTAGTAAGCAATAAATATGTGATCGTACATGAACAATGTATCATCTCATCTTTCCGACTCTTTTCTCTCGACAAACTCGATTCAAGCATACCATTACCTCAGATACCAAGAATAATATATGATCGATATCTGGGATGCACAACACATCGTCACCTTAGATACCAGGAATAATATCTGATCGATATCCAAGTCGTACACTACACAGTCGCCTCATATACCAAGAATAATATCCGATCGATATCTGGGTCGCACAACACATCGTCGCCTCTAATACCAGGAATAATATCCGTTCGATATTGGAGTCACACGCAAGGCCGCCACTCTATACTCTTTTCACGCCTTCTCACATACCATGCATGTCGACTCAACCTCGACCTTATCATGGATGTCAATGTTCATGAAATCATAATATCATTCATTAAACACAAAGCCGACTAATCGTCGAAGGTAAATCTCAGTCTTAATCGTTCTTATTAATCCAGTTCTTAAAGTAAATCTTTAAAACAATATATCTTTCAAAACAGTTCCTTAAAACTTTCAAAACCTTTTCCCAAACAGTCCCTTATACAAAATGGACAAACTGCTAAAAATGCCCTGTCGCGCGAGCGAGCCGCTCGAGCGAGGGGTCGAGCGAGCGATCAGACTGTTTTCACAAAATCTGTTAAAAATCCTTTTCTGCCCAAAACTGTATAGGTCAAGCGAGCGGGTCGCGCGAGCGATATGTTACAGAGTCGTCTTCTTCTTCGTTTTCCCCTGTTTTGATTTCAAAACTGAAATTTTACCCATTTTCAGATTCTATTTCAAACATATCATGTACTATATGGGTTTCCTTAGTTTGTTTGCGTAGATTAAGAATACGCGGTCGGATTAAACTGATACAAATTGTATCTCTCAAAATTTACGATTAAAGTAAGCGTGACAAAACTTTAAATCAACAATAGGTCGCGATACGGATAAATTACTACGTAGTATTTGAACCACAGCTTATTGGGATTAAGATCTTTCATTTTCAATTCACGAAATTGATTTTGGTTGAAATTTCTAAAACTCCAACTTTCAAAGCTTCAATGGTGAACACACATATATATATATATGTATATACACATCTATATATACTGAAATATATATAAACATTGGGAGTAAGATTTGGAATACAAATTCGGTACCGAGAATTCCGCCGAATAATCTGTCATTTTGAGAATTCATCCCATTCTTGATTTTGATATATGAATATATATATATGTATGTATATGCATGGGTATATATATAATCTCTGTGTGTGTGTGTTTTTATATACATGGAGAGAGCAAGAGAGAGATGAGAGAAATTGAGAGAGAGATTTAGAGACTGTGAGAGAATGAGAGACTGATGATACATATATATAAACTGCCCATAATTTGGGCTCCAAGTAATAGGGAGATAATCTCGTGTGGTGAACTCACATGCTCCCACACGCAACTGCGATATAATCACAGCTTGAAATATAAGCTGGTATTATCCGGTTGAAATAAAAATACAGAAAGTTATAATAAGTAGGAAATAAATTTCTTGTTGTATAAAAAGTGTAGTGACAGTTTTTTTTCAATACCATAAAAAGTATGTTCTATATTTATGGAAATTATGCTTAGACCCCAAAAATATTTGTAATAGAAAAAATAAAATGAAATATTTATTAATGAAAATGAAATTACAGGGTGTTACACTCTACCCACCTTAACAGAGATTTTGCCTCGAAATCTGAGCTAACTAATCCTGAAACAACTTGGGGTATCTATTCCTCATGTCTGACTCTAACTTCTATGATGCTTCTCCCTCGTCACTGTGCCTCCACTGAACCTTAACCAAAGCAACGTCTCTTCTCCTTAGCCTCTTGATACTTTGGTCAAGAACCCTCACGGGTCTATCCTTGTAGACAACATTCTGACTCGTCTCAATATCATCAAAATTTACTACATGTGAAAGATCCCGTATGTATTTTCTTAACATACTAACATGGAATACGTTAAGAACACCAGACATCTTTGGTGGCAACGCGAGTCGATAAGCCACTTTCCCAACATGTTCCAGTATCTCAAATGGCCCGATGAAACGAGGTGCTAAATTTTCTCTTTTCTGACCAAAACGTACTACTCCCCGAACAAATGAAACCTTAAGGAGTACGTGATCTCTGATACTGAACTCCAAATCCTTTCGACGTCAATCTGCATAACTCTTATGTCTACTCTATGCAGATTTCATTCTTTCCTTAACCATTAAATTCTTCTCATTCGTTTCTCTCACCAAAACTAGTCCCAATAATTCTGTGTCTCCCACTTCTGCCCAACACAACGGAGATCGACATGGCCGTCCGTATAAGGCTTCGAACGGTGCCATCCCAGTACTCGAGTGATAACTGTTGTTATACGTAAATTCGACCAACGGCAAGTGCATCTCCCAAGACTCTTCAAAGTCGATTATACAAGCCCACTTTCCCAACACGCTCCAGTATCTCAAATGGTCCAATGAAACGAGGTGCCAACTTTTCTCTTTTCTGACCAAAATGCACTACAACCCGAACTGGTGAAACCTTAAGGAGTATGTGATCTCCGATACTGAACTTCAAATTCTTTTGATGCTGATCCGCATAACTCTTATGTTTACTCTGTGTAGCATTCATTCTTTCCTTGGCTAGTGAAATTTTCTCATTGGTTTCCCTCACCAAATCTGGTCCCAATAATTCTGTGTCTCCCACTTCTGCCCAGCATAATAGGGATCGACATGGCCATCCATACAAGGCTTCGAACGGTGCCATCCAAATACTCGAGTGATAGCTGTTGTTATACACAAATTCGACCAATGACAAGTGCGTTTTCCAAGACTCCTCAAAGTCGATTACACACGCTCTAAGCATATCTTCCATAATCTGATTGACACGCTCGGTCTGCCCATCAGTCTGAGGATGGAAAGAAGTACTTATCTTTAGCGAAGTTCCCATAACCTTTTGCAGACTTTCCCAAAATCCCAAGGTAAAGCGTGTATCGCGGTCGGATACAATAGACATAGGTGCACCACTCATTGTAGGTACATTCGACTCATCATTTCTACTGGGTAAGTCATACTATACGCTATGAAATGTGCAGACTTCATTAGACGATCCACAATTACCCAAATCGCATCATGGTTTTATTGTGACCGGGGTAGTCCGAACACGAAATCCATAATTATGTGTTCCCACTTCCATCCTGGAACAGGTAAGGGTTGTAACAATCCCGAGGGTTTCTGATGTTTGGCCTTTACTTGTTGACAAATCAAACATTTAGGCACGAACTCGGCTACTTCTCATTTCATTCCTTCCCACCAGAAGTTTCTCTTCAGATATTTATACATCTTTGTTCCTTCAGGGTGTACTGTCAGTCTCGCTTTATGTGCTTTTTCGAGAATATTTTTTCTCAAGTCTCTTGAATCTGGCACACACAATCTGTCTCGACATCGGTATCCTCCATCTATCCCAACCTTCCATTCCATAGGGTCCTTTTCTGTGACGCCCCGCAAAAATAAGCGTATTTCCATTGAAAAATTAAATAAATCACACTTGATTCTTTAAAATAAAAATACAAAATTTCTTTAAAACTCCCAGCAGGTCCATATTCTCCACGGATATCCTATATCATCCTTAACCTTATCTCCCTTCTAGGCTTCGGTTACCGGCACTGCCTGCATCTAAAAACCATACCGGGAAGTATACAATATGACATGAATAATAAAGGCTCAAAAGGATAATGACAATCAAATACATAGAATGACATCAAATCAATTGACCAGTCTCACAACCCAACTGCTCACACTACCCAAACGCTCATACCAATAGCATCATACCAGGTTCCTCTTGATCACATAGCAAGAGACACCTCACCTCACCTCACCCGTCTCCAGTACGTCGGTCCCTGAGGCCTGTTGGACTGTTGGTAGGTGCTCCTTGCTCATGACCCTTTAGTCCCATAGCACTTAGCAATAAACACATACTCATTGATTCCAAATGAAAACACAACATAACTGCAAAAAGAGTACAAGTAGAGATAACAAAGAAATACTCCGGAGAATTTAGAAAGCATATTGTACACAACCCGGTACCTATAAATGATGTTGAGCAACTCCCAAACACTTCTCTTCTTCTTCTTCTTCTTCTTCTAACTCGAGGTGTATGTATATCTATAATTGTGTATATATATATATAAATCTCTCTCTGTGTGACTCTTTCAAGCTCTCTATGCTAGAAGTGTAGAATGTGTGTGTTTGAGAGAGTATGTGAGTGTATAAATAGCCAAGCTTCCACTTGGAGACAATGACCTAACAATCCACTTATTAACCACTAACTTATAATTAATGGGTAGTTTATAAGGAATATGCAAGATGATGTAAACATACACTAATGCACATATAACTCCACTAATATTAGTGTATAAATAACTAAACATAATGGCCTAATAATCTAATTATTAACCACTAACTTCTAATTAATTGGTAGTTTATAAGGAATATGCAAGATGATGTAAACATACACTAATGCACATATAACTCCACTAATATTAGTGTATAAATAACTAAACATAATGGCCTAACAATCTAATTATTAACCACTAACTTCTAATTAATTGGTAGTTTATAAGGAATATGCAAGATGATGTAAACATACACTAATGCACATATAGCTCCACTAATATTAGTGTATAAATAACCAAACATAATGGCCTAACAATCTAATTATTAAAAGAGAAAATATTAGATTTAATTTCTAATATACTTTTTCTGCTACTGTAATCCTCGTTTTCTGCCCAAACGGTGCAGAATCTGAAAAAATTGCATTAGACAAAAGGTGTGCAGAATCGAGTTTTGCTTGGGACAACGCGGGCAGAATCTTAAACTTCCTTCGTTTTCCTAACAAAAATCTGAAAACAAAATTCTGCTACTATTAAAATTAAAAGAGAAAATATTAGATTTAATTTTAAATATGACTCGAAAAATCTTAACTTCCAACACGAATACCAAATCATTTAATCTCACGCAACTTTTCCCAAAAATATATTTTTAGTTCATAACTTATAAAATTGAAAAAATGACCAAAATACCCCTGTGACCAATTTTCGCTAAAATCGCACACGAAGTCTAAATCGTCAATTTAAACATGAAAACACGGGTTACTACATTTTCTGACATCTTGACGAACCATACTTGAAATTTCTCGTCTCCTTTTTGGGCCTCGATAATTTGACTCACAAGTGTTGGTTGTACTATGAGGCATCGAAAGTATTGCCTGTCACTTCCCTCAGAAATCTGCATATCAAATTTAGCGATTGTCTCTAAGGCTTTCCATTCCCTGATCATCAATGAAGCAATCATCCCTCGAGGTTTTTGACTTAGGGCGTCAGTGACTACATTAGCCTTACTAGGGTGGTACTCTAATGTAAAGTCATAGTCCTTAATCAGTTCTATCCATCGACGTCGTGTCATGTTCAGCTCTTTCTGAGTAAACAAATACTTAAGGCTTTTGTGATATGAGAACAAGTCAAACTTTTCCCCATAAAGGTAGTGTCTCCAGATCTTAAGCGTGAACATGACGGTTGCCAGTTCCAAACCATGAGTTGGGTAATTCAATTCATTTGGCTTCAACTGCTGTGAACCATATGCTATAACCTTTCCGTCTTACATAAGGACCCATCCCAGTCCTTGATAAGATGCGTCACTAAAAATAGTGAACTTCTCATCACTCTTTGGTATTACAAGCACTGACGTTGTTGTCAGCCTTGTGAGTACGAGCTTATCAGTCCATTCAAACTTCAAATCTTTCTTAATCAAACTAGTTAATGGGGCTGCTATCTTTGATAATCCTTCTATTGTAATACCCTGTATTTATAATAATAATTTGATGCAGAGAGATTCTATATACTTCCCTTGTTTCATTCATAAAATTTTATCTTCGATCGATCGAAGCTCGTTCGAGCGATCGAGCATCCCAGAAGTTCAAGCGGTCGAACATTTTTTAATCGATCGAAACCCTACCGACCTGAATTTGATATGTGGTCCCCACTTCAATCGATCAAACTTTATTCAATCGATCTAAACTGGCCGAACTGATCTCGAGCAATCGAACTTACTTCGTTCGATCGAACTCGCCTGGATATTTCAATTTCAGTTCACGCAAACATTACCACCTGCCCACACCCTTTCTCTATATATATGTTTGGGGCAGTATGTGTGTGAGGTTTTGGTTGGTGCCAAGCCTTGTTGAGAGAGAATTGTGAGTGCTTATGTTTTATATATTTACACACACAACTCCATATATATATATCCACACATCTATATATATAATCAGTTGGAAGAAGAACAAGAATAAGAATCAGAAGAAGAAGATAAAGAAAAGGAGTCACAGAGAGAGACGGAAGGCAGAAGCACAGAGGAGAAAGAGAGAGGCCACCATTAGAGAGCTTGGGAGCTCGAAGCTCAAGCCAAATGCACCGTAAGTGAGTTTTTACTCACTTGGTCTCCTTATATAATGTGTTACAAGCTTTTGGTATGATTAATCGTATTAAGAACGTCCCTAAGACGTATATTTATGTGTTGTTCAGAATCTGCTAGAGAAGACAACTCTCGAGCGATTGAACAAAGTTCAATCGATCGAAGGTTCAATCGATCGAACTATTTTCGATCGATCGAACTTCATTTTACCTCAATCGATCGAGACATGCAGAACATTGTTTAGTTCTTTGCTTTATTATATATGAGGTTCGGATACTCGATTCACAATTCGGACTTCTAATATACGATTATGGGTTAATCAGGGATAATGTGACAACAACGATAAGTATGATTAAGAATAATGGATTAATGTAATGACGTTGTTGTCGAATAATGGATTAATGTAATGACGTTGTTGTCAGCCTTGTGAGTACGAGTTTATCAGTCCATTCAAACTTCAAATCTTTCTTAATCAAACTAGTTAATGGGGCTGCTATCTTTGATAATCCTTCTATTGTAATACCCTGTATTTATAATAATAATTTGATGCAGAGAGATTCTATATACTTCCCTTGTTTCATTCATAAAATTTTATCTTCGATCGATCGAAGCTCGTTCGAGCGATCGAGCATCCCAGAAGTTCAAGCGGTCGAACATTTTTTAATCGATCGAAACCCTACCGACCTGAATTTAATATGTGGTCCCCACTTCAATCGATCAAACTTTATTCAATCGATCTAAACTGGCCGAACTGATCTCGAGCAATCGAACTTACTTCGATCGATCGAACTCGCCTGGATATTTCAATTTCAGTTCACGCAAACATTGCCACCTGCCCACACCCTTTCTCTATATATATGTTTGGGGCAGTATGTGTGTGAGGTTTTGGTTGGTGCCAAGCCTTGTTGAGAGAGAATTGTGAGTGCTTATGTTTTATATATTTACACACACACCTCCATATATATATATCCACACATCTATATATATAATCAGTTGGAAGAAGAACAAGAATAAGAATCAGAAGAAGAAGATAAAGAAAAGGAGTCACAGAGAGAGACGGAAGGCAGAAGCACAGAGGAGAAAGAGAGAGGCCACCATTAGAGAGCTTGGGAGCTCGAAGCTCAAGCAAAATGCACCGTAAGTGAGTTTTTACTCACTTGGTCTCCTTATATAATGTGTTACAAGCTTTTGGTATGATTAATCGTATTAAGAACGTCCCTAAGACGTATATTTATGTGTTGTTCAGAATCTGCTAGAGAAGACAACTCGAGCGATTGAACAAAGTTCAATCGATCGAAGGTTCAATCGATCGAACTATTTTCGATCGATCGAACTTCATTTTACCTCAATCGATCGAGACATGCAGAACATTGTTTAGTTCTTTGGTTTATTATATATGAGGTTCGGATACTCGATTCACAATTCGGACTTCTAATATACGATTATGGGTTAATCAGGGATAATGTGACAACAGCGATAAGTATGATTAAGAATAATGGATTAATGTAATGACGTTAGATACTATGCGGTTCATGTCTGAGTTTGGTATTTATTTATTTCAATCGGAGTAGCCAGGCCACATGGGAAGTCATGTATCGATAGAAGTGCTGAGTTTAAGTAGGTTAGATAAGTTTTGGAAATGGTGTATAGGCGGACACTTGGTCATGATATGCTTTCAGATGCGGTGGATGGTTTATATCCTTAACGAGCAGTGAGAAGTGGGCAAGACCATGTAGTCCTAAGGTAGCCAAATGATCCATGTTATATCCTTAACGAGCGGTGGATGGTTTATATCCTTAACGGGCGGTGGATGGGGATCACTGGTATACATATACGACGAGTTGTGGCAATAGATTTGATATGCTGTTGTTCAATGCGTTGTATCCCTGACATGCGGTGGATGGTTTATATCCTTAACGAGCGGGGATGGACTGATGTGGTCTCCATGAATGCGGTGGATGGTTTATATCCTTAACGAGCAAATGGACAGAATGATGGTATGTCTATATATGTTAAACGATTGAGTCTGTTCTTTCTAGACATAGTATGTTGATTATCGGTCTGAGGATAATAAGACGATAAGGGTTGAGTTGCGATATTGGAATACAGAGAAGATATTATTTAGAGAACTATATCTTAGTCGTTACAATAACTTGTTATACATTATATCATTGATACCCTGTGAGTTTCTATTCACTCATCTCTCAGTAAGCTGACGACCGTTATTGCCTGGACATTCCCCGTCCAGACTACCCTATCCCTTTTTATACAGGTGATGGAGATTATGACGATAACTACTACCCTGAAGAGGGATATGCAGAGGGTGGCACTGCGAGTAAAGGTTACGCTGGCAATTACCCTTACACCAGCTGAAGACAGAAGATTTATATTTAGTTTTTTAATTCTGTCAAACTCTGTTTTAGTTTAACGGGTACTTGGGCATATGTTGTCTCCAGACCTATTGTGATCCTGTGGACCATACTCTGATGTTTTTAATAGTATCACTGTTATTATATTTCAGGTGTTTACTGTTCCTGTTGTTTTTGTTGGACTAGTACTGCGTGGTGTGGATTATTAGTGACTTTCACTTGTCATTCCCTATGGACCCATAAAGGAAATTTATTTTTCTCTATTTATGCTGCTCCAGGGCATGACACGGTTTTTGGTATCAAAGCCTTAGGTTCTGATATTTTAATTCACTAACATTCCCACACCATCTGGTCCTAGTGTTGAGTTTCCTGAGATGAGATATGAGTATAAGATAAGTTCGTCTTCCTGACGATAGATAGTTTCGTTTACCGGATAGCATGGATCTAGCGTTCCATTAGTTTGTTATCGATGCTTATGGAGGACATGTGATCCATGGGGATACCATGGAGCCAGCTGGCCCAGAGTTTTATCGTGAGCGCGTGTGCCAGATAGCTAGTCGACATTTAGAGGAGGATACGTGGAGAGCACTCTATGTGACTGGGAGGACAACACAGATGCATATGGATGCTTACCATATTGCGAGGGTTGGTAGGGACATTTGCCAGGAGATATTATGGTTAGTTCAGAGTAAGCCAGAGATGGATGAGATTGAGTTGAGAGACATTGTAGCCGGTCCACTAGAGCCTGTAGTTACACCAGCACCGACTGCCCCACCATCACCAGTACCCGACGTACTAATCCCAGAGCCTGAGCCGATTCAGGGAGAGGAGGATCTAGAGCCAGAGGACGAGCATCCCGATGAGGATATTAATGGAGACAGAGAGGAAGAGTCGATAGATGATGAGGACCCAATAGAGGATGAGCATGCGGACGATGCAGATGATGATGAGTCAGAGGATGACCCGGAGGAGCCAGAATTTGAGCTAGAGGATCCAGCGCAGGACCTAGAGGCTGTTGAGGCAGACATAGTTGTAAAGGAGGATGTGCCCGACGAGGAGGTAGTTATGCCATATGCAGCCATGGCTGATATGGATGTAGGTTGGATAGCAGAGATGATCACTCAGCTAGTAGGTTTTGTTATGGGAGAAGCTGCGATAGCGGGAGCTCTTGATATAGCTGATGGATTCGCCGCAATAGCAGTCGATGTCGCCAACCAGGCGATAACAGACGTGATGGAGGATGATGATGCAGAGATAGTAGAGGATTGGGATATAGGAGTGGTGGTCGGAGATCTTGTTGCCCCAGTTGAGGAATCAAATATGACTTTAAATTCTAGATAATTATTTATAAGGATTTTTGACTAAATTTTTATTTTTATTTTTTAATATTAATTACTCTTCATGAATATTTGTGGAGACAAGTTTTGAATTTATCACAGGTACTCTTCATTCAGTAAAGGGAAATATAATCATTGTCTATCTTTTGGAAGTGTTTGGTAGTTGGGTCATTTCAGCCTATACTTTTGATATTAATTGCATAAAGCTAACCAAAAAAAAAAAAAAAAATTACATAAAGCTACAAATGGCCGTTGTTGCTTATAAATTCACTCATCCAAATTTTTTCTCTTCATTTTAAAAAAATTAAAATAAAATAAAAATCGTTTGCACACACAACACAAATTAAAAAAAAAAAGAAGATAATTTTAAATTTCAGAACATGCAGTTTTTAATTTGTAAATTCCAGAGATCCACTTAAGGAGATGGAGATTGATTCAGAGGATGAGGCTCCACCAGCAGGATCGGACGCTGACGACTTTTGAGTCAGGACCTGTAGGATTTAGTTTTTGTTAGTTGTATCAGGACATGTTGTCCACCAGATATTTTTGGGAGCTTGAGATATAGCTATTTGACCATAGCATTGTGTAGATATTAGTAGTAATATTATGTAGTTGACCATAGTATTGTTTTAGCCATATCCCACGTGGTACACAGTTTGACTAGTGTGTACTATGCGGTACATCTTTTGATATATATAATTGAGCGGTACTTTTGATATTGATTGTATGTTTGCATTGCTATTCGTTGTTTAATGGAATTATAAATTCTTGTTGTTTCTCGCTCTATCTTGATTTCGTTTCTTCGAGAAGACTATCAGCTGATTATGTGTCTCTTGTAGGCGACACTTATTGTCATCATGGTAGGACCCTTGAGAAATCACCAAGCGCGGATCAGAGCACCTATTCTAGAGGGAATGGACCCATCTGAAATCTTTGAAGCATTTATGCAGAGGATGGAGCATGTAGGGGATACCTACAATCATGCTACAAATCAGCAACCTGTTCAACCCCAGTAGCACCATTCCAGCAGAGACAAACTGGAGACAAGTTACTAGCAAATTTTTGTCAGTTACGTCCTGAGAAGTTTGATGGACTAACAGAGCCATGGAAGGCTGAACAATGGGTCAGAGAGATGGAGTTAATCTTTGAAGCGTTAGAATGCAGCGAGTAGGAGAAGCGTCGCCTTGCTCCTTTTCAGCTTACCTATGATGCCGCAGATTGGTGGGAAGCTGAGCGAGCCACTATTGGGATAAATGCTACAAGAACGATGCCTTGGGAGACGTTCAAAGGCTGATTTTTGGAAAAGTATTTCCCAGAAGATGAAAGAGATCAACAGGAAAGGAACTTTCTCAATCTGGTCCAAGAAGCATGGAATGTGCAGGAATACACAACACAGTTCAAGCGTCTATCTCGTTTTGCTCAGCATATGATAGACACTCCACAGAAGAAGGTAAAGAGATTTCACTAAGGACTGAACCCCCCACCTCAGACATATGATGTTTGGTCATATGAATCAATCATTTGAAGAGATTGTTAGATTCACTGCGGGATTAGAGAAGGATGCCAATCCAGTATCGTAACCACAGATGAATCGACCACAGTCGTTGAGAGGTTTTCAACAGCGGAATTCCAGAACCTACCGCTGAGGAATACCCAGGGATGGAGACCTCAGGGAAATTTTCAAGGGAACAAGAGAACCTGGGAAGGAACCAGAAAGCCACAGCAAGGCTATACTCGACCCCAGCAATATCGCCAACAGGGACCACAGCCTCAAGCACTACTGACAGCCCCGCTAAGCAATAGCGGAGGATGTTTTAATTGCGGAAATCTAGGGCATATTGCAAAGTTCTGCACAGCTTCTAGGGTTAACCACCGAATGGGTGCTAACTGTCAAAATTGCAACAAGCCAGGGCATTTGAGAAAGGATTGCCGTGCACCATAAGGAGGACACTATGGGGCACCAGTTCAAGGAATCCAAGGACCCCCAAATCAAACTAGGATGAATGCTATCATCCTAGAAGAAGCAGGCTTTAATGCTGATGAGCAACAAAATTTGGAAGGTATACTTGTACTCTGTCATTGTCCAGTTAAAGCTTTATTTGATACTAGAGCTGCACGCTCATTTATTGCTGTTAAGATTGTGCGTCAGTTGGGTTTAGAACCCTAGACACTTAGGCTAACACTGAATGTTGTGTCACCGTTGGGAGTGACTGTTAAGTTGAGTAAAGTGTGTAAAGATTGCCCATTGACCTTGGGAGATAGGAATCTGCCAGCAGACTTAGCAGTTCTGTCGATGTCAGAATTCGATGTTATCCTAGGGATGGATTGGTTAACTAAGTATGGTGCCAATTTGGATTGTCCTACTAGGACGATTGTATTTCCAATACAATAAAGGCCGACGATTAGATTTCAGTGTCAGTCAACGACCGATATGTTCCTGACAGGTGGTTTAGCTACAGTCAGTAGTAATAGTAAGAACTCAAGATAGATCAGATTCCTACCGTACAAGACTTTCAGGATATATTTCAGGATAATAAAGGACTTCTACTGAAAAGAGAAATAGACTTCTGTGTGGAATTAGTATCTGATACATTACCGATATCCAAGACTCCGTATCAGATGGCACCAACTGAGATGTTAGAACTGAAGAAGCAAGTTCAGGAAGTTGAAGATCTAGGATTTGTTCGTCCAATTACGTCGCCTTGGGGAGCACCAGTTCTGTTTGTAAATAAGAAGGACGGAACACTTTGACTCTGCATAGACTACAGGGAGTTGAACAAGGTAACGATCAAGAATAGATATCCATTACCTCGGATAGACGATCTATTCGACCAGTTACAAGGATCAAGGATTTTTTCCAAGATTGATTTTCGTTCGGGATATCACCAGTTGTTAGTTCGACTAGAGGATGTGTCGAAGACTGCATTCAGGACAAGATACGGGCATTATGAGTTTCTAGTCATGTCTTTTGGATTAACGAACGCACCAGCAGTATTTATGGATTTAATGAATAGAGTATTCAGACTGTATCTTGATAAATTCATTATAGTGTTCATCGATAATATTTTGATCTACTCAAAGACAGAAGAGGATCACAAGGAGCACTTGCAGATTGCCTTACAGACACTTAGAGATAGCAAGTTGTATGCAAAGTTCAGCAAGTGTGAATTTTAGCTACGGGAAGTCAAATTCTTGGGATACGTTATATCTCAGGACGGTATTACAGTGGACTCATCTAAGATTGATGCAGTCTTATGTTGGAATAGACTGACCAATGCGACGGAAGTTAGAAGTTTTCTAGGCTTAGCAGGGTATTACAGAAGATTTATAGAAGGATTTTCCAAGTTAACGGGACCTTTGACGAATTTAACAAGGAAGGAGATAAAGTACAAATGGACAGACAAGCATGAGGGTGCATTCCAGGAGTTAAAGAAAAGATTGACTTCGGCACCGGTACTTGCAATACCTAAGAGTGGAGAAAGGTATGTGATCAACAGTGATGCATTGCACTAAGGACTTGGATGTGTGCTTATGAAAGACGGGAATGTCATTGCATATGGATCAAGACAATTGAAGGTACATGAGAAAAATTATCCTACGTATGATTTGGAATTAGCAGCAATAGTGTTTGCATTAAAGATTTGGAGACACTATCTCTATGGGGAAAAGTTTGATCTGTTTTCCGATCATAAGAGCTTGAAGTATTTGTTCTCTCAGAAGGAGTTGAACATGCGACAATGAAGATGGATGGAATTACTCAAGGATTACGACTTTTCATTGCAATGCCATCCAGGTAAAGCAAATGTCATAGCCGATGCTTTGAGCCGTAATCCTCGACTAGTGGTCGCTGCATTACTAATTCAATAATGGAGAGCGTTGGAGGTGTTAGCTGAATTCGAGCTTCAGCCAGTGGAACCAATGGAAAGACAACATTTTGGATGTTTGATGGTACAACCAACTTTGATTAGCCATATCATAGAAGCTCAGCAGACAGCAGAAGATTTGAAGTTATGGTTCGCAAAGATGTCAGCCAAGGAACCAGAAGTCTGGAATATCAGTATAGACGGAGCCTTACGATGTAAAGGTAGACTCTATGTACCTAATGACGAAAATCTCCAGAAAGAAATATTAGACGAAGCTCATAAGTCACGAATGATGATTCATCCTAGAGGTACGAAGGTGTATAAGGATTTGAAGAGGAATTTTTGGTGGGAAGGAATGAAGGGAGAAGTGGCTGAGGATGTTTTTCAGTGTCTTACTTGTAAACGAGCAAAGGCAGAACATCAGAAATCACCTGGATTACTTCAATCGTTACCAATTCCTCAATGGAAATGGGAACACATCACCACGGATTTTGTGGTAGGATTGCCGAAGTCACAGCAGAACCATGACGCTATTTGGGTAATCGTGGATCGACTTATAAAGATAGCACCATTTATCGCCTACAGTATGACGTATCCAGTAGAACATTTAAGTCGGATGTATCTGCAACACGTAGTACGATTACACGGAGTACCTGTTTCTATCGTGTCAGATCGAGATTCGCGCTTTACTGCAGAGTTTTGGAAGAGTCTCCAAACAGCAATGGGAACAACATTGAACTTGAGTTCAGCCTTTTATCCACAGACTGATGGGCAGAGTGAATGAGTTAATCAAGTGATGGAGGACATGCTACGCGCATGCGTTATTAATTTTGAGAGTTCTTGGGAGATGCATTTGCCGTTAATAGAGTTTGCTCACAACAATAGTTATCATTCGAGCATAGGAATGGCACCGTTCGAAGCTTTGTACGGAAGACCTTACCGATCACCGCTGTGTTGGGTCGAAGTCGGAGATACTCAACTTCTTGGGCCACAAATGGTACGAGAAACAAGTGAGAAGATTCAAGTTGTACGTGAGAAGATGAAGATAGCTCAGACCCGACACAAGAGTTATGCTGACAAGCGACGCAAAGACTTAGAGTTTTCCATTGGAGATCATGTGCTACTCAAGGTTTCACCTGTTCAAGGAATCGTCAGTTTTGGTCAGAAGAGAGGCAAGCTATCACCGCGATTCATCGAACCGTTCGAGATTCTAGAACGTGTTGGAAAAGTTGCTTATTGCCTTGTATTGCCGCCAAAGATGTCAGGAGTGCACAATGTTTTCCACATCAGTATGCTGAGGAGGTGTGTTCACAACCCAACGCATGAGATTAACTTCGAAGATATTGAAGTCAACGACAATGTTACATTCAACAAAGGATCGGTTCGTATTTTAGACCGTGGAATCAAGAAGCTCAGGAATAAGGAGATTCCACTAGTCAAGATTCAGTGGAAGCATCATGATGAAGGAGAAGCTTCGTGGGAACTAGAGTCAGAGATGCAAGAGAAGTTGCCGTTTTTGTTTTAGAACATGTATGTTTTAATTTTGAGGACGAAATCCTTAATGAGTGGTGGGTGTTGTAATATCTTGTATTTTTAATAATAATTTGATGCAGAGAGATTCTATATACTTCTCTTGTTTCATTCACAAAATTTTATCTTCGATCGATCGAAGCTCGTTCGAGCGATCGAGCATCCCAGAAGTTCAAGTGGTCGAACATTTTTCAATCGATCAAAACCCTACCGGCCTGAATTTAATACATGGTCCCCACTTCAATCGATCTAAACTAGCCGAACTGATCTCGAGCAATTGGACTTACTTCGATCGATCGAACTCGCTTGGATATTTCAGTTTCAGTTCACACAAACATTGCCACCTGACCACACCCTTTTTCTATATATATGTTTGGGGCAGTATGTGTGTGAGGTTTTGGTTTGTGCCCAAGCCTTGTTGAGAGAGAATTGTGAGTGTTTGTGTTTTATATATTTACACACACTCCTCCATATATATATACATATATATCCACACATCTATATATATATAATCGGTTGGAAGAAGAACAAGAACAAGAATCAGAAGAAGAAAAGAAAGAGGAGTCACAGAGAGAGAGGCCACCATTGGAGAGCTCGGGAGCGCAAAGCTTAAGCCAAACGTACCCTAAGTGAGTTTTTACTCACTTGGTCTCCTTATATAATGTTTTTGGTATGATTAATCATATTAAGAACGTGCCTAAGACGTATATTTATGTGCTGTTTAGAATTTGCTAGAGAAGACAACTCTCGAGCGATTGAACAGAGTTCAATCGATCGAAGGTTCAATCGATTGAACTATTTTCGATCGATCGAACTTCATTTTCCCTTAATCGATCGAAAGGGCTTTTATCGATCGATACATGCAGAACATGGTTTAGTTCTTTGGTTTATTATATATGAGGTTCGGATATTCGATTCACAATTTGGACTTTTAGTATACGATTATGGGTAATCAGGGATAATGTGACAACACCGATAAGTATGATTAAGAATAATGGATTAATGTAATGACGTTAGATACTATGCGGTTCATGTCTGAGTTCGGTATTCATTTATTTCAATCAGAGTAGTCAGGCCACATGGGAAGTCATGTATCGATAGAAGTGTTGAATTTAAGTAGGTTTGATAAGTTCTGGAAATGGTACGTGGGCGGACACCTGGTCATGATATGCGTACAGATGCAGTGGATGGTTTATATCCTTAACGAGCAGTAAGAAGTGGGCAAGACCATGTAGTCCTAAGGTAGCCAGATGATCCATGTTATATTCTTAACGAGCTGTGAATGGTTTATATCCTTAACGAGTGGTGGATGGGGATCACTGGTATACATATACGATGAGTCGTGGCAATAGATTTGATATGCTATTGTTCAAAGCGTTGTATCCCTGACATGCGGTGGATGGTTTATATCCTTAACGAGCGGGGGATGGACTGATGTAGTGTCCATGAATGCGGTGGATGGTTTATATCCTTAACGAGCAAATGGTCAGAATGATGGTATGTCTACATATGTTAAACGATTGAGTCTGTTCTTTCTAGACAGAGTATGTTGATTATCGGTCTGAGGATAATAAGACGATAAAGGTTGAGTTGCGATATTGGAATACAGAGAAGATATCATTTAGTAGAACTATATCTTAGTCATTACAATAACTTGTTATACGTTATATCATTGATACCCTGTGAGTTTCTATTCACTTAGCTCTCAGTAAGCTGACGGCCGTTACTGCTTGAACATTCCCCGTCCAGACTACCCTGTCCCTTTTTATACAGGTGATGGAGATTATGACGATAGCTACTACCCTAAAGGGGAATATACAGAGGGTGGCACTGCGAGTGAAGGTTGCGCTGGCAATTACCCTTACGCCAGCTGAAGACGGAAGATTTATATTTAGTTTTATAATTCTGTCAAACTCTGCTTTAGGTTAATGGGTACTTGGGCATATGCTATCTCCAGACTTGTTGTGATCTTGTGGACCACACTCTGATGTTTGTAATAGTTTCACTGTTATTATATTTCAGTTGTTTACTGTTCTTGTTGTTTTAGTTGGACTAGTACTGCCTGGTGTGGATTATTAGTGACTTTCACTTGTCATTCCCTATGGACCCATAAAGGAAATTTATTTTTCTCTATTTATGCTGCTCTGGGGCGTAACATCCACAAATCTTCGATAATAACTGGCGAGTCCCAGAAAACTTCTGACTTCTGTAGCATTAGTTGGCCGAGTCCAATTCGCAACTGCATCGGTTTTTAATGAGTCAACCGTTATTCCTTGTTGAGAGATCACATGCCCGAGAACTTAACTTCCTGACGCCAGAATTCATACTTGCTGAATTTAGCATACAAGCGACGATCCTTGAAAGTCTGCATCGCAATTCGCAGATGTTGTTCGTGCTCTTCCTCTGACGTAGAATAGATCAAAATATCGTTGATGAAGACAATAACGAACTGATCCAAGTAGGGCTTGAATACTCTCTTCATCAAGTCCATAAACATAGCCGGAGCATTCGTCATCCCAAACGGCATTACTAAGAACTCATAGTGTCCGTACCTCGTCCTGAAAGCAGTCTTAGGTATGTTTTCTTTTTCGTACCCTTAACTGGTGATACCCCAATCATAGATCAAATTTGGAAAAGGTCGTGGCTCCTTGCAATTGATCAAACAGATCGTCTATCCTAGGTAAAGGATACTTATTCTTGATAGTAACCTTTGATACGCCCGAAATTGGCACTACTATATAATCGAACGGTTCTACTTTATAATTGGCACCATCCCGAGCGGTATATGCACGAGCCCCGACCAACAGGTCGGGAAGACCGCGCAAGCACGGATCGTCACAAGGACAGCTCACCCAGGCCCCAAGTCATGATCTAGAATGTTCCAGACAATTTCCTATACCAGTTAGAAGACTAATGGAAAGTATAAATTATTTCCTAATCCAATTAGGAAACCCCCTTGATTGATGCCAATCAATCCTAAATCAGATTGTATTACTTAATCTATCTAATTTCCTTGTACGAGTAGGTCTCTTGCATCTATTAAAGAGACCATTCACCCCCATAGAAAGGGATCGACTCTTCAGTCTATACAGCACCTCTATAGCAATCACAATCGTGCCCGGCCAACCTCTTGTAGCTCCAAACTATGGTTGGTTCACCAAAGGTCCCCGACTTTTTACACTATAGTGAATGTGCTCAGACACACACGTGGACGTAGGTTCCTTCATTAACAGGGCCGAACCATATACTGTCACGCCCCGACGTAGCATAAATATGGAAAGCGTTTAATTTCCTTTATGGACCCGTAGGTCGCGACAGTTTGAAGGATCGATTCCGTCCCAAAACGTCGAACAACATAAAACTATTAATCAGAGTAGGGCAATCAGGGCTTATAAATTTTTTTCTAACTTATTACATCCTATGGTACGGGGTTAACTAAGGCACAGACCGCCTTGAAATAAAACAATAACTTAAAGTCTATTACAGTCATCCTTATTACAAAACCAAATCATATCTTAACGCACATAAACATAAAGCATATAAAAGTAAATTCTCTTCTCAGCAGTTGATCTCAATTAGCATAGTCATAAGGTTCATCCTGATTATAACCTGCAAAGCCTGAACACGAATGTCCAGGACGCATCAACGCCGTCAGCTTCAAGAAGCTGGTGAGTATTAAAAACATAACTCTGAATGTAAAACATACTCATTTACCTTTTTCCCATTTCCATTTAAAAACCACAAGTTTATATTTAAGATAAAGAGCTCGTTTAGAAAACAACCACAACATTATTTAAAAGATAAATTCACACATATGTGACCGTGTATGAGAACGATGCACCATCTCATCTCACCGACTCTTTTCTCTCGACAAAACCCAACAACCCACTATCCTACTCCTGGTATCTTTGAAACACTAAGATAGCCACACTTTAGCAACGGGGCGCCAGGGAGTGTCCAGTTTGCCTCACACTTTGGTCCGGGGTACCAGGGAGTGTCCATTGCCTCACACTTTGAATACCCTAACCGCCATGCAAATATCGGGGCAACCCCTCACACAGTATCCAGACTCGAGTTATCAGGGAGTGTCCGTAGGCCACACTTTAGCACTTCCATGGGTGCCAGTGAGTGTCCAAGTTCGGCGTCACACACTTTAACGCTTCCATGGGCGTCAGGGAGTGTCCATATTTGCCACCTTCGTATTTCAAAGACACCCTCTTCCACATTTTCAACCACAACCACAACCACAACCACAACCACGACCACAACTCAAACTCATACTCTTTCCACACTATCATTACTCTTTTCCACACTACCATTACTGTTTTCCACACATACTAACACCCACATGCATGTACCACTGACTCCACATGAATGATGTGTACTTGAACTTAAGCAAAATACTAAATTAAAAGAACAACATGCGTACGGGGATTGATAAGTCATACTGATATGTTTTAATCATTCAAATGTAACCAAAAAGAGTTCTGATTAACAAAATTTTCCAAACAGAACATTAACAGTATATAAAAGTTGAACCAAACAGTCCTTAAAACACAAAACAGACAAAAAAACACAAACTGTCAAAACTCGCTCGCGCGAGTCGCTCGCGCGGTGGTGGCGCGAGTTTGTGCAGTAGCTTCGTCTTATTAATTAGTTGTAATCAATGTATTTTTTTTTAAACAATCTTAAAATAGATTCTATATATATTTTATAAACCAAAAACAGATTTGTTTCTGGAAAAACAGAAATCATATTTTGGAAAACAGTTTTTCGTTTTTAAAAAAAAACTGCTACTGTAATCCTCGTTTTCTGCCCAAACGGTGCAGAATCTGAGAAAATTGCATTAGACTAAAAGTGTGCAGAATCGAGTTTTTCTTGGGACAACGCGGGCAGAATCTTAAATTTTCTTCGTTTTCCTAACAAAAATCTGAAAACAAAATTCTGCTACTGTTAAAATTAAAAGAGAAAATATTAGATTTAATTTCTAATATACTTTCTCTGCTACTGTAATCCTCATTTTCTGCCCAAACGGTGCAGAATCTGAGAAAATTGCATTAGACGAAAAGTGTGCAGAATCGAGTTTTGCTTGGGACAACGTGGGCAGAATCTTAAATTTCCTTCGTTTTCTTAACAAAAATCTGAAAATAAAATTCTACTACTGTTAAAATTAACTACCTAAATCAGTAAATAAGGAATGAGTTACATTTTGAGTGAGTTAGTAATACTCACCGTGATGTAGATTGAAGAAGTTGTTGAGAAAGAAATACAAGAATTAAGAATCTCCAATTTCAAGCTTTGGCTATGGAGGATTGAGCTCTTCAAATTCTGAAATTATGAACTCTCTGCACTCTCTTATCTCTCTATGTGACTCTCTCAAGCTCTCTATGCTAGAAGTGTAGAATGTGTGTGTTTGAGAGAGTATGTGAGTGTATAAATAGCCAAGCTTCCACTTGGAGACAATGGCCTAACAATCCACTTATTAACCACTAACTTCTAATTAATGGGTAGTTTATAAGGAATATGCAAGATGATGTAAACATACACTAATGCACATATAACTCCACTAATATTAGTGTATAAATAACCAAACATAATGGCCTAACAATCCACTAACTTCTAATTAATTGGTAGTTTATAAGGAATATGCAAGATGATGTAAACATACACTAATGCACATATAACTCCACTAATATTAGTGTATAAATAACCAAACATAATGGCCTAACAATCCACTAACTTCTAATTAATTGGTAGTTTATAAGGAATATGCAAGATGATGTAAACATACACTAATGCACATATAACTCCACTAATATTAGTGTATAAATAACCAAACATAATGGCCTAACAATCCACTAACTTCTAATTAATTGGTAGTTTATAAGGAATATGCAAGATGATGTAAACATACACTAATGCACATATAACTCCACTAATATTAGTGTATAAATAACCAAACATAATGGCCTAACAATCCACTAACTTCTAATTAATTGGTAGTTTATGCAAGATGATGTAAACATACACTAATGCACATATAGTTTCACTAATATTGAAAGGGTAGTGTAGATCGATAGGGGTCAAGGTGTGTTTGGGATTTTAAGCTTATGGCATTAGGAAAACACACATACTACAAGCATTGCCAAACAAGGCCTAAGGAAAATCATTAGCAACATTGATTGTATATAAAGTAATTGTCCAATCAGTCACTTCCAAAATCTGTGGAAGTTTAGCACTGCGCGGACAGTTTTAAACCTAAACTGGTATTTTCGTGACACAGTGTTCATCACAAAAATACAGAGAGTTCATTTTATTGAAAGAAACAATTTTCCGGTTTTATAAAAATTCAGTTTGAGTTAAAAGAATTTATTTTCACCGTTTTGGAAATACAGATTTGAAATTCAACACAAGTATTGCCAAATTGCATTTTGACCCCAAAAGTAATTTCAATTATGAGATCAGTCAAGAAATAAATCTTACACATAAGAATTGAAATTTAAATAAAGGCAGACAATGTATATTTAATTTTAAATATGACAATGCAAGAAAATGCAGGTTATTACATATACAAACCCGGTCTCACACTATTTCTCTTTCCTTAATTTGCTCTATTTTATCTTACCCAAAATTGGGCATCATCAGCTTGGCGCCGTCTGTGGGAAATGACAGACTTCTCAGAACACAAATCTCCTAACTGACAGTCATGCCTCCGAAGAAGGGTAAGAAGGCTATGCAGTAGGCTAACCGGGATGTCCCACCGGCCCCGGCAGTCCTCACCCCAGAACAAATTACTGCAATTCTTGCACAACTCTTGGAGGGCCAGCGTCAAACTCAACGGTAGATTGAAGCCCTACTAGCCCGACAAAACAATCCTCCAGTTGGGGATACCGGGCTTCCACCGCTTGTGGTTTTGAAACTTGTTTTTTGTTTGAAATTTGATTTGGATCAAAGAAACGAAAAGGTCTGTTGAGGACAGATACAGAGTCGCCACTTGGTCTTTAAGGAACCAAGAAACCTAATTTTGACTCACCCAAACGGATAAAGGGCACCGACCCTTCATAACCAAAGAACTTGGCTCGGGGTTTTGGTATGAGAGAGGAAGGAGCCTTTGTCGCGACTAAAACACCCTCAACTCGCCCCGTCTTTCGACGGGCCTCAATTAGCATCCAAATAATCATCTTGTACTATGTATGGTTCGACAATTAATACTATGATAGTATATTACATCACATAAGAAACTTGAAATGGAAGATCTAAAGATAAGATATCATTCATAAGAACTAAGTCAAATATCATACAATGTAAAGTGAAAGATCACACAAATAAACCTAGGAAAAATCGTCTAATCATGTATCAAGTAATCAGTTTCCTTAATCTAAAGAGGGACATGAATTTTTCTTGAAACAAATAAATCAAAGAAAACAAGGATGCTTAGCAAGCTAGAATGATGTATGTTAATCTTTGAGAATAGAAGATCTCTCAATCCCCGGGACGGATGAGAAAGGATGATTAGATCGAGGGGGAACATGAACGTGTGATCATGAACGTTCCTTATAATCTTCTTAGATTAGGAGTTACAAAGGCCTCAAATCTTTGCATGGATGCAATGTATGTATCTAAAATGTGTCAAGGTTGTAGTGTGCTTTGTGTTCATGGATTCCTAGAATGACTTAGAAGTCTCAAATGTGTATGAATGGATGGATGAAATCAACATGGGATATGTACAAATGTAGTATGAACTACTTCCTAAGATATGAACTAATTTGGATTGCATATAAGCATCAAATCAAAGAATGAAAGTTAAAATGTGCTTGCTGTGAATAGTGGACAGAACAGTGACTAGATCTTTGGAAAATTGAAAAGAGGGGTTAGGAATGTTTCCAATACATGAATGTTTATGGAGATGTTCCTTATTGTGTCTAGAACACAACCCAAAAAGCCAATCTTTAATAACTATTACAGATTGAGAGAAATCATATAAACAATGAAGGTCATTCAGAAACAGAGTCCGTACTGTCGACTGAAATGTTAGAAAATCTTAGAAAATGAAAACAAATGATCTAGAGGCCCATTTTATACAGAATGTTTCCTAAGACATTGAAGTTTAAGGGAAAAATAAGTTAGGACCACCCCTTTTGGAAATGTTTTCTGAACGAGAGGTTGGAAGTGGACCTAGCTGCTGTGACAGCAAAAACAGAATGTCTGGAAGGAATGTTGGGATCCAAATGGACCATTTCCAAGTACTTCCAAGTCAAACCAAAAATCATGGGTGTTCTCTAATGAGTTAGGAAGACTTTCCAAGTGGTCTTACATCCATACATTGAGTATTGAGCTCTAGAAAATCTTTGAACTCAGATCACTCACTGTTTTGACTCACTATTTTGAAGATTTTGGAAAAACTAGAGTTCTCTCTTGAGATTATCATGAAGTGTTTTAAGAGGGGTTTTAAAATAGAGGTTTTGAAAGTATATTTTCAACACTTAATGAAGATTATAACCACTTAGAATGCCAACATCAAGCTCATCATCAAGAACCTCCAAGATTGTTGGAGAGATTGATTTTTATTTGAACATAACTTCAATACACTTCAAGAATACCTTGGAGGTATTGAAGTTATGATCATCATCTATCAAACATGTTTTTGAGGTTAAGAGCTACTATCCATAAGGATTCACTCACCTCAAACTTCATGTCATCATCTAGATGATGATGAACTAGTAAGAAAATAAAGAAAAGTAAAAAAGAAATGAGGTAAGAAGAGATGAACATAATATGAACAAGTAAGTAAATAACAATCAATAGATGATAATCAATGTGATTTTGGACTTGTAGCTTGGTGTTTCACTCATAGATTTTGACATTTAGACATGGAAGTAGCTTCCAAACTCAAGAATGCTCAAGAATGGTGACTGGGGGTGTTTGGGATGTGAAGTATAAGAGAGGTAATGGAAGAACACAAGATTAAAACTCACTTTCTATAGCAAAATAGTAGGAGGAAGCTCCTTTTCTCTATTCTAAACCTATCTCTATCTCTCTTCTTCTCTACAACTTTTCAAACTTTTGTACTTGGCCCCCCCAAAATGAAGAGCAATGGGGGGTTTATATAGGCCAATTTGGGGTGGTTTTGGGATTTTAAAAGTGTTCCCATTGGTCCCAAACATCTGTGAACATAAAACTACGTCGTTTTGGTTTTCAATTAATCAAAATGGATCGCCAAGAAAATTTACAAAAATACACTACTCTGGAGGGGAGTACCGCGGTGGCACTGGGCCAGTGCCGCGGCGGCAGTGGGCCAGTGCCACGGCGACACTGCTCCTCCTTCATCCAGATAATGCTGTTTAGGCCCCCTGAGGTTCCGGTATTCGCGAAAAGGCCCTATTTCGTCCGAAATTCACAGAAAATGCGTACGAACTCCAAATTGAGGTTGTGATATACCCTTGGAAAGGTAATGGAGTCTACTTTACATAAAAAATAGTTCGGGGATGGGTCAATTTGAAACGTTTTGCGGTATTTGCGATAAAGGCCGATTTGATCGCCTTTTTCATCTTTGAAAATTCATAATAAACTCGTTTTAAATTCAAAAATTGCGTGCGACATACCGTTGGAAAGCTATCGACCTCTAGTATCCATGAAAAATATTTTAAAATTCTTTCAGTGCCCCGGTTCCAAAGTCAAATTTGGTCAAACCGGTCAAACCTGGGATTCCCAGGGAGTTCTAGAAATCTTCGGGAGTTCCCAGGAGCTGACGTTTTCGCTCGATTTTCTTTTGAAACTCGTTTTAATAATTTTCTCATGATTTAGAATGATTTTGGTGAATTCGGACGATTTTGGTCAAACTTGGTCAAACTTTGGTCAAACCTGGTCAAACCTTGGTCAAACCGGTCAACGGGGACTTTCCGGGAATTTTCGGGACTTCCGGGGGTCTCTGGGATAAAAAGAGACAGGACTTTTTGGAGAGACAGGACTTTTTGGAGGCTATAGTTTTAGGATAAAAAGCGTTGCAAAAGATGCAATGATGCTGAGGCTAGTGCTGGTCGCGCTCTGCGTGAGCTGCCTACGTATCCCAAGGAGAATCAGACCAGGGTTCAGGGCACAAAGGAACCAATCACACATGCACATACACAACAATCAGGCGGATGCTATGCTAAAAGAGTGATATCTAATGCATGAATGTGATATGAATTATGTCATGAGTCCTATCATGTCTAGTGTTATGATCCTAGTATGAGCAGGTGATGTGGGGTGTGTGCCACCCTGAGTGGATTGGTGTTGTGCTAGTGTTTGTGACTGTGATGTAGTGGATGACTCGGATAAGGACATCAAGGTTTAGAAGACTCTGGGTTTAGGGGAAAACTTCTGAAATTTGGGAAGTGTGCTTTGCGAGCGAATGTAGTCAGATGTGGGGTCCCTGAGGATGACAACTAAGTATATCCCATAGGCGAGGGAGTTCATGATAACCGACAGTTTTATAATAACCAAAGTGAGAAGGCTCATAATAAGTGGGGTAGCTCACGATAATTGACATGTGAGATAACAGGAGTGAAGAGGCTCACGATAAGTGAGGAAACTCATAATGACTGACAGGTGAGAAAGCTCATGATAATCAGTGGACACGGATCCTTAAATTGTGAATAGACAGTGCTTGCCATGGGAATCGGGGTGATTTGAATGCGGGTGATGTTTTGGCCGATCCTTATGATGACAAGTTCGGAGAATCGGTTCGGAATTCTTCTATCTTCTGCTGGGGATGGTAGGGGACTCTCTGATAATCTCTCTTCAATTCTTGACCTAGAAACAAGATCCAT
This sequence comes from Hydrangea macrophylla, assembly GCA_033977485.1. Classification (NCBI taxonomy): domain Eukaryota; kingdom Viridiplantae; phylum Streptophyta; class Magnoliopsida; order Cornales; family Hydrangeaceae; genus Hydrangea; species Hydrangea macrophylla. The sequence goes on along the minus strand of CM066999.1, from coordinate 75,420,404 downwards.
CTCTGAATCTCTCGTGGTTGGTCAGATTTTGTAATGCTCAATCCAAAAGAGCCGATTAGTGTCTTCGGGAGCTGATGGACTCTCTAAGAATCTCTCTTAGCGCTCAATCCAGGAGGGCCGGTCGGGGCCTCTGGGAGCTGGTATCTTTCGATTTCTGTCCTCGGGGGATGATGTAGGGTTCTCAGAGAATCTCTTTCGACGCTCAATCCAAGAGGGCAGGTCAGGGCCTCCGGGAGCTGGTATCTATTGGTTTCTGTCCTCGGGGGATGATGTAGGGTTCTCGGAGAATCTCTTTTTGCGCTCAATCCAAGAGGGCCGATCAGGGCCTCCGGGAGCTAGTATCTATTGGTTTTTGTCCTCGGGGGATGATGTAGGGTTCTCGGAGAATCTCTTTTGGTGCTCAATCCAAGAGGGCCGGCCAGGGCCTCCGGGAGCTGGTATCTATCGGTTTCTGTTCTCGGGGGATGATGTAGGGTTCTCGGAGAATCTCTTTCGACGCTCAATCCAAGAGGGCCGATCAGGGCCTCCGGGAGCTGGTATCTATCGGTTTCTGTCCTCGGGGGATGATGTAGGGTTCTCGGAGAATCTCTTTTGGCACTCAATCCAAGAGGGCCGATCAGGGCCTCCGGGAGCTGGTATATATCGGTTTCTATCCTCGGGGGATGATGTAGGGTTCTCGGGGAATCTCTTTCGACACTCAATCCAAGAGGGCCGGTCAGGGCCTCCAGGAGCTGGTATCTATCGGTTTCTGTCCTCGGGGGATGATGTAGGGTTCTCGGGGAATCTCTTTTTGCGCTCAATCTAAGAGGGCCGGTCAGGGCCTCCGGGAGCTGGTATCTATCGGTTTCTTTCCTCGGGGGATGATGTAGGTTTCTCGGGGAATCTCTTTCGACGCTCAATCCAAGAGGGCCGATCAGGGCCTCCGAGAGCTGAAGGATAATGTACTCTGCTAGGAAGAAGGAAATACGTTCATTAGATGGGAGTAAAGGTATCATTCTATTTGTGACAGAGATGATTTGCGATGGTTTGACACTGATGGAGGGTGATAATCAATAGCAACTTATGGACTTATGTTGCTAGGATGAAAGAAGATCATCAATAGTCACTCATGGACTTATGTTGCATGATCGAAAAAAGATGGTCAACAGCCACTCATGGACTTATGTTGCTAGGACGAAGGAAGATCGTCAACAGCCACTCATGGACTTATGTTTCATGAAGAAAGATGAAAGATCAATAGCCACTCATGGACTTATGTTGCTAGGAGAAAGGAAGATCATCAACAGCCACTCATGGACTTATGTTGCATGAACGTAGATGAGAGATCAACAGCCACTCAAGGACTTATGTTGCTAGGAGAAGGGAAGATCATCAACAGCCACTCATGGACTTATGTTGCATGAATGTAGATAAGCAACAGCCACTTATGGACTTATGTTGCTAGGAGAAGGAAAGATCATCAACAGCCACTCATGGACTTATGTTGCATGAACGTAGATGAGCAACAGCCACTTATGGACTTATGTTGCTAGGATAAAGGAAGATCATCAACAGCCACTCATGGACTTATGTTGCATGAAGAGTGATGAAAGATCAACAGCCACTCATGGACTTATGTTGCATGAACAAAGATGGTTAACTTTTGACGGTTTGGAAAGGTATGAAATTCTCCCCAAGTTTGGATGCTTCTCATGCTGATGCCTTGTCTGGTGCAGTAATGATGTTTGGTACTCCTGCTTGTATTGCCCTTGGAATGCTCTTTATAACTTGATTTGAAAAATTCATTATTTGTCACTATTGACTTACACATTTGAAACTAAGACATACTCTTTTTCTGAAGAAGACTATGACAGATTCAGAAACTGACAGACACCGACGCGCGAGGGCGACACATTCGACACTGAAATGAAACTTGCCAAAACTTAATGTGCTCTTGTCATAAATGGTGTACCATTTCTCTTTTGTGTTTACTTCTCACCTTAACGTGGCATCACTTTGACAGTGAATCTTATTTTTGAAAATTCCTCCCTACTGATCTAATCAATTTCTTTGCTTCTCCCAAGATGTGCTTTGAATTAGTGCCTTAGCTTATGGAATAAAAGATGCTCCATTTCCATCTATTCAAGACAATGCTTGTGACTTGAAGGCTTATAGGGATTGGGTGGCAAACGAAGTTTGCCCCCTAGTTTGAAGGGCATGAAGTGGGATCGGTAGACAAACAAGGTAAATGACCGAAGTTTGCCCCTAGTTTGGAGGAAGGTTCATTGGAGGTTTTGGGCAAACGAGGTAGGTGACCGAAGTTTGTCCCTTGTATGAAGGGTAGATAGTAAAATTTAGGCAAACGAGGCGAGTAGCCAAAGTTTGACCCTAGTGTGGAAGGTGATTTCTGGCTTGAGGCAAGGACCGTGACTTTAATCTCTCAAATGCTCATAACTTTTGCCTAGGCACCAGTGAGGTGACCTGACGAGTTCTTTTCTTTCTTTTTCTATTGCTCACTTTGGATTTAGCTCTAATTTTTGCCTAGGCATCCTTTCAGATTTTCGACCTAGCGAGCCATCCTTCTTTTTCTTTTTTGAAAGTCTGCCTACGTACCCCCGAGCGGGGATCAGATCCAACGTAGTTCGGGCCATGGTTGGAAGGAAGCGGGTTGATTTTCAGGTAGGTGGGGTGATCGAACATATGTGGTTGCCTACGTATTCCCGAGCGGGAATCAGGTCGAGCGTAGTTCAGGGAAAGGTCTTGAAAGAAATGGTTTTTTTTTTGTGGTGGAGTGACCGAACAGATGTGGTTGCCTACGTATCCCCGAGTGGGAATCAGATCGAGCGTAGTTCAAGACAAGGTCTTGAAAGAAATTGGTTTGATTATAATGGTGTCGACCGAACCGATGTGGTTGCCTACGTATCCCCGAGTGGGAATCAGGTCGAGCGTAGTTCAAGTCAAAGCTTAAAAGAAATTGGGTATGAGGGTTTCTCAAACCAATCGTCAAATAAGTTCAAACTTGAGCCACTTATGGTAGCTTTGAATAAAAGGATTCAGTTTCAATCTCCCTTTCTTTTATTTTTATTTTTATTTTTTGTTTTGTTTTGAGGATTGATCCTTTTCCCTTTCGCCTAGCCAGTCAATTTTGCTTTTTAATGTAGTCGATTCTTGTGAGATCTTTCAATCGCAATCTCAGAATTCCAGAATGTGCATGTCAGCTCTCAGAATTTATTTGTGGTCGTTCCGTGCCGTTTGAAATGTGATCTTGGCACGTTCTTAAGATATATCTTGAAGCGTATGATTCTCCAACATTTTGACTGGCTAGGGTCAGATTTTGGAAATCAACACCTTTTCAGCTCTAACTTTTGCCTAGGTGCCCTTTCGGGTTTTCCACCTAGCGAGCTTTTCTTTTCTTTTTCTTTTTTTTTTCTTTTTTTTTCTTTTCTTTTCTTTTTTTTTTTTTTTGAAAGTGGAGATGAAACTCACTAAAATGTTTGGCTACCATCAAGGACTAAGTCTACACAGGTTCATATGGCTCTCAATTGGGTTGGGCCCAAGGTTTTGAAATGGTGGGAAAAGGGTGTTGGGCAAACCCCAAGTCAGTTCCAAGCATGTCCTTTCAAGATTGAGGCAAGAGAATCTTTAAATTCTTAAAGTAAGACTATTCAATTCTCGGCTCTTCATCGGTGTCGGCACAAAATTGACTTTGACCTTTCAAGATTTTTTTTGTTTAAGTAAAAAAATTTTTGGCACAGTAATATCCATGGTAATTTGAAAAGTGACACTTCAGTTCAGCGATTCATGCATCTATGACTAGGCACATCAGATTAGGAAAAATGAGACTTTGTTCCATCAGTAGAGAAGGATTACAGACTCATTAACAACTCGATGACAGACAGACTTGACCACAAGACTAAACTTGAAATAGACAAAACATAGGACATACTCATCTAGACTCGACCTGGTCTCAAATGGAATGTCACAGTGACTCGCTTATTCTTTTTATTTCTTTTTTTTTAAGAGCATCTTCCTTTGGTTTTCTAGCAAGAGTCCCAAACACCATTACTTCACTTGCACAGGTTCAACATTCGTGGGTCTCAGCAAAGGGGATCATTCGAGCGGTTGGTCCAAGCCAAGATAGGAGATGGCATTAGGATGGGGTGCATCCTCTATGAGATTTTGAATGTCATGGCGGAGGCGGATGCACTGATCGGTGGCATCGCCTAGATTTTGGTGGTAAGCACATTGTAGGCTCATGTTGTAGTGAGAGGGTATGGGATCCGGTAGTGGTTTGTGAGGGAGGAGTTGCAGGTGGCCCTTTTTGAGTAGGTGGTCTAAGGCTGTGGAGAGGGGAATATCAAGTCTGGAGAATTTGCGAGGGCCTTTAGGACGATTTGGTGGAATGGACTGGTATGGACGGAGAGAGTAGGCCATTGGTTGGTGGTTAGGTGCATGGATATCTGGGGAGTCTAGGGAGTAGTTGGGTCCCTTGGACTGGTGTTGGGGTTCATTATTCCTGAACTTTCCTTCTCTGATGGCATCCTTTATTCTGGTGAGCTTGTCAAGAGCTTCTTGATCCAAACTATGTATCCAAAGATCAGCTAATTATTTTCCAAACCATTCAGTACAAGGTGCTGGCCGGGAAGATAGCAGAATTGAGGGCGGTGGGTTAGCCAAATGCCGTATCATATCTGTCATTTCCACAAGCTCGTCCCTGATCTTCTCAACAGCAGGTTCCATAGCGGTCATTCTAGCATCCATAGTTATTCTGATTAGTTGATCATTCAGTGTACGAGTCCAAGCAGAGTGAATGCAGACTTCTGGTCTCATTTTCTCAAGAAATCCTAGGACTTGGGTGAGGTGATCCGAAAGCTGAGTCATAGTGGTTCTCATCTTGGCGACTCGAGTTTCCAAGCTTTTGTGATCCATAGGTTTGCTTCCGGGAGGGCTATTAATCCCAAGAAGAAAATGTAGCAGGACGACGTTTAGGACCTGTGATGTCTTACAAATTGAAATGACAAGGATCAGACTTGGAGGATGAAGATCGATGATCATGTGATGATGAGAAGGGACAGACTGTGTGGACTTATGAGATATATGTGTGTGCAAACTGACATGAATTGTGTATGAATATGAGACAATCATGCGGATGCGAACCCTAATCTATATGATGCCTCTACTTCTAACAGATAGCAGTTAAACAAATAAGGTCCTAGCCATACAGAGTGTGCTAACCTTACTTTCCAGTATGATCACCAAGGGATAATAGGGATTTTCGGGATACTTTGAGAATTTTGGATAGAGTTTCTAGGAGAAACATGGATTTGGAAGATTCGGAGAAATTTCTAGAAGTCATTTGAGTTTCTAGAAGAAATAAGGATTTCTGGGTGATTTGGACTGAGCTTCTAGGAGAAACTGGTATTTTGGGTATTTTTGAGAAATATGGATAGAGTTTTTAGGGGAGATAAGTATATCCGGGCATTTCTAGGTTATTTGGGCAGAGCTGCTGGAATTTTTGGAGAATCTGGGAGATTTGGGCAGAGCTCCTGAGAAAACAGGTACTTTGGGTATTTCTAGGAAATTTGGATAGAGTTTCTGGGAGAAACTAGTAAATCTGGGAAGATAGGATAGAGTTTCTGGGAGAAACTGGTATATCTGGGAAATCAGGGAGATTTAGACAGAGTTTCTGGGAAAAACTAATTAATATGGTTATATCTGGGATATCTGGACAGAGTTTCTGGGAGAAACAAGTTATGATGGTGATCATACTATCTAGCTAGTTTTCATACTCCTATGTCCTAGGACCAACAAACAAGGTTTGCGGTGTGTATCTTTGTGAACGTGGAGCAGACATCCTTGTCATGGTGCCTAGGCAAGTCAACTCAATGTGATCACATGTGAGTGATTACCTTGGGAATCATAAGAAAGAGGTTCTGTTCTATGCCACATAAGCGTCTACACTGCGCAGGTAATCCCGCTAGGGCATACAACAGTTATATCACATTGTCCTATCTGAAAAGATAAATGAACAGTCCTATGAAAGGTTCTACAGGAATCTATATGCAAAGGCTGGGTTTAGTCAAAGAGGGTCCGTTGACGAGAGTTCCAATATACCGTCAGGGAGACAGTAAGGAGGTTTTTACTCTTTTTGATATACCTTGGAAGGTACAGTATCAACGGTGACTTGTGCCCTGGCACAGCAAGACCTGAACAATGTCAGCGCCGCGTTTCAGACACAGTCGGAGGGGAAATGCAGAAGTGCAATGCGGTGAACCAGACACAGTAAAAAGATGATTTTAAGGATGCTTCTTATGAGTCAAACCTCTGTATTATTTTGTTTTAAAATAAAAGATCCTCAGCAGAGTCGCCAGATTGTGGATACCGGGCTTCCACCGCTTCTGGTTTTAAAACTTGTTTTTTGTTTGAAATTTGATTTGGATCAAACAAAAGAAAAGGTCTGTTGAAAACAGATACAGAGTTGCCACTTGGTCTTTAAGGAACCAAGAAACCTAATTTTGACTCACCCAAACGGATAAAGGGCACCGACCCTTCATAACCAAAGAACTTGGCTCGGGGTTTTGGTATGAGAGAGGAAGGAGCCTTTGTCGCGACTAAAACACCCTCAACTCGCCCCGTCTTTCGACGGGCCTCAATTAGCATCCAAATAATCATCTTGTACTATGTATGGTTCGACAATTAATACTATGATAGTATATTACATCACATAAGAAACTTGAAATGGAAGATCTAAAGATAAGATATCATTCATAAGAACTAAGTCAAATATCATACAATGTAAAGTGAAAGATCACACAAATAAACCTAGGAAAAATCGTTTAATCATGTATCAAGTAATCAGTTTCCTTAATCTAAAGAGGGACATGAATTTTTCTTGAAACAAATAAATCAAAGAAAACAAGGATGCTTAGCAAGCTAGAATGATGTATGTTAATCTTTGAGAATAGAAGATCTCTCAATCCCCGGGACGGATGAGAAAGGATGATTAGATCGAGGGGGAACATGAACGTGTGATCATGAACGTTCCTTATAATCTTCTTAGATTAGGAGTTACAAAGGCCTCAAATCTTTGCATGGATGCAATGTATGTATCTAAAATGTGTCAAGGTTGTAGTGTGCTTTGTGTTCATGGATTCCTAGAATGACTTAGAAGTCTCAAATGTGTATGAATGGATGGATGAAATCAACATGGGATATGTACAAATGTAGTATGAACTACTTCCTAAGATATGAACTAATTTGGATTGCATATAAGCATCAAATCAAAGAATGAAAGTTAAAATGTGCTTGCTGTGAATAGTGGACAGAACAGTGACTAGATCTTTGGAAAATTGAAAAGAGGGGTTAGGAATGTTTCCAATACATGAATGTTTATGGAGATGTTCCTTATTGTGTCTAGAACACAACCCAAAAAGCCAATCTTTAATAACTATTACAGATTGAGAGAAATCATATAAACAATGAAGGTCATTCAGAAACAGAGTCCGTACTGTCGACTGAAATGTTAGAAAATCTTAGAAACTAAAAACGAATGATCTAGAGGCCCATTTGATACAGAAAGTTTCCTAAGACATTGAAGTTTAAGGGAAAAATAAGTTAGGACCAACCCTTTTGGAAAAGCTTTCTCAACAAGAGGTTGGAAGTGGACCTAGCTGCTGTGACAGCAAAAACAGAATGTCTGGAAGGAATGTTGGGATCCAAATGGACCATTTCCAAGTACTTCCAAGTCAAACCAAAAATCATGGGTGTTCTCTAATGAGTTAGGAAGACTTTCCAAGTGGCCTTGCATCCATACATTGAGTATTGAGCTCTAGAAAAATCTTTGAACTCAGATCACTCACTGTTTTGACTCACTATTTTGAAGATTTTGGAAAAACTAGAGTTTTCTCTCTTGAGATTATCATGAAGGGTTTTAAGAGGGGTTTTAAAATAGAGCTTTTGAAAGTATATTTTCAACACTTAATGAAGATTATAACCACTTAGAATGCCAACATCAAGCTCATCATCAAGAACCTCCAAGATTGTTGGAGAGATTGATTTTTATTTGAACATAACTTCAATACACTTCAAGAATACCTTGGAGGTATTGAAGTTATGATCATCATCTATCAAACATGTTTTTGAGGTTAAGAGCTACTATCCATAAGGATTCACTCACCTCAAACTTCATGTCATCATCTAGATGATGATGAACTAGTAAGAAAATAAAGAAAAGTAAAAAAGAAATGAGGTAAGAAGAGATGAACATAATATGAACAAGTAAGTAAATAACAATTAATAGATGATAATCAATGTGATTTTGGACTTGTAGCTTGGTGTTTCACTCATAGATTTTGACATTTAGACATGGAAGTAGCTTCCTAACTCAAGAATGCTCAAGAATGGTGATTGGGGGTGTTTGGGATGTGAAGTATAAGAGAGGTAATGGAAGAACACAAGATTAAAACTCACTTTCTATAGCAAAATAGTAGGAGGAAGCTCCTTTTCTCTATTCTAAACCTATCTCTATCTCTCTTCTTCTCTACAACTTTTCAAGCTTTTGCACTTGCCCCCCCCCCCCCCCCCAAAATGAAGTGCAATGGGGGGTTTATATAGGCCAATTTGGGGTGGTTTTGGGATTTTAAAAGTGTTCCCATTGGTCCCAAACATCTGTGAACATAAAACTACGTCATTTTGGTTTTCAATTAATCAAAATGAATCCCCAATAAAATTTACAAAAATACACTATTCTGGAGGGGAGTGCCGCGGCGGCATTGCTCCTCCTTCGTCCAGATAATGCTGTTTAGGCCCCCAGGTTCCGGTATTCGTGAAAAGGCCCTATTTCGTCCGAAATTCACAGAAAATGCGTACGAACTCCAAATTGAGGTTGTGATATACCCTTGGAAAGGTAATGGAGTCTACTTTACATAAAAAATAGTTCGGGGATGGGTCACTTTGAAAAGGTTTGCGGTATTTACGATAAAGGCCGATTTGATCGCCTTTTTCATCTTTGGAAATTCATAATAAACTCGTTTTAAATCCGAAAATTGCGTGCGACATACCGTTGGAAAGCTATCGACCTCTAGTATCCATGAAAAATATTTGAAAATTGTTTCGGTGCCCCGGTTCCAAAGTCAAATTTGGTCAAACTGGTCAAACCTGGGATTCCCGGAGAGTTCTGGAAATCTTCGGGAGTTCCCAAGAGCTGACGTTTTCGCTTGATTTTCTTTTGAAACTCGTTTTAATAATTTTCTCATGATTTAGAATGATTTCGGTGAATTCGGATGATTTCGGTCAAACTTGGTCAAACTTTGGTCAAACCTGGTCAAACCTTGGTCAAACCGGTCAACGGGGACTTTCTGGGAATTTTCGGGACTTCCGGGGGTCTCTGGGAGCTGACGACTTCATTCGAATTTTCTTAAAAAACTCATTTTATCACTTTTCTTACGACGTAGCATGTTCCAGAACTTTGGGACCAAATCTGGGAGTTTTCGGGCTTTCAGGGGCATTTTGGTCATTCTGAGCATTCTGAGAGATAGAGCTGACTTCCAAGAGTCCTTTTGAGTCTTTTACGATCATTGTGAACCACCAAGCTATGGGTCTCCTAAATCTGATAGCCGAAAAAATAGGGTGTCTACACCAGTGGCCGGGGAACAGCCCAGGAAGGATTCCCGCAATCGGGAACCAATCCTGACCAGACAACGTGCCCGAGTTAATCCCCCCCATGTCGAGGATGCCAGAAATATTATCAACAGGCGTGCTGCCAAAGGAGATGGACAAGAACGCATGGCCTGGGAATCGGTCCACGATCACTCGGCCAGGAGCCGGGATAATCTTAGGCACACGATCAACCGGAGTCATAGCCGAACCTCGTCCCAGAGGACAAGACGCCATGAAGAAGAAGCCTCTTCCACCAACCCGACCAACCCTCCGGATACCGATCGAGAAGGTGTAATGGCTCGTATCCAGAATGGCTAAAGAACTAGGCCAGATAGCTACTCAGGACCATGTCAATATTGAGACAGAGTCACCGTTTTCTAGCCTCGTCACAAGGTTTTCCATCCCACGAAAATTCAAGCAGCCTCGCCTGGATTCATACGACGGCTCGGGTAACCTGGTAGACCACGTTCGAACCTAAAAGAGGCCCAGATGACTCTCGCCACCAATGCCGATGAACTATACTGTCTGGCCTTTCCCAGCACTTTGAAAGGCCTAGCTGCTTAAGGGCTTCACTCCCTGAAGCCCAGATCGATCAAAGACTTCAAGGAGCTCAACAAATGATTCATTAACCAGTTCATAGCCATGCTTGACCGGTCACAACCTGACACCTAGCTACTCGCTGTCAGACAGCGGAGGAGAGAGTCGTTGAATGATTACACTGATCCGTTCAACCAACAAAAGCTTCAAGTTCACGACCTGAACGAGACAGTCGCCATTACAGCCTTCTGCTCGGGAGTTCAACACACCAAGTGCGCCGCGTCATTTCACAGAAATCGATCGGCAACCTTTGCTGAACTCGCAGAGAGGGTTGGAAAATACATTGACATTGAAGAATTTTTAAAGACCAAAGACCCCAAGCAAGAGAGAAATGAGCCTACAAGAAGTAAGCGGAAGTGGGATTATCCCGAGAAGAATAGCGTAAAGAAGCTCGGTGGTTCTAGCAGTTCCTTCAGTGTCCAACAGCGGTCCGAGTCTGGCAGCCCAGACCCGACCTCCAAATCACAGTGGTCTGAGTACGGTAGCCCCGACCCGACCTCCAGTTCACAACGGTCTGAGTCTAGTAGCCCCGACCCGACCTCTAGTTCGCAGCAGTCAGGATCTAGTGATCCCGATCTTGCCTTCAACTCAGGGTAACCAGGAGCCCGGTGATCCCAACCTGACCTCCTGTCTCCAACAGTCTAGACGAGTCCGACTACAATCGTACTTTTGCCCGATCATAGCATGAGGCTCCACAGACTGTCAGAGAGCTCCTGTAAAGACCTCGGGATCATACCCGAGGTAACCAAAAGACCTCGGGATCACGACCGAGGCATCAAAAGGCCCTGGAACTACCAACGTTCTAGGTCGGCCGTCTATAGTAATTGTTCCTGCGACACCTACCTCAACAACAGCTAGGGGGGCAAGAGGGAATAAAAACTACAAGAGGTCACACCGGGATAGAGGTAACCAAAACCTCTTAGGTTGGCCCACGATAGAGGAGTGAAAGAAATCCCTAAAATTCATACATTTTTTAATTTCCGTTAGGTCCAAACCGATGACAGAGGTAACCAAAACCTCTTAGGTTGGCCCACGATAGAGGAGCAAAAAGAACCCTAAAGCAACACGCTTTAGGTCGACTCTACCAAGATGGTCAAGCTCTTCTCCCAACAATCTTGACAAAGGTTGGTTGGGCGGAAGATTACCATCCTAGGGAGTTAACATAAAAGGACCCTAAAGTAATACGCTTTATGTCGGCTTTTTTAACATGGTCAAGTTTTTCTACCCAACAGTCTTGACGAAGGCTAACTGGGCACAAGACAACCATCCTGGGAGCTAACTTAAGCAAAAGACTCTGAATTAGGCCAAGTCTCAACTCTTAGCCAATTTCTGAGCACTCAGAAAATGGAAAGCGGCATCGAACAGATTTCCAAACTTGCCCCGATATAGCATCCGGCCAACCTTGGAAATAGGGGGCAACTGATCCGCCCGAAATTGGCTCTACTATATAACCAAACAGTTCTACTTTGTAACCGGCACCATCCCGAGCGGTATATGCACGAGTCCCGACCAACAGGTCGGGAAGACCACGCAAGCACGGCTCGCCACAGGGACAACTCACTTAGGCCCCAAGGCATGATCTAGAATGTTCCAGACAGTTTCCTATACCAGTTAGAAGACTAATGGAAAGTATAAATTGTTTTCTAATCCCTCTAGGAAACCCCTTTGATTGATGCCAATTAATCCTAAATTAGATTGTATTACTTAATCCGTCTAATTTCCTTGTACGAGTAGGCCTCTTGCATCTATAAAAGAGACCACTCACCCCCATAGAAAGGGATCGACTCTTCAGTCTATACAGTACCTCTATAGCAATCATAATTGTGCTCGGCCGACCTTTGGTAGCTCCAAACTGTTGTTGGTTCACCAAAGGTCCCTGGCTTTTTATAGTTTTGTGAACGTGCTCAGACACATACGTGGACGTAGGCTCCTTCATTAACAGGGCCGAACCACATACAAACCCGGTCTCACACTATTTCTCTCTCCTTAATTTGCTCTATTTTATCTCACCCAAAATTTGGCATCATCAACCTTATTCAGTTCCTAATAGTCAATACACAATCGCATAGTTCCGTCCTTCTTCTTTCCAAATAACACTAGTGCTCCCCACGGTGATGTACTTGGGCGAACAAAGCCCAACTTCTCAAGTTCTTGAACTTGTTCCTTCAACTCTAGCAGTTCGGTAGGGGCCATCCTGTAGGGAACTTTGGTTATAGGTCAAGTACCTGGCACCAGTTCCACACAGAATTCTATGTCCCTCTCAGGAGGTAATCTAGAAATATCTTAAAATACTTCCTCGAACTCTTTGATCACCGGTATTGATGACACCGTCACTTCTGTATTGACAATTTTGATGTTTACTAGGCATCTGGTGAGGAACATATCACCCAAAGGGTTACATTGGAAATCAAAGGGTTGATTCCCATTATCTGCAAATGTGATCCTCTTCCTTGCTCAATCCAATTTTGCATGATTTCTTTCGAGCCAATCCATTCCCAGGATTATCTCAAACTCCTTCATCAATAGAACCACCAATCTCACCAAAACTTCACAGTCTCCTAACCATAGAGGACAATTACAGACACCCCGATTTTGACCAAACGTCGAATTAAGGGGAGTTGTCATACCACGATTTTTGAAAAGTCAAATATCCAATCAAGTACATACCCTGATCAATATTCAACCACCCAAAGGTCCAAGCTTGCTAACCCACACCCAATTTTAAAAGACCATTTTAAGATAAATTTAATTTATATTACTTTCATAAACCACATTATCTCTTTTTAAATAAAACTCATTCCTAAAAATATTACAAGAAAAATCCACGTTTCAAACTTTCTCCATTCTCATTTATTACAAAAAGAAAACCAAACGTTTCCCTTTACATAGAAATAATATAATTTCCTCTATTGAATCACAATAAAATTATCTGGTTATAATAATAAGCAGAATAATTTCAGCACTACACTATCTCAGGTCAGATCTGCTACAAACGTCCCCAAAAGTCCAATAATAGAACTGAAATATAACTACATCTAATACAAGTTCTCAACCTTGGCTCACAATGCCAACTAAATAAAAGAGCATCATATAATACATAAAGAATGAAAAGTAGATATCTTCAACTTCACAAACTGTTCGGCTGCTCCACAACGAACTCCAACTATACTATCCTGCACATGTCATCCGACTACGTTTCAAACAGAAACGTACCCGAATGCATAACATACTCGGGTCAGTCACATGACTGGTACGAGTTAAACAAAACACAAGTCTTAGGGATCCAACTTGAACCCACACTACAGGAAAATAGGCTTTTCTCGGCGGTTATTTTTCGGCACTAGAAAAACTGTCGAGAAAGATTGTTTCTTTTAGTGATCCAAACAGTAGTAAAAATAGTGCCGGGAAAACGTGATTTTATCGACGATAATTACGACGCCCTATAAACTGCCAGAAAAAGTGATTTTTTCCGACGTTTATTGCGACAGTATTGTTACTGTCGTAAAAAGTTGATTTTTTTCGACACTTCTTACGGCAGAATGTGAAGGGTCGGGAAAAAGTCTTTTTTTTGGCACTTTTTACGACAGTTTAGCAAGAGCCAGGAAAAAGAGACTTTTTTTCCACAGTTTTTCCGATGGTAATGGTCCCGCCGAAATAAATTATCTTAGGGATTATAACTATTCTGTGTTTTTTTTTTCCCAAATTTTAGTGGTTGTTTGGAAATACTTAAAAATATGATGCTGTTCCATTTAAAGCTAACTTTATATTTTATTTTTGTGAAAACCAAAGGTATGTTTGTTCTTCAATGATAATAAAAAAAAAATTGTTAATGTTAGTTTAACAAAAAAAAAAAATAAGTACAATTAAGAGAATTCTTAGACTAGGCACAAACACGTACATACATATGCACAAGATTAATATTCACAAAACACTTGAATTTACAGTATTGCGGTTTACTGGCAAAACACAAAATGGTTCCTTGCATTTTTAAAACAGCCCCTTAATTTGTCAGTGTTAGTGTAATAACCATGAGTTAATTAAAAAGACTTTTTAAAACAAATTGTTAAATTGTACAAAAATTAAATTAGTTTGATTTATATTTCCTAATTGAATATGTGGATGTTATCTTTTTAATTATATATTGGTAGGCTACATATATAGTCCATAAAAAAAAAACTTATTTTAATTACTAACGAATAATTGTTCAACTAATTTGGATTTTTTTTTTTGGGTCTAACTAAACTAATATGGACTTGAAAACTAGCTTGTTCTAGAGTGGACGATATATCGTGTAGAACTATGCACATATATGCATCAAACAATTAGAATCAATACAAATTAAATAAGTATTCAAAAAAAAAAAAAAACACTCACAAACCCCAAACATTTAAACAGCAAAAAAAATTAAAAAATTTGTACACAATATCTTTCACTAGAGTATGTTGTGAATCCTAAATTTAGTTTCCAAATGCTTCGTCATGAATTGTACATATTCTAACAATGGTGGTAGCTGATGCCACAAGATGTGGTACAACGAACTAAACATTTAGGAACCACCTTTTGGAATATTCAAATTTGGAAAGCATATATATATATGTATTACTCTATGAAGGGTGGTTACAATACTGTGCATGTTGTCAGAACCACATTTGGGATGTAAATTTGGAAAGCATTTATCGTTACTTTCATTGTAGGATGTTGAAGTGCTTTGGCTACTATATATTAAAGGGAATAATGCTACACTTCCGATTTTTAATCCCTTGCTTTGCCAGTTATACCACATGCTATAACAGTGACTAATGGTATAACGAACAAAGCATTTGTGAACCAACTATAGGATTCGAATTTGGAAAGCAAAATGGTACTGTGTTAAGTTGGTCCCACTACCATGCCACATATGTCAAAACCATATTTGGGATACAAAATTTGGCAAGTATAACCGCATTACTTTCATTAGACAATGCCGATCAAGAGTGATCCCACCACTATTAGTCTAGTACATTTAAAGGGATAATGTTATGATTCCAAATTTAATCCCAAATTTAGTTTTCTAAATGCTTTGTCAGTTGTACCACTATTGTGATAGCGAATGGTCACAAATTATGTGGTACAATTAACAACGCATTCCAGAACTACGTTTAGAATTCAAAATTGGTAAACACAGAATTACTGATTAAAGGTGGTCCAACTACCATATCAAATAGCTAGGTTAGAAACCACATTTTAGTTACAAAATTTATTAAGCATAATATTACTTATTTGCGCCCACAACCCCCGTACAAAAAAATTTTTACAATGTGCGACCAGAAGGTCTTCCGCCAAACCGAGAATCGTCAATTCCAAAACACCTTTAGTTTTGGATTAGATAAACCAAATCAGTTTTGGATTAAATAAACCAAAATGAATTTTTTTTTTTTGGGTTGCTCACGATCTCCTATTTTCACTCACATAATCAGTTTCCTTAGTCTTCCAATTTCTCTCACTTGCTCTCACGATCAATTCAGTCGGCAACCATCACCGTTTATTGGCCTCCATTGATCAAGCATCGATCTGCTCTACCACTCAGTAAGTACCAATCTTATATGGCAATTGCAAACATGCACATAGATTTCTGAAACTATTCATAAACAATGTATATTATTAAATATTGATCAAGTACCAATGATTGTGTGGAACTACTAATAGCCTACAGATTCAATGTAAAATTCTGAAACTATTCTTAAACTTTGCTTCTTAAATCGATTCCATATAGGGCACTATGTTTGATCTTGTGTGTGCTTATTTGTGGCTTTAATTTTGTGGTTTTTTATATTTGCTTTCTATTGTGCTTTGTTTGGGCCCCTTTATTTTTTGGGTCTGCTCTATTATATTTACCAAGGTTCATGCACTTTGACTATTTGAGTTTATGTGTCTATGAGGTTGATTGGTTTTGTTCGCAGCTTCATTTTTTTTTTTTAAAGAAGTTGTTCGCAGCTTCTGGCTAGGTGTTGTTTTGCACGTGTAAAGCTGCCAGGTCACAAAAAAGTGTACCCAGCTCGCAAAAATCATACCCAAGTCACAAACACGGTACCCATAACGGTTTTGTTTAGGTCTAAAAAATTGTCGTAAGGCCTCAGAACATTATACCCATAGTTGTCAAATCTAGATTCGTATCGTGAATTGGAATAATACACGAATCGTGAATCGTCAGATTCTGTACCAAATATTTAATTTTTTTTTTTAAAAGTGAAAATTAAATATGTAGAATAAAAAGTAGAGGAAAACAACAACCAAATAATGAAATAAAACTCATTTATGTAGATTAAAAAAGTAGAAGAAAAGAACAACCAAATAATGATGTAAAACACATTCAATAATATTTATACATGCTAGAGAGCAAAATATACTCCCAAACTCACAAACATGGTACCCATAGTGGTTTTGTAATTAGGTCTCTAAAATTATTTCAAGGCCTCAAAACACTGTGCCATCTGTGGTTTTGCTTAGGTTTCAAAAACTTGTACCCATGTCTCAAAACATCATACCCATGTCTCAAAATCGTACCCAAGTCATTAACGTGGTAGTGATAGTGGTTTTGGTTACATCTTAAAAATTATACCCATATCTCAAAACATTATACCTAGGCCTCAAAACACTTACCCATACTTTGGTTGTATGATATGACGAAACCACTTGGTCGTATGACAAAAATCTCCCTAATTCGAATATTTTAAACATGGTAGAGTCTATGATACTTACTTGTTTAGGATAGTTTGGGTGCTAAAATAATATAGGTAGGTCCTAAAATGTTATTAGGTCCTAAAATGTTGTCACTTTAAAAACTACTTTGCTTACAAAAGCTAAAGAGGGTTTCAAATTTACGACACTAATAGGACTTGATTACAACATTTTGTGACTTTAGACAACAATTTGGCACTATTATTTTCGGACCATAGTGATGCCTTGTGAGAAAATGGAGGAAGTCTAATAATTGATAGTGTTTAATTATGAAAAAGTTTCAGATTCATTTTGTCTAAACTTTTTCCAAACCTTGTCTTTTGACTTGAATTTGAGATTTTGAAACAGTGTCAATGGATGAAACTACATGAAAATCTAAGACATCTGAAAGAGTATTCATTTTTCAATGCATTTTACTTGAGGGGCTTTTTTTTTTTTTTTTTTTTTTTTTTTTCTTTTTCACTTCTTTCTTTCTATAAATCAACTCAATGTGTGAAAATACATTTACTAGGGCCTGTTAGAGAATATTTCAAATAGCTATATAGGATAACGACTAAGTCTTAGAGTGTGTTTGATAACCTAATTAAGTGCTGAAAACTTTAAATATTTTTCAGTGTGTTTGATAATGTATCACTTTTCAAAAAGTAGCCCAAAATCCGCTGAAAACTTCAAGTGGAAAAATTCTACTAAAAATAATTACTGAATGCAGTCTATTTCAGTACTTGAAACACTGTTTTCATAATTGCAAACTCAATCGCTTAGCAGTACTTAATTTTCAGTTTTATCAAACGGACCCTTACTTTTTATTCTTTTTATGTTTTTTTGTGAGAACCAAGGTTATGTTGGTATAACAATGAACTAGTTTTAAAAGAGTTATTAGACTACATACTCCTAGGCAAGAAATTAAAATTCATAGATTCGGTTTACATAAGCCATTGTATTGTAAATAGAATACAATGAAAATTAGTATCAAAGTTGTGCTTTTTGTAAATAGAAATAGAAAAAGGAGTTCATTGTGCAGGTGCATATTAGATGTACGTGTGGATGGAAGGTAGTTGTGTTTCCATTTGGTAGTAAGATCATGAAAAAAACCTCTTGTAGAAAATTTTTCCCACTACAAAAGTGTCTAACTAGGACGACTTTCTACGTTTACCAAATCAAAAAGTAAATGAAGAAAACTATCTATAAAGGAATAGTTGGGCCTTTGAACACATTAAATACTCGCCTATTTCTCTCACGCCATAAACAACAAAACGGATTACATCTTAGGGGAAATCTAAAATACAAAGAAAAATAATTTCTTCAAATTAACGACCATTCTCAAAGTTATTTGTTTTACCATTTTCTAGATTGTGTTTCTTGAACATGCATGTCGCTTTTTTTTTTTAAAGTCTCAATTTATTTAAGCAAGTGTAATAAATTACCATATTGCGAACACCTATTCCTGTGTTAGTAAATGAAGTTGTGTAATTTGGCTAAATTTGTTGAACTTTATACTTTCAAATTTTGACAGTTTCATTGAGATTGAATATGGATAAGAGTTGGATTAAAATTGGCAAAAGAGTGTCTTCAGCATATATGCAAGGGGCAAAAGCCTTTGTTGAGTTTGCCTATGCTAATAAACATCATAGTGCAGAAATCAAGTGTCCCCGTAAGCATTGTCGCAATAGCATAAACCAGAGAAGTAAGGATGTATATGAGCATATAATTATGCATGGATTTCTTGAAACTTATACTAAGTGGGTTTATCATGGTGAATCTACAACATCCTCACAACTTGTCAGTGAAGAAAGAGAAGTAAATGAATGGTATGGAAGGGATAATATGCATGATCTCGTGAATGACGTGTTAGGAATTCAAAGTATAGATAGTGGCCTAAATCATAATGAACCAAATGGGCACTCAGTAGAGCTTGATGAGGATACAAAATTTTTTTTCAAACTATTGAAAGATGATGAGCGTGAGTTATACCCAGGTTGCAAGGATTTTTCATTTCTATCATTTGTTGTGCAAATATTTCACTTAAAAAGTAATTATAAGTGGAGCCACACTTCATTTACTGCATTACTTCAGGTATTGAAGAAGGCATTTCCAATGATTGAACCATTCCCAAAGTCATATACTGAAGCAAGAAAGGTTGTTAGGGATTTGGGGCTAGATTACAAGAAGATTCATGCATGTCCCAACAATTGCATGTTGTATTGGAAGGAATTTGCAGATCGAAATGATTGTAAAGATTGTCATACATCAAGATGGAAACAGTTTTTAGGAAAAGCTTATGATGATGATACCACTGAGAGAAAACATAAAATCCCTGCGAAGGTAATTAGGTATTTTTCCTTAAAGCCAAGACTTCAAAGGTTGTTTATGTCATCAAAAACAGCTTCGCTAATGGGATGGCATGCACAACAACGCGTAAATGATGGCACGCTAAGGCATCCTGCAGACTCTAAAGCTTGGAAATCATTTGACCAACAACACTCTACTTTCTCTAGTGACTTTCGTAATGTTACACTTGGGTTATCATCTGATGGGTTCAATCCCTTTAGGACAATGAACATTTCTCATAGCACATAGCCTGTTGTACTGATGATATATAACTTACCACCTTGGATGTGCACAAAACAACATTATATTATACTATCGACATTGATTGATGGTCCACGAGGACCTGGAAATAATATCGATGTGTACTTGCAACCTTTAGTTGACGAGTTAAAGGAGCTGTGGTATGAAGGCATTCGTACTTATGATGCAGCAAGCAAGCAAATGTTTTGTATGCGTGCAGCCTTGTTATGGACAATCAGTGACTTTCCTGCGTATGCAAATCTATCTAAATGGAGCACAAAAGGTAGGTTGGCTTGTCCTTATTGCAATAAAGAAACTTATTCCAAGTGGTTGAAGAATGGTATGAAGTTTTGTTATATGGGACATCGTTGATGGTTAGGTCATGTACATAAATTTTGAGATGATTTCAGTTCTTTCGATCGTACAGTTGAAAGAAAACTCAAACCCCCTCAATTAACAGGGGATGATTTATTAGAACAATTGCATGCCTTGGAGAAGAACGACGAGCCAAATCAAGGTGGCATGCCAAGAAAGCATAAAAGAGGGGATATATAAATAATGAGCCTATTAGAAAGGAACTGAATTGGAAGAAGAAAAGTGTTTTCTTTCAACTACCATATTGGAAAGATAACTTAATTCGCCACAATCTTGATGTTATGCATATAGAAAAAAATGTGTGTGATAATATACTTTGGACACTGTTGAATGTTCCAGGAAAATCTAAATATAGTTTAAAGGCTCCTCTTGATCTTCAAAAATTGGTATTCGAAAAGCACTGCATCCTGAACAACGTGCTAATAGAACAGCATATCTACCCCCAGCATGTTTCACAATGAACAAAAATCAGAAAGACTTATTTTGCAAAGTATTGAAGAATGTGAAAGTACCAGATGGTTATTCGTCAAATATTTCACGACATGTGAATCTTAAAGAGCGAAACATTTCGGGACTTAAAAGTCATGATTGTCATATTATAATGCAACAGTTACTCCCTCTTGCAATTCGCAAATCATTGCCTAAGAATGTGACAAAGGCATTGATTGAGTTAAGCAATTTCTTTAGCAAATTGTGTTCTAAAAAGATGACCGTCGACGAGTCTGAGCATTTACAAGATCGCATTGCACTTACTCTTTTTCATTTGGAAAAAATATTTCCACCTGCCTTTTTTTGATGTCATGGAGCACTTGGTTGTTCATTTATCAGAAGAGGCTGCGATCGCAAGGCCCGTACAGTTCCATTGGATGTATATTACCGAGAGGTATGTTATTGCGCTCACATTTTATAATAGTTTTGGATGCGAGTACATATGAAGTACGAGCCTTTTTCAATCTTACATTTTTTTTGGTGCTCATAGGTTCCTATTCACACTAAAAGAATATGTGAAAAATCGTAATCATCCAGAAGGTTCAATTGCAGAAGGGTACTTGGCTGAAGAATGCATGACTTTTTGCGCAAGATACTTGGATGATGTTGATAGCAAACTAAATCATCCAGTTAGGAATTATGACGGTGGGGAAACTTCAATCAGAGGAACGGGTCGTGCATTTGGAAAAGGAGTGTCCTTCCTCCTCGATGAAATTTCATGGGTACAAGCACATCGTTATGTTTTAGTAAACTCTGCTTCAGTCACTCCATTTCGTGAGTAAGGCATCGTGCACCTATTTGTAGTTACTTTTTTTAGCCATAATATAGTAAGTTATTGACAAACCTAGCAAATCTTTTGCAGGATACATATTGCATTTCTTAAACAAGAGAGGCCTCGAATTGGAGTATATGAGATTAGTAGTATTCACAACGAACAATTTCATAAGTGGTTTAGGAATCATGTAAGTTATATGTTGTCAACGTTATAAACACAAGTTAACAATTATATTGTACCTAACATAAGCATTATAAAAAAATGTAGGTTCAAAAACTTGAAGAAGGCAAAGTATTAGAAGAACTTGCAATGTTGGCTGCAGGACCAAGCAAATGGGGAAGGAGGTATATAGGGTATATTGTAAATGGCTTCACGTTTCATACTAAGGAACGTGAAAGTAGAAGAAACACTCAAAATAGTGGATTTATGCTGAAGGCTACTACAGAGAGTTATGCAAGTGCAAGGGACAAACACCCTGTTTTAGGAGATGTTACTTATTATGGAGTTTTGACAGACATATTTGAGTTGAGATACTCAAATAAATTTAAGTATATGTTATTCAAGTGTGATTGGGTTGATATCAATACAGGCACGAAAAAAGACGAGTTCCAATATACGCTTGTAAATTTCAATAATTTATTATATAAACATAATCGTTTATCAGATGAACCATTCATCTTAGCATCTCAGGCGGAGCAAGTATGGTATGTGCAAGACCCTACAGAAGAAGACTGGCATGTCGTTATGAGGATGACACCCAGAGAATTGTATGATATGTATGGGGGAGATCCAATGACTAATATCGTATTAGATCCCCAAGTAGAGCCATTTAATAGTCAGGTGTTAGACAATGCTACTGCCAGGCATGATGAGGACATTGAATGGATAAAGGCGGGCATAGATGGAACAATAGTTGATGTACACACCGATTCTGATGATGATGATACACGTGAGGATGATGTAACTAATGATATTGGAATTGAGGATGAGGATGTTGAGATCGATGAGGATGAGTCAGAGACTAACGCCGAAATTTATGAAAGTGATTTAAATAGTATTGATGAGGATCATACTGAGAGTGATGAGGATGTTAATGAGAGTACTAAGGATGATGATTGACATGTATTCTTTATATAGTTGTATCTAGATCCTTTATATATCAATAAAAAATTATTTTCTTTTCATTTCTTAATAGATATTATTCGCAACTACTTTATTGTATTACTATTTATCATACACAATCTTTCTCTATTATTTGAAATTTATATGTCATTTTTATTCTTACTAATCAAATACTTGATTTTATACCAGGTGACCATGCCTAAGGGTAGAAAGAGGGCACGCAGACGCATTCTTGGTGTCCAGTCCAAGCCTAATTCCAATTTACAGCTCCCAATACAACATCAAGTAGATTCCCAACTCCAAACCAATCCGCAGGTTCAAACTTGTTCCCAACGCCAACCAGGTTCCCAGTCTCATTCTCATGCCGAGTCACAATCGAATTTACAGCCACACTCCCATTCCCAACCCCAATTGCATTCCCATTCACAGCCCAAACCACATTCCCTTTCTCAGTCCCAGTCCCATTCCCAATCAACATCATAAACACAATCAACATCTCAATCCTTGTCCCAATCACAATTATAGAGTAGTTTGAGCTCAGAAGAAAACTTGAGTGAGCATGATAATGATAGCATAAATGACCATACTGATACTCAACCACAATCCTCTCATGGAGAAGGTGTTAATGATCAAATTATGTACTTTTAATTGATATATTTTATTTTATCTCATACTTAGCCTTTATAATCACTATGTAAAGTTCCGAGTTTAGTGCAATCTACCACTAGACGTGGTCGAGGTCCTGCTAGACTTGATGCTGTATGGGGTACAGAAAAAGAAAAAAAAAACTACATGTTGAGCTCAACCGATTTCTTATGCCAGTTGGACCAAATGCAACTAAATTCATTACTCAATTGGGCATTATTGCAAAAGATGGGAATAGGTTCAGTATAGTGTTATGGAATTTTTTTTTTTTTACATCATTAGATTATTTAAATTTACTCATTTTTTCTTACTTTATTATTAACAAAGCTTTTCAAAACTCAATGTTTGTTTATACATAATAGGTTACCTCTTACTTATGTGACTTGGAGGGTAAAAGATTTACTTCCATTTAAAAAAAGAGTTTGGCTAGAAGTGCAAGTAAATAATGATCATACTTTACCTTGTCTCAAGTAGTAAGTGTTTTATTTATTTATTTATTTATTTATGGATCACTAACAGGAATAATTGATGTTCTTTCATTTTTTGTATTTTGACATTTCATTAAATATAGGAAAACACTGATGTCCCCAATAATTTTCAAGTTAATTGTATGAAGAAGCTTGGTAGGCTTTGGAAGGAATGGAAAGGGGAGGCGAAAAAACAAGGGTATCGACCATTCAAAACTGATGAAGAACGATAAGCGAATCGTCCACCGCGAGTTGAGGAGGATCAATGGCCAATACTTGTTCAATATTGGAATAGTCAAGCCGCAAAGGTTATAATTGTTGCAAGTTCTTTTTATTTTCTTACTCACAACACTTGAGATCCATAGTTATGCACTTTAATTTTTTCTATTCACTACAGAAAACTAGTCGACAAAATCGTCGAAAGAATAGTAAGCAAAAGACATTCCATATAAGTGGACGCACGGGCCATTTTTGTGTCGAAGAGGAGGTTTATATATTATTGTGACTTCATTTTATAAGAATTTGTTTAAGTTTAAGTAGTAGGCTTTGTTTGGTTCATGGATATAGTGAGGGAAAAGAAAATACAACATAAAGAAAATATTTTCTTTTGTTCGCTTAATATGGAAAACGATGAGGAAAATAGGGAAAACGTTTTAAATCAAATATTTTAAATGTTGAAAGTTGTTTTCCTTCCTCTATTCATATACTACAATTATATTTTAAAAAGACTATTTGTTAATGTTATTTACGCATGAAGGAAACTGCAATGGAAAACACGAAGGAACTAGTTTTTTTTTTTTTTCGTTCCCTTTTATTTTCCTCACAAATCTATGAACCACAAAGCGGCTTTAAGAATTTAAGAAAAAAATGCATTCTTACTTGTTACTTATATTAATGTAGATGAGGAGACAAAATAAATTATTGCATTCTTCTTATGATTTATGATTGAAATCACATACAAAGAAGGATGGGACACCTATTGATGAGGTTGCAGCAATGAAAAAGGTATGGACGTATATTTAGTTTAGACCAGTATTGATGTTGTGTATATTATAATGTTTTTCATGCATTTAAGAATTTAGCAAGTTAATGTATTATAATAGGCAAGTGTTGAAGAAAGACTAAGTCAGCTACCTCCAGAGTCTGCAAAATCTGTGGAAATTCGTAATCAAATATTTTATGAGGTGTTAGGCCTAGACTCGCATGGTCGTGCAAGAGTGTATGGTAGTGGACCATCTCCAACTGAAGTAAAAGATAGGCAAGAACGTGAAAGAGTGCAAGCTCAATTTACCGATGAGGTTAGACAAGAATGGGAGGATGGGTTGTTAAAAAAACTTGAACAAAGGTTTGCTAATGTGGAGGCCACACTTGAAATAATTCGCACCCATTTCACAAGTTCTCAATCAGGTGCATGATCTGTTGCTCCTACTGTAGCTTCAGGATTACAGCATGTAAATAATACACACAATATTTACCTAAATGTTAAATACTGATGTTCTTACAATGAGTGAGTATATTGCTTGTGGCATTAACTTGTCATTAATGTATAGGATCTCGAATCATCTAGGTCACAACAAAGATTCTCACAAGTATCTCCTTTGCAACCCCAACCACCACAGGCTACTATAGTGCCTTCATCACACCCTCTCAATCCATCTCACGAGGTGAGCAATTTTAAAAATATATATGTACAAAGTTTTTTTTTTAGTATAGTGGTATTGTGTGAAGACATTTGCCGGGGCCAGGAGTAAGGGAGGGGGTTGTCTTCGGACCCCGGTAATAAGAGTGGCATTAAACACCTTTTTACTAAGTAAGCTGATCGGTTGGTCATGTTCAAGGTTTTAGTTCTACGTTGCATCATATCTAATTGTTGTTGACCTTATTTACATATGTGTGGTTAATAGATGTAACGCAATGCAGTCGCAAAATTTGAGGCGGAAAAACAAGCAAAAGGCTAGTAGCAATAAGGTAATACCGTTTTATAGATTTGATTAGTTGCTATGTTATCTAATTCAACTTATTTTTTTATGTCAAAAATTATTAATTAAAATTATTTGATTGAGACATATATGTACCTGAATCTTGGATTTGTAGGGTGAGAAGAAAGTAGATCTTGTTAGTTTCAGTCTACCAAAGAAAGTTGTTGCAAAAGGGGTTATTGTTAGTAAAGATCCATTGAAGGAAGTATGGGGAATACCATTGGGGATGGACTTTTGGGAAGTATATGTTGAAGAGATAGTAAACCGTGAAGAGCGTTTGATAAGACCTTGTGGAAATAAGCATACAGTTGGAGCTACTCTTAGAAAAAATGTTGCTTGGCGTTGTCTTGATGTACTCCCTTTGTTATCTTTTGCATTTGTATATATTACTTTATTTTCTAATTACAACTATTTTTGTTATTGAAATTTGTTTGTTACTTTTTTTTTTTGGTAGATCATGACTGATGATGCAGATGAATTGGTATGAGTCTTGTTATAGATGCAGATGAACACCCTTTTCGTTTTGCATTGAAAGTGACTCAATTGCTTGAATCTAGTTGCACATGGTTATTAGAACTACATATTTGGTTAAATGACGATTGGAATTTTTATTTGCTTTTACGTATGTCATGGGTGGATAGTTATTTTTTACTCTTTTTTTTTGGCTTCTTAATTATGGTTGCACATACATTTTGTTTTCCTTTTGTTGAGAGTTGAATTGTCACACCCGTTCCAGAAATTTACGTTATTGAGAATGCATCATTTGAGATTTTTGAAATTATTAATGTTATTAATAATTTGAGTTGTGGTTGACTGTGAGTCAACGGTAAGGTGTCAGTGAGGACACGGGAACATGGAAGTTCATATTGCATAATCATGAGTAAATGACATTTATATGATTTAAATGTTATTTAACCTTATCTGGTATTTCTGTGAATAGTAATTATACCTGTGTAATATAAATCTGATAATCTTTGATATTGATTATATCATTTTGAGAACTGTGGTGAGAACGTGAGTGATACGTTAATTGAAAAGGTAGGTTGTGTAGAGATTCCACGGAATATAGTTTTCGGACGTTATTTTGGACCCAAACGAAACTTAGTCGAAAACTTTTGGAATTTATAATATTCACTCGTAAAGTTATAAAATGAACGTGTGCGAAGTTTCACGGGTTAATGAGAAGTTTTGAGAAACTTGCGGGGAGGTAAACGTAATTTCTCGAAAGTTTGTCTATATATAGGTGAGGATGAGATTTCATTCTCATCCAAACACTCACAAATATCTAGAGAGAGGGGAGAGAAGGGAGATTTGGAGCCAACGGGCTTTGCGAGGCTGATCGACGACCGTTCGTCTGTCAGATTTTCTCCAGATTTTAGATTTGAACTCGTGGAGGTAAGATCTACGTTTTGATACCACTTAGGTCATGTTTGGCCAATTTTTGTAAAAATATTAATTCTAGACTTTTGGGAAAAATCAGGTAAAACTTGTAGGAACCGTCCCAAATTTGAAATCCGACGATTAATTAGCCCCCTAGACGATCCTTCAAAGTTTGAAGAGAATCGCACAAGGTATGAATTCTAGATCTATGAAATATATGGATTTTCATGTTTTGAACATCATTTTTGATATTCTTGGATCCAGGCAAAATTCATGTATTAATTAGGCCCGTTAATTACGCACGTGAAATTATATAAAAAGAACGTATAACTGTTTATGTGAGCATGTTATGTGTCTACTTGGGTCAAAGGGTAGTTTGGTGCAAATTCATTCGGAGTAAGCTCCTCGAACCTTGAGGATTGTGATCTTGTTGGAATTGGAATTGTGGTTGTGTCTGGATTGGAGGTGGGCCCAACCAGTACACGGTACCTGGTATGGAGGAAGGCCCAACCAGTGTACGAGATGCGTGGGAGAGGTGGGCCTCCTACGGCATCGACCGGATGAATGCGTACCACTCACCCTAGAGACTATTTCTATGTGTTTTAGATGCTTAAATCATGAACTGTCATATGAGCATACATTTAGAATTGTACGCTCAGTATATAGCTGAGCAGTGGAGATGTACTCCATTGCAGGTAAGAAGAAAGACAAGAAGAACCGTGAGGAGTGAGGCCAAAGAACGCCGGGGAACCACAATTGTATATGTTTTGTTTTAAATCCTAAACTTGTGTAAGGATTTGAATATTGTAATACGTTGTAATAGATCTTTAGATTTGTTCTGTGACATGGTAATTCTGTATTTGAACGTCTGTAGTTATGTTTTGAAAGTTATAATCAGTTGTGGTTGATTTGGTGTTGGAATTAAGAAGCATGAGTTATTAGTATTTACAATACAGGGCTGCCAGCAGGGGAGCAGTCGACTGGACCCAGGGTCAGTCGACTGGATCCCGTGTGATTGAGACACTGAAAGTGAATAGTAAGGGAAGCAGTCGACTGGCCCCTTTGTCAGTCGACTGAGCACTGTAGATTTTGGCTACTGCTTCAAAAAAAAGGAAAAGCAGTCGACTGAGTTCCCTTATCAGTCGACTGGACCCTTGTGTTATATGCTGCATTTTGGGTTCTGCTTGACCCAGTCGACAGGGCGGTTGACTGGACCTCTGTTGAGGATTTAGGGTTTTAGTTTCTGCCAGGCACAATCGACTGGACCCTAGTACAGTCGACTGGGCAGTCGACTGAACCTCTGTATTTTGAAATGGATTCTTGTGAACACTTTTGATTGAACAAAACTTTTTATAACTCTGATTTCAATGTATTTTATAAACTCAGAGAGTAATGTTCCCTAAGTTTTATTATACCCAGGGTTGTTTTATAATCCTTTCCGCTGCCTACTATTAGATGGTGTTTGGGGTGAGCCTTGGTGGCGTGCCACGTGTCCTATTTCCACGCGTAGTGGGATGGGTCGTGACATTTATTGGTATCAGAGCTAGAGGTAACAAAACTTTGGGAACGTTCGACGACGAGTGGAGTGTTGAGTGAATTGTCACATGTTTTAAATTGCATTCATACATCTTAGAGATGTTTGATGCATATGGATGTTGTTTTACATACATACTATTGTTATTGTTGTACATGCATAGTGTTTATGCATTGAGAACTACAGGATTGTAATCATGGATGACCGAGAGTTATCACCCCATACCCGACGAATGAATGAAATGGCAGAGATGATGGGAAATATGGGGGAAATGATACGGAATATAACGGAGCGACTGCCTCCCACACCCCACATCGAAGTGGAACCAATAACTGTAGTGCATGCACCCAAAACTAGAGGTATGAGATCAATATCTGAACAGTTTACTCGAAAGAAACCAATGGAATTTCATGGGACACCTGATACAACATTGGCAGAACATTGGGTCATGGACATGGAATGAATTTTTCGATCTATTCTGATGACAGATAGAGAGAAGATTGAGAACGCAAGTGACGTACTGAAGGGTGAAGCCCATAACTGGTGGGTGAATGTCCTAGATCAAGGAGCATCGATTACTTGGGAAGGGTTCAAGGCGGAATTCAATCGCCGGTTCTTTCCGCGAGCCGCCTACAATGCAAAGAAGAGAGAATTTGATAACTTGAAGCAAGGAGACATGACTGTGACGGAGTATACTTCCAAGTATAATGCATTGTTGAGATTTGGTAAAGGTTCAGTGCCCGAAGAGGAAGATAGGGCAAGAAAATTTGAAGAGGGTTTAAGGGATAATATCCGGTTGAGAGTAGAGACCTACGAGCATTCGACTGTTGCAGCAGTACAGCAGACGGCGCTTGTAGCTGAAAATGGAATAGAGAGATCGAGACAAAATCACCAAGGAAAGCGAAGTCATGAGGGTGGTGACCGAAGTCAAGGGAGATCTTTTAAGAAGTCATTTTCACGAGGCTCTAGTTCTGATTTTAATGATTCCAGGAGAGTACCAAGTGATATACCGTTGTGTCCGCTTTGCAACCGACCACACACTGGTCGATGTTTTCTGACCAACTTTCAGAACAGATCTACAAAGGGAAACAGTGTGAGTTCTGCGACCCATCCGCAACTCAAGTGTTTTGACTGTGGTACCTTGGGACACCGAGCGAAAGATTGCCCAAAGAAGCGTTCTCAACAATGGGCAAGTTCTATGGCTTCTAGTGGTTCGAAACCTAAATAGTCTAGTGACGGGGGACAAAGGACGGAGCAACGTCAGGGAAGATCATTCCAGATGAACCCTGGAGACGTGGCTGCTACTAATACAGTGGTCTCAGGTATGGTGCTTGTATGTTCGCACTTAGCACGCATACTCATTGATTCGGGATCTACGCATTCGTTTGTATCTTATAACTTTGTGGAACATTTAACTGTTAAGTCCGCGCCACTAGGATACGATTTATCCATTGCCGTGCCGCTTAGTAAACCGGTAGTGACGGCTACGATATATAAGAACTGTGAGATCAAGCTAGGCGAGAAGTTGATGACCGTAGACCTTATACCGATTGCGGTGAACCATTTTGATGTGATACTGGGAATGGATTGGTTAGCCCTTAACCAAGCCACAATAGACTGTGAACGAAAAGAGGTTAATTTTCGATCACCGGGGCATGGGAACTTTTACTTTCAAGGGAGTGGGGTTACACCTCCGCCGTATTTGGTTTCAGCTATCCGAGCGGGAAATTTTTTGAAAAAGGGATGTCAGGGATTTCTATGTTCAGTGACTGATGTCACGACGACCGAATTAAAAGTAGAAGACGTTCCGATAGTGCGAGAATATCCTGATGTATTTCCTGATGAGCTACCAGATGTTCTTATTGAGAGAGAGGTCGAGTTCACTATTGAGGTTATACCAGACTCAAGACCCGTATCAAAGGCACCGTATAGAATGGCACCTGTAGAACTGAAAGAGCTGAAAAGCCAATTACAAGAGCTACTTGACAAGGGTTTCATCCGACCAAGTGTATCACCGTGGGGAGCTCCAGTATTGTTCGTAAAGAAGAAAGATGGCTCCATGCGTATGTGTGTTGATTACCGGGAACTAAACAAGTTAACGATTAAGAACAAGTATCCACTGCCAAGAATCGATGACCTATTTGATCAACTTCATGGGGCACAAGTATTCTCCAAGATAGACCTGAGATCGGGTTATCATCAGTTGAAAGTGAAGGCCGAAGATGTCGAGAAAACAGCTTTCAAAACGCGTTATGGACACTATGAGTTCTTATTTATGCCATTTGGAGTTACCAATGCACCAGCTGCGTTCATGGATCTTATGAATCGAGTATTCAAAGATTATTTGGATAACTTTGTGATTGTATTCATTGACGATATCCTTGTTTATTCACCGAGTGAGATAGAACACGAGAATCACTTGAGGTTGATACTCCAGAGATTGCGAGAGAAGCAATTATTTGGAAAACTTAAGAAATGTGAATTTTGGTTACCTAGTATTACTTTTCTTGGTCACGTGATTGATAAGAATGGAGTTTCAGTTGATCCTCACAAAGTAGAAGCTGTATCTAATTGGCAAAGGCCGACTTCCGTATCCGAAATTCGAAGTTTCTTGGGATTAGCAGGATACTACCGCCGTTTTATCGAACATTTCTCAAAGATTTCATTGCCTATGACAAGGTTGATGAGAAAGGGAGTTACATTTGAATGGGGTCAGGAATGTGAAGACAGATTCCAAGAATTGAAGTCACGGTTGACGAGAGCACTGATACTAACAATACCATCAGGAACCGAGGGGTTTGTGATCTATAGTGATGCATCGCATCAAGGTTTGGGATGTGTACTTATGCAAGGTGGCAAGGTGATTGCCTATGCTTCGAGACAATTGAAGACGCACGAAATTAATTATCCGACTCACGATCTGGAATTAGCCGCTGTAATTCATGCATTAAAGATTTGGAGACACTACTTATACGGGGAAAAGTGTGAGATATTCACAGACCACAAGAGTTTGAAATACATTTTCACCCAACGAGACTTGAACATGAGATAGCGAAGATGGTTGGAATTGATGAAGGATTACGATCTTTCAATTGAGTACCATCCGGGAAAGGTGAATGTAGTAGCCGATGCATTAAGCCGAAAGACGCCGAGGAATTTAGCCGACGAGCTAACACAACAAAAAGAGTTGATAAAAGAGATGGAACGCTTAGAGTTGGATGTGATTCCAGGAACCAATGATGGCTTGATGATGACGATTGTAGTATACCCAGATATTATTGAAGAGATCAAGAAAGAGCAATTTAACGATGTCTATTTGTGTAAAATGAGAGACGAGATACCTTTGGGAAAACGACCGGGATTTATCTTGCAACAAGGGGCGTTGATGCTTGGGAACCGATTATGCGCACCGAATGTGAAAGACTTGAAAGAGAGAATTCTAGAAGAAGCTCATAGTACAAAATATTCAGTACACCCGGGAAGTAATAAGATGTACAGAAACTTGAGAGAAAACTTCTGGTGGAAGGGTATGAAGCGTGAAGTTGCTAAGTTTGTATCCGAATGTTCGGCATGTCAGCAAGTCAAAGCAGATAGACAAGTACCCGCGGGATTACTACAACCTTTACCAGTGTCAGAATGGAAGTGGGACGAGATCACGATGGACTTTGTTTCTGGATTTCCACGATCATGCAATAAGAATGATAAGATTTGGGTTATAGTTGATCGGTTAACAAAGTCAGCACATTTTCTACCGATCAAAACGACTAAACCGTCCAAGTTAGTAGAATTGTATGTGAAAGAGATTGTAAGACTACATGGAGTCCCAGTTGTGATTATATCCGATCGCGATAGTAGTTTTACGTCAAGATTTTGGGGAAGTTTGCAAGAAGCTATGGGTACAAAATTGAGTTTCAGTACTGCATTTCATCCTCAGACCGATGGACAGTCAGAACGTATGATTCAGACACTAGAGGATATGCTGCGATTGTGTGTTCTAGACTTTGGTAGTGATTGGGAGAAACACTTACCATTGATTGAATTTGCGTATAACAACGGATTTAAGTCCAGTATTGG
Source organism: Hydrangea macrophylla (assembly GCA_033977485.1). Classification (NCBI taxonomy): domain Eukaryota; kingdom Viridiplantae; phylum Streptophyta; class Magnoliopsida; order Cornales; family Hydrangeaceae; genus Hydrangea; species Hydrangea macrophylla. The sequence goes on along the minus strand of CM066999.1, from coordinate 75,388,046 downwards.
TATGGCACCATATGAAGCTCTGTATGGCCGTAAGTGTCGATCACCAGTTTGTTGGACTGAAGTGGGAGAAAGAAAGTTGTTAGGACCTGAGTTAATACAGGTGACTACTGAGAAGGTGAAATTGATTCAGGAACGTCTTAAGGTAGTTCAGAGTTGATATAAGAGCTATGCGGACGCTAAACGTCGACCGATGAATTTTGAAGTTGGAGATTTTGTATACTTGCGAACATCGCCTTCGAAAAGGCATTATACGATTTGGGAAGAGGGGAAAGCTCAATCCAAGATTCATAGGACCTTTTGAGATCATAGAGAGGGTGTCACGCCCCGACGTAGCATAAATATGGAAAGCGTTTAATTTCCTTTATGGACCCGTAGGTCGCGACAGTTTGAAGGATCGATTCCGTCCCAAAACGTCGAACAACATAAAACTATTAATCAGAGTAGGGCAAACAGGGCTTATAAAAATTTTCTAACTTATTACATTCTATGGTACGGGGTTAACTAAGGCACAGACCGCCTTGAAATAAAACAATAACTTAAAGTCTATTACAGTCATCCTTATTACAAAACCAAATCATATCTTAAATGCACATAAACATAAAGCATATAAAAGTAAATTCTCTTCTCAGCAGTTGATCTCAATTAGCATAGTCATAAGGTTCATCCTGATTATAACCTGCAAAGCCTGAACACGAATGTCCAGGACGCATCAACGCCGTCAACTTCAAGAAGCTGGTGAGTATTAAAAACATAACTCTGAATGTAAAACATACTCATTTACCTTTTTCCCATTTCCATTTAAAAACCACAAGTTTATATTTAAGATAAAGAGCTCGTTTAGAAAACAACCACAACATTATTTAAAAGATAAATTCACACATATGTGACCGTGTATGAGAACAATGCACCATCTCATCTAACCGACTCTTTTCTCTCGACAACACCCAACAACCCACTATCCTACTCCTGGTATCTTTGAAACACTAAGATAGCCACACTTTAGCAACGGGGCGCCAGGGAGTGTCCAGTTTGCCTCACACTTTGGTCCGGGGTACCAGGGAGTGTCCAATGCCTCACACTTTGAATACCCTAACCGCCATGCAAATACCGGGGCAACCCCTCACACAGTATCCAGACTCGAGTTATCAGGGAGTGTCCATAGGCCACACTTTAGCACTTCCATGGGTGCCAGTGAGTGTCCAAGTTCGGCTTCACACACTTTAACGCTTCCATGGGCGTCAGGGAGTGTCCATATTTGCCACCTTCGCATTTCAAAGACACCCTCTTCCACATTTTCAACCACAACCACAACCACAATCACAACCACAACCACAACCACAACTACGACCACAACCACGACCACAACCACAACTACGACCACAACTCAAACTCATACTCTTTCCACACTACCATTACTCTTTTCCATACTACCAACACTCACCATGCACTGACTCCATATGAATGATATGTGACTTAATACAGAAATATAAAGTACTGGGAACGATAACCATGGATATACAAAAACAAATCTTATATTAAACAACCGGTGAATTCATTAAAGAATGCTTTAACATGCTTTTATCGCTATTAGAAACACAAGTGGGTCTACTTTGAAGTAATGCCATCAAAAATGAGTTATAATTTATATACATGAATTACATACCAACAGAAAGCTCTTTGAGTCTAGTTTCCAACGCTTCAAACCGTGCGCGTTTTCGAGTTTCCTAGAGGAAGTTATGGCCGTTTTACTAAAAGTCGTCAGTGCTGAAAAATGTCAATCGTAGCTCTCGGATTTCACGTAAAACCGAGAGGTGACAAAACTTTAAATCAACGGTACGTCGCGATACGGATGAATTAAGCCGTAGTATTCGAACCACAACTTATTGGGACTAAGATCTTTCATTCCCAATTCACGGAATTTATTTTAGTTAAGTTTGAAAAATTACTATTTTTGAGCTTCAAGCTTTCATACAAAAATTAACAATCTGCTACTGTAATCCTCGTTTTCTGCCCAAACGGTGCAGAGTCTGAGAAAATTGTATTAGACGAAAAGTGTGCAGAATCGAGTTTTTCTTGGGACAGCGCAGGCAGAATCTTAAATTTCCTTCGTTTTCCTAACAAAAATCTGAAAACAAAATTCTGCTACTGTTAAAATTAAAAGAGAAAATATTAGATTTAATTTCTAATATACTTTCTCTGCTACTGTAATCCTCATTTTCTGCCCAAACGGTGCAGAATCTGAGAAAATTGCATTAGACGAAAAGTGTGCAGAATCGAGTTTTGCTTGGGACAATGCGGGCAGAATCTTAAATTTCCTTCGTTTTCCTAACAAAAATCTGTAAACAAAATTCTGCTACTGTTAAAATTAACTACCCAAATCAGTAAATAAGGAATGAGTTACATTTTGAGTGAGTTAGTAATACTCACCGTGATGTAGATTGAAGAAGTTGTTGAGAAAGAAATACAAGAATTAAGAATCTCCAATTTCAAGCTTTGGCTATGGAGGATTGAGCTCTTCAAATTCTGAAATTATGAACTCTCTGCACTCTCTTATCTCTCTATGTGACTCTCTCAAGCTCTCTATGCTAGAAGTGTAGAATGTGTGTGTTTGAGAGAGTATGTGAGTGTATAAATAGCCAAGCTTCCACTTGGAGACAATGGCCTAACAATCCACTTATTAACCACTAACTTCTAATTAATGGGTAGTTTATAAGGAATATGCAAGATGATGTAAACATACACTAATGCACCTATAACTCCACTTAGAGACATTGGCCTAACAATCCACTAACTTCTAATTAATTGGTAGTTTATAAGGAATATGCAAGATGATGTAAACATACACTAATGCACATATAACTCCACTAATATTAGTGTATAAATAACCAAACATAATGGCCTAACAATCCACTAACTTCTAATTTAATTGGTAGTTTATAAGGAATATGCAAGATGATGTAAACATACACTAATGCACATATAACTCCACTAATATTAGTGTATAAATAACCAAACATAATGGCCTAACAATCCACTAACTTCTAATTAATTGGTAGTTTATGAGGAATATGCAAGATGATGTAAACATACACTAATGCACATATAACTCCACTAATATTAGTGTATAAATAACCAAACATAATGGCCTAACTATCCACTAACTTCTAATTAATTGGTAGTTTATGCAAGATGATGTAAACATACACTAATGCACATATAGCTTCACTAATATTGAAAGGGTAGTGTAGATCGATAGGGGTCAAGGTGTGTTTGGAAATTTAAGCTTATGACATTAGGAAAACACACATACTACAAGCATTGCCAAACAAGGCCTAAGGAAAATCATTAGCAACATTAATTGTATATAAAGTAATTGTCCAATCAGTCACTTCCAAAATCTGTGGAAGTTTAGCACTGCGCGGACAGTTTTAAACTGGTATTTTCGTGACACGGTGTTCATCACAAAAATACAGAAAATTCATTTTATTGAAAGAAACAATTTTTCGGTTTTTATAAAAATACAGTTTGAGTTAAAAGAATTTATTTTCACCGTTTTGGAATACAGATTTAAAATTTAACACAGGTATTGCCAGATTTTATGAAAATCGCATTTTGACCCCAAAAGAAATTTCAATAATGAGATTAGTCAAGAAATAAATTTTTCACATAAGGATTGAAAATAAAAGCAGACAAAATATATATAATTTTAAATATGACAATGCAAGCAAAATGCAGGTTATTACACCCTTCCTCCCTTAAACAGGATTTCGTCCCCGAAATCAAGACTAACTAGTCATGAAACAACTCCGGGTACTTCTTCCTCATATCAGCTTCTACTTCCCACGAGGCTTCATTCTCGTCATGGTGATTCCACTGAACCTTCACCAACGGGATATCCTTATTCCTTAACTTCTTGATACTCTGATCTAGAATCTTCACAGGTCTCTCCTTGTAAGAAACATTATGACTCGTCTCAATATCGTCATAATTAACCACGTGCGAGGGGTCTCGTATGTACTTTCTTAGCATACTCACATGGAATACATTGTGAACCCCAGACATCTTTGGTGGTAGCGCCAGTTGATAGGCCACTTTTCCGACACGTTCCAAAATCTCGAACCTTCCAAAGGCTTGTGGGGTATCAGACTGTTGGTATAGGGTTTAGAAACAATGCATGTACTGGATGGATGGGAACAACACATATGATTGTTTGCTCATGTATTTACACGATCCTTGATCGGCACAGATGAGGGAAGAGTTGCGTTCGAGGAGGAGGAGTGAATAAGAAATGAGGGAGAGAGAAAATATTTATGCTTTTTTTTTTTTTTTTGAAAGAGAGTAAAAGTTTTGAGAAAGTGGAGTAACCTATTGATTTGGCAATGAGATGATTTGGACAATTGCGAATGCACTAGTGCTGTTTGGATTTGGTAATATCAGTGTTCGCAGTATGGATTTGCATGTGTTGCCATTGTATCGAATTGGGCCTGAATGAAGGATTAGGAATGATCAAGCATGTCATGTCAACCTTTGAGCTAGTTTAAATTGATGATAGAAAACACAAGTGGATCGTGAAAGTGATGGGGATTAGAACCCTCTTTTTAGAAAGTGCACTTATGTTACTAACAAGAGATATTATTTCCACAGCTGATTCTTGAACTGATAGCCCAATGTTTAGGGTACATTGCATAAGAAGCGAAGATAGTGCTAAGGAGGGTGTTTTTTTTTTAGATATGAAAAGTTACAATGATACAAATGTACATTTGGATTTTGCTGAGTGGGAACTGAGTTCTGCCAAAGTGAGGCTTCCCTCCAGAGATCGAATGCTAACGACATCCTACACGCTTTTCAGCAACCATATAGATCCTATAGTCCGTTCCACAGAACCCTGGGTTAATGTTCTTCAGGACTTACTTCTGAGGACAATACCGTCCTGGGATGCTTACCCTCCCAGTTGCCCTATAAAACAATACCCAATGATCCAAACTACATTAAGCTGGTAGAGGGACACGCATAGTAAGACATATGGGCTCAATCCCACGCACACTCGACGTACAGGGACTACCTCGAATACGGACCATGATGTTCATTCCACTTTTTTTTTTTTTTTTTTTTTTTTTTTTTTGAAGAAAACACAAAAAAAAAGAGCCTTAGTTTTGAGGCTCAAGCCACCTCGCGACCCTTTTTCCTTTTCTTTTAGAGACACGTTGACTCTCCACCATGTCAATTAAACCCAAGAAGGAGCTTTGAGCTAAGTTATTAACAGTGAAGAAAGAGTAAGGATCAGTGGATGGAGTAGGTGCTTTTGATGAACTTGCTTGAAGATTTGGGAGGAGATTTGGATATCTTGGGACCTTTTTTTTTTCGTTTGCTCCAAGGGAATCCGGGACTTGTTAGATTGTGAGTGTTTAGACCAGCAGGAGCAAGTTGGAGTAACAGAGGTGGTGGGGGCAGGACGAGAGACTGGAGAAATTGCGTCGAGAGTAGCGAGATCCAGTGGTGTTGGAGAGGTTTGGTGGTTGGTGCTAGATTGTAAGGACTGGACTGGAGAAATTGTGTTGGGAACAGCGAGATCCAACAGACTTGGAGAGGTTTGTTGGTTGTTACTAGACAGTAAGGACTGGATCAGATTAGACCAAGGAGAGGTTGTACAAATTTGAGTGACAGGGGGAATACAGGTAGTGCTAGAGATTTCAGAAGAGATTGGAGTAGTTGTGGTGTGAGAAATGAGATTGGAACACTTTCGAGAGTTTTCTATGTCGTGATCTAGATCTACCATGGCATAGTTGAGCCAAGGATCTGGATCAGGCTCTTTGGATTGTTTGGGTGACTCTTCTTTTGATTGAGCTTGAAGTTGTGAGACTTGTTCTTTCGTTTCAAGAACTTGTTGTTCGAGAAAAAGGATGTAAGAAACACAACCCAAAATGGGATCCTGAAGCCTAGCTGTGGCTTCAAACACAAGGGATTTGATAGTTTGTAGATGATCTACCGCAGGTACCCTTTCAATAAGGCGTAGAAAATTCCTATATCCGAAAAGGCCGTGAATTGCCTCATAATCCTTCACACTCCCAGCATATTGAAAGTAGGGAGCCAAGGAACAGTCACTTCTGCACCGTCTTCTGTTATACTCGCATGCACCACAACGACTTGCGTTAACAACCTTCTTAGAAACCATTTTTGGCTTGTTTTAGCTTCCTTTTATTAAGATCTGGGTTGGGTGAGGGTTTTTTTTTTTTTTTTTTTTAGGGGGGAGATGAGTTTCTGCCAAGAGGCAAAAGGAAGAAGAAAGAGATGGGGAGGGTCAGACGGAGAAAGGCTCATGGTGAGAAGGATAGAGAGATATGGGACATGGATGGTCCTTAAAAGGAGAGAAAGAGAGAGAGAGCATGAGAAGAGTGACAGAAAGAGAGGGGGCAGGTGAGAAAGAAAGAAAAGAGAGAGAGAGAGAGAGAGGATCACTGAGAGTGACAGAGAGGGAGAGAGAGCACGTGAAGAGTGACAGAAAGAGAGGGGGCAGGTGAGAAAGAAAGAAAAGAGAGAGAGAGAGAGGATCACTGAGAGTGACAGAGAGAGAGAGAGAAAGAGAAAGAAAGAGAGATAGTGGAGCGTTGAGAGTGACAAAAAGGGAGAGAAAGAGGGGGTTAGTGAGAGGGTCATAAAGAGAGAGAGAAAGAGAGCGGGGTTGGTGAGAATGAGAGTGACAGAAAGAGAGGGGGCAGGTGAGAAAGAAAGAAAAGAGAGAGAGAGAGGATCACTGAGAGTGACAGAGAGAGAGAGAGAGAGAAAGAAAGAGAGATAGTGGGGCGTTGAGAGTGACAAAAAGGGAGAGAAAGAGGGGGTTAGTGAGAGGGTCATAAAGAGAGAGAGAAAGAGGGGGTTAGTGAGAGGGTCATAAAGAGAGAGAGAAAGAGAGCGGGGTCGGTGAGAATGAGAGTGACATAAAGAGAGAGAGAAAGAAAGAAAGAGAGAGGGCAGAGAGTGATGCATGTGTAGAGAGTGAGAGCATGTGGAGAGGCTGATGTCTAATAGCAAAGAGGTCGTATTCTTATTCTCCATACTCTGGGTTGTGGGCCATGCTGACTGTTCCGAGATTTGACTCAGGAAGTTTGTCAGTGCCTAAGCTATTTATGAAGGCTATGGTATGCTTTAACTTCGTAGAAACTCGGCTACTATCTGTCTGTAGGGGCATCATAAGTTATGGCCATCTCGGCTAATCCTAAATGGATACGTCTGAAGATATATGGCGACTGCTATCATTCTTGTCGATGTGACAAGACAATCGTGTAATCATCTCTATGACAAAACCAACCTGGAATTTAGTTTCTGAACCAAGGATAATCCGTACTAAACTAAAACTGGAACTTGGTTGTTCGGTAAATATGAGCTTGGTAAATCAGACTATTCTTAGAGAAACTTGGTTGTATAGCTTAGTAAAACTTAAAGGTACCCTGTGTCACTAATCTGTGGCGTGAATAACTGAGCCTGGTCAATCTAGGAAAACAAGGCTCTGATACCACTAAATCCTGTCACGCCCCGACGTAGCATAAATATGGAAAGCGTTTAATTTCCTTTATGGACCCGTAGGTCGCGACAGTTTGAAGGATCGATTCCGTCCCAAAACGTCGAACAACATAAAACTATTAATCAGAGTAGGGCAAACAGGGCTTATAAAAATTTTCTAACTTATTACATTCTATGGTACGGGGTTAACTAAGGCACAGACCGCCTTGAAATAAAACAATAACTTAAAGTCTATTACAGTCATCCTTATTACAAAACCAAATCATATCTTAAATGCACATAAACATAAAGCATATAAAAGTAAATTCTCTTCTCAGCAGTTGATCTCAATTAGCATAGTCATAAGGTTCATCCTGATTATAACCTGCAAAGCCTGAACACGAATGTCCAGGACGCATCAACGCCGTCAACTTCAAGAAGCTGGTGAGTATTAAAAACATAACTCTGAATGTAAAACATACTCATTTACCTTTTTCCCATTTCCATTTAAAAACCACAAGTTTATATTTAAGATAAAGAGCTCGTTTAGAAAACAACCACAACATTATTTAAAAGATAAATTCACACATATGTGACCGTGTATGAGAACAATGCACCATCTCATCTAACCGACTCTTTTCTCTCGACAACACCCAACAACCCACTATCCTACTCCTGGTATCTTTGAAACACTAAGATAGCCACACTTTAGCAACGGGGCGCCAGGGAGTGTCCAGTTTGCCTCACACTTTGGTCCGGGGTACCAGGGAGTGTCCAATGCCTCACACTTTGAATACCCTAACCGCCATGCAAATACCGGGGCAACCCCTCACACAGTATCCAGACTCGAGTTATCAGGGAGTGTCCATAGGCCACACTTTAGCACTTCCATGGGTGCCAGTGAGTGTCCAAGTTCGGCTTCACACACTTTAACGCTTCCATGGGCGTCAGGGAGTGTCCATATTTGCCACCTTCGCATTTCAAAGACACCCTCTTCCACATTTTCAACCACAACCACAACCACAATCACAACCACAACCACAACCACAACTACGACCACAACCACGACCACAACCACAACTACGACCACAACTCAAACTCATACTCTTTCCACACTACCATTACTCTTTTCCATACTACCAACACTCACCATGCACTGACTCCATATGAATGATATGTGACTTAATACAGAAATATAAAGTACTGGGAACGATAACCATGGATATACAAAAACAAATCTTATATTAAACAACCGGTGAATTCATTAAAGAATGCTTTAACATGCTTTTATCGCTATTAGAAACACAAGTGGGTCTACTTTGAAGTAATGCCATCAAAAATGAGTTATAATTTATATACATGAATTACATACCAACAGAAAGCTCTTTGAGTCTAGTTTCCAACGCTTCAAACCGTGCGCGTTTTCGAGTTTCCTAGAGGAAGTTATGGCCGTTTTACTAAAAGTCGTCAGTGCTGAAAAATGTCAATCGTAGCTCTCGGATTTCACGTAAAACCGAGAGGTGACAAAACTTTAAATCAACGGTACGTCGCGATACGGATGAATTAAGCCGTAGTATTCGAACCACAACTTATTGGGACTAAGATCTTTCATTCCCAATTCACGGAATTTATTTTAGTTAAGTTTGAAAAATTACTATTTTTGAGCTTCAAGCTTTCATACAAAAATTAACAATCTGCTACTGTAATCCTCGTTTTCTGCCCAAACGGTGCAGAGTCTGAGAAAATTGTATTAGACGAAAAGTGTGCAGAATCAAGTTTTTCTTGGGACAACGCGGGCAGAATCTTAAATTTCCTTCGTTTTCCTAACAAAAATCTGAAAACAAAATTCTGCTACTGTTAAAATTAAAAGAGAAAATATTAGATTTAATTTCTAATATACTTTCTCTGCTACTGTAATCCTCATTTTCTGCCCAAACGGTGCAGAATCTGAGAAAATTGCATTAGACGAAAAGTGTGCAGAATCGAGTTTTGCTTGGGACAATGCGGGCAGAATCTTAAATTTCCTTCGTTTTCCTAACAAAAATCTGTAAACAAAATTCTGCTACTGTTAAAATTAACTACCCAAATCAGTAAATAAGGAATGAGTTACATTTTGAGTGAGTTAGTAATACTCACCGTGATGTAGATTGAAGAAGTTGTTGAGAAAGAAATACAAGAATTAAGAATCTCCAATTTCAAGCTTTGGCTATGGAGGATTGAGCTCTTCAAATTCTGAAATTATGAACTCTCTGCACTCTCTTATCTCTCTATGTGACTCTCTCAAGCTCTCTATGCTAGAAGTGTAGAATGTGTGTGTTTGAGAGAGTATGTGAGTGTATAAATAGCCAAGCTTCCACTTGGAGACAATGGCCTAACAATCCACTTATTAACCACTAACTTCTAATTAATGGGTAGTTTATAAGGAATATGCAAGATGATGTAAACATACACTAATGCACCTATAACTCCACTTAGAGACATTGGCCTAACAATCCACTAACTTCTAATTAATTGGTAGTTTATAAGGAATATGCAAGATGATGTAAACATACACTAATGCACATATAACTCCACTAATATTAGTGTATAAATAACCAAACATAATGGCCTAACAATCCACTAACTTCTAATTTAATTGGTAGTTTATAAGGAATATGCAAGATGATGTAAACATACACTAATGCACATATAACTCCACTAATATTAGTGTATAAATAACCAAACATAATGGCCTAACAATCCACTAACTTCTAATTAATTGGTAGTTTATGAGGAATATGCAAGATGATGTAAACATACACTAATGCACATATAACTCCACTAATATTAGTGTATAAATAACCAAACATAATGGCCTAACTATCCACTAACTTCTAATTAATTGGTAGTTTATGCAAGATGATGTAAACATACACTAATGCACATATAGCTTCACTAATATTGAAAGGGTAGTGTAGATCGATAGGGGTCAAGGTGTGTTTGGAAATTTAAGCTTATGACATTAGGAAAACACACATACTACAAGCATTGCCAAACAAGGCCTAAGGAAAATCATTAGCAACATTAATTGTATATAAAGTAATTGTCCAATCAGTCACTTCCAAAATCTGTGGAAGTTTAGCACTGCGCGGACAGTTTTAAACTGGTATTTTCGTGACACGGTGTTCATCACAAAAATACAGAAAATTCATTTTATTGAAAGAAACAATTTTTCGGTTTTTATAAAAATACAGTTTGAGTTAAAAGAATTTATTTTCACCGTTTTGGAATACAGATTTGAAATTTAACACAGGTATTGCCAGATTTTATGAAAATCGCATTTTGACCCCAAAAGAAATTTCAATAATGAGATTAGTCAAGAAATAAATTTTTCACATAAGGATTGAAAATAAAAGCAGACAAAATATATATAATTTTAAATATGACAATGCAAGCAAAATGCAGGTTATTACAGAGGGTTGGTCCAATAGCTTACCGTTTGGCATTGTCATAAGAGTTGGAACATGTACACAATGTGTTTCACGTGTCTATGTTGAGACGTTGTATGACTGACACGAGTAAGATCATTGTACCTGAACCGTTACAGATTCAGAGAGACTTGACTTATGTTGAACATCCTGTAGAGATCTTGGATCGCAAAGAACAAGTTTTGAGAACTAAGACGATTTCGATGGTAAAAGTTTTATGGCGTATTCACACGGTGGAAGAGGCTACATGGGAAAGTGAGGAAGACATGAGGAATGAGTATCCATACTTATTCGACGCATGAGGTAAAGTTTGGGGACAAACTTCCTTTTTGGAAGGGAGAGTTGTCACACCCGTTCCAGAAATTTACGTTATTGAGAATGCATCATTTGAGATTTTTGAAATTATTAATGTTATTAATAATTTGAGTTGTGGTTGACTATGAGTCAACGGTAAGGTGTCAGTGAGGACACGGGAACATGGAAGTTCATATTGCATAATCATGAGTAAATGGCATTTATATGATTTAAATGTTATTTGACCTTATCTGGTATTTCTGTGAATAGTAATTATACCTGTGTAATATAAATCTGATAATCTTTGATATTGATTATATCATTTTGAGAACTGTGGTGAGAACGTGAGTGATACGTTAATTGAAAAGGTAGGTTGTGTTGAGATTCCACGGAATATAGTTTTCGGACGTTATTTTGGACCCAAACGAAACTTAGTCGAAAACTTTTGGAATTTATAATATTCACTCGTAAAGTTATAAAATGAACGTGTGCGAAGTTTCACGGGTTAATGAGAAGTTTTGAGAAACTTGCGGGGAGGTAAACGTAATTTCCCAAAAGTTTGTCTATATATAGGTGAGGATGAGATTTCATTCTCATCCAAACACTCACAAATATCTAGAGAGAGGAGAGAGAAGGGAGATTTGGAGCCAACGAGCTTTGCGACACCGATCGACGACCGTTCGTCTGTCAGATTTTCTCCAGATTTCAGATTTGAACTCGTGGAGGTAAGATCTACGTTTTGATACCACTTAGGTCATGTTTGGCCAATTTTTGTAAAAATATTAATTCTAGACTTTTGGGAAAAATCAGGTAAAACTTGTAGGAACCGTCCCAAATTTGAAATCCGACGATTAATTAGCCCCCTAGACGATCCCTCAAAGTTTGAAGAGAATCGCACGAGGTATGAATTCTAGATCTATGAAATATATGGATTTTCATGTTTTGAACATCATTTTTGATATTCTTGGATCCGGGCAAAATTCATGTATTAATTAGGCCCGTTAATTACGCACGTAAAATTATATAAAAAGCACGTATAACTGTTTATGTGAGCATGTTATGTGTCTACTTGGGTCAAAGGGTAGTTTGGTGCAAATTCATTCGGAGTAAGCTCCTCGAACCTTGAGGATTGTGATCTTGTTGGAATTGGAATTGTGGTTGTGTCTGGATTGGAGGTGGGCCCAACCAGTACACGGTACCTGGTATGGAGGAAGGCCCAACCAGTGTACGAGATGCGTGGGAGAGGTGGGCCTCCTACGGCATCGACCGGATGAATGCGTACCACTCACCCTAGAGACTATTTCTATGTGTTTTAGATGCTTAAATCATGAACTGTCATATAAGCATACATTTAGAATTGTACATTCAGCATATAGCTGAGCAGTGGAGATGTACTCCATTGCAGGTAAGAAGAAAGACAAGAAGAACTTGAGGAGTGAGGCCGAAGAACGCCGGGGAACCACACTTGTATATGTTTTGTTTTAAATCCTAAACTTGTGTAAGGATTTGAATATTGTAATACGTTGTAATAGATCTTTAGATTTGTTCTGTAACATGGTAATTCTGTATTTGAACGTCTGTAGTTATGTTTTGAAAGTTATAATCAGTTGTGTTTGATTTGGTGTTGGAATTAAGAAGCATGAGTTATTAGTATTTACAATACAGGACTGCCAGCAGGGGAGCAGTTGACTGGACCCAGGGTCAGTCGACTGGATCCCGTGTGATTGAGACACTGAAAGTGAATAGTAAGGGAAGCAGTCGACTGGCCCCTTTGTCAGTCGACTGAGCACTGTAGATTTTGGCTACTGCTTCAAAAAAAAGGAAAAGCAGTCGACTGAGTTCCCATATCAGTCGACTGGACCCCTGTGTTATATGCTGCATTTTGGGTTCTGCTTGACCCAGTCGACAGGGCGGTCGACTGGACCTCTGTTGAGGATTTAGGGTTTTAGTTTCTGCCAGACACAATCGACTGGACCCTAGTACAGTCGACTGGGCAGTCGACTGAACCTCTGTATTTTGAAATGGATTCTTGTGAACACTTTTGATTGAACAAAACTTTTTATAACTCTGATTTCAATGGATTTTATAAACTCAGAGAGTAATGTTCCCTGAGTTTTATTATACCCAGGGTTGTTTTATAATCCTTTCCGCTGCCTACTATTAGATGGTGTTTGGGGTGAGCCTTGGTGGCGTGCCACGTGTCCTATTTCCACGCGTAGTGGGATGGGTCGTGACATGAATATTTTAATAGACACTTTATTTAGTAGTGTGAAGTTGATTAATTTATGTTATTTATTTGTCAAATTACTTGTTTATATTGGAATTTTGTATATAATGTCAACTCAAGATCACATTTTATTATTAATATGCTTGTAGAGCAATCCATTTTTAGTGTCACGGTTTATTTGAGTTGATTTGGATAATAGTGGCAAGAAAGTGGATGAATGAATATTTATATAAAAATAAATAAAACGAACTTTTAAAAACTGGGGGATAAAATAGGATATTGTAGTGACCCGAAAATTTTAAAGCGTATATTAAAATTTTTTAATTATTTTCATCAGAGAAAAATACCAGATTTGGGATATTAGCAGTGTAACTTTTACCTGTGTGTGTGCGTCATCGCGTGAGCTTATAGCACACACAAGGATTTCCCTTGTCGAACTTGGTGCCAAAGTTAACAGTTTGTAAAATTTGTGCACAGTAGTGTGCGTGTGTTTTGTGCAGTGTGTGTAGGAGTGTGTAGTGTGTGTTTAGGAGTAGGGACCAAGCAATCCTATTTCTATATATACACACCTAACCTCTCAACAATTCACAACTCTCAACTGTCTATCTCTTAACTCTCCAGTGTCTCTTTCTCTCATCTCAATTCTGTCTCCCTCTCTCTCGGCTGGATGTATATACATATATGTACACATATATATATATATACAAGGAGATTAAAAATTAAAGCTTGGATTATCATTTTATCATTGGAATTCTTTGTATACCTCAGCGTAATCCGAATTTGGGTAAGTTTTCAAATCAATTCAATATATTGATTTCAGGTTATATAGCACTGTAGATATATGTGTAGATAGTTACATGTATATATACACACACATATACATTCAAGGAGATTCATGGGTTGATTTTTAAAATCAAAGCTTGGATTCATTTTCTCTGCACTTCAATGTTTTGTAATGCTGGGTAAGATTTTAACATCAATTTTAAGTTTGAATTTGGTTTAATTATAGAGCTGCGGCTATACATATATATATGGATTATATATACCGTTAAGGGTTCGAAAATAGCGAGCATGAAAAACAGTCACAGAAACTTGATTTCTTTATATCAAATGAAAGGTCTCGATCCTGCGAGGCTCCCTTTCGAATTTCAAAAGCTAATTCCTAGCGGTTGAGACGAACGATCAATTTAAAGTTTTGTCGCCGTTCGGTTTTTCAATAAAATCAAGAGCTGTGATTTGATTCATGAAATTCTGATTTCATATTTGGAATCTATGCGGAAAAAGGAAGAATTTCGTATATTGGAAGTCCTGTTTTGGTTAACTTTTCAAACTGGGGAAAATTTAACCTTTGATTTTAAAACAGGGGAAAAAGAAGGAAGAAGACGACACTGTGACATCTCGCGCGCACGACCAAGCTATTTTTGAAATCTGTTTTTAAATTACCACGTGGCCTTTCTGAGCAAAACTCGCCCGAGCGAGGTATCGCGCGAGCGGCCCGCGCGAGCGAGGTCCCGCGCCAGCGGCCCGCTCGAGCGAGCTGAGACAGTTTGTTGAAAACTTTTGTTTCCTTGTACTTTAGCTTGTAATAAGCCAAGGGATCTTGTACCCTATGTTTTAATAGTTGTACTTTACTTTAATAGTAGTTGTACTTATACTTAGAGGTGTTGTACCTCACTGACATACGCGCATTATTGTATATTGAGATGTGTAACAGACTGAGCAGTTCCGGTTTCTATTCTGATTTATTATTCAGTCTATCCTCGGTGAACGGTACCTCAATAAAGTTGTATAACATGTTAACAGTGTACTTACATGTTTACTTGAGCTGTGATGCTTTAAGTGTTTACTTGAGTTGCTATACCTTATGTGTTTACTTGAGTGATATTCAGCATGTCTATTGTGTTACTTTAAATAATAGCATGCCTTGATAATTTGTCTTATGAAATATTGAATATGTCTGGATGCTTAGAGCTCGCATATGTCATAACATTTCATAAGCATAAGCATGATCACAAAAATCACGAAAATAATTTTGGGATGAAAGACCTTAAAGGCTTTCGATTTTGAAAAAGGAAGATCTCAAAGACTTCCAGGTTTTGAAAAGGGAAGACCTTAGAGGCTTCCATGCATAAAACCCTCTAAGAGGGATTTTGTTTTGAAAAGATAGAAATCCCGGATTTGTGGGTAGGCGTGTGAGATGAGTACCACTAGAAACTCGAATTGCAGGATGCGCTGCAAGAAACCCCCGTAACGGTAAAGGCTAGGCCTCCGTGTAATTCGTAAGGCCCAAAGTCCCGCATGTTTGAGGCTAGGCCTACGTGGACGGGAAGCCCATGGTTCGGGTAATGATACTGACGATTGAGGGTGTGTGTTTAAAAATGCATGAAAAGTGATTTTCATACATGACATTGGCATTCATTGCGCTCACGCATGTTATATAACAGATGTTATTGTGCGGTTATATGACTATACGAGCCTTTTGGCTTATGGACTATTAAACCTTTCTTTCAGGTGATATAGATAAGGGTATGGCCCCCGAGAATTGATGAACTTCCGCTTTGTTTGAAGGTCGAGTTTATGGGAATTTAATTTAAATGATGGTTCAAAGAGCATGTTATGATTTAATTGGACAAGTGTTAGTCCACCTGCTTTTAAATAGCATGATAGCTTAACTCTGATTTTCCGTTGCTTATCTTGAAAACGATTTATTTCAAGAAAGGATAGTTTTCAAACTAAAACCCGATTTCTGTTTTGTTGATGCTTTTCAAATGATGAATGTAATTTTCAAGCCCGGAGTAGAGTTTACTTGTGAAGATCCCGTTTAGGGAAGAAATTGTGAGATCGTGATATACTTTGTATTCTTAAAAACCTTGAGTTTTTTTATAAGAGTTTCTAACGTTTGAGAAAAAGACAGTAAGTCATTGTATTACTTTTCGATATGTGAAACCAAGTTTGAGTTTCTATTTAAAAGTTGTTTTATAAAGCTGGTGAAGAAGTCTAATAAATGTTGACCAGATCTGTATGTTTTCCGCTGCACTGTTGTTCATTTGATGAACTGATAAAGATTTTATGTTAATGTATTTAAATTGATAAGTAAAGCTTTTCAAAAGACTAGTTGAATGCTTCCGCTATAGTTTTACTCAGATCCGTGAGTCTTTAAAGATCTTGTTTTTTTTTTCATCAAAGATTTGAAAGGCTATTCTATGCTTCCGCAGTAACTCTCGGGGTCTAGGACTCGAGGCGTTGTAAAATGGTATCAAAGTTTTGAGGTTTCAAAGTTTAAAGGTTTCAGAGCTTTGGACTTTAAATGATTTTAAAATTTAAACGTTTGTTTTTCTAAAGAGAAAGTTTTTCAGATAAGCTTCGGGTCTAGGACTCGGAGCATTACAAGTATGTTCAGTCCTTCCGCTCTTGGTTAATTATTTTATTTTACATTAGCACCCTCTCGCCTGCGGGACTTGTGTCGTGGCGGGGTGGGGCGCTACAAATATTATCTTACCCACTATCAATCGTCGGAATTGTATTTACCACTCTTTATAAATCATCGGGATAAAGGTAGTAACACACTTCTTAAACCGTCGGAAATAATATTTTCCACACTTGCTAAACTAACAAAAATAAGTACATTACCCACACTTGTTACCTACTGAACTAGTAGTTTATACGTCACTAATTTTCCATCACGAATAGTTTTTTTCGACACTTATTTTTTGTGGATAACAAGTGTCGCCAATATATCATTGTCTCTACACTAGCAAAGCCGTCGGAAATAGGGTCGTAAAAACTTTCGGCGGTTTGCATAACCATCGGAAAGTATTTACTACCCCCTTTTTCTCGGTCGGTTATCCTACCGTCGGGAAAAGCGCTGAAAAAAGTTTTTGCGATGCTTTTTGCTTATTCTCGACACTTTTTTTGCATGGAAAAAGAGCATTTTTGTTGCAGTGCCATAGACTACAAATCACACTACAACATTCTTGGGCCAAGACAAGTAGTTCCACACACATATCTGGACAATAGAGTAGTTTCCATTTATGTGGTGGCAAGTAGTTTCTTGCCCTAACAAAACAACTAAATACTTACCTTTCTTAAACTATGGTAGGCCGAAACCTGCAAACACATTAGTGGACCTACCATCTTGTAAAAATAGAAGTTAACAATATAATAGAAAACCAAAAATAGGATGCTATTAATTAAAATAAATTTATCTCCAAGAAAGAACTAGAATTAGACAAAACTTAAAACACAAAAAACGTCCAGAATAAAATTTCCAAGGAATGACTCGTGTCCCCGTTCATTAAATCTAAATAGATAATTCAGAACTTAATTATTAATCTTCAGTTCTTAGATAGACGATGTTGAGCAGATTCTGAAAATTGATGAAAACAGTGTCAAGACTTTTTTTTTAGGAAATGTGTAAAACACAAAAGTTGTTCGGATTGTCGTTTTACTTCAGTTTACGCGAAACGGTCATAAACTATGAATTTAAGTATCCAAAATATTCAATTAACAAATATGGTCCAGTTTATTATCAAATTACTGCGTTTCTAAAAAAAAACGGCACGTTACACATAATAGACTAGCGTTTCAGCTAAAGGGCGCAACACCAAAATTTAAAATCACGAAAACTACACGCCGACCAATTCCTAAAATTTTATATAACTAGAAATAATAAAAAACATTACAACCGTAAAGCTGTAAATTTAAAAAAACACATAATATTCGATCCAATTACACCTTATGTTCACCACCTCGGCCACCCATCCATGGCTCAGCCTACACATATATCCCATGTGTCTCCGAACGTAATACTAACTCCCACTCCGGTCCCAACTCCCATGGGGTATCATTGGGATTTGAGTATACACTGAAAGACTAGTCCTTACGTTCTTGACGTTAATAAAACAATGTCTATTTACACATGAAATAGACCAACAAGCCGGGCATAAGGCTTAAATATGAAGAGACAGGTCATCCACGTAGTCGCCGTCTAATCACACAAGGACGGGTCATCCATGAAGTCACTGCCTAAAATCATGAGTAATGGTGACTCTAAGAACTTTTCTAACGTTCATACATCCACGTTTTTCACAAAACTCAACTTTATAAGAGATTCATATATCTCAAATCGAATTTTTGTTAAAATAATATTAACAGCTATATGTTCACACAAATTCATAACCCATACAAAATCACACAGTCACAATTTCACAAAACTCAACTATACAAGATAACTCATATCTTTCTAATTACTAACAAATGACTTCATATTAACGAGCAGGAAACCACACAAAAATATGATGTAGCAAATACGCTTATTTTAACCTTCATAAAAAATGATACTGTAATATGAATTTTCTGCCCAAACGGTGTAGAATCGGGTAAACACCAGTTAAAAAAACACGTGCAGAATTGCGTTTCCTACAGGCCTAC
The DNA here is from genome assembly GCA_033977485.1 of Hydrangea macrophylla. NCBI lineage: Eukaryota > Viridiplantae > Streptophyta > Magnoliopsida > Cornales > Hydrangeaceae > Hydrangea > Hydrangea macrophylla. Next base: position 75,369,131 of record CM066999.1, on the reverse strand, counting down.
GTGAATAGAATCATGAAAACTATAATGTATGATTTATATTGAATTTTTTCAGATCTGATTCGTGAAAACCCTAAATCCGAAAATTGAATATTGCTCAAATGTATATTCAAGGCCCATCTATAAATCTCAAATCACACCTTCAATCATTGTAAAAAAAGCCTAAATCTCATAAATCCATAACTATACTAATTCAATATTCTATCCATTTAAATTTCAATCAAACGAGATTGAAAGAAAATAACAAGTTAACTCACCAATCCAAACGATTTCGACCAACGAAGCGAATGACGACCATCCTCTCTCTTCCTCCCCTCTAAACCTTCTCTTCTCTTCTAGGTGATTGCTCTTTCTCTTCCTCTCTTCTTCTCTTTTATTTGTGTGGTGGCTAGGGTTAAGGATATATATATGGTTTCCTAATATCCTAAGTTTAATAAAGCCACTAGCACCTAAATAACAAAAATCCCGTTTTTGGGATTGTGGGCTCACAAAAGTCACCCATATGAGCCCAAGATGCACTACATTATGCTTAAAGCAATAGCCCAATGGCTACCCATGACCCATTGTGGATATCGCAATTTTTCTTACTGTCATAACTCAAAATTTTAATTAAGCAAAAAAAAAAATCTTATTTAAATGCTTATGGGCGGGCCAGTTAATTATTTTGGGGCAGTATTTGAATTTATTCGAACTTGTGTCACTACATTTATTTATTTATTTAATTTTTTCTTTGCTTATTTGGTCTTATTTTATTTTACTACAAGATTTTATTTTTTTATCTTGATATTAAAGTGGGTACATATTTTAAATTGGGTGTGTAATAGTAGACCACACACACACACACATGCATTACACACCATACACATTAAATACAAACAAAAGACCAAAGACCAACAAGTGGGCCCCACCCCACTTAAAGTGGCCGGCCATCTCTCTCTCCCTCTTGACTTTTCATTTTTTTTTCCTTTCTTTTTCTCTCTTCTTCTTCCTCCTTCTCTCTACATGAATGTGGGTATACAAACCCTCCATTACTTCTTCTTCTTCAAGCTCAAATAGGCCATTAAATAAGGATTTTCGTGAGTTTTACTATTTCACATTTTAGTTTTAGATTTTCAAGAGCTACCTAGGGGTACCTTCGAAATTCATTTTGGTGGCCTTTACCATAGTTTTTCCTAATTACATAGAGCTCCAAAACTTCTCTCCTTCAATCATGGAGTCCTATGGAAGAATTATTACATGCAATGGGTTCTTGGACTTCTCTTCTCATATACTTGGAGTTATTGGAGCCTTTATGGACTTCCTTGCATTTTGGGTGATTTTCCATTTATTTTGGAAAACCTACATTGAGGTAGATATGCATTGTTTCAATTTCATATGTTATACATGTCTAAATTGCTTTGAGTTTATTTTTTTGTGCTAGGAGAATGACTTAGACACATGTGCTAGGTTTTTCCCCAAATTTGAGAAATTAGGGCTTTATGCCTCTTTATTGGTTATACGTCCAAATTAAATTATTTACATGTCATGTGGTGTTAAATGTAATTAGAGTGATGTTTGAAGAATGACTTAGACACTTGTATTAGGATTTCCCCCAAAGTTGAAATGTTGGATTATTTTGCCTAAATGTGGATTTTATGCTTTGGTTGTAGTAGTTGTGATCTTGGGGTGTTAAATGTAATTAAAATGATGTTATGAGAATAACTTTTGACACATGCATTAAGTTTTCCCCAAAGTAGTAAATTTAGAGTTGTATGACAAATTGTGAATTTACATGCTTTAGTTGTACTATATTTGATTATGTGATGCTAGTGGTGCTTAGGATGCTCCCTTTATGTGTAAAAGCATGTTAGGACGTTAGTTAAGAAATCCTTGTTAGGAGTGCTATATTATGAATTTTAATTTAACTATTGATGTCTTTAATACATGTTCAACATGCAAGAATTATTGTGTTCATTATTTTGTTGGAGCATCTATGTTGTCATTTTAAACATTCCATGCATTGAGGCCAAATCGGTAAACATTCAATATCACGACATAAATGTTTTATTTGAAAAAGAGAGAAAAACCCCATGTGTGGGAATTTTGGTTTAAGAAATCCGGACGTGGGTTGTGATGTGAGACAGGGAGAATGACCCTTAGAAACATTCAAACTCCAAACTATATTCGGGTAGCTCCCGGAAGTTGGTATGCTACATTCCATGCGTGGGTGGCTCATGGTCCGGTAATGAGAGAGATGTGCATTTGTCACGCATAGCCTTGCGGCTTTAAACATTTCATGGTAGCCATGGTGGCGATTCATTGCACCTCATTTCATTTTAGTCATGGATAGCATATAGATTTGTTACAATGTTGTCTACGAGCCGTCGTTCTCATAAAAACGACAAAACATTTTTCAGGTGAGCTTGATAATGGAAAAAGGGCACATGTGACCCGACGCGTAGACGTTGATGCATTTTGTTCTATTTTGAAGACTCATGCTTAGATATGAACATGGATAGTTCCCATGCTAATTTAGCATTTTGGCAAGAATGTAATAGTTTAGTGCACTAAAGAAAATTGTTGTATTATTCTTGTTCGAAACTTCTTGGGCATAGACCTCCATATTTTGTCAACGGGAAGCGGTGTTGTAATTTTGATGGACAAGTGTTAGTCCTCATTTTTTTTATACTTGTTCAACTTATTTATGGTATGTAATTATGTTTCCGAGACCGTAGTTTTCCTTCTAAGGTTTTATGTTTGTGTGTTAAGTTGAATCCTTGCCGGATTTGGTTGTGTTTGGTTTGTCCTTGCCGGACTCATTGTTCTTTTATTTTGAATCCTTGCCGGATTCGGTTATGTATATTTTGTCCTTGCTGGACTCTTCGCATTTCAATGGAATTCTTGTCGGATTTACACTTTTGCTTTCAAATGAAATGTTCAAAAATCTCTCCCATTCTCTTTCTCTCCTCTCCCCTCTTTGATCTCTTTCTCTTTCTCAAATATCCTCTCCGTTTACTTATGTTGGAATTATGTATATATATACTTTAAAAATGTTTCCGAATGTGAAAATACACATGTGTGTGTGTTTAGAATACATTCCCTCTATATCTCTCCCTATGTCTCCCTATATATCTCTCCCAATCTCTCTCCCTCCCATTTTTCCTCTCTTTATCTCTTTCACTTCTCGTTTTTAATAAATTTCGAGTATATGAAGTCCCGTTTGGTCTAGACATGTGTTACATGTCAATTAGGACTTGTTTAGTCATGTATTGAAGTTTAAACTCGAGAATTTAGCAAAGTTGGGAAGGTTTCGAAAAGCTGTCACAAAGCTGTCAAGTTGCTGTCAAAAATAAAACTGCTACTGTTTTCTTTATTTTCTGCCCAAATGGTGCAGAATTGGAAAAAATGTTATTAGACGAACGTTGTGCAGAATCGAATTTTACATGGGCCTATGCGAACAGAATGTGAAAACTTTAAAGATACAGCTACTTATAGATGTTTTAAAATTCAGCAACTGTCAAAAATGCCCTTCTTCAAAATTATTGTATTTTCCTTTCTCCCCTTGAGCTAGTGCTTCCCCGGAGAGTCTTTTAATGTGATTTTCAAATGCTTTCATCTTCGTTGGATTCATTAACATGTAAGTCCAGTTTGGATTTATGTATTAAGTGAGTCATTCTTGTAGGAATCCCCGTGGGATCCTAATGTCGCTTCCGCGTTTGTGATTGGGTATTTACTTCTTTCCTCTCTATCTTTCCTCCTTCCTCGCGCTTCGATTTCCGGGGCCTGACACTTACCCACAGCTTTTTTTCATTTAAAATGTTTTTTTTTTCCAAAATCAAAACACAAACGAGTCGCCACTTAATTTTTAAAAGGAAAATTAACAAACCATTTTAAAAGCAAACCGATCTTTTGCGAAACCAAAGATTAAATAGGTCCGGGGATTATGGAATGAGAGAGAAAGGAGTCCGACGGACTAAAACACCCTCTCTCATCCTATCTCTCGGTAGGCCTCTACTAAACATCCTTTTAATCAAAATTAATCTAAGCATATGTCCTCAACTAATACATAAATATAAATATACATTACACAAGCATGTTGAAATGGTGTAAAATTGCTAATGACAAAATATCATCCAAAAGCAAGTAGTTCAATTAGCAAGCAATATGATATGCAAATAAGGAACTATGAAACTTACCTGGGATCCAGCTACGAACATTTAAACGTGCAATGAATGCAAAACTTGAAATCCTAATAAGAGAGTCTCTAATACACACATATACACATAAGGCAAATTTAATTCTGAGGTGTCGCACATGAGGTCGAAAATCAATAAAATTGAGGAATAATTAAACTAAGGAAGAGTCAAGAGATCATACCTCATTGGCACTACAAAACAAGGGTTAGTCCACATGATATACAAGATATAAAGTTAGATGATAATCCTAGGCTTCTAGCTTATATCTATCAAATGTAATTAAACCTAAAGCAAACGAATCTCAATTATAAACATCAAGCCACATGGATGAATATGTACATGAATAAGAGTAAATTATGAAGTACTCGTTAATTTGGGTCACTTAAACTTTGAATTCAAGCTTAACTAATCATTATTGAAGCATAGTTTAAGCCTTAACTCATGAAAACACCATTTAAGCCACTATTTACAAAATCTACCAAGTCTGCCACAAAATTCTAGAAATTCCAGAGAGCAGATCCACTGCACCAGAATGGCCTATTTGTCACTGCTCTGGGAGGTGACAAAGGGCCGTTGTCACTGCACCAGACCGTGACATTTTCAGGGGTGACAAAAAACATTTGTCACTGCTCTAGGAGGTGACAAGTGGCCTTTGTCACTGCCCATTTGAGAACACTTTGAAAGGGCAATTTCCTTCCCTTTGTCGCCGCTCTAAGCCGTGACAATTATTTTATATTTGTCACCGCTATAAGCAGTGACAATAATCTTATATTTGTCACTGCTCTAAGTGGTGACAAAGTTAGTTATAATAATTTTATAGTTGTCACCGCTTTGGGGAGTGACAATGTTAGTGACAATAATTTTAATTTTGTCACTGCTCTGTGTGGTGACAAAATTGGTGATAATATAGCAGTGACAATGTTGGTGACAATAAGTTTAATTTTGTCACTGCAACAAACTGTGACAAATTTTGGAAAAACTTTTTTTCAAAATCCTGTTTCTTTTGGTACTTGTACATTTGCAATCCAAGACAATTTAATTAACTATAAACAGCACAATTTGCTTAAACACCATTTTTTTTCAAATTCGAAGAAAAAAAAGAAGTTAACACACAAACTACTATAATTCGATGAAAGATTAGTTAACACAAACTACTATAAATTCGATAAAAAAGATTACTACAACATATGGTCAAACCAATAAAAGTAGCACTCAATTAACCACATAAATTCAACGAAGCAACAATTTAGGCCAAAAGACCCACCCACCCTCAGTATCCTTAATAGTTGTGGCACACCCTTGGCTTTCTAGATACAAAATATGTCCCTCCCTGCCCAGAACAACGTCAATAACTTCAACTTTATGTTCATAATCCATTAGTACATGACCATGCACCACCGTTCCAGGAGTTGCCGTCGAAATAATCTTTCCAGTTGCAATCTTCTTTGTGTTTGTCACTGCATATATATCACATCTTTATGATGATGCAGGTGTAGAGAGTTGAGTATCACATCTTGATGATGACACGGGTGTAGGGAGTTAAGTCGCTTGGAGTGAAGGACTTGAAAAGGAGCCTAAAGGTTGAGATGGAAATTGTTGGGGAGGAATTTTTCGGCCATCAAAATAAGCTCTTAATAAAAGATTGAGGGAAATTTTGATATCATCCATATCTCGCTCCATCTTCACGTTACCCTGTTTCACTACTTTCTCAATCTCTGAGCGTATATGACGTATGGACTTCAAATTAGTCAATTGGAAATTGCACCCATGCCACGAGTCCTCCCTCTACTGTCTTTCTTGTAAAATGTGGTCAATGCATCACCATCCAAAGTAGTTGGGCTTGAAGAATCTTGACTGCTTCTTAGCTCAATCAGTTTTTGCTGCCAGTATATAATGATGAGAAATATCAATATTTTTCATGATTAAGATTGAATGATGTTTAGCTGTAATAACCTGCATTTTCTTGCATTGTCATATTTAAAATTAAATATACATTGTCTGCCTTAATTTAAATTTCAATTCTTATGTGTAAGATTTATTTCTTGACTGATCTCATAATTGAAATTACTTTTGGGGTCAAAATGCAATTTGGCAATACTTGTGTTGAATTTCAAATCTGTATTTCCAAAACGGTGAAAATAAATTCTTTTAACTCAAACTGAATTTTTATAAAACCGGAAAATTGTTTCTTTCAATAAAATGAACTCTCTGTATTTTTGTGATGAACACTGTGTCACGAAAATACCAGTTTAGGTTTAAAACTGTCCGCGCAGTGCTAAACTTCCACAGATTTTGGAAGTGACTGATTGGACAATTACTTTATATACAATCAATGTTGCTAATGATTTTCCTTAGGCCTTGTTTGGCAATGCTTGTAGTATGTGTGTTTTCCTAATGCCATAAGCTTAAAATCCCAAACACACCTTGACCCCTATCGATCTACACTACCCTTTCAATATTAGTGAAACTATATGTGCATTAGTGTATGTTTACATCATCTTGCATAAACTACCAATTAATTAGAAGTTAGTGGATTGTTAGGCCATTATGTTTGGTTATTTATACACTAATATTAGTGGAGTTATATGTGCATTAGTGTGTGTTTACATCATCTTGCATATTCCTTATAAACTACCAATTAATTAGAAGTTAGTGGATTGTTAGGCCATTATGTTTGGTTATTTATACACTAATATTAGTGGAGTTATATGTGCATTAGTGTATGTTTACATCATCTTGCATATTCCTTATAAACTACCCATTAATTAGAAGTTAGTGGTTAATAAGTGGATTGTTAGGCCATTGTCTCCAAGTGGAAGCTTGGCTATTTATACACTCACATACTCTCTCAAACACACAAATTCTACACTTCTAGCATAGAGAGCTTGAGAGAGTCACATAAAGAGATAAGAGAGTGCAGAGAGTTCATTATTTCAGAATTTGAAGAGCTCAATCCTCCATAGCCAAAGCTTGAAATTGGAGATTCTTAATTCTTGTATTTCTTTCTCAACAACTTCTTCAATCTACATCACGGTGAGTATTACTAACTCACTCAAAATGTAACTCATTCCTTATTTACTGATTTAGGTAGTTAATTTTAACAGTAGCAGAATTTTGTTTTCAGATTTTTGTTAAGAAAACGAAGGAAATTTAAGATTCTGCCCGCGTTGTCCCAAGCAAAACTCGATTCTGCACACTTTTTGTCTAATGCAATTTTCTCAGATTCTGCACCGTTTGGGCAGAAAATGAGGATTACAGTAGCAGAGAAAGTATATTAGAAATTAAATCTAATATTTTCTCTTTTAATTTTAACAGTAGCAGAATTTTGTTTTCAGATTTTTGTTAGGAAAACGAAGGAAATTTAAGATTCTGCCCGCATTGTCCCAATCAAAACTCGATTCTGCACACTTTTCGTCTAATGCTATTTTCTCAGATTCTGCACCGTTTGGGCAGAAAACGAGGATTACAGTAGCAGTTTTTTTTAAAAACGAAAAACTGTTTTCCAAAATATGATTTCTGTTTTTCCAGAAACAAATCTGTTTTTGGTTTATAAAATATATATAGAATCTGTTTTAAGATTGTTTAAAAAAAAAAAAAAATACATTGATTACAACTAATTAATAAGACGAAGCTACTGCACAAACTCGCGCCACCACCGCGCGAGCGACTCGCGCGAGCGGCCCGCGCGCGCGAGTTTTGACAGTTTGTGTTTTTTGTCTGTTTTGTGTTTAAGGACTGTTTGGTTCAACTTTTATATACTGTTAATGTTCTGTTTGGGAAATTTTGTTAATCAGAACTCTTTTTGGTTACATTTGAATGATTAAAACATATCAGTATGACTTATCAATCCCCGTACGCATGTTGTTCTTATAATTTAGTATTTTGCTTAAGTTCAAGTACACATCATTCATGTGGAGTCAGTGGTACATGCATGTGGGTGTTAGTATGTGTGGAAAAGAGTAATGGTAGTGTGGAAAAGAGTAATGATAGTGTGGAAAGAGTATGAGTTTGAGTTGTGGTCGTGGTTGTGGTTGTGGTTGTGGTTGTGGTTGAAAATGTGGAAGAGGGTGTCTTTGAAATACGAAGGTGGCAAATATGGACACTCCCTGACGCCCATGGAAGCGTTAAAGTGTGTGACGCCGAACTTGGACACTCACTGGCACCCATGGAAGTGCTAAAGTGTGGCCTACGGACACTCCCTGATAACTCGAGTCTGGATACTGTGTGAGGGGTTGCCCCGGTATTTGCATGGCGGTTAGGGTATTCAAAGTGTGAGGCAATGGACACTCCCTGGTACCCCGGACCAAAGTGTGAGGCAAACTGGACACTCCCTGGCGCCCCGTTGCTAAAGTGTGGCTATCTTAGTGTTTCAAAGATACCAGGAGTAGGATAGTGGGTTGTTGGGTTTTGTCGAGAGAAAAGAGTCGGTTAGATGAGATGGTGCATCGTTCTCATACACGGTCACATATGTGTGAATTTATCTTTTAAATAATGTTGTGGTTGTTTTCTAAACGAGCTCTTTATCTTAAATATAAACTTGTGGTTTTTAAATGGAAATGGGAAAAAGGTAAATGAGTATGTTTTACATTCAGAGTTATGTTTTTAATACTCACCAGCTTCTTGAAGCTGACGACGTTGATGCGTCCTGGACATTCGTGTTCAGGCTTTGCAGGTTATAATCAGGATGAACCTTATGACTATGCTAATTGAGATCAACTGCTGAAAAGAGAATTTACTTTTATATGCTTTATGTTTATGTGCGTTAAGATATGATTTGGTTTTGTAATAAGGATGACTGTAATAGACTTTAAGTTATTGTTTTATTTCAAGGCGGTCTGTGCCTTAGTTAACCCCGTACCATAGGATGTAATAAGTTAGAAAAAAATTTATAAGCCCTGATTGCCCTACTCTGATTAATAGTTTTATGTTGTTCGACGTTTTGGGACGGAATCGATCCTTCAAACTGTCGCGACCTACGGGTCCATAAAGGAAATTAAACGCTTTCCATATTTATGCTACGTCGGGGCGTGACATTAGCATTACAACTTCGGAAGTGAACTGACCATGTCCTCAGCAGTTTGAGGATGAAATTCCCCAGTTTTCTTCTACCTTTGGGATTCGACGAAAACCTCTGATCGCTCAGGCGGTTGATGAAGTGGATCCTTGAGTATGCTGCTTATGCACGTGCGTGTTCAAGAAGACCACACCATGAATGTGATCCCCATAAAACATGCAAAACATATACGAGAAATATGGCTAGTAAATTAACTGTGTTTGAAAAGTTACTGAGGCTGCTCGCAAGCACGTGTAAACACTTGGAAAATAATCTGTGTCGTTTTAAATTTACTAAATGTCCTAACATGGACAAGAGAGTGACAAACATTGGCACCAAAACTTCAAACATGGATGTTTTAACATATAATATTTAATATGAATTTTGAATGTCATCTAAGGGACAATGTGGAATGTCATCTAAGCATGGAAGAAAATATTAGTGAAATAGTTTTCCATCTCATTTTTGTTTCCTTCTTTTTTTCCTCGTTCTTATACAAATCCACAAACTAAACATAGTACAAGGGAAACACTTTTCTTTGTTTGGAAAATATATTATACTTATATTTGTTTTTCAAAATTTGTGAGGGGCTGCTGTGTTTGTATCTAGAAATCATAGCATAAGTACTTGTGCCAAATTGTATTTGAAATTACATGTAAGAAGACTCTTGGTTCTTCTATTTCACTTAGGATTACACTTGCTAGGCAGTGTCGTATGCTCTTAGGTGAACTACACTAATAGCTGCTTATTAAATTATATATGCTATAAAGTATAACTCCGATGTATCTAAGCAATATAAACCAACCAGAAAAGATTAGAGAATACTGTAATATAGAGTACACAAACTAGTTTCTATTGCAGCTACTATGTTTGTCGAACAGCTGCATTTCTTTATATTATGAATCAAGGGTGCAGTCTAATTGTGGCAGTGTGCAATCTAAATCAAGGGATCAAGAAGTCTATTTCATCTTTATGAAGTTTTAATTTGTTAGGCAAGCTAGGATTTGCTATATTATGAATGTCGATGCGTATTAGCAAGTATAAACGGACACATGAATTTGGGTGTCGTGTTTGTGTCCAACGCGTATCAGACGCATCAATATGGGTGTCATGTCTGTGTCCAACGCGTGTCGGACTCCAACAGTGTTGCGCATTGGAGCACGCCAGCAAGTGAACACAACACGGTGGCTCTACTGAAGATGTTTTATAATTTTGAGATAAAAATCTTATTTTATCTTAATATAATTAAATGAGGGATAAAAAAATGGGCTTATTTGAAAATTTAGGTAACGTGAATGGACACGAGAAGGGGTAATATTGCATAATTAATAAAGAAATGGTCAATATATTCAAGATAATTACAATTAAGAACATAATATATCTAAATTGTGTCTTAGTAATCCGTATCCTACATTTAAAAAAATAAATCACATCAGCGTGATCGTTCATGACGTATTCGTGTCCCATGTTGGTATCAGTGTTTCATAGGGTAAGATAAAGCAGATAAGATAAAGGCAACAACTTACAACAACAATTGCATGCTGCTGAGCATTGAGATCATCACCCTGCAACCTATATCAATATAGGGAAAAAAGAAGGAATTCTTAAAAAAAAACACAAGCAAGAATATGAAAACGGAAACTATAAAAAACAAAGAAAAAAGATGCAACACTGGCAAGTTACAATATTTAATAACAAGTGTAAGGGCAAGACATAAGCAGCCTACCCATATATGTAAAGGTATGAACTCTATGTCAAATGCTCTTTTCGAAAAGCTGCATACATATGTCAGAACTCTTCTGGTAGACCTATAAGCAAAAACTTCTTTCATGAGCACTGTGAAATTATGGCAGAAAAGAAGAACATTACATCCCGATAAAATTAACCATAGACTTATGCGTGCATGTCACTACATTTAGATTTACATGGTTACACTTGATATGCAGAGTTTATGGATTCTACATTAAAATTGCGAATAGGTTACACATCTGTTACTAAATCTAGATCCTTTAAGAAGAATCAAATATAGACATTATTCTTCACCAACCATGGTCAAGTGCATGGATCCTTCCTGACTGTATGTCATGGATGAATGCTGGCACAAGACAGCACCAAGGTCACTAGTTTAGTGAACAAAAATATTCAACCAGGTACCACTAAATAGTTTTTTCAAGTCTACATCATGATACGTCTTTTGTAATATGTATTTGACTAAGCCTACTGCGACTGGGCTAGATCACAAACTTCCAAACAATTTAGCCACGAATCGATTCATCACCTTTGCAATAAATCAGCAATAACAAACTAAAAATTTCCTACAGAGCGCATCCTCTTTGGTCACATTAAATACGGCCAGAAAATTAACTCCACGAGACGACCGCCCAACATGCCCAAAGATTTAATTTCCCAATCACATAAGGAATGGCATTGTACACTTCCTTGCTCTTTCAAAATAATGACAAACACAGCCCTCATTTAATGCAATTTTGTAACGTCAAGATTAATAATAAAAAGAAATGAAGAACTAGTTCATAAAAAATCCCAAAACCTTTTTCATTTCCCAATTACAATCACTGCCCAACACTGTGAAGGTGCATCATGTTTTACACCGTCATCTCATAACCTTAGAGTCTAAGACCAAAACTAGATTCCCCTTTCGCTTCCCTTCACCCCTTTCCCTCCCCCTCATCTGTCGTACCAAACATAGCATTAGAGACTTCTATTCTTTTTTACTTTTCTGTGGCAAGAATAATAGCTTTATTGAGAAAGGAAAAAAAAAAAGATGAACATCCAATTAACCTTCATACCGAACCATGATTGAGTACACACTAATGGTGTGTTTGGAAAGACATCTTCAGAATGCATTCTCAACCATTGTAATTACATTATACTCTTCATAGCGAAGTTATTTTGAAAATGCATTATACTCCCTCTGTCCCATTTTATGTGTATCTTTGTATATTTTCCAATTTTTAAGCAAACATCATTTAATGCACTGGAATGAGACCTTCTGGGTTAAGCGATTGAACTTGAAGTAATAAAGTCAAGCTTTTGCTATAGGATGAGCACTTCAAGTATCAGCACTCAACAGCATTCCCTTCATCAAGTATAGTACATATGGATTTTGACTTTGAAAAAATGTAGGATTCATTTAATTGGCGATTTCCTCCATTGCTTACTAGATGTCTCTTATAAGAGCACTTCTTTATTTTACTCACTTGAGAAATACATTATTCTTTCCATATGGAGCCTGAAATCTTGTAGATTCTAAAAAAGAAGGTATTCTTATAAATGGGAAGAAAGATTTTCACTCGACCATAGAAATCAGAATATATCATAATCATCTGGTTCTACCGGTTAATTCGGGAACAAGATCACGGACCGATACAATTCTTTGTTTGGATTGTTCTAGTCAAGGAACCGTAATGATTTGAGGCGAATGGGCTTAATTGATTCAATTCTTTCACCAAACTGGACCAATTACGCTGCTTTCTTATTGTTGACCAAAAAAATAATAAATCAAACTCCGAAAAGTTGAAAGTAACCTCTACACAGCTCTCAACCAATAAGCCATCAACAAATTCTAATAAACTACTTCCTATGTTCTTATATTAGCAAAGAAGTAGTTGAACTGGTAGAGCTGGTGGTTGAATTATTGAACCACCACCTCTACTACATGGATCATTAGATTTTGGTGAACCACCACCTCTACTACATGGATCATTGGATTTTGGTCAAATTATAACCCAGCATTATGAAACCATGCTCAAAGTTCTTCAAATTCTCTTCTTTGTAATTGAAAGAAGTTACAAAATTCTATTTGTGATCTTCAATGATTTTTTATAAAGATGATGATAGTCAATTGGAAAACCTAACAACCTCAAAGCCTGCAACTCCTAGGAAGTACCATCATTAAACAACTTTAAAAGTGTGTAACTTTCTTTTTGGAACCCAGATTCTCTATGACCACAAATAAACAAAAATGGATTATAAATATTCGCTCCATCCTGCGACAGATTATAAGTTTATAACCACTAATCACAACAGAACATGAAAAATTCTCACAATAATTGAGTATTAAGTAATTTGATAGGAACAACAAATTATAATAAAGAAACCTCCCCAGGCTCCCGAGGCTAATAAATCCACATAAAGATAACATTCAACTTTATCACCCAATAGTACCAGCTTTAAGTAGCCGTATAACTTTCTTACTCCTAAAGACATCTCACTGAAAACAGACATGGGAAATTCACCTATGAGCACTCCAAAGTACCTGATTGGAAATTCTAAAACATGCCCCACATAGCCTAGAACACTCTACAAAACCCAGTAAAACTCTACTAAATCAATCACATGGCCTGAAAATTTTAAGAAGGCTTTGTTTCATGGATTTAATGAGGGAAATGAAAGGAAGACGCTTTGCTTGCTTTGGTTAGTAAGGAAAATAGGAAGGAAAACAAGGTATAGTACGAAATAATTAAATAAAAGATTTGAATCAACAAAGAAAAGTGTTTTTCTCAATGTTTTCTTTTCCTTCACTAAATTCTCTACTTAAAAAGTGGGGGATGGAAATCATCGGCCCTCTCTTGAAGTCAAATTGGATTGTTGTTGTGGTCATATATATGCTTGGTCTTTGAACAAACCTTTTACTACTAACCTTTTCAAGGTGGCATCCATGTCCTACTCTTCTTTGTAATTGAAAGCTTCATCAAACCCAAACTTGTCCTTCAATAATTCAACCTTAAAACGAAGCACCAGTAAAGAGGTATTTCCAATAAGCACAAATAAATTTATTGCAAACAAGATATTGGAAGTTGTTAAATGCTGCAAAAATGTTCCACTTTAGTTCTAACAAACTTGTCAAAAGCCCTAAAATGGGTGAAGAGTATCTATCTTCCCATCTTATTATTTTTATCAAAGTAGTATCACATAAGAAACTACATAAAAGGATGATTTTCTGCTCTTCAGACCACGTTCTATTTTCAAATGGAAAACTAAGAAGTAATAGATCAAAATCAAAGAGCATAGGGTTAAGATCAGCTTAGTCAAATGTTGGACTACAAACTGTCTCGGGTTGAAGAAAAAGAAAATATGTGCCATTTTAAATATGTTTAGGATGGGAGAACCATGACTCTTCATTTTTATAAGCAATCACCAGACATAAATTTTAATTTGGACTGACAAATAAAAAAAAATACCGTGCAAAAGGACTCACCTTTTCCTTGCTTCCTACACTTCCAACGACATAGCAACCTATAAACTTTGCAAATTGCCCAACGAGCTGCCAACTACTCCAGAAGCAGCTGAAATGTAGGCATACTATCCATTCTTAGGAGAGCAAACTTCATAAAAACCACCATAAGAGGTCACACCAGGCATAGAGGAAAGAAAAACAAATAGCGTAAAAAATAAGCTAGAAATTGGAATAATAGGGTATAAATTTGAATAATGAGGAATATAGGAAGGAAAAACAAATAGTGTAAAAAATAACCTAGAAATTTGAATTTTCTAACAGTCGAAGCTACAAAGAGATTGTACTTCAATGGCAGAGAACGGCGAAGAGAAGCTAATAACGGTGGCTCGTCACATCGCCAAAACACTCGGCCACACCGACACTATGGCCGACGACATTCTCCAATTATTCTCCAATTTCAACGACAGGTTAAGAGAGAAGCTCTCTGAGAAGTTGGGCGATGACGACCCACGTGGCTCTACTACTTTTGAAGAAACCCTATTGTCTCTTGACCTTCAGATCTCTCCCTACGTCTTCTCCTCTCTAGGGTTTGGCAAAGGGTTGGGGGTTTCAGAGAGGAAGAAAGGAGGATGAGGAAGCGGGGCGGAGGAGGAAGAAAGAGGCGCCGGCGTTTAGGTCTCTTTAGTCCGCCCTCTCTCTCTCTCTCTCTCATCCTCTCATCTCTATTGTCTAAGATATATTAATTTTCCCTTTTTGTTTTTTTTTTTTGTGGAGGGTTGGAGGAAGGAACCAAAATATTTGGGGGAAAGGGGTGGGTTTTTTTAATTAGGCCATTTTTGTCACTTAAATTTCGTAATAGACATTGTCACTGGTATAAGCAGTGACAAAGTGTTACAAAGCAGTGACAAAGTATAACATTTGTCACCAATTATATTTGTCACTGTTGTAAACGGTGACAAAATTTGTCACTGTTCGTAGCAGTGACAAAGCTAGCGAAAATAAGGGTGACAAATATGCTGTTTTGGTGTTGTGAGACCCGGAATTTAAGAATTTGATAAGCATACTTCTGATGGTTTGATCTTGATGATTTTTGGTCACAAGGTGTCTTTTTGAGTCTAGTTTCTAAACCAAAAAGAAAATCAAAGTTCCAACGGTTAGATCCCTAGGAATCAAACAAACACTAGACATTACTCAGGAATTTCCAACTCTCTGTCCAGAAATTTTGTATGATCTTCTAAAAATAGTAAAAAATTATAAAAGACTCTAATCTTTTTGGGGGGTCTCATTAACACATTAAACTTCATAGGAAAAATTATTTGGGGCCAAGGAAACTTGATTAAGGCTCTGATTTATTTATTGCAAAGAGGTGTTATTGTTCTGAAATTCTGTACAGATTGTTGTTGTTCGGCAAAACTCATGACCAAACCGCTTTAAACATGAAATCTCATTAAAACAAAATTTTAGTGGTAGAACTTTGAGTTATAGACACTTTCCCGTTAATTTCATTCATTTCCAATGGTTCGATGTTTAACTAAAAATCCTTGATCAAAGGTGGTCATTGAATTCACTGCACCATTTGTCAAATTCATCTTTGTTTGTTAATCCCAACTACTAAATCATGAAGTTGGACTTAGACCAAACTACTTTCTCCTACGATTTGATGGTCATTGGAGACTAAGAATACTTGTACTTGTGGATTTCAATGAAGTATGAAGAAACTTCATCAAATCTCAAAGTAATGAACCTAAACCATAGAGATAGGCTTAGACTCAAACTACCTCTCCTACCATTTGATGGTTATTGGAGACTAAGAACATTTACCTTGTAGATTTCAATGAAGTATGAAGAAACTTCAAAAAATCTCAAAGTAATGAATTCAAACTATGGATAAAAATTTGGAGTCATTGACTCAATGTACTAATATCAAACTTAATTCTCTCATAAACCATAAGTTCACAAGAGTACTAGTGGATTTTAAGTGCAAGGATTCAAGTAAGACATTGAAAGTCTTATGAGTCCTAAGGAATAATCATAATCAAAAGGAAGGAAATCAAAGTTCTACTTCAAGATTTACCTAAACTTTAAACCCTAAGCTATTTTGACCCAAAATAATGAAATGAAAGTTTAATCACAAAATGTGTGGTGTGTGATGAAATGAGGTGGGAAGAGTGCTTTTGAAAATGTGTTAAAGATCCTAAAAATCTACATATTGTGATTGAACTTGAGTAATGAAGAAAAAAAATCTTAGAGTTTACCTCTTTTTATCCTCAACTCTTTGGTTGCTCTAAGACTTTCCAAGGTTAATCAAACTCTTCTTCTTGCTCTTTCTTCCAACCAATTCTCTCTACTACTCTCTTAATTTGGAAAGTTTTTGAAGAGGAAATCAACTTAAGGATTCTAAAATTCCAAATTCCAAGACTAAAAAAAAAGATCCTTTGTAATGGGATATTCACCTCTCTTATATAGGCAAATTTTGAGAGGGTATTCCAGTAAATTCACAGCAAGAAACCCTAATTCAGATGTCCTTTTAAGGGTACAAACGTACTATTTCAAAGCTAGCAGTCACAAAAATGCGGCACTCAATGGAGATGGAAGCGGCACTCACCGATTGCTGGTGCAGCACTCAGAGTGTACCGGTGCGACATTCGTTGAATGCCGGAACAACACTTAATGAATGCCGCAGAGGACTCCACGGACTGCCGTCTTTTCGTGAACCTTTGTTTTTTGCGGCACTTGGTTGAATTCGCGGCATTCTCAAATTTTGATTAACCTTGGGAAGTCTTAGAGCAACCCTCATTTTAAAGCTATTTTCTCCATTCAGGAGGAACAGAATGGGGCTTTAGCCCGGCAGGTAGGAGAGCTTCAGCAACGGCTTCAGCAGTTCGGTATTAGCTTTAGCGATGCCCCTGGGGTAGCAGTGCTGGATGAGGTGGAGGTAGAGGTGGCGGCCGAGGTGGAGGCAGAGGCGGGGTGAGCGGGACAGAGTTGGAGGAGGAGCCCCTCAGACGCGTTACGCGTCAGACTCGAGGCTGGGGCCGGGGCTGACCTAGTTCTTTATTTCTCTTTCCTTTCTCTTTTTATGTTTTGAGTGCCTCTTGGGGAGGACACATACTTTTACTTGGATGATTGTATTACACACACACATTTACTTTTACTGACGGCTTTTGGGTAGCCGTGATAGGATAGGCATCTGCATTACTTATATCATGATTGCTTTTATCTTTTATGCTTCTTACTACTGCTCACCGTATGTGTTACCATAGCTTGGTCCTTTGATTTCATTGAACTCTTTTTGTTTTTTTGTGATCTTGTGATCATTGTTCTGCTTTTATTGCTTACTCATGTGAATGAATGAATGAATGATGGTGACCATAGCTTGGTCTTGTTGTACGTGATGCATGATGCACGTGTTTTATTGTTTTTATTCAATTTTCTGTTTGCAGGTGGGCTAAAAATATTGCAAACAAACTCTGGCCAAAATAAAACTCCAAGCGGCACTAGGTTAGGCTTCTGCGGCACTCAGTGAATGCCGCAGCGGCACTTAGTGAATGCCGCGCCGGCATTTACTGACTATCGCGCGGCACTTACCCGAGTGCCATTCTACTTTATCGAGTGCCGCCTTATGTTCTGGGCAGATCTACTCTTATTTAAAGCCTTCTTTACAACTCCGTAAAATCACTATTAGCTCCCAAATCCTCTTCCCATGGATGGATACTCTCTCCGGCATCGACATGCTCAACTTCGAGTGTTTTAGACTAAATGACCTCTTCTCTTTCCGACAGATGATTCTAAACAAGGGTTTGCTTCATGCTGTTAGTCGGTGTTGGGATCCTTCTCTCCATGTCTTTCGCTTTGGCCACCAAGAGATCTGCCCTTTGTTTGAGGAGTTCAGTGCTATTCTTCACACTGACCACTGTGCCGAGCTGACAGTTCATTTGGCGTAGGCTGGTTATGTCCGGGACTTGGCCGCTCTCCTCCACATATCTCAGAATGCAGCGGGTTCTTTCATTTACTGCAGGCAAATTGATTTTTGAGCGCCTTTCCTTCGTCTATGCTCCCGTAGGGGACCCCTACAACTGCGGAAACCAGATCATTCGGCGTAGTGCACTATCGATAGCTATGATCTCTTACTTCCTCTTTCACTCTTCTTCTGATGTACTCATACCCATTGCGTGTGGCATGCGGGAGATGAAGAGCACTGTTATACTGGTCCTTGGCAAAACCTTGATAGGTTTGGACTGTGCCCATACTGCTGAGGCTATGTTATCTGCGGGAGCACCTTTCGTCCTACAAGTTTGGCTCATGGAGCATCTAGATCTCTTCATACACCCCTCACACCTTTGTGGGCCACTTCGCTATGACCATATGGAGGTTCATTGCCTATTCCATTCTGCTGATGCTTGGCTTGGTTGGCTCCGAGGCCTTTCTGTTGGTGATATCTGTTGGGTCTGCCCGCAGTGGGTTTATCGCTCGGTTGCAGCACGGCTTCCCGACTGGCCTGGCATCTGGTTACCTGGCTTGCATGTTACCACTTTCTATGTTCCCGATTGAGTGGTCCGCCAGTATGGACTCCTCCAAGATGTTACTGAGGACATTACTGCAGACTTTACGAGGAGTTCGATCATGCGCCATTCCATTGTGAAGGCCTTTACCGAGGCTTGGTATGACAGGGTGTCAGCTCCCCTCCGGATGGTTCCCGTATCGATCGGGCCTACTACTGAGTACGTTCTTCAGATCCAGACGTTGGTCTAGAGACAGACTTCGTAGGAATACAGGACAAAGCTTTATTTTAAAAAAATTCAGACAAAACCTGTCTATCCTTTATGCTTGTGAATGTGATTTTCTTTTTTTTCCTCCCAAAGAGTGTTCTTGTCTTTAATAAATGTTTGAGTATGTTCAATCAAAGTGTTCACTCTTCCGATTAGTCTTTTATGGAAATTCCCCTTTTAATGTCTTTTCTTGGCTCTTTGTCACTTTTCTTTAAATGTTGCCTACAGTTTTAACCATTATATATCATGAATTTTCGTTTGTTCTTTTATAGTACTTATTTATCTTGCTAATCGGAAACGATGTGGGGGTATTATCTTCTGTAAGGGTATGGTTATCCAGTCAATTCGATATGAAGGACTTGCGAGAAGCCGGTCATATCCTAGGGATCAAGCTTATGCGAGATCGCAAGAATAGGATGTTGGGCTTGTCATAAGGCACTTATATTGACAATATTCTTGCAAGGTTTAGCATGCAAGATTCCAAGAAGGGATTCCTTCCCTTCAGACACGGAATTACTCTATCTAAGGATCAGTGTCCTAAGACACCTGATGAGATAGAGAAGATGAAGGCAGTTCCTTATGCCTCGGCAGTAGGAAGCCTAATGTATGCTATGCTATGTACTAGACCTGACATCTGCTTTGCTGTTGGCATGGTTAGTAGATATCAGTCTAATCTAGGGCAAGAACATTGGACTGCAGTGAAAAATATTCTCAAGTACCTGAAAAGGACTCGAGACTATATGTTAGTTTACCAAGCAGACAGTCTTGTTCCCATTGGGTACACAGATTCTGATTTTATGTCAGATAGGGATTCCAGAAAGTCTACCTCAGGATATGTGTTTACCCTAGGAGGTGGAGCCATTACTTGGAGGAGTATCAAACAGTCATGTATTGCTGATTCTACCATGGAAGCCGAGTATGTGGCTGCTTCAGAAGCCGCTAAGGAGGCCGTTTGGCTCAGAAACTTCCTTATGGATCTAAGAGTGGTACCTGTGGTACAATCGGCTATTACCCTTTATTGTGATAATAGCGAAGCGGTTACTAACTCAAAGGAACCAAGGGCCCATAAGAAGGGAAAACACATTGAGCGTGAGTATCACCTGATACGAGAGATCGTGCAAAGAGGTGATGTTGAACTGACCAAGATAGCATCAGCAAATAACCTGGCAGATCCTTTCACCAAGAGCTTACCGGCCAAGACTTTTGGCAGTCATGTAGAAGGGATAGGAGTGAGGTGTGTCGCATCATGGCTTTGAGTCTAAGTGGGAGATTGTTAGGGATATATACTAAAAGCCATGCTTTATGTAGTTGATTTATTATTCATTTAATAAAATTAGTTAATCGATTTTGTTTATGAGAATCTGTGTGGGCAATGTTTGTATTATATTTTAATATTATGCATGTGTGTCTCTCATTCTATATAGTAGGTGGTTTGGTGTGTAGAGTTCGGCTTACACACGGAAGATCAGGCCATCAGATATTATAGAATGTAAGATTTTGGTTTACAGTCTTAGATGGGATTGGACACACCATCGGTAGGACTGCAGCATGGTGTTGTAGTAGGTTTGTCTTGACTACGGAAAACGGTATAGTTTCAACTCACTATGCTGGTACACTTCGTGTATTAAACGGGACTGACTTGGGGTAATTATCTTTATACTGACTTATAAGATAATTAATACCTCATGGCTATTATGAGTGCTTATGCTCTAAATCCTAAGTTAATTTGTAGACACGTACATTTGATATTTACACTTTGATCCCTAAAAGGGTGAGATCCTTAAATGGGTCAATATCTCATTGGATTGGGTGGCAATATTAATTGTATGGTGGATATTAATTAATGATGGAATCCATGTCTCAATTTTGGGATTGATGATATCCCCTTGAGAAAGCTTATAAGGTTTGATTATGTCAAACCCTGCAGGTGGATTTTGTATCCGACATATCAGATAAGTTAAGCAGAGGATCTCAAGGAATTTTAAGAAATTAATTAAATATGACTGTCAGTAATTATATTTAATTAATGGATATATGTAATCTTAACATGGGGAGATAATAAGCATTTAATAACATGGAGCTCGAAATATATTTTTGAGATAAGGGTAGGAGTGCAATTATAATTCTTTAGTGGTATGAATTATAATTTATGGAAATAGGAATCTGATTCAGTTCGAATTAGGGTTTCCTAATTCCATAAGGAAACCTATTCCTTATTAACTTCTTATGGTCCCTATCGTAGCCTATATATATGCTGCTTTGGCTCTCTTCTCAGTGAGCGTTTTTATATATAGAGAATTATAACTCGAAATAGAAAAGAGAGCGAAAAAGAGGGAGAGCAGAAAACAGAAAGGATTTCGAAAGAGCCCACACTCAGTTCGATATTCTGGCAGCAAAGGAATACGGTAGAAGATCATGAGCTGTTATCGAGCCCGTGTTCTCGATTCGTCTACTACAGCAATCCGTTTTAGCAGTTTAAGGTAACCCTAGTTCCGCCCTTGTAGGGTTATTGTAGTTTTCACGTAATTTTTTGCAGTACCAACTTATACGCGCTGTCAACGAATTCTGGGAACGCAGTTTCCTAACAGGAGCCACGCCGTATTCTTTGGTTTACGGAATGGAAGTCGTCCTTCCAGTCGAGGTAGAAATACCCTGTCTAAGGGTTTGGCCGAATGTGAAGTAACTGAGTTGGAATGGACACGAGGAAGGTATGAGGAGTTGATGTTGCTCGATGAGAAGAGGTTCGCTGCGATAAACCATACTCGGGGATATCAGAAGAGGATAGCTCGTGCTTTCAATGAAAAGGTCCGCCCAAGGAAGCTTACTGAGGGTGACCTAGTCCTCAAAGAACTGAGAGTGCCTGTTTATAACCCCAGAGAAAAATTCAAACCCAACTGGGTCAGTCCATACATCATTAAGACTCTCCTCTCTGGAGGAGTGGCCTATCTTATGGACCTAGATGAGGTTGAATTTAAACAACCAATTAACCTCGATCGCCTCAAAAAGTATTTTGCTTGAAACCCCTTCTTTCAAAACCTCCTACATTGATGAACTAAGCATGACCTGATTCCCACTAGAGGATACGTAGGCGACCTGCTCGGTTCGGTCATTAATAATTGCCCAAGTGGCACCTTTTCGTCAAGCCTTGAACCGAACTACTGCGGACCTGATACCCATTCAGGGATAAGTAAGCGGGTTCTTCAAAAGCCTTTGGTCCATAAAAGGAAACATGTACTAAACTAGGGGCAAACTAATGTTTGCTCGGAACCCCTTCGGAGCCACAAAGCCAGGGGCAAACTTTGTTTGCTATCCAAAGAACCCAGATATTTACCATCATCCATATATAGTAATAAGAACACCACCACTCTTCCATCATGTTTCTTGTACACACAAGATTCATCCGCACATTGATCAAAACCAAAAGACTTGATTGCTTGATCAAAGCGGATATTCCAAGACCTAGATGCCTGCTTAAGTCCATAATTGGACTTCTTAAGCTTGCACAACATGTGTTCTTGGCCCTTCGCAATGAACCCGTCTGGTTGCATCATATAGATGCACTCGTCAAGATTCCCATTTAGAAATGCTGTTTTGACATCCATTTGCCAAATTTCATAATCGAAATGTGCAGCAATGGATAAGAGAATCCGGATAGACTTCAGCATTGCCACCGGCGAAAAAGTTTCCTCATAATCGATTCCTTCTTTTTGAGTGAACCCTTTCGCAACAAGCCTTGCTTTAAAGATTTCCACCTTACCGTCTGCTCCTCTCTTCTTCTTATAGATCCACTTACATCCAATGGGTTTTATTTCATTGGGTTGTTCTACAAGTTCCCAGACTTGATTGGAGTACATGGACTCTATTTCAGACTTCATAGCCTTTTGCCAAAGATCTGCATCTTTATCTTGGAGTGCTTCATTGTAGTTACAGGGGTCAGTACCTTGTTCATCAGGGACCCGGTCATAAGACTCTCCCAAGAACATATACTGGTCAGGTTGAATAATAACCATCCCACTACAACGAGGCACAACCCGTGTCTGTGCATCACTGATATTTCGTTGTGAAGATTCTGAACCTAATAAACCATTATCTATACGTTGTACTAGTTCAGGAACCTGCGTGTTAATGGTTGGTTCGGGATCTACACGAGTTTCGATAATCCTCCCACTACGACGTGGTAATGGAATATCGATAACTCTTTCTTGTGGTATTTCTTCTTGTACCGTTGGTATCAAAGAAGTATATGTCGGTGTCTTTCCTCTCATTTCCTCTAGAACAATACGGCTTCTGGGCTTGTGGTCCATAACATAGTCCTCTTCTAAGAATGTGGCATTGGTGCTAACAATAACCTTCTGATCCTTAGGACTATAAAACAGACCACCTTTAGTTCCTCTTGGATACCCAACAAAGAAACATACTTCTGTTCTTGATTCCAACTTTTCTGAGTTCCCTTTTAGCACATGTGCTAGACTACCCCAGATCCGAACATGCCGCAGACTAGGCTTTTGCCCAGTCTACAATTCTGTGGAAGTAGTAGGTACTGACTTAGATGGTACCAAGTTTAGAATGTATGCGGCTGTCTCTAACGCGTGTCCCCAAAAGGAAATTGGTAAATCCGAATAACTCATCATAGATCTTACCATGTCCATAAGAGTCCTATTCCTTCTTTCTGCCACACCGTTCTGCTGAGGCATACGGGGTGCAGACAATTGGGATGTAATCCCTTGCTCTAATAAGTATTCCCTAAACTCTCCCAAGAGGTACTCTCCACCACAATCAGATCGTAGTGTCCTGATACATTTACCTAGACGCTTCTCCGTTTCAGCCTTGAAGTCTTTAAATTTCTCAAAGCATTCAGACTTATGCCGCATCAAATAAATGTACCCATACCTTGAGTAATCATCGATGAAAGTGACAAAGTACTCAAATCCCCCTCTTGCTTGGATAGTCATAGGACCACACAAATCAGAATGAACCAGTTCCAACGGCTCTTTTGCTCTATAGCCCTTGGCCGAGAATGGCCTCTTGGTCATTTTACCTTCTAAGCAGGATTCACAAACTGGAAGTGCCTCCACTTCCAATGAGCCTAATGGCCCATTTTGAACCAGTCTTTGAATCCTTTTCAAATTAATATGACCAAGGCGTAAGTGCCAAAGATGCGTTTGGTTCATCCTCGAAGGTTCTTTTCTCTTAAATGGCAAACTATTTGTGTTATTCAATTCATTAAGTTGCAGTATAGGAGAGATAGGATTTATAATATAAAGATCATCCACCAATTGAACAGAACAAATAAAACGTTTATTTTCTTTAATAACTACTACTTTATTAAAATGAACTGAATATCCATTCTTTACTAAACTAGAAACTAAAACTAAATTCCTTCTAATAGAAGGTACATAAAAGCAATTTCTTAATATTAAATTCCTATCTCTACCAAAACTAAGATGTAAATCTCCTACTGCAACTGCTGCTACTCTCGTAGCATTTCCCATATATCGATAAATCTCTCCATCACTAAGCTGCCTGGTTCCCTGGAACCCCTGCAAAGAATTGCATACATGATCAGTGGCTCCCGTATCTACACACCAGGTACCGGTAGATCGGATCGCTAAACACGATTCAACAACTAGTAAATGAGATTTACCTTGATTGTTCTGTCTGGCGAGATAAACTGGACATTGCTTCTTCCAGTGTCCTGGCTGCTTGCAAACAAAACATTTGCCTTTAGGCTTTCCCGGTTGTCCTCGTGGCCTTTGGATTGGCGGAGGACCCGCGGCCTTCTTTTGAGCCTTTTTCATTTTCTTCTTGCCTTTCGGCTTTGAAGTAGAACCTTTCTCAAACACAAGAGCACTCCCTGACTTTCTGTTGAGACCCTCAGCTGCCTGAAGTTCTTTAAGCAGCTCCGCCAAGGTATATTTAAATTTATTCATGTTGTAATTGAGGCGGAATTGCTTAAAAGACTCTGGCAGTGACTGGAGTACGATATCGACCTGGGTTTCCCCGTCGATTTCAGCTCCAAGGATCTCTAGTTCATTAAGAAGAGATATCATCTTAAGAACATGATCCCTTACAGGCGTCCCCTCAGCCATGGTTGTGTTCATCAAGTCTTTCATAGCAACCTGCCTAGCAGCACGACTTTGATCCCCGAACATCTCTCGGAGACTCTCCATCATGTCATAGGCACTGGTCATTGACTGATGCTGATGTTGCAGAACATTTGACATGGATGCCAAAATGTAACACCGCGCCATCTCATCAGCCTTGACCCATTTCTTGTGAGCCTGGGTTTCCTCAGCGGTTGCCCCCTCACTAGGTTGCTCAGGACATTCTTGAGTAAGCACAAACTTGTACTCTTCAACAGTTAACACAATATCCAAATTCCTTTTCCAGTCTATATAGTTTGGTCCAGTAAGTTTGTTTTCTTTAAGTATAACAGCAAGTGGATTGAAAGTACCCATTTGAAAGCCTGAGAATCACATAACATAAATAATTACGTTTGGGCAAAATTTACTATGGATTCGAGTTGAAAATATTGGTTCCCTCTACCATATTTGAAAGGAATCCGCCAGCAACCTGATACACCGCGAATAGTATGACTCGATGGGAAGCCATATACTATCCATCATTTGTTCAGATAGACAATTGCCTTTTAATTTTACTATCCAGGCAATGTACTTTGCCTAATAAAATTAAATTGCTGACTTGCTTTGGTCCTATAAATAATAACAGTGACTCAGATGGAGAGGATATTATTATTTATAGCTAAGTGTATACCATCACTTAATTCTAGGTCAAGAGTTCTGTGAGGAACACCTCTGATGGAGAGGTGACCCACACCAACAATCACCCAAAACATTCTTTTAAAGAAGTTTGTACTGATGATTCCATGATCAACTACATCCGATAGGGAGGATGACACTAGAGCCATCACACAAAATTAATCATATCATCTACAAACCAGTGATGGAGACCATGGGATTTATACTTGATAAATTCCCTCTCCCACTTAGAATTTTAAAAAAAAATTGAGGGTTATAATTTTTTTAGAAAAACTTTTAATTTAATTAATAAAAAATGATGGAATACTTGACAAGGATTAATTCAGCCTTACTTGTGAAACCCACATGTGTATATAATAAAATTATTCTATTCTCATGATTTTAGAAAATAAGTACTTATGTTTTCAAATTATGGAATTAGTTTTATTTCTAAATACACATGTAGTTGTCCATGATTTTAAATTAATATAAATTAAAAATGCAGCTAGACATCTAAAATAGGTCTAGGAACAATTATCCATGTTGTCCTATTCATTAAACATGAAACAATAATAATCATTCAATCACACATAAAGAAGGAAACCACAATAAAATAGGAATCCCACTATTATGGTCAAGCTGCAACTCTTGTGAAAAAATCTTCATTGAACCCGATTAGCTCTATGTCGCCACTATGCAACGGAGGTCGAGAACTGTTTTCTGAAATAGTCTTCTGAAACTGCCTTCTGAAACTACTTCTAGATCGCTTTCGAAAACTGCTTGTAAAACTGCTCTCACGAACCATCTTCACGGATTTACTTGAGATATATTACATAAATCCTATGCCTCCGTGAAGGAGTTCACATGCTATATATTTGCAGTAAATTAACCACGCATCAATCAAGCGTGGGATCCAATACATACAAATCCTATGCCTCCATAAAGGAGTTCACATGCTATATCAAAACAGAAAAATTAACCACAGATAAAACCATCGTGGGATCCAATCACACAAAACTAGTGACCATAATAGTGGAATAAGAATGCTGCAAAACAAGGGTTAGCACAGTTCTACGTTCTATCCATCCATCAAAACACGCATAAGATCTGTTTTATTGGACAACATGGTTGCGTCCAGCCCATACGCAGAATCAACGTTGCTCTGATACCACTGTTAGGAAACTCCGTTCCCAGAATTCGTTGACAGCGCGTATAAGTTGGTACTGCAAAAAATTACATGAAAACTACAATAACCCTACAAGGGCGGAACTAGGGTTACCTTAAACTGCTAAAACGGATTGCTGTAGTAGACGAATCGAGAACACGGGCTCGATAACAGCTCACGATCTTCTACCGTATTCCTTTGCTGCCAGAATATCGAACTGAGTGTGGGCTCTTTCGAAATCCTTTCTGTTTTCTGCTCTCCCTCTTTTTCGCTCTATTTTCTATTTCGAGTTATAATTCTCTATATAGAAAAACGCTCACTGAGAAGAGAGCCAAAGCAGCATATATATAGGCTACGATAGAGACCATAAGAAGTCAGTAAGGAATAGGCTTCCTTATGGAATTAGGAAACCCTAATTCGAACTGAATCAGATTCCTATTTCCATAAATTAAAATTCATACCACTAAAGAATTATAATTGCACTCCTACCCTTATCTCAAAAATATATTTTGAGCTCCATGTTATTAAATGCTTATTATCTCCCCATGTTAAGATTACATATATCCATTAATTAAATATAATTACTGACAATCATATTTAATTAATTTCTTAAAATTCCTTGAGATCCTCTGCTTAACTTATCTGATATGTCGGATACAAAATCCACCTGCAGGGTTTGACATAATCAAATCTTATAAGCTTTCTCAAGGGGATATCATCAATCCCAAAATTGAGACATGGATTCCATCATTAATTAATATCCACCATACAATTAATATTGCCACCCAATCCAATGAGATATTGACCCATTTAAGGATCTCACCCTTTTAGGGATCAAAGTGTAAATATCAAATGTACGTGTCTACAAATTAACTTAGGATTTAGAGCATAAGCACTTATAATAGCCATGAGGTATTAATTATCTTATAAGTCAGTATAAAGATATTTACCCCAAGTCAGTCCCGTTTAATACACGAAGTGTACCAGCATAGTGAGTTGAAACTATACCGTTTTCCGTAGTCAAGACAAACCTACTACAACACCATGCTGCAGTCCTACCGATGGTGTGTCCAATCCCATCTAAGACTGTAAACCAAAATCTTACATTCTATAATATCTGATGGCCTGATCTTCCGTGTGTAAGCCGAACTCTACATACCAAACCACCTACTATATAGAATGAGAGACACACATGCATAATATTAAAATATAATACAAACATTGCCCACACAGATTCTCATAAAAAAATGGATTAACTGATTTTATTAAATGAATAATAAATCAACTACATAAAGCATGGCTTTTAGTATATATCCCTAACAGCTCCTACGGAAGTTCTTATAGAGGTCTAGTATCCCCACAGTGCAAATGGTAGTTTCTCGTGCCAGTCCTTATATGTGTCTGTCATTTTCCCCAAGATTTCTTTAACATTCTTATTTGTCGCTTCTACCGCCCCGTTTGTCTGCGGTTTGTACGGAGATGACTAATGATGAGTGATTTTATATTTTTCTAATAGCGGGATGACTTCCCCTTGGAAATGACTACCGTGATCAGAAATGAACTCATTTGGGACCCCGTATCTGCAAATTATGTTCTTTTCCCCGTTACCCCTTTGTTTGGGAATCAAAACTCACCATTTTCTTCTGATTCTATTGCAAGATCAGCCAAGTATTCAGCAACAACTCTTCCTTTCACGGACTTGGCAGTGACATACTTGATATCGAATTCGGCTAGCATCATGGTCCACCGGGAAATCCTACTGGTCAACATGAATTTTTCAAACAGGTATTTGAGCGGGTCCATTCGGGATATTAGGGTTACAGGGAAGGCTAGCATGTAGTGCCTAAGGCGGCGGGTGCACCAAACCAAGGCCCAACAGGTTTTTTCTAAAGGTGAATATTTCAGCTCGTATCCGGTCATCCTTTTACCCAAGTAATAAATGGCCTTTTCTACATGCCCTTCTTCTCCTTCTTGGGCCAACATACACCCTATCGAATCTTCGAACACAGAGAGGTACAGTAACACGGGCCTTCCAGGCGAGGGTGGTGATAGGACAGGTGGGTTTGGAGGTATGTTTTGATCTTATCAAAGGCTTGTTGGCAAAGGGTATTGATCTCGTCAAAATCAAGATATTAAAGTATGCTTACTTATGCTTTACTTTCAAAAGATTTGCAGTGTGGAAGTAAAGGTCGAACCCACAGAGATTAAATACTACGCACTTTAATTTTTAAAACCTATATTTAGTTAATTAAGAAAAACGGATTTTGGATTTAATTTGATTTAAACTAATAACAATAAAAGTAAATCTAAATTATGAAAGCAATTAAATATTTATTTTTATAATAAGTTTAAAGAACCTAGGATTGCAAATCCACTACTAGCTTCATAATAAGGGTATTTACGAATTACTTTAGCTTATTAAGTTAGATGATAATGGGGAATTGTAGCTACAAGCCCAATTCCTCTGTCAAGAAAATAACTATGGTTCAAGCACCAACATAATCCATCTTCGGTTAGCACGAATTATCCCACACTAAACTAGGATTGTGGTATAATCCGTTTAATCTAGGCATGGACTATTCGGATACTTGATAGCACAATTCAATTTAAGCACCATTACATGTAAATAATCTAAACAAGCACAGCAAGCGTAGATCATTGAGCACACTACCATCAAAATAGATCTAAGACAAGAGTAAACTTTGAAAGTAACAATTTAATCAATAAAAGCACGATTTATTTATAAAAATCCTCGGAACATGTAACTGTCATCCATTCATAATAAAACTAAAATAAAAACATAAAATACACCCTATTACTTAACTAGGGTTTCATTGAAACCCTAGATCTTGAGTATAGTTGGCCATAGTATTGATGAACGGCAAGAGGTTGATGGAGGAGGCCATGGGAATCCTTGGTCTTCTTCTTCTTCTCCTTGCTTTCCTCTCTTCAATGGCTAAAGTTTTCGTTATATATGGATGTATCTAATGTTGTGTAATGATGTGTAACCACAAAATTGATTTAGAATAGGATTTATATAGAGTTTGGAGGGATTTAGGAAGCTTTCGTAAACCAAATCGCACTAAAACAACTGTTTTTACGTTTCTGGACGTATTCAGCCAATACGGATCATACATGGCTCTTCAGGACCTCGAAATACGCATTTTTTACTTTTTCAATGGGTCGCGCGCGCGGGTCGCTCCAGCGACCAGGCCATTTTCCAACTTTTCTCAAATTTTTGCTGCTCTGCGCATTGATCGTAGAATTGCGATAACTTTTGACTTGGCCCTCGTATTGACTCACCGTTTGTGGCCATGCGTCCGTAACTCATAGAACTACGTTTTATATCTCTAAAGAAATTTCTCAAATCTGAAGTATTCCTTGTCAAAGATACAATTTTCTAAGGCTGCTACTGCATTCAACTCTCACCGGAATCACCGTTTGAGCCCAGAATGACTTCCAAAGCCACTAATTATTGGATTTTTGTGCATTTTCAAGTTAAAGCTCCAAAACCTACAAAGTTTAGAATACTTATTAAAAAATAACTAATAACTACATGAAATGGGCTAACAAAGCGTATTTTTAGAACTCTAAACGACAACTATTCGTCGCCGATCACACCCCCAAACCTACACTTTGCTAGTCATCGAGCAAAGAAAAACATAAAACTAAATACTACTATACTTCAAAATCCTAACTCACTATCGCAGGCAACGCGATTGCATTTAGCATATGCAACAAGCCTTTTAAACCCCTAGGTGTCCCTAGTAGGACGAGTGAAGACTCCTGAGGGTTCTCATCAACAAGTCACCCACAACCATCTTCATTAACTTATAAATTTAAAGAGTTTTATTAAAACGAAAAACAAAACAATCAATACTCCTTATCATAGAACGATGATTCGAAATAGAATAACGAACAAGAAGAAATGGAATCAAACGTCTACCTACGTCATGAAACATAATCTCAAGCACATGCATCGTATAAATCAATAGAGTTTCTCATAAAATTGCACGTGTGTGATATGGTAGTCAAATGAACACGCGCATGTCATGAACTTGGAATATAACTCGGATAACCATCCAACTATGCTTCGACTACGAATCTCACAATGTTAATTATACTCTCAAATGAAACACTCAAAAACAGGTGTAATTTTTCTAAAATATGTGAGTAAAGGAAATATATTTTCAAAACAAGAAACCGCTCACATATGACTCGGAAAAGACGCATGACACGAAAGAACAGTAGTCTCATGTATAGGATGCTAATAGTCAACAAAAATTAATCGTTACCATGTTTCAATCCCCTCCCATCATTTTCATATCCACACCATGTTTAGGATCAAATAGGACTTTTCAAAGGTTATAATGTAGCTCAGGTAATAAAAAAGGATAGAAAGGATTCATTAGGTAGTTTTAGAATGACATTGTAAGGCATGTTCGATTTCTTTCATTCTCTCTTCAACCAACTTCATAATTTCATTCTCTTCTTTTCATTCCTTTCAATTTTTTCTCCTTCTTTTTCTTTTTCTTTTTCTTTTTTTTTCAACCTTATTCTTTTTTTTTTCTTTTCTTTTTCTCTATTCTTTTCCTCCTCGTTGCTTTTGAAATGAATATTCAATAAATAACAAGGCAACCACCCTAAACATCATCTAATTTTCTTCTTCTTCTCAATCACACATCGCCTTAACACCACTAAAAAGTTGATCAATCTTTCAGGGGTGAACTCCAAGTTGGCCAAATTGGAGCAAAAACAGGACAATGGTAATTAAAGAAAAATGGCATTTTAATGGCTCAAAGGGCGAACTAAGGAAATTTATCATTTATCGGTCAGTAGCAAACAAAGAAGGCCTAAAATCATGTCCTATGGTTATATGGTTCTTCAACATTTACGACGGAAGATTATTTAGCATAGTAGCAAATATTTTAACTTAACTATCAACCAAGACAAGAATAATGAGACTAAACAACAAGTTAATACGCTATTTCAATGAAATTCGACAAACACAAGATGTATTTATAACCCTCAATAAAGAAACGATAGGCTCAAAAGCTCACCGGGTTTAATCTCCACACTATGTTGTCTAGAAATCCGAATCATATTATAGTTCACAACCAACATGTATTCAAGCGACTACGTGCAGTGCATAGGTTTGTGTGCAAATCTATAATATAAAACTACGATTCGAATGATACATGACCTAAAACGTGATGTCATGACTTCAGCAAATGTTTAATTACATCTTCTCTTGTTTACCATTCTATAACGAATCACGTTACATATTAAGAAGTATCGAATTCGAGATTACAAAAACATCGGCAACATCGTTTATTTAAGCACAAGTATCGAAAAATTTTGAAAATTTAGTGTAATAATGTGCATGTGTGTGCATACCCCCAAACCTAAACCTTTCATTGTCCCCAATGAAACAATAAAACGAAAGAACGGAGAGTAGGTAAGAAAGGAACGATAATACCTCGATCTCAGCACTCACAAACAAGTGAATGTATAATAATATAGAATCAAAGTTCAATTACTCCAAACGGAGCACTATTTCTCCTGTTAATACTTAACAAAAGAAAATTAAACAAACAAATAAATAATAAAAGCTAATATATAATACATATGTTTTTTCTTTTTATTTTGTTATTTATTTATTCATTTTTTTGTAAACAATAGAAACTAAACTAGAATTAAAAGAACGTAAAGGAAATAAAGAAAACCAAAACTAGAACTATGGAAACAAAGATAAACTTAAACGAAAAGAACTGAAAAGAACAAACAGAAATGAAAAACAACTAGATAGGTTGGGAAAATAGAAGGTCAAAGAACAAAGAGAAAAATTGAGAAATCCCCACCTCGCGCGACCGGACCGCGCGAGCGACCCTCGCTCGTGCGAATCCCTCCTCGAGGTAAACTTGAGGCCTCTTATTAATTTTATTTAGAAAAATTTCTAAGTGCCAGAATCGCGCGGGGGGGCCCTGCGAGCGAACCCCTCGCGCGCGCGATTCTAGGCACGAGATGTAACAGAGAGCTCATATAATAAAAAGTTGAAAAAATTTTGTCTAAGCGAGAATATCGAGCGGGCGGGCCGCGCGAGCAGGCCGCGCGCGCGATGTGGTCTTTTTCTCTTGTTTCTTTATTTCAAGGTAAATAAGTTCAAAATAAGTTTATCCCGATCTCTAAACCTGTCCAGAATGTCCAAAATAGACTCAAAAGGACTAAAAAATGACTAAAAATAAGGAAAACGAAGGAAATAAAGCTTGGGTTGCCTCCCAAGAAGCGCTTTCTTTTACGTCTTTAGCTAGACCGTTCTAGCTCAAGATTTATGGAGGTTGACAATCAGACTTTGTACTCCTTAGGATATCAGGAAGAGCCCGGTGATAAGCAGAAATAATGTCGCTTTGAATTAATTCGACTGACAGTTCTCCCAGATTATGTTCAAATCGATTTCTTACCTTTCGAGTAAATTCATCATTCGGGTCTTGGTTGTCAGGATTCATCCGCTCATTACGAACTATATTATTTTCCTCACCCATATTCAGTTCTTTGTTAGGCTCAATATTCCGTCTTTCCTCATATTCTGCCTCAAATAGGTAATCGTCGTCTTTAGGAGGTTGATCCATAGCATTAAAAATGTTTAATTTTAAGTTCATGTTCCCAAATGACACCTTCATTACCCCCGTCCGACAGTTAATATGAGCATTAGCGGTAGCTAAGAATGGACGGCCTAAGATGACAGGAGTGTGTTTCCTAGCATCTGGCATGGGTTCAGTGTCGAGGACCATGAAGTCGACAGGATAATAGCATTTATCAACTTTAACCAAGACGTCCTCGACGATTCCTCTAGGTATTTTAATAGAATGATCCGCTAATTGTATGGTAGCGGCCGTAGGCTTAAGTTCATCTAGTCCTAGTTGTTTATAGACGTGATAAGGTAAGAGATTAACGCTAGCCCCTAAGTCAAGGAGAACCCGATGAATGATAGTGTCACCTATGACACATAAAGTCGTAGGCGTACCTGGATCTTTATATTTCGGAGTAGCGTGTTGGAATATTGAGCTAACTTTTTCCGTGAGAAAGACCTTTTTCGGTATATGACTGTGCAACTTGGGCTTTTGAGTACAAAGGTCTTTTAAACATTTTGCGTAAGCGGGTATTTGTTTTATATCATCGAGGAATGGAATATTAATTTTTACTTGTTTAAATACCTCGAGTATATCTTCAGTTTTTGACTTTTTCTTAGAAAAATTTGACGGTTCCTCAACATTCGGTGGAAAAGGCATTCTTGGAACATAGTTAGTTGGGATTGGTTCTTTTTCATTCTTATTTTGACTCACCTCCTCACCCTTTTCTTTATTCAAATGTACGTTTATATTTTTCTCACCCTCATCCGGAATTACAACAACTTCCTCTTCCCGAATAGTTGTCCTAGTCGATACGGCATTCACTTGCTCACTCGACCCCCCATTCTCGTATTGTCCCTTAGGGTTTTGAATAGTTTGCGCAGGTAACTTCTCCTCGTTTCTATGACTCACCGGAGTAGCTATTTGTCCCATTTGGGACTCAAGCTTTGTAATGGATTGTGTATGAGAGTGCACTATTTGTGCTTGTGCTTGGACTTGCGTTTCTATATTTTTAAGAGACGCCAACACCGTAGCCTCAAACGCGTTATCCTTTGGAGGGTTAGGATTAGGAGGTGGGTGTTGGTATTGATTTTGTTGATATTGGGGTCGATAAGTATTAGGAAAATTGTTCGACATAGAATTATAGTTATTTTGTGGGAATTGTTGGATATAATTAATGTGTTGCTCCACGAATTCCGGATATTGAGATGCAGAAAGACATGCAAGGATATTATGAGACGGTTCAGAACATAATGCACATACTTCTGAAGAAGGTGGAGTAGACCTATTTCCCATCCTCATAAGTTGGTCAAGTTTTCTATTTAATTCTTGTATTTCAATTGATTGACTTGACTCGACTTTCACCTCTCGCTTAGGTTGAAGGTACCCCTCAGGACAGACAGACACCGCTTGGTGCATCGAATTCTCGCTCAAAGTTTCAAAACTTTTCCAGGCCTTGTTGGCACTTTTGTGTAGGAAGGTACCTGCACAAACAGCATTGACGGTATTACGAAGTGAGGCAACTAGTCCCTCATAGAAGACCTAAACTAATTGCCACTTGGGAACTTGATGATGTGGGCATGAGCGTAACAATTCCTTAAATTGTTCCCAAGTGTCGTAAAATGTTTCCCCATCTTGCATCACAAAGTTTGTTATTGATTTTCTTATCTGATTAGTTCTTGTGATTGGGAAAAGCTTTTGTAAAAACGTTGTATGTAATGGTTCCCATGTTTTTATAGTGTTTGGCTCCAAAGATTGGAGCCAATACTTAGCTTTGTCTTTTAATGAAAACGGGAAGAGGCACAATTTTAACTCATCATCAGTTAGGTGTTGGATTTTTAAAGTAGAGAAAATATCTTGAAAATCACCTAAGTGCTGATAAGGGACTTCTTTAATATGGCCATGGAAAGAAGGTAGTAGCGCGATGGTAGATGACTGTATCTCAAAATGAGATGCCATCACCTTCGGTAATTCGATACTCGCCTGTGGTGTATAGGCCGTATGGATGAAATAGTCTTTAAGCGGAGGGGGTTAAGGTATGTTAGGATTGGGATTATTTCCGTTATTCCATTGTTTTCACCGTCGGCCATTGGAATAAGTTTATTGTTAATAAATTGAGTTTTTCTTAACCTTTTAAGTGTACTTTGAATTTCGGCCAGAAACAACGATGACGGTTGAGGAGTCCGATTAACTCTAAGGGTACGTTCAAGTTCAGGATCGATAGAAAATAATTTTGGTTTACTAGAACGTGTACCAAACATAAACTTAAAAGAAAAATAACTAAAATAGAAACTGACTCAAACAAATACAAGACAATAATCACACAAATAAGGCAACAGGCACACAACTATTATGATGCATGAATATTATCCTGTAATGCAATGACTGCGTCAAGCCCAGCGCCCCGGGTTTCCTACCTAATGGAGTGCTCACTCCACAACTAACCTAATGGAAGTAATTGCGTCTCAGCGCCCTGACTTACAGTGGTTTGAAGTGAATTTCAAAGGAAGCAATTTACTTGAATTATTTTTATTTAGTTATTTTTTTTCGCGTAAGCTCCTTTGACGTGCACAACTGCTCCACTCGAAACGCAAGAATTTTTAGTACCTAAGGAATTACAAAAATAAAAAGAAAAGTTAGTGACTCAAAATAAAACGGAAAAATAAGAAAAAGAAAACCTAATCTAATATTTACGAATTAAGTAAACTAAGATTCTAAAACTAATTGGCTAGTAATGCAATCCCCGGCAACGGCGCCAAAAATTGATCTCGTCAAAATCAAGATATAAAGTATGCTTACATATGCTTTACTTTCAAAAGATTTGCAGTGTGGAAGTAAAGGTCGAACCCACAGAGATTGAATACTACGCACTTTAATTTTTAAAACCTAAATTTAGTTAATTAAGAAAAACGGATTTTGGATTTAATTTGAATTAAACTAATAACAATAAAAGTAAATTTAAATTATGAAAGTAATTAAATATTTATTTTTATAATAAGTTTAAGGAACCTAGGATTGCAAATTCACCACTAGCTTCATAATAAGGGTATTTACGAATTACTTTAGCTTATTAAGTTGGATGATAATGGGGAATTGTAGCTACAAGCCCAATTCCTCCGTCAAGAAAATAACTATGGTTCAAGCACCAACATAATCCATCTTCGGTTAGCACGAATTATCCCACACTAAACTAGGGTTGTGGTATAATCCGTTTAATCTAGGCATGGACTATTCAGATACTTGATAGCATAATTCAATTTAAGCATCATTACATGTAAATAATCTAAACAAGCACAGCAAGCGTAGATCATTGAGCACACTACCATCAAAATAGATCTATGACAAGAGTAAACTTTGAAAGTACGATTTTATCAATAAAAGCACGATTTATTTATAAAAATCCTCAGAACATGTAACTGTCATCCATTCATAATAAAACTAAAATAAAAACATAAAATACACCCTATTACTTGGCTAGGATTTCATTGAAACCCTAGATCTTGAGTTTAGTTGGCCATAGAATTGATGAACGGCAAGAGGTTGATGGAGGAGGCCATGGGAAACCTTGGTCTTCTTTTTTTTCTCCTTGCTTTCCTCTCTTCAATGGCTGAAGTTTTTGTTGTCTATGGATGTATCTAATGTTGTGTAATGATGTGTAACCACAAAATTGATTTAGAATAGGATTTATATAGAGTTTGGAGGGATTTAGGAAGCTTTCCTAAACCAAATCGCACTAAAATAGCTGTTTTTACGTTTCTGGACATATTCAGCCAATTTGGATCGCACAGGGCTCTTCAGGACCTTAAAATATGCATTTTTTACTTTTTCAATGGGTCGCTCGCGCGGGTCGCACGAGCGGCGACCAGGCCATTTTCCAACTTTTCTCAGATTTTTGCTACTCTGTGCACCGATCGTAGAATTGTGATAACTTTTAACTCGGACCTTGTATTGACTCACCGTATACGGCCACGCGTCCGTAACTCGAAGATCTACATTTTATATCTATGGAGAAAAAATGTAATTTTATATCAATTCTGAAGTATTCCTTGTCAAAAATGCAATTTTCTGAGGTTGCTACTGCATTCAGCTCTCACCGAAATCACCGTTTGGGCCCAGAATGACTTCAAAAGCCACTAATCATTGAATTTTTGTGCATTTTCAAGTTAAAGCTCCAAAACCTACAAAGTTTAGAATACTTATTAAAAAATAACTAATAACTACATGAAATGGACTAACTGTAGACACCCCAATTTTGACCGACCGCCGAATTTAGGAGAGCGTCACCTCCACGTCCGATGATGACAAGGACCGAAAGATTCGAAGTATTCCAAGCTCTTCAGAAAGTTCTCCAAACGTGATAAAATTTCACAGAAAAAGGAAAATACCAGGTATTCAGGAGAATTCGGGTATAAAACACCATTTTTGGAGAAAATCTTCGAAAATATTTTTGTGGAAGAAAAGAAAAGACCTAAAAGAGGAAGTTCAACAAAAAAATCAGCACACGGCAGTGTTCCGCGGCACTCAATGAGTGCCGGGCGGCATTCGGTGAGTGCCGAATGGCATTCGGTGAGTGCCGGCCCGGTATTCCGTGAGTGCCGTCGACATTTTCTGGCTGCCGTTCACTTTTAAAGTCCGTATTTTGTGGTACAATACGTATGTGTATGCGGATAAGAACAAAAAACTGATAAAGTAAGGTTGACGAAAACCCGGCAATCAACAATTTGCCGCGGCACTCACGGAGAGCCGCGCGGCAGTCACGGAATGCCATCGCGGCAGTTACGGAGTGCCGCAGCGGCATCCACAGACTGCCGCACAGGATTTTTGGCTGCCACCCTGGGCAGCAGTCTACCTAATTTCAGAAAGTACATATTGTACCACCAAATGAGAGAATTACACCTGTTTTTTTACTCCGAATTCACTAAAAATACTTGGTAATTTTGCCTATAAAAGAGGAAAGATCTTCCTTAGAGCACATACAAGGAATATATGCAAGGGAATATACCCAAGAGATACACCAAAAAATCTAAGAAATCATTACACTAACACATTTTGGGAGAAAAAAAGAGAGAGTTTAGAGAGCTAGAGAGAAGAGCTTGGAAGATCTTCAAAGAAAGACTTTTGAGGATAGTTTGGAGGTGATCCTCTAACCATAGATTGTTTATTTACTCTCTTTCTTTTAAATCTCTAATCCTCAAACCTTTTGTTATTTTCTTTGTTTGTCAAGTAAACTTAGGAGTCCTTGTTTATAATTCTTTCTTCTATTTCTTTTGTTTATGTTCTTCTCTTGAGATTCTTGGAGATCTTCAATATCTCTCTTAATCTCTTGAGTATGATCCTTTGAATCCCGAGTAAGCTTATGCTTTACATGAGAGTCAAAATTTGATCATCACTTTATTTCATATAGATGAATCCAAGTTCATACTCATGACTTGGATCCTCTAAACTTGGTGTTCCATGAAGCCATTTCCATATTCTCTTTGAAACTTATGAGCATTAGTCATGTCTTCATCTCCAATGACCATCAAATGGTAGGAGAAAATGTTTTTGAGTCTAAGCCCATCTCCATGGTTTAGAGTCCTCATTTTGAGATTTCATGAAGTCTATTCATACTTCATTGAAACCTACAAATATGAAGGTCTTTAGTCTCCAATGACCATCAAATGGTAGGAGAAAATGGCTTAGTTTAAGTCCAACTTCATGGTTTAATAGTTGGGGTTAACAAATAAAGTTGAGCTTGACAAATGAAAACAGTGAGTTCACGAACTGTTTTTGATCAAAGATTTCTAGTTCGAAATCTAACCATTGAAATGAAGTGAAACCAACGGGAAAATGTCAATAACACAATATTCTACCACTATAATTTTTGTTTTAAGGTGGTTTCATGTTTAAAATGGTTTGGTCATGAGTTTTGGGAAGTAACAATAATTTGCCCAGAGTTTCAGCACTGCAACACTCATTTGAAACTAATAAATCAGAATTTTAACAGCGTTTCTGGGGTCCCTAACACTTTTTTCTAGGTACCTTAATGTGTTAGGAAGATCCCCTAAAAAGGTCTAAGTGTTTCTCATTCATTTACTATTTTTAGAAAATCGTGCAAGAATTCTGGACAGAGAGTTGCAGATTCCTGAGTGATGTCTAGTGTTTTCCGTATTCCCAGAGATCTAACCGTTCAAACCTTGATTTTCTTTTTGGGTTATAAACTAGACTCACAGAGGCATATCATATCCAAAAATCATTAAGATCCAACCGTTAGAATTATGATTTTTCATTTTTTTCAAGATCTTGTCTGCTCTCTGTAATTCATGAAAAACTGCTACTTTTTTTGTCTAATCTTGTTTATCTCAACTCAAATGGTCTCCTAATGTCTTGGAACCCTAATCATACTTTGAATAATGGTAACTTAGCTTAAATCCGGAGATTAAGTGACTTAAATTAAATGAATAAATCCATGTTTCATTCTTGTTCACATTCATTCATTCATGTATGTTTAATGCTCATGATTAGAACTAACTATTGAATAAAGTGGATTTCATGCTTGATAGATCTAAGCTAGAGAATTAGGATTGATTGTTTGATACCATATCATTATGTGAAGCATGTGGACTAATCTTTGTTTTGTAGCGCATTTTGAGGTACAATCTCACATCTCTTCTCTAGTTTATTAAATTCTTTGATTTTATTTGATATTTCGACTTAATGCACGACACCTTAGAATTAGGTTTTTGCCTTATGTGTATATGTGATTAGAGACTCTTTTTTTAGGGTTTTCTTTTTTTTTTTGCATGAATTGCACGTTTAATATCGCTGCTGGATCCCGGGTGAGTTCACTTGTTCTCTATTGCATATCATATTGCTTGCTACCTGAATTACGTGGTTTTTGAATGATATTTTGCCAATTGCAATTTTACACCCCTTTGGACATGCTTTTGTAATGTATATTTATACATACGTATTAATTGAGGGCATATTTAAATTAATAATTCGATTAAAAGGATGTTGAGTAGAGGCCTATCGCAAGATAGGATGAGAGAGGGTGTTTTAGTCCGACGGGCTCCTTCCTCTCTCATTCCATAATCCCCGGACCTAGTTAATCTCTGGTTTCGTAAACGATCAGTTTCCTTTCAAAATGGTTTCTTAATTTTTCCTTTTTAAAAATTAAGTAGCGACTCATTTGTTTTCGAAATGGATTTTGATAAAGTATTTTAAAAAGAAAAGCTGTGGGTAGGAAGAAAACATGCGATATCCACAATCTGGCGACTCTGCTGGGGATCGAACCCAGAATCTCTGGTTTCGTAAACCAGAATTCTGATTTTGGGTTCGCTTGAGGATTAGACTTGAAAGCATCCTTTTACTCGAATTAATTAATCTTTGTGTGCCTGTTGCATTTCACTTGCATGTCCAGCCAGTCGATTGCACGGAACTATGACCTTGGAGGCTCGGGGCAACCCGGTCAGTCAAGTCATCATGGGACTGTGTGATCACCCTTGATCTCGTACCATGATTTGGTATATGAAGCATCCTATTGAGTGTGTGTCAAGGGTCCCTTATTTGACCAAAACCCAACCTTTGCATGATAGTTTCTATAGAACCTTTCAATCTTAGGAAATCAACTCTTGGTTAGGGTTATGTGCTAGGAAGTTTTGTATGCCCGGAAGGGATTACTTAAGATGATGACGATACTTGCTTGATGAAGAATGTATAATCTTTTAATCGTCTTTTAGCAATTTGTCCTCATGATCTACGGCATTTGGAGAACATGCTAAACCCTGATTATGAGATTATACTTCTTATATCATGTTTAGTTAAGCATCATTGACCTTGTATGTATCCAAATTCATCGAAAGTACGGCGATAATCCGGTCATGTGATCCTCCTACCCAAGGAATTTTCTTTTTCCAAGGTTTTTGTTCACCTTTTCAAGAAATACACAAAAAAATCCTCTTTCTCCTTTCAATTAAAATTCCCAAGCCAACCTTTGTTAAGGCATAAATCCGAAAATCCTTGAAATTATTTTGGGAAGAATGATCTTCGAAATAAAGGAAACACAATCATTTTTGTTTAACACCTTCAAAAGCATTCTCAAGCATTGTTTTCAAAACTTTTTACCACCCGAAAAATGCTTTGCAGATAAAATTTTGAATATCCAACCTTTGAAAGGGTAGTAGGGATCACAATGAGAGGAGAAGTTGGCGCACTTGACATGGGTGAGGATTTTATGTGCTTATGTACTTATGTGTTAGGATTAGGATTTTCTCTTTTTGGCATATAGAGTAGGCACACACGCACACATGCATTGCATCCGCATGACATATAAAATAAAAGTTTTTTTATAAAATGAAGGTAAAAAGGTCTTCTAAAATGAGGAAATTTTAAAATTTACTGTAGGAGCGAAAATAGCAAATCAAGCGTGGTTTAGGGACCCCACAGCAAGGCTAGTAAGGAGAAGACGCACTGACATGGCCGAAGAAAGAAATAGCGAAGAAATGGCTGGGTTAAGGATACTGGTGGAACAGCAAGCAGAACAGATGAGGCGACAGGCTGAAAACATGAACCGCATGATGGGAATGATAGAAGAACTGAACTGCCGACCACTGCATGTGATTCCACCTATTATGGACCCGCCTTTGGGAGGAGGAGAAGGAGATTGGTTTGATGATCAGGAGGCACAATGGACTGACGCACTAAGGGCCAACAGAGACAGAGAGAAATCTGAGAAGGAGAAACAACTGACCGAGAAAATAGAGAAGCTGGAAAGGGTAATGCGCAAGGCTCAGGGGGTTGATACTTATCTAATGGAGTTGGAAGGCATGTATGATAGGGTCCACGAGACGCTGCCTGTCGGGTTCAAAATGACGGTCTTTGATAAGTTTTATGGCACCGGGAATCCTCGCAGTCATATCCGGATGTGCATA
This sequence comes from Hydrangea macrophylla, assembly GCA_033977485.1. Lineage (NCBI taxonomy): Eukaryota > Viridiplantae > Streptophyta > Magnoliopsida > Cornales > Hydrangeaceae > Hydrangea > Hydrangea macrophylla. The sequence continues at coordinate 75,326,476 of CM066999.1, read as the reverse complement.
GGAGCTTTTCAGCCTATCGGTCTAAGCACTACCATGATGGCTGTTCTATTTCAGCAAACCCTAACCGGAGCCGCTCTGTTGTGGTACCTTACGCTTGAACCAAGCAAAACCAGGGTATGGGAGGAAGTAATTAAAGCATTTGTGGCACAGTACGAGTACAATCAGGATTTGGATGTCACTGTTAGAGATTTGGAAACCACTAGGCAAGGGAGCAAAGAATCATTCGCCGAATACCTGAGAAGATGGAGGGGAAAGGCAGCTAAAATGGTACAAAGGCCATCTGAGAAAGACCAGATCCGAATGCTGATGAAGAATCTGCAGCCAGTATACCAAGAAAAGATGAGATTCCAGTCAATCAACACTTTTGCTGAGGTCTTGGACGTTGGGACAAGGATAGAGGATGCGATCCAGGAAGGAGTGATCAAGAAAGAGGAGCAACCAAACCGATACAGGAGGCCAAACTATGGATCCAACGGAGGACAAGTGGGAGTTCACTCTGGCCCCACCGATGTCAATGCACTGAATGGGCCAGAAAGGAAGTTCGACATAGCACCGAGAAGAGGAGGGTATAAAGCGCCAAGGAAGTTCTCAGATTTGGGAGTGTCACTGTCTACGGCCCTCGATTGACTGTTATCCAAGGGGCATCTCCGTCAGTTGGAACCTCGACCCCTACCAAGTCCGCTTCCGCCAAATTTTCAAGGAGACCTCTATTGCAAATTTCATCAGCAGAAGGGTCACTCGACGGATAGGTGTATAAGGTTGAGGCATGAGATTCAGGACCTCATTGATAACAAGGTAATCTCGGAACCCCCACCAAAGCACCGAATGTTACAAAGAATCCGCTTCCGAATCATCGAGCTGTGCCACCACCACAGGACCTTTATTTCTTGGGGATAGAAGAAGCAACCTTCGATCCGTCTAGGCTAATCATGAAGGCTGGGACACCAAGAAAGCCGTACCAGCTGCCTGAGGATTCGACAATCTATGCTTTAGAGACCAGCCAGAGGAGAACGAGATGGGACAGTCGGACTGGTGGATTCAAGGGAGTGACAGTCGAGATGAGAGCCAGGTAGAAGATGATCTTTGGTACGAGAGCGACAAAGAAACAGATATAGTGGAGGGTACTTTAGAAGTTGATTCAGAAGTTGACAATCTATCGGCAAGGGAGGAAGTCAGTCATTTAACACGGTCAGGCAGACACTTTAAACCGCATGAGCTAGAGGAAGATCATCTGGGGAGAGATCTAGACAAAGGGAAAGGAAAGATGAATGAAGAAGAGGAAGAAGACAGGGATCTAAGTCAAATGAAAAAGACTCAGGCGAATATCACCATTTGGGGGTTGCTGATTGCCTCCAAGCGTCATAGACAGGCGGTCCTAGACGCCCTGAACCAATCTGACGTGTCCATCGACACCACTCCGGAGGACCTCATAGGGCTAATCGGCAAAATTCTGACTTCGGCTATTACTTTCTCATCAAATGACCTGCCTCTAGGAGGACCCATGCTCAACAAACCATTGTACATTACTGTCGAATGTTTGGGGAACACCGTGCCTGCTTATCTCGTTGACAACAGATCTGCTCTAAATGTATGTCCCTTCCGCACAGCCAAGCGAATGGGCTTAGATGAATCTTCCTTTGTACCGTCTCAGCAAAAGGTTAGGGCATATGACAACACCCAGAGAGCAGTCATGGGCATCATCTTTCTTAATCTTGCTATCGGGCCAATGGACAAAGAAGCTGAGTTCCAAATCATCGATATCCCTGCCTCCTTCAATCTACTGCTAGGGAGGTCGTGGTTGGATAGCTTAGGTGCCATACCATCCACCATACATCAAAAGGTCAAATGCGTTTGGAAAGGCAAGATCTGCAACATTCTCGAGGATAGCTTGTCTATCTGAAGCATCATCCAGCGCACCGGTTCTAGAATTACAGCTGCAAGAAGAAGAAGCAAAGATAGGGGGATTCGAGTTCATCAGCATGTTGGAAGAGGAAAAATTGAGAGAATTTCTACCGCTCCATTTTGATCAGTATGCCAGTCCAGTGGTCGCAGGGATCATGAAGAAAATGGGTTTCTTTCCAAGATTAGGATTGGGAAAGAACCTTCAAGGCCTGCCTGAGTTTCCGAAAATCCCTACTCAAGCTCACACTCACGGCCTGGGGTACCAGCCGACAAAGAAGGAACTGAGGGCAAAGAAGAAGACAGCGGACGCACCAATGGGCCCTTATCAAAAGACGCTCAATGGTTACTTCATAAAGGAAGGAGAAGATTTCCCCTTCTGTGGCTTCCCCGAGCCTTGGATGGACCAGAAGGACAAAAGTCTGAAGCCGGGATTCGAGATCTTTTTCTCCCATGAATTCTCCAAGTACAAGGATCCATTTCTGCAAGTGCCTGAAAAGTCTATTACCGTCAACGATTGGATTGGTGTACTAGAAGGACCGGTCATGCAGAATCTGTTGAGCGAGGAAGGGGTAGAAGCCGAAGGAAAAGGGGAAGAAAACAAGGGTTCGGAAGTCAAGGCCGAGGAAGGGAATGTCGAGGATGTGCTGGAAGAAGATGCGCTGGAAGAAGGGCTGAAACCAGAAAAGGAAGAGAAGACAGACACCGAAGGACTGCCAGGTTGCAACACTATAGAGCTCAAACAGGGAGCCAATAAGGAGTGGGTCTTCGAGTCTAGTGATAAGTATCCCCCTCACCCAGAGTCTGTAATGGCCCAAATGAGGCGTCTTACTATCGCTATGTCTGTTGTAATCAGTCCTAACAAAATCAATGAAAGTATGACTGATTCTGCCAACTCGAATGCGCTTAATGAATGTGATGAATGAGAAACACCCATTGAATTGCAAAAGTTAATTGAAAAAGAAAATGAATCTGCATGCAAAATCATAGAGAACACCCTAACGATCAATCTAGGAAATGAAAATAATCCTCAAAATGTCTTTATCGGCTCTACACTTAGCAATAAAGAAAGCAAAGAACTAATCAATCTACTGAATGAATTCAAAGATGTTTTTGCATGGTCTTATAATGACATGCCAGGTATTGATCCGAAAATAGTCCAACACCACATCCCCCTCTTTTCCAATTCAAAACCTATAAAATAAAAATTGAGGCGAATGAGGCCAGAATAGGCACTTAAAGTGAAGGAGGAGGTTGAAAAGCAGTTAAAGGCTGGATTCTTGATGGTCACCGAGTACCCCGAGTGGATTGCCAACATTGTACCTGTCCCAAAGAAGGACGGTCGTGTTAGGGTTTGCGTTGATTTTCGAGATTTAAACAAAGCAAGCCCTAAAGACGATTTCCCACTACCCCACATCGACGTGTTGGCTGATAACAATGCGGGGCACGAGCTTCTATCTTTCATGGATGGATTCTCTGGGTACAATCAAATCCTCATGGCACCCGAGGATAGGGAGAAAACCACGTTCATCACTCCGTGGGGGACATATTGCTATAGGGTCATGCCATTCGGACTTAAGAATGCAGGTGCGACTTATTAAAGAGCTGCCACCACTTTACTACACGACATGATCCACAAAGAGGTGGAAGTGTATGTGGATGATATGATTGTGAAATCCAAAGAGAGGGAGGACACCTAGAAGCTTTAAAAAAGTTCTTTGGAAGATTGAGGGAGTTCAAAATGAGGTTGAACGCGCAGAAATGCACGTTCGGAGTCACTACTGGCAAACTGCTGGGATTTCTCATTACTCAGAGGGGAATAGAGGTAGACCCCACCAAAATAAAAGTCATAACCAAAATGAACCCACCGAAAAATGAGAAAGAATTGAGAGGATTCTTGGGGAGGATACAGTTCATCAGCCGCTTCATTTCCAAACTCACCTTAACCTGCGACCCACTGTTCAAACTGCTTAGAAAAGGATAGAAATTTAAATGGGACGCCCCTTTCCAGCAAGCCTTCGACAAAATCAAAACCTACCTCTAGAACCCACTTGTCCTGTCACCACCCTTACCTGGGAAAACCCTGTTACTTTATCTCTCCGTGTCCGAAGAGTCGATGGGGAGAATGCTGGCCCAAGAGGGAAAAGAGGGGCACGTGGAGAGGGCCATTTACTACTTGAGCAAAAGAATGGTCGGATATGAGTTAAAGTATTCACCCTTGGAGAAAGCCTATTGGGCCTTGGTTTGGTGTACCCGTCGTCTTCGCCACTACATGTTAGCCTTCCCTGTAATTCTGATATCCCGAATGGATCCATTAAAATACCTATTTGAAAAACCCGTTCTGACCAGTAGGATTTCCCGATGGACCATGATGCTGGCTGAGTTCGACATCAAATATGTCACTGCCAAGTCTGTGAAAGGAAGGGCTATCGCTGAGTTTTTAGCCGACCTCGCTATAGAATCCGAGGACAAGGGAGAATTCAAGTTCCCGGATGAAGGAATAATAGAGGTTAAGGAGGATTTCTGGAATTTGTATTTCGATGGAGCCGCTAATAAATTAGGATACGGAGTTGGAATCATTCTCATAGCAGCCGATGGAGCTCCTACCCCATTAGCCGTCAAGCTCAAGTATAACTCAACCAACAACACCGCGGAATACAAAGCATGCATAATTGGGATGGAAGTAGCCTTGGCTTTGAAAGTCAAACAGATCAATGTCTTCAGAGATTCTAATTTGATCATATCCCAAGTCCGAGGAGATTGGAAGGTAAAGCATGAGAAATTGAGACCTTACCACGACTATCTGGAAAGTCTGAAAGCGCAGTTCCAAAAGATCACTTTTTACTACCTCCCTCGTGAAGAAAACCAACTAGCCGACTCTTTGGCTACCTTAGCCTCGATGATCCAAATCCCTTCCAAAACTGCCATGATCCCACTATCCATAGAAGTAAGACATCAACCGTTTGAAATGGTCGCGGCCATAGAAGACGAAAGGGAAATACCGTGGTATGTGGATGTTTGGAGATTCATTATGAAGGAGAATACCTCGAAGGAGCCGCGGAGAAGGACAGAAAGGCGATTCGACGATTCGCCGCTCAATTTGTGATTTATGCGGGTAAGCTATGGAAGAAATCCTACACCGGGTATAATCTGGAATGTCTGTATGGGAAAGAAGTTAAGAGAATGATGGAAGAAATACATGAGGGAGTGTGTGGGCCCCATATGAATGGGCACATGCTGGCAAAGAAAATCATCCGACAGGGGTACTATTGGACGACCTTGAACAAAGACTGTTGTGAATATGTTAAGAGATGTCACAAGTGTCAGGTTCATGCAAATCTGATGCATACCCCGCCGTCACAACTCTATAGCATGACCACCCCTTAGCCATTTTCCGTGTGGGGGATTGATATCATTGGTGAGATAGTTCCGAAGGCCTCCAATGGGCACCGATACATAATCGTGGCAATTGATTATTTTACAAAGTGGGTAGAGGCAGCCTCGTATGCAACTTTGAAAGCCAAGGACGTGGTGAGCTTCATCGAGAAAAACATAATCTGCAGGTATGGAGTCCCGAATGAGTTTATCTCCGATCATGGCAGCCATTTCCAGGGAGAGGTTATCCCGCTCTTAGAAAAATATAAGATCACTCGCCATCAATCGTCCCCATATAGGCCTCAAACGAATGGAGCAGTGGAAGCAGCAAATAAGAATGGTAAGGCAATCTTGGGAAAAATAACGGATACATATAAGGAAGGATTGGCATGAGAAGCTGCCATTTGCTTTGTGGGGATACAGAACCTCGGTGAGGACTTCAACGGGCGCTACGCCATATTCGCTGGTGTACGGAATGGAGGCGGTCCTTCCAATTGAGGTAGAAATACCCTCTCTCAGGGTCTTGGCAGAATGCGAAGTAACCGAGTCAGAATGGGTACGAGGAAGGTATGAGGAGTTGATGTTACTCGATGAGAAGTGGCTGGCCGCGATAAACCATACTCGAGGGTACCAGAAGAGGATAGCTCGTGCTTTCAACAAAAAGGTCCACCCAAGGAAGCTTGCTGAGGGTAACCTTGTCCTCAAAGAACTGAAAGTGCCTATTTACGACCCCAGAGGAAAATTCAAACCCAACTGGGTCGGGCCATACATCATTAAGACTCTCCTTTCCGGAGGGGCGGCTTATCTCATGGACCTGGACGGGGTTGAATTTAAACAACCAATTAACCTCGATCGCCTCAAGAAGTATTTTTCTTGAAACCTTTCTTTGCAAAACCTCCTACCTTGATGAACTACGCTTGACCTGATTCCCGTTAGGGGATACGTAGGCAACCTACTTGGTTCGGTCATTTAAATAAAACCGCCCGAGCAGCATCTTCCTTCAAACCTTAAGCCGAACTACTTAGGACCTGACGCCCACTCGGGGATAAGTAGGCGGGCCCTCCAAAGCCCTCGGTCCGTACAAAAAAAACTGTGCTAAACTAGGGGCAAACTAGCGTTTGCCCGGAACCACTTCGAAGCCCTAAAACCAGGGGCAAACTTCGTTTGCTAGCCGAAGAACCTAGATATAAGACCCTCCTTTGGATCACCTGATTATCAAAAATAAGTACTATAAAGAAACAAATGAGAATTCATGACATAGAAGGAGTAAAGCTTTAAGCAAAAAAAAAGTAAAGTAAAGAGCCGAGTAAAGATATTAAAAGGAGAATTCTTCATAAAAGATTAATCGAAGGGGTGAGCACTTTGGTTGAACATGTTAGAACTTTCCTAAAAGACAACGACACCTTTTGAAGAGAAAAATAAAGAAAATCACATTCAAAAGCGTAAACAAAGAGTAGGCAGGGTCTGTCAGAAAGTTTTGTGAAATGGCAAACTTTTCCCTGTTTTCATCTACTTTATTATGCGTCTGTCAAGCTCGCCTCGCAACCAAGGCCTGGATCTCTAGAAGCTACTCGGCAGTAGGCGCAATCGGAGCAGGAATCCTTTGACACGGAGCAGCCACCCTACTGTGCCAAGCCTCAGTAAAAGCCCTCGCAATAGAAGGATGCAAAACGGACCCCCTAGTAAAATCAGCAGTCACGGAATCAGTAGTGTCCTGTAAAAGTCCAAACTGGCTGACCAACCGGCCAGGAACATAGAAGGTAGTAGCATGCAAGCCAGGTAACCAGATGCCAGGTCGTCCAGGAAGGCGTACAGCGACAGAACTGTAGATCCACTGCGGACAGATCCAGCAGATGTCATTAGAACAGAGGCCCTGGAGCCAACCAAGCCACGCATCAGCGGACTGAAATAAGCTGTGAATCTCCATGCGATCATAAGGAAGCGACCCACGAAGGTGGGAAGGGTGTATGAAGAGATCCAAACGCTCCATGAGCCAAATCTGCAAAACAAAAGGTGCCCCGGCAGATAATGTGGTCCCGATAGCATGAGCATGGCCCAATCCAATCAGAGTTTCACCAAGGACCAGCATAACAGCACTTTTCATCTCCCGCAAACCACAAGCAATGGGTATAAGAGTGTCAGAAGATGACTGAAAGAAGAAGTAAGAGAGCATGGCAATTGACAAGGCACTACGACGAATGATCTGATACTCACCATCGTAAGGGTCCCCTATGGGAGCGTAAACGGAAGCAAGGCGCTCAAAATCAATCTATCTGTCACAAATAAATGAGCCCGCCGCATTTCGAGATGTGTAGAGAAGAGTGGCTAAGTCCCGGACATACCCAACCTGAACTAGGGGAACTGCCAATTCAGCAGAAGGGTCAGTGTAAAGAATGGCGCTAAACTCCTCAAACAAGGGGCAAATCTCTTGAGAGCCGAAGTGGAAGACGTTGAGAGCGGGATCCCAACACTGAATAGCAGCTCGAAGTAAGCCCTCATTCAAATTCATCTGTCGGAAAGAAAAGAGATCGTTTAGTCTGAAGCACTCAAAATTGAGCTTGTCAATGCCGGAGAGTGTATCCATCCATGGGAAGAGGATTTGAGAACTAATGGGGGCCATTTGAGGGGAGAATGGGGAGAAAAGAGAAGTGTTTTGCGGAGTCTTGAGAAAGAAGGGGTATAAATAGGAAAGTAAAGCTACCTACCTACCCGCGGCACTCGATAAAGTACAGCGGCACTCAACGAAATGCCGCATGGCAGACCGTGAATGCCGTTGCAGAATTCACTGAATGCCGCCGCGGCATTCACTGAGTGCCGCGGAGACCTAACCAAGTGTCGTTCCAGGTTTTTTCATTGGCCAGGGTTTGTTTGTAACACGATCAGCCCACCTGCAAACAGAAAACTAGATAGAAAACAATAAAACGTGCGCATCATACAGCACGTGCAACAAAGACCAAAACATTCATTCATTCATTCATTTTCATTTCACAATAAGAAAAGAGATCAAGGCATTCAAAATTAAATAAAGACGGGACCAAGCCATGATCCCACATACGGCAAGAGATGGACCAAGCTATGGTCACACATACGGTGAATATCAATAAAAAGGGCAAAAATACAATAATGAAGGTATTAAAAGTGCCTCTCCTATCATGGAGCCATCATTTAGACAAGACTGAACATATGTATATACAATCCACCAAATAAAGTATAAGTCCTCCCAAAAACACTCAAAAGAAAAAGGAGAAGAAAGAAAGAGACATGATCATCCCCGGCCCCGGCTGTAAGTCTGGCGGGTCGTACGCCTGAGGGGCTCCTCCTCCGACTCTGTCCCGCTGCCCCCACCACTCCCTCTGTGTCCGCTGCTACCGCCGCCTCTGCCTCTGCCACTACTGGTGCCCTCCCCGCCGCCTCCACCATGCCCGGCACCGCTACCTCCAGGGGCATCGCTGAGAGGGATGCTGAACTGCTGAAGCCGCTGCTGGAGCTGCCCCACCTACTGGGACAGGACTCTGATCTCCTCCACCTGAAATAAGAGAAGATAAGTCTAGAAAGTGTTGAAATGACGGATAAAATATTGAGAATAAAAGGAATAAAAATCATACCTGGGCTCTCAACTGGGTCGCAGCAGTCGCCCGAGCTCCCTCAGCCTGAAAAACAAAGAACCAAGAATAAAGGTTAGTAAAAGAAGAGGCAATCAAAGTCAAAGTGAAAGGCGGTGAGAAGTCCCTTACCATCCACTCTCGCCCGATAACCCACTGCCGCACGCTGTGGGCGTATGTCAAGCCCTCCTCTGCGTAAGCACGCGGGACGACGTCGTAATGGATAGGAATGGTGGGGGCGCCCTGTGAAAGTCGGGGGATCATCGTCAAGTAAGGCTCGCCAAACGAGATGGTCGATATAGTCCAGTCCCACTCAGGCAAGGCGGGAGGACGAGTGGCGGCAGGAACAGGCTGCAAACAAAAGGAATAGAACGTGAATAATAAGGAATGAAAGAGAACTCATAAAAAGTTTGAAAGAATCTTTTACTCACCCGAGTCACTTCCATCAAAGGGAAGTTCGGCATCAGCTTAGCGGCACAGAAGGTCGCATATCCTGTAGGGGCATCCAGAAAGCCATGAATACCTGAGCCAGCCCGAGAAGCCGTAAACTCACTACCATGGAGTGTGTCTGTGGCCCTAATAGAGTCAGGAGGAGGGAATGGCATGAAGAACCCAGGGGCCGCTAGTGACTGCCTGGTCACCCTCTCTCCCAGATACCACGCCTGGCCCTCTGGACCACAGAGGAGTCGCCTCGTCGGGTCGTATCCGGCCAACTCTCGGATCTCCACACGAGCCTCAGGTAGCACCCTAAGCCAGGGCTGCCAATGGACATGCTGTTCCCTCAAGTTCGTCTCGTGGGCCCCGGTCTTCCACCCAACCCTATCCTTCGCCCATTTCAGCCCCTGGGGCATGATGAGGGCGTTAGCACTGCGTGTCTCTGGGGACATCATGCAAAGATACTCGTGGGACCAGATCTGCAATAATAAAAAATGGGGGGTTAGTCTCACAATTCGAATAAATTTCTAAAAGCATAAAAAGCAGTGAAATATGGAAAAGAATATACCTCCCACGCTCTCCAATACCCACTGGTAGAAGCCGGCCTGTCCCGGGAGATGTCACACTTATGCCTGTACAGAATAGATAACCCTGTACCAGCCCAGTCATACTCGTCAACCCGATCTAGATGCTCTAGCGAGGCTACCAGGGATACAGAGACCCGATCGCCCTTGGTGCTCAACAAGGAGCACCCCAGCATGTATATAAGGAAGCCTCTGGCCATCTGCTCGTCCGTAAAACCAGGCTGGCCCCTAAACGTGTCCATGAACCACCGGGCCGTGACCAGAGACTCCTCCGGGACCACTCCTAGCAATGGCTCCACCTGGTCCCACTCCTGATCTGTCAGATATCGCAGAGGCTCTCCACCAAAGGCTATCTCTGTAATCATCGAGAAATCCAGGGGGGTCATGGTCATCTCCCCGAAGTCGAAGTGGAAGGTATTGGTGGTATCCCACCACCGCTCGGCCAATGCATGTATCTGCTATAAGTCATTGGAGCTCTTCGTCAAGAGTTTGACGAAGTCCCCAAAACCGGCATCCGTGATGAATCCCTGTACGGTCTCGCTTAACTCCGTGTACCACTCATACCCGTGCGCGAGGCTGCCATGCCCCTTCAGCACCTTGGGCTGCAGCTGCAAGAAAAGAATCACAAATTTTGATATTAGTAATCGGATAAAAGAAAAGGTAAATAAACAAATGGCAGCAAAAGACAAGGGCGACATAAAAAGGAAAGAAATGGAAAAATCTAGAAGTACTCGCAAAAATTTCACAAACATGGCACTCTTATGCGTTCAGTTCAACAGATAATAAGAAGAAATAAGAGAAAGCATCCAATGTCCTAGCAAGGTTTCGAAGAAAAGGAAAAGAAAAGAATAACTTGTTCGCATTTTTGGGAAATACATGCATGTATAAACATATGAAGGTACAAAAGAAGTTTGGGTCCAAAAGAAGCATAGTTTGGGATTACAAGCGGTCAAGAAACAGTTTTGAATAATAAAAAGGCGTTAAGAACGCTCAAGAAAATTCACAAGTTCAGTAAACACGAGTGAGAATGATAAATTATGATCCATCAAGCATGATATTCATAAAGTTCGAGAATAGTAAAATGAAATGCAAACTTTTGAATAAAGTACGCATAAAAAATGCTACAACCATGGTGTTGGTAATGAGATTCACTATACATGCATAAAATTTTAACAGGAGAAAAGGAAATTAAAAAGTAAAGAGAGGAGCGTTTACCTCGCGCTTAAATGCGCGGGCAGATAAGTGCTCATCGGGGTCCCGCAATAAGAGTGTGGCATCTGGATGATGAGTGGCCGTGTACTTGGCCTTTTTCTTCCTCCCTGAACCGCTCGCCATAATCTGTCAAAGAAAAAGAGAGATCCACACGTTAAATTCATGAAAGATTAAAAAAAATAGTGAAATAAAAGAGCTTAATCAAGTGTTGATCGAGTAGAACGAACCTGATGAGTCCTCGGTAGATCAATCCAAGCAAGGAAAGGGAAAGAGAAATTTCTCCAGAGAAAAATCGAGAGAGAGAAGAGTGAGAGAATGAGAGAAATGAGTGGATCACGGCGGTTTTAGCCACTGCCGCTCAAACGCGACACTCAGTTTTCCGTGCGCGGCAGTCCATGAACTGCCGGGCGGCACTCGCTGACTGCCGCAATGGCACTCTGCGAGTGTCGCGCGGCAGTCACGGACTGCCGTAACAAACCGCGTGTGCCGCGATTAAAGCGGTTCAAAGATCTTTCATTTTTCCCCCAAAATTCGAACTAAGTCCCGAAAATTGAATTTGAGGCCCCCAAAATTTGCCCTCATTACACTTTTAGCCCTCAGAGTCGTTTTTAGGTACGCATTGACCACAAATTTCAAAATTTAAGAGTATATGTGAGCCCGTGGGCCCCCTATTTTGAAAATTGAAGATATTTAAGCCCGTGGATTCTGAAAAATGAAAGTGCAAGAGCCCATGGGCCCCAAATTTTTTAAAATTGAAGATATTCAAGCCCGTTGGCTCCTAATTCTGAAAAGTGAAAATGTTTGAGCCCATGGGCTCCAAATTTTGAGAATTGAAAATATTTGAGAGTATAACAGAATTTTATTCTCGGTTCTCGCAACAGATTTGCGTTAACCCTCATTTTGGGAATATAACGGATTTATATTCTCGGTTCTCGTAACAGATTTGCGTTAACCCTCGTTTTGGGAATATAACGGATTTATATTCTCGGTTCTCGCAACAGATTTGCGTTAACCCTCGTTTTAAGAGTATAACAGAATTGTATTCTCGGTTCTCGCAACAGATTTGCATTTACCCCCGTTTTGGGAATATAACAGATTTATATTCTCGGTTCTCGCAACAGATTTGTGTTAACCCTCATTTTGGAAATATAACAGAATTATATTCTCGGTTCTCGCAATAGATTTGCGTTAACCCTCGTTTTGGGAATATAACAGATTTATATTCTCGGTTCTCGCAATAGATTTACGTTTACCCTCGTTTTGGGAATATAACAGATTTATATTCTCGGTTCTCACAATAGATTTGCGTTAACCCTCGACGTTCGAGAATATAACAGATTTATATCCTCGTTTCTCGCAACAGATTTGCGCTAACCCTCGTTTTGGGAATATAACGGATTTATATTCTCGGTTCTCGTAACAGATTTGCGTTAACCCTCGACGTTCGAGAATATAACAGATTTATATTCTCAGTTCTCGCAACAGATTTACATCAATCCTCGAAATCAAACAAAGAACATTTTTTGCGTTGGTCGAAAGTTAGGTGATCTTCCAACACGGCACGTATAGCGCGTCGCACGTAGGGAAGACACGATATGCATGACATTTAAATAACCAAAACACCATTGCACGGCACTTGCATCACGACAGGATAGGTACATCCATCTGTGTGACTACTTGCGTTTGTGTGTGTTTGACCCCGTGTCTGAACTACGCTTTGGTTTGATTCCTGATGGGATACGTAGGCAGCTCACCATCGAGCGCGACCAACATGAACCGTTTTGTGAAGATGTTTTGCGACGCATTTTTGTTTTACCTAAATTCGACAGTTTGGTCAAAGGCTTGTCTTCACACAGGCTTTGACATTCACTTATGGGACGCGTTGCCCCACAAGCTCTGTCAAAGAGGGGCAAACTGTAGACACCCTAATTTTGACCGACCGCCGAATTTAGGAGAGCGTCACCTCCACGTCCATTCGGTGAGTGCCGGCCCGGTATTCCGTGAGTGCCGCTGACATTTTCTGACTGCCGTTCACTTTTAAAGTCCGTATTTTGTGGTATAATACGTATGTGTATGCGGATAAGAACAAAAAACTGATAAAGTAAGGTTGACGAAAACTCGGCAATCAACAATTTGCCGCGGCACTCACGGAGAGCCGCGCGGCAGTCACGGAATGCCATCGCGGCAGTTACGGAGTGCCGCAGCGGCATCCACGGACTGCCGCACAGGATTTTTGGCTGCCGCCCTGGGCAGCAGTCTGCCTAATTTCAGAAAGTACATATTGTACCACCAAATGAGAGAATTACACCTGTTTTTTTACTCTAAATTCACTGAAAATACTTGGTAATTTTGCCTATAAAAGAGGAAGGATCTTCCTTGGAGCACATACAAGGAATATATGCAAGGGAATATACCCAAGAGATACACCAAAAAATACAAGAAATCATTACACTAACACATTTTGGGAGAAAAAAAAAGTGAGTTTAGAGAGCTAGAGAGAAGAGCTTGGAAGATCTTCAAAGAAAGACTTTTGAGGATGGTTTTGAGGTGATCCTCTAACCATAGATTGTTTATTTACTCTCTTTCTTTTGAATCTCTAATCCTCAAACCTTTTGTTATTTTCTTTGTTTGTCAAGTAAACTTAGGAGTCCTTGTTTCTAATTCTTTCTTCTATTTCTTTTGTTTATGTTCTTCTCTTGAGATTCTTGGAGATCTTCAATATCTCTCTTGATCTCTTGAGTATGATCCTTTGAATCCCATGTAAGCTTATGCTTTACATGAGAGTCAAAATTTGATCATCACTTTATTTCATATAGATGAATCCAAGTCCATACTCATGACTTGGATCCTCTAAACTTGGTGTTCCATGAAGCCATTTCCATATTCTCTTTGAAACTTATGAGCATTAGTCATGTCTTCATCTCCAATGACCATCAAATGGTAGGAGAAAATGTTTTTGAGTCTAAGCCCATCTCCATGGTTTAGAGTCCTCATTTTGAGATTTCATGAAGTCTATTCATACTTCATTGAAACCTACGAATATGAAGGTCCTTAGTCTCCAATGACCATCAAATGGTAGGAGAAAATGGCTTAGTTTAAGTCCAACTTCATGGTTTAATAGTTGGGGTTAACAAATAAAGTTGAGCTTGACAAATGAAAACAGTGAGTTCACAAACTGTTTTTGATCAAAGATTTTTAGTTCGAAATCTAACCATTGAAATGAAGTGAAACCAATGGGAAAGTGTCAATAACACAACATTCTACCATTGTAATTTTTGTTTTTAGGTGGTTTCATGTTTAAAATGGTTTGGTCATGAGTTTTGGGAAGTAACAATAATCTGCCCAGAGTTTCAGCACTGCAACACTCTTTTGAAACTAATAAATCAGAATTTTAACAGAGTTTTCGGGGTCCCTAATACTTTTTTCTAGGTACCTTAATGTGTTAGGAAGATCCCCTAAAAAGATCTAAGTGTTTGTCATTCATTTACTATTTTTAGAAAATCGTGCAAGAATTCTGGACAGAGAGTTGCAGATTCCTGAGTGATGTCTAGTGTTTTCCGTATTCCTAGAGATTTAACCGTTCAAACCTTGATTTTCTTTTTGGGTTATAAACTAGACTCACAGAGGCATATCATATCCAACAATAATTAAGATCCAACCGTTAGAAGTATGGTTTTTCATTTTTTCAAGATCTGGTCTGCTCTATGTAATTCATGAAAAACTGCTACTTTTTTTGTCTAATCTTGTTTATCTCAACTCAAATGGTCTCCTAATGTCTTGGAACCCTAATCATACTTTGAATAATGGTAACTTAGCTTAAATCTGGAGATTAAGTGACTTAAATTAAATGAATAAATCCATGTTTCATTCTTGTTCACATTCATTCATTCATGTACGTTTAATGCTCATGATTAGAACTAACTATTGAATAAAGTGGATTTCATGCTTGATAGATCTAAGCTAGAGAATTAGGATTGATTGTTTGATACCATATCAATATGTGAAGCAAGTGGACTAATCTTTGTTTTGTAGCGCATTTGAGGTACAATCTCACATCTCTTCTCTAGTTTATTAAATTCTTTGATTTTATTTGATATTTCGACTTAATGCGCGACACCTTAGAATTAGGTTTTTGCCTTATGTGTATATGTGATTAGAGACTCTTTTTTTAGGGTTTTCTTTTGTTTGTATGCATTGCACGTTTAATATCGCTGCTGGATCCCGGGTGAGTTCACTTGTTCTCTATTGCATATCATATCGCTTGCTACCTGAATTACGTGGCTTTTGAATGATATTTTGCCAATTGCAATTTTACACCCCTTTGGACATGCTTTTGTAATGTATATTTATACATACGTATTAATTGATGGCACATTTAAATTAATAATTCGATTAAAAGGATGTTGAGTAGAGGCCTATCGCAAGATAGGATGAGAGAGGGTGTTTTAGTCCGACGGGCTCCTTCCTCTCTCATTCAATAATCCCCGGACCTAGTTAATCTCTAGTTTCGTAAACGATCAGTTTCCTTTCAAAATGGTTTCTTAATTTTTCCTTTTTAAAAATTAAGTGGCGACTCATTTGTTTTCGAAATGGATTTTGAGAAAGTATTTTAAAAAGAAAAGCTGTGGGAAGGAAGAAAACATGCGATATCCACACTAACAAAGCATATTTTTAGGACTATAAACGGCAACTATTCGTCGCCGATCAGGTATCCCACTCAAACTTCTCTCCTTTCCCGAGTAACCTAAACAATGGGTCACAAGTTAAGGTGAGTTTTGAGATGAAGCGACTAATGAATTGTATTCTACCCAGGAAACCTCTCAACTCTTTCTCGTTCTTCGGTGGCTGTATTTCTACCATGGCTTTTATTTTGGTCGGGTCCACCTCTATTCCTCTCTGAGTGATGAGGAACCCCAACAACTTTCCAGTGGTAACTCCGAAGGTGCACTTCTGAGAATTCAACCTCATTCTAAATTCCCTCAATGTCTCGAAGAATTTCCTTAATGCCTCTAAGTGCCCTTTTCTCTCTTTTGACTTCACGATCATATCGTCCACATGCACCTCGACTTCTTTGTAGATCATAACGTGCAGTAAAGTAGTGGCAGCCTGCTGATACATTGCTCCTGCATTCTTTAACCCAAACGACATTACCCTATAGCAGTATGTACCCCAAGGTGTGATGAAAGTGGTTTTCTCCCTATCTTCGGGTGCCATGAGGATCTGGTTATAACCTGAGAAACCATCCATGAAAGATAGGAGTTCGTGCCTCATAGTATTATCAACCAGAATGTCAATGTGGGGTAAAGGGAATTCATCTTTAGGGCTTGCTTTGTTCAGATCTCGAAAGTCAACGCACACCCTAACACGGCCATCCTTTTTCGGAACTGGAACGATGTTGGCAATCCACTCGAGATACTCGTTGACCATCAAGAATCCAGCTTTTAACTGCTTTTCAACTTCCTCTTTAACTTTAAGTGCCCGTTCAGGCCTTATTCGCCTCAATTTTTGTTTTATTGGCTTTGAATTAGGGAAGAGGGGGATATGATGTTGGGCTATTGATATTGCCAGTATCAAGATATAAAAGTATACTTTACTTTTCTAAAGATTTGCAGTGTGGAAGTAAAGGTCGAACCCACAGAGATTGATTAACTATCGCGGTTTAATTTTAAAACCTAAATTTAATTAATTAAAAGAACGAGATTTTGATTTTGAATTTAATTAAACTAATAACAGTGAAAATAAATCTAAATTAAGAAAGCGATTTAAAATTGTTTTTATAAATATGTTTAAGGAACCTAGGATTGCAAATCCACCACTAGCTTCATAATAAGGAATATTTATGAATTACTTTAGCCTATTAAGTTGGATAATAATGGAGAGTTGTAGCTACAAGCCCAATTCCTCCGTCAAGAAAATAACTATGGTTCAAGCACCAACATAATCCATCTTCGGTTAGCACGAATTATCCCACACTAAACTAGGGTTGTGGTATAATCCGTCTAATCTAGGCATGGACTATTCGGATACTTGATACCACAATTCAATTAAGCACCATTACATGTAAATAATCTAAACAAGCACAGCAAGCATAGATCATTGAGCACATCACAGTCAAAATAGATCTAAGACAAGAATAAACTTTGAAAGTGATGATTTAATCAATTAGAAGCACGATTTATTTATAAAAATCCTCGGAACATGTAATCATCATCCATACATAATAAAACTAAAATAAAAACATAAATAAAACCCTATTACTTGGCTAGGGTTTCATTGAAACCCTAGATCTAGGTTTAAGCGGCCATAGAATTGATGAACAGCAAGAGGTTGATGGAGGAGGTCATGTGAATCCTTGGTCTTCTTCTTCTTCTCCTTGCTTTCCCCCTTCAATGGCTGAAATTTTATGTGTATATGGCTGTGTATAATGTTGTGTAATGATGTGTAACCACAAAATTGATTTAGAATAGGATTTATATAGAGTTTGGAAGGATTTAGGAAGCTTTCCTAAGCCAAATCGCACTAAAATAGCTATATTTACGTTTCTGGATGTCATATGCACAAACCACCTTCGCTGGGCACTTTAATTTAATAAAATACGCGTTTTTGGTTTTTTCAAAGGTCGCTCGCGCGAGGTCCTTTTCGCTGCACTGCGCGACTTTCGTAGAATTGAGATAACATTTTGCTCGAAACTCGGATTAACTCGATGTTTGAAGCCACGCGTCCGTAACTCGAAGATCTACATTTTATATCTTTGGAGGAATTTCTCAAATCCTGTCACGCCCCGACGTAGCATAAATATGGAAAGCGTTTAATTTCCTTTATGGACCCGTAGGTCGCGACAGTTTGAAGGATCGATTCCGTCCCAAAACGTCGAACATCATAAAACCATTAATCAGAGTAGGGCAACCTGGGCTTATAAAAATTTTCTAACTTATTACATCCTATAGTACAGGGTTTACTAAGGCACAGACCGCCTTGAAATAAAACAATAACTTAAAGTCTACTACAGTCATCCTTATTACAAACCAAATCATAACACATAAACATAAAGCATATAAGGGTAACATCTCTTCTCAGCAACAGATCTTAATTAGCATAGTCATACGGTTCTTCTTGATTATAACCTGCAAAGCCTAGACACGAATGTCCAGGACGCATCAACGCCGTCAGCTTCAAGAAGCTGGTGAGTATTAAAAACATAGCTTTGAATGTAAAAACATGCCCATTTACCTTTTTCCCATTTCCATTTAAATACCACAAGTTTATATTTATGATAAAGAGCTTGTTAGAAAAAAAAAACAACCACAACAATAATTAAAAGATAAATTCACACATATGTGACCGTGTATGAGAACAATGCACCATCTCATCTAACCGACTCTTTTCTCTCGACAAAACCCAACAACCCTCTATCCTACTCCTGGTATCTTTGAAATACTAAGATAGCCACACTTTAGCAACGGGGCGCCAGGGAGTGTCCAGTTTGCCTCACACTTTGGTCCGGGGTACCAGGGAGTGTCCAATGCCTCACACTTTGAATACCCTAACCGCCATGCAAATACCGGGGCAACCCCCACACAGGTATCCAGACTCGAGTCATTCAGGGAGTGTCTATAGGCCACACTTTAGCACTTCCATGGGTGCCAGTGAGTGTCCAAGTTCGGCTTCACACACTTTAACGCTTCCATGGGCGTCAGGGAGTGTCCATTTTTGCCACCTTCGCATTTCAAAGACACCCTCATCCTCTTTTTCAACTCCAACCACAATCACATCCACAACCACAACCATAACCACAGCCACAATTACAACCACAACCACAACCACAACCACAACTCAAACTCATACTCTTTCCACACAATCATTACTCTTTTCCACACTATCATTACTCTTTTACACACTACCAACACTCACCATGCATGTACAACTGACTCCACATGAATGTCATCAAACTTTAAACATAAAGGAATTCACAGAATTAAAGAAACAATACGCGTACGGGGATTGAAAATTCGTAATTCATTGCCTTAATCATTTTAAACATAACTAATAGCATTCTAAAAACTGCTACTGAAATCCTCGTTTTCTGTCCAAACGGTGCAGAATCTGAGAAAATTGCATTTGACGAAAAGTGTGCAGAATCGAGTTTTGCTTGGGACAACGCGGGCAGAACCTTAAATTTCATTCGTTTTCCTAACAAAAATCTGAAAACAAAATTCTGCTACTGTTAAAATTAAAAGAGAAAATATTAGATTGAATTTCTAATATACTTTTTCTGCTACTGTAATCCTCATTTTCTGCCCAAACGGTGCAAAATCTGAGAAAATTGCATTAGACGAAAAGTGTGCAGAATCGAGTTTTACTTGGGACAACGCGGGCAGAACCTTAAATTTCATTCGTTTTCCTAACAAAAATCTGAAAACAAAATTCTGCTACTGTTAAAATTAACTACCTAAATCAGTAAATAAGGAATGAGTTACATTTGGAGTGAGTTAGTAATACTCACCGTGATATAGATTGAAGAAATTGTTGAGACAGAAATATAATTACGAAATTCCCGAATTCCAAGCTTTGGCTATGGAGGATTGAGCTCTTCTCTCTCTCTACGAAATTGAAGAACTTCTCTGCACTCTCTAAACTCTCTGTGTATACTGAATTATGCTGTGATGAATGTGCAGAAAGTGTAGTGTGGTTGGGTGTATAAATAACCAAATTCCTACCAAGAAAACATTGGCCTAACTTCCCACTCAATCTCCATTAACCCCCATATAATACCATGAATGTGCAGCAATGAGGTGTATGCACTGCCCTTTATTCTCCACTACTGAAAGTAAGAGGTAGGTGGAGATGAGGTGGGTCAATGTGTGTTTGGGTAATCTAGCTTATGGCATAAGGACAACACACATACTACAACATTTGCCAAACAAGACCTAAGGGAAAAGCATCAGCATTCATAATTGAGTATAAATAAATTTGTTCAATCATTTACTTCCAAAATTCTGTGGAAGTTTAACACTACGCGGACAGTTTTAAACCTACACTGGTATTTTCGTGACACGGTGTTTATCACAAAAATACAGAGAATTCATTTTAACGTTAGAAATAGTTTTCTGATTTTATAAAAATACAGTTTGAGTTTAAAAGAAATAATTCCACCGTTTTGAAATACAGTTTTGAATTTTAACACAGGTATTGCAAGTTTTTATGAAAATTGCATTTTGACCCCAAAAGTAATTGCAATTAGTCAAGAATTAAACTTTTCACATAAGAATCGAAATTAACATATAAACAGACAATATATATTAAATTTTAAATATGATAATGCAAATGATAATGAAAATAAATTTTAATTATGATCATGCAGGAAAATGCAGGTTATTACACCCTTCCCCCCTTAAACAGGATTTCGTCCCCGAAATCAAGACTAACTAGTCATGAAACAACTCCGGGTACTTCTTCCTCATAACAGCTTCAACTTCCCACGAGGCTTCATTCTCGTCGTGGTGATTCCACTGAACCTTCACCAACGGAATATCCTTATTCCTCAGCTTCTTGATACTCTGATCCAAAATCTTCGCAGGTCTCTCCTTGTAAGAAACGCTATGACTAGTCTCAATGTCGTCATAACTAACCACATGCGAGGGATCTCGTATGTATTTCCTCAACATACTCACGTGAAACACGTTGTGAACCCCAGACATCTTTGGTGGTAACGCCAGTTGATAGGCCACTTTCCCGATACGTTCCAAAATCTCAAACGGTCCAATGAAACGCGGAGCTAACTTCCCTCTCTTGAGACCAAAACGTACTACTCCTCGTGTTGGTGAAACCTTAAGAAGTACGTGATCTCCCACACTAAACTCCAGATCTTTTCGGCGCCGATCAGCATAACTCTTATACCTGCTCTGAGCGGTTCTCATCCTTTCCTTGACCGAGGAAATCTTCTCGTTGGTTTCTCTAACCAAATCCGGTCCCAACAACTCTGTATCACCAACTTCTGCCCAACACAATGGAGAACGACACGGTCGTCCGTACAGTGCCTCGAACGGAGCCATACCGATACTCGTATGATAACTATTATTATAGGCAAATTCAACCAACGGCAAGTGTGTCTCCCAAGATTCTTCAAAATCGATCACACAAGCCCTAAGCATATCTTCCATGATCTGATTCACACGCTCAGTTTGTCCATCTGTCTGAGGGTGAAAAGCAGTACTCATCTTGAGCGAGGTTCCCATAGCTTCTTGCAAACTTTCCCAAAATCCAGAAGTAAAACGTGCGTCACGGTCTGACACAATCGACACAGGTGCACCGTGAAGTCGCACAACTTGTTGTATGTACATCCGGCTCATCTTTTCCACCGGGTATGTCATACTGTAAGCAATAAAATGAGCTGACTTCGTCAATCGATCCACAATTACCCAAATAGCGTCATGATTCTGCTGTGATCGAGGCAATCCTACTACAAAATCCATCGTTATATGCTCCCACTTCCAACCAGGAATAGGTAGCGGTTGCAACAATCCTGACGGTCTCTGATGTTCGGCCTTGACTTGCTGACACGTCAAACACTTGGATACAAACTCGGCCACATCCTTCTTCATGCCTTCCCACCAGAAATTCCTCTTCAAATCTTTGTACATCTTCGTTCCTCCCGGGTGAACTGTATACCTTGATTTATGTGCTTCTTCCAGGATATCCTTCCTTAACTCTCCATCACCGGGCACGCACAATCTATTCCTGCACCGATACCCTCTATCGATTCCCACCTTCCATTCTATCGGGTCCTTCTCTGACATCTTTATGAACCATGATTGAAACTTCTCATCTTCTTTCTGAGCTCCAATAATGCGGTCAATGAGAACAGGCTGTAGGATAAGACATCCGAAAAGTTGTCCTTCTCCTCTTTCAGCACTCTGTACATCAAACTCTGCCAACGTCTCCAATGCTCGCCATTCTCTCACCATTAAGGAGGCGATCGTCTCACGAGTCTGCCGACTCAAAGCATCAGCGACCACATTAGCTTTACCAGGGTGGTATTCCAATGTGAAGTCATAATCTTTGATCAACTCCATCCATCTGCGCTGCCTCATGTTCAACTCTTTCTGTGTGAACAAATACTTCAGACTCTTGTGATCGGAGAACAAATCAAACTTCTCACCGTAGAGATAATGTCTCCAAATCTTGAGTGCAAATACCACTGCTGCCAACTCCAAATCATGAATAGGATAGTTCAACTCATTCGGCTTCAGCTGTCTAGATCCATAGGCTATAACTTTACCATCTTGCATAAGTACACACCCTAGTCCTTGATATGAGGCGTCACTAAAGATAGTGAACTTCTCGCCAGGCTTGGGTATTGCTAGTACTGGTGCGGTAGTGAGTCTCTCTTTCAACTCTAGAAAGGCTCGCTCGTGCTTCTCTGTCCATTCGAATTTCAAATTCTTCTTCGTCAATCCAGTCAATGGTGCGGCTATTTTAGAGAATCCTTCAACAAATCTTCTGTAATAGCCTGCGAGTCCAAGAAAACTCCGAACTTCTGTAGGGTTGCTTGGCCTAACCCAGTTGGATACAGCATCGGTCTTGGACGAATCCACAGAAATTCCTTGAGATGACACCTTGTGTCCCAAAAATTTCACTTCTTGCAACCAAAACTCACACTTACTGAACTTGGCATACAAGTGGTGGTCCTTAAGCGTCTGCATCGTAATCCGAAGATGTTGCTCGTGTTCTTCTCTTGACTTAGAATAGATCAAAATATCATCAATAAAGACGATGACAAACTGATCTAAATAAGGCTTGAATACTCTGTTCATCAGATCCATAAACACTGCCGGGGCGTTCGTTAATCCAAACGGCATCACCAGAAATTCATAATGACCATATCGGGTTCTGAAAGCAGTCTTAGGTATGTCTTCCTTCCGTACCCTCAACTGATGATACCCCGACCTTAGGTCTATCTTGGAAAATATCGTAGCTCCTTGTAGTTGATCAAATAAATCGTCGATCCGAGGCAAAGGATACTTGTTCTTGATTGTCACTCGATTCAATTCTCTGTAGTCGATACACAGCCTGAGCGTCCCGTCCTTCTTCTTCACAAATAACACCGGTGCTCCCCAAGGCGATGTACTTGGACGTACAAAACCTAGGTTCTCGAGCTCTTGAACTTGTCCCTTCAATTCTAGTAGTTCTGTGGGGGCCATTCTGTAGGGAACCTTGGTAATCGGTACGGTACCCGGTATAAGCTCAATACAGAACTCTATACTTCTCTCGGGCGGTAATCCAGAAATGTCTTGAAATACTTCTTCGAAGTCCTTGACTACAGGTATAGATGATGCTGTCACCTCTGTACTGACGACTTCGATGTTGGCTAAACATCTTGTGAGGAACATATCTCCCGAAGGGTTACATTGAAAATCAAAAGGTTGATTCTCATTGTCGGAGAATGTAATTCTCTTCCTCGCACAATCCAACTTCACTTGATTCTGAGACAGCCAATCCATTCCTAGGATTATGTCAAACTCCTTCATCGATAGGACGATCAACCTTGAAGGGATTTCTTGGTCACCTAATATTAAGGGAGAATCCTTGCACACATGTCCTAAACTGACCGCAGCTCCTATTGGTGATGTAGCCTTCAAAGCTTTCTCTAAGCGATGAGGTAAGATACCCAATCTCCGAATTGTATTAACAGATATGAATGATAGAGCAGCACCCGTATCAAATAATACTCTAACATGGGAGTTAAATAGAGTCAATGTACCTTCCACTGCTTGCTGATCAGGTTGAGCTTCTCCATGATCTCCTTCTTCATATTCAGCTCCATCATATCCCGCGGCATCAGGAATAACAGCATTCAAGCGGGTCTGACTCTGTTGTCCATAAGTTGCTTGCTTAGGGGCAGTGCAGAACCTGCTGATGTGACCTGGTTCACCACAGTTGAAACAGACTATTCCTGGCTGAGTAGCACGCCTTGGTGCCCTGCAGTCCCGAGCCACATGTCCAGGGTTGCCACAGTTGAAGCACTTTACACCACTACTTCCTTCTCCTACTCGGGGTTGAGTCGGATGGGTAATAGCTTGTGCCTTCTTGCTCCCATCAAAGTTCCTCTTCTGCCCTTGGGTACGATTCATTGGTGGTCTATTCCCAAAATTACCCCTCTGAGGCGGTCGGAATTCGAATTGTTTACGGTATACTCTTGCATCTTCTTCCAGGTCGGTAGCCAGGCCGACTAGTCCTTCAAACGATTTGTCTAGGTGGCCGAGAGTCAGGCGACGAATCTGCGGTGCCAACCCTTGGTTATACTTCCGGATCTTCTTCTCCTCAGTATCAACCATGTGCGGGGCAAACCGTGACAGCCTCTCAAACTGTGTGGTATACTCTTGCACCGTCTTGGTTCCTTGCGTCAGATCCATGAATTCCTTCTCTCTTCTGTGCCTCTCCGTAGCCGGGAAGTACTTCTCCAGAAATCTTCCTTTGAACGCCGTCCATGTCATCCCCATAGCAGCGGTGTTTCCGATAGTGGCTATGACCGAGTCCCACCAATCTGCAGCGGCGTTGGTTAGTTGAAAAGTAGCCAATCTCCTTTTGTCCATCTCGTTGCATTGGACAGCTTCAAACATGCGGTCCATCTGTCTTAACCATTGTTCTGCCTTCCAGGGATCCGTGGTACCCGCAAATTGCTCGGGTCTGAGCGCACGGAATCTCTCCAGCAGCTTATCTCCCGTCTGGCGGTCTCGTTGGTTTTCATTCGCATTACTAACCCTCTCGAGACGTCTGATAAAAGCTTCAAATATTCCCGTGGGGTCGGCAGCCTCGGGCGCTCCTTCAATCAGATTTCTGTTCCTCCTTGGTCTTCCAGCCATTCTATGCATGATAGGGGTAGTAGAATGAGAAACATGCATGCAACAGTACTATGACGAAAATTTTCAAAGGAGTATTTATCACTATATCACATACTCGTATTATCACATAAGCATACAATAAAATATATATTGAGTACATATAACACGTATTCGAACTAGGGCTGTCTAATAGCAAAGAGGTTGTATTCTTATTCTCCATACTCTGGGTTGTGGGCCATACTGACTGTTCTGAGATTTGACTCAGGAAGTTGGTCAGTGCCTAAGCTATTAATGAGGGCTATGGTATGCTTTAACTCCTTAGAAACTCGGCTACTATATGTCTGAAGGTATATGGAAATTGCTATCATTCTTGTCGATGTGACAAGACAAACGGGTAATCATTTCTATGATAAAACCAACTTAGAATTTTAGTTTCTGAACTAAGGGTAATCCGTACTAAACTAAAACTAGAACTTGGTTATATAGCTTGGTAAAACTTAAGGGTAACCTATGTCACTAATCTATGGCGTGAAAAACTGAGCCTGGTCAATCTAGAAAACCTATGGCTCTGATACCACCAAATCCTGTCACGCCCCGACGTAGCATAAATATGGAAAGCGTTTAATTTCCTTTATGGACCCGTAGGTCGCGACAGTTTGAAGGATCGATTCCGTCCCAAAACGTCGAACATCATAAAACCATTAATCAGAGTAGGGCAACCTGGGCTTATAAAAATTTTCTAACTTATTACATCCTATAGTACAGGGTTTACTAAGGCACAGACCGCCTTGAAATAAAACAATAACTTAAAGTCTACTACAGTCATCCTTATTACAAACCAAATCATAACACATAAACATAAAGCATATAAGGGTAACATCTCTTCTCAGCAACAGATCTTAATTAGCATAGTCATACGGTTCTTCTTGATTATAACCTGCAAAGCCTAGACACGAATGTCCAGGACGCATCAACGCCGTCAGCTTCAAGAAGCTGGTGAGTATTAAAAACATAGCTTTGAATGTAAAAACATGCCCATTTACCTTTTTCCCATTTCCATTTAAATACCACAAGTTTATATTTATGATAAAGAGCTTGTTAGAAAAAAAAAACAACCACAACAATAATTAAAAGATAAATTCACACATATGTGACCGTGTATGAGAACAATGCACCATCTCATCTAACCGACTCTTTTCTCTCGACAAAACCCAACAACCCTCTATCCTACTCCTGGTATCTTTGAAATACTAAGATAGCCACACTTTAGCAACGGGGCGCCAGGGAGTGTCCAGTTTGCCTCACACTTTGGTCCGGGGTACCAGGGAGTGTCCAATGCCTCACACTTTGAATACCCTAACCGCCATGCAAATACCGGGGCAACCCCCACACAGGTATCCAGACTCGAGTCATTCAGGGAGTGTCTATAGGCCACACTTTAGCACTTCCATGGGTGCCAGTGAGTGTCCAAGTTCGGCTTCACACACTTTAACGCTTCCATGGGCGTCAGGGAGTGTCCATTTTTGCCACCTTCGCATTTCAAAGACACCCTCATCCTCTTTTTCAACTCCAACCACAATCACATCCACAACCACAACCATAACCACAGCCACAATTACAACCACAACCACAACCACAACCACAACTCAAACTCATACTCTTTCCACACAATCATTACTCTTTTCCACACTATCATTACTCTTTTACACACTACCAACACTCACCATGCATGTACAACTGACTCCACATGAATGTCATCAAACTTTAAACATAAAGGAATTCACAGAATTAAAGAAACAATACGCGTACGGGGATTGAAAATTCGTAATTCATTGCCTTAATCATTTTAAACATAACTAATAGCATTCTAAAAACTGCTACTGAAATCCTCGTTTTCTGTCCAAACGGTGCAGAATCTGAGAAAATTGCATTTGACGAAAAGTGTGCAGAATCGAGTTTTGCTTGGGACAACGCGGGCAGAACCTTAAATTTCATTCGTTTTCCTAACAAAAATCTGAAAACAAAATTCTGCTACT
This sequence comes from Hydrangea macrophylla, assembly GCA_033977485.1. Taxonomy (NCBI): domain Eukaryota; kingdom Viridiplantae; phylum Streptophyta; class Magnoliopsida; order Cornales; family Hydrangeaceae; genus Hydrangea; species Hydrangea macrophylla. The sequence continues at coordinate 75,299,492 of CM066999.1, read as the reverse complement.
GTTAAAATTAAAAGAGAAAATATTAGATTGAATTTCTAATATACTTTTTCTGCTACTGTAATCCTCATTTTCTGCCCAAACGGTGCAAAATCTGAGAAAATTGCATTAGACGAAAAGTGTGCAGAATCGAGTTTTACTTGGGACAACGCGGGCAGAACCTTAAATTTCATTCGTTTTCCTAACAAAAATCTGAAAACAAAATTCTGCTACTGTTAAAATTAACTACCTAAATCAGTAAATAAGGAATGAGTTACATTTGGAGTGAGTTAGTAATACTCACCGTGATATAGATTGAAGAAATTGTTGAGACAGAAATATAATTACGAAATTCCCGAATTCCAAGCTTTGGCTATGGAGGATTGAGCTCTTCTCTCTCTCTACGAAATTGAAGAACTTCTCTGCACTCTCTAAACTCTCTGTGTATACTGAATTATGCTGTGATGAATGTGCAGAAAGTGTAGTGTGGTTGGGTGTATAAATAACCAAATTCCTACCAAGAAAACATTGGCCTAACTTCCCACTCAATCTCCATTAACCCCCATATAATACCATGAATGTGCAGCAATGAGGTGTATGCACTGCCCTTTATTCTCCACTACTGAAAGTAAGAGGTAGGTGGAGATGAGGTGGGTCAATGTGTGTTTGGGTAATCTAGCTTATGGCATAAGGACAACACACATACTACAACATTTGCCAAACAAGACCTAAGGGAAAAGCATCAGCATTCATAATTGAGTATAAATAAATTTGTTCAATCATTTACTTCCAAAATTCTGTGGAAGTTTAACACTACGCGGACAGTTTTAAACCTACACTGGTATTTTCGTGACACGGTGTTTATCACAAAAATACAGAGAATTCATTTTAACGTTAGAAATAGTTTTCTGATTTTATAAAAATACAGTTTGAGTTTAAAAGAAATAATTCCACCGTTTTGAAATACAGTTTTGAATTTTAACACAGGTATTGCAAGTTTTTATGAAAATTGCATTTTGACCCCAAAAGTAATTGCAATTAGTCAAGAATTAAACTTTTCACATAAGAATCGAAATTAACATATAAACAGACAATATATATTAAATTTTAAATATGATAATGCAAATGATAATGAAAATAAATTTTAATTATGATCATGCAGGAAAATGCAGGTTATTACAAATCCAAAGTATTATTTGTCAAAAATGCAATTTTCCAAGGCTGCTACTGCATTCAGCTTTCACCGGAATCACCGTTTGAGCCCAGAATGACTTCCAAAGCCACTAATCATTGGATTTTTGTGCATTTTCAATTTAAAGCTCCAAAACCTACAAAATTTAGAATACTTATAAAAAAATAAATAATAACTACATGAAATGGGCTAACAAAGCATATTTTTAGGACTATAAACGGCAACTATTCGTCACCGATCAACTATCTCTAGATCAATACCTGGCATATCACTTTAAGACCATGCAAAAACATCTTTGAATTCATTTAATAGATTGATTAATTCTTTTCTTTCTTCATCGTTAAGCGTAGAACCAATAAAAACATTTTGAGGATTATCTCCGTTTCCCAGATTAATGGTTCGAGTGTCTTCAATGATTTTACATGCAGATTCTTTTTCTTTTTCAATAAATTTTTGTAATTCACTCGGTATTTCATGATCATCACATTCATCACATTTATTAAGCGCATTCGAGTAGGCAGAATTAGTCATACTTTCATTGATTTTCTTTGGAGTGATTACAACAGATATGGAAATTGAAAGATGCCTCATTTGGGCCATTACATACTCTAGGTGTGGGGGATACTTATCACTAGACTCGAAAACCCATTCTTTCTTGCTTTCTCCTCCCAGATCGGTGATGAAGCATTCTTCCAGATCCCCTGTCTTGGTAATCTCTTCCGTCTCTTCCTTTTCTGGCTCTTCTACGTCATCCTCCTCGTCTTGCACCTCTTCTACCAATCCCTCAGCATGTTCATTCTCGACCATGTCCTCCACGACCTCTTCTTGGCCCGTTCCCTCGGTCTTTGTGTTCTCCTCGCCCAACAGATTCTTCATGACCGAGCCATCTAGTGCACTAATCCAATCTTTGGTGGTAGTTGACTTCACGGGTACCTGCAGATACGGATCTTCATACTCAGAGAATTCGTGGGGGAAGAAGATCTCAAACCCTGGCTTTAAACAATTATCTTTCTGATCCACCCAGGGTTCTGGGAAGCCACAAAAGGGGAAATCCTCTCCCTCCTTCACAAAGTATCCAACGGCTGCCTTCTTCTTTTCTCTCAGTTCCTTCTTCGATGGTTGATAACCCAGACCATGAGTATGAGTCTGAGTAGCGATCTTTGGAAATTCCGGCAGACCTTGAAGGTTCTTTCCTAGTCCCAGGCCCAGGAAGAAACTCATTTTCTTCATAATCCCTGCGACCAGCGGGCTTGCATACTGGTCAAAATAGAGCGGTAGGAACTCTCTCGGCTTCTCTTCCTCCAACATGCTAATGAACTCGAACCCTCCCAAACTTGTCTCTTTTTCCTGAAATTGTACCTTTAAAACTGGCACACTTGATGAAGCTTCAGCTGGATAGACCCAACTGTCCCCAAGAATGTCACAGACCTTGCTTTTCCAAACACACTTGACTTTCTGATGTATCGTAGATGGTATGGCACCCAGACTGTCCAACCATGGCCTCCCTAGAAGCAAATTAAAAGAAGCAGGGATGTCAATGACCTGTAACTTGGCTTCCTTTTCCACGGGCCCGACAGCGACGTGGAGGAGAATTATTCCCATGACTGTCCTATGAGTGTTGTCATATGCTCTCACCCTTTGCTCAGATGGTATGAACGTTGATTCATCCAGCCCCATGCATTTAGCTGTTCGGAATGGACACACATTTAGAGCAGACCCATTGTCAACAAGAGAAGCAGGCACAGTGTTTCCCAGGCATTCAATAGTGACGTACAGCGATTTATTGTGAACAGGTCCTCCCGGAGGTAGGTCATTGGATGAGAAGGTAATAGCAAGAGTCATAATCCTACTGATCATTCCCATGAGATCTTCTGGTGCTATGTCGATAGAAACATCGGCTTGGTTCAAGGCATCCAGCACTGTCTGCCGGTGACATTTGGAAGCAATCAACAATCCCCATATGGTGATATTGGCTTGAGTCTTTCTCATTTGCTTTAGAACCATATCTTCTTCCTCTTCTTCATTCATTTTCCCTTTTCCTTTATCCATTTCTCTCCCCGGGTGATCCTCCTCCAGCTCATGTGGTTTAAAATGTCTCCTTGACCGGGTTAGATGACTGACTTCTTCCTTTGCCCACAGATTATCAACTTCGGAAACATCTTTCAAACTTTCTTTCTCTGTTCCTTCTCTATCGCTCTCGTACCACAGGTCATCTTCCACCTGACCCACATCGGTGTTGCCAATTTCTTGGTCCCACCAATCCAATTGCTTTGTCGTTCCCTGATTCTCAAGCGTATAGATTATCAAATCCCTCGGTATCTGATAAGGCTTTCCTGGTGTCCCGGCTTTAGTGACTAGCCTAGATGGATCGAAGATCGTCTCTATTATCCCCAAGAAATAAAGGCCTTGTGGTGGCGGTACAGCATGATGGTTTGGTAACGGATTCCTAGTAACATTAGGAGTCTTGACAGGCGACTCAGATATCACTTTGTTATCAATGAGGTCCTGGATTTCGTGCCTTAGCCTTGTACACCGATCCGTAGAATGACCCTTCTGTTGGTGAAACTTACAATAGAGATCCTCTCGAAAACTTGGAGGGAGCAGGCTTGGTAAGGGTCGAGGCTCCAATGGACGAAGATGCCCCTTTACTGATAGCCTTTCAAGAGCGGTTGACAGTGATACCCCCAAGTCTGAGAACTTCTTTGGCTGTTGTCCCCTCCTCTTCTCGGTGTTATATCGAACTTCCTCTCTGGTCCACTCAGCGCATTGACATCGGTGGGGCCAGAGTGACCTCTTGAATGTCCCCCACTTGACCCATAGTTTGGCCTCCTATATCTATTCGGCTGCTCCTCTTACTTAATCACCCCTTCTTGGATCGCGTCTTCTATTCTCGTTCCAACATCAAAAACCTCAGCAAATGTGTTGATTGATTGGAATCTCATTTTCTCTTGGTAGACGGGCTGAAGTTTCTTCATCAATATTCGGATCTGGTCTTTCTCGGACGGCCTCTGTACCATCTTAGCTGCTTTTCCCCTCCACCTACTCAAATACTCAGCAAATGATTCCTTGTTTCCCTGCCTAGTGGTTTCTAAATCTCGGACTGTGACATTTAAGTCCTGATTGTACTCATTCTGTGCCACGAATGCTTTGATCACTTCTTTCCAGACTCGGGTTTTGCTTGGTTCGAGAGTGACGTACCAGGATAAAGCGGCCCTATTTAAAGTCTACTGAAATAAGACGGCCATCATGGTGGTGCTCAGCCCACTTGGTTGGAAAGCTCCGATACACATTCTCACATGGCTGCGAGGATTCCCTGTTCCATCAAACTTGTCAAAAACTGGCATCTTAAAACCGGTTGGCAGTGTCTCGTGGACCCTATCGTATAGACCTTCCAACTCCATGAGATATGTGTCAACCCCTTGAGCCTTACGCATCACCCTTTCTAGCTTCTCGATATTCTTGGTCATTATCCTCTCTTTGTCGGTCTTTTCCCTTTTTGCCCTTTCCCTTTCTGCTCTGGGGACCTCGGCCCCTGGCATCTCTGGTTCATCATACCAACCTTCTTCCCTAATTGACGGGTCATTGTTAGGTGGATTCACAACTGGTGGCGGGCGTGCTATTACTTCTATCATGACCATCATTCGGTTCATATTCTCAGCCTGTCGCCTCGTCTGTTCTGCTTGCTGTTCTACTAGTGTCCTTAACTCTACTACTTCCCCATCGTTCCTTTCATCTGCCATTTTACTGCCCTCTCCTCTTCTTACTAACCTTGCAGTGGGACCTCTAAACCAAGTCGCGCCCGTACTTGATGCTATTTTTGTCCTACAAAAGGAAAAGTGTTTTTTCAAAAGAATTTTCTATTTTTTTATTTTTATCAAAATCTCTTCTCTCTTGCTTTTTTATTGTTCAAAAGGAGACTTGATGAGATTTCCATGAAGTGGTTTATATGCCACACGGATGCAATGCATGTGTGCGTGTGTGCCTACTCCATATGCAAAAAGAAGAAAAATTCTAATCCTAGCAAATAGACACATAAGCATATAAATCTTCACTTATGTCAAATGCACCAATTTCACCTCCCGTTGTGATCCTTATTACCCCTTCAATGGTTTTGAAAGCAGTTTAATTTTGGGAATGAAAATATTTCTCCGTAGAGATGATCAGGTTTGGACTTTTTGCTCTAAAATTCTTTTTGGAAAAAGTACCTTTTTAGATAGAGGGATCTTTGAAAAACAATTCCCCATGATTCCCGAAAATGATTTAATCGGAAGTACTTCAAAAAGTTTTGAAAACTTTGAGGTAAAGATTTTGGAAAAAAAAACCTTGTTTTAGAGATGGATTTGAAATTCTTAGAGAGTAGAAGGATCACATGATTGGATTACTGCCTTTTTTTTTCATGAATTTGGATACATACAAGATTAATGATGCTTAGCTAACAGGATATAAGAGATGTAATCTTATAATCAAAATCTAGCATATTTCCAAATGTCATGGGGCATGAAGAGGAGTTGCCCAAAAGTGATTAAGAGGTTACACATCTTTCATCAAGCAAGTATCGTCATCATCTCAAGTAATCCCTTCCGGGCATACAAACTCCCTAGCATATAACATTAATCAAGAATTTATTTTCTAACATTTGAAAGGTTCTATAGAAACTACTATGCAAAAGCAGGGTTTTGGTCAAACAAGGGGCCCTTGACACACATCCGATAGGATGCTTCATATACCAAATCATGGTACGAGATCAAGGGTGATCACACAGTCCCATGATGGCTTGACCCACTGGGTTGCCCCGAGCCTCCAAGGTCATAGTTCCGTGCAATCAACTGGTGAGACATGCAAGTGCAATGCAACAGGCATACAAAAATTAATAAATTCAGTTAAAAGGATATTTTCAAGTCTAATCCTCGAGTGAACCCAAAAATCAGAAACTCCTGCTCTGTGAAACCAGAGATTCTGGGTTCAATCCCCAGTAGAGTCGCCAGATTGTGGATATCGCAATTTTTCTTACCCATAATTTTTTTTTTCATTTAAAACGTTTTCTTCTTTTTTTTTCAAAATCAAAACATAGACAAGTCGCCACTTAATTTTTAAAAGGAAAATTAAGAAACCATTTTAAAAGCAAATCGATCTTTTGTGAAACCAAAGATTAACTAGGTCCGGGGATTATGGAATGAGAGAGGAAGGAGTCCGATGGACTAAAACACCCTCTCTCATCCTATCTCGCGATAGGCCTCTACTCAATATCCTTTTAATCAAAATTAATCTAAGCATGCCCTCAACTAATACATAAATATAAATATACATTACACAAGCATGTTGAAATGGTGTAAAATTGCTAATGACAAAATATCATCCAAAATCAAGTAGTTCAATTAGCAAGCAATATGATTTGCAAATAAGGAACTAGGAAACTTACCCGGGATCCAGCTGCGAACATTTAAACGTGCAATACATGCAAAAGTTAAAATCCTAATAAGAGAGTCTCTAATACACACATATACACATAAGGAAAATTTTAATTCTAAGGTGTCGCACATGAGGTCGAAAAATCAATAAAATTAAGGAATAATTAAACTAAGGAAGAGTCAAGAGATCATACCTGATCGATGCTACAAAACAAGGGTTAGTCTACATGATATACAAGATATAAAGTTAGATGATAATCCTAGGCTTCTAGCTTATATCTATCAAATGTAATAAAACCTAAAGCAAACGAATCCCAATTATAAACATCAAGCCACATGGATGAACATGTACATGAACAAGAGTAAATTATGAAGTACTCGTTAATTTGGGTCACTTAAACTTTGAATTCAAGCTTAAGTAATCATTAATGAAGCATGGTTTAAGCCTTAACTCATGAAAACACCATTTAAGCCACTATTTACAAAATCTACCAAGTCTGCCACAAAATTCTAGAAATTCCAGAGAGCAGACCCGGACTTTAAGAATTTGAAAAGCATACTTCTGATAGTTTGATCTTGATGATCTTTGGTCACAAGGTTCCTTTTTGAGTCTAATTTCTAACCCAAAAGAAAATCAAAGTTTCAACGGTTAGATCTCTGGGAAACAAACAAACACTAGACATCACTCAGGAATTTCCAACTCTCTGTCCAGAAATTTTGTATGATTTTCTAAAAATAGTAAAAATTATGAAAGACTCTAATCTTTTTGGGGGGTCTCATTAACACAATTAACTTCATAGGAAAAATTATTTGGGGCCAAGGAAACTTGATTAAGGTTCTGATTTATTTATTGCAAAGAGGTGTTATTGTTCTGAAATTCTGGACAGATTGTTGTTGTTTGGCAAAACTCATGACCAAACCGCTTTAAACATGAAATCTCATTAAAACAAAAACTACAGTGGTAGAACTTTGAGTTATAGACACTTTCCCTTTGGTTTCATTCAGTTCCAACGGTTCGATATTTAACTAAAAATCCTTGATCAAAGGTGGTCATTGAATTCACTGCACCATTTGTCAAATTCATCTTTGTTTGTTAATCCCAACTACTAAATCATGAAGTTGGACTTAGACCAAACTACTTTCTCCTACCATTTGATGTTCATTGGAGACTAAGAACACTTGTGCTTGTGGATTTCAATGAAGTATGAAGAAACTTCATAAAATCTCAAAGTAATGAACTTAAACCATAGAGATAGGCTTAGACTCAAACTACCTCTCCTACCATTTGATGGTCATTGGAAACTAAGAACATTTACCTTGTAGATTTCAATGAAGTATGAAGAAATAAAATCTCAAAGTAATGAATTCAAACTATGGATAAAAGTTTAGACTCATTGACTCAATGTACTAATAGCAACCTTAATTCTCTCATAAACCATGAGTTCACAAGAGTACTAGTGGATTTTAAGTGCAAGGATTCAAGTAAGACATTGAAAGTCTTATGAATCCTAAGGAATAATCATAATCAAAAGGAAGGAAATCAAAGCTCTACTTCAAAATTTACCTAAACTTTAAACCCTAACCTATTTTGACCCAAACTAATGAAATGAAAGTTTAATCACAATATGTGTGGTGTGTGATGAAATGAGGTAGGATGAGAGCTTTCGAAAATGTGTTAAAGATCCTAAAAATCTACATATTGTGATTGAACTTGAGTAATGAAGAAAAAAAAATTTAGAGTTTACCTCTTTTTATCCTCAACTCTTTGGTTGCTCTAAGACTTCCCAAGGTTAATCAAACTCTTCTTCTTGCTCTTTCTTCCAACCAATTCTCTATTACTCTCTTAATTTGGAAAGTTTTTGAAGAGTAAATCAACTTAAGGATTCTAAAATTCCAAATTCCAAGTCTAAAAAAAAAGATCCTTTGTAATGGGATATTCACCTCTCTTATATAGGTAAATTTTGAGAAGGTATTCCAGTAAATTCAAATCAAGAAAACCTAATTTGGATGTCCTTTTAAGGGTACAAACGTACTATTTCAAAGTTGGCAGTCACAAAAATGCGGCACTCAATGGAGATGTAAGCGGCACTCACCGATTACCGGTACGGCACTCAAAGTGTACCGGCGTGGAATTCGTTGAATGCCATAACGACACTTAATGAATGCCGCAGAGGACTCCACGAACTGCTGTCTTTTCGTGAACCTTTGTTTTTCACGGCACTTTGTGGAATTTGCGGCATTCTCAGAGTGTCGTTCCGGCACTGTGTGAAGTGCCGCAACGGCAATCCAAGATTGTCGCAGGTGCAGTCATGTGCCGTTTACTCTATTTTTTTTCTTTTTCTCTCTTTTCTTCTTTGTTTTGAATCAAAAGAGCATTTTGAAGAGCTTGAATCACCTTTGGAAGTTCTAGATTAGTCGTTCCTTGTCATCTTCAGATCTTAGAGGTAACACTCCCCTAAGTTTAATAGTTCGGTCAAAATTGGGGTGTCTACACCCAGACACTTAATTTTAATACCAGATACACTATTTGACACATTCGCGGGCCTACAAACACTATAAAAAAAATACTCATCAATTCTTCAGTTTCTTTAACAAATATAAATTAATGAGATATAACACTCAAAGTAAACGGGCTCACTAATGGTTTAATATATGAGTCCTCTAAATGTAAAATTTTTCAACACGTATCTTACCTAGGCACACCCATATAATATTGCTAACTGAAAGTAATAATTAAAATAATTATTTGTACACTTAGAAATTTTAGGGCTGTTACAAGAGTATTACCTCCAAGTCTGATGATGACAATGTCCGACTCACCTAGGATTTCCATAGGTGATTCAAGCTCTTCGAAAGGCTTTTTTAATTTCAAACGAAACAAAAATGAAAGAAAGGAAGAGAAAAAGGAGAATAGAAAAAAAACGGCACATGGTGTTTTTGCGGTAGTCACGTGTCGTCGCAGCGGCACTCTCTGACTGTCGTAACAGTACTCAGTGACTTCCGCAATGGTAGTCGCTGAATGCCATAAAACACACACCAAATGCCACAAAAATCAAAAATCCAGAAAAGACGGCAGTCCGCAGAGTTGTCCGCGCCATTCATTGAGTGCCGTATCGGCATTCAGTGAATGCCGTGCCGGCTATTAGTGAGTGTCACGAACAACTCCACTAACTGTCGTATTTTTCAGACAGTCTTCTTTGATATAGTACGCTTTGTACCTTCAAAAGTACATCCGGGATTAGGGTTTTACCCCTGAAATTACCAAAATGACCCTTCAAAATTTGCCTATATAAAGGAAGTGAATATCCCATTACAAAGGATCTCAATTTCTAGACTTGAATCTAGAATCTTGAATCTCTTAATATTGATATTCCTTAAGGTAATTAGGATAATCATATGAAAAATTAAGAAAGCTAGGAAGTTGCAAGAGTTGGAAGAAGAGCTTGAACAACCTTTGGAAGACCTAAAATCACAAAGAATTTGAGGATAATTGGAGGTAAACTCTAGATTAATTAGTCTTTAATTTACGTTCAATCACAATATATAGAATTCCTTAGGATCTTTTACACATTTTCAAAAACTCTCTTCCTACCTCATTTCATCACACACCACTAATACATTGAACTTTCATTTTGTTGATTTGGATCAAAGTAACATAAGGTTTAAGATTAAATAAATCATAAAGTAAAAGTTAACTTGGATGTTATTTGAACCTTGATTTCCTTTTCTTTTGATTATGTTCATCTCTTGGGATTTATGAGATGCTCAATATCTCATTGGATTCCTTTGAGTTGGTTCTTTTAGATTCTCTATGAACTTGTGATTCAAATGAGGATACTCATATCCATATATAATTAGTAGGTCCAAGTCTTGGTTCATGAATTAGATCTTCTAATTTAGGGTCTTATGGAATCTTTCCTATATTCCATTGAGACTCACATGGATTAGTCCTTTTTTATCTCCAACTACCATCAATGTGAAGAAGAAGTAGTCTTAGGATGAGTCAACCTCTAGGGTTTGATATGATAGATTTAACAAAAATGAAACTCAACAATGGTGCAGTGAATTCATAAACCTTTTTTGATCAAGGATTTTTAATTAAATAATGGTCCTTTGGAATTGAATGAGACCAATTGAAGAGTGTTAACAACATAATTAAAGATCTACCACTGTAATTTTTGTTTTGATGAGATTTCATGTTTAAGATGGTTTGGTCATGAGTTTTGTGGAACGAACATAATCAGTCCAGAATTTCAGAACAGCAACCCCCTTTTAACATGAATAAATCCGAGCCTTAATCAAACACTCTTGACTTCAAAAAAAAATTTCCATGTAGTTTAATGTGTTAAAAAGATCTCCTAAAACGATTAGAGTCATTCGGATTTGTACTATTTTTAGAAAATCATACAAAATTTCTGGACAGAGAGTTGTAAATTTCTGCGTGATGTCTGGTTTTACCTAATTCCTAGAGCTTGAACCATTTGATTTTTTATTTTCTTTTTGGGATGGAAACTAGACTCACAGAGGCATCATGTGTCCAAAAATCATCAAGATCAAACCGTCGGACGTATGATTTTCCTATTTTTAAAGTTCTGGTCTACTCTCTGTAATTTTTGGAATTCTATCATAGATTTAATAAACTTTGCAAATAATGGTTCAAATTAGGGGCGGCAATTTCCACCCAGACCCATGAACCCGCCCAAACGTGCCCAAAGAAAGATAGTTCGGGTCAACTTAATTTCGTATGCGGGTCAAGATGGGTTGAAAATCTTAAAACCCTTCTTCAGAGCGGGTTGGCGCGGGTTAAAGCGGGTGTCCAACGCTTTAATAGCTCTCAGTCTGCCTTTGGATGTAACGACTTAGGGTTTCAAAACAATAGCTCAGTCTTTCTCTCACGGCCATAACACACACACACACACACTCTCTCTCTCTCTCTCTCTTTCTAACACAATAGCTCTTAGTCTCTCTCATGGCCATAACTCTGCCTCTCTCTGTCTCTAGATCTCTTTCTCTCTCTCTCTTACCAACATTCTCTGGCGACTTTTTGGCAGAGGTACTGAACTAGAAGAGAACGAAATTTTCACTCTCTCTCGATTCGCACATCTTAAAGGAAGTTAGAGTTATCCATTTGATCATTTGAGCTTACTATGATTGTTTGGGAAATTCCGATGGTGAATCAAAAGTTCTGAAAGTTGCAAGCAAGGTTAGTGGTTGCTGACAAACTATGATTGGGTTTTGTGATTTTTGATGTTTGATCTCAAGAGATGGTTTCGCTTATGTAATTTCTATTTCATCTGACTTTTGGGGGGTTTTGATGTTTGAAATCGAAAACGATGTTTGATAGTTTCAATGGTGATCCAAAAGTGTTGTATTCCTTCAATTTGAACAACCGAAGATTTTAATCTGTGAAATAGTTGCAGCAATCATCCTCTGTTATGGTTCACTTGAAAAATATGTTATGGTCCCCCATTTTTTTTCTTAGAAAGAAAACCATGTTTTCAATTAATTAATTAAATTTGTTTGTAATTTCCCCCTTAAAAAAAAAAAAAAAAAAAAAAAAAAGACAGGTGAAACCCGGGTTTAACCGATCCGTTGTCAACCCGCCCATTTTTGACTCGTTGTGAATGGGTTGAATGCGGGTCTGAACCTAGTTATCACCCAACCCGCAAATGACTCACCAAAAACCAACCCAACCCACCCATTTGCCAAGTCTAGTTCAAATGATCTTCTTATGACCTAGGGTTTAATCCATGTTTTAATAATGATTAGTTAAACTTAAATCCAGAGGCTAAATGATCCAAATCAATGAATAGTTTATAAGTTACTCTTGTTCATGTTCATGTACTCAAATGCATTTATCCACGTAGGTTAATACTTGTAATTAGGACTTGCTTTGCATTGGGATTAAATTGCACTTAATTGAACCTAATGGTGAGTTCCTTATGATCATGTTGGGATTATACCATCTCTATATGGACATTACATTGGCTCCTAGCTGAGACTTGTATATCTATAGAGATGTTGTGTTTCTAACTAATTGGAAGGAATCCATGATTATGTCAATTCTTTCATACTTGATAGATTTAAGATAGAAGTTTAGGAATGTTATTTGGGATTCTAAATTATATCTTGTCTAAAACATGTGGACTAACCCATTGTTTGTAGCGCTATTAAGGTATGATTTCTCCAACTCCTCTTTAGTTTATTTAATTTCTTGATGTTATTGATTTTTTTTACTCCATATGCGACATCGTAGAATTACGATTTGCCTTATATGTATATATATGATTAGAGACTTTTTTATTAGGATTTCTACTTTTGTATGCATTGCACGTTTTCCATTTTCACGACTGGATCCCGGGTAAGTTCTTTTGTTTCTTATTGCATATCATCTTGCTTGCTACTTGAAATATATGGTTTTGAATGCTATCTTATCATTAGCAATCTTACACCCTTTTAGACATGCTTTTGTGATTTATATTTATACATATGTATTAGTTGAGGGTATACTTAGGTTAATAATTTGATTAAAAGGATGTTGAGTAGAGGCCTATCGCGAGATAGGATGAGAGGGGGTGTTTTAGTCCGTTGGGCTCCTACCCCTCTCATTCCATAACCCCCGGACCTAGAAAACTCTGGTTTCCAAAAGATCAGTTTGCTTTCAAAATGGTTTCTTAATTTTTTCCTTTTTAAAATTAAGTGTCGACTCGTAATTGAATTCGAAAAGAAATTTAAGAAGCCGTGGGTAAAGAAAATGCGATATCCACAACAATCATTACATACATGCACCAATTTGACTGTGGTCCCTAGTGGTAAAATAGCACTCAAAGCTTCACCTAAACGTTGTGGTATTATACCCAATTTTTGAACGATCCTAACAAATATAAATGAGTGTGTGGCGCCCATGTCAAATAAAACTTTAACATGAGAATTAAACAAGGTTAGAGTACCTTCCACTGTTCGTTGCTCGGGCGGTTCCTCTTCATAAGTACCTTCTTCATACACTGTCTCCTCATAACCAGCAGTCTCAGGGATAACAGCATTCAGGCTAGCTAGTCCTTGCTGGCCATAATTACCTTTTCTGGGGACCCTGCAGTCCTTACTTATGTGACCTGGTATGCCACAATTATAGCACACAACTCCTGGACGATCAGAACGCCTAGGTGCCTTGCATTCTCGAGCTCGGTGGCCAGGGATACCACAATTGAAGCAATTATCATTGTTGTTCCCTCCTATTGCTCGAGGCGGATTCTACTATACTGCCTGTGTTTGTGAGGTTTCTTCCCTCCATCCCAGGTTCTTTTCTGTCCCTGAGGGTACACGGGTTTCTGTCCGGGATAACTTTTCTGTGGAGGTCGATTTCCAAATGATTTCGGATTCTAACAACCATCATTCTCCAATCCTGTAGCCAATCTCACCAGAGCCTCAAATGACTGGTTCAGGTGCCCCATAGTCAGATGTCAGAGAGACGAGCTGAGACCCTGGTGATATTTCTTAATTTTCTTCTTGGGTGTGTCCACCTTATGCAGAGCAAAGTGGGACAACCGTTCAAACCGAGTAGTGTACTCGCGGACTGTCAGATTTCCTTATGCTAATTCTATGAACTCTTTCTCTCTCTTGCCCTTTTCATCTTCAGGGAAATACATCTCGGGGAATCTTTCCTTGAACACCACCCAGGGCATTCCCCTTGCAGCTTCTTCCCCAATAGTTGCCTTTTCGACATCCCACCAATCTGTCGCTATATATGACAACTAAAAGATAGCCAGATGCTTCTTTTCCGATTCTGTACACTCTATAGCCTCAAAGATACGCTCCATCTGGCGCAACCATTGCTCTGCTTGCCAGGGTCAGTCAGTCCAAGCAAAATACTCAGGTCGTAGAGCGCAAAATTCTTTGAGAAGTTTGTCCCTAGTCTGGTGGGCTTGCCTCTCATTCCCGTTATGATTCCCATTTTGGTTATTGTTCCCTGTGTTCTTATCACTGACCCTTTCCAACTATCTCACAAAAGCCTCAAATATCACCGATTGGGTCTGCTGCCGAGGGTGCAGCTTCAATAGCAGCAGGACGAGGCCTGAGATTTCTTCTATCACCCATACGTTCACGAGAAAGGTACCTATTCATCGATCAATAGAATTTGATCAATCTCCAGATGTGGAAGAAAATTCTCAACAATTGAAAGCGCCGAAATACAGAATGAAGTTGAACTATCTTATCTTAATGCTATCATAACAGAAGATCCTATGTGTCTTGGACAATTGGTCAAGCCAAAACCTAGCTTTGATACCAAAAACCTTATCACGTCCTGACGTAGCATAAATCAGGAAAGTGTTTCATTTCCTTTATGGACTCATCGATATCGACAAGTGTAAGTAACCAATTATCCCTGCAACAAATAACTTAATAGCATTTTTAAAAGCCGAGGATACTGTTAAACATAAAGCTCCAAATTTAAAACTTACTAAACTATTACATCAGTCATTGTCTTAAGCACAAATTGCCTTATTCAAATATCTAATGAAGTGTTTATTACAACTCTGAAATTCAAAAACATAAGAAATATAAAACAGCCCTCCTAGAAAGTCTCTTGCCTCTAACTAGCATAGTCGAAATACTCTGGTTCCTCCTGACCTGGAAAATCTAGACATGCAGTCCAGGGCGCATCAACGCTGTCAGCTTTTGCAAGCTAGTGAGTAAAATAAACATATACTCGCAATGTATATATAAGCATATATCACAACGTTATAGTTTAAACTTTAAAAACAATAATTCAAGGTGCCAACTTCAACTATTATAACCACGGGAAGACAATAAGAAAATGAATATGTGACCGTGCATGAACAAGGTAATATCTCATCTTACTAACTCTTTTCTCTCGACAAAACACAAGATCACATCGTCCAAACTTCCTCATTTCTAGTACCTTGGAATATTCGAGCAGCCACACTATAGTACAACGGGTACCAGGGAATGTCTATTCAGTCTTGATCTACGGCATCACACTATAATACCACCACGGCATACCAAAGATAATCTCGATCAGTATCCGAAACTCAGGTATCAGGGAGTATCCATGGAGGCATCACACTATAACACTATCACGGGTGCCAGGGAGTGTCCAATTTGCCACCGTTATATTAAAAAGGTACCCTAAATCCACATCATCATGACATCCACTACCTTGATCCATGACATCAAACTATAGTACCACCATGACATACCAGAGATAATCTCAATCAGTATCCGGAACTCGGGTACTAGGGAGTATCCATGGAGGCAACCCATTCCAACTCACAATCCCTTTTACTCTTTTCAAACTTTCTCACATGCAATGAATGTCAACTCAACCTCGACCCTACCATACATGTCAATGTCATGAATTGTAACATCATTTATTAATCACAAAGCCAAATATACATACAAACATAAACCTCGGTCTTAATCGTTCTTATTAATCTAGTTCTTAAACGTAAGCCTTTAAAATAGTATATCTTTCAAAATAGTTCCTTAAAACTTTCAAACCTTTTCCAAACAGTCCATTACTGAAAAAATAAACAAACTACCCAAAATACCATATCGTGCGAGCGGACCACACGAGCAATTAGGCTCTTTTCATGAAATCTGTTAAAAACTCAATTTTGCCTAAATCCGTACAGGTAGATCAAGCAGGCCGCGCGAGCGAGGTCTCGCGCGAGCGGGTCGCACCCGTGAGATGAAGCAGAGTCTTCTTCTTCTTCGTTTTTCTCCTGTTTTGATTTCAAAACTGTATTTTGACCCATTTCAGAATTCTGTCTCAAACATATCATGTAATATATGGATTTTTCATTTTTTCGCGTAGATTACGAATAAGCGATCGAGTTAAACTGATACGAATTGTATCTCTCAATTTTTACGATTAAAGTAAGGATGTCAAAACTTTTAATTCATAATACGTTGCGATATGGATAAATTACACCGTAGTATTCGAACTATTGCTTAATGGAACTAAGATCTTTCATTTTCAATTTACGGAATTGATTTTAGTTAAGTTTGATAAAATTCCAACCTCAAGCTCATCAATGGTGTATGTATATATATATGTATATACGTAAATATATATATACAAAAATATACATGTATTTACATTGGGAGTGAGTTTATAATACTTACAGAGGGAATACACTGAGAATTTAGCGCGCCGAGAAAACTACTGTTAATTCCGTCGTCTTGAAATTTTCTTCTCGTTCTCTCTCTTGATTTTGATATATATCTATATATATGTATATGTATGTGTGTAGATATGTATATACAATTTGTTTGTGTGTGTGTGTGTTCCTTGAGAGAGTAAGAGGGAATTGAGAGAATTGAGAGAGGCAGAGAGTTCGTTGAGGGAGAGAATGAGAAACTGATACACATATACATACTATGAACATGATGTGGCCTTCATGCAATTCCCAAGAATTATACAGTGTGATTGAGCTCACGTGCTCCCACACCTATATTGCGATATAGTCGCAGTTTAAAATAAAAACTGATATATTCGTTTGCCATAAAAATACAGAAAAATAATATTAGCGTAGGAAATAAATTCCTATTTGTATAAAAATATACAATTTTTTAAATCGATCGAAAGTATTTTCTATATTTATGGAAATTATGATTTGACCCCAAACAAATATTTATTTATATTAAAATATATTTTGCAGCATGTGGATACTCGCAGGCTAGCCACGTTTTTTTAAGACTTTTTCAAATTTCAAATTCAAATACGAGCCGCCACTTAATTTTTAAAGGAAAATTAAGAAACCATTTTAAAAGCAAACTGATCTTTTGGAAACCAGAGATTTCTAGGTCTAGGGATTATAGAATGAAAGGGGAAGGAGCCCGACGACTAAACACCCCCTCTCATCCTATCTCGTGATAGGCCTCTACTCAACATCCTTTCTAATCGAATTATTAATCTAAGTATGCCCTCAACTGATACATATATATATATATACATTACAAAAAGAATGTCGAAAGGGGTGCAAGATTGTTAACGATAAAAGCATATAATACCACGTAATTCAAATAGCAAGCAAGATGATATGCAATACGAAACAAAGGAAACTTACTCGGGATCCAGTTGTAGTATTGAACATGCAATGCATACAAATAAAGAGAAAACCTAGAAAAAAGGTCTCTAACACATATACACATAAGGCAAACTCTAATCTAAGGTGTCGCGCATAGAGTTGAAAATCAATAAAATCAAGAAATAAATTAACTAGGGAAAAGATTCAAGAAATCGTACCTCCATAGTGCTACAAAACAAAGGCTAGTCCATATGCTTTAAACAAGATATGATATGAAATCCTAAATAACATATCCAAACTTCTAGCTTACATCTATCAAGCATGGAAAGAGTTGACATAATCATGAATTCCTTCTAAATAGTTGGAAATACAACACCTCCATAGATATACAAGTCTCAACTAGGAGCCAATGTAATGTCCATATAGAGATGCTATAATACCAACATGATCACAAGGAACTCACAACTAGTTTCAATCAAATGCAGCTTAAACCAATGCAAAATAAGTCCTAATCACAAGTATCAACATACATGGATGGATGCATGAACATGAACTAGAACAAGCTATGAGTTATTCATTGATTTGGATCATTTAGCCTCTGGATTTAAGTTTAACTATCATTATTTAAAACATGGTTTGAGTCCTAGGTCATTTAAAAGAAATTTGGATCATCATTTATGAAATTCATCAAAACTGTAACAGAGTTTCAGAATTTACAGAGTGTAGACCAGATTTTCAAAAATAGAAAAATCATACTTCCCATTGTTTGATCTTAATGATTTTTGGATATGATGTGCCTCTGTGAGTCTAGTTTCTAACTTAAAAAGAAAAGCGAAGATCAAACAGTCCAATCTCTGGGAATTGGACCAAGACCAGACACTACTCAGATTTTAACAACTCTCTGTCCAGAGTTTTTTGTGTGATTTTCTAAAAATAGTAAACACATCAGAATCACTTTGATCTTTTTAGAGAATCTTTTTAACACATTTAACTTCATGGAAAAAAATTATTTATAGCTTAAATAATATGTTTAAGGCTCTGATCTATTCAAAACAAAACTGATTTACTGTTCTGAAATTTTGGACAGAGAGTAGCTAGTTTACAAATCCTAAGATCAAACCATCCTAACTATGGAATCTCAACAAAACAAAAATTGTAGTGGTTCATATGAGTTAGGGACAAATTCCAATTGCTCTCATTCAATTCCAATGGACCATGATTTAATTAAAAATCTTTGATCGCAGTTGGTTAATGAATTCACTGCACCAATGTTGACATTTAAACCATAAAAAATGAACAAGTCTAATTTCTCTCCCAAGTTGATGATCCTTGAAAAATATAGACTTACTTTATTCAATTCTCCTCCCAAATTAATGATCGTTGGAGACTAAACATGACCAATCCATATAAATCTGCTTGGAATATGGATAGAATTCCATGAGATTCCAAATTGAAGGATCCAAATCATGAGCCAAGACTTGGACCCATTAATCATGTATGGATATGACTATGATCTACCTTATTTCCCATATAAATCATAAGATTATAGAGAATTAAAGGATCAAACTCATGGGGGTCAAATGAGATATTGAAGATCTCACAAGTCTCATGAGTAGAATATAAACCAAAAAGAGGTGGAATCAAAATTTAATTGATGATCCAAGTTAAGTTTCACTTTAGAATTTATTGGATCTTAAACCCAAAGCTTATTTAGACCCAAATCAATGAAAACAAATGAAAATTCAATCACAATTCTTAGTGGTGTGTGATGAAATGAGGTAAGAAGAGAGTTTTTGAAAATGTGTAAAAATCCTATAGATCTATGAATTGTGATTGAATTCTAGTTTAAATCTAAGTAGGATTAGAAGATTACCTCCAATGACCTCAGGATTTTTCTTGTTTCTTGGTGAAGATCCTTCAAATTCTTCTTCAAGTTCTTATTCAAAGTTCTTGGATTCTCTTCAAAAATTTCTGTCAATTCCTTTCAATTCTCTCTATATTTTCAATTTTTTCCCCCACTTTTCAAAAGATCCCTCATAATGGAGATGAACAACTCCTTATATAGACCAATCCCAAGGGATTAATTTGGTAAATTCAGAATAAAAACCCATGTGCAATGATATTCCATACGTATTGAAGAAAAATAGTATGTTATAGCGGGCGGCTGTAAACACTCCATTTTGTTGGCTATCAGATTTAGGAGACCCATAGCTTGGTGGTTCACAATGATCGAAAAGACTCAAAACGGACACCTGGAAGTTAGTTCTATCTCTCAAAATGCTCAGAATGCCCAAAATGCCCCCGAAAGCCCAAAAACTCCAGGATTTGGACCGAAAAGTTCTGGAGACATGCTATGTCGTAAATAAAGTCATAAAATGAGTTTTTAAGCAAAACCATATAAAATCGTCAGCTCCCAGAGGCCCCCGGGAGTTCCGGAAGTTCTCGGAAAGCCTCCGTTGACCAGTTTGACCAAGGATTGACCAAGTTTGACGAAGTTTGACCGAGGTTTGACCAAAATCATCCAAATTCGTTGAAAAGTTCCAAGATCATTCTGGATCATGTGGAAAGTATTAAAATAAGCTCTAAAAGAAAATCGAACGAAAACGTCAACTCCTGGGAGCTCCCGGAGGTTCCCAGGACTTTTCGGGAATCCCAAGTTTGACCGGTTTGACCAAAAGTTGACTTTAAAACTGGAGCGCTGCAACAATTTTCAAACATTTTTCATAAATACTAGAGGTCAATAGCTTTCGAACGGTATATCGCACATAATTCCTGGATCTAAAACGAATTTATTTTAAATTTTCGAAGGCGAAAAAGGCGATCAAATCGGCTTTTATTGCGAATACCGCAAAACTTTTCAAAGTGACCCATCTCCAAAATATTTTTTTATGTAAAGTAGACTCCATTACCTTTCCAACGGTATATCACAACCTCAATTTGGAGTTCGTATGCATTTTCTGTGAATTTCGGACGAAATAGGGCCTTTTCGCGAATACCGGAACCTCTGGGGGCCTAAAAAGAATTATCTGGACGAATAAGGAGCAGTGCCGCATCGGCACTGGCCCACTGCCACCGTGGCACAGGCCCAGTGCTACCGCGGCACTCTCCTCCAGAATAGTACACTTTTGCAATTATTTTTGGGGGTCCATTTTGATTAATAAGAATTCAAAACGACATAGTTCTATGTTTTCATGTGTTTAGGACCAATGGGAACACTTCTAAAATCCCAAAACCACCCTACATTGGCCTATATAAACCCCCTTTGACTACTCATTTTGGGTGTGTCAAATGCAAGCTTTGAAGAGTTTTTAGAGAGAAAGTTGTAGAGATAAGGTTAGAATAGAGAAAAGAAGCTTCCTTCTTTGATTTCCAAACAAGAAAGTGAGTTCTAAACTTTGTTTTTACTTCATTACTTCCATTTACTTCATATTCAATACACCCAACCACTATTTTAGTGAGCATTTAAGAGAGAGAAAGCTACTTGCATGTCCAAATGTCAATATCTATGAGTGAAACACCAAGCTACAAGTCCAATATCTCAATGATTATCATCTATTGATTGCTTATTTGATTGTTTACATACTATGTTCATCTCTCCTTACCTCATTTCTCCTTTTGATTTTCTTTGATTTATTTACTAGTTTATCATCATCTAGATGATGACATGAAGTTTGAAGTGAGTGAATCCTTATGGATAGTAGCTCTTGATCTCAAAAACATGTTTGATAGATGATGATTTCAACTTCAATACATTCCTATGTATTCATGAAGTTGTCTTCAAAATAAGAATGAATCTCTCCAATAATCTTGGAGGTTCTTGAAGTGAGTCAAATTTTGACATTCTAAGTGGTTATAATCTCCATTTGATGTTGAAAACAATCTTTGCAAAACCCCTATTTCAAAACCCCTCTAAAACCCCCAATATTTGGAACCCAAGAAAAAACACATTATTTTCTCCAAAACCTTCAAAACAGTGAGTACATCAACTTTGGGGATTTGTTTTGAATTCAATACTTAAGGCATGGATGTAAGACCACTTGGAAAGTCTTCATAACTCATTAGAGAACACCCATGATTTTTGGCTTGGCTTGAAAATACTTGGGGGAGACCCATTTTGGCCCAAACATTCTCTCCAGATTTTCTACCTCTGCTGTCACAGCATCTTAGTTGACTTTTAATGTGTTTTACAGAAATATTTTTCAAAATAGGTGGTCCAAACTCATTTGTCCCTTAAAATTTAGTGTCTCAGGAAACTTTCTGTATAAGATGGGCCCCTAGATCATTTGTTTTCAATTTCTAAGAATTTTTGACATTTCAGTCGACAGTACGGACTCAGTTTCTGAGTAACCTCCATTGTTTATATGATTTCTCTCAATCTGTTATAGTTATTTAAGATTGGATTTTTTGGGTTGTGTTCTAGACACAATAAGGAAGATCTACATAAAAAATCATGCATTCAAAACATTCCTAACCCCTCTTTTCAAATTCCAAAAGATCATGTCACTGTTCTGTCCACTATTCACAACAAGCACACGTTTACTTCCATCCTTTGATTTGATTCTTACATGCACTCCAAATTAGCTCATACCTTAGGAAATAGTTCATACTGAATTTGTACATATCCTATGATGATTTCCTTCATTCATTCATGCACATTCTAGACTTCTAAGTCATTCTAGGAATCCATGGACACAAAAAACACTACAACCTTGGCACATTTTAGATACATACATTGCATCCATGCAAAGATTTGGGGTTTTTGTGACTCCTAATCTAAGAAGATTATAAGGAATGAACTTGATCATACGTTCATGTTTCCCCTCGATCTAATCATCCTTTCTCATCCGTCCCGGGGATTGAGAGGTCTTCTTTTCTCAAAGTTAACATGCATCATTCTAGCTTGCTAAGCATATCTTAATCTCTTTGATTACTTGTTTCAATAACAATTCATGTCCCCCCCCCCCCCCCCCCCCGGTTAGATTAGGAAGTCTTGATTATTTGATATATGATTAGACGATTTTTCCTAGGTTTATTTGTGTGATCTTTCACTTTTGCATTGTGTGATATTTGGCTTAGATCTTTTGAATGATATCTTATCTTTTGATCTTCCATTTTAAGATTCTTATGTGATGTAATATACCTATCATAGTATTAATTGTTGAACCAAACATAGTATAAGATGATTATTTGGATGCTAATTGAGGCCCGTCGAAAGACGGGGCGAGTTGAGGGTGTTTTAGTCGTGACAAAGGCTCCTTCCTCCCTCGTACCAAAACCCCGAACCAAGTTCTTTGGTTATGAAGGGCCGGTGCCCTTATCCATTTGGGTGGTCAAAATTAGGTTTCTTGGTTCCTTAAAGACCAAGTGGTGACTCTGTATCTGTTTTCAACAGACCTTTTCTTTCTCCCTTCCAAAACAATCTAAAAACAAAACAAGCGAGAGGTGGAATTCCGCGTGTCCACAGCGGCACTCGATGAGTTATCTGTGGCACTCAGCGAGTGCCGTTCCTGCACTCACTGACTGCCGATGCAGCACTCAGTGAGCGTTGGCGCGGCACTTAGCGAGTGCCGCCGGCTTCGCCGCGTGCCGCTTCTAACCGAATTCCCACCATTTTTTATGTATTTTTTAAATATATACTTATATAGATTATATATATTTATATGATTATTTATATTTTTTTGTTTTCTATTCTATTTCTTTTCTTTTCAAAATTCATTTTCTTCCTTTTTATTTTATTTTGAAATTATTTTCTATAGTTTAGCTCAAAATCAAGTTTTCCAAACTGCCTTTCTTATACGTATTTCATACCCGAGTTTCCCCGAACACCCGGTCTTTTTTCTTAAAAACGTTACTAAGACTGAAGAACCTTCCAAAGAACTTGAAGCATTTAAAAAGAAATCTTCGAATTTTGCCGGACATTGTCGTCATCGGCCTAGAGGTAATCATCCCGTGAATATCTATAAGCATCAAAACAGTGGGTTTCAAATCGTCGCATTTTGTTTGCATGACACAAAGCATGAAATTGCATAGGTAACCATCATTGCATGCGCATGTGTATCATGATAAGATAGGTATGATTGTTTGTGCCTGGGTGTTGTTATATACCCAAACTACATCCTGGTCTGATTCCCGTTGGGATACGTAGGCAGCTGTGGATACCGCAATATTTCTTACCCACAGCTTCTCTTTATTTAAAACCTTTTTCAAATTCAAATTCACAAATACGAGTCGCCACTTAATTTTTACAGGAAAATTAAGAAACCATTTTAAAAGCAAACCGATCTTTTGTGAAATCAAAGATTTAACCAGGTCCGGGGATTATGGAATGAGAGAGGAATGAGTCCGGCGGACTAAAACACCCTCTCTCATCCTATCTCATGATAGGCCTCTACTCAACATCCTTTTAATCAAATTATTAATCTAAGCATGCCCTCAACTAATACATAGATATAAATATGCATTACACAAGCATGTTGAAATGGTGTAAAATAGTTGATGACAAAATATCATTCAAAACCAAGTAGTTCAATTAGCAAGCGATATAACATGCAAAAATAGAGAACTAGAGAACTTACCCGGGGTCCAGCCGTGAATATTCAAACGTGCAATGCATACAAAAGTTGAAATCTTAATGAAAGAGTCTCTAGTACACATATACGCACATAAGGCAAGACCTAATCTTAGGTGTCACGCATGAGGTCGAAAAATCAACAAAATTAAAGAATAATTAAGCTAGGGAAGAGTTAAGAGATCATACCTCAGCGGTGCTACAAAACAAAGGTTAGTCCACATGCTTTAGGAAGGATATACAATATCAAATGACCATTTCTAAATATCTAGCTTAATTCTATCAAGTAGAAGAAACGACATACCAAGAATTCTAAGTATCAATCTACATGGATGAGTGTACATGATTACATGATAACAAGAACAAACTATTGGATTATTCCTTGATTTGGACCATTTAGCCTCTGAATTTAGGCCTAACTAATCATTGTTGAAGCATGGTTTAAGCCTTAACTCATGAAAATGACATTTGAGCCATTATTTACAATGTTTATCAAATCTGTCATGAAATTCTGAAAATTCCAAAGAGCAGACCACAAATTTAAGAATTTGAAAAGCATGATTCCCATGGTTTGATGTCAATGAATTTTGGACACAGAATGCCTTTATGAGTCTAGTTTCTAACCCAAAAAGAAAATCAAAGTTCCAACGGTTAGATCTCCGGGAATCAGGAAAACACTAGACATCACTCAAGAATTTCCAACTCTCTATCCAGAAATTTTGTATGATTTTCTAAAAATAGTAAACAAATCTAAAAGACTCCAATCTTTTTAGGAGATCTTATTAACACATTAAACTTATAGAAAAAATTATTTGGGGCCATCAATACTTGATTAAGGTTCTGATTTACTCATTTCAAAAGGGTATTGCTATTCTGAAACTCTAGACAGATCGTTGTCGTTTCCCAAAACTCATCATGAAATCTCATTAAAACAAAAATTACAGTAGTAGAACTTTGAGTTATAGACACTTTCCCGTTGGTTTTATTCAATTCCAACAGCTCGATGTTTAACTAAAAATCTTTGATGAAAAGTGGTTTATGAACACACTGCATCTTTTCTAGTTCACCTTTCACTTACTAATTTTAACTACCAAGCCATTAAACTTGGCTTTAGTTAAACTAATCCTTCTACCATTTAATGGTCATAGAAGACTAATGATGTTGTCAATATCAAGATATAAAAAGTGTTCTTTACTTTTCAAAAGATTTGTAGTGTGAAAGCAAAGGTTGAACCCACAAGGATTGGTTAACTACAGCGACTTAATTTTAAAACCTAACTTTAGTCAATTATGAAAACGGATTTTGATTTGATTTTAATTAAACTAATAACAATAAAATAAATCTAAACTATGAAAGCAATTAAAAGTGTTTTTGTAAATATGTTTAAAGGAACCTAGGATTGCAAATCCACCACTAGATTCGTAATAAGGGTATTTATGAATTACTCTAGCTTACTAAGTTGGATGATAATGGGGAATTGTGGCTACAAGCCCAATTCCTCCGTCAAGAAAATAATCATGGTTCAAGCACCAACATATTCCATCTTCGGTTAGCACGAATTATCCCACACTAAACTAGGGTTGTGACATAATTCGTCTAATCTAGGCATGGATTATTCGGATACTTGATAGCACAAATCAATAAAGCACCATCACATGTAAATAATCTAAACAAGCACAGCAAGAATAGATCATTGAGCACATCACAGTCAAAATAGATCTAAGACAAGAATAAACTTTGAAAGTAATGATTTAATCAATAGAAGTTTGATTTATTTATAAAAATCCTCGAAACATGTGACTGTCATCCATACATAATAAACTAAAATAAAAACATAAAATACTCCCTATTACTCGACTAGGGCTTTATTGAAACCCTAGATCTAAGGTCTAGTTGTCCATGGAAGTGGTAGATGGCAAGTAGTTGATGGAGGAGGCCATAGAAATCCTTGGTCTCCTTCTTCTCCTTCTTGCTTCCCTCCATTCAATGGCTGAAAGCATGTATATATTTTGTGTGTATAATAATTGTCAACCCTTTAATTGAAGTAAAATAGGGTATATATAGATTTACAACAAGTTTTTGGAAGCTTTCCTAACTCGAAACTCATTAAAACTGCTGTATTTAGCTTTCCAGACGTAATTAGGCAGTTTCATTCGCACAGGAGTCTTCAGTACACTGAAATGCGCAAGATTGGTTTTTACACATATCGCGCGAGCGGGCTGCGCGAGTGCGACATTTGGTACCTCGCGCGCGCGGATCGCGCGAGTGATTCTGGGATATTTGCGCGCGCGGCTCGCGCAAGCGAATTGGCTTTTTCAGCTTCTTTTCTGCTGCTTTTTCACCCTGTTTAGCCTGATATACTTGATTTCTTTCAAAACCTGTCAGAAAATAGAAAATGAAGTAAAAATATACAAAAACAGGATCAAAAGATACTAACAAATGCTCGTTAAGGCGTATAAATAGGATTTGTTCTCTTCCGATCACACCCCCAAACCTACATTTTGCTAGTCCTCGAGCAAAACTAAAATAAAAACTAACTACTAATAAAATACTACTCCATTTTCGCATGGGTCACGATTGCATTTAGCATATGCAACAAGCCTTTTAAACCTCTAGGTGTCCCTAGTCGGATGAGTGAAGTCTCGTGAGGGTTCTCATCAACAAGTCACCCACAACCATCTTTATTAACTTATAAATTTAAAAAGTTTTATTCAAACGAAAAACAAAACATTCAATACTCCTTATTCTAAAACAATGATTTGAAATAGAATAATGAACATAAAGAAACAGAATCAAACGTCTACCTACGTCATGAAAAACAATCTCAAGCACATGCATCGTATAAATCGATAGAGTTTCTCATAAAATTGCACGTGTGTGATGTGGTAGTCAAATGAACACGTGTATGTCATGAACATGGAATATAAGTCGGATAACCATCCAACTATGCTTCGACTACGAATCTCACAATGTCAATTACACTCTAAAATGAAACACTCAGAAACATGTGTAATTTCTCTAGTATACGTGAGCAAAGGAATTATGTTTTCAAGACGAATAACGCTCACATACGACACGAAAAAGATGCATAACACGAAAGAATAGTAGTCTCATGAATAGGATGCCAACAATCAAGAAATATTACTCATTACCATGTTTTAATCCCCCTCCCATCGTTTTCATATCCAAACCATGTTTCATAGGATCAAATAGGACTTTTCAAAGGTTGTAACGTGGCTCAAGTAATGAAAAATGATAGAAAGGATTCATTAGGTAGTTTTCAGAATGGCATTGTAAGGCATTTTCGATTTCTTTCATTCTTCTTCTACAATCTTTCATCTTTTCTTTCTCTTCATTCCTTTTCATTCATTTTTCTTCTTTTCTTTCATTTTTTTTCAACCTTTCTCTTCTTTATTTTTTTTTCTTTTCCTTTTTCTTCTCTCGCTTCTCAAATGACTATGCATTGAATACCAAGCACCTACCCCAATAACATCTTATTTTCTTCTTCTTTATCAACACATCACCTTAATACTACTAAAAGTTGATTACTCTTCCAGTGGTATACTCCAAGTTGATCAATTTGGAGCTTTTAAACAGGATAATGGTGAACAAATAAGAAGAGGCATTGTAACGACTCAAAGGGGAGAACTAAGGAAATTTTTATCTTTTATCGGTCGGTGGTAAACAAAGAAGGCCTAAAATCATGTCCTATGGTCATGCGATTCTTCAATGTTTACAATGGAAGATTATTTAGCATGGTAACAAATATTTTAACTTGACTATCAACCAAAACAAAAATAATGAGACTTAAACAACAAGTTAATGCGCTATTTCAATGAAATTCAACAAACACATAATGTACTTATAACCCTCTACAAAGAAAAGATAGGCTCAAAAGCTCACCGGGTCTAGTCTCCACCTTGTGTTATCTAGAAATCTGAATCATATTATAGTTCACATCAGACACGTATTCAAATGACTACGTGCAGTGCATAAGTTTATGTGCAAATCTATGATATAAAACTAC
Source organism: Hydrangea macrophylla (assembly GCA_033977485.1). Lineage (NCBI taxonomy): Eukaryota > Viridiplantae > Streptophyta > Magnoliopsida > Cornales > Hydrangeaceae > Hydrangea > Hydrangea macrophylla. The sequence goes on along the minus strand of CM066999.1, from coordinate 75,271,270 downwards.
GATTCAAAACGATACATGACCTAAAACATTACATCATAACTTCACTAAATATTTAATCACATCTTCTCTTGTTTATCATTCTATAACAATTCAAAGTTCTCTATCAAAAAGTATCAAATTGATATTGCAAAAACGTCGGTAACCATCATTTATTTAAGCACACTTATTGAAAAAATTTTAAAAATTTAAAAATTTTGCATAAAATAATGTGCATACCCCCAAACCTAAACCTTTCATTGTCCCCAATGAAACAATAAAACGAAATAAAGGAGAGGACGTAAGGAAAGAACGATAATACCTCGATCTCGGCAAACATAGAACAGGTAAACACAAAGGAATATGTCAATAAAGGTCAATGTTACCTGTTAATATTGGATAAAAGAAACTAAACAAAGAAAAGAGTAAAAACAGCTAAAAGAAATGTACATAAATTAACTAAACTAAGTACACTATAAGATTGACAAAAAGACGAAAACAAAAAGATAATAAACTATAAAAGAAAATAAAACAGAACTAGAACTACGAAACCAACAAAGGACTAGATCTAAAAGTGCTTATGAAAGAAAAACAGAAAAGTAAAAACTATCAGAACAAGAATGGGAGACTGATAGGGAAAAGAAAAGAAAATATCATAAAAATGGGAAATCGCGCGAGCGGCTGTCGCGCGCGCGAATTCCTAAATTTTTTTTTTTTAAATGAAATCTCGCGCCCGCGAAACTAGGCGCGAGGAGAACCCGAGGCATCAAATAAGAAAAAGAAAGAAAAACTCCACTAAGTCACAAACTCGCGCCAGCGGGTCGAGCGCGCGATTTGGGTTTTTTTCATTTTGTGGCTAAAATTATGTATAAATTAATTCCAACCCCCAAACCTGTCCAGAAAACTCTAAGACTGACCAAAATGACTCAAAAACAAAGAAAAATCAAAGAAACAGACGAAATCAAGCTTGGGTTGCCTCCCAAGAAGCGCTAACTTTTACGTCTTCAGCTAAACCGTTCTAGCTCAAGACTCACGGAGGCCGTAAATCGGAGTTTGTACCCCTTAAGATGTCAGGAATAGCCCGATGGTAAGTTGAAAGCATGTCGCTTCGAGTTAATTCAATCAACGGTTCATCCTGATTAAGGTCAAGTCAATTTTTCACCTTTCGAGTAAATTCATCGTTAGAGTCTGTTGTATTCAAATTCATCCGCTCATCACTCACAGTATTATTCCCCTCATTGATATTTATTATTTTATTAGGTTCAACAGTTCTTCTAATTTCATTACCTTCCACATATTGATAATCATTGTCTTTAGGAGGTTGATCAGCAGCATTAAAAACATTTAATTTTAATTTTATATTCCCGAACGACACTTTCATCACCCCTGTTCGACAATTGACACGTGCATTGGCAGTGGCTAAGAATGGACGACCAAAAATAACAGGAGTGTATTTTCTAGTATCTAGCACCGGTTCGGTGTCAAGGACCATAGAATCAACAGGATAAAAACATTGATCAACTTTAACTAAGACGTCTTCGACGACTCCCCTAGGTACTTTAACAGAACGATCCGCTAATTGAATAGTAGCGGCCGTAGGTTTAAGTTCACCTAGTCCTAATTGTTTGTAGACATGATAAGGTAAGAGATTAACACTCGCACCTAAGTCAAGGAGAGCCCGATGAATGATAGTGTCACCTATGACACATGAAATCGTAGGCGTACCGGGATCCTTATACTTCGGAGGTGCGTGTTGAAAAATTGAACTTACTTTTTTCGTGAAGAAGACCTTTTTAGGAGTATGGCTGCGTATTTTGCACTTTTGTGTACAAAGGTCTTTTAGACATTTAGCATAAGCGGGAATTTGCTTAATAGCATCGAGGAATGGAATATTTATTTTAACTTGTTTAAATACCTCGAGTATATCCTCAACTTTCGACTTTTTCTTTGTAAGATTAGACGGTTCCTCAACATTAGGTGGAAAAGGTAACTTTGGAATGTAATTAGTTGGGACCGGTTCTTTATCTTTTTGAATTCTACTCTCCTCACCCTCCTTATTCAATTTAATGTCATTTTGATCCGGAATCTTAACAACTTCGTCTTCCCGAATAGTCGTCCTAGTCGATACGGCGTTTACTTGTTCATTCGACCCCTTAACCTCATATTGTCCCTTAGGGTTTTAAATAGTTTGCGCAGGCAACTTCCCCTCATTTCTACGACTCACCGCAGTAGCTATTTGTCCCATTTGGGATTCAAGCTTCGCAATGGATTGTGTATGAGAGTGCACTATTTTTGCTTGTGCTTGGACTTGAGTTTCAATATTCTTAAGGGAAGCCAACACCGTCTCCTCAAAAGCGTTAGTCCTGGGGGGGCTAGGATTAGGAGAAGGGTGTTGGTATTGATTTTGTTGAAATTGGGGTCGATAAGTGTTAGGAAAATTATTCGACCTAGGCGTATAATTAGGCGTATAATTATTTTGTGGGAATTGTTGCATAGCATTTACGTGTTGCTCCACAAATTCGGGAAACTGAGATGCCGATGGGCATGCAAAGATATTATGTGACGGTGCAGAACACAATTCACATACTTCGTGAGGAGGTGCGGTTGTCGCTTGATTCATTGTCATAAGTTGGTCAAGTTTTTTAGATAATTCTTAAAATTCAATAGAATGACTCGACTCAAACTTCACCTCTCGCTTGGGTGGAGAAAGATATCCTTCCGAACGTACCGACACAGCCTGATGCATCGAGTTATCGCTTAAAGTTTCAAAAATTTTCCAGGCCTCATCGGCTCTTTTGTGTAGGAAAGTTCCCGCACAAACGGCATCGACGGTATTAAGGACAGAGGGAATTAGTCCCTCGTAGAAGACCTTAACAAGTTGCCACTTAGGAACCTGATGATGTGGGCAAGAGCGTAATAATTCTTTAAATTTCTCCCACGTATCGTAAAGCGTTTCCCCATCTTGCATCACAAAATTAGTGATAGATTTCGTTATTTGATTTGTACGCATAATAGGAAAAAACTTTTGTAAAAATGCGGTGTGTAAGGCTTCCCATGTTTTAATTGTGTTTGGCTCAAGTGATTGAAGCCAATACTTCGCTTTGTCTCTTAAAGAAAACGGAAAGAGCCACAATTTTAATTCATCATCACTTAAATTTTGGATTTTCAAAGTAGAGCATATGTCCTGAAAATCTCCTAAGTGTTGATATGGATCTTCATTTAGACGGCCATGGAAAGACGGAAGTAGCGAGATCGTAGACGACTTTATCTCAAAGTGAGATGCCGTCGCCTTCGGTAATTCGATACCGGCTTGTGGCGTGTAAGTAGTAGGAATAAAATAATTTATAAGTGGAGGAGGTGGCGGTATATTAAGATTATTCATATTAGCACCGTCGTTTTGATTGTTATTGTTATTTCCACCGTCAGCCATTTTAATCGGTTCGATTTTAAAAGTTCGAGTTTTCCTTACCCGTTCACGGGTACTTTGAATTTCGGCCTCAAACAACGATGACGGAATCGGAGTTGATTCGTCGTCTTGCAACCCAGCTCTAGAAGTTTGGGTTATGGACTTACTAGTTCTTAAGGTACGTTCAAGTTCAAGATCGAAAGATTATAATTCTGGTTTATTTGAACGTGTACCTAACATAAACTAAAACAAAGGAAAAGAAACTAAAACGACTAACTAAACAAAAGAAACAAATAGCAATCACGTAAAATAAGACGACAACCAAGCACACAATACTACTATGATGCATGAATATTATCCTGTAATGCAATGACCGCGTCAAGCCCAGCGCCCCGGGTTTCCTAGCTAATGCAGTGTTCACTCCACAACTAACCTAATGCAAGTAATTGCGTTTCAGCGCCCTGACTTACAGTGATTTGATGCGAAGTTAAAGCGAGCAATTTACTTAATTTTTATTTATTTTATTTGCGTAAGCTCCTTTGATGTAATTAGCTACTCCACTCGGAAACGTTGGAATTTGATGACTCGAAAACCTATAAAATAAAAGAACAAGTTAGTAATTTAAAACTAAAACGGAAAATAAGAAGAATAAAAAATAATCTAATATTTACGAATTAACTAAACTAAGATTATAAAATTAAAGCTAGTAATTTGCAATCCCCGGCAACGGCGCCAAAAATTGATGTTGTCAATATCAAGATATAAAAAGTGTTCTTTACTTTTCAAAAGATTTGTAGTGTGAAAGCAAAGGTCGAACCCACAGGGATTGGTTAACTACAGCGACTTAATTTTAAAACCTAACTTTAGTCAATTATGAAAATGGATTTTGATTTGATTTTAATTAAACTAATAACAATAAAAATAAATCTAAACTATGAAAGCAATTAAAAGTGTTTTTGTAAATATGTTTAAAGGAACCTAGGATTGCAAATCCACCACTAGTTTCGTAATAAGGGTATTTATGAATTACTCTAGCTTACTAAGTTGGATGATAATGGGGAAATATGGCTACAAGCACAATTCCTCCGTCAAGAAAATAATCATGGTTCAAGCACCAACATATTCCATCTTCGGTTAGCACGAATTATCCCACACTAAACTAGGGTTGTGACATAATTCGTCTAATCTAGGCATGGATTATTCGGATACTTGATAGCACAAATCAATAAAGCACCATCACATGTAAACAATCTAAACAAGCACTGCAAGAATAGATCATTGAGCACATCACAGTCAAAATAGATCTAAGACAAGAATAAACTTTGAAAGTAATGATTTAATCAATAGAAGCTCGATTTATTTATAAAAATCCTCGAAACATGTGACTGTCATCCATACATAATAAACTAAAATAAAAACATAAAATACTCCCTATTACTCGACTAGGGCTTCATTGAAACCCTAGATCTAAGGTCTAGCTGTCCATGGAAGTGGTAGATGGCAAGTAGTTGATGGAGGAGGCCATAGAAATCCTTGGTCTCCTTCTTCTCCTTCTTGCTTCCCTCCCTTCAATGGCTGAAAGTATGTATATATTTTGTGTGTATAATAATTGTCAACCCTTTAATTGAAGTAAAATAGGATATATATAGATTTACAACAAGTTTTTGGAAGCTTTCCTAACTCGAAACTCATTAAAACTGCTGTATTTAGCTTTCCAGACGTAATTAGGCAGTTTAGTTCGCACAGGAGTCTTCAGTACACTGAAATACGCAAGATTGGTTTTTACACATATCGCGCGAGCGGGCCGCGCGAGCGGGCCGCGCGAGCGGGCCGCGCGAGCGGGCCGCGCGAGCGCGACATTTGGTACCTCGCGCGCGCGGATCGCGCGAGCGATTCTGGGATATTCGCGCGCGCGGCTCGCGCGAGCGAACTGGCTTTTTCAGCTTCTTTTCTGCTGCTTTTTCACCCTGTTTAGCCTGATATACTTGATTTCTTCCAAAACCTGTCAGAAAATAGAAAACAAAGTAAAAATATACAAAAACAGGATCAAAAGATACTAACAAATGCTCGTTAAGGCGTATAAATAGGATTTGTTCTCTTCCAATCAACTAATGACTCTTATACTTGATAGACTTCAATGAAGTATGAAGAAACTTCATAAGGTCCTAGAATAACAAGATCAAACCATGGAGATGGATTTGAAATTGTCAACCAAACATGCTAATATCAATTCTAACCTTCTTATAAACCATGAACTAATAAGAAGACCAAAAGATTTCAAGTCAAAAGATTTAAATGAGACATTGAAAGTCTAATAAATCCCAAGAGATGATTACAATCACAAGTAGAGACTCAACATTCAAACATTAGCCAAGTTAACATGCATTCAAAAAGTGATTTAGTCTAGGGTCTACCTCTAAATGTTCTTAACTGAGTGATTTAGAGGAATTCCACAAGTTAGTCAAGCTCTTCAACTCTAACTCACACACAAGCTTAAGTATAATTAGAAAATTTTCTAGAGGTTTAGAGGAAGAAGAATCAAGATAAGGTTGGGAGATTCAAAAAAAAAACTCATCCTTTGTAATGGGATATTCACCCTTCTTATATAGGCAATTTTTAAGAGGGTATTCAGTCATTTCACAGTAAAAACCCTGATCCCGTACATCCTTTTGTAGGTACAAAATGTGCTATATTACAACTATATGCTGAAAAATGCGGCACTCACTGGAGATGGAAGCGGCACTTGGTGAGTGCCGGAACGGCACTTGATGAATGCCGTCGCGACATTCGTTGATTGCCGCACAGGCATTCAGAGAATGACACGGACAACTCCAGGGACGACCGTTTCTTAAATTTTGCGGCATTTGAATGAAATTGGCGGTATTCACTAACTGCCGTTGCGGCGCTTACTGACTGCTGGACGGCAGTCAGAGAGTGCCGCAGAAATGTGCTATATGCCGTTTTCTCTATTCTCTCTTTTTTTCTTTCTCTTTTTCTTCTTTCTTTCCTTTTGTTTGGATTGAAGAGCCTTTTGAAGAGCTTGAATCACTTTTGGAAGCCCTAGATTAGTCGAACATTGTCATCATCGGATCTTAGAGGTAATACTCCCCTTAACCCGATGTTTGGTGAAAATTGGAGTGTCTACCGTTTGCCCCTCTTCGATAGAGCTTGTAGAGCAACGCGTGTCACAAGTGAATGTCGAAGCCTGTGTGAAGATAAGCCTTTGATCAAACTGTCAGATTTAGGTAAAAACAAAATGCATTGCAAAAGAAAAATAAGAGCGCAGCAAGGTTCGAGTTGGTCGTGCTGTGTCACAGGTTCGAGCTGCCTATGTATCCCTTCAAGAATTAGACCAATACGTAGTTCGGGTAGGGGCACACGCACACGTGTTGACACGCGGAATTCCACTCCACTCTGTCGTTTTGAGATCGTTTTGAAAGGAAAAAGAAAAGGTGTGTTGAAAACACATACAGAGTCGCCACTTGGTCTTTAAGGAACCAAGAAACCTAATTTTGACTCACCCAAATGGATAAGGGCACCGGCCTTCATAACCAAAGAACTTGGCTCGGGGTTTTGGTACGAGAGAGGAAGGAGCCTTTGTCATGACTAAAACACCCTCAACTCGCCCCGTCTTTCGATGGGCCTCAATTAGCATCCAAATAATCATCTTATACTGTGTATGGTTTGACAATTAATACTATGATAATATATTACATCACACAAGAATTTTGAAATGGAAGATCAAAAGATAAGATATCATTCATAAGATCTAAGCCAAATATCACACAATGCAAAAGTGAAAGATCACACAAATAAACCTAGGAAAAATCGCCTAATCATATATCAAGTAATTAAGTTTCCCTAATCTAAAGGGGACATGAATTGTTATTGAAACAAATAATCAAAGAAATCTAAACATGCTTAGTAAGCTAGTATGATGCATGTTAATCTTTGAGAAAAGAAGACCTCTTAATCCCCAGGACGGATGAGAAAGGATGATTAAATCGAGAGAAAACATGATCATATGATCAAGCTCATTCCTTATAATCTTCTCGGATTAGGAGTCACAAAAACCCCAAATCTTTGCATGGATGCAATGTATGTATCTAAAATGTGCCAAGGTTGTAGTGTGTTTTGTGTTCATGGATTTCTAGAATGACTTAGAAGTCTAAAATGTATATGTATGAATGAAGAAAATCATCATGGGATGTGTACAAATGTAGTATGAACTACTTCCTAAGACATGAGCTAATTTGAAACACATGTAAGGATCTAATTAAAGGATGGAATTAAAAGTGTGCTTGCTGTGAATAGTGGACAGAACAGTAGCATGATCTTTTGAAAATTGAAAAGAGGGGTTAGGAAGATTTTCAATGCATGATTATTTATGGAGATCTTCCTTATTGTGTCTAGAACACAACCCAAAAAGCCAATCCTTAATAACTATTACAGATTAAGAGAAATCAAATGAACAATAGAGGTTACTAAGAAACAGAGTTTGTACTGTCGACTGAAATGTCAAAAAATCTTAGAAAATGAAAACAAATGATCTAGGGGCCCATTTTATACAGAAGGTTTCCTAAGACACGGAATTTTAAGGAAAAACTAAGTTGGGACCACCTCTTTTGGAAACGTTTTCTGTAAAACAGATTGAAAGTCAGCCAAGCTGCTATGACAGCAAAGGCAGAATACCTGGAGAGAATGTTTGGACCAAAATGGAACATTTCCATGCATCTCCAAGTCAAACCAAAAATCATGGGTGTTCTTTAATGAGTTAGGAAGACTTTCTAAGTGGTCTTGCATTCATACATTAAGTATTGAGTTCTAGAGAAATCATTGAAGTCAAATTACTCACTGTTTTGGGAGTTTTTAAGACAAAGCTAGGGTTTTATTCCTTTAAATCAAAATGAGGGTTCAAGAGGGGGGTTTTGAAATGGGGCTTTTGAAAGCATATTTTCAATACTTGATGAAGATTAAAACCACTTAGAATGTCAACATTTAAGTCACATCAAGAACCTCCAAGATTATTCGAGAACATTATTTCCATTTTGAAGACAACTTCAAGAATACATAGGAATGTATTGAAGTTGAAATCATCATTTATCAAACATATTTTTGAGGTCAAGAGCTACTATCCATAAGGATTCACTCACCTCAAACTTCATGTCATAATCTAGATGATGATATACTAGTAAGTAAATAAAGAAAAGAAAAAGAAACGAGATAAGAAGAGATGAACATCAAAGTAAGCAAGCAAACATATAAACAATCAATAGATGATATTCAATGATGTATTGGACTTGTAGCTTGATGTTTCACTCATATATGGTGACTTTGGACATGGAAATAGCATTGTCTCTCTAAAATACCCACTAGAATGGTAGTTGGGTGTGTTGAATGTGAAGTAAATGGAAGTAAATAGGAGTAATGAAGTAAAAACAAAATTTTGAAACTCACTTTCTTGCTTGAAAATCAAAGAAGGAAGCTTCCTTTCTCTCTATTCTAACCTTATCTCTACAACTTTCTCTCTACACTTCTCAAAGCTTGTATTTGGCACCCCCAAAATGAGTAGTCAAAGGGGGTTTATATACACCAATGTGGGGTGGATTTGGGATTTAGAAAGTACTCCCATTGGTCCTAAACATCTGAAAACATAGAACTATGTCGTTTTGAATTATAATTAATCAAAATGGACCCCCAAAAATATTTGCAAAAGTGTACTGTTCTGGAGGAGAGTGCCGCGGTGGCATTGGGCCTGTGCCGCCGCGGAAGTGGGCCAGTGCCGCGGCGACACTGCTCCTCATTCATCCAGATATTTCTTTTTAGGCCCCCAAAGGTTCCGGTATTCGCGAAAAGGCCCTATTTCGTCCGAAATTCACGAAAAATGCATACGAACTCCAAATTGAGGTTGTGATATACCGTTGGAAAGTTAATGGAGTATACTTTACATAAAAAAAAATAGTTCGGGGATAGGTCACTTTGAAAAGTTTTGCGGTATTTGTGATAAAAGCCGATTTGATCGCCTTTTCCGCTTTCGGAAATTCATAATAAATTTGTTTTAAATCCAAAAATTGTGTGCGATATACCGTCGGAAAGCTATTGACCTCTAGTATCCATGAAAAATTGTTAAAAAATGATACGGTGCTCTGGCTTCAAAGTCAATTCTTGGTCAAACTTGGGATTCCCGAGAAGTTCTGGAAACCTCTGGGAGCTCCCAGGAGCTGACGTTTTCGTTCGATTTTCTTTTAAAACTCATTTTAATACTTTCCACATGATCTAGAATGATTTCGGAACTTTCCGGCGAATTCAGACGACTTCGTTCAAACCTTGGTCAAACTTGGTCAAACTTGGGTCAAACTGGTCAAAGGGGACTTTCCGAGAACTTCCGGAACTTCCGGAGGTCTCTGGGAGCTGACGATTTCATCTGGTTTTGCTTAAAAACTCATTTTACAACTTTATTTATGATATAGCATGTCTCAAGAACTTTTCGGTCCAAATCTGGGAGTTTTTGGGCTTTCGGGGCATTTTGGTCATTCTGGGCATTTTGAGAGATAGAACTAACTTCCAGGTGTCCATTCTAAGTCTTTTCGATCATTGTGAACCATCAAACTATGGGTCTCCTAAATCTAATAGCTGAAAAAATGGGGTGTCTACAGTTTGCCTCTCTTTGGCATGAACTTGCGAGGCAACGTATGTCGCAAGCGAGTGCCAAAGCTCTGAAGAGACAGGTCTTTTGGAGGCTATAGATTTAGGATAAGAGCGTCGCGAAAGATGCAGGGGATAAAAGCTTGATGCCGAGGATAGTGCTGGTCGTGCTCTACGCGAGTTGCCAACGTATCCCAGGGGGAATCAGACCAGGACGTAGTTTGGGGCACAAAGAAACAAACATATGCAAAAACACAACAATCAGGCGGATGCTATGCTATGAGGATGATATGCAATGCATGAATGCGATAGGAATTGTGTCCTGAGTCCTATCATGTCTAGTGTTTTGATCCTAGTATGAGCTAGTGCTGTGGGGTATGCCACGCCGAGTGGGCTTGTGTTGTGCTAGTGTTCGCGACTGTGATGTGGTGGATGACTCGAATAAGGACATCAAGGTTTAGAAGACTCTGGGTCTAGGGGTAAAGTTCTGGAATTTAGGAAGTGTGCTTTGTAAGCGAAATGGATCGGACGCGAGGTCCTCGAGGATGATAACTAAAGATAACCAACAGGTGGGGGAGTTTATGACAAGTGAGGAGGCTCGTGATAAGTGAGGTAGCTCACGATAACTGACAGGATAGATAACCAGAGTGAGGAAGCTCACGAACGACAAGTGAGAAAGCTCACGATGAGGGAGGAAGCTCACAAAAATTGAGTGGGGAGGAAGCTCACGATTTTGGACAAAGGAGTGAGGAGGCTCACGATAAGTGAGGAAGCTCACAATAACTGACAAGTGAGATAACCAGAGTGAGGAAGCTCATGATAAGTGAGGAAGCTCACGATGACAGACAGGTAAGAAAGCTTACAATAAGTGACATGCGAGGGAGCTCACGATAACCGACAGGTGAGGATGCTCATGATAACCGATATGCGAGGTAGCTCACGATAACCGACAAGTGAGGAAGCTCATAATAATTGAGTGGTGAGAAAGCTCACGATTTTGGACAAGGGAGTGAGGAAGCTTACGATAAGTGAGGGAGCTCACGATTTTGGACAAAGGAGTGAGGAAGCTCACGATAAGTGAGGAAGGTCACGATGACTGACAGGTGAGAAAGCTCATGATAATCAGCAGACATAGAGCCTTTGATTATGAATAGACAATGCTTGCCCTGGGGGTTTCTTGACTGTTGGCGGTGTTCAAAAGAATGCTTGTGGTGTGTTTGCCACTCCTAGTGGGCTTTGTGATTTGTGTGTGTCGCAACCGATGGGCTATGTGCCAATTTGTTGTGTTTGGTGAGTGAAGTGACCCTCTAGACTTGACTCGTGCTCCCCTTAATTGTGACACTATGGACTCGGTGACTCTCAGATTCTGAACGGTGCTTCTCAAATTTCAATGATGATCCTCCATTCTCAATGGCGCTTATGTTGTTCCTCAAATCTTTGACGGTGCTTCTCAATGCTTCTTGATTCTCAACGGTGTTCTTCAAATTTCAACAATGCTCCTGAAATCATCACGATGCTCCTTTTCAATGATACTTTTCAACTCTTTTGATGCTTCTCAACACATTTGATGCTCTTCTATTCTGCAATAATGCTCCTCAACACACCTGATGCTCCTCTTCAACAATACTCCTCAATACTTTTGATGTTCCTCGATGTTACTCCACTTTTCAATGATACTTCTCAACCCTTCTGATGTTCCTCTATGCTCCAACAATGCTTCTAAACTCTTCTGATGTTCCTCGATGCTCCAATAATGCTTCTCAACTCTTCTGATGTTCCTCGATGCTCCAACAATGCTTCTCAACTCTTCTGATGTTCCTCGATGCTCCTCTAATCTCTGGGTTCTAAAGCATCCTCACAAAAACATCTCATCAGCAAACCTGGACTCTGAGCCCTAAAACACCTCAACAATACATCTTATCAACAGATCTAGACTCTGGGCCATAAAACACCTCAACAACACATCTTATCAACACAGCTAGACTCTGGGCCATAAAACACCTCAACAACACATCTTATCAACACATCTAGACTCTGGGCCATAAAACACCTCAACAACACATCTCATCGACGCACCTCATCAATACATCAGCAATATTTTCTTGGTGTTGGCGATATTTCCTCCGATTAGGCACCTCGAGAAACAATAATGGGTTTGTAGTTTGGAACCACTGATGAGTTTATGCCACTTGTACCTGGGACACTTCTCATGTTGCGTCCTTGACTGGTGTAGTAATAATGTTTGGTACTTTTGCTCGTATCCAAAGTTTTTTTTTTATAATTGGGAATCACCTTTAACTCACACATTTGAGACCATCAGGACAAATGGACTTAACAGGAACGACAAAGAAAGTTGGGTTAGTTTGTATGAAACCTCGATCTCTGACACACTTTTGATCAGATTACTACTGACTCAAACAAAGAAGGATTGACTTGGACATGAAATTCTCAAATTGCCACAATCCAATGTGCCTTCATCATGAATGATGTACCGCTCATCTTTTATGTTCACACCTCATCTTAATATGACAGCACTTTACTGATAAATCTGGTTTTTGAAAATTCCTCCCTATTGATCTAATCAATTCTCTACTTCTCCCAGGAAGTGCTTTGAATTAGTGCCTTAGCTTTTAGAATAAAAGATGCTTCATTTCAAAAAATTTCAAAACAACTTGGTGACTTGAAAACTCGCCCTTGGTGTGAAGGGATCGTGTTAGGCAAAAGGAGTTTGCCTCTAGTTTGAGGTGTAGGAAGTGGAATACATAGGCAAATGAGGTGGGTGACCGAAGTTTGCCCCTAGTTTAGAATGATGGTTTATTGGTGGTTTTGGGCAAACGAGGTAGGTGACCAAACTTTGCCCCTTGTATGAAGGGTAGATAGAAAAATTCAGGCAAACGAGGTGGGTAGCCGAAGTTTGCCCCTAGTGCGGAAGGTGATTTCAGGCTTGAGGCAAGGACCATGACTTTAATCTCTCAAATGCTCATGACTTTTGCCTAGGCACTGGTGAAGTGACCTAGCGAGCTATTTTCTCTCTTTTGTTATTGTTCACTCTGGATTTAGCTCTAATTTTTGCCTAGGCGTCCTTTCAGATTTTTGACCTAGCAAGCCATCCTTCTTTTTTTGGAAAGTCAGCCTACGTACCCCTGAGTGGGGATCAGGTCGAGCGTAGTTCGGGCCAAGGCTTTAAAAGAAGGAGGGTTGATTATGATGGTGTCGACCGAACCAATGCGGTTGCCTACGTATCCTTGAGCAGGAATCAGGTCGAGCGTAGTTCAAAGCAAGGCTTGAAGGAAATTAGTCTAATTATGCTGGTGTCGACCGAACCAATGCGGTTGCCTACGTATCCTTGAGCAGGAATCAGGTCGAGCGTAGTTCAAGGCAGGGCTTGAAAGAGATGGGCTATGAGGGTTTTTCAAACCAATCGTCAAATAAATTCAAACTTGAGCCACTTATGGTAGCTTTGAATAAAAGGATTCAATTTTAATCTCCCTTTTTGTTTTCTTTTCTTTTTCTTTTTCTTTTTCTTTTGTTTTGAGGATTGATCCTTTTCACTTTCCCTTAGCCAGTCAATTTATAGTTAATTCATGTGAGATCTTTCAATCGCAATCTCGAAATTTCATGATGTGCGTGTCAGCTCAGAATTTGTTTGTGGTTGTTTCGAGCCCTTTGAAACATGATCTAGGCACGTTCTAATGATGTACCTTGAAGTGTACAATTTTCTCATTTGTTTCATCAAAATTTTCTCCAACCTTTTGACTGGATAGGGTCAGATTTTGGAAATCAACACCTTTTTAGCTCTAACTTTTGCCTATGTGCCCTTTTTGGGTTTTCAGCCTAGCGAGCTTTTCTTTTTCTTTTCTTTTTTTTTTAAGGGAGAAAAAACTCATTGAAATGTTTGGCTACCAACAAGGACTAAGTCTGCATTGGACAGGTTTGTATGGCTCTTGATTGGACTGGACTCAAGGCTTTAAAATGGTAAAAAAAGGGTGTTGGGCAAGCCCTAAATCAGTTCCAGGTATGTCTTTTCGAGATTTGAGCAAAAGCATCTTTGAATTCTTAAAGTAAGACTATTCAATTCTCGACTCCTCATTGGTGTCAACGCGAAATTGACTTTGACCTTTTCAGGATTCTATTTTTTGTTTGATACAAAAATTTATTAGCAGAGTAATGGTAATTTGAAAAGTGACATTTTCAGTTCAGCGATTCATGCACTTATGACTACACACATCAGATTAAGCAAAATGAGATTTCATTCCATTAGCAAGAGAGGGATTATATTACTCTATACCGACTCACAACAACTCGATGGCAGACAGACTTGACCACAAGACTAAACTTGAAATAGACTCAAAACATAGAACAGACTCGACCCGGTTTCAATGAGTGCCACGATGACTCGCTTATTTTTCTTTTTTCTTTTTTTTTTTGAAAGAGCATCCTCATTTGTTTTTCTAGCAAAAGTCCCAAACACCATCACTTCACTTACACAGGTTCAACATTCATGGTCCTCAGCGAAGGGGATCATTTAAGCGGATAGGTCAAGGGTTGGTCGAGACCGAGGTAGTGGATTGGATTGGGGTGCGGCGTATCATCTAAGAGATCCTGAATTGAGTGACGGAGCCTCTTACAGTTGTCGGTCTCATGGCCTTGGTCTTGGTGGTAATCACAATACTTGGATTCATTGTACCCAGGAGGTGGGTGATTAGGAGGCTTACTAGGCTCCAAAGGTACAAGGTGGCCCTTTTGAACAAGGTGATTGAGAGTGGAGGATAAGCTCATATCAAGTGGTGTGAAGACTCTTTGGTTTCCTTTCTTGTGCCTCTTACTGCAGTCATTTTGGCTTGATGATGGGCTTAAGGCATTGACATCTAGGCTCTCTTGATCTTCACCAAAGGTATTGGGTCTCTTCTCCTTTTTCAGTGACCCAGCTCCATTGATCTTGCCTTCACAGATAGCATCCTCGATTCTAGACCCAACCTCAAACAACTCTTCAAATGTTGAGATGGACTGGTAGAATAGTTTTTCATGGTATACTGGTTGCAGGTTCTTGACCAGCATACGTACTTACTCTTTCTCAATAGGCCTATGGATCATTTGGACTACTTTATTCCTCCATCTGCTCAAGAATGCAGCGAAGGACTCATTGAAATTCTGCCTGGTAGTTTCCAGATCTCGGATGGTGACATCAAGCTCTTGGTTGTAGGAGTAGTGATCAATGAAAGTTCTAGCAACATCTTCCCAAACTCGGGTCTTAGAAGTTTCAAGGGTTAGGAACCAGGATAGTGCGGCTTTCTGGACGGTTTGAGGGAACAGCATAGCTATGTGCTCATGGGTGCAGCCCATTGACTGGAAAATGCTCATACAAAACTTCACATGGCTCTTCAAATTTCTAGTTCCGTCAAAACGGTCGATTTCAGGCATCTTGAAGTTCTCGGGTAGCCTCACCTTGTTGGGCTCAAACAATCCTTCCAGATCTAACATGTAATCGTCGACTCCCTTACTCTTCCTTAGTATGTTCTCAAGCTTGTCGACCTTGTCCATTTTCTCTTGGAGCTTTTTCTTATATACAGGATGCGGGACCCCTTAAAACCATTCTTCTTCCCCATTGTTCTCGGGAGGCGGTCCAAATCCAGGCGGTGGTGGTGGCATGAACCCTGGTGGTGGTGGGAACCCAGGTGGGTACTGTGGCTGCTGTTGTTGGAACTCTTCCATAAATTTCAGAACTTGAGTCAGCCGATCTGACTGTTGATTGATTAATTTAGTGACCTTGGCTTCCAAAGTTTCCTGATTCATGTTGAATTTTCTCGGCGGACTGATTCTAACCAAATGACTGTTCGAACTTCTGACCCAGTATGGGGATCTCAGTGGCTGACTTTGGGAAACTATAATGACCTATAGATTCGAGAGGAGTGTATCAGATTCCGATAGTGATGACTGGACAGACAATCACAGTGATGTTAATAAACGTGGACTGACTTGTGTACAGACTAACTAGGATAGTGCGTGCAGACTGATAGGAATGGTACATGCATATGAGGCAAGCATTCGGATGTAAGCCCTAATCTATATGATGCTCCTACCTCTAATAGATAGCAGTTAAACAAGTAAGGTCTTAGCTATACAAAGTGTGCTAACTTTACGTTCCAGTATGTTCACCAAGGGATAATGGGAATTCTGGGATATTTCGGGGAAATATGGACAGAGATTCTGGGAGAAACAGGTTATATCTGGGATATGTGGACAGAGTTTCTGGGAGAAACAGGTTATATTTGGGATATGAAGACAGAGTTTCTGAGAGAAACAGGTTATTTCTGGGATATATGTGGACAGAGTTTCTGGGAGAAACATGTAATATCTAGGATATGTGGACAGAGGTTTTGGGAGAAATGGGTAGGGGCACACGCACATGTGTGGACACGCGGAATTCCACTCCTCTCGCTCGTTTTGAGTTCGTTTTGAAAGGAAAAAAGAAAAGGTGTGTTGAAAACAGATACAGAGTCGCCACTTGGTCTTTAAGGAACCAAGAAACCTAATTTTGACTCACGCAAACGGATAAGGCACCGGCCCTTCATAACCAAAGAACTTGGCTCGGGGTTTTGGTACGAGAGAGGAAGGAGCCTTTGTCAAGACTAAAACACCCTCAACTCGCCCCGTCTTTCGACGGGCCTCAATTAGCATCCAAATAATCATCTTATACTATATATGGTTCGACAATTAATACTATGATAATATATTACATCACACAAGAATTTTGAAATGGAAGATCAAAAGATAAGATATCATTCATAAGATCTAAGCCAAAGATCACACAATGCAAAAGTGAAAGATCACACAAATAAACCTAGGAAAAATCGTCTAATCATATATCAAGTAATTAAGTTTCCCTAATCTAAAGGGGATATGAATTGTTATTGAAACAAATAATCAAAGAAATTTAAACATGCTTAGTAAGCTAGTATGATGCATGTTAATCTTTGAGAAAAGAAGACCTCTCAATCCCCGGGACGGATGAGAAAGGATGATTAAATCGAGGAAAAACATGAACGTATGATCAAGCTCATTCCTTATAATCTTCTCGGATTAGGAGTCACAAAAACCCCAAATCTTTGCATGGATGCAATGTATGTATCTAAAATGTGCCAAGGTTGTAGTGTGTTTTGTGTTCATGGATTTCTAGAATGACTTAGAAGTCTAGAATGTATATGTATGAATGAAGGAAATCATCATGGGATGTGTACAAAGTAGTATGAACTACTTCCTAAGACATGAGCTAATTTGAAACACATAAAAGCATCGAATCAAAGGATGGAATTAAAAGTGTGCTTGCTGTGAATAGTGGACAGAACAGTAGCATGATATTTTGAAAATTGAAAAGAGGGGTTAGGAAGATTTTCAATGCATGATTTTTTATGGAGATCTTCCTTATTGTGTCTAGAACACAACCCAAAAAGCCAATCCTTAATAACTATTCCATATTGAGAGAAATCAAATGAACAATAGAGGTTACTCAGAAACAGAGTTCGTACTGTCGACTGAAATGACAAAAAATCTTAGAAATTGAAAACAAATGATCTAGGGGCCCATTTTATACAGAAAGTTTCCTAAGACACTAAATTTTAAGGAAAAACTAAGTTGGGACAACCTTGTTTGGAAAAGTTTTCTGTAAAACAGATTGAAAGTCAGCCAAGCTGCTGTGACAGCAAAGGCAGAATACCTGGAGAGAATGTTTGGACCAAAATGGAACATTTCCATGCATCTCCAAGTCAAACCAAAAATCATGGGTGTTCTCTAATGAGTTAGGAAGACTTTCCAAGTTGTTTTGCATTCATACATTAAGTATTGAGTTCTAGAGAAATCATTGAAGTCAAATTACTCACTGTTTTGGGAGTTTTTAAGACAAAGCTAGGGTTTTATTCCTTTAAATCAAAATGAGGGTTCAAGAGGGGGGTTTTGAAATGGGGCTTTTGAAAGCATATTTTCAATACTTGATGAAGATTAAAACCACTTAGAATTTCAACATTTAAGTCACATCAAGAACCTCCAAGATTATTGGAGAACATTATTTCCATTTTGAAGACAACTTCAAGAATACATAGGAATGTATTGAAGTTGAAATCATCATCTATCAAACATGTTTTTGAGGTCAAGAGCTACTATCCATAAGGATTCACTCACCTCAAACTTCATGTCATCATCTAGATGATGATAGACTAGTAAGTAAATAAAGAAAAGGAAAAGAAACGAGATAAGAAGAGATGAACATCAAAGTAAGCAAGCAAACATATAAACAATCAATAGATGATATTCAATGATGTATTGGACTTGTAGCTTGATGTTTCACTCATATATGGTGACTTTGGACATGGAAATAGCTTTCTCTCTCTAAAATACCCACTAGAATGGTAGTTGGGCGTGTTGAATGTGAAGTAAATGGAAGTAAATAGGAGTAATGAAGTAAAAACAAAGTTTTGAAACTCACTTTCTTGCTTGAAAATCAAAGGAGGAACCTTCCTTTCTCTCTATTCTAACCTTATCTCTACAACTTTCTCTCTAAACTTCTCAAAGCTTTTATTTGGCACCCCCAAAATGAGTAGTCAAAGGAGGTTTATATAGGCCAATGTGGGGTGGATTTGGGATTTATAAAGTACTCCCATTGGTCCTAAACATCTGAAAACATAGAACTATGTCGTTTTGAATTCTAATTAATCAAAATGGACCCCCAAAAATATTTGTAAAAGTGTACTGTTCTGGAGGAGAGTGCCGCGGCGGCACTGGGCCTGTGCTGCGGCGGCAGTGGGCCAGTGCCACCGCGACACTGCTCCTCATTCGTCCAGATATTTCTTTTTAGGCCCCCAGAGGTTCCGGTATTCGCGAAAAGGCCCTATTTCGTCCGAAATTCACAAAAAATGCATACAAACTCCAAATTGAGGTTGTGATATATCGTTGGAAAGGTAATAGAGTCTACTTTACATAAAAAAAATAGTTCGGGGATAGGTCACTTTGAAAAGTTTTGCGGTATTCGTGATAAAAGCCGATTTGATCGCCATTTTCCGCTTTCGAAAATTCATAATAAATTTGTTTTAAATCCAAAAATTATGTGCGATATACCGTCAGAAAGCTATTGACCTCTAGTATCCATGAAAAATGTTTAAAAAAATGATACGATGCTCTGGCTTCAAAGTCAATTCTTGGTCAAACTGGTCAAACTTGTTCTGGAAACCTCTAGGAGCTCCCAGGAGCTGACGTTTTCGTTCGATTTTATTTTAAAACTCATTTTAATACTTTCCACATGATCTAGAATGATTCCGAAACTTTTTGGTGAATTCAGACGACTTCGGTCAAACCTTGGTCAAACTTGGTCAAACTTTGGTCAAACTGGTCAAAGGGGACTTTCCGAGAACTTCCAGAACTTTCGGGGGTCTCTCGGAGCTGACGATTTCATTAGGTTTCGCTTAAAAGCTCATTTTACGACTTTATTTACGACATAGCATGTCTCCAGAACTTTTCGGTCCAAATCTGGGAGTTTTTGGGCTTTCGGGGCATTTTGGTCATTCTGGGCATTTTGAGACATAGAACTAACTTCCAGATGTCCATTCTGAGTCTTTTCGATCATTGTGAACCATCAAGCTATGGGTCTCCTAAATCTGATAGCCGAAAAAATGGGGTGTCTACAACACGCAAGCACAAGTATTCATACGGATGAATGCACTTATCTTATCGTGATGCACGTGCTCATGCAAATGACGGTGGTCCACCCAGTTTCATGTTCTATGAATGATGTGATTCTAGAACGTGCGATCCTAATGTTTTTAGACGTAATCCATGTCCTATGCTACTCAATGCTCATGTTAATTCTTTTCAAGGTACGCGACCGTTCCGGCCAAAGGATGAATGCAATTGACTGGACAGCGCTTCGCGGCTTAGACCCCGGTGTCAGCGCATGTTTGCTCTGAAAGTCCGTAGCCGCTCGGCCTTTTCGAACATGCTTGCTCTATGTCATGCGTTTGTTACATGAGGTATGACGTATGATGCGGTAATCAGAGGAAAATTCTCAAAGATTGGACCGACGCAAATATGTTACGAGGACCGAGAATATAAACCCATTATATTCCCAAAAGCGGGATCGACGTAAATCCATTGCGAAGACCGAGAATATAAATCTGTTATATTCCCAAAAGCAAGACCGACGCAAATCTGTTGCGAGGACCGAGAATATAAATCCGTTATATTCCCAAAAGCGGGACCGACACAAATCCGTTGCGAGGACCAAGAATATAAATCCGTTATATTCCCAAAAGCGGGACCGACGCAAATATGGAGTCGAACAGACTCAAATTCATTTCAATTTTCAAAATCTGGAGTCGAACAGACTCAAATTCATTTTAATTTTCAAAGCCTAGAGTCGAACAGACTCAAATTTATTTCCACTTTCAAAATTTGGAGTCAGCAGACTCAAATTTGTTTCAATTTTTCAAAATTTGGAGTCAACAAACTCAAATTTATTTCAGTTTTCCAAAATTTTAGAGTCAACAGACTCAAATTTATTTCAATTTCACGAAATTGGGGGCCAATTTGGTCCTGAAAATCATCTTTAGGGGTAAAAAGCATAATGAGGGCAAATTTTGGGGGTTCAAATTCAATTTTCGGGACCCAATTTTGAATTTTGGGGGGGAAACAGAATATCTTCTAACTGCCTCAAACGCGGCACACGCTTAAAAACGCGGCAGTCCATGACTGCCAGATGGCAGTCACGGAATGCCGCAACACATTCAGTAAGTGTCGCACGGCACTTAATCAACTGTCGTGCATGAATTTCAAGTGTCGTGTTAGAGGGGCAGAATGCTTATACGCCCAATTTCAGTTCATTTCATTCATTCCCTCAAACTTTCTCCAATCCGAAGTTCCTCTGGAGATTTTTCTTCCTTTTCCTGTATCGATCTAAAGGATCCATAGGTCAGTTCCTCTCGATCAGAATTTCAATATTCTCTTTATTTTAGTTATTTTCTTGATTTTTCAAAAGGATTGACATTCCGTTCCTTTTTTCTTTCGACAAGTCATGGCTAGCGGTTTGAGGAGTCAGAAGAAGGCCAAGTATGTGGCCACTCCTCATCCTGACTCTACATTCCTGCTCCGGGATCCGGACAAGCATTTATCTGCCAATGCCTTCCGACGAGAGGTATACAGGCCTCTTCCAATTTCCCTTTCTTTCAATTTTCCTTGTAATCTTCATGAATGCCATGCATAGCAATCATAACTTCACATGCCCGTGGATATCGTAATTTTTCCTACCCACAGTTTTTTCAAAATCGTTTTCATTTTCAATAACAAAAACACGAGTCGCCACTTAATTTTTAAAAGGAAAACTAAGAAACCATTTTAAAGCAAACTGATCTTTTACGAAACCAAAGACTAAACTAGGTCCGGGGATTATGGAATGAGAAGGGAAGGAGTCCGGTGGACTAAAACACGCCTTCTCATCCTATCTCACGATAGGCCTCTACTCAACATCCTTTTAATTGAATTATTAATCTAAATGTGCCCTCAACTAAAACATATGTATATATATACATTACAAAAGCATGTCCAAAGGGTGTAAGATTGCTAATGGTGAAAATAGCATTCAAAATCACATAATTCACTTAGCAAGCAGAATGATATGCGACAAAGGACAAACGAACTTACCCAGGATCCGGCCGCGACATTAAACGTGCAATGCATACAAAAATGAAGATCCTAAGAAAAGGTCTCTAATCACATATACACATAAGGCAAAACCTAATTCTAAGGTGTCGCGCATGGAGTCTAAAATCAATAAAATCACAAAATGATTAAACTAGAGAAAAGTCGAGAAATCATACTTCCTCGGCGCTACAAAACAAAGGTTAGTCCACATGCTTCAGAAAGGATATAATATCAAATAATCATCCTTGAATGTCTAGTTTAATTATATCAAGTAGAAGAAATGACACAATTTATGAATTCTTTGTAACTAGTTGAGATCATATCACTTCTATAGATATGCAAGTCTCAACTAGGAGCCAATGTAGTGTCCATATAGAAATGGTATAGTCCCAATATGATTATAAAGAGTTCATAAATAGACTCAATTAATAAACAATTTAGCTCTAACAATAAACGAGTTCTAACTACAAGTATTCATCTACATGAGTGAATGTACATGGACATATGTATATGAATCTAAAATAAGCTATGAACTACTCATTGATTTGGATCATTCAACCTCTGAATTTGAGTTTGACTAATCATTATTAAAGCATGGTATAAGCCCTAACTCATGAAAATATCATTTGAGCCACTATTTACAAGATTGGTCAAAATTGTGACAGGATTCTAAAAATTGCTGAGAGCAGATCAGAACTTCAAAGAAATAAAAGGCATGGTCCCATGGTTTGATCTTGATGATTTTTGAACACAAGTTGCCTCTGTGAGTCTAGTTTCTAATCCAAAAAGAAAAGGCAAAGATCGACGGTCCAATCTCTGGGAAAAAGGTAAAAACCAGACGTCACTCAGAGATTTGCAAATCTCTGTCCAGAGATCTTGTAGGATTTTTTAAAAATAGTAAAAAAAATCAGAATATACTTTGATCTTTTTAGGGGATCTTACTAACACATCAAACTTTATATAAAAAAAATTATTTGGGGTAAAAAATGTTTGATTAAGGTTCTGATTTACTTATTTTGAAACTGACTTGATGTTCTGAAATCCTGGACAGAATATGATTGTTTCACAAAACTCATGATCAAACCATGTTAAACACAAGATCTAGCCAAAACAAAATTTATAGTGGTAGAACTTTGTGTTATGAACATATTCCAAGTGGTCTCATTCAATTCCAACAGTCCGATATTTAACTAAAAATCTTTGATCAAAACTGGTTCATGAATTCACTGCACAATGTTTGGACTTATCATCCTTCTTGTTCTATCAACCAAGCCATGGATATTGGCTTGTCTCAAACCTAACTCTCCTTTCCTTTGAGGGTCATTGGAGATCAAAATATGACTAAAACTCATGAGTTCCAAAGGAATATAGAAGAGATTCCATGAAACTCTAAACTTAGAGAACCCAAGTCATGAGTATGGACTTGGATTCACCTACTTGATTATAAATGAGATGGTGATCAAACTTTGACTCTCATGTGAAGCATAGGCTTATATGGGATCAAAAGATCAAACTCAAGAGTTTTCAAGAGAGATATTGAAGATCTCCAAGAATCTCAAGAGAAAAGTATAAACAACAAGAAGAAATTAAATAAAGAAAACTAAGAGATCAAGTGCTCTAAATCCATCAAAGAACCTCTTGGAAGAAAATTTGTTTACTTCAAGATCATAGACGCTATTGACCCAAACTAAGAAGAAATAAAAGAAAACTAACAAGATTAGAGTATCACCTCCAACTATCCTCAAACTTCAATAGTTTTAAGATCTTCCAAGCTCTCCTTCAAGCTCTCAAAAACTCTCTTTTCCCAAAACTTCTTTTGTTTTCTCCTTGAAATTCCCCTCTCCCAAAAATGTGTAGTAGTAGTCTCCCTTGTAATGGGATATTCATCACCTATATATAGGCAAATTTTGGAGGGCTATTTTAGTAATTTCACTGTAAAAACCATAATTTCGGACGTCCTTTTGAAGGTACAAGATGTATTGCTGGCTGCAAAAATGAGGTATTCAGTGGAGATAGAAGTAGCACTCAATGAATGCTGATGCGGCACTCACTGATAGCCGTTGCGACATTCATTGAGTGTCACGGAAAACTCCGCGGACTGCCGTATTTAAATTTTGCGGTGATCACTGAGTGCCGCTGCGGCACTTACCAACTGCCGTGTCGGCAACCCGTGAATGCCGCAAACTTTGCCAAGTGCCGTTTCCTTCTATTTTCCATTATTTTCCTTTCTTTTCCTTCTTTCTTTCTTTTTATTTAAAATGAAGAGCCTTTGAAGAGCTTGAGTCACCTTTGGAAGCCCTAGATTAGTCAGACATTGTCATCATTGGATCTTAGAGGTAATACTCCCCTTAATTCGACATTTGGTCAAAATCGGGGTGTCTACAATGCCCCCCTATGAATGCAAATGCTATGCTTATAGAAATCCCGAGTGTTTCAATTGCATTTGTGCTTGCTCATTCAATTTCATTTTGTCGTCCCTCACTTTGCTTTATTATTTTCCTTTCCATTTTTCTCAAAACTTATGAATGCAATGCATTTTAATCGAAGCTTCATACATTCCCCATGAACACGACCATTATGCTTACGGATTTTTCTGAGCGTTTCAAGTGCCCTTTCATTTATTAAAATCGATTTGAATACTTTTGAACCTATATTTCTTTTAAACTCACACAAAGTCCGTGGGTGCCAAGCATGTTATCAGAACTACATATGTTTTCTCAAGAATTTTAAACTTTGTGAAATCTCTCAAGTACTTTAGATGCTTTCCTCTTCACCCTTTCATTATTCATTCATCTTTTATTATCACTTCTTTTTATTATTTTTTGTTATTATTTTTTTGTTATTTTCATTACTCTTTATTTCTTTATTTCCTTTCCTTCTTTCTTTCATTCACTTGCTGACATTTTGCAATTTTTTTGCAGCTTCAGCCTGACGTAATGAAGGGACATGGCAGCTTGGCCCATGGCTTTGCTTGGTATGAGGATCTGAGCGAGACCGTGCGGGGTTATATTGATGCGGCGGGCTTTGGACACTTCATCAAACTCTTGACGAAGAGTTCTAATGACTTGTGATAGATTCATGCTCTCTCCGAGTGGTGGTGGGATACCACCAACACATTTCACTTAGAGTTTGGCGAAATGATGATGACCCCGCTCGACTTCAGCATGATCACAGGGATCCCCTTTCGGGGGGAGTGCCTCCGCTACCTCGATACGGTGACGGAGTGGCATCGAGTGTTGCCGCTACTAGGAGCTATTCCCAAGAAGCCCTTGGTCATGGACAAGTGGTTTATGGATACGTTCAAGGGCCAATAGGGCTTCACGGATGAGCAGATGGCCCGAGGCTTCATTATGTACTTGTTGGGGTGTTCTCTGCTGAGCACCAGGGGGGATCGAATTTCTGTGGCACTGGTGGGGTCGCTGGAGCATATGGGACAGATCTACCGGTATGATTGGGCTGGTGTAGGATTAGCCATCCTATATAAGCATATGGGGGACTTTTTTCGGGTCCATCCGTGCTCCACTGGCGCCTTCTGGAGGGCATAGGAGGTACATCTCTCCTTTTATTAATTCTTATTTTGAAATCAAGCCTTGAATTCTTTAAACTTCTTTATTTATGTACACTGAGACTTATGTTCTTCTTTCTTTCTTACAGATCTGGTCCCATGAGAATCTACAAATGATATCGCCTGAGATGCGACCAGCGGACGCCCTCATCGTGCCCCAGGGACTGAAGTGGGCGAAGGAGCGGGTCGGGCAAAAAACCGGGACTCATGACTTCATCTCATTCAAGAACTTCTTGACGAACCTACGAGAGTCGCACATCCGATGGCAGTCCTGGCTCGACGTGCTTTCCACTGTTTCCCAGGGGCTTCGGCAATCGGCTGGGTATGACCCACAGGGGATATTGCTGGATGGTCCAGATGCTCAAGAGTGGTATCTGGGGAAGAGGGTGACCAAGCAGTCACTGGTGGCTGATTCATTCTTCGTGCTGCATCCCCAACCCGAGTACATGAGAGCTACTGGGACCCTCCAGTGTTCTGCACTCACGGTCGCCTTAGCTGGGCTCTCTATTTAGGATTTCGTAGAGCCTCCTGATGGGTATGCAGCTTTCCGTGCTGATAAGCTGATGAGGAACTTGCCTTTGATGGAAGTGACTCGGGTAAGTATCTCTTAGCCTTTCAATCTTTCTTTTAGATCTTAATCATGCATGTACATCTTCTTACTGGATTCACTTTCCTTCCTCGTAGCCTGTTCCTGCTGCAGCTCAGGCTCCAGCTCTACCGCCTTGGGACTGGAGCCTCCAGACAGTCTCCTATGGCAAGCAGGTTATGACCACGGTCCCTCTATATCAGGCGGGTGCTCCCACCATTCCACTCTAGTACGACCACGTTCCGAGGGACTACGCATAGGAGGGCCTGCTCAACGCCCATAGTGTGAGAGAGTGGGCCTATGGTCTTGAGTGGAGGGTAATTTTTTTAAAAACTTGACTTTTGATTGAGTACTTATGTCCTCATTCTGACATTCTGACCTCACTTTTCTGATTCCCTTTTTTAGGCTGACAGAGTGCGAGTGAACGCGGAGGCTCAGGCGAGGGTCAGGGTAAACTATTACTGCCCTTATTTTCATTTTTTAGCACAATTAGATTAGACTTATTCACTTTTCTTTTATTCAGGATGATGAGGTCTGGGCACTGTCCTTACGAGTGAGGGAGCTTGAGCAGCTGCTCCAGCAGTTCAGGATTGATCCTAGCGGAGCCTATGGAGGTGTCGGGCGAGGTGGCGGTAGATGTGATGGTAGCAGCGGAGGCAGAGGTGGGGACAGAGGCAGAGGCAGCAGTGGCGGCAGAGGTGGAGGCGGACGCGGCGGGAGCGGCACAGAGTCGGAGGAGGAGCCTCTCAGACGCGTCACGCGCCAGTCTCGAGGTCGGGGCCAGGGATGACTTCGTTTTTATTATTACTTTTATCGTTTTTGAGTGCTCTAGGAGGATAGACACTTATTTGGATGACTGTACGCATATATTTATTTGGATGACGGCTTTTGGTTAGCCGGGATTAGGATAGGCACCTGCATTATCTTTTATTTTTCTGCATGCTTTTACTATGACTGCTTTTACCTTATCTTCTTTTTACTACTGCTCATTGTATGTGTGACCATGGCTTGGTCCTTTTATTTTATTACTTTTTCTTTTGTATGAATGAATGAATGAATGTGACCATAGCTTGGTCTTGTTGCACGTGCTGCATGACGTGCACGTTTATTATATATTCAATTTTTTGGTTTGCAGGTGGGCTGAAAACATTACAAACAGATCCTGGCAAAAAATAGCTTCATGCGGCACTCGATTAGGCCTCAGCGGTACTCAGTGAGTGCCGCAGCGGCAGTCGGTGAATGTCGTACGGCATTTACGGACTGCCGCACGGCACTTGAGAAAGTGCCGTTTCACTTTATCGAGTGCCGCCCTGTGTTCTGGGCAGATCTACTCCTATTTATAGCCTTCCTTCTTCACTACTCTGTAAAACACCTTTTCCTCCCATTCACCTTCTTCTACAATGGCCCCCATTAGCTCCCAAATCCTTTTCCCATGGATGGATACTCTCTCTGGCATTGATAGGCTCAACTTTGAGTGCTTCCGGCTAAACGACCTCTTTTCTTTCTGACGGATGACTCTGAACGAAGGCTTATTTCAAGCTGCTATTCAGTGTTGGGATCCCTTACTCCATGTCTTTCACTTCGGCTCTCAGGAGACTTTCCCTTTGTTCGAGGAGTTTAGCGCTATTCTGCACACTGATCCTTCCGCAGATCTGATGGTTCCTCTAGTTCAGGCCGGGTATGTTCAGGACTTGGCCGTTCTTCTCCGTATATCTCGGAATGCGGTGAGCTCTTTCATTTGTGATAGGCAAATTGATTTCGAACGCCTTTCCTCTGTCTATGCTCCCATGGGGGACCCCTATGATGGCGGGCACCAGATTATATGACGCAGCACTTTATCGATTGCCATGCTTTCTTACTTCCTCTTTCAGTCATCTTTTGATATTCTCATACCCATTTCCTGCAGTTTACGGGAGATGAAAAGTGCCATCATGCTGATCCTTAGTGAGACTTTGATTGGATTGGATCGTATCCACACTACTGGGGCCATGTTGTCTGCCGGAGCACCTTTTGTTTTATAGGATTAGCTCATGGAGTGCCTTGACCTCTTCATACACTCATCATACCTTCGCGGATCCATTCCCTATGATCGTATGAAGATCCATCACTTATTTCATTCTGCCGATGCCTGGCTCGGTTGGCTTCAGGGTCTTTCTTCCGGTGATATCTGCTGGGTCTGCCCGCAGTGGATTTATCATTCCGTTGCAGTACGGCTTCCCGGGTGATCTGGTATTTGGTTGCCTGGCTTGCATGCTACCACTTTCTATATTCCTGGCTGGGTGGTTCGACAGTACGGGCTTCTCCAAGATACTACTGATGTTATTACTGCTGATCTCACAAGGAGTTCGATCATGCACCCATCTATTGTGAAGGCTTTCACTCAATCTTGGCATAACAGGGTATCCGCTCCCTCCGGAAAATCTCGGTTTTGGTCGTGCCTACTGCCGAGTACCTTCTTCAAATCCAGAATCTGATCCGGAGACAGGCTTCGTAGACACATATTGATGAAAGTAAAACAACAGGACAAAGCTTTATTTTACAAAATTTCAGACAAGTCCTGCCTATCCTTTACGCTTTTGAATGTGATTTTCTTATTTTTCCTCCCAAAGAGTGTTCTTGTTCTTAAGAAATGTTCTAGTATGTTTAATCACAGTGTTCACTTTTTCGATTAATCTCTTCATGAAAATTCTCCTTTTAATGTCTTTTCTTGGCTCTCTATTACTCTTCTTTAAATCTCGCCTAAAGTTTTAATCATTCTATACCATGAATTTTTGCTTGTTCTTTTATAGTACTTATTTTAATAGCCAGGAGATCCAAAGATGACTTTGAAGTAAATATCTAGTTTCTTCGGATAGCAAACGAAGTTCGATTTTTATTTTAGGTTTTGGGTGGACCGAAGGCTTTCGAGAGCCCGCCTACTTATCCCCGAATGGGTATCAGGTCCATAGTAGTTCGATTTTAAGGCTTGACAGAGGGTGCCATTCAGGGTGTTTTATTAATGACCGAACCGAGCAGGTTGTCTACGTATCCCCTAGCGGAAATCAAGTCAAGCGTAGTTCATCAATGTAGGGGTTTCAAGCAAAGTATTTATTGAGGCGATCGAGGTTAATCGGCTATTTAAATTCAACCCCATCTAGGTCTATAAGGTAGGCCGCTCCTCCAGAGAGGAGAGTCTTAACGATGTATAGCCCTACCCAGTTGGGTTTGAATTTTCCTCTGGGGTCATAAACAGGCACTTTCAGTTCTTTGAGGACCAAGTCACCCTCAGTAAGCTTCCTTGGGCGAACCTTTTTGTTGAAAGCACGAGCTACCCTCTTTTGGTAACCCCGAGTGTGATTTATTGTAGCCAACCTTTCTCATCGAGCAACATCAATTCTTCATATCTTCCCCGTGTCCATTCTAACTCAGTTATTTCACATTCGGCCAAAACTCTTAGGGAGGGTATCTCCACCTCAACTGGAAGGAAGGTTTCCATTCCGTAAACCAAGGAATACGGTGTAGCTCCTGTAGAAGTTCTCACGAAGGTCCGGTACCCCCATAGCACAAATGGAAGCTTCTCATGCCAATCCTTATATGTATCTGTTGTTTTCCCCAAGATTGTTGTGACATTTTTATTCGCTACCTCTACCGCCCCGTTCGTTTGAGGTCTGTACGGGGATGACTGGTGACGGGTGATCTTGTACTTCTCTAAGAGTGGGATGACTTCCCCTTGGAAATGACTATCGTGATCAGAAATGAACTCATTCGGGATCCCGTATCTGCAAATTATATTTTTCTCAATAAAGTTAACTACATCCTTGGCCTTCAGAGTCGCATACGCGCAGCTTCTACCCACTTGGTGAAATAATCAATCGCCACGATTATGTACCGGTGTCCATTAGAGGCCTTCAGAACTATCTCGCCGAAATATCAATACCCCAGACGGAAAATGGCCAAGGCGTAGTCATGCTGTAGAGCTGGAATGGTGGGGTATGCATCAGATTCGCATGGATCTGGCACTTATGGCACCTCCTGACATATTCACAATAATCTCTATCTAGGGTTGTCCAGTAATACCCTTGGTGAATTATCTTCTTTGCCAACATATGCCCGTTCATGTAGGGCTCACAAACTCCCTCGTGTATCTCCTCCATCATTCTCTTAGCTTCCCTTCCATGTAAACACTCCAAATTATACTCGGTATAGGACTTTTTCCATAATTTATCCGCGTAAATCACAAACTAGGCAGAGAATCTACGAATAGCTTTTATGTCCTTCTCTGAAGCTCCCTCTGGGTACTTTCCCTCCTTAATAAAATTCCAAACGTCTTCGTACCAAGGCACTTCGTCTTCATACCAAGGCACTTCGCCTTCGTTTTCTAAAGCTGCGACCATTTTCAACGAGGGTTGATTCCTTATTTCTATGGATAGTGGGATCATAGTGACTCCCGAGGGGATTCGTATCATCGAGGCTAGGGTTGCTAAGGAATCGGTTAGCGGATTTTCTTCACGGGGAAGATAGTAGAATGATATTTTCTTGAACTGCACCTTTAAGCTCTCTAGATAGTCATGGTAGGGTCTCAACTTGTCATGCCTCACTCTCTTATCCCCTCGTACTTGGGATATGATCAAGTTGGAGTCTCCGAAGATGTCAATCCTTTCGACTTTTAAGGCTAGCGCAGCTTCCATTCCGACAATACATGCTTCGTACTCTGCCGTGTTATTGGTTGAGTTGTACCTAAGCTTGACAGCTAAAGGTGTAGGGGTTCCATCAGGTGCCACAACGATGATTCCAACCCCGTAGCCTAACTGATTAGCCGCTCCATCAAAATACATTTTCCATCAAAATACATTTTTCACAAATTCTCCTCTATCCCCATCACTCCTTCGTCTGGGAAACGAAACTCACCCTTTTTCCTCTGATTCTATTGTGAGATCAGCCAAGTATTCAGCGACAGCTCTTCCTTTCACAGATTTGGCAGGGATATACTTGATATCGAATTCAGCTAGCATCATGGTCCACTGAGAAATCCTATTGGTCAACACGGGTTTTTCAAATAGGTATTTGAGTGGGTCCATTCGAGAGATTAGGGTTATCGAAAAGGCTAACATATAATGCCTAAGACGACGGGTACACCAAACTAGGGCCCAACAGGCTTTCTCTAAGGGTGAGTATTTCAACTCGTATCCAGTCATCCTCTTGCTCAAATAATAGATGGCTCTTTCCACGTGCCCTTCATCACCTTCTTGGGCTAACATACACCCCATCGAATCTTCGGACACCGAAAGGTATAGCTGTAAAGGTCTTCTGGGTGAGGGTGGTGATAAGACAGGTGGATTTTGAAGATAGGTTTTGATCTTATCGAAGGCTTGTTTGCATTGGGTATCCCACTCGAATTTTTCTCCTTTTCTGAGCAACCTAAACATAGGGTTGCAGGTTAGGGTGAGTTTTAAGATAAAGCGGATGATGAACTGTATTCTACCCAGAAACTCCCTCAACTCTTAGGCGGCCGTAAGGCGGCCGTATTTCAACTATGGCTTTTATTTTGGTTGGGTCTACCTCTATTCCCCTCTGAGTAACGAAAAATCCCAATAACTTTCTAGTGGTAACTCCGAAGGTGCACTTCTGAGGGTTCAGCCTCATCCTAAACTTTCGTAATCTTTCGAAGAATTTCCTTAATGCTTCTAAGTGCCCTTTCTTCTCTTTAGATTTCACGATCATATCATCCACGTACACCTCGACTTCCTTGTGGATCATATCATGCAGCAGGGTAGTGGCAGCCCGCTGATATGTTGCCCCTGCATTCTTGAGCCCAAACGGCATTACCCTATAGCAATATGTACCCCAAGGTGTGATGAAAGTGGTTTTCTCCCTATCTTCGGGCGCCATGAGGATCTGGTTATAACCTGAGAAACCATCCATGAAAGACAAGAGTTCATGCCCTGCGGTGTTATCAACCAAAACGTCGATATGAGGTAATGAAAAGTCATCTTTAGGGCTTGGTTTGTTCAAATCTTGAAAGTCAACGCATACCCTAACGCGGCCATCCTTTTTTGGAACCGGCACAATGTTTGCAATCCATTCGGGATACTCGGTGTCCATCAAGAATCCAGCTTTCAACTGCTTTTCAACTTCCTCCTTTACCTTAGGTGCCCATTCAGGCCTCATTCGCCTCAATTTTTGTTTTATTGGCTTTGAACTAGGGAATAGGGGGATATGATGTTGGACTATCTCTGGATCAATACCTGGCATATCACTATAAGACCATGCAAAAACATCTTTAAATTCATTTAATAGATTAATTAATTCTATGCTTTCTTCATTGCTAAGTGTAGAGCCAATAAAAATATTTTGAGGGTTATCTTCATTTTCCAGATTAATTATTTGAGTGTCTTCAATGATTTTACATGCAGATTCTTTTTCTTTTTCAATTAGTTTTTGCAATTCATTTGGTATTTCATTATCATCACATTCACCACATTCATTAAGCACATTCGAGTAGGCAGAATTAGTCATGCTTTCATTGATTTTCTTTAGAGCGATTACAATAGACATGAAAATTGAAAGATGCCTCATTTGGGCCATTACAGACTCTGGGTGTGGGTAATACTTATCGCTAGACTCGAAAACCCACTCCTTCTTGATTTCTCCTCCCAGATCGATGATGAAGCATTCTTCCAGATCCCCTGTCTTGGTAATCTCTTCCATTTCTTCTTTTTCTTGTTCCTCCACCTCATCCTCCTTGTCTTCTTCCTGTACCTCTTCTACCAATCCCTCAGCATGTTCTTTTTTGACCTTGTCTCCCGTGACCCTTCTTAGTCTGTTCCCTTGGTTTCTGCACTTTCCCCGCCCAACAAATTATTCATAACCGAGCCGTCTAGCGCACCAATCCAATCTTTGGTAGTAGCTGACTTTACGGGCACCTGCAGATATGGATCTTGATACTCATAGAATTCGTGTGGAAAGAAGATCTCAAACCCTGGCTTCAAACAATTATCTTTCCGATCCACCCATGGTTTCGAGAAGCCACAAAAGGATAAATCCTCTCCCTCCTTCACAAAGTATCCATTGAGCGTCTTCAGGTAAGGGTCCAATGGTGCGTCAGTTGCCTTCTTCTACTCTCTCAGCTCTTTCTTCGATGGTTGATAACCCAGACCATGAGTGTGAGTCTGAGTGGGGATTCTTGGAAATTCTGGCAGGCTTTGATGATTCTTACTCAATCCTATACCTGGGAAGAAACCCATCTTTTTCATAATCCCGGCGACCAACGGACTTGCGTACTGATCAAAATACAACGGCAGGAATTCTCTCAGCTTCTCTCCTTCCAACATGTTAATAAACTCGAACCCTCCCAGACTCGTCTCCTCTTCCTGAAATTGCACCTCCAATACCGGCACGCTTGATGAAGCTTCAGATGGACGGACCCAACTGTCCCCGAGAATATCACAGACCTTGCTTTTCTAAACACACTTGACATTCTGATGAACTGTAGATGGTATGGCACCCAGACTGTCTAACCACGACCTTCCTAGCAACAAATTGAAAGAAGCGGGAATGTCAATGACCTGAAACTCGGCTTCCTTTTCCACAAGTCCGACAGCGAGATGAAGGAGAATTATTCCCATGACGGTCCTCTGAGTATTGTCATACACTCTCATCTTCTGCTCAGATGGTATGAACATTGATTCATCCAAACCCATGCGCTTAGCTGTTCAGAATGGGTACACGTTTAGAGCAGACCCATTGTCAATGATACAAGCGGGTACAGTGTTTCCCAGGCATTCAACAGTAACGTACAGAGGTTTATTGTGAACAGGCCCTCCCGGAGGTAGGTCATCTGATGAGAAGGTAATAGCCAGAGTCGGAACCCTACCGATCATTCCCTCGAGGTCTTCCGGTGTTGTGTCGATAGAAACATCAGATTGGTTCAAAGCATCTAGGTCTGCCTGCATGTGACGATTAGAAGCAATCAACAAACCCCAGATGGTGATGTTAGCCCGACTCTTCTTCATTTGCTTCAAAACCCTATCATCTTCCTCTTCTTCATTCACTTTCCTTTTTTCTTTTATCCAATTCTCTCCCCGGGTGGTCCTCTTCCAACTCATGCAGTTTGAAATGTCTCCCTGACCGGGTTAGATGACTAACTTCTTTTTTTGCCCACAAATTGTTAATCTCGGAAATGACTTTCAAACTTTCTTCTCCCCTTTCTTCTCCATCGCCCTCATACCATAGGTCATCTTCTACCTGACCTACATTAGTGTTGCTATTTTCTTGGACCGACCAGTCCAATTGATTCCCCAGAGTACAGATTATCGGATCCCCCGGCATCTGATAAGGCTTCCTTGGTGTCTCGGCTTTAGTGATTAGCCTGGAAGGATCGAAGGTCGTCTCTCCTATCTCCAAGAAGTAAAGGCCTTGTGGTGGTGGTACAGCATGATGATTCGGCAGCGGATTCCTAGTAACATTAGGGGTTTTGACAGGCAGCTCGGATATCACCTTGTTATCAATGAGGTCCTGGATTCATGCCTGAGCCTTGTGCACCAATCCGTAGAGTGACCCTTTTGTTGGTGAAATTTACAATAGAGATCCTCTCGAAAACTTAAAGGGAGCGGGCTTGGTAAAGGTCGAGGCTCCAACAAACGAAGATGCCCTTTTGTTATCAACCTATCAAGAACGGTTGACAACGATACCCCCAGATCTGAAAATTTCCTCGGCTGTTTATCCCCTCCTCTTCTCGGTGTTACGTCGAATTTCCTCTCTAGCCTACTTAGCGCATTGACATGGATGGGGCCAGAGTGACCCCCCGAATGTCCCCCACTCGACCCATAGTTCGGCCTCTTATATCTGTTTGGCTGTTCCTCCTTCTTAATTATCCCTTCTTGTTTTGCGTCTTCTATCATTATTCCCACATCAAAGACTTCAGCGAAAGTGCTGATCGACTGGAATCTCATCTCTCTTGGTAAACGGGCTGAAGGTTCTTCATCAACATTCGGATCTGATCTTTCTCGGATGGCCTCTGTACCATCTTAGCTGCTTTTCCCCTCTACCTACTCAAATACTCAGCAAATGACTCTTTGTTTCCCTTTCTAGTGGTCTCCAAATCTCGGACTGTGAAATCGAAGTCCTGATTGTACTCATACTGTGCCACGAATGCTTTGATCACTTCTTCCCAGATCCGGGTTTTGTTTGGTTCAAGAGTGAGATACCAGGACAAAGCGGCCCCGGTCAAAGTCTGCTGAAATAAGACGGCCATCATAGTTGTGCTTAATCCGCTAGGCTGGAAAGCTCCGATACACATCCTTACATGACTGCGAGGATTTCCTGTTCCATCAAACTTGTCAAAAACTGGCATTTTAAAATCGATAGGCAGCGTCTCACGAACCCCATCGTACAGACCTTCTAACTCCATCAAATATGTGTCGACCCCTTAAGCTTTGTGCATTACCCTTTCTAGCTTCTCTATCTTTTCGATCATTATCCTCTCTTTGTCAGTCTTCACTACACCATATGGCCATATTTCTAACGGACAACTTTTAAGATTTCTAACGGATATATCCGATAGTAATTAGAAATGGATATATCCGTTAGAAATATTAAAAATCCGTTAGTATTTTTCTTTTAGTGAATTTTTTAATAAAAAATCAGAGCCGGTGGCAACTTTGTAAATAAAATTTAAAATATAAAAACTCTGTGACAATTTTGTAAATAGCGAATTACAAAATTTTCACAAAAAAATTCCCCCCTAAAGGCCTCTAAAGGCCATAAACTAGGGAATTACACTCTCCCCTTTACTGAGAGATGATCCATCTATTTGGTTGAATGGTTCTCTTTCTCTCTCTCTCTCCATCTTCTTCTTCTCTCTCCCTCAATCCTAACCTTAATCACGAACCAAACCTCTCCGTCTCCCTCTCCCTCTCCCTCTCCCTCTCCCTCTCCCTCTCCCTCTCTATCTCTATCTCACTCTCACTCTCACCTTCTATATGTCGTCCGTCGTTCCTCCGTTCGCCATCCGTTGTTCGCCGTCTGCCGTCCGCTGTTCGCTCTGCTCCGATAAGGTAACATCTTCTTCTTCCTAGATCTATACCTTTTTCTTCTTCTCCATCTGCAACTACAAGTTTGGGTTTGATTTTCATCTTCTTCTTTGTAGATCTACTCCTCTTATATTCTTCCTAGAAGCACCACTTCATCTATATCCTAGATCTATAAGTTAGGGTTTGATTTAATACCCCCACTGCATATTTGATTTTCTTCAGAATTTAGGGTTTGATTTAGGGAGATTGTCAATTTTCAGTAGCTAATTCAATTTTCTCCCTAAGTTGTTTGCTAATGTCTAAATCTTCTTTCATGGTTGGTTTTTTTATCCCTCCCTGCATATACATATATGTATATACATATATTATTATGTATATGTAGCGTGCAAAGGCATATAAAAATAAAATCGGTTTCCATACTGTATTTTAAAATCATTTTTCCTTTTTCTTTACACAATTTTAATAGAAAACAAACAGACTCGAGAAATTACTTTTTTTTTCTTTTATGTCTTTCGGTTATTTTGCAGATTTGGAGCTCTTAATCAAATTCATCATTTCAGTGAGGACATTACCAGCACAACTTGCTTCGTGAAGCTTGGAGAAGCCATTTTTGTGCAACCAACCTTCCCACTTCTTCAATCGGCCTACTTTGGTATCCATCTTCTGGACCCTAATTACAACATAGTCACTTTTTGCACCAGGTTGGGGTTTTCACATGTTGATCACTAACTCTTAATTCCAGAATTTAAATTTATACCATTACTAGGTCCAGAATGTTCCTTTTTATACTCCATCCCTATCAAATATATTAAGATTTCTTTATTCCATTTTGAGATGTCTTATTTATGGGTCATCTTTCAAAAACTAGTTTACTTTTGCAAGATACTTTCCAAGTTTACCCTTTTTCATACACAGTCTCTCACTTTTCATTTACTGCTTTTAAATTAATCTTTTGTCATTTTTTGAAAGATCTTATTATTAAAAAAAGCTGTGAACAGTTGGTTGCCAAATTGATTTTAACTTTTTCATGCAACAATCCGAAATTATCTAAAAAAATAATTGGTTTCAAATGGATACTTATAGTCGGTACTTGGGAA
The DNA here is from genome assembly GCA_033977485.1 of Hydrangea macrophylla. Taxonomy (NCBI): domain Eukaryota; kingdom Viridiplantae; phylum Streptophyta; class Magnoliopsida; order Cornales; family Hydrangeaceae; genus Hydrangea; species Hydrangea macrophylla. The sequence goes on along the minus strand of CM066999.1, from coordinate 75,234,303 downwards.
GCATAGCATTACTCATTCTTATTTATTTCCTAAATTTGCTCAACAATGAGATGGGAGGTTTAGTGGGTTCTTAGAATTGTTGCTTGAATTTACATGTTAGCCCCTAAAATAGTGGTGGTTGATCCCATGGTCTCGCAAGCGTAAAGCTTCCTGACCATTGCTTGATCAGCCATCATTATCTTCATAGAATAAGCAAGCATGAATGTCACGGCCAACGGGAGACCTTCGGGAATTGCCACTACCACAATAGTGACCGTAGCGGAAACAATCCGAACAACAGAATTGAATACGTTGTTTATATCTGAGCTCCTACCGTTATACTCACGATTCCCATTATTATCTTCTGTGTTTCCCATGAAATAGAGAACTAAAAGAACTGTAAGAACAAGAAAAGCAACAGAAAGACCTACCTTCCTGATTGCTGAAGTCAACTTGTCAAGCCAAGCTTGTAGTGGTGTTTGTTCATTGGAATCACGCGTTATTGAGCTCATCATCTCGCCCCATGCAGTGTTCATCCCCACTGATGTCACGAGCATCTGAGCATACCCGTCAGTCACCTTTGAACCAGAAAGTAAGAATGGGTTGTGAACAGAATCGATTTCCACGTGGTCGCTCTCTCCGGTCATGCTCGATTCGTCCACTTGCTAAGATTGCCCATCTAAGAACACCCCATCTGCCGGAATTCGGTCTCCAATAGTTAGAAACACGATATCTCCTACTATAATATCAAATATTGAAATCTTTTGTCTCCTTCCTTCCCTCATAACATCAATTCTTATGTTATTACTTATTTTTGATAACTTGTCAAATTGCCTTTCTTGTCTGAAGTTGCTTAATGTAGATATAACAACAACCAGAAAGACAACAACAAATATACTGCCACCCTCATACCAACCTTCTTTGGCTCTGTGCTCTTTAATGTCGAAGCTAAGAGAAAGAGCAGCATAGGCCAGTAGGATGAGAATGGTGGTGTCTTTGAAAGCCTCCAACATAAAGTGAATGATTGGCATTGGTGGTGGCTTGTGGTAAGTATTTGAACCAAACATTTCAAGCTGTATGCTAACATCACCATTGATTCCTCTTTTAGGGTCAGTTAAAAGAGCATTGACTAAGCCTTCAATACCTCCGAACTTGCCTAGTTCATTCAAGTTTTTGTTCTTCACCATTTCTGTAAGTTTTGATTGATCAACGTTGGCGAAATCAGAAACATGGAGATTTTCTCTCTTGGGTTTTTGACAACCATGGAAGATTTCACGAACACTGTCATGGGAGCTTATAGGTTCGATATCGAGAATGGTATATGATGGAGGGGAAGTAACAATCCCAGAGAGAGGAAGACAGTCTCTCTTCTTGTTGGCTACTACGTTAATCTCTCTGGTAAGAGACAGCATAGCCCGCGAGAAGTAGATTGTTATATAAGCGATACGCCATCATTTTTGGACTTTGGTGAGGGTGGTAATGCTGATGTTAAGGAGCAGTGAGAGTGAGCCATAGCCGCAGTGAGAACGGTGTTTGGACGTCATTGTTTAAATATCAAAACTTGCAGAAATGCTGAAGAAGAAATCTTAGGATTAGGATAGTTGGAGGAAAGAAAACTTCATTCTAAATGCAAACACTACAAGTATATTTAAACATGAATTGAGACGGTATGGAACGAAGCCTAGTGGGTTGCTTCCTAGGTACACATAATAAAGACTCAAAATAAATAAATAAATAAAAGAGGGGGAGGGGGGGAACTCTGAACCTCTTATCCATCTACATCAATGGCACAATGTCCATGATGATTGCATCTCTTATTCATTTTCCTTCACATTGCTTTAATTGCAATTAGGTTAATTATTAATTTTGGTATTCACTTATTGGGATTATATGATTGAACCATTGCATGATTTACTAAATTGAGAGAATCAAGTCAGGTTTGATTAGATGTGATGTTTGTTTCATTTGAACAATTTATCTGTCCGCTCTCTCTTCTTCAACCCTAGATTAATACTTTATTCGTCTTACCCTAGCTGTACCCGTACCCGTACCCAACATTTTAGGATTCTCCGTACTCACGTACCCGTGTCACGTATACGTACCCATGCGGCCGTGCTACATACTTGTAGATGGTCACAGATAATGGGGTAATTTTGGTGGAAGGGTAGGCCCAGGCTGAAAAAATGCTTTTTTATGAAATGATTCTAAGTTCTGACAAATGAAAATTGATTCAATGTTAAGTTTTTTTGAGTATTGCATCATAGTTTGGATATATGGACCTATTGAAAGATGGTGGCAGTTTTGTTGTTTTCATTTCCATAGACTAGAAAAAGTGGTATATACAATGTAGCGCACGTGCACAGCATAGTAGATTGTATTGGCTAACAAAAGTGTATAACATCGCTATTTTTATGTCATGTTGCCATCCAGATTGTATTGGGGCTGTCATTGGGTATCATCTTTATTTGTGTAGAGAGAATTTCTTATGTAGATTTATTTAATTACTAGTGGACTTTACACAAAATTAGGCCGAGATTTGTGGTACAACTGTCCTTGGGTTGAGTGCTAGTTAAGCGCCCATTAGCAAGTATAGAATGATTCTTTATTTTAGGAAGTGTTACCAAACTGATAATCTTATGTACTTTTCAAGTAGAGTCTGTACGCAGACCTTTTTAAGAACAGAAGCTGTTTAGTATTTGGATTTTTCAACTACTTCCATGAAATGAAATCATAGTGATCCACTATTAGTGTTCTAGCTCTTCTAGGAGTTATGTTATGGTTTGAAGATGCCAAAAGTTGTGAGTTATTTTATCTATGGATTCAAATAATTAGATAATAAAGCTGGTACACAGAGCGCATTTTTTGCCAAGTGGTGCAACCAAATACTAGTGAAAAAAAATTATTCTTCTTCGAAATACAGCTGATTAGATCAGATTGGTTATAACAGATTGACACAACTAAAGAACTGCTGGAGGGTTTATAGTAAGGGGAGGGTTAACACCAGAAAACACACATAAAATACATAGAGATGAACTAAAGATCCTGTCATTTTCTTTTGTCAATATGTTATTGTTAATTAGTTGTTGTTCCTTTGAGAGAATTGTGTGACCGTCCCTTATTGTTAAGTTCATAAAAAAGTTTAATCTGTATTTCAAGAACCAATTTAGTATTTGCATTTGTTTATTGAGTAATGCTATGCTTCCCAAATTTTACTTTCCCTTGGCATTTATTTGGGATCAGTTGACCTTGCATCACATTTGCTCAGTCTGTGTAGGACACACCTACACAACAACAGGTAAACAACTGCATACAACAAAAACTTATCAACCGAAAGAGAGCAATCCAAACCTGCGGCAAAAATATTATTCATCACACTATCCCAATATGCCTGGGCTGCTTTTTTCTGAATATTGTTGCCTGGGCTACTTCACCAATATGCATGGTTAGACTGACAAGGTTAATAGGAACTGAGGGTTACCCTAGTGGTCACGACACATGCTATCACACCATGCATGAAAGGCTTTTGATAAATCAGCATCGAACGTCGTATCGCTGACAGCTAAAACTACATATGATCCACTGGAGGGGTTTTCGCACGAGCAGAGGAGCATGAACCTTTTCTTGCAGCTTGGGCTGAGAAGAACTCTCTATATTGGAATACAAGAAGCTTTAGTGATAAACTCTTTAGAGTTTCTGATTCTCAAAGATCAAAATATCAAATTTATTGACCCAAAGAGAAATTCATGTCTCCATTGACTTTGAGATTAAGATCATAAACTAACTTGTTAAACCAACACTGGAAATTACTAACTAGAAAGTGGCTACCTTACTAATTGTGTTAGTGTAGAATAAACATTCCAAACTTCCATCAGTGTGATCTTTCTTAAGTTTCTTGCAAAGTTTAAAAAGGTAGATTACCAAGTTTTTTCTTATGATTTGTATGCTCTAGAAATGGTCATGCATTTATGGGTAGTGAGGAATCCAATGCGAACTATCCCTATTACTTGCTAAATGTAAAGTACTAAAGTCATTTTGCAAGTGTTGACCAAAATACATGTTTTATTATACAGGTTAAGAGATTCAAACCTCAATTAGTTGCTCTGAGAAATGAATCATTAGTAACTCAAAGAGGCTTTGGCTGATGTTAAAGTCAAGCCTGAAATAGTTCCTGGCGAGCAGGGTGTTATAACAACCCTAAAATTTCTATGTAAATAATTATTTTAATTATTATTTTCAGTTAGCAATATTATATGAGTGTGCCTATGTAAGACATGAGGCTCTTTTGTGACCCCATTAGACAAAAAACGGGATTTATATATTTGTGTGTGTTTTATTGACATGTGTTGTGTGTGTAGTGTACATATATACTTATATTAAAAACCCTAGCCCCCATATTAAAACAAAAAGGGAAGAGAAGAAAAGAGAGAAGAAGAGAGAACAGACGTTATGTGTGTGTGTGTGTGTGTGTGTGTGTGTGTGTGTGTGTGTGAGAGAGAGAGAGAGAGAAGAAAAAGAAGAAGAAGAAGAAGAAGAACAAGAAAGGAGAATGGTCTCGGGTTCGTGGGCACGTGGAAAATCGCGGAGCATTCGTGGGTGTCGTTTTTTTTTATCAACGAGGTGAGTTAAATTTTTGTGTATCCGAGTATATATATATATATATGTATGTATATATACATGTACACGGGAGTAAATTAAATTAGTATATGTTTAATTTAATTATTAGGGTTAAATCGTTGTAATGGATACGTTGTTATTGTTGAAGTAATCTAAATATTTTCTTTTCCCGTCGTGTGACTTTGTGATTATGACATTAGGGTATTCAAAAGGGTTAGGTGAATAGTTTGATAAAACCATATGTGAAATTCGTTTTTTTGTAATTTATACAGTTGCAGAAACTTGAGAAAATTATTAGAAAATCTTAGTTTTGAATTCTTTATATTGGGTCCTGAATGACTATTGCCTTATTCTTTTTTCTATTTTGAAAGATGATTATCTTTCAGAATTCTAGAGTGTTTCTGAATGATCTAAGTTATTTTTTCAGCTTAAAGCGGATCCGATTAATGAAAAAGCTATGAAGTAAGTTGTTGCATATGTAAGGCTTTTTGTGCTTAGTAAGTCGTTGCTTTTAAGCCATCTCGGGCTGAATGGAATGTTAGAACCAAACAAACTTATTTTTCTTTTTCTTTTTTCTTTTTTCGGGTGCAAAAAAACTTTTGTATTCTCAGACCATGAATATTGATATAAAAACTAATACAGAGTTAAAATATAAAGCTCTAAAAAGCTTGAACATTTGTAACTGATTTACTAGGAAGAAGTGTCGTTTGGGTAGAATATGAGGCAAAAATGCATCTCTGTTTGATTACTAGGTAGTGACTGGTTCAATCAACTAATTGTAAACACATATATGTGAATGATCTCTGTTTTCTTTACCTTTTGATGCACTGATGTTTTCAATTTAATGTTGGCAGTATTTAACTCAGATTTCTCTTATTGGCACAGAGAGTATTCACTTTTGGCGGAGGAAGGAATGAAGGCAGCAAGGGCATTTAGTCCTTAGTAAGTAATCTCCCTCACTATTTTTTCTCCTTTTTTGTATTCTTGAAATTTCTAGAAAACTTTGAAAAGAGTTATTTCAAGAACCTCTGGGAGAGGGCCGGGTAGGATATTCCATTTACATCATCGGAAGGGCGGAGTCACATAGGGGTGCCCCCCCCCCCCCCCCCCCCCCCCCCAACCCCCACACACACACACACACACACACACAACTTTTGAGATATCTCAGATGCTATATAAGAGATACGACATGCAGTGGTTTGTGGCAACTAGCAAGTAACATAGACACAAGTTAAAGTGAAGCTTATGTTTTTAAAAACTTTGTACATCCATAATGTTGGAATATATTAACAGATTTAATCCTTTAAAGCTCGCGATCACTTGAAAGCTCGCGAGATTTGAGCTCGTGAGCAAGCTCGCGAGCTCATGAAAAAGCTTGCGAACACGCTCGGCTCGGATCGTGTCCACCCCTAGTGAGGATCTTCATCATTGTTGTAGTTCTCCTTGTTCTAACCCTTGATTGGTTAGTTTCTTCCTCAACAATTAGAAGTTTTTTCCTATTATTCTTCTAAAGGCAATTTTCAAACTTTCTGTTGACTTCTTTACTATATTGGAAACTGTTGAATCACATTTTAAACTTGCTCTTGATCCAAGAATAATCGAAAATGGAGAATGCATTCTGAAAATTTCCAAACACGCCCTTAATCCATGCTTGTTCATCTCGTCTACTTTAGTTTATTGAAGAAGATTCAAAACAAGTTGACTTATTTTGCTTTAAGTCTCATTTTTGTTTTACGGATGGATATTAGCATTTTTCAGCCTGTGAATTTGGTGAAACATTTCAGTGATTCCATGGTGGGAGGAACTTAGGAGACCAAAAGCCACCCAGTTGCTTTGATATCCACAAACTATGAGCAAGAGTTCTATTGAAGTGCAAGCTTTGTGATGAAGAGCAACTTATTTGTCCACATCTTGTAGAAAGAAAGAGAACTAGGCTACTTCGCAGTAAGTTTAGTATTGTTAGTGTCAGGCTTGTCAGCTAAAGTAGTTGAATTGGTCTTTAAATTTCAGACATACTTTGTTTGATAGTTTAGGTTTGAATGTAAGAGTTCCTTAAATTTAAGATATTGTTAGATTGAGCTTGTTTGTTAAGACATGTATAAACTCTTTACTTGTTACGATAATTATGGATTATTTTTGTTGTGTTGGGTATAGATATGTTGGTTAGACATGGATGAATGGTTTACAAATTATGTGTACTTTCGATTATTTTTTGTTGTGTTGGATATGGATTAATCTTGTAATTTTTTGTGTTTGGCATAGATATGTTTGTTAATTAGGTGCAAAAAAAAAAATAAAAAAATGGGAAGCATTTAAATAAATAAATTTTTTTTTAGATTTATGCATATTTCTAACGGATATATCCGTTAGTAAATTTGTTAGTTTTTTTAATTTTTTGGCAATTACTAACGGATATATCCGTTAGTAATAGTTGACAAACCGTTAGTATTCAATATAAATCTTTTAAAATTAGTTGGAAAAAATCGTTAGTAAGTAGCTTTCTAACGGATATATCCGTTAGAAATTCTTTGATTTACTAACGGATTTACTAACGGATATATCCGTTAGTAAATCAATTAGTAATATTAGTAATATTACTAACGCTAAAATACTAACGGATATATCCGTTAGTAACATTTATTCTAACGGATATATCCGTTAGTAATGAGGCCATATGGTGTAGTGCTTTTCCCTTTCCATCCTTTCTCTTTCTGCTCTGGGAACCTCGGCCCTTGGCATCTTTGGGTCATCATACCAACCTTCTTCCCTAACTGGCGGGTCATTGTTTGGTGGATTCACAATGAGCGACGGGTGCGCTATTGCTTCTATCATGACCATCATTCGGTTCATATTCTCAACCTGTCGCCTCATCTGTTCTGCTTGTTGTTCTACCAGTGTTCTTAATTCTGCTACTTCCCCATCGTTTCTTTCATCTGCCATTTCACTGTCTTCTTCTCTTCTTACTAACCTTGCAGTGGGACCTCTAAACCAGACCATGCCCGAACTTGATACTATTTTTGCCCTATAAAGGAATTTTAATGATTTTCAAAAACTTGTGTTATTTCTATTATTTCAATTTTAAAAAGACACTTGGCAAAACCTTTTTATGAATGGTTCATATGTCATATAGAAGTAATGCATGTGTGCGTGTGTGCCTACTCTATATGCAAAAGAAAGAAAAATTCTAGTCCTATCACATAAACACATAAGCACATAAAATCCTCACCCATATTAGGTGCGCCATCTTCTCCTTTCATTGTGATCCTTGTTACCTTTTCGAGGTTGGTTTATATCTTGGATGGTAAAAAAACAACTTTCGAGAATTCTTTTGAAAATGAAAAACTTTTTTTTTTAAAGGATATTCAGAGTTTTGCTTTGAAATTCATTTTGAAAAGCAAAAAATATTTCCAAGATTTCTGGGTTCTTCCTTTAGAGAGGAGATCTTTAACAAAGGGGTTTTGATTTTGAAAATTTTAATCAAAAGGTGAACTCCAACGATCTTTTGAAAGAGCGATTAAGTACTTTGAATGAAGATAGCAAGAATCTGTTCACTTTTAAAGATGGATTTAAAAAATCTTTGGGTAGAAGGATCACATGACCGGATTATCACCGCGCTTTCCATAAATTCGAATGCATACAAGGTCAATGATGCTTTAGCCAACCATGACATAAGAGATGTAATCTTATAATCAAAATCTAGCATATTCCCAAATGTCATAGGACATAAAGAGGATTCGCTAAAAGAAAATTAGAAGATTACACATCCCACATCAAACAAGCATCGTCATCATCTCAAGTAATCATACAAAGCTCCCTAGCATATAACCTTAATCAAGAATTTATTTCCTAAGTTTAAGAGGTTCTATAAACTACTGTGCAAAGGCTGGGCTTTGGTCACATAAGGGACCCTTGACACACATCCAATAGGATGCTTCATATACCAAATCATGGTATGAGATCAAGGGTGATTACACAGTCCCATGATAACTTGACCGACCGGGTTGCCCCGAGCCTCCAAGGTCATAGTTCCGTGCAATCGACTGGCGAGACATGCAAGTGAAATGCAACGGGCACACAAAAATTAATTAATTCTATTTAAAAGATGCTTTCAAGTCTAATCCTCAAGTGAACCCAAAATCAGAAATCCTGGTCTGCGAAACCAGAGATTCTGGGTTCAATCCCCAGCAGAGTCGCCAGATTGTGAATACAGGATTTTACTTACCCACGACTTCTCTTTATTTAAAACCTTTTTCAAATTCAAATTCACAAATACGAGTTGCCACTTAATTTTTAAAGAAAAATTAAGAAACCATTTTAAAAGCAAATCGATCTTTTGCGAAACCAAAGATTTAACCAGGTCCGGGGATTATGGAATAAGAGAGGAAGGAGTCCGACGGACTAAAACCCCCTCTCTCATCCTATCTCGTGATAGGCCTCTACTAAACATCCTTTTAATCAAATTATTAATTTAAGCATGCCCTCAACTAATACATAGATATAAGTATACATTACACAAGCATGTTGAAATGGTGTAAAATTGATGATGACAAAATATCATTCAAAATCAAGTAGTTCAATTAGCAAGCGATATGACATGCAAAAATAGAGAACTATAGAACTTACCCGGGGTCTAGCCGCGAATATTCAAACGTGCAATGCATACAAGAGTTGAAATCTTAATGAAAGAGTCTCTAGTACACATATACGCACATAAGGCAAGACCTAATCTAAGGTGTCGCGCATGAGGTCGAAAAATCAATAAAATTAAAGAATAATTAAGCTAGGGAAGAGTTAAGAGATCATACCTCATCAGCGCTACAAAACAAAGGTTAGTCTGCATGCTTTAGGAAGGATATACAATATCAAATGACCATCTCTAAATATCTAGCTTAATTCTATCAAGTAGAAGAAACGACATACCAAGAATTCTAAGTATAAGTATCAATCTACATAGATGAGTGTACATGATTACATGATAACAAGAACAAACTACTGGATTATTCCTTGATTTGGACCATTTAGCCTCTGAATTTAGGCTTAACTAATCATTATTGAAGCATGGTTTAAGCCTTAATTCATGAAAATGTCATTTGAGCCATTATTTACAAAGTTTATCAAATCTGTCATGAAATTCCAAAAATTCCAGAGAGCATACCACAACTTTAAGAATTTGAAAAGCATGGTTTCCGTGATTTGATGTCAATGAATTTTGGACACAGAATGCCTTTACGAGTCTAGTTTCTAACCCAAAAAGAAAATCAAAGTTCCAACGGTTAGATCTCCAGGAATCAGGCAAACACTAGACATCACTCAAGAATTTCCAACTCTCTGTCCAGAAATTTTGTATGATTTTCTAAAAATAGTAAAGAAATCTAAAAGACTCTAGTCTTTTTAGGAGATCTTATTAACACATTAAACTTCATAGAAAAAATTATTTGGGGTCATCAATACTTGATTAGGGTTCTGATTTACTCATTTCAAAAGGGTATTGCTGTTCTAAAACTCTGGACAGATCGTTGTCGTTTCCCAAAACTCATGATCAAACCACTCTAAACATGAAATCTCATTACAACAAAAATTGCAGTGGTAGAACTTTGAGTTATAGACACTTTCCCATTGGTTTTATTCAATTCCAACGGCTCGATGTTTAACTAAAAATCTTTGATGAAAAGTGGTTGATGAACTCACTACATCTTTTCTAGTTCACCTTTCACTTACTAATTTTAACTACCAAGCCATTAAACTTGGCTTTAGTTAAACTAATCCTGCTACCATTTAATGGTCATAGAAGACTAATGACTCTTATACTTGATAGACTTCAATGAAGTATGAAGAAACTTCATAACCCTAGAATAACAAGATCAAACCATAGAGATGGATTTGAACTTGTCAACCAAACATGCTAATTATCAATTCTAACCTTCTTATAAACCATGAACTTATAAGAAGACCAAAAGATTTCAAGTCAAAAGATTCAAATGAGACATTGAAAGTCTCATAAATCCCAAGAGATGATTACAATCAAAAGTAGAGACTCAACATTCAAACATTAGCCAAGTTAACATGCATTCAAAGAGTGATTTAGTCTAGAGCTAAATGTCCTCAACTTAGTGATTTGGAGGAATTCCACAAGTTAGTCAAGCTCTTCAACTCTAACTCACACACAATCTTAAGTATATTTAGAAAATTTTCTAAAGGTTTAGAGGAAGAAGAATCAAGATAAGGTTGGGAGATTCAAAAAAAAAAGCTCATCCTTTGTAATGGGATATTCACCCTTCTTATATAGGCAATTTTTAAGAGGGTATATCCGTCATTTCACAGTAAAAACCCTGATCCCGTACGTCCTTTTGTAGGTACAAAACGTGCTGTATTACAGCTTTATGCTGAAAAACGTGGCACTTGATGGAGATGGAAGCGGCACTTGGTGAGTGCCGGAACGGCACTTGATGAATGCCGTCGCGACATTCGTTGATTGTCGCACCAGCATTCAGAGAATGCCATGGACAACTCCAGGGACTGCCATTTCTTAAATTTTGCGGCGTTTGAATGAAATTGGTGGCAGTCACTAACTGCCGTTGCGGCACTTACTGACTGCCGGATGGCAGTCAGAGAGTGCTGCACCGGCAACCCGAGAGTGCCGCAGAAATGTGCATGTGCCGTTTTCTCTATTCTCTCTTTTTTTTCTTTCTCTTTTTCTTCTTTCTTTCCTTTTGTTTGGATTGAAGAGCCTTTTGAAGAGTTTGAATCACTTTTGGAAGCCCTGGATTAGTCGGACATTGTGATCATCGGATCTTAGAGATAATACTCCCCTTAACCCGACGTTTGGTCAAAATTGAGGTGTCTACAGCAGCTCACCATTGAGCACGACCAGCACCGACCATCTAGGCGTCCTGTTTTTGCAACGCACTTTATTTTTACCTGAACTCGACAGTTCGGTCAAAGGCTTGTCCTTACACAGGCTTCAACATTCATGATTATGGGTTACTCACTCATGTAGCCTCGGATATGGATCATGGGCATCGATTGTTACCTCGGGTGGGATAAAATCCCCATGGAATCCAAATACGAGTAATCCAAATCGGTCGGATCGGATAAAAGGCTGATGAAGGGTGGTAAAGCTCACTCGTGACTGTTGACATGAGATTTGTAATGGTATTAATTAAGTGGGCTTGGTCTTTCTAGGCCCTATACTTGGTCGAGGTACCCACACACCCTCGCAGCAATACTAGGAGACCAAGTTCAGCCAATGGCAATCGCTTGGGCTAAGTCGGCCAGTGGCAAACGATTGGGAAATAATGGCAACTGATTGGGTCACAAAATTCATCAACGACGAGGGTAGTAACACAGAACCTCATTGCATATGTATATATATACATCACAATTATAGCGAAATTACGGGTGTTACATGCAGCGGCAGTCGTTAGTGCCGCGCGGCACTCACATATGAATGCCACTATGGCATTTGGCCCAGGAAGTTATGTTTTCTCCTCCTACTTCGCGAGCTCGTTCTCTCACCTTGGACATCCAATTTAGGCGTGCGATATACCGTTGGAAATGTATAGAAGTCTAGTTTACAATGTTTTTTAGTTTCATTGAAAAAAGATTTTCAGATTTTGAGTTATAGTCAAAAAGGTGAGGCTGACTCCCAAAAAAACCTATCTGGTAAAGCGTAGAAATGTGATTTTGGCACGAAATTTCTCCTAAGTAGTTTTTGGACAATGTGTGGGCTTAGGGCGCTATTGTAAATGGAGCTCTCGAGATCCCACCCCGATGTATGAATTTTGCTCGGTTAAGGGCAATTTTGTCATTTCATGTAGAAGTGCTATTCTAACGTGGGTTCTGTTAATTTGAGTTTTTAACGTACCTAAGTCTTCCTAGACGTTATTATAATGTATCTAAGAGACCACAGTGCTTCTCAGAGTTCTGCTTCATATAACCGACAATTTCCGAATCTAGGCATCGGATTGCTCTCGAAATAGGGGTTCCCTACATCGAACGGACGAACCAAAATGGGGTATCTACATATTATTTCAATATGTGGAGAAACTTTGACATACTATATATATAATTTGGATTAATTGTCCTTACAATTGATCTTTGATATATATGAAAGTTGTCATCCAGCATAGGTCATCACAACGCATTTTGTGGCTTCACAAAAATTTCGAAAACAAATACTAGAACTTAGCATGTTTGAGTATCTGGGCTGGTGGGTGTATGTTTAACTTTATATGGTGCAGAAACAGATTTTGTAATTGGATTGCATAATTTTTGGGTTAAATACATTTTACTCTTGAGGTTAGGTCTGTTTTCACTTTAACCCCTTATGGTTCAAAAGTGAACACTTAAACCTCTTGTGATTTTGGACTAAATTTAAACTGTTAAGACTTCCCCCAAATTTGATGAAAATTCTAAAATTTGGCAAAAATATTACTAACACTTAACCCACTTTGTAAGGTTAATTTTGGATTTAATCCCTATGTAGCATGTGGGGATAATGCTGCTATTTAACCCACCTATGTGGGGCTAACTTTTAACGCATAATCCCTTTTAGGGACTAATTTTGGGATTAACTGCTTATGAGGGTTCCTATTTGGGACTAATTTTAACACTTAATCTCCATCTAGTGCTATTTAGAGAGAAATTTTAGTAGTTTCACTTTAGTCCAAAACTAAAAGAGAGTAAGTGTCCACTTTTGAACCTCAGGAGGGGTAAAATGAAAACAGACCTAACCACAGGGATAAAATGTATTTTAACCCAATTTTTCAGTTGATAAAATGTACTTAAGCAGAGCGTTCTATGATATTTGTTTAATTCAATTGAAGGATATATAATGCATTGAGTGTTATCTAATTGCCTCAGTTTTTTACTTTGTTTTTTCTTTATCTTAAAACTATAATCCTAAGAGTTTTATAAAGCGCAGCCAAAGATGCACGAATGTACATTAAAAAAATAAAAATAAACCTGCATTTGTGAGATACATTGCGGTGAGTTTTGTTGCAAAAATCTGGAATTGAATATGAGCATATGATGACAGATCTGTTTATTTATATTTTTTGGTTAGATTCTGTGTGTATATATCACTTTTGTCGTTAATATAAATTGATTGCTTACTGTAATTTGTAAATAAAACTGGGTATCGGTGCCTAAATGCACTAATGGACAATTATAACTATGCATACGTCCAACCGTAGAAATTATATCAACACGTGGAGTTGGTCACTTGACGAACTCATGCATGATCATAATTGTTAGATAGCGCCATTAGATACATGTTATACCTACTATAAATAATTAATCGGAATTAAATTCTTGTCAGATTGGATATGCTAAGTCCATATTCGACCTGTTTCGGGTTCGGATTCGAATTCAAATTAGAATATCCAAAACATAAATCCAAATTTGAATATTTAGAACGGATTTGGATCAAAATCAGATCCGTTGACAAGCCTAATCTCTTGCCTTGTCCAACTTTGATTTCTATTCTTCACTTCATATTCTCCAATTGTTGAACTTGAATAACAATGGAGGTGGCACTCCCATTGCAAAGTTTCAAAAACTTGGCGGATCATTTAGCCATCGAGTTCAAAATTCCAGCATGTATCCCTTAAAAAATCACATTATGTGAAATATCTCAACATTTTAGGATCTTATGTTGGCACCTTCTTAGCACCATTTGGGATCTTGGTTCAACGTGTTGGGACCTTACCACAACATATTGGGACACTACCAAAACATATTGGGACATTTGGTACATGATGTTCTAATCATTAGGAAATTTGGAGGCATGATGTCTAAACCGTATCAATAAAAAGAAACTACACAGAGGCACTTCTGTTGCAATGTTTCAGAAGCTTGACGTATCATATTGCCTTCGGGATCCAAATTTCGACTGCTTCCCTAAACCAAAAACACATAACTTCGATAATAACAACATTTTGGGAACTTATCACATGTTGGGACCTTACTACAACATAGTAGGACACAATAGAATATCATTTGTCATTAGTATCATATTACAACCAATTGGAACCAATGTCGATTAGAGCATTTTTGGCCGGAATCACTGGATTACATCAGAACATAATAGGTGCAGATTAAAATCGCATTCTAAGCACTCCAAGGTAGAATCTGAGTGGAACACAAAATCACATTTGATCTCCCCTCTACACAGGTCACATAAGGAGGGCTTCTTAGTCTTGTGAACAAGAGTAAGCTGATGTTCATGTTGGCCGATGTTGACGTTGCCCCCAAACTTGACGTTGCAAAAATTTTCACCTTCCAAAGTACAATAAGTGTGAATGGATTGGTCGCAGTCAATGCAATGATAGAACGAGACCTTGGGGGCAATTTCCTTCTCGCAAACTTCACATATATATTCTTGTGGATGGTCCTTGATAGGAGAATAGGTGAGTGTTAAGGGGTGTAAGTTGTCATATTTGTGCCTAATTGAACTCGGCAAAAGAGCACATATGATGCCCATACCGAAATCACAACTGGTACATTTAATTACAAACTGGCTCTCACACATACCATAACAGAGTTTACATCTATAAAAACTATGAGAGGATAGTTTTGTCAATCGAAGGATGTGTTGAGGGTGAGCATCATGTATGATAGCACTTTGTAAGAGACCACACTTAACATCAAGATAAATTTTGCAGCTAGCACAATGATATGTGAATCCATTGCAATATTTCTTGCAACATGTACACAAAAACAAGCTAAGAGATCTAGAGGCTTTGGCGACCAGGATTAGCGAATGTTGAGGGTGACATAGATGTTGCACCGTAGTGGGCAACTCAGCACAACATTTGTGGAGAAAATATTTACATTGGGTGCAACTATAGAATGGAGAATTCGAGATTCGTTGGATGCACCCACTACATATATCATCACCCGTTATCTCATTCACCGGAGAAAATTTGCTACCACAGCACAATTCTTCGTCCCTTTGAACATCACATAGGGTAAGTGGATGCGCATGACTAAAATGGTCCAACTCAATTGTTTTCTCCTTCTGGGACTCATCTAATTTCATGTTCTTGAGTAAATGACTTACGAGACTCATAGACTCTGGTACCGGCAAGTGAATAAAAGCTTCATCTTTATTATCAATTTCATTATAGCCTAGCACAAAAGGAAAAAGAAAAAAAAAATACTTATTAGTACTTTTATAAATTGTAAAACGAAAGAATCAAGCAATGTGTCCTAGTTTTATCTAGAATTTGGAGACTGTACGAAAATTAAATAGTAGATCAATTGCAAAAATGCAATTTGGGCACTTAGCAAGTAATGGAAAATAAAATAAAAGGGGTTGGATTTATTCTTCTGTGTCAAGTTCTTAGATTGTAGTCCTCAATAAATGACAGCTGACAACTCACTTCAATTTCTAGCTATCTAATTAGGCCTGTAAATGGATCGGATCCGGGTCGGATTTGTGATATCCGAATCCGATCCGATAAGAAATCCGTTAACTAAATCCGAATCTGATAAAAAAAATCCGTTAACTAAAATCCGAATCCGAATTTGTTTGGATTCGGATATCCGACGGATATCCGTTTACATTAAAAAAAAAAAAAAAAAACCTTAAGCAAATCAAGTTTTTTTTTTTTTATTATTAATTGGATATCCATTAAGCACCAAAGTATTTTTAATCGGATATCCGTTAAGCACCATTTTTTTTTTTTTTTTTCTAATCGGATATCCGTTAAGCACCAAAAGAATTTTATAGTGTAGGGTCATTATGTAATTTTTCACAAAACAAGGGGAGTTAAACTGTAAATTAAATTCTATTATCGGATATTTTTTGGCGGATTCGGATCGGATTTACCAAATCCGAATCCGATCCGTTTGCTAACAAAATAATTGGATTCGGATCCGGATCCGGATTCGGATTTTTCCTGTCGGATTCGGATCGGATCGGATCCAAATCCGATGTAAACCGTTTACAGGCCTATATCTAATCAATATCTGTGGACTGAGCTACAATATTCTCATTGAGTGAGCGAAAAGAATATATAGTTAGAAATCTAATCTGAACATGGTGATATAAATATCGAAGTAAGTAGTAATTAATTGGAAATCTAAAAATTAATCGTGTATTGACAAGATCGAGTAAAAAGAAGAAGAATTACTAGGCTCTAGGATCCTCATGAAAGGCTCTATTTGTGGTGTCTCCGTCTTTGTTGTCGTGGCGCAATTAACATGGACAAAATATCTGCATCCTCCACAATAGTAAATCCAATACTTATCAGCCAGTCCCTGGAAACAGATATTGCATCGAGGGTCAAAACTGTAAAATTCATATGGAAAAGAATAGGCAAGGGTGAGAATGTGATCATGATGACCACTATGTTTGAGGGTTGTTGGTAGTAAAGCACAATCCATGTGGATGAAGAACTGAGAATGAAATTTGAAGCAGGTGGGACAAGCATAAAAGAAGCCTTCATCTTTTGTGCCACATGCGTCACATAAAAGCGAGGCTTTCCTCGTCAAGGGAATTAAAGGGTGTTTGTGACTTTTGTGCTCGATGTTTTTGAGCAACGTTGGAAAAGCACATCCTATGCAAAAGTCGAATTTACATAACAAACAGCTGTAATTGAAGTGCTTCAATAGTTCTCCACAGTTATCACAGCAGCATTTACAACCGGAAGGGCATTGAGGTGTTGCAAAGAGGGTAAGAGGGTGTTCAGTATGCAGTGGGTTTTGTACAATTTCAGGGGGTAGTTCTGCACAAGATTTGTGCAAGTTGAAATCACACCCAACTTGGTTACAACTGTAGGAAGGACCAACTATGTTTGCTTTTGAACACCCATCACAAAACCGACCTTTCTGCTCTTCGTCCAAAATCAATGGATGCTCGTGACTCAAATGTTCTAGCTCCATCTCTCTCTCTCTAGATCTCTCTCTCTCTCTCTCTCTCTCTCAATTGTTCTTGAGAGTTGCTAAAGCAATGAAATGGAAAGAAAGACTGAATTGAACAAGCATATAGCTTTGTCTTTTACCTAGCTACCCCACCTTCACTTCACTTCACTTCACTTTCCTTGACAGCTAGCAAGTAGCAACCCACCAATTTGATTGGCTTCTAGCTTGCTATCTACCCATTCTCTGAACGCTGGGTAAATAGACAGAAATTATTTTTTTATTATTTTTTTTTTTATTTTTTCAGGTTTGTATGTGGTATGGAAAGTACGGTGGTCTATGATCTCCCACTGTTTGAGAAGGCTAAGAATGGATTCAATTTCATTGTTCTTAATTAACGAGTCCGTCCTATGGATTCAATGTTCTTAAACCAACGCAACCTTAGAATTTTACCCATATCCAAAAAAAATCAGTCGGAGAAATAATCCCAAGTCCCAAATCAAGAGTCTTTATTTTGATTTTGAGATGTTCAATTTTAAGAATTATTTTAGAAAAGTGTAAAATTCTCCCATTTTTCATTCGAGGTGCACTGAAAATTTAAACTCAAAATAAAACAGTAATGGAAATTTAAAATTTCAGCCCAATCATGTAACCTTTCATATATGCGATTCAAAAAAAAAATTATAAAAAAAAAAAAAAAAGAGGTAACCTATCATATATAGTTGCTCACTTATATTTTAATGACCTGATTAAAGCTAAAAAAAATTTCTAAGTTCAGACACATGTTTATCCTAATTTTATCGAAAAGATAATTACACCTAAGCATATGATCTATGTATATTACTGAGGCGATCAATATAGATGACATGGTATCAACCTTAGATTGAATGTTTCTCAAAAAGAGGATCTCTAAATTTGGGACGGAGGTAGTATTGTATTCAAAAAGTCGTTACAGTTACAAGGGTGAAACTAGTGCTTTAGTATAGGCTGCCATGGCACCTCTCACGTGTGGTTGAAATTATATACAAATGTACCGTTATTTGAGTGACTCCTACATTTTTTTTGTCTTCTAACATCCCCAAATTAAAAAATATGCTATTCTCTCTTAGTATATTGTAAATTTTTAGAAAGAGTAATGATATGTTTCCTAAAGTTTGGCGATATTATCCCGTGTGATGGGTTTTGGTGTAATGGATAATTGTGGACCGGTGATCTTGTGAGCCCCACGTTGATCAAATGGTCATCGATGATCTGTCACACCAAAATCCATCACACGGGCTAATTTCTCATAAAGTTGTATCCCAAATGTAATTCATAACACATATAACACGGGAACACCTAATTTTCATTGGAATTAACATGTTAAAGTGATCCCAATTTCAAATTGTGTTAGGATCGTATTTGCTATACAAAATTTGAGAAAGCATAGCATTACTTTTTTAAACATGAGAGACTGCAAGACCAATCTCTCTCCACTTTATGGAGTTTGTGCCATCCTCTGCTGTACCACTAGCTCCGCCTTATTGCCCAAACAGCTGATATAATCGGAAAACCAGAAAGGATTAGTCCTTCATTACGATCAAGGGCGGACTTTCAAGCGGGGTAAAAAAAATAGGGAATTAGTATTAGCACTCTAAAAATTAACTAATGCACTCTATGGTACAACTCGGATAATCTGTTGTATCATGCACTCAATACAGTCTATGGAGTGTGAATAGCTTACATAGCCCAATATACATATATATATGTATATATATACATAGCCCAATATACATATATATATGTATATATAGAGGGAGAGGCTGGGTAAGTGCATTGACCCGGTGCACTGGGCTTTTAAGCCTAAAATACATGCGGATCAATGGGGTAGCAGAACGGAGGCGCGGGTCAGCGGGGCAGCCCGTGGGCTTTTTAGGCTTAACCTTTCCCTTTATATTAGGGGTGTAAATCGGTCGATTCGGTCGATTTTTGTCCCTTTTTTGTGTTTTGAAAACCGACCGAAATGATCTGTTCAGTCGGTTTTTTTAGTTTTTGGTCGATTTTGCTCAGTCGGTTCGGTTTGGTCGGTCAGTTCGGTTTTTCGATTTTGGCTTACACCCCTACTATATATACACACATATATATATTTAGAGATATTTATATAATGACCTTGTTTGTTGCAACATAACCAAATAGATTGTAGCTTTTAGCTTTTTAGATTATAGTTTTTAGAACTTAGAATAAACTATGAGTATGTTTGGTGCAACTTTTCAATAACAGTATTTAGTTGTAATGGTGTTTGATAGCATAAGCTGTCAAATAACCTATTTGTTCTGTCATTGTCCAGAATGTCTTTAAAATCAAGCTGTCTAAGTATACTTTAAGAATTGTATATCCATAATATATGAATTTTAAGATATACTGCTAATGAATGGTAGGGTGGTAATGTTGCAACTATAAGAAAGAGAAGGTGAATAATGAAATGATTTTAAGACAAAGTGCGCTAGGGATTTAATTTAGATGGAGATAATTTATGTCAATAGAACAAAATTATAAAAGACAACATTGTCCACTTAAAGATTCATTAAAAGGAATATAAACTAGGGTTAACTACAGTTTACCCTTCTGGGGTCAACCTATTTTCACTTTACCCCCTATACTTTAAAAGTGGACATTTACCCTCCTGTGGTTTTGGACTAAAATGAAAGTATAAAAATTTCCTTCAAAGCTGATAAAAATTCTAAAATTGGCCAAAAAAATTAACACTTAATCCCTTTGTAAGGTTAATTATGGAACAAAATCCATACGTGGGGATAATACTGTCTTTTAACCCAACTATATAGGGCTAATTTTTAGCACTCAGCTCCTTTATGAGGCTAATTTTGGGGTTAACTGCCTATGTGGAGTTAATTTTGACACTTAAACTCTCCTTCGTGGGGCTAATTTTAACATTAATCACTGTGGGATTAACTGGCTATGTGAGGTTACAGTTTCACTTTAGTCCGAAACCACAAGGGAATAAATGTCCACTTTTGCAGTATGTTTTTGGCCCTTAAATAAGTTGAAAAACCTGTGTTCAAAACCTATAAACCACACCACATACTTCATTTCTTCTTCTTTTTTTTTTTTTTTTTTTGTTTGTAAGTTAATAAGTTACTATAATTTACAGCTTATAAACTATATGTAAGCTGAACCAACCGTGATTGGTTCCGACTTCCGAGCACCCATCACAAAACCGAACTTTGCTTCTGCTGCTCTTCGTCCAAAATCAATGGATGCTCATGGCTAAAATGTTCTAGCTCCATCCATCTCTCTCTCTCTCTCCCGCTATTGTTCATGAAAGTTCTTAAAGCAAAAAAAATGAAAAGAAAGACTGAATGTGAACCAGCATACCCGCATTTAGGGGTGTAAAGAAAACCGATTAAACCGAATAAACCGACCGAACCGAACCGAATATGCAACTTTCGGTCGGTTTAAATATACCTATGGTCGGTTTCGATTTCTAACTCTTCAAAATCTCGATTTTCGGTTCGGTGGCGGTTCCCATATTTTTTAGACCGACACCGACCGAACCGAACCGAGACTTAAAGGATGACTGACTCTCATATATATTATTATACATATACTCCCATATGCCAAGACCAAAGGATGACTGACTCTCACACATACCAAGAAGACTGAAAGGCTGAAGATATGAGTATCCAAAGCATACACGAAACCCAACTACTGAATACTCCCAACCCAAGACTGTACTTTATTAATATAATATACATATACATACACATATAATTAATGCTCCCAGCAACTTAAAGATTTCCCAACCTGTACACTAGTATAACTTAATATAATATATATGCATACAGTATATAAAACATACAAAATACATTAAGTACATAAAAGATATAATAAAAAAAAATATAAAAAGCAAAGAATAGTCTAGAAAGACTAAATAAGAGTCATAAGACTACAGCTTCACGTTTCAGTACTAAAATCAAACTTGATCTCACATCTCTCTCTCTCTACCTAATCTCTTACCTTGAAACCCTAGCTGCCACAATTGCAAAACTGATCTCTTCATCTCTCTCTCTCTCTCTCTCTCTCTCTCTCTCTCTCTCTCTCAAAGCTTTGAAACCCTAACTTCCCATCTCATCTCTCTCTGCCGCTCTTAGTTGCCAATATATGTAAACCATTTCATATTTGTGTTTGTTATTGATATGTTCTTTGCTATTTTGTGTATTTGAGGTTTTTTTTTGTTCTGATTTGAGTATTTGTTCATACGATTTGGGTGTTTGCCATCTGATTTAGGTCTTTTTGGGTCTATTTTGTTCTCCTCTTCTTCTCTCTCAAACCGACCGAAACCGACCGAAACTGAACCGATTACAGTCGGTCGGTTTGGTTCGGTTCTACACATCTGTCGGTCTGTTTCGGTTTTCACATATCTAAAAACTGATTAGTCGGTTCGGTGGAATTTTTACTCTTAAAACCGACCGAACCGAACCGATTACACCCCTACCCGCATTCACTTTAATTTCCTTGGCAGATAGCTAGCTACACACCTTCACTTTATTATCATTAGACAGATTTTATTTCAATGTTAGTTTGTAAGTATGGGAAGTCTGGTGCTCTTTTTGATCCTTTGCCTATTTTACGAGCCCGTCTTGCCTATTATTATTCTATTTATTTAATTTTTTTTTTCGTAAGAACCGTCTTACATATTTTAAGTGAGGGTATTCGGCCCCTCTTTTTTCCCTTTTTATGGAATTTAACACCTCTTTTAGAATTGATTTTTTGTTAAACTAAAGCATTAATGCTTGTTCTCAAAAAAACTAATTAGAAAATTACGGCGGGACTAAACCTCTTCCTATTTATGCTCTCCCAAACACATTTTGCCCCCAATTCAAAAACGTGTTGGAGAAATACTTTCAAGTCCTAATTAAGAGTTTTTTTATTTCATTTTGGGATGTCCTAATTTGAGATTTCTCTAGAAAAGTCAATATTACACTTTGACTATATACTTTTCGAGTTTACACTTTATCATATATGCAAAATCTTCCATTTTTCATTTGAGGTCATTGAAAATTTAAAACTCAAAATGAGAACAATAATAGAGAAATTAAATTTTTACCGCAACCAAGTAACATTCAGTGTAATGGTTTGATGACACGTGGTATCACAATACAAAATAATCTTCATGTGCATGATGTTTATACAAATTTATGAGAAAGAAGTTGCACGTAAGCACATGAAGTATTACGAATGTGATATATATATATATATATATAGTTGAATATGTTCTGAAGCAGAGGATATGATAACAAAAATTACAGTTAAATTCATTTATTGCCTTGTGGTGAGGCTTAGATTACCTTACCCCTTGAGGTCAAAAATTCACATAATCCATCCCCTTTTGGTTTCAATTAATTAAACAGAAACCGTTAGTAAAATTAAGAAAGAATTTGAAATTCACAGTGGAAGGAAAAGGTTTGACCAAATTTGAGTTTGGATTTTCAATTTTTCTCCCATTAACTCTTTTCCGTATTTTCTTTTTGTCGTTTAATTGTTATTCTGCTGCATTAATCCACTGCCTTGTTGGTGACTATAGCAATGGATTTTTTCTTTATTTTCTTTCTTCGTTTATCAGGGTGTGCGAAGACAAAAGGGCTCACTCAAAGACTCACATATGGAATGAGAATATGAAAGAGAAGACATGTTTAGCATGGAGAATAAAGCAACAATGGAGGGAAGAAGAATAAATTTTCTCTCTTTAATTTTTTAGTGTTGATGATTCCATGTAGTCTCTCTTTCTCATATTAATTAGTCCTTTTGAGAATTTCAATTTTTTATGTATATATATATATATATATATTTTTTTTTATGAAAAAATTTCAACATTTTATTATTATCCTTCATAAAAGTTCAAATTTCCAATGCCATATCATATGAAAAGTGAAAGAACTACATATGCAGTAAAGGGTAAATTTTAAAAGTGTGGACTTAAAGTACATTATCTTTCAAATGTGATTTCTCTTATTTTTATGATCATGCACTACACATGAGACTCGAACACTCAACTACTTGCAGATGTAATGAAATCCCTTGCTACTAGGTCATCATTTGGTTATTTATTAAAGATGACTCTTAAAATGAGACATAAAAAATTAGAATAAATGACTCTTAATTTGGGCAAATGGAGTATATATTGCAAATATATAGGATTATAAAATATTCTTGAAGTTTGGTCATTATCTCATTTTTGTTCTTGCAGTTTCAATTGCATCAATTTGGTCGCTAAATTTTATATGTAGAACCAATGTGGTCCAAATGTTCAATTTTGTTATGAAATTTACTCACAAATTATACACTGGTATACCTTTTAGTGGAAAAAAATAAATATATAATTGAACCCCACCAATCTCTCTACTCGCCTATTAGCGTAATTGTACATAATAGTGGTTGAATTTTATCAAATAATTTGACAGAATTGAATATTTAGACCATATAACTTACATTTAAAGTTGTGACAGACCAAATTAATCTAATTAAAACTACCAGAAGTAAACTCCGGAGGCATATTTTGCATTAAACCCTTGTAAATAAAAGTCTTAAAGTGACTTCCATTGACGTGACTAAAAAGCAAAAGTCTTGTTCACTTTAATGAGCGTGTTAAATAATTGAGAAAAGGATATGAGGTATATAACTTCTGGTGTTTAGACCAAGAGATCCAAAAGCCAAATGTGGCCATTGGAATACTCTATGCTATACGGTTATACCCCACTTTATGAGTGCGTTTAAAAAGATAACCAATGGGGAGTATGGGACCAATCGGAAACTATCATGTATAAATAGTCATAGACCCTGTTTGTTATTGCTTATTTGACTATTTTAAGCAGTTTTGGTGGCCCAAACTGTTTATTGATCTGTTTGTTTTTACAAAAACATAAACAGATTGGGTCCAAAAAGCAGTTTGACAATAAGCAGGTAGAGGGGTGCTTTTCAAGATTATCTCTATATTTGATCAATTCACAGCATATTAACCAAACACCCAAATCATAATAAATAGTTCTACTTTTAAGCACTTCTACCAATCACGATCAAGATCGTATAAGCATAAGCACAGACAAACAGGCTCATACACTCATACTATAAATGGGTGTCCTTTAGGAAAACCAAAAGAGTAATTCTTTGGTGACAACTTTCGTACAACTTTCATACAACCTCTTAAAAGATGTGTATATCTCTCATGTGTCACTGTGGGGTCCAGTGACATCACAGGAAAGAGATAGACACATCATTTTAGGGAGTTGTATGAAAGTTGTCACCAAAGAATTACTCAAACCAAAAGTCCTATTTTTTTTAATTTTTTTTTTTTCATTGCTAAAGACAATGTCCTACTTAATGGAACAAAGAATTTCGGGACAAATTTTCTGACCAGATTGGCCAAGAATGTATACACATACACATTGGCACTGTTTGGTGGTCAGATGAGATGGAGGATATGATAACTTTTATCCTATTCGGCGTTTGGTAACGTCATTGAACCAGATCAATAGTCCTGACTGAATAAGATTTTTATCTCATGAAGAGTGGGATAACTCTAACCCAGGGGGTAAGGTTAAGGTATTAGGTGAGATTAGGAGTTTGAGATAACTTTTTGGGAGAAAAAAACTTTTCTTTTTCAGATTCTTTTTTTTTTTTTTTTTAATTTTCAGATATACATATTTTTTTTTGTTTTTAGATCTTTTTTTTTTTTTTAATTTTCAAATCCATTTTTTTTTCTTTTTCATTTTCAGATCTTTTTTTTTTTCTTTTTCTTTTCAGATCTCTCTTTTCTTTCCCAGATCCATTTTTAATTTTTTTCATTTTCAGATATGGTTTTTTTTTTTAGTCATTATTCGGAACTTTTATTCGGACAGGACTAAACACAATATTAGGATATAACAGTTTATCTGACAATTTTATCTAGCACGTTCCAAACACAGGACCACATAATAGTTTATCCGACAGGATTACTATCCTATCTGATCCTACCTTACCCTGTCATATCCGACAGTTTTATCCGGCCTGCCAAACGAGGCGTTATGCATAAATGTATGGATCATGCTAATTTTTTTTAGGAAAAATTAGTGAAAAATCCCTCAAAGTAATTGTCGCGCCCGCCCTGAAAGAGGGAGGCGATCCCTTTGAGAATCGCGACAATTCACGTCGAAAATTATGTGAAAAGTGCGTGAAAGTACGTGAAGAGCCAAGTAAAAGTTCAAAGTCGCCACCTAAAATTTATCGAGAGTTAGCATCCCTGCAGAGAAGATGTCTCTAACTTTTGAAAAAATACAGTTTTGAAAAATGTGGGCCCTTTTTTAATTGTGAGACTCTTGATAGTCATTTGAAAACCAGAATTCTTGAAGTGGGTTCGGGGACTCGATTATGTCGAGGGAAGGTATTAGGCACCCTCGAAGATTCGTGACACACGGTTGCCGATTTTACTAATTCTTATTGAAATGGGGAATATTACTCATTAAAAAATTAAAGTTTTTCTTTTCTTTTTCTTAAAATGACTAGGAAAACGTTTGGTAACCATGGTTATACTCTAATAAATGTTACACGTATCTCGACATGAGATACGGGAAAGAGAATGGTTTGTGCACGTATCTCGACACGAGATAGGCAAAAGAAAAATAGTTACGGTCGCACATATCTCAACACGAGATAGGCGAAAGAGTAATCGTTATGGTCACACGTATCTCGACACGAGATAGGCGAAAGGGAAATCGTTACAATCACACGTATCTCAAGACGAAATAGGCGAGGAGGATGGTTATGGTCGCACCCTAGTAAGGGTTGCATACGTATCTTGATATGAAAATCAGGTCGTACATAGTTCTCATTTCGTACGTGAGTTTGAGTTTTGACTTCGTTTGGATATATGGGAGAGAGAAAGAGGTAGTTCATGTCATTCTAAAAAAAGAAAGGAAAAAAAATGTGGATCATTTAGATGCCATAGATTAGAGCAAAAGGAAAAAATGGCGGATTGACCAACTAGGTGGATTTAGGGAGGCCACGCCACCAAGGAAAAGCACAAGTACATAAAAAAAATAAAAATTAAAAATTAAAAAAATTAAAAAAGAAAAGAAAATGTCACGCCCCGATGTAGCATAATACAGGAAAACATTTAATTTTCTTTATGGACTCGTAGGTCGTGACAAGTGAGTATGACCAATTGTCCCTACAACAAATAACTTAACAACATTTCTAGAGCAAATGATTCTAACAAAACATAAGCTCCAAAATTAAAACTTACTAACTATTACAGCAGTCATAAACTTAGGCACAAAACGCCTTATTCAAAAGTCTAAACTAGTTTATTACAACCCAAATTAAAAAGACATAGGAAATATAAAGCAGCCTCCTAGAAAGTCCCCTGCCTCTAACTAGCATAGTCGAAATACTCTGGCTGCTCCTGACCCTGAAAATCTGGACATAGAGTCCAGGACGCATCAACGCCGTCAGCTTATGAAAGCTGGTGAGCAAAATAAACAAGTGCTCGCAATGTATATATAAGCATATATGACCACAGTGCAATTTAACTTTAAAAGCAATAGATTCAAGGTTCCAATTCCAACATAAGTCACGGGGGAATAAAGTAAGCAATAAATATGCGACCGTGCATGAATAATGTAACATCTCATCTTTCTGACTCTTTTCTCTCAAACAAGACTCGACTCAACCAAACCATTACCTTAGATACCAGGAATAATATCCGATCGATATCTAAGTCGTACTCAATATCATCGCTTCGGATACCAGGAATAATATCCGATTGATATCCAAAACGAGCGCCTTAGATACCAAGAATAATATCCGATCGATATCTAAGCCGTACTCAATACCATCGCTTCGGATACCAGGAATAATATCCGATCGATATCCGAAACGAGCGCCTTAGATTCCAGGAATAATATCCGATCGATATCTAAGCCGTACTCAATACCATCGCTTCGGATACCAGGAATAATATCCGATCGATATCCAAAACGAGCGCCTTAGATACCAGGAATAACATCCGATCGATATCTAAGCCGTACTCAATACCATCGCTTCGGATACCAGGAATAATATCCGATCGATATCCGAAACGAGCGCCTTAGATACCAGGAATAATATCCGATCGATATCTAAGCCGTACTCAATACTGTCATCTCCAATACCAGGAATAATATCCGATCGATATTGAGTTCCCACACCAGACCGCCACTCTATACTCTTTTCACGCTTTCTCACACACATGCATGTTGACACAACCTCGACCCTAATATGTATGTCAATGTTCACAATTTATAGTAACAGTTATTAATCTCAAAGCTGGATATTCGTTCAACATAAAACTCCGTCTGAAACGTTCTTATAAGTTCAATTCCTAACAGTGAGCCTTTAAAACAGTATATCTGTCAAACAGTTCTTCAAAAACTTTCAAAACCTTTTCCAAACAGTCCCTTATATAAAAATACAGAAACTGCTCAAAATGCCCAGGTCGCGCGAGCGGGTCGCGCGAGCGAAGGGGGATGGGTCGCGCGAGCGGGTGATCGGGAGAGAACAAATCCTGATTATACGCCTTAATTCACATTAGCTAGCTGTTTTTACCCTGTTTTTGGTGTAGTTTTACTGTATTTTCTATTTTCTGTCAGGTTTTAGAAGAAAACAAGGAGATCTGGTTAAATAAGGAGAAAAAGCAGGCAGAAAGAAGCTGGAAAAAGCCATTCGCGCGAGCGGTCCGCTCGCGCGAGATCCCAGAATTCGCTCGCGCGATCCGCGCACGCGACCTGCCCAATTACGCGCTCGCGCGATCCGTACAAAAATCAAAGTTGCGTAATATGCTCTACTGAAGAATCCTGTGCAAACGAGACTGCTTAACGACGTCCGAATTGAAAATAATAGCTGTTTTAGTTAGTTTCGGGATAGGAAAGCTTCTAAAAATTCCTTGTAAACTCTATATATATGGAGATTTTATGAGTTTTTAGGGTTACACACCTAGAGAGCTATTCATATACATTCATTAAAGGCTTTGAAGGCAAGGGAAGGAGAAGAGCAAGCTTGAAGGTTTCTAATGGCTTACATCAACTCCATCTTCATGCTTTCAACCATCATGAGCAACTAAACTCCTAATCTAGGGTTTCAATGAAACCCTAGCTATGTAAAGGGGGATTTTCTATGCTTTTCTACTCTAAGATTTTATGTTTTGGGGATAGTGATTGTATGTTGGTGGATTATTTATACATAATCAGTTTTAATGTTAATAATCAATAGTATTTTGGATCTATTCTTGTCTTAGATTTTTCCTTATGCTTATTGAACTTAATAGTCCTTGATTTCTGTGATTGATAGGAGTATTTACATACAATGGTGCTTATATGATTGTGCTGTTTACATCTTTTATAACCCATGCTTAGGAAGGATGAGTTATACTACGCCCTAGTTATAGGTTGATAATTCATGTGAACCATAGATGGATTATGCTTAGATTGAACTAACAATATTCTCTTGACGATACTATTGGGCTTGTAGCTACGATAGATAATAACTATCCAAACATAGAACTTAGATTAGGAAGTATAGACCCCCAATGCATAGTTAGTGGTGGAATTGTAATCCTAGATCTCATCTCCATATATTTAAATCAACTTTAAATTTCGCATACAAGTTTACTTAGATTTACTTCTAGATTTTATTTTAAAATTTCATAGTTTACTTCATAGTTTAATTAGTAGTAATAATCAAATTTTAAACCAATCAAACTCCCAATTTTCTTATAACTAGCTAGATTAGATTTTAGTAATTAAAGGATTAAAAGTTAACAATCTCTGTGGGTTCGACCTTTACTTTCCACACTACAAATCTTTTGAAAGTAAAGCACAAATAAGCATACTTTTATATCTTGATTTTGACGAGATCAATTTTTGGCGCCGTTGCCGGGGATTGAAATAATTTTTTTTTCGTTAATTATTAGATTTATAATCTACTTAGTTAGTAAACATTAGTTTCCATTTTATTTTCTTTGTTTTTAGTTTTATTTTCGAGTCGCTAAATTACTCTTGTTTCTACAGATCTCAAATCGTCAATTCTAGCAAGATCGAGTGGAGCAGCTGTGCACGTCAACGGAGCTTACGCGGACCTGCATGAAAATTAATTGCAATCAATTTAAAATCACCAAGTAAATCCGTTATTTAAATTTCGCATCGAACCACTATAAGTCAAAGCGCTGTGACGCAATACTTGCATTAGGGTAGGTGTGGAGTGAGCATTGCATTAGCTAGGAAACCTGGGGCGCTGGGCTTGACGCGGTCATTGCATTACAGGATAATTTCATACATCATATTAGTTTTGTGTGCTTGTATGCTTGGTTATTAACGTAGCTTATTTTTGTTTTAATTGAGTCAGTCCTTCGTTTATGTTTGGAACTAGGTCAACTAAACCTAAATTAAATCCGCTTAATCTCGAACTTGAACGCACACTTAGAGGCCTTAGGTCATCAACCCAAGCTTCGAGAGCTTGGTTGATGTTAGACGACGAGTCCACACCTGAACCGTCATCTTCATTTGAATCAGAAATTCGTAGTACTCGTAATCGTTTAAGAAAAACTAAAACGATAAAAATCGAACCTATTCCGATGGCCAATTTTGGACATAACAGGAATAACGGAAACAATCAGAATAATGGGGATAATCTTAACATACCCCCACCACCACCGTTAAAGGACTATTTCACTCCTACTGCCTACACACCACC
Organism: Hydrangea macrophylla; assembly: GCA_033977485.1. Classification (NCBI taxonomy): domain Eukaryota; kingdom Viridiplantae; phylum Streptophyta; class Magnoliopsida; order Cornales; family Hydrangeaceae; genus Hydrangea; species Hydrangea macrophylla. The sequence goes on along the minus strand of CM066999.1, from coordinate 75,204,090 downwards.
GTCGTGTATTGCATTACCGGAAGTGACGGCAACTCATTTTGAAATCAAATCATCAACTATTGCGCTCCTACCGTCATTCCACGGACGTGTTAAGGAAGACCCTTATAATCATCTAGGCGAATTTCAGGGTATCTATGCGACTTTAAAAATTCAGAACTTAACGGATGATGAGTTTAAAATGCATCTTTTCCCGTGTTCACTTAAAGATAAGGCGAAGTATTGGCTCCAATCGTTGAAGCCAAATTCAATAAGAACATGGAATGAGTTGCAAACTGCGTTCCTACAAAAATTCTTCCCCATAACTAGGACGAATTAGATTAGAAAGTCAATAACTAATTTTACAATGCAAGATGGGGAGACACTTTACGATACATGGGAACAGTTTAAAGAACTCTTACGTTCTTGCCCTCATCACCAGATACCCAAATGGCAGCTGCTGCAAGTCTGCTATGAAGGATTAATTCCTACCGTTTGAAATACCATCGATGCTATTTGTGCGGGGACGTTCCTCCATAAGAGTGCCGATGAAGCATGGAAGATATTTGAAACATTAAGCGAAAACTCTATGCACCAAGCGGTATCCGTACGACCTGAGGGACACCTTCTACCTCACCCAAAATGAGAGGCGAAAGTTGAGTCTAATCATTCATATGAAATCCAAGAATTAAATAGAAAAATGGACCAACTTATGATGATGGACCGCATGCAAGGCCCACCTCCTTCTGCTGAAGTATGCCAGTTATGCTCAGATTCGTCACATTCAACATTAGCATGTCCGTCTGTATCCCAGTTTCCGAAATTTGTAGAACAACATATAAATGCGGTTCAACAGTTCCAACGACCCAATTATAACCCCACGGGTTATAAACCAAACATGACATGGGGACCTCACCCGAATCTTTCATGGAACTCTAATAGTGAGAAACCGTATTCGAAACCAGATACAACCAATTTTCCTAATGCTTATAAACCACAATCTAATCAGTATCAGCAGCCTCCGAATCAACAAAACCAATACCAACAGCCTCCCTTCTGTGCTAATCCTCCTAGGGATAAAACTTTCGAAGAGAGCGTGTTGGCATCATTAAAGACCTTAGAGGCCCAATCACAATCGCAGTCTCAACTTGTAAATTCTCATACGCAATCTATAGCGAAGTTAGAGTCCCAAATGGGACAATTAGCTAATACATTGAATCGACGTAATGAGGGAAAATTACCAAGTCAACCTGTGCAAAATCCTAAGGGTCAGTATGAGGTGAGTTCGGCGAGTGATCAAGTTAATGCTGTCTCAACAAGGACCACCGAACGTCCTGAGGAGGTCATACCTCCTCCCGAGGCAATAAAAGATAAAGGTAAAGAAAAAGAAAAGAGTGAAATGGAAGGGAATGTAACTCCAGTTTCAAAAGACGCTAATCTTCTAGTACCTACTAAAACATCTAAAGTGGTGAATCCTTCCGATTATGTGCCCAGAATGCCATTCCCACAGAGCGGGGAAGCCCCGGCTCACTTTACCAGAAAAAGCACGTAACCGGAAGATATTCTCGAAATATTTAAAGAAGTAAAAATCAATATTCCACTGCTAGATGCGATTAAGCAAATACCCCCATATGCTAAGTTCTTAAAGGAACTATGCACTCAGAAGAGAAAGTCTAGAAACCATTTATCTAAGAAAGTCTTCCTAACGGAAAAGGTTAGCTCCATGTTTCATAACAACACTTTAAAATACAAGGATCCCGGTACTCCAACCATCGCTTGTCACATTGGGGATAAATACATTCACCGGGCTCTTCTTGATCTAGGAGCGAGTGTGAATTTGCTCCCCTATTCCGTATATGAACATTTGGGTTTAGGAGAACTGAAACCGACGTCAGCCACTTTACAATTAGCCGATAGGTCAATTAAAGTTCCACGAGGGGTAGTAGAAGATGTATTGGTGAAAGTCGATAGATGCTATTATCCGGTCGATTTTATCGTGCTAGACACCGAACCAGTCTTAGATGCTAGCAAACACGTCCCGGTCATCCTAGGACGCCCGTTCCTAGCCACGGCTAACTCTATTATTAACTGTAGGACTGGAGTGATGGATATAACTTTTGGTAACATGACCGTGCATCTTAACGTCTTCAATGCATCTAATCAACCATATAGAGATGATGAAGAGGCAGACTGCCTTTTATGTTGAAGAGGCAGCGCCTTTTATGTTGACTAAGGAAGCACTGGAAGCATGCTTATCACATTTCAATTTTAATGATTTCAATATTGACACAAATATTGAAGATGTAAATACTCTATTGGAATCAGTAAACACGACCAATGCACTTCCATGGAAACCTAAAATAGAAGCTTTACCGCCTCTTGCACATGAACCGGCCTTACCATCCATTGAGTGTCCTCCAACACTCGAACTTAAGTCGTTGCCGGATTCTTTAAAATATGCATTCCTAGGAACGAACGCAACCCTTCCAGTTATAATCGCGTCAAATTTAACTGAAATGCAGGAAGTACAGCTGATCGATGTTCTAGGTAATCATAAGAAGGCGATTGGATGGACGGTCACCGATTTAAAAGGAATCGACCCGTCAGTGTGCATGCATAGAATAAATTTAGAAGAAACGGCTAAGCCATCTAGGGAAATGCAACGACGTCTCAACCCTAACATGAAAGAAGTGGTTATGAAGGAGGTTATAAAACTCTTAGATGCAGGTATTATCTATCCGATCTTCGATAGTCATTGGGTCAGCCCAAATAAGGTTGTCCCAAAGAAATCAGGTATCACGATCGTACCTAACGAAAAAGGAGTCCTTATACCCACCCGGCAAACTACTGGTTGGCGGGTATGTATTGACTATAGAAAACTTAATTCGATGACCCGTAAGGACCATTTCCCTCTTCCATTTATTGATCAAATCCTCGAATGTCTGTCCGATCATAGTTATTATTGCTTCTTAGATGGATACTCTGGGTACAACCAGGTGCCCGTTTACCCCGATGACCAAGAAAAGACGACGTTCACCTATCCCTTTGGAACCTTTGCCTACCATTGTATGCCATTTGGTCTATGCAATGCACCGACAACCTTTCAACGCTGTATGATGGCAATTTTCTCAGACATGGTTGAGAAATTTCTCGAGGTATTTATGGACGATTTCTCCGTTTTCAGACCTACATTCGATGAATGCCTCCAAAATCTTACAAAAGTCCTCGCCCGGTGCGAGGAAGCAAATTTAGTATTAATTTGGGAAAAGAGCCATTTCATGGTTCAAGAGGGAATAGTCTTGGGTCACGTTGTATCCAAGCGTGGTATAGAGGTTGATAAAGCGAAAATCGAGTTAATAGACAAACTTCTACCGCCATCATCCATTCGTCAAATCTGTTCCTTTCTAGGTCATGCTGGTTTTTATAGACGATTTATCAAAGACTTTAGTAAAATTTCACGCCCTTTGTGCAACCTACTTGCCAAGGATGTTCCTTTTGTCTTTGACAACGACTGTCTGAAGGCTTTTGAGACGTTGCGCTCCTTACTATCCACGGCTCCGGTAATCCAATCCCCTGATTGGTCATTACCGTTTGAATTGATGTGTGATGCTTCCGATTATGCCGTTGGAGCTGTTTTAGGGCAAAAAGTCAATAAGAACCCTCACGTAATTTATTATGCGAGTAAAACGCTAAATGACACGCAATTGAATTACACGACTACGGAAAAAGAATTATTAGCAGTTGTTTGCCCTCAACAAATTCCGTTCTTATTTATTGGGTTCAAAAGTCATAGTGTATATAGATCACGCCGCATTACGTCATTTATTGAAAAAGAAATAAACGAAACCCAGATTAATCCGATGGATTTTACTCCTTCAAGAGTTTAATTATGAAATACGGGATAAAAAGGGTTCTAAAAATGTAGTAGCTGACCACTTGTCACGAATTCTTATAGAATCTAATGATCTTACCCCTCTAAAGGATTCGTTTCCGGACGAACAATTATTTGCATTATCTACCGTCAAGCGTCCATGGTTCAGTGATATCGTCAACTTCTTAGCTACAGGACATACCACGAATACGTGGTCTCGTTTAGACAAAGATTAGTTCTTTTCTCAAATTAAACATTACTACTGGGACGACTCACTGTTATTTAAACACTGTTCTGATCAAATTATAAGACAGTGTGTTCCGAAAAGTGAATTCAAATCCATATTAAATTTTTGTCATTCTCTAGAATGCGGAGGTCACTTTGGAGGCCGTCGAACGGCCGCTAAAGTCCTCCAAAGCGGATTATATTGGCCAACGCTGTTTAAAGATGCACATGAATTCTGTCAGAACTGCGTACATTGTCAACAATCAGGTAACATATCACGTCGTGATGCGATGCCCATGACCTTAATTCTTATTATAGAAATATTTGATGTTTGGGGCATTGATTTTATGGGTCCGTTTCCCTCGTCTTGTGGTTTCGAATATATTTTAGTCGCGGTCGACTATGTTTCTAAGCGGGTGGAGGCAGTGGCGACGAGAACCAACGACCATAAAGTTGTGGTTCAATTTAAAAAAGATAACATATTTTGTCGATTCGGTACGCCACGGGCAATTATAAGCGACGGAGGTAAACATTTCTATAATCGTTACTTCGAAGCCCTCGTCCGAAAAAATTCCGTCACTCATAAAGTAGGAACCACATATCATTCGCAAACCCAAGGCCAAGTTGAAGTGTCTAATAGAGTGGTAAAAAGTATATTAGAAAAAACGGTACGTCCAGACCGTAAAGATTGGTCACAACGACTGACCGATGAGCTTTGGGCATATCGTACAGCTTTTAAAACTCCTATCGGGATGTCTCCCTACCGACTAGTATTTGGAAAAGTGTGCCACCTACCGGTGGAACTTGAACATCGATCGTATTGGACCGTAAAAACGCTTAACCAAGATATAAAAGCGGCAGGCTGCCATCGTAAACTTCAATTGCAAGAACTCGAAGAATTGAGAAAGGAAGCATATGAAAATTCGAGAATCTATAAAGAACGATCTAAATCTTTCCACGATAAAATGATTGTAAGAAAGAATTTTGAAGTGGGACAACGAGTATGGTTATTTAATTCAAAATTAAGATTATTTCCGGGGAAGCTAAGGTCGCGATGGGACGGTCCGTTCATTATAACACAAGTGTTCCCGCATGGAGCAATTGAAACACAAGATGCAAACGGTGGGTCACCATTTAAAGTAAACGGACAACGGCTTAAGCCATATCGAACCGATGAAACAGACGAAAGAGAAATAGAATCTATAGATCTGGTAGATCCAATCTATTTAGACTGACTTTTGCATCGGTCGAGCTAGCGACGTAAAACTTAGCGCTTCTTGGGAGGCAACCCAAGTGTTAGTTAGAATTTTCTTCAATTTTGTACACTAGTTAGTAGTTTTTGGCCAGTGTCTGAGCGTTTAAAACCCCAAAAAATGAAAATTTGAAGTTATATAACATTTTTACAAAGAAACAGAAAAGAAAACATGAGAAACCCATAACTCGCGCGCGCGGCCCGCTCTCGCGAGCCCTCGCTCGCGCGGTCCGCCTGAGCGAGATTGCCCCTTAGACAAAATTGCTTTTAGCCTCTCAACAGAAGCCTCAGCTTCCGTCCGCGCTTGAAATCGCGCGAGCGACGCCCTCGCTGGCGCGGCCCGCTCGAGCGAATACGAGACTTAGAAAAATTTAAGAAACAAACAAAAAGAGAAGCCTCAGTATTAGCTCGCGCCTCAATTCGCTCACGCGAGGAGCTCGCTGGAGCGGTCCGCTCGAGCGAGTTTGACACTTGGAAAATTTTTAAAACTAAAAACAAAGTCTCAGCTTCACCTCGCGGAGGGATCCGCGCGCGCGAAACGCGCTCGCGCGATTCGCTCGCGCGAGGTTTCTGTCCCTTTAAATTTAGGGCTAAGCCCTAATTTTCATACCACTCCTTCTCCCTCTCACTGCGTTCCTTTTTTCTCTCTCTCTCTCTCTCTTCCTCTCTTGCCCTTTCTCCCACAAACCATCACCTCCGGCTATTATCATCTTCACCTCGCCGCCACACAGCCGCCGCCGGACCACCAAACACCGCCGCTACCGCCACTGATTCACACAAATCTGCAGCCAAAAACCACCCCCTAATCTCGAATCTTCGAGCTACAGGTATATATATACTCTTATACAATACATCTATATATATACGTAGATGAATGAGATCCTAATCACTAATTTCAACACCTAAGTAAGGGTTTTTGGTTTTTGGGGATAGATAGATCCCTATATGTATATATAAATCTATATACGCACCCACACAAAGCCACGCGTCTAATCAGAGTTAGGGTTTGTGTATTTGGGGGTTTTTGAAACCCTCAAGAAAGCTCATGAACCCTAAAGCCATACAACCATATAAGCATACACGCACAACCCCAATAATTCAACCTATCCTACACCTTAAATTAAATATATATAAATACATTTATGCAGACAGATTCTTGGATATTCATACATATAATCACTCACGATTCTTTGATATACATAACACACATACTCTGGAGTCTTTGTGAGTAGATCGATTTAGGGTTAGTAAATTTAGAATTTTTTTTTCCCAAATCTACATTCTTATACTGAGATTACATACAAGTATGTGCCTTGGGAATTTTTGTATGCCCACTTTTGTTTCCCAAAGAGGGGTAGACCCATGCAGATTTTCACATTTGTACTCATAGATATATGGAGCCGTCTATATATGACTCTACACGTGGACTTACAGTCAACTCTACGTGCACACAACCCCTGAATTGAACTAGAAGTATTTTCTGTAATTAAGATTAAGACGGCATCATGTGTTAATGATTGCTCGCTACCCACCTACTGAATTGTGTGACATGAACCCTTGTATTTGAACTATACAAGCACTGAGCAACTCTTTTAACAGTGGTTAATAGGGCTGTAAATCTTTGCTCATAGCCGTACGCATGTCCTGCATTCCAACCTTGTATGGAAATTGAGTCGTTGGTTTCTATACATAGGGCCATAAACACCTTTGTTGAAAATCCCTCATACTTGTTGACATTTTATCCATTCTGCACATTTGAAATACGAAAGATACTTGTAAACATAACTTCAATTGCTATGAATTTTTAATTTTTCATTTCTTTGGGCTTATATTGACACATATCTAACCCCTATGTCACGCCATGATTTCTTTTCACAAACCTAGATAATTTAGACGTATACGTCTCTCAAATTATGCCACTTAAGATTCGTGCTTATCTATTTATAATGAGTTATGACGTGCATGCAGTCATATCTTCCCAAAAATTGGTGCCTCTAACTTAACACAATAGTATTGTGCTACTTGATCCCAATTGACACCTGGACTAGGCAACTGCACATCTAAATCCTAAGCGACATAATTCACAAGCGGTGACTAGCGCCTTGAGTGTTCAAATTGGGATTTTTCACGTAATAATGATATGTATAAAATGATTTCAATAGTTATGCACCTTAACTATGCTTCTATTAAAACGATTTTAAAAATTTACTTACGTTATATTAGAATTCCATCTTCAAGCTTAGATTACTTTTAGCAATTGCGTACTGTTTAAAGATTTATATACATTGAACACGCGGCAAGTACCCTGCGACTAGCCGCAATGTGTGTGCCCTTGTCGGGACAGTAGGTGGGAAGGGATCGGCTCTTCTCACAGTTGCTGGGTGTTTCCCCCGTGAACCCCAATTTCTTTTACACTTATTGAAAATTATATTGATTGTGTCTCTTGCCGGGACATTTTTCTTGTAGGTGACCCATTCCCCCTTTCCCTTTTCTTTTCTTTTTTCTGGGCATAGACCAATTTTAAAGCCCGCATTTTCAAATTTTTTCTAAAATTTATACACCTTTCTTTTACAAATGACTAAATGAACAGTAAAATCCGCCTCTTCGTCCCAACCACCTCAGAAACGATCAAAAGGAAAAGAAAAACAGACCGGACCACCACTACCACCGCCCCAAGACGACCCAAATTCGAACGAACTAGGCCCAAGGTACGCCACCCGCGGCCTCAACTACGAGGCCGCTATAGACGCTGAGTACTTCGCGTCTGATAAAGACACGAAGTGGGGCCATAGCAACCTAGCCGCCCGAAAGCTGGCCCCACAGCTCTATTTTAGAAACCCAAATCTCATCAGCTACCCCCGCTTCGTCCGCCTCTTTTACCAAAACCTCCGCTACGATAAATAATCTCTAAGCCAGCACACCTTCCTGTCCACCACCATAGATGACCACGACATTACCCTCAACCTAGACAACATCGCTGAAATCCTCCAACTCCCCTCCCATTCTTACCAAGTTCCAAAATTAAACGTCCTCAACAAAGCCCACTCCTTCATACATATTATTCAGGACATGTGTGGCGGCCGCTCTGGGTCGGGGCAATCTATTCGACGATCGCACATGCCCTGCCAGGATGTGGTTCATCGACCATGTCTTTAAACGAAACCTGTACCCCCTTGGTCATGAGCAGGAACGGACCAAGGAAATTCACCATGCTCTCCACGCTGTTTACCGCAGCGATTGGTTTTACCCTGGCCTGATTATCATGGAGGGCATGCGTCTTGCGGCCCATGCCATTGACCACTCCCTCGATTCTAAGCTTCTTCTGCCCTACCCTCGCACTATCACTGCTATTCTCCGGGCTAAGGCCTTTCCTATTCCTGCCGATGAGCCCATTGATGCACATATTCCAGAGTTTGCTTCCGCTGATTGGAAGTTGAGCTTGGATCGACTAGACCTGGAGGTTAGGAGGTCCCGAGAGCAGGCACAGGCCCGTCGTGAGCAGGCAGCACAGCGTCCACCTCCTCCTGAGGATACCCCTTACGCTTGGACGTATGGGGACGTGTGTGCTTTCCAAGGTGAGACGCTGCGCTTGTAGTCATACATGAGGTCCTTTTTTCCAGGTTCATCACCCTGACCAGCTGGAGGACATTCTTGCTCAGGGAGAGGCAGCTTATCAGTCGGCGTTTCCACGACAGGCACAGCAGGTGGCCGAGGAGGGAGCTGAGGAGCAGGGAAAGGTGCAGGGAGAGGAGGAGGAGGCTGGCGACGATGGAGATGGGAGTGATGGTGATGGGGATGGGGATGGTACTACGGGGCAGGGGAGTACGGGTCTGGAGCTAGTTCTGATTGAGGGTGGCGAGGACTAGATTAGGTTTGGGGGGGGGGGGGGAGTGTTTGGACATTTCCTTTTTCATTTTTTATGTATTTGGTGGGTAGTTTAGACATTTTTAGACATTTGGGCCTGTATATTCTTTTATTATTTCTGTGTTTTTACTTTCTGTTTATTATTATTAGGATTTTGCTATACCCGGCTTTGACCGGTTAGTTTACTTTCTGCCTTTTGGTTTACTTTTGCTCCTGTGGTCTGTAATTATATCATTTTGCTATTTTCATTTTTCGTTATGGTTGTTTTATTCCTGTTGCCTCTGGTTAGCCACATCCGTAACGTCTCTATTATTGATTCTAGTTCCACTTTTATGATTGGCTACATAATGTTTTTATATTCATTTGGAAGCAATTGTCGTTGACATAATATTGCACAGTTATTTCACCAACCATTGCAATATAACAGGAATCTCTTAGGTTCAGGTTTGGGGGTAATTCTGTTAGAATTTCTATTGCACTGCAAACTGACATTGCTTACGTTTACCACTTTTCCATTCATTACAACTACATAAGAAAGAATATAGTAACGTTACTTTTATTTGTTTCTAATACTTCCAACTAATCAAGTTAATGTGTGACTTAATTTTTGGTTTCAGGTTTTTGATTTTTCACCCGATTTCCCCTCCTTCGTCACCCGATAGGTCTTCGATTGAGTCGGGTCCTCATTCCGACTCTAGTGCTTCTGATTCTGATATCGTACCGAGTCCTAGGGTAGCCAAGTCCTACGGTCCAGTCGGTCGTCCCGACTGGAATCGTCGTTGTCCTCGTAAACCTAGTCCTATCTATTCTGATTCTTCTGACGAGGATGATCTGTTTGGTGATGACCCTACCGCTATTGATGGCCCTTATGGCGCTCCCCCTACATCTTCCGAGTCTTCTTCGTCTGAATCGGCCGAGTCCTCGACCGATGATGACGACGAGGGTGTTGTCTCAGGTTTAGCTGGTAGTTCATTATCTGACCCTGTTGAGTCTATTGTGTCTTCGACCGAGGTTACCTATCCATATAGGGACCTCTCGGATTACGTTCTGGACATTGTTCGACAGCGTCCGGGTCATCCTGACTGGTCCCCTGAGGATATTGCCTCGATATTTGTGCCTTATTCTGGTCCTGAGGATGATAGGGTTGATTTGGGTCCGAGTGTCATTGAGGAGATTGACGAGGGTGTGAGTCTGGAGTTACATGCTGATTTTGATGAGATGGGACCATCGTTCGACCCTATGGAGCACCCGGAGTGGGAGCTAGTTGATTGGTACTTTCGATCTGGCGTGCCGCTACCGTCCGACATTTTCCATGGTGTGGACATCTTGGTGATCTTCTATGCGGACTACATTCATGTCATTGTCATGTTCCCACCTGCATAGGGACATGCAGTGATTTGGTTTGGGGGAGTATATGGATATTCATTTTAGTATTGTCGTTTTATTTTTAGTATTCATTTTAGTTCTTTTATTTTGTTATGTCATTCATTCGTTATTTCTTTCATTCATTATAAAAAAAAATAAAAAAAAAAGAATAGTAGTAATAGGAATAGAAAAGTAAACATTGTAATAGTTCTTTAAGTAAATGAAAACAGTTTCTTAAATAGTTTCTTAATAATGTTCAATGTTGCATTCCTTCTTACAAAGATTAGATTTCATTGAGACTTTGAAAATTAGGAGAGTATATAATCTAGTGTCTACCGAACCGATGAAAGTATTGTTGGGTTTATGCCCTCAAACCATTACTTTATGTATGAGACATTGACATTTTAATATATGGATATCAGCTTTACATTTCATTATGTATGTTTCTTTCATGAGATGATTGTTAATCCTTAAGTGTCATAGTAGGTAATTCGTGTATGTATGAGATACATACAAGTGAGATACGAATTACTATTCTTTGATAGAACTTGTCACAGTGGATGATGAGACTGGCTATCTCATCAGGTTTACACTGTAGCATGATTAACTACCATTGGATGGAGTGATTAATCTCAATCACTAGAGTGTTACTCTTAGTTAATATGCTAGTGCTTATAGTGCATTGACGGACCTGAGTTTTCCTATAGACACTTAAGACTGTCTATCAGTCGATAGGAACTCATAACTTGTATAAGGTACTTGTTCTCAATCTTGAGATGATTATGAACACAAGCTGTGGATATGGCTGCTTTGACTTACCAATCAGTGAGGTCTACAGAAGATCAACACCTGGGTATCTTGGGTATGTCATATTCATAGGGTTGTGAACATATATTGTCAAGATAGAATCTACCCTCTGATTCAGAGTAAGCATTCCCTTGAGAATGTCACCAAGTCGATTACTGAGTACTGCAGTCTTGTTGATAAGAGTTATCAACTTGTTTGGTAATCATGAGAGGTGAATGGGACTCAAGGAATACAAGAAGTAATCATGATTCAGGTTGACAGTAACAGTTATCCGACTACCTGAATATGATTACGAATGCTGAAGGTAGAGGGACATTAGTACAACATACAAGTCTAGTTATCGCTTCGGATATGTTCTTTTGCGTTGGAGTTCAGTTATCGTTTTATAGTGGAGTAAACGTTAACTGATCAGTCGATTAATTTACTGATCAAAGAGGTTGGTCATGGGAATTAATCAACTGATCTGAGCCAACAATAAAGAGCCTAGGAGGTCCCACTCTTAGCTCTGCCAGGATACTTGGAAAGACACTTAAGGAAGTTGTCAAGACAAGTTCGATCGATTAAAGTATGTTTGATCGATTGAAGTCATGGCAGGTTCGATCGATCGAGAATGTTTCGATCGATCGAAGGTTCGATCGATCGACGTCACTTCGATCGGTCGAAGTCTAGGTCGGTTCTGGGAATCTATAAATAGGGCAGCTGCGTTCTGGAAAAGAAGTTCGTCGTTTAAGAACGTCAGAAGATGCAGAAACTGTTTTAGAGCCCCAAAACCTTCGCCTTCTTCTCTATTAGAGATCCCACCATCTCTAGTCTCTCTGGGAAGCATCCACAGGAGTCATAAGGGTGAAGACAATCTAGAGGCAGCTGCTGAAAGTTAGAGATTTCAGAATTGGGTTCAAGACACTAAGGTATAAACTCTTGTCCCCTCCTTTTTGTACGCATCTATGGAATTGACGAGTAGTAGATCCTGGGCTACCATTAAGTTTTATAACTTGACTTTTTCCGCTGCGTGTTTAACTTTTAACTTTAAACCGTTTTTCCATCAATTGGTATCAGAGCCAGGCTCGTTTGGATCTATAGATGCGTTTTTGGAACACTATTTTGACTGGCATGTTGATTTTAGAACTGTTTTCGAAACTGCATCATCACAGATCTGTTTCTACAGTGTTATCGTAGTAGAGTACAAATCTGTGATTGTATGGGATGCAAGGCAGGTTCGATCGATCTAACATGTTTCGATCGATCGAACATTCTCTGTACTCAAGCGATCGAACAGGTCTCGATCGATCGAAACCATTCGATCGATCGAATAGAGTTCGATCGATCGAGACAGACTCTTTGTCAGGATCTTTGTTTCACAGTTTTAAAGAGTTTTTGAAATTAAATACTTTAATTTTAAAATATTCTGTAAATTTTTTCAAATTACTGTGTGAAACAGAATGTTCAAGCGATTGAACAGTGTTCAATCGATCGAAGGTTCGAACGATCGAACGGTCTTCGATCGATCGAACTGTGGCAGAGAAGTAAGATGTTGTTTCAAGTTCTAATTCGGTATATAAAAAGTTTATGTACTGTGTGAATCAATTAGCAGTTCCAATTGTTATATATGTGTGGATGTATGTACGACTAACCCTTTTGCAGCAAGCTTAGTCGCTATCTCCCATGGCACCAAGACTTTTAAATTTGGTATTTAAATTGTTTGAGATTGGTGCATGTTGTAATTTAAGTTTGGTTTGGTTTTAAGGCATATGTAAAGGGCGCTACGACTTCAATCCTACGAAAAGGAAAGTCGCACCGGTTTCCCTAGCCTTTTATTTTGCTGTTGCTATTTCTACTTCTAGATAAATTGTAAGCTTCGAAAGAAGCATAGGATAAATGTAATAGAATTAGAAAATCCATGAAGATGGAGCAAGGAGCCGTTGTCCATGAAGATGGAGCTGGAGGCGATCAAACCAAAAAGGATGGTTCTATGGAGATAGAGCCATGGGAGATAGAGGCATCGTTTGGATGTCTTTATTTTCAATTTTAGTTTTTTGTTTTATGTGCTTGGTTTGTGATTGGCATTTAAATATATTGTTACTACTTGCATGCACGTAAAACAAGTTTTCTAAAATAAAATTTAAAAACCGTTTTAACGCATTAGTAAACATTGGATGTTTATGGGTAATGTGTAAAAACATTTTTTTCTAAAAAGCAAAATCCTTAATTTCTAAATCTAGTGGGAGAGGGTCTTATTAATAAACACCCACGATCTTCCATTAACGGTTCACTGTAAGATGAGTAGTGCATTCTGTGTCACCTCGCCAGGGGTGATCAATCCATACGGAGGGTGCATTACTCATTGGTTACTAGATGTGAACTTCTTTTGATAGGATCAATCAGACGTGTTAGAGGGTGACCACCATACGGAGGCGCTACTTGAGACGGTTGTGATTGGATCTTAGTTAATGGTATACACTAGCTAAACTATGGATAAGGGATCCCACACGGGGCATTATTCAGAAATTTAGAGATCAAAAAGGTTTGGGAGTCATAACTTGTTTTGCAAGAGTTGCATAGCGGACAAGTCATGATTAATCGAAAGATCGAACATTGACCACCACACGGAGGCTTTATTCTTTCGTTCCGATATTCCGGCGACTTTGTTTTAAATAAGAGTTTTAAGGATTCTTTTATTTCAAACTGTCAAATTTTGATATTCATATTTATTTTGTCTTTTACTTTTTTCAGTAAATCATAATGTCTGGATCTGCATTTAGTCCACTTGCCACCATACTCACTCAAAACAAGTTAACTGGAAATAACTACACTGAATGGAAACGTAACCTTGATATCGTGTTAACTGCGGAGGATCACATATATGTCCTCACCACCCCAAGCCCTGAAGAACCCGCGGCAAATGCTTCGGCAGCTTCCAGACGCGAGTTCGACAAATGGAAGAAGTCAAATGGAATGGCTCGTTGCTACATTCTAGTCTCAATGGCTGGTGTGTTGCAACACCAATTCCAATCAAACGATTCTGCCAGTGACATTATCACGTCCCTGAAAAAGATGTTTGGGGAGCATAGCAGGCCTGCCAGACAGGTAGCCATGCAGATGATAATGAGTGCAAAGATGTCGGAAGGGACTCCAGTCAAGGAACATGTTTTAAAAATGATTGGTTATTTAAACGAGCTGGAGACCCTAGGTGCCAACATCGATGCACAGACCCAAGTTGATATGATCCTCAATTCGCTGTCACCTTCATTCGCTCAATTTAAACTTAACTACAATATGAATCAAATGAATTTTTCAATGAGCGAATTGATGAGTTCTCTTTTGGCAGCGGAAGGGGTGATCAAACCTGGGGTCAACGTTTTGAACGTTGAGAAAAGCGCTTCCTCCTCCCGATCTACACCGAAAGAAAAGAAAGGGAAGAAGAAGGCTGCTACTGGTGGTTCAAGTGTTGGACCGGTCCCTAAGATTGCAAAATCTAAGGGAAAAGGTAAGGCCAAAGGGAAGGTGGGTGGCCAAGGCAAAGGAAAGTGTTTCCAATGCGGCGACAAGGGCCACTGGAAGAGGAATTGTCCAGAATTCTTAGCTACAAGAGTTCAAGGTATGATTGAATCACATGTGATTGAAGTAAGTTTTATAACGGATACTTCAAACACTTGGTGCATTGATTCTGGTGTGACTAACCATATCTGTAATTCATTGCAGGGGTTCAGATCAACCAGGAGGTGCAGTGATGGGGAAATCATACTTACACTAGGTTCTAGCGCAACCGTTTCTGCGGTTGCTATAGGAGTCGTAGTTTTAGAATTTCTAGACAATAAAATTTTGATTTTATCAGATGTACTTTACGTCCCTTCAATGAGACGTAATTTAATTTCAGTTTCTAATTTATCGAATAATGGTTATTCTTTTCATTTTGGAACTGAAGTTGTGATTAAAAGAAATAGTTCTTTTATATGTTCTGGTGTTAAATCAAATGGTTTGTATGTGATTACTCCCAATATTTCTAAAGACTCTTGCATGGAACTTAATAACTCAGTGGTAACTGTGCCATCTAAAAGAAAGGGACCTTCCACTAATCCAACAAGACTTTGGCACATGAGGCTTGGCCATATCAATCTAAATAGGATTGGCAGACTAGTCAAAGAAGGGGTCTTAGGCGATTTGGTTCTCGAACCAATGGAAGTCTGCGAGTCTTGTTTAGAGGGTAAGATGACCAAAAGGCCCTTTCCAGCAAAGGGCAATAGAAACAATACATTGTTGGAAATAGTTCATACTGATGTGTGTGGAACAATAAATATTAGAGCAAGGGGTGGTTATGAGTATTTCATAACATTTACTGATGACCACTCTAAGTATGGATATGTGTACCTAATGCAGCACAAGTCTGAAGCCTTTGAAAAGTTTAAAGAGTTTAGGACTGAAGTGGAGAAGCAATTGGGCACACATATCAAAGCCATTCGATCTGATCGAGGTGGCGAGTACCTCTCTAATGAGTTTATTGATCACCTCGTACAGAATGAGATTCTGTCACAGTTGACTGCACCTAGTACGCCTCAGCAGAATGGTGTAGTGGAGAGAAGGAATCGGACTCTTTTAGACATGACTAGGTCAATGATGAGTTATTCGGAGTTACCTTTATTCCTTTGGGGTTATGCTTTGGAAACCACTGCTTACATACTAAATCTAGTACCAAGTAAATCCTTTCCAAGGACACCACGAGAGATGTGGATTGGGCGCAAGCCTTCTTTGCAACATCTCCGGATATGGGGGTGTCCGGCACATGTGCTGAAAGGAAAGATGAGCAAATTGGATTCTAGATCGGAAGTATGTTACTTTGTGGGGTATACAAAGGGTACTTATGGATGGTATTTTTATGATCCAAGAGAACAGAAAGTGTTTGTTAATACAAATGCTGTTTTCTTAGAGGATGATTATGTCATGGACCATAAACCTAAGGGAAGGATAGATCTTAGAGAGATAGAAGGAGAGCCCTCAGTCCAACCTGCAGTTAATAACGATGTAAATCAAGAAAACACCACTTCTTCACCTATTTCCGCACCGGTACCTCGTCGTAGTGGGAGGATGATCAGCCAGCCTAATAGATACATGTTCTTAGGAGAAGTTTTTAAAGCTGTCTCCATAGAATCTGAATCTGATCCTGCCACATACAAAGAGGCAATGACTGATGTTGATTCAGCTCATTGGGTTAAAGCTATGAAAGCTAAATTGGAATCTATGGATTCCAATCAGGTCTGGGATCTTGTAGAACATCCAGCCAATATTAAACCCATTGGCTGTAAGTGGGTTTACAAGAGGAAAAGAGGATCTGATGGAAAGGTTGAGACCTTTAAGGTTAGGCTTGTAGCGAAAGGTTATACTCAGAGGGAGGGCATTGACTATGAGGAAACCTTCTTGCCGGTGGCCATGCTCAAGTCCATCAGGATACTCTTATCCATTGCTGCATGCTTAGATTATGAGATCTAGCAAATGGACGTCAAGACTGCATTCTTGAATGGCAATCTTGAGGAGGACATCTATATGCAACAACCAGAAGGGTTCATAGCTGGTTGGAAAGGTAACTTGGTATGCAAGTTGCAGAAGTCCATTTATGGGCTTAAGCAGGCATCTAAGAGTTGGAACATCCGATTTGACCAAGCGGTCAAGTCATTTGGTTTCATACAGAATCTGGATGAACCTTGTGTATACAAGAAGTGTGAAGGGAAAGTGGTGGCTTTTCTTGTGCTTTATGTTGACGACATTCTACTCATTGGAAATGATGTATCGACATTGTCAACAGTCAAGGTTTGGCTAGCTAATACTTTCGATATGAAGGATCTAGGAGAGGCGAGCTACATTCTTGGGATAAAGCTCTTTCGAGATCGCAAGCGAAAGATAATGGGATTATCTCAAGCTGGTTATATCGATAAGGTGCTAACTAGGTTTTCAATGGATAATTCGAAGAAAGGTTTGTTACCTTTCAGGCATGGTTTAGCGTTCTCCAAGGACCAGTGTTCTAAGACACAGGAGGAAAGGAATCACATGGCAGGAATTCCATATGCTTCGGCAGTTGGGAGTCTCATGTATGCAATGTTATGCACTAGACCAGATATCTATTTTGCCGTTGGCATGGTTAGCAGATATCAATCGAATCCAGGTCCAGAGCACTGGACAGCCGTTAAGCACATTCTTAAGTACCTGAGAAGGACTAAAGATTACATGCTTATGTACGGTGGTAGTGAGTTAATTCCAGTAGGATACACTGACTCGGATTTTATGTCAGATAAAGATTCGAGGAAGTCGACGTCCGGTCATCTCTTTACCTTGGGAGGTGGTGCTATTAGTTGGAGGAGCATTAAGCAGAAATGCATTGCAGACTCAACTACAGAAGCTGAGTATGTGGCTGCTTGTGAAGCCGCAAAGGAAGCTGTTTGGCTCAAGAAGTTCCTTATGGAACTCGAGGCGGTACCAGCGTCGCTGTCACCTATTACACTTTATTGTGATAATAGTGGGGCAGTGGCTCAGTCCAAGGAGCCAAGGAACCACGGGAAAGGGAAGCACGTAGAGCGGAAATATCATCTTATCCGAGATTTTGTTCAACGTGGAGATGTGACTGTCACAAAGATTGCCACCGCTGATAATCTTACTGATCCGTTTACAAAGGCCATGCCACAGAAGGTCTTTGATCGTCATCTAGATAGTCTAGGTCTCAGATGTAATCCTGTATGATTGTGAGTGCAAGTGGGAGTTTGTTGGGTTTATGCCCTCAAACCATTACTTTATGTATGAGACATTGACATTTTAATATATGGATATCAGCTTTACATTTCATTATGTATGTTTCTTTCATGAGATGATTGTTAATCCTTAAGTGTCATAGTAGGTAATTCGTGTATGTATGAGATACATACAAGTGAGATACGAATTACTATTCTTTGATACTTAGAACTTGTCACAGTGGATGATGAGACTGGATATCTCATCAGGTTTACACTGTAGCATGATTAACTACCATTGGATGGAGTGATTAATCTCAATCACTAGAGTGTTACTCTTAGTTAATATGCTAGTGCTTATAGTGCATTGACAGACCTGAGTTTTCCTATTGACACTTAAGACTGTCTATCAGTCGATAGGAACTCATAACTTGTATAAGGTACTTGTTCTCAATCTTGAGATGATTATGAACACAGGCTGTGGATATGGCTGCTTTGACTTACCAATCAGTGAGATCTACAGAAGATCAACACCTAGGTATCTTGGGTATGTCATATTCATAGGGTTGTGAACATATATTGTCAAGATAGAATCTACCCTCTGATTCAGAGTAAGCATTCCCTTGAGAATGTCACCAAGTCGATTACTGAGTACTGCAGTCTTGTTGATAAGAGTTATCAACATGTTTGGTAATCATGAGAGGTGAATGGGACTCAAGGAATACAAGAAGTAATCATGATTCAGGTTGACAGTAACAGTTATCCGACTACCTGAATATGATTACGAATGCTGAAGGTAGAAGGACATTAGTACAACATACAAGTCTAGTTATCGCTTCGGATATGTTCTTTTGCGTTGGAGTTCAGTTATCATTTTATAGTGGAGTAAACGTTAACTGATCAGTCGATTAATTTGCTGATCAAAGAGTTTGGTCATGGGAATTAATCAACTGATCTGAGCCAACAATAAAGAGCCTAGGAGGTCCCACTCTTAGCTCCGCCAGGATACTTGGAAAGACACTTGAGGAAGCTGTCAAGACAAGTTCGATCGATTAAAGTATGTTCGATCGATTGAAGTCATGGCAGGTTCGATCGATCGAGAATGTTTCGATCGATCGAAGGTTCGATCGATCGACGTCACTTCGATCGGTCGAAGTCTAGGTCGGTTCTGGGAATCTATAAATAGGGCAGCTGCGTTCTGGAAAAGAAGTTCGTCGTTTAAGAACGTCAGAAGCTGCAGAAACTGTTTTAGAGCCCCAAAACCTTCGCCTTCCTCTCTATTAGAGATCCCACCGTCTCTAGTCTCTCTGGGAAGCATCCATAGGAGTCATAAGGGTGAAGACCATCTAGAGGGAGCTGCTGAAAGTTAGAGATTTCAGAATTGGGTTCAAGACACTAAGGTATAAACTCTTGTCCCCTCCTTTTTGTACGCATCTATGGATTTGACGAGTAGTAGATCCTGGGCTACCATTAAGTTTTATAACTTGACTTTTTCTGCTGCGTGTTTAACTTTTAACTTTAAACCGTTTTTCCATCAAGTATGTCATGAGAAGTTATATATATCCTTAGTATCATTGCTTTATATCTTATACTTGCATATCTTGTTGCACGATACGTAGTCAGATGGATACATAGTAACATTTGAACTATAATATAATCTGGATGTCTAAATAGTAAAATTGTGGAGACTAAACCCGGTGAGCTTTAGAGCCTATCCTCCTTTTGAGGGTTTTAAATTTACTATTATCGAATCTCTTTGACATATCATACTATTTCGTTGATTAGTCTCATTATTCTTTTATGTTGATTGAGAGTCGAGTCAGTATTATAATTACCATGCTTAAAAAAAATAAAAATAAAAATAAAAGATAATATTTCCTTTAACATCATAACATTGCAGAATCATGTGACTTTAGAGAATGACATTAGGCCATCTGTTCTAATACACCTGTTGACCTTTGACCTACCCAATATAAATATTTTGTCTCTCGTTAACTCTTTGGGCCTTTAATTAAGCCATTTCTTTGTTCACCTATTATCCTACCCACTCCGATATGGAGTTTGCCACTATAAAAACTGACCTAACCCATGTCCAAAAGTAGTTAGAGAATAGTTTTTCATAAAGAAATCGGGCTAATAAACGACTAGAAAAAAAGGGGAAATGGTCTATGGAATAGTAAAAGAAAGGAAGTATAGAAAAAAAAAAAGAAGAAAAAAAAAAAGAAATAGTTATTGAAAAAAATATATGAATCTCTTGGAAGAGATAAAGAAAAGAAAAAAAGAGAATTAAATAGTCATTGTAGTAAAGCCCTTGCATTACACATCAATGTTATTTCTAGATACTTACGGACTCTTTGAATCCCTTTTACCTTTCTTTTCTGAACCTTAACCCTCGACCAACGTTACAACCCTTATAAAGTCCTAGTTGATTCTATGGAAACATGATTTGAATATGGAACCGATAAAGGAAAGGGAATATAAGCATGGTAGTAATGGTATTCACTTGATGATCGATATCTATTCATGAGACTATTTTATTTCTGTCGTATCAGACGTTGTTCTGTGTCATATGCGAGTTTATTAGTTTTGCACGATAATTCTTTCTCGCATATATACATATGTGTGCTTACACCTGTTTCAAAGTGAATTTATTTTAGAGTGTAATTGACAACGTGAGATTCGCAGTCAAAGCATCACTAAATAGTCGTCTGATTTATATTCCAAGTTCAGAGTTGTCGTGTATCCACTTGACTACTATTTCACACACATGCGGGTCTTCGATATATTCCATTGATTCTGGTGATATATGTGTTCGGATTATTTTTCATGGTGTAAGAAGGCATACGATTGTTCTACTCTTGATAATTTAAAAAGTGTCAGTTGAAGTTGATTTTATCAAGGAAGGATGTGACATTGAACCATTTTAAAATTTGAATAAAATTTTTATTTGCACAAGTTAATAAAGATGGTTGTGGGTGACTTGTTGACGAGAACCCTCACGAGACTTCACTCGTCCGACTAGGGACACCTAGAGGTTTAAAAGGCTTGTTGCACAGGCTAAGTGCAATCGTTATCCATACGAAAAATGGAGTAGGTCTTTTATTAGTAGTTTTATTCTTTTGCTCGAGGACTAGCAAAATGTAGGTTTGGGGGTGTGATCGGGAGAGAACAAATCCTGATTATACGCCTTAATTCACATTTGCTAGCTGTTTTTATCCTATTTTTGGTGTAGTTTTACTGTATTTTCTATTTTCTGTCAGGTTTTAGAAGAAAACAAGGAGATCTGGTTAAATAAGGAGAAAAAGCAGGCAGAAAGAAGCTAGAAAAAGCCATTCGCGCGAGCGGTCCGCTCGCGCGAGATCCCAGAATTCGCTCGCGCGATCCGCGTGCGCGACCTGCCCAATTACGCGCTCGCGCGACCCGCTCGCGCGATCCGTACAAAAATCAAAGTTGCGTAATATGCTCTACTGAAGAATCCTGTGCAAACAAGACTGCTTAACGACGTCCGAATTGAAAATAATAGCTGTTTTAGTTAGTTTCGGGATAGGAAAGCTTCTAAAAATTCCTTGTAAACTCTATATATATGGAGATTTTATGAGTTTTTAGGGTTACACACCTAGAGAGCTATTCATATACATTCATTAAAGGCTTTGAAGGCAAGGGAAGGAGAAGAACAAGCTTGAAGGTTTCTAATGGCTTACATCAACTCCATCTTCATGCTTTCAACCATCATGAGCAACTAAACTCCTAATCTAGGGTTTCAATGAAACCCTAGCTATGTAAAGGGGGATTTTCTATGCTTTTCTACTCTAAGATTTTATGTTTTGGGGATAGTGATTGTATGTTGGTGGATTATTTATACATAATCAGTTTTAATGTTAATAATCAATAATATTTTGGATCTATTCTTGTCTTAGATTTTTCCTTATGCTTATTGAACTCAATAGTCCTTGATTTCTGTGATTGATAGGAGTATTTACATACAGTGGTGCTTATATGATTGTGCTGTTTACATCTTTTATAACCCATGCTTAGGAAGGATGAGTTATGATACGCCCTAGTTATAGGTAGATAATTCATGTGAACCATAGATGGATTATGCTTAGATTGAACTAACAATATTCTCTTGACGATACTATTGGGCTTGTAGCTACGATAGATCATAACTATTCAAACATAGAACTTAGATTAGGAAGTATAGACCCCCAATGCATAGTTAGTGGTGGAATTGTAATCCTAGATCTCATCTCCATATATTTAAATCAACTTTAAATTTCGCATACAAGTTTACTTAGATTTACTTCTAGATTTTATTTTAAAATTTCATAGTTTACTTCATAGTTTAATTAGTAGTAATAATCAAATTTTAAACCAATCAAACTCCCAATTTTCTTATAACTAGCTAGATTAGATTTTAGTAATTAAAGGATTAAAAGTTAACAATCTCTGTGGGTTCGACCTTTACTTTCCACACTACAAATCTTTTGAAAGTAAAGCACAAATAAGCATACTTTTATATCTTGATTTTGACGAGATCAGCGGGTCACGCGAGCGAAGGGGGAGAACGGGTCGCGCGAGCGAAGGGGGAGAACGGGTCGCGCGCGCGAGTTCTTGCAGTTCCATTATCTTCCTCGTTTTCCCCTGTTTCTGGTTTTAAACTGAAATTATACCCATTTCTGTTTTCTGTTTCATTTATGTCATGCCATATATGGATCTCTTCGATTTTTCGCGTAGATTACGAATATGCAATCAATTTAAACAAATACGGATTGTATCTCTAGATATACGCGATTAAAGTAAGGGTGTCAAAACTTTAAATCAACGGTACGTCGCGATACGGATGAATTACTCCGTAGGATTCGAACCGTAGCTCATTGGGACTAAGATCTTCCATTCCCAATTCACGGATTTCATTTTGGTTAACTTTTGTAAAACTCCAATTTTCAAAGCTTTAATGGTGTTCTATATATATACACATATACACACATATATACACTGAAATATACATATATATACGTTGAGAGTGAGTTTATAATACTCACTGAGGTGATTATACAGAGAATTTTGAGATCGAGAATATCCGCCGTCGATTCCGTCGTTTGAGAATTCTCATCCGTTCTCTGATCTTGAGATATATATATATATATATATATAACTATGTATCTATATGTGTATGTGACTGAATATATATATAATCTGTATGTGTTGTGTGTTTCTTGAGAGGAAGAGAGAATTGAGAGAAAATTAGAGTTAGATAGAGAGGAGAATGAGAGAGATGAGAGTCTGTGATAAACATATATAGAGAAAATTATTTGGGCTCCAAGCAATGGGAGGATTTCGCCCGGTGAGGTTGAGCTCACGTGCTTCCTCACCCAAGACGCGGTATAAGGCGCAGATTTAAATCAAAACTGGTATTTTACGGTTGATATAAAAATACTGAAAATCATATTAATGAAGGAATTAAATCCCGGGTTGTACCAAAAATATAGATACTAATTTTGAAACCATAGAAAATATTTTTCTATATTTAAGAAAATTATGGTTTGACCCCCAAATAAATATTTCAAATAGAAATTAAATTGAAATAAACATTTATTAATGGAAAAGAAATATAGGGTGTTACACTTTACCCACCTTAACAGAGATTTCGCCCCGAAATCTGAGCTAACTAATCCTGAAACAACTCGGGGTATCTATTCCTCATGTCCGACTCTAACTCCCACGACGCTTCTCCCTCGTCATGATGCCTCCACTGAACCTTAATCAAAGGAACGTCCCTTCTTCTCAGCCTCTTGATACTCTGGTCGAGAATCCTCACAGGTCTATCCTTGTAGACAACATTCTGACTCGTCTCAATATCATCAAAATTAACCACATGTGAAGGATCCCGTATGTATTTCCTTAACATACTAACATGGAATACATTATGAACACCAGACATCTTTGGTGGCAACGCGAGCCGATAAGGCACTTTTCCAACTCGCTCCAATATCTCAAATGGTCCGATGAAACGGGGTGCCAACTTCCCTCTTTTCTAACCAAAACGTACCACTCCCCGAACGGGTGAAACCTTAAGGAGTACATGATCTCCGACACTGAACTCCAAATACTTTCGTCGCCGATCTGCATAACTCTTGTGTCTACTCTGTGCAGTTTTCATTCTTTCCCTGACCAGTGAAATCTTCTCATTAGTTTCTCTCACCAACTCTGGTCCCAACAATTCCGTGTCTCCAACTTCAGCCCAACACAACGGAGATCGACATGGCCGTCCGTACAAGGCTTCAAACGGTGCCATCCCAATACTTGAGTGATAACTGTTGTTATACGCAAATTCGACCAACGATAAGTGCATCTCCCAAGATCCTTCAAAATCAATTACGCAAGCTCTCAGCATATCTTCCATAATCTGATTAACACGCTCGGTCTGTCCATCGGTCTGAGGATGGAAAGCAGTACTCATCTTGAGCGAAGTTCCCATAGCCTTCTGCAAACTTTCCCAAAATCCCGAGGTAAAACGTGCATCGCGGTCTGATACAATTGACACAGGAACACCGTGCAGTCGCACCACTTACTAAAGATACATTCGACTCATCCTTTCTACTGGATAAGTCATATTGTACATGATGAAGTGTGCAGACTTCGTCAGACGATCCACAATTACCCAAATCGCGTCATGATTCTGTTGTGACCGGGGTTATCCAACCACAAAATCCATAGTTATATGCTCCCACTTCCATCCTGGAACAGGTAAGGGTTGCAACAATCCCGAGGGTCTCTGATGTTCGGCCTTCACTTGTTGAAAAGTCAAACATTTAGACACAAACTCGGCTACTTCTCGTTTCATCCATTCCCACCAGAAGTTTCTCTTCAAATCCTTATACATCTTTGTTCCTCCTGGGTGTACTGTCAGTCTCGATTTATGTGCTTCTTCGAGAATATCTTTTCTCAAATCTCTGAAATCTGGCACACACAATCTGTCTCGACATCGATATCCTCCATCGGTCCCAACCTTCTATTATGTCGGGTCCTTCTCTGACATCTTGGCGAACCATGCTTGAAATTTCTCATCTTTCTTTTGGGCCTCGATGATTCGACTCACAAGTGTTGGTTGTACTACGAGGCATCCAAAGTGTTGCCCGACACTTCTCTCAGAAATCTGCATATCAAATTCTGCGATTGTCTCTAAAGCTTTCCATTCCCTCAACATCAATGAAGCAATTGTTCCTTGAGGTTTCTGACTTAGGGCGTCAGCGACTACATTAGCCTTACCAGGGTAGTACTCTAATGTAAAGTCATAGTCCTTGATCAGTTCCATCCACCGGCGTTGCCTCATGTTCAGCTCCTTATGAGTAAACAAATATTTGAGGCTCTTGTGGTCCGAGAACAAATCAAACTTCTCCCCATAGAGGTAGTGTCTCCAGATCTTAAGTGCGAACACGACTGCTGCTAGCTCCAAATCATGAGTTGGGTAGTTCAATTCATTTGGCTTCAACTGCCGTGAACCATATGCGATAACCTTTCCGTCTTGCATAAGGACACAACCCAATCCTTGATACGAGGCATCACTGAAAATAGTGAGCTTTTCACCATCCTTTGGTATTGCAAGCACTGACGCTGTTGTCAATCTCTTCTTCAATTCCAGAAAGGCGCGTTCATGCTTAACAGTCCATTCAAACTTCAAATCTTTCTTAGTCAAACCAGTTAACGGGGCTGCTATCTTTGAGAAACCCTCTACAAACCTCCGATAGTAACCAGCTAGTCCCAGAAAACTTCTGACTTCTGTAACATTTGTTGGCCGAGTTCAATTCGCCACTGCATCGGTCTTTGAGGAGTCAACCGCAATTCCTTATTGTGAGATCACATGCCTAAGGAACTTAACTTCCTAAAGCCAGAATTCACACTTGCTGAATTTAACATACAGAGGGTGATCTTTGAGAGTCTGCATCGCAATCCGTAGATGCTGCTCATGCTCTTCCTCTGACTTGGAATAGATCAAAATATCATCAATAAAGACAATAACGAATTGATCCAAATAGGGCTTGAATACTCTATTCATCAAGTCCATAAACACAGCCGGAACATTCGTCATCCCAAACGGCATCACTAAGAACTCATAGTGTCCGTATCTCGTCCTGAAAGCAGTCTTAAGTATATCTTCTTTCCGCACCCTCAACTGGTGATACCCTGACCGTAGATCAATCTTATAAAAGGTCGTGGCTCATTGCAACTGATCAAATAGATCGTCTATCCGAGGCAAAGGATACTTATTCTTGATAGTAACCTTATTCAATTCCCGGTAGTCAATACACAACCGCATGGTCCCATCCTTCTTCTTCACAAATAACACTGGTGCTCCCCAGGGTGAAGTACTTAAATGAACAAAACTCAACTTTTCAAGTTCTTAAACTTGTTCCTTCAGCTCCAGTAACTCCGTAGGGGCCATCCTATAGGGAACTTTGGTTATAGATCGAGTACTTGGTACCAATTCCACACAGAATTCTATGTCCCTCTCAGGTGGTAATCCTGAAATATCTCAAAATACTTCCTCAAATTCCTTGATCACTGGTATTGATGACACTGTCACCTCTGCACTGACAACCTCAATGTTTGCTAGGCATCTGGTGAGGAACATATCACCCGAAGGGTTACATTGGAAATCGAAGAGTCGATTCCCATTGTCTGCAAAAGTGATCCTCTTCCTTGCACAATCCAACTTTGCATGATTCTTCTCAAGCCAATCCATTCCCAGGATTATATCAAATTCTTTCATCGACAGGACCACCAATCTCGCCAAAAGTTCACGGTCTCCTAACCGTAAAGGAAAATCCTTACATACATGTAATAACTTGACGGTGGTCCCTAAGGGTGAGACAGTACTCAAAGCGTCATCTGAATGTTGCGGTACTATTCCCAACTTTTGAACAGTCTTAACAGATATAAAGGAATGTGTAGCACCCGTATCAAATAAAACTTTAACATGAGAGTTAAACAAGGTTAGAGTACCTTCCACTATGTGTTGCTCGGGCAGTTCCTCCTCATAAGCACCTTCTTCATAACCAGCAGCCTCGGGAATAACAGCATTCAAGCTGGCTTGTCCTTGTTGACCGTAATTGCCTCTCCTAGGAGCCTTGCATTCCAGACTTATTGATTCGTGTCCAATATTGCATTTTTAACTTCATGATTTTACCCTTATTGGACACGAATTATCACTTATATTGGGAGATTTAATGGATAAATTGTACTTTTGCTGTGCACTTTTTGTTAATAAAATCTCTTTCTTGTAGGTTTTGGCGACTTGTTCAAAGTGGGAACTAACCCGATTGGTTCTTATCTTGTAAGAAGAGGAGGAAATCCATCCCAGCAAAGGCGGATCGATCCGGCCTTATGAGCGGGTCGATCCGCGTGTTTTAAATAATGTTACCAACAGAATCAAAAAGAGCCGATCGATCCGGCCCTTTGAGCGGATCGATCCGCGATTTTGGAGGGACATTCTACGATAAGGATTTGTAAATGGATCGATCCGGCCTTTAGAAGGGATCGATCCGCGACTTCCCGAGCAGATTCCAACGGTCCAGATGAAAGGCGGATCAATCCACCAGTTATGAAGGGATCAATCCGCGACTGCAGTTTTTTGCCCTTTTTTTATTTACAAGTTTGCCATTCTTATGTTTTTGTATAAATAGGAAGAGATGGTTTTATTTTAGGGCATCTTGCATTTTATTTTTGGATCCATCATCTTTCTCCCAACTTTCTTCTTCTTCCATTTTGCTCTTCATTTTGTGTAAACTTGAAGACTCCATTGAAGATTTAATGACTTGGTATATTTTCTATCTCTTTTCCTTTGATGATATTGCTATGTCTTCCATTATTAGTTAGATTTACATAGGTTGTGGATCATGAACTCTTGGATTTAATGTTGTAGCATTTCTAGGGTTCATTTGTGTAGGATTCAAAACTAGGCGCTTCATCTTCTTTGTATTGCATTTTTGATTGTCATAACTTAAACTTTGAATCCTACCCTATGTATTTCATATGGAATATTATATAACCTAGTGTTTTGCACTCCATGTGTTTGATAAATGTTGTGTGTGGGATTTAAAACTTGAGGTCTTCATCTTTGATGTCAAGCATCTTTGATTGTTCAAACTCTTGGGTTTTAAATACTATCTTTTGAAGGCTTCATAGGTGATTTGTCCACCAAGTAGATTAGTTAGTGTAGGGTGGACAAATCATTCGGATTAGAAGTCATAGAGGCTTCATCTTGTATGTCATGCATCCTTGATAGTCAAACGTTAGCTTCAAATTCGTTTCTATGGAAATCTCAAAGCTTCCTTCATCTTTCACATAGATGCACCCCTTGTGTTTGATAATATGCCACAATGAAGTGTTACCTTAGAATGTGCTTGAAACACTAGTCCATTTCATCTTGTTGTGACCCAAGATGGGGGAAATGATCCCAACCTATTGCTTTTTAGATTAGTATTTATTTATAATTTTCTCCTCCAAAAACCAAACAAAAAGCCGCAAGACGCAAAGTCATTTTTATTCCTTTTTATCATCTTTTCTTATTTCTTTCTTTTGAGCATTATAATTAGTTACTAAACTTCCCAAACATTGTTCTTGTATCAATCCCTGTGGACTCGACACCCTACTTCCAACATACTACGTTTTTAATAGGGTTAAATAAGAACTTGATTTTGACACAATCAAAATGGCGCCGTTGCCGGGGGATTGGCGACAATGTTAAGTTGTTTAGTTTCTAATTATATGCACTTTTGCATTTGATCTTTTTATTTTGTCTTTGTTTTGAAGGATTGGCTACTCTTGAAGAGCTAAACCTCCATCTAGGATGTTGATGACACATTGGTCTCGCATGGGGAAGGTACTAGTATCTCCTTTGGTTGTTGTTCTTTAAATTTTAGGCATATGTAATTGATTTTTGTGATTTCTTACATAGTTGTGCTTAATAAAAGTGGTGTATTGTTGCACATAAGTCATTCTAAGAGAAGTTGACTTGTCTACCATGTAGCTTAGTTAATGTAGGGTGGATGAGTCATTCTAATCAAAGGTGTTGCATAGTGTAGTAATTCACCACTTACTTGTTATTGTGATAGTTATGCTTTGTGTTAAGATGCTTGACTCATATCCAAGAGAATGTGATGTGTTCCACCACGTAGTTTAGTTAACGTAGTTTAGTTAATGTAATTTAGTTGTAAGGTGGGAAAATCATGTTAATCAAAGTAGAGTCATAGTATAGTAATGCAAAGTTTGATTATTTTGCCAAACTTTCTAGAACACTTCTTTTAAAGGAATATTATTTCTCTTTTGCATGTTGGGCTAGTGGTAGAATCAACATTCTAACCTTCAAATTCATCCGCATCATCCCCTTATCATTCCATTTTCTTTTCTTTTGTGTTTTGATTTTTCTTTTTATTTTTTTCTTTTATTTGCTTGATGTGCTCGGTAATGATTCATGTGCAGGAACATCATTTTTGTGCTTATCGGGGATCGCTCCTTTTGTTGGTGATATCACTCTATCCCTACTCATTTTTGTCCTTGTTTCGAACCATTTGCATTAGGGACAATGCAATGTTTTAGTTGGGGGGTGTGGGATATTCACCCATCATATCGATGTTCCATTTTCTTCTTGCCATTAATTCTCCAACCATGTTTTGGTTGTTAATAAAAATAAAAAAAAAATTTTAAAACTATGTAAAAAAAAAAAAATAGTTTCCAATGATTTTAGTATAGTTGCCTCGTTCTAATGCCGAGCGATGACGCTTGTCTTGAGTTTTTATTCGATATTGGTATGCGTCACTTGTTGAATCCCATTAGTTCTATAACTATCTTGATTATAGTAAATTTCATGAAGTTCAAATCTTGGATTATCGAGCACGTTGTATGACTACTTGTGTTAGGATGATGTTTATTGCAATTATTATCCAAAAATCATTTAAAACATATGTGGAGACTTTACCCTTGTGAGCTTTAGATCCTTTTCTCCATTGTTGAGTGTTACATACTTCAATTCTCTCTTTTTGAGAAACATACATAAGTCGTAGATAATCTCATCTTCTTATTTGATTGTTCAGTAGAGGAATCTTTTTGTGGAATGCAAAACTCTTGCTTGCCTGTCATTGTAGTGGAGAACTAAGAATCACATTGTCCGAGAAAATGATTTTAGGTCCTTCCTTTTACCATTTCTAGCCTCAACCACACATATCCTTCCTTCACTTAACCATACGCCTTCCATATCCACGTTTGAATTACATTTGTGGGATGTCTTTGCATGAGATCGTGTTTGTAAGGTTGTAAAAGAGATTGAACCATGTTGTTGTGAGAGTACAAAAAAAAAAAAAAAAGCTCAAAAATATATATATATATATATATAAAGAGCTTCATAGTCAATTGTACTTCTCTTTTTGAGCTTCAAAGGAATATTTGTGGATGATTCATCTCTTGTGGTCATCTGTATCCATGCATTCCAATAAAGCCCAAGTTTGTACTCAAACATCTCACTTCATTTACCCTTGCCCTTCACCTCATATCACTTTCCCACTTTACAACTCCATCAAGGTCCTAGTTGATCCTCAAGTTGTGTGATTCGAAGTTTGAAACGGATGTGACAAGTAGTCAGAGTTATTCCACATCCTCTAGTGAATAGTATCTTTCATGAGATTAATTTTTACTCATTTTTCACGCTTACGTTTTTCATCATTGGCATGTGCGTGGCTTTGATATCCATTTCCATTACTCTGTTTGCCCGCATGCCCCGAGTGTATTACCCATTCCGAGTGATTCATTTTTAGAGTGTAATACCAGTGAGAATTGAGTTGAAGTGCTTTTTGAATGAAATTCGAATTATGAAAGCACTGCCATCTTCTTGATAGTTGTAGTTATGCACTTCACACCACACACGTATCCAAGATTGAGCTTAATGAAGTTTATCTAATAATCTTGATAGTTTGAGAACTTTTTGGATTTGCGTGTCATGTGTTAAATCTTTTAAAAATTCGTGGGACTATGTTGAGTATCGGCGTTAGAAAGTGGGCAACTATCATGAGGAAACACAATGTTTGTGGGTGTCATTCCAAGAACCCTCCGGAGACAAAACTCCGCCTCTACGGGTAACCTAGAGGTTTAACGGCTTGTTGCATTCGCTAAATGCAATCGTGTTCCCCACGAAAACGGTTTATCTTTCATTTTAAATAAGTTGTTGTGCAAGGTTATTCTTGAATCTCTTGGTAGTTAGCTTTGTTGCTAAGAGACTAGCAACATGCTAGTTGGGGGTGTGATTCGTGTCCAATATTGCATTTTTAACTTCATGAT
Source organism: Hydrangea macrophylla (assembly GCA_033977485.1). Classification (NCBI taxonomy): domain Eukaryota; kingdom Viridiplantae; phylum Streptophyta; class Magnoliopsida; order Cornales; family Hydrangeaceae; genus Hydrangea; species Hydrangea macrophylla. The sequence continues at coordinate 75,172,691 of CM066999.1, read as the reverse complement.
TTTACCCTTATTGGACACGAATTATCACTTATATTGGGAGATTTAATGGATAAATTGTACTTTTGTTGTGCACTTTTTGTTAATAAAATCTCTTTCTTGTAGGTTTTGGCGACTTGTTCAAGGTGGGAACTAACCCGATTGGTTCTTATCTTGTAAGAAGAGAAGGAAATCCATCCCAGCAAAGGCGGATCGATCCAGCCTTATGAGCGGGTCGATCCGCGTGTTTTAAATAATGTTACCAAAAGAATCAAAAAGAGCGGATCGATCCGACCCTTTGAGCGGATCGATCCGCGATTTTGGAGGGACATTCTGCGATAAGGATTTGTAAATGGATCGATCCGGCCTTTAGAAGGGATCGATCCGCGACTTCCCGAGCAGATTCCAACGGTCCAGATGAAAGGCGGATCGATCCGCCAGTTATGAAGGGATCGATCCGCGACTGCAGTTTTTCCCCTTTTTTTATTTACAAGTTTGCCATTCTTATGTTTTTGTATAAATAGGAAGAGATGGTTTTATTTTAGGGCATCTTGCATTTTATTTTTGGATCCATCATCTTTCTCCCAACTTTCTTCTTCTTCCATTTTGCTCTTCATTTTGTGTAAACTTGAAGACTCCATTGAAGATTTAATGACTTGGTATATTTTCTATCTCTTTTCCTTTGATGATATTGCTATGTCTTCCATTATTAGTTAGATTTACATAGGTTGTGGATCATGAACTCTTGGATTTAATGTTGTAGCATTTCTAGGGTTCATTTGTGTAGGATTCAAAACTAGGGGCTTCATCTTCTTTGTATTGCATTTTTGATTGTCATAACTTAAACTTTGAATCCTACCCTAAGTATTTCATATGGAATATTATGTAACCTAGTGTTTTGCACTCCATGTGTTTGATAAATGTTGTGTGTGGGATTTAAAACTTGAGGTCTTCATCTTTGATGTCAAGCATCTTTGACTGTTCAAACTCTTGGGTTTTAAATACTATCTTTTGAAGGCTTCATAGGTGATTTGTCCACCAAGTAGATTAGTTAGTGTAGGGTGTACAAATCATTCGGATTAGAAGTCATAGAGGCTTCATCTTGTATGTCATGCATCCTTGATAGTCAACGTTAGCTTCAAATCCGTTTCTATGGAAATCTCAAAGCTTCCTTCATCTTTCACATAGATGCACCACTTGTGTTTGATAATATGCAACAATGAAGTGTTACCTTAGAATGTGCTTGAAACACTAGTCCATTTCATCTTGTTGTGACCCAAGATGGGGGAAATGATCCCAACCTATTGCTTTTTAGATTAGTATTTATTTATAATTTTCTCCTCCAAAAACCAAACAAAAAGCCGCAAGATGCAAAGTCATTTTTATTCCTTTTTATCATCTTTTCTTATTTCTTTCTTTTGAGCATTATAATTAGTTACTAAACTTCCCAAACGTTGTTCTTGTATCAATCCCTGTGGATTCGACACCCTACTTCCAACATACTACATTTTTAATAGGGTTAAATAAGAACTTGATTTTGACACAATCACTTATGTGACCTGGCATGCCACAATTATAGTACACAACTTCCAGACAATCAGCACGCCTAGTTATCCAGCAATCTTTAGCTCGGTGATCGGGATTTCCACAATTAAAGCAGTTATTGTTGTTGTTCCCTCCTGTTGCTCGAGGCTGATACTGCTGTACTGCTTGTGTCTGTTGAGGTTTCTTCCCTCCATCCTAGGTCCTTTTCTGTCCCTGAGGGTACCCTGGTTTCTGTCCGGAATAACCCTTATGCGGAGGTCGATTTCCAAATGGCTTCGAATTCTGACAACCATCATTCTCCAACCCCGTAGCCAATCTCACCAGGGCTTGAAATGACTGGCCCAGATGCCCCATAGTCAGATGTCGGAGAGACAAGTTGAGACCCCGGTGATACTTCTTGATTTTCCTCTGGGGTTGTGTCCACCATATGTGGAGCAAAGCGAGACAACCGTTCAAACTGAGTAGTGTACTCATGGACAGTCAGATTCCCTTGAGTCAACTCCATAAACTCTTTCTCTCTCGTGTCCTTCTCTTCTTCGGGAAAATACTTCTCGAGAATTCTTTCCTTGAACACCACCCACGGCATTCTCCTTGCAGCTTCTTCCCCTATGGTCACCTTTTCAGCATCCCACCAATCAGCCGCTGCATAAGACAGGTGAAAGATAGCCAGACGCTTCTTCTCCAGATCAGTGCACTCTATGGTCTCAAAGATACGCTCCATCTGGCGTAGCCACTGTTCCTCTTGCCAGGGTTCATCAGTCCCCGCAAAATACTCAGGTCGCAGAGCGCGAAACTCCTTGAGAAGCTTGTCTCCAGTCTGGTGGGCTTGCCTTCCATTCCCATTATGATTCCCATTCTGATTATTGTTCATTGTGTTCCGATCGCTAACCCTCTCCAACCTCCTTACAAAAGCCTCAAACATTCTGGTTGGATCTACTACCGGGGGTGCAGCCTCAATAGCGGGACGATTCCTGAGATTTCTTCCAGCCATATAATCGAGAGAACGGTACCTATCCATTGATCAACAAGAATTCGGTCAATCTCTCGAGAAGAAGGAAAATTCTAAACGATAGAAAGCGACTAAACACGGAATGAAGTCGAACTATCTTATCTTAATTCTATCTTAACGGGAGGTCCTAGGTGTCTTGGACAATTGGTCGAGCCAAAACCTGGCTTTGATACCAAAAAGCCTATCATGCCCCGACGTAGCAGAATACAGGAAAGCATTTAATTTCCTTTATGGACTCGTAGGTCATGACAAGTGAGTATGACCAATTGTCCCTACAACAAATAACTTAACAACATTTCTAGAGCAAAGGATACTAACAAAACATAAGCTCCAAAATTAAAACTTACTAACTATTATAGCAGTCATAAACTTAGGCACAAAATGCCTTATTCAAAAGTCTAAACTAGTTTATTACAACCCAAATTAAAAAGACATAGGAAATATAAAGCAGCCTCCTGGAAAGTCCCCTGCGATCGATGTCTTATGCCGAAATTGAGAATTTTGATCGGTGACCCATGGAATGCGATTGACGACCTATACCAAGACTGAGAATTTGATTGGCGATTTAAAGGCTGTAATAGACGACTTAAACCAAGACCGAGGATTTGATCAGTGACTTATAGGCTGTGACAGATGACTTATACCAAGACCGAGGATTTGATCGGTGACTTATAGGCTGCGATAGACAACTTAAACCAAGACCGAGGATTTGATTGGTGACTTATAGGCTGTGATAGATAACTTATACCAAGATCGAGGATTTGATCGGTGACTTATAGGATGCGATAGACGAGTTATACCAAGACCAAGGTTTTGATCGGTGACTTATAGGCTACAATAGACGACTTATACCAAGATCGAGGATTTGATCGGTGACTTTTAGGTTGCGATTGACGACTTAAACCAAGACCGAGGATTTGATCGGTGACTTATAGGATGCGATAGATGACTTATACCAAGACCGAGAATTTGATCGGTGACTTATAGGATGTGATAGACGACTTATACTAAGACCGAGGATTTAATCGGTGACTTATAGGATGCGATAGATGACGTATACCAAGACCAAGGATTTGATCGGTGACTTATAGGATGTGATTATACCAAGACCGAGGATTTGATCAGTGACTTATAGGATGCGATTGACGACTTATACCAAGACCGAGGATTTGATCGGTGACTTATAGGCTGTGATAGACGACTTAAACCAATACCGAGGATTTGATCGGTGACTTATAGGATGCGATAGACGACTTATACCAAGACCGAGAATTTGATTGGTGACTTATAGGCTGCGATAGACGACTTAAACCAAGACCGAGGATTTGATCGGTGACTTATAGGCTGCGATAGACGACTTAAACCAAGACCGAGGATTTGATCGGTGACTTATAGGCTGCAATAGACGACTTATACCAAGACCGAGAATTTGATCAGAGCTGGTCCAGCTCAAAAAGATTTACCTTGGGGCCATTTAATCTGAAGAGATGTTCATGCGCTTCTTATTTCGGTTTTATTAATTTTTTCGAAAAATTTTCTTTTCTTTTCTTTTTTTCTTTTTCTTTTTGGATACATTGCTTGCTATAGACAGCAGTTCAGGTAATTCGAGTAAGAAGAGGAAGAAGTACGAGCCAGATAACCCCACTTTTCTACTCACGGATTCTCCTTTCGACTATGGACAAGTTCAAAGGCTCTCCGTTAAATCTGATGATTAGCTTTTAGAGCTCAATCTGCTGAGGATATTTTCCTGATTTTGTTCTTTCTAAGAGTATTACTCGATCTCTATTCGATTTTCTTGACGGAGTGGGATCTGACCTCTTGACCTCCATGCTTATTACCCTTCTTTTGAAGTTTCTAACTCTTGTTGATCCATCTGAGGAATGCATCTATAAGACGGTAGACTCAAACTGAGTAGAGACACACACCTGTTGTGACCAATTCTACTTTCTTTTCTTTGCGCTTTTTTTATTATTTTTTAGAGAATCATCATCCCATAGTATTCTTTCATTGTTTCTTCCTTTACAATTGACTTTAAGGTAATGAGGAATTCTTCTTTTCAATGTTTCTTTCCATCTTAAATCAATTTCAAATTTATGCATGAAAACTTCAGCTTTTAACCTCAAGAACTTTCAGGATGTCCAAACTTGATCCTTATTTGGAAAGCCAGTAAACCAAGAGATATCTTATTTGGCAAACGAAAGTTTGCCTCTAGTTTGACAGGGGGCTTGGAAGTGCTAGGCAAACGAAGTTTGCCCCTGGTTTGATGGAGATGACGCGGCCTCTGGGCAAGCGAAGGTAATTACATGAATTGGTTGGGTTTCTGTTTTAAACAGAGGGCCTTGGGAGACCCGCCTACTTATCCCCGAATGGGCATCAGGTCCTATAGTAATTCGGTCGAGGCCTGAAAGAAATGCAATGATTGACTGTGTGTGTGATTGTGACTGAACCTTGCAGGCTGCCTACGTATCCCCAAGTGGGAATCAGGTCAAAACGTAGTTCATCTACTCTGGAGGTCTTGAAAGAATAAGGCTTCAAGAATTTGTGGGCTTTTCGAGCGAAGTTGCCATTCGGGTCCAGTGAGTGTGTGTCACTTACGGTAACCTTTGTATAGCATGATGAACTTTTTTTTTGTGATTCTTTTCCTTTCTTATTCATCTCTTTTGTTCATGGCGGCTAATTCTTTTCACCTCTTCACTAGCTAGTCAATCCTTATAATTCTCATAGCGCTTTGCGCTTTTAATCATATTTTTATCATCAGCTCTCCAAATCTCTCTTTGTTTTGTTTTCTCAAAGATATCTCTGCATTGCTTTAGGCTCACTTGGCTATATTGAGTTTTTCATAAAATCTTGAAACTTATTGATGCTTTCAAATCTCTCTTTTTACTTCCAATTTTTTTGAAACCTTGAGATAATTCTTATACTCATGATGTACTTTGAAATGCTCAAGAATTTTCAATCTCATTTATCCTTTCTTTTCCCTCTTCTTTCTTTTTCTTGCCTCATAATCTCTTATTCATGATTTTTGACTGGCTAGGATTCAGATTTTGAAATCAACACGCATCTTTTTTCTTTTCTTTTTTTTTTTTTTTTTTTTTTTTGCTCTAACTTTTGCCTAGGCGCCCTTTCAGGTTTTCATCCTAGCGAGCTCTCTTCCTCTTTTTTTTTTTTGAACAAGAAGTTACATCTGGCTACCACCCAAGGACCAAGTTTATGGCTTTAGACAGTGAGTTCACCTTTTAGGCTTGGCATAAGGGGGGATGTTGGACAATCTCTGGATTTATTCCTAGCATATCGTTATAGGATCATGCAAAACATCCTTGTATTCTTTTAGTAACGAGATTAATTTTATGCTTTCATCTTTATTGAGTGTAAAGAAAACATTTCGAGGATTTTCTTCATTTCTCAAGTCAATTTGCAAAGGTTTTTTTTTATCAGGTTCACAGTTATTATAACCATTAAGTACAATCGAGTAAGCAGAATCAGTCACATTTTTATTGATAACAGAAAGTTAAAAGCTTAGCTCATACTTGGCCATTACAGACTTCCGACGTAGGGGAACCCTATTGCTAGACTCGAGGGCCTATCGGCAAATCCCCTGGTCTTGTCTCTTCTTCTTTTCCTGACTTTTCTTCCCTTCCCTTATTTCCCTTGATCTCTTCCTTTAGTATTTCTCCCATCTGTTCTTTCCCAATCTTCACTTCTATGATCTTCTTTGGACCGCTCTCCTCGGTCTTACTGCCTTCTTCATTAAAAAGGTTCCTCATAGCCAGACCATCCAGTGCACAAATCCAATCTTGGGCAGAAATTGGTTCTGTAGGCGCTTGTAGGTATGGATCTTCATAGTCAGCAAATTCATGTAGGAAAGAGATCTTCAAGCATTTATCTTTGCAGTCCACCCATGGCTCTGGAAAGCCACAGTAGGGGAAATCTCCTCCTTTCTTGATGAAGTGTTTATGTAACGCTTGACCTTCTTCTTTATTTTTCTCAAGATCCTTCTCCTTCCCTTTCTCCAAATCATTCCCATCTAACCCATGTAGCTCGACATGATTGACCACTTTTTCAGCATTTCCTTCTTCTTCTCCCTCGGACCATAGACCATCTGTGTCACTGTACACCTCCTCTTCCCAGATGGAGTTATCAGTAGGATTGCTTGGATCCCACCAATTGATTTGGAGGATTTTATTATCCATATCTTCCTTAAATGCTTGTTCTTCTTCTCCTCCTATCAGCTAATCCTCTTCCTTGACTAGTATAAGGCATATCCCCTGATCTTCTGGGAATTCATAAGCTTTGGTAGCTTGTCCTACCGGTACGATCAATACGGAAGGGTCGAAGGCTTCCTTCTCAACATCCAAGAAGTTGATGTTTCGTGGTGGTGGTACAGCATGATGGTTGGGGAGTGGGTTTTGGGTCACATGCAACTAATCTGCAGGCGGAGGAAAAATGGTCTTGTTATCAATCAGATTTTGTACTTCATGTCTCAGCCTCATGCATCGGTCAGTTGTATGGCCATGTGCCTGGTGGAATTCACAGTAGAGATTTGCATTGAAGCCTCGTGGGAGGGGATCAAGCATTGGCCTTGGGTCTAGCGACTTTAGAGCCTTCCCATAGTCCGTGCCGGAGGAAATCACTGAAATGCGATGTCTTATCCGGACCATTAGGTCGAAGGTTCACTGGTCACTTATGAAAATCTGAGTTTGAGTTAATTTCTTTATTTAATATAGAGTAACTTCTTACTTAAGAACTCTTAATTGAGCGAAGGGACCCATTGGAGGATGGGGCCCTAGCGGTGGTTCATTCAATTCTCTGAAAGCTGGAATGAGGGAACGGACTCATAGAGCTCTCCCCGAAGCCCAAAAAGCATAGGGGAGAGTGTATAAGAGGGAGTGACAGAATGACCTAATGTAGCTTTCCTTGTTCTAACTTGCATTAACTAGTTGACACTATAGATATCCTTTTTCCATCAATCGCTTGAGAGTGGTGGTCAATGAAATCCCTAACTCAGTGAACTGACGGGGTTGTCCCCCCAATCTCGGTCTTGGTGCACCCTCCTTGCTCAAAACATTGACATCAGTTGTTATCTGGTTTCCGGTGTTCCTTCCATAAAACGGTCTTCTAGAGCGGTTCCCCTGGGATTCCTCCTTCTTAATCCTTCCATCCTTGATTGTGTCCTCGATCCTGGTTCCAATTTCAAATAATTCCGCAAAGGTATGAATGCACTGGTACATGAGTTTCTCCTGATAGATGCTCTGGAGGTTTTTGATTACAATCCGGATCTATTCCTTCTCTGACGGCCGTTGGGTTATTTTTGCAGCCTTCCCCCTCCATCGCGTCAAGAATTCAGCAAACGACTTTCTATTTTCTTGTGTAGTCGTCTCTAGATCTCTCACAGTCACATCAAGCTCTTGATTGTATTCGTATTGGGTGATAAAAGCCTTCACCACTTCCTCCCATATGTGACTCTTGCTTGGCTCTAATGTGAAATACCAGGATAAAGCTGCCCTAGTCAAAGTTTGCTGAAATAGCATGGCCATCATGGCAGGACTCAGACCACTTGGCTGAAAGGCCCCGATGCACATCCTCACGTGGTTTCTAGGGTTGCCAGAACCATCAAACTTATCTATCTCTGGCATCTTGAAACCAACTGGCAGCTTTTCCCTAGTCCCCTCAAATAAACCTTCTAGCTCTAATAGATAGCTATCAACCCCGTTGGATTTGCGGACAACTTTCTCTAGATTTTCCACCTTCTCCTTCATCTCGATACGCTCTTTCTCAGCTTTCTCCATCTTCTCCCTTTCCGCCCTAGGTGTATCAGCTCTAGGTGCTTCTGGATCCTCAAACCAATCATCTTCCACAACCCGAAATGGAGGAGGGTCGATTATCGGTGGATCATTTACTGGCCTTTGGCAGGTCAGTGCATCTAACATGGCCATCATTTGGTCCATTCTCTCTTTTAATTGTGCTATTTCTGCAACATGCTGTTCCTGATCCATTTCTCTTTCTGTCTCTGGCTCTCTTCGTACTAATCTTGCACTCGAATCCCTAACCCAACATGTCCTGGCGTTCAATGCTATCTTGCCTACAACCATTTTTAATCAATTTTCAAACAGCTTTATTTATTTATTTATTATTATTTTTTTAAAAAAATGCTTGGTGAAATTCTTATGAATGGCTCATATGTCACATGGATGCGATGCATGTGTGTGTGTGTGCCTATTCTATATACCAAAGAAAAGAAGATCCTAGTCCTAGTATATAAACACATAAGCATATAAAATCCTCACCCATGTCAAGTACGCCGATTTATCCTTTCATTGCGATCCTCATTACCCCTTCGAAGGTTGGATATTTTTGAAAAACTTTGAACTTCGCTTAAAAAGTATATCTTGGGTGATGTGATCCTTTTGAAAACAATTCATGGAATTTTTTTTGAAAATGAGGATGTTAAACATTCAACAAAGATAATTGGATTAAAATGTTACTTTGAAATTCATTTAAGAAGCATTTCTCCCACAAACGATTCCTGAGTTTTTTGGATTTTTCCTTTGAAAGTGAGGACGTGAAAATATTTCTCAATAAAAGATGATCGGGTTTTACTTGATTAAAGAAAATGAATCTCGGACTTTTTCTTTGAAAGGGTGATTTTTCAAAACAATTTTTTTGGATAAAAGGTGATGATTAATAAAAAATATGTCATAAGCAATGACCTTTGGATTCTTGGGTAGGAGTATCACATGATTAGATAATTATTGCACTTTTTATGAATTCAGATGCATACAAGGTCAACGATGCTTAGCTAACAAAATATAAGAAGTGTAATCTTTTAATCAAGATTCGGCATCTTCTCAAATGTCATGAGACATGAAGAGGAATTGCTCAAAAGTGATTAAAAGATTATACATTCTATATTAAGCAAGCATCGTCATCATCTCAAATAATCCCTTTCGGGCATACAAAACTTCCTAGCACATAACCCTAATCAAGAATTGATGTCCTAGATTGAAAGGTTCTATAGAAGCTATTATGCAAAGGTTAGGTTTTGGTCAAATAAGGGACCCTTGACACACACCCGATAGGATGCTTCATATACCAACACATGGTACGAGATCAAGGGTGATCACACGGTCCCATGATGGCTTGACCGACCGGGTTACCCCGAGCCTCCAAGGTCATAGTTCCGTGTAATCGACTGGCTAGACATGCAAGTGCAATGCAACAGGCACACAAAAATTAATTAATTCGATTAAAAGGATATTTTCAAGTCTAATCCTCGAGTGAACCCAAAATCAAAATTCTGGTCTGCGAAACCAGAGATTCTGGGTTCGATCCCCAGCAGAGTCGCCAGATTGTGGATACCGACATTTGGGCCCACTTTTCTTTATTTTTTACAATGTAAAGAGTCGCCACTTAATTTTTAAAAGGAAAAATTAAGAAACCATTTTAAAAGCAAACCGATCTTTTGCGAAACCAAAGATAAACTGGGTCCGGGGATTATGGAATGAAAGGGGAAGGAGCCCGGCGGACTAAAACACCCCCCTTCATCCTATCTCGCGATAGGCCTATACTCAACATCCTTTTTAATCGAATTATTAATCTAAGCATGCCCTCAATTAATACATATATACATATACATTACACAAGCATGTTGGAAATGAAGTAAAATTGCTAACGACAAAATATCATTCATAAGCCACGTAATTCAAGTAGCAAGCAACATGATATGCAATAGAGAACTAGAAAACATACCCGGGATCCGGCCGCGAATATTAAACGTGCAATGCATGCAAGAACAAAATAAAACCTAAGAAAAGGTCTCTAACACATATAAATACATAAGGCAAGACCGAATCTAAGGTGTCGCACATGGAGTCAAAAATCAATATAAATCAAATAATAGAATTAAACTAGAGAAGAGTTGAGAAATTATACCTCAAATGTGCTACAAAACAAAGGTTAGTACACATGCCTTGATCAAGGATATCAAATAATCGATCCTTAGCGTCTAACTTAAATCTATCGAATGGAGAGGAGATTGACCTATTTACGGATTCCTTCTAATTAGTTAAGAAGCACATCATCTCCATAGATATACAAGTCTCAACTAAGAGCCAATGTAATGTCCATATGGAGATGATATAACTCCAACATGATCATAAGGAACTCACAAATAAGTCAATAAAATGCAACTTAACCAATGCAAAATAAGTCCTAATCACAAGTATCAACATATATGAATGAATGCATGGATATGTATAAGGACAAGCTATGAATTATTCACTAACTTGGATCACTTAGCCTCTGGATTTAAGCTTAATTATCATTATTCAAGACATGGTTTGAGTCCTAAAGCATTAGGAGACCATCTAAGTTGAAATAAATATGATTAGACAAAAATAGTAACAGTTTTTCATGAATTACAGAGAGCAGACCAGACTTTTAAAGATAGAAAAAACATACTTTCAACGGTTAGATCTTAATGATTTTTGGATATGATATGCCTCTGTGAGTCTAGTTTCTAACTCAAAAAGAAAATCAAGATTTGAACAGTTAGATCTTTGGGAATAGGGAAACTACTAGACATCACTCAGAAATCTGTAACTCTCTGTCCAGAGATCTTGTACAATTTTCTAAAAATAGTAAACAAATGAGAAACACTTAGATCTTTTTAGCCACTTAGAAAAAAATTATTTGAGGTCAAGAAAACTTGGTTAAGGTTCTGATCTATCAATTTTAAAACGGATTTACTGTTCTGAAATTCTGGACAGAGAGTTGTCTTAGATCTTTTTAGGGTATCTTCCTAACACATTTAACCACTTAGAAAAAATTATTTGAGGTCAAGAAAACTTGGTTAAGGTTCTGATCTATCAATTTTAAAACGGATTTACTGTTCTGAAATTCTGGACAGAGAGTTGTTTACTTTGAAATCATAAGACCAAACCATCTTAGATATGGAGATTCATCAAAACAAAAATCACAGAGGTGCCTAAATGAGTTATGAATATCTTCCAATTGGTCTCATCCTATTTCAATGGACCATGATTTTATTAAAAATCTTTGATCATAGTGCGTTTAAGGATTCACTGCACCATTATTGGATTAATGTTCATATTTTGAGACCAAACTTGATCCATGATCCTAGAGAGAACTAGGATCAAGTATGACCATGATTATTGGAATGAATAATGAAACATGAAGAGGTTCATAGATTTAACCTTGATGGATTCCTATCATAGATCTCATAGTTGGAGATCTAGCGAGAAAATCCTAAGGTCCTACTTATTTCATGACTTTTTGAATATAAACTATGAAAATCTACATCCAATTCTTCTCTCAAATATATGATCCTTGAAGATTATAGAGTCATGACATCTTAATCCCCTCTCAAATTAATGGTCCTTGGAGACTAAATGAAATCCAAATCTACATAAACCTCTATGGAATATAGCATGATCCCCACAAGATTTTTAGTGAGGAGATTCAAATCATGAACTAAGACTTGAACTCAACCAACTATGTGTAGATATAACCATGATTCATTTTAATCTCCATATGGATCATAAGATCATAGGAAACTAAGGAATCAAACTCAAAGAGACTCAATAAGATATGTAAAATCTCATGAATCTTATGAGGAAAATAGAAATGAAGAATCAAAGTTTACTTAGAGAAATTGGAACACAAATTCTTTAAAACCAAACTTATTTTAAACCCAAGGCACCAATTGTAGACACCCCATTTTGTCGGCTATGAGATTTAGGAGACCCATAGCTTGGTGGTTCACAATGATCGCAAAAGACTCAAAAGGACTCTCGGAAGTCAGCTCTATCTCTCAGAATGCTCAGAATGACCAAAATACCCCTGAAAGCCCGAAAACTTCCAGATTTGGTCCCGAAGTTCTGGAAACATGCTATGTCGTAAAGAAAATGATAAAATGAGTTTTTAAGCAAAATCGGATGAAATCGTCAGCTCCCAGAGACCCCCGGAAGTCCCGGAAGTTCTCGGAAAGTCCCCGTTGACCGGTTTGACCAAGGTTTGACCAAGTTTGACCAAGTTTGACCAAAATCGTCCAAATTCACCGGAATCATTCTAGATCATGAGAAAAGTATTAAAAAGAGTTTTAGAAGAAAATCGAGCGAAAACGTCAGCTCTTGGGAACTCCCAGAAGTTTTCACAACTTCCCGGGAATCCCAAGTTTGACCAGTTTGACCAAGATTTGACTTTGGAATCGGGGCACCGAAACAATTTTCAAATATTTTTCATGGATGCTAGAGGTCAATAGCTTTCCAACGGTATATCGCACATAATTTCTGGATTTAAAACAAATTTATTATGAATTTCCAAAGCCGAAAAAGGCGATCAAATCGGCTTTTATCGCAAATACCGCAAAACTTTTTAAAGTGACCTATCCCCAAACTATTTTTCATGTAAAGTAGACTCCATTACCTTTCCAACGGTATATCACAACCTCAGTTTGGAGTTCATACGCATTTTTTGTGAATTTCGGACGAAATAGGGCCTTTTCGCGAATACTGGAACCTCAGGGGGCCTAAACAGCATTATCTGGACGAGGGAGGAGCAGTGCCGCCGCGGCACTGGCCCAGTGCCGCCGCGGCACTCCCCTCCAGAACAGTGTATTTTTGTAATTTGTTTTGTGGTCCCATTTTGATTAATTAAAAACCAAAACGACATAGTTTTATGATTTCAGATGTTTGGAGCCAATGGGAATACTTTCTAAATCCCAAAAGCACCCCAAGTTGGCCTATATAAACACCCCATTACTCTTCATTTTGGGGGAGTCAAATGCAAGTTTAGAGAGAGTTTGGGAGAGAAAGTTGTAGAGATAAGGTTAGAGTAGAGAGAAAAGAAGCTTTCTTCTTTGATTTTCAAAACAAAAGTGAGTTTTAAACTTTGTTTTTACTACATTACTCTCATTTACTTCAACATTCAATACTCCCAACCACCATTTTAGTGAGCATTTAAGAGAGTGGAAGCTCCTTCAATGTCTAGTGTCATTACATATGAGTGAAACACCAATCTACAAGCTCAATGCTTCATGAATATCATCTATTGATCATTATCTACTTGCTTGTTTATTCATTGTTTATCTCTTCTTATCTCATTTCTTTTTTATTTTCTTATTTACTTACTAGTTCATCATCATCTAAGTGATGACATGAAGTTTGGGGTGAGTGAATCCTTATGGATAGTAGCTCTTGACCTCAAAAACATGTTTGATAGATGATGATCATAACCTCAATACTTCCAAGATATTCTTGAAATGTATTGAAGTTATGTTCAAAATAAAATAAATCTCTCCAACAATCTTGGAGGTTCTTGATGATAAGTTTGATGTTGACATTTTGAGTGGCTATAATCCTTATTGAGTATTGAAAATATGCTTTCAAAACATCTATTTCAAAACCCCTCTCAATCCCTCTCATTTTGGTTTCAAGAAACAAAACCTTGTTTTCTCCAAAATCTTCAAAACAATGAGTCAAAACAGTGAGTGAGTCGAGTTCAAAGATTTCTCTAGAACTCAATACTCAACATATGGATGCAAGGCCACTTGGAAAGTCTTCCTAACTCATTGGAGAACACCCATGATTTTTGGTTTGACTTGGAAGTACTTGGAAATGGTCCATTTGGATCCCAACATTCCTTCCAGACATTCTGTTTTTGCTGTCACAGCAGCTAAGTCCACTTCCAACCCCTTTTCAGAAAACTTTTCCAGGAGGGGTGGTCCTAACTTATTTTTCCTTTATACTTCAATGTCTTGGTAAACTTTCTGTATAAAATGGGCCTCTAGATCATTCGTTTTCATTTTCTAAGATTTTCTAACATTTCAGTCGACAGTACGGACTCTATTTCTGAGTGACCTCTGTTTTTCATATGATTTCTCTCAATCGGTGATAGTTATTAAAGATTAGCTTTTTTGGTTGTATTCTAGACACAATAAGGAACATCTCCATAACAAATCATGCATTGAAAACATTCCTAACCCCTCTTTTCAATTTCCCAAAGATCTAGTTACTGTTCTGTCCACTATTCACAGCAAGCACATCTTAACTTGCATTCTTTGATTTGATGCTTATATGCATTCCAAATTAGTTCATATCTTAGTAAGTAGTTCATATTACATTTGTACACATCCCATATTGATTTCATCCATCCATTTATACACATTTTAGACTTCTAAGTCATTCTAGGAATCCATGAACACAAAGCACACTACAACCTTTACACATTCTAGGTACATACATTGCATCCATGCAAAGATTTGGGGTTTTTGTAACCCCTAATCTAAGAAGATTATAAGGAATGACCACGATCACACGTTCGTGCTCCCCTCAATCTAATCATCCTTTCTCATCCGTCTCGAGGATTGAGAGATCTTCTTTTCTCAAAGAATAACATGCATCATACTAGCTTGCTATGCCTATTTTGATTTCTTTGATTATTTGTTTCAAGAACAATTCATGTCCCCTTTAGATTAGGGAAACTTAATTACTTGATATATGGTTAGACGATTTTTCCTAGGTTTATTTGTGTGATCTTTCACTTTACATTGTATAATATTTGACTTAGATCTTATGAATGATATCTTATCTTTAGATCTTCCATTTCAAGTTTCTTATGTGATGTAATATACTATCATAGTATTAATTGTCGAACCATACATAGTATAAGATGATTATTTGGATGCTAATTGAGGCCCGTCGAAAGATGGGGCGAGTTGAGGGTGTTTTAGTCGCGACAAAGGTTCCTTCCTCTCTCGTACCAAAACCCCGAACCAAGTTCTTTGGTTATGAAGGGCCGGTGCCCTTTATCCATTTGGGTGAGTTAAAATTAGGTTTCTTGGTTCCTTAAAGACCAAGTGGCGACTCTGTATCTGTTTTCAACAGACCTATTTTCTCTTTCTTTGATCCAAATCAATTTCAAAAGCAAAAAGAGGTGGAAGCCCGGTATCCACACCAATTAGATCCAAATTAATGAAACACTATGAGATTCAATCACAAATTCTAAGTGGTGTGTGATGAAATGAGGTAGGAAGAGAGGTTTTGAAAATTTGTAAAGATCCTAGAACTATGAATTTGTGATTGAGTTTACTTATTTCTACAGAAGATTGAGAGGTTGCCTCCATGACCTCAAAGAATTCTTCTATCTCTTGTGAAGCTCTTCCAAAAATCTTCAAATTCTTCTCCAATTCTTCAAATTCTTCAAGAAAACTCTATATCCTTCTTCTCAATTCTCTCTAATGTATGTATATAACTCTTGTATTTCTCTCTCTTGATTCAAGTCCCCCTCAAAATGAAGATGAAGGTATGCTTATATAGACCACCATCTCAAGGTTAAATGGGTAAATTCGGGTGAAAACCCATGTGCAAAGTTTTTTTTCTAGAACATGTGAGAAAAGCAGTCTGTTACAGCGCGCGGCACTCGACGACTTGCCTGCGGCACTCACTGAGTACCGGGTGGCACTCACTGAATGTCAGCGCAGCACTCAGCGAGTGCCGCCGGCTTCGCCGCGTGCCGCGACTAACGGAATTTCTGCCTTCTTTTTAATTTTCAAAATATATATTAACAAAACTTAATTATTGACAAATTATGTTAAAATACTTATATTTGTAATATATTTCATTAAGAATATATCCATAGTATATACTTTAATGTGTCATTACTCTTCTCTTTTGCTTTTCTTTTCTTTTATTTTCTTTTCAAAACTTCTTTTCATTTTCTCCTCTTATTTTCTTTTCAAAACTTCTTTTCGTATCTTATTATTATTGTTATTCTTTTTAGGACGAATTCTCAGACTGATTTTCTCATACGTTCTTCAACGTTCGGGTTTCTCCCGAATACCCAATTTCTCTTTTCTTTTATTCTCAATTTTGAAACTTGATTTAAAGAATCTTTGAAGAATTTGAATTCTCTGGAAAATCTTTGAATTTCACCAGTCATCGTCATCATCATCATCGGTCTTTTAGAGGTACCCAATCCCTGGGTTTGACATTTGGTCAAAATTGGGGTGTCTACAAATCCTATAGCCAGTCTCACCAGAGCTTCAAATGACTGGTTCAGGTGCCATAGTCAGATATCGAAGAGACAAGTTGAGACCCCTGTGATATTTCTTGATCTTTTTCTTGGGTGCGCCACCATATGTGGAGCAAAGCTGGATAACCGTTCAAACCGAGTAGTGTACTCGCGGACTGTCAGATTTCCTTGTGTCCATTCCAAGAATTCTTTCTCTCTCTTGTCCTTTTCTTCTTCAGCGAAATACTTCTCGAGAAATCTTTCCTTGAACACCACCCACGGCATTCCCCTTGCGGCTTCTTCTCCAATAGTTGCCTTTTCGGCATCCCACCAATCAACCGCTGCATATGACAACTGAAAGATAGCCAGATGCTTCTTTTCCAGATCAGTGCACTCTATGGTCTCAAAGATACGCTCCATCTGGCGTAGCCACTGTTCCGCTTGCCAGGGTTCATCAGTCCCAGCAAAATACTCAGGTCGCAGAGTGTAAAATTCTTTAAGAAGCTTGTCTCCAGTCTGGTGGGCTCGCCTCTCATTCCGGTTATGATTCCCATTCTGATTATTGTTCCATGTGTTCTGATCACTGACCCTCTCCAATCATCTTACAAAAGCCTCAAACATCCTGATTGGATCTGCTGCTGGGGGTACAGCTTCAATAGCAGCGGGACGACGCCTGAGATTCCTTCTATTAGCCATACATTTAAGAGGAAGGTACCTATTCATTGATCAACAAAATTTTGATCAATCTCCAGATAAGAAAGTTCACAACAATAGAAAGCAACGAAACACGGAATGAAGTCGAACTAGCTTATCTTAGTGCTATCTTAACGAAAAATCCTATGTGTCTTGGATAATTAGTCGAGCCATAACCTGGCTCTGATACCAAAAAGCTTGTCATACCCCAACGTAGAATAAATCAAAAAAAAGTGTTTCATTTCCTTTATGGACTCGTAGGTTGTGACAAGTGTAAGTGACCAATTGTCCTTGCAACAATAGTATTTCTAAAAGCCGAGGATACTAATAAACATAAAGCTCTAAATTAAGACTTACTATTCTATTACATCAGTCATTGTCTTAGGCACAAACCGCCCTTAATCAATTTCTAATATAGAGTATATTACATCTCTGAAAAGTAACGCATAAGAAAATATAAAACAACCCTCCTAGAAAGTCTCCTGCTTCTAACTAGCATAGTCGAAATACTCTGGTTGCTCCTGACCTGGGAAATCTGGACATAGAGTCCAGGACGCATCAACGCCGTCAGCTTATGCAAGCCGGTAAGTAAAATAAACATATGCTTGCAATATCTATATATAAGCATATAAACAATGGTATAATTTAAACTTTAAAAGCAATAATTCAAGGTTCAACTTCAACATATGTCACATGGGGATGTAGCAAGCAATAAATATGTGATCGTGCATGAACAATGTATCATCTCATCTTTTCGACTATATTCTCTTGATAACTCGACTCAAACATACCATTACCTCAGATACCAGGAATAACATCTGATCAGTAACCGGGTCTCACACAACACAGTCACCTCAGATACTAGGAATATTATCCGATCGATATCTGGGTCACACAACACATCGTCTCCTTAGATACCAGGAATAATATCCGATCGATATCCAAGTCACACACTACATAGTCGCCTCAAATACCAGGAATAATATCCGATCGATATCTGGGTCGTACAATACATCGTCACCTCCAATACTAGGATTAATATCCGTTTGATATTGGAGTCGCACACAAGGCCGCCACTCTTTACTCTTTTCACGCGTTCTCATATACCATGCATGTCGACTCAACCTCGACCCTATCATGCATGTCAATGTTCATGAAATTATAATATCATTCATTAATCACAAAGCCAAATAATCGCCTAACGTAAATCTCAGTCTTAATCGTTGTTATTAATCTAGTTCTTAAAAGAAAATCTTTAAAACAATATATCTTTCAAAATAGTTCCTTAAAAATTTCAAAACCTTTCCCAAACAGTCTCGTATACAAAAATGAACAAACTGCCAAAAATACCCCTGTCGCGCGAGCGGGCCGCATGAGCGAGGGGTCATGCGAGCGAGCTGTGCAAGCGATCAAGCTATTTTTGCAAAATCTGCCCAAAACTCTAAAGGTCGTGTGAGCGGGCCGCACGTGCAATATGTTACAGAGTCATCGTCTTCTTCGTTTTTCCCCTATTTCAATTTCAAAACTAATTTTACCCATTTTCATATTCTATTTCAAACATATCATGTACTATCTAGATTTCCTCAGTTTTTCACAAAGATTAAGAATACATGATCGGATTAAACTAATATATCTCTTGAAATTTACGATTAAAGTAAGCGTGACAAAACTTTAAATCAACAATACATCATGATACGGATAAATTACTACGTAGTATTCGAACCACAACTTATTGGGATTAAGATCTTTCATTTTCAATTCACAGAATTTATTTTGGTTGAGATTTGTAAAACTCCAGCTTTTAAAGCTTCAATGGTGAACACATATATACGTATATGCACATCTATATATACTGAAATATACATATATAAACATTGGGAGTGAGTTTACAATCCTCACAGAGGGTTTTGGAATACAAATTCGGTAGCAAGAATTCTACCGAATAATCAGTCGTTTTAAGAATTCTTCCCGTTCTTGATTTTGATATATGAATATATATATATAACTATGTATATGTATGGGTATATATATAATCTATATGTGTGTGTGTTTATATATAGAGAGAGAGCAAGAGAGAGTTGAGAAAAATTGAGAGAGAGATTTAGAGACTGTGAGAGAAGGAGAGACTGATGATACATACATATAGATTGCCCATAATTTAGGCTCCATGTAATAGGGAGATAATCCCGTGTGGTGAGCTCACGTGCTCCCACACCCAACCGCGATATAATCGCAGCTTGAAATATAAACCGGTATTATCCGGTTGAAATAAATATACAGAAAGTTATAATAACGTAGGAAATAAATTACTAGTTGTATAAAAAGTATAGTGACAGTTTTTTTTCAATACCATAAAAAGTATGTTCTGTATTTTTGGAAATTACGCTTAGACCCCAAAAAAATTTATTAATAGAAAAAATAAAATGAAATATTTATTAATGAAAATGAAATTACAGGGTGTTATAATTGGAATATGAAATACTTATCAACTATGAGCCTGATTAATCAAAAGTGTAGTTTGATAAATAAGTGTTGCGCACATCTTACGTACAAAAGGGTTTGGTTACAAGTTATATAAATAAAATAAAAATAAATAAATACACATGTACAAAAACTGAGGTCAACCTCTAGACCAACACAAAATTCTTCAACTTCTCCTGAAGATCTTGCCAGGACTTTTTAGCTCCTGTCCGATCACGTTGATCCTGTTGAAGTTGTTGAGCGCATGCCCAAACTGCAGGAAGATTATTTCAAAAGTTGCTCAAAACAGCACGGGGCGTCTTAACCAAGCTATGACAAGGCAGTATCAACCAAGCCCAAGGATTCATTATTAGTAGCCTCTTTGGCTTGTAACTTTTGGATCTGGGTTTTGTGCCTGACAATCATTGCTTGGATCCAATTTGCCTTGGCCATAATTTAAGCCCGAGTCTCTTTCCGGTTTGGTATTTTACCTTGGCAGACTCAAGAAAGTCCATTGCCTTCTTGTGAGTTGTCAAGTGAGTTTCAACCTCCCTTTAAGAAAGAGAGGCCATCTGGACAAGAGTTCGGCACCCAGGCAGCCATTCCTGTACTTCCCTTAACATAGCAGATTGACCGGTAGAAAGAGAGGAGTCTGTGAGCAAGGACGCAAAGCCAATTTAACCTCAGCAATAGAAGGAAGGGCACCTAGGTCTGTCGAAGATAGCTCGAGGAAAAGTCCCTTACCCATTGAAGATTGGAAGGCATGGTTACTTTGGACTCTAGAAAGCCAAGATCAAATACACCCAAGGCTAGCCCGATAAAGAAGTCATCGAAGAACAAAAGAGGCTCTGGACCTGGGGGAACAACCTGTAAATACAAAAGCAAGTCCAAGGGATTAGAAACTGATATCTAGCAGGGGAAGCCATCTTGAGCTTGAGTAAGATGATTACTTGAGTAGGGGCAGGGTTTGATGAGGCCAGAGCATCTTGGGTGACACGACTAAGAATGTGTGTGCTCTTACGAGTGCATCCAAGTGTAGACGGTACTATCCTATCCTTCACGGATTCGCTCTGAGGAAGTAGGAGTAGCTAGTCGTTCCCAGTCTGATCTCCGATCCATGGGGATGCAGCCCGAGGAAGAAGCTAACATCTTTAACAGTTGGCCCCATTGACCCATAATGAAATAGAAATCTGTTGCAAGATTGTGACCAAAATAAAAGGGTAGAAAAGAGGAGGGCTCAGTCCACCTCAATCTTGGACCGACATAGCATAATGGCATCATAGATACCCGTATGTTTCCAAAGTTCAGCCTTAGAAGCCGAAACTCATGTCAACCACTTGTCCCAATTCGATGCAGGCGCAGGCCAAACCCGAATTGGTGGGTAGCAGTCCAGACTTTGTCCCAGTGCGATGGAAGTTCGAGGAAGGGTTTCGTCAGCTATAGGGGAAAAGTATTGATGAAAGACGACATGGGGATCGCTGCAAAATATAGGCCCTGATCCAGGTGCCACGGGCGAGTCATCGGTAGTAGAAAAGGGGTTGAACATGGTAGTGGAGATGGAAGAGGCATGTTCCTTGGCTAAGTGTCTGATCTTTTGGGATCTATTCTAAGGGAGAGGAGCATCTTGTAAAGATTGTTGTTTTTTGGCCTTGGAAGACGTCGTCGTTGCCTTTTTTGGGAACCATTGCTGGTGTTAGCGAGGGAAAGAGCTCACCGAAGAAAGAGAAAATGTAGCTCTAGAGAGAGAGAAGCTCTGGTTGTAGAGAGAGAGAGAGAGAGAGAGAGAGAGGGAGAGGGAGAGATGAAGATGAAATGGAAAATGAAGAGTTTTGTACAATCACAAGCGTTATATTCGTTGAGCATTTAATGAGGCGTGACTAGTAGGATTCTCAAAGGACTGATAGTCTCTGCATGATGGCCACCTGTCACTTTTAAATTCAAAATATCACATCAGTCAAGGGTGATACGTTTGATATGACATTTTGGGGGGCAATTGTTTGCACCCAAAAACAGCCAAAGTTTTGCTAAAATGGAATGAGATAGAATGGGCTTAGGCTTTTTTGGCCCATGACACGTTTGGTTTTGCAGGCCCAAGGTTATTGACATGGATCGGGCTCGAATAACAGGCCATCATGCTGCCTAGAATTCGCTAAGGCATAAAGCCCAACCCTGGAGTCAAAGGTATGTCTGATTCAGAGCAAGAAAGATATGTGAGAGTTTCAGGCACTAGGGCTGGAACTTAGTGGTAGGCAGTGTGTCAAGGAAGCAGCCCAATGAGTCAAAGACATGCGCAGGGAGGACATCAGGCTCAATATTCAAAATTTGAAGGGAAGGCTTGGTAAATCAATCGGCCTAGAGGATGATAAAGAGGAAGCCTGATGGCGTAGAAGGATTTTAGGGAGAACTTATAAAGAGGAAGTTCATTCCTTATCGGTTTAGGAAGTAAACTCCTAATTTTAAGGGAAGGAGTCTGTCTAGGAAAAAGCATGATTTGATACAGCTGGATATGGAAGCCAAATCCCAAAGATTTCGGGATTAGCTCAATCTAGAAAGAGTTAGGTTTAGGAAAATTCCGAGTGTCCGTATACTACCAGAGGCGTGATTGAAGGAATCCTTACAATATCCTATTTCTCCATAACCTCTGTAAATACACAGGCTGGCCAAGTATTCAGGACACTCTGTGTCTCTCTTGAAAACAACACACACACACACACATACACACACACACACACACACATACACACACACACATACCATTCAAGGCATTCAAAGAATTTAACCAGCATTCTTCGCATTCATGGCATTAGGTCTGCCCCTTTTGTTATTTCTTTCTGTTTTCAAAGATTTCTTTTGAACAATCAGAGCATGATCTGATCTTGCTCTTTAATGAGTTTTTAGTTTCCAAGCATACTTAATAAAGTGTCTTTCATAGGTATTTTATTAATTGTGTTTGTGGTTATTTACTTGGTCAATTCTACACAAATCAGCTTGTGTGCTTTAACACTGCCATAGAATCTTAGTGCAAGGGTACTTTCGTACTTTCCCATCACAATTGTTTTATTAGAAGTTAAGTCTTAAAGCCTCTTGCACCACTTGCTTAAGCAATTTAGGAAATTAGTTTGCACAATTGAGCCCGTTTGGCTCTGGCACGCCCAAACATAAACTATAGCAAACATGACCCTATTTTGATAATTATCAAAATTTGTGGTCAAATAACAAATATCTGTAGAAGGTCTAACCTTGCTCTATGAACGTGTATGATGTATTATAAGAAATGTAAATTTGGCTAGCTAGTGAAAGGTGAAAATAATCAACCATCAAAAAAAAAGGAAAGAAAAGAAAAGAAAAGAAAAAGAAGAGGTAGTTTAATTCCTTTCAGTGGCTACCATAAGTGACTAGGTTTGAAAATTTGGATCCGAATGACAAAATGGCTTAAAAAGCCTTCCAATTCTTGAACCCTTTGCTCTTTTAAAACTTCCAGCCTTCGAGGAACTACGCTTGACCTGATTCCCACTTAGGGATACATATGCAACCTACTCGGTTCGATCACTGCTCCTGAAACACTCAGCCATACTTCAAACACCTTTTCCTTCAAGCCTCAGCCGGACTACTTTGGACCGCATTCCCACTTAAGGATAAATAGGTCAGGTTTCCTTGTTCTCGGTACCTGAACCTTGCAAACTAGGGGCAAACTTTCTGTTTACCCAAAGAATCTCAAGATATTGCCATACTAGGGGCAAATTGTGTTTGCACAGTTTGCCCAAGCTTTTATTTTTCCCTATCAACTAGGGGCAAACTTCATTTGCTAGTACCCCTTCTACATTAAAAGCAAATCTTGAGTTGTCAAGTATGTCTTTGAAAAATTTTGAAATGAATCGTCTCTTATTCTATAAGGTAAGGCACTAATTCGAAGCACATTTTTGGTAAAAGCAAAGGATTGATTAGATCAATAGGGAGAATTTTCAAGGCATTACTTTATCAGCTTAGTATTATGAGAAGTGCACATGAAAAGTAAAGAGATACGTCAAACATGACAAATGCGCATTATGTCATGGCAAATTGACTTTCTTCCTCCAAAACTTCTATTTCAGTGTCAAGAGTATTGTCTTCCTGTGCTTGTCAAAATCTGTCGTGGTCGAATCTGTCGTCATCTAGTCTGTCATGATCTCAAATGTGTGGGTCCAAAGTGATTTATAATGAATTTTAAGAGCATCTAAAGGTGGATACAAGCAGAATTTCCAAATGTTGCTATTGCGTCAACTAATCCTGGTCAAGATGAAGTGTTGAGTAGAAGAATCAAGTGGTTGATGGGAATCGAATCAGAAGAATGCTTATCAGTCTTGTTGAAAAGTAAACTTCCATTGAAAGAAAAGTTTAATATCGAGGTAAGCTAATGTTGAATTAGATCAATGTGAATCAGTTAAGCCTTGCATAGATATTTGCTAGAATTGAATATGAATTTGCGAAGCTCAGCAAAGTCATTTCAAAATTTTCAGGTCTTCCGAGTACCTATCAATCATGGATCAGCATTATGATATGAGAACCTTTTGATTTGGCCCTCGGTCAGTCCTATCTTAACATATAAACCCTGAAAGTGCTTAAAACTTGTTGGAATTGGTCTGAAAGACCCTCGAGATTTTGAATCTTGGTTGAAAACCACTCAAAATTGAAGAAATGTCCCCTAGACATGCAAAATCGAGGACACCGCAACTTGAAATAGTCGTAAATTGATGTTTCACAACAAACTCCCTTGATTTTGTGTTGATGATGTGTCGTCCTAGAATAGGAACATCTGGATTACAATCTTTCAAGAATTACATCCAGAAAGGATTTGTTGAGTACTCAGAAGATGAATCAGAAGACAGAAATTATGAACCGTGATCAAGATGTTCAGGAAGGGTCAATGTAAACCCGACGTGTTTTCAAGAATGTTTGAGCTGGTCAAAGCATCGATGTGAGTCTCAAATTTTGAATCAGCAAGCTTCCAGAATATGAGCCATTGCCCTTCTTACATTAGATTATACTTAGAACTTGTTTTGTCCGAGGACTTGTGCTCTCGCATCTCAGAATTCTACAATCTCCCCAGCAGAGGACTCTCAGCTTTCGTTCTCTGGATATACATGCACTCGATTTTCGGTCTTTGTTTGTACCTACTCTTAGCTTTCGATCTCAGGTAATTCATGCACTTAATTTTCAAGCCTCAGTCTTAGCCTATGCTTAATTCTTCAGTCTCAGTCTCAGCCTCTGCTTATCATCACAGAAGATCACTCAGTCTCAGTCTCTGCTTATCATCACAGAAGATCCCCCAATCTCAGTCTCTGCTTATCATCGAAGAAAATCCTTCAATCTCAGCCACTACTTGTCATCAAAGACGATCCCTCAGTCTCTGCTTCTACAAATTGTCTCTGTCTTTATAAATTGTTTTAGCCTCTATAAATCATCTTTGCCTCTGTCTCTGCCTCTGCAAATTATCTCTGCCTCTACAAATTATCTCATCCTTTGTAGAATATCTTTGTCTCTACCAATTGTCTCTACCTCTGCAAATTGTCTCTGCTTCTGCAAAATTCTCTATATCTCTGCTTATTATCTTTGTCTTGTCTTCACCTCTGCAAATTGTGTCTGCTTCTACAAATGTTCTATATCTCAGCAAATAGTCTCTGCCTCTTCAAATTGTCTCTGCTTTTGTAAAGTCTCCATGTCTTTGCAAATTGTATATGCCTCTGTAAATTCTCCATATCCTAGCAAAATTGTTCGTGTCTATGAAAATCATCTCTGCAAATTATCTCTATTTTATGCAAATTGGCTCTGTTCTCTGTAAAGTATCTCTACTCTTTGCAAATCCTTTATGTCATCTACAAATTATCTCCACAAATTATCTTTGCTCCCATGTAAATTGTCTCAATCCCTGTATACTCTATCCCAACACACCCAGTCTCTATAGATTATCCAAAGAATATAGACATCCTTTGCTTCACCTAAAGAATATGAAAGCATGATCAAACATAATAAAAATTGCCGTTTGTGAGAGAGAAACGTAGCATCTTGCATTCAGTACCACCATAGGAACCCCTGAGGAAGGTTGCCCTAACGCTTGCACATTCACGTCAGCATTCTAGGATATGGGCATTTGCATCCATTCTGTTATTTATATATTTTCTGTCTCTTCGTGCGATTGAACTATGCCCTGGACTGATTCCTGGAAAGGATATGTAGGCAGCTCCAGCGGAGTACGACCAGCAACAGCATCGACTTAGCAGCATCAACCCAGCATTGCATTGCATTGCATTTCGTGATTTCTTGATTTTCTCAAATTTTGAATTTCTTGATTTTTGCAAACTTTTGTTTTTCCTAAACCCTTTTAGTATGGTCATTGGGTGCCTTCTGGCTTTGGAACTCACTTGCAGTTCACGTTATTCTCAACAAGTTCTGCCAAAGAGGGGTAAACTATAGACACTCGATTTTGATCACACAATTAGGATTTAGGGTGGACAACGTCTTGGAAGATTCGATGATGAAAAGTACCCCGTGGAAGGTATTGGATTCCACGCAATCGAAAGATTGAACTTCGAAAAGTGACTTCAAGTTCATAAAAGCCCTTTTCAAGCATGAAAACCCGATTTTGTTAAAAACGTCTCTCAGAATTCATATTCACTCAGGGATAAATATACATGAAATGTTCTAAATGTAGTATTCTAAGTACCCAAAGATTCAATTTTAAAGAAAAACTCAGAATTGATGCGCATTAAAAAGTAATTTTGAAAAGAAGTAGTTTGATTTCAAAAGGACAACTAAAGTTCTGGAGGACTTCCGGACTTCAATTGACCTTCAATTCTAATTTCAATTCCTCCCGGAATATTTTTATACTAAAATTCAACTCAACAGCTTTCTAATGGCACATAAATGGACGATTTTGGACACTAAAAAGCATTTTTACAAAAATCTGGAAAAGTAGTGTGCCAGATTTTAGAAATAGGGCTTGTGGGCAACCAGGGGAGTTGGAAAAGTAAATGGTGGCTCCCATATGTAGATGGAAGCTTAGGTGGGAGCCTCCACCTACCAAGTGTCCCCTCCATTGAGCTTTTCTGGTTCCAAACCCTTCCAAAAGGTTCCCACTGTGAAGAAATGACCCAGAAACTGCATTTAGGCACTGAAATAGCCATTTTAGCCCTATTTGATCTCCAAAATCACTATTTTAACCTTGAAATTTAAGAATTAAGTTTTTTAAACTCTATATATAGATCCATATGAGATCATCTTACACAATGGAATATAGAGGAGAATAGAAGAGGAATATACACTTACATAGGGGTATAAATCGGTCTGTTTCGCCACCAAAATTCCACCGAACCGAATGTTTCGGTTTCCATATGCTAATAACTGATTTTGACCAACTCATTGGTGTCTCAGTGTACCACCAACTTTGTAGCCGATGGTTGATTTTGGTATAGTTTCGATTTTTCCAAACAGTCCCATGTAACAGAAACAATTCTATTCCCAAATCAGAAAAATCAAATGCAAGCTTCAAACAAGAACCAAAATCGATAGATCTTTTATATAGTTTACCCAAAAAAAGAGAGAAGAAGATAGATCTTCTACATAACCCACACAAATCAACAAATCTAGATTACCAACAAAAATAATAATCAACAGATTTACTTATACCTAGATGAAACCGTCATCCTTGCTCTAAGAATGGCTTTGACAAAATCAAAATCTTTGGCTGACGATCTCACTTGATGGCTTCAACCATGGCTTCTTCGTAGCATTGATGACTGATCAATCATCTCGGTAGTGTTGATCGGTGACGGAATCATAGCTTCGATCAATTGGCCTCTAGATTGGCTTGGGATCCTCAATTGTGATGTCTTTTGGTCTTCATGGAGCCACAAAGACAGAGAGAAAGCAACAGATGGGAACAATATCATAGGATTTGTGTGTGTGTGTGTGTGTGTGTATGAGAGAGAGAGAGAGAGAGTAGTTATTTAGTATAATATTGATGCATAATATATATAATATAATATTAATGTATCATTAAATGGTTTCTGACACTGTGTACACTTTTTACAATGTTTTCCATTTTTGCCCTTTCTACTTTATCCTTACCTGTAGGGGTATTTTTAGTCATTTAATAGTTGGCATTACAAGCTTGGCTCCTCGATTTGTGAAGAACTAGTTTACCTTTATATATGTAATATAATGTATGTAAGAGAGTAGAAAAGCGGTTGGTTGGTCGGTCAGTTTCAAATTTTTTTTTTAATCTAAAACCGTGGACCGAACCGAAAATTCTATTTTTAAGGGAGCAGAAACCGTGAACTAACCAAGGTATATTCTAACCAACCAAAACCTATAAACTCGATCAGCTTTGGTCGGCCTGTTTGGTTTTCTCGGTTATACTTACAGCCCTACACTTACATGATTTGAATATGTGTGAGATCACCCTTTGAATTCAAGAGATTTCTGTAGAGATAATTATGAATTAAAATTTTTCTAAACTAATATTAGGATAAATAGATTAGAGCTTTGACATCAATTGCCTCCCTTCTCATACCATTGATAAGTGCTTGAAGAACTTGACGAAGGAGATCCTTCAAATCAACTTTTGAAACATAATTGAAAATCCTCTAAGAGGTAAACACTATAATTTATCTCTAATCCCTTTATCGTTTTTTTTTTTTTGATAGATTGCTTGCTATGGGCAACAGTTTGGGCGATTCGGGTAAGAAGAGGAAAAAGTACGAGCCAGATAACTCCACTTTTCGACTCACGGATTCTCCTTTCGACTATGGACAAGTTCAAAGGCTTTCTGTTACATCTGATGTTTAGCTTTAGAGCTCAATATATTTTGCTGATTTTGTTCTCTCTGAGAGTATTACTCGCCCTTTCCTTGGCGGAGCAGAATCTGACTTCCTGTCCTTCGTGCTTATTACCGAAGTTTCCTACTCTTGCTGATCCCTCTGAGGAATATATCTTTCGGATTTCAAGAAGGTAGACTCAAACTGAATTGAGATACACACATTTTCAACTTTGTAACCAATTCTGCTTTCTTTTCTTTGCGCTTCTCTGATCAACTTTAGAAAAAATTGTTATCCCATAATATTCTTTCATTGTATCTTCTTTTACGATTGACTTTATGATGATAAAGAATTCTCATTTTCATGTTTCTTTCCATCTTAAATCAATTTCAGATTTATGCATGAAAACTTTAACTTCTTACTTCAAGAATTCTCAGGATGCCTAAGCTTGGTCCTTGAAAAGCAGTCAACACAGCGATATTTCATTTGGCAAATGACAGTTTGCCCCTAGTTTGATAGGGGCTTGGAAATGCTGGGCAAACGAAGTTTGCCCCTGGTTTGAGGGAGCTGACGCGGCCTCTGGGCAAACGATAGTTTGCCCCTAGTTTTCAAGGTAATTTCATGAATTGGTTGGGTTTCTTCCTTGGACCGAGGGCCTTGGGAGATCCGCCTACTTATCCCCGAATGGGCATCAGGTCCTATAGTAGTTCGGTTGAGGCCTGAAAGAAGTGCAATGATTGACTGCGTGTGTAGTTGTGACCGAACCTTGGAGGCTGCCTACGTATCCCCAAATGGGAATCAGGTCAAAACGTAGTTCATCTACTTTGGAGGTCTTGAAAGAATAAGGCTTCAAGAATTGGTGGGCTTTTCGAACCATGTTTTCATTTGGGTTCAATGAGTGCCCTTTTCTGGGCAGATTTTCTGAAACAGATTCCTCGTGGCAGCTTTCAAACAAGATGATGAGAACATGAACTACTTCTCCTTTTTTGTTTCTTTTTTTTTTTTTCTTTTTTTCTCTTTTTTTTTTTCTCTTTTCTTCTTTTTTTTTTTGTGGCGGTTGATTCTTTTCTCCTTATCACTAGCCAGTCAATCTTTACAACTCTCATAACACATCGTGTTTTAATCATATTCTATCATATTCATAAAGTAATATTAGCCCTCCAAATCACTCTTTATCTTTCTCAAAGATATTTCTGCATTATTTTAGGCCCACTTATCACTTATCCATTGAGTTTCTCACAAAAATTTAATTGATACATTCAAATCTTTCTTTTCATTTCCAATTTTTTTCTTGGGATAATTCATGTACTTTGAAGTGCTCAAGAATTCTCAATCTTATTTATTCTCTGCTTTTTCTTTTTTTTTTTTTTTCTTTTCTCACTACCTCTTATTCTCTTCATGATTTTGACTGGCTAGGATTCGGATTTTGAAATCAACACGCATCTTTTTTTGCTCTAACTTTTGCCTAGGCGCCCTTTCGGGTTTTCATCCTAGCGAGCTCTTTTCCTTCTTTCTTCTTTTTTTTTTTCTTTTTTTTTTCTTTTTCTTTTTTTTTTTTTTAGAAGAAGAAATTCATTTAAGATATCTAGCTACCATTAAGGAACAAGTTCATGGCTTTGGACTGTGAGCTTGCCTTTTAGGTTTGGTATAAAGGGGGTGATGTGGGATAATTTCTGAATTCATTCTGGCACATTATCATAGGACCATGCAAAGCATCCTTGTATTCTTTTAGCAATGAGATCAATTTTATGCTTTTATCTTTATTGAGTGAAATATGGAAAGAATCACTTTGAGAATCTTCTTCATTTTCTAAGTCAAATGCCAAGGTTTCCTCAATGATTTTGCATGCAGGTTCATTTGCTCTTTTTTTTTTCACAGTTATTAAAATCATTAAGCGCAATCAAGTAAGCAGAATCAGTCACTTTCATTGATAACAGAAAACTAAAAGGCTTGGCTCATACTGGCCATTACAGACTTCCGAGGTAGGGTCATTCTGTCACTAGACTCAAGGACCTCTTGGCAAATTCCCTGATTCTATCTCTCCTCCATTCTCCGGCTCCTCCTTCCTTGCTTTATTTCCCTTGACCTCTTCCTTCAGTATTTCTCCCATCTGGTCTTTCCCAATCTTCACTTCCATGATCTTCTTTGGACCACTCTCCTCGGTCTTACTGCTTTCTTCATTAAAGAGATTCCTCATGGCCAGGCCATCCAGTGTATAAATCCAATCTTGGACAGACATAGGTAATGTGAGCGCTTGCAGGTATGGATCTTCATAGTCAACGAACTCATGTAAGAAAGAGATCTCAGACCTTTGCTCCAAGTACTTATCTTTGCAGTCCACCCATGGCTCTGGAGAGCCGTAGCAGGGGAAATCTTCTCCTTTCTTGATGAAGTGTGTATGCAATGCCTGACTTCCTTCTTCAAGATCCTTCCCTTTCCCTTTCTTCAAGTCATTCCCATCTAACAGCTTGGCATGGTTGACCACTTCTTCAGCATTTCCTTATTCTTCTCCTTCGGACCACAGACCATCCGTGTCACTATAAACCTCCTCCTCCCAGACGGAGTTATCAGTAGGATTGTTTGGATCCCACCAATTGATTTGGATGATTTCATTGTCCATATCTTCCTCAAATGCTTGTTCTTCTTCTCCTCCTATCAGCCAATCATCTTCCTCGACTACTATAAGGCATGTCCTCTGATCTTCTGGGAATTTATAAGCTTTGGTAGCTTGTCCTACCGGTACGATCAACACGGATGGGTCGAAGACTTCCTTCTCAACATTCAAGAGGTTGATGTTTCGTGGTGGTGGTACAGCATGATGATTAGGGAGCGGGTTCCGAGTCACATGTGGTCGATCTGCAGGTGGAGGAGAAATGGTTTTGTTATCAATCAAATTCTGTACTTCATGTCTCAGCCTCATGCATCGGTCAGTTGTATGGCTATGTGCTTGGTGGAATTCGCAGTAGAGATTTGCTTTGAAGCCTGGTAGGAGGGGATTAGGCATTGGCTTTGGGTCTAGCGGCTTTAGATATCCTTTTTCCATCAATCGCTTGAGAGTGGTGGTCAATGAGATCCCTAAATCAGTGAACTGACGTGGTTGTCCCCCCAACCTTGGTCTTGGCGCACCCTCCTTGCTCAAAACATTGACATCAGTCGCTACCTGGTTTCCCGTGTTCACCCCATAAAATGGTCTTCTAGAGCGGTTTCCCTGAGGTTCCTCCTTCTTAATCCTTCCATCCTTGATTGCGTCCTCGATCCTGGTTCCAATTTCAAATAATTCTGCAAAGGTATGAATGCACTGGTACATGAGTTTCTCCTGATAGATGCTCTGGAGATTTTTGATTACCATCCGGATCTATTCCTTCTCTGATGGCCGTTGGGTCATTTTTGCAGCCTTCCCCCTCTATCGCGTCAAGAATTCAGCAAATGACTCTTTATTCTCTTGCGTAGTCGTTTCTAGATCTCTCACAGTTATATCAAGCTCTTGATTGTATTCATACTGGGTGACAAAAGCCTTCACCACTTCTTCCCATATGCGACTCTTGCTTGGCTCTAATGTGAAATACCAGGATAAAGCTGCTCCAGTCAAAGTTTGTTGAAATAGCATGGCCATCATGGCAGGATTTAGACCACTTGGCTGGAAAGTGCCGATGCACATCCTCACGTGGTTTTTAGGGTTACCGGAACCATCAAACTTATCTATCTCTGGCATTTTGAAACCAACTGGCAGTTTTTCCTTAGTCCCCTCAAATAATCCTTCTAGCTCTAGCAGATAGCTGTCAACCCCGTTGGATTTGCGGATAACTTTCTCTAGCTTTTCCACCTTCTCCTTCATCTCGATACGTTCTTTCTTAGCTTTCTCCATCTTCTCCCTTTCTGCCCTAGGTGCATCATGTCTAGGTGCTTCTGGATCTTCAAACCATTCATCTTCCTGAAGCGGAGGCGGGTCGGCTATCGGTGGATCATTTACTGGCCTTTGGCGGGTCAGTGCTTCCATCATGGCCATCATTTGGTCCATTCTCTCTTTCAACTGTGCTATCTCTGCAGCATGCTGATCCTGGTCCATTTCTCCTTCTGTCTCCGACTCTCTTCGTACTAACCTTGCACTCGAATCCCTGACCCACACTGTCCCGGCGTTCAATGCTATCTTGCCTCTAACCATTTTTATTTTTAATCAATTTTTAAACAACTTTATTCATTTTTGAAAAATGCTTAGTGCAATGTTCATGGATTGTTCATATGCATACAGATGCAATGCATGTGTGTGTGTGTGTGCCTATTTCTATATGCCAAAAAGAAGATTCTGGCCCTAGCATATAAACACATAAGCACATAAAATCCTCATCCATGTCAAGTATGCCGATTTCTCCTTTCATTGTGATCCTCATTACCCCTTTAAGTATTGAATTTTATTTGGAAAATATTTCTTATGTGAAAGCTTTCTTGAAAGTTCCTTGAAAATGGGGATGTAAAACATTTTTTTTAACAAATTTGTTGGTTTGAAACTTTGCTTTGAAATTCATTTGAAAAGCATTTATCAAAACGATTCCCAAGATTTTTTGGATTTCCTCTTTGAAAGTGGGGACATGAAAGTTTTTCTTAATAAGAGATGATTGGGTTTTATTTGATTAAAGGAAATGAACCTTGGACCTTTTTCTTTGAAAGGATTATTTTTCAAAACATATTTTTTTGGATTTAAAGATAGTGATCAATAAAAAGATTTTCATAAACAATGAACTTTGGATTCTTGAGTAGGAGTATCATATGATTAGATAATCATCGCACTTTTCATGAATTCAGATACATACAAGGTCAATGATGCTTTAGCTAAACATGATACAAGAGATGTAATCTTATAATCAAGATTCGGCTTAATCTCAAATATCATAGGACATGAAGAGGAATTGCTCAAAAGTGATTAAGAGGTTACACATCTTTTATCAAGTAAGCATCGTCATCATCTCAAGTAATCCCTTTCGGGCATACAAAACTCCCTAGCACATAACCCTAATCAAGAATTGAATTCCTAATTTTGAAAGGTTCTATGGAAACTACTATGCAAAGGCCGGGTTTTGGTCAAATAAGGGACCCTTGACACACACCCGATAGGATGCTTCATATACCAAAACATGGTACGAGATCAAGGGTGATCACACGGCCCCATGATGGCTTGACCGACCGGGTTGCCCCGAGCCTCCAAGGTCATAGTTCCGTGTAATCAACTGGCGAGACATGCAAGTGCAATGCAACGGTCACACAAAAATTAATCAATTCGATTAAAAGGATGCTTTCAAGTCTAATCCTCGAGTGAACCCAAAATCAGAATTCTGGTCTGCGAAACCAGAGATTCTGGGTTCGATCCCCAACAGAGTCGCCAAATTGTGGATATCGCAGGTTATTCTTTTTTTTACCCACAGCTTTTCTTTTAAATTCTTTTCCAAAAATTTCTAATTCAAAACGAAAGAGTCGCCACTTAATTTTTTAAAGGAAAAATTAAGAAATCATTTTAAAGCAAACTGATCTTTTGCGAAACCAAAGATAAACTGGGTCCAGGGATTATGGAATGAAAGGGGAAGGAGCCCGGCGGACTAAAACACCTCCTTTCATCCTATCTCACGATAGGCCTCTACTCAACATCCTTTTTAATCAAATTATTAATCTAAGCATGCCCTCAACTAATATATAAATATAAGTATACATATCACAAGCATGTCAAAAGGGTGCAAAATTGCTAACGACAAAATATCATTCATAAGCCACATAATTCAAATAGCAAACAACATGATATGCAATAGAGAACTAGAGAACATACCCGGGATCCAGCCGCGAATATTAAATGTGCAATGCATGCGAGAATAGAAATCCTAAGAAAAGGTCTCTATCACATATAAACACATAAGGCAAAACCTAGTCTAAAGTGTCGCACATGGAGTTGGAAATCAATTCAAAATCAAAGAAATGAATTAAACTAGAGGAGGGATGAGAAGTTGTACCTCAAATGCGCTACAAAACAAAGGTTAGTACACATGCCTTAGACAAGATATAATATCAAAGAGTAATTAATCCTAAGTCATGTTCAATTAAATTCAACTAAGTCCAATTTTTCAACTAAGTCCAACTTTATCCAAGAACTAGTTCTAATTATAAGCATCAATGTATATGAATGAATGAATGATTATGAACAAGAATGAGATATGAATTTATTCACTAATTTGGATCACTTAGCCTCTGGATTTAAGCTAAATTATCATTATTCAAAACATGATTTGGGTTCCAAGACATTAGGAGACCATTTGAGTTGAAGTAAATAAGATTTAGACAAAAACAGGAGCAGTTTTTTATGAACTACAGAGAGCAGACCAGACTTTCAAAGCTAGAAAAAACATTATTCCAACGGTTGGATCTTAATGATTTTTGGATATGATATGCCTCTATGAGTCTAGTTTCTATCCCAAGAAAAAAATCAAGGTTTTAACGGTTAGATCTCCGGGAATTAGACAAACACTAGACATCACTCAGAGACTTTCAACTCTCTGTCCAGAGATCTTGTATGATTTTTTAAAAATAGAAAACAAATGAGAAACACTTAGATCGTTTTAGGGTATCTTCCTAACACATTAAGGTACTTAGAAAAAAATATTAGAGACTTGGGAAACTCTATTAAGGTTCTGATTTATTAATTTCAAAACGGACTTACTGTTCTGAAACTATTCTGAAATTCTGGACAGATTGTGGTTGTCTCACAAAACTCATGATCAAACCACTGTAAACAAGAAATTTCCTTAAAACAAAAATTACAGTGGTAGAATATTGTGTTATTGACACTTTCCCATTGGTTTCACTTGATTTCAACGGTCTGATTTCGAACTAAAAATCTTGAATCGAAAACAGTTTGTGAAACCACTGTTTTCGTTTTGCTAGTTCAACTTTGTTGATTGGCCTCAACTATTAGATCATAATGTTGGGCTTAAACCAAATCATTTCTTCTACCATTTGAAGATCATTGAAGACTAAGGACCTCTTTAGACTTATGGACTTTTGATGAAGTATGCAATGAACTCAAACTTATGGACCAAAACTTGAATTCAAATCATTACTCCTACCACTTGGTGGTCATTGGAGGCTAAAGACACACATACGTATAGGTTTTAGATGAAGTATAGAGAACTTCTCAAAACCCAAGGAAGAGATTAGTCTAAGCCATAAAGGTGGACTTAAACTAAACTACTTCTCCTACCATTTGATGGTCATTGGAGACTAAAAAAGAGTCTACTCTAATCTCCATGGAATATAGTATGAATTCCATAAGATGCATAGTAAAGAGATCCTAGTCATGAGTTGATATTAGTATCTCATCAACTATGTGTAGATTATGGCCATGATTCATTTTTAGTCTCCATATGGATCATAAGATCATAGGAAACTAAATAATCAAACTCAAATAGACTTACTAAGATATGTAAAACCTTATGAAGGAAATAGAAATAAAGGAAATCAAAGTTTATTTAGAGGACTAGGAACACAAAATTTTTTAAAATTAACTTATCTCAAACCCAAGGCATCAATTGAATCCAAATTAATGAAGTGTTATGAGATTCAATCACAAGTTCTAAGTGGTGTGTGATGAAATGGGGTAAGAAAAGAGGTTTTGAAAATGTGAAAAAGTCCTAGATCTAAGAACTTGTGATTGAATTATCCTAACTCTACCAAGGATTAAGAGGTTACCTCTATGACCTCAAAGAATTCTTCAATTTCTTGTGAAGCTCTTCCAAGATCTTCAAATTCTTCTCAAAATTCTTCAAATTCTTCAAGAAATTCTTCTCTTCTTCTCAATTCTCTATATGATTCTTATCTCTTTTTCTCCCTAAAACTCAAGTATATCTCTTGTATATGTATGTATATTGATTCAAAAGTTCAAGTCCCTCAAAATGAAGATGAAGATCTGTTTATATAGGCCATCATCTCAAGGATAAATGGGTAAATTCGGGTGGAGACCCATGTGCAAAGATTTCTTCTAGAACATGTGAGAAAAGCAGTCTGTTACATCCAGCGGCACTCACTGAATGCCGGGTGGCAAACAGAGAGTGTCGGCGCTGTCGCTGCATTTGCCGCGTGCCGGGGCTAACTGAATTTGCTCCCTTTTTTAAATTTTCGAAAGGAAAATTAATCTAAACTTAATTTTTGTGAGTTATCTTTATATATTCATGTATATTTGTGCTAAAATGCACCCATGTGGGTGGTATGCACCCATGTGCATAGTATATTCTTCAATATACTATGCTTTCTTATTATTATTATTATTATTATTTTTTTCAAGAGACAATTTTCCTATATTTAAAACTCCTTTTTATCATTTTCATTTTATACTTTCTTTCAAAACCTTTTTATATGTATATTGAGCAAATTTTCAGACTGATTTCCTCATGTGTCCTTCAACGTTTGGGTTTCTCCCGAATACCCAAACCCTCTCTCTTTTTTATTATTTTCAATTTTGAAATTTAACTTGAAGAATCATTTTGAAGATCTTGAATTTCTTGAAAAATCTTCGAACGTCATGATCATCGTCATCATCGGTCTTTGAGAGGTAACCAATCACTAGTTTTGACGTTTGGTCAAAATCGGGGTGTCTACAGCTGGGATTCACGGGGTTGGGTAAAATTCACAAGTAAATAAAAAATTTGATTTTAAGGAATGCATATCTATATACACCACAGAAGACAAATTGACAAGGACAAAATGATATGGACCCAAAGCAGTGAGGTGAAAAATTCACATTTTGCACACACTAAATTGTAGAGAATATGATATACATACATATATTTATACACCACAGATTCAGAGAGAGAGAGAGAGAATCTGACCGAGAGAGGGAGTGGTGCTCGGTGGTGGAGATGTCCTCAACCTAGAAGATCATAAAACCAAATGGAGAGAGAGAGAGATAGAGATCGATGAACAAATGGAGAGAGAGAGAGAGAGACCAAATGATAAATCACTTACCTTAGTTTTCGGATTCCCAAATGCCGAGAGAGGGAGAGTTCTGATTAGCTTCACCAAATAGAGAGAGAGAGAGAGTGGGTAGGATTGATTAGCTTCACGAAATGGAAATCCCAAATGCCGAGAGAGAGAGAGAATGAGTGTTAGGGTAGGAAATGTTGGGGGGAAATATTGGGGGGAAATAGGGCAAATAATGGAGCCCAAAACCAGCGCCATGTTTTCTTTTAGAAATAAAAAACCGCGCCTTTTTCTATTTCTCTTTACTTTTGTTTTTTTCCTTTGAGTGTATTTTTGCTTATCTCAAAATTGCTCACTCAATTCTCCCATTGGCTAAGTAGGATGTGGGGGAATAATAGGATGTGGTTTTTTTTTTCCAAGTCAAACTAAGGGTGCTTTTGATAAAACTAAAAATTAAGTGTTGAATTTAAGTACTGAAAATTTTAAGTGATTTATATTTGCAATACTGAAAATAGTATTTTAAGAACTAAAATAGATTGCATTTAGTGATTATTTTCAGTAGAAAATTTTCACTTAACGTTTTCAGTGGATTTTTGGCTACCTTTTTAATTAAGTGGTATATTATCAAATGCACTGAAAAAAATTAAGCGCTGAAAATTTTCATTTTCACCACTTAATTGGGTTATAAAACACATTCTATAAAAGTAGGGAATGAATAGTAAAAGTGACTAAAACTAAATAAAACAAAACAAAACAAAAAAAGAAGAATAATAGTAAAATACAAAATGTGTCACTGTCCAAGATCGTGACAAATTGTCTAAAAATAAGTGTGACAAAATTTGTCACTGTTCTAGACAGTGACAAACTACCTTAAAATTTGTCACTGTCCAATACCGTGACAATTTTGTGTTTTTGTCACCATTTCTATGTTGTCAATGTCAAAAACCGTGACAAAATTTGTCACTGTCCTTAACCGTGACAAATCGTTCGAAAATAAGTGTGACAATTCGGCTAATTTGGTGTAGTGAGGACTTAAGTAAAATAATAAATGGAAGGAAGAAATGATTTACTTAATAGAATTAACATACAATGAAGGCACTATGCTTTGAAACTATTCGCAATTGAAGACTAGTAGATCCAGTCGACTGATGGGGGTGTCAGTCGACTGTTAAAAGACTGGTCCAGTCGATTGTTTTTACCACCAGAGAATACTTGATATCTCATATTTTGAACCCAAGTTAACTGGGTGCCCGTCCAGTCAAATGTTTTTTCACCAGAGAATTCTGCAGCACTACACTTGTTTCCAACATCTAAATCAAAAGCCCTTGTCACAGCCCAGTCCCACAATAGCGGAACCGAAACCCGAATGATAAACATGCTCGCATTCACATCCTCTACATTTCATATTAGTCTCCGGAGTCTCACGTGTATGTTCTGCACTCCTTGTTCGCGACTCCTCGCTAATAAGTCCACACGACTAGGTAAGACCCACGTTTCTTTTCTTCAAACGTGCGACCTTATGCCTATAACGGCTCCATAAAATGGCTTGGTACCACATGCTCCTTTGACCCAAATAGCAACTAAACATGCTCAAAACACATTTCACCGTACTTTCGACATAAACAAAACATTTCACCGTACAATTGGGCCCACTTATCAATATAGTCGCCCAATATGAACTACATAATATATATCTATGAACTAAGGCATGCTTTTCATACAAAACATGAATACATGTCAAGAAATCATTCCAAAATACATAGTTGAATCACTCACCTCCGATTAATATATTTTTTTAAAATTCGCC
Source organism: Hydrangea macrophylla (assembly GCA_033977485.1). NCBI lineage: Eukaryota > Viridiplantae > Streptophyta > Magnoliopsida > Cornales > Hydrangeaceae > Hydrangea > Hydrangea macrophylla. Next base: position 75,133,429 of record CM066999.1, on the reverse strand, counting down.
TCAAAGAAAACCCGAGCACAAAGATCGTGCAGAAATCTATCTAGCACAATCCCTATCGATTAAAAGTTCTCTATCAACTTTTTATGAAAATTCTAGAAAATGAGTTTTCGAAAAAATTAGCCAAACAAGTCCTAGTGGATATCAAAACGAAGCTCTTACCTCTAGGAGTTCGAATATATGATTTTGGTTAAAAACCAACGGACGAACGGTCGTCGTTTGACATCATGAAGATCGAAACTCCAAAATCTCCCTTTTGGCCTCTCTAGATTTAGGTTAGAAAACTTATGAAAAATAAAATCTCACCGCTTTCTATATATAGCCACAACTCTCGAAAATTGTGTTTTCCTCTCTGCGAGTTTTCAAAACTTCTAATTATTCTCCGAAACTTCTTACACGCCTAATCCATTGCTTCACGAGTGAAAACTAAAAATTATAAAAGTTTTCGTCTAAGTTCCGTTCAGTTGCTAAAACGCGATTCCACATGATTTTACAAAATTGCTAATTAGCCTACCAATTATGTAGCGTGTTAATTCGTCCTCATCAGGATACTAAAATTAACGATAGAAATATAATCTAATCCAGATAATAATACAGATAGTGAAATACACAAGTAAACATTTATTTTCAGATAAACATATAGAGTATTCCGCAATGACCGTCTCAATCTCGGAGAGACGTCACAACATCAAAACACTCATTCTACACAGTCTCAAAGGGTTCTCTTGCACAGACACCCAATTCAACTTGTGAGTCACAACTCACTCACACATGTGCCACAAATGCACAACACATCACATCACATCACATTATCATGCATGACAATGTAATGAAATGCAACAACACACATACGGGTGTTATAATTCTCTCCCCCTTAAAAGAGCTTGTCCCCAAACTTGTACCTCATGTATCAAAAAGGTGCGGATACTGAGTACGCATCTCATCCTCTATTTCCCATGTTATCTCTTCCATTGTTTGGCTACGCCATAGTACTTTCACCTTCGATATTACCTTATTTCGTAAGATTTGATCCCTCCAATCCAAGATCTCTACCGGATAAGCAACATACATCAAATCACCCTGAATTTCACTCGGTGTCGGATTCATCACTTATTCTCTATCTTCCGCTAATCATTTCCGTAACAATGATACATGGAATACGTTATGAACTTGAGCATACTCATTCGGCAAATCCAATCAATATGCTATGGGTCCAACTCTCCCAATGATTTCAAAAGATCCTACATACCTCGGATTGAGTTTCCCGTATCTCCCAAATCTAGTAATCCCCTTTAAAGGTGACACCTTCAAATACACCAAATCTCCCATATCAAATTCCAACGGTTGCCTACGCTTGTCGGCATAACTCTTATACCTACTCTGAGCTATCAGTAACCATTGTCGAATTATCTTTATCTTGTCCGTCGTCTCTTGCATAATTTTCATCCCTTCAATCATTCTTTCTCCGAACTCCGAATTCCAGTCATGTGAGGAGAGAAGAGACCAAAGAGAGAGAGAGAGAGAGAGAGAGAGAGTGAGAGAGAGTGAGAGAGAGAGAGAGAGGCAGTTTAGACATTTTAGGAATATAGTTGACTGATTTCTAATTTATATACTTTAAATAGATTTCCTTTTATTTTCCAAAAAGCACATGACTGACTTTTAAATTGTCAACAAATTATTGACAGGTTTTTAATTTTTCCAAGTAAATATCATTCATACATTAAAGCAAGAATACAAGGTCATATTTATTAATATAAATTAAAAAAACATAGGGTATTACATATTATATGGTTCGGGACAATTGTCAAGTGGTGGTTTCAGCCAGTAGAGGATTGTATGTGACAAAATACAAACTTCTTGTCTCCCAAAAGTTAGAAAACTTTGCTACATTGCAAGCTTGCAGCCCTGGACCACCACATGACATATCGAAGAGGACCATGTAGTAATTTCTCCACAAGGAAAGAACTCCTTGAAAAAAAAAAACACTATTCAATTTGACTGTCACACCACATCAGCATGGAAAATGCTGTGTACACCCATTTTGTGCACCTAAATTATCTATCAACTGATGTGTCGTGATGTTTTTGAAATTAATTCAAATTTTGTTTGGTAACTAATAAATTATTTTAGAAATCCACGTTAGTAGGTGTATTATTTAGGTGTCCCATTTATGTATACCTAGCATTACTCCATCAGCATACATGTGTGCCCCTACTTCCATGGTGATCATGGCAAAGTAGTTGGTAGTTGACAAATTTGAAATTTTAGTGACTACTTATCTTCATCCCACTGTAAATAAAGAACATGTGTATGACCTGAATTAGAGGATCACACCACATTTGAATATTGAGACTATTTCTCTACAATTTTAGAGGCGAGATTGCAACTATGGGTGCCAAACACAATTTGCTGGACGAAATGATGGGCTCAATTAGGACTGGCAAATGGGCGGGCTTGGTCGGGTCCTGTGTCCGGTCTATTGTGACCGGTCCGGGTTCGGGCCGGGCCATGGATCATCACCCCTTTTTTTTAGGGGGGCTGCTTTTGACACTCTGTGTGTGTGTTGGTCTTTTCCCTTGGCAAGAAAGAAAACCCCCAAATGAAGAAATTTCAAACCCAAGTCCCAAAACACATCAACAAATAAATACACACACATATATATATATATGTATGTATGAACCCTTAACAAACCTTGTATTGCACATACAAATACATGTATATGTATATATATAGTTAGGCTCTAAAGAGGTCTTCCTCTCTTTATTAAAGAGAGAACCTCTGTTTTGGCCGTCAGATCCAGTTTTTAAACACGATCCACGGTCAAAACAAATGCCCTCTCTTTATTAAAGAAAGGGCACCCTCTCTGGAGAATTTTCGTATATATATATATATAAACATATAAGGAAGAAGAAGAAATAGATCTAACAAACCTTGTATTGTATATACAAATACATGTGTATATATATACACACTTTTGTATATATGTATCTCCAAAAAAATAAAAGCTAAAACCCTATAACCTGTGATATCTTCATCAGATCCCTCAGCCATTTTTCATCGTATTTGTTAGTGGAAAGCAATTTATATCATCAGTGGAGAGAGGCGAGAGAAGTTGTGTGTCCAAAAAATGTGATGGGATGAGAGAGAAAAAGTGGATGCAAGATATGTAACTTATTGGCAATTTTATATTGACCAATTAACTTATTTGGGCTTACTCAGTCGAGCTTGAAATCGGCCTGTTTTAAACCCGCAATTTTTTTTAACTTACTCAGTCAAGCCCGAAACCAGCCCGCCTCAATATTTTAGTAAGTCCAAATCAATAAATGCACGGGCCAGTTCGGGCTCTCATTACCACCCCTAGCGCTAAATATGCGTTCGGGTTAAGCAGGTTGGGTGGGGGGTGTGTGTGTTTTTTTTATTTATGACTTTTTTTATTTGTTCAATTGTACAACATATCAATCAAATACTCAAATAATAATAAGCAATTATATGGGTTAACTAGTATTAAATCCTATTTAGTGTATCTTTGTTATAATAGACCCAACACAAAAAACTATTTGAAGATAGGTCCACAAAAATATTTCAGACCATTCTACCCCTAGCTTAATAAAGGATTTTTAAAATTCAAATGCACATTTATTTGATTCCTGATATATATACATCTATATATGTATATGTAATTAAAAAGCCTAGCTATATATATACAAGATTTCTTCTCAAAAACTTCCTCTCTCTCTCTCTCACACACACACACACACACACACACACACACACACATTCGGCCAGTTGCTGTTTCAAGGACTATTTCCAGCAATCAAGCACCGACGAACGTGAGTGCTTCGTTGGTGTAGAAAGAAGTTTGGTGGCGTACATGAGCAATGGATGACGGATATATTGGACTATTTATCGTCGTCGCCATCTTCGCGGTTGAATCCGAGATTCAGAGTGATGCATCCCGATCTGCTAGTGGCGTGTTAGGCTTTAATGGAGGCGTCGCCGATCTGTTCTGCAAATTCTCTATTTTCTGTTGGTCCTCTAATTTTCTGCAGATAGCAGTGTAAAATTATACACTAATGCTAGTTCTTGTTAACTTATATTAGTCTCTCTCTCTCTTTTTTTTTTTGGATATTGGATTTGTCTGATTTTTAGTATAAAAATATGTTGATTTTACATTTGTTCACTAATTTTCAGTGTAAAAATTATAGGTATCAAGATTTGACTCTTGTGTTGTTTTTCAGTGTAAAAACTATAACTGGTAAGATTTGACTCTTATATTATTTTTTACTGATTTGTTTTTTTTTTTTTTTTTTTATAGCAATGCATTGGAAAAATATATTATAGTGTAAAATTCTCCTCTTATAGTCATTCATAATGCAGTGTTAAAATTATAATGGCAATCATTTAGTACTCTTTTATATACTAATATATATATCTGTATAAAGTTATGAAATGCAGTAAAAATTTTACACTGATAATGTAGTGTAAAATTGTACACTGATTTCCAAAATTACATTGAACGAAAAAATTAGCAATGGATAATCTAACACATATTTGACGTGGCACTAAAGATATGGAAATCATTAAAGATGTGGATGACAGCTTACCAAAACAAAAGACTCCACTACAAATTAAATCTCCATTCAAATGTGTATACCTACAATCATGGTAATTATTAGTTTGTTCCAAAAATAACTCCACAATTAATGGGATAAGAATAACTCCATATATAACCAGCTATATCCATATATATATATATATATATGTAACTATTAATTGTGGATTGTTAATCCCTTAATTATAGAGATAACTTTGACTGTATGCTGAATTATATAGATATTTATCATCCTATATATATATATATGTAAAGGTTAAAAATGTCATAAAAATAACCAAATTTGGGGGAATTGAAAAGGAATTGGGGATATTGCATTGATTTGGACCTATTAGTAACATGATAATAAGAGTGGACCTAATAAAAAAAAGTTTAGTAAATAAGGATTTTCGGAGAAATTTCTACAATTATATTTTTAAGCAGTTCTACTAATCAAGATCAAAATCACATAAACACATACAAACGGGCACATGGTGTGGTGTGACGGTGATCTGAATAATTTCTCACTGTTTCGAACCCAAAATCTTTAAAAGCGATGTCAGTAGACCGGACTCACTGCACATTGATCACACCTGATCACCACTCTTTTCATTGACGGTTTTCAAAAACCCTAACCAAATCCCAACCTTCTTCGCGCCTACTAGTGAATTCAGCTCTCATTCATTATCCTCATTCTCAGCCTGCTCTGAAATAAAGGTACCTCTATATATATCATCAGTAACCTTAACATACACACACACACACACATATATATATATATACGTGTATTTGTAAGTAGGTAACTTGTTGATCAAACCAAATTCATCTTCTGATCGTTTTTTCTGGCATTTTCACTTCTCAGTTTGCTTTTGTGCTACATTAGCTTCGATTGCTTCTATAACTAAATTAATGCTGATAAATGATTTTTAAAATTTTTAATATTTATTTTTATTTTTTTAACTCTGTATTCCAAACCCAAGTGCTAGATAATTTAGATTCTCTGTGGAATTTGATAATTTAATGTCTAAAGCCAAATCTTCTCTATTTTCACTTCTCAGTTTGTTCTTCCTACATTTTCTTGGACTGCTTCTATAGCTAAATTAATGCTGTTCAATGATATTCATGTTGTTTTTATTTTATTTTATAATATATTCCAAACTCAAGTGCTAGATGATTTAGATTCTCTGTGGATTTGACAATTTCATGTCAAAAGGTTGAATTTTGGACTTAGCCAAATCTTTACTTCTGCAATTCTTGATACAACAGCTGTCTTGATTTTGAGTCTCTATTTGCTCAATTTTAATTCTGGTTATAAATGGTAGGTCCATTGGCTAGAATTAACATCATTCAACAATGGTGTGGTGCGATTTCTGTGGAAGAAATTGCGAGTTGCCACAGTTTGACAATGGCTACTTGTAAGTATATCAATGCATTAATTATTGTCTTCCTTCTGATTGTGTTTTAAAGACGCCGGCTAATTTCATGAACCTTCTCTTTAATGCTCATTTGAGATACACACCAATGCTGAGAATTGATGTTATGTGAATACTCTGAGAGCTGATCTACTGGTATTGTTCATTTTCTCAGATGTTGTTCTAACTGTGGGAAAGTTATCCTCGAGGACAATTTTTCAAATGAACCCACATTTGTCAAAAATGCAGCAGGGCAGGTGTGCTCTTGTTTCTTCTTCTTGTTGTTTCTGTCATTATGTGACCATTTTCATTACCATTACTTGCTTATCGATAGAAAATAGTTCTGGCATTGTTTAGCAATATGATGCATTCGTTGCTCGAATTTAGAAAAAAAGAACTGAGGAATTCTAGGGTTTTTAGATATTGGAATCAAGAACGAGAGCTGTAGTGCTCTGTAACCTCTGTTGTATAATTCAACAAATTACCTTACATGTAATAACTGTCCAAATCAACTCTCAGCAGCTTGTTGACACTCCTAATGAGCAAGGTTTTAAAACCCACCCCGGACCGGACGGTTCGACCATTCAACCTGCCAACCGGTCCAGGAAACGGGCCGGTCCAAACCGTGAACCGTTCTTAGGAGAAAAACCGGCCTCAAAATGAAAAACCGTTCAACCTGCCCAGTTAAACCAGAAATATAAAAACCCATTGCCGGTTAAACCGGAAATATAAAAACCCGTTGAGGACTATATTTTGTGTTTTCAAATTTTTATGATGATTGTATGAAAGTGTGAAAATCAAATTTCGAATTTTTTTAGAGCTTTTTAATATACTTTTTGTGTGAATTATATTGTACTATTAAATTATTAATATAACATTAATTACAAATAAATATATTAATTACGTAATTATGATGTCACGGTTCTATTCCGGTTCACCCGACGGTTGAACCAGTAACCCGTGACCCGGACATTTTTCCGGTTCGATGAACGGTCTGGGTTTCAAAACCTTGCTAATGAGTTATGCTACCCTTGCTTGGCATGGACTTAGCTAGGTGATTGACCAATCGTAATGAAATTCAAGGTACAACAGCTATAGCATGTTTTACAATCAAAATACAACAGAATGCTGCAATCTAACTATAATACTGCTGCAATAAGATGACGTAGAAATACAAGTCTAAGACGTCAGAATGATTATTTGATACTTCATGGACTTGTTTGTTTCCACCACTTTATTGCGTCACAAACGTTATCCTCGTAATATGCCCACATCGAGTTATATAATATCAAACTGCAAAGGAATGGTGGGTGTGGATTTCAAGATCCATCTAATGACTCCAGTTTGGATATTTTATTTAAACATCCAAGTGGAATGATATTTGCACTGTATATATGTCTGCTCAACTTTTTCTATCTTCTTCTTTTTCTTTGTTATTTCCCCCTCATTTGGCGGCTTCTCAGGCGAATTATTGAAAGTGATGGGCGAACTGAGTTTATACTGCTAAAAGCTAGTTTATTAGTATAATCATGTTTGTTAGAATCTAACGATTCACGATTCGATTCATATAATTCGATTCAATTCTCATGCCCAACGATTCGAATCGTGCATATGAATCGGAATCGCATTGAGTCGTCCGATTCACGATTCGATTCATACGGTTCACGATATGATTCATACGATTCATACTATTCATAAAATTTATGAGCTTCGCTAACAAATTTAAGGAAAATGTGTTGTCTTTTTTTGTTACATGCCAATCATGTTCTTCAAGTGTATTAGTTTATAGTTTATTAAGTTGTGAAACAATTTTTACATACAAAACTTCTAAAACTGTATAAATAAATAGGTTACTAATTAGAAAATGCCAAGCTTTTTATTAGCAAATCACCAATAATGCCATTCAAACATTGTCCAATGTTTTTTCCTTTTTCCTTTTTCCTATTAACATTCATGTATGTATGTGAAGTGTTGGACTTCACATCCTAAAAAAAATAACACATTGTATTTATACGTGTTTTAAACATACATCTATATATATATACATGTGTTTTAAACATACATCTATATATACATGTGTTCTATATGCATATTAAAAAATACGCCAATCTAGTTTCTAAAAAAGTGAATCTTACGATTCACGATTCGATTCGATTCACGATTCATAATTTTGGCAAACCGATTCACGATTCGATTCACGATTTGACAACATTGAGTATAATAAGGAAAAACTACGTGGTCACCTAATTTTTCTGCTGCATATGTTGGCATTAATGGTTTTTTTTTTTTGGTCACTGTGGTCACCAAATTTTCCTTTACTTATGCTGCTCCCAATTTATTCGTAGAGTCAAATGTCTGGGAATGTGGTGAGGTCTGTTCAAAGTGATTACTCCCGTGAAAGGACCATGAAGGCAGGTATGCTTTACAACTCTTTCATATGTTTAGACTGCACACACAGCTGTACCCAAATGCCTCAAGATGGTAGAACCTCCCACTCACACAACAAATATCATACGGGTTTGAATCTCCAATAAACATGTTGATTAACTGGCAATCCTGTTCTATATTCTTGATTCTTGACAAACATATAAATTGGTATTCTTGTGACAGTCGATCTGTAAAAGTATTATTTGGGTTAGCAATCAAAAAACAAGTTTCTTTGGTAGATCTGTAACATTCCGTCTTTTGAGACAACTAGCTACTTTTGGGGGGGTCTCTTAGTCGGGGACTAATCTAATTGGTTTGGTCATGAAAAGGGGATTCTGTTTTTAGTATTTTTTTTTGATTGATTTAAACAAAATTTATTGTTCGCATTTTATTGATACCTATAATTTCTCCATTATTAAATATTTTCTCACGTGGAGAGCTTCATATGGTTGAGGTCTTTGGTTCGTTTGTGATCTCATAAAGTCTCATCATTTTATCAAGACCTTATATCTTAAGGATTGGTTACCCAAATCCTTCTTTCTCATTTAACATTACATATCATTAGTATCTCCTGCTATATTCATTCACCAAGGCATCCATTTGTTGAAAAACAAAAAAGAATGGTATTTCTCGATGAATGCAGTGACATTAATCTTATTTGCTTTAGGTATGGTCATTTACTTTTATAAGCCTTTCCATCTTTTTGATATTGAATCCCTTTCTTTTTTCAGCACTCGAGAACATGAAATTCGTGACGACATCTTTGCACATGGATGATGGAGATACCATAATCGGCCCAGCTTTAGCCTTTTATAGAGTATGGTTCTTTTTATCTCTAAGCTTTTTCGTTGAGATTTTTTGCAATTCATCAAAATTCAGATTAAAAAAATCTGGTGTACTTTTCAAGATTGCGGTTGAGCGGAACTTCACTAGAGGGCGTAAGCGAGAACTTGTTGAGGCTGCTTGTCTTTACGTTGCATGTCGGTAAGGGATCCCCTTGATGATGGTTAATACTGTTATCACATCTTGAATAAAACCTTAAATTTATAGGCCACGAACAAGCAGTACAACGGACCAATAAAACAAAACATAGTTTAGAAGGGTAGACGATGAGAATCTGAGGTAGTCTGTCTCAGTACTTGGCTCTATACTGCAATCCTGAATCAACTCTGGAAATGTAGATGTTAAGGGAGCTTCCACACGTCATTTATCTACCCAGAATCTGATCCTTTGCCCTGTCTTCTTTGAGTGTCTTGTGAACCTTTTTCCCTCCTCATAGGGATTTCCCATCTCTTTGTATGCCAATCTCCTGATTCACTTCCATGCTTTGAACATATAATCCATCTCCATAGTGATTGTTGGATGGTCACTATATCGGGCAAAAATAAGGCGAGGTCTTCATTGTGTATAAAGGGAATATTATGCGAAAAAGATATATTAACCTATAGAATGTCAATCTAATGACCATGGGGAATATTTTAATATACTAGTAGACTATGACTTGGAATATTATTGCTCAGTTTATAAGTGGAGGAAATGAACAGACTAAACAATTATTGATCGAGAAGTTTTTCCAAAATTCGAATTAACATGGTCGTTCTCCAATTCATCTTTAATTCTTTGAGAAGTTTTTTGAGACCTCCATAATCACTATTTAACATATTGACAAATTGGCCCTGCCATGCATTCTGACAGCCTATCAGCCTAATGATTTATTTTGGGAAACCATCAAATTTGCTCTATCGAAATCTTCTACTACTTCACATCACTTTTGACGTAGTAGATGCATTTACTAAAGAAAACTTGATGGAAGCTATGAAGCTTAAAGGAAAAGCTCGTAAAGATGGTTGTATCTTCCATGCTGAATACTCGAGTGAAATATAATGAATTTCTTTCCTTGTACTTGTTTCTTTCTCCCTTCGTCCTCAATTTTCTACTATTACCTTGCAATATGAACGTTGGGGCCATTACTTGGTGTAAATGTAAAAGCTTAGGTAATTAAGTGTGAGAATGAGGGTTTGGGTCTGAAAGTCTACACTTACAACTCGTCGGTTATCTTTGCTCTATAGAAAAAGAAGTGCAGTGCTTTGCATTATTCAAGTTTTTTGCAGTAATTTTTAACTTCTAAATTGGGTAAAAAATTTATTGCATTTGGATCCCTCCCTTTTTCAGGGATAAGAACAAGCCATATCTTCTTATCGATTTCTCAGAGCATTTGAGAGTAAATGTGTAAGGACCCTTTTCTCTCAACGCCAATTCTTACAGGCTGTGTTTTTTCAGTTAGCATGTCTGCATTTAGATGGTTATTTTTTTTGGGTGTGAGTAACTTCTATTTGTTGCAGGTATGTTCTGGGTGCTACATTTTTGCAACTCTGCAAATTGCTGAGCCTCGAGGAGCACCCTGTTGTACAAAAACCTGTTGATCCTAGCCTGTTTATGCATAGATTTGCTAACAGTGAGCATCCTGTCCTGACTTTGATGAGTACAATTAGGATTCTTTGAACGGTTAAAATTGGTATTTTGAATTCTGGAATAGGAATAAATAGGATCTATGGAAGCACGACCTGGCCTTTAGAAATTGAGAATACTTGGGCATCTTAAAATTTTAATTTGTTGGATTTTTGAGAGTATTTTTCAAGCATAGAACTCACAATTGTGAGTCTCTCTTTTATTTATAATGAAAGAAAAGGAAATTACAATTGAGTCCTCAAACTCTAAATAGTAACACAAAGATAAGAAAAATAAAAAATAAAAAGACTTCTTTCAACACTCCTTCTCAAGTTGGTGCAAAGATATCTCTCATGCCCAGCTTGGCGAGAATAATGGGAAACGAACGACTTGTAAGACTCTTTATCAAAACATCTGTTAACTGCTCTCCTGACTTCACAAAAGGCGTGCAAATGCTTCCATTGTTTAGCTTCTCCTTGATGAATTGTCTATCAATCTCCACATGTTTTGTTCTGTCATGTTGGATTGGGTTGTGAGCAATAGTAATAGCAGTCGTATTATCATAGCACAGCTTCATAAAGTCCTTGGGTCCAAACCCAAGATCTGATAACACAATTTGGATCCATAATAACTCACATACTCCTTGCGCCATAGCTCTAAACTCTGCCTCTGCGCTGGACCTAGCCACTACTGGCTGCTTCTTGCTCCTCCACATTACCAAATTACCGCCAACAAACGAACAATAACCTGTAGACTGTAGTCGATCTCCTATCATTTATCGAACCAGCAATCAGCATCAGTATAGGTCTCAATTGATGTATGACCATTCTTAGCAAAGAACAGTCCTTTCCCTGGTGCTGACTTAGGGTATCGAATTGTCATGCCCCGGCGTAGCCAAAATATGGAAAAATTTAAAATTTTCATCTTGGACCCTGAGGCACGTGATTGGTTGCAGTACCGATTTGTCCGTGACCAAATAATAATATTAAACAATGTAACCAAAAGGATAAAACCAACATCTGCTCACATTGATATATTACAAAGAAAGGCCACAGTACTAGTTAACTATTACATCATGGTAGATACATCAGAGTCTTATGGCTCTAGGGCCTAACAAAAGCTATAATAAGTCTTCTGATAGAGCTTTCCACCAAAGACATTTACAAAAGACAGCCACTAGTCTTCTCTCTAACAAGTATATCCATAGCCATCTTCGGTGTACTCTTCCTCCACGTTCTCCGCTTGCGTAGCATCATAACCCGTGTACTCGTTACCTGGATAAGCTGGACATGGGAATGTCCAGCGACATGAACGTCGTCAACTTATGAAAGCTGAGTGAGTAAGCTAAATCAAATGGAACGTATATAGTAAAGCACAACAAAGATACCCTTATTATTTTTTTAACATATCTTTTAAGATCTTTGCGTTCTCACCATTGGGCCATAACTACCAATATACCTAACCACGTATTCGAAAAGAAAACGTCCAACTGAGAAAACTCGTCTCGATATTCTTAACGCCACTATCATTCATTTCTAACATCCGACGTCATTTACAAACCCAAAGTATCTCTTGCTAACCAAACCATCTTTCATCAACCAAAACATCCTTCGTCAACCGAAACATCTTTCATCAACCAAAAACATCTTTCATCAACCACTTCGTCACGAAGAACCGAAGTGTTAAGGAGTGCAAGAACATCCAATTCGTCACGAAGAACCGAAAGGAGTCTTCACTCAAGGAATCACCGCTTCGTCACGAAGAGCCGAAAGCGTTACGGAGTACAAGAACATCCATTTCGTCACGAAGAACCGAAAGGAGTCTTTACTCAAAGAATTACCGCTTCTCCATCACGAAGAACCGAAGCGTTTACGGAGTGCAAGAACATCCATCCCATCACTAAGAACCGGAAGGAGTCTTTACTCAAAGAATCACCGCTTCTCCATCACGAAGAACTGAAGCGTTTACGGAGTGCAAGAACATCCATTCCATCACGAAGAACCGAAAGGAGTCTTCACTCAAAGAATCACCGCTTCGTCACGAAGAACCGAAAGCATTACGGAGTACAAGAACATCCATTTCGTCACGAAGAACCGAAAGGAGTCTTTACTCAAAGAATCACCGCTTCTCCATCACGAAGAACCGAAGCGTTTACGGAGTGCAAGAACATCCATTCCATCACGAAGAACCGAAAGGAGTCTTCACTCAAAGAATCACCGCTTCGTCACAAAGAACCGAAAGCGTTACGGAGTACAAGAACATCCATTTCGTCACGAAGAACCGAAAGGAGTTTTTACTCAAAGAATCACCGCTTCTCCATCACGAAGAACTGAAGCGTTTACGGAGTGCAAGAACATCCATTCCATCACGAAGAACCGAAAGAAGTCTTCACTCAAAGAATCACCGCTTCGTCACGAAGAACTGAAAGCGTTACGGAGTACAAGAACATCCATTTCGTCACGAAGAATCGAAAGGAGTCTTTACTCAAAGAATCACCGCTTCTCCATCACGAAGAACCGAAGCGTTTACGGAGTGCAAGAACATCCATTCCATCACGAAGAACCGAAAGGAGTCTTCACTCAAATAATCACTACGTCACAACTCAACAACACATCCCTTTTTCTTACTATCCTGATCTCCGCTGCCCAGATTACCTATCCGACAATTATCCTTACCATAATCTGCTTCTAACATAGCACAACCGACCCTTACGTTTTCCCGACCGCGCATTCGTCACTCTTTTCGGAATGTAGTTTATTAAAGGACTTCCGAATATACTTTCGAAGTTACGTTTATACATCCGTCATCCTATTTTATGTCGTAATATACTTACAATGGAAACTTATCCAATCACTATCAACGCAATAATCATGCCGTACAACATACTTATAGCTTGGGTATGAACTCTCTATGGTCATCACATTATATTCATAACAACGGAAACCTAGCGTGTAGCTCGTGGATCTATAACATGGATTTGATATCAATAACCATATAGATGAAACCCTTAACATACTCATATACGCGATAGCACTACCATAACCAAAGATATCCATAACCACATAGGTACCGGAAAGCAAGCATCAATAATAAACACATCATACAAGTAGTTATACAATCTGCCAGGAATTAATTTTACTATATCGACTGAATTGATATGATTTATTTGGGCATGATAAATTGATTTGTAGATCAAACTCAAAACTAGAACATTGTAGATAATTAGATTAGCTTCATGTACAAAAATATCTAGCTTCAATTACATTTTTGAGCTATTCAAAATATTTATTTTACTTAAACATTTCTGTATTTTCGGACTGCTCTGTCCCAGATTTATAGTACTGCGTTACATGTGCATTTAACCTATTAAGGAGTCATTTTTAGACCAGGCTATAAAAGAGTTATTTGTAGATAAATGAGTTAGCTTTCTCCACAAAAAAACCTAGCTTAATTCAGATTTCGGAGCTGCTTGAAACACTCATTTTACTAAACTACATTCTGCTGGAGATTTCTGTTTCTCAGATTTAAAGTACTTCGTTGCATGTACATTTCACCTATGAAGAAGTGATTTTCAGACTGAGCTATAGAAGAGTTATTTGTAGATAAATGAGTTAGCTTTCTCCACAAAAAACCTAGCCTCATTACCATTTTTTAACTGCTCGAAATGTTTGTTTTACTAAACAACACTCTGCTGGAAGTTTCTGCTTCCCAGATTTGAAAATTTATCTTGCATGGCATGGATCTCTCAAACTATCAACATCAAGCACATAATAAACATTACTACATACTACATAGGTTCTAAAGTGAGTTAGAATACTCACCAAGTCTTGAAATTAAGCTTGGGCTTTGGATTTGAGCTTAGAAAGTTTGAACACAACTTCAATGGTGGAGACTTCTTCCTAGTTCTTCTTCTCCATCTCCATGTATCTCTTATCTCTCCATGGAGTTCATCTCCTAGCTCTCTCTAACTCTATATGCAGATTGTAAATGGCCAAGAGTGTAATGCATGAATATAGGCATGTTTATATAGAGATGGTGGTGGGATATGTGTCACCATGCATGTGCTAGAGTGTACATGCATGGACAAGTGTCCTAGAGGTGGACAAGTGGCAAGGGAGGTGGTGCCATGTGGTGCATGGGCTGCCATGTGGCCGACCATGTGGGGTCCACCTCGAGTTTTGTGCCACTACCTCGGTTTGCGTGCAAATATTCTTGATATGCGTGTCAGTCTCGATTTACGTGCAAACGGGTGTTGTTTTTAACGTCCGGGTCCGGTTACGGGACTAAGTTAATTCTAATTACGGTCGAGTCGGTGCAGTGATTACAGTCTAATTAGTAATTACATTACACTGATACAGTCACACAAATAAAATAATAATATAATAATAGACCAGATATAGAAATTCATAAAACTCGTATTATTACACGTAGAGAAATTATAGGTATTACACGAATGACCCGAAACACGGCATCAAGATGAGTTTGTTTAGGGGCATGCATAAATTAACTAACTACACTGACTGCAAAAGCAATATTCGGTCTAGTATGGGCTAAGTAAATCAGTTTACCTACCAATCTCTGGTATCCACCCTTATCAGCTAGTTATCCATTTGGATCATCCCCCAGCTTGAGTTATATTCCATTGGTGTATCCACTGCCTTGCTCCCCAACATGCCTGTTTCCTTTAGAAGATCCAAAACATAATTTCTCTGGGATATGAATATTCCTTCCTTGGATCTCGCCACTTCGATTCCAAGGAAGTACTTTAGATTTCCCAAAAACTTTAATTTCAAACTCCTTAGCAAGATAAGATTTCAATTTTTTCATCTCCTCCAAGTCATCACCTATGAGGACAATATCGTCTACATAGATAATCAAAGCAGTCACCTTACTCTGTGACGAGTGTTTAATAAAAAGAGTATGATCACCTTGGCTCTGCCTGAAACCATACCTGACCATAGCTTGAGTGAACCACTCAAACCATGCTCTCGGTGACTGTTTTAGTTCATACAAAGAATTCTTAGGACGGCACACTTTGCCTCCAGTCTTGCTATTCTCAAACCCTGGAGGAATATCCATGTACACTTCTTCTTCTAAATCACTATGCAGAAGTGCGTTCTTCACGTCAAACTGATGTAAAGGCCACTCAAGATTTGCTGCTAAGGATAACAGAACCCTGATGGAGCTCATCTTAGCAACAGGGGCAAAGGTCTCCTGATAGTCTACCCCATAAGTCTGAGTAAAGCCCATAACAACCAACCTTGCTTTACCATTCTTGTGAAGTGCTTTCATCTTTTCAACCATGACAGTTTGGAACATATAGAGCTTCTTGTACATGGTTAGGAATAGAAACATAATCGAGTTTCGACACAAAGACCCTATTTGATGAAGATAATCGAGAGTACGAAAAAAATTTGAAAATCGGATGTTTAGTACACTCCCTAATACCCTTGCGAAGAGCAATAGGTATGTCTAATTCATCAATAGAGGAAGAAACAGAAGAAGGAGAATTAGGAATAGGAGTAGAAGGAATCAAAGGAATAGACATACCTACCTTCATCACTTAAAGAAGACAATTGTAATGGTATTGGAGAGATAGTCCTCTTTTCTATTGTCCCAAAAATTTTCCTTCCTTTATTCTTTGAATAGTTGAGTAGTTCATTTCCTTTTCTTTCTCTACTTTCCCCTTCTCTCTTGTCTTCATTTCCGCTCCACTCTCCCTCTTTTTTTTCCTCACTTTCACTTATCTCTCCTTCTTTCTCTTCTTCTCTTTCACCCTCCTCTCTTCCTCTAGTGAATGGAACAATTTCTACAGGCATCTCTTCACTGTTCTCTTTCTCCCCCTGAAAAGATGGCTGGGAAGGCTGGAAGTATGACAATGTCTCATCAAACGTAACATCCATAAACACATACCATTTACGAGCGGGAGGATGATAAGACTTGACCGTTTTTGTGTAGGTGAATACCCAACAAAAACACATTTAAGGGAACGAGGATCTAACTTTCTCCGGAAAAGAGAGTGATTGTGGACAAAACAAGCACAACCAAACACTTTAGGAGGAATGGGGAAAATTGAGGACAGATTAGTAAGAGTTCGATTGGACTTCTTTTACCAAGCACACGGGTAGGCAAACGATTAATAAGATATGTAGCAGTTAGGACGACCTCTCTCCAATAAGACTTGGGAAGTTGCATGGAGAACAACATGGACCTTGCAGACTCTAACTAGTGCCGGTTTTTTCTCTCAACTAATCCATTGGAGTATTAGTACACGACGTCTGATGGACCATGCCATGCTCTGAAAAATAGTGAGTGAGACCACCGTAGATATATTCCCTCCCTTTATCCGACCGAACAATTTTGACAACTGTACTAAATTGGGTACATATCATTTTATGGAATGTTTGAAAGATAGAAAACACATCACTTTTTTCTTTCATCAAATAGACCTAAGTAGTGCGAGTGCAATCATCGATAAAAGGTGATAAACCATTTATATCCCTTCAAAGAAATAACAGGAGGGCCCCAAACATTGGTATGAATAATAGCAAAGGGAATATTACTTTTATTAAAACTAGAATTAAATGTAGCACGATAGTGTTTTCCGAGCTCACAAGCCTCACAAAAAATCTCGGGAACACTTTTATTTTTGACTAAGGAAACAAAAAACGAAGCAAATAAAAAGAGGGATGTCCCAATCTTTGATGCCATAGCCAAGCCTCTCGAGGGAGTGTCTCGCTCTGTGAATGATGAGCAGCTTGTGTCAAGTTCCCACTAGTAGCTCCATCGGGCAACAATAAATAGAGACCATTCTCCTCTCTACAACTGCAATCACCTTCTTTGTGGAGAGATCCTAAAAGATATAGTGAGTAGGAAAAAAAGTTGCATTGCAGTTAAGATCACGGGTAAGACGACTGATTGAAAGAAGGTGATTGGCACTATCTTGTTGTATGTAAAAACACATGTACTCTATACAAACAGCAATTCTAACTTTCTTTATCCCTGAACACGGATTATAAGTAGAAAACTCAGTAGAAAGACCACTCATATGATTAGAAGCTCCGGAGTCAATGATCCATGGCTGCCTAGAATTAGCACTTCAAGCACTTGAACAATTAGCAAAAATACCTTTTTGGGCAAAAGAAGTAGAGGCACTCGTGGGAGTGTCAAGCTAAGCCGTAATACAACGCAGTGTCTCAATATCAGTATGGCCAATATCCAAGTGCGGATGAAGGTGAGGAAGCATGAGAATCCTCATGATGAGTAGACTCAGATCCGGTAGCCAACTGATCCCGGAGTCCACTACCCTGACCACTTCTACGGCAAAACTCCTAAACTTGGGCTACATTCTCCTTCCGGGAGTAAGTCTGAGCTAGAGTGTCCCAAATATCTTACGCTATTTCAGGCTCCATGGAACGAACTAGCCAAGTCATGATCAAGTAATTATCAACTTCCCAATTTACATAAGAGGGATCATCGCGACTAGGGGCCTTGACTGTACCATCAACATAACCAAACTTGGCTCGACTTCGGAGCCAGAGAGTTGACGACTGAGACCATGACAGGTAGTTATCACCATTAAACAAGACAGTGGTGATTTCAGAACCAGGATTCTCGGTAATGAAGGGTTGTCACTCATTGCCTATAGGAGATCTAGAGGATTCGGCACTCTTCGAAGATTTTCCAATGTCACACCATTCTCATGCTTCCTCACCTTCATCCGCACTTGGAGATATTGGCCATACTGATATTGAGACACTGCGTTGTATTACGGCTCAGCTTGACTCTCCCACGAGTGCCTCTACTTCTTTTGCCCAAAAAGGTATTTTTGCTAGTTGTTCAAGTGCTTGAAGTGCAAATTCTAGGCAGCCATGGATCATTGACTCCGGAGCTTCTGATCATATGACTGGTCTTTCTACTGAGTTTTCTACTTATAATCCGTGTTCAGGGAAAGAGAAAGTTAGAATTGCTGATGGTTCGTGTCGGTGAACAGTGCGCGCGTAAACAATGTCACGTGAATAGTGTGGTGGTTAGGGTTTGGGATTGATTGTGGATGGTGGTGGTGGTGGTTGTGGTTGAGATGAGTCAAACCCTTAGTCAGGGTGGCTCTGATACCATGTTGGATTTTTGAGAGAGTATTTTTCAGGCTTAGAACTCACAATTGTGAGTCTCTCTTTTATTTATAATGAAAGAAAAAGAAATTACAATTGAGTCCTCAAACTCTGAATATTAACAAAAAGATAAGAAAAATAAAAAATAAAAAGACTTCTTTCAACATTAATAACTAGGACTTTTTGAAAGTAAAGATAAATGGGACTCTTAGTTGTACTTATAGTCTTATAGATCATATGATTTTCTTATCATAGGTGATCAATGTTAATTGTTAAGTCACCAACTACTCCAAAAGCTTGAGCTAATAAAGAATGGCCTAACAGTCTATATCGAACTTCACAACATCCTTCATGTGCGACCCTGTATCATACGTGGAGAGGCCATAAACGAAACTCCATCATAGTGGAGACAACTCAAACTGCATTTTTGCAAACCACAACAGGGATGGAGATTCGAACACGACATTTCCCACAAACAAGGTTTTGATACCGTGTTAAACAACTAATCCAAAAGCTTAAGCTGTTAGAGCATGGGTCAATAATGTACTTCAAGTTTCCACAATGTACTCTAAAAGCTTTTATTTAATTTTGTCGTGTCCTCACCATGCCCGGGTCCTAATTTTTGAGAACTATCTTGTTGTATTCTATGTTACCCAGACTCGGGTACGGGTGTCGGTACAGACTCGGACACGGGTGTTGGGTTCATCCAATTTTAAAGATTTTACACTATTTTGAAGGATCGGAAAGAGAAGTGCCCTTATCCGGGTGTCGTGTCGGGTACGGGTACTCCATGAATTATAAAGGGTTCGGGTAACATAGGTTGTATTATCTTCGTGTCTGTGCCTCTTAGAGAGAATCTGAGGATTGTTAGGCAGGTTATATTTCTCTATTTCACTGAAAGAAAGAAGTTCTAAGACCGAAGGAAAAAGAGTTATGGTGTTATCACGACTCTGTATAAATTTGGTTTCCCTCTTGTCTTTTGAATTTTGATGTGGATATACTTGTGTTATCAAAGGAAGCGAATAGTAAAGAGAGTCATGGTAGTTAGAATCGGTCGATTCACGAGTCGATTCATACGAGCCGATTCGAGTTTCATACAACCCGATATGATTCACGATTCAATGGGGTTCATGATTTATAATTATTAACTTTGAAGTTTTAAGTTTTTTGTGCAAAACTTTTAACATTTTGAGCCTTGCGATACGATTCATAATTCAGTGCGGTTCATGATTTACATTTTTTAACTTACCAAGTTTTTAACTTTTTTAGCTTACAAAGTTTTTAAGTTTTCAAGAGAAAACCTTCAACATTTTGAGTCTTGATATTACATGAAACTTGTGAACGTGAGTAAATTGACATTTTACTCATAAGCATCATACATGTGTGTTTGTAAAGAGTACATGTGTTTTTATATTGTCTGTGCCCGTGGGCACTACCCGAAAACTAAAATCCTAAATAAAATGAAACTTTCATCCCTTAATTGGTCCTTAAGAAAATTTTGAATCTATAAATTGATCCAAGGAGTGAAAAAAATAAAGGAAAATAAAGTTTTTGAAAGCATGTACGTCATATACTAGAAAAAGATAGGAAAAAATTATTATCATCAGGCAAAAGGAGAGACAAAATTCAGATTCGTAAATCATAATGTAATGAAAGATAGTTCTTAAGCATCCCTATGATATGTTTTATACACATCTATTACTTGAGGCCATGGCATAACCTTGCTACCTTAGGCACATTCATATTTCCAGTTTTTATTGATTCAGAACCCCAAATTTCTTGGCACAGGACCATAGTGACCAACATTTAAAACTTCTGCAAGGGGGAGGAGGATCCAATGCAATATATTTTGCCTTGTTTTGTTGTTCTATTGCAACTAGCTTCAAATTAATTGCAAATTTTCAGCTTTAGAAGTTAAAACCTCATAGTTGAAGGGGCAAAGATGTGTATTGACCTAAATAAATTGCCTAGGAGCATCAAACAATGCAATGCCCAGTACAAATTCAAAAGTAGAACAAATAGACAATTAAAAAGCTTCACCGTACATGTTGATTAGAAAGATGCCAACGTAAGATACGAATTTCGTTTGGTTAAAGGGATAGGTGAAAAAGAAATTAATGGGGGGAGAGTCCAAAGCTCATGAAGGCTTAATTAGCCTATCATTTATTGCTATTGAAGAAAAAAATTTCATGACAAAATCATCCTTTCAATCATGACTTCTATAGAGCGGCACCTATGTAGGTGTAAATATATATCCATTAATATTTGGTGTAGATATGTGTGTGGGAGAGAGGTAGAGAGAGATAGAGAAGTTGTGAAACTATCGATCGAGATCGAGAGAGAGAGAGAGAGAGAGAGAGAGAGAGAGAGAGAGAGAGTTCAAAAATTCAAATTTCAAAAGAAGTCAAAAAGTACTCCAAGAATTTGGACCATTGGATTAAAAAATAGCCCAAAATATCTCACCGATTGGATGGGTTAGATGCAAAGTTGAAATGTGGACTAAATATTGGCCATTAGATCAAGAATTTGAAGGGAAAACCTTCCTATCTTATTATATAGATATATATAGCAATGTAAATTTGCATCTTTGGCTCCCACTATGCTCATCCAAATTTCTCCTAATTTTACATTAATTTAATTCTAGGTGTCACACTCTACCACTTATCCCTTCCAAATTCCAATTACCCAATAAATTCAAGATTAAGTTAACCTCCTCCACTCTCTACGTTATAGATTAACAAAAGAACACGCTTACTCTTCTGATTAACTTCCCACTACACAAAACAATTACCCTTCATTTTCTGTCTCTTACACACACATATCGGTGGAATAGGGGGGGTGGGGGGGAGATTGGGGCCAAGTTTTGAAAATACACCCTATATGATATACTAATTATGACATGGCCCCCTTAAATATCTAAAACACCCCTCATATTAGACATCAACTATTCCATGCCCCCCCCTCCCCAATTTTTAAAAAACCAATATAATATACACAAATAATGCCATAGCCCCCCTAAGTTTTTGAAAAACTACTTATATTATACACAAATTTGGAGGTGGTCCCCCCGAATTTTCTTTAAAAACCCTTGTATTCTAAACAAACTATGATGTGGCCCTTCCCAAAATGTTTGAAACCCCTTATAATCTACACAAACACGTTTAACCTCTCTAACAACGCCTTCTTTAATCTCAACTTCCTAGCCAACAATTAATTCAAGATAAAGGAAATATCTATAAATAGACCCGGGAATTTTTTTGTGTTGGGGGTGGCCCTGTTTACTAGCAGAACCAAAGTCAGTTAAGCTTACTGGATCCGCCGCTGCACACACCCACAGTTATGCTCAAGTCACCTTGCTTTGGTTGTGTTGAAAACATGACGACTTGAGCTTTGGTTGTATTCGTTATTCTTTTCGGTGGTAACCCTAAGGAATGTCACGTGCATCCAATGGTATGTTACTGGTTGCAAACGCTAAGAGGAGATCTGTATAATAAACTTTAGTTACCATATAAGTTTGGGTTTGATGGGCTTTTGTTTAGAGCCATTTAGGTAGTGCTACTCTTACCCACTTCCTTCAGATGGCTGAATCTTCTCAGGGGAATGTATGAAATAGATGAGGTTCCCTTTTTTTAAGGTAGACAGGAGTGGGCTTCCGGGGTGGTGGTGGTGGTGGTGGTGAGGGTGGGGGGGGTGCTGGGGGTGATGATGTGGATTTGAGATATTGAGGGGGAGAGGTATCGCTTATCAAATGGGGAGAATCCCAAAGAGGGGGGCTATAGCGGGAGCCAAGGCAGCCCTAATTGAGTGAGAAGCAAGGTGATAGCAAAGTAGTGGTAATTACAGTTTCACTATGAGGGAACACTATTTCAACTACTCAAATTACTGTTCCTTATTGAAGTGGTGGTGATATTTTACATATAGGTGGAAATGTGGAAGACAGCTATTCTTGTAATTGGGGATCGACAAGCTAGCCACGCGGTTCAGTAGGGGGAGGCCGCGTGGGTTGGCAAGTCTCAGGTTTATCAGAAGGGGAAAATATCTGGTTGCCAAAGGGTTGCTGCAAGATATTGGTGGGCCTGGCAGTGGCAACCTTAGTAGCATTAAATGGAAAGTGGAATTTCTATAGAGAAGGTACACTAGGCTCATGACCAAGTGGCACACGTCTTCTCTTTCTTTAGAACTGGTCCTGATGCAATCCGCCGGGGTATTATATCAAGGCAAAGTTCTAGGGTCTTGCGGGGGATCTCCTTGGTCCTTGGATAGGTAAAGTGTTTATTACAGGCATGTCACTGCAGTTAAGTTAAGTAAATGTGTTGAGGCGTGCGTGAGTATAAGTATTATTAATGACATGCGTAATGCTCATGCCCTTTGAGAGGCCAAGAGCCGAGTGGGGACAAGTGCGATGCTCAAGATGTTTGCTGACATGGAGCCAAGTGAGGGAAAGCCTTTTCCGCGGCCATGGAGCCGAGTGACGTTGAGGATGATGCTCAAGCCCTTTGTGTGGGCACAAAGCCAAGTAACAATGAGCGCCATGCGCGAGCTGTTTTGATGCTTTTTACTTAAGGTGGAGGTAATCATGACACATGGCATATATAAAAGCTCGCATGTCACATTCCACTTGGCAAGGTGCTGTCACGTGAACTCATAGGCCCTAGTACCTGCCACTTTGATCCAGCCAGAATCTAACTTAAGAATTCATTTATCCATCACTGGAGATTCAAGTTGGCTTTTGAAGTGCTGGAGTGGTCTCTTTTAAGTTTCCGAGTGTAAGTTTCAATTTTATGTGTTGAGATAGTAAAGAAAGATTTGATCCCTTGTGGCTTAAGTGAGATAAGGTCACAGTGTGAAATGAAGAAAAACGATACCTGATGCCACATATATTTGGACAATGCATGGTTGATTTTAGTTGAAGTTTCAAGATTATGTGCAGATTGAAAGGCAAAAAAGTCTATGCGGACTTGCTGAAAGAGGGCCGCATTTTTTGAAAAAAAAATGAACATTGATGAAAAGACGTTTTTGTTCTTTTTTCCTAGTTAGGTCGGGGTTAATTGCAATTCGAACCCTCATAGTTTGCGCTCGGTGGCACTTTGCCCCCTTGGATCAAAAGTTTGACACATTTCCCTGGAGTTTATAATTTGTGTCAATTTGCATTCTTTTTCAAATCCATCAAAATTGTTGACATAACTGACGAATTTCAATGGATTGTCACAGTTTTTTAAAGAAGTGTTCGGGATGGAAGGAGGGGAGAGCTGAAGAATGATTTGGAGACTGCTCTTTCCATAAAGGAACTTGATGAAAGTTATATAGAATTAAATGAACAAAAGTGGGTGATTCTCAGTTATATTTGTAACCAGATTTGGCTCTTTTTCGGACTTCAGTTCTCTAGGGAGCGGAGCTGAAACTCTATGCTTGAATAGGTTGAGTAGAGCCTCGGTCATATTTGTAACCAGATTTGTAACTTTTTCGGACTTCAGTTCTCTAGGGAGCCGAAACTCTATGCTTGAATAGGTTGAGTAGAGCCTTGTACCTAGTAGACATTTGCTGTGGCTTGATCTCCGTAGCAGAACAAATCTAGGAAGCTACTTTTACATGAACATGGGTAAAGCATGATGGCAAATGACTTTTCTGTGGCAGTACCCAATATTGTTCGGATACGGTGGAAAATATCACTCTATGGAAGTGATGATGGAATTTCATTTGTTGGTAAGAGGGGCACTAGTGCCACAACGTGAGGCATTTTTCAATGGTAAACCCTACAACTGAAGGCTCAACAGTCTTCGAAAGCCTAAATTCCTCCTGAAATGGATCACAAGTGTGTCAGCTCTTATATGATTATTTTTTAAGCAGGGTCATAAAAGGCCAAAGTTGAAACAATGAATTTCTTTCTTCATATCTTATTAGACATAGTCTCTCTGTGTGTTAGCTTAGTTAGGAACAACAATCACTTATATGGGATTATTGAGAAATTTGAGTTTGTTTGACAAATTTTTTATTTCAAACATCAAATCCCCATTCAAGCTGAAAAAACAGCTTAAATCAGAAGCAGTAGTTTGCTGCTTTTTTGAAAATCTATCAAACGAAAAATCTCTTATTACCACCGCAATACCAAATGTGATCCTAGTGGTAGATTGAGGAGTTCTTTGAGAGGTCCATACAATTACCTAAGACCTTGAAGGATTTCTTTAGATACCAAATTTTTCCCAGGAATTCACTCCTTTGGTAACCTTCACTCAATCTAACAAGTACTGCCATTTTTTTCAGCTTATAAACGAATAACCTTAGCATGGATTAGTCAACTACAAAAAAATAGTTTAAAAAATGTATATTATAACAAGGCTGGTCTTTACTAATAGTTAATGTGCACCGTTTGGTACATATTAGTGATATTACATCATTTGAGCAGCGAGACGTAATCGCCTGTATACATTGCAGGTTTAGTGGGACAAAACTATATGGGAGTTTCAAGAACTGCCGTCAAAATTATAGCTAGCATGAAGCGAGACTGGATGCAGGTTTCGCATATTGATGCATTTTTGATATCAAGCTTATGTTAATTGGAGAAGCCACTTCATTCTATGACTGATTTCAAAATGTTTTCAGACAGGGAGAAAACCTAGCGGGTTATGTGGAGCAGCATTATATATATCTGCACTTGCACATGGCCTCACATATTCGAAGTCAGAAATTGTAAGCCAAGCTGATGCCCATCTTTGTAGTTATTTATGGTAAAAATGTCAAGAGTAGAGTTTTCTTTTCTTTATATATGGTGAAAATTCTACTGCATTTTGAAATACTTTAGACTTGTACATGCAATATATATACAAAAATACATTTGCATGTCCGTGTCCACGCTCCATCGAGTCTTATATGTTTGTCCACTTTTCTTGACTCAATCTTCGCGTCTAGCTTTGCGAAAGGAATTTTTTTGCTTGGACTTTGTAGAGGTTCTTTTTGACTTACCGTGTATCAATCAATGTACAAGGATCATAGTTGGGTTTTTGAATCCTATGCACTGTGCTGGATTCTGCACCTTCTCGTTGCTAAAGTTTTTTCAACACCCAGATCAAAGTTTCAAGTACATGCCTCAAGATTAAGATCTGTTTATTGGGCTTGATTTCCACTTCCATCATGATTTCTTTTGGATATAACCATGGTTAAAAAGGCGTAGGCCCTGATACAAAATTTGGTTCCAAAGAATGAAGGCCAAAAGCGTAAAAAAGAACCAGTAATACTTTTTTCTTTGGAAGCAAAAACCGAAAATATGTGGTGGAGAAATGACAGAATAATTTTTTGTTGAAAGGAGGAGGGGCATTTTGTTCGTTTTTTCTTCTTTTTCTCTTGAGTGCTTTACCTGTATCAATCTGGGGATTCTGTGTACGAAGCACATGCTTTATGGGCCATATTGTTCGGTATTTTATGGCTGTTATTGTTAAGTCTGCAGACTCTACACTACGGGTCCGTTTGATAAAACGGAAAATTAAGTACTGAATTTTAGTGCTGAAAGTTTTAAGCTACTGAATTTGCAATGGTGAAAAATAATATTTTAAGTACTGACTGTAATTAGATTGTTCGATAATACTCCCTAATAAACACTGAAATCTGAAAGATTACAAATTTACCCATGGCTCTCCATATTAACTAAACTACTAAAAAATAAAATTAATTTACTAAACATATACTGGCAGATACATAACAATTTTGCAATCTAACAAACAATAAAGAAACTACAAATAGCAATACAAATAGTCAAGACACAAACCCACATAAATCACGTAGCAATATGATCATACAAGAACAACACAATATTGTATCTATACAAGACAATCAAACCTGAATGGGAATCAAAAGCTGGTGGCCACTACTATCCACCGACGCCACCAAGATTTGGATTAACACTAGATTGCAATAGTGTAGCTATACGGTATGAGATTGGTAGTTTGATGGACATAACAGGGGTAGAATGGTCAAATAAAAATATCATATAAAGCCAAAAACACAGACCGTGTTCTGTGAAATAATTCAGTAACTTTTTTTACTTATAGTTTTCATTGGTTTTTTAGCCACTTTTTCAATTAAATAGTGAACCATTTTGCATTATCAAACTTGCTGAAAAAAAATAAGTGCTGCCCTACCTCAGAAACTTCCTGCACATTTGAATATACAGACATATACCAAATAGTCAATTAACGGGCTGATTTAGCCAAGGATGGAAATTTCCCCCGTGTTTCAAGTGAAGCACTAGAAACATTTCTATTTCCTTATGATTTAGGCAGAATATGGATCCAAACTGAAAGTCAAAACATTTCTGTTAAAAAAGCCAAATGATTGACAACAATTCCAAAGACTGATAAAAAGAACTATTTTTTTCTGGTTAATGACAAATAGGGAGAAGATTGAATGATTGAATCCCAAAATGGAAAAAAAGACCTTCAATCTCTCTACGAAATGGCAGATAAAGACTAAAGAGGATAAGAATACGAGGAAATAGAATAGCTTGTCACAATACTTAGTTGCTAATTGTTTTACTTGGGTTGTATCCTATAGCTTGTATTACAACATCTTCTTAATGCACATTATCTACTTCTTGCAAATAATTTTGAGCAAATACCTCGCGATTTGTTATGCATGTATTTTGCAAGTAAGGAAGCCATATGTGAGTCATTTTTTCCTGTATGCACAAGTCTTAAGGTTGTGATTCATTGGGAAACTTTTAAGTCTTAGCCAGCAATCACATCTTATGACTTGTGCATCAGTTTTATAGCTAGCTTGGTAATTTGTTGTAGGTGTTGTCTTAGACCTTCTGAAGCCTCTATTTCCCCCATGTTTATAATTTACTTCTCCTATTCTGTGTACTTCTGAAATCCTTGATACATAATATTCTCTACTAGTACCTATATTCAAAGTTACACACTTGGGTACGTCTGTTGGGTGTGGGCAGGTGTGAAAGCGTCGTACTTCTCAGATTCATATCTAAGGACGTGGGGACGCGACAATAGATGTCTTTTTTTTTTCTTCTTATATTTGAAATTTTTTTATGTAATACTAAAAGTTAAGCATGAGCATTTAATCCATTTTTTGAAATAACTTTGAAGCGAACGGTGCTATTAATACAATTGAGTAGCATGCTTCTTGGTGGGTGTCAGACTAAGGGCTGTTTGGGAAGGCAAAGAAATGGGTTTGTGGTTCACAAGTGAACCAGTTCTTTGAATTCATGTGTTTGGTGAATGCCCATTTTTTTGTACTAGATTCCGTGCCCAATCTAATGTCTCTCTTAAAAATGGTTCTTTGTCTAACCATGCATGACTTTAAGCTAGATTGAAAGTGAGTCTGCGATTGAACCACATCCTATTGTAAGCATTTCCAAACTGTACTAAAAGTGTACCACTTATATTATTTCTTCATCCTTTTAAGTGGAAACTTCACCATTTGATGTAAAATAAGAACACACTGGCTTGTTTTTGGTAGCTTTATGTATATTCTCCATGATAAGTTTTAATTATTGAACCATCTAGAGTGTGAAATTTTCTCTGCATTCACTTTGGTCGAGGGAAACAACATTTGAAATCGAATTCAATTTTGCCTGCCTTACAAGTGATGTTCTGTTCAAATTGTCAGATACGGATTGTACATATTTGTGAAGCAACATTGACGAAGCGTTTGATAGAGTTTGAGAATACAGAATCGGGGAGCTTGACGGTATGTCCACTCCATTATGGCATGGCATCGTTATATACAATTGTTGAGAACCTGAAGATGTAATTGCATCAGTACAAACTTAAACGGTTAGCTAACATTTGAACATTTGCAGTGTTTTAATGTCATCCGTGCATGTTTTGTTCTCCTCGTAATTGGTGTATAGACAAGTACCTCTATGTAAAAGATGGCTTATTAAATTTCAGATTAGCGCAAGAATCTCATCCGATTAGTTTTCTGTCAAATCCTGAATATGTCTACGTTTTGGGCTTCATGAGTACAATGACAAACATGATATAACAAGTTTTCGCTAGAGATAACTAGTTTTTCATCTCTCTCTCTCTCTCTCTCTCTCTATCTGTTCTTTTTGATTGAGAAAATATATCGTGTCTTATTTATGTGCTTAACGTTTCTCTTTATTGATTGTCTCCTTGCAACCAGATTGAGGAGTTCAACCTAAAGGCGGAGGAGCTTGAAAAAGAACACAGTTCAAAGAAACAATCAGATAGTGGGCTGAAATTATCTGGTATAAGTGATCTGCTTTGTGAACACAAGGGTAGTGGAATACCTTCTTTTGCTCATGGACTTTGCAAAGATTGTAATGATAAAGTATGTCCTTTCTTTTTATGGAACTTGGTATTGATGATTTAGAGACCCTATAATCATTTTTTTTGGAATAAGAGATTATTTAAAAAGCTACAAATTGGAGCTTTTTTAGAAAGTTATTTTTAAGCTTTAAAAAGGAATCGGATTTTTTGAAAGCTGTGAATACGCTAGTCCTAATGGTCACAGCTTTCTAAACAATCTCTTAGAACTCTGCGGATCCAAATTTATGATTTCTGCTCATCATACTGTTTGGTGCAGTTCATAGAAATTTCTGGAGGACTCGAGGGAGGATCAGAACCTCCAGCTTTCCAGCGTGCTGAGCGGGAGAGAATGGCTAAAAAATCCGCGGAGGGAAATACCAATGATTCAACTTTTGGGATTAAGCTTTGCCCGGGGCAAAACAGTAAACATTTAAATGTACGTGCTCTTACTATTTTCTTATGGTTTGCTTTGTCCCTTTTTTTTTTTGGTTAATGAAACTTCAAGGTTTTACTAGTTTAAGAGCCCGGTAGGGTTAGCTTTTAAAATAATAGGGCTGGCTTTTAAAATTATCACCTTTTTGGAATAAGGGCCTATATATATATATATATATTATATTGGGTTAATTACATTTTACCCCCTCTTTGGTTAGGCTCATTTTCACTTTGCCCCCCTGTGCTTTAAAAGTGGACGCTTGACCTCCATGTGGTTTCGGACTAAAGTGAAACTGTTAAAATTTCCCAAAAAAACAAATGAAAATTCTAAAATTGGCCAAAAATATTAACACTTAACTCCCTATGTGAGGTTAATTTTGGGGTTAACCCCTATGTAGGGATAATGCTGCCATTTAACCAACCAATTTGTGGCTAATTTTTAACACTTAATCTATTTATCGGGCTAATTTTGGGGTTAACTGTCTATGTGGGATTAATTTTGACACGCAAACTCTCCTATTTGGGGCTAATTTAACACTTAATCCCCATGTGGGGCTATTTTGAGAGAAATCTTAGTAGTTTCACTTTAGTACAAAACTACATGGTTAATTGTCCACTTTTGAAGCACAGGGGGGGCAAAGTGAAAATGGGCCTAACCACGGGGTAAAATGTAATTAAGCCTTTTATATTTAAAAGCTACAAATTGGAGTGCTTAGTAATTTTTTTTTTGGTGCTTTAAAAGGGAGGCTATGAAAAAGCTAATCCAAATGGCCAATGCTTTTAAAAATGAATTATAGGTGATTGCTATCCCAGACAATCTCTAAACATTTAGTGAAGTAATGTATTCGTGAAATAAAAGGAAGACATCTGCGCTTGAAATATTTCAATCATCATTATCCTCTAGGAAGCACGGACATCCCCAGAAGGGTCACATGGTGGTGTCCGACATAGTGTTATACACGGCACACACTAGCCACTCCTGTACACGTGTTGGACGCACCAAAATTCGTGTCCTACCTTTTTCTTTGATTATTTTGTTCTTTGATTATTTTGTCATTGTTGGATTGTGATAAACAAAGTAGACATTGAAACTAGTTACGGCCTCTTAATGACGAGGATAATTTGAATTCATCGAACTCATAATTTAGGTATTGGGAGATAGTGAATTGTTGGAGATAATTTTGCTTTTCTCATTTATTTTCCTTCCTTTATTAGTCATTCTATCTTGGGTCATGTTGACCGTATTTGTTTCCGTTTATTTTCTTTTATTATAGTTGATATCCCTCCCTTTTATTCTCTCTTTGTAAGACTATATATACATGGGAGTGTAACGGATTAAAATTATCTTTTTCTCAAATCCTTTTTAGTATCATAGCCAAATTCGATTTTGGCATTGTTTCCCCCCCTTCCATCTTCGGCGGGTGGCGACCCGTCACCCGCCGGACCACGCTTTGCTTTCGGCTTGAAGCCTCTGTCCGACGACCTTCCCTACGCCAACTCCACTACCCCCTACGGACCTCATCCAGCCCTAGGTCAGCCCTTTCAGCCCCGTCCAGCCCAGGGTCAGCCCTTTCGGGCTTGTCCAACCCTAGGCCAGCTCCATTCAGGCCTTGTCCAGCCTTCGGCTAACACTTTGAGGGGAGTAGTGGAGTATATTATGGTGGCTCGTAACCTTCAAGATTTGGGTCTATTGTTGCAACCACTGTTACTTGTTTGAACAAGAGGTTGGCTTTTTTGGTGATTTATTGTGGATGATCATGCCCACAGCCTCACCCTCTGTTGGTGGATGGTGTTTTCCACTCTTGCCAACTTTCATGAACAGTCTTGTTGTAACCTTATCATTCCAAACTTCTGTGGTTTATTCCCACCTGGGAGTGTTGGAGATAAATTTGCTTTTCTCATTTATTTTCCTTCCTTTATTAGTCATTCTATCTTGGGTCATGTTGACCGTATTTATTTCTGTTTATTTTCTTTTATTATGGTTGATTTCCTTCCCTTTTATTCTCTCTTTCTAAGACTACATATACATGGGAGTGTAAAGGAATAAAATTATCTTTTTCCCAAATCCTTAAGTTCTATGGAAGCATAGTAGGCCTTTTACAAATTGACAATACTTTGAGTTCTGAAAACAAAATTGGACTTCCGAAAATTAGAAACAGTTTGAGCATTTCTTAGTTTTATTATGGATTATTTGATTCTTACTAATCATAACTATTTAAGTATGTATTTATCAATTTTCAGTGTCCTAATTTTCAGAATTTTCTGTGTCGCTATATTATGTCATATTGTGTCCGTGTCCTCGCATCTGTATCCGCGATTCTTAGGTTTATTCTTAGTAGTTTAAAATCATTAGACGAGAAAATTAGGGCACGTTTTTCCTTCTCAGGTGCATGGTGGTTTAGTTTCGATTTCACTTGAAATTGCGATATAGTTCAATTAGTTTTGAAGACATAATTCGAATCTTCAAATGAATTTTCCACACAAGTTTAAGGTTTCTTCGGTTTTTACTCTGCCCCATGTAGTTTTTATCGCGCTGTTGTCTTTTTTGCTGCCTAGAACCATGAGCCTATTGTTTTTGCAATACTAGTTCCTGTAGCGAGGATTGCACAATGATTTGAATATAAATTTCCATGCAGAAAAAATTGCACTAGAAACTGTGCCGTAAATCTGGAATATACGATGAATTAAAAAAAAAAAAGAGTTAAAAACTCAGGATTTGGAGGGAGAATACAACGGCCATTTTCACCTTATCTTACATCTATTTGACAGATTGATTCTCTCGTGGGATGATTTAGTTTAGATACTGGTCTCAGAATGTTATAAAATGCTAAGTTAATTAGGAAACTTAAGGGGCTGTTTGGGTAGTCGAGAACTAGTTTTGTGGTTCATAAGAGAACCGGTTGTAGGAAATCAAGTGTTTGGTGAATGTCGATTTCTTGCACAGGAGTCTGTACTCAGTGTAATCTCTCTTAAGACTGGTTCTTTGTCAAACCTACATAACCTTGGTTCTCATAAGAACCACCAGATCAAAAGTGAGACTAGGACTGGAGCAGATCCTGTTTTATGTTTTCCAAACAGGCCATAGGGATTTGCATTGATTTTCTAGTTGTTCCTCTAGGTTGACCAATGTGATAGCTTGATGGATTTAATGTTTAAAACCTTGTTCATTGAGTTTAAAATCCTCGTCTGTGAAAAAATTGCTAAATGAAACCTATAGCCAATTGTGTTTATTTAATTTGCTGAATCTCTTGACTTGAAATGTCATAGCATCGTATTGACATTTAATATGTTCGTTTCCCTTTTCATTTCATTTTTCCTTGATCGAGGGAAGTTGATAATTTTAATTTATTGGAATTACATTACCAGACTGACAGTAATTGTCTAAGAGTAAGAGGGAAGAATCAGCTTGTGCACCATTTTTTAAAATTCAAGCCCTAAAACTGCTTTTTTCTTAAACGGACCTATCTAGGTTTTAAACTTCCATTTTTTTATAATTATTTTTCTGCTACTTGTGTAGCAACAAAAAATTATCTCAGAAATCAGAATACAAAGGCTCTGAAATATGAGAACATCATTTGAAGGAAAAAGAAAATTTTATGACTTTCTTTTACCACAACTTTTGATTTACAGGAAATTCATCATAAATGAAGAGGCAGAGTTTCATGGAATGAATAATCTTCTACAAAATGTAGGATACATTAAATGGAAAATGTTTATTGTACGAGAACAATTACTAGTGGTGCCAATACTTTCCTGCAATAGCCAAATGCAGAAAAGGTGAAGGCAAAACCATTTTATTTCCTTTTCCTTTTCCTTTTCATTTTCTGACAACTAAGAGCCTGTTTGGTATTGCTTTGGGAATGACTGATTTTTCCTTAAATATATTTTTGAAATGGAGCAAATTGCTGCATCTGATTTAAACTGTTTTTTCAGTTTAAAAGGGGGCAGAATTATAAAATTGCTGTTGAAAAGTGTTTGCCAAATGGACTCAAATCTCTCAATAAGCCAAAATAAGCTTAATCCAAGTGGGCTCAAAATGCAGACTGAATGTACACAACATTGAGTGAAGTTCACATGCTTTTTGCATCCCTGTGTCAATTATTTCATTGCTTTTTATGGTTTTTAACCCTTTTCTGGATTTTTTTGTTATTCTTTATGTATTTATTTTTCTACGTGGGTTCACTTTTCCAGATTGAGAAAGAACCAAGCATCAAAGAAGCAAGCAGAAAAGAAAAAAATCAGTTTATAGAGCCTTGTAGTAACGGTAAACTCTTCTTCTCACCAACTAAAAAAAGGATCTTCCATCTTAGAGGCCGTTTGGGATAAGCTTTTCTGGCAAACAATCACTTATAAGTAATATTATTTAAAAGTCTCACCATTTGGATTAGCTTTTTCAAAGCTTTTTAATTAGGGAAATTCTATATACACCCACCTTCCATCTCCAAAATAACCCTAAACTTAAAACCCTCACACTTTCCCACTACTCTCTACACCCACCATCCTCTTTCAATCTCAACCACTTCTCACTACATCAAAACATGCAAGGACCAAAAAAATGCAAGTCAACGGTATATATGTGTATATATGTGGGTGCATGTGTGTGTATAGAACAATTGGAGATTCACAAGCAAACTCTCTACCAATAGCGACTTGGTACTCTGAAAGGTAAATGGCCCAAAAATCCCTAAAAGAATCTCTATTTGCAATTTTAAATCTTGATTTTTTTTTTGATGTAATGTGACAATCAGGTTCTTCCAGGATTGATTTTAAAGGATCCGTACAAGACTTTTATTTTAAGTCTGCCACAGTGCACAATATCAACTGTAATTTCTAACTGTTAATTACCATCTAAATGTAATTCACTTTGTATTTGCCGCAAAACTATAAAAATCCCAATTCTTCTACATCCTCCATGATTTTAGTGTTTATTTTCTGGGACTTGTTTCAGGAGATTGATTTGGTTTAATATATATGAATGTATTTTCAATAGAGAAAGAAGAATTATAATTATGTATGCTAGGTATATATACAGTCAGGCTCTAAAGAGGGCGCCCTCTCTTTATTAAAGAGAAGGCCTCTGTTTTGGCCGTCGGATCGTGTTTTCAGGAAGGACAATTTTGCCATTTCACAGTTTTTAAACACAATCTGATGGCCAAAACAGAGGCCTCTCTTTAATAAAGAGAGGACGCCCTCTTTAGAGAATCTTTGGGTATATATATATATCTTTGTATATATATATATACGAGAGAGTAGAAAGAATTATAAGAGTTGTACTTATATTATATATATATATATTATTGAATATTATGTAGAGGTGGGTGTGGAGAGCAATTCTTTTGGAACCTTTTTATTTATTTATTTGTCCTTACATGTCATTTAGTACATGGATATAATTGTAATGACAAAATTCATTAAAAGGTGGGCTTATAGAGTAAAGTAGGTGGGTGTATATAAAATTTCCCTTTTAAAATTCTGATCCTTTTTAAAGCTAATTTATTTATTTATTATTTTTAAAGAAGCTCGAATTTGTAGATTTTTAAAAATCACTTATTCTAAAAGGTGATTAGTTTAAAAGCTAAACCAAACTGGCTCTTATTCTACTGGAGTAAAATTATGTTAGAGAATGCCTTATATGTGCAATATCAAGACAATGGAGAAATGCTCGAAACGTCTATTGATAGGTTTGGTTTCAGGGGTAGCCACTGAGCGGGTGGTAAACATTGAAAGTGCTTTTGATAAATCACAAGACGTTGAGGATATGAGCACTAAAGCTTGTGACGAGTCAGAAAGTCTTTCTGATATTGATGATGTTGAGGTGAGTAACCAATCTCAGGTTTTGTGGTTTCTTGGACATAGCCTTCCGAGTGCCAAATATCCATTTTTGACTTAATTCTAACTTGACACCTACGCTCTGTTCATTTTGACGTAAAATGTTCTACGTTGGAAAATATTTTCTTGCATAATGGTTTACATGAAAGAATTGTTTTCCTTCTCTTCTTTCGTTATTTGGTTGATCTGTGTATGTGCATATTTACATATGTATTAACATGCATACATGTCGTTTGATTGGGCATTTGATTTTTCCATGTTCCAGAAAATGGCATGGAAATGTCTTCCTTACATAATTTTCAGCATTTAAGCTACTTTCATTTCCGTGCAAATCTTCGTCAACATTTAACTAACGATTAAATCACTGGAAAATGGAGAATATTTTCTGCAATAACCGAAAAATGTTTTACATCAAAACAAATGAAGCTTAAGGTAATGCAGAAAAGGGGGTATTTTGTGTCTCCAAAAATCCAAGGCTACTTTTGGTTTATTTTCTCAATTTCTTGATCCATAGAAGTCTAATTCCCTAATTTGATTAGATTTTTCTCTGAGTTTCTATGTATAATCTCTGTACAGATACATTTCACATACATTAATTTGCTTAATTGTTGATTTAATACATGGACAACACAAAAACTTGGACTTCTTGTCCAGATATCCTCATAACGCACCACCTAGTCTATATTAAGTGAAAGGTCTTGGGCATGTCCTTGTGCAATATTGATGAACTAGTTGCTCATTTTCAGTCCATAGTTGTCCTGCAAAACAGTTCCATGATCTAAAAGGTTTGTCTTAGATGATTTTTCGGAACCCTAGATCTACTCTTGTAAGAGCAAATGAGTCAAAGCATTCCTCAATCTTGGATGATTCTTGGCTGAAGCTTGCATTTTTTAGGACTAACCTTCGTCAGCTTCTCTCACCCCCTCTCCCTTCTCCTCTGTGTTTCTCTCTCTGTTTATCTATCCCTCTCTTGTTGATAAGTAAGAATCTGGTGTTCTGATTAAGGAGAGCATATGGAGCAACCTGTCTACACAAGTATCAAATAGTAATTTGCCTTCACACCCATAGTCATGATATTATAAAATAGTAATTTGCCTTTTTAGGGTGTATGCAGTAGCTCAACAATACAGAATAAGCTTTGGATTTTGGAAGAAAATAGGGTCAAATATTAGTTAATTTGAATTTTGTGAGCCACTTCCTTTCCCTTGAGTTCCTATTATTTTCTTTTTTGAAGTTATTAAACATGGAAGAAAACACTAGGGAAACACAGAAGGAAGATACTAATCCTTCTCATTTAACTTTTCCTTCTCTAAATCCATAAACCAAATGGAGCCTTAAGGTGGCACTTATAAATACCACTAGTTTGATTGTAACTACCGATTTTGACCATTGTGCTGGTAAGTTATTGTGTTCATAATGACTCCTAAGTCCAAGCATGTACTGATTAATTGTTCGTCTCATCTGTTAATTAACAAGTAGCTGATATGATTTTGCATGTTATAATCACTTGTAAATTGCCAATTATTTACTTCATGTTTATTCATTGACATAGAGGCTAAATCATCTCTCAAAATTTGCAATATTGCATAGGTTGATAGCTACCTTCACAATGAGGAGGAGAAACGTTACAAAAAGATTATCTGGGAAGAGATGAACAAGGAATATATTGAGGTAATCTGACGGGTTATTTGCTAATAATTGTTCTGCATAAAATGGAAATAGTTGGTGGGACCCATGATGACTCATTCTGCGTACAAGTTAAGACAAATTACTTATGCTCTGTTTGGTACAAAAGTGGCTTTTTTCTTTCGCAGTTCAGGTATCAATATTGGTATATATTTTATATTGCATATACAGAAAAGAACCAAAAGAGGAATAGAGATGAAGATAGAAATATTATAGAGTGAGTTATTTGCTATATTAGTTGAGGAGTGGAGAACACCATCTCAACTTAAAAGCAAAAGCAAGTAATAAGACTTGCGTTTGTGAAGTTGTAAAAAATTGTACTAGAATGCATCTTTAAATTATGTTAATAATGAGGAGCATAATGTATTTACAATTGGTGAGAATACATTCCAAAGTTGTTATTCCTAAGTCCTAACACACCCTCACTTACAGTTTGTTTGTCTTTCCATGCTGCAACTCTTTTTTTTTTTTTTTTGGCACTAAATATGCACAGGAACAAGCAGCTAAGGAAGCAGCTGCAGCAGCAGCAAAGGAAGCATATATGGCCAAATTTCAGAATTGTCTGGATCCAGAGGACTTGCAAGCTGCCCAGGAGCTTGCTGCAGCTGCTGCAGCCGCCGTGGCCAAAGCAAGGAAGGTAATTTTTCTGATTATGTCACTGGTATATTTCATCTTTAGGGGCTTTTTGGTAAGTCAAAAAACCAATTCTAGGTTCACATACGAACTGGTGATAAAGATATAGATGTGTGGTAGATGCCTAGATGCCCTTCTATTGCCTAGGAGTCCATGTCTGATCCAAATAACTCTCTTAAAACCGTTTTTTTGTCCAACCACTATGATACTGATTTTTATAGAAACCAGATGTAGAATGAGAATAGGGGCTGTTTGGTGAATCAAAGAACTGGTTTACAGGTTCACAACTGACCTGGTTCTAGACGCTCCTTTTTATTGCCTAGGAGTATGTGTCTGATCCAAAAAAAAAAAACTCTTTAAAACAGGTTCTTTGTCAAACTATTTCTTTTTATAAAAACCAGATAGAGAATGAGAATAGGGGAAGCAATGAGGTTCACAAATGAACTGGTTCTATACAAGTGTTTGGTAGATACACCTCTATTGCCTAGGAGTTCGTGTTTGATCCAATAACTCTCTTAAAACTGGTCCTATTTCAAACCAACTTGGTACTGCTCTTTATAAAACCAGATATAATTAGAATAGGGATTGTTTGGTAAGTCAAAGAATTGGTTTTAAGGTCCACATATGAGCTGGTTAAAAAATGTTTAGTGTATGGTAGATGCCCCTTAAATGCCTAGGAGTTCTTAAAATTGATTCTTGACCATCCAAACATGATACTGATTTTATGAAAACCAGATGGAGATTGAGAATATGTATTAACCTTATCCTTTTTTGCATTCCCAAACAGTCCTTTATATTTCATGGACTCAATTTTGGGTTTTGGTGTTGAAGGACGGTAAAAATTAATTGGATGTGTTTGTTATATATGTCTACTTTTTAGCCGTATATGGACCTATTAAAGCATCTATTTCCCACGATAAACTGTACTTGATGGCTTGTTTGCAAAATTAAATTGTGGAACTTTGGCTGATTAGATGTTGGAGACTCAGAGTTACTTAAACTCGGGGCTGTTTGGAATCACTTTCCGAACGTACGTTTAAACGTTGTCCAGAACCCAAAATGCATATATTAGCTTGTTTGGATTAATTTTAGAATGCACTTCAGAGCCCCAAAAGCCCCTTTTGGCTGATGCAAGTTCAAAGTTGTTTCAGCCCAAACATGGTACAAGAAGCAGATTAGGGGTTTTAATGAACTTTTCTTAAATCTCACTGTGCTCTTGTGATTTGGGCTTCTACTTCTATCAACCCTAGACGCAAAAGCCGCAGCCAATCCAAGTGGGCCATGACAGGGGAACCTAACCTTAACGTTGGCTTCTTGTCGTTGATGCTGCGTTCTAGGGTTTCGCATATACAAACATAACTGTGATCAAGTCTATCCTATTTGCTTATAATGGTACACTCTTACATAGTGCTATAATTTCTACATGTGTATAGGGCTTTGTTCCAAAATGTCAGTTAGTTAACATGGCAAGCCTTACCATTTCAAGCGTGTTGTACTTAATTTCCACCATGTCAACTTTATATATGCCCTTCATTTTTATCTTTGTTACACTTTAACTTAAATCTTACTTGTAATTGTTTCCATTTTAAATTGAATCTTAATTTTCTACGTCACCAATTATGTAGCACCTTTTCTCCTTTTTTTTTTCCTCTCTCTCTTCATTGATTTGATTCTTTTCCATATGAGTGCTCATTTGCAGGAAAGGCAGCAAAAACGAGCAGCAGAGGCAAAAAATTTAACTCCTGCACAAACGGCCGCAGAAGCCACCCGCCAAATGTTAACTAAGAAGGTATGGATAATGCTCTGGATTAGTTCTCTTATATTCTGTTTGGTTCATGGATTTAGAGTGAGAAAGAAAAGAAAATAAAATACTGATGAAAACACTTTTCTTTGTTTGGCTTAGAAGGAAAACAGTGAGGTAAATAGCAAGTAAAAGAGAGAACAGGTTGAAATTACATTCCTTTTTAATTTTGAATTTCTAATGTTATTTGCACAAGGAAGAAAACACGAGGGAGGGAGGGGGTTTCCTTACTGTTTTCCATATCTATTTCTTTTCCTTTTGTTAATCTGCAAAAGAAACAGAGCCTTGGGATTTTACCGTCTTTAGAAAAGGGTTCTTAGGAATATGGTAGAGTGAGATCTAGCAATGGGATAAGGGGCATCCGTGGTCTAGCACTAAAACAATACACTATATGTTGAGTTGCTGACCCACTATTAGGGATGGCAACGGGGCGGGTATGGGACGGGGTACCCCTCCTCCGCCCCCAGCCCATTTACAGAACACCCCCCCCCCCCCCCCCCCCCCCCCCCCCCCTATTTATCCCCAACCCCACAATGTGAATCACTGAATCTCATCAAACTGCATCCATCTGTTGGAATACACATGTATCGGAAGTGTGTATAGTATAGTCCCCTTATATTTGGTCGAAACAAATGTGGAAAAAGCTAAGAATATAAAGTTGAATGCACCATTTTCAAAAAGCCAATAACGCACACACAGTGGGTCTTTTATTTACAGTTTATACAAACCAGAAATTCATTTTGGAAATACTAAACAACCTTAAGGCCTATGTCTTGTGTGCTAACCATAGTTTTTTGAATTGGTCGATTCATGAGTAGATTCAATATGTCCTCTGTGCTAACTATAGTTGTTCGAATTGGTCGATTCATGATTGGGTTCAAGTTTCAGATGACATGTGCAATGAATGTTTCAATAGGATTCATGATTCATAATTTTGAACTTGGAAGTCAAGTTGTACGTGGAAAACTTTCGACATTTTGAACCCTAATATTGCATGAAGGTTGTGTTAAATTGTTTATTTTGCATATGTATACAAGATGTACAGATATATTTTTTCTATTTCTACAAGAAGTGAATGTTCCGAATCACGATTTATAATTTTCCCAACCCGATTGCCGATTCATTCATGGTTTGACAACAATCGTGCTAACCAAGGTTACCCGGACCGCGGATCGATTCGGTATGAGAAACGGGAACGGGAACGTGGATCACCACCGGTTATTTAATGTGGTACGGTTCCGTGGGGGTGCATTTCTCTGTATCGATAAGATGGAACTGAGTATGGTAGATTAAAACGTGAAATGATTTTCTAGACCATTATCACATACGTTCATAAGTGTATTTACATATATACACATATTAAAGGTCAAATTCTAAATGGGTAGGTGATATCTTTACAATATCACGAGATTTTGGTGGTGTTATTACAATGTCACGTGATTTAAAGTTGGAGTGCCAAAAGTGGCGTTCCAGTTCGCTAGTGTACCATGAATCCGGATCAATCGTTCCAAAACGGGGATCGTTAGGGCTTGAACGATTTCTGATAACACTGGTGCTAACAGTTATCAATATGGTTCCTTTGCAGAGACTCAGCTCAAAAATCAACTATGATGCACTGGAGAAACTTTTCGATGAATCTGTATGTTCTCTTCTTCGTTCTGTTGATTTTAAATCTTTTATACTTTTTTCCCCCTTTTCCTTTCCTTTCCTTTCCTTTTTTAGCATACATACAAAAATCTTCCTTGTGCATGGAATTCCTTAGGTACCATGCTCTAAAATATTGGAGTATTCTTGTAGTACAAGTTTAGAGCATATTGCATGCACTGTATCTGTAATTATTTTGATTCTGAAAAAAGATCTTTCTCTTCATTTGTTGGATATTCCTCAAGGGTACGTGTTTAATAACAAGAATGTTGAGCTCTCATAGTATGAATCACCGTGTAAATGGGCCATGCCATGGAAATTTTTCATGTGCAAACTGGCATGTCTTTGTTAAAAGTAGACGCAGAATACCTTAGTTGAATTCCAGAATCGTAACAAACTCATATTTCACGTCATGTACCTGATTCTACCTTCGTATTCTAACTTGCCCTGTTCACTTGGGGCACATTTGGGAATAGATAACATAGGATCTGGTTTTTATAAAAGCCAAGGTTATGTTGGTTTGAAAAATAACCAGTTTTTGAGAGAGATGTTGGAGTGGGACGGACTGCTTTGAAAGAAATGGACATTCACCAAACAGTTTAATTGATAGAACTGGTTCACTAAGAGAAACAGTTTTCTTTTTTGGTTAATAAGGAAAATAGTGAGGAAAACAGGAAGGAAAAGCAAGAATGGTGAGAAAAAGATCCAAAATTTGAATTTTATGAGTCACTTCCCTCCCATTTTTCTGAAGTTACAATTATGTTTTGAAATCTTTATTACTTGCGATGTTATTTAAGCTTGGAGGACAACACAAGTGCAATAGTTTTCCTTTCCTTCTCTAAATCTACAAATCGAGCTGAGCCTAAAGGTTCTTTGAAATAACATAAATTGCAGACAGTTTAAAAATTCAAGTACTCTTCACTTGTGATTTTGTCTCATTCTCGACTTACAATTAAGAAAAATTTCCTTACAGGAGCTTCCAGAAAACCCCAAGAAAATTCGAACTGAATTGCATTCTAAAAATGATGACAACCCGCCACACATCAGTGAAAACAACCATGAAGCAGAGGAAATGCAAAAAGATGGCGACTTGGAACAAGAAGACGATTTCGAAGATGTGGGAAATGGAGCATACGGAAACGACTTTGATGATTATAATGCCGGAGAAGCATACGATTATGATGATGATTATGGTGATGCTGATTATTTCAGAAAGTGAAGTTTTGATTGGGTAAATTGCATTTGTACCCTTTAAACTATACCTCTGTTTGGACTTTGGTCCTAAACCAAAAAAATGGCAAAATGGTACCTACAAGTAGGTTTAAGTTTAGGTTGCAAAAGGTAATTATCAACATTAATATTGATGTTAAATAAGACGGAAAGTGTTAAATGCTTCATTTTACATTTTGCCAATTCCTTTTCTGGGGACCAAAAGTGCAAATGAAGGTATAGTTAAAGGCGCAAAATGCATTTCACACAATTCGATTATAATTTTGGATGTTTAATTAACTCCGAGGAATCTTTGAGGGGGATGGGAATAAAGAGACCTGATGTGTCTGCATATCATGTAAATTTTGATTTATTACAGCTTCCTTTGGAACCTCTGCTTTAGGGTTAGCTGTTTACTGGAGTCTTACCAGATAGAAGACAGAGGGCTAACTGTAGCTATATTGAACAAGACGACGTCGTTACTTGGCCTTTTTCACTTTTCATATTTTTCCCCTTCCCAAATAACCCCTCTTTCCCATTAGAATTACCAGTATTTTTGGGTGTTTTGATCTGTGTTTAGGTCTAGTAGTGTTGAGTAGTTTTTGTGACTGTAGCCTTGGAGGAACATTAGGAATTCTATTGTTGTACTGTATGTAATCCATTTGAATCACTTTTGTATATTTTCAAAGATTTATGTGGCTTTATTCTGTAATTGTCTTTTCATCCCTAAGATTTTATGGTGTCTCAGTTTCATGCTTCGCGAACGAGCGCGCACACACACACATATACATACAGAGAGAGAGAGAGAGAGAGAGAGAGAGAGAGAGAGAGAGAGAGAGAGAGATGACAGAGCATCCACAGGTAGGAGTGTTGCAATTATCATCAAACCAATAAGTCATTGCATGGATAACTTTGTTTTGTTCAACTGATCACCACTTCAGGAACATCACTAAAAGAAAATGAGATAACTATAGCTATACACACGTACGAGTAATGCTATCCTTTCTAATGTCAAATATCATTCTCAAATATTTTACAATTCTACCACATGCAGTGGTATGTTGTAACACCGATCGCTGTAACTGTATGTGGTACAATTGCAAAATATTTGAGAATTAAATAGAGGCTCTTTTTTTTATTTTATTATTATTTAAAGTAGTACTATTTTTTTTTAGAGAGACTTGGTGTAAGGCCCCTAAGACCATCTCCAACCCACACATCAAACACCATTTTGAGGCAAACTTTGCTGCAATCTTAGAAATTTCAGCTCCAATGGACACATCAACTGGGTCAACAAACTTTGATGCAACCCAAAATTGCAGCAACATTGCTGCAAAGGCAAACTTGAGGCAAACAATATCCCAACTTACTTTATTCCTATAAAAGTGAGCATTGAGGATTTCCAAAAAAAAAAAAAAAAAAAAAAAAAAATTTGTATCAGTCTCAATATAAATAATAGATAAAAGAATAGAATATATTAAAATACACAATCTTTGATGTATGGGTTGGAGTGACTCACTTTGTAACATCAAAAGCAACACATCAACTTTGCCTCAGACCATCAAAATCATTCAATTGCTACATTATTTGATGTTTTGCCTTTGGAGATGGTGTAAGGTTGGGCTAAGTTGGACTAAAGGACAAGCCATAATTAAAAATTGACACAAGGACACACTCTAAAAAAACATTCCCTCCCAAAGTCTTCTAAATTTGAACTATCCCTCTTAGTCCTATAAAATTTTAAATTCACTCTAAATGACATAATTGTCCATAGAACCCTAAAGAGACCACCACTATCATCTCTCTTCTCTCTCTAACTTTCTCTCTCCTCCCCCTCCATAGCCACCACCACCACCACCATCTCTCTCTCCTTCCCCTCCAT
This sequence comes from Hydrangea macrophylla, assembly GCA_033977485.1. NCBI lineage: Eukaryota > Viridiplantae > Streptophyta > Magnoliopsida > Cornales > Hydrangeaceae > Hydrangea > Hydrangea macrophylla. The sequence goes on along the minus strand of CM066999.1, from coordinate 75,089,047 downwards.
AGCCAAAGCCACCACCACCACCATAGCCACCATCTTCTCTCCTCCTCCCTCCACCATCTTCTCTCCTCCCCCTCCATAGCCACCACCACCACTACCACCACCAACTTCTCTTCTCCTCCCACCATAGCCCCCACCATCACAACCACCACCACCGGAGCCACCACCAGAGTCGTCGTCGCTGGAGCAGTCGCCAAAGCCGTCGCCACTACCACCAACTCTCTTATCTCTCTAACTTTCTCTCTCCTCCCCCTCCATAGCCACCATTTCCACCATCTCTCTTCTCTCTCTAACTTTCTCTCTTCCCTCCATAGCCACCATCACAACCACCACCACCGGAGCCATCGTCGCCAGAGCCGAAGCCATCGCCGTCGCCGTTGCCGTCGCAACTACCACCAACTCTCTTCTCTCTATCTTTCTCTCTCCTCCCCCTCCATAGCCGCCACCACCACCATGCATCTCTCTTTCCTCCCCTTCCATTGCCACCACCACCGCCGGCCACCACCACCACCACCAAAACAAATCTCCACGACCAACTGGTCATCTTAAGAGAAATTTCTCTTAATATGATTGATCTGAAGAGAAATTCTCTGAAGATAGTCAGAACTGTTGAATGAAGGTGGGATGATAGGTGATGGTCGCCGGAGGTGCTAGTGGCGGTCGTCGGAGGTCGTATGAGGTCGCCGGGGTGGAAGTGGTGGTGGCCGGAGATTAGGCATGGGTGGTGGCAATGGTGGATGGTCTGCGGAGGTGCTAGTGGCGGTCGTCGAAGGTCGATGGAGGTCGCCGGAGAGGGTAGTGGTGGTCGCCGGAGGTGGAAGTGGTATTGGCCGAAGGCTAGGCATGAGTAGTGGCAATGGTGGCCAGGGGTTGATAGTCGGGTTAGATGATGAAGATGAAGATGGTTTGGTCCAAAAAAAAAGTTAGGAGTAAAAACTAAGTTATTTTATTAAGTGTCCTTCATTCCAATATAGGTTGATAGGACTATCTTCATTCCAAGTTGAAGATAGTCGGGTTAATGCTCTTTTCACCAATTTTTCCTTCTTTTTTATTTTTATTTTTTATTTTAAATGTTTTTTTATTTTTGTTATTATTATTATTATTATTATTTTATGTATATGACAAAGATAACAAAAATTACCTACCTATGTTAGGCATTCACTTTAGGGGTGTCAACAAAACCGATTGGACTGATCCAACCGATTGAACTGATTGGTTTTCATCAAAATAGTGCAATATAAAAATTGAACCAAACAGAAAAAAATACCCCTAAAACTAACAAAATTCACCGAACCAAATCTTATTGGTCGATTTTGAAATCTCCCAAACCCGATCAAACCAAACTGACGACAGGCCTAATTCAGCATACCAAGTAAGCAATCAAGGCAGACATAGATGATAAACAAGTGAGAAAGATAATGATCTAAAATAGAACCACTATTTGTGCGTAATCAATATCTGTTAAAAATTTTTGCTTATAAAACTTTCAAAATTGTGAGTTGTATGACATATAATAGTATCAATGTTATGCTAGAATGAAATATATAAATTTAAAATGTAAAAGGAATAGACAAGTCTGTGATAGTATGAGGCATTGTGTCACTGTCCTAAAGCGATTTTGTCTTCCTAGTTCCTACATGAAGGTGCTGACGGCAGAAGTAGCTCCAAGATCCAACCCAATATCACAAGGCAATCCTCCTCGGGTTCACATACACCGGGAGATGGGGTGAACTAACTTTCTCAGATTGCCCTAAATATGATAGCCGACAAGAAAATAGAAAGAAAAGGAATGTAGTAGAGATAGAGATGCTTGTATCTCAATGTGTATCTAAAATGTAGAGAAGGGTCATTTATAAATACATTAAACACAAATACCCAAAACTGAAATGTAATAAAATTCAAAATATACTCATGTTTGAATCCAAATCAATGATGAAATTAAATGCAATAAAAATAATACAAAGTGAATCAAACACAATTCAATGTGTAGCTGAAAAATTAATCCACCAAAGTTTTAAAACTTTAAAAATATATAACAATATCCACTTGAGATGAGCCACTCCCACAAAGGACCTGAATCAGCTCGCAATGCTTTTTGGAAATGTGATAAACTTGAGAGAGAGAGAGAGAGAGAGAGAGAGAGAGAGAGAGAGAGAGAGAGAGAGTGGTTCCCTGTTGATTAATATTGTGATTTTCTTGCAGTCATTTTTACTCAAGTATGATGTAATTGTTGAAGAAATAGACAAATCTTTGGCACCTATACGTTCTAGTTCATATATTCGACTCAATTAATTCATGTTGCTAATTAATTGGGATTGACTACGTAATTATTTTCGGCCATTAATCTTGATCTAATATACATATATTGACACATACAGTTACAGGGGCGGCTTTCCTACTAAGAGCATCTCCGACCATATTACCTAAAAATTCTCTAATTTTTAGTCAAAATAGTTAAAAAGCTATTTTGGCTAATCAGTTTAAGTCCCCAACTCCAACCATGTTCTCCACTATAGGGAGGTTTGAATTATTATATTAATTTTTTATACAAAAGTTGAATATTTTAATGCACTCTCACTCCTTAAATAAATATAATATGTATTATTTTTCATTATTTTACTTATGGGTAATTACCCATATTCACACTCTCTCTCCTCAAATGTGGAGAACCAAAAAGGGGTTCCCAAAATGGAGAACCATTTGGGGATCCCATTGAAGCTCTAAAAATGCACATTGGTTCTCCAAAATAGGTAGAAATTGAATATGGGTAATGTTGTTGGAGTTGCTCTTAGTTTGGCCCGTGGCTTTTTAAAAGGAGCTTATGAAATTTATTACAAAGTTGTTTGATAATTTTATACAAGTGACACTCTACTCTTCAAAAAGACATAATGAAACCAAAAAGCAACCTTAAGCTTTTACCCCACCCAAAAAAAAAAAAGCCCTATATTCAATTTTTGCAAAACTCATAAACAAGTTATCAAATGAATTAACATGCAATTGTGCTTTAAAAAAGGAGAAGCACAAAAATAAGAGCCAAACTAAGCCTAAATGGAGCTAGTAGAATTGCATTGCATTCAATATAAAATAGACCAAAAAAATTGATTGCCACCTTTGTAATATTAGGGTACTAAAGTCATTTAGCTATGAGGGTATTAAAGTAATTAATATTTGCTCTTTAATAAATTACCTTTATACCCTCATATTTAACATGAGATGGCAATGACTTTCCTGTTGGAGCATAATGCATTCTCATATTTATATATGCATATTAAATATATGACCAAGTTTTCAATAGGACTGAAATTTTATCCGAGTCAACCGATACCGACTCCTTTTATTCATTTGGCGCAAGTTCGAATCCCATTCCATTGTAATAAAATAAAAATAAATAAAATAATATATGTTTATTCTAATTTCATTAATATTTCCATCATGGAACATTGTCAGCAAGCAACCCTAGCCACAAAAATCTGTAGAAATCTCTTTGAGTACCCCACAGTATATTTCAAACAATAGCACTCCCACTACTGTTGTACCAAATCCAGCATTCACAAGAACCTAACAACAGATAACTAGATAAGAACATATCAAGAGGCTTTTCTTTTTTCTCTTCTAACTTTATGTTCTTGTTCTTAAGGTTATGTTTGCTTTTCGGATTTAGAGAAGGGAAAAGAGAAGAAAAGAAGAAGAAAACAAGAAAGAATACTCTCTCTCTTGTGTTTTCCTGCATATTTGAAATGATACTAGACATTACAATTATTATATAATAGAAAAAAAAAAAGAAAAAAGAAAAGGAAGTGACTCAAAACATTCTAACTTTAATTTTCACGGTACTTTCTATTTTATCCAATTTTCTCATTGTTTTGTTAGACAATGGCTCCACAATTCTAGAGTCTCACTCCAGAAAGTTACCAAGTCTACTCCTGTCAAAAAAGAATATGACACTGCAGTGGTCACACGAGTGAGGGGAAAAGCGAGAAAATAGATGTGCAGGTTGACGTTACAATTCACCTATAAATTTTCTGCTCATTTAAGAATACATATTTTCAAATAGATAGTATGTCAAAATTACAATTCACCTAAAAATTGATGAATCAAATTCTAACAAATTAAAGATGAGGGACCAAAGCGTAAATTGTATGTGCATATACATATATATATATATATATACAATCATTATGAGGTCGTTTGTCATTGCTTATAATTTATCCATTTTAAGCAATTTTGATAACCCAAACTACTTTTTGGTTTGTTTGTTTAAAGGATAAGCATACCTGGACCACAATAAGCAATTCTACCAAACATGATCAAAATTATATAAGCATAAGCAGAAACAAACACTCCGATTTGTCTTTTAATTTCAACAATGACTTGTGGCTTAGGGAATATTATACATCGAAAGTTATAATATTTTGGTGTTGAAATGTTATAATTTGGTGTCAAATTTAAAATTCACATTTCTTTTGAAAATTTTTCTGTATTATCATTATTTTTAAAATATGATATAGTATTTTTAACATTTTATATAGCACCATCCCTCGAGGATGTGTAACATACAATTTTCAAAACTTCAATCACCCATTGCTTTGGGGGCATGTGGAGAATATGTCAGTGCGTTAAAAAACCCACTTTGCTAGGTGGGTTCAAGACTTCCCACTACCATATTCCTTATTTGAATTGTCCATTGATATGGGTTGTGTGTCATATACATATCAAGCATTGTCAGCAGTATTTCTCAAGCATTGTCTGCCAACATGCCTACATTGCCCACTAAAAAATGACTATCCACAAAATTGTACCACATCTAACCCTAATCATACATGTTTCCAACTATATTATAATCCGCTCATGTATGAGCTGATTATTACAAAATTTAGGGTGTGTTTGATAACCTCATTAAGTGGTGAATATGAAAACTTTTAGCATTTATTTATTCATTTTTTAGTGCATTTGATTACGTACCACTTAATTGAAAAAGCAGCCACAAAATCACTGAAAACTTTAATTGAAAATGTCTTACTGAAAATAATCACTGAATGCAGTCTATTTCAATGCTTGAGAAATTATTTTCAGTATTACAAATTCAATAACTTAAAATTTTCAGCAATAAAATTCAACACTTAATTTTCAATTATATCAAACGGGCCTTAGTGTTTTAGTTTTTGCTGATTACTAAATTTTTTTATTTAATTCCTCATTTATTTCTCAAATGTGAATAGCATTATGTTTCTCGCGCTGCATATCTCTCTCCCAAGTTAATTTAGTCCAATGTCGATCTTAAACACGAAAATTATGTTTCCGGCCACTAACTACTTAAACGACTGTTTGGCAAACTTTTTTTAAGCAACTTTCATTTTGGAAAACTGAAAGGGATATTTAGCTATTGGCTTAAGGGACGAGGGGCGGATCTAGAAAATCAATTCAGGGGGGTAGCGAATTTTTTTTTGGGACATAAATATACATATTTTGGACTTATTTATGCATATTTTGGACATATTTATACACTTTTTGTGTATATTTTGGACCTATTTATAATCATTTTCTATATATATATATATATATATATTTTATAATTAACACAAAAACATAATAGAGGGGGCTTAGTATGATAATTTTATATGTTAGGGGGAACTTCTATAATTTTCAAGGGAGCCGGGGCTTAGCTACAAACTTTAATTTTTGTGCAAATCTATAATTTTTCAGTCCCACCCTGTAAGGGACGTGCCGAAGTCTTAAAGTTATCAAATACCGAATGCTCACAAGTTAACAAGTGCCAAAAGCACGCGAAAGTTAATTATTGTGCAAAGACAAGCATGGTTAGATTTGTTCGTTAATGCATTTAGGCAATGACTATACCTAACATTTTTGTAGAGGAGAATGCTAACATTCCTCATAGTATAAAATGTACTATACTTTAAAAGGGGCAATATTTAGAAATACTTAAAACAAGATCAGTTCAGTTTCGTTCTCATTTTTAATTTGCTTTTAAAAAATTCAAGTATAAGTTGGTTTCAAAAGAACTAGTCATTAAGATATGAGTAAAGATTGGGACACATTCAAAGACACAATTTTTGAACACAACCTAAAATATGTGTCTAGATCTCTCCTGTGATGTCACTGAACCCCACAGTGACACAGAAAAGAGATAGACACATCTCTTGAATTGTGTCCAAAAAATTATATCTTTGAATGTGTCCTAAGTATTATCGTTGAGTTATTTTTAAATTAGGGACGAATCCCTCTGTATCTCAAAAGGAGCTACACAAAAAAATCAAACTATTTTGTACCTGTTATTTTACCCATCCCAATGTTACGTAATAGCCTGTAATGCTCTGGTCATTTTAGTAAGATGAGATGACATTAAAGTAACTTTACGCCGATCCTGAATTGAAATTTATTAGCACTCTCATTGTTGAATTTGAAATTTATTAGCACCCTCATTGTTAAATTGCTTAGTATGCTTCAGGGTTAATAATAGATACACCCCCTGTAAATAGTATATTTTCAATTTGCACGTTTTAGTTTCAAAATTTTAAATTATACCCTTATAGTTTATACTAATGTGCAAAGGTTAATTAGTCTGTTTCAATTTAACGGTTCAAACATACTTAATTATGAATAGTACTAATATAAATGGACATTTTCTTTTAAAGTGTATAAGAGGATGGATGGTCACTCCTATGTGATAAATTCTAAGAGAGAGAGAGAGAGAGATCTTTCCTATCTTTCTTTCTCAATTGATTCAATTCTACTTATCTTTCATTTACATCTCTGTAATATATTTATAGACTTACAAAGATACAATGTAATCACATAACAGATTCTGTTATAACAGAATCAACATAACAGAATCAACTCTTAACTATTTAACAGAAATGGATTCATCTATGGTGTGAGACAAGGACACTGATTCTTTGTTATGAGTGGCTTTTGCTGCTATATTGGTAGGATCGCTAATACTCCCCTTCAAACTGAGTGTCAGCAGTTTGTCACGAAATAGAAGAAATCTGCTGGATGTGAGGCCTTTAGTAAACATATCTGCCAATTGGTCTTGGGAAGATACAAATTGAATAGAAAGATCCTTTTTGACAACCCTTTCTCGTATGAAATGAAAGTCAATCTCAATATGCTTTGTCCGAGCGTGAAAAACATGATTAGAGGCAAGAGAAAGAGCAGAGATATTATCACAGAAAATAGTAGGAGTTTGAAATAGAGAAACTCTGAGATCACAAAGTAACATACGAATCCAACACAGTTCAGCAGCAGTGATGGCAAGAGCCCTGTATTCAGCTTCAGTGGAGGATCTGGCCACTGTGCTTTGTTTCTTGGCTCCCCAGCTAATAGGATCTTGGCCTAAGAGAATGAGAAATCCTGTGGTGGACCTTCTATCATTTGGGTCCCCAGCCCAATCCGCATCAGTAAAAGCACTTAATTGAAGAGAATGTTTTGAAAAATGAAGACCAAGAGATGGAGTGCCATTAAGATAGCGTAATATCCTTTTAACAGCAACAAAATGAATGTCTGTAGGAGAATGCATGTATTGACAGATATTGTTAACAGCAAAAGCTAAATCTGGCCGAGTGAAGGTCAAATATTGGAGACTCCCAACAATGCTGCGATACTCAGTAGGGTCAGGAAGAAGAGTTCCATCAGTTTTACTCAATCTGGCATTGGTGGTACAGGGGGTTTTGCAAGGCTTACTGGCTTGCATATGAGATTTAACCAACAAGTCATGAAGGTACTTGGTCTGACTAATGTGAATACCAGAAGAGGACTGAGTAATTTCAAGACCCAAAAAATAATGAAAGGGCCCAAGATCCTTCATATCAAAGGTATTACTGAGATTGGTAATTAGAGTTTGAACAAATGTTGGGTCATTACCTGTAAGGACTATATCATCAACATAAAGGAGTAATATGGTAGTAGAGGATCCAATGTGCCTTATGAATAGAGATGAGTCAGCTTGGGATTGAGTAAACTGAAATTGAAGAAGTTGACTTGTAAAAGTTTCAAACCAGGCTCTAGGGGCTTGTTTTAAGCCATAGATAGCTTTATGTAGTTTACACACATGAGTAGGATAAAGCTAATCAATAAAGCCTGGAGGTTGGGCCATATAGACTTCTTCATGAAGAACTCCATGCAAAAATGCATTCTTGACATCTAGCTGCCTTAAGGACCATTCAAAATGAGCTGCTAATTTAAGAACCAGCCTGACAGTGGTATATTTTACCACAGGACTAAAGGTTTCTGAGTAATCAATTCCAGCCTCTTGGTGAAATCCTTTAGCTACTAATCGAGCTTTATACCTTGAAATAGATCCATCAGCATTATTCTTAATTTTATATACCCATTTACAGCCAACAAGATTTTTATTGGGTGGTAATGGGACAAGAGACCATGTCCCTTGATGATGAAGAGATGAGAATTCTTCAGACATCGCTGCTCTCCACTGAGGAGACTTACAAGCTGTGCTATAACAAGTAGGTTCTTTAGAAGAAATGGTGGTAAGGAAAGCTTTCTTTTTGGTAATGCCAGATTTGGCTCTGGTTTGCATAGGATGTGAATTAGCAATGGGAGCAGATGAAGGTGGTTCTGTAGTACGAGTATCAATGCTTGGAGGATTGGGTGAAATGGTTGAAAAATTTTGAGACAAAGATGGTGAGGTGTTGGAGGAAGGATGAAGTGGAAGTGAAGAATTGGAAGAGGTGGACAAGATAGGAAAGGGTAGTAAGGGAGGAAGAATGCTAGACTTAGTTGGATAACGAGAAGAATTATGAGAAGAAGATGGAGAAGCAGATAGGGGAATGACAGGGTTGGAGGAAGAAGATGCAGATGGTTTAAACCATTGGGTAAGAGAATATAAAGGAGGAGGGGATGTAAGAGAAGCAGAAGGGAAATTTTCCTCATCAAAAGTAACATGCCTGGAGATATAAACTCTGTTGGTAGTATAATCAAGACATGTATATCCTTTGTAATTCATTGGATATCCCAAAAAAATACACTTAGTGGTCTTGGCCTGTAGTTTATGCTTGTTGTAAGGTTTCAGCAGAGGGTAACAAGCACAACCAAAAACCTTGAGAAGAGAATAATCTGGTGAAAAGCCATATAGAAGCTCAAAGGGAGATTTATGAAAGGTGGTAACACTAGGCATTCTATTGATAAGAAGAGTGGCAGTGGAGAAGGCATGAAACCAGAAATTGGGTGGTAAGGAAGCTGTGAGAAGAAGGGTAAGTTCAGTCTCAATAATGTGTCTGTGTTTTCTTTCAACAACACCATTTTGTGCTGATGTATGGGGACAAGATCTCTGATGTTGAATGCCAGAATTTGCTAATAAATCTTTAAAAACAGTTTTCTTGTATTCACCCCCCCATCAGACCTAAGAATCTTGATTTTGGAGTTAAAAACATTTTCAACATAGGCCTTAAATTGCACAAAGATGGAATAAACTTCAGATTTATAGGTAAGAGGATAAATCCATGTAAACCTAGAGTAATCATCAACAAAAGCAATATAATATGAAAATCCATGATAAGACTTGACAAGAGCTGCTCCCCAATGATCAGTATGAACAATTTCTAGTGGAGAATGACTCTCAGATGTAGAGAGGGAAAAAGGAAGTTTACACATTTTGCCATAGAGACAATTTGCACAAACAGAGTTATTTAAACTATGTACATCAGAAAATTTATTCAAGTGAGGTAGCATTTGATGCAAAATCTTATTAGAAGGATGACCTAGGCGATTGTGCCACAGATGATGAGGCACTTTCTGTCCCAGACGAGCAGAATGTAAAACATTAGGCTGCTGTGAAGGGTAAAGCCCATTGTTACTGTGACCTCTGTATAGGATCTTGCCTGTGCGGAGGTCCTGAATATGAAGCATTTGAGAGTCAAAAATGCAACGACAATTGTTATCCTTGCACAATTGGTGAACGGATAAGAGATTAGATGAGAGAGATGGGACACAAAGAACATTATGAAGATGGAATTCATGTGAGTTAGTGTGTAAAGAGGATGTACCAGAGTGAGAGATAGGCAAACCTTGACCATTTGCAATGGCAATATCATCCTCTCCTTGATAATCAGATGAGAGAGACAGATTAGCTAGATCATTAGTCATATGTGTTGTAGCCCCAGAGTCTGTATACCACAGATTTGGATTGATTGGTGAAGGATTATGAGAAGCGGCCATGGCTACAAGTTGAGCTGGAGGATACTTGCCTTGGTAGGAATAATCCATTCGATAGAAACAATCAAGTGCTGAATGATTAGTTCGACCACAGATCTGGCAGGATTGTTGCAATTGTGAGTTTTGAGAGAAATTGGGCCTCTGATTGTTCGATCTACCAAAACTAGAATTAAACGATTGTTGATGAGTGTTTCTTCCAAAATTCTGACCTCTTCCTCCTCTGAAATTCAGGCCTCGACCTCTGCCTCTTGAAGAATGATTACCATTGCGATTGTTCAGAAACTGATTCTTTGGTTGTGATGCAATCATAGCTGCTGGAATGTGTTGATTTGAAACAGAGTTGCTGAGAGCATTAATTGACATTTCTTCAGATCTGAGTAGAGAATGCAAATCTTCGAGTGAAATAGGGTGAGATCTGGTTCTGATCGATGTTTTGAAGGCATTGTAATCAGTAGATAGTCCATTGAGAGTGTAGATCAACAGATCTTCGTCATCAATAAGAACTCCAACTGATGCGAGCTTATCTCTTGCTTCTTTAATTCTCTGAAGATATTGGTCAATTGAATCTGAGCCTTTAACAATAGTCTGTAAATTTGTCTTGAGCTGAAGAATATTAGATCTGGTATTCGAAGAAAATCTTCTTTCAAGAGCATTCCAAACATTTCTTGAGGAATCATATCCAACAATATGTGAGAGAGCTGTAGATGACAGTGTTGCATTGATCAAAGTCATCAGTGCTTGATCTTGTGCTATCCAAATCTGAAACTCAGGATTGATTTCAGTAGTATTTCCTCCTCTTGCATCTCTGATATATTGATCAGGACATGGATTCGAGCCATCAATGAATCCAAACAACGAGTGAGCTTTCAAAATGGAAGTGAATTGAAACTTCCATGGCACATAGTTCGTAGAATCAAGACGAATTGTGATGAGATTACAGATATTCGATAGAAGATAGATCGGGGAATTAAAACCAGTAATTGATGAAGTGGTACTAGCAGAGGTTGAAGATGAAGAAGACAAACTGGTTGCCATTGATTTGAGATGTTAATCTCTCAATGGCAGCTCTGATACCATGATAAATTCTAAGAGAGAGAGAGAGAGAGATCTTTCCTATCTTTCTTTCTCAATTGATTCAATTCTACTTATCTTTCATTTACATCTCTGTAATATATTTATAGACTTACAAAGATACAATGTAATCACATAACAGATTCTGTTATAACAGAATCAACATAACAGAATAAACTCTTAACTATTTAACAGAAATGGATTCATCTATGGTGTGAGACAAGGACACTGATTCTTTGTTATGAGTGGCTTTTGCTGCTATATTGGTAGGATCGCTAATACTATGTGTCCCTCCAAATTCATCCGAGCTCTGAATGCACACATATGTACATATGTACATAATATATTTGAATTTAATACATTCATAAATATGTAAATAGATGTAACATGTCACAAAAGACCTGCAGTGAATGGCAAAAGGATTATGTGAACTATTTTACAATCATTAAAAGTTTGAATAGACTTAATAGCAGTTGGACAAGTGAGGGCACCGACCATTCCTTTGAAAGTGAAACACCCATAAACGACATACAAACATTTCACATCTCATCTTAGTTGGAAAAATCTTTCGCCTAAGTACCGCCCAAAATTTCTAGTGTTGCACCCTTTTCGGTAAGTCTTAAGTAACACATTATAAAAACCTTACAACATGAAGTCAACACCTAGAAAATGGTGTTAGTGTACAATTTTAAACGAACAAAAAAAGGTCTTTTCACCTTCTCAAATCAAGGTTACTTAAGTAATTTAACAACGAAGATTGCAAGGAAAACAAAGTTAGTAATAAATCTAGGGAAATTGTCATTTTATATAAATATTTAATTCTCACAGCAGTACCAATCGCTAAACTTTCAAAAAAAAAAAAAAATCTTGTGAAAAATCTCTTATTCTCACAGCTATCTCAAATGGCTCTAAAAATATAGAATATTTACCACAAAATTAGTCAACTAATTATTTTGTCCATGTATTTCTCCTTTTACTCATTGAAAATATTGGATGCTGGGTTGAGGAATTGAGGACAAGTGACCGGCAAAGTGGGACTAATGTGATTAGTTTCATAGAACAGTAGTCTCATGAGTCATTATTGACCTTATGGGAAAAAAAACTAGTCCCATGAGTCATAATTATTATTGACCTTATTGCAAAATAAAAAACTAGTCCCATGAGTCATTATTATGTCATATTCTTTCGAAAAATTATAAATGTACCCATCATTCCTCTCTCTGACACTCACAATAGCTAATGTTGTATGTACGACTCCTCAATATAAATTTGACTACAGAGGAAAAAAGTATGATGGGTATACTTAGAATTTTCCTATTCTTTATACTTTAGCCATGTGTGACATGCTTATTTAGAGACTTTTTTTGTTTGTTTGTTTTGTTTGTAAAAGATATAGTATATCCAATATTTGGTGCCACTCATAGTAACTTAAGAAATAAGAGTAAAATGAGAATTTTATTGAATATTTAAAAATAATAGGAACATGAATAAAATCAGGAACGAATGGTGGGCAGGCTTGGGTGGACTATACCCCCATTCTTTTGGGGGAAAAAAAAAATTTAATATGGAGAAAAATAAAAGTATCGGTAATATGTATATTCAGCCCCTCCCAAATTTTGCACAAAGTAAAAAGAAAAAAAAAGAAAGAAAACGAAATTATGTGTAATATATTGGCTCAATTATAATTCAAGCCACTTTAAAATTTATCCCATCATCTTGCCACTTCTCAATTTAGCACAAACAAAATTGTTTTTACCACCAATTGAACTTTATAAATTACAATAATAAGCAATCAGCCTTTATTATAAAAAAGAAGTAATAGTCATTATACTGCCCTCGAACTCCCGTAATGTCTACCACTACTATATACACATTCATCTGATCCCAGCCCCCTAGTAAAAATTCATGGCTCCACCCTTGAATATAATTCTTAATTGTGAAAACAATATGTGGAGAGATTTGATGTCATATACCACACGAGGATAGTAGTGCAGTATATTGTATTAATCATTTCAGATAAACAAGAAAAGTAATTTTATAACGATAGTATTGAGGTAAATATAAGTTTAGGTCATTTGCAGAGTTGCTTTTTTTTTTTTGCTTACTTATGTGTTCTCTAAAAGATAGGGTGCACTTTTGTTCACTCCAAATTGTTCATCCTTTGCTCACCCTTCTTTCCTATTGACAAATACAACAGGGCCCAGTTTCATTTAATATTGGGCCCCATTGCATAAGCCAATGAGAGAGTAGGGTAAACAAAAGGTGAGCAATTTTAGGGCGAGTATAAATGTATTCTAAGAGATAGTAGGTTAGCATTAACTATATCTCTAATACATATATGCTACAAAATGGTAAAATTAATATTTTGAACATAAAGGGCAATGTTAGGGGCACTAACAAAATCCACTAACACTTACTAACACACTCTATCTCTCTCCTAGTGGTACTGCGGGGTCCACTGCGGACCCCACAATGCCACTAGGAGAGAGATAGAGTGTGTTAGTAAGTGTTAGTGGATATTGTTAGTGCCCCAAATATAACTCGAACATAAAATGATATTTGACCAAAAAAAAAACAATAATAATAATGAACTCGAAAAAGGGTACCAAAAAAATACCAAAATTATGGGATATAAAGAAACTTTTGTGGCACTTGTTAGACTTTGTGTTTGGCTATTGAGGAGCCTTGGGATTGAGTTGGATTGGGTGTGTGCGCATGAGTTTGTGTAAAAGAGTTTATAATAATAACAAAAATAAATTGGATATAAAGAAAGTTTTGTGCAGCACAGTGCCAAACAGAGTATACCCGAAACAATTATCCAATGCTTTGCCAAACACAAAGCTCGATATCCTATTCAACGTCATGACGAGGGGTGTGTTTCGGCCGGAACGGATCGGAAGACCCTCTTTCGAAAAAAATTCAAAAAATTGGAAATTAAATAGGTGTTCCAATTTCCATTTTGATTTTTTTCGGAATTTCATTTTCCTTTCGGATTTCGGAATTTTTGGAATCGGAATTCTTCGGAAATTTTCGGAATTGGAATAAAAAAATTTCATTATTTTTTAAAATTTCGGAATACAATACTATTGAATGGGTAAGTCATGCTTTTATAGAGAGTCTCCTACTCTCTCCTTTCTCTTCTTATTCGATGTGGGACAAATAAGTCTACACTCTTCCAAATTTTTGGAAAATATTCGGATTTTTTTTTCTTCAGAAAACATATTTTCTGAATATTTTTGAAATTTTTGGAATTTTCGAAATTCTCAAAACAATTCTGATTCCGTTTCGATTTTTTTTCGGAATTTTTGGAATTCGGAATTTAATTTTTGGTGCCAAAATCAGAATTTTACGGATCGAAATTAATCGGAATCGAAATTTCCATTCTAAATGACACCCCTAGTCATGACCTTATCTTGTCTACTACTATGATTATATAGATGGCATGTCAAAATGTGCTGTATATTTACATCACTGCAAAATAATTTTTTCTGTACATATTCTACTGTTCTATCACATTATTGGGTAAAATTTGGGACACACAAAAAAACACTATTTTTGGGACACAATTTAAGAGATGTGTCTATCTCTCTCTTGTGTCACTGTAAGATCCAGTGATATTACAGGAGAGATGTAAACGCATTTTTTGAGTTGTGTCCCAAAAATTGTGTCTTTGGGTGTATCCCAATCTTTGCTACACATAATTAGCTTCTGACCAAAAAAAAATAAAATAAAATCATAATTAGCTTACATATATTTACACAAATAATACTTGCACCGTTGCAAAGAGTACCATATGATATTAAAAAAAAAGAAGAAGCATGTGTTATCTATGTGTGTATAGCCTCTCAGACACAAACACCTTTCATATTTACAACTATATTTGTTAAAGTGTCTTTACTAAAAATAATTGATGATTTGAACTTTTTAGCCAAAAAAAAAAAAAAAAAATTTAAAAAAAATGATGGTTTGATGCTGATCAGACAAAGAGGATAAAGTTAGGCAAGTAGGAATTTTATTTATTTATTTTTTTTAAATACGAGGACAAATCTTCTCGGCCTGTAGCAAAACTATGTATAATTTAGTGGGTTGATTAATTGAACCCACTAATATTTGGGAAGAGCACATTTGTGTATACATTTTAATACTTTGAAAAACATCACCTACTAAGTTGAACCACTAAAATGAAGCAAAAACAATAAGAGAGGGTGTCAAATTAATTTATAATTAAATGAGGTTCAAATAGACCTATTATATTTCACAATTGATTCACGTGTTCAATCAATTAAATTGGTATATGTAGTACACCTACAAATTGTGGTGTCATTCCATTACCTAAAGCCACAATCTTGTAAGGTTTGAACCTCATCAAAGTGCATCCTATTATACGCATATTCTGTGGTGTTGTTTTAGAGTATAGATTGACATGACTTAAAAAAAATTCTGGCTACGTCATTACCACTAATACTTCAGACGATTTACCTATTGCCCTTTTTATATAAAGTAGGACAGAGATGCAAATCCAAATTTCGGGTATGACCGATCTCACAACACACACTAAATAAGTTATAAAGATAACTGGATGACAAAATTCAAACATACACTAAATACGATTCATTCAGCTACTTGAAATTCCTCGTTCTAACCCAACCACAAAACTTTTATACAAAAAAAAAAACCAACAGCTCTACCAACTAAGCTAGGCGAGCTGGTCGGCAAGTGGGAACTTACCAGACAAAAGAAAAGACTTTCTTGGAAGTTGACTTTTATTTAATCGGAACAGTGCTTAAATATATATATATATATATATGCATACTCGCTTGTTGTGATAAGTCCAATTACCAAAACCATCCCCCACTTTCTCTCCCTTGCCCATCACCGACCAAAACTCTCAGCTCTTCCCCAAACCTGCTTACATATATCTGTATCAATTACCTGTTTGATCAACATGGAACAAAGGGTTTTTCCTAGGCTGCTTGTACTGTTACTAGGCTTCTCTCTTGTTCTTTCCTCTGCTGCAGTTCCTACTTCCAGTAAGGCTCTTAGGGTTCTAACCATTAATCCAATGTAGTTCTTATGTGGGTTGTTTTCTCGAAATTAATCACTTGGTGTGTGTGTATGTATGTATCTACAAATATACATACATATATAGACATATGAGTTGTCTTCTATTAATTGTGTGATTTACAGGAGCTCTCAGGATGGTTAAGGAAGACTTATTGGCTCAAGATGCACTTGCTCAGGTTCCCTCTCTCTCTCTCTCTCTCTCTCTCTCTCTCTCTCTCTCTCACGCACAAACACACGCTCGTTTGGGATAACTATGGGAATAAATAATTTTTAATTAAGATATTTTTTGAATAAAGGGGAGCCTTGGTGCAATATGGCTACGTACATCTCACCCTCCCCATATTCTTTCAACAAGGTCTTGTTTGCGCGTACGAAAATTTGAATGGATTCACTCATTTGTAAAGCGTTTGGGTACATGAATTTATCATCTTGAATGAGGTCATTTTTGACAATGATAGTTTTGTTAATTACAAAGTTGTGCTTAAACTCATAAGCATTTCGGTATAGGAGTTTACCATCTTGAATGGGTATCTGGGAATGACCACTATAGAAAATGGAGTGTGATTCTCTATATTTTCAATGAACTAATTCAAGATGATGAGTTTTTATATTAAAATGAGTACAAATTATGAATGATCTCATTCAAATTCGCGGATGCGCAAACACACCCAAAAAAAAATTTTATTTTTATTTTTTTTAATTACATATTTTGGATCATGAATAGAAAACCAACATAGTATTGTCTTTTATTCCAAAAAATATTTGTATTTCTCCTCTCTTTTTTTTTCTTTTTTCTTTTTTTTTTTTTTCTGGCAAACTGTCACTACAAGTATAGCAAATATTAGATGTACTTAGTCTTACACCAACATGTAGAGAGACAATTTTTGCCTTTAAAACAAATGTCAAATGGAGCAACCCTACCATTGCCAATAGACTCGCAATTTCTCTTATCTTGGAAGTGAAATTTAATTTAGCATATTTGTTTACCATCTTTTCTTCAAAAATTCCCTAAAGCTTTGTTTGGTTTGCGAATTTAGACAATGAAAAGAGAAAGGAAGAAAAACAAGGAAAAAAGACTGAGTTCGCTCGTGTTATCCTCAATGCATAAATCATATAAAAAATGAAAAAAAATAATTTGAAGTATAATTGTAACTTAAGGAAAAAAAGAGTAGTGAATCACAAAAAATCAAACTTTTTAATTTATTTCTCACAATATTTTCTTCACTTCTTTATCTATTAACCAAAAGATAGAAAATGTTTCTTCCTTTCCTTTTCCTTGCTATATCATTGAACTAAACAGAGTTTAAGGCTTTGTTTGGTTCATGGATTTGGTGAGGGAAAAGAGAGGGGAGAGGAAAACCAGATGAAAAACTAGTTCCTTTTACCTTACGGACGGTACTAGTTTTCTATCTTGTTTTCCTTTCCCTCTCTTTTCACTCACGAAATCCATGAACCAAACAAAGCCTAAGTTTTCTTTTTGATGGAGTTTGAATTTCAGTTTGCTTTATGTATTGATGAAATTTCTTTGAACTTTGTAGGATGTCATGGACATGAATCCTAATGGGGAGCAGTTAGAGGTGGAGGAAGGATACATAGAGGGTAGGATGGACATAGAAACCAATGACTATTCAGGGACAGGGGCAAACAACCACCATGATCCAAAAACTCCTGGAAGAGTTTGATTTCATACATCAACTGAAATATATATCTATATATAAGTGTATGTATATACATGTGCATGTGTAAATAAAGAAGTTTACAGGGCTTCATGATTGTGGTTTTCCTTTGGAGGGTCCAGTCTTTTGGTTTCTTTCTTTTTCTGTTTTTTCCCCCCCTTAAAAAAGGGCTTAAGGGAGACTAGAAGTGGTGGTCGTTATTACTGGGAATCAAAGACAGGTTGCAAAGCAAGAGCTTACAACCTTGAGTCGGTTGAGCTATAGTCTGACCGAGTCTCATTAAATGTGCTAGTCGACATACCTAGTCAGTGGCCAAGTAGTAATTCTTAAAGATTTCCAGTGTGACATTCGAACTCAAACCCACCAAAACCACCGGAGAGTCACTAAATCACTACCTTAAGGCACATTATGTCTTTTGTTGGAATATATGTATCCTATATTACTACACAAGTAAATTTTTCTATTTCCTTTTTTTTTTTTTGTTCATTGTCTACTGTATGTTTGGGACATATTATGCTTTGCGATTGCGATAGTTTTTGTTAGAATATGTTATGGTCAGATTATGTTATAGTCAGAATTGATTGTGTTAGACGTGGTGTTTGGGTAATGTATTGTAAAAGTGGTTATGGTGGTAGGATTGATTATGTAAGTGTTCGATTATCTAATGCATAAGTGATTTTGAACGTTCAAAAGACAATTGTGCCTATGTTCTATATTACTATTATATTGCCACTGATTACATATTTAATTTAGTTTGTTAAGATATATTAATAACTGTTAAAAAAAATTCTGTGGTTACATAATTAATTAAATATATTACATAAATAGTAAGAAGGGGAACCTTAGCACAATGGTAAAAGTTGCCACCGTGTGACTAAAAGGTCACGGGTTGGAGTCGTGGAAACAGCAACGTTGTAAAAAAGCAGAGTAATGCTGCATACAATTGACCCAATGTGATTCGACCCTTCCCCGAACCCCGCACTGTGACAGCTTCGTGCACCGGACTGCCCTTTTATTATATAAATAGTAAATATGCTAAGGTATCATTCAATTACTAATGGTGATTGTTATTTTTAGGGTCCTTCGGTTTTAGGTCTAAAATCATGAACTTATTTAGCCAGAGGTCCTTGTCCAAAACAAGAGAATTAAAAATCAGTCAATATTTTGTTGACAATTTAAAAGTCAGTCGTGTGCTTTTTAAAAATTAAAAAGACATCAAGTTATGTGTAAAATATCAAAACTGCCCTCCCTCTTTGATCTCTTTTCACCAGCCCACCACCGCCACTTGCCGCCGCACAACCACCACCTGTCGCTGCCACCACCACCACCTCCACCCTCAAAGGGCAACCACTACCATCACCACCACCTGCCGCCACCACCACCACCACCATCCTCAAAGGGCAACCACCACCACCAGCAAACCCCAACCCTCTCTCTCTCTCTCCCTCTCTCTTTGATCTCTTATTTTGCCTCACAAGGCCACCACCTCTACCACCTACCGTCGCCGCCTGCAATTGCCACCACCACCACCTATCGCCGCCACCACCACTACCACTACCCTTAAAGGCCCACCACCACCACCAAACTCAAACCCAAACACCACCACCACCACCCTCAAAGGACCACCACCACAAAACCCAAACCAAACCCCAACCTCTTTCTCACTTTCTCTCTCTCTAGGAGGAAGAGAAAAGGCATAGACGGCCACCACCATCATTGAGCGCCGCCATTATAGGAACAACAAAAAGTTGTAGATTTTGGAGCAACTGGCCAAACATAAGGAGCAACTTATCAAACGTTATTGAGAGCAACTATCCAAACGTAAGGAGCAACTCACCAAACAGTATCGAGAGCAACTTTCTAAACGTAAGGAGCAACTCACCAAACGGCATCGGGAACAACTAACCAAACTATATTGGGAGCAACTCCCCAAACTGTTTGGACAGTCGCTCCTTACGTTTGGAGCTAGATTTGGTCCTTATGTTTGAAAAGTTGCTCCCAATACCGTTTGGTGAGTTGCTCCTTACGTTTGGATAGTTGCTTCCAATAACGTTTGGTGAGTTGCTCCTTATGTTTGGCCAGTTGCTCCAAAACCTGTAACTTTTTTTTCCCTACAATGGCGGCGGTCAATGGTGGTGGTGGCCGTCTATGACTTTTTCTTCCTACTAGAGAGAGAGAGAGAGAGAGAGAGAGAAAGAGAAAGGAGATCAAAGAGAGGGAAGAGAGAGAGGGGTTGGAGTTTGGTGGTGGTAGTGGTGGTGGTGGTGGTGGCGGCGGCGACAGCAGGTGGTTGTGGAGTTGGTAGCCATGTGAGGAGAGAGAGGAGATCTAAGAGAGAGAGGTTGGGGTTTGGTGGGGGTGGTGGGGTTTGGTTTAGGTTTGGTGGTGGTGGAGGTGGTGGCCCTTTAAGAGTAGTGGTGGTGGTGGTGGTAGTGACAGGTGGTGGCGGCGGTGGCAAGTGGTAGCGGTAGGTGGTGGTGGTGTTGGTGGCCATGTGAGGAGAGAGAAGAGACCAAAGGGAGGGGAGAGAGAGAGAAAGAGAGAGAGAGGGAGAGAGAGAGAGATATAGGGGTAGTTTAGACATTTCAGGAAAATAGTTGATTGATTTTTAATTTATACACTTTAAATAGATTTCCTCTTATTTTTCAAAAAGCACATGACTGGATTTTAAATTGTCGATAAATTATTGACTGATTTTTAATTTTCCCTTCTATTAAAAGGTCTTTATCACTTTTTTTTTTCCTATCGAAATACCCCTAAAATTCCCCTCAGGTATCCTTTTTATGCTAATCGTTAAGTCAAATCGAATACCATAAATCGACATTTCTCTTAAAATTTCTACAAAGTTTTAGGGATTGTTTCTCCTTCTTTTTCCTTATTTTTCAAATTTTGTAACCCTTTTGTTCCTATTTCGGCCTCGTTGTAGAGAAATTAACAAAGTATGTCATTATTGTTTGTAATTTTACAAAACATTAAACATTCTTAGTCTAAAAGTGTTTTATGAAAGTTCAAAATCTGGATGTATTCCCTAATTCATTACGAGATCTATCAAACAATTACCATTACTGATAGAATTTTGGAAAAAAAGGTTTGTGAAATTTCACAAAACAAATTTTGAGACATTTAATAAACAATGTTTTGGGACTTTGATAACTCGTCTTTATGTGAAATTTTACAAACAAAGTTTTGAGAATTTTAATTACTTCGTTCTTTTGAGAAAATTCACAAAGAAAGTTTTGTGAATTTTAATAACTTCGTCCTTAAACCACATATGTAGTTATTAAGCATCTCATGACGTATCATATTTTAATGCATTTAGTACACCATTTTGAGTAGATGAAAACATTACATAAAACTGTGTGAAAAAAGAGAGCAAGCAAAATAAGTTTGTGAAATTTTACAAACAAAATTTTACGAAATTTTATATCTATGTCTATTCCTACTGATGCCTATGTGTGTATAGTATTGTTTACCGGAAAATTTCATCAACGTCTTCCCCAACTAATAACAAATCAATGCATCTCAATGACTTTAATTAATTTCAATCATATAACAACCAAAACTATAGCATCAAACAAACGTCATCACCAAGTCGATGATTGAAGTATAGCCGGCCGACAAGATCAATGATGAAAGAATTGATTTAAGAGTAGTGCTATACTGATTTTTTGACACCCGGCTTTAAATGTATGTACTCTGTGCTATGTAAGTAGTGCACAGAAAAGTGTAAAAAATTTAAACAGCACAAGGTATATGTGTTTAAAGCATAGTGTGTCCAAAGGGTGTGTGCCAAACATATCCCTTGATTTAATGGATATATTTTTATTATTTCTATAGCATTTCCATGTGAATTAAATGAGTGATTTAAGGGACATATTTGTATTATATGAAAGGGTTAATTTAAGGGATTTGTTTCTTTTATCTATTTCTATCTATGAAAGGGCACATTGGTCAGAAAAGTATTTTTAAAATATGTTCAAGGATGTTTATCAAAGAAATAGCGTATTAAGGAAGGTACATTTTAGTAGAAAAGAAATCTACATGCCCTTTAACCACAGAAGTCCTGGAATGTGGGATTTTCGACCAAATTTTTCTTGCTTTTATTCATATGTCAATTAGTTAAATAATACATATATTATATAAATACAGTCAGGCTCTAAAGAGGGTTTCATTTCTTTATTAAAGAGAGAGCCTCTATTTTGGTCGTCAGATTCAGTTTTTAAACACGATCCAACGGTCAAAATAGAGACCCTCTCTTTAATAAAAAGAGACGCCCTCCTGGAAAATTTTCGTATACAAATAATGTTGTAATATCAATCAACAAGTTAGCATTTGATTTGGCAGGACTGGTTCATACCTTTGGATATCCCATACAATACCCTTTTTGTAAGCAAGGACAAGCAGTAGTTATTGGAAAAACCCAGGGGTACGCTTGTAATTATCTATTGCACTGACCAGATTGTTGACCACAATTGGGCTTAAGCGGCTCAACCACAGCTTTGTCCAATTGCGGGTAAATTTAAAATGTCCCATTCAATTCTCTTTAATTTGTAAAGGACACACACCACGCCACTATAAAAAAAAAAGCTAGGGATATGCTCGTAATTGGCCATTGCACTGACCAGTTTGTTGATCACGATTGGGCTTCAGCTGCTCTACCTCAGTTTCGACCCAATCGCGGGTCAAATGCACCCAAACCCGCGTTATGAGATCTAATTTTTTGCAGCCGAACAGCCCATGATTGCGTTTAGACTCCAAAAGCTACGGATTGCTGTGGAAAATCCACCTTCACTTTGTGCAAGGCATTAATGTTAAAAATAATATCATGTTTATCAAATTATTGGTTTTGAAATAGGGTAACTAGTAGTGACTGATGATACCAGAAAAAAAAGTATTTCACAACTGGGAAAGCACATCATTACTCTAATGTTAAAGATACTTATTTAGTGGACTTCGTTGGCCTTTGTATAATATATGTTAGTAGAGTCGTACTATTAATGTTGGAATTTGTTGTGACCAAGCAATTATTGGATCTGAACTCTTAATCTAAAGCAGTTGCTTTATAAAGTTGATTCCATTGTGCCATAATGTTGTACATCTTTGTATTTATTATTTCGATAAACCAACAACTTGGCTTTAAGGTGTGGTAATGATTAACATGGTCCAAATGCTTATCTTTAGGGCAACAATGAGTTATTTGGTTTTATTGATTTATTTCTTTATTTCGGATGGAACTATTTGGTTTTAGTGTTGTAGTAGCAATTGATTTATGATACATCTTTTAAGGAACATGAGAATGATGAATACCGATTTAGCTTCTTTAAACCAACTCTAAGTTTTGTTTGTTCTTAATCTTATGTAAACTAATATTGTGTTAGTTTGATAAAATAAAAAAAAACCTAACTCTTGGGTCTTTTTTAATCCTAACACAACTCCTAGGACTTGATTGGAAGCCACAAAATAGGATCAGGTTCAGTCATGTTCTTATTTCTATTTGGTTTTTGTAGAAACCAACATCATGCTAACATTGGTTTAAAAAATAAATTGTTTTAAGGATGATAATAGACTTGCGCATGTACTATCATGCAATGAAATGGAATGTAGGAAATACTTGAAAATATAAAATTAATTTACTTATGAACTATTGAATTAATTCTGAGTCTTTCCAAATAGCCTCGTAGGAAACTAAAAAGCAAGTATATATAAAAGCACAAAATTAGTTAGAATTGGTTCTTGTGCGGCTGTGCCACTCAAATAACTTTTTTACATTATTTTACAGGTCATTCTATTTTGTTTTAATAAGAAGAGTGATTGTGTAACAAACTCGTTACCAAAAAGTTTTGTAACATTCAAATAACTAGAATTTTCTAATTCCAGATTTTCATGCATAATAGTTAGGGGTATAGTTCAAATCAAAGTAGTCCAACTAACTAGTCAGCGGTGAACAGTTAGAGGCCCATTCGAGATCAACTCGTAAAATAAATTAGTCAAGTTTGAGTATATGTAGACGTTAAAATTTTGGTATTACCGATTGATTAAATAATAATTAATTAAATTTAATTATTACGATTAGTCAAAATCAAAATTATTTCAAATGTGGGCCTTACAAGATACAAGTGGACCAATTTATTTGTGACATGTGTCATATACACCACATAAAATCATATAAATATTGGTCCCTAAAGTGGTGACACATGTCAAACCCTCAAGGGAGGACTTCAAATCGACGGTTAGGATGTATTGAGTCTCAAATTAAAACTGTACACCCTAAGTCTATAAATAGGGGTCTCCACATAGGTAGAAAGGACTTTCAGCCTTTCAACAAGTTGAGATTTTCTCCACAAAAAAAATTGAGAGCTCTATCTTACATTCAAATAACCTAAGTCTTTCTGAAGAACAAACATACAGTTTGTTGTTCTTCGGATTCAAGTCAAGTCTGTTTAATCCGTTCTTCAAGAAGTCGAAGAAACATTAATCGTTCGTTTGTTCGAGACAAAGCCCCAGCCCTCATTCAAGCTTTCCTACAAGCACTTCATCTAGCGTGAAGATTTGAAGGATAAATTTACGGTTCAAGAACAAGCTTCAGAAGCCCTTGAATCGTGAACTACCAAGGAGATCGAATCAAAGGATTTTCTTTTTATTGTAAAAGGATTTCGCAGAGATTGTACTCATATTCTACAAATCAATAAAATCACAATTGTTCCTCAATTTTCTCGTTATTTCTATACGTGAAATTTGTTGCGTACAAATTTTTGGCACGCCCGGTGGGACCCCTCTGCCTTTCATCTCTTTCTCCTACATCAAAGTTTCAAAATCCTACTCTAGCAACATTCAATGGCATCTAAGAAGGTTCAACTTCCAAAAGATACCAAGAATAGTGGCAAGAATGTTGTTACTGCAAGTAGCAACAACAACTCCTCTGTGAAGAGCACTGATAGCGTCTCTTCAAGGCCATTCACTCGTAGCAAAACAAAAGTTTCTACCTCTGCTGGTGGTCAAGTCACTTCGGTAAAATTAGCACATGCGAAGGCCCGTGCGGTTGTCAACACTGATCCTATAGGGACAAAAATGGATGACATGTTGCAGCCCAAGAAACTTCCAGTTGTTACAAAGGATGATACTGCGAAGAACTTGTCAGCATGTTCATCTCGCTCGGTCTCAGATGCTGAATCAGACTCAGATTCGTCCTCAGGGTCATCTCCAAGTAGCCTGAAAAAGTCTATTTCCCCAAAGCACTTCATGAGAGCAGCTATGCTTGGGGTAGGCACACAAACTCTAATACGTCTTCCTATACAATGGAGATGCTGGTCATGATGACCAATACAACTTCAATCGAAGAACAACTAGCCACAATGGCTCGTGCAATTGAACAACTTACGAAGACTGTTGAAGAAAAAGACTTACAAATAGCTTCTTTGATGAACAAGTTGGAGGGTCAAAACATAGGGGAGTCAAGCCAAAGCCTGAAACACCCTCCTGGATTTACACCTCCAATTACATCCACAACGGATGACCAACAGGTGCCGCCTACTAAACAAGAGGGAGAGCAAATTGCTACCTCAACATCCGTTGGTGCGTTATCTGTCCAACAGCTCCATGACATGATAACAAATACAATAAGAGCACAATATGGCGGCGCTCCTCAAAGTAATCTCATGTATTCAAAGCCTTACACGAAAGTAATCTCATGTATTTAAAGTCCATCTTGAGATCCATCCCTCCAACTAGCTTACACGACCCCTGGGGGATTTCAAACCCCTAACCTCCCTTTGGGAGGCCAAAGGCCCTGGCCAAATCCTTAATATTTACCCATGAGGAGTTTCGAATACAAGACCAAGAGAGTAGAACACCCCCCTGTCTTGGTCCGCCTCCCCACTTGGGCTACCAAGGATTTAGTTAAATAGGTTTATACATAATAAGCTCATTTTAAATAACTTGATTTGCAATTTTATGGACGTCCGAACATACCCTAAAATTTTGTTGGAAATTTGTCAAATGTAAGAATTTCAAAACTCTAGCCTTACATGAAAAACCGCTATTGAAGATTGGCGCAATCACTGTCTATCATCATTACAAATTATGGTATTATATGGACTAAAGCAAAGTTCCTAGATTATATTGCAGCCACCCTACAAGGGGATGCAATACAATGGTTAAAGCAATGGAAAAAAAGTGAGTCAGGACAAGCCCAGAAAAAGGAATTGTTAGAATATGACTCCTTTGACAAAATCCTAGACAAATTTGCCATTCTTTTAAAAACTAATTTATGTGACTTTGTAGATGACAGTAATTTGCAACAAGATGCAAATTACATTCTCGCTAAGATAGAATTGTGTAATTTATGTCTTTATGAAGACTATGTTACAACTTTTAAAAAGTATAATTATTAGCTTGATCCATCAGCCACAACATATTGGTTGATCAATTTTTTCACAAACTCCCTAATCCATGGAGTGAGTTAACTATTAAAGGCTACCCAGACTTTCCTAAGAAAATAGGAAAAGAAGATTTAGATAACTTAGATTTTCGCATATAATATGTTCTTCGATTGATAACTAGGAAGCATTGACACTATGAAAAGGGCTTCGTACCCGTGTCTGACACGTATCGGACACCGACACTCGCTCGACACACCTGCGACACGTATCAGACGCAGCAAATACGTGTCTTGTTTCTGTTATGCAATGTTTAGAGGCGGACACATTATCGACACACGGCGGGACACTTCTAGGGACATGGAGGGAAACTCTTATTTGATCAAAAAGTTGCATTTTGTTAGTTTTTTTTTTTTAACAATTTCAAAACCAAAACGGAGTTGATTTTGTCAAGCATTACATCACTTATCTCCTCACGTTCTCCCAACATTAGTCTCTCAAGATCCTCTTTGTCCGATCTCATCTATCTCTCTCTCTTCTTTGACTGTCTCACACTCTTCATTTTGTTAATATTAAACAATAATGTTCGAAAAATGTGAAGTGAACATCCTGTTGATAACATTTGAATAACATTTCTGAAAATAAGAATGAACTTAAAATTAAACTTAATTTTTACAAAAAATAAAAAAAATACGTATTCCCGTCGTGTCGTGTCTATCATTTTTTAGGATTTAACGTGTCGACGTACCGGTGTTGTGTCGTGTCCGTGTCGGCGTATCCGTGTCCGTGCTTCATAGTTGATAACCCATCACTGTTTAGAACTAAAAGCGAAAAACAGGTAAAAAATAAGTTCCCAATAATAAATATGGTCAACAATGTTGTAACAAAATTTTAAGGGAAAATCTAAAGATATGATGTTCAACTCCATCCTATAGGAAAAGAAATGATTTAAGAAAGAAAGTTTAAGTGGAGACCATGGAATAAAAATAAAAATTTCTCCAAAAAGAAAAAAAATGTTCATACGAAAAAGCAAAAAAATACAGGTACTTTCAAAAAGTAAACCTACAGGTGCTTTATATGTAATGAAGAATGTCATTATGCACCTGACTCTCTCAAAAAAAGGAAGAGTGCAAAGAAAATGATCAAAGTTTTTGGAACAAGAATACGAATTACTCTTCAGAGAAGAAATTTTAGATGAGGAAGAAATTCTCTATGAAATTTCTAGTGATATTTCTAGTGAAGACTACAGTTCTTCAGATGAAATTAATGAATGTATCTTTATGATGCAAGATAAAATTCAAGAAGTTCTACAAGACGAATTAGAAAATATTCGCCTTAAAGATGTTGTAGGAGAGGAAGTCACTCTCACTGAATCTGAATTAGCGCACGATTTGAAAAACTTCAAACTCTTGCTATACCAGAAATTTACAAAATTTCTCAATTTAATTTTTTCTTAGCATGGGTGTTTGAACAATATAGTGGAAACACAAAAGCTCAATTTTTAAGTTACCATTACTGCTTTATTCAGACAAGGGATACACACCCCAATATTAGCAGTAGTTTTTGACAAAAGATTTTCGGACCCAATTAAAGCAATCATTGGAGGAATCTAGTCTAATATGGCCAATGGAGTAATTTGGTTTAACATTAGACCAAATTTCTTTATTTCAATAAATGATTCTAATATTGAAGATACAGTTAGAATAAGGATCAAGACTAAACGAATTGCTATGAAAGTAAATTCCCATGACTTGTCAATTAAATGGAAATTAATCCATGAATTAACAAGGTTTACCGAAACTAGGGTCAAACAAATAGAAAATAAATTAGTAGAAAATTTTGAACTTAGACCCTTTGACATAGTTATTCAACCCAAATTGATTAACTGGAGTGATCTACAAATACCTAGACAATGGTTAATTTCAGATCTCGTAGAAGAAGAAAACAAGGGAAACACAGCTCCATGTTGAATCTACAAGCTTCAGGAAAAAACTTGTATATTCAAAACAAAACAAGAACAACTTCTACCTCTATCTTTGAAAGAGATTTTTCTACTAAACAACTAGAAAAAGGAGAATCCAGTAGACAAAACAACATTGCATTCAAAATGTTCAAGTTCTAATTTTACCTGGAACAATATTTCAAAAGGAAGAAGAAATAAAATTTGCTTATACTTATCATATTCAAACCAAAAATGATTTTATCATTTTTTTCTCCTAGTTAAGGAAAAAAGAGATACATATGTTCAAGGAACATTTAATTTTGCAGGTTATAAACCATATAACCTTAGTGTGTTAATAGATACAGAAGCCACTATTAGTTCTTGTAAATGGAATGTAATTCCCAAGCAAATGGACTTTAATGAAACACCCTATCCTAGTTACAGGAATTGATGGAATTCACACCTCAATTCAATTTAAAGCTAAAAATGTAGTAGTTTGGTTAGGTGAAAATAAATTCATCATATCTAAAATCTTGTGTTTTCCTTATATGCATCAATGGTGGGGGCTATTGTATTGGAGCAATGTTATTCTCTTTCAACACTGGGTTGTTTGCTGTCTTATCTCAGAATGTAAGTGTCCAAAATATAATGTCATTCAAGGGGTTGATGTTGTTTTCATTGGTACAACTGGCTGATCATAGAGCTATATTGAATTTTTTGTTTCATTTCTGGGTGAGTTTTCTATTTGTGTAGGTGTTCTGTTCTATGGATTGGCTATGTGGGGCTTCCTTAAAGTCTTGTTTTGGTCCTTGGTTATTGTATCATCTTAGGCCTTTGTGGCTTCCTAATAAAAATTTGATGCTGTTAAAAAAAAAATGTATGTTCAATGGATTTACAATAGATTAGGTTCCATGTATTTACTTATTAGAGAATAGTGTACAATGAACATACAAAGGAACTTAATTTGATTAGGTGAATTTACATTTCCTAAATACTAAGTACATCTTGACTTACCAATGAATGAGAATCCCTAATGAATCCATTGCACCATGCTTCCTCCCTAGCCTAGTGAAGAATCCTAGATGGCTTAATGAAGTCCAATAAATAGGTGCAAGCAAGTGTTGCAAATCAATCACTTGAAACTTATTTTCTATATTCTTTTCTTGGTGGCTAATGGGAGAAAACGAAGCATAATCATTTGAGACTTAGAAGGATTTTGCACTTGTGAAATCTAGTGAGATTGTTTGGAGATAAAAAGAAGAACAAGCTTTGAAAACTTTAAGAGGACTTGCACTTGAACTCTTGTGAGGTATGTTCCTTGTCATGGATGCATATAAGTCATGTGGATAGTTCTTGGAGTAATTTTTAAATAAAATAAAACGGAAAGTTATTCCCTCATATTTGATTTGAGTATTATTTTTCCTTCAGTGGTATTAGAGCCCACCACATGTTTTTTTTACATGAATCTAGATTTATATCTTCATTTTTTTAGTTGATGAATTAATGGGTTAGATTCATATTTACAAATGCATTAGAGTAATGTTTATTCTTCTCATTTGGAAGAGATACCATATACTTGTCTTATGTACAATTATATATTTAGGAATATATGTTTCATGGAATGCCAAAATACATATTATGTTTTTCATACAATGAACTTAAAACTCTTCAAATAGAAGATAACTAAAGAGTTAGTGAGAGTTCTTTTAGATATTTTATTATATCTTTTTGATATATGTGTTGACACATATAGTGCTCCCTTTAAAAGTAGTACATCGAATGTGAAAAATAGAGAATGATTTTAAATAGTCTCTAAAGGCCTTCCATTGTTGTGGATACCAGCATTTGGACCCACTTTTTAAAACAATTCATTTCAAAACAAAATGCAAAGAGTCGCCACTTAATTTTTAAAAGAAAAATTAAGAAACCATTTAGAAGCAAACTGATCTTTTTAGGAAACTGGAGATTTCTAGGTCCAGGGATTATGGAATGAGAGAGGAAGGAGCCTGGCCGACGAAAACACCCACTCTCATCCTATCTCGCGATAGGCATATGCTCAACATCCTTTTAATCGAATCAACAATCTAAGCATACGTATATATAAATATACATTACAAAAACCTGTCTAAAAGGGGTGTAAAATGCTAACGGTAAAATATCATTCAAAACCAAATAATTCAAGTAGCAAGCGAGATGATATGTAATAAGGAACAAGGGAACTTACCCTGGATCCGACCACAAATATTAAACATGCAATGCACACAAAAGTATAAATCCTAATAAAAGGGTCTCTAATCACATATATACACATAAGGCAAATCTTAATTCCAAGGTGTCGCACATGAAGTCGAAAAAATCAATAAAATTGAGAAATTAAATAAGCTAAAGAGGGTTTTGAGAAATCATACCATAATAGCGCTACAAAACAAAGGGTTAGTCCACATGCTTTAGATACTATTAAATTTTAAGTAATATCCCTATGCTTCTAGCTTAAACCTATCAAGTATGAAAGAAATGACACAATTATGAATTCCTTCTATTTAGTTGGAAATGCATCACTTCTATAGATATACAAGTCTCAACTAGGAGCCAATGTAATGTCCATATAGAGATGATATAGCCCCAATATGGTCACAAGAACTCATAATTATGTTTAATTAAGTCTAATCCTTGTACAAAATGAGTTCTAATTACAAGTATCAATCTACATGAACGAATGTATATGAATACATGAATGTGAACAAGAGTAAACTATGAACTTATTCATTGATTTGGATCATTTAACCTCTGGACTTAAGTCTAACTAATCATTATTAAAGCATGGTTTAAGCCCTAGGTCATAGAAAAGTCATTTGAACTATTATTTACAAAGTTTAACAAATCTGTCCCAAAATTCTAAAAAATATAGAGAGCAAATCGAAATTTCAAAAATTGGAAAAACATGGTTCCCATGGTTTGATGTCAATGAATTTTGGACACAAGATGCCTCCGTAAGTCTAGTTCCAACAAAGAAAAATCAAAGATCAACGGTTCAATCTCTGGAAATTAGTCAAACACTAGACATCACTCATAAATTTATAACTCTCTGTCCAGAGATTTTGCACGATTTTTTAAAAATAGTAAACAAATCAGAAAGACTCTAATCTTTTTAGGAGATCTTATTAACACATTAAACTTCATAGAAAAAATTATTTGGAGCCAAGAATACTTTATTAAGATTCTGATCTACTCATTTCAAGAAGGTATTACTGTTCTGAAACTCTGGACAGATTATAGTTACTCTACAAAATTCAAGACCAAACCACTTTAAACATGAAATCTCATTAAAACAAAAATCACAGTGGTAAAACTTTGTGTATTGACACTCTCTAATTGGTTTCATTCAATTCCAACAGTTCGTTATTTAGCTAAAAATCTTTGATCAAAAGTGGTTGACGAACTCACTACACCTTTGTCAAATTCACCATTTTTACTTTAGCCATCAAGCCATTAAGTTTGGCTTGACCTAAACTACTTCTCCTCCCATTTGATGGTCATTCGAGACTAAATACACTTATACATATAGACCTCAATGAAGTTTGAAGGAACTTCATGAAATCCCAAGATAGTGGACCAAACATGCTAATATCAACCTTAATTCCCTTGTAAAACATGAGCTTACAAGGAAACTAAGGGATTTCAAGTCAATAGATTCAAGTAAGACATTGAAAGTCTTATAAATTCTAAGAGATGATTATAATCAAAAAAGAAAAAGAAAAGGAAACCAAGACTCAAGTAATATCTAAGTTAACTTCATGATGTATTTAACCTTAAACCTAAGGTCATTTTGATCCAAATCAATAAATTAGAAGTTCAATCACAACATTGGTATGTGCAAAGGACCCTAAGGAGTCCTATATATTGTGATTGAACTTTGAATTGGAGACTAATTAACTTAGAGGTTACCTCCAACTATCCTCAACTTCTTGGTTGTTTAAGGATTTTTCCAAGCTTAATTAAGCTCTTCTTCTAGCTCTTTCTTCTAAAACTTGCTTCTAATTGTGTTTAGAATTTTTTTTAAAGAAGTTTAAAAACAAGGTTAATCAAGATAAGGTTCTAAGATTCAAAAATTTCTAGCCCCCTTGTAATGGGATATTCATCCCATTTTTTAGGCAAATTTTGAAGGGACATTTCAATATTTTCAGGGGCAAAATCCTAATTTTCGGACGTCCTTTGAAGGTACAAAATGTATTATTGCAAAGCTGACAACCACAAAAATGCGACACTCAACGGAGATAGAAGTGGCACTCAATGAATGCCGGAATGACACTCACTGAATACCGGCGCGACATTCACTGAATGTCGATGCGGCACTCACTGAATACCGGCGCGGTATTCACTAAATGCCGATGCGGCACTCAATGAATACCACAGACAACTCGGTAGACTACCGCCTTTTTTGGAATTCTAATTTTAGCGCCAGTTGATGTGTTTTTGCAGCTATTAGTAACTACCGTTGCGGCACTTTTTGACTGCCGTACGGCAACCAGAGAGTGCCGCAGCGTTAACCCGTGACTGCCGTAATAGTGGCCATGTGCCATTTTCTTTTATTCTCCCTTTTTCTTCTTTCTTTCTTTATGTTTGAATTACAAAGCCTTTTGAAGAGCTTGAATGACCTGTAGAAGTCCTAGATTACTCAGACATTGTCATCATCAGATATAGAGGTAACACTTCCCTTAATCTGACGTTCAGTCAAAATCGGGGTGTGCACAGTTTGCCCTTCTTTGACAGAGCTTATGGAGCAATGCGTGTCACAAGTGAATGTCGAAGCCTGTGTGAAGACAAGCCTTTGGCTAAACTTTCGAATTTAGGTAAAACAAAATGCGTTGAAAAAGGAAAACAAGCGCGCGGCAATGGTTCGTGCTGGTCGTGCTCAATGATGAGTACGTATCCACTCAGGAATTAGAACAAGACATAGTTCGGGCAGGGGTAAAACACACACAAGCACAGGTAGTTATGCGAATGAATGCACCTATCTTGTCATGATGCACATGCAATGATGACTGTTAATGCCACTTCGTGTTCTAAAAATGATGTGATTCTAAAACGTGCAATCCTGACGCATCTAGATGCAATCCATGCCCTATGCTACTCAATGCTCATGTTTTCTTAAAGATGAGTTTAATCATAAAAAATTCAGAGTTTCTACAATCATCTGGTTAATTCTCTTCAAGATACGTGGTTGTCTTGGTCTAAAGGACAAACGCAATTGACTGGGCGATACTTCGCGACTTAGGCCCTGGTGTCAATGCGGGTTTGCTCTAAAAAATTCGCAGCCCTTCGGCCCCGTTAGATATGTTTGTTCTGAGGAATCCTCAGCCCTTCGACCCTCGCCGGATACGTTTGCTTTGAAGAATCCATAGCCCTTCGGCCCGGTCGGATACGTTTGCTCTAAAAAATCCGCAACCCTTCGGCCCCGTCGGATACGTTTGCTCTGAGGAATCCACAGCCCTTCGGCTCCGCCGAATAAATTTGCTCTAACAAATCCGCAGCACTTCGGCCCCATCGGATATGTTTTTTCTGAAAAATATTGTCAAATTCTTTTCAAAATTTTAAAATCAGGAGTCAATCAGACTCAAAATTTCAATTTTGAAAATTTCAAAATCAGGGGTCAATCCAACTCGAATTCTTTTTAAACTTTGCAAAATTGAAAGTCAATTGGATTTCATAAGTCAAACAAACTCAAAGGAAATTCTTATTTAAATTTTTAAAAATAGGAGTTAATTTGGTCTCAAAGCCATTCAAATTCCAGAACCGGGAGTCAATCAGACTCAAATTTTATCAAATTTCTAAGATCGGGAGTCAATCAGACTCAAAGAATTCAAATTTCAAAAATCGGGATTCAATCAGACTCAAATTTTATCCAATTTCAAAGATCGGGAGTCAATCAGACTCAAAGAATTCAAATTTCAAAAATCAGGAGTCAATCAAATTCAAAGAATTCAAAAATTTCCAAAAAAATGGAGTCAAATTGACTCAAAACGAATCAAATTCCAAAGTTCGAAGTTCGTAGGCCTTGGAAATTATTTTCGGGGGGTTAGAAAGCAAAATAAGTTAAATTCCGGGGGTCCAGATTCAAATTTTAGGACCCAATTTGAATTTTGGGTGGAATCCAAAAGGCCTTTTAACCACCTCATTCACGGCACACGTGGAAAGATGCGGCAGTCCGTGAGTGCCGTACCGCTGCGGTACTCCACCAACTACTGTGCATGATTATCGAGCGCCACACTAAGCAGGCAGACTGGTTATACCGAGAATTTTCATTTCATTTCATTTCACTCACTCTCTCAAACATTCTTCCACCTGAAACTTCTCTCTAGAGATTTTTTTCCCTTTTTTTTACAGCAATCTCAGCGGGTTGTCAGGTTAGTTCTGCTCGATCTTGACCTCAATTTTATCTTTATTTTATCATTTCTTGATTCGCTATAAAGGTTTGACATTCGGTTCTTTCCCTGTTGACAGGTCATGGCTAGTGGCTCAGGTAGCCAGAAGAAGGGCAAGTATAGGGCCACTCCTCATTCTGACCCCACATTCCTCCTCCGGGATCCGGACAAACATCTGTTCGCCTGAGCATTTAGGCAAGAGGTATACACGTCTCTTATCTTATCTTTTTTGATTTTCTGATTGAAATAATAATGAATCACAACATACCATGACATGCTTCCCCTTTTGGTTTATTTCAAATGTGCTTTTGAATGCGTGTGCTCTGCTCTTTCGAGCTCCCAAGCGCTTTGATTGCTTTTTTTTTTTCTTCTTTTTCAATTTCCACGTTCTTTATTCCATTCCTTATTAAATCCTTATGAGTGAGTGTGTGACAAAAAACTTTACATGAATATGAATGCTATGCTTGCGAATTTTTTTCTGAGCGTTCCAACTGCTCTTTTATTCTTTTATTATTCATTTTCATCGATTTTGTCCCCATTACATCTCTTTTTCAAATTTTCTCATAAAGCTCATGAATGTGATGCATGCTAGCAAGACTTCATATGTTTTCTCATGAATGCGAATATTGTATTTGTGGAATTTTTCGAGTGTTTCAATTGCTCTCTTCCCTCATTCATTATTCATTCATTCTTCATTATTGCTTTTTCTTTTTCTTCTTTTTTATCTTCTCTTTTTATTTTATTTCTTATTTCTTTCTTTCACCTACTTATTTACTGACACCAAATCTTGTGATTTTTGCAGCTCCAGCCCAGTGTACTGAAGGGGCATGGCAGCCTGGCACATGGTGTTGCATGGTGCGAGACGCTGAATGAGACTGTGCGGGGGTTTATTTATGCAGCGACCTTTGGGGAATTTGTCAAGCTTTTGACGAAGAGCTCCAATGATCTTCGACAGATTCATGCCCTGGCCGAGCATTGGTGGGACACCACCAATACATTCCACTTCGAGTTTGGGGAGATGACCATGATCCCACTCCACTTCAGCATGATCACTGGGATCCCTTTTGGGGGGTAGTGCTTGCGGTACCTAGATGTGGAGACAGAGTGGGATCAGGTGCTGCTGCTGCTGCTGGGAGTGGTTCCCGAGGAGCCTCTGGTCACGGCCAAGTGGTTCATTGATACGTTCAATGGCCAGCAGGGCTTTACTGATGAGCAGATGGCTCGGGGCTTTAT
Source organism: Hydrangea macrophylla (assembly GCA_033977485.1). Taxonomy (NCBI): domain Eukaryota; kingdom Viridiplantae; phylum Streptophyta; class Magnoliopsida; order Cornales; family Hydrangeaceae; genus Hydrangea; species Hydrangea macrophylla. The sequence continues at coordinate 75,053,079 of CM066999.1, read as the reverse complement.
CATGTACATGCTTGGATGCTCTCTGTTGAGCAATAGGGGCGATCGGATCTCTGTGGCACTGGTGGGGTCCCTGGAGCTCATGAACCACATCTATCAGTATGATTGGACTGGCGCAGGATTAGCCATCCTATACAACCGTATGGGGGATATCTCTCGGGATTGGCCATGCTCCACAGGTGGCTTCTGGAGGGCGTGGGAGGTACGCCTCTCTTTTAACTTTTATTTCTGAATATTATTCAGGAATCTTGAATCTCATGTTATTTTCCTTTTCCTTTTTTACAGATTCGGCTCCATGAATACTTATAGATGATGTCGCCTGAGACGCGACAAGCAGACGCCCTCATCATACCTTAGGGGCTGAAATGGCAGAAGGAGAGGGTCGGGCGAAAGACCGGGGCTCATGACTTCATATCGTTCTGGAATTTCCTGACGAACCTAAGAGAGCCGCACGTCCGTTGGCAGCCTTGGCTCGATGTGCTTCCTATTGCTCCCCCAGGGTTGTAGGGATCAGGGGGCATGACCCGCAGAGGATACTTTTGGATGGCCCAGACACTCGAGAGTGGTATTTGGGAGAGAGGGTGACTAGGCAGTCACTGATAGCTCCTGCACATTTTGTGCTGCACCCTCCACCCATTTCTATGAGAGCTACAGAGACCCTCCAGGGTTCCACGCTCACGGCTGCCCTATTTGGACTCTCTATTCAGGACTTTTTGGAATCCCTTGACGGGTACGAGGCCTTCCATACCGCCAAGCTAATGAGGAACTTTCCTTTGATGAAAGTGACTCGGGTGAGTTTCCTTTAGCTTTTCAATCTCTCTTTTAGTTCTTTATCGCACATATATACTTTCTTGTTGAATTCACTTTCTTCCTCGCAGCCTGTTCCTATTATATCTCGGACTCCAGCTCTACCGCCGTGGGATTGGAACATCAGGACAGTCTCTTATGGCAAGCAGGGCATAGTTATGGTCCCTCGGTACCATGTAGGTACTCCCACTATTCTGCTTCAGTACGATCATGTCCCACGAGACTTTGTAGAGAAGGGCTTGCTCTATGCTCACAGCCTAAGAGAGTGGATCCACGGTCGAGAGTAAAGGGTAATCTTCTGAAACCTCTCTTCGATTTTTGCACTCTTACTATGATGTTCTAACCTTTCTTTTATTGATTCAGGCAGACGGGGCATGGGCAGCTGCTGAGGCTCACACGAGAGCCATGGTAAAACTCCTACTACCCTTTATTCGTACTTATTTTAGCATTTTTCAGCTTTTCAAGTAAAACTTGGTTATTCAATCTCTTTTTTCGCTCAAGAGAAAAAGAATAGGCTTTGGCTCTGCAGGTGAGAGATCTTCAGCAGCAGCTTTAGCAGTTCGGCGTGGGTCCTAGCGGAGCTCATGGAGGTACCGGGTGAGGTGGAGGTAGCAGTGGTGGCAGAGGTGGGGATAGAGGTAGAGGCGGAGGCGGAGGGAGTGGCATAGAGTTAGAGGAGGAACCTCTCAGATATGTCACTCATCAGACTCAAGGCCGGGGTCGGGGTTGATCTCACCTTCTATCTTTTGTTTTTCCTTTTTTTTCTTGAGTATTTTGGAGAGGACACACAGTTATTTGGATGACTGTACATATACACACATTCTTATTTTGATGACGGCTCTTGGATAGCTAGGATAGGATAGGCATCTGCATTACTTATGATGATATTTTATTTCTCTGCATGCTCCTATTGTGACCGTTGCTTGGTCCTTATTGTTATTATTTTTTGCTTATTGCTTTTTCTTTTTCTATGATTGTGACCATGGCTTGGTCCTTTATTTTAACTTCCTGTGATTTTGTGGATGCCTGTAACTACGATCTCGCCTTTATTATTTACTTTTTGTGAATGAAATGTGACCATGGCTTGGTCTTATTGTACGTGATGCATGATGTACATGTTTTGCTATTTCTATTCAGTTTTTTGTTTGCAGGTGGGCAGAAAACATTACAAACAGATCCTGGCCAGAAATAAGCTCTGTACGACACTCGATTAAGCCTGTGCAGCACTCAGTGAGTGCCGCTGCGGCATTCTGTGACTGCCATGCGGCATTTATAGACTACCACGCGACACTTAATAGAGTGCCGTTATCCTTTTTTGAATATTGTAGGTAGGTCTGGACAGACTTGTTCCTCTATTTATACCCCCCTTTCCTCAAAACTCCTCAAAATACTCTTCCTCTTTCTCTACTTTCCTCTCAAATGGCCCCCATTAGCTCTCAAATCCTCTTCCCATGGATGGATACCCTCTCTGGCATTGACAGACACAACTTTGAGTGTTCTATATTAAATGACCTCTTCTCTTTTCGACGGATGCCCCTGAATGAAGGATTTCTTCGAGCCGCTATTCGGTGTTGGGACCCTTCTCTCCATGTCTTCCGCTTCGGCCTCCAGGAGGTTTGCCCTTTGTTCGAGGAGTTTAGTGTTTTTCTGCATACTGACCCTTCTGCAGATCTGATAATTCCTCTGGTGTAGGCCAAGTATGTTCAGGACTTCGCCACTCTTCTTCATACATCTTGGAATGCGGTAGGCTTTTTCATTTGTGACAGGCAGATTGATTTTGGGCCCCTTTCCTCCGTCTATGCTCCCATGGGGGACCCCTATGATGGCAGATACCAGATCATACGGTGCAGCACTTTATCGATTGCTATGCTCTTTTACTTCCTCTTTCAGTCATCTTTTGATGATACCAATTGCTTGTGGTCTGTGGGAGATGAAGAGCGCTATCATGTTGGTACTTGGTGAGACCATGATGGGTCTGGATTGTGCCCATGCTGCTAGGGCCATGTTATCCTCGGGAGCACCTTTTGTCTTATAGGTTTGGTGGCTCATGGAGCGCCTTAACCTCGGGAGCACATATCCGAGGGCTACTTCCCTACGACCGTGTGGAAACTCACCATTTATTCCATTCTGTCATTGCTTGGCTCGATTGGCTCCGAGGCCTTTCTCTTGGTGACATCTGCTGGACCTGCCTGCAGTGGTTTTACTATTCTGTTGCTGTACGACTACCAGGACGACTTGGTATCTGGTTACCCAGCTTACATGCTACTACTTTCTATGTTCCCAGCTGGGTAGATCATCAATACAGACTTCTCCATAATGCTACTGAGGACATTATTGCAGATTTTGCAAGGAATTCGGTTATGCATCCTTCCATCGTGAAAGCTTTTGCTGAGGCTTGGCATGACAGGGTGGCCGCTCCCTTTCGAAGAATTCTGGCTTTAGTCATTCCCACTACTGAGTATCTTTTACAGATCCGGATCCTGGTCCAGAGACAGACTTTATAGACATATAGAGATGAAAGAAAAACATGACATAGCTTTATCTTACAAAACATCTAACAAGTCCTGCCTACTTTCCTATGCTTTTGAATGTGATTTTCTTGTTTTCTAAAGAATGTTTATATTTAGAAAATGTTCTATTATGTAAAATTGATGTATTCACTCTTTCGATCTATCCTTAGGTTATGAAAATCCTCCTTTTAAAATCTTTTCTTGGCTCTTCGTTACTTTGCTTTGAATCTCGCTTAGAGTTTTAATCATTCTATACCATGAATTCTCATTCATTCCTTTATGGTACTTATTTTGACAGCCAGAGGATCCAGAGATGGGTTTAAGGTATTATCTGGGTTCCTCGATTTAGCAAACGAAGTTTGCCCCTGGTCTTGGGGCTTTGATATGATTCTGAGCAACTGCAAGTTTGCCCTTAGTTTGGCATAGGGATTTTTCTTTAGATTTTTCATGGACCGAAGGCTTTCGAGAGCCCGCCTACTAATCCCCGAATGGGTATCAGGTCCACGTAGTTCGGTTCAAGGCTTGACGGAGGGTGCAACTCGGGCAAAATTTTAATGACCGAACCAAGTAGGTTGCCTACGTATCCCCGAGTGGGAATCAGGTCGAGCGTAGTTCATCAAGGTAGGAGGTTTTGAAAGAAGTGGTTTCAAGCAAAATACTTCTTGAGGTAATCGAGGTTCATCGACTGTATAAATTCAACCCCATCTAGGTCCTTGAGATGGGCAGCCCTTCTTGAAAGGAGAGTCTGGGTTTGAATTTTCCTTTGGGGTCATAAACAGGCACTTTTAGTTATTTAAGGACCAGGCCACCCTCAGCAAGCTTCCTTGGGTGACCTTTTTATTGAAAGCACGAGCTATCCTCTTCTGATATCCCTGAGTATGGTTTATTACGGTTAACCTTTTTTCATCAAACAACATCAATTCCTCATACCTCCCTTGCAACCATTCTAATTCAGTCACTTCACATTCAGCCAAAACCCTTAGGGAGGGTATCTCCACCTCGATTGGAAGGACAACTTCCATCCTGTAAACTAAGGAATAAGACGTGGCTCCTGTGGAGGTTCTTACAGAGGTACGATATCCCCATAGTGCAAACGACAGTTTCTCGTGCCAATCCTATACGTGTCTGTCATTTTTCCCAAGATTGCTTTGACATTCTATTCGCTGCTTCTACCACCCCATTTGTTTGCGGTCTATATAGAGATGACTGATGATGGGTGATCTTGTACTTTTCTAAGAACGGGATGACTTCCCCTAGGAAATGACTGCCGTGATCTGAAATAAACTCATTTGGAACCCCGTATCTGCAGATTATGTTCTTCTCGATGAAGTTTACCACATCCTTAGCCTTCAAAGTTGCATACAATGCAACCTCCACCCACTTAGTGAAATAATCGATTGCCACAATTATGTACCAGTGTCCATTGGAGGCTTTTGGAACTATTTCACCGATGATATGAATGCCCCACATAGAAAATGGCCAAGGCGTTGTCATGCTATAGAGTTGGGAGGGTGGGGTATGCATCAGATTTGCATGGATATGGCATTTGTGACACCTTCTGACATGCTCACAGCAATCTTTGTCCAAGGTCGTTCAGTAGTACCCTTGTCGAATAATTTTCTTTGCCAACATATGCCCGTTCATGTGAGGTCCATAAACTCCCTCGGGTATTTCTTCCATCATTCTCTTGGCCTCCCTTCCATATAAACACTCCAAATTATATTCGGTGATCGATTTCTTCCATAGCTTATCCGCAAGATCACAAATTGGGCAGAGAATCTTTGAATCGCCTTCCTTTCCGTCTTTGAAGCTCCTTCGGGGTACTTTCCTTCCTTAATAAAATTCCAAATGTCCTTGTACCAAGGCATTTGCCCTTCATCTTCTAGGGCTATAATCATCTCAAATGACGGTTGGTTCCTTATCTCTACAGATAGTGGAATCATGGTGACCCCTGAGGGGATTTGTATCATCGAGTCTAAGGTCGCTAAGGAATCAGTCAACTAATTCTCTTCACAGGGAAGGTAATAGAATGATATCTTCTTGAATTGCACTTTTAAACTCTCCAGGTAGTCGTGGTAAAGTCTCAACTTCTCATATTTAACCCTCCAATTACCCCGTACTTGGGATATGATCAAGTTAGAATTTCCGAAGACATCGATCCTTTCAACTTTCAAGGCCATCCTAACTATGCAAGCTTCGTACTCCGCCGTGTTATTAGTTGAGTTGTACTTAAGCTTAATGCCTAACGGGGTAGGGGTCCCGTCTGGTGCTACAAGGATAATTTCAATCCCATAGCCTAGTTGGTTAGCTGCTCCATCGAAATACATTTTCCATAGATTCTCCTCTATCCCCATCACTCATTCATCCGGGAATTGGAACTCACTCTTCTCCTCAGATTCTATCGCAAGGTCGACCAGGTATTCGACGACAACTCTTCCTTTTACAAATTTGGCGGTGACATACTTGATATCGAATTCAGCTAGCATCATGGTCCACCAGGAGATCCTACTAGTCAAAATGGGTTTTTTAAATAGGTATTTGAGTTGGTCTATTCAGGATATTAGGGTTACAGGAAAGGCTAACATGTAGTCCTAAGGCGATGGGTACACCAGACTAGGGCCCAACATGCTTTCTCTAAGGGTGAATATTTCAGCTCGTATCCAGTCATCCTTTTGCTCAAATAATAAATGGCTTTTTTCACGTGCCCCTCTTCTCTTTCTTGGGCCAACATACACCCCATTGAATCTTCGGACACAGAAAGGTATAGCAATAAAGGCCTCCTAGGTGAGGGTGGTGATAAAATAGGCGGGTTTTGGAGATAAGTTTTGATTTTATCGAAGGCTTGTTGGAATAGGGTATCCCATTCGAACTTCTCTCCTTTTCTAAGCAGTTTAAACAACGGGTCACATGTCAGGTTGAGTTTTGAGATGAAGCGGCTTTTGATCTGTATTCTACCCAAAAATCCTCTCAACTCCTTCTCATTCTTTGGCGGCTGCATTTCAACAATGGCTTTTATTTTGGTTGGGTCCACCTCTATTCCCCTTTGAGTGATGAGAAACCCCAACAACTTCCCGGTAGTAATTCCGAAGGTGCACTTTTGAGGATTCAGCCTCATTATGAACTCTCTTAATCTTTCAAACAACTTCCTTAATGCCTCCAAGTGTCCCTTTCTCTATTTAGACTTTACAATCATATCATCTACATACACCTCTACTTCCTTATGAATCATATCATGCTGTAGTGTAGTGGTAGCCCACTAATATGTTGCCCCTGCATTCTTGAGCCCAAACAGCATCACCCTATAGCAATCAGTTCCCCATGGTGTAATGAAAGTAGTTTTCTCTCTATCCTCGAGTGCCATGAGGATCTGGTTATAACTTGAAAACCCATCCATGAAAGACAAAAGTTCATGCCCCATAGTGTTATCGACTAGCACGTCGATGTGAGGTAAAGAGAAGTTGTCTTTAGGGCTTGCTTTGTTCAAATATTGAAAATCAACGAACACCCTAACACGACCATCCTTTTTTGGAACCGGCATGATGTTGGCGATCCATTCAGGATACTTGGTGACCATCAAGAATCCTGCTCTCAATTGCTTTTCAACTTCCTCTTTAACTTTAATTGCCCATTCAGGCTTCATTCGCCTCAATTTTTGTTCTATCAGTTTTGAATTAGGAAAGAGGGGGATATGATGTTGGACTATTTCTAGATTGATACCTGGCATATCACTATAAGACCATGCAAAAACATCTTTGAATTCATTTAATAGTTTGATTAATTCTTTGCTTTCTTCATTGCTAAGTGTAGAGCTGATAAAAATATTTTGAGGATTATCTTCATTTCCTAGATTAATCGTTAGAGTATCCTCAATGATTTTACATGCAAATTCTTTTTCTTTTTCAATTAATTTTTGTAATTCAATTGGTATTTCATGATCATCACATTCATCATATTCATTAAGCGCATTCGAGTAGGCAGAATTAGTTACACTTTCATTGATTTTATTTGGGGTGATTACAACAGACATAGCAATAGCAAGTCGCCTCATTTGAGCCATTATAGACCCTGGGGAGGGGGGATATCTATCACTAGACTCAAAGACCCATTCTTTGTTGACCCCCTTCTTAAGTTCCACAGTGTGGTAGCCTAGCAGATTCCCTGTTCCCATCTCGGCTTCTCCTCCTGTCACTGCTTCCTTATGTTCTTCCATGTTGTTCCCTTCGTCCTCTTCTTGCTCTTCTTCCACCGTACCCTCAGCATACTCTTCCTTGGCCTTAGTTTCCATAACCCCTTCCTGACCCATCTCCTCGATTTTCATACTTTCCTCGCCCAACAGGTCTTGTATAACTAGGCCTTCCAGTGTACCAATCTAATCCTTAGCAATAGCAGACTTCACGGGGACTTGCAGGTATGGGTTTTCATACTCAGAAAATTTGTGGGGGAAGAAAATCTCAAACCCTGGCTTTAAGCGATTATCCTTTTGATCTACCCACGGTTCTGGGAAGCCACAAAAGGGGAAATCTTTTCCTTCCTTCACAAAGTACGCGTTGAGCATTTTCTTGTACGGGACAACCGACATGCCTACTGCCTTCTTCTTTTCCCTCAATTCCTTCTTTGACGGTTGATAACCCAGACCATAAGTGTGAGTTTGAGTAGGGATTCTCAAGAACTCTGACAGACCTTAGAGATTCTTTCCTAATCCCATGCCCAGGAAGAAACCCATCTTCTTCATAATCCCTGTGACCAGTGGGCTTGCATATTGATCGAAATAGAGTGGCAGGAACTCCCTTGGCTTGGCTTCTTCTAACATGTTGATAAACTCAAACTCTCCCAGACTTGTCTCTTGTTCTCGTAACTTTACCTCTAAAACTGGCGTGCATGATGAAACTTCAGACAAACGGACCCAACTGTCCCCGAGGATATCACAGACCTTGTTTTTCCAGACAAACTTGACTTTCTGATGAATTATAGATGGTATTGCACCCAGATTGTCCAGCCACGACATTCCCAATAGCAGGTTGAAAGAAGTAGGTATGTGAATGACCTGAAATTTAGCTTCCTTTTCCAAGGGCCCGATAGCGAGATGGAGAAGAATTATACTCATGACCGTCCTCTGGGTGTTGTCATATGCCCTATCCTTATGCTCAAATGGCATGAAAGTTGACTCATCGAGACCCATTTTCTTAGTTGTTCAAAGTGGACACTTTTAGAGCAGACCCGTTGTCAACAAGACAGGCTGATACGGTATTCCCCAAGCACTCAACAGTGACGTACATTGGTTTATTGTGAATAGGCCCTCTTGGCGGTAAGACATCTAAGGAGAAGGTAATAGCCAGAGTTGGAATTTTACCGATCATTCCTACGAGGTCCTCCAGTGCTATGTCGATAAAAACATCAGACTAATTCAAAGCATCCAGGACTACCTGCATGTGACGTTTGGAACCGATCAACAAACCCAGATGGTGATGTTGGCCTGAGTCTTCTTCAATTATTTCAGAACCCTATCCTCCTCTTCCTCATTCATCTTCCCCTTTCCTTTGTCCAACTCCTTCCCTGGGTGGTCTTCTTCCAGGTCGTGCAGTTTGAAATGTCTCCCTGACCGGGTTAGATAGCTGACTTCTTCCTTTGCCCACAGATTGTCGATCTTAGAAATGATTTTCAAACTTTCTTTCTCTGTTTCCATCTCTTCATCACTCTCATACCACAAGTCATCTTCTACCTGACCCACATCAACGATGCTAGTTCCTTGAACCCACCAGTCCAATTGGTTAGTCATTCCCTCTTCACATCTTCCTAATTGATTCCCTAGAGGGCAGATTATCAGATCCTTCGGCAGCTAATAAGGCTTTCTTGGCGTCTCGGCCTTAGTGATTAGCCTAGACTGATCAAAGGTTGTCTCTTCTATCCCCAAGAAATAAAGGCCTTGTGGCGACGATACAGCATGATGATTCGGTGGTGGATTTCTGGTAACATTAGGAGTATTGACAAGCGGCTCAGATATCACCTTGTTGTCAATGAGGTCTTGGATTTCATGCCTCAGTCTTGTGCACCGATCTATAGAGTGGCCCTTTTGTTAGTGGAATTTGCAATAGAGATCTTCTCGGAAGCTTGGTGGAAGCGGGCTTGGTAAGGGACGAGGTTCCAATGGACGGAGATGCCCTTTCACTGTTAGCCTATCGAGGGCGCTTGACAGTGATACCCCAAATCTGAAAACTTTCTCGGTTGTTTGTCCCCTCTTCTCCTCGGTGTTATGTCGAACTCCTCTCTGGCCCACTCAGCGTGTTGACATTGGTGGGGGCCCGAGTGACCTCTCGAATGTCCTCCATTTGATCCGTAGCTTGGCCTTCTATACCGATTCTGTTGTTCTTCCTTCTTGATTACCCCTTCTTGGATTGCATCCTCTATCCTCGTTCCCACATCAAAGACTTCAACAAAAGTGTTGATCGACTGAAACCTCATTTTTTTCTTGATACACCGGCTATAGGTTCTTCATCAACATTTGGATTTGATCTTTCTCTGACAGCCTCTGTACCATCTTAGCTACCTTTCCCCTCCATATACACAGATATTCGGCGAACGATTCTTTGTTCCCTTGCCTGGTGGTTTCCAAATCTCGAACGGTGACATCCAAGTCTTGGTTATACTCATACTATGCCACAAATGCTTTGATCACTTCCTCCCAAATCCTATCTTGCTCGGCTCGAGCGTGAGGTACCAGGATAGAGTGACCCCAGTTAAAGTCTGCTGAAATAGGACGACCATCATGGTGGTGCTCAATCCTCTTGGTTGGAAAGCCCCGATACACATTTTCACATGACTGCGAGGATTTCCTGTCCCATCAAACTTATCGAAAACTGGCATTTTATAACCAACAAGTAGTGTCTCGCGAACCCCATCGTATAGCCCTTCCAACTCCAACAGATAAGTATCAACCCCATGAGCCTTGCACATCACCCTCTCCAGTTTCTCTATTTTCTCGGCCATTACCCTTTCTTTTTTAGTCTTTTCTCTTTCTACCCTTTTTCTTTCTGCTCTAGGAACCTCGGCCCTTGGCATCTCTGGGTCATCATACCAACCTTCTTCCCTCGTAATAGGTAGATCTATATTCGGTGGATTTGCAACTGGTGGTGGGCATGCTATCGTTTCCATCATAACCATCATTCGGTTCATGTTTTTGACCTGTCGCCTCATCTGTTCCGCTTGTTGCTCCACTAATTCCCTCAACTCTGCTACTTCCCCATCATTCTTTTCGTCTGCCATTTCAATGTTTCCTTCCCTTCTTTCTAACCTTGCTGTGGGACCTCTAAACCAGACCGTGCCCAAATTTGATGCTATTTTTGCCCTATAAAAGAATTTTCATGATTTTCAAAAAACTTTTTGTTATTTCTTTTTAACATGACCTTCTTTTTAATTTGAAAGATACCTGGTAAAACTTTCATGAACAGTTCATATGTCACACGGATGCAATGCATGTGTGCTTGTGTGCCTACTCTATATTCAAAAGAAAAGAAAATTCTAGCCCTAACAAATAGACAAATGAGCATATAAAATCCTCATCCATGTCAAGTGTGCCAATTTCCCCTTTCATTATAATCCTTACTATCCTTTCAAAGGTCGGGTGTTTAAAAGTTTTGAAATTCATTTGAAAATCATTTCCTCAGATGATGAGGTTTTTCAAAAACAATTCTCAAGAATTTTTGAATCTTTTCTTTGAAAGATGAGCATGTGAAAACATTTGGGCTTTCAACTTTACTTGTTTTGAAAGGTAAACCTTGGACCTTTTCTTTGAAAGAGTGATTTTTCAAAACATTTCTTGGATAAAAGATAATGAAAAATGCCAATTTGTCATAAATAGTAAACTTTAAATTCTTGGGTAGGAGTATCACATGATTGGATAATAATCGCACTTTTCATGAATTCGGATGCATACAAGGTCAATGATGCTTAGCCAACAGGATATGAGAGATGTAATCTTATAATCAAGGTTCGGCTTGTTCCCAAATGTTAGAGGGATTGCTCAAACATGATTAAGAGTTTACATTTCTTGTATCAAGTGAACATCGTCATCATCTCAAATAATCCCTTCCGGGCATACAAGACTCCCTAGCACATACATCCTAATCAAGAATTGATTTCCTAAGATTGAAAGGTTCTAACAGAAACTACTGTGCAAAGGCTGGTTTTTGGTCGAATAAAGGGACCCTTGACACACATCCGATAGGATGCTTCATATACCAACACATGGTAAGAGATCAAGGGTGATCACACAGTCCCATGATAGCTTGACCGACCGGGTTTCCCCGAGCCTCCAAGGTCATAGTTCCGTGCAATCGACTGGCTAGACATGCAAGAGCAGTGCAACGGGCATACAAAAATTAATTAATTCAATTTAAAGGATACTTTTAAGTCTAATCCTTGAGTGAACCCAAAATAAAAAATTCTAGTCTGCGAAACTAGAGATTCTGGGTTTGATCCCCAGCAGAGTCGCTAGATTGTGGATACCGGCATTTGGGCCCACTTTTCAAAATAATTCCTTTCAAAACAAAATGCAAGGAGTCACCACTTAATTTTTAAAAGAAAATTAAGAAACCATTTAGAAGCAAACTGATCTTTTTAGGAAACCAGAGATTTCAAGGTCCGGGGATTATGGAATGAGAAAGGAAGGAGCCCGGTGGACTAAAACACCCTCTCTCATCCTATCTCGCGATAGGCCTCTACTCAACATCCTTTTAATCGAATCAATAATCTAAGCATGCTCTTAACTAATACATATATATAAATATACATTACAAAAACATGTCTAAAAGTAGTGCAAAATTGCTAACGGTAAAATATCATTCAAAATCAAATAATTCAAGTAGAGCGCAAGATGATATGTAATAGGGAACAAGGGAACTTACCTGGGATCCGGCCGTGAATATTTAACATGCAATGCACACAAAAGTATTAATCCTAATAAAAGAGTCTCTAATCACATATATACACATAAGGAAAATCTTAAATCCAAGGTATCGCACATGAGGTCGAAATAATCAATAAAATTGAGAAATTATATAAGCTAAAGAGGGTTTTGAGAAATCATACCTTAATAACGCTACAAAATAATAGATAATATTAAATTTTAAGTGATATCCCTAAGCTTCTAGCTTAAACCTAGGAAGTATGAAAAGAACGACGCAATTATGAATTCCTTCTAATTAGTTGGAAATGCATCACTTCTATAGATATACAAGTCTCAACTAGGAGCCAATGTAATGTCCATATAGAGATGATATAGCCCCAATATGGTTACAAGAACTCATAATTATGTTTAATTAAGTTTAATCCTTGTACAAAATGAGTTCTAATTACAAGTATCAATCTACATGAACGAATGTATATGAATACATGAATGTGAACAAGAGTAAGGTATGAACTTATTCATTGATTTGGATCATTTAACCTCTGGACTTAAGTTTAACTAATCATTATTAAAGCATGGTTTAAGCCCTAGGTCATAAAAAAGTCATTTGAACTATTATTTACAAAGTTTACCAAATCTGTCCCCAAAATTCTAAAAATTACAGAGAGCAAATCGAAATTTCAAAAATTGGAAAAACATGGTTCTCATGGTTTGATGTCAATGCATTTTGGACACAAGATGCCTCTGTAAGTCTAGTTTCCAACCCAAAAAGAAAAATCAAATATCAACGGTTCAATCTGTGGGAATCAGACAAATACTAGACATCACTAAGAAATTTATAACTCTCTATCCAGAGATTTTGTACGATTTTTTTAAAAATAGTAAACAAATCAGAAATACTCTAATCTTTTTAGGTGATCTTATTAACACATTAAACTTCGTAAAAAAAATTTTGGAGCGAAGAATGCTTGATTACGATTCTGATTTACTCATTACAAGAAAGTGTTACTGTTCTGAAACTCTAGACAGATTATAGTTACTCTACAAAAATCAGGACCAAACCACTTTAAACATGAAATCTCATTAAAACGAAAATCATAGTGGTAAAACATTGTATTATTGACACTCTCCAATTGGTTTCATTCAATTCCAACGGTTCGTTATTTAACTAAAAAGCTTTGATCAAAAGTGGTTGACAAACTCACTGCACCTTTGTCAAATTCACCCTTTTCGCTTTAGCCATCAAGCCATTAAGTTTGGCTTAACCTAAACTACTTCTCCTCCCATTTGATGGTCATTGGAGACTAAAGACACTTATACCTATAGACCTCAATGAAGTATAAAGGAACTTCATGAAATCCCAAGATGGACCTAAAGCATGGAGGTAGATTTAGATTCATTGACCAAACAAGCTAATATCAACCTTAATTCACTTGTAAAACATGAGCTTACAAGGAAACTAAGGAATTTTAAGTCAATATTTCAAGTAAGATATTGAAAGTCTTATGAATTCTAAGAGATGATTATAACCAAAAAAGAAAAAGAAAAGGAAACCAAGACTGAAGTAATATCTAAGTTAACTTCATGATTTATTTAACCTTAAACCTAAGGTCATTTTGATCCAAATCAATAAATTAGAAGTCCAATCACAATATTGGTATGTACAAAGGACCCCTAAGGAGTCCTATATATTGTGATTGAACTTTGAATTGGAGACTAATTAACTTAGAGGTTACCTCCTACTATCCTTAACTTCTTGGTTGTTTTAGGATTTTTCCAAGGTTAATCAAGCTCATCTTCTAGCTCTTCCTTCTAAAACTTGCTTCTAATTGTGTTTTGAATTTTTTTTTAAGAAGTTTAAAAACAAAGAGAGTCAAGATAAGGTTCTAAGATTAAAAAATTTCAAGCCCCTTGTAATCGGATATTCATCACCTTTTATAGACAAATTTTGAAGGGGTATTTCAGTATTTTCAGGGACAAAACCCTAATTTTGGACGTCCTTTTGAAGGTACAAAATGCACTATTGCAAAGCTGGCAGCCACAAAAATGCGGCACTCATCGGAGATGGAAGCGACACTCAATGAATGCCGGAACGATACTCACTGAATACTGGTGCGACATTCACTGAATGCCGATGCGGCACTCAATGAATATCGCAGATAACTCCGTGGACTACCGTCTTTTCTGGAATTATAATTTAGCGGCAGTTGGTGCGTTTTTGTGGCTATCAGTAACTGCCATTGCGGCACTTTCTAACTGTCGTATGACAACCAGAGAGTGCCACAGCGGCAACCTGTGACTGCCGCAATAGTGGCCATGTGCCCTTTTCTTTTATTCTCCCTTTTTCTTCTTTCTTTCTTTATGTTTGAATTGCAGAGCCTTTTGAAGAGCTTGAATCACCTTTGGAAGTCCTAGATTTGTCAGACATTGTCATCATCGGATCTAGAGGTAACACTCCCATTAATTCGACGTTCGGTCAAAATTGGGGTGTCTACAATTGTTAGTAGATAATGACAGTAATTTTTCAAACTATTTGATACTAAAATGATAAGACTTGTTTATTAATTTGCTATTATTATTTACTTCATAGTGCTGATAGATATGTCATGGCTAGTGGGAAACTAAAATGGGGATGCTACCTATAGTACATGATGTATTTAAACAATGGGCATACATTTGACAATAATCTATGTCGACCTGAAATAGGTGGCTAATATGAATTATATGGCAGCCAAAATTCAGACAAGGATTTCTTACACATGTTGAGGGACAGATAAGGTCTATCTACTTTAGGAAGTACTTGATATATTCTGAATGGAATTATTAAGTTGACTGAATAAAGTTCTTGTCAGTCACTAGAAATACATAAAGGCTACATATTTTCAAGTTTATCGTATAAGGGAAATGTTATACTTGACAAATTAGTGGGTAATACCATTGTAATAAAATTCCTAATTCAATGGTCAGTTGCATGTAATAAATATATTGTTATTTTCCCTATATGTTGTTTTGTAAATTTTTCTATTGTATAGAATGCCAACTGTAGTCCGTTAATGAAAATATTGGATGAAAATCGTCTTAAAGGTTTTAATTAT
Organism: Hydrangea macrophylla; assembly: GCA_033977485.1. Classification (NCBI taxonomy): domain Eukaryota; kingdom Viridiplantae; phylum Streptophyta; class Magnoliopsida; order Cornales; family Hydrangeaceae; genus Hydrangea; species Hydrangea macrophylla. The sequence continues at coordinate 75,037,768 of CM066999.1, read as the reverse complement.
GGTGATTGGAAAAAGGAACTTAACTATTGTGCTCACTACTGAAAATTTGATCCACGTTTTGAGCGAGGATCCACCACCAATGCCTGGACTTAATGCCTCTTTGGATATCCGTGATGCTTACACCAAATGGCATGAGCATGATTCCTTGGCTAAATGTTATAGCTTAGTCTCACTTGAAAATAGGTTTCAGAAACAACATGAAAATCTGCTACTGCTAAGGATACCATAGAAAGCTGACAGCAGAATCGTTCTGTAAGGCAAAAAGCTATGAAATGACTAATGTCCACTAAGATGCTTGAGGGTACACCAATTCATGATCTTGTCATGAAGATGATAGTCATAAATGAATTGGAGTCTTTTGGGTCTGAGAAGGGCAATTAGACAAAAGTGGACTCAATTCTATCGTCTTTACCAGAATCATTCAATCAATTTATATTGAGTTTCAATATGAATAAAATGGTAGTGACACTTCTGGAGCTTCGCAATATGTTGTAAAGAGCTGAGGAATTGATCCAGAACGAAAAACCAGTTGTCTTAATGTATGAAGGAGGAAAGCCTTCCAAATCAAAATTCAAGAATAAAAAAAGGAAATTTGAAAATAAAAAGGGTCCAAAGTAAGATCACGCTGGCAATCGTAAAAGAGTGAAAACTAATAAATCAGGGGGTGGTTGTCATTACTATGGAATATGATCATGACATTGGAAAATGAATTGTTTCCAATACCTTGTTTCACTTAAAAAAGATAAACCTTCAGAAGGTACGTCTACTATACTCATAATTGAAACCAATTTCTTGGTTAATTCTGTTGGGTCTTGTGTATTGACTCGGGACAACCTCTTATATTTGTATTCATTACAGGGGTTTCAAAAAAGCAGAAGGTTGAATGAAGGGGAAGTTATATTGCTTATGGGAACAGAAGCAATAGTTGCAGCTATTTCTATAGGAACTTTTAATACTGCTTTACAAGTAGGAAATGTTTTGTCTTTAAAAGATTGCCTTTATGTACCGCAGATTAAAAGAAATTTAATTTCTTTTTCAAAATTAATTGAATCTGGATATTTTATTTTATTTGGTGTAAAGGCTATAATTAATCTTCATAATAAATGTATTTTGCTTATGGTTTTAAAGAAAATGGTCGTTATATTCTTGATCTTTCTTGTAATAGTGTTGCATGTGTTGAAAATAATATATCTAAATATTTTAGTTCAATAAAGAGAAAAAGAAAATATGTTATTCCTACTTATCTTTGGCATATGCGATTAGGTCATATAAATGTTGATAGAATAAATAGATTGGTTAAGGATGCTCCTTTGGATTTTCTAAAAGTGAAATCTTATCCAATTTGTGAGTTTTGTCTGCAAGGAAAGATGACCAAACTACCTTTTGAAGGAAAAGGTGTGTAGACACCCCATTTTGTCGACTATCAAATTTAGGAGACCCATAGCTTGGTGGTTCACAATGATGGAAAAGGCTCAAAAAGGACTCCTGGAAGTTAGTTCTATCTCTCAAAATGTTCAAAATGACCAAAATGCCCCTGAAAGCCCAAATACTCCCAGATTTGGACAGAAAGTTTTGAAAACATGCTACATCATAAGAAAAGTGGTAAAACAAATTTTGAAACAAAATCGGATGAAATCATCAGCTCCCAAATACCCTCGAAAGTCTCGGAAGTTCCCGGAAAGTCCTCGTTGACCGGTTTGACCTAGGTTTGACCAGGGTTTGACCAGGGTTTAATCGAAATCATCCAAATTCTCCGAAAAGTTTCGAGATCATTCTAGATCATGTGAAAAGTATTAAAACGAGTTTTAAAAGAAAATCGGATGAAAACGACAGCTCCTGGGATCTCCTAGAGGTTCCTAGAACTTCTTGGAAGTCTTAGGTTTGACCGATTTGACCTAAAAGTGCAATTTAAAACTGGAGTTCTGCATCATTTTTCATGGATACTAGAGATCAATAGCTTTCCAACGGTATATCGCACATAATTTCTGGATTTAAAAAGAATTTATTATGAATTTCTGAAGGTGAAAAAGGCGATCAAATCGACTTTTATCGCGAATACTGCAAACATTTTCAAAGTGACCTATCACTAAACTATTTTTATGGAAAATAGACTCCATTACCTTTCCAACGATATATCAAAAGCTCAATTTGGAGCTCGTACGCATTTTCTATGAATTTTGGACGAAATAGGGCCTTTTCGCGAATACCGGAACCTCTAGGGGCCTAAATACAAAATTTTGGGCATCTAAGGAGCAGTGCCGTGGTAGCACTGGGCCACTGCCGTAGTCGCACATGGACAGTGCCACGGAGGCACTCAACTCCCGCAGAACCCATTTTTGTAATTAAGTTTGGGGGTCCAAATTGAATAATTAAAGACCAAAACGATGTAGTATTATGTTCACAGATGTTTAGGACCAATGGGAGGACTTTCTAAATCCCAAAACTAGCCCAAATTGGCCTATATAAACCCCCCTTTGCTCTTTATTTTGGGGGGGGGGGGGACCAAGTACAAAGCTTGAAAAAGTTATAGAGAGAATGAGAGATATGCTTAGAGTTAGAAGTGAGAAATGGAGCTTCTTCCACTGATTTTCTATAGAAAGTGAGTTCTAAACTCAAGTTCTTCTATTACTTCTCTTATACTTTACATTCAAATCCTCCCCAACCACCATTCTTGAACAATCTTGAGTTAGGAAGCTACTTCCATGTCTAAATGTCAATATCTATGAGTGAAACACCAAGCTACAAGTCCAAAGTCACATTGATTATCATCTATTGATTATTATTATTTGCTTGTTTATATAAATGTTCATCTCTCTTTTCTTCATTTCTTTTGAGTTTTCTTTATTTACTTACTAGTTTATCATCATCCAGATGATGACATGGTGTTTGAGGTGAGTGAATCCTTATGGATAATAGCTCTTAACCTCAAAAACATGTTTGATAGATGATGATTAAACCTCAATACTTCCAAAGTATTCTTGGGGTTATGCCCAAATGGAAACAATGTCCTCCAACAATCTTGGAGGTTCTTGATATGAGTTCAATGTTGATATTTCAAGTGGTCATAACTTTCATTTAAATTCTAAAAATGCACTCTCAAAACCTCTATTTCAAAACCCCTCGTAAATCCCCCTTTTTGATTTCAAGAAATAAAACCCTATCCTTCTAAAAAATCTTCAAAACAGTGAGTGACATGAGTTCAAAGATTTCTCTAGAACCCAATACTCAAAGAATTAACATAAGACCACTTGGAAAGTCTTCCTAACTCATTAGAGAACAACCATGATATTTGGTTTGACTTGGAAACACTTGGAACGGTTCCATTTTGACCCAAACATTCCTTCCAGACATTCTATTTTTGCTGTCACAACAGCTTGGTTGAATTTCAACTTATTTTTCAGAAAACTTTTCCAAAAGAAGTGGTCACAAATCATTTTTCCCTTGAACTTCAATGTCTCACGGAACTTTCTATATAATATGGGCCTCTCGATGTTTTGTTTTCATTTTCTAAGATTTTTCAACATTTCAGTCGACAGTACGGACTCTGTTTCTGAGTAACCCTATTGTTTATATGATTTCTCTCAATCTGTAATAGTTATTGAAGATTAGATTTTTGATATGTGTTCTACATACAATAAATAAGATCTCCATAAAAACTCATGAACTAAAAATATTTCTACCCCCACTTTTCATTTTTCACAATATCTAATCACTGTTCTGTCCACTATTCACAGCAAGCATACTTTTACTCTCATGCTTTGATTTGATGCTCACATGCACTCCAAATTAATTCATATCTTAGGAAGTAGTCCATACTATGTTTGTACATATCCTAAAATGACATTCTTCATTCATTCATGCATATTATATTGTTTCAAGTCATTCTAGAAAATCCATGAACACAAACACACTACTACCTTGCATATACTAGGTTCATACATTGCATCCATGCAAGATTTGGGATTTTTGTGACTCATAATCTATGAAGATTATAAGGAATGAACTTGATCACACATTCATGCTTCTCCTCGATCTAATCTTCCTTTCCATCCGTCTTGGGGATTGAGAGGTCTTATTTTCTTGAAGATTAACATGCATCATACTAGCTTGATAATCATACTTGTTTTCTTTGTTTAAATGTTCCAAGAACAATCAATGTCCCCTCTTAGATTAGGAAAACTTGAAGACTTGATTCATGATTAGACGATTTTTCCTAGGTTTAATTGTGTGATCTTTCACCTTTGCATTGTGTGATACTTGGCTTAGATCTTATGAATGATATCTTATCTTTATATCTTCCATTTCAAGTCTCTTATGTGATGTAATATACTATCACAGTATAGTATAATATGATTATTTGGATGCTAATTGAGGCCTGTCGAGAGACGGGGCGAGTTGAGGGTGTTTTAGTCGTGGCAAAGGCTCCTTCCTCTCTCCTACCAAAACCCTGAACCAAGTTCTTTGGTCATGAAGGGCCAGTGCCTTTTATCCATTAGGGTGAGTCAAATTGGGTTTCTTGGTTCCCTAAAGACCATGTGGCGATTCTGTACCTGTTTTCAACAGATCTTTCTTCCTTTTTCTTTTCTTCAATCCAAATCAATTTCAAACCATCTATAAGAGTGGACGACCGATTTCGCGTGTCCTCAATCTGGTGACTCTGCTGGGGATTTTTATTTTAAAAACAAAATAATACAGAGGTTTTACTCATAAGAAGCATCCTTAAAATCATATTTTTCTTGTATCTGGTTCACCGCATTGCACTCATGTATTTCCCCCTCCGACTGTGTCTGAAACGCGACACTGGCATTGTTCAGGTCTTGCTGTGCCAGGGCACAAGTCACCATTGATACTGTACCTTCCAAGGTATATCAAAAAGAGTAAAAACTTCCGTACTATCTCTCTGACGGTATATTGGAACTCTTGTCAATGTACCCTCTTTGACTAAACCCAGCATTTGCATATAGATTCCTGTAGAACCTTTCATAGGACTGTTCATTTATTTTTTTCAGATAGGACAATGTGATATAACTGTTGTATGCCTTGGTGGGATTACCTGTGCGGTGTAGACGCTTATGTGGCATAGAACAGAATCTCTTTCTTATGATTCCCAAGGCAATCACTCACATGTGATTACATTGAGTTGACCTGCCTAGGCACCATGACAAGGATGTCTGCTCCATGCCCACAAAGATATACACCGCATACCTTGTTTGTTGGTCCTAAGAAATAGGAGTATGAAAACTTGCTACACAGTATGATCACCATCATATTTAATAGTTCCTCTCAGAAGCTCTGTCAAAATCTCCCAGATTTCCCAGATATACCAGTTTTTCCCAGAAACTCTGCCCAAATCCCACAGATTACCCAAAAATCTCAGTTTCTCCCAGAAACTCCGATATACTTATTTCTCCCAAAAACTCTGTCCAACTTACCCAAATGTACATGTTTTCCCTGAAGCTCTGTCCAAATCTCCCAGATTTCTCAAAAATTCCAACAACTTTGTCCAAACTTTCCAGAAATGTCTAGATGTACCAGTTTCTCCCAGAAACTCAAATTTCCCCATTTCTCCAAAAAACTATGTCCAGATATACCAATTTCTCCCAGAAACTCTATCCAAATCCCCTAGATTACCCAGAAATCTCAGTTTCTCCCAAAAACTCCGATATACTTGTTCTCCCAGAAACTCTGTCCAACTTACCCAAATGTACCTATTTTCCCAGAAGCTCTGTCCAAATCTCCCAGATTTCCCAAATATCCCAACAACTCCGTCCAAACTTTCCAGAATTGTCTAGATGTACCAATTTTTCCCAGAAACTCAAATTTTCCCATTTCTCCTAGAAACTCTGTCCAAATATACCAATTTCTCCTAGAAACTCTGTCCAAATCCCCCAGATTACCCAGAAATCTCAATTTCTCCCAGAAACTCTGATATACTTGTTTCTCCCAGAAACTCTGTCCAACTTACCCAAATGTACCTGTTTTCCCAAAAGCTCTGTCTAAATCTCCCAGATTTCCCAAAAATCCCAGCAACTCCGTCCAAACTTTCCAGAAATGTCTAGATATACAAGTTTCTACCAGAAATTTTGATTTCCCAGTTTCTCCCAAAAACTATATCTAAATTTCCTAGAAGTGCCTAGATATACTTGTTTCTCCCAAAAACTCGATCCGAATCACCTAGATATTCCTGCTTCTCCCAGAAATCCTATTCGAACTCCCCAGGTATCTTTGTTTCACCCAAAATCCCAGAAAATCCACGTTTCTCCTAAACCTCTACCCAAGCTTCCCATAAATTCCTATTTCCCAGAAATACCCAAAATACTTGTTTCTCCCATAAACTTTATCCAAATTTTCCAGAAATACCCAAAGTACTTGTTTCTCCCAGAATCTCTGCCCAAATCACCCAGAAATGCAAAGATATACTTGTTTCTCCTAGAAACTCTGTCCATATTTCTTAGAAATACCCAAAATACCAGCTTCTCCTAGAAGCTCAGTCCAAATCAACCAAAAATCCTTATTTTTCTGAAAAACTCAAATAACTTCTGGAAATTCCTCCGAATCTTCCAAATCCCTGTTTATCCTAGAAACTCTGTCCAAACTTCCCGAAATATCCTAAAAATCCCTTGGTGATCATACTGGAAGTTAAGGTTAGCATACTCTGTATGGCTAGGAGCTTATTTATTTAACTGCTATCTGTTAGAAGCAGGGGCATCATATCGATTAGGGCTTGCATCCACATGCTTGTCTCATATGCATACATAATTCGTGTCAGTCTACATGCACGTACATCTTGTCAGTTTTACACATGTCAGTCTCTACACATCAAATGCATACATATCATCATCCTCACCAATATCAATCATTGTACAGAAGTCGTATACTTACTACAACCGTCCTCGGTTCGCATCGATAAATCCTTCAAAATTCTGTTCATCTCTTCCCGCTAGGAGTCTATAAGAAGTATTTTTGTGCCTCTGCTAATTTATCTTTTACTTCTATTTGCAAAAAATGTAGTCCCGGGTAAGGACACTGTTGTACCTCCTCGAATTCATTGTCGTGATCGCAGGCTAGCCCAGGCTATCATAAACCCACTAATGGCCTACCAAGTTCTGGAAGGAAAAGTGAACAAACTACAAACCACTGTTGAACAGCTAAGTTTAAGGATAAGCCGATTTGAGAAGATGGTACAGAGCATCAATAAAGGGAAGTATGGGCTGTCTGATGCCGTCTATCTGAGCCCGTTTCCACATCTAAATCTCTACTTGTGTCCAAGCCCACACCCTTGCCTGGGTAATCCTAGTCCATATCCAAACACAAGAGCCACTTCGAAGACCTACTTGAACTCAAAGTTTAACAAAGCCAGCAACCGAAGAACCTTTACCAACCTGGGTATGCCGTTATCCGTAATCCTTGATAACCTCATCAAAAAGGGACACCTCTAACTCCTTCAGCCTTGTGCTGGTATCCCTTCGCCTAACTGTAACCTGTCCAAATACTGTGCATACCACCAAGGCCCAAGCCACGACACCAACAGATGCATGCACCTTTGCCATGATATCCAAGACCTCATCGATCAGAAAATCATCGAGCCATTGCCCATCCAACCCTATGTTAACCAAAGTGTCAGCTTCATCAAACCTAAATCCCCTGGCTTATTTGTTCAAATGATCCCTTTTGCTGATACCCAAGAATGTTGAACTTGTGTTGGTGAAGCGATGGTGTTTGGGACTTGTGCTAGCAAAACAAATGAGGATGCTCTTTCTAAAGGAAAAAAAAATAAGCGAGTCACCGCGACACTCCATTTGAGACCAGGTCGAGTCTAGTCGAGTGTGTTCCATATTTTTGAGTCTATTTCAAGTTTAATCTTGTGGTCCAGTCTGTTTCTCAATGAGTTGTTCTGAGTCTATGTCGAGTAATGTAATCCTTCTCTTTTGCTGGAATAAAATCTCATTTTGCTTAACATAATGTAACTAGTCATAAATGCATGAATCACTGAACTGAAGTATTACTTTTTAAATTACCATAGATATTACTCTGCTAATAAATTTTTGCATCAAGCAAAAAAAATCCTGAAAAGGTCAAAGTCGATTTTCACGCTGACGCCGATGAAGAGCCAAGAATTGAATAGTCTCATTTTAAGAATTTAAAAGATACTTTTGCTCAAATCTCGAAAAGGCATACTTGAAACTGACTTGAGGCTTGCCCAACACCCTTTTTCCACCATTTCAAAGCCTTGAGCCCAATCCAATGGGGAGCCATACAATCTGTCTGATTGAAAGCAGTGCAGACTTACTCCTTGATGGTAGCCAAACACTTTCAATGAGTTTCTTCTCCCTTTTCACAAAAAAAAAGGAAAAGAAAAGAAATGCTCGCTAGGTTGAAAACCCGAAAGGGCACCTAGGCAAAAGTTAGAGCTGAAAAGGTATTGATTTCCAAGATCTGACCTTATCCAGTCAAAATAATACAAAGAAAAGTTTCGTGATACAGAGAATCGTACACTTCAAGGTACATCATGAGAATGTGTCTAGATCATATTTCAAAAAGCTCCGAACGACCACAAACAAATTCTGAGATACGTAGGCAATTACTTTGAAAATTACTTTGAAAAACCCTCAACCCCTTTTCCTTCGGACTTCGCCTTGAACTACGCTCGACCTGATTCCCACTCGGGGATACGTAGGCAACCGTATCGGTTCGGTCGACACCATCATAATCAAACCAATTTCCTTCAAGCCTTACCTTAAAATACGCTTGACCTGATTCCTACTCGGGGATACGTAGGCAACCACATCGGTTCAGTCGACACCAATATTAACCCCTCTTCTTTCAAGATCCTGGCCTGAACTACGTTGGACCTGATCCCCGATCGGGGGTACGTAGGCAGACTTTCAAAAAAAAAAAGAAAAGAAGGATGGCTCGCTAGGTCAAAAATCCGAAAGGACGACTAGGAAAAAATTAATGCTAAATCCAAGGTGAGCAATAAAAAAAGTGAGAAAAGAGTTCGCTAGGTCACCTCACTAGTGCCTAGGAAAAAGTTATGAGCATTTAAGAGATTAAAGTCACGGTCCTTGCCTCAAGCCAGAAATCACCTTTCACACTAGGGGAAAATTTTGGCTACCCGCCTCGTTTGCCTGAATTTATTATCTACCGTTCATATATGGGGCAAACTTCAGTCATCTACCTCATTTGCCCAAAACCTTCAAAGAACCATTGTCCCAAACTAGGGACAAACTTTGATCACCTACCTCGTTTGCCTATGAATTCTACTTTCTAAACCTCAAACTAGGGGCAAACTCCATTTGCCTAACACAATCCCTTCACACCAAGGGCGAGTTTTCAAGTCACCAAGTTGTTCTAAATTTTTTTGAAATGGAGTATCTTTTATTCCATAAGCTAATGCACTAATTCAAAGCACATCTTAGGAAAAGTAGAGAATCGACTAGATTAATAGGGAGGAATTTTCATAAATCATATTTATCAGCAAGGTGCTACCATGTTAAGATGAGGAATGAAATGGTATCATCTATGACAAATGCACATCAATTTTGGCAAAGCCAAGCTTCTTCCAATTTGGTGTTAAATGTGTCACCCTCATGCGTCAGTGTTTATTAGTTTTTTAGTCTGTCGTAGTCTCAAATGTGTAAGTCAACAGTGACGAATAATGAATTTTTCAAATCAAAATTTAAATTTTTAAGAGCATTCCAAGGACAATACAAGTAGGAGAACTAAACACTATCACTGCACCAGTCAAGGCGTCAGCATGAGAAGTGTCCAAACTTTGGGTAAATTTTATCCATTTCCAAATCATCAAAAGTTAACCATCATCTCCTAGTAACATAAGTCCATGAGTGGCTATTGATCATCTTTCTTCATTCATGCAACATAAGTCCATGAGTGGCTATTGATCTTCTTTCATCCATGCAACATAAGTCCATGAGTGGCTGTTGATCATCTTTCCTCATCCATGCAACATAAGTCCATGAGTGGCTGTTGATCATCATCCTCCATCAATGTCAAACCATAGCCACCACATATTATCTATGAGTAGAATCATACCTTTACTCCCATCAGCGGGCGTATTGCCTTCTTTCGTAACAGAGTACATCTTATCCATTCCTCCCTAGTAGAGTTGTTTCATCCCCAGTAGATTCAATTTCATCCCTAGCAGGCTTATCGATTAGTACATCGTCAGTCTAATCCATGACAGTCACAGTAGTTCACTGTCGACTCATCATCTTGATTCGTACATCGACATTCCTTCTGATCACGGTTAGTCCAACCTGTGATATAATCTATGACAGTCATAGTAGGTTACTGTCAACTTGTCATCTCGATTTGTACATCGTCAATCTAATCCATGACAATCATAGTAGTTCACTGTCGGCTCGTCATCTTAATTTGTACATCGTTAATCCTTCTAATCGCGGTTAGTCCAACCGTTAGTCCAACCTGTGATAGTCACAGTAGTTCACTGTCGACTCATCATCTCGATTTGTACATCGTTAGTCCAATCCATGACAGTCATAGTAGTTCACTGTCGACTCGTCATCTCGATTCGTACATCGTCATCACTGTTAGTCCAACCTTTGATCTAATCTATGACGGTCACAGTAGTTCACTGTCGACTCGTCATCTCGATCCGTACATCGTTAGGCCAATCTGTGACAGTCACAATATTTCACTGTCGACTCGTCATCTCAATTCATAAATCGTTATTCGTATATGTGACAGTCACAGTAGTTCACTATCGACTCGTTATCTCAATTTGTACGTCGTCAGTCCTTCTGATCACGGTTAGTCCAACCGTTGGTCCAACCCATGATAGTTACAGTAGTTCACTATTGACTCATTACTTTAATTAGTGCATCGTCAATTCTTTTGATCATGATTAGTCCAACCGTGAGTCCAATCCATGATAGTCACAGTAGTTCACTGTCTACTCGTCATCTCGATTCGTGCATCGTTAATTCATGAATCATCATTAGTTTATAGTCACTCTCATTCAAAATATGTGATGTTAATCATCCCCTCTAGATTGAGGCAAATCTGTTGTCGTCAGCCCTCTAGATTGAGGCAAATCCTTCATTGTTAGCCTCTAGATTAAGGCAAATCTGTTGTCGTCAGCCCTCTAGATTAAGGCAAATCTGTTGTCGTCAGCCCTCTAGATTAAGGCAAATCCTTCATTGTCAGCCCTCTAGATTGAGGCAAATTTGTTGTCATCAGCCCTTTAGATTGAGGTAAATATGTTGTCATCATCCCTCTAGATTGAGGCAAATCCTTTGTCTTCAACACTAGTGACAAGCGGGGGTATTTGTAAAATACAACTGCGCTAAAAGAAGAAAAAGTATGGATTTAGTTTACAATTCCTTCATTTATCTGCAATTTGAATTACAATGCTAGATTATGCATCTATTGATTAAACTATGATAAGTTGTGTGTTTTAGCTGTAATTTGTGCAGACTGTAGTTGCTGTGTGAAGAATTAAAAGATAACAATGAAGGGAAATGTTGAATTCTAAAGAAGAAATATAAAAGCTGAAATATAGAGTTCGAGCGATTGAAGACCATTCGATGATAGAGGGTTCGATCGATCGGGAGAGGTTCAAGCGATCGAAGACAAGTTCAATCGATCGAGAATGGTTCGATCGATCGAACATGTCTTTTATTAGATTATACGCGCGCGCAGTAGAATGCATGTTGAACCCTAGCATTAGGTTGTTTCTATATAAACTCATTTTGTAAAAGTCCTGAGGGACGCCCACATTGTTTTTATCAGTTTTTAGAGAGAAATATAGAGAGTTACATTATTTTGTAGGATTACAAGCTTGGTGATTGATTGTTGGATTGATTCTTCGTTAGTTTAATCAGAGTTACACTTCCAGGTTCTTTATTTATTGTTCATTTAAATTCTGCACTTAGTTAGTGGTATTATAATCAGCTAGACGAATAGTTTTGAATGCTAGATAAGTATACACCATTGTTTTACATAGTTTTAATGCTTAAATCTCAACCAAACGCACCCTTAATGAAGTTTTATGTTAAAAATAATACTGAGACACTCCAGACCATATCTGAGTTGTCCCCGGGTTGGGAGATCACGATGAAACCATGATATCAGGCCTCTACCATGCAGTAGATTAATTCCTGTGTTCGATCGATCGAAGTTTTTCGATCGATCGGACCAGAGACATTATCAATCGATCGAAGTCACTTCGATCGATTGAGAGATGAAGATATTCGATCGATCGAAAGCGCGTCGATCGATCGAACATTCTGATTCTTGAGAACATTCTATGTAGTATTCCTAGACTTTCTGTTTCACTGGATTGTTATCAAATTGTCCCAAAACGCTCAGTTTGTCAAAACAGTCTATGAACTTTAAGCCTTAAGGCATTTTCCTTCAATATATTTTGCAAACCACCCTCAATGCTAATACCATTGTAGGTGAGAGTCTAAACTATTGTTTTAAACCGCCTTTGTGTATTTCAAACGTAAATGTGATGATATAGTCCCGGTCATGAAAGGACTATAGATTCTTTATCTTAAGAGAAGTACGGAATACTGGAGAGAGTGTACTCCATTGAGATTCAATGTAATTGCATGGTAGATGGCTAGGTCGCGGTGGATTCGTGTAATCCCAACATTCCTTTTTAATTAAGAAAAACACTTTTTTTTATTATAAAAATCATGCTTTATTTAACTAGTTAGTAATTAGTTAATCTAGTTTAATTGTTTCAGTTTTTCGTAGTTGTTAAATTGTAGAACTTTGTGTTTCTACATCATATAAAGAATTATTGAATTTTATTTTCCTTGTTTGAGAATAATCTAAGTAATTAGTTTCACACCTTCCCTGTGGGATCGACCTGGACTTAATCCAGTTTACTACTTGCACGATTACCTACACTTGGGTATAGCGCACAAGCGCACACAGAAAATTCTACGTGTCAAGTTTTTGGCGCCGTTGCCGGGGAAGGCGACAAGCTAACGCTTCTATTATCTCAATCTTTCTTTATTTTTTTTTCTGTTTTTCTTTTTCCTTTGATCTTTAGATTAAAAATTTCTTAGGATCTTTCCATTTATGTCCGATAATTCCATCGAGGGAATTTTCGGAAATCCATTCTACTTATCCAATTCATCTAGTTCTATTAACCCCATAGTTACACCGATCGATTCAATGGCTGATAATCAAAGTGAAAACGGTGATAATGTGGTCATACCAATTGACGATTCACTGCGTCCTTTGTGTGACCTCATGACACCTGAACACGCGCCTACACCATCTTGTATTCTAATTCCACCTCATGCAGGCGAATTCCAATTTCGTAATGGAATGATTCAATTTCTTCCTACCTTTCATGGAATGGAGAGCGAGAAGGCGTACCTACATGTCAAGGACTTTGAGGATGTTTGCAAAACTTTCTCACAGAATTGTCCTATAGACGTGACACGTCTAATGCTATTTCCCTTCACCTTGAATGATAAAGCAAAAGCGTGGTTACTCACCTTAAAACCCAACTCAATCTATGCATGGCATGCGATGAACACTGCTTTTCTAAAGAAATTCTTTCCACCTCGCATGACCACCGAGCTTAAAAGACAAATAAACTCTTACAAACAAAAGAGCAATGAAACATTCACCCAAACCTGGGAATGTTTCAAGGATTTGTTACTCTCATGCCCACATCATGGGTACGAGAAATGGCGAACCATAAGCTATTTCTATGAAGGGTTGAATGGGGAAACTAAGAAACTTGTTGAAACCATGAGTTCAGGGCCATTTCTTCGCAAAAACACGGAGGAGGCTGAAGCTCATTTTGAGTGGCTAGCTGAACACGCCCATGAATGGTCAAACTCAGATGATGTCCCACGCTCACAGATCTCCTGTGTCGAAGAGAAAAGTTTATATCAACTAAAAAGTGAGGATCATCTTATGAACAAGTATGAAGAACTAGCAAAGAAAGTGGAAGAATTGGGGATGAAAGGAGAGAGTTCTAGGCAGTTTTTGCCTAAAGAACCATGTGGCACATGTAATATGCTGGGACACACTACTCAATACTGTCCCAGTGTTCCATACTTTCAAGAACAACCCCCCATGGAAATGAATGCCATGCAAGGGTATAGGGGGGCGGGGAATTCCTACACCAACTATAATTCACAAAATAATAACAATCGATGGAATCACCCCGGGTTTGACTGGAAAAACAATGCTGGGACCCAAAACCAATTTCAACAACAGCCCTACAATACCAATAATCAATATCAAGGGCAATACAATAGGCAGTCCCAGCCATTTAATCAGAATAAAACAAACAACTACAACTACGCTCAACCCTCACATAATCAACAAGCAAATGTTTATGTGCCACCTCACAAGAAGGTGCAAGAGGAAGATCCACTCTCTAACGCAAATTTAACGCAACAGTTAATTCAAATGATGAGCAAAATGTATGTGACATTAGAGAGGATGGATGCACGATAAGAGGGTTCGAGTGGCACATTTCCTGCTCAACCACTTCCAAACCCTAAGGGTTACAATAATGGCCCTCCCAACCATGAACAGGCAAAAGCCGTGACTACATTAAGAACCGGCAAAGTCATAGGGCAAAACATGCCTCATTCTACTTCCAAGGAGTATGAAGAGGAGGAAGTGGTAATAAGGAGCAAACCATTTACTCAAGAAGAACACTCGTCCACTAATGACAAATCATTAGAACCAAATGAGGATGCTTCTAAAGAAGTAGAAGAAGTGGAGAGAAGGCTTGGAAAGGAGCCTGTCGTTGACGAATTACCTAAATGCCCTTTCCCTGCGCCGTACCCTCAAAGGCTCAAGAAACCCCAAAACGAGGCAAAGAATCAGGAGTTCTTGGAGTTGTTCAAGCAAGTCAAAATTAATCTCCCACTCCTTGATGCCATCAAACAAGTGCCAGCTTACGCTAAGTACCTAAAAGATTTATGCACGGTCAAAAGGAGGCAAAGTGTGAAAAAACATGCTTATGTTGCTTGCCAAGCAAGTGCAATCATTCAAAATGAGTTGCCTCCGAAGCTAAAAGACCCTGGCACCCCAACTGTCTCATGCAGAATTGGGAATCAAAGGATAGACAACGCACTCCTTGATTTAGGAGCTAGTGTAAACCTGTTGCCATACTCAGTATATAAACAACTAGGGTTGGGTGAACTCAAATCCACCCAAGTTGCACTACAACTGGCAGATAGGTCGGTTAAATATCCTAGAGGAATATTGGAGGACGTTCTAGTGCAGATAGATTCATTTATCTTCCCGGTCGATTTTGTGATCTTGGACACTGAACCTGTGTCTAATCCAGGTGCACAAATCCCGGTAATTTTTGGACGTCCATTCCTCAACACCATAGATGCCACAATCAAAATAAGAAGTGGTATCATGACCATCGTATTTGGGAACATGACTTTAAATGTCAAGATATTCTCAAATCCCCGACCTAAAGAATACGAGGATGACGAAGAAGTTAACTGCATCGAAACGGTCATCGAGGATGAGGCTGATCTTGTAGAGTACAAAGATCCCTTGGAGGTAGTTGTGTCACAATTCGACACTACCTATCAACCTAATGATTCTACCCCATTGGATGCTGCCCTAAATCATGCGTGCCTCATGATGGAAACCAAGGAGGAAGATAGAGATGAATGCATGTGGGTCACACCATATGAACCGTTACCTCCAAAAACCAAGTTAACTATGCCTTTGAATTTTCAATTTCCTGATTTGGAATTAAAGGAGCTTCCAAAAGAGCTCAAATACGCTTTTCTGGGAACTGAGAAGACTTATCCTGTTATAATCTCATCTGCGTTAAATCCAGAACAAGAGGATAAGTTGATTCAAATGCTTAAACTGCATAAGGGAGCATTGGGATGGACTATTGCCGACCTAAAAGGCATAAGCCCATCTATTTGCACCCATAAGATTTATCTGGAGGAAGACGCTAAACCCTTGCGACAAATGCAGAGGCGTCTGAATCCAAACATGCAAGAAGTAGTAAAAAAAGAAGTCTTAAAACTTCTAGACATTAGGATAATATACCCTATTTCAGACAGCCCTTGGGTTAGCCCTACCCAGGTGGTGTCCAAAAAGGCTAGTATAACAGTTATCCCAAACAAAGACGGTGAACTAGTACCAACACACGTCCCCACTGGATGGCGAATGTGTATTGATTATCGCAAGTTAAATACGGTGACCCGGAAAGACCACTTTCCATTGCCATTCATGGATCAGATGCTAGAACGAGTGGCGGGTCATAAGTATTATTGTTTCTTGGACGGATACAGTGGGTACAACCAAATTGAAATTGCTCCTGAAGATCAGGAGAAAACAACATTCACGTGTCCGTTCGGTACGTTCACTTACCGCCGCATGCCTTTTGGATTATGCAATGCACCTGCTACCTTTTAGCGGTGTATGTTAAGCATATTCAGTGACATGGTCGAACAGATACTTGAGATTTTCATGGATGATTTCTCAGTGTTCGGCCATAGTTTCAATAACTGCCTAGAAAACCTTGAGAAGGTGTTAGCAAGATGCGAGGACAAACACCTAGTATTAAACTGGGAAAAGTGTCACTTCATGGTGACCAAAGGAATTGTCCTTGGCCACATTATCTCTGACAAAGGTATCCAAGTCGATAAAGCAAAAATCGATATAATTTCAAATTTGCCTATCCCTCGAACAGTCCGAGACATCCGTTCTTTTTTGGGACATGCTGGGTTCTATCGACGCTTTATCCAAAACTTTAGTGCGATCTCTAGACCACTGTGCCAACTTCTAGTCAAAGATGCACCTTTTGAGTGGTCGGATAACTGTCAAACATCTTTTGACACACTAAAGGAACACCTTACCTCCGCACCGATAATACAGGCACCCGACTGGGGTTTGCCATTCGAGTTAATGTGCGATGCTAGTGACTATGCCATTGGCGCAATCCTAGGACAGAGGAAGGACGAGAAGCCTTATGTTATTTACTATGCCAGCCGAACACTCAACGAAGCTCAAATGAACTATATAACTACTAAAAAAGAGCTACTGGCGATAGTCTTTGCTTTGGACAAATTCAGGTCTTATCTGATAGGGTCCCCAATAGTCTGTTTCACAGACCACTCGGCCCTCAAGTACCTGTTGTCTAAGAAAGACGCAAAACAAAGGCTTATCTGTTGGATACTCCTACTCCAGGAATTCGATATCACTATTAAGGATAAAAAAGGAGTAGATAATGTGGTTGCTGACCACCTATCTAGGTTGATATTTACGGATAATACTGAGCCCATGCCAATTAAAGATGAATTCCCAGACGAGCAAATTATGGCAGTCTTGGGTTTATTCTAGTATGCAGACATAGTAAATTACCTGGCCGCAGGAGAAACTCCTAGACACTGGTCAAATCAAGACAGGAAGCGGATCCTCTCATTTGCACGCCATTTCTTTTTCGATGACCCTTATTTATTCAAGTATTGTGCTGATCAGGTCATCAGGCGTTGCGTCCCTAATGAGGATATAACCGTAATTCTAGCCTCATGCCACTCTGAAGCGTGTGGTGGCTATTTTTCTTCCCAAAAGACCGCACAAAAAGTCCTACACAGCGGATTTTATTGGCCCACCATATTTAAAGACGCTTATTCTTTCTGTAAATCGTGCCAACGCTGTCAAAAGCTAGGTACTATTTCAAAAAGAAATTCTATGCCCTTAACCCCTATTATCACAATTGAAATATTCGATTGTTGGGGCATAGACTTTATGGGCCCGTTCCCTAAATCAAACCACCGCGAATATA
Source organism: Hydrangea macrophylla (assembly GCA_033977485.1). NCBI lineage: Eukaryota > Viridiplantae > Streptophyta > Magnoliopsida > Cornales > Hydrangeaceae > Hydrangea > Hydrangea macrophylla. The sequence goes on along the minus strand of CM066999.1, from coordinate 75,019,974 downwards.
TACTCCTAGTTGTGGAGTACGTATCAAAATGGGTGGAAGCAATACCGACGAGACGCAATGACCACAAAATAGTCATGTCTTTTCTTAAGGAAAACATTTTATCGCGTTTCAGAACCCCAAAAGCATAATTAAGTGACCAAGGCAAGCATTTCTGCAATAGGCCATTGGAAGCACTACTCAAGAAATATGGGGTGCACCATAAAATCGCTCTAGCGTACCACCCACAAACAAACGGGCAGGCGGAGTTGGCTAACCGTGAAATCAAACATATACTTGAAAAAACGGTTAGTTTCAATAGGAAAGACTGGGCCTATAAATTGACTGACGCTCTGTGGGCGTACCGTACTGCCTACAAGATAAATCTGGGAATGTCTCCCTATCGGCTAGTGTATGGTAAGGCATGTCACCTCCCCGTTGAGATTGAGCATAAAGCTTATTAGGCAACACGCGCATTAAATTTTGACATTAAGGAGGGAGGACATCTCCGAAAACTCCAGTTAGCTGAACTAGAAGAAATTCGTCGAGATGCATACGATAATGCCAAACTCCACAAGGAACGGTTGAAGGCGCGCCACGATTGAACGATCATTTGTAAGTCTTTTGAGCCGGGGCAGAAAGTTTTATTATATGACTCACGCCTTCATCTCTTCCCAGGCAAACTTCAATCTCGATGGACAGGACCTTTCACAGTCAAATCTATCTTTCCACACGGGGCAGTTGAACTATTTAACCCTAAGAACTACGGAAGTTTCAAGGTCAATAGCCAAAGATTAAAACCGTTCTTAGAAGATTTTCAACCCGAAGTCGAGCACATCCAACTAGATGAGCCCGATTATTCCTCAAACTAAAATGCCAAAGGGCGTTCTCCCATTGTTGTTGTACTTTTTTCTTTTCCTGTATTTCGTTTTGTTTTATCTTTGGTCTGCCTTTTTGAATGTGACCTCTATTCTTAATCTGCTATTTCGTGCTGTCTTTCCCTTGCAGGATATCAAAATGCGGGATGATGACGTTCATTCTATAGGGTCATGGGCTGATTTTGAATATCAGAACCCACCTTGGACTGCCGACGAGATAGCATTCTGCTTATCTCCTTATCAAGGACCAGGGGTGGATGATGTGGTGGACCTGACCTATGGATACATCCCTTATGATCCTACTCTCTTGCATATGGACCTTTCTGGAGAGGAAGGAGAACCTGAAGGGTATGCTATTGGAGAAGTGGATGACGCACTGTTGGAACAATGGGAAAATGACTCAATGTGGGAGCCATGGGAAGAAGAGGACCTACAAGATGTGGTGCCTGAACGCTACAATGCGGTTTTCACATATGTTGACGATTTTTTGGTCTTCCATGTGGTTCCCTACATCTATGAGTATGTCAGTTACTTGCTATTCAAGCTTCAATGCCCTCTACCAGCTAGTGTATCTGGAGATATCTGGCCAATAGTGAGGTAAATGTTGGGTCACTTTCCTTTCATTTTCTTTTTGTTTTGCTTTATTTATCTCTTCTTTTTGTTTCCTTCTGTTGCTCTTGTTAACTTACTTTCTTCATTTCATTTTTGTTTCCCTTTGTCAGGAAGATCACTATGAATCTACCATTTTCCCCGCTATACCTTCCACATCAACTCTTTCTTGGGTTTGGGCCATACATACGGTCTCCAAATACTCCGCCGCAAGTGGAAAGTCCGTTGCGCAATCATACTCCCTTATCCTTGTCTCCATGCGGATCACCTCTTGTCTGTGATATCAATTCCTTACAGAGTTCAGACTTGCTTGATGATATCCTAGTTGCTTTCCGACTGTTCTGGGAGAGGGAATCATCAAATTTAGACTCTACATTTGAAGTTCTGGAGGCGAAAGAAGCTGTGGAGGAAGATATCTTTCTGCTGGAAGAATAGTGTTTCACTCCAATTGTTTTATGTCATTTCCTATCTTTTTTAATAAATTGGAGTGTATTCTTGGACGAGGTGTTTTAAATTTCAGTTTTATTTTGGTTTTCTTTTTCAATAAGGGTTTGAATACCATTTGTGGGGGCACTGATATTGCACAGGGATGTTATTTTAAGGATTTATTTATATAAATTTGCAATTATCTACTCTGAGGGTGACATTTTTGGCTTACATATTCTGGCAATGCACTGTTTTATCTCTATTCTGTTTGTCCAAATTAAAATTGGTTAGTTGGGGGTATGTAATTTCTCAATTCCAGGATGTTGTGGAATTTCTATGCTCGATCGATCGAGAGTGTCATCACCTCGAGCGCTTGAGAAGGACTCAATCGATCGGAGGTTCGATCGATCGAGCCTACTCGATCGATCGAAACCTGTTTTTATACGAGGCGTCGTTCAGAATTTAATTCAGTCTCTCCATCTCTCTCCCTTCCTCAAGCGATCGAACACAGAGTACCACTCCTATGATTTTGGCCTCCCCCACTTCAACCCACCTCATTACGGAGCTCCGGGTCCTTCGGATCGTCAGTGGCACCACCGGCACCCTACACCCAGTGCGCCTCTCGAGGTGAGCCCCCGCATCACCCCTCGTATTTTGTTTCCTTTCTAATTCATATGGGGGTGCCCCCCATTGATTCTTTAACTCTTTTTTTCGTAATGTTATTCCTGTATTTGTTGTTTTCGGGTCATTCCCATTCTCAATCGTTGCAACTGCCACCTCGCTGTTCTCAATCGATCGAACTGGTTTCGATCGATTGAACCCAGCTACTGTTCGATCGATCGAACATTCTCGAGCGATTGAACCAAAGACAATCTCGATTGATCGAACATGCTTCGATCGATCGAAGTGTGGCAGTTTCTTTCTTTTTATTGTTTGCCCTGTATTAATGTTTTCTCTCCTTGCCTCTTTCATTTCAGGGCTCTATCATGAATCCGATCACTGGCTACCACAAATATAACCATTCGACCTCGCTATACCCGACCCAGTTCCAGATCACAGGTTTAGAAACAAGGAAGACCGCGTTTGGTTCACCCGCTATTTCCAGTCACGGAAGGTCATGATCGAGCGTCCTCTTGAGACTGCTTGGCTGGCTACTCCGTGGTATCTTGCACGGATACGTGCCATGCCACATTGGTACACACTTTTCTCCCAGCCTAATCATGTAAATCTATCTTGGATACGGGAGGTGTGTGCGACGATGATCCGGGATCCGGCTGCTCCGTTCACACTTCGATCATTTTTTTCATGACCGGGAGATCATTTTCAGCCCGACCACCGTTGCTGCTGCTCTTGGGGTACCGAAGGTACTTGATTGTGTATGCCCACATTGCCCCGACACACCTCAGCTATCACCGACCACCATTATCTGAGAGATCAGCGGGGGAGCTCTTCCGACTTGGGATGGCAAGGTTCTCATTCCCGACCTCCACCTCACAGACAATTACCATATGCTCCACCTCGCCCTGAGCAATTGCCTATTAGTGACATCGTATCAGGAGAAGATTGCACCGTGGTATGCTCGAGTTTTATATGCGATTGGTACACGACAGCCTGTCTGTCTACCCCGCCTTTACATCGACTTCATGCGACACCCTACACGCTATATTCAGGCTAAAAAGCACCTGAAGGGTGCTTGGGCTATTCATCGGGTGATCAAGCATGCGGGTATCATTCCTTTGGCAGGGGATGCGACTGCCCAGTCCTGCAGTCATTTTGGAGAGACAGCTTCCTGCCGGTCCGATGCACAAAAGAGGAAGCGCAAAGGAAAAGGCAAGGCGAAGATGGGAGAGAAGAGGAGACGAGGAGGCGGGACAGATACTGAGGGAGCCGCTTCTGGGACGCCCACAGAGGCTGAGGAGCATGACTCAGAGGAGGAGTTAGACCCTGTTGAAGAGGTGACGCGATTTGAGTTGAGACAGAGGTCTTAGGCTCATACCCAGGGAGAGTCTTCTTCTACGCCTCTCCCGACTATTCATAAGTTGTTATTTGAGGAGAGAGAGGCCAGGATTCAACTTGAGGGTAAGGTGGATATGATGACTACCTTGCTGGAGGCGATCTTAATACAGATCGGAGTTGATCAGGCGGCTCATACAGCTGCACCTACTGTACCCAGCGATCCACCTACAGCAGCGCCTGTCACTTCCACTGTACTACCTTCTACATTTGCTGCTCCGTCACCTACCACTGGCTTATCTTCCTCTGCCCCTACTGGTCCTTCATCTTCTGATCCCCCGGTTGATCTTTCTGTTCTTTCTACATCTACTGTACCACCTACTGCCCATCATCATCAGCAGGACCACCTACTTCAGAGATACCATTTCCACCTCCTCCTGTCGTGGCCGACACATCAGTTTCTACTCCAGCTGCCACGATTGCGAGTGCCCCCGCTACCGCTAATACGGATGTCGAGGGTGGTGTTATGGATGCTCCAGTTCTAGTGATCGACATTTTATCTGATGTTCCGGATGATGGGTAGACTGTGGGTTTGGTTTATGGATTTTTGGTTGGTTTGGTATCATTCTGGGTTGTTTGTTGGGCATTTTTGGACACTGTTGGGTTGTTGTTTATGTTGTTGGTGGTTTGGATGGTTTCGATTTTCGTTTATATGGCATATCGAGATATATTATCGCTGTTCTGTTCGTTCACTTTCCTATATTTTCAGTGATGTATTCTATTGTATGTTGGATCTGATGCCATATATTTCCTATCTATTTGATCTTGGCTGCTTGGAGTATGTATGCTTTCTGTACAGGTTAATGTTACGATGCTTATGATGATATTTCAGGTGCTATCTCTCTATCTATTTTGAAAATCACTTGCTGAGGTCATTGCGATTTTCAGTTGGGGGTGGGATATAGATAGATTATCACCTGTGCATATTTTTTTACGTAGCAATCTGGATCACTCTATCTATTGGAAAACATCATACAATCTCCATTATTATTAAAATTTAAATTTTAATATAAATTTTCAAATTATTAACCAAGTCTTTGAATTAAATGGGTAGAATAATTTTGAATTTTCACTTCAATTTAGCTGGTGTCAAGCAATGACACAGCCATTTTATTCTCATCTTTTTATGAATTAAGTTCACGCGTTTTTTCTAGTTCTCTAGGATAGATGCATATGTTGATTATTCTTGTATCCAACTTATATGCACATATTAATAGCTATGCAGAAAACTTTAATTAAGAGTTAATACGACTTTTATGCTTTAAAGAATGAAGTAGTGAAAACTAGTTACCCTTAGTGAGCTTTTGAAACCAATTTTCAATTCTGAGGAAATTACCACATCAAGTTCGAATTGTTTTCATTGAAAAGGTCAATTTAAATTCGTTGACTAGTCTCTATTTCTTCATTTTGGCTGCTTGTTAGAGAGAACGTTCAGGATTTACCAATTAGACTCAATGAACATTTAAGTGTTAAAATTAAGAAGTTGAGAAAATGATTTAAGTCATCGTATTTATTCTTTACCTTCTCCACTTACCCATATTGACATCTCTGAATATGTGCTGTCCTTAACCCCACACCTAATAAATCATGCCGAATCCATTATGAAATTCGAAATTCCTGACTTTAAATCTTTACCTAAATATACCCCATTGCACACCCAATGTGATTGAATTATTGCAGTATAAGGAGGGAATAGTGGTGAGAATGACTGCATATACCAGGTTTTTCTTTAAAAAAAAAAAATTGAGGAAAGGAGAAGAAGTTATAAAAAAAAATTAAAAAAAAAATGAAACGAATAATGATATGTATGGAGAGGATGGTTGGAATAAAGTGAAGAAATTACTGAATACAGTCACATGATAAAAAAATGTGCAAGTTCTTACCCTTTCACTTCTATCCCACTAAATAAAAACCCAAAAAGTCAAAGCCTTAATGATTCTCTATAACTTAGTTTAAACATGAAAGTGTAAGCTGAGTTATCCACGGTATTTTGCTCCTCTAGTAAGTAGTACTCTTTTCATGAGACTATACACTCTAAAATGTTCGTCTTTTATAGAGTCAAGTATGAAAGCATTAGCATTCGAAAAATTATTCCTAGTAAAGCTTTCATACCTTGTGCGACTATTATTCACCAAGTTTCTGTGAGATGTTCATTTCTGAGTGAAATAACTACGTGATAATTGAGTTGAAACTAAAAGTTCTAAGAGTATGATAGTTTAAACAGCTCTAAATAAAGTTGTTGTATAGCTGTTTATTTTACACACACACGGATACATGGATGTGACGCTTATGTTATTTTTATCTTGGTGACATGAGTAACATGTGAAATTCTTTCATGGTTTGAATGAAGATGATATGATTTGTGGAGCTAAATTAACAGTTGAATAATAGAGATTGTTTAAAAGTATTCTATATCTTTTTGAGCTTAATCAGAGAATTTTGTGGGTATATTCACTGCAAACCCTCACGAGACAACACTCATCCACTAGGGAAAACCTAGGGGTTTAACGGCTTGTTGCATTAGATAAATGCAACCGCGATTCCTGCGAAAGTGAGTTAGGTAGTTTTCGTTCTTGTTATTTTAGTGTAGTTAATCTGGATCGAGTTATTTTAGTTTTTCTATTACAGTTTTAGTTTAGCTTGTTTTTATTTTCACTCTATTGCTAGGGACAAGCAACTCGCTAGTTGGGGGTTGTGACAAGCGGTGGTATTTGTAAAATACAACTGCGCTAAAAGAAGAACAAGTATGGATTTAGTTTACAATTCCTCCATTTATCTGCAATTTGAATTACAATGCTAGATTATTCACCTATTGATTAAACTATGATAAGTTGTGTGTTTTAGCTGTAATTTGTGCAGACTGTAGTTGCTGTGTGAAGAATTGAAAGATAACGATGAAGGGAAATGCTGAATTCTAAAGAAGACATATAAAAGCTGAAATATAGAGTTCGAGCGATCGAAGACTGTTCGATCGATCGAGGGTTCGATCGATCGGGAGAGGTTAAAGCGATCGAAGACAAGTTCAATCGATCGAGAATGGTTTGATCGATCGAACATGCCTTTTATCAGATTATACGCGCGCGCAGCAGAATGCATGTTGAACCCTAGCATTAGGTTGTTTCTATATAAACTCATTTTGAAAACGTCCTGAGGGATGCCCACATTGTTTTTATCAGTTTTTAGAGAGAAATATAGAGAGTTACATTGTTTTGTAGGATTACAAGCTTGGTGATTGATTGTTGGATTTGGTTCTTCGTTAGTTTAATCAGAGTTACACTTCCAGGTTCTTTATTTATTGTTCATTTAAATTCTGCACTTAGTTAGTGGTATTATAATCAGCTAGACGAATAGTTTTGAATGCTAGATAATTATACACCATTGTTTTACATAGTATTAATGCTTAAATCTCAACCAAACGCACCCTTAATGAAGTTTTATGTTAAAAATAATACTGAGACACTCCAGACCATGTCTGAGTAGTCCCCGGGTTGGGAGATCACGATGAAACCATGATATCAGGCCTCTGCCATGCAGCAGATTAATTCCTGTGTTCGATCGATCGAAGTTTTTCGATCGATCGGACCAGAGAGAGACATTGTCGATCGATCGAAGTCACTTCGATCGATCGAGAGATGAAGATATTCGATCGATCGAAAGCGCGTCGATCGATCGAACATTCTGATTCTTGAGAACATTCTATGCAGTATTCTTAGACTTTCTGTTTCACTGGATTGTTATCAAATTGTCCCAAAACGCTCAGTTTGTCAAAACAGTCAATGAACTTTAAGCCTTAAGGCATTTTCCTTCAATATATTTTGCAAACCACCCTCAATGCTAATACCATTGTAGGTGAGAGTCTAAACTATTGTTTTAAACCGCCTTTGTGTATTTCAAACGTAAATGTGATGATATAGTCCCGGTCATGAAAGGACTATAGATTCTTTATCTTAAGAGAAGTACGGAATATTGGAGAGAGTGTACTCCATTGAGCTTCAATGTAATTGCATGGTAGATGGCTAGGTCGCGGTGGATTCGTGTAATCCCAACATTCCTTTTTAATTAAGAAAAACACTTTTTTTTTTTAAAATCATTGCTTTAGTTAATTAGTTAGTAATTAGTTAATCTAGTTTAATTGTTTCAATTTTTCGTAGTTGTTAAATTGTAGAACTTTGTGTTCTACATCGTATAAAGAATTATTGAATTTTATTTTCCTTGTTTGAGAATAATCTAAGTAATTAGTTTCACACCTCCCCTGTGGTATCGACCTGGACATAATCCAGTTTACTACTTGCACGATTACCTACACTTGGGTATAGCACACAAGCGCACACAGAAAATTCTACGTGTCAACTAGATTGAGGCAAATCTGTTATCGTCAGCCCTCTAGACTGAGGCAAATCCTTTGTTGTTAGCCCTCTAGATTGAGGCAAATCTATTGTCATCAGCCTTTTAGATTGAGGCAAATACTTCATTGTTAGCCCTCTAGTTTGAGGCAAATCTATTATAGTCAGCCCTCTAAATTGAGACAAATCTTTCACTGTCAGCCCTCTAAATTGAGGCAAATCTTTCATTGTAGACCCTCTAGATTAAGGTAGGACTTTCGCGTCAATCAGTTATCTCGGGCTACCCCGTCAACTCTTTGATATCTGAGAGTTCCACGTCTGTTAATCCCATATCCATCATTAGTGCTTCCACACCCGTCAATCATATTGGAGGCTTGAATAGGCTTTTCGGACCGACCATTGCAAAATTTGATCAATCGTGAGAAATTTAGAGATGGGTCTTGGTTCTAGATCAGCAGAATTTGATCAACCGTGTGTTGTTCAGAGAAGAATCCTAGTTCTAGGTTAAGATTTGAAGAGAGATCCTCAGAGATTCCAAGAACTATCCCCAATAGACAAATACAAACAGAAATTGGCTCCCAAAGGCTCTAACTAGCTCTTTTGGATCGGGCATTGCAAAAAGTTGATCAACTGTGAGGGATTCAGAGAGGAATTCTGGTTTTAGGTCAAGAATTGAAGAAAATAGTTATAAGAGATTCTCAAGGTTCTAAGAACCATCCCCAGTGGACAAATACAGGCAAAATTAGCTCTTGGAGGCCCTAACCGACTCTCTTAGATTGAGCACTACCAGATTTGATCAACCGTGAGAGATTCAGAGATGGGTCCTGGTTCTAGGTCAGCAGAATTTGATTAACCATGAGGGATTTAGAGATGGGTCCAGTTTCTAGGTCAGATGTTAAGAAAGGTTCCCGAAGAATCCCCTACCATCCCCAATAGGGGTGAACAAAAAAACCGAAAAACCGAAAACCGACCGAAACCGACCGACCAAAAAACCGATTGGTCGGTTTATAAAATGCATGTACAAGCTAAAACCAACCGAAAAACTGACCGAAACCACAAAACCGACCGAAACCGAACCTATTGGTCGGTTTTAAAATACACTAAAAACCGACCGAAACCGACCGCGTACACCCCTAATCCCCAACAGAAGCCTGAACCAAATTTTCGGATTGGTCATCATAAAAATTGGCCAACGATTAAAAAACTCGCCAACAATCAAAAGACCCCGATTCCTAGGGCAAGCATTGTCTATTCACAATCCAAGGCTCCGTGTCCATTGGTTATTGTGAGCCTCCTCGCTTATCGTGAGCTTTCTCACTTATCGTGAGCTTCTTCTCTCCTTTGTCCAAAATCGTGAGCTTCTCACTTATTGTGAGCTTTCTCACCCCTGTGTTAAAAATTGTGAGCTTCTTCACTTAACGTGAGCTTCCTCACTCCTTTGTCCAAAATCACGAGCTTTCTCACTTATCATGAGCTTCCTCACTCCTTTGTCTAAAATCGTGAGCTTTTTCATTTATCATGAGCTTCCTCACTCCTTTGTCCAAAAACGTAAGCTTTCTCACTTATCATGAGCTTTCTCAAAATCGTGAGCTTTCTCACTTATTGTGAGCTTCCTCACTCATTTATCCAAAATTATGAGCCCTCTCACCTACCCATCGGTTATCGTGAGCTTTCTTACTTATCATAAGCTTCCTCACTCCTTTGTCCAAAATTGTGAGCTTTCTCACTTATCATGAGCTTCCACATTCTTTCGTCCAAAATCGTGAGCTTTCTCACTTATCGTGAGCTTCCTCACTCCTTTGTCCAAAATCGTGAACTTTCTCACTCATCGTGAGCTTCCTCAGTTATCGTGAGCTTCCTCACTCCTTTGTTCAAAATTGTGAGCTTCTTCACTTATCGTGAGCTTCCTCACTCCTTTGTCCAAAATCATGAGCTTTCTCACTTATTGTGAGCTTCCTCACTCCTTTGTCCAAAATCATGAGCTTTCTCACTCCTCTATCCAAATCTTGAGCTTTCTCACTTATTGTGAGCTTCCTCACTCCTTTATCCAAAATTGTGAGCCCTCTCACCTACCCATCAGTTATCGTGAACTTTTCACTTATCGTGAGCTTTCTCACTTCTTTGTCCAAAATCGTGAGCTTTCTCACTTATCGTGAACTTTCTCACTCCTTTATCCATAATCGTGAGCGTTCTCACTTAGTGTGAGCTTCATCACTCTTTTATCCAAAATTGTGAGCCCTCTCACCTACCCATCGGTTATCATGAGCTTTCTCACTTATCGTGAGCTTCCTCACTCCTTTGTCCAAAATCGTGAGCTTTCTCACTTATCGTGAGCTTCTTCACTTATTGTGAGCTTCCTCGCTTATAGTGAGCTTCGTCACTCCTTTGTCCAAAATCGTGAGCTTCTTCACTTATCGTAAGCTTTCTCGCTTATCATGAGCTTTCTCACTCCTTTGTCCCAAATCATGAGCTTTCTCACTGATCGTAAGCTTCCTCATTCCTTTGTCCAAAATCGTGAGCTTTCTCACTTATCGTGAGCTTCCTTACTCCTTTGTCCAAAATTGTGAGCTTCCTCACTCCTTTGTCCAAAATTATGAGCTTTCTCACTTATCGTGAGCTTCCTCACTCCTTTGTCCAAAAATTGTGAGCTTCTCACTTATCATGAGCTTCCTCACTCATTTGTCAAAAATTGTGAGCCCCCTCACCTACCCATAAACTATTGTGAGCTTTCTCACTTGTCGGTTATCGCAAAATCTTTCTCCGGTTGGCTATCTTGAACTTCCTCGTCTACCGCTTGGTATCCAGGACTTCCGTGTCCGTCGGTTATCTTTAATTGTCATCCTCAAGGACCCCACATCAGATTCTATTCGCTCGCGAACCACACTTCTCATAATTTGAGAAGTTTACCTCGAAACCCAAAGTCGTTTCAGACTATGGTCGAACACTACATCATAGTTAGAAGCACTAGCACAACACCATCCCACTCAGAGTGGCATACCCCACAACACTAGCTCATGCTAGGATCACTAGCACCATAAAAAGCATGCATAAAACCCATTAAGGCTGGCAAATACAACGTAGTCATAATAGAATCACAACAGGACTCAGTACACAGATCATATAACATCAATGCATTGCATATCATCCTCATAGCATAACATTCGCCTGTCTTGTTGTGTATGTCTGATTTATTCTTTTGTGCTCTGAACTACGTCCTGGTCTGATTTCCCTTGGGATACGTAGGCAGCTCACACAGAGCACGACCAGCACTGACCTCAGTATCATCCTTGCATCTTTTGTAATGCTTTTTATCCTAAATCTATAGCCTCCAAAAGTTCTGTCTCTCCAGAGCTTTGGCACTCGTTTGCGGCATGCGTTGCCTCATAAGTTCATGCCAAAGAGGGGCAAACTATAGACACCCTATTTTGTCGGCTATCAAATTTAGGAGACCCATAGCTTGGTGGTTCACAATGATAAAAAAAGACTCAAAAGGACTCCTGGAAGTTAGTTCTATCTCTCAAAATGCTCAGAATGACCAAAATGCCCCTAAAAGCCCAAACACTCTCAGATTTGGATCGAAAGTTCAGCAAACATGCTAAGTCATAAGAAAAGTGGTAAAATAAGTTTTGAAGCAAAATCGGATGAAATCATTAGCTCCCAGAGACCCCTAGAAATCTCAGAAGTTCCCGAAAAGTTCCCGTTGACCGATTTGACCTAGGTTGGACCAGGGATTGATCGAAATCTTCCAAATTCTTTGAAAAGTTTTGAGATCATTCTAGATCATGTGAAAAGTATTAAAATGAGTTTTAAAAGAAAATCGGATGAAAACTTCAGCTGTTGGGATCTCTCTGAGGTTCCCAGAACTTCTTAGAAGTCCCAGGTTTGACTGATTTGACCTAAATGTGGACTTTGAAACTAGAGTTCCGTATAATTTTTCATGGATATTATAGGTCAATAGCTTTCCAATGGTATATCGCACATAATTTTTGGATTTAAAGCGAATTTATTATGAATTTTTGAAGGTGAAAAAGGCAATCAAATCGACTTTTATTGCGAATACTACAAAACTTTTCAAAGCGACCTATCTCTGGACTATTTTTTTTTAATGGAAATTAGACTCCATTACCTTTCTAATAGTATATCACAAGCTCAATTTGGAGTTCGTACACATTTTCTGTGAATTTCGGACGAAATAGGGCCTTTTTGCGAATACCGAAACCTCTGGGGGCCTAAATACAGGTTTCTGGGCATCTAAGGAGCAGTGCGACGGCGGTACTGGGCCACTGCCGCCGCGGCACATGGCCAGTGCCGCGGCGGCACTCAACCCCTGCAGAACCCATTTTTGTAATTTATTTTGGGGGTCCAAATTGAATAATTTAAGACCAAACCGATGTAGTTTATGTTCACAGATGTTTGGGATCAATGGCACTTTCTAAATCCCAAAACCACCCCAAATTGGCCTATATAAACCCCTCTTTGCTCTTCATTTTAGGGGGTCCAAGTGTAAAGCTTGAAAAAGTTATAGAGAGAATGAGGGATGCTTAGAGTTAGAAGTGAGAAATGGAGTTTCCTCCACTGATTTTCCATAGAAAGTGAGTTCTAAACTCAAGTTCTTCCATTACGTCTCTTACTCTTCACATTCAAATCCTCCCTACCACCATTCTTGAGCATTCTTGAATTAGGAAGCTACTTCTATGTCTAAATGTCAATATCTATGAGTGAAACACCAAGCTACAAGTCCAAAGTCACATTGATTATCATCTATAGATTGTTATTATTTGCTTGTTTATATAAATGTTCATCTCTCTTTACCTCATTTCTTTTTTATTTTTTTTTATTTACTTACTAATTTATCATCATCTAGATGATGACATGGTGTCTGAGGTGAGTGAATCCTTATGGATAGTAGGTCTTAACCTCATAAACATGTTTGATAGATGATGTTTAAAACCTCAATACTTCCAAAGTATTCTTGGGGTTATGCCCAAATGGAAACAATGTCCTCCAATAATCTTGGAGGCTCTTGATATGAGTTCAATGTTAATATTTCAAGTGGTCACAGCCTTCATTTAAATTCTAAAAATGAACTCTCAAAACCTCTATTTCAAAACCCCTCATAAACCCACCCTTTTTGATTTCAAGAAATAAAACCCTATCCTTCTAAAAAATCTTCAAGACAGTGAGTGACATGAGTTCAAAGATTTCGCTAGAACCCAATACTCAAAGAATTATCATAAGACCACTTGGAAAGTCTTCCTAACCCATTACAGAACACCCATGAGTTTTAGTTTGACTTGGAAACACTTGGAAGTGTTCCATTTTGACCGAAACATTCCTTCTAGACATTCTGTTTTTACTGTCACAGCAGCTTGGTTGAATTTCAACTTGTATTTCATAAAACTTTTTTCAAATGAAGTGGTCCCAAATCATTTTTCCCTTAAACTTCAGTGTCTTAGGGAACTTCCTGTATAATATGGACCTTTAGATGTTTTGTTTTCATTTTCTAAGATTTTTCAACATTTCAGTCGACAGTACAGACTCTCTTTCTAAGTAACCTCTATTGTTTATATGATTTCTCTCAATCTGTAATAGTTATTGAAGATTGTATATTTGATATGTGTTCTAGATACAATAAGGATGATCTCCATAAAAAAGATCATGAACTATAACTATTTCTAACCCCACTTTTCATTTTTCACAATATCAATTCACTATTCTGTCCACTATTCACAACAAGCATACTTTTACTCTCATGCTTTGATTTGATGCTCACATGCACTCCAAATTAGTTCATATCCTAGGAAGTAGTCCTTGATACATTTGTACATATCCTACAATGACAGTCTTCATTTATTCATGCATATTATATGGTTTCAAGTCATTTTAGAAAATCCATGAACACAAACACACTACTACCTTGCACATACTAGGTTCATACATTGCATCCATGCAAGATTTGAGATTTTTATTACTCCTAATCTATGAAGATTATAAGGAATGAGCTTGATCACATGTTCATGCTTCTCCTCGATCTAATCTTCCTTTCTTATCCATCCTGGGGATTGAGAGGTCTTCTTTTCTCAAAGATTAACATGCATCATACTAGCTTGATAATCATACTTTATTTTCTTTGTTTATTTGTTCCAAGAACAATCCATGTCCCCTCTTAGATTAGGAAAACTTGATTACTTGATTCATGATTAGACGATTTTTTCTAGGTTTATTTGTGTGATCTTTCACCTTTGCATTGTGTGATACTTGGCTTAGATCTTATGAATGATATCTTACTTTAGATCTTCCATTTCAAGTCTCTTATGTGATGTAATATACTATCATAGTATTAATTGTCGAACCAAATATAGTATAAGATGATTATTTGGATGCTAATTGAGGCCCATCGAGAGACGGGGCGAGTTGAGGGTGTTTTAGTCGTGGCAAAAGCTCCTTCTTCTCTCGTACCAAAATCCCGAACCAAGTTCTTTGGTTATGTAGAGGCGGTGCCCTTTATCCATTTGGGTGAGTCAAATTGGGTTTCTTGGTTCCCTAAAGACCACGTGGTGACTGTGTATCTATTTTCAACAGACCTTTCTTCCTTTTTCTTTTCTTCAATCCAAATCAATTTCAAACCAACTGAAAGAGTGGACGACCGATTCCGCGTGTCCTCAAGGTGCAAGAGCTGAAAGTACATTAGCTTTGATACATACAGATGTATGTGGTCCTATATATAAGTCATACCTTGAGAGGTGTTTTTTGTATTTTATAACTTTCACTGATGATTTTTCTCGCTATGGATATGTCTACCTAATCAAACACAAATAGGAATCTTTTGACAAGTTCAAGGAATTTCAAAATGAAGTTGAAAAGCAAAAGGGTGGAAGTATCAAATCTCTTCGCTCTGATAGAGGTGGAGAATACCTCTCAGATGAGTTTAAGGACTACTTAAGGAATAACAGAATTTTGTCTCAACTTACCCCTCCAGAAACACCACAACACAATGGTGTTTCAGAAAGAAGCAATCGCACTTTGTTAAATATGGTGCGATCTATGATGAGTGTGACAGATCTACCTTTATCCTTCTGGGGTTATACATTGGAGACTGCAATTTATCTATTAAATAGAGTTCCAACTAAATTAGTTTCCAAAACCCCATATAAACTGTGGACTGAAAAGAAACCAAGTACCAAGTGTAAAACACTTAAAGGTATGGGGTTGTCCAGCCCATGTTAAGAAACAAAAGGAGGACAAGTTGGAGTCAAGAATAGAAAGGTGCCTATTTGTAGGTTACCCCAAGGAAACGATTGGGTATTATTTTTATAATCTCATCGAACAAAAGGTATATGTGAGTAGAAATGACATCTTTCTAGAAGCAGACTTTTCAATAAGTTACACTACTAAGGGTACGTTTGGCACGCAAGAATGAACCTTGGAATGGAATGGTCATTCCTGAATTCTTTCTATTCCTATGTTTGGTATGACCAAATATAGTGGAATGATTATTCCATTTGGATTACTTATTCCCACTTATATAGGAATACACATTCCTTATCAAAACCCAAGGAATACTCATTCCATTCCTAAAGGGAATGGACTCTTCCCTTTAAAAAAAAAAGATCGTCCCTTACCTATCCCCAACCATCGTCCCTCACCTCTCCGAAATTTTCAATACCTGTTCATCGATATTTAAATCAAGTAAGTTTCTCTCTCTCTCTCTGCCTTTTCGTGTTTTTCTCCATTCTGTTGGATGATTTGACATGGAAGTACTGCTATTTTGTCTTTGATCGATCATATTCTTTGAATCTTATCCTTTTTGTATATATTTTAATGTCCATTATTCTGTTGGACCATAGTTTGTTTAAAGTACTATGCAAATAAATATCTCCATGTTTAGGTACTGGTAGGTCTGGAAGACCTAAATTGATTTTTGTTTATTTTATCTAATTGATTATTGTACGTACAATAGCTTTATATATAATTTATTCTTCATATTGGTCAATTGAAAGACCTAATTACGATTAACTAAGATTTTTTATAATCCAGTACTTGCTCCACCAGTTTTTGTGCCTCTTTGCATCTTGTTAGTACTAATGGTGCAGAATGCTAATTTTGCTTAATTATTCTAGTAGAGATTACTATAGCCTCAATCATTATTTGACAACTTGTATAAATATTTCAATACATAGAATTAAGGGGCTGTTTGGAAAGTCAAAGAACCGATTGTACTTGCTCCACAAGTTTTTGAGGGTTGGATGAACTTTTCATTTTTGTGACTTTGGAGCCTAAATCTTGGCTTTACTTGGTGGTCTTTGCCCATTAATATTCTTTATTTTGCTGAGGAAAAATATATATATATATATATATATCTTGAGTGCTGTTTTGTTCACCCTATAATTGCTCACTCATTGTTCACCCAACTCTCCTATTGGTTAATGCAGTGGGACCCAGGATTAAATAAAAATTAATTCATGGTAAAAAGTCATGGATCCCACTGTATTAGCCAATGGAAGAGTTGGGTGAGCAATGGGTTAGGAATTTTGGGGTGAGCAAAAATGTTTTCATAAATATTTTATTTTCGTACATTGATACTTTTTTTAATATGGGGGAGGGGGATGAGGTTCGAACCCCAAACCTATGCATTGGAGGGGACTTAGATATGTCAAACTCTTTGTCACTTGAGCTATGCTAACCTATGTTCGTATATTGATACTTTATTTATATATCTAATTGAGATCATTGAATTTAAACGTATGTAGTTATGGCTCGCCTAAATTTTGCCACAAGGAAATTGATGAGGAGGAGGAAAGTAAATGCCATAATGTTGCATTGGCTGAATATAGTGCATCTAGTAAATTGGTTTTTTCAATTACTTCTAAAGATTGTAGGAGAGCAAGTGAGAAAACATTCGTTAGAAGGAATATATGATAATAACTTTTACAAAAGAAGAGACACTATGTACCGATTAGTATATGAGAGTGATGTGACATGCATTGAGCAACTTAGGATGAATAGGAAAGCATTCAATACATTATGTTGTAAGCTACAGAGCATTGGTCAACTGAAAGAAACAAGAAACATGCTAATAGATGAACAAGTAGCCATTTTTTTTTGCATATAATAGCCCATCATGCTAAAAGTCGGGTTATAAAATTTAAATTTACAAGATCATTAGAGACTATTAGTAGCCACTTTAAAGATGTATTAAATGCTGTCATACGATTACAAATTCTGTGGATGATAGGTGGAAATGGTTTAAGGTATTTCATCTCCTTTATTTTTTTTAGTTAAGGTTTTCTCGAATCTTAGTTAGATAAGATCTTAATGAATTCTTTTATTTAAACATTAGAATTGTCTAAGAGCGTTAGATGGAACCTATATCAAGGTTAATGTGCCAGTAGAAGATACAGCAAGGTATCGAACACGAAAGAATGAAATTGCAACTAATGTCCTAGGAGTATGCTCACAAGATATGCAGTTTATCTAAGTACTACCAGGCTGGGAAGGGTCGGCTGCTGACGGTAGAGTACTTCGAGATGCAATTAGTAGACAAAATGGGTTGCGAGTCCCACATAGTAAGATACTAAAATATACGCTTTAAAATATTACATAATATCTACGATTGGAGCAAATTGGTTTTACTAAAAATGTTAAACTATCTGTTAAAGGTTACTATTACCTTGTTGATGCTGGGTATACAAATGACGAGGGATTTCTTGCCCCATTCAAAGGTCAAAGGTATCACTTAAATGATTGGAGGGAGGACACCAACCAACTACCCATGAAGAATTTTTCAACATGAAGCACTCAGCTGCCCGGAATGTGATAGAGAGATGTTTTGGATTACTTAAGAAATGATGGGAAATTCTTAGGAGTCCTTCTTTTTACCCAATAGAAAAGCAAAATCAGATCATAATGGCATGTTGTCTTTTACACAATTTCATACGGAGAGAAATGCCCGTCGATCCAATAGAAGCACAAATGGAAGCAAATGAAGTAGGTAATGAGGTAAATGGTGACCCAATTACAACTGTTGAGACATCAGATGCATGGAGTGCATTTAGAGCAAATTTGGCAATTGAAATGTATAATGAGTGGAGAGCAAGTAGACAAGGCACATAAAATAGTGCGATATTTAATGTAGTTCATTTGTTCCAATATTATTCTATTTTTTAATGATTAAGTTTATGTGAATGTTATCGTACGAATGATATCGAATATCATATATGTGGTGTATTTAAATATCAAAATTGCTTCTGTTGTTCTATTTCAATTTCTTTGTTATCGTTAATTTTTTTTTTTTTTGGTGGATGTTTTGTTTTTCTGTATTTGTATTTATTTGTGTATATGATAGGAATGGGCCCATTAACAGTGGAAGGTCGAGGGCCAGGCAAAAATAAAAGGAAGTGGACCAAATCTGAGGAGGATAAACATATTGAGGCCATGTTTAATGCAGTTAGCAGCGGAAAACATAAGGCAGATAATGGTTTTAAGCCCGAGTTTTATAATGCTGTGGAGACCGAATTGAATGTTATGCTACCGGGAGCAGGATTTAGGGCAAAACCAAATATAGAATCAAGAGTCAAAACGCTAAAAAAAGATTTCAATGTCGTTTATGACATGTTGTATGGGCCTAACACAAGTGGGTTTGGTTGAGACAATGACAAGAAATGTGTGGTAGCAGCTGATGATGTGTGGGAAGAATACATAAAGGTAACTACAAAATTTTGGTTTTTTTTTCTGCAGAAAAGTGTAACTACACAATTTCAGATACATTACGTATTCTACTTTACTTAGATAATAATATTTATGTGTGTTTTTTTTAGAGTCACAAGGGTGCAGCTATGTTCAGAGATAGATCACTACCCCATTTTGAGGAACTTCTCATAATATTTGGAAAGGATCGAGCAGCTGGTAGGAATGCTAAAACACCGGCAGATGTTGTGGAAGAGCTTGATAAGGAAGATGTAGATTATGAGACTGAGAATGCAGGTGATGGGTTGAATGATACAGATGCATCATACTCTATTGGATCACCACAAAATTGCAGAAATTCAGTTGAAGAATCTTGTAGCCAAAAAAGGAAAAGAAATCGTCGAAGCAGTGACAACTTACTAGAAGCAATAAAAGAGGCCGGAATTATAATGGAAACGGAGATGAGAGAGTCGACCAACAAATTGACTGAAGCACTTGGTTATGATGTAGCTGTTGCTGAAAAGAGGGTTAAGATTAACGAAGAACTTTTGAAGATATCTGCTATTTCCATGTTTGAACGACACAAAGCAACTCTCAAAATTGCACGTGATCATGAAACAACAAATATTTTTTTCACTATTGCTGATGATGAAAAGGAAGAATGGGTGAAAGCATTGCTTAGGGGTGATATTTGAGCTTTTGTCTATTTGTTAGTTTGAAAATAAAATTTATTTTGAAGAACAAATTGAAAATTTAAGCTTGTTGCTTGGTTTTTTACCAAATAAATATTCACTTGTTCCGTAGTTTACTTGTGTGTGATATTTGGTACTCGTAATAAAAGAATTTGTTTTGTGCAAAAGTGTCCCACTTGAAGCTTTTGACCAAAAAAATGAAATATAATCAGTGGTTTAGTATAAATAAGTCCCTTAAAAAATTATTTAATTAATTAATAGAGGTATATTGGGATATTTGACTGGATTTAATTCAATTTCATTGAAATTTAATTCCATTCCATTAGGTTAACTACTTTTAAACCAAACACTGGAATGTAATCGTGCATTCCTTTCCTGGACATTTAGCCAAACAGATGAATGGAATGCCCATTCTCATTCCATTCCTGGACCCATTCCATTCCTGCCATATTCCATTCCTGCGTACCAAACGTACTCTAAGGGTAGTAAGATTATCCTTGAGGAAATAAATGAGCCTTTAGTTTAAAGTGATGATATTAAGAAGATGAAAATCCTAGTGTGACTAATGTTCCGATAGTTCCAATTCGTAAGAGTACTAGGATCATTCAACCTCCCGAATGAAATTCATGCAATGATTTTAGAAGAGAGTGAAAATGATCCTTACACTTACAAACTGACTATGTTAGATCTTGATAAAGATAAATTGATGGATTCTATGTATTCTAACGATGTTTGGATCTTGTAAACCGACCTCTTGAGGTTAAAACAATTGGCTGCAAATGAATTTACAAGAGAAATTGTAGTCCAGATGGAAAGGTTGAAACCTATGAAGCAAGATTGGTTGCAAAAGGCTATAATTAAACGGAAGGAATTGATTATGAAGAGACTGTTTCACCAGTAGTAATGTTTATGTCCATCAGAATTTTATTGGCAATTGTTGTATATCATGACTATGAGATTAGGCAGATGGATGTTAAAACAACCTTCTTAAATGGATATCTCGAGGAAGATATCTATATGTACCATCCTAAAGGATTATATATAGAGGATAGGAACACATTATATGCAAATTTAAGAGATCTATTTATGGTTTAAAACAAGCCTCTAGGAGTTGGAATACTTGTTTTGATGAAGCTGTCAAAAGGTTTGGCTTCACTCAAATCCCTAATGAGTTTTGCGTTTACAAGAAAACACAAGGTAATGCAGTCACATTTTTTTAGCTTTATATGTTAATGATATCCTTCTCATTGGGAATGATATAGGCATGCTGTCAATAGTAAAGCTATGGTTGTCTAACCAATTCTCTATAAAAGATTTGGGTGAGGCATTGTATATCCTTGGTCTAAAACTCTATAGGGATAGAGGTAATAGACTATTGGGATTGTCACAATCAACTTACATTGAGACGATATTGACCAACTTTAACATGCAAAATTCTAAAAACTGTTAATACCTTTTAAGACACGAAATTGTTCTTTCTAAGAGAATATCTCTGCACTATGATATAGACAATGAAAGATAGTTTCACTTGATTAAAGAGATTGTTTAAAGAGGAGACATTTACCTTACTGAGGTTGCTTCCACTGCCAATGTTATAGATCCATTTACAAGACCTTTGACTATAAAGGTTTTTTAGAAACATATTGATAAAATGGGTTTGAGACTTGTATCCAATTGACATTGAGTGCAAGTGGGAGTCTGAAAGAATTGTATGTCCTACAAAGACAATAATAATAATAATTTAGTACATGCATTTCATGGGTTGTATAGGTACAAAAATATCAGGTCAAAGTCAATCCACTCCACCTCAGGCGGGAGATGCCAAGTCATCAGGAACGGGCACTCGCTACATAACCATCCAGGGCAGTCTAGCTAATATCGACCTGTCTGGGCCCACAACTTGGGCATACGATATTGGTTATTCTGCGGTAAGCGTAGCTCTTCACGTAGCTTGCCCCATAAGATTCTGGGCAGTTTCCTATCTCAGCTAGAAGGCTAATCGAATGTGCTAGTTGTTTCCTAATCCACTTAGGGAACTCCCATGATTTGTGTCAATTAATTGTAATTAGATTGGGCTTCCTAATCTATGGACTTACCTTGTACGAGTGGTCTCTTACACCTATAAAAGGGACCACTCACCTCCATTAGAGGGGATCACATTCTCATTCCACAAAATAGCAATACGTAAATTCATACGCATATACCCAGCCAGTTCCTGGTAGTACTGCCGTCTTTATTAGTTCACCAAAGGCCGCTAGGGATTTGTTAGTGCAAGTGCTCCAACACACCTGTGGACGTAGGTCTCTTAATTAACAGGGCCAAACCATATACAAACCTTTTATCTTCATCATCTTGTTCTTACTATCTCATACCAATTTTTTGCATCATCAGTTTGCCACCATCGATGGGAAATGACAAGTTTTCTCTGAAAAACAAATCTCTCGACTGATTGCCATGGCTTCTCGTAAAAACAAGAAGACTGTTCAGCCGACGGATCAGGAAGATGCACCGGCCGACTGGTCAATGGTTTCCATGACCCCAGAGCAGGTCACTGCAGCACTGGCTCAACTTCTGGAGAGCCAGCATCAAACTCAGTGACAGATTGAAGCCCTACTGTCCCAGTAGGATAAGCCTTAGGAAATCGAGGCATAGGATGGGAATGACGAGCACGCTCGGGTGTCCGAGCCGACTCGACAAAGTACCCGACAACCTGCCCGGGCCAGTCTAAATCGCAAGGGGGACGCCAGAGACATCATCAACAAGAGACGCGCTACCAGGGGGGAAGGGCAAGAGAGACAGGCCCGGGAGTCAACCTAGGACCGGTCGGCTAAGAGTTGGAGCAATCTTAGGCATACGATTAACCAGAGTCGTAGTCAAGCCCTGTCCTTAAGGATGGCACACTTTGAAGAGGAGGCGTCTTCTTCCGACCTGACCTATCGCCAAGATTTAGAGCGAAAAACCAATCTAGAGGACGTCAATGTCCAAATCGAGGACCTGTAGAAACAAATCAAGAAGTTGAGTCTCAAGCTAGGTCACAATCACATCAACATCAAAACTGAGCCACCTTTCACTATCTGGATCAAAGGATTTCCTATTCTGCAGAAATTCAAACAACCACATCTTGATTCTTACGACGATTCAGGAAGCCCGGTCTATCATGTCCAGACTTACAAGGCCCCAGATGGCTTTAGTTACCAGCGCTGATGAACTGCTCTGTCTGGCCTTTCCCAACACCCTCAAAAGGCCAGCTGCACAATGGTTCCATGCTCTCAAACCCCAAACGGTCGACGATTTCAAGATGCTCAGCAAGCTCTTTGTCAGCCAGTTCATGGGGATGCTTAATCGATCATAGCTAGACACCCAATTACTAGCTGTCAAGTAATGCAAGGAAGAATCCCTGAAAGATTATGTCGACCGCTTCAATCAACAGGAGCTTCAGATTCGCAACCTGAACAAAACGGTCGCGATCACAGCCTTCTGCTCGGGGGTTCAGCATACCAGGGTGGCCACATCATGCCATCATAATCGGCTGACCACCCTGGTCAAACTTTCGGAGAGGGTTAGAAAATTCATAGATGGAAGAATTCCTAAAATCCAAGTGCGTCGGCTTCACGGGAGACGAATCCCCAAAATCCAAACTAAAACGCGAGGGTTCTGAAAGGGGGCTCAGGAAAGAAGCCAAAGGAGGATCAACAGCGGGCCAGTTGGGATCAAGCCCCAATTGCCTTCATACCTCTTTCCCGGCCTATCCATGAAGTTATGGCTGTCGCCGAGGCTCAGAGGCTACTCAAACAACCAACAATGTTGAAAAGCCCGCCTGATAAGAAAAATTGGGACAAAATTTTCCGGTTCCACAAAGACCATGGTGACGACACGGAGGACTGCTTTAAGCGAAGGATTGCCATCGAGAAGCTTATCGAGCGGGGTCTCCTCGTTGAGTTCTTCACTGCAGAAAAACCACCCCGGCCAGACATCCGAGCTCTCGAGCAACCATAACCTCTCGATCAAATCAATGTGATCTTTGGAGGAACATCGGGCGATGGGTACTTACAGTCGGCTAGAAAGTGGCATGCATGGGCATCTTGAGCAGATGTCCTGTATGTCCAATTAGCCAATTCTCTACCAACCGATGTACTAACGTTCTCGTCTGACGATGCAATGGACCTACACTACCCCCACGAATATCCACTGGTGGTGATACTCTCCATAGCTAATTACATGGTAGAGAGGCTACTAGTGGACACAGGCAGCTCCTCAGATATTCTGTTCGCCACAGCCTTTGACCAGGTCAAAATATCAAGGATCGGCTCTGATCGGTGGCCACTCCCTTGGTAGTGTTCAATGGATTGAGTACACAACCGCTCGGTATGATCAAGCTTCTAGTTCTTATGGGGGCCTACCCCTAATAGTTCTCTACTCTTGAAAACTTTGTGGTAGTAGAAGCCCCATCATCCTACAATGTCATCCTAAGAAGGTCGACACTCAATAAGGCCAAGGCGACTGTGTCGACGTATAACCTGGTTATCAAGTTCCCAACCCCCTAGGGTCTGGGGAACCTGAAAGGAGATCAAGCAACCGCCAGGAGCTGTTACGTTAGATCTCCGTGCAGAGAGGCCGTTACAAAAACATTGAATGCCCAGGAGATGGACCCAAGGGAGTCTAGGGACGAGGTTGGCCCAAGTGAAGAGCTCAGCCAAGTGACCCTAGATCCCCTGCTTCCTGACCAGTCAGTCAGTATCGGCGATCTCTTGGAACCCGATTTCAGAGAAAAGCTAGTCCTATTCTTGAGAGAGGATCGGGATGTCTTCGCATGGAGCCATGAATACATGCCATGAATGTAGACCCAAGTTCCCACCCAGTCAAGAAAAAAAGAAGGGGCATAGCTCTTGAGAGGCAAGAAACAGTGCGTGAGGAGGTCAAAAAGCTTCTTAAAGCACAATTAGTCTGGGAAGTTCTCTATCCCGAGTGGCTAGCCAATGTTGTCTTGGTCAAAAAGAGCAGCAGAAAGTGGAAGATGTGCGTAGACTTCACCGATCTGAACAAAGCTTGTCCCAAAGATTGCTACCCATTACCATGGATAGATCTCCTAGTGGACACAACGATATGCCACTCATTGTTCTCGTTTATTGATGCATACTTCGGGTACAATCAAATCCGCATGTACCCGGGCGACGAAGAGAAAACTTCTTTCATCACTAATCAAGGGACATACTATTACCAGGTAATGCCCTTTGGCCTCAAGAATGCCGAGGTAACCTACTAGCACCTGGTTAACCATATGTTCAAAGACCTGATCGAAAAGATAATTGAAGTGTATGTTGACGACCTCCTAGTCAAATGTCAAGATGAGTCTGACCATCTTGAGCATCTTGTCGGGGCCTTCAGCATCTTAAGAAAATTCGGGCAGCAGTTGTAGTTGTGGCCTGTTAGGCCCTCAGCAACTCCGGATCTCTCTTGGGACCCATTTCTATAAAGGGAAAGATCGTGTGGTTAGTGACCGAGAAAGCAATGAAAAATGGCCAAGGCTAAGGAACTTGCCTGAAAGCATATTAGGGATGATTGGGGGGAAAATGGGCTTCAACGGGCTGATCTGGATCGTAGGTTACCTTCCAATCTCTTGATCAGGTTAGCATATTCCAGACATTGGTAGGCAGGTTCGTAAAGCGCCTGATCCTATTCTGGCACTCCTCAGGGATGCTCGGTGGGTCAATTGACCCCACTACTAAACAAAGCATGAAATAGTTAGTCCCATGATCGTAACAAAAAGTGAAAGAAAACAAAAAAGAATTGCAGGATGGGCATACTCCTCAGCTCTCCCACCTAGGAAGTCCTCAGCTGGAGTCCTGGGGACTCCTCATAAAGCCCGAGGGTGAACACTTGGAAGAACTTGCTCTTCCACCCCTTGTTGCTCGGGTAGTTGATGATTTTTCTCTCTTGTTGGGCTCCCAGAGAGAATAATCTAACCTCCCCATGTACAGGAAACGGTCGATGGGTCCATAAGAACTCTTGAAGGGTGAGCTTGTACCCGAAGACTTTGGGCCATAGAGAGATTGACCCCATCAAGAACCTCCAACTGTTCGGGGCTAGCTGCCCGGGAGCGATACCGAGGTAGATCAGAACATCCCGAGCGACTGGATGGAATGGATACGGAAGCCAGCCATGAGGGCATCCTCATATAGATTAACAAAACCCAGATGGTGGAGGTGGGCCCGCCGGTGTGCACACCTAAAGAATAGTGGTCGGGAATAGCGTACCTATCCCTAATCTGACTAAGGTCTTGGGTACACAATATAGAAGGAAGAAACTCAAAAACGAACACTACCTCGGGGTTAGGACCACCCGGAGAGTGTATCTCATCACCTGAACCCTGAGAGATAGAGGCTATTGGGTCCTCCTGACCTACGTCATCGTCTGACACCTGGATAGGAATCCTACCCTCGCTATGCTGGTTGGACAAGGATGCAGAAGGTGGGTCTAGGCTTGGGTCTGGGGTCCCACACTGTGACTGTTCATCCTCCTACCGGGAAGACAAATCCAAACTAGAATAACACATCTCTAAGGCTTCTGTGACTAGACGAAGAAGTAATCGGTGACCTAGGTAGGGGATAGGGAATCCAAGTCAGAAATACAGAGGAGGCAAGGTTACGAGCTTAAAAGGCAAGGAGTACAAGGTCTTCAGGATCAGGTGGCACTCGGTTAGAACTACCCCCGGACAGCCCGATCGGTTCAACCGCCCTATTGCACTGCCTGATCTAATGAAAAAGCAAAACCTAAGGAAGAAAAAGTTACACTCCCTCACAAGCCTAATGGATTCCTATTCTCCAGCCTTACTCGAGAATGAGAAGAAGAGAAGGAGAGAAAAATGTAAAGAATTACAAGGCTGGAGAGGTGAAGACTTATAAGAATTAAGCGCAGAAAAGAGCTCGGGAAGCTTGACCGAGAGCTTTTTTTTTTATCTCAAACCGCTCAGTAATCTCTATCTCTGGACAACATGAATGGAAGAAATGAACAAGTGTCCCTTATGTCGAAAGCGTGAATGGTCCAGATAAGATTAAATCCAATGGCCAGGAAATCTTCCCGCCTAAACCGTCTGACAGTTGTCACCTCGGGCACGTGAATCAAGGCCTCAAAAGGCATATTAAATGCACGACGTGATGGTCTGATTGTGATGTAACTGTTAGGTTATACTCATACCGACCTCATTGGACCCTAACCAAACCAATCACTCCATGACACGTGGCAACCCCTGAATCCAAGCTCCCGAGGTTACCGTTCCGTCCAACCCCCGACTGACCAAGGCAGCATGTCCAGTCCCGAGTAATATCCCGAGTAGAGTCCCGAGCAGTCTACCGAGTTTCGTAGATTTTTAATTCTTATATGATAGAGCATCACATTAGCCTCAAAAATGGGGGGTAGCTGATAGGTAGAAAAATATCAGGTCAAAGTCAATCCACGCCACCTCAAGCAAGAGATGCCAAGTCATCCGGAAAGGGCACTCGCTACATAACCATCTGGGTCATCCAGCTAATATCAATTGGTCTGGGCCCACAGCTCGGGCATACGATATTAGTTATTCCATAGTATGCGCAGCCCGGGCGCGTCGCGTGGCTTGCCTCATAAGATTCCAGGCAGTTTCCTAATCAGCTTAGGGAACTCCCATGATTTGTGTCAATTAACTGTAATTAGATTGGGCTACCTAGTCTATGGACTTACCTTGTACGAGTGGTCTCTTACACCTATAAAAGGGACCACTCACCCCCATCAGAGGAGATCGCATTCTCATTCCACATAATATCAATACGTAAATTCATACGCATATACCCAGTCGGTTTCTGGTAGTACCGCCTTCCTTGTTGGTTCACCAAAGGCCGCCAGTGATTTGTTAGTGCAAGTGCTCTGACACACCCGTGGACATAGGTCTCTTAATTAGCAGGACCGAACCACATACAAACCTTTTGTCTTCATCTTCTTGTTCTTTCTCTCTTATACCATTTTTTGGCATCATTAGGTTGTATTATAATACCATTTTAGTTGGTACATTTTGTCCTAAGATTACATTATTTGGAAAATGATATTGATTGTTGATTAGAAATGTTTTCTCTAATTTTCTTCTAATCTAAATTGTGTTTGCAATCAATAAGCATGCTAGGACAATATGCCTGTAGATGATTGTCACTTGTGGTACTACTATATGGGATAAGATGGCGTGCTTAAGCCATCAGGGTAGAGACCCTTAGTAGATATTGTAGGTATTTGTGACAAATACTGAACAGGATCATTAAAGAAAACTACTCTTGGACCAGTCACTATTATTAGAAGAGTTATTCTTCTAACAATTGCAAAAAGTCCTTATTGACCTGAGGATATTACTAAGTCTTATATATCTGTTAGTGTAGCTTTAATATTGTTAATTTGTGATATGTAATTAGAGAATATACGGAGTTGTTTGACTACATTAATAATGTATGAAGATTTGCAGTTGTCCAATAAGGGATCCATCACTCTTAATATTAAAAAGAACATTCAAGATTATGTTTCTTATATATTAAATTAAACCGACTAGTGCAATTTAGAAAAATGTTTTTCTAAACTGTTATAATGTATTCAATATTTGTGAAAAGACATACATGTAAACTAATTGGGTAACAGTATCTTTGGTGGTCTAATCCTAGGTTTACTTGGAATATTAGTTGGTGGAGGGACTAATATGAAAAATTGTTAAGAGGGTATACTCACTTATTAATTCTCTATTCTTTGGGCAAAAGTTACAATTTGTCTTATGGACATGATTGCAATTATCAAGTCAAGAGGGATGTATTTTTAATTTGAAAAGATGATGGAATTAGATTCCATGTACTATATTCATGTATGTTTAATGGATTTACAATGGAATATGTTTCATGTATGTACTTATTAAAAAATAGTGTACAATGAACATACAAAGTAACTTAATTTGATTAGGTGAATTTACATTTTCTAAATACTAAGTACATCTTGACTTACCAATGAATGAGAATCCCTAATGAATCCATTGCACCATGGTTCCTCTCTAGCCTAGTGAAGAATCCTAGAGGGCTTAATGAAGTCCAATAAATAGGTACAAGCAAGTGTTGCAAATCAATCACTTGAAACTTATTTTCTATATTCTTCTCTTGGTGGCTAGTGGGAAAAAAAAGAAGTATAAACATTTGAGACTTAGGAGGATTTTGAACTTGTGAAATCTAGTGAGTTTGTTTGGAGAGAAAAAGAAGAATAAGCTTTGGAAACTTCAAGAGGACTTGCACTTGAAATCTTGTGAGCTAAGTTCCTATTCATGGGTTCATATAAATCATGTGGATAGTTCTTGGCGTAATTTTAAAATAAAATAAAAAGGAAAATTATTCCCTCATATTTGATTTGAGTAGTATCTTTCCTTCATCTCCAACCAGGTTATATGATACACAAAATTGCTAGAAACTAATATCTCTCTCACTAGTTTGCAGACATCTCTAGTGTATGTAGATTGTGGGTTATTTTCAAATCTCTTGAGTAAGCCATATATTTATATAGATTGTAGAGTCACAATTCTAGTTGTAGTAGGATTTACCTCTATGGTAAGTCTTGTATAATAAGGAATACTCTCACAAACATTACTTTATAAAACAGGTAATTAATTTTCACCAGTAAAGGAATCCTTATTTGATAAGGAACCCACCAAATAAGTAATCAAATCATAATTAGGAAATAATTCCACTAATTGAATTTTAGGCACAATCCTAATAGGTCAAACACCCCCAAATGTCTCATTCAATTCCCTTTAATTTGTAAGGGAGGACACACACGTCACTATTGGAAAAGGCCAGGGATACACTCGTAATTGGCCATTGCACTTACCAGTTTGTTTAACACGATTGGGCTTAAGCTGCTCTACCTCAGCTTCGGCCCAATCGTTGGTCAAATACACCCAAACCCACGTTATGAGGTCTAATTTTCGCAGTCTAACAACCCATGATTGCGTATATTAATCTGGGAAAGCACATCCTTAATCTGATGTTAAGAGCACTAATTTAGTGGAGTTCATTGGCCTTTATATAATATATGTTAATAGAGTCGTACTATTAATGTTGGAATTTGTTGTGACCAAGTAATTATTGGATTTGAACTCTTAATCTAAAGCAGTTGCTTTATAAAGTTGATTCCATTGTGCCATAATGTTGTACATTTTTGCATTTGTATTTATTATTTTGTTAAACACTAACTTGGCTTTAAAGTGTGGTAATGATTAACATGGTCCAAATGCTTATCTTTAGGACATGCAACAATGAGTTATTTGGTTTTCTTCATTTATTTCTTTATTTTGGATGGAGAGCAAATTAGTTTTAGTGTTGTTGAAGCAACAATATTTATGATACATCTTTTAAGGAACATGAGAATGGAGAATACCGGTTTAGCTTCTTTAAACTAACTCTAAATTTTGTTTGTTCTTAATCTTATGAAAACTAGTATTGTGTTAATTTGATATATATATATATATATATATGTAATAAAAAAAAAGGAAGCTAGTTTTGGGGTATTTTTTAATCCAGATACAACTCCTAGGGCTTGTTTGGAAACCACAAAATAGGATCAGATTAAGTCATGTTCTTAGTTTCTATTTTTATTGGTAGAAACTAACATCATGTTAACATTGGTTTAAAAAACAAATTGTTTAGTGATAGATAATAGATTTGCTCACGCACTACTTTGCAATAAAATGAAATCTACAAAATACTCGAAAGCATAAAATTGATTTACTTTTGAACTATAGAACCAATTCCGAGTCTTCCCAAACAACCTCATAGTAAACTAAAAAGCAGGCATATGTAAAAGCACAAAACTATTTAGAACTAATTGTCGTGTCACTCAAATAACTTTTTACATTATTTTGCAAGTCATTCTATTTTGTTTTAATAAGAAGAGTGATTGTGTTACCAAAAGGTTAGTAACATCCAACTAACTAGCAGTTTCTAATTCCAGATTTTCATGCATAATAGTTGGGGGTACAGCTCAAACCAAATTAGTCCAACTAACAAGTCAGTACTGGTGAACAATTAGAGGCTCGTTTGAGATCAACTCGTAAAATAAATTAGTCAAGTTTGAGTATATTTTGAAGCTTAATTATTGATAAATTTAGATCAGCATAAACTCAGATTAAATATTCTAGCACTTTATGCAAGGATAAATTCAGTTTTACATAAGACATATATATATATATATATACATACAGTCCGGATCTTAAGCGGACCTTAAAAAACGGACCTAAAAGACATATATATATATATATATGTGTGTGTGTGTGGGCCGTGCGTGCGCGCGCAGGGACTTGATATTCTACTACAGAAACGTTGCATTATGTTTTAACTTTGAAGTTTTGTAAATAGGTTCAGCCATCCCACATTTGGCGATGCCTGTTGGATGTGTTGAAACATATATAACAGAAATTGGAAAAAGAGATTCCAATCTCATAGTTTTGAACCACCAAATCGCCCTCAACTTAATTAGTTCACAAGTGTTAATCATATGGACCATACCGTTGAGAAAAAAAATCAGCCTCCACATTTGAATGTTCCTATTATATATCTGGACATAGCCGGGCCACTACTCGCATCAAAGAAATGTTTGTAAAATGTTAGGATCAATTTGGACTTCCAAAGGAAATGTTCGTAATTTGTCAAGATTAATTTGGTCATTCTTCAAAGAAAATGCTTTTATTTTGTCAAGATTAATTTGGACCTTCATAGAAGCACAAATTTTTTTGGTCTATTTATACTTATTTGCGGGTATATTTGCATGTTATTGTTTTCTTTTTCTTTTTTTGGCTATTTTTGAGAATTCAAAGTATCATGATTTTCATTTATTAAGAAAAAAAAAAGTTTTAGTGATAGTAATCCTTATTGCATGTGGTGAATGCGCGCGAAGGTTTTAAGGTGAACTATATTACAATGGGGTATTACATATGTTTCTTTTTTCTTTTCTTTTCTTTTTTTTTTTTCCTTCTAAATATTTGCATGAACTCCATATACAAATCAACATATTATGTATGAAAATTTTATTTTGTATATTAACAACTGACGGCTTAAGTTGGACATTTTTTTATAGATGCTTGAATTTTGAAATTACATGCCATAGAATTTGGCATTTTCTTAAAATCTACAAAAATCATGTATTCATATGCTTAAGTCATCTAAAAACCAAGCCAAGCCAAGCCAAGCCAAGTCAAGCCTTGTGTCATAATCAATTGGATATGGCTCTATAAATCATTTTTCTCCATTTCTGCTCACAAAAACTATATACTACATGGAATTTTTTTTTTTTTTTTTTTGGGGTTGAGGCATTATAGTATTTAGATTTTTGTGGGTAGGGCCCTAAAAACTTGGGTATTAATTTGGATCTTCATTGAAAATATTTGTATTATCTCATGGATCAATATGGACTTTTTCAAGATCAATTTGAGTTTTCTAAAAAATATTTGTACTTTCTTAGGATCTATTTGGAACTTCCAAAAAAATGTTTGTACTTTCTCAAGATTTATTAAAATTGTGTACATGATTTAAATTACAATGTACAAACTAAAAAAAAAACAAGTTATAAACAGTTTTTTTTTTTTAAAAAAAAATACAATTTGTACATTTCTCAGGATTTATTAAAATTGTGTTGAAGATTTATTACACAATGCACAAACAAAAATAAGAAGTTATAAACAAATTTTAAGAAAATACAAAATTAATTTTGCAAGGTACAAATTTCTCTTACAAGGTAAAAATACATATGCGAAAGTTCAAAAGGTGGGCTACAAGTTGGGCAGGTTTAACCCCCTCAATACCATAGTTGGTTTTTGATTTTCAACCAAAAAAAAAAAAAAACGCCATTAACGACATACAAACATTTCTCATCTCATCTTTGTTGGAAAAATCTTTGGCCTAAGCCCCGCCCAAAAACTTCTTGGTGTGACACCCTTTTGGGTATAGTCTTAACAAATAGAAAAACTCTTGTAACATGAAGCCATACAACCACAAAAATTGTTCCCTGAAGGGGAAAAAATAATTCTAAGAATGATACCGAGTGTCAAACAGTCAGTATATGTCAATATATTACTGTTCTTGAAATTTTTTTTTTCTCTCTATATTTGTATACATATATATGTCTGTGTATATATGATAGTTCTTAAAATGGTGGTGTACAATTTTAAACGGACAAGAAAAGTGCTCACACCTTATCAAAACAACGTTAACAAAGTAATTTAATAACGAAGACAATAAGCTAAATAAAAGCTAAACTAACTTTTAAAAATAAAGGGATAATTGAGTTTCACTCCACTTTTTGTATAGAATTAAAAGTCAGTCTATTACTTTATTTAAAATTAAAAAAAAATTAACTTTTTTTGTAAAAGTAAAAAGTCATCAAATTTATATGATGTTTTAACGCATTAACTCTTATAAGATTGAGAACAACTCTTCAGAATGCAGGGAGTAACTCATTTAAATATCGAGTGCAACTCTTCATAAGGTTAGGAGCAAAAATCTTCACAATGTAAGTTCGGAGCAATCATTACAACGCTATGGTGCAACTCTAAATGTTCAAAATATGATTTAGACTAAAACACAAAATAACAATTTAAAAATTGATATTTTTTAAATTTTGTTGATGACTTTTTATTTTTATTTTTTTAATTTTGTTGACAACTTTTTAATTTTTTAATTGTTATTGATAATTTTTTAATTTTAAAAAAATAGTAGACTGACTTTGAAATTTCATAAAAAAATTGACTGCAATGTAAATATCCCAAAAATAAATCCTGTAAATTTGTCATTTTATTAAAAAAAAAATTCTAATTCTCACAGTAACCGCCAAAGTTTTTTGAAAAAAAATCTTGGAGAAAAATCTCTTTATCTCACTGCTATCTCAAACGACTCTAAAAATATACAAATTAATTATTTAAACTTATTCTTTCTGTCAACGTATTTCACCTTTAACTCATTGAAAATGTTGGATGGTGGGTTGAGAAGTTTAGAGGACAAGTGATCGGCAAAGTGGGACTAATTTGATTAGTTTCATAGCACAATATAAAGTCTCATGAGTAGAGGAGTCACTCATGTCGTTCTCTACAAAATCAGGACGGGTTAAAGACCTGAGAGATTCAGCTAGCAAGTGGAAGCTTATTAGGGAAGTGAATAATGTTGTTAATTTCTCAGCCTGAAGAAGCTGTCCGGAGAACAATAAGAAAGGGGGATCGAAAGCAAAGGCTTGGTCGAAGACTAGGAAGAAATTGAGAATCATTAATGAGTCATTATTGGAAGATGATTTTACAAGAAGCAGTTTGATTATTCTTAATGAAGCGTAAGCTGTGTGGAAGTTGGGTCAGATAATTGAATTGGAAGCTCGTGGTGAAGAGAAAAAGATAATTTACAATCTTGTTGAAATTGAGTAGTTTCATAGGGAGCAAATTTGTGAAGCTAGAGTGGAAGATGATGTTTAATTATCTTCGATAAAGGGAAGTTGGGGTATACATAGAGTGTGTTAATGAAGATTATATCTTGGAATGTGAGGGGTTTGGCTAGGCCTGAAAAATGTCTAGATATTCAAAGGTTATGCCATCATCAACATGCTGAGATGTTTCTTATGTAGGAAACAAAACTAGCAGAGCTTGACAGAAGAAAAGATAGATCCATCTGGGGCTCTGATGATATGGACTTCTTATCAGTGTCATCTGTGGGTTTCTTGGGGGTCTTGCAATTATATCGAATAAGTCCAAGTTCTTGTTAGAAGACAAAATCTTGGCAGATCGGTGAATTTGCTTATGGGGAGATGGATTTTCGAAGATTTTAGATGCGTGATTCTTAATATCTATGCTCTGTGTGGAGATCATGAAAAAATGGATCTGTGGAAGGTTGTTCTTGATTTGAAAAATGTCATCAAAGGGGCTTGGTGCTGTGGAGGAGATTTCAATGCAGTAAGGAAGGTCGAGGATAGATTCATGTGTTTTTCTTCTGGAACCAGTTAGGAAGATTTCAACAATTTTATTGAAGAAGGAGAATTTTTTGACATTCCTCGTTGTGGGAGAAAATTTACCTGGTACGGCCCAGATGGAAAGAGAAGTAAACTTGACCACTTTTCGGTATCGGCTAAGTGGCTAGACAAATTCAATGATCTAGCTCAGCGATCCATTCATTCATGACTAAGCTCATTAGATTAAGCAAATCAGGATTTCATTCCATTAATAGCAAGAAGAGGGAATACTTGACATAGACTCAAAACAACTGGATGACAGACAGACCTGATCACAAGACCAGACTCAAAGTACTCAAAACATAAAACAGAGTTGACTCAACTCGATCTCGAATGGAATGTCACTGTGACTTACTTATTCTCTAACTTTTCTTTCTTTTAAAGAGCATCGGATTGGTTTCAAGAAACAGCAGTTCCAAACACCATTATTGTATCATCTTTCCTTAAGCTTTCTCAGGTTCTCCATTCCTCAACAAAGGCTCAAACTCCTTGGCTAAATCCTCAGGCCTTGAAATGATTTTTTTTTCAAAAATCATAAGCAATTTGATTTCCGGCCACCTTAGAGGGGTAATTTTGGGAACAAGCTGCCAATGTATCGTACACAAGGGCAAAAGAGGAATTTTGATGGAAGCAAGAAACCCCAAGCTATCACCGATCCGACTCAACCCCGAGTAGGAGAAGGAAGTAGTGCTGGGAAATGCTTTAAATGTGGCAACCCCAGTCTTCTGGCCAGAGATTGCAAAGCACCAAGGCGTGTTACTCAGCAAGGCATAGTCTGCTACAACTGTGGCGAACTAGGTCACATCAGCAAGTTCTGTACTACTCCTAAGCAGGTGACTTATGGTCAACAAGGTCAGACTCGCTTGAATGCCGTTATTCCTAATGCCGCTGGATATGATGAAACTATTTATGAAAAAGGCAATTATGTTGAAGAACAGCCCGATCTGTAGATGGTGGAAGGTACATTAACTTTGTTTAATTCTCATGTTAAAGTTTTATTTGATACGGGTGCTTCATTTTCATTCATATCTATTAAGACTATTCGGAGATTGGGTATTCTACCTCACCGTTTAGAGAACGCTTTGAAGGCTACCTTACCATTAGGAGCCACAGTCAAATTAGGACATGTGTGCAAGGATTATCCCTTATGGCTAGGAGACCGTGAGATCCCTGCAAGGCTGATTGTCCTATGGATGAAGGAGTTTGACATAATCCTAGGAATGGATTGGCTCTCTTAGAGTCAAGCGAAGTTGGATTGTGCGAGGAAAAGAATTACATTATCCGACAATGGAAATCAATCCTTTCATTTTCAATGTAACCCTTTGGGAGTTCCTCACAAGGTGCTTAGAGAACATCGAAGTCGTCATTACAGAGTTGACAGTGTCATATATACCTGTAGTCAAGGACTTCAAGGAAGTATTTTAAGACATTTCTGGTTTACCGCCTGAGAGAAGTATGGAGTTCTGTATTGAGCTTATCCAGTACCACTCTGATCACCAAGGTTCCCTATAGAATGTCCCCCGCCAAACTGTTGGAATTAAAAGAACAAGTTCAAGAGCTCGAGAATCTTGGTATCGTACGTCCAAGTACATTACCTTAGGGAGCACCAGTGTCATTCTTAAAGAAGAAGGATGGGATGCTTCGACTGTGTATCGATTACAGAGAATTGAACTGAGTGACTATCAAGAATATGCATCCCTTACCTCGGATCGACAATTTATTTGATCAACTACAAGGAGTATGACATTCTCCAAGATAGATCTACGGTCGAGATATCATCAGTTGAGGGTACGGAAGGAAGACTTACCTAAGACTGCTTTTAGAACCCGATATGGTCACTATGAATTTTTGGTGATGCCGTTTGGAATAACGAATGCCCCGACAGTGTTTATGGATCTAATGAACAGAGTGTTCAAGCCTTATTTGGATCAGCTTGTCATCGTCTTCATAGATGATATTTTGATCTATTCTAAGACAGTAGAAAAACACGAACACTTACGGATTGCAATACAGATGCTTAAGGATCACCAGTTGTATGCCAAATTCAGTAAGTGTGAGTTCTGGTTGCAAGAAGTGAAATTTTTGGGACACAAGGTATCATCTCAAGAAATTTCTGTGGATTCATCCAAGACAGATGCTGTGTTAAATTGGGTTAGGCCAACCAACCCTACGGAGGTTAGGAGTTTCCTTGGACTTGCATGTTATTATAGGAGATTTGTTGAGGGATTCTCCAGGATAGGCGCACCATTGACTGGGCGAACCAGAAAAGCTCAAAAGTTCAAATGGATAGAGAAGCATGAATGTGCCTTTCTAGAATTGAAAGAAAGACTCACCACCGCACCGGTACTAGCCATACCCAAGCCTGATGAGAAGTTCACTATCTTTAGTGACGCATCATATCAAGGATTGGGGTGTGTGCTTATGCAAGATGGTAGAGTTATCGCCTATGGATCTAGACAGCTAAAGTCAAACGAGTTAAACTACCCCACTTATGATTTGGAATTGGCGGCAATGGTATTTGCACTCAAGATTTGGAGACACTATCTCTATGGTGAGAAATTTGATTTGTTCTCCGATCACAAGAGTCTAAAATATTTGTTCACACAGAAAGAGTTGAACATGAGACAATGTAGATGGATGGAGTTGATTAAAGATTACGACTTCACATTAGAATACCACCCTAGTAAAGCTAATGTGGTCGATGATGCTTTGAGCCGATAAACTCGTGGGACAATTGCCTCTTTAATGGTTAGAGAATGGCGAGCATTAGAGACATTGGCCGAGTTCGATGTGCAGAGTACAGAGGAAGGAGAAGGGCAACTTTTTGGATGTCTTACCCTACAGTCTACTCTTATTTGACCGCATTATCAAAGCCCAAAAAGCATATGAGAAGTTTCGGGCATGGTTTGTTAAGATGATAGAGAAAGATCTGACAGAATGAAAGGTGGGAAGTGATGGGGGGACACAGACGCAGGGACAGATTATGTGTACCAGATTTTGGAAACTTGAGAAATGATATTCTGGAAGAAGCACACAAGTCAAGATTTACAGTTCACCCGGGAAGAACAAAGATGTACAAGGACTTGAAGAAAAATTTTTGGTGGGAAGGTATGAAGAAGGATGTGGCTGAATTTGTATCCAAATGTTTAACGTGTTAACAAGTCAAAGCTGAACATCAGAGACCCTTGGGATTATTGCAGCCGCTACCTGTTCCAGGTTGGAAGTAGGAGCATATCACTATGGATTTTGTAGTGGGATTGCCGCGATCTCAACAGAATCATGACGCCCTTTGGGTAAATGTGGACCGTTTGACTAAATCGGCTAACTTCATTTCCTATAGTATGACGTATCCAGTAGAAAGAATGAGCCAGATGTACATACAACAAGTTGTGCAACTTCACGGAGCACTTGTGTCGATTGTGTCAGACCACGACGCACGTTTTTCTTCTGGATTTTGGGAAAGTCTGTAAGAAGCCATGGGAATCTCGCTCAAGATGAGTACTGCTTTTCACCCTCAAACAGATGGACAGACTGAGCGTGTTAATCAGATCATGGAGGATATGCTTAGGGCTTGTGCTATCGATTTTGAAGAATCTTGGAAGATACACTTGCCTTTGGTCAAATTTGCCTATAACAATAGCTACCACATGAGTATCGGGATGGCTCTGTTCGAAGCATTGTACGGACGACCATGTCGTTCTCAGAGGTTGGAGATAGCGAGTTGTTGGGACCAGATTTGGTTAGAGAAACCAACTAGAAAATTTTTTTGGTCAAGGAAAGATGAGGACCGCTCAGAGCAGGTATAAGAGTTATGTCGATCGACGTCGGAAGGATTTGGAATTTAGTGTTGGAGATCACGTGCTTCTTAAAGTTTCACCAACCTGAGAAGTGGTACGTTTTGGTCTCAAAAGAGGGAAGTTGGCCTCGTGTTTCATTGGACCGTTAATTTTAGAACGTGTTGGGAAAGTGGCTTATCGACTCACACTGCTACCAAAGATGTCTGAGGTTCACAATATATTTCATGTTAGTATGCTGAGAAAGTACATACGAGATTCCTCACATGTGGTTCGTTTTGACGATATTTAGACGAGTCATAATATTTCCTATAAGAAGAGGCCTGTGAAAATTCTGGATCAGAGTATCAAGAAGCCGAGGAATAAGGATATCTCGTTGGTGAAGGTCCAGTGGAATCACCATAACGAGAATGAAGCCTCTTGGGAAGTTGAAGCTGATATGAGGAAGAAGTATCCGGAGTTGTTTCATGACTAGTTAATCTAGATTTCGGGGATGAAATCCTGTTTAAGGGAGGAAGGATGTAACCTGCATTTTCATTCAATATTAAATTGTATTTTTCATGTTTAATCTGTATTTTTGGTTTCATTTAATTTCAATTTCCATGTTTATCATACTTGCTATTATTTATTTTACTAGACAATCGTTAATTGGGGTCACACTGAATTTTTTTTTTAAATCAAGAACACAGTATTATGTTTTCAAACTGAAATTCATAAGTTTGGTCATACATGTGTTGAATTTCAAAATTATATTTCAAAATGGTGAAAATAATTTCTTTTGACTCAAACTGTATTTTTATATAACCGGAAAATTATTTCATACGACAAAATGAATTTTCTGTATTTTGTGGTGGTCACTGTGCTGCAAAAATACCAATTTATGTTCAAAACTGTCCGCTCCGGGCTGGGATTCCACAGATTTTGGAATCTTCGTAAAGCAAGATTTGACACTTGCTTTATTTCCATTTAAGGCAAGTAATTATTGGATAGGCTTTGTTTGGATAATGCTTGGTTGTATGAATAATTGTTGTGCCATAAGCCATTTTGCCAAACACCCAAAGTGATTCCTAGACAGCTAGCTTATGCCTTGTTTAATGGAAAAACCGGTTTAAATTTAAAGTTTAAATGCGCAGCGGAAAAGGCAAGTTCTAAAAACTTAATGGTAGCCCAGGATCTACTACTCGTCAATTCCATAGATGCGTACAAGAGGGGACAAGAATTATACCTTAGTGCCTTGAACCCAATTCTGATTTTCTTCAACTTCCAGTAGCCTCCACTAGATGGCCTTCACTCTTATGACTCCTGTGGATGCTCGCAGGAAGGACTAGGGTTGGTGGGAACCCTAATGGAGAGGAAGAAGAAGGT
Organism: Hydrangea macrophylla; assembly: GCA_033977485.1. Classification (NCBI taxonomy): domain Eukaryota; kingdom Viridiplantae; phylum Streptophyta; class Magnoliopsida; order Cornales; family Hydrangeaceae; genus Hydrangea; species Hydrangea macrophylla. The sequence continues at coordinate 74,980,168 of CM066999.1, read as the reverse complement.
TTTGAGCTCTTAAAATAGTTTCTGCAGCTTCTGACATTCTAAAATGACGAACTTCTTTTCCAGAACGCAGCTGCCCTATTTATAGATTCCCAGAACCGACCTAACCTTCAATCGATCGAAGGACTTCGATCGATCGAACATTCGATCAATCGAACCATACTCGATCGATCGAGCCTGCCATGACTTCAATCGATCGAACATACTTCAATCGATCGAACTTGTCTTGACAGCTTCCTCAAGTGTCTTTCCAAGCATCCTAGCGGAGCTAAGAGTGGGACCTCCTAGGCTCTTTATTGTTGGCTCAGACCAGTTTGTTAATTACCATGACCAAACTCTTTGATCAATAAACTAATCAACTGGTCAGTTAACGTTTACTCCACTATAAAACGATAACTGAACTCTAACGCTAAAGAACGTATCTGAAGCGATAACTAGACTTGTATGGTGTACTAATGTCCCTCTACCGTCAGCATTCGTAATCATATTCAGGTAGTCGGATAACAGTTACTGTCAACCTGAATCATGATTACTTCTTGTATTCCTTGAGTCCCATTCACTTCTCATGATTACCAAACATGTTGATAACTCTTATCAACAAGACTGCAGTACTCAGTAATCGACTTGGTGACATTCTCAAGGGAATGCTTACTCTGAATCAGAGGGTAGATTCTATCTTGACAATATATGTTCACAACCCTATGAACATGACATACCCAAGATACCCAGGTGTTGATCTTCTATAGACCTCACTGATTGGTAAGTCAAAGCAGTCATATCCACAGTCTATGTTCATAATCGTCTCAAGATTGAGAACACGTACCTTATACAAGTTATGAGTTCCTTTTGACTGTTGACAGCCTTAAGCGTGAATAGGAAACTCAGGTCCGTCAATGCACTATAAGTACTAGCATATCAACTAAGAGCTACACTCTAGTGATTGAGATTAATCACTCCATCCAATGGTAGTTAATTATGCTACAGTGTAGACCTGATGAGGTATCCAGTCTCATCATCCACTGTGACATATTCTAAGTATCAAAGAATAGTAATTCGTATCTCACTTGTGTATATCTCATACACACACGAATTGCTTACTATGATACTTAAGGATAAACAATCATCTCATGAAAGAAACATACACAATAAAATATAAAGCTGATATCCATATATTATAATGCTAGTGTCTCATACATAAAGTAATGGTTTGAGGGCACAAACCTAACATTGTTTGCCCATGCTTGTTTGTTGTGTGTTAATTTAGTGCCTTAAGTTGATTTACCCAAACAACTTCAAGTTGACCCCTATAAGCCTATAAGAACCCCTATACTAACTTAACCTCATCTAAACAACTCTTCAACAGCTCTTATATGTATAATCTATGTATTCTTATATGTATATTGAGGATTTTAGTTAATTAGAATCATAATTCAATTGTAGAGTGTATATGAAAGTACTTGGCCTCCAATAATTTCTATTTGGTTTCTATTTATACAACACTCTCATACACACATTCCACACATTCTGCAAACTGAAAATTCAGAGAGATAGAGAGAAACACAGAGAGTTATACAGAAATATTTCTAGAGAGAGAGAGAACTCTCCACCATAGCCAAAGCTTGCATTTGGATTTCTATTTTGGATTTCTTTCTCATCCAAGTTCAATCTTCTAATCACAGTGAGTATTATAAACTCACTTAGAATGTAAATTTCATGCTCATTTACTGCTGTTGCATTAGTCTATTGTATATCACCATGGTTATGATCATCCATAAAAGCTTGAAGCTTGATAACTTAATTTTTCAACTTTAACCAAAATTCGTTTTTTGAGATGGATATGAAAGATTATAGTACGCAGAGACTACTTCAAGTATTAGAGCCTAATTCATTCGTATCTTATTAAAAATGAAATTTCATCACTTCTTGGTTTTTCATTAAATCTGAGAGCTACGATTGAAATTGGTTAAATCCGATCACATATTCATAACCCTTGCGAAAAAACGGAGAGAACCATATATTACAAGTCATGTTTACATTCAGCTTTTAAAATGAGTCAAAAATAGGCTTTAAATTCGTAACAGGGGAAAAACTGCTGAAGAAGACGCAGTGGCAATCGAATGACATGTTTACCAATCGATTGGTATGTTTACCAATTGATTGGCATATATACTAATCGATTGGCATTTTTCAGCACTGACGACTTTTAGTAAAACGGTCATAACTTACTCTAGAAAACTTGAAAATGCGCACCGTTTGAAGCATTGGAAACTAGACTCAAAGACCTTTCTTTTGATATGAAATTCATCTACAAAAAGTATATCTCATTTTTGAGGGAATTGCTTCAAAGTAGACCCACTTGTGTTCTAGTAGCGATAAAAGCATATTAAAGTATTCTTTGATGAATTCACTAATTGTTTCATATAAGATTTGATTTATTCTCGTATATCCATGGTTATTGTTCCCAATACTTTATATTTTTCTATTAAGTCACATGTCATTCAGGTGGAGTCAGTTGTACATGCATGGTGAGTGGTGGTCAGTGTGGAAAAGAGTGTCTTTGAAATGCGACAGTGACAAAACTGGACAGTCCCTGGCGCCCATGATAGCGCTAAAGTGTGTGATGCCGACTTGGACATTCCCTGGCACCCATGGTAATGCTAAAGTGTGGCCTACTAGATAGTCCCTGACATGCATGGTAAGGTGTGATTTCCACCTCAATAGCTCTTCCCATAGATCTTTCTTCTCTCCCTCTCAGTTTGGTGCGTATACACTGCAAAACACAGCATATAAGCCAGTATTTCGAATAACTCCCTGAAGTATAATGAATCTAAATTTATTAAAAATGTTGTGTACCTCAAAAAAATCATCTTCCAATAGGCAAATCAGTCCACCCGAAGCACCCTCTGAGAATACCAATTCTATCTTGTCCATATAATTCCCTCCAAGTTGTTTCAGGAGTCTCAAATCAGATTTGTCAAGCTTGGATTCCTAGATGAACATAATGTTTGGTCTCTCCCATTTGACTAGATTGTTGACTTCTCTGCATTTTTTCGCTCTTCCTAATCCCCTAACACTTCATGAGATAGCCTTCATTTGGAAACTGGTTGAACCCCCTCTGTATCATTTACCTCATCAGCATTCTTCAAGCCCTCCAGGTATAAAGTCTCATCTTGTACCTCCGATTCTGTAATATTTTCAAGTAGGACTACATCTTCACCTACAACAACATATTTAATTTCTTTGCCAGATTCCAAGAAAGGTTTGCTTCAGGACGCCCTCATAGATTGAGCCTTCTTACTGTATTGTCAGAGATTTTGGTGTTATCGTTGGATAGTAAATCGACATTACCTGCAGCCCTCGATGATTTCTTGACTTTGTTGCATTTTCCTTTTTTCTTGGCCAGATTGATGTGGCACGATCCATGTCTACCTCTTTGGAGAAATCGTTGGCAACGCATGAGAGCATTAACTGAGGATTTCTTCTCTCTCCTAGGGCGGGGAGCTGGTGCAACCAAGTGATCCATAGATACCTCGAAACTATCGATCTCATCTACATCCATGTCTTCATTACCAGCAGGGTTCATATCTTCTCTATTTTGGGAAGCTAGTTCAATGGGATCCGATTCAGCAACCCATGAGCAACCCTCTTCCACCCAATTTACGATTTTCCTCCTTATAAAACCCACTTCACTAGATTCTATCCTCTTTTCGATTATAGTGTGATTTGGTGAAATATTCTTTATAGAATTAGGGATAGGAGAAGGAAAAGAACTCAGTTGGGCTTTATCAATAGGGTCAGGGGGAGGCCTCTTCAGGATGGACATAAGTTGTGGGCTTAGGATAGGGAATGGGCTGCAGGCTAAGATTGTTACAATCAGGCGCAGAACCTGGGTTTGATTTTAAATTTGAATTCAAAATCAATTTGGGGTTTTGATCATGTATAGGTGAAAGAGGAGGCTGCTTGTTCCAATTGGCTACACTAGTGGGTTAGCAGCACATATTCTCAGATCTGCAAGGACACCGAACACCATCCACAACTTGATCAACACCAATTCCCTCTACATTAGAAAGGCTATTGTACATACATGGAGGCATAGGATTTAGTGTGGTTTCTTCCATTAGTCTGATAGAAAAAGACTCTCCCCCTTATAGTAAGCTTAAAAGTGGCATTGATAGTTTCTATCTCATCTGTTGCATTTAGAACCCTGCCATAAATGAGATTTTCCGTGTTCTTGGTTTTCTCATCCACCATTAGAGTTGAACCATAAAAATCACCTAACATTGTGAAAAGAAACTCTGTCCAAACAGGAAGTGGTATATTGAGACATCTAATCCAAGTACATCTGGATTGTTGACTGAATCGAGGCTCCCATAGTTCTATTTTTATGAACCATTTTTTCCAAGTCTCTACATCTTCAACAACTTCCACCAGAGATTGAGTATTCTCAAATTCCAACAGCACCATGTAACCACCCAGAGATTTAATATCTTTGCCAATCAGTTTTTCCTTTCTTCATCAAATTCTGCAAGTGAGTAAAATTATTCAAATTCCACATATAGGCTCGAGCACGTCGATTTAGCCACTCTTCTGACTCCTTAGTGACTGAGAGTTGAAATTCCGCCGTAAATTTGACGCCCTCTACTGTATTGTTTGTCTTAGAGTTGGTTCTATTAACCTCTTCCTTCTTTGATTTAGGGTTGCTTTCACCTGATAAGACCTAGTTATACTTCCTCTGATTTGTAAAACCAGATTTTGAATCGAATCCCCATAAATTTGCCCTTTTTGTTCGGCAATATTATGTTACCGACTTATGTTTGGATTTGATATGTGCTTCAAGCCATAGTTTGGTAGTTTAACTATGATTTTCCTCCCAAACAACATCGAACCGTTGCTCCTGATCGCCACGCCATCCGCTTCCCAGGAACTATCAAATCTAGCAAAGCCATATATGTCGGATCTCCCGTTCCTCTGTTTTCTGGGGATAAAAACGTCTCTAACCTTACCAAATCTGGAGATGAAGTTCCACAAACTTGTATGGTTAGTTTTTGGGCTAAGGTTGTCAATGAATAGGGTAGTCCAGTGCTCCTTTCCCCTAAATCGTTGATTGAAACTCATAACTCTACACTATGGAAAAGCTCATATACAGCGGAGCCTCACATAGAGATTAAGTAGGTTAGCAATTACTAAATCTCTAATCCATATATGCTAAAAATTTGTAAATTTTATATTTTGAACATAAAATGATATCTTGAACATTAAAAAGGGTAACCAATTAAAAATAACAAAATTACATTGGATATAATGAAGCTTTTGTGCAGAGTATACCCGAAAAAATTATTCAATACATTGCCAAACGGATTTGGATCCTCGGCCGCAACAACGTGCAACAATTTCAGTCACACTCTTCAAGGGATGAGACGGGTGTTTTTGGCTTTGGATAAATTAATCCGTGTTCATGTAAGAGAATATATCATCGTATTAGGGCTCGTTTGATAAAACAAAATATTAAGCATTGAATTTGCAGTGCTGAAAAATTTAAACATTTGAATTTACAGAATAAAAAATATTTTTCAAATACTGAAATAGACTGCATTCAATAAGTTTTTTTCAGTAGAAATTTACAACTTAAAATTTTTAGTAGATATTTGACTGCTTTATTTTTTTATTTAATTTTTTTTTTTTTTTTTTGCAAAAGTGGTATATTATTCAACATACTAATAATAAATAATTACTAAAATAACTACACATTACTTCGATCTTACATTAAACATAAACTGAAAATGTGTCCAACCACACCGAATGATTTCTCTTGGTGCTGCAATATACAACAACTGTTGTTGAGGATCCTTAGTCCAAACCAAAAACTCGTAGACATGATGGCAACTTTTTGTTTTTGCTAAAACATCATTTCATATCATTAAAACAAACACAAGTACAAAAAATAAAAAAGAACTATTCTACAACACATGGATAGCATTTGGCAAACAAAAATAGAAAAGCAAGTGAGGGACAAGATCCCCTCCTCATGTAGAAAATAAAAAAAAGGAAAACACAGGAACACATCCCCGCGCACCTAGAGAGGCAACCAAGGAGAGTTTATACCTACATGCCTGAAAGCTATGAGAACCCCCATCCACTAGAATACCCGAGTACCACCCTGGACTGGTAGGAGGTCGCAGTTTCCATTTTCCATGAGGAGAGAATTTAGAAGTGTGGAACTAGCTTGAGAACCCCAACTCCAGACAGGACAACACTGGATCTGAAAGAAAACATCTTCAGATCTAAAAAAAGAACATGAGAAAAACCTTCACAAAAGAAGGAGAAGAAATTCACAAAAGAAGGGGGAGAAAACGAAACAAGGCAACTTATCTTGTCCAATACAGTGAAGCATGTCAAAATGTGGTCTATATTCACAGTAATTTAGAACAACTTTTTTTGTACATATTGTACTGTTCTATCACATAATTATTTTAGATTTATTTACACAAATAATCCTTATGCCCACATGGTGTTAAATAAATAAAAAATTAATTACACAAATGAACCAGTCACTGTGACGGCCCGCCCCTCCACGGTTCCCGGCGACGGGGTGTCAACCGGCAGAAGCACAATAATAATCAATAACAGTAGGCTTTGACATCATTTCGTAACTCCCCGAGTCCTAGACTCCGAGGGTTACCTGAAATATATGTTCATCATTTGGAAAACATTTATAAAATAGAAATCCAATTTTCATTTAGAAATATCCTTTCTTGAAACAAAACGTTTTCAGGATAAGCAGCGGAAAACAGAGTTAAGCCGTCATACTATTTAAAAGCGGATGGACTAACATTTGTCCGAATGAAACATAACATGTTCTTTGAAATCAATTTTATTACATCATTTAAATGATAATCCCCACACACGGGGTCTTCAAACTATAGCGGAAGCATTGTCAAGTCTCGGGGCCTTGCCCTTATCTATATCACCTGAAAGAAAGGTTTAATAGTCCATAAGCCAAAAGGCTCGTATAGTCATATAACCTCACAATAACATCTGTTATATAACATGTGTGAGTGCAATGAATGCCAATGTCAATGCATGAAAACCATTTTCATGCCTTTTCAAACACTCACCCTCAATCATCAATATCATTACCCGGACCATGGGCTTCCCGTCCACGTAGGCCTAGCATCAAACGTGCGGGACTTTGGGCCTTACGAATTACATGGAGGCCTAACCTTCAACGTTACGGGGGTTTCTTGCAGCACATCCCACAATTCGAGTTCCTAGTGGTACCCATCTCACATGCCTACCCACAAATCCGGGATTTCTAACTTTTCAAAACAAAATCCCTCCTAGAGGGTTTTATGCACGGAAGCCTCTAAGGTCTTCCCTTTTCAAAACCTGGAAGCCTCTAAGGTCTTCCCTTTTTTAAAAAAAATGAAAGCCTCTAAGGTCTTTCATCCCAAAATCATTTTCGTGTTTTTCGTGTTCATGCTCATGCTTATGAAATGCTATGACGTATGTGAGCTCTAAGCATCCAGACATATTCAATATTTCATAAGACAGATTATCAAGTCATGCTTTCAATGTAAAGCAACACAATAGACATGTTGAAATCAACCAGGTAAACACATAAACATAACAACTCAATTAACCATTTAAGGCATATTAGTTCAAGTAAACATGTAAATATATTATTAACATGTTATACAACTTTATTAAGGGTTATACAGAACTACCGTTCACCGAGGATAGACTGAATAATTAATCAGAATAGAAACCGGAGCTGCTCAATCTGTTACAAATCTCAATATACAATAATGTGCGTATATCAGTGAGGTACAACACCTCTAAGCATAGTACAACTACTATTAAAGTAAAGTACAACTCTTAAACCTTAGGGTACAAGGTCCCTTAGCCCAAAATAGATTTAAGTACAACAAAATAGAAGTTTTTACTAAACTGTCTGAGGTCGCGCGCGCGGGCCGCTCGCGCGGGCGAATTGTCACAGAAAGGCCACAATTTCAATTTAAAACAGTTTTCAGAAAAATGTCTGGTCGCACGAGCGGGTCGCGCGCGCGAGATGTCACAGTGTCGTCTTCTTCATTCTTTTTCCCCTGTTATGAAATCAAAGGTTGGTTTTTACCCATTTTGAAAACTTAATCCCAACAGGACTTCCAATATATGAATCTCTCCCTTTTTTCGCATAGATTTCAAATATGAAATCAGAATTTCATAAATCAATACACAGCTCTAGATTTTATCAAAAATCCGAAAGGCGGCAAAACTTTAAGTCGATCGTTCGTCGTAACCATTATGAATTAGCTTTTGAAATTTGAAATGGAGTCTCGTGGGATCGAGACCTTTCATTTGATAAAAAGAAATCACGTTTCTGTGACAGTTTTTTTTTGCTCGCTATTTTCGGACCCTTAACGGTATATATATGAAATCTACATATATATGTATACATATGTATATATATAGCTACACTAACAGTTTAAAAGTATAAACTTACCCAATAGAATTTATAGAGAGAGAGAGAGAAATCAGTTAACAGTCCATGCTTTGATTGAATTGATCTCTGAAATATATGTATATGACTATACGACCATGATTGTGGGTATGTAAGCAATAATATGTGTATGTATGTGTGGCCGGCTGAGAGAGAGATAGGGAGTTGAGAGATGAGAGTCAGATTAATGAGAGAATGGCTAGGGGGGAACTCATATATATAACAATGATATGCTTGGGCACCAAGCACAAAACACACACTACACACTATACATGTAGTACACACGCACACACTGCACAGAATTTAATTGGGCTACAAGTTCTAGTGAGAAAAGCTTGTGTGTATTGAGCTCACGAAATGATACACACACAGGTACAAATTAATACTGAACAAATCTCAAATCTGGAATATCTGTATCAAAGCACGAAATTAAATACGGGTTATTACAGTCACTGTTGCAAAGAGACCCATCTAACATATAAAAAAAAATGGAGCATGTGTTATCTATGTGTGTATTAGCCTCTCAGACACAAACACCTTCATATTTATAACTACTAGGCAAAACACGTGCGTTGCACGTGGGGATACTTTTCTAGACAATTCATAAAATTACAACTCCCAAGCGATCAATAGAGAACAATAGTGTACAAGTACTTGCAACAGACATAAGCAAAATACATAAACAAATAGAGATTAACACACACAAGGCTATCTCTAATTAGAATCCAAAGAGAGAATATTAAGAATGTTGAAGTTATACCAAACTAAAATTCATTATATCACTATCCCAAAAAAGAGTTCAATTCAAACCTTGTAAAATGTTAATACTATTCTAGCCTTGGAATCAAAAGCCCCTGTCTTGTGATACAGAAGAGAAAACAAATTGTGGACAAAATTTATATCGTGCAAATTCAACATTTTTGGAACTACCAAGTGGTAAGAATCATAATTTAATTACTCAGGTACATTCTAATGGACAAAGAAAAAGCTACATGTTTTCTTTAGTATACTCTAGGTTCTTCGAAGTAACATGAAAGATGGTTTTGATTCAAGGTATAAGGGTAAAATGAAAGCCATTCAAAGTCTCCATCTATGCAACATCAAAGCAAAACCAGACAAGTTCACAACTGCCACATCTAAATTTCCAAAAAACTAAATGAACTCGTATTCTTGTCGTGTTCGTGTAACGTGCTCGTGTCCATGCTTTTTATCTAATCCAACAAATCTTATGAATTCTATGGGACTAAACTGTAAAAAAGAAAAATCAGAATAAAAAGACTGAATACCTAATAAGAAGAAACATACACATGTTTGGCAATCACAAAATGGAAACAAAAGCAAAAGTAAAGAAAAGTGCAAAAGTTAATGCATAACTAAATAGTGAAAAAAATAATATTCTCTCTATATTATATAGTAAAAACCATTGGATACTCTTCATTCCCACTGCTAACCATACAAATCCATGATCAACTTTAAAAATTAATAGCCATCTATTACTAACATAGAATGCAAAGCTTTAATAGAATATGGGAGTCAGCAAAAACAATCATCTAGAAATTTTGGTTGAGATGAACTCTTAAGGTTCAAGATATTATTAGAGGAAAAATGAGCCTGTGAAGTAAATAGTGCTCATGTTAATCAGAAAATAATTTTCTATTAAGGAAATTGACAAAGTTTATGAACATTGAAGTTGTAAGAGACAATCATTGATATAAAACCATGTCCCAGGGTCATGTAATCAACTTTTGCCACTGATTTAAAGAATTGTCTAAAAAAACATTTCTACTTGATTCCACAGCCATTGTCCAATAACCCAACAAAACTAATTAGATTATGTGAATGAAAAACTATTGTTGCATTCACTATCACTATTTCTACACCAATAATGTGTACTATATAAGAAAAGATGTTTGTTAATAGTAGAAGTTGCTAGAAAGAAACTCAAGATCTAGAGGTGAGCTGATGTTTCACTACAGTTTGTCTTTTTGTTGTCTTCCAAAGGTTGTTTTCCTTGTTGACAAGCGGGGGTATTTGTAAAATACAACTGCGCTAAAAGAAGAAAATACACTAATTTAGTCTACAATTCCCTTGTTTATCTGGAATTTGAATTACAATTCCAGTTTCCACACATTATGATTAATCTATGATAAGTTGTGTGTTTTAGCAGTAATTTGTGCAGACTACGATTGCTGTGTGAAGAATTGAAAGATAACGATAAAAGGAAGTGCTTGGTTTCAAAGAAGACAATTCAAAGCTGAAATACAGAGTTCGAACGATTGAAGAGGTCTCGAGCAATCGAGGTTTCGATCAATCGAATGAAGTTCAAGCGCTCGAAGATCCCAGCAGTTCAATCGATCGAGAGATGTTCGATCGATCGAACATGGCTTTCATCAGATTTTACGCGCACGCAGCAGTGATAAACTTTTAACCCTAGCATTAGGTTTTTGTTATATATATTCGTATTGTATACGTCCCAGGACACACATTGCTTTTTATCAGTATTAGAGAGAGAGATAGAGAGTTTACATGTTTTGTAGGTTTCAAAGCTTGGATATTGCTTTGGATTATTTTTCTTTGGTTTAATACAAGTTCTTCTACTCCAGGTTTTGTGATTTCAGTTTGTTTATATTCTAGTTGCTTAATATTGTAGTTGAATTCATTAGTATTGATAGTAGCATAGAAGTGGTTTCAAATCATCATTAGTTTACATAGTTTTCATGTTAAAATCACAACCAAACGCATCCTTAATGAATCTTTACGTTAAAAACGCATATGAGACTCTTCAGACTATGTCTGAATAGTCCCCAGGTTGGGAGATCATGATGAAACCGTGATCTCAAGCCTCTGCCATGCAGCTGAATAATTCCTGTGTTCGATCGATCGAAGTTCATTTGATCGATCGGACCAGCGGCATTGTCGAGCGATCGAAGTAATTTCGATCGATCGAGAGATGAAGATGTTTGATCGATCGAAAGCGCGTCGATCGATCAAACTTCCTAATTCTTGAGAACATTCTATGCAGTTGTAGACACCTCATTTTGTCGGCCATCAGATTTAGGAGACCCATAGCTTGGTGGTTCACAATGATCAAAAAAGACTTAAAAGGATTCCTGGAAGTTAGTTCCATCTCTCAGAATGCTCAGAATGACCAAAATGCCCCTGAAAGCCCAAAAGCTCCCAGATTTGGACCAAAAGTTCTGAAAACATGCTACGTCATAAGAAAAACAATAAAATGAGTTTTTAAGTAAAATCGGATGAAATTGTCAGCTCCCAGAGACCCCCGGAAGTCCCGGAACTTCCCGGGAATCCCAGGTTTGACTAGTTTGACCAAGATTTGACTTTAGAACTGAGGCACCGAAATAATTTTCAAATATTTTTCACGGATACTAGAGGTCGATAGCTTTCCAACGGCATATCGCACACAATTTCGGATTTAAAACGAGTTTATTATCAATTTTCGAAGACGAAAAAGGCGATCAAATCGGCTTTTATCGCAAATACCGCAAAACTTTTGAAAGTGACCTATCCCCGAACTATTTTTTTATGTAAAGTAGACTCCATTACCTTTCAAACGGTATATCACAACCTCAGTTTGGAGTTCATACGCATTTTCTGTGAATTTTGGACAAAATAGGGCCTTTTCGCGAATACCGAAACCTCAGGGGGCCTAAACAGCATTATTTGGATGAAGGAGGAGCAGTGCCACCGCGGCACTCTCCCCCAGAACAGTGTGTTTTGTAATTTCTTTTGGGGGTCCATTTTGATTATTTGAAAACCAAAACGACGTAGTTTTATGATTTCAGATGTTTGGGACCAATGTGAATACTTCTAAAACCCCAAAACCACCCCAAGTTGGCCTATATAAACCCCCCATTGCTCTTCATTTTGGAGGGGGCCAATTGCAAAAGCTTGAAAAGTTGTAGAGAAGAAGAGAAATAGAGATAGGTTTAGAAGAGAGAAAATGAGCTTCCTCCTACTATTTTGCTATAGAAAGTGAGTTTTAATTTTGCGTTCTTCCATTACCTCTCTTATACTTCACATTCCAAACACCCCCAGCTACTTCAATGTCCAAATGTCAAAATCTATGAGTGAAACACCAAGCTACAAGTCCAAAATCACATTGAATATCATCTATTGATTGTTATTTACTTGCTTGTTCATATTATGTTCATCTCTTCTTACCTCATTTCTTTTTTATTTTCTTTATTTACTTACTAGTTCAGCATCATCTAGATGATGACATGAAGTTTGAGGTGAGTGAATCCTTATGGATAGTAGCTCTTAACCTCAAAAACATATTTGATAGATGATGATTAAAACCCCAATACTTCCAAAGTATTCTTGGGGTTATGCTCAAATAAAGAATAAGTTTCTCCAACAATCTTGGAGGTTCTTGATGATGAGTTGAATGTTGGCATTTTAAGTGGTCACAATCTTTATTGAGTATTGAAAATACACTTTCAAAATCTATATTTCAAAACCCCCCTCAATCCCTCTCATTTTGATCTCAAGAAAGAAAACCTTATTTTCCTCAAAATCTTCAAAACAGTGAGTCAAAACAGTGAGTGAGCTGAGTTCAAAGATTTTCCTAGAACTCAATACTCAACATATGGATGCAAGACCACTTGGAAAGTCTTCTTAACTCATTGTAGAACACCCATGATTTTTGGTTTGACTTGGAAGTACTTGAAAATGGTCCATTTGGACCCAAACATTCCTTCCAGACATTCTGCCTCTGCTGTCACAGCAGCTTGGGTAACTTCCAACTTCTTTTTCAGAAAACGTTTCCAAAAGGGGTGGTCCCAACTTATTTTTCCTTTAAACTTCAATGTCGTAGGAAACGTTCTGTATAAAATGGGCCCTTAGATCATCTGTTTTCATTTTCTAAGATGTTTCAACATTTCAGTCGACAGTACGGACTCTGTTTCTGAGTGACCTTCATTATTTATATGATTTCTCTAAATCTGTGATAGTTATTAAAGATTGGCTTTTTGGATAGTGTTGTAGACACAATAAGGAAGATCGCCATAAAAAAGCATACATTAAAAACACTCCTAACCCCTCTTTTCCATTTTTGCAAGATCATGCTACTGTTCTGTCCAGTATTCACAGCAAGCACATTTTAACTTTCATTCTGTGATTTGATGCTTACATGCACTCCAAATTAGTTCATATCTTAGGAAGTAGTTCATACTACATTTATACATACCCCATGTTGATTTCATTCATACACCTTCTAGAGTTCTAAGTCATTCTAGGATTCCATGTACACAAGGCACACTACAACCTTAGTACAATCTAGATACATACATTGCATCCATGCAAAGATTTGGGGCTTTTGTGACTCCTAATCTAAGAAGATTATAAGGAATGATTATGATCACACGTTCATGTTTCCCCTCGATCTGATCATCCTTTCTCATCCGTCCCGGGGATTGAGAGATCTTCTTTTCTCAAATATTAACATGCATCATATTAGCTTGCTAAGCATATTTTTCTTTGTTTATTTGTTTCAAAAACGATTAGCGTCCCCTTTAGATTAAGGAAACTTAATTACTTGATACATGATTAGACGATTTTTCCTAAGCTTATTTCTGTGATCTTTCACTTTACATTGCATGATATTTAACTTAGATCTTATGAATGATATTTTATCTTTAGATCTTCCATTTCAAGTTTCTTATGTGATGTAATATACTATCATAGTATTAATTGTCGAACCATACATAGTATAAGATGATTATTTGGATGCTAATTGAGGCCCGTCGAAAGACGGGGCGAGCTGAGGGTGTTTTAGTCACGACAAAGGCTCCTTCCTCTGTCGTACCAAAACCCTGAACCAAGTTCTTTGGTTATGAAGGGCCGGTGCCCTTTATCCGTTTGGGTGAGTCAAAATTAGGTTTCTTGGTTCCTTAAAGACCAAGTGGCGACTCTGTATCTGTTTTCAACAGACCATTTTCTTCCTTTGATTCAAAATCAAATCTCAAATTTCAAAACAAACAAAGAAGCGGTGGAATCCGCGTATCCAAAGCAGTATTTCTAGACTTTCTGCTTTACTGATCTGTTATCAAAATGTCCCCAAATGCTCAGTTTGTAAAAGCAGTCTGTAAACTTAAAGCCTTAAGGCATTTTTCTTCATTATCTTTTGCAAACCACCCTCAATGCTAACACCATTGTAGGTGCGAGTCTTAACTATTATTTTAAACCGATTTTATGTGTTTCAAACTTAATTGTGATGACATAGTCCCGGGCATGAAAGGGCTATGGATTCTTTATCCTAAGAGAAATACAGAATACTGTAGAGGATGTACTCCACTGAGCTTCAACGTAATTGCATAGTAGAAGGCTGGGTCGCGGTGGATTCGTGTAATCCCAACATTCCCTTTTATTAAGAAAAACACGTTTTAAAATATCGCTTTAATTTGTTAGTTAGTTGTTAGATTAATTTAGTTTAATTGCTTTATCTTTAGTAGTTGATAAATCGTGGAACTTTGTGTTCTACATCCCTTTAAAGTATTGATTTTTATTTTCCTTTTTAGAGATTAATCTAGGTATTTAGTTTAACACCTTCCCTGTGGGATTGACCTGGACTTAACCAGATTACTACTTACACGATTACCTACACTTGGGTATAGCACACAAGCGCACACAGAAAAATTCTCGTGTCAAGTTTTTGGCGCCGTTGCCGGGGCAGGCGACAAGCTAATGCTTAGATTACCTCAATCTATCCTTATCTCTTTCTGCATTCCTTTTTCTTTAATTCTTTAGATTAAAAACTACTTAGGGACTTTCCCTTTATGTCCGATAATTCCATCGAAGGAATTTACGGAAACCCACTCTACTCATCCGATTCATCTAGTTCTATTAATCCTTTAGTAACACCAACAGATTCAATGGCCGATAATCAAAGTAAAAATGGTGAGAATGTCATCTTACCAATTGACGATTCACTTCGTCCTTTGTGCGATCTCATGACACCTGAACATGCGCCTACACCTTCTTGTATTCTCATTCCACCCCATGCAGGCGAGTTTCAATTTCGCAATAGAGTGATTCAACTCCTTCCTACCTTCCATGGAATAGAGAGCGAGAAGGCGTATCTACATGTCAAGGATTTTGAGGATGTTTGTAAAACTTTCTCACAGAATTGTCCTGTAGATGTGACACGTCTAATGCTATTTCCCTTCACCTTGAAGGATAAAGCAAAAGCGTGGTTACTCACCTTAAAGCCAAATTCAATCTGTAATTGGCATGCGATGAACACTACTTTCCTAAAGAAATTCTTTCCACCTCGCATGACCACCGAGCTTAAACGACAAATAAACTCTTACAAACAAAAGAGCAATGAAACCTTCACCCAAACTTCGGACCGTTTCAAGGATTTTCTACTCTCATGCCCACATCACGGGTACGAGAAATGGCGAACCATAAGCTACTTTTATGAAGGGTTAAATGGTGAAACTAAAAAGTTGGTCGAGACCATGATTTCAGGGCCATTTCTTCGTAAAAACACTGAAGAAGCTGAAGCTCACTTCGAGTGGTTAGCTGAACATGCCCATGAGTGGTCGAATTCGGAAGATGTCCCACGCTCATAGATATCCTATGTGGAAGAGAAAAGTTTATACCAACTAAAAAGTGAGGATCATCTGATGAATAAGTATGAAGAACTAGTTAAGAAAGTAGAAGAGTTGGGAATGAAATGAGAGAGTTCTAGGTAGATTTTACCTGAAGAACCATGCGGCACATGCAACATGCTGGGACACACTAATCAATACTGTCCTAATGTACCGTATTTTCAAGAACAACCCCTCATGGAAATGAATGCCATGCAAGGGTATAGGGGGGCGGGGAATTCCTACAACAATTATAATTCACAACATAATAACAATAGATGGAATCACCCCGGTTTTGATTGGAAAAATGATGCTGGGACACAAAACCAATATCAATAACACCAGCCCTACAACAACAACAATCAATATCAAGGGCAATACAACATGCATTCCCAGCCATTCCATCAAAATAGATCAAACAACTACAACCAAGCTCCCCCCTCTAATAATCAATAGCCAAATGTTTACGTGCCACCTCACAAAAAGGTGCAAGAGGAAGATCCACTCTCTAACGCGAATCTAACGCAACAATTAATTCAAATGATGAGCAAGATGTTTGCAACGTTAGAGAGGATGGATGCACGACAAGAGGGATTGGGAGGAACATTTCCTGCCCAACCACTTCCAAACCCTAAGGGATTCAACAATGCTCCCAATAACCATGAGCATTCCAAAGCCGTGACAACTCTGAGAAGCGGCAAGGTCATAGGGAAAAAAATGCCTCATTCTACTCCTGAGGAGTCTGAAGAGGAGAAAGTGGTGACTAAGAGCAGACCATCTACTCAGGAAGAGCAGTAACTCAATAGTAAAGAACCATTGGGTGAAAAAGATGAAGCTCCTAAATGAGTAGAAGAAGTTGAGAGAAGGCCTGGAAAAGAGCCTGTCATTGACGAATTACCTAAATGCCCTTTCCCTGCGCCTTACCCTCAAAGGCTTAAGAAACCCCAAAACGAGGCAAAGAATAAGGAGTTCTTGGAGTTGTTTAAACAAGTTAAAATTAATCTCCCACTCCTTGATGCAATCAAACAAGTGCTAGCATACACTAAGTATCTAAAAGATTTATGCACGGTCAAAAGGAGGCAAAGTGTGAAAAAACATGCTTACGTCGCTTGCCAAGCAAGTGCAATCATTCAAAATGAATTGCCTCCGAAACTCAAAGACCCTGGTACTCCAACTGTCTCGTGTCGTATTGGAAATCAAAGGATAGACAACGCACTCCTTGATCTAGGAGCGAGCGTGAACTTGCTGCCATACTCAGTATATAAAAAACTAGGGTTGGGTGAACTCAAACCTACCCGAGTTGCGTTACAACTGGCAGACAGATCAGTCAAATACCCTAGAGGAATACTGGAGGACGTTCTGGTGCAAATAGACACTTTTGTCTTCCCGGTCGATTTTGTGATTTTGGACACTGAACCTGTGTCTAATCCATGTTCACAAATCCCGGTGATTTTTGGACGTCCATTCCTCAACACCATAGATGCCACAATCAAAATAAGAAGTGGTATCATGACCATCGTATTCGGGAACATGACCTTAAATGTCAAGATATTTTCAAATCCCCGACCTGAAGAATACGAGGACAAAGAAGAAGTTAACTTCATCGAAACGATCATCGAAGACGAGGCTGATTTTGTTGACTATAAAGATCCTTTGGAAGTAGTAGTGGCACAATGTGACGCAGTCTACAAACCTAGCGACTCAACTCCATTGGATGCTGCCATAAATCATGCCTGCCTCATGATGGAAACTAAAGAGGAGGATAGAGCTAAATGCATGTGGGTCACACCATATGAACCCTTGCCTCCAAAAACGAAGTTAACTATGCCTTCGAACTTCCAGTTTCCCGATTTAGAATTAAAGGAGCTTCCAAAAGAGCTCAAATATGCTTTTCCAGGAACTGAAAAGACTTATCCTGTTATAATCTCAGTCACATTGAACTCTGAATAAGAGGATAAGTTAATTCAAATGCTCAAACAACATAAGAGAGCATTGCGATGGACTATTGCCGACCTTAGAGGTATAAGCCCATCTATTTGTACCCATAAGATATATCTGGAGGAAGACGCCAAACCTTCGCGACAAATGCAGAGGCGTCTGAATCCCAATATGCAAGAAGTCGTTAAAAAGGAAGTCCTAAAACTTCTGGACATTGGGATTATATATCCTATCTCTGACAGCCCTTGGGTTAGTCCAACCCAGGTGGTACCTAAAAAGGCTGGTATAACGGTTATCCCAAACAAAGACGGCAAGTTAGTACCAACACGTGTCCCTACTGGATGGCGGATGTGTATTGATTATCGAAAGTTGAATACTGTGACCAGGAAAGATCACTTTCCATTGCCATTCATGGATCAAATGCTAGAAAGAGTGGCGGGTCATAAATATTATTGTTTCTTAGACGGATATAGTGGCTACAATCAAATTGAAATTGCTCCTGAAGATCAGGAGAAAATAACTTTCACTTGTCCGTTCGGTACATTCGCCTACCGTCGTATGCCCTTCGGCTTATGCAATGCACCTGCACCTCTCAGCGGTGCATGTTGAGCATATTCAGTGACATGGTCGAACAAACACTCGAGGTCTTTATGGACAATTTCTCAGTGTTTGGCCATAGTTTCGATAACTGCCTGGAAAACCTTGAGAATGTGTTAGCGAGATGCGAGGACAAACACTTAGTACTAAATTGGGAAAAGTGTCACTTAATGGTGACCAAGGGAATTGTCCTCGGCCACATTATTTCTGATAAGGGTATCCAAGTCGATAAAGCAAAAATCGATATAATTTCAAACCTACCTGTTCCTCGTACAGTCTGAGACATCCGATCTTTTCTGGGACATGCGGGATTCTATCGTCACTTTATCAAAAACTTTAGTGCGATCTCCCGACCACTATGTGAACTGTTGGCTAAAGACATGCCATTCAAAGATAACTGTCAAACATCTTTTGACGCACTAAAGGAACACTTTACCTCCGCACCAATAATACAGGTACCCGACTGGGGTTTTCCATTTGAACTAATGTGCGATGCTAGCGACTACGCCATTGGTGCAATCCTAGGACAGAGGAAGGATAACAAGCCCTATGTAATATACTATGCCAGCCGAACACTCAACAAAGCTCAAATAAACTATACAACTACTGAAAAAGAGCTACTGGCAATAGTCTTCGCTCTGAAAAAATTCAGGTCTTATCTGATAGGGTCCCCAATAGTCTGTTTTACAGATCACTCGGCCCTCAAGTACCTGTTATCTAAGAAAGATGAGAAATAGAGGCTCATCCGCTGGATAATCCTACTCCAGGAATTTGATATCACAATCAAGGATAAAAAAGGAGTAGAGAATGTGGTCGCCGACCATTTATCTCGGTTGACATTTACTGACAACACTGAGCCCGTACCAATAAAGATGAATTCCCAGACGAGCAACTGATGGCTGTCTCCAATTTGCCTTGGTACGCGGATATAATAAATTACCTTGTTACAGGAGAGACCCCAAGTCATTGTTCAAATCAGGACAAGAAAAGGTTCCTTTCGTTCGTACGTCATTTCTTTTTCGATGACCCTTACTTATTTAAGTATTGTGCTGATCAGGTCATCAGACGTTGCGTCCCGAATGAGGACATAACCGTAATTTTGGCCTCCTGTCATTCTGAAGACTACGGTGGCCATTTTGCCTCCCAAAAGACCGCACATAAAGTCCTACATAGTGGCTTCTATTGGCCCACCGTGTTTAAAGATTCTTACGCTTTTTGCAAAATGTGTCAACGCAGTCAAAAGCTAGGTAAAATTTCAAAAAAGAACTCTATGCCCTTAACCCCTATTATCACAATTGAAATATTCGATTGTTGGGGCATAGATTTTATGGACCCGTTTCCTAAATCAAATAACTGCGAATACATACTCCTAGCTGTGGAGTACATATTAAAATGGGTGGAAGCGATACCAACGAGACGCAATGACCACAAAACAGTAATGTCCTTCCTTTAGGAAAATATCCTATCGCGTTTTGGAAC
Source organism: Hydrangea macrophylla (assembly GCA_033977485.1). Taxonomy (NCBI): domain Eukaryota; kingdom Viridiplantae; phylum Streptophyta; class Magnoliopsida; order Cornales; family Hydrangeaceae; genus Hydrangea; species Hydrangea macrophylla. The sequence continues at coordinate 74,960,047 of CM066999.1, read as the reverse complement.
CCCAAAAGCATTAATAAGTGACCAAGGCAAGCACTTTTGCAACAGTCCTTTGGAATCACTACTCAAGAAATACGAGGTGAACCACAGGATCGCTCTGGCCTACCACCCACAAACAAACAGGCAGGCAGAGTTGGCTAACCATGAAATCAAGCATATACTAGAAAAGACGGTTAGTTTCAACAAAAAAGACTGGGCTTATAAACTGACTGATGCTTTATGGGCGTACCGCACGGCCTTTAAGACAAATCTGGGGATGTCCCCATATAGGTTAGTGTACGGTAAGGCATGTCATCTTCCTGTCGAAATCGAGCACAAAGCATATTGGGCGACACGCTCTTTAAACTTCGACATTAAAGAGGGAGGTCATCTCCGAAAACTCCAGTTGGGTAAACAGGAGAAAATCCGTCGAGATGCATACAATAATGCTAAACTTCACAAAGAAAGGTTGAAGGCTTGCCATGATAGAATGATTTTTTGAAAATCTTTCGAGCCGGGATAGAAAGTTTTATTATACGACTCACGCCTTCACCTCTTCCCAGAAAAACTCTGATCTCGGTGGACAGGACCCTTCATAGTCAAATCTGTCTTTCCACATGGGGCCGTTGAGTTATTTAATCCTAAGAACGACAGAAGTTTCAAGGTTAATGGCCAAAGGTTATAATCGTTCTTAGAGGATTTCCAACCCGAGGTCGAGCACATCCAACTGGATGAGCCCGACTATGCCTCGACCTAGAACGCTCAAGTGTGTTTTTATAATGTTGTTGTACTCTTTCTTTTACTGCTTTTTGTTTTGTTTTGTTTAGTTCGTTTGCTTATCTATATTTTTTAGTGTGACCTCGATCATAATCTGCTATTCCATTTTTATCTATCTCCTACAGGCTATTCAACATGAGAGATGATGATGTCCACTCAATTGGGTCATGGGCTGATTCAGAATATCATAACTCCCCCCTTGGACTGCCGATGAAATAGCATTCTGCTTTTCTCCCTATCAAGGGCCAGGGGCAGAAGATGTCGTTGACTTAACCCAAGGATACATCCCATATAACCCTGCTCTCCTTCAGATCAATCCTTTTGAGCACATGGAATTTCCTGAAGAGGAGGGAGAACCAGAGGGGCATGTTGTTTGGGAAGTTGATGATGCTCTGATGGAACAGTGGGAGAATGATTCAATGTGGGAACCGTGGGAAGAAGAAATTTACAGGATGTGGTGCCGGAACGCCATAATGCTGTATTCACGTATGTTGGTGACTTCCTTGTCATTGAATCGCTTCCTTATATTTATGTGCACATGCATTATGTGTTGTTTCGGCTTCACTGCCCTCTACCTGCTAGTGCACTTGGGTCTATCATGCCAATAGTGAGGTTAAATCTTGGTCACATTCCTTTCTCTTTTCGTTTTTCTTTGTTTAATTCTTTTTGTTAGTTCTTTCCTTTGTTCTATTTGATTTATTTCTTCGTTTCCTGTTTGTTTTCCTTTGTCAGGGGTGTCACTATGAATCAAATGTTACCGCTGTTGTTCCTTCCACATCAGTTGTTCCACGGAATTGGACCATACATAAGGTCCCCGGGTACTCCGCCGCAAGAGGAAAGTCCGTTGCGAACTTGCACGCCGTTATCCTATCTCCATTCGGATCACCTCATGCATGTGCGATCAATTCTTTGGAGAGTTTAGACCTGCTCAATGATGCCTTGGATGCTTTTCGGCTGTTCTGGTAAAGGGATTTTATCTATAAAATTTTGCAATTTTCTATGGTAATGATGATTTTTTTTTGCTTACATGACCTATCAATGAACTGTTTCATCATTTTCCTGTATGTCCAGAACATTGTTGGTTAGTTGGGGGTGTAAAATTTCTCAATGCAGTCATATTGTAGAATTTCCAAGTTTGATCGATCGAACATATTTCGATCGATCGAGATAATCAAAACCTCGAGCGCTTCAGCAGGTCTCGATCGATCGAACCTTCTCGATCGATCGAAACCTTTATTTAAACGAGGCGTCTTTCAAAAACTTCATCATTCTCATTTCATCTTCCTCACTCTCAATCGCTTGAGCACAGAGAGACCAAGGGGCGATTTTGAATTCCCCAAGCCTACACGCCCATTTGAAGGTGTCCTGATCACTCCCCTGATCATCATCATCCTCCCTCCCATCCGCTCTCCACATTTTTATCCAAGGTAAAGTCCATGGAACCCCCTCTCATTCAATTTCTCCAATTTCTGTGGGGGGTGTCCCCCATTAGTTTTTAAACCAAGTTGCTTTAGTTTTAACTATTTTGTGTGTGCGGGCTCTTCCCGTTCTCGTTTGTTGTTGCTGCGAATTCGCTGTGTTCGATCGATTGAACTCGGATCGAGCGATCGAACCGGCAATTTTCTCAATTGATCGAACTTGGCTCGAGCGATCGAACCGGCAATTTTCTCAATCGATCGAACATCCTTCGATCGATCGAAGTTTAACAGTTTCTTATTATTTTAGTTTTTTTTTTCTGTTTTCTTTGTTTTAATGTTTTTTCTGTTTGTTTCTTCCATTTCAGGGCTTTACAATGAACCCTATCATAGGGTATCACAAACCCAAGCCGCTCGACCTCACTGTACCCGACCCCATACCAGATCACGGGTTCAGAAATGAGAAAGACCGTTTATGGTTTACTCGTTACTTCCAGTCCCAGAAGGTTATGCTCGAACGACCACTCGAGACCGCATGGCTTTCCACTCCTTGGTATCTTGCCCGGATATGAGCTATGCCCCATTGGTATGCGCTCCTCTCCCAGTCAAAGCACGTCAATCTGTCCTGGATTAGGGAGGCATGTGCGATGATGGTCAGGGATCCGGCTGCTCCATTCACACTACGCTTATTCTTCCGCGGCCGAGAGATCGTTTTTAGTCCGGCCACCGTCTCCGCTGCTATAGGGGTACCTGCGGTACCTAACTGTGTTTGTCCACACCGTGCTGACACACCCCTGCTCTCACCGACTATTATCATCAGAGAGATCACCGGGGGTGCACTACCAGGATGGAATGGCGAGTCCCTCATTGCCGACTTCTACCTCACCGATAACTATCATATGCTACATCTCGCCCTCAACAATTGCCTCTTAGTGACTTCCTACCGGGAGAAGATCGCGGCGTGGTATGCACGTGTCTTATATGCGATAGGAACAAGGCAGCCGGTCTATTTACCTCGCTTATACATTGACTTCATGCGGCACCCTACATGATACATTCAGGCGAAGAAGCACCTGAAGGGTGCTTGGGCCATTCATCGGGTTATTGAGCAGGCGGGTCTCCTTCCTTTAGCGGGTGATGCGACTGCTCAGTCTCGTAGTCGTTTTGGTAAGACAGCTTCCCGCCGGTCTGATGCTCAAAAGAGGAAGAGGAGAGGTAAAGGCAAGGCTAAGGTTGGAGAGAAGAGGAGAAGAGGAGGAGGCACTGATACGGAGGGTGCTGCTTCTGGGTCGCCCACAGAGGCTGAGGAGCATGATTCTAAGGAGGAGGTGGACCCTATTTAGGAGGTTACGAGATTTGAGCTGAGACAGCGATCTCAGGCTCATGCCCAGGGAGAGTCTTCTTCATCTGCGCCTCTCTCGACTGTTCACGAGTTACTATTGGAGGAGAGAGAGGCCCGGATTAGACTCGAGGGCAAGGTAGATCACATGACTACTATGCTTACGACCCTGCTGGTCCAGTTAGGGTTCGATCGTCTTCCGCTCCACCTGCACCTCCACCACCCACCACAGGCCCGTCTTCTTTTGGTCCTACCGCTCCCTCTACATCTTCAGCTCCACCTGCACCGATTGATCCTGCAGCTCCATCCACTTCTGCGGCACCACTTGCTACTCAGATACCACTTCTACCTCCTCCTGTTGTGGCTGACACATCAGTATCTAAACCATCTGCCACGATTGCGAGTGTCCCGGCGACAGCTACTACTGTTGACGAGGGTGGCGATGGGGATGCTCCAGATGTGCTGATCGAGATATTATCGGACGTCGCCGACGATGTATAGCTTATGCTCGATCAGTGTTTGTGGATGTTGGGTTATTTTGGTTGGTAGTGACTGTATTCTTCTCTCTTATGTTTTTCTTCTGGTTTGTTGGAGATGTTAGACCTTTGGATATTTTGAATATTGTGGTTGGTTTGGATATTTTAGTTTGTTTGGTTATTTTGGTTTATTTAGTTATGTTGGACTGTGGTTATTTTGGACGTTATTAACACTGTTCTGTTCTTCCCATTTTTATTATCATTCCAGTGATCATTTCATGTATGGATCTCCTGCTCTTTCATGTTTCTATATATTATTCCCTTTTTGATCTTGGTTGCTTGGAGTTGTATGCTTTCTTTACAGATTGCTCTGCTTGCGGTTATTGTGTTGCTTTATCAGGTGATATCTCTCTATCGATTTTTGAAAATCAGCTTCTGAGGACATTGCAATTTTCGGTTGGGGGTGGGATGTAGATAGAGTATCACCTGAGTATGTTTATACTTAGCAATCTGATTTACTTTATTACACATTTCATACAATCTCGTTCACCTGAGCAACAAACACCAAAAATTTTAATCATTGAACCAAAATTGAACAAATGTTACATCAAAAAAAAAATTTATTCTGAACTTTAATGGTAGAATAACTTTGAATTTTTATTTCTATTTAGCTGTTGTCAAGCAATGATACAGTCATATTAATCTCATCCTTTTATGAATTAAGTTCACGCGTTTTTCTAGTTTCTCTAGGATGAATGCATATGTTGACCATTTTTGTATCCAAATCATTTGCACATGTTAATAGCTATGCAGAAAACTTAAAATAAGAGTTAATACGACTTTCGTACTTTAAGGAATAAAGTAGTGGAAACTAGTTACCCTTAGTGAGCTTTTGAATCCAATCTTCAATTTTGAGGGAACTATCACATCAAATTCGAATTGTTCTTATTGAATAAGCATATTAAATTTGTTGAATACTCTCTAATTCTTCATTTTGGCTGCTTAGTAGAGGAGAACGTTCAGGATTTACCAACTAAACTCAATGAACATTGACGTGTAAAAATTAAGAAGTTGAGGAAATGATTTAAGCCATCGTTATTTGCTCCTTACCTTTCCATTTACCTGTATCAACATTCTAAGAATATGCGTTGTCTCAACCTCACACCTAGTAAATAATGCCAAATCCATTATGAAATTCTAAATCCCTAATCTTATACTTTGACCTCAATACACCCCATTGCATATCCAATGTGATTGAGTTGTTGAAGTGTGTTATGAGGAGGGAGTTGTTGTGAGAGGAACCGCATAAAAAGAGAAAAGGAAAGAAGATGGAGTCTATTTCAGGTTCTATTCCAAAAAAAAAAAAATAATAATAATAATAGAGGATGTTTGGGATGAAGTGAAGAAGAAATTACTAAACTCAATCACATGCTAAAGATGTACGATTTCTTACCCTTTTATTTCTACCCTACTAAATAAAAAACCGTAAAGTCAAAGCCTTAATGATTTTCAACAACTTAGTTTAAACATGAACGTGTAATTTGAGTTATCCACGGTATTTCGCTCCTCTAGTAAGTAGTATTCTGTTCGTGAGACTATACACTCTAAATGTTTGTCTTTTATACAGTTGAGTGTGAAAGCAATAGTATCTGAAAAATCACTCCTATCAAAGCTTTTATACCATGTACGATCATTATTAACCAAGTTTCTGTGAGATGTTCATTCTTGAGTGTAATAACCATATGAGAATTGAGTTAAAACTACAAGTTCTGAGAGTATGATAGTCTAAACAACTCTAAATAAAGTTTGATGTATACCTGTTAATTTCGCACACACACGGATACATGGATGTGATGCATATGTTACTTTTATCTTGGTGACATGAGGAGCATGTGTATTTCTTTCATGGTTTGAATGAGGATGATATTCTTTGTAGAACTAAATTAATAGTTGAATAGAAGGGAGTGTTTAAAAGTTATTCTATATCTTCTTGAGCTTACAATTGAAGAATTTTTGTGGGTACATTCACTGCAAACCCTCACGAGATAACACTCGTCCACTAGGGGGAACCTAGGGGTTTAACGGCTTGTTGCATTTGCTAAATGCAACCGCGATTCCTGTAAAAGTGAGTTAGGTAGTTTCTTTCTTGTTATTTTAGTTGACTTGAATTTAATTTATTTTAGTTTAGTCGTTATAGTAGTAGTTTGTTTGTTTTATTTTCGCTCTATTGCTAGGGACTAGCAAATCACTAGTTGGGGTTTATGACAAGTGGGGGTATTTGTAAAATACAACCGCGCTAAAAGAAGAAAATACACTAATTTAGTCTACAATTCCCTTGTTTCTCTGCAATTTGAATTACAATGCCAATTTCCACACATTATGATTAATCTATGATAAGTTGTGTGTTTTAGCTGTAATTTGTGCAGACTACGGTTGTTGTGTGAAGAATTGAAAGATAACAATAAAAGGAAGTGCTTGGTTTCAAAGAAGACATTTCAAAGCTGAAATACAGAGTTCGAGCGATCGAAGAGGTCTCGAGCGATCGAGGTTTCGATCGATCGAATGAAGTTCAAGCGCTCGAAGATCCCAGAAGTTCAATCGATCGAGAGATGTTCGATCGATCGAACATGGCTTTTATCATATTTTACGCGCACGCAGCAGTGATAGACTTTTAACCCTAGCATTAGGTTTTTGTTATATATATTCGTATTGTATACGTCCCAGGACACACATTGCTTTTTATCAGTTTTAGAGAGAGAGATAGAGAGTTTACATGTTTTGTAGGTTTCAAAGCTTGGATATTGCTTTTGGATTATTTTTCTTCGGTTTAATACAAGTTCTTCTACTCCAGGTTCTGTGATTTCAGTTTGTTTATATTCTAGTTGCTTAATATTGTAGTTTAATTCGTTAGTATTGATAGTAGCATAGAAGTGGTTTCAAATCATCATTAGTTTACATAGTTTTCATGTTAAAATCACAACCAAACGCATCCTTAATGAATCTTTACGTTAAAAATGCATCTGAGACTCTTCAGACTAAGTCTGAGTAGCCCCCTGGTTGGGAGATCATGATGAAACCGTGATCTCAAGCCTCTGCCATGCAGCAGAATAATTCCTATGTTCGATCGATCGAAGTTCGTTCAATCGATCAGACCAGCGGCATTGTCGAGCGATCGAAGTAATTTCGATCGATCGAGAGATGAAGATGTTCGATCGATCGAAAGCGCGTCGATCGATCGAACTTCTTGATTCTTCAGAACATTCTATGCAGTATTTCTAGACTTTTTGCTTTACTGATCTGTTATCAAACTGTCCCCAAACTCTCAGTTTGTCAAAGCAGTCTGTAAACTTAAAGCCTTAAGGCATTTTTCTTCAATATCTTTTGCAAACCACCCTCAATGCTAACACCATTGTAGGTGCGAGTCTTAACTATTATTTTAAACCGGTTTTATGTGTTTCAAACATAATTGTGATGACATAGTCCCGGGCATGAAAGGGCTATGGATTCTTTATCCTAAGAGAAATACGAAATACTGTAGAGGATGTACTCCACTGAGCTTCAACGTAATTGCATGGTAGAAGGCTGGGTCGTGGTGGATTCGTGTAATCCCAACATTCCCTTTTATTAAGAAAAACACGTTTTAAATATCCATTAATTTGTTAGTTGTTAGATTAATTTAGTTTAATTGCTTTATCTTTAGTAGTTGATAAACCGTGGAACTTTGTGATCTACATCCCTTTAAAGTATTGATTTTTATTTTCCTTTTTAGAGATTAATCTAGGTATTTAGTTTAACACCTTCTCTGTGGGATCGACCTGGACTTAACCAGATTACTACTTACACGATTACCTACACTTGGGTATAGCACATAAGCGCACACAGAAAAATTCTCGTGTCACTTGTGAATCTGAATCTATTAGGATCTGGTATCAAGGGTCTTATATCAGCAAATAGCAGTCATGATACAACAAGGTTCAAAGTCTAGGCCGATACCGAGTCGTCTCGCCCGAGTTGACTCGGTTTCGAAGCCCAACGAAACGAGATACATAGACGATACAAATATTGTTCAAAGTGACGAAGTATCGGTGGTGGTACGGCTGTATCGGTGGTGGTACGGCTGTATCGCGTCGTATCGACTGAGATGGTGCCGTATCGTGCGAGATATCGGCCGAGATGGCGAGACCAATCTCTCACGACATATTTTTGAGTTTGAAAAAGAGCGCAAATGGTTCAAATCTTACCATTTCTGCATTATATACATAGATCTGAAGTAGATAGGGCTTCGTAAGACTCCACAATCTGAGATCTCGAACCAAATCCATTTTCTCTCTCGCATAGATCTGCTCAACGCATATCTACTTGTTATTTTCTCAGTTCGTCTCTCTCTATCTCTCTCTCTCTCTCTCTCTCTCTCTCTCTCTCTCTCTCAGTTCGATGTTCTCTCACATAGATTTGTGGAGGGGTCTCGCTCTCTCCATTTGTCTCTCTTCTATATCGCACGCTTGAAGAAGGCTGAGAAAGGTATGGTTTTGTTTTGGTTTTTTTTTTTTTTTGAATTTTTTATTTTTTTCATTTGTTTTGGATTTGATGTTTATTTGACTAACACTACAATAAAGTAGGCTCACTCAATACACTTAACACGACCATAATATAGTAGGCTTAAGTTATATTAGACTTTACCACTTTTTTGTTTTGATAAAATATTAGACTTAACATTACAACAATTATATTAGACTTAACACCTATTTATAATACAAATATACTACATTATAGTATAATATAATGTACTATGTTATATGACTATATCCCAACCGAAAATAGTATAATGTGGTTTAAGTATAATATTATCTCCTCACATTAAGCTAGCAAAAAAATTATATACCACATTGTATAATTATTAATAAACAAAAACTTAGTTTTAAGTCTTTTGGTAGTTATTGAACATTGGTTACCCAATTGTGTATGTAGTGTTACCAGATACTCAATCCGCAGCGTGTGTATTGAATATTTTGTGATATTGTAGTTGGTACATTGTGTATTGTGACAATCTATTAGGCCAAATTTGTTATTCTAATTATTTTAGAATTTTCAATATTTTTCCAGATTTTTTTGAACCTTAAATCTAACGTATCTTTGCGTATCGCTCGATACCAGTCTGCGGCGCCGCGACTGAGTCGTCTCCATGACCGCGACCTTGAACCATGTGATACAACAATGACAAAATACTCAATGTGATTTACTTGCACAACATTAATCTGACAAATCTTAAAATACAAAATGTTATTCATTGAACACTTCAATACATTTTGTTTTGTTCATATAGCATGATTAGTCACAAAAGTAGCACTTGCACATGTAGAACAATCATTCACCCAATAACAAACTAATAGCAAGAGTGCGTTAATCACACAAGTTATTATGGAATCCATCAAATCTATCACAAGAATGGTATTAGGTTCTTTTTGTTATGACGGATATAAATTATTTGCACACCATTTGTATACCTGTGAAAATCATTCTACGGTGTTAGGTATCACATTTTACTGGCATATTCTCAAATTTAAAATTTCTTGCTTTCTAGATGATGAAATCAACCTAAACCTGTTGTTTAAGTTCGCTAGTGAGCTATATTTTCCATAAAATTGACATTCAAGTTCCTAAAGCACAACTTAATTTAATCAAAATTTGGAAGATTAAAACAACTTGCATGAGAGACTTAACCATAATTAAAGAAATCAGGGAGGAAAAAATGAATTTAAAAAATGGAGGAAGGAAGAGAAGCAACCATATTTGATATTAAACTTAGGAGATTCAATCACGACTCTTTCTCAAGAAATCACCCTTCCCCCTCCAATAAAGATGCTCTTTTGAACCAAAACAGGGAATGGTAGAAAATTCTAACATATGGAATGTAAGCAATACAGCGAACCAATAAAAATTGCTAGAACTAAATTCCAAAGGACGGATAAAGCTTAAGAAAGCACATAATTGAAGAACCTGCTGGTCAACCATTTTATAAACCAAGTAAAGGTAGAGACCACTTAGAGACTTGCATTAAACATTCAAAAGAAACACAAAGGTCCATGCATCCATTGTCGCACAAAAGTGTACATTCCTTACATTTTAGACATGTAAACTTATGATACATTGCTACAGAAGGACGTACAACAAAATTGGTATCTACAATCATCAATACCTTTATGCTTCACAACCAAAGACAGAGTCGGATAAAAAGACGCTCATTGCAGCCATAAAAATAACCTCACTACTACATACCAATATTTTTTTTCTCAAACTAATGCAACATGAATTTTTAGAAATAACGCACATGTGAATCCATGATATTTCAAAATTTCTAAAACCTCCAAAGCACATCTAAAAATGAAAAAAGGAAAGGAAGAGTAAATTATGTAGTGACCCAGAAATTTAAAACATATTACTTTAATTTCGTCAAGGAAAAATACCAGTTTTGAAAATTTTTACAGTATAACATTTACCTGTATTTGCGAGGGAGCATGAGCTCAACCACATGGGAGTATCTCCCTTATTAAACTTGGAGAGCACTTAAATTTTGTGCACAGTAGTGTGCGTGTGTGGTGCAGTGTGTGTGTATTTTGTGGGTGTGTGTGTAAGAGACTTAGGCTTGAAGCCTCTTGGAGGCCAAGCAATACACTTTATATATACACACACCTCTCACTCTTAATCACTCAACAACTCCCAGCAAACTCTCTCTGTCTCTCTTAATCTCTCAACTCTCCACTGCCTCTCTCTCTCTTGGCTATATATATATATATATATGCACACACATATATATATATACAAGGAGATAAAAAAAATCAAAGCTTGGATTAGAGCTTGGGGTCTCAATTAATTGGATTTCTCTACAATCATTCATAGTCCGAAATTGGGTAAACTTTCTTATGAAATTTTCGTTAATAATTTCAGCTCATATATCTCAGTTGATATATATATATGTGTGTTTCATATATATACCGTTTAAGGGTCCGAAATTAGCGGGCAGAAAAACTATAATGAAAATGTGATTTCTTTATACCAAATGAAAGGTCTCAGTCCCACGAGGCTCCCTTTCGAATTTAAAAAGCTAATTCGCAACGGTTGCGACAAATGGTTAATTTTAATTTTTATCGCCTTTTAGATTTTTGATAAAATCAAGAGCTGTGTTTTGATTCTTGAAGAATCGATTTCATATTTGAAATCTACGCGGAAAAAGGAAGAGATTCATTTATTGGAAGTCTTGTTTTGGTTAAGTTTTCAAAATGGGTAAAAAAATTAGCCTTTGATTTCAAAACAGGGGAAGAAAATAGGAAGAAGACGACTATGTGACATCTCGCGCGCGCGACTAGAGCGAGCGAGGGGTTGCGTGAGCGGCCCGCGCGCGCGACCAGGCTATTTTTGAAAACTGTCTTTATTTAACCATGTGACCTTAGTAAGCATAACTCGCTCGAGCGGCCCGCACGAGCGAGGTCCCGCGTGAGCGGCAAGTGCGCGCGACCTCAGGTAGTTTAGTAAAATCTTTTATTTTGTTGTACTTAAGCCTATTATAAGCTACAGGATCTTGTACACTAAGCTTTAAGAGTTGTACTTTACTTAAATAGTAGTTGTACTTATGCTTAGAGGTGTTGTACCTCACTGATATACGCACATTATTATATATTGAGATTTGTAACAGATTGAGCAGTTTCAGTCTCTGTTCTGATTTATTATTCAGTCTATCCTCGATGAACGGTAGTTCCGTATAATTCTCAATAAAGTTGTATAATATGTTAATCGTGTACTTATATGTTTACTTGAGCTGTGATGCTTTAAGTGTTTACTTGAGCTGCTATACTTTAAGTGATTACTTGAGTTGCTATGTGTTTACCTAGGTGATTTCAGCATGTCTATTGTGTTGCTTTAAATTAAGAGCATGGATTGATAATATGTCTTATGAAATATTGAACATGTCTGGATGTTTAGAGCTCTCTTATGTCATAGCATTTCATAAGCATGAGCATGAACACGAACACGAAAAACACGAAAATGATTTTGAGATGAAAGACCTTAGAGGCTTTCAATTTTTGAAAAGGGAAGACCTTAGAGGCTTCCTGGTTTTAAAAAGGGAAGACCTTAGAGGCTTCCATGCATAAACCCTCGAAGAGGGATTTTGTTTTGAAAAGCTATAAATCCCAGATTTGTGGGTAGGCGTGTGAGATGGGTACCACTAGGAACTCGAATTGCGGGATGTGCTGCAAGAAACCCCCGTAACGTTGAAGGCTAGGCATCCGTGTAATTCGTAAGGCCCAAAGTCCCGCACGTTTGAGGCTAGGCCTACGTGGACAGGAAGCCCATGGTCCGGGTAATGATATTGACGATCGAGGGTGAGTGTTTGAAATGGCATGAAAATGATTTTTATACATGACATTGACATTCATTGCACTCACGCATGTTATATAACAGATGTTATTGTGCGGTTATATGACTATACGAGCCTTTTGGCTTATGGACTATTAAACCTTTCTTTCAGGTGATATAGATAAGGGTAAGGCCCCCGAGATTTGATGAACTTCCGCTTTATTTGAAGTTCGAGTTTATGGGATTTTAATTTAAATGATGGTTCAAAGAGCATGTTGTGATTTAATTGGACAAGTGTTAGTCCACCCGCTTTTAAATAGCATGATTGCTTAACTCTGATTTTTCGTTGCTTATCTTAAAAATGATTTGTTTTAAGAAAGAGTAGTTTTTAAATGAAAATCTGATTTCTGTTTTATTAATGTTTTCCAAATGATGAACATACTTTTCAAGCCCGGAGTAGAGTTTACTCGTGAAGACCCCATTTGGGGAAGAAATTGTGAGACCGTGATGCTTTGTATTCTTAAAAACCTTGGGTTTTTTATTATAAGAGTTTCTAAAGTCTGAGAAAAATAAAGTAGATCATTGTATTACTTTTCGATATGTGAAACCAAACTGGAGTTTCTATTTATAATTTATGTTATAAAGTTTGAGATGGAGATTGATAAATGTTTATCAAATTTGTATGTTTTCCGCTGCATTGTTGTTCATTTGATGAACCGATAAAGAGTTTCTATTAATGTCTTTTAAATTGACAACCAAAGCTTTTCAAAAGACTAGTTTAATGTTTTTCGCGATTGTTTTAATCAGATCTTTGAGTCTTTAAAGATTTTGATTTTCCATCAAAGATTTAAAAATAAAAGGATATTCAATGCTTCCGCTATAACCCTCGGAGTCTAGGACTCGGGGCATTGTAAAATGGTATCAAAGTTGTGAGGTTTCAAAGATTAAATATTTCAGAGCTTTGGAGTTTAGTTGATTTTAAAGTTTAAATGTTTGCTCTTCTTAAGAGAAAGTTTTTCAGGTAAGCTTCGGGTCTATGACTCGAAGCATTACAAGTATGTTTAGTTCTTCCGCTCTTGTTTATTATTTTATTTTAGTTAGAACCCCCTCGTCTGTGGGACTCGTGGCGGGGCGGGGCGGGGCGGGGCGCTACCGATGGTATCAGAGCATAACCGAGTCGAATACTTTGGATGCTGGGTTATGTGCTCGCTTGTATAAGTTTTATCGACATGTTAGACATATTAGTTAATAAACAACATATGATTTGATATGTGTTAACATGTTGCTTGATAACTTGTGATGTACTATTTAAAGTTTTAACTGCACATATCTTTGAAAAGATGAATTGAGCATGTTTACTTGCCTGGGGGACTATTTGATATAACATGCTGCGTTGTTTAAGATGCTTATATGCTTACATGTTTAGTTAAAAGACAAGCATGCTATAAATTTGTCTTCTACAAATGTGTTTATGCCGTAATACATACCCATGAGACGTGTACATGATTGTGTTATACCCATGAGTGCGGCTTGAATTGGATTCTTGTGTGAAATGGGTAGTGAGACACTTTGTGTAGTTCCTATGCCCCCCTGTTTTGAGAGTTCGGGTATAGGTAATTTCTTGAATTTTTTTAGTAGTCTCTCCTTTGGGTTTGACCGTGGTACTCCCTATTGCTTGGGAATTCTTTTGAACAGTTGAATTCACTCATTTATGAGCTGGGTTTGTTTGCCTTTACGAATCCTTGTCGTTTGATTTTGATGACTGGTTATGTCAGTGGAGCTTATTGGTATGACTATCTTTCTGTGCAAGTTCACATTTTTTTCTAGAAAGAGCGTATCATTCTGTGATCATGTCATTCTATGGAATCTTTATTATATCGACCCTTGAATTTTTGAAACGTCATCAGAAGAAATGCATAGGGAACATCATAATATGCAGTTACATGTGCGGTTAGCACAAGAATTTGAGACAGCATGTGAGGTGGAGTATAAAGTGCATCTACTATTTTGTCTGGACTTCATCCTGGTAAGTATTTTGTGGTTCACACATTGGGAACATTAATCTCTGTTTTCAAACTTGGGTTATGCGATGTGATGTGAGTACATGGGGATATGAGTTGAGTATATCAGGGATCGACGATAGCGTCGTTGGAGATATTAATCATTTGAGATTGGTATATTTCTATGGATATTGGACGGTTGAGGAATCTCTCAACCTATCTTATGGTATACCTTACGGTATTATCGTACGACGTGATATTGCAGTATTTCTTTATAATTTCGTTTAAGGTTTATGGTATATAGATAAGGAATCTCTCATCTTAGATTACGGTGTATTATAATACGGTATTATCTTGACGTATTCTAATACGGTGTATATAGGTGGTTGAGGAATCTCTCAACCTATTGACAGTATTATCTCAAGATGTATTCTATTTACGGTGTATATGGGATGGTTGAGGAATCTCTCAACCTATTTACGGTGTTATCATATTATGGCATATATGAAGCGGATGAGGAATCTCTCAACCTGTAATACGGTAGATGTTGGACACTGAGAATTGAATCTCGTTTCGAATTTTGAGGAATGCTATTTGAGGATAAGATACTAGGCTTTGTGAAAATTACTTCAAGGGGAGATGAAGTGTTATGACCTTCTTTGCATAAGTTTCTTGCAATCCGATATTTCAGAATGCTAATAAATGAATATTCGTGTTGTAAGACGGAGTGTGAAACATCCCTTGAACTGTATTGCGATTACCTTGTTATGAGATGACCTTACTTGAATTTCACGAACAAAATTCTTTTAAGGGGGGTAGAGTGTAGTGACCCGAAAATTTAAAACATATTACTTTATTTTTTGTCAAGGAAAAATGCCAGTTTTGAAAATTTTTACAGTATAATATTTACCTGTATTTGCGAGGGAGCATGAGCTCAACCACATGGGAGTATCTCACTTATTAAACTTGGAGACCACTTAAATTTTGTGCACAGTAGTGTGCGTGTGTGGTGCAGTGTGTGTGTATTTGGTGGGTGTGTGTGTAAGAGGCTTAGGCTTGAGCCTCTTGGAGGCCAAGCAATACACTTTATATATACACACACCTCTCACTCTTAATCTTTCAACAACTCCCAGCAAACTCTCTCTGTCTCTCTTAATCTCTCAACTATCCACTGCCTCTCTCTCTCTCTCTCTCGGTTATATATATATATATGC
Organism: Hydrangea macrophylla; assembly: GCA_033977485.1. Classification (NCBI taxonomy): domain Eukaryota; kingdom Viridiplantae; phylum Streptophyta; class Magnoliopsida; order Cornales; family Hydrangeaceae; genus Hydrangea; species Hydrangea macrophylla. Next base: position 74,944,498 of record CM066999.1, on the reverse strand, counting down.
ACACATATATATATACAAGGAGATAAAAAAATCAAAGCTTGGATTATAGCTTTGGGTCTCAATTAATTGGATTTCTCTACAATCATTCATAGTCCGAAATTGGGTAAACTTTCTTATGAAATTTTCGTTAATTATTTTAGTTCATATATCTCAATTGATATATATATATGTGTGTTTCATATATATACCGCTTAAGGGTCCGAAATTAGCGGGCAGAAAAACTGTAATGAAAATGTGATTTCTTTATACCAAATGAAAGGTCTCAGTCCCACGAGGCTCCCTTTCGAATTTCAAAAGCTAATTCGTAACGGTTGCGACGAACGGTCAATTTTAATTTTTATCGCCTTAATTTTTGATAAAATCAAGAGCTGTGTTTTCATTCTTGAAGAATCGATTTCATATTTGAAATCTACGCGGGAAAAGGAAAAGATTCATATATTGGAAGTCTTTTTTTGGATAAGTTTTCAAAATGGGTAAAAAATTAGCCTTTGATTTCAAAACAGGGGAAGAAAAGAGGAAGAAGACGACTCTGTGACATCTGGGGTCGCGCGAGCAGGCCGCCCGCGCTACAAGGCTATTTTTCGAAAAACTATTTTTAAATAACCACGTGACCTTAGTAAGCATAACTCGCTCAAGCGGTCCGTGCGAGCAAGGCCTCGCGCGAGTGACCTATACACGCGACCTCGGGCAGTTTGTTGAAAGCTCCTGTTTTCTTATACTTGAGCCAGTTTTGAGCTAAGGGACCTGGTACCCTAAGTTTTAAGAGTTACAACTTACTGTATTACTAGTTGTACTTGTGCTTAGAGGCGTTGTACCTCGCTGATATACGTGTATTATTGTATGTCGAGATTTGTAACAGATTGAGCAGTTCCAATTTCTGTTCTGATTAATTATTCAGTCTATCCTCGGTGAACGGTAGTTCCGTATAACCCTCAATAAAGTTGTATAACATGTTAATAGTGTATTTACATGTTTACTTGAGCTGCTATGCCTTAAGTGGTTAATTGAGTTGTTATGCTTTACGTGTTTACCTGGGTGATTTCACCATGTCTACTGTGTTGCTTTAAAAGATAGCACGCCTTGATAAGTTGTCTTATAAAATATTGAATATGTCTAGTTGCTTAGAGCTCGCATATGTCATAAAATTTCATAAGCATGACCATGAACACGAAAATCACAAAAATGGTTTTGGGATGAAATACCTTAGAGGCTTTCGATTTTTTTGAAAAAAGGAAGATCTTATAGACTCTCATGTTTTGAAAAAGGGAAGACCTTAGAGGCTTCCGTGCATAAAACCCTCTAGGAGGAATTTTGTTTTGAAAAGTTAGAAATCCCGGATTTGTGGGTAGGCGTGTGAAATGGGTACCACTAGGAACTCGAATTGCGGGATGTGCTGTAAGAATCCCCCGTAACGTTGAAGGCTAGGCCTCCGTGTAATTCGTAAGGCCCAAAGTCCCGCACGTTTGAGGCTAGGCCTACGCGGACGGGAAGCCCATAGTCCGGGTAATGATATTGACGATTGAGGGTGAGTGTTTGAAAAGGCATGAAAATGGTTTTCATGCATTGACATTGGCATTCATTGCACTCACGCATGTTATATAACAGATGTTATTGTGCGGTTATATGACTGTACAAGCCTTTTGGCTTATGGACTATTATACGTTTTTTTTCAGGTGATATAGATAAGGGCAAGGCCCCGAGACTTGACAATGCTTCCGCTACAGTTTGAAGACCCCGTGTATGGGGATTATCATTTAAATGATGTAATAAAATTGATTTCAAAGAACATGTTATGTTTCATTTGGACAAATGTTAGTCCACCCGCTTTTAAATAGTATGACGGCTTAACTCTGTTTTTCCGCTGCTTATCCTGAAAACGTTTTGTTTCAAGAAAGGATATTTCCAAATAAAAATTGGATTTCTATTTTATAAATGTTTTCCAAATGATGAACATATAGTTCAGGTAACCCTCGGAGTCTAGGACTCGGGGAGTTACGAAATGGTGTCAAAGCCTACTGTCACTGTTATCGTTGTACTTTCGCTATTAGCTAACACCCCATCGCCGGAAATCGTGGCGGGGCGGGGCGGGGCGTCACAGAATGGTATCAGAGCATAACCGGGTCGAATACTTTGGACGACGGGTTATGTACTCGCTTGTATAGTTTTGTTGACATGTTAGACATGTTAGTTAGTAAACGACATATGTTTTGATATATGTTAACTTGTTACTTTGTAACTTAATATGTTAACTGTTTACGTATCATGTTTTGACATATACATGTATTGTCGATTGCACTTCATGATTAGATCATGTTGTGTGATTCGTTTACTCGATTTGATCTTGTTATAGCTATGCTGTCGCGCCGTGAGAATCGCAGTTTTGAGCATGAGACTGATGATTAGATATCGGCTGCTTCGGTCCCAGTTAGATGCCAATATCGAGGTCGTGCTCAAGGACGTGGTCCAGGTAGAGGCCGTGGTCAAGGTCAAGGTCGTGGTCAAGGTCGTGGTCGTGGTCGTGGTCGAGGTTACGCCTTTGATGTTGTATTTGAATCTGAAGCCTCCATAGGACCCGTTGATATTCCTGATGAACCGCAAGGGTTACAGAATGTTGCCGAGGTAATTGCAAGGGCAGTCAGAGATGCTATGCCGTCGCCTCCTCCCCCTCGTGTTCCGAGAGGTGAGACCAATCCCGCTAGAGCTCGGGAGCGGCTGATTACCAAAGATTTTGATGCTAGGAAGCCGCCACAATTCTCTGGTAGCTCTGACGCAATGGCTATAGAGGATTGGCTTCAGCATATCACGAAGATATTCGAATTCATTGATCTTCATGAGGATGCTCTCCGCATCAAGTTGGCTACATACTTGTTTTCTGGAGAAGCTACCCATTGGTGGGATTGCACTGTGAGTGTTCATCCACTTGCTGGCATGACTTTGAAGTCATTTAAGAGTCTTTTCCTCGATAATTACTTCCCAGAAGTACAGATGGACGCAAAAAGGGCTGAATCCTTTACCCTTCAACAGGGGGATATGTCAGTGACAGAATATGCTACTATGTATTCCACCTTGGCTCGTTTTGTGCAAGAACAGTTGGTCAGTGATCATTTCAAGGCTACACGCTTTGCCTTTGGTCTACGACCCTTTATTCGGAAAAGTTTGGCTAGCACGCCTATCATCACTTATGCTGATATTTTGACGAGAGCGTTGGGTGTTGAAAGTGTGGATTTGGATCTGAAAAGGGCCAGGGAGATAAATACTCCAGCCAAGAGCATCGGTCAGTCTAAGAAAGCCAAGACAGAGACCAGGTCTCAATTTCAGTCCCAACCTCCTCAACAGCAACAGCAACGATCCTATTCACAACAGAGATCTTTTTATCGAAGTTCTCAACAATCGGGGTTACAGCGAGGTATGAATGCCGATGGGGAGAAAGTTTGTCTCCGATGTGGTGATCTGAACCATTTCATCAAGTTTTGTCCTCAACCACCACCCAAGAAAACTCAGTCGATTGGTTCGACACCGTATTATCCACAATCTCAGGCAGTTTCCGCTTAGAGCGTGAAACCCTACCAGAACAGAGGTAATCAAGGTAATTATCAGAGGACAGATAACCGTGGTGGTATTCAGCCACAACAACACCAAGAACCCCAAGGAAGAAATTTTATCATGTACTTATCATGTTTCTAGAAATGCCAGACCTTCTGTAATCCGAGGTATCATCCCGTTGTTCAACTCTTGGGCATCTATATTGTTTGACACTGGTGCATCAAACTCATTCATCTCATCAGCATTTGCATCAGTATTGGGGTTAGAGATAGAATGCTTAGAGCATGTCTTATCTGTTGATACTCCAGTTGGAGGTGTTATTTATTTTGAATCAGGTTTGCCGTGGTTGTATGCTTTTGATAGCAGACCAACAGTTGAGTGTTGATTTGATTGTTATGCCGAATCTAGGATTCGATGTCATCCTTGGGATGGACTGGTTGGTCGAGTACCGGGCTTTCATAGATTGTTTAAAGCGTCTGGTTACTCTTTTCACTCATGAGGGAGACAGTTGTAGATTCGAGGGTGATCAGTTAGATTTATCGATACCCTCATTGTTTTCACAGAGTAGTTTATACTCTTCTCTTGGAACTTTGGCTAGTTTATTGGCCATGGAGAGGGGCAGTTCTCTTGTGGAATTGCCACCCATTGTTTGTGAATTTCCTGACGTCTTTCCAGAAGACTTATCAGAATTGCCACATGTCCGTGCTATCGATTTTGCAATCGATCTTGTACTAGGCACTTCACTTATTTCTATTCCTCCATATCATATGGCACCAGCAGAATTGAAGGAGTTGAAACTTCAGTTGGAAGATCTCCAGAGTAAGGGTTTTATTCGCCTGAGTGTATCCCCATGGGGAGCTCCTGTTCTCTTTGTTAAGAAGAAGGATGGAACGTTGAGATTGTGTATCGATTATCGAAAACTCAATCATGTGACGATCAAGAATAAGTATCCACTCCCAAGAATCGATGATTTGTTTGATCAACTTAAAGGTTCCACTTGTTTCTCCAAGATTGATCTGAGATCGGGTTATCATCAACTCCGTATTCGAGAATCAGACATCTCGAAGACAGCTTTTAGGTCTCGATATGGACATTTCGAGTTTGTGGTTATGCCATTTGGTTTGACCAACGCCCCAGCATCATTTATGGATCTTATGCAGCGAGTATTTCACATTATTTGGACAAGTTCGTGATTGTATTTATTGATGACATTCTTATCTACTCTTCCTCTAAGGAACTTCATGAGGAACACTTGAGAATTGTCTTACAAGTATTGCGTACTCACTGATTGTTCGATAAATTATCTAAATGTGATTTATGGTTGACAGAAGTGAAAGTTTCGGGACACGTTGTCTCGAGAGATGGAGTGTCAGTTGATTTGTCAAAGATTGAAGCTGTTATGGATTGGCAACCACCTAAGAACGTATTTGAGATACGTAGTTTCTTGGGTTTAGCAGGTTATTACCGTCACTTTGTGAAGGACTTTTCTCGTGTTGCTTCACCTTTGACTAAGCTTATGCGTAAAGGTGTGAAATTCATTTGGACTGAGGAGTGTGAGAAAGCTTTTCAGCTTTTAAAGACTCGATTGACTTCAGCACCGGTTTTGATTATTCCGGAGCGTGGTGTTGACTACGCAGTTTATTGTGATGCTTCACTTCTTGGTTTGGGGTGTGTGCTTATGCAAGAAGGCAAAGTTGTTGCCTATGGTTCTCGCCAGTTGAAACCTCATGAGCAGAATTATCCAACTCATGATTTAGAACTTGCCGCCGTTGTGTTCGCCTTAAAGTCATGGCGTCATTACTTGTATGGAGAACGATTTGATGTCTTTTCAGACCACAAGAGCTTGAAGTATATCTTTACTCAACGCGATTTGAATCTTCGACAACGTCGATGGATGGAGTACTTAGAAGATTATGACTTCGAACTACAGTATCATCCAGGGAAGGCGAATGTAGTGGCAGATGCGCTGAGTCGCAAGTCATGAGGTTCATTGGCTTGTCTGGCCATTCAGGAATGAAATATGCTCGATCAGATTGGGGAGTTTGAGGTAGAGCTTGACGACTCTGAGGATCGTGTTTCATTATATTCTGTTATGGCTCAACCGTCGATCATTCAACAAGTGAAAGATGAGCAACAATCTGATCCGGTAGCATCTACTTTTCGTATGTGAATTCTTCGTGGTGATGTTATAGAAGGTTTGACTTTTGACTCCGAGCATGGGTTGAAGTTCAAAGACCGTTTGTTTGTGCCTTTGGCAGTTCGTGAACAAGTGATGAAAGAATTTCATCATTCATGATTAGCGGTGCATCCGGGAGGCAACAAGATGTACTATAATCTACGACATCAGTTTTGGTGGAAGGGTATGAAGCGCGATGGCGCTAAATTTGTATCTCAGTGTTTGACCTGTCAGCAAGTGAAAGCCGAACATCAAAGACCTGTAGGGGTATTACAACCATTACCAGTTCCAGAGTGGAAATGGGAGCACGTGATAATGGATTTTGTAACAGCACTTCCTAGGTCACTACGCGGTCATGATGTCGTTTGGGTCATTGTGGATTGTTTGACAAAGTCTGCACATTTTCTGGGAATGCGTTTGACCGATTCGGTTGATGTCCTTAGTCGCTTGTATATTCGAGAGATCATTCGGTTACACGGAGTTCCTGTTTTAATTGTGTCAGATCGAGACCCGCGGTTTACTTCCTTATTTTGGGAGGGTCTCCAGAAAGCTTTGGGGACAGAATTGAGATTGAGTACAACTTTTCACCCTCAGACGGATGGTCAGTCAGAACGTACTATACAGACTTTGGAAGATATGTTACGAGCTTGTGTTATGGATTTCAAAGGTAGTTGGGAAGACCACCTACCATTGATCGAGTTTGCATATAACAGTAGTTATCAAGCAAGTATTCAAATGGCACCGTTCGAAGCCCTATATGGACGACCGTATCGTTCTCCCGTATGTTGGACAGAAGTTGGAGAAGCGGCTCTATTGGGACCAGATCTAGTAAGGGAAACTACTGAAAAGATAAAACTAATTCGTTCGAGGATACTTACGGGTTAGAGCCGACAGAAAAGTTATGCTGATAAGAAGAGGAGACCGATGTCCTTTGAAGTTGGAGATCGTGTGTTTCTCAAAGTTTCACCTCGTCGTGGTGTGCTTCGTTTTGGGCAGGACAAAAAGCTTTCACCTCGTTTCATTGGACCTTTCCAGATTTAGAACGTGTGGGTGAAGTCGCCTATCGGTTGGCTTTGCCTCCGCAGTTGGCAAAAGTTCATAATGTATTTCATATATCGATGCTTTGGAAGTATGAACCTGATCCGTGTCATGTTTTTGGTTAGACTGATTTACTGCTGGAGCAAGATGCGTCCTATGAGGAGAAACCAGTACAGATTCTGGAAGCTAAAGAGCATGTGCTTCGTGGTAGAACTATTCATTTGGTTCGAGTATCGTGGCGACACCATGGTACTGAGGAGACTACTTGGGAGAATGAGAAGGAGATGCGCGATCGATATCCGCATTTGTTCTCTTCTTGAGTTAATTGTTTAATCTGTGATTGAATTTTTATCTCTGTGCAAATTTCGCGGACGAAATTTCTTTTAAGGTGGGTAGGATGTAATACCCCTTATTTTTATTTTCACATTATATTAAAAAATATACCAGTTTTTGGATTATTGGCAGTATAATTTTTACCTGCGTGTGTGTATCATTGCGTGAGCTCAACACACACGATGAGCTCTCATGTTTTGGTTGGAGACCAAACAAAATTAAATTGTGCACAGTGTGTGCATAGGTGAGCTGTGCGTGTGAGTGTGTGTGTGACGTGAGGGTGTGTGAGTGTGTATGTGTGGGGACCAAGTTTTCTAAGATTACATATACATTACACCTACCTCAATATTCTCACAGCTCTCTGTCTCCCTATTCTTCCTCTCTCTCGGCCACACACACCCATATATTATTTCATACACACACACACACACACACACATTATTACATATATATACACAAACATATGTTTATTCAAGGGAGTTGAATTCAAGCTTGGACTATACCTTGGATCATCGATTTATCATTGTAATTTGTATTGGGTAAGCTTCTTTGTTAATTTCAGTTTATATAAACTGTGATTATAGATACATATATATATCTCATATATATATCGGTAAGGGTCCGAAAATAGCGAGCAGAAAAACTGTGTCAGAAACTCGATTTCTTTATATCAAATTAAAGGTCTCGATCCCACGAGGCTCCAATTCAAATTTCAAAAGCTAATTCTTTATAATCGCTACGAACGACCAAATTAAAGTTTTGTCGCTATTCGATTTTTCGATAAAATCAAGAGCTGCGTTTGATTTCAATAAAATCTGATTTCATATTTGGAATCTACGCGGAAAAATAAAGAGTTTCATATATTGGAAGTCTATTTTGATTAAGTTTTCAAAATGGGTAAAAAATAAGTCTTTGATTTCAAAACAGGGGAAGCAAATAGGAAGAAGACAACTCTGTGACACCTCGCGCGCGACCAGGCTATTTTTCGAAAAACTGTTTTTAATTAACCACGTGACCTTAGAAAGCATAACTCGCTCGAGCGGTCCGCGCGAGCGAGGCATCGCGCGAGTGGCCCGCGCGAGCGGCCTGCGCGCGCGACCTCGGGCAGTTTGTTGAAAGCTCCTGTTTTCTTATACTTGAGCCAGTTTTGAGCTAAGGGACCTTATACACTAAGCTTTAAGAGTTGTACCTTACTGTAATAGTAGTTGTACTTGTGCTTAGAGGCGTTGTACCTCGCTGATATACGTGTATTATTGTATATCGAGATTTGTAACAGATTGAGCAGTTCCGGTTTCTGTTCTGATTAATTATTCAGTCTATCCTCGGTGAACTGTAGTTCCTTATAACCCTCAATAAAGTTGTATAACATGTTAATAGTGTATTTACATGTTTACTTGAGCTGCTATGCCTTAAGTGGTTAATTGAGTTGTCATGCTTTACGTGTTTATCTGGGTGATTTCACCATGTCTATTGTGTTGCTTTAAAAGATAGCACGCCTTGATAATTTGTCTTATGAAATATTGAATATGTCTAGTTGCTTAGAGCTCGCATATGTCATAATATTTCATAAGCATGACCATGAACACGAAAATCACGAAAATGGTTTTGGGATGAAAGACCTTAGAGGCTTTCGATTTTTTTTAAAAGGAAGATCTTATAGACTCCCAGGTTTTGAAAAATGGAAGACCTTAGAGACTTCCGTGCATAAAACCCTCTAGGAGGGATTTTGTTTTGAAAAGTTAGAAATCCCAGATTTGTGGGTAGGCGTGTGAGATGGGTACCACTAGGAACTCGAATTGCGGGATGTGCTGCAAGAAACCCCCGTAACGTTGAAGGCTAGGCCTCCGTGTAATTCGTAAGGCCCAAAGTCCCGCACGTTTGAGGCTAGGCCTACGTGGACGGGAAGCCCATAGTCCGGGTAATGATATTGACGATTGAGGGTGAGTGTTTGAAAAGGCATGAAAATGGTTTTCATGCATTGACATTGGCATTCATTGCACTCACGCATGTTATATAACAGATGTTATTGTGCGGTTATATGACTATGCACTCACGCATGCTATATAACAGATGTTATTGTGCGGTTATATGAATATACAAGCCTTTTGGCTTATGGACTATTAAACTTTTTTTTTCAGGTGATATAGATAAGGGCAAGGCCCCGAGACTTGACAATGCTTCCGCTATAATTTGAAGACCCCGTGTATGGGGAGTATCATTTAAATGATGTAATAAAATTAATTTCAAAGAACATGTTATGTTTCATTAGGACAAATGTTAGTCCACCCACTTTTAAATAGTATGACGGCTTAACTCTGTTTTTCCGCTGCTTATCCTGAAAACGTTTTGTTTCAAGAAAGGATATTTCTAAATGAAAACTGGATTTCTGTTTTATAAATGCTTTCCAAATGATGAACATATAGTTCAGGTAACCCTCGGAGTCTAGGACTCAGGGAGTTACGGAATGGTATTAAAGCCTACTGTCACTGTTATCGTTGTACTTTCGCTATTAACTGACACCCCGTCGCCGGAAACCGTGACAGGGCGGGGCGTCGCATTGTTGTTCATTTGATGAACCGAAAAAGAGTTTATGTTAATGTCTTTTAAGTTGACAAGCAAAGCTTTTCAAAAGACTAGTTTAATATTTTCCGCGATTGTTTTAATCAGATCTTTGAGTCTTTAAAAATTTTGATTTATCATCAAATATTAAAAAAAAAAAAAAAAAAGGATATTCTATGCTTCCGCTGTAACCCTCTGAGTCTAGGACTCGGGGCGTTGTAAAATGGTATCAAAGTTGTGAGGTTTCAAAGATTAAATATTTCAGAGCTTTGGAGTTTAAATGATTTTAATGTTTAAACGTTTGCTCTTCTTAAGAGAGTTTTTCGGGTAAGCTTCAGGTCTATGACTCGAAGCATTACATGTTCAGTTCTTCCGCTCTTGTTTATTATTTTATTTTAGTTAGAACCCCCTCGTCTGTGGGACTCGTGGCGGGGCGGGGCGCTACAAAACATATTGTGGTTCATTAATTGCATTTGGAAGATGAAGCTTGTACTATGCAACATGTTGTCGAATGAAAGTTGGTCTGAGTGATGATATTCCAGACTCTATTCCATTGGCCTATCCTCCTGGTTGAGAAGTTTAGCTGAGTGTGAAAAGAGAAAAAAATACTCATGATTGATTAAGCATGCAATTAAAACTACCTTTGAATCAATGATAAACAATCCTACACTTTTTCACAAAATTTAAGCATTCCCAATCGGCCCCAAAATTTCTAATTTTCTACTTTATATTGATCTTTGATAATGCCACATCACCAGTGTTTAACATCTAGATGGCAAATAACCTCATCTAGTATCAACTTCATAAAAGTGTTGAAGAGATCTTCCCCGATTTTAACTTGTAAGCATGGAAACCCTATCCACAATTTCTAGTCTAAGTTCACAATTTTCATTGCATCTTCGGCACTATTAGCAACCATTTGCTCCAAAAACTTAAGCTAGGAGTAATTGTATTATTTATTCAATAGTCGCCCTCACATGTGAGCGCCTTGTGAGTTGGCTCGTCCACGTGAAGCTAGCCTTACATGTGGGTGGTGTGTCCTTGTAAATTGTATTTACAAATGGGAAGTTGTCATGATTCGAACTCGAGACCTTTTAACTTTGATACGATATTAACAATGATCTAATCCAAAAGTTTAAGCTTTTAGAGAGATGAGTAATTTAATTATTTATTCAACATGCACAAAGCTAACATTAATCACTTAATAAAGGACAGATAGGAGTTTCTTCAGCTGAGTTAACAACTAAAATCAAGATAAAGAATATAAAACTCTAGGCCACAACAGCTTGCAATCTCAACCTTAAGTTTAATAATACCTTCAAACTCAATATTTGAAATCATCAACCACGTAAGATTTTTTTTTTTTTATCTTCCTCTAATGTCGGTCTTTTTATACTTTTTCCCAACTACAACACATCCATAGGCTGACTAACAAGAATCTTGTCTTAATGTAATATGTGTGCGTATATATAGTTAAAGCCAAAATTACAATTAATCAAATTGCAACACTGAAAAGCAAAACAGAGAGGTCGTGAGCAGAACAAAAAAAAGAAAAAGAAAAAGAAATAGAAAATGAAAAGAATACATGTTCGATATTTTTCCTGCAGTGGCAACAACTGGTTAAAAGTTGAAGGAATTACAAGTACCTATCATGTGTGGCAATGGTTGAGCTGAAATTTGAAGGTAGCATACGAGCTGAAATAGTAAGTTTTATTGATCAACAAATCAAAAACTAAAATTTGGAAATGAAAGAAAAAAACTAGTATGATTTTAAACAACAAAGAAAGGCCACAAAAAGCTTGCTTTCAATTCAACGCACACCAAAACCCTAAAACTTGAAAGCAACATTATCTAAAAAAAGCTGAAAAACTTGCCTCAAATTCAAAGCATCGCGCGCCCCTTTTCAGTCGTTCAAAACTCTACTTCGTTCTTCGCTCTGGTGTCTCTCTCTCTCTCTCTCTCTCTCTCTCTCTCTCTCTCTATGTCTATCTCTCACACAGTCGATATTTGCTAAGCATTCCAAGAGTTAGTGGCAGGAATGCCACGTTTGGAATGGAAGGCAATGTGGCTATCCTTAGCCAAGCAAGACCCAATGACTGAAAAACCAACATAAAGTGATAAAATATCACACAACCAGAGCTAAGGAAAAAATTGAAGGGACAAAATTGTAAAATCCTTACTTAATGAACTGTAATCTACGTATTTTCTTTTTATATACTGTAGTTAGATATTTGTTAAAAGCGTCTTTACTCAAAATAATTCATGGTTTGAAGTTTTTAGAAATAGTAATAATAATTATTATTATTATTGATGATTTGGAACTAATCAGACAAAGAGGTTAAATTTAGACAAGTGGGAACCTTCTTTTATTTTATTTTTTAATGCGACGGCAAACACCTTCAATCTATACTCCATGTGATTTCGGGATTCCCGTCAGTTAAGGGACAGGCTAAGTGTAGTTGAACCCACTAATATTTGGGAAGAGCACATTTATGTATATGCACATTTTAGTTCTTTGAAAAATATCACCTACTAAGATGAACCACTAAAATGAAGCAAAGATAAGAGTGTCAAATTTGTAATTTGATGAGGTTCAAATACAACTGCTGTGTTTCACAATTGATTCATGAGTTCAATCAAATTGATATGTGTAGTGCACCTAGTGTCATTCTATTACCTAAAACCACATTCTTGAACGGTTTGAACCTCATCAAAGTACATCCATGCATATTTTGTCATGTGATTTTATAGTATAGAATAGCACCACTAAAACAAAACTTAACTACCTTTTTATGGAGTAGGACAGATGCAGGAATCCTACTACAAATACTAGATAAATCATAAAGATAAATGGATAATAGCATTCAAACATACACCAAAATCAAAATATATACGGTTCGGTGAGCAACTTGAGATTCATTAATCGTTGGTACTCACACATCTTGTGGAGTTTCGAAGTACCCTTCATCTCCTTTTAAAAAGCCAACAGCTCTACCAACTCAGCTAGGAGAGCTGGTCGGCAAGTGGGAACTTACCAGATAAAAGAAAAGACATTCCTGGAAGTTGACTTTTTTTTCCTTTTTTTTTTTTTTTTTTCAGAACAGTACTTATATATATACTCATTTTGTTGCACTAAGTCATTTACCAACCATCCCCGACTTTCTCTCTCTTGCTCATCACCTACCGAACTCTCAGCTCTTCCCCAAAATCTGCTTAGGCGGGATACATGTTAGTAACAGTTGAAAATTAAAACAGTTATTCAACATATATAGGTATTTGTTTACTATATTCTAGGTTTTATATATTTAAATTTAATATTGATAAATCAATTTAGAGTTGTATTATCTTGAATTAGCGGAATGCTTTTAACTACAAGTTGTTATGAAGATGAATATACGGTACAATCTACTCCGTAACAGTGTGGGATTCATATTAGAACATGCAAGTTGAATTTGTAGTTTCTTTAATTCTTTTAGAATTTTGGTTTAAGAACATATTTTTGTTAATGTTTTAGGGCTTCCTGAGATTTTTTATGGAGAGTGGGCCAAAGGGAAGCGACGTTTGTTTGAAAACTTATCATTTTTGTTTCTTTTTTTCTTTTTTTAATAGAGTTAATTGGACATCTATCTGGTTGTGATCTTTTTTCTCTTGTAGGTTATTGGCTTAGCGTGCCAAGTCAATGATATTCAAGGATGGCGCATGATTTCCTCCAGTAAACTTGCCTGCATAAAAGTTAATATTTATGTATCAATATACACTCTCTTTGTGCAAATTGTACATGTGGTTATAAGTATGTATCTACGGATGAGTGCCTGAATTATGCAAATGACTTGAATTTGGGTTAGTGTACGTATTATTCATTCTTTTTTTGAATTGTAAGTATACTTTCGTGTATGCTCTATACGTTGGATTGCTCTGATTTTTATATTCAATTGGGGATTTATTATATATTGATTGCTACTTATAGTTATAATTATAAGTGTTATTTGTGATACATGAGCTATTGATATTTTATATATTGGTACTATGATGCTGTCAAATTTTAGTTCTCTTTAAAAAATAATCTGGCACTATTTAAAGCATTGCCAAAAACGTGTCAGATTAAATAATTTTTTACTCTTAGTTAAAACCTGGTACTGTTTTTAACAGTGCAAAGAGCGAGGCAAATTAAAGTACCCGATATGTGACACGTGGCAAGCACGAAAGTTAGTATGTGTCACCTAGCTATATTGACACGGGGCACAATTTAGGTACCCTTTAACCAAAAACTTTGAAATCTGGTACCCTTTGACCAAAATATTCCATTGTTTAAAACAGTGCCGATAAAATTGGATAGCCCCATATTTGGCACTAAAAAATGCATGCCAAATTTGTGAAGCATTGTTTATAATGGTGCAAATTTAACCTTTTTTTCGTGTAATGGATATACCAATCAATTAGGAAAACATTCCAATTGATTGGGACACAGAATTCATCAAGGTAAAGTAAAACTCACATACACGTTAATTAAAGCAATAAATACAAGGTCTTATTCATAACAAAATATTTAAAAATAGGATAACTCTTGGTGCACATAAGAATCTCATAAAAACAATATACATAATTTTTTTGTGTCTATCTCTCTACTCTGTGGATCCCATAGACACTGTGAATCCCACCAAAAGAGAGATAGGCATTCTCATGTGCCCTAAAAGTTATCCTTAAAAATATAAGATATTACAATGACACCAATAAAAAATATTTCGGCTACCTTACGAACAAACAGCTCAAAATACTATTCATTCAACTACTTAAGATTCATCAATCCAACACTCTCACTCAACATTTAGAGTGTCGTAGTAAGCTTCATCTCTTTTAAAAAAACCCAACAGCTCTACCAACTCTGCTAGGCGAACTGGTTGGCCAGTGGAACTTACCAGATAAAAGAAAAGAATTTCTTGGTAGTTGACTTTTTTTTTTTAATTGGAACAGTGCTTATATATACTCAATTTGTTGTACTAAGTCATTGCCAACCAAAACTCTCAGCTCTTCCCATATATACCTGCTCACAGATATCTGTATCTATGACCTATTCGATCAACATGGAGCAAAGGGCTTTTCTTGGACTGCTGGTACTGTTACTGGGCTTCTCCCTTGTTCTCTCCTCTGCTGCAGTTCCTACTTCCAGTAAGGCTCTTAGGGTTCTAACCATTAATCCAATGTAGTTCTTATATGGGTTGTTTTCTCGAAATCACTGGCTGTGTGTATATATATCTACAAATATACGTACAGAGATATATAGACAGATGAGTTGTCTTCTATTGTGTGATTTACAGGAACTCTCATGATGGTTAAAGAAGACTTGTTGGCTCAAGATGCACTTGCTCAGGTTCTCTCTCTCTCTCTCTCTCTCTCTCTCTCTCTCTCTCTCTCTCTCTCTCTCTCTCTCTCTCTCTCTCTCTCTCTCTCTCTCTCTCTCTCTCTCTCTCTCTCTCTACTTATTTATTTTGTTTGTAGAGACTTTTAAAAAAAAGTTGTTTATCATGTGGTATTGATGTACGATCAGTTCGAGGTTTTTTTAAGTTGTCAATTTTCACGGGAAGTTTTTGTAAGGATTTGAATTAGGATTTTTCGAAAAAAAAATTCCTTCAATTTGTTGTTTTTAAACTACTTTTTCCTCTTTTTTTTGTGTGATCACATTATCAAACTGGAACCTTTATTTTTGGACATCTACTATCTGTCTAAGTTTTATCACTTCTTCTATATATATTAAACCAACACTTCTACAATTTTATTAGAGCATTTTTAATGCAAAATGAAATTTAATCCTTTGTATAAAATACATTTGAATGCCACGTCTAGCTAGTATTACATATTTTTAGATAATTTGATATATTAGTAACATTTTTGTTGAGTTGTCTTCAACATGGAATAATTAATGTCATG
The DNA here is from genome assembly GCA_033977485.1 of Hydrangea macrophylla. Lineage (NCBI taxonomy): Eukaryota > Viridiplantae > Streptophyta > Magnoliopsida > Cornales > Hydrangeaceae > Hydrangea > Hydrangea macrophylla. The sequence continues at coordinate 74,928,924 of CM066999.1, read as the reverse complement.
TTGAAATCACAAAACAACATTCCACTTAGCTTTGTTAGATACCTAATTATTTAGGTTTTTTAGTCCTCACTTATTCCTTCAACAAGGTCTTGTTCGCTGACAACAAAATTTTGAATGGAATCACTCATTTACAAACTACTCCCTATGTCTCATATTAAGAGAGTCTTTGATATCATTTTTTGATATCCCATTTTAAGAGTCATCTTTGAAAAGTCAAAGTACTTTAATACACACTTTCTAAATTTGTCCTTTATTATGTCCAACTCTTCCCTCTCTTTTTTTTTTTGAAGTGACACTATAATTTTGAATTTCAAAAAGGGCAATATTAGAAAGTTGAAAATCTCACCAAAATCAAGGTTGTTCCCTTAATAAGTTGGAATTCCCAAAAGAGACTCTTAATATGGGACGGATGGAGTATGAAATACAGACTCTTCGAAAAGGCAGCCGCACCCGTACTTAGTGCGCACCCCGTACTAGCTGAGCCGTGGAGTCATTGAGTTCTTTTGTAGTGTGGCTGGAGTTTTTTTGTAGCGTCCTTCAAAAGAAAAAAAAATTAAATAATAAACACAAGTTTTTCATATAATTTTCAAAACATTGGGTGTTTAAAAGAGAAATAGTAAAAAATGATAATAACAGTTATCTCGGCTATACACTAATGTTCTAATAGTTATAAGATAATTTGTATATATTGTTATATAAAATATACTTTTAATATTTTATTCTACTCTCGCCACACCCGCACCCTTAATTTTTGGAAAATTGTCGGATCCATAGCACCCGCATCCCCATACCCGAATCCCCGCACCCGCACTGGTTTACAAAACATTTCGGTACAGGAATTTATCATCTTGAATGAGATCATGTTCAACAATTATAGCTTTGTTAAAAAGTTGTGCTTAAACTTATAAGTTTTATCATCGTACGTAAGGGTATCTAGGAATGACCACTGTAAAAAATGGAGTGTGGTTCTCTATTTTTCTCAATGAACTAATTCAAGATGATGAGTTTTTGTATTAAAATAATTTACAAATTATAAATGATCTTATTCAAATTTGAGGACACGCAAACACACCAAAAGGATTTTTTTTTGTTTTTTTATTTACATATTTTGGATCATGAATAGAGAACCAACATAGCATTTTCTTCTCTTCCAAAATATGTTTGTATTTCTACCTTTTTTCTGGAAAACTGTCACTATGAGTATAGCAATTATTAGATGTATACAGTCTTACACCAACATATAGAGAGAGACAGGTTTCACCTTTTAAATCTAATGTCAAATGGAGCAACTTTACCATTGCCAACAGACTCGTAATTTCTCTGAACTCGGAAGTGAAATTAAATTTAGCGTATTTGTTGACTCCCTTGTTTGGTTTGCGGATTTAGACAATAAAAAAAGAAAGAAAGAAAAACGAGGAAAAAAATTGAGTTAGCTCATGTTATTCTTAATGCATAAATCACACAAAAAAAAATGAAATTTTTTTTTTTTTTTTGAAGTATAATTGTACTTTAGGAAAAAAAAGAGTAGTGACTCACAAAATTCAAACTTGTTAATTAATTATTTTTCAAAGTGTTTTCTTTACTTCTTTTTCTATTAACCAAAAGATAGAAAATGTTTCTTCCTTTCATTTTCCTCAGTATATCATTGAACCACACAGATCTTAAATTTTCTTTTTGATGGAGTTTGAATTTTCGTCGCTTATGTATATGTGAAATTTCTTTGAACTTTGTAGGATGTCATGGACATGACTCCTAATGAGGAGCTGTTAGAGGTGGAAGAAGGATACATAGAGGGTAGGATGGACATAGAAAGCACCGACTATTTAGGGCCCAAGACCAAACCACCACATTGATCCGAAAGCTCCTGGAAGAGTTTGATTACAGACATCAAGTGAAATATATATATATATATATATGTATATATATACATAAATGTAAAAGTGAAATACATCTATCTATTCGTGTGGCTTTGATCCATGTTTGGAATATTTAATGTTTAATTGTGTATAGGTGTTGGAGCTAGTGTATTGGGGTGCTTGTTTTCTGGGGGTGTTTTCAAGTTCTTGTCTCCTTGTGTTCTCCTGTTCTGGGGTTTGTTTTTTGAGCGGTTTTCTTAAGGTCTTGTTTGGGTCCCTTGTTTGTTATATCCTCTTTGGCATATTTGGCTATTTACTACGAATTTGCTGCTGTTAAAAAAAAAAATGTATGTGTATGTGTTGCAGTGTAAATAAAGAAGTTTGGGATAAGGTATTGTAAAAGTGATTATGGTGACAGAATTGATTATGTAAGTGTTTGATTACTTAAATGCAGAAGTGATTTTGAATGTCCAAAAACAATTGTCTCTATGTTCTATATTACTATTATGCTCCTTCCGTCCCAAATAGTTGAGCACTCTTTCTATTTTGGGTTGTTCCATAATGTTAGTCTATGTTGAAAAGTCAACACAATAAATTTTGAATTTTTATTGTTTTGCCCTTTCTTTTTTCACATATCTAACTAATCTAAATGCATTTATGAGGGGCAAACTTGAAAAATTGGAGTACAAAAATTTGACAAAAGTTTAATCATTGTGTTTCCTTAAAAAGTTAAATTTCCCAAAAGTGTCAAATAACTTGGGACGGAGGGAGTATTGGTAATGAATACAGATTTAATTTATTTTGTTAAGATATAAAAACTGCTAACAAAAATTAATTAATTACATAATTAATTGAATATATTACATGGAGTAGGGAATTAATGCATCCAAATTTTGAATTTTAATAAAACATTTTTAGACTAAGAATGTTTAATACTTTGTGAATTACAAACACTAAGGACATATATACTTTGTTTCTTCTCTACAATGAAAGCAAAATATGAGCAGCTTGAGGGTTACAAATTTTGAAAAATGAGGAAGAAGAAGGAGAAACAAGCCCTAAAACTTTGTAGAAAATTTAGGAGAAATATCAATTTATGGTATTCGATTTGAATTAACGATTAGCATAAAAAGGTACCTGAAGGGTATTTGAGGGGTATGTGGACATTAAAAAAAACAACAATTCAAATTCCCTTCAGGTACCCATTTTTATATGCTAATCGTTAATTCAAGTCGAATACCATAAATCGATATTTCTCCTAAATTATCTACAAAGTTTTAGGGCTTGTTTCTCCTTCTTCTTCTTCATTTTTCAAAATTTGTAACCCTCTAGATACTCATATTTCAAAATATTTTGTGATTTCACAAAATATTAAACATTCTTTTCTTTTCTTTTCTTTTTTTTTTTTGAAGGGAAAATTTCACTTCATTGATTTATAAACTGGGGGTAATAACGTCGATCAAAGATCAAAATTGCACAAAAAAAATTCACCCCTGATTCTTACAACTGCACAAAAAGAAATTCAGCCCTGATTCTTGTACAAAATAAGACCCCTTTGTATTTATACTTTAAATGTTGAAGTAGAATATAGACTAAAACACAGAATTATCATTTAAAAGTTGATATTTTTTTTATTTTGTTGATGACTTTTTTATTTTTTGAATTGTTGATAATTTTTTAATATTAGAAAAATAGTTGACTAACTTTTAAATTTCATTAAAAAAATTTTGACTGAAATATAAATATCCCAAAAAATAAATCCAGGAAAAAATTGTCATTTTGTAAATTAAAATATATATATATATATGTATATATATGTAATTGTCACAGCAACCCCAAAGTTTAAAAATAAAAAAAAATCTTCTAGAAAAAACTCTTTATCTCACTGCTATCTCAAACAACTCTAAAACTATACAAATTTATAAAGAAATTATTTAAACTTAATCTTTCTGTCCACGTATTTCGCCTTTTACTTATTGAAAATGTTTGGATGTTGGGTTGAGAAGTTTTGAGGACAAGTGACCGGCAAAAGTGGGACTAACGTGATTAGTTTCATAGCACAATATAAAGTCTCATGAGTCATTAATTGACCTTTTTGGGGGGAAAAAATATTGTCCCATGAGCCAGAACTTCTTTTTTTTTTTTTTTTTGAGGGAAACATGAGTCTTTTTTTTTTTTTTTTTTAATCCCGAAAAATGGTTATTCAAATAAAAAGAAACCAAACGGTACGTACAAATGTATAAGGGGCATACTCCAAAATTTATAATATAATCAAGCACACAATGTGTAACTTGGGATGAGAATCATTCTAAAACCGAAGCACAGAAAGAAACCCATCCAAAACATGCCCCAAAAGCGGGCACAACAAATAAAACATGTTAGAATATAAGAGAGAGGGAGAGAGTGAGACAATACTATGAATTGTGTATTGAATGGTGTAAATGTCATTGTAATTGGTAGCCTTTATATAGGCTAAGGGAGAAACCAAGAAAGGAAAGAGAATGTACTACACTAGTAGTACAACTTGTGTAGTACAATATTTTTAGACATATGTATGGTAAGGTACGAAAGTTACATGAACCTAAACTAATAATCTAACATGATTCTAACAGCCCCCCTCAAACTCAAGGTAGAAAATGAAAACAACTTGAGTTTGGAAACTACATCCTGAAATCGTCTTGGAGGTAGCCCGATGGTGAGGTAGCCCGATGATTCGGCCGATAGGGAGGTCTGATAGAGAGGCCGGGTAGATGAAGTAGAGATTCGGCCGATCGGGATGTCCGATAGAGAGGCCGGTTGATGAGGTTGAGATCCGGCCGATCGGGAGGTCTGATAGAGAGGCCGGGTAGATGAGGTAGAGATTCTGCCGATCGGGATGTCCGATAGAGAGGCCGGTTGATGAGGGTTGAGATCCGGCCGATCAGGAGGTCCGATAAAGAGGCCGGGTAGATGAGGTAGAGATCCGGCCGATCGGGAGGTCCGATAGAGAGGCCGGTTGGTGAGGGTTGAGATTCGGGCGATCGGGAGGTCCGATAGAGAGACCGGTTGGTGAGGTAGAGATCCGGCCGATCGGGAGGCTCGATAAAGAGGCCGGTTGGTGAGGGTTGAGATGATTGGTGAGGTAAAGCTCCAGCCGATCGAGAGGTCTGATAGAGAGGCCGGGTAGATGAGGTAGAGATTCGGCTGATCGGGATGTCCGATAGAGAGGCCGGTTGATGAGGGTTGAGATCCGACCGATCAGGAGGTCCGATAAAGAGGCCGGGTAGATGAGATAGAGATCCGGCCGATCAGGAGGTCCGATAGAGAGGCCGGTTGGTGAGGGTTGAGATTCGGCCGATCGGGAGGTCCGATAGAGAAACCGGTTGGTGAGGTAGAGATCCGATTGATGAGGTTGAAATGGTGATTTGATGAAGGTTTTATTTGGTTAGTTAGATTGCAGCGGAGAGAGCAGAATGTATGATTTTTATCTTGACTAAGGTCCGGCGGGTGACATGATTGTCACCCGCCGATGGTGGCGGAATACAATAGAGTTGTAGCCAAGGTCCAGGAGCTTATAGCTTTGATACCATGTTAGAATATAAGAGAGAGGGAGAGAGTGAGACAATACTATGAATTGTGTATTGAATGGTGTAAATGTCATTGTAATTGGTAGCCTTTATATAGGCTAAGGGAGAAACCAAGAAAGGAAAGAGAATGTACTACACTAGTAGTACAACTTGTGTAGTACAATGTATTTAGACATATGTATGGTAAGGTACGAAAGTTACATGAACCTTGACTAATAATCTAACATGATTCTAACAAAAGACACATGTAACACCACACAAGATAGCCACTTTTAAGGTCTGTGACGACCCTTAGGACGGCTGCTACTGAACTCCATCTTCGCTTCCTTCTTTTTCTATTTTGAGCTAGGCAGGGTGTAAAAATACCCCATCAACAATGGGATAATCATCACTATCCAAATTCCCAAAACAGTCATCTTCCTCTTCTTCAACCACTCGGCTTTTATCATTTAAGGGCATGAAGCGATTGTTTTCTTCAACGGGGGATCGTTGATAGGAACCACTAGGCTGTGGAGAAGGAGTAATCATCGTAATCACTGAATCCTTGTCCAAATGAGGGTCCCTAGGAGGCTTGGAGGAACTAGCCCTATCCGTGATATTGCCTTTGGGAGGAGGGGTAGCCATCTCCTCTTTTGTTTGAACACCTTCAGATTTACAAGTAGAATTTGGCAGATTAGTCCGGTCGTGATTAGGGGTGATCACAAAAATCGAAAAACCGAAAATCGACCGAAATCGACCGGCCAAAAAACCGATTGGTCGGTTTATAAAATGTATGTACAAGATAAATCGACCGAAAAACTGACCAAAATCGAAAACCGACCAAACCGAACCTATTGGTTGGTTTTGAAAAAAAAAAAAAAAAAAAAAAATCAAAACAACCAACCGACACCGACCGCTTACACCCCTAGTCATGATGATGGTTCCCTTGTTCGAGACCACCACCCATTGTTGATTGCCCTTACGCTTGGGGAGGTGTCTAGAGACGGTATTGGATCTTTGTTCAATATTCGAACAATCTTTTTCCCCCCGGAATTTTGGTAAATGAAGAGTCATGCTCAAACATGGAACATTTCTTGCACCTTGTGGGCACCATTTGGTAGAGTTGTTTCCATAATAAATGGAAAAAAAAAAATTAATTATTAAACCAATGTGAGTTTGATCAACTTAATGACAAAAGTAAGGTAAATCGTTTTTAGGAAAAACGACATTACATTGTCGTTATTAAGAAAAAGGCCACTCAATTGAGTGTCGTTTTTAACTAGTAAAAATGACATTAAACTTTTAATTTTTGTAGACTTTCTATTTTTCAAATATATTTCTTGAAATACAAATTATATTATAATTGAATGACGTGCTTACAAAAAAATGACATTAAATGTTGTTTTTACTAAAAAAGACCATTTTACTAAAAATGCCATTGAATGTCATTTTTAGTAAAAACACCACTGAATTTCGTATTTGCTAAGCACGACATTCAATTAAAACATTATTTATTTTTCCATAAATATATTTGAAAAATACAAAGTCTACAAAAATTAAAACAAGTTATACTAGACAACATGATTTGTCATTCTGTTGTACTACATCGCGTTGTTGTGACTGATTTTGTTTAAACATGCATGATGAATATAATCAATTCAATTGTCTAGAAAATGCCCGTTCCCCTTCCTGAGGGCACCAAAAATTGATTTGTTGGTAAAATCCAGCATCAATAATTAAAATTAAAAACAAAAAAAAAATTTGCCACTTTTAGACAGTTGGAAAGAAAATTATCATAAAAGCTCTCATAAAAAGCATTTGTATCTCCTTTACTACCAAGACTTTTAATTTTTTTAGACTTTCTATTTATCGAATATATTTATGAAAAAACAAATTATGTCTTAATTGGTCAATGTCGTAGTTAGTAAAGACGACATTCAATGGTGTTTTTTTTTTTTTTTAATACTAAAAACGACATTCAATGGCGTTTTTTGTCGTTTTTAGTAAAAACAACATTTAATGTCATTTTATGTAATCACGACATTCAATTAAAACATAATTTTTTTTCCACTAATATATTAAAAAATAGAAAATCAAAAAAATTAAAAGTTTAATGTCATTTTTGCTAAAAACGACACTCTGTAAGAGTGGCGTTTTCCCTAAAAATGACACTCAATTGAGTGACGTTTTTCTTAATAACAACAATGTAATGTCGTTGTTCTTAAAAACGATTTACCCTACTTTTATCATTAAGTTCAATCTCAAATTGATTTAATAATTTAAATTTATTTTTTTTTTGCCATTTATTATGGAAACAGCTCCCATTTGATATTCAACACGAATAGGGATAATATCAGGGGTACCACTTATATCATTATCAATTTCAATCATGAAATCATGAATAAGGTCTGATCTGTCTGCGCTCAATTCAACAAAAACTCTACCCTAGGATATTTTTTGACAACTACCTAGCAATCATCCTATCAACATGGAGAGGGTTACCAAGCATGCTTGAGATGAAGCTCAAGCGCTCTGAATTCCAGAATTCAAGAGGAATGCCAACAAATTAACCCAAATCGGAACTTGTTTTACCGCTTTTGTATCGATATGGAAACTCGGTTGTCACTTCTTAAGAAAAAATGGACGGCCTGAGACATGCCAAGGACCCCCCTCAAGAGCAAAATCTCTTTCATCTGGATTCGGAAATTTGAAATAATAAACCCCTGAATCCGTCACTAGGGTTTCAATTAAGCATTTGCTTTGCCAATGACTCTTTGTGGAGTTATAGACAAGAGTGTAGGGTAATGGTTTCCCCAGCACATAACCCACAAGGGTGTTAATCCACTGCTTTTTACCTTCAACAGCCAAGGCTTTTGGAATTTCCAAATTCAGCTCATTTTTATAATCACCAAAGGGAAACATGAGTCAGAACTACCTTATTGAAAAAAAAAAAAAAAACTAGTCCCATGACTATGCATGAGTCATTATTATGTCATAATCTTTTGAAAAAATCTAAACGCATTATTCCTCTCTACGCTGACACTCACATGTTAATGCTCTATAGGGCCGGTCCTGAGTATTTGGAGGCCCGAGATGAACTACTAAAATGGAGGCTCTTATACGGGGGTTTGGGGCAACGCACTTGAGGCGATTTTTTTGGAGTCTACTTATACATAATTGGCGATTTTTTTAGGATTTACTTATACATAATTGGCAATTTTTTGGGGGTCTACTTATAATATGAGTCTATTTGTGAAACTTAAATATTGTATGGTATCTTTCAAAATTCTAGACGGGCCTATTTCTAAACTAAAATTTCTTACACTAAAAATGTAATTTTAAAGATTCTAGGGCCGTTGATTTTGAGTTTTATATACGTGCACATCAATATATATATGTAGCTAATGACACTAAATTGGGCCTTGGGAGAGACCTAAATGTAAAATACTAAAAACTTAAGGTAAAATATAATTATGACAATTTCATGGAGACCTTCAAAATTTTGTGAATTTGGTGACCCGGGGCGCTTGCCCCTTTGGCCCCCCTTTGGGCCGGCCATGATTGCTCTATCTACATCGAGTACTCTTCAATATAAATTTGAGTGTAAAGAAAAAAAATGGTAAGTGTACTTAGAATTTTCCTATTCTTGCTTTGGCCATTCGACACCAAATTGGGATTTTTTTTTTCCCCAGGAAAATATATGGATTGGTTGGTATAAGACATAGTATATCCGATGTTAGTTGCCAAGTGCCACTCATAGGAACATAAGAAATATGAGTAAAATGAGAATTTTATTGTACATTTAAAAAGAATAGGAACATGAATAGAATGGAGAGATTTGATGTGATATGCCACACGAGGATAGATAAGTAATTTTATAACCACAGTACTGAAGTGATTTAAGAAAATTTTATTTGCATCCATCTAATTTACTCCCAACGTACACCCACTTACTGTCTACACCCACCACTTGAACTTAATTTATAACAATTTGCTCTCTACACCTGCCATTCATGTAAAAAATAATCCTAATTAACCTTAAATGTGTTAGCTTTCTCTTAATTTGCACCCAAACAGCTTTTTCTATTACTCTATGCCCCACCATCCCCTTTCTCTATCGATCTCTTCCTTCTTAAATTGACAAATCTACGATTATTTTGAAGATTATAAGCCCTAGCTTGGATATTGGAGATTATAAGAATCAATCACTGTAGTGCCCCGCCCCGCCCCGCCCCGCCCCGAGTCCCGCAGGCGAGGGGGTGCTAATATAATAAAATAATAACCAAGAGAAGGACTAAACATACTTGTAATGCTTCGAGTCCTAGATCCGAAGCTTATCTAAAAAAACTTTCTCTTTAGAAAAACAAACGTTTAAACTGAAACATTTCAACTTTAAAACCTCAAACTTTGATACCATTTTACAATGCCCCGAGTCCTAGACTCTGAGGGTTGCTGCGGAAGCATAGAATAGCCTTTCAAAATCTTTGGTGGGAAAACAAAATCTTTAAAGACTCACGGATCTGAGTAAAACTATAGCGGAAGCATTCAACTAGTCTTTTGAAAAGCTTTGCTTGTCAATTTAAAAGACATTAACAGAAATTTTTTATCGGTTCATCAAATGAACAACAGTGCAACGGAAAATATACAGATCTGGTAAACAATTATTAGACTTTTTCACCAGCTTTATAAAACAACTTTTAAATAGAAACTCAAACTTGGTTTCACATATCGAAAAGTAATACAATGACTTACTGTCTTTTTCTCAAACGTTAGAAACTCTTATAATAAAAACCCATGGTTTTTAAGAATACAAAGTATCATGATCTCACAATTTCTTCCCTAAACGGGATCTTCACGAGTAAACTCTACTCTGGGGTTGAAAATTATATTCATCATTTGAAAAGCATCAACAAAACATAAATCGGGTTTTCATTTGAAACCTATCCTTTCTTGAAACAAATCGTTTTCAAGATAAGCAACGAAAAATCAGAGTTAAGCTATCATGCTATTTAAAAGCGAGTGGACTAACACTTGTCCAATTAAATCATAACGTGCTCTTCGAACCATCATTTGAATTAAAATCCCATAAACTCGACCTTCAAATAAAGCGGAAGTTCATCAAATCTCGGGGGCCTTACCCTTATCTATATCACCTGAAAGAAAGGTTTAATAGTCCATAAGCCAAAAAGGCTCGTATAGTCATATAACCATACAATAACATTTGTTATATAACATGCGTGAGTGTAATGAATGCTAATGTCATGTATGAAAACCACTTTTCGTGCATTTTCAAACACTCACCCTCGATCGTCAATATCATTACCCGGACCATGGGCTTCCCGTCCACGTAGGCCTAGCCTCAAACGTGCGGGACTTTGGGCCTTACGAATTACACGGAGGCCTAGCCTTCACGTTACGGGGGATTCTTGCAGCACATCCCGCAATTCGAGTTCCTAGTGGTACCCATCTCACACGCCTACCCACAAATCTGTGATTTCTATTTTTTCAAAACAAAATCCCTCCTAGAGGGTTTTATACACGGAAGCCTCTAAGGTCTTCCATTTTTCAAAACCTGGAAGTCTCTAAGATCTTCCTTTTTCAAAATTGAAAGCCTCCAAGGTCTTTCATCCCAAAACCATTTTCGTGATTTTCGTGTTCATGCTCATGCTTATGAAATGTCATGACATATGCGAGCTCTAAGCATCCAGACATATTCAACATTTCATAAATTACATATCAACACATACTATCGATTAAAGCAACACAATAGACATGCTGAAATCACCCAGGTAAACACGTAAAGTATAGCAACTCAATTAACCACTTAAGGCATAGCAGCTCAAGTAAACATGTAAATACAATATTAACATGCTATACAACTTTATTGAGGGTTATACGGAACTACCGTTCACCGAGGATAGACTGAATAATTAATCGGAACATAAACCAGAACTGCTCAATCTGTTACAAATCTCGATATACAATAATGCACGTATATCAGCAAGGTACAACACCTCCAAGCACAAGTACAACTACTATTACAGTAAGGTACAACTCTTAAAGCTTAGGGCACAAGGTCCCTTAGCTCAAAAACTGGCTCAAGTATAAGAAAATAGGAGTTTTCGCTAAACTGCCTGAGGTCGCGCGCGGGCCGCTCGCGCAGGACCTCACTCGCGCGGGCCGCTCGCGCGAGGCCTCGCTCGCGCGGACCGCTCGGGCGAATGTATACAGAAAGGCCACGGGTTCAATTTAAAACAATTTTCAAAATTATGCCTGGTCGCGCGCGCGGGCCGCTCGCGTGACCCCTCGCTCGCGCGAGTCGCGCGCGCGAGATGTCGCAGAATCGTCTTCTTCCTCTTTTTCCCCTGTTTTGAAATCAAAGGTTAAATTTTACCCAGTTTGAAAACTTAATCAAAATATACTTTTCAATATATGAAATTCTTCCTTTTTCCGCATAGATTCCAAAAATGGAATCAGATTTTTATGAATTAAATCATAGCTCTCGCATTAATTAAAAAACCGAGAGACGACAAAATTTAAAATCGACCGTTCGTCGCGATCGTTGTGAATTAGCTTTTGAAATTCGAAAAGGAGTCTCGTGGGATCGAGACCTTTCATTTGATATAAAGAAATCAAATTTCTGTGACGTTTTTTCTGCTCACTATTTATAGACTAAACGATATATATATATATATATATGAAATCTATATATATATCTACACTAACAGTTTAAATAACCTGAAATTAAAATCATGAATTTACAGAAGCTTACCCAAATGAATTTACTGATAATAGCATTGAATTCCCAAAACAATAATACAAGCTTGATTTTCCAAATCCTTGAATATATATATATAACTATCTATATATATATATCTCTACACATATCTATTTATATACATATATGAGCTGAGAGTGAGAGAGAATAGAGGGACAGTGAGGAGTTGAGAGACAGAGAGTTGTTGAGAGTGAGAGATTAAAATGGGGGGGTGTGTATATATAAAATGTTTTGCTTGGCCTCCAAGAGGCTTCAAGCTCAAGACCCCCACACACACATACACGAAATACACATACACATTACACACGCACACTACTGTGCACAAAAGTTTGGGCACCAAGTTTCACATGGGAGATCCTAGTGTGTTGAGCTCACGCAATGATACACACACTCAGGTACAAATTATACTGTGAAAATCTCCAATCTAGTATTTTTCTCTGCCGAAAATGAAATTAAAATTTTTATATTTGTTTTAAAATTCCAGGTCACTACAATCACTGATTATTGTGGTTGACGAGGTCGCACATAGTGAAACACTGAGAGAGAGATTGTGAGATCTAAAAGACTAAAATTAGCCAAACCTAAGGTTTTTCTTCCACATGTTCATGATGGAGCTTTTGGCCTTCCATATCATGCTCATTTACCTTAGCATTTCATTTTTCATTTAAAGTGAATTAATAGTGATGATTCTAGGGTTTTTGTGTGGCTGTGCAATTTGTATTTGGGGTTGAATTTTGGGTTGTTTTGGTTTGGTTCTTGTTTGGTTCAGTGCTTCAATGGTTCAATGAAAGACCTTTATGTGTCTAATCAAATTACGATTAACTAAATTAGGTTTAATTATGAAAACTAAAAAGGAATATTCACACATGCATCGAGATTTATCATATTGATTTCTTTTCATGCAAAGGAAATTGTGATGTATGTGGTGGGTTTTAATGGTTCTCCTGCTAGGAAGTGATATAGAACGGTGTATGTTAATCTTTAGGGTCAATGTGTCACTTGAATGGTAATAAGTGAGAATGAGTTATAGTTGAAGGGGTGTTTAAATAATCTATGCTCAATTTTAATTACAATTTGTCCTTATGTATCATTTTTTATAAGGGTAAAATAGTAAGAAATAAATCTATCTATCTATCTATTATATATATATACACTAGGTTATCGACACGTGCTTCGCACGTGCCTATCCCCTCTTATTAGCTTGTTTGTCAAACCTTTAGTTGCTCAATATCTCTGCAATTGTCATACTGATATTAACTCCGATTTTTTTTTTAAATATATAAGTTTTTTCTTTCTATGCATTTGAGTACAAGATTTGAATAGTGTTGTTTCAATTTGGTATGAGATTTGAGTAAAAGTGAATTTGGTATGGATCTGGTTCTAGGATTACAAAGAATTGTAGAGTTTGTTGAACCAATCTTAATTTTTACAGTTTTCTTTCTTTTCACAGTTTTTTGTTCCTTTTTTCATTCTTGGTACTATTGGTTGCATTTGAAATTCGTAATAGATAATTTTGTTCACTACTTTTATATTTTAGAAATTTAAACAAATGTGTAATAATTTAATAAATTAATGAATGGCAACAATGTCAGTAACTCTATATTATACTAAATAGTAATATTTGGCATGTGTGTACATTAAAATTAAATTTAGAAGCATGTGTGTGTAAAATAAATTTATATCCATGTGTTAAAATAAGTAAAATCATCATTTGATATGTACCTCTACAATTGCTATACTGATATGAAATATATATATATATATATTTTAAGGATATAAGTTTATTATTTCTTTGCATTTGAATCTAAGATTTGAATGGTGTTGTTTCAATTTGGTATGAGATTTAAGTAAGAGTGAATTTGGTGTGGATTTGATTATAGGATTACAAAGCATTTTAGAGTTTGTTGAACCAAAACTAATTTTGACGCTTTATCTTCTTCTTTTTTTCACGATTTTTATTTCTTTTGCCATTCTTGGTAGTATTGGTTGCATTTTGAATTGGTAATAGATAATTTTGTTCATTACTTTTATGTTCTGAAAATTTAAAATCTCCTTATCATTTGTGTAATAATTTAATAAATTAATGAACGACAACAATGTCAGTACCTCTATATCATAGTAAGTAATAATATTAGGCTTGTGTGTATAGTACAATTAAATTTAGAAGTATATGTGCGTAAACTACCCTTCCTTCATATCTTTAAAATTTTAAAAATTGTTGTAATGATTAGGAGCAATTGTGGAAAGTAAGTGTAGATTGTTTTGATCCCCTTAAAAAGTTGAGTTTCCAAAGGTGGATTCAAATTATGGCACGGATGGAGTCCATAATTTTAAATCAATAGATTGACTGCTAAATTCAATATGATTATACAAACTATAACTAAAAGATCAAAATATTAGAATATGTTGTGTGCATGAATGCAATTTATAGGTATTTACGTGTGTAATATTAGCATACGCAATTCTATGAAATTAAATTGTAAAATATTTAAACACCATACAAAATGGTGGTGTTAAATGTAATTTAAACTGAAGCTAAGTTGTGGTATGAGAACTTAGCAGTAGAAAAGAACATTGTGATGTTAAAAAAGGCATAGAATGGCTTCTAAATTTAGATTAAATTTTTAGGCAGTGTGTGTGAATTAAATTTATAGGCATGTGTGTCTGTAAGAAAACAACATTGTGATGTTCAAAAGGCATGGAATGACTTCTAAATGCATGGTGTGAAGTTTAGGGTATTGAAATATGTGTTTTCGTAAGTATGTGTGTAAATTAAATTTATAGTTGCAAAATTAAGCTTGGTTCAAAAACACTCCAAAATGGTCTAAAATTTTGTATTACAATCATGAACATTATTATCTATTACCACTTCAAAATACACCACAAATTTTTATATGATACGATACCTAATTTTGCAATTTTCGTCACGAAAATTAACCTTTGTGTAAGTATTGTGGCAAAAGATGACAATTCTGTAATTTGTCATACAAAAGGTGACCTGCATCTAAATATGACGTCAGCAGCAACCTAAATGTAAATATTGGGACAACAGATGACTGTTCTGTAATTCCGCCTACAAAAATTGACCTATATGTAAATATGATGTAACCAGACATTTTTGTTGACCAATTTTTTGAAGCTAATCGTAATTATTGTTGAAAAAGTTTATTGAACCTGAAATATTTATGACAAAGTTGATTGAATCCCCATTATTATATTAAATAAAATTTCAAAAACTCACCTGAATATAATTAGTAGTCTGAAAGGACAAAATAACCCTCACACAAATCAATATATGCATATATAGGTATACATATTACGAGTAATTATGATATAGTGAAGGGACATTATGGTAATTGACTAACACTTGATGTGACTGATAAACAGTGTTTTTGAAAGTTCATCTCTATTCTTTATATAGGTAAACTAGTATGGGCCCACTCACTTTGTGAGTAGAGAGATTTTAAGGAAGTTAAAAGTAGTTTCTTTTTTATATTTTTATGATATTGTAGTCCATTATATACATTTATTATGAAAAGAAACTTATTAGTTTTTCTGTAATTATTGATGGCAGAAAAAAATTTCATTGTATCCCTCCCTTTCCCTTTATATATGCACTAGTGGAGTGATACACTCACTATGTGAGTGTAAGTAGTAGAAAGAAAGTGGGGTGGATAGTTAGGAGAAGTTTTTTTATTTAAATTTTTTGAAATGACATTTTAGTGCCACTATGAAAAAAGTATTTTAATTAAGAAATCGAGTAAGTTTTATTGTAATTATTGAAGTAGACTAAATATTTTTTGGTACCCCTCCCTTTCTCTTTATATATAAGTATAGATAGGTAGATATAAAAGAGAAGCAAATCAAGCCTCCACATTCATCCACATCAGCAAGCTAATTGTTCAAGAATAAAACCAACGTGGCAAACTAACGTGAGTTCTCTACTCCTCCTTTTCTCCCTCTTCTACTGCCTCTTTGGTTCCTTTTATTCCCCCAATTTCCAAAGCCTTGCGTTTTGTTTTCCCCAAAAATTGGAAAAAAAAACCATGTTCTGTCTCTTCCCCATCTCCTCCTTCTGCCTACCGAACGTTTGATCTACTCAATCAAAGCAACGACCAAAACCTTCCCATGTTATATCTGGTTTGAGGCTCATCAAAGCCCCATACGTATGAAGTTCCTATTACCTCCATGGATCGACACAAAAAAGGTCTCTATTGCTCTCTTTCCAAAACGGTACGTAGGTTCACTACAAACTCTCAAATTTTTTTCTATCAATTCAGAATCAAATCACAATAGGGTTTTTTTTTTTTTCCTCTTACTTCTAATTTCTAAATATTCTGTTTGGTTGGTTTCTTCATGGATTTTGAAGTATTAGGGTTTTTGATTGAATTAACAGTGAGGGTTTGGTGGAGAACTCAATTAATACTTTTTCCGTATCTTGAATGTTTTCGGCAATTAATCACTGTTTTGATTATTCAGGTGTGTGCATTGTTTACTCTTGATTTGTCCTTAATGATGCACACATATGTTTCCTTCAATTAATTACCATTTAGTTGTATACATTAACCTATTATGTCTTTGCCCTTCTTAATATGGAAAAAAAGGATACATTTGATGATTGAAAAAATTTGATTGATGGATTAACCCATGTCTTTGCCCTTCTTGGTGAGAGCTTGCTCCCAATTTTGTACCCTCTGTAAAGATATATTTAAAAAATGATTGATGGACTTTCAATATGTAATTTTGGTAATTAGTTTAAGGTTATATTCAGCTTCTTCAACACAACTACTTTGACCAAATCCTTACACCTGTAATTGAAGTTTTTTGGAGGTATTTTTCTGCCCTTATGCTTTAATTGTTTGATTTTCTGGATGATGAGATGTGGGTTGTTTGCGCCTTGGTTGTTTGAGTGATTACGTGTTTGGTAACTGGGCAATTCTATTGTCAATTTTGTTTTCCCGTTGTCCCAATGATTTCCACACTAAATTCAATCTGCTCTTTGCCCATTCAATTTCCCATTGCATAGATGACATTATATTCACGAAATTCTGCTTCTCAAACCTGCTTCTCGCACAATTTTTTCCTATTTCTGCTTCCAATATCATGTAACTGTTTCTCTGTTCTTACTTTGTAGTTTTTATCAAGCAAGTCAAGTTTCATAATTCTTCATTCTTTATGGTGTGTGACCAACCAAAAAGTTTTAATAAAACAGAAAATGAAAGGTAACCGCATGGAAATTCAAATCCTAAAAGTGAGAAACAGTGACCATGCATTTTAAGGCTAAAAAACAATTGATTTAGAATCACATATTAAAAAACACTATATGCAAATCAAAGAAAGGATTTTTATATATTCTCACTTTGTTCAACTATCTAATCCTTACAGTTTAATACTATCAAGTTATTCAAAGAGAAGATTGACCAGAAAAGGCAACCCCTTTTCCCCTTTCATTTTAGTTGATGATCAGCAATTGGTACTTTTTTCCCCTTTCATTTTAGTTTGTAGAAAGGCAAGCTATGTATAAATTGCTGTCGGGTCAAATTTATAAGCTTGCATTGGATAGTAGTGTGTGTTGTAGACTTTTTCTTTTGCACTTTTTGTAGGAAATTTGTGGATCACCACGTATTTGCTACAAGTTTATTTCTTTTTCCTTTTTTAATCATATCAGCTTCACTTTTCTCTTAGATATTTGTTCCAGTCCTATCTTTGTTTGTAGGATTATTTCCCTCCAACTTTTTTGGTTCCATCCAAGAAAAAAATAAGGTATTATTTTTTCAAATATGAAGTGCTTCTTAAAGGAACTTCACACTGATTCTACTCACAGTTTTACAATAACTGTTATCAATAACCAAGCCTCTACAGTCTTCTACGTCAGCATCTCCTTCCCCTATTAAAAATCCTACGTGTCCTTTGTTCACCTCTTTAGAAAACCCTATCTTTCTAATCTGAACTCTCCTATCTGCCAAGGCCTTTGAAGTTTGAACCACTCCTCTCCCAACTCATCGCTTCCTCTCCCAACTCAGCTTTATACTCTGTCTTCCACTTTCTCTCTTTCCTCTCTACTATGGTTTTTCAGGGCACCAAATTGCCCCGATGAAGAAATCTGAGACGGCGGCTGATCTTAGCGACTTCGTGAATGGTCAGCCGGTTATCTTCTCTATAGACCCTTGGATGTTCTTTTTCGCCATGGACTCGATGAAGAAATCTGAGAATCGCGTTTCATATATGTGTCTGTTACATGTTCATATATGTATTTGTTTGCTTTGTATTATGGAATTTGGGAATTAATTATTCTCTCTCTCTCTCTCCAATTTTCATATCTATCGTACAAATAATTTCTGTAATTAATATGTATAGCTACAAAGAGACTTTGAGGCATCGACGATAATCTTCACCAGTGACTTGAGGTCTCTGAAACCATAACCATATACGCCAACAATTGCGGCATCACCGGCACCATCACCACTGCTACTACGTCTTCCACCACCGCCGTCGTCCCTCGCGCTCCTCTGGTAATAATTTCTTTACTTTCTTCTCAATTATTTCGTTCTGGTTCTTAAAATTTAACATGCATGCTGTTTATAGTGTGTATTTTATTTCCTTTTGTTTGGGGTCAAAACTTTTTATTTTTATTTTTTGCTGTTACATGTGAGGTCCCCAATTGAACTGCTAAGAATGACCCAAAATCATGTTATTTTTTGGTTTTTTTTTCTCCTTTTCATTTTCGTTTGTAGAAATGCCATCTACGTATGAATTACTGTAATTGGGTCAAACTTATAAGCTTGCATAGTAAAAGTTGTAGCTTAGAAGCAGGAATCGTTCATATGCCCTACGAATCACGGTAAAATTCGCGGTTCCGCGATTCTTAGTGAGATTCGCAATAGACTCGCGATTCTCTCACTACAGATTCGCGATTCCTACTCGAGAAGAAGCGTACATGAGAGATACTATCCAGAGCAGAGAGAAGAAAGAAGAAGATAGACCCTAATGGCAAAGAGAAGAAAGAAGAAGAGAAAAGAAGAACCTGGTCTTTTACCAGCAGCCCCCCTCCTCGTCGAAACAGGTTCTTCTTCTTCTTCTTCTTCTTCTTCGTAGTTCTTCTTCTTCTTCTTCTTCTTCTTCTTCTTCTTCTTCTTCTTCTTCGTAGTTCTTCTTCTTCTTCTTTTTCTTCTTCTTCGCAGTCTCTCTCTCTCTCTCTCTCTCTCTCTCTCTCTCTCTCTCTCTCTCTCTCGCTGCGGCTGAAATGGAGTAAAGAGAATATGAAACCCTAAAATGTGTGTGCGTATTTAACCCATTAACTATTATATTTATTTATTATGAATAGAACCCCTTAAGTTTTTATATTTATAAATTGAGATTGTAACCCTAAACAATCTAACACCATTATTTTCTAACAAGTTTTCTAATTTAACCCAAACTATATTATAATTTCTAAATAGCCACAAAGAAAACAATAAATATCAAAATATGACACCATTATTTTTTCCTATTATAATACTAAAATTAATTAATATATAATAACATAGACGCTTCCAAGCCGCCCCAAACATCGGACTCTTCTATGTATCGTCGCTTCCCTGCCCCCGCTCCCGCTCCCGCCCCCGCCCCCGCCCCCGCCCCCGCTTCGTGCTTCTAAGAGTTGTAGTGTATGTTTTGTCACGCCCCGGAGCAGCGTAAATAGAGAAAAATAAATTTCCTCTATGAGTCCATAGGGAATGACAAGTGAAAGTCACTAATATCCACACCACACAGTACTAGTCCAAACAGAAACAGTAAACAACTGAAATATAAACACGGTTCTATCTATTACAAACATCAGAGTATGGTCCACAGGATCACAACAGGTCTGGAGACAACATATGCCCAAGTACCCGTTAACTACAAAGTACAATAGTACAAGAAAAGTAGTAACATAAACTACTATCTATCTTCAAGTCTTCAGCTGGCGTACGGATAGTCATCAGCACGACCGGCATTAGTGGGGCCATCCTTTACGTAACTCCCTTCAGAGTAATAGCTATCGCCATAAGTTCCATCATCTGCATTGTAAGAAACATGGTAGTCTGGACGGGGAATGTCCAGGCAATAAAGGCCGTCAGCTTATTGAAAGCTGAGTGAGAACTAACTAACACAGTCTCATAGAAATAACGTATTTACGTTTATGAATAGCATATAAGAGTGTTACTAAATAATATCTCTGCTTCTTTTATCAAGATATATCGTTAATCGATTCTCATCATTAATCACTTCTTATCATCTCCCAATCTAAAACCAGCTATACCAATCTCGGGTGCTCATCTCGAACTGATTATATCATCACAACGTACCAGTGCTCTTGTTCACCGCTATACCGCTTTTAAGAACTCTTGCGAGCACTCATACATCATTCTCATATAACGACTGGTCTATGGATGTACCCATACTTTTGTTCATCGCTTTTAAGAACTCTTACTATTCACCGCTTTTAAGAACGCTTGCGAGTACTGTACATACATAGCTCTGGTA
This sequence comes from Hydrangea macrophylla, assembly GCA_033977485.1. Classification (NCBI taxonomy): domain Eukaryota; kingdom Viridiplantae; phylum Streptophyta; class Magnoliopsida; order Cornales; family Hydrangeaceae; genus Hydrangea; species Hydrangea macrophylla. Next base: position 74,908,240 of record CM066999.1, on the reverse strand, counting down.
ATTCAAACCATGGGCGTGCCACATCTACTCTTGTTCACCGCTTTTAAGAACTCTTACTATTCACCGCTTTTAAGAACACTTGCGAGTACTATGCACCCATAATTCTAACGATCCTGATCAAATCCTTGATATATACTTATCGGATTCAACCTGAGTGAATCATCAGCTCGACTCACACAACCTTGAACATACTAATCATCTTACTGACTCACTTCTCAGTTATCCAATACTACCCAGTATTATTATCTCCAATCTATCTCGTTATCGCGCCGTACTATTACTAACGTTCCGAACCCGACTACGTTACTCACTATGTTATCTTAAATCTCATTATCGTATCTCATTACCTCCGTAATCCATAATATCGCTTAATAGGAACATAGAACAACAATTAAACAACTACGCACTAAAAATTTTAAAGTTAAGGAACATATCCATGTTCTGCTAGGTTCAATCGATTGAGGTTCGATCGATCTATGTTTTCTCGATCGATCAAAGACAAGGCTATCTCGATCGATTGAAGTCATTTCGATCGATTAAGACTCAATGATGTTCGATCGATTGAACTCAGTTCGATCGGTCGAACTTCGTCTTCCACAGATTCTGCAGTGAACGTGCAGAATATGCTAGGGGGTGTTTGGGCTAAAATTAATACGTCAAGAACTCGTAAAACATCATAACTAAGATCAGTGTTCTAAAAATCGGCCTAGGCGGCCGCCTAGGCGGCGCCTAGGCGCTAGGCGGTGCCCGGCCGCCGAGATTTTCCCTAGGCGTTTGCGAAAATCGGCCAGTGGATTAGTCGGCCTCTAGGCGGGGCCTAGGCGGTGCTAGGCGGGCTAGGCGGTGCTAGGCGGACTAGGGTAAGAATGCTAGAAAGTCTTATTTGGGTCTGACTCTTTGGAGAAAAAAACTCTAACATTAGTATATATATACTTAAGGTTTAAGTTAATTATGGAAAGATCCCTAATAACTTTTTAAATATTAAAACCTTCTAATAATCTTTACTTATTTCCAAAAAAAACACCACATAACCTTTATATATATGTACATATATATATATATATATATTATTTGAACCACAAATCTATAATTATTTTAATTAACACCACATAACTTGTATATATATCTATTATATAATTAATTTTATTTATAAAAAAATTCCGCCTAGGCCCCTAGGCGCTAGGCCCCCCTCCGCCGCCCGACTAGCGCCTAGCGATTTTTAGAACATTGACTAAGATACCGAGTGAGTTTGGAACTCACCTAACGTTGATAAGGGCGTGTTTGGCAAGCTTTGAAAGCTTTAAGCTTCCTCCAATGGCTTCCTCTTTCTGTCTCTGCTCCTCTCTTCGTCTCTGTCTCTCTTTCTCTCCTTCTGATTCTCCTTCTTCTCTTTCTCTTCTTCTTCTGATTCTCCTTCTTCTCTTTCTCTTCTTCTTCTGATTCTCCTTCTTCTCTTTCTGTTATTCTCTCTCTCTCATCGAATATATATATGTGTGTATATATATGAACACATAACTCACAACTCTATCTAACCTCTCAAGAGTTCAGCAAACCCACAACACACACGATTAAACTGTATATATAGAGGGAATGGGGGTGTAGGTGGCATTATTTGCGCAGAAACTAGAAATTCTGATAATTACACGTTCGATCGATTGAAGTATGTTCGATCGCTCGAACTCAGATCGGCCAGGTCTTGATCGATTGAAAAGGGTTTGATCGATTGAAGTAGGGACCACGTGTTAAATTCAGGTCGGTAGGGTTTCGATCGATTGAACAAGGTTCGATTGCTTGAACTTCTGGTATGCTTGATCGCTCGAACGAGCTTCGATCGATCGAAGATTAAACTTTGTGAATGAATCAAGGGAAGTGCATAGAATCTTCCTGCATTAAATATTTATTGAAAATACGGGGTATTGCATCACACCACTCAACAAAAGATTTCGTCCTCGAAATCGAAAACATACAAAGTCTAAAACAAAAACGAAAATTTCTCTTGCATCTCTGACTCTAGTTCCCACGAAGCTTCTCCTTCATCATGATGCTTCCACTGGATCTTGATTAACGGAATTTCTTTGTTTCTGAGCTTCTTGATCCCATGATCTAAAATACGAACAGGTCCTTCGTTGAATGTAACGTTGTTGTTGACTTCAATATCTTCGAAGTTGATCTCGTGTGCTGGATTATGAGCACATTTTTCAACATACTGATGTGAAACACATTGTGCACTTCTGACATCTTCGGCGGCAATGCAAGGTGATAAGCAAATTTTCCAACACGTTCTAGGATCTCGAATGGTCCAACGAATCGCGGCGATAACTTGCCTCGCTTCTGGCCAAATCTGACGATCCCCTGAACAGGTGAAACTTTGAGTAGCGCATGATCTCTAACGGCAAACTCTAAGTCTTTGCGTCGCTTGTCAGCATAACTCTTGTGTCTAGTCTGGGCTGTCTTCATCTTCTCTCGTACAATCTGGATCTTCTCACTAGTTTCGCGTACCATTTCTGGCCCAAGAAGTTGAGTATCTCCGACTTCGGCCCAACATAATGGTGATCGGCAAAGTCTTCTGTACAAAGCTTCGAACGACGCCATTCCTATGCTCGAATGATAACTATTGTTGTAAGCGAACTCTATCAACGGCAGGTGCATCTCCCAAGAATTTTCAAAATCAATAACACAAGCGTGTAACATATCCTCCATTACTTGATTAACTCGTTCAGTCTACCCATCGGTCTGTGAATGAAAGGCGGAACTCATATTCAATGTCGTTCCCATCGCTGTTTGGAGACTCTTCCAAAACTCTGCAGTAAAGCGCGAATCTCGATCTGACACAATAGATACAGGTACTCCGTGTAACCGTACCACGTGCTGTAGATACATCCGGCTTAAACGTTCCACTGGATACGTCATACTGTAGGCGATGAAATGTGCCGTCTTTGTAAGTTGATCCATGATTACCCAAATAGAGTCGTGGTTCTGTTGTGACTTCGGCAATCCTACCACAAAATCCATGGTGATGTATTCCCATTTCCATTGGGGAATTGATAACGGTTGTAAAAGTCCAAGTGGTTTCTGATGTTCTGCCTTTACTTGTTTACAAGTAAGACACTGAGATACATACTCAGCTACTTCTCGCTTTATTCCCTCCCACCAGAAATTCTTTTCCATATCCTTGTACTTCTTTGTACCTTCTGGATGTATTGTCATTCGTGATTTATGAGCTTCATCCAATATTTCCTTCCGGAGATTCCTTTCATCAGGAACACAGAGTTTACCTTTACATCGTAAAGCTCCGTCTGTACTAATACTCCAGACTTCAGGTTCCTTTGTTGATATCTTGGCGAACCATAACTTCAAATCTTCGGTTGTCTGTTGAGCTTCTATGATTCGACTGATTAAAGTTGGTTGTACCATAGGACATCCAAAATGTTATCCTTCCATTGGTTCCACTGGCTGAATGTCGAATTCAGCTAGAACTTCTAATGCTTCCCATTCTCGAATTAATAGTGTAGCAATTACTAGTCGAGGTTTACGACTCAAAGCATCCGCTACGACATTTGCTTTACTTGGATGGTATTGCAATGAAAAGTCGTAGTCCTTGAGTAACTCCATCCATCTTCTTTGTCGCATGTTCAATTCCTTCTGAGAGAATAAATACTTCAAGCTCTTATGATCGGAAAACAGATCAAACTTTTCTCCATAGAGATAGTGTCTCCAAATCTTTAATGCAAACACTATTACTGCTAATTCCAGATCATGCGTAGGATAATTCTTCTCATGTACCTTCAGTTGTCTTGATCCATATGCAATCACATTCCCGTTTTGTATAAGCACACAACCAAATCCTTGGTGCGATGCATCACTATAGATTCACATACTTTTCTCTATTCTTAGGTATCGCGAGTACTAGTGCAGAAGTCAATCTTACTTTTAACTCCTGGAATGCATCCGCTACGACTCAAAGCATCCGCTACGACATTTGCTTTACTTGGATGGTATTGCAATGAAAAGTCGTAGTCCTTGAGTAACTCCATCCATCTTCTTTGTCGCATGTTCAATTCCTTCTGAGAGAATAAATACTTCAAGCTCTTATGATCGGAAAACAGATCAAACTTTTCTCCATAGAGATAGTGTCTCCAAATCTTTAATGCAAACACTATTACTGCTAATTCCAGATCATGCGTAGGATAATTCTTCTCATGTACCTTCAGTTGTCTTGATCCATATGCAATCACATTCCCGTTTTGTATAAGCACACAACCAAATCCTTGGTGCGATGCATCACTATAGATTCACATACTTTTCTCTATTCTTAGGTATCGCGAGTACTAGTGCAGAAGTCAATCTTACTTTTAACTCCTGGAATGCACCCTCATGCTTATCCATCCAATCATACTTTGTCTCCTTCCTTGTCAGATTCTTCAAAGGTCCTGCTAGCTTGGAAAATCCTTCGACAAACCGTCGATAATATCCCGCTAAGCCAAGAAAACTTCTAACCTCTGTCGCATTGGTCGGTCGGTTCCAGCTTAAGACTGCATCGATCTTAGATGAGTCCACAGATATACCATCCTGAGATATAACATGTCCCAAGAATTTGACCTCTTGTAGCCAAAATTCACATTTGCTGAACTTTGCATACAACTTACTATCTCGAAGCGTCCGCAAAGCAATCTGTAAGTGCTCTTTATGATCTTCCTCCGTCTTTGAATAAATCAAAATGTCATCAATGAACACTATGATGAATTTATCCAGGTATGGTCTGAATACTATATTCATCAAGTCCATGAATACTGCTGGCGCATTCGTCAATCCAAAAGGCATAACTAAAAACTCATAATGCCCTTATCTCGTCCTAAACGCAGTTTTCGATACATCCTCTGGTCGAACTAACAACTGGTGATATCCCGAACATAAATCGATCTTCGAAAAGATCCTAGATCCTTGTAATTGATCGAACAGATCATCTATCCGAGGTAGTAGATATATATTCTTGATCGTAACCTTGTTCAATTCCCAGTAATCTATGCAGAGTCAAAGTGTTCCGTCCTTCTTCTTCACAAATAGAACTGGTGCTCCCCAAGGTGACGTACTCGGGCGAAAGAAACCTAAATCTTCAAGTTCCTGAACTTGTTTTTTTAGTTCCAACATCTCAGTTGGTGCCATCCTATACGGAGTGTTAGATATCGGCAATGTACCAGGTACTAATTCCACACAAAAGTCTATTTCTCTTTTTGGTGGAAGTCCTTTAATATCCTGAAATACATCCTGAAAGTCTTGTACAGTAGGAATCTGATCCATCTTGAGTTCTATACTCGTACTCCCGATTGTAGCCAAACTACTCGTAAGAAACAGGTTGCCCGTTGGCTGACACTGGAATCTAATCGTCGAACATCCTGATATAGGAAACACAATCGTCCTAGTATGGCAGTCCAAATTGGCACCATACTTAGTCAACCAATCCATCCCTAGGATAATGTCGAACTCTGACATCGACAGAACTACTAGATCTGCTAGAAGATTCCTATCTTCCAAGACCAATGAGGCAATCTTTACACACTTTACCCAACTTAACAGTCACTCCTAATGGTGACACTGCCTTCAGTGTTGGCTCAAGTGTCTGGGGTTCTAAACCCAATTGACGCACAATCCTCACAGCAATAAATGAGCGTGCATCTCCACTATCGAATAAAGCTTTAACTGGACTATGAAAGAGTACAAGCGTACCTTCCAAATGTTGCTGCTCATCAGCATTGAAGCTTGCTTCTACTGGGATGATAGCATTCATCCTTGTCTGATCTGGAGGTCCTTGTATCCCTTGAATTGATGCTCCATAGTATCCTCTGCGAGGTGCACGACAATCTTTACTTAGATGTCCCGGCTTGTTGCAATTCTGACAGACAGCGTCCATTCTACGGTTAATTTTAGGGTCTGTGCAGAATCTGGCAACGTGCCATGGCTTCCCGCAATTAAAACATCCTCCGGTATTGCTGGGCGGGGCTGTTAGCAGTGCCTGAGATTCTGATCCTCGCTGGTGATATTGCTGGGGTCGAGTATAGCCCTGATGTGTCTTTCTAGTTCCCTCCTAGGTTCTCTTGTTACCTTGGAAATTACCCTGAGGTTTCCATCCCTGGATATTGCTTGATGGTTGATTTTGGAATTTCCTTGGTTATTAATATCCCCTAGACAATTGAGGTCGATTGATATGTGATCGCTGAGCTGGATAAGCATCCTTCTCTAATCCTGTAGCAAATCTAACAATCTCCTCGAACGACTGATTCAGATGACCAACCATCATATACCTGAGATGAGGATTTAATCCTTGGTGAAATCTTTTCACTTTCTTCTGTGGAGTGTCTATCATATGTTGAGCAAAATGAGATAGACGATCAAACTGTGTAGTGTATTCCCGTACATTCCATTCACCTTAGATCAAATTGAGAAAGTTCCTTTCTTGTTGATCTCTCTCATCTTCTAGAAAATACTTCTCCAAAAATTTTCCTTTGAATGTCTCCCAAGGCATTGCTTTTGCAGCATTTATTCCGATAGTGGCTCGCTCGGCCTCCCACCAGTCTGCGACGGCGTAGGTGAGTTGAAATATAGCGAGACGACGCTTCTCCTACTCGTTGCATTCCAAAGCTTCAAAGATTAACTCCCCTCTCTGACCCATTGCTCAACCTTCCATGGTTCTGCTAGTCCATCAAACTTCTCAGGACGTAACCCACGAAAGTTTGCTAATAACTTGTCTCCAGTTTGTCTCTGCTGGAACGGTACTACTGGGGGTTGGACAAGTCGCTGATTTGTGGCATGACTATAGGTATCACCTACATGCTCCATTCTCTGTTTAAATGCTTCAAAAACTCCAAACGGGTCCATTTCCTCCGGAATAGGTGCTCCATTACGCGCTGAGTGATTTCTCAAAAGTCCTACCATGATGATAACGAGTATTGCCTACAAGAGACTCATGAATTAGCTGAAAGTCTTCTCGAAGAAACGAAATTATGAGAGGACGAGAAACAACAACGACCAACAGTTCTACTAATCAGCATGCAACAGCTCAAACCAAACAATCCATATCAAAAGATGTACCATAGAGTACACAGCAACTGTACCATGTACCACGTGGGACATAAGCAAATACAGTACTAAGGTCAACTATACAATACTACGATTACTGCTAATATCTATAGAATGCAATGGTCAAATAGCTATCTCTCAAGCTCCAAAAAATCTAGTGGATAACATGTCCTGATAAAACTAACAAAAACTAAATCATGCAGGTCCTGACTTAAAAGTTGTCTGCGTCTGATCCTGCTGGTGGTGCCTCGTCCTCTGAATCAATATCCATCTCCTCGAGTGGATCGTCCTCGACAGGTACAACAAGATCTCCGACCACTACTCCTATATCCCAATCCTCTATCACCTCTGCATCATCGTCCTACATCACGTCTGCTATCGCCTGGTTGGCAACATCGACTGCTACTGCGACGAATCCATCGGCTATATCAAGAGCTCTTGCTATGGCTGCCTTGCCCAGAACAACATCCGCTGGCTGTGCTAACATCTGAGCACTGGTGATGGTGGGGCTGCTACTGGCGCTGGTGCAGCTACAGGCTCTGGTGGACCGACTATGATGGCTCTCAACTCAATCTCATCCATCTCAGCCTTACTCTGAACTAACCGTAATATCTCCTGGCAAATGTCTCTACCAATCCTCGCAGAATGGTAAGCATCCATAGGCATCTGCGTCGGGTGAGTCCTCTCGGTCACATAGTGTGCTCTCCACATGTCCTCCGCCAAATGTCTACTAGCTATCTGGTACACAAGCTCACGATAAAACTCTGGGTCAGCTGGCTTTACAGTACTCCCATGAATCACGTGTCCTCCTTAAGCATCGGTAAAAAATTGATGGAACTCTGGATCTATGCTATCCTGTAAAGAATGACTATCTATCGTCAGAATGATGAACTTATCTTAAACTCATATCTTATCTCAAGAAATCTTAAATACTAGCACCAGATGGTGTGGAAACGAATAGTGAACGAAAGTATCACAACCTAGGCTCTGATACCAAAAACCCTGTCACGCCCCAGAGCAGCATAAATAGAGAAAAATAAATTTCCTTTATAAACCTCCGTAATCCATAATATCACTTAATAGGAACATAGAACAACAATTAAACAACTACGCACTAAAATTTTTAAAGTTAAGGAACATATCCATGTTCTGCTAGGTTCGATCGATTAAGGTCCTCTTGATCGATTGAGGAAAGGTGAGGTTTGATCGATCTAAGTTTTCTCGATCGATCGAAATCAAGGCTATCTCGATCGATTGAAGTCATTTCGTTCGATTGAGACTCAGTGATGTTCGATCGATTGAACTCAGTGCGATCGGTCGAACTTCGTCTTCCACAGATTCTGCAGTGAACGTGCAGAATATGCTAGGGGGTGTTTGGGCTATAATTAATACATCCAGAACTCGTAAAACATCATAACTAAGATACCGAGTGAGTTTGGAACTCACTTAACGTTGATAAGGGCGTGTTTGGCAAGCTTTGAAAGCTTTAAGCTTCTTCCAATGGCTTCCTCTTTCTCTCTCTGCTCCTCTCTTCGTCTCTGTCTCTCCTTCTGATTCTCCTTCTTCTCTTTCTCTTCTTCTTCTTATTCTCCTTCTTTTCTTTCTGTTATTCTCTCTCTCTCTCTCTCTCTCACTGAATATATATATGTGTGTATATATATGAACACATAACTCACAACTCTCTCTAACCTCTAAAGAGTTCAGCAAACCCACAACACACACGATTAAACTGTATATATCGAGGGAATGGGGGTACTGGTGGCATTGTTTGCGCAGAAACTGGAAATTCTGATAATTACACGTTCGATCGATTGAAGTATGTTCGATCGCTCGAACTCAAATCGGCCAGGTCTTGATCAATTGAAAAGGGTTTGATCGATTGAAGTAGGGACCATGTGTTAAACTCAGGTCGGTAGAGTTTCGATCGATTGAACAAGGTTCGATCGCTTGAACTTCTGGTATGCTCGATCGCTCGAAGATTAAACTTTGTGAATGAATCAAGGGAAGTGCATAGAATCTTCCTGCATTAAATATTTATTGAAAATACGGGGTATAGAGGTGTCAAACTGGCCGGGCCCGGTCAAAGCGGGCCCCAATCGGGCTTTGGGCCGGGCCGGGCCGGGCTTCACCAAACATCGGGCCGGGCCGGGCCGGGCTTGGGAAAGGAGGGGGTGTGTCCGCCCCGGACCGGTGGCCCGGGCCTAGAGGGCCGGGCCAGACGGGCTAGCGGGCTTCCTTCGACTTTTGGCCTTGACCGTGGTGGGCTTCGGGCCGGGCCGGGCCAGGCTTTTTCTTCATTTCGGGCCGGGCCGGGCCGGGCCATGGACGAAAGAATGTGTGTCCACCCCGGCCCGGGGTATGTGAACTGGGCCTAGCGGGCCGGGCCGGGCTTTTAGCCATAAAAAGCGGGCCGGGCCGGGCCAACCCGGCCCGTTTGACACCTCTAACGGGGTGTTACATGTTTATAGTCTGATCAATACTTTTGGTTACTTATTTGTAGGTTAAATGTAAAAATCAAGAATATGCTATATGATTACAATTTACATCTTTTGTCTATTCTTCATAATAATTGAATGTGAATATGTTGCCCATTTGCTTGGTTTTACTTTAGTTTCACTTTGGTTTGATTTTAAGATTTGGTGGAGGATGTGTTATAGATTTTGGATATGTTTGCATTCTTATTGGTGTCATTGAGGAATGGAAATTGCATACTTTTTAGTTTTATTTTGGTTTGATCTTAAGATTTTATGAAGGATATGTGTTATAGATTTTGTTATGCTTGCATTCTTATTGATCTCATTCAGGAATGACAAATGCATATGTATAATAAGCATTATTATCACTGGGTTGGCTGGGCTTCATATATGCAGTGGTTGTGGTATCACTGATTCACAGACCACTGCATATATGGTACCACTCCCATAGGATTTGACATAACCCAAATTTGGGAACTGTGTCATTTGTTCTTAATTTTCTGTTCGTTTTATAAGGGTATGTGTTGGTAGGAAATATCCTTGGAAAAGTTTGAATAATTGATATTCATAAATTAATTTTGCAACCTATTGAATTGGAGTCGTGGTTTTACTAGGTTACAATTTGGGCTTATCAAGGGTGATAAATTTTTGGAGTGGAAGTGAACAACGCATGCAATGACGAGAAGGTAAAATCACCACCATCTTTTATCTTCTTAGGCAACGTAATTATGTTGTGAATATTGTCAAAACTATGTGGAAATATTCTTTCTAATTTATAGAAAGATGAAGATTTTTTCTATTGGGATATTAAACCAACAGACTAATGAAGTCAAAATAACATTATTGCCACTTTGTGCCTTAAGATTATTAGTATTCAAATCGTTTGTGAATGCTTACCGTTTGGTATTGTTGTGAATGCTAACCATTCAGTAATGTTGTGATGAATGCCCATGTATAGTGTCTATCATAATTCAGTGGACTCAAATTTAGCAGCATTCAATTGTTGGAATTGATCTGAAAGTTGATAAAATTACCAAAGGAAGCTACTTAGCACGGTGGTGAAATTTTACTTATGGTAAAGACCTCTTGATCAATGCATTTGATCTGTCTTATGATTGCGCTGGAATGTATTGCCATCAAAAGCGACTTACATATTTGTTTCATAGAGAATTAAGCAGAAAAATAAACCCAACTTGTGGTTTTTCAGTATTGAAATATTATAGTATTATTGGCTTTTTGGTTAAGTAGTAGAGGAATTTTATTTCATTTTGATATGGGGTTTTGCTACACTAAACGAAATTGATCCCCTTTTCCAAGGAAATTATTGGCATGAGTTGATTGGTGATCTTGGTCAATCTATGTATTAATTTGGGTCTGTTAGTTTGTTTTTAAGATGGACCAGGCATGGCTTATGGTTACTCTCGGACACCTTTTTAAACTTGAGTAGTTTATTTGTTGCGTTCTTATTATATAGATAGCATACGGAATCATGTGCGTGTGCTTTAATTTCATAATACGAGAGTTGCTCTTTGGTCAACTTGAGAACATTTTTTCCAGTTTGATCTAGCTTCAACTAATTTTCTAATCCTACTCTTTTCAAATTCTAGATGACTGAGAATTTCAAGGACATGTATGTGCAAGAAATGGCAGTTTTCAAGCAAAAGAAGGAAGAAGAAACTGTCAACCTCAAAAGATGAGGAATTGGTGATGATTTAAAAACAAGAAGCCTTTCAATTGCTCAAGAGGAAAGAGAGAATAGGGAGTTGATAGTCGAATCGATTTGCACCCTTATGTCTGTATTTGTGTTGAAGGAAAAAAAGGAAATAGTTTAAATAAAATAGAATAATAGTTTGGTTATCAATATCTGATGTTGCATATTACCAACAAATTGAGAAAAGGCAACTCCTCCCTTTTCCGTCATTTACATCCACAAAGAGTAAGAGAATTGTTTGAAAAACTAAAAGAGTTTTAAGAAAGGAAAAGTACAGAAAAAGTTTTTTTTAAAGGAAAAAAAAAAACAAGAAAAAAAAGTTTGGTTATCAACGTCGAATACTTAGATTAGTTGATTACTTTGGGCTTGAATGACAATGCAAATTTTGATGTCATTATGTAGTGTAGTGCTCTACTCTCCTTATGTACTACATTATTATTCTATTGTGGCCAATTTCTTTTTGTTTGGGGTGTTGAACCTTTTATGGCATTTTGAACATTGCACTTCTGTGCAAATAGCATTTGCATGGTTGAATATTGCCTAACCATAGTGTGCCTTATTGTGCATCTATTGGTACAACCTATAACACCCGTATCTGTATTATTGCTTTTGCATTTCAATGTCATGCATGATAATGTGATACGGCGTGTCTTATGACACATGGTTGAGTGAGTTTTGACTCACGAGTTGATTTGGGTGTCTGTATTAGAGAATCCTTTGAAACTGTGTTGATTGAGGATTTGTTGTTGTGACGTCTCTCCGAGTATGAGACGGTCACTGTGGAACACTTTAATTGTTTATCTGGAAATAAATGTTTACCTGTGTATTTCAATATCTGTATTATTTTCTATTTTAGAATTTATTTCTGTTGTTAATTTTAGTATCCTGGTGAGAACGAATTAACACGCTATTAATTTGGTAGGCTAATTAGCAACTTCGGAAACGTCATGTAGAGATTCGCCTTTTAGAGACCAAACGAAACTTAGTCGAAAACTTTTATAATTTTGAAGTTTCACTCGTAAAGCTATGAATAAGCTATATAAAAAGTTTCAGAGACTAATTAGGAGTTTTGGAAACTCGTGGGGAGGTTAACGAAATTCCCGAGGGTTTTGCCTATATGGTTGAGATATTTTCATAAGTTTTTGACCTAAGTTCAAAAAGGAGGCCAAGGGGAGATTTAGTTGCTTCAAGCTTTGCGACGCCAAACGACGACCTTCCGTCAGTCTGTTTTCTCCCATATTTCATATTCGAGCTCCTCGAGGTAAGAGCTTTGTTTTGATACCTATTAGGGCCTATTTGGCTAAGTTTTTCGAAAAGTTGTTTTTTAGAATTTTTCATAAAAGTTGATAAATGGACCTTTGATCCATAGGAATTTTACTAGACGCACTTCTACACGTTCTTTGTGCACGGGTTTTCTTTGGATCGTATTTTAAGCGCGTAAATCGGAGGTGAGTGATTCAACTATGTTTTGTAATGATTTCTTGACATGTATTCATGTTTTGTGTGAATAGCATGTATTAATTCAAAGAGATATCTTGTGTAGTTCATATTGGGCATTTATATTGATAAGTAGGCCCAATAGCACGATGAAATGTTTTGATTACCGCGAGCATGGTGATATGTATTTGAGCATGTTAAGTTGCTTAATTGGGTCAGAAGGAGCACGTGGTCACCGTGCCATTTTGTGGAGGCATTAAGATCGCATGATTGAAAAGAAGAATCGTGGGTCTTACCCTTTCGCGTGGACTTATTGGCGAGGAGTCGCAGATTGGGAGTATGGACGGGCACGTGAGTCTCCGACGACTAATATGAAATGTAGAGATGTGAATGTGGACATGTTTATCATTCATGTGCATATGTTGTTTTATTCACTAAGCATTAGCTTAAAGAAATCGAATATGTGTGGTTATTCAAATAACCATTTCAGGTGTAAATGCTGGCGAGGAATTGCAGAAGTGAGTACGTGGGTTGGGAGTTCTTTTAGAAGGCAACTTGAATGTTAACCTTGTAGTTTTGGGACAATAGGATGTTGTAATAAGAATTCTTATCGTTTTAACTTATGTTTAACTTTGTATGATAGAATGGGTTTTAAACCGTTGTAATAGTTAGTGATATGTTGTAATCCTGCTTTAGAAATGTTTTAATACAGCTAGGATTACTTTGAATTGAGTTTGGATTGAGTGGTTGATCATTGGTGAAAGTTAGGAAGCTTTTAAAATTTGAATTTCTGCAGAATGGGCTGCTGCCAGGGGAGCAGTCGACGGAGCAGTCGAGTGGGCAGTCGACGGGACAGTGCAGTTTAGCTACTGCTTCTTATTATGGCAAAAGCTGTCGACTGGGCCATGCCTCAGTCGACTGGACCCCTGAAGGTTAATGTGTTCATTTTGGTTCTGCATGTTTCAGTCGAGTGAGGTCCCGACCCAGTCGACTGAACCTCTGGTTATAAAAATGTGTTTTGTTTTCCACTGCGTGTGTTCTTCAAACAAATCTTTTGGGAGCGTTAATGAATTGGTTTGGCCTAAGTGGCGTGCCACGGGCTTCGGTTCCGCTATTGTGGGACCGGGCTGTGACATTTAGTGGTATCGGAGCATAAGTTCAGAGCCTTGGGAACGAGTGACGTTATATATGCTGAGTGAAGTCGAGTGGAGTGTGTAATTGTGAAGATAATTATTATCATTGTAGAAATGCTTCATGTGTTAGCATTTGTTGATTGTGATGAACTGTGCACATATATCTATATTGTGGCATAGCATGCATGGTCATTATGCATTGAACTCAACAGGGGAATATTTGAAACATTATGGCGGATCAGCCAAGAGAATTGTCACCGCATTCGCGGATGGACCAAATAGTGAATATGGTGGGAAATTTCATACAAGCGGTAAGTGAAAGAGAACAGATGAACGTTCAGCCTCCATCAGTGGAAATTCGTTACGTCAATGCACCACCGGCACTGCGACCTCAACACACAATCGTGGAACAGTTTCATAAGCGGAAACCGACGTTATATCATGGACAGGTTTATATAGACTTGGTCGATCATTGGATGATGGACATGGAAAGATATTTCCGTCAGGTGATATGTACCGATGAGGAGAAAATTTTATGCGCATCCGATACGTTGATGGGTGAAGCATTGGATTGGTGGAACAACGTGCTTGAACAAGGGAAGCCAATCACGTGGGAAGCATTTAAAGAAGAATTCAACAAACGTTTCTTTCCGCAATCTGCTTATACTCAGAAACGTCAAGAGTTTGCGAGTTTTGTTCAGGGAGATATGACCGTGGGTGAGTATGTATCCCGTTACAATGCTTTGTTGCGATTTGGGAAAACTACAGTTCCGACTGATAGAGATAAAGCTCGTAAGTTTGAGGAAGGGCTTAGAGAGAATATCCGTGGCCGTGTGGACATGTTGCAACACCCGACCGTTTCTCTAGTCGAGGAAGCCGGCCATATAGCTGAGAAGAGTGTCGACCGATATCGACAAAGGCAACAAGGAAAGAGACCCAATGACAATAGGGGCAAGAGTCAAGGGAATGCGAAGAAACCGTTCACGCAAGGTTCAGGATCGAATATGGGTAATCAAGGAGGAAGTGTGTTTGTTGGAGATTCGAGACCGTTGTGCTCGACATGTAACCTACGACACAGAGGAACTTGCTATCAATTGACCACTTGCTATTTTTGCAAACAATTGGTGCATGTGTCTAGGAATTGTCCTTTGAACGCGAATTCGACTACACCAAACACAACCTCGAACACCAAGAGCTACAACCCAGAGATAAGAGGGAAATGTTTTGAGTGTGGCCAACCGGGGCATATAGCGAAGAATTACCCAAGTAAACGACAACCGGGAATGAGTACCGGTGCATCGAGTGTGCCAAGAGGATCAAGGGTAGAACCTCGAGTGGATAAAGGGAAAGGAGTCGCGCAACAACAAGGACGATACTTCCAACTCAAGCCGGGGAATACGGATGATACCGTCGTATCAGGTATTCTTCCTATTTGTTCGTATCCTGCACGTATACTTTTGGATTCTGGTTCAACGCATTCATTCGTATCACGTGATTTTGTTAAGCATTTAACTGTTAAGTCAGAACCGCTAGGATATGACTTGTGTGTATCATTGCTTAGTAGTGAACCGCTAGTTACTTCTTCGATATTTAAGTCATGTGAAATCAAGATAGGTGATAAAGTCTTGAGCGTTGATTTGATTTCGTTGACGGTGAATTACTTTGATGTTATCTTGGGTATGGATTGGTTGTCGGTTAATCAAGCCAAAATCGATTGTGAGCAGAAACGGGTTAGTTTCTATCTGTCAGGGCGAGAAGAGTTTACTTTTCAGGGTAAGGGAGTGATCGTACCGCCGTACTTGATATCAGCGATTCAAGCAAGTAAGATGTTGAAGAAGGGTTGTTCGGGTTTCTTATGTTCAATTGTCGACGCGCGAGTTCTTGGACCACTAATAGAAAACATTTTCAGTAGTTCGAGAATTTCCAGATATTTTTCCCGATGAGTTACCCGACGTATTGATTAAAAGAGAGCTTGAGTTCACAATAGAAGTAGTACCAGGGTCACAACCGGTATCAAAGGGACCGTACCGAATGGCACCGATAGAATTGAAAGAATTGAAAGTTCAGTTAGAAGAACTGTTGCAGAAGGGTTTTATCCGACCTAGTGTTTCACCATGGGGAGCTCCAGTCTTGTTTGTGAAGAAGAAGGACGGGACAATGCGTATGTGCATCAACTACCGGGAATTGAACAAGTTGACCGTCAAGAACAAATATCCGTTGCCGCGAATAGACGATTTGTTTGATCAGTTGCAAGGAGCGCAAGTATTTTCGAAGATTGACTTGAGATCCGGTTACCACCAGTTGAAAGTCAAAGAGAAAGATGTTGAGAAGACAGCTTTCAGGACTCGATATGGTCACTTTGAATTTTTGGTTATGCCATTTGGAGTGACTAATGCACCAGCTTCTTTCATGGACTTGATGAACTGTGTTTTCAAGGATTATCTAGATGAGTTCGTTATCGTGTTCATAGATGACATCCTAATCTACTCCAAAAGCGTAGAAGATCGCGAGCATCATTTACGATTAGCTTTACTACGATTACGTGAGAAAAGACTGTTTGGGAAATTGAAGAAGTGTGAGTTTTGGTTGACAGAGATTGCGTTTCTTGGACATATAGTGTCGGCGAGAGGAATTTCAGTGGATCCTCAAAAGATAGAAGCAGTTACCAATTGGGTGAGACCAACGAATGTGACAGATATCCGAAGTTTTCTAGGATTAGCTGGGTATTATCGGAGATTTGTAAAAGACTTTTCGCGTATAAAAATGCCGATGACACAGTTAATGAGGAAAGATATTGCTTTTGTATGGAGTCCAGAATGTGAAAAAAGTTTCCAAGAGTTAAAGGGTCGACTAGTGAAAGCACCAATACTAGCCGTTCCGTCAGGGACTGAAGGGTTTATCATTTACAATGATGCTTCATATAGAGGTTTAGGTTGCGTTCTTATGCAAGGTGATAAAGTCATTGCATATGCGTCGAGACAACTTAGACCGCACGAGAAGAATTATCCAACACATGATCTAGAATTGGCAGCCGTGATTTTTGCATTGAAAATTTGGCGTCATTACCTATACGGGGAGAAATGTGAGATCTATACGGATCACAAGAGTTTGAAGTACCTGTTTACACAACGAGATTTGAACATGAGGCAAAGGAGATGGCTAGAGTTGATGAAGGACTATGATTTGTCGATTCAATATCATTCGGGCAAGGCGAATGTAGTCGCCGATGCTCTTAGTCGTAAGGCACCAACCAATACCGCATCAGATTTGACTTCTCAGAAGGAATTGATAAGAGATATGGAGAACTTAGGACTTGAAGTGATACCGAGGATTGAAAGTGGTTTTATGTCGGCGATAATGGCACAACCACTCTTGATTCACGAGATCGCAGAGAAACAACTTCAAGATGTGGCTTTGAAGAAGATTTGTGATGAGATTCCGATGGGCAAACAACCGGGATTTACTTTTGAGAATGATGTTTTGAGATTGAGAGGTAGAATTTTGCGTGCCCAACGAGAAGGAGTTGAAACGGAACATACTAGAGGAAGCACACAATACGAAGTATACCGTTCATCTGGTAGCACCAAAATGTATAGAGATTTGAGACATGTTTATTGGTGGCCGGGAATGAAGAGAGAAATAGCACGCTATGTTTCGCGTTGTACTAGTTGTCAACAAGTAAAGGCCGAACGCCAAGTACCCTCGGGATTGTTACAACCGTTATCGATAGCCGAATGGAAATGGGAGAACATAATAATAGATTTTGTTAGTGGGTTTCCGAGATCGAAGAGATCGAATACTATCATTTGGGTGATTGTTGACCGTTTGATGAAGTCGTCGCACTTTCTACCAATCCGAACAACTAAGCCAATGACGTTAGCTAAGTTGTATATTAGTGAAATTGTGAGACTACATGGTATCCCAGTTTCTATCGTTTCAGATAGGGATAGTAGTTTTACATCGAAGTTTTGGAGAGCCTTGCAAGAAGAAATGGGTACCAAATTGCACTTTAGTACAGCTTTTCATCCTCAGACCGATGGTCAATCAGAAAGAATAATCCAGATTTTGGAAGACATGCTTCGTTTATGTGTACTTGATTTTCAAGGTGATTGGGAAGACCACCTACCGTTAATTGAGTTCGCGTATAACAACAGTTTTCAGTCGAGTATTGGGATGGCTCCTTATGAAACTTTATATAATCGTGTATGTTGTTCACCAATTAGTTGGACAGAGGTGGAAGAAAGAAAGATTGAAGGGCCGACAATTGTACAAGAAACGACGGATAAGATAAAGGTAATTCGACAACGGTTACTGACAGCTCAGAGTAGGTATAAGAGTTATGCCAATAAGCGTAGACGACCGTTGGAATTCGATGTAGGAGACTTGGTGTATTTGAAAGTGTCACCTTTAAAGGGAATAACCAGATTTGGTAGATACGGGAAACTCAACCCGAGGTATGTAGGACCTTTTGAGATTATTGGGAGAGTTGGACCCGTAGCTTATCGTTTGGAATTGCCAAGTGAGTATGCTCAAGTGCATAACGTGTTTCATGTATCATTACTACGTAAACACTTAGCGGAGGATAGAGATCAAGTGATGACTCCGACGCAGAATGAGATTCAGAGTGATTTAACGTGTGTCGCATATCCGGTAGAGATCTTAGACCAGAAGGATCAAGTCTTACGAAATAAAGTAATATCGAAAGTGAAAGTGTTATGGTGTAGCCAAACTACGAAAGAGATGACGTGGGAAATAGAAGATGAGATGCGTACTCTGTATCCGCACCTTTTTGAGACAAGAGGTACAAGTTTGGGGACAAACTTCTTTTTTAAGGGGGAGAGTATTATAACACATGTATCTGTGTTATTGCTTTTGCATTTCATTGTCATGCATGATAATGTGATGCGGCGTGTCTTATGACACATGGTTGAGTGAGTTTTGACTCACAAGTTGATTTGGGTGTCTGTATTAGAGAACCTTTTGAAATTGTGTTGATTGAGGATTTGTTGTTGTGACGTCTCTCCGAGTATGAGACGGTCACTGTGGAACACTTTTATTGTTTATCTGGAAATAAATGTTTACCTGTGTATTTCAATATCTGTATTATTTTCTGTTTTAGAATTTATTTCTGTTGTTAATTTTAGTATCCTGGTGAGAACGAATTAACACGCTATTAATTTGGTAGGCTAATTAGCAACTTCGGAAACGTCATGTAGAGATTCGCGTTTTAGCGACCAAACGAAACTTAGTCGAAAACTTTATAATTTTGAAGTTTCACTCGTAAAGCTATGAATAAGCTGTATAGAAAGTTTCAGAATCTAATTAGGAGTTTTGGAAACTCGTGGGGAGGTAAACGAAATTTCCAAGAGTTTTGCCTATATATAGATATAGATGGTTGAGATATTTTCATAAGTTCTTGACCTAAGTTCAAAAAGGAGGCCAAGGGGAGATTTAGTTGCTTCAAGCTTTGCGACGCCAAACTACGACCTTCCGTCAGTCTGTTTTCTCCCATATTTCATATTCGAGCTCCTCGAGATAAGAGCTTCATTTTGATACCTATTAGGGCCTGTTTGGCTAAGTTTTTCGAAAATTTGTTTTCTAGAATTTTTCATAAAAGTTGATAAATGGAACTTTGATCTATAGGAATTTTACTAGACGCACTTCTGCACGTTCTTTGTGCACGGGTTTTCTTTGGATCGTATTTTAAGCGCGTAAATCGGAGGTGAGTGATTCAACTATGTTTTGGAATGATTTCTTGACATGTATTCATGTTTTGTGTGAATAGCATGTATTAATTCATAGAGATATCTTGTGTAGTTCATATTGGGCATTTATATTGATAAGTATGCCCAATAGCACGAAGAAATGTTTTGATTACCGCGAGCATGGTGATATGTATTTGAGCATGTTAAGTTGCTTAATTGGGTCAGAAGGAGCACGTGGTCACCGTGCCATTTTGTGGAGGCATTAAGATCGCATGATTGAAAAGAAGAATCGTGGGTCTTACCCTTTCGCGTGGACTTATTGGCGAGGAGTCGCAGATTGGGAGTATGGACGGGCACGTGAGTCTCCGACGACTAGTATGAAATGTAGAGATGTGAATGTGGACATGTTTATCATTCATGTGCATATGTTGTTTTATTCACTAAGCATTAGCTTAAACAAATCGAATATGTGTGGTTATTCAAATAACCATTTCAGGTGTAAATGCTGGCGAGGAATTGCAGAAGTGAGTACGTGGGTTGGGAGTTCTTTTAGAAGGCAACTTGAATGTTAACCTTGTAGTTTTGGGACAATAGGATGTTGTAATAAGAATTCTTATCGTTTTAACTTATGTTTAACTTTGTATGATAGAATGGGTTTTAAACCGTTGTAATAGTTAGTGATATGTTGTAATCCTGCTTTAGAAATGTTTTAATACAGCTAGGATTACTTTGAATTGAGTTTGGATTGAGTGGTTGATCATTGGTGAAAGTTAGGAAGCTTTTAAAATTTGAATTTCTGCAGAATGGGCTGCTGCCAGGGGAGCAGTCGACGGAGCAGTCGACTGGGCAGTCGACGGGACAGTGTAGTTTAGCTACTGCTTCTTATTATGGCAAAAGCAGTCGACGGGGCAGTCGACGGGACAGTGCAGTTTAGCTACTGCTTCTTATTATGGCAAAAGCAGTCGACTGGGCCATGCCTTAGTCGACTGGACCCCTGAAGGTTAATGTGTTCATTTTGTTTCTGCTTGCTTCAGTCGACAGAGGTCCCGACCCAGTCGACTGAACCTCTGGTTTTAAAAATGTGTTTTGTTTTCCGCTGCGTGTGTTCTTCAAACAAATCTTTTGGGAGCGTTAATGAATTGGTTTGGCCTCGGTGGCGTGCCACGGGCTTCGGTTCCGCTATTGTGGGACCGGGCTGTGACACAACCATTTGCTTGAGCCGAACGTACTATTACAAGCACTCGCACAATTAACTTTAAGAAGTCAAAAAAGTGTTGTACTATTTCGCATTCGGCTTATAGAGGATACAACCCGTGTATAACACGAGTTATCGACTAGTTACTATACTTAAAAACAGATCTATTTTTTGTTCTTTGGGCTATGCCATGTGGCATCCCTCTCTGTTTTCCTTTTGTTCCTACATGGAATTTTTCTAATTTCAATTTTTTGTTTTCTTTTCCATCTCTAATTTACCATGTTATTTTCACCTCTAATTAATTACCTCACATTTATGTCCTATAGTAACTCCTTTTTTCCTCCCAACGGATTCCCTATAATTAATTTTTAGAAAACCAAACCTCCATCTCCCATTTACCATGTTACTTTCCCCTCTTATTAATTACCTCTCATTTAGCTCCTTCAATAACTCCTTTTTCCTCCCAACCCGTATGGCTTCTCTACACTTTTTTTTTTTTGCTATTTTTATGGGATTCCCAGGATTTATTTACCTTCTGTATTAAGCTCCATCAATTATTCCCAACTCTCTTTATTCCCCATAATTTTGTTCACTGAATTCTGATTGTCCCAAACTTTTCACATTCCACCGTTACCTACCACTTACCCTCTCTCTTGATCTGTATATACATGTACACATATATAAGTATATATGAATTGAATATGGCCTCTATTATGTATCTCTCATAATCACAGTCTGTTATTTCTTCATTATTGCTTACTGTATCCACATCTCTCTCGCTCTCCCTCTCTCTCTCTCTCTCTTTGCAGGAAGCATTCGAATATCTGTGTGGCTCTCATGATGCCAGCCAAAGGGTTAGAACATGCGTCATATTTTTATTTTTGTCAAATTATGTGCAGACTTTGCATGGAAGATCAGACCACTTAATCTGATTCTATAAATTGTATAGGTCTCTATTGGTCTTAGGTACTGGTTTGTTGGTTCTCAAATGATGCATTTAATGTTTCTTTTTAACTCTTTCGTAATAGCAAAATAAGATATTGCCATGCTAATAGGTTTTTCACCCTTTATGTTCCTGCAGGGAGCTATAGTAGATATGATTTCGGTGGCTTAATGTTGTTTATAGGCATTATGGGTAATTATAATCTTTATGGGTAGAGGTAAGTTATAACATATGAAGTCTACTTGGGAAAGTTGTGATAGTTTGGATTAGTTTTTTGAGTCCCCCCCCACCCCTCCCTTTCCTTTACGTACAGTTTAGAAATTGGTGCAAAGATAATAGGAATAATTAGATATCAGTCTATTATATGTGGCAAAATTCAATGTCAGTCTAGTATTTTTTGCTAATTGAAAGGATGTAGAGTTAAAGTACCCAAATTAAATACACATTAACTTTTGATATCTTTGTAAATACTGAAAATAAAGAGACTTAAATGCCCTTCTCTCTCTCTCTCTCTCTCTCTCTCTCTCTCATTGAAGGATATATATATATATATATGCATAGATATATGCATATCAACATTAAGCTAAAGCATAAAAACATCTTCTCTTTCAGATTTTGATATCAAAATGTTGCTCCATTAAATATATTTTCCTTTCAAATTTTGAAATCAAAATGTTGCCCCATTAGTAGGGATTGATTTGAATATTGGGATGAAATACTCACATCATCATTGTCCTAAATTTTCACAAATAGAGGTATTTCAGGATTTGGCCCAGTTTGGAATTTCGAAAATGTAGGGAGCAACTACTGAGACATAGGGAGCAACTGTCTTGAACGTGAGGCGCAACTCACCCACACTTGAATGAGTTGGCCCAATTTTAGAGCAATTTGGAAAACGTAGGGAGCAACTACCAAAACGTAGAGAGCAACTGTCTAGAACGTTGCTCCCCACGTTTCGAGGAATTGCTCTGTGCATTGTTCAAGCCCCAATTCAAAACTATATGGATCTATATGGATCTCTGTGTGTGTATATATATATACGTTTGTATGTGTGTTTGTGTATGTGTGTGTGTGTACAAAAACGTTCAAACCCCAAATAAAAACTAACAAAGCTCACCTACAACATATATCATAACTATGTAGATATGTGTATGCAAATATATATATATATACACAGATCTGTGTGTAAATATACACAAATATATCTATATATATATATATCTAATTTGGTCTAGGGAGAGAGAGAGAGAGAGAGAGAGAGAGAGAGAGAGAGAGAGAGAGAGAGAGTAAGGAGAAAGGGGCGACAGTGGTGGAGATAGGAAGGTAGCGACTATGGTGGTGGAAGGTGACGACGACTGCTCCTAATTTTGGCGCATGTGGTTCTTGAAGGTTTGAGTGAGGAGAGGAAATAACAGTAAAAGTGTTGGGGTATTTTAGACTTTTGAGTGGTGATTGTGTAAAAGTTGATGTTTATTTAATTTGGGTATTTTAACTCTACATCATTTCAATTAACAAAAAGCACTAGACTGACATTGAATTATGCCACATATAATAGACTGATATCTAATTATCCCTTGTAATAATGTGTTGCATTGCCATATTTGTAATTATTTATTCTCTACAAATCCTTATACTCTCATTGGCATTAGCACTATATGCAGCTTCTTCATGATATCTGGAGAAAAAAATTTTATGACGTGCTTACAATAAATTGAGAAAACGAATGTGAGTATGTGTATATTTATACAAAGAGAGATTATTGTGAATTTTTTGAAACCAAAACTTTTGGGATAAACTTATAGTTCATATTATATTATATCAGGACCTATTCAATGGTGTCAGCATGGGTAGTAGTTTTTTTTTTTTTTTCGTGTCGATAACAACATATACATAGCACGGGTTATCGACTAGTTATACTAAATGGTGGGTGTAAATAGCAAAGTAGATGGGTGCTAATAGAATCTCCGGGCCCATTGATTTAAGTTTAGTTCATTTGTAAAACTACTTTTTGGCCTATGTATGTGTTCTCTAAGAGATATGTAGGTTAGCATTTAATAAATCTCTAGTACATATATGCTAGAAAATTGTAAAATTTATCTTTTGAACATAAAATGATATTTTGAACATTAAAAAGGGTACCTAATTAAAAAACAACAAAATTAAATAGGATATAATGAAACTTTTGTGCAGAGTATACCCAAAACAATTATTCAATGCATTTTTTTTTTTTTTTGGATAATCGGGGGTATTCGGGCCCTTGCTCACACCTCAGGAGAGTTGTCGGGCCACGCTCCCCATGACTCAAATATTAAACCTCTTGGATAGTACACCCAAAAAACTTACCATTCGACCACAAAGAATGTGGATAATTATTCAATGCATTGCCAAACACAACTTGTTTTCCAATACGAGGATTACATAGATGGCATGTCAAAATGTGGTCTATATTGACACCACTTCAGAACAAATTTTTTTGTACATATTCCACTTTTCTATCACGTCATTAGCTTACATATGTTTACACAAATAATACTTACACCAACTTGGTGTTAAAAATTAATAAATAAATAAAACAATTACACAAATGAACTAATCACTGTTGCAAAGAGTACCATATGATCAATATAAAATAAACAAATAAATAATATGGACCATTTGTTAACTATATGCCATTTTTGTTAAAGCGTCTTTACTCAAAATAATTGATGATTGGAAGTTGATCAGACAAAGAGGATAAAGTTAGGCAAGTGGGAACTTCTTCTTTTATATATTTATTTATTTATTTTGAATGGTAGGACGAATCCCCTCAATCTGTAGTCGATGACTTCGGAATTCCCTCAAATAGACATGTTGTATTTTACAATTAATTCATGTACTTGTTCAACCAAATAAGTATTGCATGCATTTGTGGTGTCATTCAATTACCTAAAATCACATTTTTTGTGATATTTACACCTCATTAAAGTGCATCTTATTACACGCATATTCTATGATGTGATTTTAGAGTATGGAATAAAACCACTTGAAAAAATTTATGCCATTGCCCATATTTCAAACGGTTTATCTATTATCGTTTGTATGGAATAATACAGAGAAGCAAACCTCAGACACGTATATCGACCTCACAACACACACATCATATAAACCATGGAGATAAATGGGGCAGTACGATTCAAACCCACATCATACTCTGGATACAATTCATTCAACTACTTGTAATTCATCATTCCCACTCACTCACACAACAATCAAAGTTTTGAAGTACCCAAGATGTTGGAATAATACAAAAACAGCCATCAGAAATTCAATCAATGAGTAGAACCAAGATCAAGAGTGACTGGGATGAGGCGTGAAACGCTATCTTGAGACGATGTGCATCATCTACAGTTAATATCCGATACAGTAGGAAAATTGGCACGCCGTCTCCGGAATATAATAGCTTGGTCACCCTCGACGTACGCCCATCAAATCTGCATAACTTGATAAGATAAGAAGCTTACTCACTAATGCGTTCTTTAGCCAAAAAAAATTCTTACATGAATCATACATACACATACACGTAACGCAATGTACATGACATAAAATGGCTTGTTGGTTCACAACTCATATATATATATATATATATGTATATCAAAAAGGACATTCACTCTTTTAACCAAAAGAAAACAATAATTGATAAACCATATATGCCACCCACGATTTGTCATCATTGGGTATTAAACATACTTAGTAAAGTCTTTGCCACATGATGTGGAACTTTAACCATTGGGTATTAAACATACTAGTAAAGTCTTTTTGTCACATGATGTGGAACTTTAATTGCCACATAAAATGATGTTAAAAACCCATTAGTTCCACATAATAAATAGCAATATTTAGTATTTATTGAAATACTACAACAATTCCTCACTTAATTTAGTAAAAATAAAAATACTAATATATTGAGTAAAGATAAAAAATGATACATAATGAGAGTATCAATAGTTCAAACCCCTACTTAGTGTTCAACAACTCTTGCTCCAGAGCCAGTAGTGACAACAAGATTTTGAACAATGACTGATTTGGGAAAACAAGGCATTGTATCACACATAATTTTTCAACACTATAATCCAAGCTTCTAAGCTAGCACGTTAATGGCCATGTGCTAGATCCCGACTTCTTGAGCACTCTAGAGAATTAGCCTCATTCTCATGCATAGAAAGCGGCTCTATTTTCACACTCAAATATGTGAGTCTATCAAGGATGCTCCCATGACTCTGATATCCCACCAATAATGGCTATCGAACTCATTAAGAGTTGCAAACAACTCAACCTCATATCTAACATGAGATCCATGCACATACACCATAGGAATAGCCAATGAGTTATTGTTGTAATTTGTGGTCCAAAGTGGGTGTTTTTCAAAAGCCAAACTCTTTCTCTCTCTACATCTCTCTAGTTGGTGTGGTATTGGGTAAAAGTGTGGTGGAGACTCTTGTCCCACATTGCTTAGGAAGAGGGAGTAGAGAGACTAAATATATGCTTTGACATTATGGGCTTAGTAACAAGTTGGAACATGTGGGCTCTCACGCGCACATGAGCCAAGCCCAAGCTAATCCCAAATTCAATAGAAATTTGGGTTTCGATCCAGAAATCGTTTAACCGGGCGCGTCACGTCTTACTCGCCCGCAGGGGGGGGGGGGGGGGGGGGGTGCAAATCCCGGCTTCCAAGCCTCGCGGGCTCACACGGTTGGACCATCCTTTTGCAAATTATTGTTATTTTTCCTTTTAAATTGAAATTCTTTCCTTTTTTTTTTCCTATCCAGATTCATCCCATATCTTTATTAAACCGTTGTGAATATATTGTGCCAAAAATTATATCCACGTTTGATTTGACCATGGGATTATGTTGGGTTTCTAAACTTATATAAACGTGGGTTTCCTTTGTGAATACACACAGAAATACAATCTGCTTTTCTTCTCTGGTTCTTCTCTGGTTCGATCACTGAAATACATACAACAAGGCTGTTCTGTGCCCTTTGTTCATCGAGTGCACGATAACAAAGACGAGTCTGCTTAATCCTGGAGGGTAAACCGCTGAGACCTTTCTGTACTGAGTCAAGAACTCTGAGGGGCGAAAATTACTCTTAAGGACAGTGTTCTCCACACGACTCAGTCCGACTCTTCGACACGTTTAATAAGTATTTTCTTTCATAGCAGTGTCTATACAATATTATTTTCCCAACATTCTTAAGAGTAAATTCCATGGATACTGCTATGCTAACCGCAACTAAAGCTATTCCCGATGTCACAAGAATTGAATCGTTTAACGGGAATAACTTTAAGCGCTGGCAAACCAAACTGCTTCTTATTCTTGACATTGCAAAGGTTGATTTCGTTTTGACTAAACCAAAACCCGTTCAAGATTCTGAAAATTATGAAACCGAATTGCCTCTTTGGGAAAATGCAAACAAGATTTGCAAAAGTATTATTCTGAACGCCTTATCAAATGAACTTTTTGATATTTACTGTACCTTCAAATTGGCAACTAAAATTTGGGATGCTTTAGTCACCAAATATATTATTGAGGATGCCGGAATTAAAAAATATGCCATCGGAAACTTTCTTAATTTTCAAATGACCGATGACATAGATGTTTCTACTCAAAGTCACAATTTTCACCTTGTGGTTTTGGAACTTAGTAATGAAGGAATGAAATTGCCCGAACCGTTTGTAACCGGTTCACTTATTGAAAAACTTCCGGAGTCTTGGAAAAATTATAAGAATATGATGAAACATAAGAGGAAGGAAATGACTTTGGAGGAAGTTATTGTTCATATTCGCATTGAAGAAAAGAACCGTTCACTTGATCGGAATGAGAAAGCCAAAGCTATGGCTTCCAAGGCTAACCTCGTTGAGGAAAAGCCTAATCGCACCCAAAGGAATTTTCAAAGGCAGAATAACAAACCCCATTTCAATAAAATAAATTTCAACAAAAATCTCAAGCCCCAAAACCAGTTTGCTAAAAAGAAAGGGGAATGTTTTGTTTGTGGCAAACTGGGTCATCATGCTGCTCAATGCAGACACGGGAAGAAAAATGACAAGCCTGCCCCTAGAGCTAATCTAGTTGATGCAGATGTTATAGTGGCTGTCGTTTCTGAGGTCAACTTAGTGACAGAGGAGAAAAATTGGGTGGTAGACTCTGGGGCTACCAGGCACATCTGTGGCAACAGAAGTGCTTTTACCTCCTACACACCAGTAGGGGAAGGAGAGGAACAAGTGTACATGGGGGACTTTAGGCCCTCACCTGTGATTGGGAAAGGGAAGGTAGTTCTCAAGCTAACTTCCGGAAAGATCCTTTCTCTTACCGACGTTCTCCACGTGCCTGATATTCGTTGGAACCTTGCGTCTGTGTCGCTACTTAGGAAAGTGGGGGTGAAAGTTATTTTTGATTCTGATAAAGTTGTAATGACTAAAAAAGGGGTGTTTGTGGGAAAAGGGTACTACAACAATGGTCTGATTGTTTTGAATGTTCTTGATAATTTGAATGGAAATGTTACTACTTCTTCTGTTTACTTGATTGATTCTCATGACTTATGGCATGCTAGATTAGGACATGTGAACTTTTCTTATATAAAGAAAAATGAAAGAATTGGGCATTCTTGAAAATGTTTGTATCACTAATAATGAGAAATGCCAAATTTGTAGTGAAGCAAAAGGTACTAAGAAACCTTGCAAACAAGTAGTATAAAGAGAAACTGAATTGCTCACCTTAATTCACTCAGATTTAGGCGACATGAAATCTACTGAATCTAGAGGTGGTAAGAGATATTATGTGACATTCATAGATGATCACTCAAGATACACTAGAGTATTCTTACTTAGAAATAAAGATGAGACAGAAGGAAAATTCATACAATACAAAGCTGAGGTTGAAAACAAGTTAGATAAAAAGATCAAAAAACTTAGGTCTGATAGGGGAGGTGAATATGAATCTGGCCCCCTAGGCCAATTTTGTGAACAACATGGTATAGTACATGAGGTAACTCCACCCTATTCACTAGAATCTAACGGAGTAGCTGAACGGAAAAATAGAACGTTAAAGGAAATGATGAATGCTATGTTAATTAGTTCAGGAGCACCTAATAATTTGTGGGGGGAAGCTATCCTCTCTGCGTGTCACATTCAAAATAGAATTATATTTAAGAAAACAGGAAAGACCCCTTATGAGTTGTGGGAAAATCATAGACCTAACTTGAAATACCTTAAAGTGTGGGGGTGCCTAGCGAAGGTTCTACTTCCATGATCCAGAACCTAAGAAAAGAAAAATAGGTTCGAAAACAGCAGATTGTTTATTTATAGGATATGCTGAGTATAGTGCTGCATATAGATTCTTAGTTCTTAAAAGTGATGTGTTAGAGAAAAACACAATAATTGAATCGAAAAATGCAGACTTCTTTGAAAACATATTTCCCTTGAAAACAACCATTGAGAGACCAAGACTTGAACCTACAGTTGAGCCTAATGTTGACTCGAATGAGTCCGTAGAAATTGAATTAAGAAGAAGCAAACGAGATAGGAGAGAAACAAACCTAGGAGATGGGTTTTTCACGTTTTTAATGGATAATGCTCCAATGACTTATAATGAAGCTATTTCCTCTCCCGATGCTCCCTTTTGGAGAGAAGCAATTAATAGTGAGATAGAATTTATCATGGCTAATCATACTTCGAAATTTGTTGACTTACCTCCTGGTACAAAACCTATAGGATGTAAATGGATATTCAAAAAGAAGTTAAAACCTGATGGATCTATCGATAAGTTTAAAACTAGACTTGTAGCTAAGGGATACACTCAAAAGAAAGATGTTGATTATTTTGATACTTATTCTCCTGTAGCCAGAATATCATCTATTAGAATTCTAATAGCTCTTGCTTCTTTGCATAAACTCATTATTCATCAAATGGATGTTAAAACTGCGTTTCTTAATGGAGAATTAGAAGAGGAAATTTACATGGAACAACCTGAAGGGTTTGTATCTCCTGGAAACAAAAATAAAGTTTGCAAATTAGTGAAATCTTTGTATGGTTTAAAGCAAGCACCAAAACAATGGCATGAGAAATTCGATAGTGTAATGACCTCTAATGGATACATTGTGAATGAAGCTGATAAATGTGTGTATCATAAATTTGATAATGATGTTGGTGTAATCATTTGCTTATATGTAGATGATGTGCTTATTCTAGGTACCGATATGATTGTGATAAATGAAACAAATCATTTGTTATCATCTAGATTTGATATTAAAGACCTAGGTGAAGCTAATGTAATACTTGGGATAAAATTAACTAAAACCAATGAGGGTTTCATGATGTCTCAAGAACACTTTGTAGAAAAGATCCTTAAAAATTTTGGTCACTTTGACACCAAACCTGTTAGTACTCCTTATGATATGAGCATACAATTGAAGAAAAATAATGAAACTAGTGTATCACAGTCTGAATATGCTCAAATAATTGGCAGTCTTACTTATCTTATGAACTGTACTAGACCTGACATTACTTATGCAGTTAATAGGTTGAGCAGATACACTCATAATCCTAATAAGGAACATTGGACTGCTATATGTAGAGTACTAAAATATCTCAGAGGTACTATGGATTTTGGTTTGACATACTGTGGATTTCCTGCTGTACTAGAAGGGTACAGTGATGCTAACTGGATCTCTAATTCAGATGCGACAAAATCCACAAGTGGGTATATATTTACCCTTGGAGGAGGTGCAGTCTCTTGGAAATCATCCAAACAGACATGCACTGCTCGGTCCACTATGGAATCCGAGTTTATCGCCTTAGAGAAGGTAGGTTCTAAGGCTGAGTGGCTTAGAAACCTCTTGGCAGATATCCCTTTATGGATGAGACCAGTTCCATCTGTGTCGTTACATTGTGATTACCAGGCTGCAATAGCCCGAGCAAGAAATAAGGCCTATAATGGAAAAGGCAGGCATATTCGCCTAAGACATAACATTGTGAAACAGTTGTTAAAAGATGGGATTATATCCCTAGACTTTGTGAGGTTAGAGATGAATTTAGCGGATCCTCTGACCAAACCATTAGCAAGAAAGCTAGTGGCCAATACATCGAGGGGGATGGGACTTATGCCCATAACAGAGGTCAATAGTAGTGGTAACCCAACCTATATGAGTGGAGATCCCTCACACTAGGTTCATATGGGTAATAACAAACTACTAGTTGACTTTGTGAGACACTATCAATTATACATAATTATAGTTCATCCCTATGGTGTAGATAGTGTAGACTGCAACGTGTGAGGTTGAGTCTTAACTCTTAATGAATTCATAGTCCTTATTGGGTGGTATGTATAGTTGCAATACATACTTGATGAATTCACCTATATGAGTGTGGAAGTGGGGCCGCTTCCTATGAGAACTTAGGCAGGTTCTCTAGAGCACTCATGAAATCCAGGTACGGCGCATGGCCGAAACGTGCCAAACCGCGTTAACAGCCTTGTTTATCAAAGTGTACTGTGGGTGATAAGTACTTTGATCCACACAAAGAAATGAGGTTCATAGAAATTTTATTTTCACCAGCTTTCTGTGAATCAATTCTTATTTCCCTAGGTGTTGGTTCATAGTCCAAAAGACACCATCACTGATGCAATATTCTAAAGTGGTCAATCGTTACTTCTCAAAATTTGTCTTTGAAAAATGTGGGGGATTGTTGTAATTTGTGGTCCAAAGTGGGTGTTTTTTAAAAGCCAAACTCTTTCTCTCTCTACATCTCTCTAGTTTGTGTGATATTGGGTAAAAGTGTGGTGGAGACTCTTATCCCACATTGCTTAGGAAGAGGGAGATGAGAGACTTAATATATGCTTTGACATTATGGGCTTAGTAACAAGTTGGAACATGTGGGCTCTCACGCGCACATGAGCCAAGCCTAAGCTAATCCCAAATTCAATAGAAATTTAGGTTTCGATCCGAAAATCGTTTAACCGGGTGCGTCACGTCTTACTCGGCGCGGGGGGGGGGGGGGGCGAGGGGGTGCAAATCCCGGCCTCCAAGCCTCGCGGGCTCACACGGTTGGACCATCCTTTTGCAAATTATTATTACTATTTTTTTAATCCTTCCTTTTAAATTGAAATTCTTTCCTTTATTTTTCCTGTCCAGATTCATCCCATATCTTTATTAAACCGTTGTGAATATATTGTGCCAAAATTCTATCCACGTTTGCTTTGACCATGGGATTATGTTGGGTTTCTAAACTTATATAAACGTGGGTCTCCTTTGTGAATACGCACAGAAATACAATCTGCTTTTCTTCTCTGGTTCTTCTCTGTTCTTCTCTGGTTCGATCACTGAAATACATACAACAAGGCTGTTCTGTGCCCTTTGTTCATCGAGTGCACGATAACAAAGACGAGGCTGCTTAATCCTGGAGGGTAAACCGCTGAGACCTTTCTGTCCCGAGTCAAGAACTCTGAGGGGCGGAAATTACTCTTGAGGACAGTGTTCTCCACACGACTCAGTCAGACTCTTCGACACGTTTGATAAGTATTTTATTTCATAGCAGTGTCTATACAATATTATTTTCCAACAGTTATATAGTACACAATTTAGTGTATGTCAATCAAACCACTCTATGATTCATTCTTCCCTTTGAACATAGTTCTCAGGATCTCTGGTCCCTAGGTTACGTATCTTCATAGGCGATTTATTATTCTTTGGGTTGTAGAACTATCCCCCTTGATGCAATTCGGATTTTTACTTTAGCTAAAGCTTTTATAAATAATTAATTTCTCGGCATAGATTGTCACATCACTTATGCAGGATCTCACAATATTGGATTTTCTCTTTATGAACTTTGATTTTCCATCATAGTACTTTTTCATACCATCCCAACCAATAAAGTACTATCACAATGGAACAAGACAGATTGTATTGTAAGTTCACGAACCAATTAATATGCTTCTTCATTGGCTCAGGCTAAAGCTATACACTTAGCCTCAAGGTGGACTTTACACTTAATTCTTGTTTTTTTTTTTTTCTGGGTTTCAACTCAAAGCTTCACCTCCCACTATAAAAACATAGCTAACGGTATTCAATCAATCACCACCTAGGATGTTCCAATTTTCATCACTATACCAATACAGCGGAAAACTTTTGGTAAAGCAAACTTTAATTCAAACTTTCTTTAATTATATCTCATTATACACATAATGGTATTCAAAATAAAGTACAATTGGTTCCAATGAGTACATAATTAATCATCTTGATTATCTTCAAGGCATCACAAAATTCATCTTGGTTAACTCCAAGGAAAACATGAATTTCACATTGTTCACTTCTCATGTCATCTTGAATCAAATTCAAGGTATTATGCCATTTTGAAAAATATCCAAAACTATCAAATTTAATCATCTTGGATTAAAATCAAAGTTGACCCAAATATTAATCTTGGAGAATGTCCAAGGCATCACAAAATCATCATCTTGAAAAATATTCAAGGTATACAAATATGATCATATCAATGAATTTGTTTTTTATCATTATACTTTGCAAGTATAATTAATTCCTCCACTTGAATCACCAACTTTTTGCACTGTATATCTACTTTCATGCAATTTTTCCAAAGCCTAAATTATACCAAAATAACTCAACATTATTTTTTTTAAAGTCCCGACTATTTTGGAAAAAATCCATAACTCACAATTAGGACCCACAAAATAAGTTGTCCTATTTAATTTTTTATGTCACAAAATACGAGTTAGAGTTTGGACCAAAACTCAAAAGAAAATTTGACACCTCCTTCAAAAATTTTCGAATGGTCATATAGTTTTGGAAGCTAGTCTTCAAAATTCATAGAAAAAATTTTCTCGAAATATAAAAATTACTTTTAAGACCACCATTGCTCAAAAGCTTGAAAATGAGCACTTTTTTGAAAATCTCACAATCTCTCTAAATATCTTCACTTTAACCAAATAATTTAAGTACCTCAAATTATTTTGAAATTCTAATAATGCAAGTACATATATATATATATATATATATCAAATCACAATTCTCTTTGACTACCGAAGATTTATTTTTATTTTTTTCTCAAAGTAAGAAGACATTCACCATAATCTTTTTAGGGATATTAGGTCATAGGCCCTATAAAATGATGTGTTTTAGTAAAAAAACTCACATTTTTTGCAATTTTGTGAAAAGCCCCTCGCTACTTTTTGCCCCTCCGCTCACAGATAATATTATCACAAATAATTATAATATTATCTGTGAACTTTAAACCACCATAACTCACTCAATTTTTGGCCTTTTTGGTTGATTTTTTTTATATCATGTATTTTTTTTTTGAGATCTACGCATTGGGCTTGAAAATTGTACAACAAAAAGTAATTTAGAACTTCGTTTTTCATTTTTATCTTTCAGACAAATAATATTATCTATTGATACTGACAGATAATATTATTTGTCAACTTTAAACCACCATAACTTTCTCAATTCTTGGGTTTTTTGGGTGAATTTTTTTATTTTTTTATTTTTATTTTTTTTTTTTGATTTCATGTATTTCTTTGAGATCTACGCAATGAGCGTGGAAATTTGACAAAAAAAAAAAGTTAAGTTGCAGCCTGATTTTGAGATTTTATCTAACAGATAATATTATCTGTCAACTTTAAACTACCATAACTTTCTCAATTCTTGGGTTTTTTGGGTGAATTTTTTTTTGATTGCATGTATTTTTTCAAGATCTATGCATCTATGATGCCAATTGTTTGAAAGAAATGGAATGTCACAAGGGTGTGATTTAAATTTGAGCTTGTGAGTTATTGCTCCTAAGGTCAAGGTTTTGGGCTGCTAAATGAAGTTGAAGGCTGCTAGAACTTGTTCCTTTGATCTGCTAATCAAGTTCATAGGAGTAATACCAGTGGCTATAGGGCTGATCACAAATTGTGCTGGTAGAAGGATACTTTCTGCCAACTGGTGATGGTGTGTTTGTTGACTTTTCATAGGATATAAGTGCCCAAAGTGTTGTGCTATGTGCTGGTGTAGTATTCATTGGTTGGATGTTTGATTTAGGGGCTTTGAGCCACATTTTTTATTTAATTTTTGATTGTGTAATGGTGTGGTTGCTAGTGTTTTGGGGGGTTAGTTTTTCTGGGGGTTACTACATAAAAATTTCTTTTTATGTCACTTTTAAAATTGCATTTATGTCACTTTTATTTCGAGTGACATAATTGTTTATTGTGCAAACTTTTTATGTCACTTTTTAAGTTTTTATGTCGGATTTTTAAAAAAGTGACATAAATAAAAAAGTATTTGTCACTTTTTATAAAAGTGACATAAATACTTAATTATTTATGTCACTTTTTAAAAAAAATGACATAAATAATAGCATATTTATGTCACTTTTTAAAAAGCGACATAAATAAAAATACGGTGGCAATTTTGTAAATAAAAATTTGATTATTATGTTGATTTTTTAAAAAGTGACATAAAAGTATTTCAATTTAATGGTATGTTTTTGGAAAAGTGACATAAAAGATTGTAAGTGACCTAAAAATTTTTGGCGGGCTCAAAATGCCGGATCGATGTAAACGAGGTGCTCTTCATTCCCAAACCCAAATCCTCTCCACTCTCTCCCGTAGATACAACCATGCCGCCGCCGCCTCCTCCACTCCACAACCGCCGCCGCCTCCTCCTTCTCTCAGTGCCGCTGCGTCCTCCTCCACGCCGCACCGCTGCCGCCGCCTCCAACTACCACCGCCATTCTCAGTTCATCACACTCTGTCTAGGTACAATCGTGGGCTTTAATTTTTACTTTGAGATTGCTTCTTATTCATTGATTTCATGAATTAGGTATGTAAACCCCAACAACATGGTGATGGTGTAGACAAGCCATTCTTGTTCGGTTGTTGATTATGAGTGCTACTTTTTTTTTTTTCTGGTAGAATCTCTATCTTGCAATTGTTCAAGTCGCTTGGTTGTTCTTTGTGGATGTACATGTTGAATTTTGGCTCTTTTTGTGTGTGTGTGTGTGGGGGGGGGGGGGGGGGGGGGGGGGGGTTTGGGTATAATCCAAGTATTAGCATGGACGAGATCAATAATGCTGCTATCATCCATTTCAATGGAAAAATGAACCCTTCGCTTGATATTGCTTTGAACCAATTCAAGCATCTCTGGACTAAATATGTTGATTACGAAATGGAGTTTGTGCAGATGTGCAATTTTGGCCTTTAAATGAGTACCAATACTGTTTCTTCCCAAAAAACAATGAGGTAATACAGAAATCGAGTTGCAGTCGCTGTCCATGTCATGTTACTTGTATCCATTCAAGTCTCTATAGTTCATAATTACATGTAACTGGTAGAGCAAAGCTCTGGGCCGTTATTGTTATTCTTTCTGAAGTATTGCCTCTATTGTGAGTAAAGTTTTTGAGTGTTCAATGTAACCAATTCATTTGGGTTGTGTACATGTGGAAATGATTCTTTTGTATGAGATGTTATCTAACAATGATTCTGACGAGTGATTATTGATTTGATCCAGTGAGTTCAACATTTTTAATCCCTTTTTCTTTTTATTTTCCATTAAGATAACTTAGAATATGAAATGCAATAGCTTTTACATCTTTAGGATGCATCATGTAACTGTACTAATCTTTTGGACAATTTCCAAGCCAAGTCTCCATATCTTAAGATTTGGAGTTAGGAAGGTCGACGTACACTCCCGATATGCGTACAGCGTACGCAAGTCCAATTTTTTTTTTTGGTTTGATTTTGAAGTAAAAGCTAGTTAATCTTACTTGTCAAAAAGAACAAGTAGAAGCTAGTTATATGCAGATTCGTTTTTGTGGCTGGTGTTCACTTTTGCAGAAAAATGTATGGAAATGCTAGTGTTACAACCTAGTTATTTCTCCTTTCTCTTGTCTAGTAACCAATTAAATTGCTCTCTATTAACGAGCTACAAGAATTACTTATTGTAGTTTGACTTGTTTCAGATGTTTTTTAAGGGTTAATTACATTTTACCCCCTTATGGTTAGACCCATTTTCACTTTACCCTATGTACTTCAAACGTGGACGTTTACCCCCTGTGGTTCTGGACTAAAGTGAAACTGTAAAGATTTCTCACAAAACTGATAAAAATTCTAAAATTGGACAAAAATGTTAACACTTAACCCCCTTTGTGAGGTTAATTTTGGAACTAAACCCATATGTGGGGTTAATTCTGCCATTTAACCCAGTTATCTGGGACTAATTTTTACCACTCAGCCCTTTATGGGCTAATTTGGGGTTAACTGCCTATGCGGGGTTGATTTTGACACTTAAACTCTCCTTTGTGGGGGCTAACTTTAACACTTAGTCCCCGTGTGCGGCTATTCTGAGAGAAATCTTAGTAGTTTCACTTTAGTTTGAAACCACGGGGGGGGGGGGGGGGGGGGGGGGGGAGGGTAAAGTAAAAATGGGCCTAACCACAGGGGGTAAAATGTAATTAACCATTATTTTTTAATCTTTATAGAATCCTTAAGGCCACTAATGTGCTCTTTCAAACAATAAAGAAACTAGTAGATTTGATGGGAAGCAAGAGTAGTAGCATTTTTCAATGCATGCAGGTTAATGCTTCTGGGCTGGCTTTATCAGAGGGCTTTGCAAGGAACTTTTTAATTTTTAGCCCTCAAATGGCTCAGGACCCATGATTTAGTGCTACCAAGGTATGAATCTCTCCACCATGTCATCACTTCCTGTTTTAAAATGGTACTTACATGAAATTCAGATCCTTTAAATAAGGAGTGGTCAAAAATTACATTTGAAAATCCACTAGCTGTTAGTTTCTCTGGTATTCTTGGCCTCCCTGGAAGGGATGTGCAAGTTTTGGGTCCCATTTGGACATGGGGATAAATTAAGTCTCACTTGTGCAGTCTGTTGAAGTTTGAAGCTGAAGTGTACGCAAAAGCACACACTTCTAGAAAATGCTGCACAACTTACTTATCATCAAGTTGACATATATATGTGTGTGTGTGTATGTATATGATGCCATTTTTGTTTTCTAAAAGGAATAAAGAAGAAAGATTTCACGACTTAGCTGTGTAAAACGGGAGAGAATGGCAACTGTAGACACCCCAATTTTGACCTAACGTCGAATTTAGGAGAGTGTCACCTCCAAGTCCGATGATGATAAGGACCGAAAGATTTGAAGTATTCCAAGCTCTTCAAAAAGTTCTCCAAACGCGATAAAAATTTTCACAGAAAGAAGAAAATACCAGGTATTTAGGAGAATTCAGGTATAAAACACCATTTTTGGAAAAGATAATCGAAAATAAGTTTCTTTAAGAAAAAGGAAGAAATAAAACACCTAAAAAGGGAAGTTCAGCTAAAAACGGCACACGGAAGTATTTCGCGGCACTCAGTGAGTACCGCGCGGCATTCAGTGAGTGCCGGCCTGGCCTTTACTGAGTGCCGCCGACATTTTCTGACTGCCGTTTGCTTTTAAAGTCCGTATTTTGTGGTACAATACGTATGTGTATGCAGACAAAAACAAAAAACTGATAAAGTAAGGTTGACCAAAATGCGGCAATCAATAATTTGTCACGGCACTTACTGAGAGCCGCGCAGCAGTCATTGAATGCCGTTGTGGCAGTCACGGAGTACCGCGTCGGCATTCACAGACTGCCGCAACAGTTTCTTGACTGCCACCCTGGGCAGCAGTCTGTCCAATTTCAGGAAGTACATATTGTACCACCAAATGAGATGTTTACACATGTCTTTTACTCCGAATTCACTGAAAATACTTGGTAGTTTTGTCTATATAAGAGGAAGAGCACAACACATACAAGGGGGGACTACCATTACACCAACATTTTTGGAGAGAAAAGAGAGAGTTTGGAGAGTTTTAAGAAGAGTTTGGAAGATCTTCAAAAGAGAGAAACTTTGAGGATAGTTTGGAGGTGACCCTTTAATCTTAATTGTGTTTTCTTTCTTTTGAGCTTCTAATTTTCAAGTCATTTAGTTTTTCTTGATTAAGTTTTAGAGTTTGTTAAGTAAACTTAGAAGCCCTTATTTCTAATTCTTTGATCCTTCTTCTATTTCTTTGTTTATGTTTTTCTTTTGAGATTCTTGGAGATCTTCAACATCTCTCTTGAAATCTCTTGAGTATGATCCTTTGAATCCCATGTAAGCTCATGATTCACATGAGAGTCAAAAATTTGATCATCACTTCATTTTATAAGTAAATAAATGGATCCAAGTCCATACTCATGACTTGGGTCCTCTAAACTTGATGTTTCATGGAATCCTTTCTATATTCCCTTGAGACTCATGAGTTTTAGTCAGATCTTGATCTCCAATGACCATCAAATGGTAGGAAAAATGGTTTGGTTCAAGCCCAACTTCATGATTTAATAGTTGAGGTTAACAAGTAAAAGTTGAACTTGATAAATGAAAACAGTGAGTTCACAAACTGTTTTTGATCAAAGATTTTTAGTTCGAAATCTAACCGTTGAAATCAAGTGAAACCAACAGGAAAGTGTCAATAACACAATATTCTACCACTGTAATTTTTGTTTTAAGGTGGTTTCATGTTTAAAATGGTTTTCTCATGAGTTTTGTGAAGTAACAACAATCTGTCCAGAATTTCAGAACAGCAAATCCGTTTTGAAATTAATAGATTAGAGCTTTAACAAAGTTTTCTTGACTTCAAATAATTTTTTCTATAAGGTTCAATGTGTTAGGAAGATACCCTAAAATGAACAAAGCATTTCTGATCTATTTGCTATTTTTAAAAAATCAAATAATATCTCTGGACAGAGAGTTGTACATCTCTGAGTGATGTCTGGTGTTTGTCCTTTTCCCAGAGATCCGACCGTTGAAACTTTGATTTTATTTTTGATTTGGAAACTAGACTCACAGAGGCATCTTGTGTCCAAAATTCACCGACATCAGACCATGGGAAACTTGCTTTTTCCCTTTTTAAAGTCCAAACCTGCTCTCTGTAATTTTCAGAATTTTATGACACATTTGACCAACTTTGTAAATAATGGCCCAAATGATTCTCCTATGACTTAGGGCTTAAACCATATCTTGATAATGATTAATTTAGCTTAAATCCAGAGGCTAAGTGATCCAAATTAATGAATAAATCCATGTCTTATTCTTGTTCATATTCATTCATTTATGTACATCAATGCTTATAATTAGAACTAGTCATTGGATAAAGTTGGATTTCATGTTTGCTAGATCTAAGCTAGAGAATTAGGATTGATTGTGCGATATCATATTATTATGTGAAGTATGTGGACTAATCTTTGTTTTGTAGCGCATTTGAGGTACAATTTTTATCTCTTCTCTAGTTTATTCCTTTTTTGATTTTATTGATTTTCGACTCCGTGCGCGACACCTTAGACTAGGTCTTGCCTTATGTGTTTGTATGCGTTAGAGACCTTTTCTTAGGTTTATTTTATGTGTATGCATTGCATGTTTAAATTCGCCGCTGGACCCAGGTAAGTCTCCTAGTTCCCTATTTGCACGTCATCTTGCTTGCTATTTGAATTATGTGGTTTATGAATGATATTTTACCGCTTGCAATCTTACACCCTTTAGACATGCTTTTGTAATGTATACTTATACATATGTATTAGTTGAGGGCACATTTAAATTAATAAATCGATTAAAAGGATGTTAAGTAGAGGCCTATCACGAGATAGGATGAGAAGGGGTGTTTTAGTCCGACGGACTC
The DNA here is from genome assembly GCA_033977485.1 of Hydrangea macrophylla. NCBI lineage: Eukaryota > Viridiplantae > Streptophyta > Magnoliopsida > Cornales > Hydrangeaceae > Hydrangea > Hydrangea macrophylla. The sequence continues at coordinate 74,867,848 of CM066999.1, read as the reverse complement.
CTTCCCTTCTCATTCCATAATCCCCGGACCTAGCTTAATCTTTGGTTTCGCAAAAGATCAGTTTCCTTTTGAAATGGTTTCTTAATTTCTCCTTTTAAAAATTAAGTGGCGACTCATTTGTTTTGAATTTGAAATTTTAAAAGAATTTTAAAAGAGAAGTTGTGGGTAAGAAAATTGCGATATCCACAATCTGGCGACTCTGCTGGGGATCGAACCCAGAATCTCTGGTTTCGCAGACCAGAATTCTGATTTTGGGTTCACTTGAGGATTAGACTTGAAAACATCCTTTTAATCGAATTAATCAACCTTTATGTGCATGTTGCATTTCACTTGCATGTCCAGCCAGTCGATTGCACAGAACTATGAACTTGGAGACTCGGGGCAACCCGGTCGATCAAGTTATCATGGGACTGTGTGATCACCCTTGATCTCGTACCATGAGTTGGTATATTAAGCATCCTATCGGATGTGTGTCAAGGGTCCCTTATTTGACCAAAACCCAGCTTTTGCATTGTAGTTTCTATAAAGCCTTTCAATCTTAGGAAATCAATTCTTGATTAGGATTATGTGCTAGGAAGTTTTGGATGCCCGAAAGGGATTACTTGAGATGATGACGATACTTGCTTGATGAAAGACGTATAATCTTTTAATCACCTTTTAGCAATTTCTCCTCATGTTCCACGACATTTGGGGAACATGCCGAACCCTGATTATAAGATTATACTTCTTATATCATATTTAGCTAAGCATCATTGACCTTGTATGTATCCAAATTCATGAAAAGTACGGTGATAATCCAATCATGTGATCCTTCTGCCCAAAGAATTTTAAATCCATCTTTAAAAGCAAACAGATTTTTGCCAAAGTTTTCAATCGCTTTTTCAAAAATCTTTGGAGTTCACTTTTTTGATTAAAACTCCAAATTAATTACCTTTGTTAAGGTACATTTTTGCATGATCATTTTCTAAGGAAAAATCCCAAAATCTTGGGAATTGTTTTTGAAAAAAAATGCTCTTCAAATGAATTTTAAAGAAAAATTTCAATTCAATCATCTTCATTGAGAAATGTTTTCACATCCTCATTTTTTTTTAAATAAAAGATTCAAAATTCTTGAGAATTGTTTTGAAAGATCTCATCGTTCTAAACAAATGCTTTTCAAATGAATTTCGAAAAATTTTACATATCCGACCTTTGAAAGGGTAGTGGGGATCACAATGAAAGGAGGAATTATTGCACTTGACATGGTTGAGGATTTTATGTGCTTATGTGTTTACCTGTTAGGATTACAATTTTCCTTTGCTTTGGCATATAGAGTAGGCACACACACACACACACACACACACACACACATGCATCGCATCCGTGTGACATATATAAAAAGAGAGTTTTTACCAAGTATCCTTGTGTGACAAAAGGAAATAGATAAGAGTTTTTAAAAGAAAAATTTTAAAATTTGTTATAGAAGGCGAAAATAGCGTCAAATTCAAATCAAGCCTGGTTTAGGGATCCCACGGCAAGGCTGGACGCTGAAATGGCAGGAGAAAGGAACAACGAGGAAGTGGCCGGGTTGAGAACACTGGTAGAACAACAAGCAGAACAAATGAGGCGGCAAGCCGAAAACATGAACCGGTTATGGACCCACCTCTAGGGAAGGGAGGAGATCAGTTCGATGATCTAGAAAGGACTGAAGCACCGAGAGCAGAGAGGGAAAATATAGAAAAAGAAAGGGCCGAGAAAGAGAAACTGATAACCAAGAAGGTAGAAAAACTAGAAAGGGTAGTCCAAAAGGCTCACGGAGTTGACACTTTTTTGCTTGAACTAGAGAGATTGTATGAAGGGGTGCAGGAAACATTGCCTGTCGGTTTCAAGATGCCAATTTTTGACAAGTTTGATGGTACCAGTAATCCTCGCAGTCATATACGGATGTGTATTGGGGCTTTCCAACCCAGTGGTTTGAGCACTACGATGATGGCCATTTTGTTTCAACAAACTCTGACCGGAGCTGCCCTGGCATGGTACCTCACGATCGAGCCAAGTAGAACTAGGATCTGGGAAGAAGTAGTGAAGTTGTTCGTGGCCCAATATGAATACAACCAAGAGATAGATGTGACAGTTCGAGATATGGAGACCACCAGGCAGGGATATGAGGAATCATTTGCTGAGTTTTTAAGTCGATGGAGGGGTAAAGCAGCCAAAATGGTTCAAAGGCCATCCGAGAAAGAGCAGATCAGAATGCTAATGAAAAATTTACAGCCGGTTTACCAAGAGAAGATGAGGTTCTAATCAATCAACACTTTTGCTGAGGTTTTTGATGTAGGGACAAGAATTGAAGACGCAATCCGTGAAGGGATAATCAAAAGAGAGAATCAAGCAAACAAATATGTGGAACCAGGATCCGATGTTAACACTTTGGCACTACCAACTCAACAGAAGGGCCATTATCAAAAAGGTAATCGGTTAAGGTCTAATTAGGTCGACATGGAGAGACTGCCGAGTTCGGGATACCGTTGAGTGTGGCATTAGAACAGGCAGTAAAGAAAGGATACTTGAAAAAGTTGGATCCACAACCCGTGCCTGATCCCATCCCGAAAGGATATGACATTGACCAGTATTGTGCTTATCACCAGATGTTGGGTCATGATACTGACCATTGTATGCAGTTGAAGCATGAAATTCGAAGGTTGATTGAGAAAGGGATTATGACACATGCTGTCGGGGAATGATGAACCCGGAGGTTCAAATGATAACAATGAAGTGATAGCGTTTGGAACTGCTGCTGCTAAAGCAAATGTGGATGCTCTTGGAAATCTAGTCAATTGAAAATCGTCTGTGACACTCCAGTTGAAACCAAGTCGAGTCCAGTCTGAAGTCGAGTTATGTTAAGTTGGAGTCAAATGTCACGTCCAGTCGAGTCTTCTGGTCAGTCTGTTATCAAGTTTGTTTGCAAGTTTTTGTCGAGTTTATCGAGTCGAGTGATGTAATCCTCTTTCCCTACTAGTTGAATAAAAACTCATTTTTCTTGATTCAGTGTGCTAAATCGTGAATGTATGGATCATTAAGCCAAAAAAAAGAGGAAAAAAGTCACTTTTTTCAAACGATCATGGAAAATACTTTGTTAATAAATGTTTGCATTGAAAAGGATCCCAAGTGATCAAGCAAATTATGTGCCAAATCCAAAGAAGAGTAGAGAATTGATTAGCTTTAAAGATGCTCTTGCTCAATCTTGAAAAGATGAACTTGGAACCTGAAGCTTGCTCACCATCCCCTTCTCTCAAATACCAAGCCTAAAAGATGAGCCCAACCAGTCTAAAGTCATAAACTTGGTCCTTGATGGTAGCCAGACATTTTAAATGAACTTCTTCTTCCAAAAATAATAATAAAAAAAAATAAAATAGAAAGAAAAAGAAAAAAGAAGAAAGAGCTCGCTAGGATGAAAACCCGGAAGGGTGCCTAGGCAAAAGTTAGAGCAAAAATAAGACGCGTGTTGTTTTCAAAAATCCTAATCCTAGCTAGTCAAAATCATAGAGAGAATAAAAAAATAAAAAAATAGACAAGATTGAGAATTCTTGAGCACTTCAATGTAGATCACTAGCACATGAATTATCTCAAGGCTTTGTGTTGTTCTAAACAAAGAAAAGAAATTGAAAATGAAAAGAGAGACTTATCAGCTTCAAGCTCAAACGCTAAGTGGGCCTAAAACAATGCAAAGATATCTTGAGAAAAATAAAGAGTGATTTGGAGGGCTGATACTGCTTTGTGAATATGATAGAATATGAATAAAACATGATGAGAGTTGTAAAGATTAACTGGCTAGTGAAAAGGTTAAAGAATCAACCGTCAAATAAAAAAAAAAAAAAAGAAGAAAATAAAAGAGAAAAGAGAATAATGGAAAAAGTAGTTCATCATGCTACACAAGGGCTACCACAAGTGACATGCACTCCCTAGACCCAAATGGCAACATGGCTCGAAAAGCCCACCAATTCTTGAAGCCTTATTCTTTCAAGACCTCCAGAATTGATGAACTACGTTTTGACCTGATTCCCACTTCGGGATACGTAGGCAACTTGCTCGGTTCGGTCATCACCCTATCATCCCATGCTATCTTTCTTTCAGGCCTTGGCCGAACTACTCTAGATCTGATTCCCGCTCAGGGATAAGTAGGCGAACCTCCCAAGGTTCTCGGTCCATAAACATCCCTAAACTATAAGCATCACCCTTTTGCGCCTTTGGTTTCCTTCCTTCAGATTAGGGGCAAACTAACGTTTGCTTGAAGCCACATATATATCGCCAAACCAGTGGAAAACTTCGTTTGCTGAACACCTCATTTAATCCCAAAAGCAATGCCTCCGAGTCTTATTCAAACTAGGGGCAAACTTCGTTTGCCAAAATCCCTTTATGTCAGAAGCAAGTTCTCAAGTAATCAAGTTCGTTTTGAAAGGATTGAAATAGAGTGCCTTTCATTCTATAAGCTAAAGCACTAATTTGAAGCACATTCTAGATGGGCAAAGAATTTGCTAAATCAAAAGGGGAAGTTTTCAAAGTTTAGATTTATCAACAAAGCACTACCATTTGTAAAATGATGAATAAATTAAAGGTGAGATGATACAGTTACTCACAACGAAAGCACATTGATTCATAATGAATGAAGAGTTTGAGTCAGTCATTTTGAGTAACTAGCTTTGTGAGGTCTGTCCTACTTTGATGAGTCAATAAATGGTCTCAAATGTGTGGGTTTAAGATGACGAATAAAGATTTGAAATGTCTTCATGAGCATCCCAAGAGCAGCACGAGCAGAGGTTTCGAACACTATCACAGCATAAAGTGGCAATATAAGAAGAGTCCAAGACTAGGGGCAAAGGTGACTTCCCTCTTTTAACAGAATCGATGTGTTTCTTCCAAAGGTCCGCGAATGCAAAAAATCATTCTTTATATCAACTCCGTTCAAATTCTTTGAATCCTGATTTGAGTCTGATTGACTCCTAATAAGTGAAATTCGAACTTGATTTGAGTCAAAATGACTTCGAATTTGGTGAAATCGAATTTGTTTGAGTCTGACTGACTCCTGATATGAAAAGTGAAACAAATGGAGTCTGATTAACTCCTGATTTTGAAAAAGTTGAATTGATTTGGGTTTGATTGACTCTCGATTTAAGAAATTGAACTGAATTGATTTGAGTCCGAATGACTCTCGTTTTCTTTTTAATTGCAACATAAGTCCTTACGAGGCCGTTTGATCTCTTGTTTTGCAACATAAGTCCTTGCGAGGTCGTTGATCTCTGCTATTGCAACATAAGTCCCCAAAAGGGCTGTTGATTGTCGCTTTCGCAACATAAGTCCTTGAACGGCTGTTGACCATCATTCTTGCTTGTAAGCCTCTGAGTGGCTATTGACCAATATCTTACCATGTTGTTTAGTTCTTTTTTAAGCTTTAGTCCTCAATGGCAGCTTCTCTAAGCGTTAGTCCTCAATGGCAGCATTATCAGTGTTAGTCCTCAATGGCAACCTTGCGTTAGTCCTCAATGGCAGCATTATGGGTGTTAGTCCTCAATGGCAACCTTGCGTTAGTCCTCAATGGCAGCATTATGGGTGTTAGTCCTCAATGGCAACCTTGCATTAGTCCTCAATGGCAGCATTATGGGTGTTAGTCCTCAATGGCAACCTTACATTAATGGCAGCATTATGGGTGTTAGTCCTCAATGGCAACCTTGCATTAGTCCTCGATGGCAGCATTGTATAGTCCTCAAAAGGCACCGGAATATAAGGTGCGAAGCGCATCTCAGTTGATCAGATGATTTTTGGAGGACAATGGAGAATAAGGCGCGAAGCGCATCTCAGTCTTTCAGCGTGGTTCCTGATTTAACACCGGAGTATAAGGCGCGAAGCGCATCTCAGTTGATCAGATGATTTTTGGAGGACAATGGAGAATAAGGCGCGAAGCGCATCTCAGTCTTTCAGCGTGGTTCCTGATTTAACACCGGAGTATAAGGCGCGAAGCGCATCTCAGTTGATCAGATGATTTTTGGAAGACAATGGAGAATAAGGCGCGAAGCGCATCTCAGTCTTTCAGCGTGATTCCTGGTTTGACACCAGAGTATAAGGCGCGAAGCGCATCTCAGTCTTTCAGCGTGGTTCCTGGTTTGACACCGGAGTACAAGGCACGAAGCGCATCTCAGTCGATTAGATGACTCTTGAAGAATGACGGAGAATTAAGCATAGTAAGCGCATCTAGGACGGTAGTGACTTTCCCAGAATAGAATGACGTCATAAGTAGAATGACATAGGGTGCATTTTTTCTAAGAAAGAATAATATGTTCCTAAAAGCATTATATGGAGCACGAGATTGCTTGAGCACGTGCATCACGATAAGATATTTGCGCTTGTGTGTGTTTGACCCTTGGCCCGAACTACGTCTTGGTCTAATTCCCGAACGGATACGTAGGCAGCTCATCATCGAGCACGACCAGTGTGAACCATTGCCGCGCGCAAGTTCTCTTTTTGCAACGCATTTTGTTTTTACCTAAATTCGACGGTCTGGTCAAAGGCTTGTTTTTACACAGGCTTCGACATTCACTTGTGGCACGCGTTGCTTCACAAGCTCTGCCGAAGAGGGGCAAACTGTAGACACCCCAATTTCGACCTAACGTCGAATTTAGGAGAGTGTCACCTCCAAGTCCGATGATGATAAGGACCGAAATATTTGAAGTATTCCAAGCTCTTCAAAAGTTCTCCAAACACGATAAAATTTTCACAGAAAGAAGAAAATACCAGGTATTTAGGAGAATTCAGGTATAAAACACCATTTTTGGAAAAGATATTTGAAAATAAGTTTCTTTAAGAAAAATGAAGAAATAAAAGACCTAAAAAGGGAAGTTCAGCAAAAAACGGCACACGGAAGTATTTCGCGGCACTCAATGAGTACCGCGCGGCATTCAGTGAGTGCCGGCCCGGCCCGGCCTTTACTGAGTGCCGCCGACATTTTCAGACTGCCGCCGACATTTTCAGACTGCTGTTTGCTTTTAAAGTCCGTATTTTGTGGTACAATACGTATGTGTATGCGGACAAAAACAAAAAACTGATAAAGTAAGGTTGACCAAAATGCGGCAATCAATAATTTGTCACGGAACTTACTGAGAGCCGCGCGGCAGTCATTGAATGTCGCTGCGGCAGTCATGGAGTACCGCGTCGGCATTCACAGACTGCCGCAACAGTTTCTTGACTGCCGCCCTGGGCAGCAGTCTGTCCAATTTCAGGAAGTACATATTGTACCACCAAATGAGATGTTTACACATGTCTTTTACTCCGAATTCACTGAAAATACTTGGTAGTTTTTGTCTATATAAGAGGAGGAGCACAACACATACAAGGGGGGACTACCATTACACCAACATTTTTGGAGAGAAAAGAGAGAGTTTGGAGAGTTTGAAGAAGAGTTTGGAAGATCTTCAAAAGAGAGAAACTTTGAGGATAGTTTGGAGGTGACCCTTTAATCTTAGTTGTGTTTTCTTTCTTTTGAGCTTCTAATTTTCAAGTCATTTAGTTTTTCTTGATTAAGTTTTAGAGTTTGTTAAGTAAACTTAGAAGCCCTTGTTTCTAATTCTTTGATCCTTCTTCTATTTCTTTGTTTATGTTTTTCTTTTGAGATTCTTGGAGATCTTCAACATCTCTCTTGAAATCTCTTGAGTATGATCCTTTGAATCCCATGTAAGCTCATGCTTCACATGAGAGTAAAAAATTTGATCATCACTTCATTTTATTAGTAAATAAATGGATCCAAGTCCATACTCATGACTTGGGTCCTCTAAACTTGATGTTTCATGGAATCCTTTCTATATTACCTTGAGACTCATGAGTTTTAGTCATGTCTTGATCTCCAATGACCATCAAATGGTAGGAAAAATGGTTTGGTTCAAACCCAACTTCATGATTTAATAGTTGGGGTTAACAAGTAAAAGTTGAACTTGATAAATGAAAACAGTGAGTTCACAAACTGTTTTTGATCAAAGATTTTTAGTTCGAAATCTAACCGTTGAAATCAAGTGAAACCAACGGGAAAGTGTCAATAACACAATATTCTACCACTGTAATTTTTGTTTTAAGGTGGTTTCATGTTTAAAATGGTTTGCTCATGAGTTTTGTGAAGTAACAACAATCTGTCCAGAATTTCAGAACAGCAAATCCGTTTTGAAATTAATAGATTAGAGCTTTAACAAAGTTTTCTTGACTTCAAATAATTTTTTCTATAAGGTTCAATGTGTTAGGAAGATACCCTAAAAATAACAAAGCATTTTTGATCTTTTTGCTAGTTTTAAAAAATCAAACAATATCTCTGGACAGAGAGTTGTACATCTCTGAGTGATGTCTGGTGTTTGTCCTTTTCCCAGAGATCCGACCGTTGAAACTTTGATTTTCTTTTTGATTTGGAAACTAGACTAACAGAGGCATCTTGTGTCCAAAATTCACCGACATCAAACCATGGGAGACTTGTTTTTATCCCTTTTTAAAGTCCAGACCTGCTCTCTGCAATTTTCAGAATTTTGTAACACATTTGACCAACTTTGTAAATAATGGCCCAAATGATTCTTCTATGACTTAGGGCTTAAACCATATCTTGATAATGATTAATTTAGCTTAAATCCAGAGGCTAAGTGATCCAAATTATTGAATAAATCCATGTCTTATTCTTGTTCATATTCATTCATTTATGTACATCAATGCTTATAATTAGAACTAGTTATTGGATAAAGTTGAATTTCATGTTTGCTAGATCTAAGCTAGAGAATTAGGATTGATTGTGCGATATCATATTATTATGTGAAGTATGTGGACTAATCTTTGTTTTGTAGCGCATTTGAGGTACAATTTTTCATCTCTTCTCTAGTTTATTCCTTTTTTGATTTTATTGATTTTCGACTCCATGCGCGACACCTTAGACTAGGTCTTGCCTTATGTGTTTATATGCGTTAGAGACCTTTTCTTAGGTTTATTTTATATGTATGCATTGCATGTTTAAATTCGCCGCTGGACCCAGGTAAGTCTCCTAGTTCCCTATTTGCACGTCATCTTGCTTGCTATTTGAATTATGTGGTTTATGAATGATGTTTTACCGCTTGCAATCTTACACCCTTTAGACATGCTTTTGTAATGTATACTTATACATATGTATTAGTTGAGGGCACATTTAAATTAATAAATTGATTAAAAGGATGTTAAGTAGAGGCCTATCGCGAGATAGGATGAGAAGGGCTGTTTTAGTCCGACGAACTCCTTCCCTTCTCATTCCATAATCCGACGGACCTAGTTTAATCTTTGGTTTCACAAAAGATCAGTTTCCTTTTGAAATGGTTTCTTAAATTTTCCTTTTAAAAATTAAGTGGCGACTCATTTGTTTTGAATTTGAAATTTTAAAAGAATTTTAAAAGAGAAGCTATGGGTAAGAAAATTGCGATATCCACAGCAACATATATTTTTAGTATATCACAATTATAATATATTTATATTTACAATTTCTTAGATAATTTACATTAAAGCAAGATAAGTTTAGTTGTGGTTGCAAGCATTTCTTTGCCAATTGTGTGTAGAAAAGTATAGAATGCAACTAGTCAAGAGAAATTTAGACATCATCATTTTGGGGTTAATTTTGGCAAATGACGTGGTCCGTGTCATTATCAAGTGTTTGCCCATGCAAAAAAAAAAAAAAAGAAAGGTAGTCTTTTAGTTTTCTCTATGTTTAAGAAGTTGCAACTGAAAGTTGCTTTGTAATCTCAACTTCAAAAATTCAAGGCTTTGACATAAAAATTTTGTTGTTAGTATAATTTTTTTGATTCTTATCTTGCTTTAACTATTTCAAAAGGTTAGAAGCATAGTAGAAGAAATAGTTATTACCTTAGTATATGATATGGCTACTCATCATAGAAGAAAGTAAAGAAGGGTAAAAGCTAAATTACAGAACACGTAATCCATGATCCATAGAGAAGGTGATCTCTTCCTTTGTATCATCAAAGATCTAATGACCCTTTACATTTAAATATGTAATCCTCAAAATTCATGAAGACATCTCAAACTTACTTAGTGCTTATAAATTATAATACCACCAACGGTTGCCTTTAGCAAGAAAAATAGCAGAAATACAAATTTAATAAGGAATGCTTTTGTGTTAATAGCTGTAATTTAAGTATTGTGTTTTGTGTGTGTGTTTATTATGTGTGCTCATATAATGAAATGAATGAACTGATTTGCTGCTCTGAAACCCTAACCCTTTCGTTTGTCTTCGAATGAATTGATAATAGAAATTGTGACTCCACCACGCACCACTGTGCCCCTGCTGAAAATTATGTTATATGTATGCGACGTTCCTATCTAAATTAACGACAGTTGACCTAAGGACCATCTTCTTTTTAACTTCAGTTTTAGTAGGGCGATAAAAAGCATTTATCTGTCGTCTTGTACACATTCGAATTGCTCTCTCCTTAGTCCTACCTCTGCTTTTTCAGTTTTCCTTCGACCAATTTTTCCTTTTGGCTTTTACCTCTGTTTTTTTCATGACAATTGCTTCCTATTTTTCCGTTGAATGTCAGGTTTTGCTGATTTTTCCACTCCTCAAAAATCTTCCTCCAGATAAGTTTCAAGCTGCACTTGCTCACACTTTACAGGTAGCTTTGTTTCCATGGATTACTTGGATCTCGGTGTTTAAGTGTTCAAGTAGAAAATGACACTACACACTACATGTCTTATTCCCTTCTCACATTTGCATATAAATCATCAGGCCTTCTGTATGAATAGATACAATTTGCATCTATTTATAAATGTCAATCGCAATTGATTGGGACACAAATGACTTGATTTGGTTTGGTTTGGTTTTGTATCTATTTATAAATCAGAGTGTTATCTCAGTTATTTGTTGAGCTACATTGACTTACATATGAAGACAATATCAAATACATTTTGGTATCCTCTATTTTTCTCAAATCATATTTAGGCTATCTATTACAAATTGCCTCACTTAAGGCCCTTGATTTTTAAATTGGGTTCGAATGAGGACTATTGATGACCATCCGTTGCAATTGAGGACAACTATTTATGTCTTTTTCCATCGTCATATTTTTTAACGATTGTCTTCAACTGAAATTGCTTTCAAATCAAGGGCCTTAAGTGATGCAATTAGTAATAGAGGGTAAGTTAGAAAAAATAGAGGGTAACAAAGTTTATTTGGGTCTATCAAGAAACTACTGTTTCTGCATGTTCTCAAGTGGTAGTGGAATATGATTAGAAAACACCTAATATAACATGCATGCAAGGAATGTTTTTGCTGAATAAGCTTGGAAGTTTTGTATTAATAGAGGAAGCACAATTACAGGGATCATCACATTCTGGTCCAGTGCTCACTCCCGCGGAAGTGTTGATTGCTATACATGGCATTGATCTTGGCAGAGACAGAATTCCTTTGAAGAAGGCACATGCTCTCTCTCTCTCTCTCTCTCTCTCTCTCTCTCTCTCTCTCTACATATATATATATATAACTATCTCTTCCATTTCCCCCTCTTTTCCACTCTACACGACCTGGCGTGATTAATTTTTCTAATCTTTGAGCAGGTCACAGATGCACGCAATGCTTGTTTTGAGCAACGTCAAATATTCACCCAGCAAGTTCTTGCAAAGGTCCTGAATCAATTGGTATGTGCCACTGGAAACTTGTAACCTTCTTTTAGTTAGACTCTGTCACTTTAACCACAACTAAGATTATCTATTAATGCAGATTGAGCAGATTCCTCTTCCCTTATTGTTCATGTGCACAGTATTACAGGCTATAGCCTATAGGTGCTTTTCCAGCCCTAATAAGATACAACATTTCTGATGTGGTTCAAACAAGGGCGAGCTGAATTTTAGTGTGGGGCATTGTTGTTTAATTTTATTTCCTTTTCCAAGGAAACAAACAAATTCTTTGCAATTTGCAATAATTATGTAGATAAAGCAATATCTTAAAGATGAACTTGCAAGGTGCACTTGACGAGGTGGCGATCCAAAAATCTAGCCAGAAGGTCATGTATGGGCTCCTTGCTCTACATAAGTACAATGCTTGTGCAATATCACTTAGATAATTTGCAAAGTGCAGTATGGTGCACAAATGCACTTGGATAATTTGCGAAGGGTGGAATAGAACAAATAGTTAATACTTGCCCCTTTCTTGAGGGGTTGCATGGCATGACGGGTAGATCCTACCATGAGCGTGATGATGTGGTGAGGACTCCATATCCCATAACGATGGTGAATAAGGGGGTGCCACCTGGCATGGTAGACTACTACCTAAAACTAGCAACTTGTTTCATTTGAAACATTTCGAATGGTATGGTTGAACTCTAAGGTCCAAAGCTAAACTGATCCATAGTTTGGAACAACATACTATGTAGAATCATAAGCCCAAATCTACGTCTTAGCCCATTTAGAATCTGTTTGGTTCATGGATTTAGTAAGGGAAAGGAATAGAAAATAGAGTTTTGTTATAAACTTTGAGCAAACTATACGTATTATTGATGCAGATAACAGATGTTGCTGTTGCAGCTCGTATATTAAGTGCCACCCTTGTCGTTCCAAAGATGGACCAAAAATCTTTTTGGAAGGACACCGGGTTGTTCTTTTTGCAGTTCATTTACTGATCTGTTATCTAATTTCTAAATTTCAATTATACAAATGATTGGTCACTTGGCATTTATACCTAGAATAATATTTTTTGCAGCAAATTTTCCGAAATCTTTGACGTGAAGATTGGTTGAAAGGATAAGGATGAAATGAAAGCATTTTATTACTCTGCACTTGAGGTAAAGTGCAATTTATCCTCAACCCTGTTGTTGGTAACATTACTAATGTTTGTTTGCTTATTGTTCTTAACCCTTGAAAAAACCTAGTTTTGGGGGGTTTGAAGGTTTAAACGGTAAAGCGTGTATCCGAACGCCACGAAACCTTACTCATACCTCAAACATGCCTAAATAAACTTTTGGAAACTAACGGAATAAATAACAGATTCACGGTTCACAAATAATGCGAAAAATGACTCTTTCATCACTTAGGCTTGAAAAAGCTTACTTTTTGAGGTTTACGGATTATCGCACCTCAAACATACCTAAATAAACTTGCGTGAACTAACGGAATGCTTTACGGATTCGCGGTTCACAAAAAATTCGAAAAAGTGACTCTTTAGACACTTGTGTTTGAAAAAGCTTAGTTATTGAGGTTTTGAGTAGTGAATCGGTAAATAGCTTAACCAAACACCACGAAACCTTTCTCGCACCTCAAACATACCTAAATAAACTTGAGTGAACTAACAGAATTCTTTACGGATTCACGGTTCACAAAAAATGCGAAAAAATGACCTTTTAGTCACTTTGCATGAAAAAACGTAGTTTTGGGGGTTTTGAGTAGTGAATCGGTAAACCGCTTAACCAAACGCCACGAAACCTTTCTCGTACCTCAAACATACCTAAATAAACTTGCATGAACTAACGGAATGCTTTACGGATTCACGGTTCACAAAAAATGCGAAAAATTGACTCTTTAGACACTTATGCTTGAAAAAGCTTAGTTAATGAGGTTTTGAGTAGTGAATCAGTAAACCGCTTAACCAAATACCACGAAACCTTTCTCGCACCTCACACATACCTAAATAAACTTGCGTGAACTAACGGAATGCTTTACAGATTCACGGTTCACAAAAAATGCAAAAAAAATGACTCTTTAGTCACTTATGCATGAAAAAAACGTAGTTTTGGGGGTTTTGAGTAGTGAATCGGTAAACCGCTTAACCAAACGGAAAGAAACCTTTCTTGCACCTCAAACATACCTAAATAAACTTGCGTGAACTAACGGAATGCTTTACGGATTCACGATTCACAAAAAATGCGAAAAATTGACTCTTTAGACACTTATGCTTGAAAAAGCTTAGTTATTGAGGTTTTGAGTAGTGAATCGGTAAAACGCTTAACCAAATACCACGAAACCTTTCTCGCACCTCAAACATACCTAAATAAACTTGCGTGAACTAACGGAATGCTTTACGGATTCACGGTTCACAAAAAATGCAAAAAAATGACTCTTTAGACACTTATGCTTGAAAAAACGTAGTTTTGGGGGTTTTGAGTAGTGAATCGGTAAACCGCTTAACCAAATGCCATGAAACATTTCTCGTACCTCAAACATACCTAAATAAACTTGCGTGAACTAACGGAATGCTTTACGGATTCACGGTTCACAAAAAATGCGAAAAAGTGACTCTTTAGACACTTATGCTTGAAAAAGCTTAGTTATTGAGGTTTTGAGTAGTGAATCGGTAAACCGCTTAACCAAACGCCACGAAACCTTTCTCACACCTCAAACATACCTAAATAAACTTGTGGGAACTAACGGAATGCTTTCCGGATTCACGGTTCACAAAAAATTCGAAAAAATGACTCTTTAGTCACTTTTGCTAGAAAAAGCTTAGCAATTGAGGTTTTGAGTAGTGAATCGGTAAACCGCTTGATCAAACGCCACGAAACATTTCTCGCACCTTAAACATACCTAAATAAACTTGCATGAACTAGCAGAATTCTTTACGGATTCACGGTTCACAAAAAATGAGAAAAAATGACTCTTTAGACACTTATGTTTGAAAAAGCTTAGTTATTGAGGTTTTGAGTAGTGAATCGGTAAACCGCTTAATCAAATTCCACGAAACCTTTCTCGCACCTCAAACATGCCTAAATAAACTTTCGTGAACTAACGGAATGCTTTAAGGATTCACGGTTCACAAAAAATGCGAAAAAATGACTCTTTAGTCACTTTTGCTTGAAAAAGCTTAGTTATTGAGGTTTTGAGTAGTGAATCGGTAAACTGCTTAACCAAATACCACGAAATATTTCTCGCACCTCAAACATACCTAAATAAACTTGCGTGAACTAACAGAATGATTTACGGATTCACGGTTCACAAAAAATGCGAAAAAGTGACTCTTTAGACACTTATGCTTGAAAAAGCTTAGTTATTGAGGTTTTGAGTAGTGAATCGGTAAACCGCTTAACCAAACGCCACGAAACCTTTCTCACACCTCAAACATACCTAAATAAACTTGTGTGAACTAACGGAATGCTTTACGGATTCACGGTTCACAAAAAATGCGAAAAAATGACTCTTTAGTCACTTATGCTTGAAAAAACGTAGTTTTGGGGGTTTTGAGTAGTGAATCCGTAAACCGCTTAACCAAACGCCACCAAACCTTTCTTGCACCTCAAACATACCTAAATAAACTTGCGTGAACTAACGGAATGCTTTATTGATTCACGGTTCACAAAAAATGTGAAAAATGACTCTTTAGACACTTATGCTTGAAAAAGCTTAGTTATTGAGGTTTTGAGTAGTGAATCGGTAAACCGCTTAACCAAATGCAACGAAACCTGTATCGCACCTCAAACATACCTAAATAAACTTGCGGGAACTAACGGAATGCTTTACGGATTCACGGTTCACAAAAAATGCGAAAAAGTGACTCTATCTTGAAAAAGCTTATAAGTTATTGAGGTTTTGAGTAGTGAATCGGTAAACCGCTGAACCAAACGCCATATACTACACCATAATAGCAGATTTGTCACCCTTATGTTCGCTAGCTTTGTCACTGCTGCGGACAGTGACAAATTTTGTCACTGTCTACAACGGTGACAAATAGAATTGGTGACAAAAGTAATACTTTGTCACTGCTTAGTAATACTTTGTCACTGCTATATGCAGTGACAATGTCAATTACAAAATATCAATGACAAACATGCCCTAATTAAAAAAACCCACCCCTTTCCCCCCAAATATTTGGTCTCCCCCCCCCCCCCCCCAAAAGAAAAAAATAGAGATGAGAGAGAGAGAGAGAAAACGGCGCCTCTTCCCCCCCCCCCCCCCCCCCCCCCCCCCCCCCCAAAAGAAAAAAAATACAGATGAGAGAAAGAGAGAGAGAGAGAAAACAGCGCCTGAAACCTCATCCTCCTCCACCCCCTCTTTCCCCCAGAATTGCTAGGGTTTTCTTTATTCTCTCAAACCAGCAATGGCTATGGCAGCAATAGAATAGATCCAACCAGTCCAAGCAACTACGAAAATGACGATGATGACGACGACATTACGTCAAGGAGAGGGTCTGAGATAGTACTACCTTCAACACATTCACGATCTTCAGCTTCAAGTTCGTCAGAAGACTCACAATCTCAATCGTCTCGAAGCTCAGCGCAACGATCTCAATTCGAAAGGTATATGTGAATAATTTATCAAAACCCTAATCAAAGACTTGCGATTGAATTGTTGGAGCTTTATGGGCGTTGATTTCGTTTAATTGTTGTTCTAAGGGTTTGGGGAAGAACTATTGTGTGCAGATATAGATTTCTCATTTTTTTTTCGAATTGATTTTTATCTAGTTATCGTTTTCTCGTTCTATTAATGTGTATTGTATTGTTTATGATTGGTTCTTTTTAGTACTATTTTTGTTTTTGGCAAGTGTGATTGGTTGATTGGAAAATGGCAGAAAATAGAAGGAAAAACACAATTTTTTTTTCGCCATCATATAAGAAACCCCTCTTATCTTGTTCTACTGGATTCATAATGATGTAAAATCTATGATTTGTAATTTCAAAAGATTTTTTCTAATGTAATTTATTTGTATCCAATCAAACAGAAAAATTATTCAATTATTACTGAATATTTGATCTGACTTTCATTTATAGTGATTCTTATTTGCTCCTATATTTGAATAGTAAGTTTGTTACATCCATTGTATGAAGGTGCTGTACTAACCATTGGTTCACTAAGAAATGAATATCTGTCAATTGTCATAGGACTGACAGTGGAATATTGTTTAATTTCTATTTCTTATGTAAAACAAGTACGATGAAAAGAAAAGAATGAAAATGATTTAGTTCAAGAAGGAAAAATAAGAGTTGTGGAAGCTTCAAGATTTCATTAATCAAGGGTAAACATCACTTCAGGGAGTCTAGGTGATGTTTACCCTTGATTTTATTATTAGTTTTCTCACTGTTCTAAGACATCTGGTGAACTAGTGGAGTAATTGGCATATAGTGTGTTTGGTTCATGTTTTGGGAATGGCTTTTCATATTTTAAAGTACATGAATAAAACAAAATGACATAGAATAGTCATTTGCTAGTGCATTAGAAAAAGGGTGTCAAAATTTCTTGTTAAAATGCTAGAAGATTAAAAGTGGTTTTTGCACAATTTCCATCTCAGTGTCTGTTTAAGAAAGGCAGAGCTACAGGAAAGGAGTTTCTCAACATTTTTCTTTCTGAACCAAGAGTACCTTGCAGAGGAAAACTCCCAACAACAAATAACCGAAATTTGATACCACTTGAACTTGTACTGATAAGTAGTACAAGTGTGTAGTAGGATAGTGAACTGTATAGTCCAACATCTCGGCCTTCTATACATAAACAATTGGTGGCATCCACAAATACAAGGGTAATTGTTATAGCGATAATTAGAGTCTTTGAGCCATGAATCACATCTTCATTGACTGGTATCATCTTTCCTTAGATATTCTGCCTATCAAATTATCAATACTTCATTCAGCTACCCAACTCAGCACAATTTCTTCTTTTTGTAATTAACTCTTGATTTATTATTGTTCCATCTTGGTTTTGCCATTGCTGCATTCGAAAGACCAAGAAAACCAAAGCAATGTATTCTTCAACTACACTGTAGAAGGCAGTGCCACCTTTGTGCCTTTCACCATCTTTGAGAGTTGCGCACTACAGACTAGAGATGCAATCACTCTTCTTGCTCCCTCTAGTACTGTTGTTTGTACTCTGGCTAGTAACCTGAGGACACTCCAGAGTCGTTTTTTATTAATGAAGGAAAAGTTTAAACACTTCAGCCTAATCAAGCACTGCCATAATGAGTTTTTAGATGTTTTGCGGCCAAAATCCTGAACATATATTTATATATATGACACGTGGGATAAGAAACTCATATGATCTATTGTAAAACTAAATATCTTTAGGATGATTATATGTCAACCTAGTAGTGGTTCATTGAACAAACCCATAACATCACATATTTGTTAGAAACGAACGAATGTTGAGACTTTTGTGACCATCATTGAATCTATTTTTTTCATTTCTGATACGTGTATATGAAATTCTCTACGTATTTGTATTTACCTTTATATCTAGAATTTCCTTGAATTTTGGTACTTAATCACACATTATACTCAATTACTATAATTTTCTCACATTGGATATCTAAAGGTCTTTACACAATGCTTTGCTTTCTGAAAATGAAGCTCCTGTCATTCAAAGATTTCATCTTTTGAATGTTGTCTTTCGACTTTTGATTCTTGCCTTCAGTTGTTCTGAATATCCATTATACAAGGTGAGCTAGTGTTGAGTCGCTTTGGTGTTTTATAATGTGCTTGTCTAGTGGAAGTAGCGAACTCATGTGTAGGTTGCATCTCTCCTACTACACTTCTATATGGGCAATTGGGCCAGTCTTGGTCGCTGAATTTATAATGCTTCTTCTAGTAAACCAAGAGTTTAGGGTGGTACTAGCATCATTACCTTTGTTGTGGTCATCATCACCATCTTCTTCTTGTCAAACTGCTATGAGTGGAGTTCTTAACTTGGTTTGTTGCATCAATTGGTTATCATCTGTCCTTCATGTTTCTGTTTTCTTATTCGATTCCAAATTGATTTTTATTTCAGCTGGCCAAGGTATAGTGCCCCAGGGAAACTCATTTTTGGTTATACGATGATGGATCTTATGAGGAAGAAGGTCAAAATAACATAAAAGGGAACATATGGGGAAACGTTCTCTCATAATCCATGTTAACTATTTATATAACTAAACTCATGTCCGGAGTAATATAACTATCTAAGGAATTGCTGATTGTTTTTGCTAGGCAGGCCTCTATTCGCTTCCTCTCTTCGATATTTCAGTTGCCTGTACCACCTGTAAATCCTCATGGGCTAAAAGATGATCACACCACATTTTCAGGTAGGTCTGTGCCTGACTATTTGGATCAAGGAAGAGTTCAAAAACTTTTGTTGTTTGGGATGGAAGGGTGTGGGACAAGCACTATCTTCAAGCAGGTATACTTCATATTTTGCCACTGTTATTATGTCTCTGGTTCATATATATGTATCTATATGTAAGTGTATGTGCCTGTGTTGTGAAATACTTTTCCCATGTCTTTTGCTTTTGGTATTGATGATAACAGTTTTCTCTTTGTACTGAATAAGGCTGCATTACAGTGAATTTATTTGTGTTCAATCTGAAGTAGATTTTTTTCCTTATTTCCAGAATTTGAGGGGAACTGGACTATCAAACTTTAGCTCATCATTTTGGCTTTTGTTTTTACCTAGTCCCGACAATGTGTTGGATAACACAACACCCTGCTTGTTTTTCGTACAAATCTTGTCTTCTCTATAATGTTGTTTATTGGATTTGGACACAAAAAAGTGAATCTTTTATCCATTTGCTGGGAGTGAAGACCACTCTTTTGTTTTTTTTTTTTTGTTTTTTGTTTTTCCTTCATTTTGTGCTGAAAGGAGACAAGACGATGTCACCATACTTTCTTGTGGAATGGGCACATAATGGAGCACTCGACAATGTTCTCTCAGGCTAGACATCATAGCTGTGCCATCAACAAAGCAAGAAGCCAAGTTTCATTGTCGCATTGGTGCAATTTGGTTTGAGTTGATTCGGGCATGTAGTCTAAGGTGTTGGCCGAGACTATGAACTATGGGTTCTGGACTCTGTTTCCTAAACCAGCTCCTATTCTGGTTAGAAACTCACCAAACCCTTCCAATATGGGTTGGGTGCCTTCCCGAATTAGTTTGTAATATTGTCGTCCCTAGTTTCAAAAGAATTATGCCAAATTAGCGGACTGGTTTTCAGGCAATGTGATAATACGATTCTTTGACTTTGCTATAACTCTACTCTATCTTGAGATTCCTAGATTTCTGTTATTGATTATGTCAGAATGAAGCATTGTTGCATGGGCTGTACTCGGTTCCTTTCCTTTAAATTTTCAAGCAAACGGTTCTGTTTTGTTGGTTAAATATATCCACTTTCCTAGCATAGTTTGTTTTCAAACAGTGATTTGTTTTAATTACCCTCGCATTTCTCCTGGCGAATAACATATTTATGCTTCTTTTATGATTCAGGCCAAGTTTTGTATGGAAACAAATTCACTCCTGAAGATCTGCAGAACATTAAGCTCATGATGCAAAATAACATGTACAAATATCTTAGTATCTTGCTTGAGGGACTAGAGCGCTTTGAAGAGGAGGCTTTCAAAGAGACAAACGCTATAGCATTGGATCCTGAAGAGTCTGACTCAGGTCTCACTCTTAAGTCTTAAGTGACCACCCTCCTTTTTTTCATTCAACCAAAAGCCTCAACAGCTGACATTGATGTCTTTGTTGTGGCATTGTGTCTCCATGTTAAATCAGTTGCTTTGTGTGAATGTTGACCTTGGAGATTGTAGTTTGGAATTCTATCTATTGAGCAAAGGGCTTCAAAATTTTTAAAAAATATAGAACTAATACACCCACGAAATAAAAAGATATTTATATAAAGGAAAAGAGAAGGGGAGAAGCCATCCTGTTCTCTTCTCTCTATCTCACTATCCCCCTTTATTAATGTGTATTGTATTGTTTATGATTGGTTCTTTTTAGTGCTATTTTTGTTTTACCCTTGATTTTATTATTTTTTTCCTCACTGTTACTTCTAAGACATCTGGTGAACTAGTGGGGTAATTGGCATATAGTGTGTTTGGTTCATGTTTTGGGAATGGCTTTTTCATTTTTTAAAGTACAAGAATAAAACAAAATGATATAGAATAGCTAGTGTGATTATCTGAAACAGGGTACGTAGGAAGTGTCTTAAATCTGGTATGGTTGGGGGGTGGTATTTGAAAGCATGTAGCTGGACTACTAAATCTGGTACGTAGGAAATGTTGCTTTCTAATGTTTTTGTATAAGATAAGATGAGTTCCTTATTTTCAGCATTGGACGTCAATTCAGGAACTACTGAAGCATTTCTGGTTTAGTTTTCTAAATGACTGCAAGCATACAAACACTCTCATCGTATTTTTTTGGAGTTTGTGGCGACAGTAGCTATAAAATCTTACTTGCATATTTGGCATTTTCATCTAGACAATTTTGATTGGTATAGCCACTGGCTAATTGACATAATGTCTGGCATACGTTACTCGTTAATGATTTGACAGGGATTTGATCCAACCTTTCAAGGTTGACTCCACTAAGAGCCTATTTGGATCATCAACTGTGGGATTATTGAGAGATGTGTGTTCATTTGGCAAAAACAATCTAACTGCTTTTTCAGAAAGTCGAGCCACTTTAAAACTGAAAAAACAGCTTATATTAGATGCAGCTAACAATTTTGCTGCTTTTCCCAAAGTCTGTTTCGAAAAAAATCTCTTACTCCCGCGACTGTACCAAACGGGCTCAATTTCTTTTATCCTTTTGTGGGGAATGTGCATGATTCTTTTTTAAAAAAAATAACTCTTAAGATTCAATGTACGTATATGATACTGATTGGTAGTGTTGCTAAGATATAAATGCAGCAAACCTTTGAGAAGCATTTTGCGTTTTTTGGGGGCTGAATTTCTTTTTTTTTTTCTTTTTTTTGGTTGCTGGACTAGTTACTGATGTAGCAGGAGAGGTGGTGGCTATTGGATCTGGAGTCAAGAATTTCAAAGCTGGTGACAAAGTTGTGGCCGTGCTTCTCTATGTTGTAAGTTTCCTTCGAATTATTATTTTTTTCTTTCAAATTCCCATTTAATAAGCCTTCTGCTTACTATGGGTCCTTGCTGCTAGTGAACCTTCAAAAGCTGACTTGGATAAAAGGCTTTGGATGATCAAAATTTATTTCATATTAAGAAGTCATATTTTATGGTGTAGTGGAGAAAGAGAGAGAGAGAGAGGGTGACTACTTTCGAAATTGCATTCCTGCCAAGTAAAAAATTGTCATTCATTTATGTAGTTTCTCAGAAGACTGAAAGAGATATCAGATATCAAAGTTTTCTACCTGAACATCCCATACAGGGTAATTATGACCCTTGTAGCAAACAAGATTTGCATTTAATTTTGAGCTCCATAATCGTACTGCAGAAGAGTAGATTAATCTTCAAGTAAGATAGTAGAACTAGATTAATTGAGAGAAAAATATGAAAACAAATTAATTAAGTCCAAGGGGCATGTGAAAAGTTTTTTAAAACAATGGTGTGATATTTTCTTGTGGCTATTTAGAAACAATTATACATATGGAATAAAATTAGGAAATATATAAGACATATGACTTCATTTATAAATAAGAGAAATATAAGCAAGTGTACTTAGGGTTATAAATACCCGATAACCGGTATCTCTCTCCCTCTCTCTCTCTCTCTCTCCACACTACCACGGTGACAGATCTCTGACAAGGATTTTATGGCCCTGATAACTGAAAATCTGAAGATTAAGGTCTTTCTTTATTTCTCTTATTCTCTTCTTCCTCATGATGTCCTTCTCCTTTCTCTTTTTGGGGGCGGGAACCGCAACTCTCCGGTTTCAAAATCATGAATCTTAAACGATTCTCACTTAAGAACAGCAGAATCGTTACTCTTCGTCAGAATCCTCATATGGAGGATTCCTGCCTTTTCAAAAACAAGTGCCAAGCATTTCAAAACTGCAAAACTTCCAGATAAATTCTTAGAACTAAGCTCCAACTCTGTAAATACTCTGAATATAATATCATATTTGTACCATTGGTTTTAACTCTCAAAAATTTTTTGGTCAGTTGATTTACATTTGAGACCAGCTATTTTTCCCCCAGTGTCTATAAACCACAAACTCACTTCAGAAGTGACAAGAAAGAACAAAAGATATCCAATGCAATTTTAGATAAAGTCTGAGCTGAAAACCCTAAAAATTGAGTGATAAAACAAATGCTCTGGATAAGGTATATAAGCTCTAAGCAAACTGGCCCTGCCCTCTTTAGGAAGATGGGTGTATTATAGGCAAGAAAATAACATATGGAGAAAATGACTGACATCCACTTGTACTAAAATCTAGTCAAAATTAGGTTTGCATCTTTCCATGTGTCATGTGATGATCCTTACACCTACATGTTTTTTCCTATACCAAGGATCAAAATTTTTTCCTTATACCTACACCTTTTTAGGCCATCTTGAAATAACAATTGCAGTCACATTGGCAACTTTTTGTGCTGTGTCTGCATGGGTTCTTTCTTGATTTTTATGTTAGTTTTCCTTGGCTTTTATTTGGATTGCCCCACCATGGTGGTTGGGTTGGTTCTCAAGAACCATGGATGTTGCTACCTAAACCATGGTTGTTACTCATTTGTAGGAATTCATTCTGCATAAACATATTAGAACCTTTTAACCGCATACATGGCTCCAGGACTACATATTATACTTTGTTGCCCAACCTAATCAGTAATGTATCAACTATTATAGCACATTGAGTTCTAACATGCATTTAACTGTCAAGTACTTCTCGTGTTTCCAATGAACTGACAGTTGTTTTTCCCAAAAAATTGAAATGATTTATCTACTATCTTCAATTGGATAAATCTTATAACTTGTGGTTGCCTAGTTGGATTTGCAGGCGGAATCTACAAATGCGATTAACGAGTCAGTATTGAAGGTTACCCTTGATCACATGACTGAGTCGTCGTTTCCCAGAAAGTCGGAGATTCACTTATTCTTTCGTTTTTTTTTTTCCATTGTATATTTTTATGGTTTTAAGTAAATATGACAATTAAACTAAAGTTTGTTCATGGGAATTGAGTGATCCAATGTTACGACATTTATGGTTTTGATTGTAATTTGGAACTTGTGTTATTTATGTTTAAATCGTTTTGGATTGCTATTGTACAGGTGCAAAAAAAAAAGGCTCTCTTTTCTAAAACATTTCTTTCATAATTTGTCACGGTCAAACGAGGTGACAAATACATAAATTGTCACCAACATTTGTTAGGGTTTAAGAGGTGACAAATTTCATAAATTATCACATAAAGTTGTCACGGTATCAAGAGGTGACAAAATTTAAAACAATTGTCACGGTTCATTACAGTGACAATATTCAATAATTGTCACCGCTCATAGCGGTGACAAATTTAAAAGTATTGTCACGGTTCCAAGCGGTGACAAGGGGAAGGAAATTAGCCCTTTAAAGGGTCCTCAAATGGGCAGTGACAAACGAAATTGTCACTGCTCACAGCAGTGATAAATATTTTTTGTCACCCCCGAAAATGTCACGGTTGGGAGCAGTGACAAAGGCCCTTTGTCACCTCCCCGAGCAGTGACAAATCGGCCATTCTGGTGCAGTGCATGAAACCTTTCTCGCACCTCAAACATACCTAAATAAACTTGCGGGAACTAACGGAATGCTTTACGGATTCACGGTTCACAAAAAATGCAAAAAAATGACTCTTTAGACACTTATACTTAAAAAAAGCTTAGTTATTGAGGTTTTGAGTAGTGAATCGGTAAACCGCTTAACCAAATACCACGAAACCCTTCTCGCACCTCAAACATACCTAAATAAACTTGCGTGAAGTAACGGAATGCTTTAAGGATTCACGGTTTACAAGAAATGCGAAAAAGTGACTCTTTAGACACTTATGCTTGAAAAAGCTTAGTTATTGAGGTTTTGAGTAGTGAATCGGTAAACCGCTTAACCAAATGACACGAAACCTTACACGCACCTCAAACATGCCTATATAAACTTGTGGGAACTAACGGAATGCATAACAGATTCACGGTTCACAAAAAATGCGAAAAAATGACTCTTTAGTCACTTATGCTTGATAAAACGTAGTTTTGGGGGTTTTGAGTAGTGAATCGGTAAACCGCTTAGTCAAATGCCACGAAACCTTTCTCGCACCTCAAAAATACCTAAAAAAACTTGCGTGAACTAACGGAATGTTTTACGGATTTACGGTTCACCAAAAATGCGAAAAAATGTCTCTTTAGACACTTATGTTTGAAAAAGCGTAGTTATTGATGTTTTGAGTAGTGAATCAGTAAACCGCTTAACCAAACGCCACGAATCCTTTCTCGCACCTCTAACATACCTAAATAAACTTGCGGGAACTAACGGAATGCTTTACGGATTCACGGTTCACAAAAAATGCGAAAAAGTGACTCTTTAGACACTTATGTTTGAAAAAAGCTTAGTTATTGAGGTTTTGAGTAGTGAATCGTTAAACCGCTTAACCAAACGCCACGAAACCTTACACACACCTCAAACATACCTAAATAAACTTGCGGGAACTAACAGAATGCTTTACGGATTCACGGTTCCCAAAAAATGCGAAAAAAATGACTCTTTCATCATTCCGAGTCCCCGATCGAACACATTGTGGTATCTCAAAACCCCCAAACATAGTTTTACTCTTTTATTATTTTATATACAACTAATTAGTGAAAACTTTATCTTTTTTGTAGGTACAAAGTTTCACAATTTGATGGAAGGTTCTAACAAACAAACCACTTTTTTTGTTGGGCTAATTCTTTTTTGTTGCTTTCATGATTTTGTTAGTAATTTTTGATGAATATGTAATATGTATATGTTATTAGTTTTGCACTTGACTCGGATCGATTGTATGCTTTTTGTTCATCCCAATTAATTGGTTGATATTGTGATGAATCGATGAAATTTAGTAGTTGAAATAGATTATATATATTGAGTTGGATTTAATTTTGTACAGGGTGCATGGCATTCTATATATGTACAGGGTGGTATATATTGTTTGTACAGGGTGGTATTTATGTCACTTTTACTGTATTTATGTCACTTTAAGGCTTTTATGTAATAATTTTGTTTGGTATTTATGTCACTTTTTTGCTTTTATGTCACTTTATGTTAAAAGTGACATAAATAAAATTGTATTTATGTCACTTTTAAGACTTTGATGTTATAATTTTGTTTGGTATTTATGTCACTTTTCTACTTTTATGTCACTTTATGTTAAAAGTGACATAAATAAAATGGTATTTATGTCACTTTTAAGTATTTATGTCACTTTTAAGACTTTGATGTAATAATTATGTTTGATTTTATGTCACTTTTCTACTTTTATGTCACTTTAGGTTAAAAGTGACATAAATAAAATGGTATTTATGTCACTTTTAAATATTTATGTTACTTTTTATTAACAAATGTGTCGGTTTTATGAAACATTTATGTCACCTTTTCGAAAACATTTATGTCACTTTTAAAACATTTATGTCGCCTCTATTTGTGTCACTTTCTACTGGAAAAAAAAGTTAAGTGACATAAATAGCCTTTTTCCTTATAGTATACGTGTTTTGTTTTGGACGTTTTGTTCGAAGGGAGTGGTTCATGGGGCTCTTTTAAGGCTTTGTTTGGGTACCTTGGTTGATATATCCTATTTGGCCTATTTGGATATACAATAAAAATTTAGTATTGGTCAAAAAAAAAAAATTTGTACGAAAGAAATATATTTTTATTATATGTATGCGAAAAAATGCAATTTTTCATATTTCTTTGATGTTAAAATTTTTTTTTTTTGTCTCAGTATTTCATGGACAATATTGAACTCATTTGATAGATCTCATTTTGTTGATTTTAAAACATCAAATTTTACGAAAAACGGACTGGTATAACAAAAGTTATAGCAATTTGAGTGTAAAAAATGCCTAATGCGATAAAAAAAAATAAAATAAAATAAAATAAAAAAAAAAAAAAAATAATATGTGTTTTAACTTTGAAAAGTTTTATTTGGAGGCCGGGCTATGGCCAAGCTCCCATGTTTTTATACCTTTTAGATTTCAAACAACTCCCAAAACCACATTCAACCACAATCTCAACTAATTTTAAGAATTACACTTTTCATATATCCATAAGGAAACAAAGCAGGAAGCATTAAGCATATATTGAACATTTTGTTCATCGACATAACCAACTATGTCATGTCAGACAACTCCACTCAACATATCCAATGTACATTAGCAAAAACAAAGCACCAGTTCTCATATAGTAGTATCACATTTTCATATAATTACTTGATCCCCAATAATTGTTCTTGAGTTCACAACAGAATTCAACTATGAATTAAACCTAAAAGGTTTGCAAAATGTAGGATTTGGAATAATTATCTTAGTGTACTATGTGTTACCACGAGTACATGACATGACAAAACATAACAGTTCTCAAATCAATACCCACTTCAAATGGACGAGTAGGTTTTTTTTACTCCTTTTATGTCAATTCTTCACTCACCCAGATGAGTAGCCCTAGGCTGAATTAGGCTCAATCAGGAGGACTCTTTTTTCTTTCCAAACTCCCAAATTATGTAAAATTAAAATATTCTAATTTACATTTTTTTTTTCATGAGAATAATAATCACATATAAATCACATATATCATACTATATCTCAGAATTAACAAAATTAGATAACATATCTTAGTTACGTGCAAATTGATATATGAAACTCTTACCGTACTTATTCCTCAACTCACATTATTCTTCTTACGCATTGTCTCAAATTGTTGGAGAATAATACAAAAAAGTCGTCAGAAATTCAACCGATGAGTCAAACCAAGATAAAGAGTGACTGAGATGAGGCGCGAAACGCTCTCTTAAAACGATACGCACCCTCTACGGATAATACCCGATGCAGCAGGAAAACTGGCACGCCGTTTTTGGGATACAACTGTCCGGCCACCCTCGATGTACGCCCATCAAATCTGCTCAACTTGATAAGACAAGAAACTTGACCAATAGTGTCTTCTTTACCCAAAATAAATTCTTACATGAACCATACATACATACACATAGAGCTATGTACATGACGAAAAATGGCTTGTTGGTTCACAAATCATATATATATATATATATGTTGTGAAATAAGTGAATGGCCACTAAGTCATTTAATGCTTGGTGATTGTAATGGGGTGAATGGCCACTAAGTCATTTAATGCTTGGTGATTGTAATGGGATGAATGGCCACTAAGTCATGTATCTATAAATTGAGCATCAACTCAATGAAGAAACATACGGAGAAACCTTAGAGATCCAGAGAAGAGAAAAAGAGAAAGTGAGGAAAATATTGGTGTCATTAATTGCTTATTTGCATGCATGTTTATTATTAGTTTTATAACACGTTATCAGCACGAGCCTGTACCAACTGGGTTGATCATATCAAAGGGTAAGAATATCATTTTTATTGATTATACTTATACTTAACTGTCTTCATATATAATATATATGTATACATATATACACCCCTGAAGTGGTTATAATTTAAACTCCTCTTGATCAAAGGAATTTATTACAAACTTCCTGAAGAAGTAATTAGACAGTCCTCTTGAAGAGGCAATATTTTAAATGCTCCCGAAGAGTTAAAAAAAAAAAAAAAAAAATTGAACCTCTTGAAGAGGTAATAGATAAAACTTCTGCAGAAGTACTTATTATACTCCTGAAGAGATACAGATATATCTATTTTTACTTGTAGATGCATATACTCTTGAAGAGTTAGTCTCTTAAAGAGATTATGGAGAATCAAACTAATTATCCTCCCGAAGAGGAAATTCTTATATTGTAGTATTGCATTATTTACTTGACATTAACATGTTTATTTACATGCATATGCATTTACTAGATTCTAAATATTATTATTTTTATATATATAGTGTTCTACAATATGTCAAATCTTGCCAAGCTTGATATTGTGGCTTTGGACATTTCTGGGAACAATTATCTGTTGTGGGCTCACCAAGCTGAAATCCGACTAAAATCAAAGAAACTTTGGAAAATTGTTGTAGAAGAAAATAATGGATTAGTACAAGATCAAGATAAGTTAGAGGAAGATCAATCCATGGCAATGATTTTCCTTCTCCACCATATCCATGAAGGTTTACAAAATGAGTATCTTACGGTCAAAGATCCTTTTATCCTTTGGACTAATTTAAAAGAAAGATTTGAACACATAAGATTGATCATTTTGCCAAAAGCTAAATATGATTGGATCCACCTGCGATTCCAGGACTACAAATCAGTTAGAGACTATAACTCTGCTTTATTTCAAATTAGTTCTCAACTGATGTTGTGTGGGGAAACTATCATTGATCTTCAAATGATAGAAAAAACATTGTCAACATTTCATGCCTCAAGTGTGCTCCTGCAGCAGCAATATCGAGCACAAGGATTCCACGTTGAAACCATTAACGAGGGTAATATTGAGTACCTTTGCATCACTAAAGTCGTTTCAAACAAAAAGCATATTTTGGAAAAACTTCATGCACACTCCTCTGGATTGTATCAGACAACGATAAGTGCTATTGAATCACATGTTGTGGTGAACCAAAAGTTTTCTGACCCAAAAGTGTTTGGACTTTGGCATGATCGTCTTGGTCATCCTGGAGCTATTATGATGCGTAGGATCATTGAAACCTCAAATGGACATCCTTTAAGAAATCAGAAAATCCTTTTACCTCGTGATAATCCTTGTACTGCTTGTTCACAAGGAAAATTGATTGTGAGACCATCTCCAACAAAAGTGAAAATTGAATCCCCAGTATTTTTGGAACGTATCCAAGGGGATATTTGTGGACCTATTCATCCACCGTCTGGACCATTTTTCTACTTTATGGTCTTACTAGATGCTTCAACTAGATGGTCGCATGTTTGTTTACTCTCATCTCGTAATGCTGCATTTGCCAGACTTCTTGCTCAGATAATTCGATTACGAGCACAATTTTCTGATTTTCCTATCAAAACTATACGTCTTGATAATGCTGGGGAATTCACATCCAAGGCATTTGATGACTATTGCATGTCAATAGGAATTCATGTTGAACATCCCGTTGCTCACGTGCATACACAGAATGGTTTAGCTGAGTCGTTTATCAAACGTCTCAAGTTGGTTGCTAGACCCTTACTTTTGAGAACAAAGCTGCCTACATGTGCTTGGGGTCATGCCATATTACATGCTGCATCATTAATTCGGATTAGACCAACTTCTTATCATGAATACTCCCCTTTACAACTTGTATTTGGACAACCACCTAATGTTTCCCATCTACGAGTTTTTGGTTGTGCTGTGCAAGTTCCTATTGCACCCCCACAACGCACAAAAATGGGTCCTCAGAGACGCCTTGGAGTTTATGTTGGTTTTGATTCACCATCTATAATAAGATATCTTGAACCCCTAACTGGTGATCTTTTTACTGCGCGGTTTGCAGACTGTCATTTTGATGAGACCGTATTCCCACCATTAGGGGGAGAAAAGCTGAAACCTGAAGCTCAGCATGAAATTTCTTGGAATACATTGGCAATGTCTCATCTTGATCCTCGCACCAATCAATGTGAACTTGAAGTTCAAAGGATCATTCATTTGCAAAAGGTTGCAAATCAATTGCCTGATGCATTCACTGATGCAAAGAAAGTGATAAAATCACATATACCGGCTGTAAACACTCCAGCAAGAATTGAAGTCCCAAGAGGACAATCTGGTAGTGCAGCGGTAGATGAGTCTACGGCACGATTGAAACGTGGTAGACCTAGTGGTGCAAAGGATAAGGTTCCTCGGAAGAGGAAAATAAAAGGACATATTAACAAAGTGGAAACTCATACAGAGATCTCAAAAGGCGCTATAGAAATACTTGATAAATCCAACGTTGGTCAACAGGGTTCCCCTGGAGAGGAACAAGTAGCCCATGAAGAGGCACAAGTATTTGAGAATAAAGAGATCTCGATAAACTATATGTCCACTGGAAATATGTGGGATCGTAATGGCACGGTCATTGATCACATATTTGCCTTTACGGTAGCACTAGACATCACCCAAAGTGATGAGGATCCTGAACCACAAAATGTGGAAGAATGTCGACATAGAATTGATTGGCCAAAGTGGGAAGAGGCCATACAAACTGAGTTAAACTCATTAGAAAAACGGGAAGTGTTTGGGCCTGTAGTCCTTACACCTGAAGATGTAAGTCCCGTTGGGTACAAATGGGTATTTGTACGGAAACGTAATGAGCAAAATGAGATTGTGCGATACAAGGCCCGACTTGTAGCACAAGGTTTCTCACAGAGACCTGGCATCGATTACGATGAAACATATTCCCCGGTAATGGATGCAATTACATTTCGATTTTTGATAAGCCTATCAATGTCTGAAGGACTTGATATGCGCTTACTGGACGTGGTTACAGCATATTTATATGGATCACTAGATAGTGACATACATATGAAGATCCCTAAAGGATTCAACATGCCCGAAGCATGTAAGTCAAAACCACGAGATATGTACTCTATTAAATTGCAAAGATCTCTATATGGATTAAAGCAATCTGGACGCATGTGGTACAATCGCTTGAGTGAATATCTATTGAAAGAAGGATATATAAATAATGCTATATGTCCATGCGTTTTCATTAAGAGATCAGACTCCGATTTTGCAATCATTGCAGTATATGTTGATGATCTTAATCTTGTTGGCACTCCCAAAGAGCTTACAAAAACTGCTGATTATTTGAAAAGGGAATTTGAGATGAAAGATCTCGGAAAGACAAAATTTTGTCTTGGATTACAACTCAAGCATTTCCCCGAAGGAATTCTCTTACATCAATCCTCATATACAGAGAAAATTTTGAAACGTTTCTATATGGATAATGCTCATCCATTAAGTACTCCTATGGTAGTCCGGTCACTTGATGTAAAGAAGGATCCCTATCGTCCTCGTGATGATAATGAAGAGTTACTCGGTCCTGAAGTACCATATCTGAGCGCTATTGGTGCTCTTATGTATTTGGCAAATTGTACCCGACCAGATATCGCTTTTTCTGTCAATCTGCTTGCAAGATTTAGCTCAGCACCAACTCGAAGACATTGGAATGGTATCAAGCACATTTTTCGCTATCTTCGTGGTACAATTGATTTGGGATTATTTTATTCAAAAGGATCCAAATCACCATTAGTTGGATATGCCGATGCTGGTTATCTCTCTGATCCACACAAGGCTCGATCTCAAACAGGCTATGTATTTACTTGTGGCAATACTGCCATCTCATGGCGATCTGTGAAGCAAACATTGACAGCCACTTCTTCAAATCATTCTGAAATCATTGCACTGCATGAGGCCAGTCGTGAATGTGTTTGGTTGAGATCTATGATCCAACATATTCGAAAATCATGTGACTTATCGCCTATCAAAGATATCCCGACAACACTCTATGAAGATAATGCTGCATGCATTGCACAAATCAGAGGGGGATTCATCAAAGGAGACAGAACCAAGCACATCTCACCAAAATTCTTCTATACACATGAACTCCGAAAGAAAGGTGAAATCAATGTTCAACAAATACGTTCTATTGATAATCTCGCAGATTTATTCACAAAAGCACTACCAACTGCAACATTCAAGAAGCTAGTACACAACATTGGAATGCGCAAACTCAAAGAAGTTTCCTTGTGAATTTTCTCATATTACAATGAGGGGGAGTAGTTGATGGGTAATGGTATTATTCTTAGATGGACATTCAAGGGGGAGTGTTGTGAAATAAGTGAATGGCCACTAAGTCATTTAATGCTTGGTGATTGTAATGGGGTGAATGGCCACTAAGTCATTTAATGCTTGGTGATTGTAATGGGATGAATGGCCACTAAGTCATGTATCTATAAATTGAGCATCAACTCAATGAAGAAACATACGGAGAAACCTTAGAGATCCAGAGAAGAGAAAAAGAGAAAGTGAGGAAAATATTGGTGTCATTAATTGCTTATTTGCATGCATGTTTATTATTAGTTTTATAACAATATATATATATATCAAAAAGGGCATTCACTTTTTAACCAAAAGAAAGCAATAATTGATCAACCATATATACCACTCACGATTTGTAACCATTGGATATTAAAACATACTAGTAGAAGTCTTTTTGTTCGCTGAGTGCTCATGGACCATAATGTGGAACTTTAATTGCCACATAAAAAGATGTTAAAAACTCATTAACTCCACATAATAAATAGCAATATTTAATTTTGGGTAAATATCATATACCTCCCTTAAGGTTTGATCTAATAACACCTACCTCCCTCCACGTTTTATGAGTAACACTTACCTCCCTTGTCAGAGTATGTCCACTAACGGTGTTAATTGAGTCTGCTAAATTACAAAATTACCCTCCCAAAAAAAATCATTTTCTTTACCCTTCTTCCTTCTCTTTGTTTATGTATGTATATATACATATACATATGTACAAGAGGCCATTTTAAACCAACTGAAAGAGAAATCATACCGAGGTTCGTGACAACAAATCTTCAAACCCCAAACAAGCTTGACTTGATTTATCAAATTAAATCAAGAACTCCAAAACAATTTAACCTAAATTTCTTTATTTCCTTCTCTCTCTAAAGTGTCTATATCATACCCACATTGAACAAGATATTATAAATGAAACAAATACAGTACTTGTTGTCTCTTGTAAAGCAAATCAACATTGCTCATAGGTCTTTGGTTTCCATAACAAATCAAATCACTCAACCTAAGCATCAATGTTCTGAGTGTTTTACCAAAAGATTTAACAATGAAAATAATTTTGCAATTTGGATTTAGTCTCTGGCTGGCCGAATATTGTTGATATGTTCACCCATGTATCTGGGTCTACATTCATGAACAAATTCAAAATTTGATTTGGTTTTCACTCGCCATGGAAGTTCGTTTATTGTGTTTTCATTAGATCAAAACTTAATTCAAAAGTCAAATTTATCTCCATCAAACAGTGCTCCATTTTCTGTGTTAAATATGAATTTGTGTGTCTGTGTATATATATATATACGTATATACGGCAAAAGCATGACGAAGTACAGTTCAAAGTCATTGTGTGTATACATATACATGTATATACATATATTTATATATGTGTATGTATTTATCAGAAGGGTAATACTTGGGGTACAACCTTCATACAACTTTCATACAACCTCACTAAAAGTTGTGTCTATCTCTTTCCTGTGTCACTGTGGGGTCCAGTGACATCATAGGAGAGAGATAGACACATCTTTTGGGGAGGTTGTATGAAAGTTGTATGAAGGTTGTGTCCCAAATATTACTCTTATCAGAATACTTTTGATATTTTAGATATTTTTTAAGTGATGTCATCATATTCTGTTAATGTCTAATGGCAAGTTAATCATGAAGGGGGACTATTTTACTGAAAGTTGAAAATAAAAAAGATAAGTGTTACTCTTAAAACACGAAGGGTGCTAAGTATTATTAATAAAAACCTCAAAAAAAAAATATGTGATATTTACCCTTTAATTTTTATTAAAATAGAACAAACACTTCTATCTCCTTTTAAAAAGCTTCTGCCAACACGGTTGGCAAGTGGGAACTTACCAGACAAAAGAAAAGACTTTCGTGGAAGTTGACTTTTTAAATTGAAACCGTACTTATATTATATGCATACTCATTTATTGTGCTAAGTCCTATTTAAGTGGTGATAACCAACCATCCACTACATTCTCTCTCATCACCAACCGAAACTTAGCTCTTCCCCAAAACCTGCTTACAGATATCTGTTTCTACCACCTTTTTGATCAACATGGAACAAAGGGCTTTACTTGGACTGCTTGTAATGTTTCTGGTCTTCTCCTTTGATGTCTCCTCTGCTGCAGTTCCTACATCCAGTAAGGCTCTTAGGGTTCTAACAAGATCCAATGTAGTTCTTGACATCTTGTGTGGGTTGTTTTTGGAAATTATGTGGTGTGTATCAGTGTATCTATATCTATAAATATACAGAGATATGAGTTGTCTTCTATTGTGTGATTTACAGGAACTCTCACGATGGTTAAGGAAGACTCATTGGCTCAAGATGTTCTCTCTCTCTCTCTCTCTCTCTCTCTCTCTCTCTCTCTCTCTCTCTCTCTCTCTCTCTCTCTCTCTCCATATACACATGCACAAACACAAGCCTGTTAGCGATAGCTGTGGGAAAAAAAATTCTGATATTTCTTTTAAAAGAGATTTTTTCTTCAGAGATTTGTTTTTTAATTTAACATGTGGTATTGCTGCAGGATCATTTGGAGATTTTTTTAAATGGCAATTTCAGAGGGAATTTTTTTAAGGGTTTCAAATTTCAATTAGCTTCTTTTGAAAAAAAAAACTTCAATTTGCTGCTTTTAAACTCCTCCCTTTTTTAGCTTAAAAGTTTTTTGATTCTTTACAATGTCACAAAGAGTTAGTTTTGAAACAAACTCAGATTTTCAATAAGTGAATTGTCAAACCAGGAACTTAGTAATTTAATTAATTTGATATCAAACGATATGAATGCAATGATGCTTTAATTAACATAATTGATTTGTAAAGACAGCATAGCGACCTATATTTTTGGCATCTACTATCTGTCCAAGCTTCATCCATTCTTATATATTATACCAACAATTTTACAATTATATTAGAGCATTTTTATTGCAAAATGAAATTTAATCCTTTGTATAAAATGAATGCCGCTAGTGTTAGATATTTTAGATAATTTGATATTCTAATACATTTTGTTGAGTAGTCTTCAACATGGAATAATATGGCATGTTAAAATCACAAAACAACAGTCCACTTAGCTTTGTTAGATACCTTTTTTTTTTTTTGTAAGAGAATTGCTATTTGCACTCCATAGATGAACCAATACACTCCATAAAATGCATTGACTGCATGATCAATACTGTATGGTGTATGTGTTAGTAATACCATATAGTTCATTAGTTCAATTTTGGAGTGGGAATAGCGCTTCCCTTTTTTTATTCCTCACTTATTCCTTCAAAAAGGTCCTGTATGTGGCTACAAAAAATGAATGGAATCATTCATTTACAAGCATTTTAGTACATGAATTTATCATCTTGAATGAAGTCATTTACAAAAAACGATAGCTTTATTAAAAAGTTGTACTTAAACTCATAAATTATATTATTTTAAGGTTATCTAGGAATGACCACTAATAGAAAAATGGAGTCTGGTTCTCTATTTTTCCCAATGAACTATAATTTTCTTTTTATTACCTATTTTGGATCATGAATAGATTTCTTTTCTTCCAAAAAAATGTTGACCTATCTACCTATATTTGGATTTTGGAAACCTCTCACTTGAAGTATAGGAAATAATTTTTTATTTTTATTTATTATTATTATTATTATTATTTTGCTGAGAAGAAGTACAACAAATATTAGTTGTACGTAGTCTTTTACCATGTAGAGAGACTATTTTCTCCTTTAACGCAAAGGTTAAAATAGAGCAATCTTACCCCTGCGAGTAGACTTGTAACTGCTCTTAACTAGCTAAAAGTGAAATTTAATTTAGCGTACTTCATTTGTGTTTACGGATTTAGAGAATAAAAAAAAAATAAAAGAAAGAAAAAACAAGAAGAAAAAAAAAACAATTCTCTTGTGTTTTCTCAATGCATAAATTACATTAAAATGAAAAATTTTAAAACGTAATTGTACCTCAAGGGAAAGAAGAGAGTAGGGTTCACAAAATTCATACTTTTTAATGTATTTCTCATTATATTTTTTTTTTCTTCCTATTTTCTTCGCAACTTTCCTGTTAACTAAAAAAATAAAAGCGTATTCCGTTCCTTTCCCTAACCAAATCCATGAACCTTCCACAGCTATTTTTTTTTCATGGAGTTTGATTTTCAATTGCTTATGTATTTATGAAACTTCTTTGAACTTTGTAGGATGTCATGGACATGACTAGTAGGGTGCTGTTAGAGGTGGAAGAAGGATTCACAGAGGGTAGGATGGACATAGAAATGAATGACTATCCAAGGACAG
Organism: Hydrangea macrophylla; assembly: GCA_033977485.1. NCBI lineage: Eukaryota > Viridiplantae > Streptophyta > Magnoliopsida > Cornales > Hydrangeaceae > Hydrangea > Hydrangea macrophylla. The sequence continues at coordinate 74,831,016 of CM066999.1, read as the reverse complement.
GGGCAAACACCCACCATGATCCAAAAACTCCTGGAAGAGTTTGATTTCAGACATACAATGAAATATATCTACCTATATATGTATAGTATATATAAATATTTGTGTATGTGCAAATAAAGAAGTTACTAGGCTTCTTAATTGTGATCTTCATTTGGAGTCCAGTCTTTTGTTTTTTTCTTTTTATGTTTCCAGAGAATGGTAGGAGGGGAGACTAAAAATGACAGGTTACAAAGCAAGGGACTGTGGCCTTAAGTCAGTTGAGCCATGGCATGAACTAGCCTCACCAAAGGTGCTAGCTAGTACTGGAGACCCACTTAGTGACCTAGCAATAATTCTCAATAATTTCCATTGCGGTTTTCGAACTCAGACCCGCTACCCACCAAACCATCTCTTAGAGTAAGCCAAAACTCCAGTAATTCACCACCTTTAGGTACGTCTTGTCTTTTGTTGGATGTATCCAATATTACTATGCAATATCCTTTTTCTTTTCATTCTTTCTTTTTTTTTTTTCCATGTTTGGGACATCTTATGCTTTGAGATTGTGATAGATCGAGCTTTTGTCATAATAAATTGTGGTCATATTTGATTGTGATAGATGTGGGTTTTCGATAAGGTATTGTAAAAATAGTTATGGTGGTTGATTTGATAATGTAAGTGTTTGATTATATAAATATAAAAGTGATTTTGAATGTTCAAAAGCCAATTGTACTGATGTACTGTATTACTATTACATTACAATTGAATGCATATTCAATTTATTTTGTTAAGTCATATTAATAATCGTTAACAAAAATCAATTAGTCACATAATTAATTAAGCATATCATATAAATAATACTCAAGTATCATTAAATTACTAATGGTGGTTGTAAAACAAATATTCACACATGCATACTAGTTGCGTATAAGTGACTTATTTAGTGGAATTATCCAACGGATTGAATACGGTGTTGTTACGAGCCCGACAATGAGTCCCACAAATGACAGCTCCTTCCGTGTACTCTCTTGGGCTTCTTATTAGTCGTAGAAGTCACTACTAGAGTGATCTCCGTTAGTATCACGCTAAATCCCAAGGCTCAATGGTGACGGCTTTTAGAGAGAGGAAACGTGAGAGTGAGGAGAGAGAGATGGCCGGCTATAGGGTTGCATTGTGTTACCCTAGTTTTGTGTGCAATATGCATATATATAGGCACACACCTATGAAAGCCTTATGTCTCCAAAAGCTAAAGCCCATTGGATTTGGTCCAAAGTATTTGGTTACACCAATTACCCCACAATATTTCTTACATCTCTCACTCACCCGCATAGGGCTTGTTACTAAAATAATCTCTCGAAACAGAACTTCTCATCTCTTCATGCAGGGAAATAGAACGTGCGACCTTACGAAAAGAAAGTACAGCAATTGGAGTGTAATGCCAATTCATCATCATAACCAGCAAAACACATCACTCGGAAGCTCCTTGTGTATGCCTTAGACAGTTTAACCATACCAGACACAGCATTTTTAATCCCTCGGTGAAAAGAATTGATGCACCACCTCAATATAATGTACTTAAGACATATCAGTAACAAAATACGATTGTCGCAGGGTTACTAATGAGTCACAAAACATGGTGTGTTATTGAACGGTCATCCCTAAACCCACATGCCAATCTGACTAACTTGACCGCTTGACCAGACACGCCCCATAGAATAGGAAAATTCTCTTTGTCCTAGGATAGCATGCTAAAGTAGCTGTCATCAAGCATCCTCTTCATGACATAGTCTCAAGTCGTGAAGGCAACCAGTTTGTAGGATAACTAAATTTTAGATATGATACATGGATCACATAGCAATAAAGAGGAATCCATTCTATAATAACCTATATTTTAATTCCAGGATTAATCTAGAACTAATATTTGTGAATGGGTTACGCTTCGTTCTTTTGGTTGGGTTTTGGTTAATGAGTGGATTATATCCTTCGTTGATGTATATCTTCTACAGTATACATTCAGTTTTGAGGCAAGTTTCGGATACGTAATAGTTTGTCAATGAGATTGAGTTGTTTTGATCGCATGTCCCTCGTGATATGGTAAAGATGGGTAGACATCTATTTATACTTTTGACTTAGTTCGAAGCACGAATGAGAATACTAATTTGTTTGAAAATGCTACATATAGTACATCTCATATATCTTTGGAGTTTAACCCCATCATTTGAGGTTTGAGATCTTGTGGATTTCTTGTGGTTCTTCCTCAACACATTTTATGGGTTTTGAATAGAACATGGAATATTTGACAAGTTTCTTCATTTTTTTGTTTATAATCTCTAATAGAATTGTTAAGGGCAGCTGTAGACACCCTATCTTGGTTCGTCCGTTCAACAGAAGGAACCCCGCCTCAAGAACAACTGGATGACTGGAATCAGGATTTATGAAATGTCATTTTTTATTTAGTAGAATGCCTAGAAGCACCGTGGTCTTCGAGGTATGTTAGAATAATCTTTAGAAAGACTTAGGTATGCTAGGAACTCAATTCAGATACAGAAACCCAATTTAAGATAGCTTTCTCACATGAAATGACAAAAAATCGCCTTTTACTGAGCAAAATCCAGACTTCGGGGTGGAATCCTGAGAACTCCCTTTACAAAATAGTCCTAAAATAGGCTAAATTAGTGATCCAAGCCTTCACATTAGCAAAAAAACCACTTAAGAGAATTTTTACCATTTTTACACCTCACAGGTTTACTCCTTCTTGCAGTCAGCCTCACTCTTTTGACCATAACTCAAAATCAAAAAACGTTTTTTGAATTAGACCAAACCATCTTAAACTATACTTCCATACCTTTCCAATGGTATATCACAAGCCCAAAAAGGATAACAAAGGTGAGAGAACGAGGTCGGGAAAGTGTGGAGTGAAAACACAAGTACTTCTGGGTTGAGAGCCATGGTGGCTCTCAAGCTGAGTGCTGCGTGGCACTCTCGAACTGCCGCATAGCACACCTAAGTGCCACTATGGATCTCAGATACTTCATATGCATTCTGGACCCTTGATTTGACCCCAATTCGCGTGAAAATGCCCAAAATCGTGAATATTTGTGGTTTTTTTGTCCCACATCGCTTAGCTATGAAGTTTCTCACCCAAATATCCAACTATAAAAAGGGGTCCTACCCTTCCTATCCAACATACCTGAAAATCCTAAGAACTAGAGAGCTCAAGGAAACCCCCTTGGAGGATTCCGAAGCACTCAAAGTTCTTTAATTTGGAAAGTTTAATCTTTTAGTTTTTAGGGTTCTTGGAGTCCACGGTGCTAGCGAAGCCCTGCAGAAGTATTCTGAGGAAAGTTCTTGAGGTAAGCTCCTTCTTTGTCTTTGTTTTTCTGCGTTATTTTCCTGTTTTGATCTTTATTTTCTTAGATCTAGGTTGAATTTCTTGGTTGTTCTTTGTGTCCTTCATTTTTATTGCTTTTGATCTTTAAAGTTCTAGGGTAGTTGTATTTCCTTGTTTGTGGTATCCATTAAAGTAGAGTAATCCTAAGCAGAGCTACCCCCAAATGTTGTGGTAGCCGGAGTTGTGGGGTGGTATCCAATCCATGGATATCCGACCCCGGAGATAACAAAGCCTTAATTGGATCTACGAGTCTAGAATTAGGGCATTCATATAGGAATAATGTTGTAGCTCATACTATTTGGGATAGTAGACTATCCATGCCTAGTAGTTATTATCTATGTATCCATGCACATGCATACACTTGCACATTATCCTCACTTAGAATAGTAGGTTGTCCATGCTAGGGATAACATCTTAATTAGGCTTACACATGCACACTATTACACATAGTAATCATGTTCGGACATGTATACATGCTATCCATGCTTAGAATAGTAGGGTATTCACCTCGATTATCTTCTATATATTATGCTTATATTGTCCTAACCATGGTTAATTAGGATAATTGGGAATTCTATGCTATCCGGGTAAGTGCCTACACTCCCTCTTATTTACTTCTTTCTTAGGATCACATAAAAGCATGATTAGGGGGATAAAACACAGATTTTAATTCCCTACATGGTTACTTGTGCATAGATATCATGTTTATCTAGGGTTTTGAGTGCGATTTTTCACGTTTAATTTTATTTTATTTTCTTTTGCATGCATAGGGGAGCGTAGTAATATGTTTAGTCCCCGACTTACTGTTTTAGCATATGCATTGTATGTACTTGTATAGTTTATTGCACGATTTTCTTTTCATTAGTTGTTTATAACTAGATATAGGATTGCATTAGTATAAACGAAACGGTCCACATAATGTCTAGTCAAACACCTTGAAAGCTGAGTAGAGGCCCATCTCATGATGAGACAAGAGGGGGTGTTTTAGCACTATCTAGCTCCTTCATCTCTCGTAGCTTAACCCGCGAACCTAGTTCTTTGGTGATGATGGAACGATGCTCTCTATCCATTGGACTTGATAGATTTAGTTTTCTTGGTTTCCTTTATCAAGCCAAGTGGCAACTCTATTGGTGAGGATCTCTCTGAATTTAGCCTTGTGGGATAAAACATGGATTACTCACTTGTGTAGCCTTGGATATGGATCATGTGCATCAATTGTTGCCTCGAGTTGGATAAAAAGTTCCATGGAATCCAAAATATGAATAATCCAAATCGGTAGGATCGGATCGGATAAAGGCTAATGAAGGGTGGTGAATCTCACTCGTGGTTGTTGACATGAGATTTGAAATGGGACAATCAAGAGGGCTTAATCCTTCTAGGCCCCTAAGCTTGGTTTGGGTACCCACAGTAGCCTATGGCTTGGCCTTTCAGTTCAAGTGTTGATAACGTATAGAATATTTATATTCCTATGAAGTACTGGTATCATGGATTTTGGGTTTGATATGAACCACCAATCAAGAAAGACGTTTTCTTTTCTTTCAAAATGAAAGATGATTTTGTTTCATATTTCAAACAAGTTGACGAGGGAATGCTCTAACTTGGGCTAGAGGGTTTTTGCTACACTTTAGTGTCGTTGTGTTTGGGTTTGAAGTTTTGGATGAGATGAGATGAGATTGTCATGTTCTCACTTTTTCTCCATTTGTGAATTGTTTGACCCTTACTTTGAATTTCGGGATCGAATTCTTTGAAGGTGGGTAGACTGTAATAACCTGTATTTTAATTCCAGGATTAATCTAGAACTAATTGTGAAGTGCTGACATCATTATTTGATTTGTGGAACCTCGTGTTCAAAAATTTTAAAATTTGGGCACAAGGGCATTTTGGTAATTTCTACCAGTTTTGTAAGTCTTGACCAGAATTTTGAAAATATTATTTTTGGACTGATAGGATCATATGACAAAATAAATTACTTCAGGTGTTTTAAATTTTGTCGTAACATGTACGGTTAGTGAGATATAACTATTTTTTTGAGTTATACCACGTGCTTTGAGAGTGATACTTTTCCACTTAGTATACATATGAGGATTAGGAGATATTTTCATTATCTCTTCTTCTTCTCTCTCCCTCTAACTCACGTCTCTCTCTCTCTCTCTCTCTCTCTCTCTCTCTCTCTCTCTCTCTCTAGTGGCCATGGAATGGGTTTCAAGCTTCAAGAGGTGATATCATCTAGCTCGGGTGGTTTCCGACCAAAACCCCCAGTACTAACGACGATCTTTGCAACAAGGTGCTCGTGTGGGTACCTTCAGATCATGTTTTCGATAGGTTTCTCTCTTGAGAGTGTTTCTCAAACTCAAAGGTAGTTCCTATAACTTTCACCTACTATGTAAAACATGTTAATTAGTCTTAATCTAGAATACTACTAAGTTTGGTATACATTTGACGTGCATAAAATCCAAACCTAGGTTTTCTTGGAACTTTACCTAATAGCTATGTGTTGTTGGTGTGTATATGTGTTAGTTTATGTGCTTACTTCCGTATTTAACTTCTATACAAGTTTGAGAAGTATGACTAGTGTAGAAAACATATAGATCTTGCTTATGCTTTAAAAATGAATGAAGGGTAATTATATGTTTACATGTAACTTATGTGTTTACATGAACCTATGTGCTTATTTGAACCTTAGATAGTTAAATTCAAGTTGAGAGCATGTTTAGTTGAAATATATGAAGTATGTCTTTGAATTAAATGCTTTAGGGTTGAAAGTATGTGAAGTTGTGGAAATTTTCTTAGTAGTTATTAAAGTTATGGATATTGGTTATTGCTTATGAATATAGTATTGCTTATATTATTGTACAAGCATAGATACAGATATTTCATTTTGTCATACATGACATATGCATAAACACGAAAATTGCACAAAAGGGAGTTTGAGAGAAAGACCTCCTTGTGTAGGGCTTTCTATTTAAAAAGGGGATGCTCTCCATGTGTGGGTCTTCTAAGATTTGCAAAATAAGGAAAAACCTCCATGTGTGGAGAAATTTATAAAACAAAGGTCTACATACATTATTTCATTGCATCGATAACTCTTTTGTTGCATTCATTGCACGCACCCATGGAATGCATAGTAGTGATTGTTATGTGAACTATACGGGTTGTCATGATCAGGAACTATGTAAATCCCTTTCTCAGGTTAGATTGGATTATCAAGGCCGGTTATGTCAATTCAAGGAGTCGAGGTGTGAAGGCTCCGTTTGTGGAGTTTGATTTAGAAAATGTACTACTTAGCATTCTAGTATTTCAAAACCATGTAATTTGGTTCTTTGATTCAATTTTGAAATGTGTAACGGTCGTAGTATGGTTTATGCGACTTACACATGATGTTTGTAAACTTTATAAACGTTTTAAAGCTACGAACATTATACATATAATATTTGGATTACAAACATCTGACTGTCTTTGACTATCAAGAACATCATCATTAGTTCATAATTTGGGACCTCGAGTCTCTTGATTTATGTATTGATAATCAAAGCTTTATTAGAACTTTTGATTAAGATGTTAGGAATCAATATAGTGCTGCAGAATCCCATGCTGATACAAATCAGTCGACTGGATTTCTATCAGTCGACTGGACTACGCCTTTTCTAGAACTGAAATCTATGAAATTTAAGAAACAGTCGACTGATACCCCTGATCAGTCGATTAGACCTGTAAGCCTCCAGTCGATTGGACCTGTAAGCCTCCAGTCGATTGGATTAAAAACAGGTGACTGGATTGTGAAAAAAAATAAGGTACCTCCCATTTGGATTCAATAAAAATACTTTAACAATCCAATTCCTTATAGAAAAAAGTCAACTTTTCCTCTGAAGGCAAAATTACTGATTTTCACAGTTATGATATTGGAGCATCATTTTCACATGGTTCCTTCCTTTTAAAAATTCTGAAAAATTATATTTGATATATGGGGATCTAGATGAACTTTTCATGGGACTTTTAAACTCTTGAATCGAAAATTTTATATTTGACCATACTTGGCCATTTGGGCCATTCTGGGTGAACGGTTGACTTTTCTGGACTAATCCGGAATCCTCTTCGGACTTTTGTTTACTTCTTCCTCTATGGATTAGTCTACTTAAGATCATTAAATTCTTTTTAAAATAGTTTCAAAAAAAGTTTGTAGTTTCATTATATATATCCACACTAACGCCATGTTCGGAATACGGGGCATTACAGAATGGTTTCAAAGCGTACCGAGTTTGAATACCTTTGTATTCTGGGAGTCTTTGGGGTCCATGTGACTATCATTAGAGATCAAGTTCTTGGGTGGCCGCAATAAGATAGAAAGAATGTTTGCATGCATTGTAATTGCATTAGAGTCTCGTGTCGAGTTCAGATGCATACTAGAGCATATTTCCTTACCTTCGGAACTATGTGCTAACATGCTAAGGTGCTTATATGCTTACGTGAGATATAAGTGAATAAACCAGTGTGTTTACACGTTTATATTATAATTACCTATGATTATGTATACATATACTTTCAGTATATTTTTGAGTTATATACAACGTTGTAGAAAAACTCTGCCTAGGTTGTTTCAACACTGCCGGTCCCAAGCTTGGATAAAAGAGGAGGGTAAGTATGTTAGGTAGCTCGATAGCCAGCACGTAAAAAAATCGTCGAATCCTTATGATATGAATCCAAATATGAATACTCGTGTAAATGCTAGGGTGTTCCCTTTAAGTGTCCCCTACCTTTTGGTGTTTCAAAAAATGTGCAAAGGACGTTGCATCGACACTCGGGTGAGGTGTTAAATAAGTAAGGGTTCCCGTGCTCATTTGGGCCACCACTGGTAAAGAATCTAATCTAGAACTGTAGGCTTAGGTTAGCAACTTGGAATATAGGAACCTTAACAGGTAAATCTATGGAACTAGTAGACACTATGACTAGAAGGAAGGTCAATGTAGTATGTTTACAAGAAACGAAATGGGTTGGAGAAAAAGCTAAAGAGGTAAAAAAAAAAAAGACCGGGTATAAAATAATCTATACGGGGAAAGATAGCCATAGAAATGGAGTCGGAATCGTGGTTGACAAGAACCTCAAGGATAAAGTTGTGACAGTCACAAGGAAAGGAGACAGATTATTGCTTATTAAACTGGTAGTTGGAATGGATATAATTAATGTGATTAGTGCATACGCGCCCCAAGTAGGATTGGATGATCACACTAAAAGACAATTCTGGGATGAGTTGGACGCTTTAATGTAAGAAATATTGGTAGGAGAGAAGATAATTGTAGGTGGAGATTTTGATGGCCACATAGGCAAAGATAGAACGAGATATGAGAGGGTGCATGGAGGGTATGGTTTTGGAGTTCAAAATGAGGCAGGGGTGAGTAATCTAGATTTCGCCGTAGCATATGATCTTGTAGTAGCAAACATATTTTTCAAAAAGAGGGAAAAACACTTGATAACCATTAAGAGTGGATCTAATAAAAGCTAGATCGATTTGTTCCTTGTGAGAAAGATAGACCGCCTAGCATGTAAAGACTGTAAGGTCATCACAGCGGAGAGTTTAACATCTCAACATAGACTTACTATTTTAGATATCCATATAAAAGGATAACGTCGTACTAGAAAAGACCCAATAAACCCGCGAACTAGGTGGTAGAACCTTAAAGTTGAGAAACTAGTAATATTTCAAGATGGAATGTATACAGAAGCACCTTGAAATTTGGAATATAGAAGCAATACTATGTGGGATAGAATGGCAGGGTGCATCACGAGAATATCGAAGGAAGTTCTTGGAGAGTCAAAGGGAACAGGGTTAGCATCTAAAGATACTTGGTGGTGTAATGAAGAGATACAAGCTGCGTAAAAACTAAAAAGGATTGCTTTAAGAAGTGGCAAAATGATAGAAGTGAGGAAAACTTCAAGAGATATAAATGTGCAAATAAGGAGGTTAAAAGGACAATTACAATTGCTAAAATAAAAGCCTATGACGACTTCTACACCAAGCTAGACACTAGAGAGGGAGAAAAATGTATTTATAAGCTTGCTAAGTCGAGAGAAAGGAAAATAAGAGACATTAATCAGGTTAAGTGTATTAAAAGCGATGACTCTAGGTTATTAGTGAACGAAGAAGAGATTAAGGAAAGGTGGAAGAGCTATTTTGAGAAGTTGCTGAATGAAAAAAAATATGGAAAATAATTGAAGAAGAAACTGGATGTTGCAATGAAACTAGAGAATACAGATTCTATCGGAGAATAAGAAAGTGTGAGGTGAAATTTTCTTTGAAGAAGATGAAACCCAACAAGACTTTAGGACCAGATGGGATCCCCATTGAGGTTTGGAAATGCTTGGGAGATATGGGGGCATCTTGGCTTATAAAAGTTTTTAATAGAATTTTAATGACTAGGAAAATGCCTGAAGAATAGAATAAAAGCATTCTAGTGCCTATATATAAGAATAAAGGAGATGTACAACAATGCAACAACTATAGAGGTATTAAGTTGATGAAACATACTATGAAGCTGTGGGAAAGAGTGATGGAGCATCGCTTAATAGGCGCAACATCAGTGTCAGAAATCAGTTTGGATTTATGCCGGGGAGATCAACTATAGAAACAATTTATTTACTTAGGAGACTAATGGAAAAGTATAGAGAGAAGAAAAAGATCTACATATGGTTTTTATTGATTTAGAGAAAGCTTATGATAGGTGCCTAGATAATTAATTTGGTGGGTCCTAAAGAAGAAGGGAGTGACCAAAGGTTATATTGACGTGGTGAAGGATACGTATGATGAAGCTATTACTACAATTAGATCACTGGCCAGAGAAACAAGCAAATTCCCAATTACCGTAGGCCTGCACCAAGGGTCGGCCTTGTACCCTTATTTATTTGCCCTAATTATGGATGAATTGACTAGACACATTCAAGATGAGGTCTCATGGTGTATGTTGTTCGTAGATGATATTGTCTTGGTTAATAAGACTAAAGGGGGGACTCAGTACTAAAACTGGAAGCTTGAAAAGAAGCACTGGAGCCTAAGGGGCTAAAGATAAGTAGGACGAAAACAGAATACATGAAATGCAATTTTAGCACCAGTAGAAGTAGAGACAACAAAGCAATAAAGATCAAAGACTAGGAGATTCAAAGAGGTAACACTTTCACTATCTAGGTTCAATGATCAGTAGAGATGGAGAGATTGGTGATGACGTGACCCATAGAATTAAAGTAGGCTGGCTTAAGTGGAGGAGCACTTTCGGAGTATTATATGACCTGAGAATACTAGCACAATTGAAAGGAAAATTTTATAGGACAGCAATTAGGCCAGCTATGCTCTATGGGACAGAATATTGGGCAACTAAGAAACAACACATTAGCGAAGTGAGCGTAGCTGAGATGAGGATGCTAAGGTGGATGTGTGGTAATACTTGGAAAGATAGAATTAGAAATGAGTACATTAGAGAGACTGTAGTAGTGGCACATATTGAGGATAAGTTGAGGGAGAGTAGACTTAAATGGTTCAGTCATCTGCAACGAAGACCTGTAGATGTACCTGTGCAAAAAGTGATAAGATCATAGTGTCTAGAATGGTTAGAGGGAGGGGCAGACCTAGACTGACTTGGGAGTATGTAGTGCAACAAGATATGAATATATATATATATATAATTTAAGTGAGCATATAGCTCTTGATCATGCAGAATGGAGAAAAATGATTCATACAGCCGACCCCAATCGATTGGGACACAAGGCTTGGTTTGGTTTGGTTTGGTTATAAAACGTTGTAGAAGTATGTCGATATGGGTAGCACCTTGTGCTATACCTATCAAATAATTAGTTCTGATTTGTCCTCAGACTTTTGTGTTTATATACTTTGATGTATATCCTTGAGATGTTACATTCGTGTGACACAGATTTTGTTTAGGAAGTTGTGCTAAGCCTTTCACGAGGCTCGATTGGATTATTTTGACATGTTGCTTTTGGGGTAGCACAAAGTGCGAAGTCCCCTTTCATACTTAAACATGATTGATATGAATTGTGGCTTATGTGGAAAGCCTTGTGAGTGTGGTGTATCCTAATTGGTTACATATAGCCTATTGTATATTATTGGAGTAATTATTTGCTCTTGTGGGGATGTCATACTCCTTAATTTGTGAGAAACTATCGCTAAGTTATCAGTTGGGTATAGTAAGTATCCCTTCGAGTAGATTGAAATCTTTCTATCGAATGATTTATTGATTTCTAGATCCAAACCTACTATGTTCAAATAGATTTGTTTTTGAAATCTATCAGTTGTTTCTCTATATGATCTTACATTTGAATAAATCCTATCCCGTAGATTTTGAAACTTAATTCAAAGTTCTTGTTTGAGAATAGATTCAGTATTCAAGTCTATTAATTTCTTTACTCGGTGATACCTTTCACATGTGAGTAAATTCCGCAACTCTGATGATCGCCTCTTTTCTTGAGACCGTGTATCTTGTTGATTAGTGAAGTTTTTGTTCACTAAGTTTTTGTTGTACACTTACATAGTATTGGCAAGTACAGTTGGTATCGAGTTCGTAATAGTCATTTCTTAGACTCAAGCATCGGTGTCTCGTCGATTCCTATTGCAGAATGTGTTGTTAACATAGTGTGGTTAACATTTGACTTTAGTCTGTGAAACACATTTTACTTCAGTGTTTCCTTTTCCAGTGGGCAAGTGTGGCTCTTTATACTCGTTGCACTTGTTTAGAGTGATTCCTGGACTGACCCTTGTGGTATTAGGCTCTTAATAGAGCACAATTGTCTCATTTTTTCAAGTCTTTCTTGACCAAAAACATATTTATTTTAATGTTTTGGGATTATATTGAACTAAGCGTATCAATTCAAGCCTAGTTATCTATAAGTTGTTGTTTTGTGGACTCACAAATTCTTGGGTTGATTTTATTTGACCGAGTTATCTTGCTGAATTCTTCGATGTCCTTATCGTGTTGAACTCGAATGTGGATTTTTGTTGTAAATTCAAGTCCTTCTGTATTCCGTAAGAGATATTTCATTGTGTTAACTTTACTTTTGGATCAGTAATGTATCTAAAAAGTTATTGAAGCTAATGGTCCTCATTTGTGAAATGAGAACCCTAATTTATCCAGACTTGTTGACATTGCCTACTATTTTTCTGTAATACTGTGATTGTTTTGTTGGTTTTGTGCCCTCAAACCATTACTTTATGTATGAGACATTGACATTTTAATATATGGATATCAGCTTTACATTTCATTGTGTATGTTTCCTTCATGAGATGATTGTTAATCCTTAAGTGTCACAGTAAGTAATTCGTGTGTGTATGAGATACATACAAGTGAGATACGAATTACTATTCTTTGATACTTAGAACTTGTCACAGTGGATGATGACTGGACATCTCATCAGGTTTACACTGTAGCATGATTGATTACCATTGGATGGAGTGATGAATCTCAATCACTAGAGTGTAACTCTTAGTTAATATGCTAGTGCTTATAGTGCATTGACGGACCTGAGTTTTCTTATTGACCCTCAAAACTGTCAAACAGTCAATAGGAACTCATAACTTGTATAAGGTACGTGTTCTCAATCTTGAGACGATTATGAACACAGACTGTGGATATGACTGCTTTGACTTACCAATCAGTGAGGTCTACAGAAGATCAACACCTGGGTATCTTGGGTATGTCATATTCATAGGGTTGCGAACATATATTGTCAAGATAGAATCTACCCTCTGTTTCAGAGTAAGCATTCCCTTGAGAATGTCACCAAGTTGATTACTGAGTACTGCAGTCTTGTTGATAAGAGTTATCAACATGTTTGGTAATCATGAGAGGTGAATGGGACTCAAGGAATACAAGAAGTAATCATGATTCAGGTTGACAGTAACAGTTATCTGACTACCTGAATATGATTGCGAATGCTGTAGGTAGAGGGACATTAGTACAACATACAAGTCTAGTTATCGCTTCGGATATGTTCTTTTGCATTGGAGTTCAGTTATCGTTTTATAGTGGAGTAAACGTTAACTGGTCAGTTGATTAATTTGCTGATCAAAGAGTTTCGTCATGGGAATTAATCAACTGATCTGAGCCAACAATAAAGAGCCTAGGAGGTCCCACTCTTAGCTCCGCCAGGATACTTGGAAAGACTTTTGAGGAAGATGTCAAGACAGGTTCGATCGATTGAAGCTAGTTTGATCGATCGAAGTCATGGCAGGTTCGATCGCTCGAGAATGATTCGATCGCTCGAATGTTCGATCGATCGAAGTCCTTCGATCGATTGAAGGTTAGGTCGGTTCTGGGAATCTATAAATAGGGCAGCTGCGTTCTGAAAAAAAAAAGTTCATCGTTTTAGAACGTCAGAAGCTGCAGAAACTGTTTTAGAGCCCCAAAACCCTCTTCTTCCTCTCTATTAGAGATCCCACCATCTCTAGTCTCTCCAGGAAGTATCCGCAGGAGACATAAGGGTGAAGACAACCTAGTGGAGGCTGCTGCATCACCAAGGAAGAAGAAGAAATCAGAATTGGGTTCAAGACACTAAGGTATAACTCTTGTCCCCTCTTGTACGCATCTATGGAATTGACGAGTAGTAGATCCTGGGCTACCTTTAAGTTTTTTTAACTTGACTTTTTCTGCTGCGCGTTTTATTTAAACCGGTTTTTCCATCAATTGATATCAGAGCCACGCTCGTTTGGATCTATAGATGTGTTTTTGGAACATTATTTTGATTTGCATGTTGATTTTAGAACTATTTTCGAAACTGCATCGTCAAAGATCTGTTTCTGCAGTGTTATCGCAGCAGAGTACAAATCTGTGATTGCATGGGATGCAAGGCGGGTTCGATCGATCGAACATGTTTCGATCGATCGAACATTCTCTGTACTCAAGCGATCGAACAGGTCTTGATCGATCGAAACCTTCTGGTGTTCGATCGATCGAATAGAGTTCGATCGATCGAGACAGACTCTTTGTCAGGATCTTTGTTTCACAGTTTTAAAGAGTTTTTGAAATTAAATACTTTAATTTTAAAATATTCTGTAAAATTTTGCAAATGACTATGTGAAACAGAATGTTCAAGCGATTGAACAGTGTTCAATCGATCGAAGGTTCGAGCGATCGAACGGTCTTCGATCGATCGAACTATGGCAGAGAAGTAAGATGCTGTTTCAAGTTCTAATTCGGTATATAAAAAGTTTATGTACTATGTGAATCAATTAGCAGTTCAAATTGTTATATATGCGTGGATGTATGTACGACTAACCCTTTTTCAGCAAGCTTAGTCGCTATCTCCCATGGCACCAAGACTTTTAAATTTGGTATTTGAATTGTTTGAGATTGGTGCATGTTGTAATTTAAGTTTGGTTTGGTTTTAAGGCATATGTAAAGGGCGCTGCGACTTCAATCCTACGAAAAGGAAAGTCGCACCGGTTTCCCTAGCCTTTTATTTTGCTGTTGCTACTTCTACTTCTAGATAAATTGTAAGCTTCGAAAGAAGCATAGGACAAATGTAATAGAATTAGAAAATCCATGAAGATGGAGCAAGGAGCCGTTGTCCATGAAGATGGAGCTGGAGGCGATCAAACCAAAAAGGATGGTTCTATGGAGATAGAGCCATGGGAGATAGAGGCGTCGTTTGGATGTCTTTATTTTCAATTTTAGTTTTTTGTTTTATGCGCTTGGTTTGTGATTGGCATTTAATTATATTGTTACTACTTGCATGCACGTAAAACAAGTTTTCTAAAATAAAATTCAAAAACCGATTTAACGCATTAGTAAACATTGGATGTTTATGGGTAATGTGTAAAAACATTTTTTACTAAAAAGCAAAATCCTTAATTTCTAAATCTAGTGGGAGAGGGTCTTATTGATTGTCAAAAGTTGAGGTGAGTAAGGTAACTTCTGAAAAGTTCCCTTCATTTGGTTGCGAGTTCTCAGACGTTATTCAGATTTCTTTGAAAGCATCCAGTTGCCCTAGTACTTCTCCCTAAGATTACTCATATAAGCACACGGAGTAAGTAATTAGTGATGGTTGTGCCTTTGACATAATGCCTTGGGATATATCCTTGAGAATGCACATGTGACGCATTGGGAGTTGGAATGTTTTGATTCACAGTTGATTATATATCATTGCATCATGTTCATTGCATTGCATCTCATTATTGCATCTATTGCATTGCTCAAATTGTGTGGACATGAGCCATACCTTTTCATGAGTCGTAGGAGAATAGATTTCTGTATGGGAAAAAGCTGTATGGGATCCAAAAATGCCAGAAGGGAGTCATCTTTGTGTGTGGACATGAGCTATGGGAGACTAGACTCCTGTATGGGATTCCACACTTTACTGGAGTGTTTGGACATGAGCCGTGCCCTCTCATGAGCCATGAGAATCTAGTTTCTTCTTGTATGGGAAGAGAGTGTATGGGATCTAATGTTAATGGAGGATAAAGTAAATGTAATGAGGACTTCGATAATCTTTGGTACTGTTGTGAATAGACTTGTTCGTCTATCCTGCTTATTCCCAAGTATTGGACAAGACATAAATTTGATTCGTTATTGTCTGTAGTACCTAGTACTTTCAGTTTGCCTTATGGAGTCTTTTCTTGGTATCGTTTACTGTCACGCCCCAAAAACCAAAGCGTGAGGAAAAAGAAAAGATAGAGTGAAAAGAAATAAAACCCGAACACAAATGCGAAAGCGACATTGGGATCCCACGGGGATTCCTACAAGTATGACTTACTAACATATAAGCTAAGATGGGCTTACATGTTAATGAGTCCAACAAAGATGAAAGCATTTGAAAATTTAAGTTAAAAGACTAACCGGACAAGCACTAGTTCAAGGAGAGAAATAAAAATACAATAAATTTGATAAAAGACCATTTTTGGATAGTTGCTGAATTTTAAAACCTCCGTAAGTAACTGTGTCTTTAAAATTTTCACATTCTGTCCGCAAAGGTCCAAGTAAAATTCAATTCTCCACAACTTTTGTCAAATAGCATTTTTTTTTCCAATTCCTCACCGTTTGGGCAGAAAATTGAAATAACAGTAGCAGTTTTCATTTGACAGCAAATTTGATAGCTTTCCAAAACATTTCGAAACATTCCCAACTGTGCTAAATTGTCGAGTTTAAACATCAATATATGAATAAACAAGTCTTAAATGACATATAACATAAGTCTAAACCAAACGGAACTTCATGTACTCGAAATTTATTAAAAACGAGAAGTGAAAGAGAGAAAGAGAGAAATAATGGGAGAGGGAGAGATTGGGAGAGAGATATTGAAAATATTTCTATTTAGAAGCAAAGTGAACGAAGCCGGCAAGGATTTAATTGAAATGCGACAAGTCTGGCAAGGACAAAACAAACATAACTGAATCCGGAAAGGATTCAAAATAAAAGAACAATGAGTCCGACAAGGACAAATCAAACACAACCGACTCCGGCAAGGATTCAAATTAACACGCAAACATAAAACTTTAGAAGAAATGCTATGGTCTCAGAAACATAATTACATAACATAAATAAGTTGAACAAGTATGAAAAGTAAGGACTAACACTTGTCCATCAAATTTACAACAAGGCTTCCAAATGACAAAATTATGGAAGTCCAAGCTTTAGAAGTTTTGTAATAAAATTAATACAAGAAGTTTCCTTTAGAGCACTAAACTATTACAAACTTCCCAAAAGGCTAAATTCACATGAGTGCTATTCTTTTACATAGCTAAGCACGGGTCCTCAAAATAGAACCAAAAATGTCAAGGCCTACACGTCGGGTCACATGTGCCCTTTGCCCTTATCAAGCTCACCTGAAAAATGTTTTGTCGTTTTTATGAGAACGACGGCTCGTAGAAAACATTGTAACAAGTCTATCTGATATCCATGACTAAAATGAAATGAGGTGCAATGGATCGCCACCACGGCTACAATGAAATGATTAAAGCCGCAAGGCTATGCGTGATATGTGCACACCTCTCTCATTACAGGACCATGAGCCACCCACGCATGGAGTGTAGCATACCAACTTCCGGGAGCCAACCGAATATAGCTAGAGTTTGAATGTTTCTAAGTGTCATTCTCCATGTCTCACATCACAACCCATGTCCAGATTTCTTAAATAAAATTCCCTCGCATGGGGTTTTTCTCTTTTCAAAACAAAACGTTTATGTCGTGTTCATGTAATGCTTGCCGATTAGGCCACAATGCATATGATGTTGACAATGACCTTAAGGATGATCCACTACAATAAATTAAGCAATAATTCTAGTCCATTAGACATGATATCAAGAACTTCAAAGAATGTAATTAAATTTAACATTCCTAACAAGATTTTCTAAACTAACATCCTAGCATGTGTTTACACATAAAGGGAGCATCCTAAGCATATCTAGCATCACATAATCAAGTTTAGTAAAATCTAATCATGTAATTCACAATTTGGCATATAACTCTAAATTTACAACTTTGGGGAAAAACTAATGCATGTGTTCAATTTATTATCCTAACATCCCTCTAATTACATTTAGCACCCCAAAATCACAACTTGCACAACTAAGGCATAAAAATCACATTTAGTCTTAATAATTCTAACATTACAACTTTGGGGAAACCTCGTGCATCTATTTAAATTATTCTCTTAACACCATTTTGATCACATATGACACACCAAAACCACAACTTACACAACCAAGGCATATAAATTATATTTAGGCGAACTAACCTTAACATTACAACTTAGGAAAAAATCCTATTACATATGTCTAAGTTCCCTCCTAACAATAAAGTGAACTCAAGACATCTTAGACAAGTATAACATATAGAATTCCACAATGTAACCCTACCTCAAAGAAGATTTTTCCAAAATAAATGGAAATCACCCAAATTTGGGAAAGAACCCAAGGACTCCAAATGGCCTCAAGAAAGTGAAAAGGGAGGTCCTAGGGAGCTCAAGAACCCACTGCATGTACTACTCCATCAATAGACCTCCATTGTTGAAGTTGAGAAGTTTGGAAGCTCTATGAAATTTGGGTAAACCATGCAAATGCCCACCAAAATGAATTCCGCGGGTATCACTAGAAAACTCATGAAATTCTAAGACTATTTTGTGAAATGGTAAAACTCACAAAAATCACTCTTTAATGGCCTATTGGAAGCTTAAAGGAGAAGGGTTATGGGGGTTTTTGTGTGTATACCCAATAGATATAGAAGAAGAAGGAGACGAAGAGAGAGAGAGAGAAAAGAAAGAAAAAAAATGAAAACGAGGAGAGAGAGGAGAGTTGGCCGGCTCTTTAAGTGGGAGTGGGGCCCACCATTTTTTTTGTTTAGTCTTTGTTTTGTATCTAATGTGTAGAGGTGTAATGCATGTGTGTGTGTGTGTAGTCTACTTCTACACACCCAATTTAAAACATGTACCCACTTTAACTTTAAGTTAATAAAATAAAAAATATATTTATGTATATAAATAGTAATAATAAAATATAATAAAACATGTTAAGAAAAGAAAATAGATAAATAAATAAATAAATATAATGGCACAAGTTAATAAAATCTTAAATACTACCCCAAAAGAAAATTAACGGCTTGCACATAATCATTTAAATGCAGTTTTACCCTTAATAAAAATTTCAAGTTATAACATTTACTGTGATCTTGGGTCACCCCGAGAGAGTTAATCAAGTTGTTGGTTCAGTTTGAACTTGTATATGAAAGAATCATACCTTTATTCGTATGACGATTCTTTAAATTTCTTCAGTTGATTTATCTTGAGAACCATGAGTCTGATTGTAATACAATCTCTTTAGTCTTATTCACAATGATGTGAATACTTTCTTTAATTCTTCAGTGTCTTGAATAGAGTTTAGTAAGAATTCTTGGAACCATACTCGAAATTTCTTTAGGAATTGTCTAGTCCTTCCTTTGGACTTATTGGTTTTTGGATAGTATCCATTTTGGATAATAGGTTTAATTGAGGTTGACACCCTCGTTATTTAAGTTGCTCAACAATATAGTACCCTTGGTACAATTATTGCCCTGGATCTTTTTTTAACTTCCTTCCATACTATTCTTGATTCGTATCGGAAGAACATTGAAGCAATTCATAGGAGTGAAATATTTGATTTCACGATATTCATTTGATTCATTGAATCTTGTTATTATTTCACAGTGATTAATTGTTATCGAATGTTATTCCATTGAATGAGTTACCCTCCATTCTTTTGGTTGGGTTTTGGTTAATGAGTGGATTATATCCTTCGTTGGTGTATATCTTCTATAGTATACATTCAGTTTTGCGGCAAGTTTCGGATACATAACAGTTTGTCAATGAGATTGAGTTATTTTGATCACATGTCCCTCGTGTCCCTCGTGATATTGTAATAGATGGGCAGACATCTATTTTTACTTTTGACTTAGTTTAAAGTACATATGAGAATATATACTAATTTGTTTGAAAATTGCTACATATAGTACATCTCATATACTTTGGAGTTTAACCCCATCATTTGAGGTTTGAGATCTTGTGGATTTGTTATGGTTCTTCCTCAACACATCTTATGTGTTTTGATTCTTTTGAACAGGACATGGAATTTTTGACAAATTTCTTCATTTGTTTGTTTATTATCTCTGATAGAATTGTCAAGAGCAGCCTATGGCTTGGCCTCTCAGTTCAAGTGTTGATAACGTATGGAATATTTTATATTCCTACGATGTACTGGTATGATGGATTTTGGAATTGATATGAACCACTAATCAAGAAAGACGTTTTCTTTTCTTTCAAAAAGAAAGACGATTTTGTTTCATATTTCGGCAAGTTCGCGAGGGAATACTTTAACTTGGATTAGAGGATTTTTGCTAAACTTCAGTGTATTTGTGTTTGGGTTTGAAGTTTTGGATGAGATGATATTGTGACGTTGTCACTTTTTCTCCATTTATGAATTGTTTGACCCTTACTTTGAATTTCGGGACAGAATTCTTTTAAGGTGGGTAGACTGTAATAACCTGTATTTTAATTCCAGGATTAATCTAGAACTAATCATGAAGTGCTGACATGGAAGCTAAGCTTCCATGGGTTTCAAGCTTCAAGGGGCGATATCATCTAGTTCAGGTGGTTTCAGGCCAAAATCCCCAATACTAATGCCGATCCTTGCAACGAGGAGCACGTGTGGGTACCTTCGGATCATGTTTTTGACAGGTTTTTCTCTTGAGAGTTTTTCTCAAACTCAAAGGTAGTTCCTATAACTTCCACCTACTATGTAAAACATGTTAACTAATCTTAATCTAGACTACTATTAAGTTTGGTACACGTTTGACGTGCATAAAATCCAAACCTAAGTTTTCTTAGAACTTTACCTAAGAGATATGTGTTCTTGGTGTATATACGTGTTAGTTTATGTGCTTATTCTATACAAGTTCGAGAAGTATGACTAGTGTAGAAAACTTTTATCGTAACTACAAGAAAAAAATTTTTATGACTTTCATTTATTTATTTTGGGCTAATGAATATTGTTAAAAAAATAGTCATGAAAAGTACTTTTTTTTTCTAACATATATGACTCTTTTTGCAAATATAGTCATAAGATTGGTAAGTGGTGTTTTATTATGGCCATTTTTTTTATTAGTCATAAATATTCTTTATTTTTATGACTCTTGTTCTTTGAGTTCTATTATCAAACGTAGGTACAAGTTTTTGAAAAAAATAGTGAAAAAAGATAATATGCTAAGATTTTTAAAGTTAAGATTCTTGATTAGGGAAATGTCCTCTATACAAAAATATTAAGTGAAATTTCGCTGAATTTGACCTTTGAGGGACTAGTTTTTAAGTTTTTTTTTTTAAAAAAAAATTGGACTATTAACACTTGATAATTACTTTTAGTATCATAAATCTAGATTTTACTAAGAATCATATTAGATTTTTTATGACAAGTTTTTGAAAATTTTCATAAATAATAAGACTTTTTATGACAGATTTTTGAAAAATATCATATATAATAAGTATTTAGAAAAGTGTCATAAATAACAAGACTTTTATGACTACATTTTTGGGTAGTCATAAATATTCTTTATTTTTATGACTCTTTTTCTTTGAGTTCTAGAATCGAACGTAGGTACCATTTTTGGGAAAAATAGTGAAGAAGATAGTATGCTCAGATTTTTTAAAGTTAAAATTCTGGATTATGGAAAGGTCCTTTGTACAAAAATATTTGGTGAAATTTCACTTGGCATACACGAATATTATGTGAAATTGTACTGAATCTATTTATGAATATTAAGTGAAATTTCACTTACATCGATCTTTGAGGGACTAGTTTTTATGAATTTTATGTTTTAAATTTGACTATTAACACATGACAGTTACTTTTAGTGTCATAAATTTAGACTATACTAAGAATCATATTAGATTTTTTATGACAATTTTTTGAAAATTGTCATAAATAATAAGATTTTTTATGACAAATTTTTTAAAAGAGTCATATATAATAAGTATTTAGAAAAGTGTCATAAATTACAAGACTTTTATGACTTCATTTTTAGGTAGTCATAAATATTCTTTATTTTTATGCATGACTCTTTTTCTTTGAATTCTAGAATCAAACGTACGTACAATTTTTGGGAAAAATAGTGAAAAAAGACAATATGTTAAGATTTTAAAGTTAAGATTCTTGATTAGGGAAGGTCCTCCGTACAAATATATTAAGTGAAATTTCACTTTACATACACTTATATTATGTGAAATTTCACTGAATCTGTACATGAATGAAGTGAAATTTCATTTAAATCGACCTTTGAGGGATTTGAGTTTTTTTGTTTGAAATTGGACTATTAATACTTGATAGTCATTTTTAGTGTCATAAATTTAGATTCTACTAAGTATCCTATTAGATTTTTTATGACAATTTTTTGAAAATTATCATAAATAATAAGATTTTTTTATGACAGATTTCGTAAAAGTGTCATATATAATAAGTATTTAAAAAGTGTCATAAATAACAAGACGTTTTATGATTGTTTATCAAAAAAA
This sequence comes from Hydrangea macrophylla, assembly GCA_033977485.1. Classification (NCBI taxonomy): domain Eukaryota; kingdom Viridiplantae; phylum Streptophyta; class Magnoliopsida; order Cornales; family Hydrangeaceae; genus Hydrangea; species Hydrangea macrophylla. The sequence goes on along the minus strand of CM066999.1, from coordinate 74,808,626 downwards.
TGTCATATATGTTTGAAAAAACCTATTTTAATAATAAAACTTGCGCGCGTTAAAAAAAACATTGTAGGACTCCTCACATCCCAAATCCCTCTCAATTTCAATCACTCTCTCAAACCCTACCATTCATTCTCGATTCCGGTACCTCCAATGGATAGATACAATCTTTTTAATGTTGTTGGCGTTGTTTGCAGAAATGCTTCCAGAAGACAATGAATTGACATTATCTGTGCAAAAGGCTATGAAGACATTGTCCTAGCTTGGGATGGGATATGAGAAAATTCATGCATGCCCTAACGATTGCATACTTTATAAAAAGGAGTATAAAGATGCAACTATATGTCCTGCTTGTGGAACTTCGAGATATAAATTGAAGAAGAATTCGATTAAGGAAAAAGTAGGTGTGCCTGTAATAGTTTTGTAGTACTTTTCGCCTATTCCAAGATTTAAAAGGTGGTATCAATCTGTACAGTCTGCAAAAGATTTGATGTGGCACGCTGTGGATATTGCAGGATTTCAAATTTTACCCACTTTTAAAACATTTTTCAAATTCAAATAGTCGCCACTTAATTTTTTAAAAGAAAAATTAAGAAACCATTTTAAAGCAAACTGATCTTTTGCGAAACCAAAGATAAACTGGGTCCGGGGATTATGGAATGAAAGGGGAAGGAGCCCGGCGGACTAAACACCCCCTTTCATCCTATCTCACGATAGGCCTCTACTCAACATCCTTTTTAATCAAATTATTAATCTAAGTATGCCCTCAATTAATACATATATACATATACATCACACAAGCATGTTGGAAATGGTGTAAAATTGCTAACGACAAAATATCAATCATAAGTCACATAATTCAACTAGCAAACATCATGATATGCAATAGAGAACTAGAAAACATACCCGGGATCCGGCCGCGAATATCAAACGTGCAATGCATGCAAGAACAAAATAAACCTACGAAAGGTCTCTAACACATATATACACATAAGGCAAAACCTAGGCTAAGGTGTCGCACATGGAGTCGAAAACAATATAAATCAAATAATGGAATTAAACTAGAGAAGAGTTGAGGAATTGTACCTCAAATGCGCTACAAAACAAAGGTTAGTACACATGCCTTAGACAAACTATAATATCATAAATAAGTAATCCTAAGTCATATTTAATTAGATACTTCTTAGACAAGAGATAAGTCCTACTTATGAATATTAACATGTATGAATGAATGCATGAATTTGAACAAGAATGGGACATGAATTTATTCACTAATTTGGATCCCTAAGCCTCTGGGTTTAATCTAAATTATCATTGTTCAAAACATGATTTGGGTTCCAAGACATTAGGAGACCATTTGAGTTAAAATAAATAAGATTAGACAAAAACAGTAGCAGTTTTTTATGAATTACAGAGAGCAGACCAGATCTTAAAAAATAGAAATAAAATACTTTCAACAGTTGGATCTTACTGATTTTTGGATATGTTATGCCTCTATGCGTCTAGTTTCTAACCCAAAAAGAAAATCAAGGTTTCAACGGTTAGATCTCCGGGAATATGGAAAATACTAGACCTCACTCAGGATTTTGCAACTCTCTGTCCAGAGATCTTGTATGATTTTTTAAAAATAGCAAACAAATCCGAATTGCTTCATTCGTTTTAGGGAACCTTCCTAACACATTAAGGTTCTTAGAAAAAATTATTGGAGGTCATTAAAACTTGGTTAGAGCTCTGATCTATCAATTTTAAAACCGGTTTAATTGCTGTTCTGAAATTTTGGACAGAGAGTTGCTTGCTTGGAAATCATAAGACCAAACCATCCTAAGTATGGAATATTATCAAAACAACAATCACAGAGGTACTCATATGAGTTATGAACATTCTCCAATTGGTCTCATCCCATTCCAATGGACCATGATTTAATGAAAAATCTTTTATCACAGAGGATTTAAGGATTCACTGCACCAATGTTGAATTAATGTTCATATCTTAAAATCAACTTGATCCATGATCCTACAAAGGACTAGAATCAAGCATGGTTGTGATTATTGGGACAAATTAATGACATAGGAAGATGTTCATAGATTTAACCTTGATGGATCCTTATCATAGATCTCATAGTTGGAGATCTATCAAGAAAATCCTAAGGTCTTACTTATTTTAAATATAGACTATGAAAATCTACACCAAATTCTTCTCTCAAATACATGGTCATGAAAGAATATAGAGTCAATTTATTCTCCTCTCAAGTTAATAGTCCTTGGAGAATATAGATTTAACTCTCCTCCCAAAGTAATGGTCCTTGGAGAATATAGATTTATTTCTACATGAACCTCTATGGAATATGGAGTGAGTTCCATAAGATTCATAGTAAGATCCCCTAGCTAGCCATGAGTTGAGACTTGTATCTCACCAACTATGGGTAGATATGACCATGATCAACCTTAGTCTCTATATAAATCATAGGATCATAGGGGACTAGAGGATCAAACTCAAGAGGATCCAATGAGATAATAAAGATCTCATGGATCTCAAAAAGGAAAATAGAGACAAAGAGAAATAGAATCAAAGTTTACTTGAAGAAAACCAAATGAAGATCCCTTCACAAACTAGTTTTATTTTAAACCTAAGGCTCTTATTTAGATCCAAATCAATGAAAGCAAGTAGGAATTCAATCACAATTCTATGTGGTGTGTGATGAAATGAGGTGGGAAGAGAGGTTTTGAAAATGTGTAAAAGTCCTAGATCTATGAATTGTGATTGAATTATATATAATAAGTATAGGGATAAGGATTTAACCTCTAGATCTTCTCAGGATTTGATTGATTTAGAGAGATCCAAGCCTTACAAGCAATGCTCTTCTTCTTCTTCCTTGAAGCTTCAAGGTTCTTTAATGGAGATTTGAGGAATTTGGATGAATTGGGTAAGATTTCTATGGGGTCTTGGGGTTTCTCTCTCTATATTTCTCTAAGAACAAACTCTTTCTTCAAAATTCAGCCTCTCTCTTTTAGATTCAAGTCTCTCTCTCAAGATTCAAGTCTCCAACCCCCAAAAATGAGAGAAAATGGGATTTTTATAGACTTTCATTATCTTAGGGGCTAAGATAAGGGTAGATAGGTCAATTAGGGATGGTGGGAGCATGGTTTGCATGACCTAGGAGTAGTAAACACGTACACAAAAAACGGCATCGTTTGGTGCATTCATTTGATCAAAGATTGAAAAAGAATTTTGACTTAAAATGAAATTTAGCCCAGGCCGGCACTCGTTGAGATGAAACGGCACTCTTTAAGTGCCGCGCGGCACTCTCTGAATGCCGGATGGCATTCAGTGCAGCGGCATTCACTGACTGCCGTTCGGGCACTTTGAGTGCCGCTGCACAGCAATCCAGCACTATTCACAGTAATTCAGCACCTTAATTTCATTTCATGTCATTTAAGTAAATGTCGTTTAATTAAGAAAATACCCCCCCCCCCCCCCCCCCCATTTGGATTCAATAAAAATATCTAGAAAATCAAAATCCTTAAGGAAAAAAAGTCAACTCTCCCTCCGAAGGCAAAATTTCGATTTTCAGCACGATTCTTCTTAAAAGCCTTTCAATTTCACCATGATTCCTTTCATTTAAAAATTCTAAAAAATCATTTCTAGCATAAGGGAGACCCAATGAACAATTACCGGGACTTTTCATCTTGAAATTCAAAAATTTTACGATTGACTCCCTTTTGACCCGTTGACTTTTCACTGGGTCAACTGTTGACTTTTTCTTTCAGGGTTCATGCTGAATTACTCTCTTTTTGGAAATGATTTTAAGATGCTCCGAGAACATTGCCGTATTCCTATACGTGTTCAAAACTCATGGTCTACAAGGTGACGAGTAGATGAGAATTTTGGTCTTTTGGCTGAAAATGGTGATTTTGAACCGAGATTCTTCTAGGAAGAGAGTCAGATTGCTTGTAAGAGTCTTGATTTCGTCGAGACATATTCATCATTGATCTCCAGAGATAAATCCCCCTAAGTTTAATAGTTTGGTCAAATTGGGGTGTCTACAGTTTGCCCCTCTTCGGCAGAGCTTGTGAAGCAACGCGTATCACAAGTGAATGTTGAAGCCTATGTGAAGACAAGCCTTTGACCGGGCTATTGAACTTAGGTAAAAACAAAACGCGTTGCAAAAACATTTGCGGAGGCGGTCGGTGCTGGTCGTGCTCAATGGTGAGCTGCCTACGTATCCCAACGGGAATCAGACCAGGACGTAGTTCGGGTAAGGGATAACACACAAATGCAAATAATCACACGGATGAATGCTCTTATCTTATCGTGATGCACATGCTCATGCAATTTTATATCTTATGCTCCCAAACGTGATGATCCCGAGTCACGTTACTTTTCCTCTTATGAGAAATGCACCATATACGTTGAATTATCCTATTATGATACTGTCCTACTCTAGGAACATCATGATTGATGTATACACATTTCATATGTGTTTTGAGAATCGTCTGATTAACTGAGATGCGCCTTGCGCCTTACACTCCATAGCCAAGTCAGGTAGCACGCTGGAAGACTGAGCCGCTTCACGCCTTACACTCCATAATCTTCCAAAAATTCATTTGATCGGCTAAGCCGAATCAGGTAGCACGCTGAAAGATTGAGCCACTTCACGCCTTACACTCCATAATCTTCCAAAAATTCATCTGATCGGCTAAACCGAATCAGGTAGCACGCTGAAAGATTGAGCCGCTCTATGCCTTACGCTCCATAATCTTCCAAAATCATCCGATCGACTAAGTCGAATCAGGTAGCATGCTGAAAGATTGAGCCGCTCTATGCCTTACGCTCCATAATCTTCCAAAATCATCCGATTGACTAAGTTGAATCAGGTAGCACGCTGAAAGATTGAGCTGCTCTATGCCTTACGCTCCATAATCTTCCAAAATCATCCGATTGACTAAGTCGAATCAGGTAGCACGCTGAAAGATTGAGCCGCTCTATGCCTTACGCTCCATAATCTTCCAAAATCATCTGATCGACTAAGTCGAATCAGGTAGCACGCTGAAAGATTGAGCCGCTCTATGCCCTACGCTCCATAATCTTCCAAAATCATCTGATCGACTAAGTCGAATCAGGTAGCACGCTGAAAGATTGAGCCACTCTATGCCTTACGCTCCATAATCTTCCAAAATCATCTGATCGACTAAGTCGAATCAGGTAGCACGCTGAAAGATTGAGCCGCTCTATGCCTTACGCTCCATAATCTTTCCAAAATCATCTGATCGGCTAAGCCGAATCAGGTAGCACGCTGAAAGATTGAGCCGCTCTATGCCTTACGCTCCATAATCTTCCAAAATCATCTGATCGGCTAAGCCGAATCAGGTAGCACGCTGGAAGATGAGATGCAAATTTACTGCCTCACCAAGTAAAATCAAAGTTGACTTGGTTCAATTCATAATTCCTAACTTTCAGGAGCTGATTAAATTTCGAATTAACATTCCTAAACCTGGAAACACTTGGATTCATATTCGCTTTTAATTTCCGAAATCGAAGATCAATCATATTAAAGTCGGCTGAATTTCCTCCTAACCTGGAGTCGAACCAATCAATTTTCAAAGTTCCAGAATCAAACAAGACTCTCATATCAAATCAAATTCCAAAGAGTTGAAACCAATTAGGCTCAATTCAAATCTATTTTCAAAGAATTAGAGCCAATCAGGCTCAAGTCAAATCAACTTCAAAGTTCCGGAGCCAATCGGGCTCAAACCAAATTAATTTTCAAAGAATCAGAGCCAATCAGGCTCAATTCGAATCAATTTTCAAAGAATCAGAGCCAATCAGGCTCAATTCGAATCAATTTTCAAAGAATTGGAGCCAATCAGGCTCAAATTAAACCAACTTTCAAAGAGTCAGAGCCAATCAGGCTAAATTCAAATCTATTTTCAAGGAATCAGAGCCAATCAGGCTCAAATCAAATCAATTTTTAAAGAATCGGAACCAATCAGGCTTAAGTCAAATCAACTTTTAAAGAATCAGAGCCAATCAGGCTCAAATCGGATCAATTTTCAAAGAATTGGAGCCAATCAGGCTTAAGTCAAATCAGGTTTCAAAGTTCGGAGTCAATTAGACTTCAGTTGAATACATGCTTCCGCAAATCCCGAAATCAATTAGACTCTTAATCAGATTAAACTTCAAACTTACTCCAATTTATTTAATTTTCCAAAATCTGAGTTAATCAGGTTCTAATTTAACAAATTTCCAAAGAATCGGAGCCAATCAAGCTCGAACCAAATCAATTTCCAAAATTTCGGAGTCATTCAAACTCGAAATCAACTCATTTTCTCAAAATCGGAGCCTTTCGGACTCGAGTCAATTCATTCTTCTAAAACCAGGAGTCAATCAGACTCAAATCAGCTTAGATTCAACCAAACTCCCATTTATTCAATTTTCCAAAATCAGGAGTCAATTAGACTCTTAATCAAATCAATTTTCAAAAGCCCGGAGTCAATCAGACTCCAATTTACTCTAATTCTCAAAATCTGGAGTAAATCAAACTCCTAATCAAATCAATTTTCAAGAGTCCGAAGTCAAGCAGACTCCAATTTATTCAATTTTCCAAAAATTGGAGTCAATTAGACTCCTAATCAAATCAATTTTCAAAAGTCCGGGGTCAATCAGACTCCAATTTATTCAATTGTCCAAAATTGGAGTCAATTAGACTCCTAATCAAATCAATTTTCAGAAGTCCAGAGTTAATCAGACTCCAATTTATTCAATTTTTCTACAATCAAGAGTCAATCAGACTCAATTCAACTTAGATTCTTAAAATCAACCAAACTCAATTCAATTCATTCTTTTAAAATCAAGAGTCAATCAGACTCAATTTAACTTAGTTTCTTAAACTCAATTCAATTCATTCTTTTAAAATTAGGAGTCAATCAAACTCAAATCAACTTAGATTCTTAGAATCAACCAAACTCAAATCTATTCATTCTTCTAAAATCAGGAGTCAATCAGACTTAGTTCTAAAATTGGGAGTCAATTAGACTCAAAGAATTTCAAATTTCTAAAAATAGGAGTTGATTGGATTCGAAACAAATTCAATTCCACAAAACCAGGAGTCAATTAGACTTAATTCAATTCAATTCCCAAAATCGGGAGTCAGTCAGACTCAATTCTATTCGAATTCTAAAATCAGGAGTCAGTTGAATTCGAAACAAATTCAATTTCACAAAACCTGGAGTCAATCAGACTCAAAACAAATTCAAATTCAAATTCAAATTCAAATTCAAATCCTAAATCATGAGTCAATCAGACTTGATTCAATTTCTTATTTCGCAAAATCGAACAAAACCAAGAGTCAATTGGACTCAAAGAAATTTAAATTCATAAAACTGGGCTTAAAGAATTTCTATTTCACAAGATTGGGAGTCAACCAGACTCAAAAGAATTTCTAATTTTCAAAAACATGAGCCATTCAGACTCAAACGAATTTCTAACTTCCAAAAACATGAGCCAATTAGACTTAAAAGAATTTCTAATTTTCAAAAACATGAACCAATCAGACTCAAAAGAAATTCTAATTCCAAATCATGAGTCAATCATACTCAAAAGAATTTTTAATTTCAAAAGATTGAGAGTCAACCAGACTCAAAAAAGTTTCTAATTTCCAAAAACATGAACCAATCAGACTCAAAAGAATTCCCAATTCCAAATTATGAGTCAATCATACTCAAAAAAAATTTCTAATTTCAAAATCGGAGTCAAACAGACTCAAAATAATTTCAAATTTCTAGAACAGGAGTCAATTGCACTCGAATCGGATTGTTTTTCACAACACCGAGAGTCAATCAGACTCAAATCTAAAATTGGGAGTCGATCAGACTCAAAGAATTTCAAAAAAAACAGACTCAATTCAATTCAAAAACTCTAAAATCTGGAGTCAAATCAGACTCGAATGAATTTTTCTAGAATTAGGAGTCAATCAGACTCAATTCAATTCAATTTCTAAGCTCGGGTGCTAAGTTAGGCTTTCATGAATCGGGAATCGAACGGACTTAATGATTTTAATTTCCGCAATCGGGAGCTAATCAGATTCAACTTAATTTAACATTAAAATCTGGCGATAGTTATATCCATTTTAGCCTAAACTTTCAAAAGTTCGGAGTCGGTTAGACTCAAAGAATTCAATTCCAATAAAATTCAGAGTTTAGCAGACTCACAAATTCAAGGTAGTCACGTGGATCCAAAAATTCAATTTTCTTACACAAGGAGTCAATAAATTCACATTTTAAAACAAAAGAGTCATTCGGATCCATGGACCCGCATTTCCACAACAACGGAGTTACTAGGACTCGAAAACTCGCATTTTACAACCACGGAGTCATTTGGACTCAAAATTTGCATTTTACAACAACAGAGTCAATCGGACTCAACGAAATTCACGGAGTCACACGAACTCAACAAAAATTCACTTCTTATACAAATAGAATCATACAGACTCAATCAAACTCACATTTCATACAAATGGAGTCATACAGACTCAACAAATGTATATATATACATTTATACGAATGGAGTCACATGGACTCAACGAATTCACTTTTTATACAAATGGAGTCACACGGACTCAAAGAATTTCCTATTTCAAAATCGAGGGTTAATTTATAACATTTCAAATTTTCTTAATCAGAGTTAATTTTGACTTAACAAAAAATTCCAATTTTCAAAATCAGGAGTTAAATCAAACTCAATTTATTTCAATTCCCAAAATCGGGAGTCAAATTAGACTCAATTTATTTCAATTCAGTTCATCAGAGTTAGTCAAACTCAGTTTTATTCAAATTCTAAATCAGAAGTTAGTCAGATTCAATTCAATTCAATTCAACTTTCAGAATCGGGAGTCAATTAGGCTCAATTCAATTCAATTTTTCAAAATTTGGAGTCAATCAGCCTCATTTCAGTTCCATATTCTAAAATTGGAATTCAATCAGACTTAAATAATTTCTATTTCACCAATTCAAAAGTCAATTAGACTCAAAGAATTTCTGTTTCACAAAATTGGAGTCAAACAGACTCAAAGAATTTTAGTTTCACAAAATCGGTGTCACGCGGACTCAAAAATTCATACTTTACAACACGAAGTCACGCAGACTTGAAGAATTATGAACTTTTGCAAAATCGAAGTCATGAAGACTCAAAGAATCAAAGGAGCCGAATAAGGCTCAAGTACTTGATTGATTAATGATGATGATGATGATGATGATAATGATGATGCTAGACTGACGAGGAGCTTTTAGCACTGAAATGAGCTCGTTTGAATGAGCTTGTCACGAGTGTGGATTTGCCACGAAAGTGGGCTTATGAGGCATGTTTGCCACGAAGTGGGCTTATGTGTATGGACTTGTCATGAGCGTTGGTTTGGCTAAAAGAGTGCCACCGGGGTGGGCTTTCATGAATGAAGCTGCCGCATAAATGGGCTTATAACGAGAGTTGTCCTGAAAGTAGGCTTTCGATGAAAGAGTGCCATGTGAATGGGCTTATGATGGGGTTGCCACAAAAGTGGGCTTATAATGGTGGTCATCACGAAAGTGGGCTTTTGATGAGAGGGTGCCATATGAATGGGCTTATGATGAGGTCGCCACAAAAGTGGGCTTATAATGGTGGTCACCACAAAAGTGGGTTTTGGATGAGAGGGTGCCGTATGAATGGGCTTTCGAAGATAATTGCCACGAAAGTGGGCTTTGGAGAAAATGCTTTCCTGCGTCTGCGGACCCTTGAAATAAGTAAAATGATGATTTTTATTTTATTATTATTATTGTTATTATTTTTTAAAAAAAAAAAAGAGGGAAGCCACCTATGCCCCTAGTCTTGGACCCTTCATATTTCCACTTTAGCATCGTGTTATGATAGTGTTTAAGAATCCTGCTTGCATTGCTCTTGGGAGACTCATGGAGACTCTTCAAATCTTTATTCATCATCTTAAACCCACACAATTGAGACCATTATTGACTCATCAAAGGGGGACAATCTTGACAAAGGGATTACACAAGCGACAGACTCAAGCTCTGTATTATTATGAATTAGTGTGCTTTCATCGTGAACAATGTATCATCTTACCTTTCATTTATTCATCATCTTACAATGTTAGTACTTTTCCGACAAATCTAAACTTTGAAGGTTCTCTTTTTGAGTTAGCTGATTCTTTGCCTATCCAGAGTGTGCTTCAGATTAGTGCTTTATCTTAGAGAATAAAAGACAATCTATTTCAATCCATTCAAAACAAACTTGATTACTCGAGAACTTTGCTCTGACATAGAGGGATTTTGGCAAACGAAGTTTGCCCCTAGTTTGAGTAGGACTCGGAGGCATTGCTTTTGGGGATTAAATGAGGTGTTCAGCAAACGAAGTTTGCCCTTGGTTTGGCGATATATATGTGGCTTCGGGCAAACTTACGCAAGTTTGCCCCTTAGTCTGAAGAAAGGAAACCAAAGGCATAAAGGGTGATGCTCATGGTTTAGGGATGGTTATGGACCGAGAACCTTGGAAGGTTCGCCTACTTATCCCTGAACGGGAATCAGGTCCAAAGTAGTTCGGCTAAGGCCTGAAAGAAAGATGCCACGAGATGGCGAGGGTGATGACCGAACCGAGTAGGCTGCCTACGTATCCTCGAGTGGGAATCAGGTCAAAAACGTAGTTCATCAACTCTGGAGGTCTTGAAAAAATAAGGCTTCAAGAATTTGTGGGCTTTTCGAGCCATGTTTCTATATGGGTCCAATGGATGCTCTTTCTGAAATGGGTTGCTTGTGGTAGCCTTTGAACAGGATCATGAACTACTTCTCCCTTTTATGCATTTTTTTTTCTTCTTCTTTTCCTCTTTTCTTCCTTTTTTTTTTCTTTTCCTTTTTTTTTGTTTTGTGGCGGTTGATTCTTTTTGCCTTATCACTAGCCAGTCAATCTTTACAACTCTCATAATACATCGTGTTTTAATCATACTCTATTATACTCACAAAGCAATATCAGCCCTCCAAATTACTCTTTATTTTTCTCAAAGATACCTTTGTATTGTTTTAGGCCCACTTAGCCATTGAGCCTCTCACAAAATTTTGATACTAATTGATACTTTTAAATCTCTCTTTTCATTTCCAATTTCTTTTCTTTGTTGAGAACAACACAAAGCCTTCATGTACCAATGATATACTTTGAAGTGCTCAAGAATTCTCAATCTTATTTATTCTCTTTTTTTTTCTTTCCTTTCTTTTCTCTACCTCACTATCTCATATTCTCTTCATGATTTTGACTGGTTAGGATTCGGATTTTGAAATCAACACGCATCTTAATTTTGCTCTAACATTTGCCTAGGCGCCCTTTCGGGTTTTCATCCTTGCGAGCTCTTTTTTCTTCTTCTCTTTTTTATTTTGTGCTCTAACTTTTGCCCCGGCGCCCTTTCGGGTTTTCATCCTAGCCAGCTCTTTTTTTCTTTTTCTTTTTTTTTTCTCTCTTTTTTTTTGTTTTCCCTCCTTCCTTTTTTTTTTTTTTGGAAGACAAAGTTCATTTAAAATGTCTGGCTACCATCAAGGACCAAATTTATGGCTTTGGACTGGTTGGGCTCATCTTTTAGGCTTGGTATTTAAGAGAAGGGGATGGTGAGCAAGCTTCAAGTTTCAAGTTCATCTTTTCAGGATCGAGCAAGAACATCTTTAAATTCTTAAAGTAGCTAATCAATTCTCTAGTCCTCTTTGGATTTGGCACAGAATCTGCTTTGATCACTCGGGGATCCTTTTCAATGCAGAGATTTATTAACAAAGTATTTTCCATGATCGCTTGAAAAAGGTGATTTTTGCTTCTTTTTTTTTTTGCTTAATGATCCATACACTCACGACTTAGCACACTGAATCAAGAAAAATGAGATTTTATTTCAACTAGTAGGGAAATAGGATTACATCACTCGACTCGATAAACTCGATAAAGACTTTCAAACAAACTTGATAATAGACTGATCAGAAGACTCGACTGGACTTGACATTTGACTCCAACTTAACATAACTCGACTACAGACTGGACTCGACTTGGTCTCAACTGGAGCGTCATAGACGATTTTCAAACTATTGGGTCCCCAAGTGCATCCACATTTGATTCAGGAGTAGCATTTCTAAATACTATTACCTCACTAGCATCTTCCTCAGGTTCATCATTCCCCTTTTGTATCTTTGTAGGAATATCATCTGCCCTTATGGCCCATTTTTCAGCTGAATGGCCCTCCCCTGACTCATACCCAATTTTGTCAATGCCTTTTTTCGATTTTATTGATTGGGTCAGGGCTAATTAGTTTTTGCAAACTCGTGGAGGCAACAAATCCCTCGGGAGTGTTCAGTGATTGCTGGGATTGAAAGGATTGCAAGTCATGCCAAATGTTACTCAGTGGGTTCAGCGAAGGAGTGATCATTTTCTGCTCAATGAGATCTTGGATATCATGGCGGAGTTTTATGCAATAATTGGTCATGTGACCAAGGGTCTGGTGGTAGGCGCAGTATAATGATGGGTCATATTTGAGGGGTAAGGGATTTGATGGTGGCCTTGGGTCTAGGAGATTGAGGTGACCACTCTTGATGAGGTGACCAAGGGCCATGGATAATGGCATGCCAAGGTTGGTGAAAATTCTTCGCTTGCGGGTTTGGCTTGATTTTGGATTCGACTTTGAGCTTGAGCCGGCTTTTAGGTTTGGATATGCAGTTAGGCTAGGATTTCTTGAGTTGGGATGTTGGCTTGGATGAGCTTTTTGGCTGGATGGGGTCAGGCTTGGATATGAGCTTGAGATTGGATGTGGGCCTTGCGGATTGGTCAAGTATGACTACCGAATTTGGTGATTGACCAGATATGAGCTCTGGTGATTGATTGGGCTTGGGTGCATGGTTAAATTTGGATATGGGCATTGATGCATGGGTGGGTTTGGACATGGGCATTATTGCTTCTCTAGGCGATCCATTATTCTCTTTTCCAATTGATCCATTTTCACCTCATCGTTGGCCATCTGATCTTTCAGCAATTGAATGAACTCAAGCATGACTCCCTCTAATTGCTTCACCCTAGAATCTTGTTGCTCAACAACGACTTGCAGTTTGCATACTTTCTCCTCCAAAGCTCTGTAGGCCATTGGTGGGTCTATCTCGACATGATGGTCCATGATCTCCTCTAAGTAAGAGATAAACCCAAGAAGATTAGAAGTGTCCTTACTAGGGGCTCTGGTTGTTCCACTCTTTCTACAGGCTCATGACATAAAAAAAAAAAAAAAAAAAAAAGGTCCGCAGGCAGAATTGATTTTCAGAAGATAAGGAATTTTGAGGAACCATTTTGATCTTGATTGGAGAGAAGATGTTGTGAATTTGTATACTACATATATAAAATGACAAAATGTTCATGCTTTGATGATTTGATGTGACTGAATGCATGCACCCCACACATGGCGCATGGATGAAATGCAAGTGTGTGTGTGCCTATTCTATATGCGAAAGAAAGGAAAATTCTAATCCTAACACATAAGCACATAAAATCCTTATCCATTTCAAGTGCGCCAATTTCACCTTTCATTGTGATCCTCTTTACCCTTTCAAGGTTTTCAAATTTAGAATTTTTGAAATCTATTTGACAAGTATTTCCCCTAAATGATGGAACTTTTCAAAATTCCTTAGGAAGCTTTCCTTTGAAGACAACAACATTTCTAAACAAAAGATGATTGGGTTGAAACTTTTCTTTTGAAATTTATTTGAAAATGATTTCTTTAATTGCAGAGATTTCTTGGATTATATTCCTTAACAAAAAGGTGATTAGGTCCAAATTTTGCTTTGAAAAAGCATTCCTTTAGTTGGTAAAACTTTTCAAACTCTTTCAAGAATTTTGGGTTCCAAGAATTTTAGGTTCTTTCTTCAATATGGTTGATTTGAAATTTTAATCCAAAAGTGAACTCCAAAAATTTTGAAAGAGTGATTGAATGCCTTGGAATAAAGATACCAAAAATCTATTTGCTTCCAAAAACGTATTTAAAATTCTTTGGGTAGGAAGATAACATGATCGGATTGTTGTCATACTCTTCATGAATTCGGATGCATACAAGGTCAATGATGCTTAGCTTAGCAAGATGTAAGAGATGTAATCACATAATCAAGATCCAGCATGTTCCCAAATGTCGTGGGACATGAGAAGGAATTGCTAAAAGGTGATTAAAGGGTTACACATCTTTTATCAAGCAAGCATCGTCATCATCTCAAATAATCCCTTTCGGGCGTACAAAACTCCCTAGCACATAATCCTAATCAAGAATTAATTTTCTAAGATCGAAAGGTTCTATGGAAGCTACCATGCAAATGCCGGGTTTTGGTCAAATAAGATACCCTTGACACACACCCGATAGGATGCTTCATTTACCAAAACATGGTACGAGATCAAGGGTGATCACACAGTCCCATGATGACTTGACCGACCGGGTTGCCCCGAGCCTCCAAGGTCATAGTTCCATGCAATCGACTGGCGAAACATGCAAGTGCAATGCAACGGGCACACAAAAATTAATTAATTCGATTTATAGGATGCTTTCAAGTCTAATCCTCGAGTGAACCCAAAATCAGAAATTCTGGTCTGCGAAACCAGAGATTCTGGGTTCGATCCCCAGCAGAGTCGCCAGATTGTGGATATCGCAGGATTTCAAATTTTACCCACTTTTAAAACATTTTTCAAATTCAAAGAGTCGCCACTTAATTTTTTAAAAGGAAAATTAAGAAACCATTTTAAAGCAAACTGATCTTTTGCGAAACCAAAGATAAACTGGGTCCGGGGATTATGGAATGAAAGGGGAAGGAGCCCGGCGGACTAAAACACCCCCTTTCATCCTATCTCACGATAGGCCTCCACTCAACATCCTTTTTAATCAAATTATTAATCTAAGCATGCCCTCAATTAATACATATATACATATACATCACACAAGCATGTTGGAAATGGTGTAAAATTGCTAACGACAAAATATCATTCATAAGTCACATAATTCAACTAGCAAACATCATGATATGCAATAGAGAACTAGAAAACATACCCGGGATCCGGCCGCGAATATCAAACGTGCAATGCATGCAAGAACAAAATAAACCTACGAAAGGTCTCTAACACATATATACACATAAGGCAAAACCTAGGCTAAGGTGTCGCACATGGAGTCGAAAATCAATATAAATCAAAGAATGGAATTAAACTAGAGAAGAGTTGAGGAAATGTACCTCAAATGCGCTACAAAACAAAGGTTAGTACACATGCCTTAGACAAACTATAATATCATAAATAAGTAATCCTAAGTCATATTTAATTAGATACTTCTTAGACAAGAGATAAGTCCTACTTATGAATATTAACATGTATGAATGAATGCATGAATTTGAACAAGAATGGGACATGAATTTATTCACTAATTTGGATCCCTAAGCCTCTGGGTTTAATCTAAATTATCATTGTTCAAAACATGATTTGGGTTCCAAGACATTAGGAGACCATTTGAGTTAAAATAAATAAGATTAGACAAAAACAGTAGCAGTTTTTTATGAATTACAGAGAGCAGACTAGATCTTAAAAAATAGAAATAAAATACTTTCAAAGGTTGGATCTTAATGATTTTTGGATATGTTATGCCTCTATGAGTCTAGTTTCTAACCCAAAAAGAAAATCAAGGTTTCAACGGTTAGATCTCCGGGAATATGGAAAATACTAGACCTCACTCAGGATTTTGCAACTCTCTGTCCAGAGATCTTGTATGATTTTTTAAAAATAGCAAACAAATCCGAATTGCTTCATTCTTTTTAGGGAACCTTCCTAACACATTAAGGTTCTTATAAAAAATTATTGGAGGTCATGAAAACTTGGTTAGAGCTCTGATCTATCAATTTTAAAACCGGTTTAATTGCTGTTCTGAAATTTTGGACAAAGAGTTGCTTGCTTGGAAATCATAAGACCAAACCATCCTAAGTATGGAATATTATCAAAACAACAATCACAGAGGTACTCATATGAGTTATGAACATTCTCCAATTGGTCTCATCCCATTCCAATGGACCATGATTTAATGAAAATCTTTGATCACAGAGGATTTAAGGATTCACTGCACCAATGTTGAATTAATGTTCATATCTTAAAATCAACTTGATCCATGATCCTATAAAGGACTAGAATCAAGCATGGTTGTGATTATTGGGACAAATTAATGACATAGGAAGATGTTCATAGATTTAACCTTGATGGATCCTTATCATAGATCTCATAGTTGGAGATCTATCAAGAAAATCCTAAGGTCTTACTTATTTTAAATATAGACTATGAAAATCTACACCCAATTCTTTTCTCAAATACATGGTCATGAAAGAATATAGAGTAAATTTATTCTCCTCTCAAGTTAATGGTCCTTGGAGAATATAGATTTAACTCTCCTCCCAAATTAATGGTCCTTGGAGAATATAGATTTATTTCTACAAGAACCTCTATGGAATATGGAGTGAGTTCCATAAGATTCATAGTAAGATCCCCTAGCCATGAGTTGAGACTTGTATCTCACCAACTATGGGTAGATATGACCATGATCAACCTTAGTCTCCATATAAATCATAGGATCATAGGAGACTAGAGGATCAAACTCAAGAGGATCCAATGAGATATTAAAGATCTCATGGATCTCAAAAAGGAAAATAGAGACAAAGAGAAATAGAATCAAAGTTTACTTGAAGAAAACCAAATGAAGATCCCTTCACAAACTAGTTTTATTTTAAACCTAAGGCTCTTATTTAGATCCAAATCAATGAAAGCAAGTAGGAATTCAATCACAATTCTATGTGGTGTGTGATGAAATGAGGTGGGAAGAGAGGTTTTGAAAATGTGTAAAAGTCCTAGATCTATGAATTGTGATTGAATTATATATAATAAGTATAGGGATAAGGATTTAACCTCTAGATCTTCTCAGGATTTGATTGATTTAGAGAGATCCAAGCCTTACAAGCAATGCTCTTCTTCTTCTTCCTTGAAGCTTCAGGGTTCTTCAATGGAGATTTGAGGAATTTGGATGAATTGGGTAAGATTTCTATGGGGTCTTGGGGTTTCTCTCTCTATATTTCTCTAAGAACAAACTCTTTCTTCAAAATTCAGCCTCTCTCTTTTAGATTCAAGTCTCTCTCTCAAGATTCAAGTCTCCAACCCCCAAAAATGAGAGAAAATGGGATTTTTATAGACTTTCATTATCTTAGGGGCTAAGATAAGGGTAGATAGGTCAATTAGGGATGGTGGGAGCATGGTTTGCATGACCTAGGAGTAGTAAACACGTACACAAAAAACGGCATCGTTTGGTGCATTCATTTGATCAAAGATTGAAAAAGAATTTTGGCTTAAAAATGCAATTTAGCCCAGGCCGGCACTCGATGAGATGAAACGGCACTCTCTGAGTGCCGCGCGGCACTCTCTGAATGCCGGGCGGCATTCAGTGCAGCGGCATTCACTGACTGCCGTTCGGGCACTTTGAGTGCCGCTGCACAGCAATCCAGCACTATTCACAGTAATTCAGCACCTTAATTTCATTTCATGTCATTTAAGTAAATGTCGTTTAATTAAGAAAATACCCCCCATTTGGATTCAATAAAAATATCTAGAAAATCAAAATCCTTAAGGAAAAAAAGTCAACTCTCCCTCCGAAGGCAAAATTTCGATTTTCTGCACGATTCTTCTTAAAAGCCTTTCAATTTCACCATGATTCCTTTCATTTAAAAATTCTAAAAAAATCATTTCTAGCATAAGGGAGACCCAATGAACAATTACCGGGACTTTTCATCTTGAAATTCAAAAATTTTACGATTGACTCCCTTTTGACCCGTTGACTTTTCACTGGGTCAACTGTTGACTTTTTCTTTCAGGGTTCATGCTGAATTACTCTCTTTTTGGAAATGATTTTAAGATGCTCCGAGAACATTGCCGTATTCCTATACGTGTTCAAAACTCATGGTCTACAAGGTGACGAGTAGATGAGAATTTTGGTCTTTTGGCTGAAAATGGTGATTTTGAACCGAGATTCTTCTAGGAAGAGAGTCAGATTGCTTGTAAGAGTCTTGATTACGTCGAGACATATTCATCATTGATCTCCAGAGGTAAATCCCCCTAAGTTTAATATTTGGTCAAATTGGGGTGTCTACACACGCAAATGGAAGAGAAGCTGATGATAAATCTTATCACCCCGCAGATTCCCCAGCATGGAAGTTGATTGATACTAAGTGGCCAGAGTTTGGAAAGGAAGCGAGAAATCTTAGGCTGGCACTTTCAGCTGATGGAATCAACCCGCATAGTACCCTTAGTAGTAGGTATAGTTGTTGGCCAATTATGTTGGCAACCTACAATCTTCTGCCTTCTTTGAGCATGAAAAGAAAAATTTTGATGTTAACAATGTTAATATCTGGTTCACAACAGCTAGGAAACGATATTGATGTTTTATGTGGCACCCTTGATTGAAGATTTGAAAACCTTAGGGGATGATGGAGTTCGTGCTTATGATGCCTACCGCCAAGAATAATTTACATTCAGGGTTGTTCTATTGTGGACTATTAACGATTTTCCAGCCTATGGTAATTTGAGCGGTTGTGTTGTGAAAGGGTATTATGCTTGTCCAATTTGTGGTGAACAAACAAAATCATGTAGATTGCCACATTCTAAAAAGAAAGTGTACATCGCATAGAAAAATTCTTCCACAGGATCATTCTTTTCGATATCAAAAGAAGGCATTTAATGGTCATCAAGAGCTTGAAAAAAATCTAGAGCCAATGAGTGGTGAACAAATATTATGTGAGATCAAAGGTGTTAGAGTATCATGGGGAAAGAAGATGCGTTCAAAAAAGAATACAAACTCGAAGAGGAAGAGAGATGATGATTATGCTGATGATTATGTTGATGATGATGATGATGTTAATAATGATGTGTGCAATGAGGCCTCCAAACATTGGAAGAAAAAGTCTATTTTTTTCAACCTGGAGTACTATTAACATTTGCTTATTCGACACAACTTTTATATCATGCACATTGTGAAAAATGTTTATGATAACATCATTGGCACTTTACCCAACATTCCGGGAAAAACCAAATATGGGGTTAACTATCGTCTGGACCTTGTAGACATGGGCTTAAGGGAAGATTTGAGATCACAGATTAAGGGGAAACAGACTTACTTACCACCAGCATGTTATACATTATCCAGGGAAGATAAAAAAGGGTTTGTGAAACATTACATCAACTCAAGGTATCGGATGGATATTCTTCAAATTTTGCAAACCTTGTTTCAATGAAAGATTTAAAATTAATTGGTCTGAAGTCCTATGATTGTCACATATTAATGCAGCAAATACTTCCTGTAGCAATACGATCAGTGCTACCTAAGCATGTGCGTTATGCAATTATTAGAGTTTGCTTCTTCTTCAATGCTATTTGCAAAAAAGTAGTAGATGTGGATAAATTGGATTAACTTCAACAAGAAATTGTCTTCACACTATGCTTGTTGGAAAAGTATTTCCCACCCTCATTCTTTGACATCATGGTGCATTTAGTGGTACATCTAGTCAAGGAGGTCAAACTTTGAGGTCCAGTTTATGCTCGATCGATGTGGGGATTTGAAAGGTAAGCATATGCAAAATATTATGTTATCGATCAATAATTTAATAGTAAAGTCTTATGATTTTGTGCTTTCTTTTTAATTATTTCAGAAACATGAAGGTGTTAAAAGGTTATGTACGGAATCTAAATCGTCCAGAAGGTTGTATTGCCCAATGTTATATTGCTAAAGAAGAAGTAGAATTTTGCTCAAAGTTCTTAATTGATCTTGAGAGCGTTGGAGTTCCTTCTACTAGAAACACGACAACAAATGTTGGTGACAATGAAATTTATAATGGCAAAACAATAGGGGGCGGTACTGTCTTTGAAGTAGATGATTTCTCTTGGGAGCAAGCATGCCATTATGTCTTGCAAAATATAGATGATGTTCAACCTTATATCAAGTAAGACGTCATTTTGACTTCATTTTCAATAAGAAATCACATTTCTTCCTCGTATGAATAATTATGTATCTCCTATTATTAACTTGATAGGATGCAGAAGGAAAGTTTAAGACAAAAGCATCCCCGAAAGTCCAGAAATGAAAAGTGGTTAAAAGATGAGCACAATAAAACCATAATTGGTTGGCTTCGTGAAAGTGTATGATTAACATATTAAACATTATATTGTAAATGTATTTGATAAATATCACTAACTTTTGTTTTTAAAAAATCAGGTTGAACAAGATCAACAAATCACCAACAATGAAGTTTCTGACATTTTGAAATGGGTATCTCGAGTTCCTTGTCGAGACGTAATAAAACATTCTGGTTATTATACTAATGGTTGTCATTTTCATACGGACCGTGACAGTGAACTAGTCAACCAAAATAGTGGAGTAAGCATAGTGACTACAACAATGCAGGTTGCTAGTGCAAAGGATAAGAACCCTGTGATTTCAAATGTGTGTTTTCAAGTTGTCATTACTGAAATATGGATGCTTGATTATATAACATTCAAGATTCTAGCTTTCAAGTGTGATTGGGTTGACATAGGGAATGGGATAAAGGTAGATGAACTTGGCTTCACATTAGTTGAGCTCGAAGACGAGAGTGATGAATCTCCTTTGACTTATGCCCGTGCAGATTGTGAAAGGACCTGAATCGACAAAATTGATAAATATAGTTCCTCCAAGGGTGTAATACTAGTTATAAAGGACTTATTCTGTTTTCCTACATTTTGTAGATTTTTTCTACTCTACTTAATTACAATGGTTTTTTAGAGTTATTATGTTATTCATAATTTCATTCTTTTGATAGAATGAATCTTAATTATGTGTCGAAGTTATGCTATGTGTTGAAACTGTGTTGTAGACATGGATCAAGAAAATGAATTTGATTCTCATAACACGGAAAGCTTAGAGCCATCACAACAAAATTCTACTATCAAAATAAGGAAAGGAAGAGGTGTAACAGTTTTAGAATGTTTGACTAAAAAAATGATGGTGAAAAGACACAACTCGTACAGGCAGCCAATTGGTAAATCAAGATCAGATTTTTCTAGTTACAAAGGACTTATGGCAAAGACAATGGTTGTAATGAGTTATAAAACATGGCATCAAGTGCCAAAGTCTTTGAAAGAGAATTTACGGACTGCTATCCAGGTATTAAAAACATGCATTTTTATTCTTTTGCTATTGTTTTTAATAAAACAATGTTGGCTTTAAAACTAATAAACCTTATTTTTCACTTATAGGCCAAATTTAATGTAGATCCAAACACAAAGAAGAGAGTGATATCTGATTGGTTACTTAAAGGATAGTTAACTAAGCAATACATCAAGCCATTCAGAGATGATCCGAGTCAACTTAAGAAGCGTCTTGATATATATATATATATATAAAGTTCATTGATCAGAAGGATTGGAATGAATTCGTACGATCAAGACTCTCTGACAATTTTCAGGTATGTTCAAAGTTTTATTTTTGTTCATGATATGGTTATTTATATCAGTAATGTATGCTTATTCAATTCATTTATCAGAGGTTAAGTGATGTCCAAGTAACAAAGCATGCAAAGAATAAGTTACACATTGTATAAGCAAGTTGGGCTATGCCGGACTTGCTGAAAAAATGGTATGTATTTGTAGGTTTTTTTTTTTTTTTTGTTGCCAAGTTGGGATATGCTAGCTCATTTCATTATGCACTGACATGCAATTTAATTCACTTAAAAATTGATACTAGAAAAAGGATAAGGGTGATTCATTTGATGAAGCTGATAGGTCATTTTTGTGGAAATCAGCTCATCAAAATAAAAAGGGGAATACCGAGATAATGTTAGAAATCAAATTGGTGAAAAAATAGTGAGTTTCTATCCATGTTTTTTATTTTGAAAATATTAGCATAAAATGCATCTACTAATGTTATATTTAATATACTATTTTTTTCTCATTTGCCAATTTGCAAGGATACATCAAAAAGCCAGGTTGAAGATAGGAGTTTGGTCACTGAAGGAACCTCAAACGTCCTGACTATGGCCTTGGCTACTGTCGAGCTCGGTGGACGGGTTAGAGGTATAGGAAAAGGAGTCACCCCCACAACTTATTTCCGTATTTCTAGGCGTGGCTCTAAGAAACACATTAGTGAGTTAGAGTCTAGGTTACATGAAGAAGAGGAAAAATGCAAAGAAAAAGATAACGAGTTGCAAAAGTTGAAGGAACAATTGATCAAGTTACAAAGTGGTTTCACATCAGCTCTAATTGAGAAGGTTGGATCAAACACTCAGAAAAGTTATAATAGTAAATATATCAAGGTTTCTTCTAATATAAATGATTCATGTGATTCACCGGTCAAGAAGAAGAATGAGAAGGTTAATAATTCTTTCTTTTTAAAATTTTTATCATTGAATTACGTTTGTGTACATTGTTACTTTTTTTTTAATTCTCTTGACGTACAAATAGTTTGAAAGCAAAGGGAAGCAACAAAATCACCTTTCATTCCCAAATCTTAAACCTAATACTGGGAAGGTACGTGATATTTTATTCTATAAATCTTTATTGTATGTCTCCTTTCAATTTGCAAGGATGCATTCATTATTGTACTCGATATAGGGATAACCATGTAGATTGGCTTTAGATTCAAATACAATTGCTGTTGTGGGGGTTGGTTTTTGAGAAAGTTGGACCAAATGATACGGTACACCATGTGAGGTTAGGAAAAGACAATGTACATTTATTTGTCAATGTTATTTACCAACTTGCGCAAAACTCCGGTACCATTTGTTAATGGTGATATGATAACTCTTAGACATGTACTTAATTCACAAGTTGCTTGGCCGAAGAAGTATGTACGACTAGACGTCGAGGTAATTCACACTTAGCTTAAATGTTGAATGATATAATTCCATCTTAGAGATAACTATGAAGATGTTGTCTACAAAGTTTGCACTATAAAATACGTACTACAAAGTTTGATTGTATATTCATTAAATTCATTTTAGAACGAAAAAAACCAAGATCAAAGCAAGAAAAAAAGTACAGTTATGACCTTTGCGGATAATCTAGACAAGATCATGTCAGAAGATATCGCAACGATATCATTGGGAATATTTAGAGACAATGATGATACAACATATGTTCCAAAAATTGAGTTACTGAGATTGTGCAAGATAGAGGAGTTAGATGTCATTTCAGTTATTGCATACATGAGGTGAGATAAATTATTTTTGCTTAATATCATAAAGTTATTGTCTCTAATTTATATTATATTTTTTCAGATTCCTGTACGAGAAATTTGAAAACAGTTTCGTCAACCCAATCTTTGCTAGTAATGCATATAATGAACTCAACTTAGATAAATTTATTATTGCTGAATTTGGAGAGGCTAAAGAGAATCAGATATTTGTCATTCCATTCAACACATGGTACGTATATTTTGATGTTAACAATGTTAACATCCGGTCCACAACAACCAGGAAACGATATTGACGTTTTACTTGGCACCCTTGATTGAAGATTTGCAGACCTTTTGGGACGATGGAGTTCGTGCTTATGATACCTACCGCCAAGAATAATTTACATTCAGGGTTGTACTGTTGTGGACTATTAACAATTTTCCAGCCTATGGTAATTTGAGTGGTTGTGTTGTGAAAGGGTATTATGCTTGTCCAATTTGTGGTGAACAAACAAAATCATGTAGATTGCCACATTCTAAAAAGAATGTGTACATCGCATAGAACTTTCTTCCACAGGATCATTCTTTTTAATATGCAAAAGAAGGCATTTAATGGTCATCAAGAGCTTGAAAAAAATCCAAAGCCAATGAGTGGTGAACAAATATTACGTGAAGTTGAAGGTGTTAGAGTGTCATGGGGAAAGAAGATACATTCAATAAAGAATACAAACTCGAAGAGGAAGAGAGATGATGATTATGTTTATGATTATGTTGATGATGATGATGATGTCAATAGTGACGTGGGCAATGGGGCCTCTAAATATTAGAAGAGAAAGTCTATTTTTTTTTACCTGCAGTAGTACTAGAAACATTTGCTTATTCGACACAACTTGGATATTATGCACATTGTGAAAAATGTTTGTGATAACATCATTGGCACTTTACTCAACATTCTGGGAAAAACCAAAGATGGGGTTAAGTGTCGTCTGGACCTTGTAGACATGGGCTTAAGGGAAAATTTGAGATCACGAATTAAGGGCAAACAAACTTACTTACCACTAGCATGTTATACATTATCCAAGGAAGAGGAAAAAAAAGGGTTTGTGAAACATTACATCAACTCAAGGTACCGGATGGATATTCTTCAAATTTTGCAAACCTTGTTTCAATGAAATTAAGATTTAAAATTAATTGGTCTGAAGTCCTATGCTTGTCACATATTAATGCAGCAAATACTTCCTGTAGAATACGATCAATGCTGCCTAAGCATGTGCATTATGCAATTATTAGAGTTTGCTTCTTATTCAATGCTATTTGCAAAAAAGTAGTAGATGTGGAGAAATTGGATGAACTTCAACAAGAAATTGTCTTCATACTATGCTTGTTGGAGAAGTATTTTCCACCTTCATTCTTTGACATCATGGTGCATTTAATGGTACATCTAGTCAGGGAGGTCAAACTTTGTGGTCCAGTCTATGCTTGATCAATGTGGGGATTTGAAAGGTAAGTATATGCAAAATATTAAGTCATTGATCAATAATTTAATAGTAAAGTCTTATGATTTCATGCTTTCTTTTTAATTATTTCAGAAACAAGAAGGTGTTAAAAGGTTATGTACGGAATCCAAATCGTCCAGAAGGTTGTATTGCCCAATGTTATATTGCTGAAGAAGCAGTAGAATTTTGTTCAGAGTTAGTTGATCTTGAGAGCGTTGGAGTTCCTTCTACTAGAAACACGACAACAAATATTGGTGACAATGAAATTTATAATGGCAGAGCAATAGGGGGCGGTGTTGTCTTTGAAGTAGATGATTTCTCTTGGGAGCAAGCACACTGTTATGTCTTGCAAAATATAAACAATGTTCAACCTTATATCAAGCAAGACGTCATTTTGACTTCATTTTCAATAAGAAATCATATTTCTTCCTCGTATGAATAATTATGTATCTCCTATTATTAACTTGATATGATGCAAAAGGAAAGTTTAAGACAAAAGCATCCCCGGAAGTCCATAAATGAAAAGTGGTTAGAAGATGAGCACAATAAAACCATAATTGGTTGGCTTCGTGAAAGTGTATGATTAACATATTAAACATTAGATTGTAAATGTATTTGATAAATATCACTAACTTTTGTTAAAAAAAAAAAAAAATCAGGTTGAGCAAGAGCAACAAATCGCTAGCAATGAGGTTTCTGACATTTTGAAATGGGTATCTCGAGTTCCTTGTCCATTCCCACAAGGAAGAAAGTCAAGTAAGTAGACGTAATAAAATATTCTGGTTATTATACTAATGGTTGTCATTTTCAAACGAAGGACCGTGACAGTGATCTAGTCAACCAAAATAGTGGAGTAAGCATAGTGGCTACAACAATGCAGGTTGTAAGAAGAAGAAAGCTCAAGACTACATTCAAGCTCAAAACACATACCCACACTTCATTTTTATCATCCAAACATGTGTGAGTACATCAACTCACTTGGTAACATGTCTTACATGCTTTATATGTTTTAAAATCAACATGCAAGAACTCCTAGAACGCATGCAAGAACTGATATGGAAGCTTCACAGTCTGCTAAGACTATAATTCTGATGCAGACCTAAGCGCTTAAGACCTTTGGAGCACTCGAACCCTGAGCGCTCACACTAACTGGAGTGCTCGAGCTTGTAACCCTTCATCCCAAGCACTCGAAGTATACGAAGCACTCGTGACCTGAGCGATCACATTAGTGGAGCGTACGAGTGACCTAATCCAAAATAGAGTGCATGCTTTTATGACTTTCATGTACTTTTAATACCCATGCATGTATGGTTTGTACTTTAGATGATCTTTCCGTTATAATATATGATGATTGATGGATTGAGTAATCTTTGTACGAACCTTAGATGCTTAAATCTATAGATTTACTTTTAAAGAAAAGAAAGGAAAATTAATTATTTTGCAACTTAATCAGAAATTTAGGTTTTTTTTTATAAAGAGGGGTGCTCGCGCATCCCGACCGCTCGAGCAAAGCTCTGGCGCTCGACCATGTTGGAACACTGGAATATGACAACTTTAAAGAAACTAGCTTCTCTCATCATTTTGACACCATAGTAACTTTATATCTTCTAGGATGTTAATAACTCTGATATATGTCAGCATTGAACAATGTCCCCCACTAGGGCTTCGTTTGGCCCCCACGTGGTGCTTCTCCTTTTTTAAAGCACAATTTAATGTTAATTCATTTGGTAACTAGTTTATGAGCTTTCCAAAAATTGAACTTAGGGCTTTTTTGGAGAGAGCTTTTAAAAGCTCTAGAATGGAGCTTTTAAAAGCCCAAGGTTGCTTTTTGGTTTCATGATGTCTTTTTGAAGAGTAGTGTGTCACTTGTATAAAATTATCAAAGAACTTAGTAATAAATTTCATAAGCTCCTTTTAAAAAGTCACATGGGGGCCAAACTAAGCCTAGATAACGTTGTTCTTAAGAGTAGTACCTTATGCTTTAAATGCTTGTACATCAGTTAATCTTTTCGATCATCATGTGGAATAAGTCGGTTGATGTCACGAATGGTTTATTGATGCAGTTTAACTTAGTTCAACCACACTTGTGGTTATATGTTTCTCTATTTTAGTTGTTGATGAACAATCAGATGATCTCAACCAGTCACGTATCTATGGGTCCAAAAGAGAAAATTTATTTTTTTCCTATTTTAATAGTTTTACATGGCCTTCAACCACAGAAGTTACATAATTGAATAATTACATATATTAAATGAATAATGTTTATACTATCAATCAGCAAGTTAGCATTTGATTTGGCTGGTTCCTGTTTCGAACATTTGGATGTATCATCCAGTTTCGTTTTGTAAGGGAGGACAAACGCGTCAATAGGCAAGGGGTACCGGGTACTGTCATGCTTTCAAAATTTGATTTCTAAATGACTTAATTGTTGTATCATATATTTGTGACAGTGACCAGAGATTCCAGAAAAGAAAAAGCATTTCAAAAATGGGAACACACATCATTACTCTAATGTTAAGGGTACTTCTTTAGTGGACTTCGTTGGCCTTTGTATAGTATATATTAATAGTCGTACTATTAATGTTGGAATTTGTTGTGACCAAGCAATTATTGGATTTGAACTCTTAATCTAAAGTGCGCAGGTGCTTTATGAAGTTGATTCCACTGTGTGTTATAATGTTGTACTTTTTTTGTATTTGCATTTATAATTGTGCTAAACCACCAACTTAGGCTTAAAGGGTGGCACTGCTTAACATGTTCCGAATGCTTATCTTTTGGACAACAATGAACTATATGGTTTTACTTATTTATTTATTTATTTTTATTTAGGGAGAGATATTTGGTTTTAGTGTTGTAGTCTTTTAACTTTAAAGCGGTATAAACAAGTTTTGAGAAATTTCATAAATGTTTATAAAAAAAAAAAAAATGCTCCCTCCGTCTCATTTTATGTGTCCATCTTGGAGGATTTAACTATTTAAGGGGATAAAAATGATCTACACATACTTTCCACAATTGCTTATAATCATTGCACTTTCTTTTTTGAGTAAAACTTCAGGCACACCCATTTCCACAACCTCACCCCCCACAACCTGACGTGGCAACCATATAGTGGGATGGGACCCACCATTTAAAATAACCTCACATATGATACTCCCACTACATGATTGCCACATCAGGTTGTGGGGGGTAAGATTGTGGAAATGGGTGTGCTTGAAGTTTTACTCTCTTTTTTTTTTTGCTTTGTTTTGGTGTTGAGTGTAAGGAAGGGTAGTTTAGGAAACTAAGTAAAATTTACATAATAATTTAAGAAAGTGGACAACAATTTTGGGACATCCCAAAAAGGAAAGATGGGACGGAGAGGGTAATAATAGAAATTTCACAAGCAATTTTTGAGATTTTAATAACTTCACCTTTTTGAGAATTTCACAAACAAAAGTTATGAGAATTTTAATAACATCGTCCTTATGAGAAATTTCACAAACAATGTTTAGAGAATTTTAATAGCTTCATCGTTGCTTATACCTCATATGTAGTTATTAAACATCTCGTGAAGTGCATTATATTTTAGTGTATATATAGTACACCATTTTGAGTTGATTAAAACATTAAAAATTGTGTAAAAAATATAAGTAAAATAGTTTTGTGAAATTTGACAAACAAAAGTTTTGTGAAATTACATATACGCCTACTGATGTCAAGGTGTATAAAATTGTTTACCTGAAAATTTCATCAACATCTTCCCCAACTAATCACAAATCAATGTATTTCAAATAAAACAACCATCCCCAACCAAAAGTATACCATCAAACAAACCTCATGTCCTTTAAGGGATATATTTTTAAGGATGTTTATCAAAGAAATAGCGTAATTAAGGGACCTTTAATAGAATTTTTTATTTATTTTTTTTTTAATTCTACATGCCCTTTAACCACAGAAGTCCTAGAATGACGGATTTTCGGGCAAATTTTTCTTACTTCTATTCATCTATATTATAAATTAGAACTATATCCTACTAGGACAAGTGACTAGGACAAGAAAATTGTAATTAAAAGGGTATTTGGCTGACTTGGATTGGTGAGTTGGAGGGTTAACATGTTATTGGTTTGCTGAGTTGGTGGGTTAACATCTTACAACCCTGGAAACCCTAACTTAATATCACACTTCCCCCACCCGCCTCATCTTCTTCTTCTCTTTCTCTCTCTCTTCCTCCCCCTCCCTGATTCCCCCACCCGCCTCCACCTCCACCTCCACCTCCACCTCCACCTCCACCTACACCTTCCTCTCTCGCCTCATCACACTTCCCCCACCCACCTCCCAATCTCGCCTCAAAACCACCGTCCCTCTCTCGGCTCCACCTCTCTCCCAGTCGTCTCTCTCTCTCTCTCGCCATCGCCTCAGATCTGCGCCCCTTCGCCGTCGCCCCTGCCTCTCTTTCAAACCCACCACTCGCCGCCGCCGCTTTGGTCACCGCAAACCCACCACCCGCCGTCGCCGATTTGGTCACCGCCTCGAGTTCATGCGTCGGTCAAAGCCTCATGTTTCAGATCTGTAGATAAGGGTTTCGAAAATTGTTTTGTTCTAAAAAAAATTAAGATCGTTGATAAATTATTTAATTACTTTCTGTTTTCCATTTTTTTCAGATCCTATCAACATCGCAAGTTTCCATCTGCGCCCCTTCGCCGCCGCCCCTGCCTCTCTCTCAAACCCACCACCCGCCGCCGCCGCTTTGGTCACCGCCTCCAGTTCATGAATCGCGTTAAAGCTCTGGTCAAAGCCTCATGTTACGATCTGCAGATAAGGGTTTGGAAAAAAAAATTCCCCCTTAACAAAAAAAATTAACATCGTTGCAACATTTTTTATTTCTGACTTTAATTTTAATTTAATTACACACAGATTCATGTTAAATTTCTAGGTTTAGGCCATGTACAGAAGTTAAATTTGCTTCAAATGGAAGGATGCAGATGCTTGATTATTTTTTATGCTTGATTATTTTTTATGGTTTCTTTTACAACTTTTTTTTTTTTTGGGCCTCTTTTCCTTCTCTTCAACATTTTTTTACTTCTCTCACCCTTAATTGTAGTGTACACATTTTTTTGGTTTGTGAATCTGTTTTTTTTTTTTAATCCCCAAGGAAATATTATTGACCGTCTCAGTTTCAATTTTTTGGTGTCCCTTGACTCTGATCCAGTTCCACCTTGAGTGTAGATTCAAAGCTACTAAAAGTTGAAGCCCAAATCATCCTCTAATTAGGTTCCTACACCAAGTTATTATTTTTAATTTTTGTTTTATGTCTAACGTATTTCTTTGCATAAATCGATTTAATTTTTTTTTTTTTTTGGTTGTGAATCTGTATTTTTCTGAATCCCTAAGGAAATATTATTAACAGTTTCAGTTTCAATTTTTTTTGGTGTTTGCTTGCTGGTTCTTATTTGTTTTGGGTTGATATTATTTATTAGTTTGTCTCTCACAGCCAGTTTTGTATCATTGTTTATTTGATTCTAATGGAGCTGTGCAGTACTAATCATTTTGTGTAGAAAGAACACTTTGTTGACTAAAGTCTCTTTAATTTAAGGATGCAAATGTGGAAGATGCATACATTTACCCCTATAGTCAATCAAGGTCAAATCACTTTTCTTTTTAAATAGTGCTATTTTTGTTGCAAGAAAACATTGTGAACAAATTTGATATTCAAATAACTCATGAGCTGATATTAGAGATATATCCTATTTACTCGATTTTCTCATATCTTTCACTTAGTTAGAAAATGATTTTTATTTTTAAATTTGGTAAATGCTAATCTTTTCTTCCTTCAATTTTTTAGATATCGCACTTTTTTTTTTGGTCTTTCTTCAATTATTTTAGATAACGGATGAATTTTAGAAGAAATTGCCTTCAAGTCACAAGCAATATTTTTCTGAACCACCCTGTAGTGTTAAAATGAAAAAAATTGTGAGTGAAATGGTGTATTTCTGACCCATTCTTTTGGGTTTGGGAAATTCTTTGGATCTTTCTATAATTTCAAAAAAGTAGGGGCTTCAATATAAGTTTTGAAATGAAAATATGGGTTTTGGCCAAAAGGAAAAAATTATTAAATAAAATTGAATCTTTG
This sequence comes from Hydrangea macrophylla, assembly GCA_033977485.1. Taxonomy (NCBI): domain Eukaryota; kingdom Viridiplantae; phylum Streptophyta; class Magnoliopsida; order Cornales; family Hydrangeaceae; genus Hydrangea; species Hydrangea macrophylla. The sequence continues at coordinate 74,777,785 of CM066999.1, read as the reverse complement.
AAAAGGATTGGGGGTAATTCGAAAACATTTTCCCTCCCTAAAACCTTTCTCGCAATAAAAGCTATGATTTCAGTGAGTTGGGATTTTGGGGGTAACTCAATCGAAGGCAATTGCTAGAATTTTCTTATTTTATGTTCAATCTCCATTTTATGTGTTGCTTGAATTTTCTTATTCTTGATCGGCTGTTTTCCATCAAACAGAAATAGAAAGATAAAAAATTGTTCGTATGATAGTTGGTCTTATTCTTGCTCAGTTCTTAGTTTTAATGAGCATGGATTGTTCTGTTTTGGGGTTAGAAATAAAAAGATAAAAAAATTTTGATACTGTTTATTGAGAAAAAAAATTCTCAAACAGCCTGTTGACAATTCATTTGGGGTTTTGGTGTATTTTCTTTCCAAAATATTTCGTCCAATTTTAGGGCTATTGAGGTGGATTGTGACCAAAATATCATTTATTACTTTTAATTTTATTATTTTCCCCAATTTAAAGTCATTTTGAGTACTACTTTTCCTTTTATTATTTTTATTACCCCCAACCAACATATTCTATGCATTCAATGCTAATTTCTACTAATCAACACTATCATACTCCCAAAAATCCCAATTTGCCTTTTCTGACTTCTCTTCTATCCAAATTGGGATTTTGGGGTTTTCCAAAATTTTTCCCCCAATTTAAGGGTTTTTGAAGTGGATAAGTGGCCAAAATCCAATTTATTTCCTTTTATTATTTCTTCCAATTTAATCCCATTTATTACTTTCCTATTACATGGTTGGTCACGTTTTACATTAATCCCCAAAATCCCAATTTATCTTTCCTTAGTTCTATAATTCTAAATGTAACTGAATTGTAACAATATGATGATCCTTTCTCAAATTTACCTTTCCTTACTTCTATACTCACATTATCCCATGCATCTATTTTTTTTGTTAATGGTTTATATAAATGCAGACTTGCAGCCTCTAATTTTTAGATGTTTCAATGAAGTTTGGTCATCCCAGTTATCTTATATTCCACTAAAATTGAATTTTGGCTCCATATGTTGATCCTAGCTATTTGTAAAATTTTTGGAAGTTATGCTATTAAATTAACAATTGAGAAGCTAGAATTCCATTTAGAATAATACAATGCTTCCCAAATTACTTTAACATGTTTACTGGTGCGGTGGTATTACATATTTAAGTGCATGTAAAATAATTGACAAAGCATTTGGGAGGCAAATTTGTGATTCAAAGTTGGGAAGCACGGCCTGGCCCTTCATGTTAATGCTATGAGATTCACATGTTTTTCCTCTAAATTTTTATGGGACCTTAGATATTAATGCATTTGTTCTTTTTGCTTTTAATGTATAGTAGTGTAATAATATTGTTTTTATGCTTTTATTTGTTCTTTCTCTTCATCATCACATATGGAAAAACATGTGGTTACCTGGAAACCCATGATGTCCTACCAGAGTGGGTGGTTACAAACCATGCCAAGGAAGGAAAGAAACGAAATTATCCAGCTCTTGCAATAATACTATAGTCGAATTAGAGAAACATGTAGCATAATTTAGTCAATACATTAAATTCATTTTCAACATTTCCTTTATTTTCTGTGTTTAATTGGCTGATTTTTTTTTCTTTTATCATTCTCTGTTCAAACTTGCATCTGCGAGTGTATTTAAAAATGTATATTGAGTTCCTTGACTTGGTGCTGACATTGAAAAGTTCATCGACTTGGTCAATTTGTTACGGAAATTGTGTAGAAAATAAAGATCATGTATGCTATTTGGCCAAACAGTATGAGGAATTACTTGCTTTTTTCATTCATGATCACGCTGTATTTGTTAAAAATTATCGTTAGACAGAAATTCAACTGTTTGCTGAAGATAGTCGGTGTACAGTGATTTTGATTCTTAAACAATATTTGAAGGGCATGAGCAACTAAAAACATAACTGTCAAATATTGGTATGCATTGGAGGCGTCGTGAAAATTGATCGAATTAGTGTACATCTGTACACTTTCATGCAATCCTTTTAGATTCACGTTGCACTGTGAGCTTTTTTAGTGGATCATGTTCTCTCTCTCTCTTACTGGAGTACATAGGAATTGTATTAAGATATGAAGGCACATGGAGTTTACTTCCGTGCTAAGTGCTAATAGTTAGAATTGGTCAGTAGTGCCTTCGGGCACGGGCAATATCTAGTATGTTAATAAGTTACATAATTAAATAATTACATATATTAAAGAAATAATGTTTATACTATCAATCAGAAAGTTAGCGTTTGGTTTGGCAGGTTCTGATTTGAACCTTTGGATACCCCATTCAATACCCTTTTGTAAGAGAGGATAAGCACGTCATTAATAGAAAATGTTAGAGCGTACACCCATAATTGGCCATTGCATTGATCGGGCGTCTTTGTTGCAACTTAAAAGTTGACTTTTTTTGACTTATAGCTTATTATAAGTTTAAGTTGTACCAAATAAAGTTTAGCTTACAGTTCATTTTAATCAAAAAATAACTTAAAACTGGGAAATAAACAAACTTATCAAAAGCAAAGTTTCAGATGCTTTTGAGATTATAACTTCTCAGTTTAGTTTAAGCTGCAACAAACACAACCTTGATATTATTGACCAAGATTGAGCTCACAATCGTGGATCAAACGCCCCTAGATATCCCATTCATTTCCCTTTCGTAAGGGAGAGGACACTCGTGATTATTGGAAAAGGCCAAGGATCGATACGGTCATAATTGGCCATTGCAATGACCAAATTGTTGACCACGATTGGGGTTAAGCTGCTACACCCCAGCTGCGGCCGAATGGTGGGTTAAACACGCAGTCCCACGTTTTGAGATCTAATTTTTACAGCCAAATAGCCCACGATTGCGTTTGGGCTCAAAAACTATGGATCGTGGTTTAAAAGTCTTGCCTAGCTGGCTTTTTGAATAATCAATATGATTTAGACTTTTGTGGAAAGTTCACCTTCACTTTGAAGAAATTTTGAATCCAATCCAAAAGCTTAAGTCATTGAGTGGAGAGACCTAACATGTATATCTAGCTATAGTCAATCCCATATTTATTCGATGTGGGATATATTATCTAACACGACCCCTCATGTGCAGCCTCTTCTTGGATCTGTCACGTGCGCCTCTTTGGGTCTATCTTCGTAGGGGTGTGGGCTATTTTTATTTTTTGTTTTTAAAGGATTGGGTGTCATCGTAGGGGTGTGGGCTATTTTTATTTTTTGTTTTTAAAGGATTGGGAATGAGCCTAGCTCTGATACCGTGAAGAAACTTTGAATCCAACCCAAAAGCTTAAGCTATTGAGTGGAGAGGCCCAACATGTGTATCTAGTCATAGTCAATCCCATATTTATTCAATGTGGGATATATTATCTAACACATTTTGTGAAAGGAATTAACGTGAAGAATAATGTTGTACTTCCCAAAACTAGTTTTCAAATAGCTTAACTGCTGTTACAATATGTTGTAACAATGATCGGTGATATCAAAAAAGTGCTTCAAAACTAAATTTGGAAAGCACATCATTACTCTTATTTTAAGGGTACTTCTTTAATGGACTTCATTAGCCTTTGTGTAATATATGATAATTGAGTCCTACTTTTAATTAATGTTGGAATTTGTTTGTTTGTTTTTTTCTTGATAATACTGTTGGAATTTTTGTGACCAAGCAATTATTGGATTTGAACTCTTAATCTAAAGCAGTTGCTTTATAAAGTTGATTCCGTTGTGTTATAATGTTGTACATTTTTGTATTTCTATTTATTATTTTGGTAAACCACCAATTCCGCTTAAAGTGTGGTAATGATTAACATGGTCCAAATGCTTATCTTCAGAACAACAATGAGCAATTTGGTTTTATTTATTTATTTATTAACTATGGAGAACTATTTGGTTTTAGTTATGAAGTAGCGAATGATTTATGATACTTAAATACAAAGTATATTCCTGAAATTTATCTCTGTCTCATTTTAGTTTTTATATTTTCAATTCCATTAATGTGGTCCATAAATAAAAATAATATGGTCCTAATGTCCAATTCTGTCTAAAAATTTAATGGAACTCACCTACTACTATGCACAATACATTGATAATTAGCAGGTGGGGAAAAATTGGTGGTGTTCTTTTTTGCCCCTAAAAAGCTTCAATTTATGCAATTGAAACTATACGGACTAAAATGAGATAGAAACCAAATTTCGAAGATATATTTTATAATTAAGCCGATTTATGATACATCTTCTGAGGAACATGAGAATGATGGATACCGGTTTAGTTTCTTTAAAACAAGTCTACTTTTTCTTCGTTCTAATATAATGAAAACAAATGTTGTTTTAGTTCGAAAAAGAAATAATTTTTGGTTCATTTTTAATTTAGACATGAACTCCTAGGACTTGTAACGGAAACTACAAATAGGATCAGGTACAATCATTTTCTTAGTAGCTATTTGATTTTTTGTAGAAACCAACACCATGTTAGTTTAAAAAATAACTTGTTTTAAGGGTGATATATAATAAATTTCGCACGCAGTACTACCAGACCGGACTATTATCTCCATTGTTTGAATGACATAAAAAGATGCATACATTTTTCTTTACACATAAATTTGTCTACACATTTCTTTAATTATCACCTAATATTTGGGTCAAATACATCTTACTATATTGTGGTAATGCCCTTTTTCACTTTATCCCCTTTAAATTTGACAATTAACTCTCTGTTGTTCTTGTGGGATGTTTGGGATGTGATTTTTTCTTGTGTGTTTAGATAGTGTTTCATCTTATGTTTGGTTCTTTAACCATTATTTTTGTGCTTTATGTCTTTTCTGGGGTATGCTCCTGTGTTTTTTTTTTGTAGATGTCGTATGGTTTTTTTTTTTTATTCACCCATTTTCCGAAAAAAATATATATATATTGAAGAAACTATTAAAGCCTTTTGTTAAAACTAACGAGAGATTCAAGTTCATTTTAGAGGAAAAGAATTTGATCAATTTTTGCGAATTTAAAATATTAATTTTACACTTATAACTATTTAATTTCTCCTCATTTTTTTAAATTTATCTCTTTTATCATATTTTTTTCTTCCTCAAACCACCTTTAATACTGCTACCACCACTAATGCGTATATTCAACCACGCCATTCATATAAACATCAATAACAAAAATGAGTAACTAAAGGAATTTTATTATAATTAAAGAATAGATAAATAAAATGAAAATAATTGAAGTGTGCATTTGTCATTTGAAAATTAACACCATTAGAGGGATTAAGTGTCAACACTTTTGAAATGTAAGGTTAAAGTGAAAATAACCCTAATTATAATAAGGAATAGGGTTAAATACTTTTTCACCCCATGTGGTTCAAAAGTGGATACTTAACTTTCCAAAGGTTTTGGACTAAGTGAAAGTGGTAAGATCTTCCTCAAAACTGATAAAAATTCTAAAATTCGCTAAAAATATTAACACTTAACACCCTTGGTGAGGTTAATTTTGGTATTAATCTATGTGGAGATAATACTGTCATTTATGTGAGTCTAATTTTTAACAATTAATCCCTTTGGGAGGCTACTTTTGGGGTTAACTGTCTATGTAAGGTTAATTTTGACACTTTACTCTCCATGTGGGGCTATTTTGAAAGAAATCTTAGTAGCTTTATTTTAGTCCACTTTTGAACCAAAGTGAGTCTAAGCACATGGGTAAAATTTTATTAATCCTAAGTAAAATAAGATCATTAAACCTTACTAGTTCAATAATTTATTTGGGCCGCTGAGTTAAAGCCCAACTGTGAAAATGTTCCAAAGAATTCTGGGCTAAGATCAGGTTGGGTTGATTAAGGAGGAGATTTTGTGTTTTTGACTTTCAACTTTAGCCTGATTTGGATTCACTTGGGCTCAACTCAAAACTAGCCCAACTTGCTATGGGCGCCGAGTCAGGTCAGGACTCAACCGGCTTGAGAGAGCACTCCATTGTCTGATTGGTTTCCAGCCTATAGGGTGCAACTTCCGTCACGATAAGACAAAGAAGTTTATTAATTTATGGGTAAATATCACCAGCCTCCTCTGAAGTTTGGTCTTAGTACACATATCTTTTCTCACATTTCAAGAATGTCACTTATCTCCCTTATTTATGAATTTTAGTATAAGATTTCTTTAAATTTTCTAACGATTTGTTAAAGGGAGGGAGAAACTGATACTAAATTTACAAATAAGAGAGGTAAGTGAGAATCCTAAAATGTGAGGGGAGGTATGTGAATTAAGGTCAAACTTCAAGGGTAGTAAGTGATATTTACCCTTAATTTAAAAGCAACTAATTAAAACTTTTTTTTATAAAAAAAAAATATTTTGAAAATTTTGTAGTTCCCAAAGAAATACCAAACGCTAAATAACTTTTTAAAAAACACTATAGAAAAAGCCTAAAAAATCGATTTCTTAAAAGTCTCTTATTCCTTCAGAGATTCCAAAGGATTCTTATGTTTCACCTTGGATAATACTTGGGACACATCCAATGACACAACTTTTGAGATACAACTCAAGAGATGTGTCTATCTCTCTCCTGTGTCACTCTGGGATCCAGTGACATCACAGGATAGATATACACACATCTTTTAGTTTGTGTCCCAAAAGTTGTGTCTTTAGGTGTATCCTAATCTTTACTCTTTCTCATTCATCGTAATTTGATATTCAAATTTGCAAAGCATGACATATGTATGCCAAATTTAAATGCTATAAATATTTTGCCAATTGTATGACATGCTGTGATAGTGATTTATGATACCAAACACCACTGAATATGGAAGCATCAAATTATTTTTTTGGATTTTATGCTTGATGGGCTTCTACATTCCAAAGCCCGGTGTTAGGTATCATGGAATCATATTACATTTAGGCCAGTTTGGTTCGCTTGGAAAGTAAGTGAGAAAATGAATCTCATTCCTTGGAATTATTTTTGTGTGTTTGCTGTATTTAATGAATTCGGAATCTATTTCCTACTAGAAATAGATACTTAGAAAAACAAGGAAACTCATTCCTTATGTATTTAGATTCCTTCTCTAAAAAACATACTTATCTCACTCATTTAACAAATTAACAGTGTATAAATTTAAATTAACTAATAATTTGAATTTAAATTACCTAATCAAATGATTAAATGGTTGCTGAATTTTCAAACAATTGTTTTGCAAATCATATAATGATATACATATATATATATATTATGCAAATACAAATAAATATTTTGTAATTAAAATCTTACCATGCTTTTCAACTATTTTAAAACGAACTTATAATTTAAAGAAGAAAAATGGTATTTCTAAAATTATTCGTTGGTTTATCCAAACACCGTAATGGAACTAATTTGGCATTAGTTTATCTGGAATTGGATTACTTAGAATTATTTTCCTTTTCGTAATTCTTTTCTAGTGAACCAAACGGGGCCTTAGGGTAATGCTATGCGCACATTCATTTTAGTAGAGTCCGTGCCAGTATACATGGGACTCACCAAAATGAATGGCTCAGATCGTTATGTGCACACTTTATGTACACATATTATGTGCACCAATCATTACTCTTAAAGTTACCCATTTTTCTTGTACTAAATGAGGAATGGTAGGTGATACGCCCAAAATTGGCTCTATCCTATGACCGAGTGGTTTGGTCTACCCGAGGTCTCCCGAGCGGTTCATCCAAAACCCGGCCAACAGGTCGGGAAGACCGCGCAAGCACGGTTCGTACAGGTGCAGTCAAGTCAGGCACACTCTAGAATATTCCAGGTTGTTTCCTAATCAAGCTAGGAGACTAAGTGCACACGTTTCCTAATCCAATTAGGAAACCCTCACAATTAATACCAATCAATCTTAATTGGATTATATTTCATTATCCTTGTACGAGTAGGTTTCTTGCATCTATAAAAGAGACCACTCACCCCCATAGAGGGGAATCAACTTTTCAGTCTATGCAGCACCTCTATAGCAATCATCAACACGCTCGACCGACCTACGGTAGCTCAAGACTATTGTTGGTTCACCATAGGTCCCCGGCTTTTTACAGTATAGTGAACGTGCTCAGACACACACGTGAACGTAGGTTCATAATTAACAGGGCCGAACCACATACAAAAAACCAGTCTCTCTCTCTCTCTCTCTCTCTCTCTCTCTCTCTCTCTCTCTCTCTCTCTCTCTCTCTCTCTCTCTCCTTAAACTGGTTTAATTTATCTTAACCAAATTTTGGCATCATCAGCTTGGCGCCGTCTGTGAGAAGTGACAGATTTTCTCGAAGAACAAATCTCTTAGCTGATAAGCATGCCGCCGAAGAAGAGTAAGATATAACACCCGCTCCCGCGGTTTATCTTTAATATTGTTTTAGCATGCATAATTATGAGTTAATGATAATTAATGTGTTATGTGACACTTATTAGAGGTGGGGTTAACCCCCTAAGTTGATTATGGGTGTCCAGTTGGGAACCCAGTTATGGCCAATATAGCAATCCCAAGTTGGGATATGTGTTGATGGATCCCAGTTGAGATGGGACAGTAATATGTGGAACACCCTATGTGCCTAAATGTTTATTAAGGCTTAAATGATTTATTATTTGATTGTTAATAATATCATGTTATTAGGTAGTGACCACTTCTGGGGTCAATTAGGGATACCTTTGTAAGCACGAATTGAACACGTTACATAATTAGTATGCTAATTAGCAACTTCATATAATTATATGGAACCACTTATGGGACCCATGCGAGACATAGACAAACACTCATTTAGGTTTGGGATAGTTTTAGTACAATTTCATAATTAGTAGGGGCGTAACTGCAAAACTAGCAAACTAGTAAGGGTTTCATAATAAAAATGAAAACTTATATATGTTTGACACCCTAGAGATGATTCATCATCTCTATACACAACATTAGTTAGGTTTCAGAGAAGTGACGAGAAGATTGTGACGAGACGACGGTGACTTCTCGACGCCGTTTGATGCGCCGAACGACGTTCAATCTCAAAACGGAACATATATTTGGACTCCTAGAGGTGAGTCTAACCCGATAGTACCAATTTGGTTAAGTTTTGTGATAGTTTTTCATGCTACCCATTTTAGGGTTTAAACTCATAACTCGTAATTTATGTATAGGATTTGTACCTGGTTCATAGTACAACTCTAATCTTGTGATTAGGAGCGAAACCCAAGAGGTGAGTGATGTTAATTTTGATATTTGGATGATTTTCATGTTGGGTTCAATTGTAATGCCAAAGCATGCCTAATTAGCGTAATTTAATTTATTTAGTTTATTATTGGGCAAAATTCATGTGGTTAAATTAGGCCCAATTTATTTGTGAAAGCACGGTGTAATGATTAAATGAGCATGTTGAGTTGCCTATTTGGGTCAATGGAAATTGCTTGTTCTATACCACCATGAGGTAATCTTTGTGGTGACGACCACGGCCGCCAGAGGCCTATGGGACCGCACGTGTGAGGGCGTGGGTCATGACTAGTCACGTGGGCTTGGGGAGTGGAGCCGCGGGCTAGCCGATAGTGGTGGGAGTGAACTAGTAATTGCCAGAGACTATAGTTCTTTGTAATATGTTGAATTGAGCGTGTTTATTATCCATAATCATGATTAGCATTACTCACTAAGCATATAGCTTATATATTGTAATGGTTATTGAATAACCATCGTAGGTGATCGCGGAGGGGAATCGGGGAGGTGAGCTGGGAAGTGGCTTGGCTAGGGTTTGGGAAGTTGTTGTAATTTTGTTAATAGTTACCCGCCTTTTAGTTTAAAGCTTACAATATAGTTGTAATTAATCGGTTTCAATATGGATTGTAGTACGAGTCATACTTTGGTTGGTTTAAGACTTATGTAATATTTTTTTCTAGTTAAATTCTATACTTTAGTTGGATTGTAACTTAACTCCTGTAATACAAAGTTGGACTGTGTTAGCTAGGATTGTTTGTTCGTAGTGTTACTATGACTAATTTTATTGGATTGGGACGTTTGAACTTGGAGATTTATTTATTGGGTTGGTTGTAAATGGTTACATTTAGTATTTTTCTTAAATTATTTAAAAACTCTTGCTTGTACTTGGAAGCTCATGCTCTTGACTTTGATTTTATTCTCAATGGTTTAAAGCATTAATATTGATTTCAACTTGTGATTTGGTAATATTATTTGGGAATTTATTACTTGTTAAAAACAGGGTTTTTGGTTAATTGCAAAGACATGATTTTATTTTTTTTTTATTATTATTGTTGAGCTTTTTTTGGTTTAAGCTATTTTAAACTTATTTTGGAACTTTAATGACTGGGGTTAGCCTTGGTGGCGTGCCACGTGTCCTAGGATCATCTGAGTGGTTCCGGGGCGTGACATTTAGTGGTATCAGAGCAAATTTAAGCTTAGAACCTTAGGTACGAGAGACGACGATTGAGAGTACGTGTAGATAATTAGCATGTAGATGCATTTCATGAATGCATATAAATAATTGTTGCTATATTTGTTATATAACATGTTGGCATAACATGCAATATATTTATGTAAAATGACTGACAGGTAAATAATTGATTCGAATCGAAACATTCACCTCATTCGAGGTTGGACCATCTAGAAGATGTAGTAAGCAATTTCGTAAGGGCAGTAAGTGATTGAATGGGTGGTGATAGACCTGCAAACCCACAACTACGGGCCGAACGGGGAGTCATTGAACAATTTTATAAAAGAAAACCAAGTCTGTTTGATGGAGGCCCAGATCCATCACAAGCCGACCATTGGGTGATAGCTATGAACCGTATCTTTCGAGCAGTGGAGTGTACAGATGAGGAAAAGATAATGTGTGCTACCGACACTTTGAAGGGTGAAGCTCAAAACTGGTGGACAAATGTGATTGAACAAGGGGCACCAGAGACGTGGGACAGATTTGTAAAGGTCTTCTACAAGGGGTACTTTCCAGCATCCGTTAAGACACAGTTGGGCTATGAGTTTGCAAATTTGCAACAGGGGGATATGACAGTAAATGAGTATGCAGCGAAATATAATAGTTTGCTCCAATTTGCACATCGAACAGTACCAAGGGAAGTGAATAGGGTACGAAAATTTGAAGAAGGACTACTGTAGACACCCCAATTTTGACCGACCGTCGAATTTAGGAGAACGTCACCTCCACGTCCGATGATGATAAGGACCGAAAAGATTCGAAGTATTCCAAGCTCTTCAGAAAATTCTCCAAACGCGATAAAATTTCACAGAAAGAAGAAAATACCAGGTATTTAGGAGAATTCAGGTGTAAAACACCATTTTCGAAAAAGATCTTCAAAAGTAAGTTTCTTTAAGAAAAAAAGAAGAAAGAAAAGACCTAAAAAGGGGGAAGTGCTGTAGAAAACGGCACACGGCAGAATTTCGCGGCATTCAGTTAATGCCGAGCGGCACTCACTGAGTGCCGACCGGCACTCAGTGAGTGCCGACACTCAGTGAGTGCCGGCCCGGCATTTACTGAGTGCCGCCGACATTTTCTGACTGCCGTTTGCTTTTAAAGTCCGTATTTTGTGGTACAATACGTATATGTATGCGGATAAAAACAAAAAACTGATAAAGTAAGGTTGACGAAAATACGGCAATCAATAATTTGGCGCGGCACTTACTGAGAGCCGCGCGGCAGTCACGGAGTGCCGCGGCGGCATTCACGAATTGCCGCAGATGATTTTTGACTGCCGCCCTGGGTAGCAGTCTGTCTAATTTCAGGAAGTACGTATTGTACCACCAAATGAGACATTTACACCTGTCTTTTACTCCGAATTCACTAAAAATACTTGGTAATTTTGTCTATAAAAGAGGGAGGATCTTCCTTGAGGAATACAACAAGAAGAGGGTGAGACATACAACATACAACAACAAGAAATTACTACCATCACACTAATACATACTTTAAAAAAAGAAAAGAAAAGAGAGAGTTTGGAGAGCTTGAAGAAGAGTTTGGAAGATCTTCAAAGGAGAAGAACTTTGAGGATAGTTTGGAGGTGATCCTCTAACCATAGATTGTTTGTTTACATTCTTTCTTTTGAGACTCTAATCCTCAAACCTTTTTTGTTTTCTTTGTTCCATTTCTTTTGTTGATCATACTTCCTTCTTGAGACTCTTAGAGATTCTCAATATCTCTCTTGAAATCTCTTGAACATGATCTTTTGAATCCCATGTAAGCTTGTGCTTCACATGGGAATCAAAGTTTGATCATCACTTCATTTCATAAGCGAGTAGATGGATCCAAGTCCATACTCATGACTTGGGTCCTCTAAACTTGATGTTTCATGGAATCCTTTCTATATTCCTTTGAGACTCATGAATATTAGTCATGTCTTCATCTCCAATGACCATCAAATGGTAGGAGGAAGTGGTTTTGAGTCTAAGCACATCTCCATGGTTTAGATTCTTTATCTTGAGATTTCATGAAGTTCATTGATACTTCATTTGAAATCTACAAATATGAAGGTCTTTAGCCTCCAATGACCACTAAATGGTAGGAGAAAATGGTTTAGTTTAAGTCCAACTTCATGGTTTAATAGTTGGGGTTAACAAATAAAAGTGAGCTTGACAAATGAAAACAGTGAGTTCACAAACTGTTTTTGATCAAAGATTTTTAGTTCGAAATGTAACCGTTGAAATCGAGTGAAGCCAACGGGAAAGTGTCAATAACACAATATTCTACCACTGTGATTTTTGTTTTAAGGTGATTTCATGCCTAAGATGGTTTGGTCTTGTGATTTCGATACATGCAACTCTCTGTCCAAAATTTCAGAACAGTAAATCCATTTCGAAACTAATAAATCAGAATTTTAACAGAATTTCCGGGGTCCCTAATAATTTTTATAAGTACCTTAATGTGTTAGGAAGATCCCCTAAAAAGATCTAAGTGTTTCTCATCCTTTTGCTATTTTTAAAAAATCGTACAAGATCTCTGGACAGAGAGTTATAGATTCCTGAGTGATGTCTAGTGTTTTCCATATTCCCGGAGATCTAACCGTTCAAACCTTGATTTTCTTTTTGGGTTATAAACTAGACTCACAGAGGCATATTATATCCAAAAAGCATTAAGATCCAATCGTTGGAAGTATGGTATTTCCATTTTTTAAGATCTGGTCTGCTTTCTGTAATTCATAAAAAACTGCTACTGTTTTTGTCTAATCTTATTTATTTCAACTCAAATAGTCTCCTAATGTCTTGGGACCCAAATCATACTTTGAATAATGATAATTTAGCTTAAATCCAGAAGTTAAGTGACCCAAATTAGCAAATAAATCCATGTTTTATTCTTAGTTACATTCATTCATTCATGTACATTTAATGCTCATGATTAGAACTAGCTATTGAATAAATTTGGATTTCATGCTTGCTAGATCTAAGCTAGAGAATTAGGATTGATTGTTTGATATCTCATTATTATGTGAAGCATGTGGACTAACCTTTTGTTTTGTAGCGCTATCAAGGTATGGTTTCTAGGACTCCTCTTTACTTTTTTTAATTTCTCGATTTTATTGATTTTTCAATTTCATGTGTGACATCTTAGACTAGATCTTACCTTATATGTAAATATGATTAGAGACTCTTTCTAGGATTTTCTTTTGTTTGTATGCATTGCACGTTTAAATATCACTGCTGGACCCCGGGTAAGTTCTCTTGTTCCCTATTGCATGTCATATTGCCTGCTACTTGGCTTATGTGGCTTTTGAATGATATTTTATCAATTGCAATTTTACACCCCTTTAGACATGTTTTTGTGACGTATATCTATACATATATATTAGTTGAGGGCACATTTAAATTAATAATTCGATTAGAAGGATATTGAGTAGAGGCCTATCGCAAGATAGGATGAGAGAGGGTGTTTTAGTCCGACGGGCTCCTTCCTCTCTCATTCCATAATTCCCGAACCTAGTTAATCTCTGGTTTCTAAAAGATCAGTTTGCTTTTAAAACGGTTTCTTAATTTTTCCTTCTAAAAATTAAGTGGCGACTCATTTATTTTTGAAATTGATTTTGAAAAGCTGTGGGTAAAAGAAAGAAAAACTGCGATATCCACAACTACGGGATAATATTAGAAGCCGAGTGGATACACATCAACTTCGAAAAGTTGTTGATGTACAAGATGTTGCCTTGATAGCAGAAAGAGATATTGACAAGTATAAACAGAGCCAACAAAATAAGCGGCCAGCTGAGGGAAAAGGCAAAGGACAAGGTTTCTTTAAGAAGCCATTCTTGCGAGGTTCCGGTTCTAGCTCGGGAGTCCAAAGGGGAAGTTCCTTATCTGGGGAGAGTCGCCCATTATGTCCAACGTGCAATCGTCAGCATTGGGGAGTATGCCACTTGACACTAGTGTGCAATATTTGCAGGCAAAAGGGCCATATAGCGAGAAATTGCTCACAAGCTCGAACTCAGAGTACGGGGAGTATTAATCCAGATATGAGGGGAAAATGTTTTGAATATGGACATCCAGGACATCAAGCTAAAGATTGCCCAACAAGACAACAATGAGGGACAAGTTCTGTGGCTTCACCTGGGGCAAAACCAGGGACAATTGTGGATAAGGGAAAAGGGTCAGAACAAAGACAAGGAAGGTATTATCGACTAATGTCGGGGGATGCTGCAGCAGCCGATTCTGTCGTGTCAGGTACATTACTCATTTGTTCACACCTGGCATATGTTTTAATAGATTCAGGGTCAACACATTCTTTTGTTGCACATGAATTTGTTAGACACTTAGACAGCATGTCAGAACCTTTGGGATATGATTTGTCGATATCTTTACCCTTAAGTAAACCCATGGTGACCTCATCAATATTTAAAGCATGTGAATCAGGGTAAATGATAGGGTTTTGACAGTGAATTTAATTCCGTTGGCCGTTAATTATTTTGACGTAATTTTGGGTATGGACTGGTTGTCCGCAAACCAAGCTACTATCGATTGTGAACAGAAAAGAGTTACTTTTCGACCAATGGGACAAGGGGAGTTTAGTTTTCAGGGAATTAGTGTTGTAGCACCACCATATTTGGTTTCAGCAATTTGTGCAGGCAAGTTGTTGAAACAAGGTTGTCGGGAGTTCTTATGTTCAATAATTGACACACGGGTCACAAGGACTAAAGTAGAAGATATTTCAGTTGTACGAGAAATCCCAGATGTGTTTCCTGAGGATCTACCTGATGTACTAGTTGAACGAGAAATTGAATTTACTATTGAAGTAGCCTCGGGGTCTCATCCAGTATCGAAAACACCGTACAGAATGGCACCGGTGGAGTTGAAAGAATTGAAGATTCAGCTGCAAGATCTTCTAGATAAGGGATTCATTTGACCTAGTGTATCACCATAGGGTGCACCAGTTTTGTTTGTCAAGAAGAGAGATGGGACGATGAGAATATGTATCGATTATCGAGAACTCAACAAGTTAACTATCAAGAACAAATGTCCGTTGCCTAGAATTGATGACTTGTTTGATCAACTTCAAGGAGCCCAAGTCTTTTCTAAGATTGATCTGTGATCAGGTTACCATCAATTAAAAGTCAAAGAGGAAGATGTGGAAAAAATAGCATTCAGGACCCGTTATGGTCATTATGAATTTCTTGTTTTGCCTTTTGGAGTTACGAATGCACTGGCAGCATTTTATGGATTTAATGAATCGAGTGTTCAAAGATTATCTGGACGAGTTTGTAATTGTCTTCATAGATGATATCCTAATATATTCCAAGAGTGTAGAGGATCACGAGAGGCATCTACGGTTGGTTCTACAACGACTTCGTGAAAAGAAGTTGTTCGGAAAGTTGAAGAAATGTGAATTCTGGTTAACTGAGATAGCATTTTTGGGGCACGCGATTTCAAAGGAGGGTGTATCAGTAGATCCGCAAAAGGTTGAAGCTGTGGCCAATTGGAAGTCGCCAACAAGTGTGCCAGAGGTGTGAAGCTTCTTGGGATTAGCTGGGTATTACCGAAGGTTCGTGGAAAATTTTTCAAGAATTGTGATGCCAATGACACAACTTATGCGAAAAGATGTTCCTTTCATTTGGAGTCTGGAATGTGAAGAAAGTTTTGTTGAATTGAAGACTCGTTTGATGACAGCACCAATATTGACCATCCCCTCAGGTACTACAGGGTTTATGATTTACAGCGATGCTTCATACCGAGGTTTGGGTTGTGTACTAATGCAAAACATTAAGGTGATTGCATATGCCTCACGACAATTAGGGCCATACGAAGTGAATTATCCGACTCATGATCTTGAATTAGCGGCGGTGATCTTTGCCTTAAAAATTTGGAGGCACTATCTTTACGGGGAAAAATATGAAATTTATACCGATCATAAGAGTCTAAAGTATTTGTTTACACAACGGGATTTGAATATGAGGCAGAGAAGGTGGTTGGAATTAATGAAGGATTATGATTTAACAATCCAGTATCATCCAGGGAAAGCGAATGTGGTGGCCGATGCGCTGAGTCGAAAGTCTACAACCAATTTGGCTTATACTTTAACTTCACAAGAAAAGTTAATTCAAGAAATGGAGCAGCTAAAGTTGGAGGTGATTCCAGAAACTAGAGGTGGTCTAATGTCACCCATTATTGCACAGCCATCCCTTATTGATGAAATTCGAGCCAAACAGCTTCAAGATCCAATATTGAAGAAGATTCATGATGAGATACCTGAAGGTAAGCAACCAGAATTTACTTTTGAGAATGGTATATTGAAATTCAGGAATCTAGTTTGTGTACCCAATATAGATAGTATAAAGGAAGTAATTTTGGAAGAGGCATACAATACGAGGTACTCAATCCATCTAGGTAGTACTAAGATGTACCGTGATAATCTATTGGTAGTCAGGAATAAAATGAGAAGTAGCTGAGCACGTGGTAAAATATGTGGCTTGTCAGAGGGTAAAGGTGGAACACTAGAAACCAGTGGAAAAATTGGAACCATTACCTATACAAAAGTGGAAATGGGAAGATATCATAATGGATTTTGTGGGAGGTTTACCGAGGTCTAGAAAGTCAAATGATAGTGTATGGGTAATCGTTGATTGATTGACTAAGTATGCACATTTTTCTACCTATTAAGACCAATGATCCAAAGAAGTTAGCTGAATTGTATGTCCAAGAAATTGTGAGACTTCATGGAGTTCCAGTATCTATAGTCTCTGATCGAGATAGTGCATTTACATCAAGATTTTGGCAAGGAATGCAGAGAGCGATGGGTACAAGATTGAGTTTCAATACAGCTTTTCATCCTCAAACCGATGGCCAATCAGAACGTGTAATTCAGATACTAGAAGATATGCTTCGACTTTGTGTTTTGGATTTTAAAGGTGCTTGGGAAGAGCACTTGCCATTGGCTGAATTTGCTTATAATAATAGTTATCAATCCAGTATTGGGATGGCGCCTTTTGAGGCTTTATATGGGCGTAAGTGTCGTTCTCCACTTTGTTGGACCGAGGTTGGTGAGAGGAGATTGATAGGGCCTGAAATTGTTTAGCAGACTACGAAAAAGATAAAGACAATACAACAACGACTTCAAACAACACAAAGTAGATATAAAAGCTATGCAGACTTGAAAAGAAGACCAATGGAGTTTGAAGTTGGGGATTTTGTATTCTTGAAAGTATCACCTTCAAAGGGTATTATGAGGTTTGGGAAACATGGGAAGTTAAATCCAAGGTATGTTGGGCCATTTGAGATCATTGGCAGAGTTGGACCAGTAGCTTATCGGTTAGAATTACCACCAGAATTGGCTAATGTGCACGATGTATTTCACATATCAATGTTAAGGAAATGTGTATCAGATCCGAAGAAAGTGATTATTCCAGAGCCGTTGGAAGTCAGGGAAGACTTGACTTATATCGAGCAGCCAGTCAAGATTCTTGACAGAAAAGAATAAGTTCTGAGGACAAAGACTATTCCTTTGGTTATGGTGCTATGGCGAAATCACTCCGTTGAAGAAGCCAAATGGGAAAGAGAAGATGAAATGAAAGAGAAGTATCCATTCTTGTTCGAGATTTGAGGTACTACGAGGGGACAAACTCCTTTTTAAGGAGGGGAGAGATATAACACCCGCTCTCGCGGTTTATCTTTAATATTGCTTTAGCATGCATAATTATGAGTTAATGATAATTAATGTGTTATGTGACACTTATTGGAGGTGGGGTTAACCCCCTAAGTTGATTATGGGTGTCCAGTTGGGAACCCAGTTATGGCCAGTATGGCAATCCCAAGTTGGGATATGTGTTGATGAGTCCCAGTTGAGATGGGACAGTAATATGTGGAACACCCTATATGCCTAAATGTTTATTAAGGCTTAAATGATTTATTATTTGATTGTTAATAATATCATGTTGTTAGGTAGTGACCACTTCTGGGGTCAATTAGGGATACCTTTATAAGCACGAATTGAACACGTTACATAATTAGTAGGCTAATTAGCAACTTCATAAAATTATATGGAACCACTTATGGGACCCATGCGAGACATAGACAAACACTCATTTAGGTTTGGGATAGTTTTAGTACAATTTCATAATTAGTAGGGCGTAACTGCAAAACTAGCAAACTAGTAAGGGTTTCATAATAAAAATGAAAACTTATATATGTTTGACACCCTAGAGATGATTCATCATCTCTATACACAACATTAGTTAGGTTTCAGAGAAGTGACGAGAAGATTGTGACGAGACGACGGTGACTTCTCGACGCCGTTTGATGCGCCGAACGACGTTCAATCTCAAAACGGAACATATATTTGGATTCCTAGAGGTGAGTCTAACCCGATGGTACCAATTTGGTTGAGTTTTGTGATAGTTTTTCCGCGACCCATTTTAGGGTTTAAGCTCATAACTCGTAATTTATATATAGGATTTGTACCTGGTTCATAGTACGACTCTAATCTTGTGATTAGGAGTGAAACCCAAAAGGTGAATGATGTTAATTTTGATATTTGGATGATTTTCATGTTGGGTTCAATTGTAATGCCAAAGCATGCCTAATTAGCGTAATTTAATTTATTTAGTTTATTATTGGGTAAAATTCATGTGGTTAAATTAGGCCCAATTTATTTGTGAAAGCACGGTTATGATTAAATGAGCATGTTGAGTTGCCTATTTGGGTCAATGGAAATTGCTAGTTCTATACCACCATGAGGTAATCTTTGTGGTGACGACCACGGCCGCCAGAGGCCTATGGGACCGCACGTGTGAGGGCTTGGGGAGTGGAGCCGCGAGCTAGCCGATAGTGGTGGGAGTGAACTAGTAATTGCCAGAGACTATAGTTCTTTGTAATATGTTGAATTGAGCGTGTTTATTATCCATAATCATGATTAGCATTACTCACTAAGCATATAGCTTATATATTGTAATGGTTATTGAATAACCATCGTAGGTGATCGCGGAGAGGAATCGGGGAGGTGAGCTGGGAAGTGGCTTGGCTAGGGTTTGGGAAGTTGTTGTAATTTTGTTAATAGTTACCCGCCTTTTAGTTTAAAACTTGCAATATAGTTGTAATTAATCGGTTTTAATATGGATTGTAGTACGAGTCAAACTTTGGTTGGTTTAAGACTTATGTAATATTTTTTTCTAGTTAAACTCTATACTTTAGTTGGATTGTAACTTAACTCATGTAATATAAAGTTGGACTGTGTTAGCTGGGATTGTTTGTTCGTAGTGTTACTATGACTAATTTTATTGGATTGGGACGTTTGAACTTGGAGATTTATTTATTGGGTTGGTTGTAAATGGTTATATTTAGTATTTTTCTTAAATTATTTAAAAACTCTTGCTTGTACTTGGAAGCTCATGCTCTTGACTTTGATTTTATTCTCAATGGTTTAAAGCATTAATGTTGATTTCAACTTGTGATTTGGTAATATTATTTGGGAATTTATTACTTGTTAAAAACAAGGTTTTTGGTTAATTGCAAAGACATGATTTTATTTTATTTTTATTATTATTGTTGAGCTTTTTTTGGTTTAAGCTATTTCAAACTTATTTTGGAACTTTAATGATTGGGGTTAAGCCTTGGTGGCGTGCCACGTGTCCTAGGATTATCTGAGTGGTTCCGGGGCGTGACATAAGAAGGCTGCGCAGCGGGCCAACCGATATGTTCCGCAGGCCCCGGCGTCGGCTGCGATGGTCCTGACACCGGAGCAGATCACCGCAACACTCACACAGCTCTTGAAGATCCAATAGCAGATTGAAGCTCTGCTGGCTTAACAAAGCAATCCTGTAGTAGCTGGGCAACAACCCGGGAACGTTGCGTACGGTCGGGAACCAATCTTGACCAGACAGCGTGCCCAAGACAACCTGTCCCACGTTGGAGATGCCACAGACATCAACAGTAGGTATGCTGCCCGAGAGGAGAGGCAAGAGCGTATGGCCCAGGAATCAGTCCAGGGTCACTAGGTCAAGAGCCGAGGAAGCTTTAGGCACACGATCAGCCGGAGTCATAGCCAAACCCGATCCCAGAGGACATCACACCGCCATGAAGAAGAAGCCTCTTCCACCAGCCCGACAAAACCCCTCGAATGTCGGGAATGTGTAATGGCCTGTATCAAGAATTTGAAGAAACAGATCGACAGAGTGCCCAAGAGCTAGGCCAGAAAGCCATTCAGGACCATGTAGATACCGAGTCACCATTCTCCAGCCAAATCACGAGGTTTGCCCTCCTGCGCAAATTTAAGCAACCCCATCTAGATTCATACGACAAGTCGGGTAGCCCGGTACACCACGTCCGAACCTACGAGGCCCAAACGGCTCTCGCCACCAATGCCGACGAACTATACTGCTTGGCCTTCCCCGACACATTGAAAAGCCCAGCCGCTCAATGGTTTTACTCCTTGAAGCCCCGATCAATCAGCAGTTTCAAGCAACTCAGCAAGCAATTCGTCAACCAGTTCATCGGTATGCATGAACGGCCAAAGCCTGACATACAGTTGCTGATAGTCAGGCAGAGGAATCATGAGTCCCTCAAGAAATTCACCAACCGGTTTAATGAAGAGAAGCTCGGGATCTATGATCTTGATGAAACTGTCGTAATTGCAGCCTTCTGCTCGGGAGTTCAACACAACAAGTACGCCACGTCGTTTCACAGAAATCGACCGAAAACCTTGGTTGAACTCACAGAGAGAGTCAGAAAGTATGTTGACACTGAAGAATTTCTAAAGACCAAAGACCCGAGCATGTAAAGCGACGAGCCTTCAAGAAATAATCGAAAGCAAGATCAGCCCGAGGGGAGCAACGCAAAGAAGCCCGATAATTCTAGCAGTTCTTTCAGTTCACAACAGTCCGGGTCCGACTCGACCTCTAATTCATAACGGTCTAAGTCTGGTAGCACCGACTCGACCTCCAGTTTGCAGCAGTCAGGATCTAGTTATCCCGACCTTGCCTACAGCTCAGAATAATCAGAAGCCCGGTGATTCTTACCTAACCTCCTGTCTTCATCAGTCTAGATGAGCCCGACTACAGTGGTACTTGCCCGATCATCGCATGAGGTTCTACAGGCTGTCAGAGAGCTCTTGCAAAGACCTCGGGATCACACCCGAGGCACCTCAAAAGACCTTGGGCCACACCCGAGGCACATTAAAAGACCTCGGGGTCACATCCGAGGCAGTAAAAAGACCTCGGGCTCAACCCCAAGGCAACCGAAGACCATTGTTACGCAGTTGGCCAAAGACCTCGGGATAACACCCGAGGCACCCAAAAGACCTCAGGATCCCACCCGAGACTTCGACTTTGTTTAGGCTCATAACTTATAATGGGGACAAATCCCCCTTGGTGGCTGATGATGGCAAGTTTCAAAAGACTCTGCAACCACCCATGTACCAGGTCGATTACCTACAGTCATAGCCTCTACAGACCCCCGTCTTAGCAAAAGCTTGGGGGGCAGGAAGGCACAATGAACTAAACAGGCAATCACACCGGGTATTTACAAGCCTTGGGGTTAACTAAGTCAAACTCTAAGACAACCCGAGTGCCTACGATACTTAGAGGCAATAACTCCACTTAGGTCCAAACCGACGATGGAGGTGACTAAAACCTCTTAGGTTGGCCCACGATAGATGAGCAAAAAATGACCCTAAAATAACACGCTTTAGGTCGGGTCTGCCAACATGGTCAAGCTCTTTTCCTAACAGTTTTGACGAAGGATGGTTGGGCGGAAGATAACCATCCTGCGGAGTTAACATAAAAGGACCCTAAAGCAATACACTTTAGGTCGGCTTTTCCAACATGGTCAAATTCTTTTGCCCACAACCTTGACGAAGGTTTACGAGTGGGAGATAACCATCCTAGAAGCTTAACTTCAAATAAAAGACTACAAATTAGGCTAAGTCTCAACTCTCGACCAATTCCCGAGTACTTAAAGATTCCGAACTAGGCGATTAGCCAGTTCCCGAGCACTCAAACAGTGGCAAGCGGTATCAAACAGATTTCCAAACTCGCCCTATCTAGCATCCGGGCAACCTTGTAAATGGGGGACAGCTGATACGCCCAAAATTAGCTCTATCCTATGACCGAGCGGTTTGGTCTACCCGAGGTCTCCCGAGCGGTTCATCCAAGACCCGTCCAACAGGTCAGGAAGATCGTGCAAGCACGGTCCGTACAGGCGCAGTCAAGCCAGGCACGCTCCAGAATATTCCAGGCTGTTTCCTAATCAATTTAGGAGACTAATCGAAAGTGCACACGTTTCCTAATCCAATTAAGAAACCCCCACAATTAATACCAATCAATCTTAATTGGATTATATTTCCTTATCCTTGTACGAGTAGGTCTCTTGCATCTATAAAAGAGATCACTCACCCCCGTAGAGGGGAATCAACTTTTCAGTCTATACAGTACCTCTATAATAATCATCAACACAGCCGGCCAACCTAAGGTACTTCCAGACAATTGTTAGTTCACCACAGGTCCCCGACTTTTTACAGTATAGTGAACATGTTCAGACACATACGTAGACGTAAGTTCCTTCATTAACAGGGGCAAACCACATACAAAAAACCAGTCTCTCTCTTAAACTACTTTAATTTATCTTAACCAAATTTTGGCATCATCAGTAGGTGTCAGATGCAAAAGAGTAATAATTGGGGCACTAACAAATTCCACTAACACTCATGCCCACACTCTATCTCTCTCCTAGTGGCACTGTGAGGTCCGCAGCGGACCTCACAGTGCCGCTAGTAGAGAGGTAGAGTGTATGTGTAAGTGTTTGTTAGTGCCCCTAGCATTGTTGGTTGCAAAATATGTCAAAAACTCATATTCATTAAGCATTTGTTTGACAAACTGTAATTGCGATAATCTGACGTGTGGAGAAAAGTAGTAAATAAAAGCTGTTTTAAATATGTCATTTACACAATTAAGAATAGGGTAAAGTTATAGTGAGTAGCTTCTCATATGAGAAAGCACTCTTTAGTCATTGGATAAGCCAATAGCCAAAAATACATTTCGAGATCCTTCAATATCTAATAGTTGCTTTCTCATCCAAGGATCATAAGCTGCTTTCTCATGTGATAAGCTTCTCACAATAGCTTTAACCTTAAGAATATAATGTAATTTTAATAATTATTATTATTTTTTTTTTTAACAAAACACTCGTTATCTTTTCATAGTATACCACGTGGCAATGTATGATTATGGTACGTGGCAGACCATTTCTTGAAAAATTAGGCAAAAGGTAGGATATTATAAAAGGGTAATACTTGGGGCACAACCAAAACCACAACTTTTTTTGCACAATCTTCATTTTGTGTCTATCTCTCTCTTGATGGGTCCTACAGTGTCAGTGACCCCACAGTGCCCACTAGGAAAGAGATAGACACAAAATGAAGGTTGTGCAAAAAAGGTTGTAGCTTTGGTTGTGCCCCAAGTATTACTCATTATAAAATAACACTTATTAGGCTATTAGCAAATGAACAAGAAAAGTGGTATCACAGATTTCAAAAAGAATCGTTGATGAAAGTGACACGTGACTTATGTTAGAACATAGAACACCTAAAACAGGAAAAATGAACTGATCATGTTGACAGAATGTTATTTAAAATTTTTGTGATTGTGGTGTAAAACATTAGCTTTGTTGAAAGGGGTACAATCGTAATTTAACAAGGTAAAATAGTTGATTAGTATTGCTGAAAGCGATAGCAATTTTATGGAAGATGATACAAAGTGAACTGGATTGAGTGAATTTATCCAGTGAATTAACTTTTAAGTCTAAAAGAATCTACGTGCTATCCCACTGACCCGGGTGCCAAGATGACCCGCGGGTTCTTTTGGCTTAAAATCCAGTTCACTAGATAAGTTCACTAAACTTAGTTCACTTTAAATCCTCTCCCTAATTTTATTATCGTTGAAAGGCCATGATCATACGCAAAGAAAATAGCATAATTGCATTTTAGAAAGTCAAAATTGTAGTTGTGGAATTTAGAAATATTAAAAAAAAAAAAAAAAAAAAAAAAAAAAAAGAGGAAAGAATGAAAGCATTGAGAAAATGACCAAATTAGCCAAATTGATTGCAAAATGGCAGCGCGAGGTATTCCCTCTTTTATATATACTAGGAAGATTGCCCATGCAATGCACGGGCGTTGAATTTCCTAAAAAAAAATATGATGTATATATTTTTTTTAACGTGAACAAGAAAGAGAATTAAGTTTTATTAATTCTTAAGATGGTGTTAGAAAAATGTAGTTTAACAACTATATTAATTGATGTTAACCTACAATTTAAGACTCTTTTCTAAAATGTATACATAATAAATATATATATATATATGTATATGTATATATACATATATACAAAAAGGGCAATATGAAAATGCAAAAGGGTAATTTGGTTATTCGATTTAACAAAAGAGTCATTTGTAAAAGGCTTAAGGGTAATTTGATTATTTAATTTGTAATTGTACATACTTGAAACTTTAATTTTAGGCTCTTTTCGTTAACGTATAGATAAACATATATACACACACACACACGCGCGCGCGCGCGCACTCGTACATACAAAAGGGTAATTTGGTAATTTGATTTATCAAAATGGTAATTTGTAAAAGGTATAAGGGTAATTAGATTACTTAATATATATATATATGTATATATATCGTAATATAATAAAAGGGTTTTTCGTATTTCAATTTAACAAACGGAAATTTATAATTGTAATTTGATAATCCTATTTAACAAAATGGTAATTTGGTAATTTAATTTATAATTGCACACACTTTAAATACATAAATAATAATACTAATAAATTATAATATGTCTTAAGGCTCAAACAAGCCTTAAATTTCAAAAGTAACCTAATGCTTATTTAGAAAAGTGACTTAAGGCTTGTTTGATAATTCAAAGATTCCTTAAAAGTTGCCTTAAGGAGCAAACAAGCCTTGCCAAACAAGCATTAATTAACAAAAATAATCTAAGGCTTGTTTGGTAATTCAAAGATTCCCTGAAAAGATATCTTAAGGCTCCAAGAAGACTTGTCAAACAAGCCTCAAGTTACTATTGGATAGTAACTTGATGTGGATTGATTGATGTGAAATTACCAAATAATCAAATTAGAAATAAAAAAGAGCAATAAGGCCAAATTAATTTGACATCTTTAAAGACTATTCCATTTAAGCCTCTTTCATATAAAATAGAGGTGGGGCAGCGCAAGGCGCGAGGCGACGAATTGTACAATATAATTAATAGGATACTATGAAAGTATAAAATGAAATTTATAGGGTATACAAAAATAAATTTATGTTTATGTGTAATTTAAAGACATGTGTGTGAAATTAAATTTATTAATTACATTTATAGGTATGTGTGTGTGTAATACATGAATATATAAAAAAATTAATTTAAAGAGGTGTGTGTGTAAAGTAAATTTATTAAATTAATTTAAAGGTGTGTGTATGGGGTGTGTGTGTAAATTAAATTTATTGGCTTGTGTTTGTGTAATATGAAAATATAAAATGTATTAATGTGTAGCGAGAAGGGGAAAAACAAGATGAAATTAAATTTTATGTGTGTGTAAATGAAATTTATGTATGTGTGTAATAAAATTAAATTTATAAGGTATGTGTATAAAATTAAGGATTAATTATCTTTCACCCCATGTGGTTAGACCCATTTTCACTTTACCTCCAATACTTCAAAAGTGGACAATTACCCTCATGTGGTTTCGGATTAAAATAAAACTGTAATTTTTTTTTCTAAAAACAGTTCCACACAGGTATTAATGTTAAAATTAGCCTCAGGAAGGAGAGTTTAAGTGTCAAAATTAACTCCACATAGGCAGTTAATCCCAACATTAGCCTCATAAAGGAGCTAGGTGCTAAAAATTAGCCCTGGATAGTTTGGTTAAATGGTAGCGTTATCGCCACATAGGGGTTTTGTTCCAAAATTAACCTCACAAAAGGGGTTAAGTGTTAATATTTTGGTTAATTTTAGAATTTGCATCAGTTTTGAGGGAAATATTTACAGTTTCACTTTATTCCAAAGCTACTAGGGTAAATGTCTACTTTTGAACTACAGGGGGTAAAGTGAAAATGGGCCTAATCACAGGGGGTAAAATGTAGTTAACCCTAAAATTAAATTGAAGAAATTTTTTGAGAAAAACAATACCAAAAACACAAACAAATGTTAGTGCTTTGATTGAGAAAACCAAAAAAAGAAAAACAAAACCAAACAAAATAAAATAAACCAAACAAAGCATAGCCCAGTTCAGGTTGTGTTGTGCCTTGCTTGTGTTAGTGGTTTATTTGGAAAAATCCAAAAAATAAAAACAAAACAAAACAAAACACAAAACAAAACAAAACAAGTTAGTGACTTGTTTTAGAATAACGAAAAAATGCGCAAACCACAAAGCCGAAAAGTGGTTGTGCCAAACAAGGCACAACTTACAATTGTTGAGTTTTGGGTTTTTTGAGCCAAATTGTAAATATTTATAATTATTGGGTGAAAAGTTAATTGAAACATCATTTATAGATTAATTTAATTTTAAAGTTGAACCAAATTCTAAATATTTGTAATTATTATTTGAAAAGTTGATTGAATCATCATTTCTAGATTAATTAAATTTTAAAAGTTGACCTAATAGTAATAAATGTTGTTTTGTGGGTGAAATGACCAACCTACCCTCACAAAATGACAAAAACTTAAAGTAATCATTAAAGAAAAATGGAACAAAAAAGGAAAATAAAGGTAAAAGTGTCATTTCAAACAAATCCAAAATACCCAAATTGGACAATTTCAATTGAGAATAAGCCTCTTTTATATAAAGTTGTTGATTACTCAATTCGGCTCATTTTTTGAGTTCTATATTTTATTTTGAAATATTTTAATATTATTGTCCACTTTTCTGAATTGGCATACGATTTTTACTGACTTTCCAAAACTATCATTCATTGAAATCTACACCAAGACAAAATTAAAAAAAAGTTATTGTAATGATTATGGGCAATTGTGAAAAATAGGTGTAGATTCTTTTTGTCCCCCTTAATAAGTTGAGTTCTTAAAGATGGATTCAAAAAATTGGGACGGAGGGAGTAGTAGATTAGTCGAGGGTAAATTACACTTTAAAGCCCTATAGTTTGGGAATGATGTTACGTTAGTCCTTGTACTTTCAATGTTGTCACTTCAGTTTATACAGTTTCAGTTTAGATTTAATGCAGCTAATTCATGAAAATATCCTACATTTGTTTTGCATACATTAGTCATGTGATATTCATGTGAGGTATCATTAGGGATATAATGGTAAATTTATTTAGAAAATTACAATTTACACACCCATATTAAACCTAAGGGTCTTGCTAGGGGCACAAACAAATCTCACTAACACTTACTAACACACTCTATCTCTCTCCTAATGGTACAGCGGGGTCCACTGCGGACCCCACAATGCCACTAGAAGAGAGATAAAGTGTGTTAGTAAGTGTTAGTGGAATTTGTTAGTACCCCAAATATTACTCTAAACCTAAATTGTATGCAAATTTGTTGAATAAACTATATTACTACCGGTACTTTAATCTTCTACGTCTCTTCACTTTCTTCAAATAGTTGTCCCTTCTAGAAGTAGTTAATGGAAAGAGAAAGTGAGTACAAAAGCAACTTATCTACTTGACTACTTCAACGATAAACAAAAGTAATTATTAACTGAAGCTTAAGAAACAATAGAACTAACCCACTATCTACATTGCTATTGGTCACTTTTCTTCTCTACATTTGTCTCCTGCACTCACAGAGTGACCACACTACTGAAAAGTAAAGATCCTAGTAATTAGTCTTGGAGTACTTTCACTCTTTTTTTTTATTTTTTTTCCACGCTAAAACAACAGGCCACTTAATTAATTGTTAACATCTCTGGAGGAGCCTTCCAGTGAAATGGAAAGTTATTGTATGGTCCGGATCATTGTCACATGATGGTTCCGGCCAGTAACAGTTAGACTGCCATGTGACGAAAGTTTTCTATCTCTTGGGAGACCAAAAGTTTACACTTTGCCATGTGATAGTTCGCTGCTGACCGGAACCACCACATGATATATGATTCAAGACCATAAAATAATTTCTTCTAAGTACATATCTAAAATGTCCATTTGTTTTTGAATGAACACAAATCATTAACACTCCATCCCATAATCCAATGACCTATTTATGCTCTTTAATCCATGATTTCCTTTTTATTTTTACTTTTTTTTTTTTAGTACAAGAGAAAGGGGTGAGGGTTAAATATTCAATCTATGCAGTGGAGTGACTTAAGATCCAGCTTGATACCAGATGAGTTATATCCACTTTCCATTTTAATCCCCATTTCAAGTCTACATATTATTTGGAGCGACACTTTTAGGGCCTAATTAGTGTTAAAACGCATGTTTGGGCTCAAAAAATGCTTTTGGAATAGAAATGTATATTAATTTGTTTTGGTTTGACTTTAGAAAGCACTCAGAGCTTCAAAATTTTGTTTTGGCTAAAGTAGGCTTAGAGGTTATTAACCTAAACATAGTATTGGAAGCAGATTAGGAGTTTTATAATTTTTTTTTCTTAATTCCTACTTTACCCTTGTGATGACAAAATTAAAGATGAATCTCAATTCCTACAAAGCTCCACGAATATAGTTTCCAAAGTACTTCTGAATATAGCTATGAAACAAGTTCACAACTAAAGCAGAAGCATCTGCTCCTTCTGTGTAAACGCAAAGCCGAAACCAATCCAAACGTGACCTTGATTTGGTGTTTTAGAATAAGTGTTTATGAGACCTGCACAATTTTTTTCTTTATTCAGACCAATCAAATACTATTTATTACTAATTTCTTTGAATTTATCAATATGACTGGACATATATGAAATATTTAAAGTCTACAACTAGCTTTAATAAATATGTTTTAGTGATCAGGACAACTTAGAAGCGAATATGTGAGCACTAACCGATAATTTTTGTCAACTGTTAGACTAACACATGGAATTACCAATAGAACATCTGTATGCAATAATTGGATAAGTTAAATTTCTTATGTTTTTTTTTTTTTTTTTTTTTTCTTTTTTTGATCATATAGTCATTTTTCTTTTTTCATTTTTTTTTTTTCCTTTTTAATTGTGTTTTGTACGAAAGAAGGGGAAGAAAGGAGTGTCTTGGAGGAAAGACAAGAGGAACGACGAAAGTCTCTTGTTTGAAAGGCGGTACAGAAGAGAAAAAGAAAAGGAAAAAGGATAGGGATGTCTTTTTCTTTCGAGCTCATAAATTTTTATCGTCCAAAAAAAAAAGTGGATGGATTGGGAAAGAGAAAACGCTTTCCTCTTCTTTGACTTTTTTGCCCTTTAAATAAAATGATACTCCATCTGTCTCAAATTGATGGATCCTTTTTGAAATTTCACTTGTTTGAAAAAGTTTAATTTGCCAATTTTAGGGCAAATTACACTTTAGTCCATCAAACTATACACCTGTTTTTAATTGGGTCCATAAACTAATTTTTTTTTTCAATTGGGTCCTTAAACCTCAAAAATTCATTCAATTAGACCCAAATTCTAACAGTGTTAGCTTAAATTATTAGAAATTGTCACGTACGTTGCGCGTAATATTTACCTGTCACATGTTAGGTGAAGACAAGCACGGGAGATTGTGAATGGTTAAAAAATGATTTGATTTGGGTATGATTGAATGCAATTTTGGATCTAGTCGAATGTGTTTTCGAATTTGATTGAACGCGATTTCAAATCTAATTGAATGCAATTTTTTGCACTATTCACAATCTCCCATGTTTGTCTTAACCTAACATGTGACAAGTAAGCATTACACGGAACATATGTGACAATTTCTAATAATTAAAGCTAACAGTGTTAGAATTTGGGTCCGATTGAATGAATTTTTGAAGTTTAAGGACCCAATTGAAAAAATAAATAAATTTATAGACCCAATTGAAAATAGGTGTATAGTTTATTGGATTAAAGTGTAATTTGCCTGTCACACCCCAACAAACCAAACCAAACCAAACCTGGCCAAACTTGTAAACTGAGCTACGTAGTCCCTAACGGTCATATTCCCTTGACTGAGATGAGAAAATTCTTGAGCCTTTTGATCACTAAACAGTCGAGGAATATATTGCTTTGAGAACTCCTCCATAAACCCATTCCAAGTAGTTGATGCTCCTTGCCTTAATACTGATGTTCACCAATTTTGTGCTTCTTCTTTCAGAGTATCTGAGG
The DNA here is from genome assembly GCA_033977485.1 of Hydrangea macrophylla. Lineage (NCBI taxonomy): Eukaryota > Viridiplantae > Streptophyta > Magnoliopsida > Cornales > Hydrangeaceae > Hydrangea > Hydrangea macrophylla. The sequence goes on along the minus strand of CM066999.1, from coordinate 74,747,121 downwards.
CAAACAAGACCTTCTGTTCCTCTATACATGGCAAAGCATGAAAAATTCTCTTCATATCGATCAACCAATGGTCAGCCTTCATCGAATCAGGTTCTCCTTTAAATTGCCCTGACTTTTGCTTGTAAAACATGGCAATAGTTGTTGATTCTGTTCTTTGTTCTGGATTTGATGAGCTCGGTCCCTCCTCGGTAACTCGAGTTTCAGCCACTTTTACCAACTTTTCCATAACTATTTCAATTCTGTCCATACGGGCCGAAGATGGGTTCTCACCTATAGACATCCTTGCCTGGTACCCACAACAAAGTATATACATACATGTTACTTTTAAATAAATTATAATGCATGCTAAATAACATTTTAAAGTATGCTAAATAGACATGGATGCATTATCGTATAACTACGTGTCATTGTATGCACACTCACGCGTCGTCACTCGTACCCAAGGCTCTAGTCTATTGCTCTGATACAAAAAATTGTCACACCCCAACCCGCCCCTGCGGGCTAGGACCCGTGTAACAAGCCAACAAACCAAACAATCATTTTTAACTTTCCAAAAATAACATTTTAGAACTGAAATACCAGGGGTAAAATAGCTTTTTATCAAACAAAATAATAAAAGAAATAAAATAAAGTTTTAAAATTATCGAATGTTACTTGGACAGAGTTCCCTCTATAATAACACCATTCCCCCTGTTAAACAAGAATTTAAAACATGAAGCATCACCAAAACACTTGGAAATACTTTCAAAACTTCAATCCACAATTAATATTACAATGATTAAATATAAATACTAAAACATAAACTTATCTTCAAAAAAAGAATCCAAACACTAGGTGATACACCCCAAATTGGCTCTATCCTATGACCGAGCGGTTCAAATTAGCAGCCAGTGTATGTCCCGATCAAATCATGCACAACTCCTCGGGCAAGCATCAGCCCGAGCGGTCTAGTCTACCCGAAACTCATCATCCCGAGCGGTTCATCCACGACCCGGCCAACAGGTCGGGAAAACCGCACGGGCACATCCTACCGCGGGAACAGCTCATCCGGGCCCACAGGCATGATCCTGAGCATTACGGGTAGTTTCCTACTCAAGCTAGAAGACTAATGGAAAGTGCAAACTATTTCCTAATCCAATTAGGAAACCCTCACAAATAATGCCAATCTATATCAATTGGATTATATTTCCTTATCCATGTACGAGTAGGTCTCTTACATCTATAAAAGAGACCTCTCACCCCCCATTGAAGGAGCCGAATTTTCAATCTACACAGCACCCCTATAGCATTCATCTACATGCCCGGCCGGCCTATGGTAGTTCCAGACTTGTTGGTTCACCACAGGCCCCCAGCTCTTTTACAGTATAGTGAACGTGCTTAGACACACCCGTGGACATAGGTACCTTCATTAACAGGGCCGAACCACATACAAAAAACCAGACTCTCACTCTCTCTCCCTTTAATCTGCTCTACTTTACTTTTACCAATTTTTGGCATCGTTAGTTTGGCGCCGTCTGTGGGAAACGACAAGTCTTCTCATCAACAAATCTCTTGACTGATCGTCATGCCACCGAAGAAGGGTAAGAAGGCTGATCAGCAGTTCAACCGGGATGTTCCTCCAGCCCCAGCCCCGGTACCGGCTGCGGCAGTCATGACATCTGAGCAGATCACCGCGACCCTCACACAACTCTTGGAGGGCCAGCGTCAAATCCAACAACAGACTGAAGCCCTGCTAGTCCAGAAAAGCAGTCCTCCAGTGGCCGGGAAACGACCCGGGAACGTTGCGTACGGTCGGGAACCGATCTTGACCAGACAACATGCCCGAGCCAACCCGTCCTGTGTTGAGGATGCTAGAGACACCAATAGTGGGTGTGCTGCCCGAGAGGAAAGGTAGGAGCATATGGCCCGGGAATCAGTCCAGGGTTACTCGATCAAGAGCTGAGTCGTCCTTGGGCACACGATTACCCAGAGTCATAGCCACGCCCGATCCCAGAGGACAACACCCCACCATGAAGAAGAAGCCTCTTCCATCGACCCGACTGATCCCTCGGATACCGGTCGGGAAGGAGTGGAAGCCCGAATCAAGGACTTGCAGAAGCAGATTGACGGAGTGGCCAAAAAGCTTGGTCAAATCCGTGCTCAGAATCAAGCCAATACCGAGACAGAGTCACCGTTCTCTAGCCAGATCATGAGATTTTCCATCCCGCGCAAATTCAAGCAGCCTTGCCTGGATTCATACAACGGCTCAAGAAGCCCGATCGACTACGTCCGGACCTATAAGGCTCAGATGGCGCTAGCCACCAACTCCGATGAACTACATCACCTAGCCTTCCCCAGCACTTTGAAAGGCTAGGCCATGCAATGGTTATACTCCTTGGAGCCCCAATCGGTCCGCAATTTCAAGCAACTCAGCAAGCAGTTCATTAAACAGTTCGCGCGGTATGCATGAACGGCCAAAGCCTGACATACATCTACTGACGGTCATACAAAGGAATAATGAGACCCTCAAAGAATTTACCGACCGGTTTAATCAAGAGAAGCTCGGCATCTATGATCTTGACAAAACCGCCGCTATTATAGCATTCTGCTCAGGAGTTCAACACACCAAGTGCGCCACGTCGTTTCACAGAAACCGACTGATAACATTGGTTGAACTCGCAGAGAGGGTTGGAAAATACATTGACACTGAAGAATTTCTAAGGATCAAAGACCCGGGGCAAGAAAGCAACGAGTCTTCCAGAAGTAAGCGAAAGCGAGGTCAGTCCGGGAGTTCTGACAGTTCGTCCAGTTCACAGCAGACCGAGTCTGTCAGCCCCGACTTGACCTCCAGTTCACAGCGGTCTGAGTTCGGCAGCCCTGACCCGACCTGCAATTCACATCGGTCAGGAACAAGCAGTTCCAACTTTGTCTCCAGCACAGAGAAGTCAGGAGCCCGATGATCCTGATCCGACCCCCTGTCTCCATCATTCTAGATGAGCCCGACTACAGTGGTACTTGCTTGATCACCACATGAGGCTCCACCGATTGTCAGAGAGTTCATACAAAGACCTCGGGCCTAGCCCCGAGGCATAAAAATACCTCGGGCTCCGAACCCAGGCGCTAAAGACCTCGGGGTCACGCCCTAGGCATTGGCTTTGCTTAGGTCCAACTTACGATGAGGGCAAATCCCCCTAGGTGGCTGATGATGGCAAGCTTCAAAAGACCCTACAACCACTATGTTCCAGGTCGGTTTCCTACAGTCATAGTCTCTGTAAGACCCTCGTCTTAGCGAAAGCTTGGGGGGCAAGACGGCGCAGTGAACTAAACAGGCAATCACACCGGGTATCTACAGGCCTCACGGATAACCAAGTCAAAATCTTGGACAACCCGAGCACCTATAATACTCAGAGGCATTAACTCCACTTAGGTCCAAACCGACGATAGATGTGACTAAAATCTCTTAGGTTGGCTGATGATAGAGGAGCAAAAAGACTCTAAAGCAACGTGATTTAGGTCGGCTCCACCAACATGGTCAAGCTCTTCTCCCAACAGTCTTGACGAAGGCTGGCTGGGCGGAAGACAACCATCCTGGGGAGTTAATACGCTTTAGGTCGGCTTTTCCAATATGGTAAAATCCTTCTGCTCACAACCTTGACGAAGGTTCACGGGTAGAAGATAACCATCCTAGAGGCTAACTCAAGCAAAAAGACTCCGAAGTAGGCCGAGTCTCAACTCTCGGTCACTTCCCGAGCATTCAAAGACTCCGAATTAGGCCGGGTCTCAACTCCCGGTCAGTTCCCGAGCACCTAAAGGTCCTGAGCTAGGCTGGGTCTCAACTCTCAGCCAGTTCCTGAGGATTCACCAGGCTCAGAAGCCCCAAGGCAGCTTCCCCAAGCACTCAGACAGTGGCAAGTGACATTAAACTAATTTCCAAACTTTCCCCGATATAGCATCTGGCTAACTTTCGAAATGGGGGGCAGCTGATACACCTAAAATTGGCTCTATCCTATGACCGAGCGGTTCAAATCAGCAGCCAGTCCATGTCTCGGTCAAATCATGCACAACTCCTCGAACAAGCATCAACCTGAGCGGTTCATCCATGACCCGGCCAACAGGTCGGAAAAACCGCACAGGCACATCCCACCGCGGGAACAGCTCATTCGGGCCCACAGGCATGATCCCGAGCATTACAGGTAGTTTCCTACTCAAGCTAGAAGACTAATGGAAAGTGCAAACTATTTCCTAATCCAATTAGGAAACCCCCACAATTAATGCCAATCTATATCAATTGGATTATATTTCCTTATCCATGTACGAGTAGGTCTCTTACATCTATAAAAGAGACCTCTCACCCCCCATTGAAGGGGCCGACTTTTCAGTCTACACAGCACCCCTAGAGCATTCATCTACATGCCTGGCCGGCCTACGGTAGTTCCACACTTGTTGGTTCACCACAGGCCCCCGGCTCTCTTACAGTATAGTGAACGTGCTCAGACACACCCGTGGACGTAGGTACCTTCATTAATAGGGCCGAACCACATACAAAAAACCAGACTCTTACTCTCTCTCCCTTTAATCTGCTCTACTTTACTCTTACAATTTTTGGCATCATCACTAGGAATATAACTAGTCATCTTAACTCATTTACATATGAATATATTAAACATTAACCCTTAATCTCGAGCTATCCCAGAACCCCCACACTTCAACGCTTCTCACTGTGGTGCTCGTCCGAACCTGTGTGGTCATTAGCCACAAAAATTGAATAAGCTTTCGCTTAGTGAGTACGTGGTACTAATCATGCAATTGGAGTATTTAATGAATCATGCCACCAATTATGCAATCACAATAATAAATGGTTGTAGGCGTGTCAAGTAATCAACCACCATCGTTCTGGACCCTTGATTCTGGGCCATTCTCACTTTTTCTGTTGCATATAGCGAAATCACACTCATTCATTTGTGACCGTAGTCAATTCGTTCATGTGGTCGTCACCACTATCCCCTTTTCTTTGAGGATTTCAACATCTCTCTGTCCCTTATATATGGGCTAACTAATGGTGATTATCACTTGAGACCCTTTAACCCAAATAAGCACATAAACAGCTCAACAAGTCAACATGGCAATTTCAACATTTTAGACATGTCAAATACAAACTAATCACATGTTTTTCTACTTAATCACAATTAAGAAATTTAAGCATTCACTAACAAATAAATAACATTAAACATCCAATTTTGGGGTTAGGACACTCACCTCACGAATAGGTCCAAATAAGTCTAGAATTCCAAAATTCCTTCGCAAAACTAGCTCTAGGTACTCCCAATGATATCCCTACATATATAGATCACACATATGTATCACCCCTTAAAATGGGTCACGAAAAAATATTACCAAAACTGAAAAAGAAAGACATAGAAATAATCCTCTTACCTTCACGAGTCCGAATATGGCTTCGGTTCGCGAAACAGAGGTCGTACGATGAAGCTACCGCGACAAAATGGCGCGAAAACCTTTATTTCTTTTTTTTTTTCCTCTTCTGTTTACGCTCAACTCTCTAAAACTTTTGTTTTGATTCTTTTGTTTTTATTATTTTTTTATCATTAGCCGACTAACATATCCATATATGCTATTGCTAGAGGATATGTTAAAATTTTGTCATATTTCTATTTACACTCCCATATGTTTCTAAAGTCTTATTATGAAACCCCCTAAACTTTATATTAACTACCAAATATCTAAGTGGGTATATGTCTATGTCACGTATGGGTCCCAGAAGTGGTCCCAAATATTCTAGGAAGTTGCTAATTAGCCTACTAATTACGAATCATGTCCCTATTCACTCTCACATGGGTACCCAAACTGATACCATAAAAGATCATTACTAGCAATAAAATACTCAAAACAATTAAACGATTATCCATTTAATCACATAAATGCAACTAAATGCAATTTATCTAATTTGGACCTCCGGTGGGTCCCGTTTCACATCTATCCAACTGTGCCCTTCTCAAAGCACTTATCACATCGGGGTAACTGGAACTTACCCAAATATCACATGCAATTAATTATACTAATTAATGCATGAAAAATAAATATAACTTCCATTTTCTGGGTACGGGTATTACATCTCTCCCTCCCTTTTAGGAAGTTTGTCCCCAAACTTTTCTTACCTCAAGAATCAAATAGGTGAGGACATTTCTCTCGGATCTCGTCTTCACGTTCCCAGGTTGCCTCCTCAATTGAATGATTACACCATAACACCATAACTAGAGGAATGACTTTAGTTCTGAACACCTGATCCTTCCTATTTAGGATTCGAACTGGATGTTCAATATAAGTCAAGTCTTCTCGAACCATCAACGGTTCTGGAGTTATACGGTGACTCGAATCTGCTAAACAATGTCGCAACATAGAAACATGAAACACATTATGAACATTAGCCAACTCTTGTGGCAATTCTAACCAATATGCAACTAGACTAACTCTATCCAAAATCAGATAAGGCCCTACAAACCTCGGACTTAACTTGCCTCGCTTACCAAACAATGCGATGTCTTTCGAAGATGATACTTTCAAGTAAACATAATCACCTACCTCGAATTCTAACGGTCTTCTACCTGTATCCGCGTAGCTTTTGTAATAACTTTGTGCTATTTGTAGCCGTTGTTTAACTAACTTGATTTTGTCGGTAGTGATTTGTACAATTTCAGGCCCTATAAGTTGCTTTTCCCCAACTTCTGTTCAACACACCGGTGAACTACACTTTTGGCCATATAATGCCTCGTAAGGCGCCATACCAATACTCGTTTGAAAGCTATTATTGTAAGAGAATTCCACTAATGGCAAGTGGGTCTCCCAATCTGATTTGAAATCCATAACACAACCTCAAAGCATATCTTCCAGAATTTGAACAACTCGCTCGGATTGGTCGCCTACCTGAGGATGAAATGTTGTGCTAAAGTGTAAAGTTGTCCCCATTGCCTTTTGCAAACCTTCGCATAACCTAGACATAAATCGTGTGTCTCAATCTGACACAATGGATACCGATGCCCCGTGTAGCCTAATAACTTCTCTGACATAAAGCTTTGCTAACTTTATCGGATCACGAGTCTTGATTGGCAAGAAATGAGCTGATTTAGTCAATCAGTAAATGATCACCCAAATACTATCATTAGACTTAGGAGACCGTGGCAAACCTGACACAAATTCCATCGTGATATGCTCCCATTTCCATTCTGGTATCTCCAATGGTTGCAATTCACCTGTGGGTCGTTGATGTTCCAATTTTACTTGTTGACAAGTCATACACTTGGCCACAAACTTGGCGACTTCCCGTTTTATACCAATACACTTCCCGCAAATCTCTACACATCTTGGTACTCCCCGGATGTACGGAATATCTTGTATTGTGAGCCTCTTTCATGATTTTATCTTTTAACTCTTGAATATTCGGAACACATAATTGATTAATATACCTCAATACATTATTCTGAAAACTGAATTCTGGCCGTCTACCCTCAGGTAATTCTTCAACTATTTTATTGAAATTTGGGTCCAAGAGTTGACTTGCCTTGATTTCTTTAATCAAGCTCGGTTGTACGATGATAGCCGCCATTAAACCACCCTGGATTCTGGGAATTACTTCCAATTCCAGCCATTCAAATTCTTTTATCCACTTTGCTTGAGCTATTAAAGAATAAACCAAAATTTCTTATGACTTTCGACTAAACGCATCGGTAACCACGTTAGCTTTACCTGGATGATATTGGATCTTCAAATCATAATCCTTCATCAATTCAAGCTATCTTCTCTGTCTCATATTCAGTTCTCTCTGGGTAAATAGATATTTCAGACTTTTGTGGTCAGTGAATATCTCATATGCTTCCCCGTACAAGTTGTGGCGTCAAATCTTTACGCAAAGATCACCGCTGCCAATTCCAAATCATGAGTCGGATAATTCTTCTCATGTGTCCTTAACTGCCTTAAAGCATAAGCTATAACTTTACCCTCTTGCATTAGAACACATCCCAGGCCCTAATGAGAAGCATCATTGTATATATTGAAACCTCCTGTACCCAATGGACTAGGTAATATTGGTGCTGAGGTCAATTTATCTTTCAACTTCTGGAAACAGTCTTCACATTCTTTATTCCATACAAATGGTACATCCTTTCTCATCAATTGAGTCATCGGAGTCGCAATTCTAGATAAGTCTTGAACGAACCTTCTGTAGTAACCAGCTAACCCCAAGAAACTTCGAACTTCAAAAACATTTTTCGGTCTCGACCAATTCTTAACAACTTCAATCTTCTGTGGGTCCACAAATACACCATCCTTAGAAATCACATGGCCAAGAAAAGTAACATTTGTCAACCGAAATTCACTTTTCTTCAACTTCCCAAGTAGTTGCTTTTCTCTAAGTCGTTGTAGAACCAATCTCAAGTGTCGTTCGTGTTCCTCTGGGCTTCTGGAATATATTAAAATATCATCAATGACTATCACAAACTCATCAAGATAGGTCTTGAACACCCGATTCATCAAGTCCATAAAAGCGGCTGGTGCATTCATAACCCCAAATGGCATGACAAGAAATTCGTAGTGCCCGTACCGAGTCCTGAAAGTTGTCTTCTCAATATCTTTAGCTTTTACCTTCAATTGGTGATACCCATATCTCAAATCAATCTTAGAAAAGACTTCTACCCCTTACAACTGATCAAACAAATCATCAATACGCGGCAACAGATACTTGTTCTAGTCACCTTGTTGATTTCTCGATAGTCAATACACATTCTCATTGTTCCGTCCTTCTTCTTAACAAACAAAACCGGTGCTCCCCATGGTGATACACTAGGCCGAATAAACCCCTTATCTAGTAAATCTTGCAGTTGAGTCTTCAACTCCTTGAACTCTACCGGAGCCATTCTATATGGTGTCCGTGAAATTGGTTGAGTTCCTGGCATCACATCTATCCCAAACTCAATTTCCTTCTCAATCAGCACACTAGGTAAATCTTCTGGAAAGATGTCTGGAAATTCTTTTACCACTGGTATATCTTCTAATTTCAGTTCAGTACTTCTAGTGTCAAGTGTACTACACAAGAATCCCCGACATCCCTTTTTCAACAAATGGCAAGTTGTGGCAGCTGACACCATATAAGGCGGCGATGCTACACCTGTCCCTTGGAAACAAAATACATCCTGATTGGGCAATCGAAATGATACTCTTTTATTCTCATAAATCGATAATGGCATGATTTGCAGATAACCAGTCCATCACCAAAATGACATCAAAATGTTGAACAATCAATGACACTAAGTCAATAGTCAAACCTCTACCATTCACATCAATCCCACAAGCTTTGAAGACACCCGAACTTACTAGTGGAGTTCCCGATGGAAGTGAAACAGACAAATCAAAATCTAGTAGTTCTAAGGGTTTGTCTAAATATTTAGCAAAGGGATATGAAACAAAAGAGTGAGTTGATCCTGAATCCAGCAATACTCTAGCAGGTTGTGAACAAATAGAAAGTATACCTGAAACTACAGTGTCAGCGGCAGTGGTCTCTCCAGGCTTGAGCTGGAAGTACCTCCCTTGTCGTTGCTCCCTCCCTTGAGATTATTGCTGAGGTGGCCTCTGACTTGGTGTACTTCCCACAGATGAGCTAAAACTCCCAGATCCTTTCTTGGGACAATCACGTTCCCGATGCCCCATACTACCACAAGCGAAACACCTTATACGACTGTCATCGATACTTTGCCTCGGAGTAATACCTTGTCTTGGTGTACTTTGCCTTGATAGATTAGGACAATCTCTTGCCACGTGTCCTGGTCGTCGACAGTTGTTGCAAATGGTAGGAGATAAATTGCACACTCCCCAATGATACTTACCACAAGTCTGACATCTGGGCTTGTTGCTTCCACTTCCCGATGAACTCCCCTAACTCCGTCTCTTGGAACTGCCCTGTCCTTGGAATTGACTACCTCCCGGCCTCTTAAATTGTTGACTTTGTCTGGATGACAATGCACATCGCTCAGCAATTAAAGCCACATCTAATACTTCTAAATATGTCGATAGTTGGTGTGTATCTACTTTTCCCCTAATTTCATCACGAAGTCCTTCTTCGAATCGTCTTTGCCCGAATAAACTCGTTCGAAATCAAATCCATTGCAAATCAGGCCAAACTTGTAAACTGAGCTGCGTAGTCCCTAACGGTCATATTCCCTTGACTGGGATGAGAAAATTCTTGGGCCTTTTGATCACTAAACAGTCGAGGAATATATTACTTTGAGAACTCCTCCATAAACCCATTCCAAGTAGTTGATGCTCCTTGCCTTAGTACTGATGTCCACCAATTTTGTGCTTCTTCTTTCAGAGTATCTGAGGCAAACAAGACCTTCTGTTCCTCTATACATGGCAAAGCATGAAAAATTCTCTTCATATCGATCAACCAATGGTCAGCCTTCATCGAATCAGGTTCTCCTTTAAATTACCCTGGCTTTTGCTTGTAGAACATAGCAATAGTTGTTGATTCTGTTCTTTGTTCTGGATTTGATGAGCTCGGTCCCTCCTCGGTAACTCGAGTTTCAGCCACTTTTACCAACTTTTCCATAACTATTTCAATTCTGTCCATACGGGCCGAAGATGGGTTCTCACCTCCAGACATCCTTGCCTGGTACCCACAACAAAGTATATACATACATGTTACTTTTAAATAAATTACAATGCATGCCAAATAACATTTTAAAGTATGCTAAATAAACATGGATGCATGATCGTACAACTACGTGTCATTATGTGCACACTCACGCGTCGTCACTCGTACCCAAGGCTCTAGTCTATTGCTCTGATACTAAAAATTGTCACACCCCAACCCGCCCCTGGGGGCTAGGACACGTGTAACAAGCCAACAAACCAAACAATCATTTTTAACGTTCCAAAAATAACATTTTAGAACTGAAATACCAGGGGTAAAATAGCTTTTTATCAAACAAAATAATAAAAGAAATAAAATAAAGTTTTAAAATTATCGAATGATGCTTGGACAGAGTTCCCTCTATTACAGCACCATTCCCCCTGTTAAACAAGAATTTAAAACACCAAACATCACCAAAACACTTGAAAATACTTTCAAAACTTCAATCCACAATTTATATTACAACGATTAAATATAAATACCAAAACATAAACTTATCTTCAAAAAAAGAATCCAAACACTAGGAATATAACTAGTCATCTAAACTCATTTACATATGAACATTTTAAACATTAACCCTTAATCTCGAGCTATCCCAGATCCCCCACACTTCAACGCTTCTCACTGTGGTGTTCGTCCGAACCTGCGTGGCCATTAGTCACAAAAATTGAATAAGCTTTCGCTTAGTGAGTACGTGGTACTAATCATGCAATTGGAGTATTTAATGAATCATACCACAAATTATGCAATCACAATAATAAATGGTCGTAGGTGTGTCAAGTAATCAACCACCATCGTTCTGGACCCTTGATTCTGGGCCATTCTCACTTTTTCTGTTGCATATAACGAAATCACACTCATTCATTTATGACCGTAGTTAATTCGTTCATGTGGTCGTCACCACTATCCCCTTTTCTCTGAGGATTTCAACATCTCTCTGTCCCTTATATATGGGCTAACTAATGATGATTATCACTTGAGACCCTTTAACCCAAATAAGCACATAAGCAGCTCAACAAGTCAACATGGCAATTTCAACATTTTAGAGATGTCAAATATAAACTAATCACATAATTCAAAAGGAAGAAAAAAGAGATGGATTTTCTTATGCAATTGTACGGTTTGAAACTTTTACTGCAATTGGAGAGGAAGAGCTTTCAAGGCAAGGTTTTCAAACTAAATTGTCCGAGAATATATTATTCTTTTCTTAGGACTTCAACTAATTCCCATGTTGTAGCCCTTTCAAACTGACCCTATCCCATGCTTTTCTACTTAATTACAATTAAGCAATTTAAGCATTCACTAACAAATAAATAACATTAAACATCCAATTTTGGGATTAGGACACTCACCTCACGAATAGGTCCAAATAAAATTAGATTTCTAAAATTCCTTCTCAAAACTAGCTCTAGGTACTCCCAATGATATCCCTACATATATAGATCACATATATGTATCACCCCTTAAAATGGGTCGCGAAAAAATATTTCCAAAACTGAAAAAGAAAGACATAGAAATAATCCTCTTACCTTCACGAGTCCGAATATGACTTCGGTTCGCGAAACAGAGGTCATACGATGAAGCTACGGCGACAAAATGGCGCGAAACCCTTTATTTCTTCTTTTCTCTTCTGTTGACGCTCAACTCTCTACAAATTTTGTTTTGATTATTTTTTTTATCATTAGCCGACTAACATATCCATATATGCTATTGCTAGAGGATATGTTAAAATTTTGTCATATTTCTATTTACACCCCCATATGTTTCTAAAGTCTTATTATGAAACCCCCTAAACTTTATAATAACTATCAAATATCTAAGTGGGTATGTGTCTATGTCACGTATGGGTCCCAGAAGTGGTCCCAAATGTTCTATAAAGTTGCTAATTAGCCTACTAATTACTAATCATGTCCCTATTCACTCTCACATGGGTACCCAAATTGGTACCATAAAAGATCATAACTAGCAATAAAATACTCAAAACAATTAAACGATTATTCATTTAATCACATAAATGCAACTAAATGCAATTTATCTAATTTGGACCTCCCGTGGATCCCGTTTCACATCTATCCAACTGTGCCCTTCTCAAAGAACTTATCACATCGGGGTAACTGGAACTTACCCAAATATCATATGTAATTAATTATACTAATTAATGCATGAAAAATAAATATAACTTCCATTTTCTGGGTACGGGTATTACATTGCCCTTTATTTTATTGCGGTAAAATTTAGCACTTTCTATTATTATCCTTCTTTTTAAGTTTTATATTTTTGGGAAAATTAGACCAAGATCCCTAGTTAGGGAATTCTACTATTTTAGGGACAACTAAATATTTTTATTTTTAGTTAGGTCCCTCATCAGAACAAATGAGTAATTTAAGGCCTCTTAATGTTATTTTACTTTTATTTAATGACAATTATACCCTAAACAACCTATTCCCAATCCCAGCCCTAGATAGAGAAAAAGACTGAGAGACAGGCAGAGATCGACAGAGAGAGGTCGGCGACGGCGGGAGAAGAGCTCAATTTGTTGTCGGCGACAGAGAAGACGGCGGCGACGGGAGGCCGAGATCACTGTCTGCGAATGTTAGTGTTTATACATGTTTAAGTATGTATATATGTGTGTGTGTGTGTGTGTGTGTGTGTGTGATTCGATCATGTATGTGTGTATGTGTGTGAGATCCGATCAATCTTTATGTAGGCCTGTATATATATGTGTATATATATAGAGGGCGAGATCAATCTGTCTGTAGGCAGGGGCGTAGCTACATGGGAACCTGTGGGTACCATGGTACCCACTGAACTTGTACATTTACTTTTTCTACACTTAAGCTTATGGAAGACATGGCTGTCCTAGTGGTTGGTTACATTACTTTCAACCCAAAGGGCCTGGGTTCGACCTCTCCCAGCCCCCTTTTTTGTTTCCTTTTTATTTTTTTTGAAAAACTGATATGGTTCTCAGCCCATTGTTTTATAAATATTGCTTAGGAAACCCTACTATCTATCTCTCTATTTATTTCTGTTTGCACCTAAAAAACAATTTCTTTTTTCTTTTTTTGAAAAATTAATTTGGTTTTCAGCCCCTTGTTTTATAAATATTGCTTAGGAAACCCCACTATCTATCTATCTACTGAAAATACTCACTGAAGAATGCGGTCTATTTCAATACTTGAAACACTATTTTTAGTTTTCAAATTTAATCGCTTAAAAATTTCAGTGCTTAAAATACAACACTTAATTTCCAGTACTTAATTTTCATATTTATCAAACGTACGTAAGGGTTTGTTTGATAACCCAATTAAGTTCTATCAATGAAAAGTTTTAGCATTTCATTTTTTTTTCAGTTCGTTTGATAATGTACAACTTTACTGAAAATGTGTCCAAAAACTACTAAAAATTTTAAATAAAAAGGTTGTATTAAAAATTGTATGGTGGTATTAGAACATTTTGAAGATAAAATCAATTCTACACATAATTATGGTTAAGTAAAAAAAAAAAAAATCACCTTGAGGCCGCTGCCCCCAAACCCCAGTATAGCCTAAGTCGCTGATTGGTACCCACTGGATGAGATTTCTTGATACGCCCCTGTCTGTAGGCCTGCTTCAGTGACTCCAAAGAGTGGTATCGGGCATTGAATTGCTGATATCATAGTATTGAGGAGAAAACTTTTAGTTTTTGGTTCACAATTGAGTTGGCTTGAGTGTGTTGTTATATCTCATTGAGGGTTCTTTATTTTTCAACTCAAAATATTGATATCGTTCTGGATCTGTAAAATTCTTCTGTTGCTTCATTTTTAAATCACATTGTCTTGTTCCAAATATTTTTTTCAAGGGCATGGAGAGAAGTTACACTATAGCTGGCTAGATATTCTTGAAATGTTGAGGTTGGTCTTCTACTTGAAGAGTTCATTGTTGTTCCTGTTTCTGTTTTGGAACTTATTATTTGGTTGAACATTTTCCACTTTATTTATGAGGGCATGTAGTTGAGGCATTAGGGAAGGATTTTGTCACTGTAGGGTTCCAGCCTCTTCCGGGTCAGGAAAGAAACATGTAATTGAGCCTTTGGGAATACATTATTATGATATTTGGCATTTTTAATTAAAATTTAGAAATATATACTTGGTCAGTATGAATAAACACAAGTATAAATATTCATTTTTCTTTGTCTTTCCTGGCCTGTTTTGGCATTGATAATATTTTCTTGCCTGTTAAACTATAGTTTAAAACAATCTTATTTGTTGTCCATAATCTTCAGTGCCTTGTCTTACTTTGGTCATTGGAACAAGTTAAATACAATAAAATGTGTGCATTAATTGTCTTACACATGGCCCTGCATTAAAATCAATCTAAGCATAAGTATCTTTGGATTTATACAATTTGTAGACCTTCTTGTCCTTAGTCTAAGAAGAGCACAATATCTTTAAACAAAATCAATAGTATTCTTCTTTGTATTGCTTAGAAATAGGCAGAATCAAATGTAAAGAGGCATAAGTTTCAATCTTAGTAAAAATGAAATGCTCGTACATATACATTGTACAATAGTTGAATTATTACTTGAGATTGTTCCTTCTGTTGTTGAATAGAGAGAGCAATACATGTGGCCTTTTCATTAGTCATCCTAAGATATGTGTGTTTTTTGTTCTAAATCAATGTGTGTTTTTTGTTCTAAATTTATCATTTTCTCACTAACACTCTCTGTAGGGGATGGGTGAAGATTTGTGACAGCCGTAGAAGCTATCATGGCTACTCGAAGCATCCGCACAGTTGAGAATCTCGTAGTCGGAGACTAGATAGCATTTATAGTTTTTCCTTTTATTTTCACATGTTCATGAGAGCTAGCTAGCATTTACATATTTTATTTTTGGTTTTTCAATTTTTGTAACTTGAGGGTAACTCTTTGATGTTTCAGACTTTTCATGTAATGGTTTGAGATTGTAGATATTATTATTCAAGAATGTATGATGAAAATATTTGATTGAATATTCAATTTTTTGTACTAATTTGTGCTTGGGCATTGTTTCTACTTGTTTTACGTGTGCTTATATTTATTTGTACTTGTATTTAAATGGAATTTGAATGTAGTGTGTTTCATAAGTGATTAATTTCAAAATATTCATTGTAGTAATTTAGTGGTGAAATTTTATAATGTTTTATATGTGCTTTATAGTTAAGGCTAAGATTGAATAGATGTGTATAGAGCACTGGGTCTAAACGGGGGTCCTGGGGCCGATGAAATTGTTTTTTTTGTTCTTTTTAAAATATTCTCTTGTGAAATGAATGTGGTGATATTTGTGAAGTTGAGACATTGCTCTCATGGGTTTTTTAAAAGAACTTCTTTGAGCATCAAAATATGAAAGCAGTGAAATTTCACCACTGCTTTAAAAGAAGGTCAAAACGTGGTAAAATTTCGCTACTCTTTTAAAAGGCGGTCAAAATATGGTAAAGTTTCACCACTCTTTTAAAAGGTGGTGAAAACATGGTGAAATTTCACCACTCTTTTAAAAAGGGTGTCAAAACATGGTGAAATTTTAAGTATAAGAACTTCTGTCAAAACTTGGTGAAATTTCTCCACTGCTTTAAAAGGAGGTCAAAACGTGGTGAAATTTCACCACTCTTTTATAACCACTCTTTTATAGGGAGTTCAAAACATGGTGAAAGTTCAAGTTTAAGATCTTTTGCCTAAACTTGGTGAAATTTCCCCACTGTTTTAAAGGGAGGTCAAAACGTGGGAAATTTCACTACTCTTTTGAAAAGCGGTCATAAAACATGATGAAATTTCACCACTCTTTTAAAAGGTGGTCAAAACATGTTGAAATTTCAAGTATAAAAACTTCTGTCAAAACTTGGTGAAATTTCTCCAGTACTTTAAAAAGGAGGTCAAAATATGGTGAAATTTCATCACTCTTTTAAAAAGGCGGTCAAAAAGTGGTGAAATTTCACCACTCTCTTAAAAGGCGGTCAAAACATGGTGAAATTTCACCACTCTTTGATAAGGCGGTCAAAACATGTTGAAATTTCAAGTATAAGAACTTTTGTTAAAATTGGTGAAATTCTCCACTGTTTTAAAAGGAGGTCAAAACGTAGTGCAATTCACCACTCTTTTAAAGACGTTCAAAACATGGTGAAATTTCTTCACTGTTTTAAAAGAAGGTCAAAACGTGGTGAAATTTTACCAGTCTTTTAAAGGGAGGTCAAATTATGGTGAAAGTTCAAGTTCCAGAACTTCTGTCAAAACTTGGCAAAAATTTCTCCACTGTTTTAAAGGGCGGTCAAAACGTGGTGAAATTTCACCACCCTTTTAAAAGGCGGTCAAAACATGATGAAATTTCTTCTATTTTAAAAAGAGGTCAAAATGTGGTGAAATTTCACCACTCTTTTAAAAGGCAATCAAAACATGGTTAAATTTCTCCACTCTTTTAAAAGGTGATGGTGAAATTTCACCATTCATTTAAAAATGCAGTCAAAACATGGTAAAATTTCACTATTCTTTTAAAAGGCTGTCAAAACATGGTGAAATTTCTTCACTGTTTTAAAATGTGGTCAAAACATGGTGAAATTTCACCACTCTTATAAAAAGACGGTCAAAACATGGTAAGTACAAGAACTTCTGTCAAAACTTGGTGAAATTTCTCCATTGCTTTAAAAGGAGGTTAAAACGTGGTAAAATTTCACCACTCTTTTAAAAATGCGGTCAAAATGTGGTGATATTTCACCACTCATTTAAAAGGCAATTATACCCCTATTCAAAGTGGTGAAAATTTTACCAAGTTTTTAAGAGGTGAAATTTAGCCAATTTTTGAATTTTTTTTTGAGTAATGATTTTTTTCGTTTATGACATTTATACCCTTGTTCAAAGTGGTAAAATTTTACCAAGTTTTGAAGAGTGGAAAAATTTCACCAAGTTTTAAAATTTTAATCAGTAATGATTTCTTTTGTTTATGACTATTATATACCCCTGTCCAAAGTGAAGAAATTCAACTTTTTTGAACAGTGGTGAAATTTTAAAAACTCGTGAAATTTTTATCAATAATGTTTTTTTTTTCTTCGTATATGACGATTATGCTCATGTTCAACATGATGAAATTTCACCAAGTTTTGAAGAGTGGTGAAATTTTTATCAGTAATAATATTTTTTTTTTCATTTATGACGATTCTACCCCAGTTTAAAGTGGTAGAATTTCACCAAGTTTTTAAGAGGGGTGAAATTTCACCAAGTTTTGAAATTTTTTTGAGTAATGATTTATTTGTCTTATGACGATTATACCCTTGTTCAAAGTGGTAAAATTTCACCAAATTTAAAATTTTAATAGTAATGAGGATATAAATAAGTAGCATAACTTAAACTATCATTTACCAAATTCCCTATCTAGGAGTATGCATACAAGAATCTAATTATGTATATATATATATATATATTATATATGAATCTAATTGTATATATATATACATGAACCTTCCGCCATGAATTTGATTTCAAGCTATAAACATTAACTTGAGATTCATGACCATACTCAGCATTAAGAATGTGGAATTGAAACAATCCTCGATCAATACCCTGTAGTCATCGCTGGTGGATTCATACCCAAATTCATAAAACACCCTATGGCTAACCCAGGTAGGGTAGAGGTATGCAATCTGTTCAATTGGTGTGTGCAGTAACTTCTGGTACTTCCAGGTTGTTGGGTTCCACAAAACAATGATATATTCTTCTAGTACATAATTAGACAAGACACACCAAGCCATTACAAGAACTTCATACTTGAGTTTCCAAACCACCATCGCAATTATTGTTTAGCTTTACCATACGATCAGGCGAATCGAATCTAAGAAATAGAATTCGTGACTTTTCCGATCTAAGAGTCTACAGAAGCTATTCCATTACTCATTGATAGTCATTGACTCATTGGGGTAATTTTGTCCAAAAAGGATTGAGGGACTTATAAATACACATTTGTTTTAATTGTCCTTAAACTAACATAATTATCATAAATTGTCCTTATTTCTAATTGACTTTTTACACTTAATTTTAATGTCACACCAGATTTATAAGTGAGAGATTTTGATATCATAAAGGATTAATTCAAAAAGTGTGTAATTAAAGTACATTCACTTTTAAAGAGTACTCTTAAAATGAAACACTCCAAAATAGAATATAAATCTCTTAAATTGAAATGGTGGGAGTACTACTTTAACATAAGGTTTTGTTAGATAAAATTTGTTTTGGCCATGTTTGAGGTCAAATAAAAGTTGGACCCATTTAGAGTTTGAATGGGGTCTTTGTGAATTTGTGTTCTGCTCCATGAGGAGATAAACTTTGGATATTTACATGTCCAAAATCATTGTTCAGTGAATGAGAAATTAATGATCAAAGGTTGCACCATACAAAGGGTTGTTAACATAATACAACTTACTTTGTCCCACAATGAATACATATGTATAATGTATATCCAATGAATATATATGAGTATCAGATGAATCCTCTCTCCGCTCAATCCTATATATTCTGAGCTTGTTCTTCAGAATTGCATAGCCAAAAAATGAAAATTCACTTTCCTTCCTTCCAATTTTTGTTCCTGAGAGAGTTATAAGCATAGTTGGTTCGCTGGAACGGTTGTACACTATGCTTGTCAACGGTTATTGCCGTTGTATCCTGGGAGATGGACGCCAGAGAAATCCTCAAGCACTTCTGGTGAGACGACGAATTTGTTTTAAGGAAACAATCATAGGCCTCAATTTGCATTTCTATTTCCAGTTTCTATTATTCAATTTTATTTTTGTTGTAATTCTGTTTTAGTTTTAATTTCTTTTTTCCTTTTGTTTTCATCAAGTGTAACTTAAAGATCTGTTTGTTTGCTTCGAATAACTATATATACACATATATGTATATATTTCTAACAATCTTAAAACAAATTATTACATATTGAGGAGAAAAAAAATTAGATTCAGTTTGAAAACAGTTTTTTTTTTCAAAAAGAAATTGTTTCTAAGATAAAATTATTTTTGAAAAAAGAAATAGTTTGGTTAGTTTCAAACACAAAACTGTTTTCTTTTACAAAGTTGTAATATAATTTATTTTTCAGATTCAGTTCTAAAATTAATCATAAGGAAAGAATTCGATCCTTTTTTAGATTTAATTTTTCCTAATCTCCTTTAATGATATATCAAAAATGACAACTGGGAATGATGATGTGACCACCGACTGTGCTAATGGCGAAAGGACTATGTCACGCCCCAAAATCCACGACACGTGGACGGGTCAAAAAGAAAAAAAATGGTTAAAGAAGAGGAAAGATCCCACGTGGACCAATCAAGAGGTGTGGAAACAATAAAAGAATCTTATGTAGATTCCAATAATAGCCAACAAGTCAACGACTGACCTCGCATTGCCCAAATGAATCAAAGAGGATCAATGAACACAATTTTTGTTTAGAAACATTTTAAGAACAAATGAAATTAAATCATAACTGGTTTAAGGAATTGAAATTCATTTGGGCCTCTTTTGCGAAAAAGATTAGTTTTAAAGAAATAAATTTAAATAAAAATAAAAATGAAATCCATTGGAACCAAATTTTCAACAAAATCAAGACTAAAGTAAATACAAAAGACAGCTATTAAATAAGACTTATTAAGGTAAAAACAAGCTTACTCAATACGTAAAAACCAATACTAAAGTCGCACACAAGTTCCCCAAAATGATATAACCATAAACACCCATGATTCAATAGAGTTCTTGTGTAAATCACCTTCTATATAAACATCAAAGTGCTTCAAGTCTTTAAATGAGTTAGTAGAGAACTCTACATGCAAGCCAAAAGATATAAAGGGGCTAATAAGTGTCAAAAGCAATACGAATAAACATTTAATGTTAACATGCATCCATAGGTGACTCAAAGTCCCAATTACATGCTTGGTTATATTAAGTCTAAAATTCTAATAGATTCTAAGGGCTAAACATGTGCCCAATCAAGCATCAAAGAAATTAAGCTACAAGATTCACATCTATTACAATTTCTTTTTAAACAAATTTATAAGTTTGAAACATTTTCAAAACTATTATTCTTCTTGAAAGAAATCTTCATAGTGCGAGTTCACGTGTCGAGTAACTCTTGGGTCTTGCACCCAAATTGATAAAACCTGAAAAATGGTTTGTCGTTTTTATGAGAACGATGACTCGTAGAAAATATTGTAGAGATTCAATATGGATTCCATAACTAATATGCAACATGTGGTGCCATGAATGCCGCCTAGGAAATGCAGCTAATGAGCCCTTGGGCCATGCATACATGATCACTCGCCTCATTACTAGATTGTGAGCCACCCCCACTAGGAATGTAGCATACAAACTTTCCGATAGCTAGTCGAATATAAGTTGGAGTTTGGCCATTCTTAGGTACGTCCACCCTGTCTCACTAACACAACCCACAATCGGATTTTCTTATCCACTTTTATCCCCCTTTATTGGGGTCGGATTTACTTTTATCCCCTCTTAGATATTACTCAAATGTCACCCATGCTAATGCTATGAGGTGTGCCCACTTGGCAACAATGCACATGAATTCTATGATTCAATGTGTAACAACCTGTATTTTTCGTATCCCTAATAAATCAATAAAATATCATTTTTATTTGTACTATCAAATATTTCTTCTAGCAATGTTATCATTTTAATATATAATAATACTCGTGTTATTTTTTGATTAAGCCAATGCTATTTCATTTTATTACTGTGTAGTATTTTTAATGAGTAATATTTGGGGCACTAACAACTTTCACTAATACTTACTAACACACTCTATCTCTCTCCTAGTGGCACTGTGGGGTCCGCAGTGGACCCCGCAGAACCACTAGGAGAGAGATAGAGTGTGTTAGTAAGTGTTAGTGAAAGTTGTTAGTGCCCCTAGCAAGACCCATTTTTAATTGTGATGATATTTCCATAAATAAATTATACTAATATAATTTGTTGTTAATCATAATTACATAACATTATGGGAATTGTTAATCATAATTACATAAATTATACTAACACTGGGAATGTAGCATACCAACTTTCCGATAGCTAGTCGAATATAAGTTGGAGTTTGGCACGTTCTTAGGTACGTCCACCCTGTCTCACTAACACAACCCACATTCGGATTTTCTTATCCACTTTTATCCCCCTTTATTGGGGTCGGATTTACTTTTATCCCCTCTTAGATATTACTCAAATGTCACCCATGCTAATGCTATGAGGTGTGCCCACTTGGCAACAATGCACATGAATTCTATGATTCAATATGTAACAACCTGTATTTTCGTATCCCTAATAAATCAATAAAATATCATTTTTATTTGTACTATCAAATATTTCTTCTAGCAATGTTATCATTTTAATATATAATAATACTCGTGTTATTTTTTGATTAAGCCAATGCTATTTCATTTTATTACTGTGTAGTATTTTTAATTGTGATGATATTTCCATAAATAAATTATACTAATATAATTTGTTGTTAATCATAATTACATAACATTAATTTTGTGACTCCTTAGTAATTCTAATTTTATTAATTATGCTTAAGACTACGCCCCTAAGTTACCCTACGATTTGGGATTAAATCTATTAATAAAATATTTATCATGTTGTAGACACCCCCATTTTGTCAGCTATCAGATTTAGAAGACCTATAGCTTAGTGGTTTATAATGATCTAAAAAGACTCAAAAAGAACTCTTGAAGTTAGTTCTATCTCTCAAAATGTTCAGAATGACCAAAATACCCCTAGAAGCCCAAACACTCTCAGATTTGGACCGAAAGTTTTGGAAACATGCTACGTCGTAAAAAAGTACTAAAAATGAGTTTTGAAGCAAAATCGGATGAAATCGTCAGCTCTCAGAGATCCCTGGAAGTCCCGGAAGTTCCCAGAAAGTTCCCGTTGACTGGATTGACCCAAGTTTGACCAAGGTTTGATCGAAATCATCCAAATTTGCCAAAATGTTCCGAGATCATTCCTGATCATGAGAAAAGTATTTAAAATGAGTTTAAAAAGAAAATCGGACGAAAACGTCATCTCCTAGGACCTCCCAGAGGTTCCCAGAATCTCTTGGGAATCCTAGGATTGACCGATTTGACCTATAGTTGACTTTGAAACCAGAGTGCCGTATCATTTTTCAAATATTTTTTATGGATACTAGCAGTCAACAGCTTTCCAACGGTATATCGCACATATTTTCTGGATTTAAACGAATTTATTATGAATTTTTGAAGGTAAAAAAGGCGATCAAATCGGCTTTTATCGCGAATACCGCAAAACTTTTCAAAGTGTCCTATCTTTAAACTTTTTTTCCTATGGATAGTAGACTCCATTACCTTTCCAAGGGTAGATCACAAACTCAATTTGGAGTTCGTACGCATTTTTTGTGAATTTCGGACGAAATAGGGCCTTTTCGCGAATACCGGAACCTCTGGGGGCCTAAACGTAATTTTTTTTGGGAATATGAGGAACATTGCTACGGCGGCACTGGGCCACTACCGCGGTGGCATATGGCCAGTGCCACGGCGGCGCTCAACCCTCTCAGAAGCCATTTTTGTAATTTATTTTGGGGGTCCAAATTTAATAATTAAAGACCAAAACGATGTAGTTTTATGTTCATAGATGTTTGTGACCAATGTGAGCACTTTATAAATCCCTAAACCACCCCAAATTGGCCTATATAAACCCCCCTTTACTCTTCATTTGGGGGGAGGGGCAAGTGCAAAGCTTGAGAAAGTTGTAGAGAGAAAGAGAGATAGAGATAGGTTTAGAAGAGAGAAAGGGAGCTTCTCCCACTGATTTCTATAAGAAAGTGAGTTCTAATCTTGTTTTCTTCCATTATCTCTTATATACTTGACATTCAAATACCCCCCCAATCACCATTCTTGAGCATTCTTGATTTAGGAAGCTACTTCCATGTCCAAATGTCAATATCTATGAGTGAAACACCTAGCTACAAGTCCAATATCACATTGATTATCATTTATTGAATGCTATTTACTTGCTTGTTCATATATATGTTCATCTCTTCTTCCCCCATTTCTTCTTGATTTTTCTTTGATTACTTACTAGTTCATCATCATCTAAGTGATGACATGAAGTTTGAGGTGAGTGAAGCCTTATGGATAGTAGCTCTTAACCTCAAAAACATGTTTGATAGTTGATGATTAAAGCTTCAATACTTTCAAAGTATTCTTGAAGTTATGCTCAAATGAAAACAAATCTCTCCAACAATCTTGGAAGTTCTTGACTTGAGTTTGATGTTGATATTTCAAGAGGTTATAATCTCCATTTGATGTTGAAAATATGCTTTCAAATCCCCTATTTCAAAACCCCTCTAAACCCCCAATACTTGGATTCCAAGAAATAAACCTTGTTTTCTCAAGAAATCTTCAAAATAGTGAGTTCTTCAACTTTAAAATATTATTCTGAGTTCAATATTCAATGTATGGATACAAGACCACTTGGAAATTCTTCCTAACTCATTAGAGAACACCCATGATTTTTGGTTTGGTTTGAAAACACATGGAAGGGTTCCATTTAGGCCCAAACATTCTCTCCAGACATTCTATTTTTGCTGTCACAGCAGCTAAGTTGAATTTCAACTTGTTTTCCAGACAACTTTTCCAAAGAGGGCGGCCTAAAATTATTTTTCCCTTGAACTTCAGTGTCTTGGGGAAATTTTTGTATAAAAAGGGCTTCTAAATGTTTTTTTTTTCATTTTCTAACATTTTTTAACATTTCAGTCGTCAGTACGAACTCTACTTCTGAGTAACCTCTATTTTTTATATGATTTCTCTCAATATGTAATAGTTATTGTAGATTGGATTTTTGATATGTGTTCTAGACATAATGAGGATTACCTCCATAAAAAATTATTCATTAAAAAACCCTTCTTTTCAATTTCCACAAGATCAAGTTACTGTTCTGTCCACTATTCATAGCAAGTCTTGGGGAAATTTTTGTATAAAAAGGGCTTCTAAATGTTTTTTTTTTCATTTTCTAACATTTTTCAACATTTCAGTCGTCAGTACGAACTCTGTTTCTGAGTAACCTCTATTGTTTATATGATTTATCTCAATATGTAATAGTTATTGTAGATTGGATTTTTGATATGTGTTCTAGACATAATGAGGATTATCTCCATAAAAAATTATTCATTAAAAACATTCCTAACCATTCTTTTCAATTTCCACAAGATCAAGTTACTGTTCTGTCCACTATTCACAGCAAGTATACTTTTACTTCCATCCTTTGATTTGATGCTTATATTTACTTCAAATTAGTCCATATCCTAGGAAGTGGTCCATACCATATTTTTACATATCCCATGATGATTTTCCCCATGCATTCATTCATCTTCTAGACTTCTAAGTCACTTTAGAAAACCCATGTACACAAACACACTACAACCTTTGTACATTCTAAGACCATGCATTGCATCCATGCAAGATTTAGGGTTTTTGTGACTCCTAATCTAAGAAGATTATAAGGAATGAATTCGATCACACATTCATGCTTCCCCTCGATTTAATCTTCCTTTCTCATCCGTCCCGGGGATTAAGAGGTCTTCTTTCCTCAAAGATTAACATGCATTATTCTAGTTTGGTAAGCATATTTTGATTTCTTTGATTATTTGTTTCAAGAACAATTCACGTCCCCCTTCTAGATTAGGAAAACTTGATTACTTGATATGTGATTAGACAAGTTTTCCTAGGTTTATTTGTGTGACCTTTCACTTTTGCATTGTATGATATTTGGCTTAGATCTTATGAATGATATCTTATTTTTTGATCTTCCATTTCAAAATTCTTGTGTGATGTAATATATTATCATAATATTAATTGTCGAACCATACATAGTATAAGATGATTATGCGGATGCTAATTGAGGCCTGTCGAGAGACGGGGCAAGTTGAGGGTGTTTTTGTTGTAACAAAGGCTCTTTCTTCTCTCGTACCAAAACCCCGAGCCAAGTTCTTTGGTTATGAAAGGCCAGTACCCTTTATCCATTTGGGTGAGTCAAATTAGGTTTCTTGGTTCCTTAAAGACCAAGTGGCGACTTTGTATCTATTTTCAACAGACCTTTTTCAAATCAATTTCAAAACAAGAAAAATCAATTCTGAAACCCCGAGAAGGAAAATGGGGGTGGATTCCCGGATTTCGAGTGTCCACAATCTGGCGACTTCATTGGGGATTTTTATTTTAAAAACAAAATAATACAGAGGTTTGACTCATAAGAAGCATCCTTAAAATCATCTTTTTACTGTGTTTGGTTCACCGCATTGCACTCCTGCATTTCCCCCTCCGACTGTGTCTGAAACACGGCGCTGATATTGTTCAGGTCTTGCTGTGCCAGGGCACAAGTAACCGTTGATACTACACCTTCCAAGGTATATCAAAAAGAGTAAAAAAATATCCGTACTGTCTCTCTAACGGTATATTGGAACTCTCGTCAATGGACCCTCTTTGACTAAACGCATCCTTTGCATATAGATTCCTGTAAAACCTTTCATAGGCCTGCTCATTTATCTTTTCGGATAGGACAATGTGATATAACTGTTGTATGCCCTGATGGGATTACCTGCGCATTGTAGACGCTTATGTGGCATAGAATAGAACCTCTTTCTTATGATTCCCAAGGCAATCACCTACATGTGATTATATTGAGTTGACCTGCCTAGGTACTATGATAAGGATGTCTGCTCCATGTTTACAAATATATGCACTGCAAACCTTGTTTGTTGGTCCCAAGTCATGGGAGTATGAAAACTTTCTAGACGGTATGATCACCGTCATCGCCTACTTCCACCATATAACTAGTTTTCCCCGGAAACTCTGTCCAGAAATATCCCAGATATAACCAGTTTCTCCTAGAAACTCTGTCAAGAAATATCCCAGATATAACCAATTTCTCCCAGAAACTCTGTCAAGAAATATTCCAGATATAACCAGTTTCTCCCAGAAACTCTGCCCAGAAATATCCCAGATATAACCAGTTTCTCCCGAAAACTCTGTCCAGAAATATCCCAGATATAACTAGTTTCCCCCAGAAAACTCTGTCCAAAAATATCCCAAATATAACCAGTTTCTCCCAGAAACTCTGCCAAGAAATATCCCAGATATAACCAGTTTCTCCCAGAAACTCTATCCAGAAATATCCCAGATATAACCAATTTCTCCCAAAAACTCTGTCTAAACTCCCAAAATGTCTTGGAAACCCCTATTATCCCCTGGTGATCATGGTGGAAGGCAAAGTTTTTTTAGCACACTCTATATGGCTAAGACATTACTTGTTTAACTGTTATCTGCTAGAAGTAGGGGCATCATATAGATTAGGATTTGTATCCGCATGCTTGTTCCATTTACATGTATCATCCCTGTCAGTCTGCACGCATTGTCTCAGTCAGTCTGTACACGAGTCAATCCGCGTTTGTTAAACATCACTATCACTGTCTATCTAAAGTTGTCACTATCAGAATCTGATACAATCCTCTCAAATCTATAGGGTCACTATAGATTCTCAAGGTAAACAGTTAGGATCTTCGTCTTGGGTCAGAAATTCAGATAATCGACTAGTCAGAATCAGCCCGACAAGTTATTTCAGCATGAACCAAGAAAAGTTAGAAAATAAGGTCACCGAGTTGGAAGCCACCATAAGCCAGCAGTCCGACAGCCTGGCTCAAGTCTTGAAGTTTATGGAAGAATTGAAACAGCAGCAGCCGTAGTATCCGCTTGGGTTCCCTCTACCACCAGGTTTTGTGCCACCACCACCGCTAGGGTTTGCACTACCTCCAGTCATTGAACATGAGAATAATGGGGGAGAAGATTGGTTTTAAGGGGTTCTACTACCTGCATATGAGAAGAAGTTCCAAGAGAAAATGGACAAAGTTTGCAAGCTAGAAAGTGTACTAAGGAAAAGTAAAGGGGTTGATGACTACATGATAGACTTGGAAGGCCTTTTTGAGCCTGTTAAGCTGAAGCTGCTAGAAAACTTTAAGATGCCTGCCATTGATCGTTTTGATGGAACTGGAAATCCGAAGAGTCATGTGAAGCTGTGTATGAGCATCTTCTAGTCAATGGGTTGCACTCATGAGCACATTGCGATGCTGTTCCCATAAACTCTTGCAAAGTCTACACTATCATGGTTCCAGGTTCTTTACCTTGGAAGCTTCCATAACTCGTGTAATACCCTATATTTTCAGGTACATATAGATCCCTAGTACCTTTCTTAGCCTTCGGTGAGGTTGTGTGCCCAATCGATTGACCTTATCCCAATTGATTGCTTTTCCAATCGATTGGATGTTTTACCAATCGATTGGCATTCTGCCGACCTAACCCCAATCGATTGGCACCTGGTACCAATCGATTGAGAGTAGTTGGACTTGGCCACCTCGTTGGTTTTGTGTGGTTGTGATTGTTTTCCCCTCCCTATATATACCCTATCCCTTATACATATATATGTTTTCTTGTGTGTGTGTGTTTGGAAGAGAGAGAGATATATACTCTCATATATATACACACATACATATATATTATATATATACACACACACTCTCAGGTTAGAGAGGAAGAGAAGAGAAGAAGAAGAAGAAGAAGAAGAAGAAGAAGAATGAAGAGAAGAGGAGCACAGAGAGAAGGAGAAAAGGGCAGAGAAGAAAGAGAGAGAGAGAATTCACCATAGTCACCGCCGCGGAGCTCGGGACGCCGTCAACGGAACGCCGGGATAAGGTGAGTTTCATTAACTCACTCAAGGAGGTGTTTTTGAGATGTTTGTATGTGTTTAATAACATTTATAAAGAGAAGAAGATCCCCACGTTTTTATAATAAAACCAGCAGTTTTGAGGAAGAAGACAGAGTCTAATCGATTGGCATTGGATCCAATCGATTGGATAATTTCCCAATCGATTGCCATGAATCCCAATCGATTGCTATCCCAATCGATTGCCAGTTTATCCAATCGATTGGTATTGTTTCCAATCGATTGCCATGTTTGGTCAATCGATTGGATATGAGCAGAATGCTATTTGTATGTTGTCTTATACTTGTGATATATCAGACTTGTTAATAGTTGTACCATATGGGTTATTGCGCTGTGTGGATAAGATCTATAAGTACCATGTCAGGACTAGACATATATGCAATTATCATTTATATTACGAGCTGAATTATCCTATGTCAACTGTCGATATGAGATGAATTGTTTAACTGTCATATGTTATTGTCAAACTGAATAGTAGGACGGAATGCAACTGCATGTTAATAATCAGTAATTAGTAGATATGATTAATACAGAGCATGTGGCATTTCCTGTACTTAGTATATGAGCATTTCACAACATGTGTCAGCATGCATGGGATAGTGATATAAAGAGGTAAGAGAAGCTGATGAGAAATGGGATATGTGACTTATGTGGAATATGAGATATGTGTACTTTGGATCCATGGGATCAACGGCTGACGAGTCGGGTGGACGTGGGACGGTTAGAGTTCCTAGTACGCCTCTTGCTATTGAAGACGTCCAGTAATGCGTATGCACTGTTGAAGACGTCCAGTGTACCGTTGACGATTACGTCCGGCTAGTGCCCTAATGTATTTTCACCGTGTAGTCGACTAGTGAGAATATACACAGCATAGAAGACGTTCGTTGTGCCGCTTCCATCGTTTACAGATAGGTGGTACCGTGTAGACGACCGGTAACCCTATCAAGGGATTGTAGGACCTACTGCCTAGTCGGGTGATTCCGATTGGTATTATAGTATCTATGTATGGATACGGATCTGGATTATGGTATCAACGTATGGATACGGAGATGGATAGAAATATGAATATGAGTACGAATATGATAAGCTAAATGTTCAGTCGTGGATTCAGCGTCCCAACGTAAAGGTATATACATGTGATGGATGCATGGGTTGCATGCATGGATTTGATGAATACGTGATGAGATATTTACACTATGATCTTTATCCTTGTCATTACTTAATATGTTTCCTGCTATCCCTAAATTAATGTATAGTTTACTGAGTCCTCTGCTATGTTCGTGAGTGATGTCATTGTAAAGAGATTAGTCGCATTTTAAGATGCTGAGTAGTTACGGTGAGGAGTGTTGTTTAATGTACTCACTCAACTTTGTATTCAAAGCTGATGGCGTTTGTGCCCTGGACATTCCAATGTCTAGAGCTTCACAGGACTTGAGGACGAGAGACTGATGTTTCGCCGGACTTGGAGCTGAAGGCTAGAAGGAGAAGACATGCTGCTTTGTA
The DNA here is from genome assembly GCA_033977485.1 of Hydrangea macrophylla. Taxonomy (NCBI): domain Eukaryota; kingdom Viridiplantae; phylum Streptophyta; class Magnoliopsida; order Cornales; family Hydrangeaceae; genus Hydrangea; species Hydrangea macrophylla. The sequence continues at coordinate 74,717,168 of CM066999.1, read as the reverse complement.
ATAATTTGTTTGTATATCTGTTGTACTGTTGTTGTTATTGTTATAGGCCTGAGACTATAAGCCAGCTGTTGTAATAGATTTAGTAGACTTTTATAATTGGTACTTGGGCATCTGTTGCTTCCAAACCTTTTATAGTTTCTGTTGTAGCCTCTGATTATGTTAATAAGATATGTTCTATGGATAGCATCCTCCCTATCATTGTGTTTATTGGTTTAAGTAGGTGACAATGCGGTTATTCACCCGTCATTCCCTATGGACCCATAAGGGAAATTTATTTTTCTCTATTTATGCTACTCCGGGGCGTGACAGGATTTTTGGTATCCGAGCCTAGGTTTCAATTGTTAACCGCTTGTCTTTTGTGTTAGAACCTGAGTTTTAAGTTACTAACGATAACATGAGGATTAGTTGAGATGAGATAGATTTAGAATCTTGTCATATAGACGAGAAGTTTGAAGAATCCATCTGAGAATGTTTTGTTAGCAGGTAGTAACTGCTAGAGCCGATAAGAATCGTTAGAACTGTTGATAGCTGAGTTCACAGAGAACAAGGCGTTGAGAATTAGTTGTGGTTGTGGAGATCTTATATATAGAACCGTTGGATTTTAGACGCTGATGAATTCCTGAGCGATCTCAGAACAGTCGACATGACCTAGAAGTAGAAAGAGGTTATGGATAAGATTATCTTGTTACCTTGAATTACATGTTAGTTGAGCAGTACTCATAGTCCAGAACCTGGGAATGGAAATAGAATGTTTAGATTTGACGTTACGTGTAGAACCTATAGTTTCGTAACCCGTGTCTTAAGCATAGATATATTGGAGTACACTTGGTAGATAGACTGACCTCTATGGTTATAATCTTATATCCGTATTGCTTAATGTGATCGTATTATATAGTGGTACTATATATTGGTTACCACATGTTTGTTCTTGCCTTAGCTGTAGGATAGAATGTGTCTGACCGAATAGATTTTCATTGTAGGTACCGACACCGAACACTACCAGTACTCACTATGGTTAGGACGACTCAAGGAAACCCGGGCCAGCTGAATGGAGTACCTAGTGTAGTACCTCCTGAGATAGATCCGACAGGAATGGTCGGAGTTTTCATCCGTCGCATGGAACAAGTTATCAATCGTGCGGATCACGTCATCGGCAATGAAGCACCAGTACGTCAGACAAGAGTTAAGCTGCTAAAGGAATTTCGTGCTCTTCAACCAGGAACCTTTACAGGATTAACAGGAACATGGCAAGCTGAGCAATGGATTCGCCAGATAGAACTGATATTTGAGACACTCGAATGTACTGACACTGAGAAAAGACATTTGGTTATATTTCAACTGACATTCTCAGCAGCAGATTGGTGGGACGTAGTGAAAGCTATGATAGGTGAAGAAGCTGTAGGAAGGATGACTTGGGAATCATTCAAGACTCGATTTCTAGAGAAGTACTTTCCAGAATCTGAGAAGAACAAAAGGGATATGGAGTTCATACAATTAGTCCAAGGTAGTTTTACAGTGCCAGAATATACCACTCAGTTCGAGAGGCTATCACGATTTGCACCGCATATGATTGATACACCAAGAAGGAAGATCAAAAGATACCATCAAGGATTAGTTCCGCATATTCGTCATATGACTATAGGACATTTAGACAAATCTTTCGAAGCTTTGGTAGAAATGGCAACGAAACTAGAGGACGACACTCAAATTAGTGCAGGACAACGATTTGATCAAGCCCTACCATAAAATGATCAATTTCTTCTAGAAGATTAGACAGGAAGGGACAGTCAGGTTATGTTGGCTGCTAACCAAGTTCAACAAGGAAATACAGAGAGAAGTTACATGGGCAACCGCCAGAAGCGTAAGAGGTTGGGGAACAACAAGAAAGAATCAAAACCAGTGGCGACTCCAACACAACATAGAGAACGAGATATATGCTACAATTGTGGAGTACCAGGACACCATTCCCGAGAATGCAGAGTATCAAGGAAATCTAATGGACGTGGAATACGGTGTTTTAACTGCGATAAAGTTGGTCATGTCCGTAAGTTTTGTCCAGAATTAGAGATGCAACACAATGCTCCATCGTAACAAGTACCACGAGGGCAGACTCACCATACAAATAATTGGTCTCAATTTAGACAAGGACGATAGACAGAAGGTACAACACTCAACACCTACATCATGTATTATATATGATCCCCATATTGCAGGAAGTTTGGTATTCGTTTGATTTGATTGTAAGAGGATTAGCCTACACCGTAAATTATAATTACCTGAACAATTTGTTTGACACTGATCAACAGTAGTTATCCAAGTATAGATATAACATCAATTGCATCCCATATGACTTCTTTCACATCCGTATAAGACTTCAAATGCATCCTTATATGACGTCAATTGCCTCCCTATTGAAAGACTACGCCAACCATTGGTATGTTGGATAGAGACTAGAGATGAGGAATCTAAATTTGCTTTAGATGTAGCTTTGACAAGAGAGGACAAACTAGAATATTGCGAGTATACGGGAAGAGATACGAGTAACATAGAGACAACACCAGAATTACAAAGAGTATCATAGAAGGATTCTTTTCAACACTGATTGCCTGTTGCTTTCACCCAGTCAAGATTATATAATAGAACGACTCACGAAAATCAGTATGTAGCTCTGCCTAACCTATTTAGGTAATATGTGGAAGCAGAACGAGTATTTAATGGATTGTACGACCTCGAGAGATGATTATGTCAATAGTACGTGGGAATTTGGAGATACGTGAGGAAGTTTAAATCACCAGTTACGATATTAGAGTCACAAATGCTTTCAAGTCAATACCCTGAGGGACGACGACAATAACACGGGAGTTAACAAGGATGTCGTGTGCAACAAGAGACCGACCGAGGATGCTAACAATCATGACAAGAAGTCTAGAGATGGGAGACAGCCAATAGATGATATAATACAGACATCGTTAGCACAGTATGAAGTATCTTCGATGGTGGGAGTAGACGACAACGCTCTTCTACGACTTAGATAAGATTAGAACACTTGATCAATAGGACCCTGGCACGAGGAAGGAACCTTGTGTGTTTGGGGACTAGCCATTTTAGATTCGTGAAATGATTAGATTTTGCTACCAAGAACCTTTTTCCGAAGTTTGACTTACGAATGTTATATATCTAAAGCCGGGGATTAGTAGCTGTCACCCTAGTACTCATAGATCGTTGATGTTTTCATATCGCGTGTCTAGAACTTTAACCCGTTGGCCGCTGATGTAATCGTTTATGTAAAACGAGAACGTGAGCATTTAGAGTCTGTCTTGCGAGATGGATTTCTTTTTGGTAATAGGGGCTACTGCTTCAGATTTCGAGGACGAAATCTTTTGATAAGTGGTGGACGATGTAATACCCTATATTTTCAGGTATATATAGATCCCTAGTACCTTTCTTAGCCTTCGGTGAGGTTGTGTGCCCAATCGATTGCTTTTCCAATTGATTGGATGTTTTACCAATCGATTGGCATTCTACCGACCTAACCCCAATCGATTGGCACCTGGTACCAATCAATTGAGAGTAGCTGGACTTGGCCACATCGTTGGTTTTGTGTGGTTGTGATTGTTTTCCCCTCCCTATATATACCCTCTCCCTTATACATATATATGTTTGCTTGTGTGTGTGTTTGTAAGAGAGAGAGAGATATATACTCTTATATATATACACATACATATATATTATATATATACACACACACACACTCTCAGGTTAGAGAGGAAGAGAAGAGAAAAGTTAGAAGAAGAAGAATGAAGAGAAGAGGAGCACAGAGAGAAGGAGAGAAGGGCAGAGAAGAAAGAGAGAGAGATAATTCACCATAGCCACCGCCGTCAACGGAACACCGGGATAAGGTGAGTTTCATTAACTCACTCAAGGAGGTGTTTTTGAGATGTTTGTATGTGTTTACTAACGTTTATAAAGAGAAGAGGATCCCCACATTTTTATAATAAAACCAGCAGTTTTGAGGAAGAAGACAGAGTCCATTCGATTGGCATTGGATCCAATCGATTGGATAATTTCCCAATCGATTGCCATGAATCCCAATCGATTGCTATCCCAATCGATTGCCAGTTTGTCCAATTGATTGGTATTGTTTCCAATCGATTGCCATGTTTGGTCAATCGATTGGATATGAGCAGAATGCTATTTGTATGTTGTCTTATACTTGTGATATATCAGACTTGTTAATAGTTGTACCATATGGGTTATTGCGATGTGTGGATAAGATCTATAAGTACTATGTCAGGACTAGACTTATATGCAATTATCATTTATATTACGAGCTGAATTATCCTATGTCAACTGTCGATATGAGATGAATTGTTTAACTGTATCGAGTAATGTAATCCTTCTCTTTTGATGGAATGAAATCTCGTTTTGCTTAATCTGATGTGTCTAGTCATGAATGTATGAATCAACTGATCTAAAGTGTCACTTTTCAAAGTACCGTGGATATTACTCTGCTAATAAATTTTTGCATCAAAAACAATCCTAAAAAGGTGAAAGTCTATTTTGCACTAACACCAAAGAAGAACTGAGAATTCAATAGTCTTACTTTAAGAATTTAAGAGATGCTCTTGAAAAGACATACTCGGAATTGATTTGGGGCTTGCCCAAAACCCTTTTCTACCATTTCAAAGCCTTGGGCCCAACCCAATTGATAGCCATGCGAATTTGTGCAAACTTAATCCTTGATGGTAGCCAAACATTTCAGTGAGTTTCATCTCCACTTTCACAAAAAAAAAGAAGAAAAAGGAAATAAAATAAAAGCTCGCTAGGTTGAAAACCTGAAAAGGGTACCTAGGCAAAAGTTAGAGCAAAAAGGGTGTTGATTTTCCAAATTTGACCTTAGCCAGTCAAAATGTTAGAAAAAATCGTGATGAAATAAATGAAAGAATCGTACACTTCAATGTACATCATAAGAACGTGCCTAAATCACATTTCAAAAGGCTTGGAATGACCACAAATAAATTTCTAGAGCTGACATACACATTCTGGAATTCTAAGATTGCGATCGAAAAATCTCACAAGAATTAACTATATAAAAAGAAAAATTGACTGACTAGGCGGAAGTGAAAAGGGTCAATCCTCAAAACCAAAAGAAAAAGAAAAGAAAAGAAAAGAAAGGGAGACTTCAACTGAATCTTCTTATTCAAGGCTACCACAAGTGACCTATGTTTGAACCTCTTCGATGATTGGTTTGAAAAACCCTCAACCAATTTCTTTCAAGACCTTGCCTTAAACTATGCTCGATCTGATTCCTACTCAGGGATACGTAGGCAACCGCATCGGTTCAGTCGACACAACCATAATCAACCCCTTTTCCTTCAAGCCTCGCCTTGAACTACACTCGACCTAATTCCCATTAGGGGATACATAGGCACCATATCGGTTCGGTCGACACTTATATTAACCCCTCTTCTTTCAAAGCCTTGGCCCAAACTACGTTGGACCTGATCCCTGCTCGGCGGTGCGTAGGCAGACTTTCAAAGAAAAAAAAAGGATGGCTTGCTAGGTCAAAAATCTGAAAGGACGCCTAGGCAAAAATTAGAGATAAATCCAGAGTGAGCAATAACAAAAGAGAGAAAAGACCTCACTAGGTCACCTCATTGGTGCCTAGGAAAAAAATTACGAGCATTTGAGAGATTAAAAGTTGCAGTCCTTACCTTAAGCCAGAAATCACCTTCCACACTAGGGACAAACTTCGGCTACCTGCCTCATTTGCATGAATTTTACTATCTACCCTTCATACAAGGGGCAAGCTTCGATCACCTAACATAACTGGACTAATTGAACCAAATTAAACATACAAACTTTACTGGATTGATTAGACACCATCAATCAAGCTCACAGTTGTATCTTATCTCCATTCAATCATTGGACTACCAACTTGCAACACCGATTGTTGCCTACATATACATTCACATTGTGAGCCAATTGATACTCACTTTCATTTATAGAATGTTTTCAAGAGTTCTTCCTCTCTCTCAAACACTCCATTTCTCACTCTGCCTCTCTCTCGGCAACACACATACACACCCATTGAAGTTTTAGTTGTTCCATTGCTTGCTCTCTCCCTTTCAATCATACACATATATAATTCTGGAAGTAAAGAAAAGAAACACAGCAAAGGAAATACAACACTTAGAAGTCACAATGAACTCAAGAGACCATAGCCATAGCCATTGTTGAGCTCGGAGCTTTATTACGGAATTTTGGTCTTTCTTCGGCAAGTAACACAACCCAAACTAACGCTCAGTGAGTTTTTTAAACTCACTCACAATGTAGTGTTAGTCATTGAGCACAAGCCGGGGGTATCAAATATAGAGATATACGTATATATACATATAAATAGTTTTGAAGGTACAAAATGGTAGTCTCACCAAACTCAACCAAACGATTTCTGTAAATTGGGAATGAAAGATTACAACCCCAGTAAGTTATGTTTCAAATATTAGAGCTTAATTTATAATGGTTACGACGTACGGCGAAACCGTAGTTTCGGAGACTCTCAGATTTTTATCAATAAGTAGAGATACATTAGGAATTGGAAAACAAGACTTATATATATATTCATAATCTATGCGGAAAAATGAAGCAAATGGTATATTATACTTGCTGTATTGTTCAGATTTGTAAAACTCGTATATACTCTACAACTATACAGTCTTGAGGATGAAGACGACCCAGGACCGGTCGCAAAACATGCCCAGGACCAGTCCCGACCATGACCCGTCCTACATAAGTATCAGGACCGGTCGCGACCATGATCGATCCCACTAAAAGACCAGGACTGGTCCCACCCCTCTGTGACAGAATGATCTGTTTTACTTTGCAGTATTTCCAGTTTCACTGAATAGTGATTAATGTAAGTAATGAAATACCCCCCATTTAAATTCAATAAAAATAATTTCAAAAATCAATTCCTTATAGATAAAAAGTCAACTTTCCTTCCGAAGGCAAAATTACCAAATTTTGCACAGTTTATGATATTGGAGCATTATTTTTACTATGTTCCATTCCTTTTAAAAATTCTTAAAAATCATATTTGATATGTAAATGAACTATTTGCAGGACTTTTAAACTCTTGAATCGAAAATCTTATTTTTGACTATACTTAGCCGTTTTGGCCATTCTGGGTCAACGGTTGACTTTTATGAATTTACCCAGAACCCTCTTAGGATTTTTGTGTATTTTTCCTCTATGGATTGGTCTACTTAAGATCATCAAAGTTTTCAAAAGAGTTTGAAATAAAGTTTGTAGTTTCATTTTATATATTCGCGCGGGGCGTTACAAGTTTTGTTTTATGCTGTGAACTGCGGTACATTCTATTTTAAGACTTGTACGTTACTGCTACTGTTTTATTAAAGGAAAGAAAAATAGATTTTTGAAGCGAGATTTGGATATAGTACTTTTAATTCGTAACACTCATATTCTTATAAATTATCTCTAATACCTTTATACAAAAATATTTATATAAGTTGCTCTGATACCATTTATTGAATCAGAATATAAATAGCTCTGATACTATATTAAAGAATGCAAAAAGGAAAATTATGGATCACTCTGATGCCACTATAAAGAAGAAAGATTAAAGTCATATTGCTCTAATGCCTTTATAAAGAAAATGTGAAATGAGACTATAAGTTGTACGATCACACTGATACCTTTATGAAATGCGAAAAGAAAGAAAGAGAATAAGTCATACACTTGCATAGTCGAAAATGGAATGTTTGAAAGGGGTCGTCTGGTTTTAGCATATATGTTTTGTATAAGCAAAGGGATAGAGAATTGTGGTAATGGTTTTTAAGAGAATATCTTGATTGTTGATCGGCCCTTGGGAGGCACGCTACTTTCTTGGTCAACATGGTTGACCATTCGGCCTTGGGAGGCACGCTAGTATATCAAAATCATTTGGCCCTTGGGAGGCACGCTATTCTGAACTAGTGGTTTTATATGAGTAGATAGAGGTGATAGTGACCTCAAATATCTTGATATAGTATTGTCGATAATACCAATCATTTGGCCCTTGGGAGGCACGCTATTCTGAACTAGTGGTATTGTATGAGTAGATAAAGGTGATGGTGACCTCGAATATCTTGACATGGTATTATCGATAATACCAATCATTCGGCCCTTGGGAGCTACGCTCTTCCGAAACCATATCTTAGTTGTGAGATTGTTGTTATGGTAAAAGAGTCGGTGAGATGGGAATGTTGCATTGTTCATACACAGTTACATAATTTGTTTACATGGAGAATCGTATCGCATATTTTATTGTATAACTATTGAAAGGAATAAAGAAGAATATGTTCCCTATGAATGTTCACATGTTGATTGATCGGTGACGAATAGTTGTCGTTTATAGTTCTAAAAATATGTTTTGTCAGCCCATTTTATGTAGTTATTAGTTATTTTTTAATAAGTATTCTAAATTTTGTAGGATTTGGAGCTTTAACTTGAAAATGCACAAAAATCCAATGATTAATGGCTTTGGAGGTCATTCTGGGCTCAAACGGTGATTCCGGTGAAAGCTGAATGCAGTAGCAGTCTCGGAAAATCGCATTTTTGACAAAGCATACTTTGGATTTGAGAAATATCTCCAGAGATATAAAATGTAGATTTTTGAGTTACGGACGCGTGGCTTCAAACGGTGAGTCAATCCGAGTTCCGACCAAAACGTTATCACAATTCTACGAAAGTCGCGCAGTGCAGCGAAAAGTAACTCGCGAGCGACCTGTGAAAAAACCAAAAACGCGTATTTTATTAAATTAAAGTGCCCAGCGAAGGTGGTTTGTGCATATGACATCCAGAAACGTAAATATAGTAGTTTTAGTACGATTTGGCTTAGGAAAGCTTCCTAAATTTTTCCAAACTCTATATAAATCCTATTCTAAATCAATTTTGTGGTTACACATCATTACACAACATTAGATACAGCCATATACAACTAAAATTTTAGCCATTGAAGAGAGGAAAGCAAGGAGAAGAAGAAGAAGACCAAGGATTTCCATGGCCTCCTCCATCAACCTCTTGCTGTTCATCAATTCTATGGACAACTAAACTCTAGATCTAGGGTTTCAATGAAACCCTAGCCAAGTAATAGGGTGTATTTTATGTTTTTATTTTAGTTTTATTATGTATGGATGACAGTTACATGTTCCGAGGATTTTTATAAATAAATCGTGCTTTTATTGATTAAATCGTTACTTTCAAAGTTTACTCTTGTCTTAGATCTATTTTGATTGTAGTGTGCTCAATGATCTATGCTTGCTGTGCTTGTTTAGATTATTTACATGTAATGGTGCTTAATTGAATTGTGCTATCAAGTATCCGAATAGTCCATGCCTAGGCTAGACGGATTATGTCACAACCCTAGTTTTGTGTGGGATAATTCGTGCTAACCGAAGATGGATTATGTTGGTGCTTGAACCATAGTTATTTTCTTGACGGAAGAATTGGGCTTGTAGCTACAATTCCCCATTATCATCCAACTTAATAGGCTAAAGTAATTCATAAAGATTCCCATTATGAAGCTAGTGGTGGATTTGCAATCCTAGGTTCCCTTCAAATATCTTTAAAACAACTTTAATTGCTTTCATAATTTAGATTTACTTTTATTTTTCTTAATTTAATTAAAATCAAATCAAAATCTGCTTTTCTTAATTAATTAGATTTAGGTTTTAAAATTAAAGCACTGTAGTATTTCAATCTCTGTGGGTTCGACCTTTACTTTCACTACTACAAATCATTAGAAAAGTAAAGTATACTTTTATATCTTGATACTGACAACATCAATTTTTGGCGCCGTTGCCGGGGATTGCAAATTACTACCTTTAGTTTTAGAATCTTAGTTTAGTTAATTTGTAAATACTAGATTAGGTTTTATTTATTTAATTTTTTTTCTAATTTTTCGTTTTTGTTTTAAGTTACTAACTTTTCTTTTATTTTTGTAATTTCTTAGGAACTCAAAATTCTAGCATTTCGAGTGGAGCAGCTGTGCACGTTAAAGGAGCTTACACGAAAGAAAAAAAATTCAAGTAAATTGCTTCTTGTGAAACTCGCTTTAAACCACTGTAAGTCAGGGCGCTGTGATGCACTATTTGCATTAGTTTAGGGTTAATTGCACTGCATTAGCTAGGACACCCAGGGCGCTGGGAATTGACGTGGTCACTGCATTACAGGATAATTTACATGCATCACAGTAGTTGAGTGCTTGTTATCATAGTTGCGTGATTGCTATTTGTTTTTTTATTATTTGAGTCAGTTTTTGTTTTTAGTTTATTTTCTTGTAGTTTATGTTTGGTGCACGCTCAAGTAAACCGGAATTAAAACCTTGCGATCTTGAACTTGAACATACATTAAGAATTAACAAGTATTCAAACATAACTTCTAGAACTAGGTTAAACATAGACGACGAATTAACTCCGAAACCATCGTTGTTGTTTGAGTTCGAAATACGTAGTACCCTTAAAAACCTAAAGAAACCACGCTTTATTAACATAGAACCTATGACCGACATTGGAAATAATCAAAACAATGGAAATAACAATAATAACCCTAGTATACCGCCACCTCCTCCGCTTAAAGATTATTTTATTCCTACGACTTACACGCCTCAAGCAGGTATCGAATTACCAGAGGCGACGGCATCTCACTTTGAGATAAAGTCATCTACCATCTCGCTACTTCCTTCTTTCCATGGCCGCATTAATGAAGACCCTTATCAAGACTTAGGAGATTTTCAAGATATTTGCTCTACGTTAAAAATCCAAAATTTCACTGATGATGAATTAAAACTGCGTCTCTTTCCATTCTCTTTAAAAGATAAAGCGAAGTATTGGCTCCAATCTTTGGAGCCAAACACTATAAAAACATGGGAAGCATTACATACTGCATTTTTACAAAAGTTTTTCCCAATCACAAGAACAAATCAAATAAGAAAATCTATAACTAATTTTGTGATGCAAGATGGGGAAACACTTTATGACACATGGGAGAAATTTAAAGAATTATTACGTTCTTGCCCACATCATCAGGTTCCTAAGTGGCAATTAGTTCAAGTCTTTTATGAGGGACTTATTCCTTCTGTTCGTAATACCGTCGATGTCGTTTGTGCGGGTACTTTCCTACACAAAAACGTCGACGAGGCCTGGAAAATATTTGAAACTTTGAGCGAGAATTTGATGCATCTGTCTGTGTCGGTACGTTCTGAGGGGTATCATCTGCAACCCAAATGTGAGGTAAAGTTTGAGTCAAGCCACTCAATAGAATTTCAGAAACTATCTAAAAAACTTGACCGACTTTTAACAATGAACCAAACGACAGCCCCACCCGCTCATGAAGTATGTACAATATGTTCCGATCCGTCACATCCTATCCTTGCATGTCCATCGGCGAGTCAATTTCCGGAATTCGTGGAGCAATACATTAATTCTATTCAACAATACCCACGAAATAATTATATTTCAACTACTAATAATCCGGACGCGCCATGGAGAAACCATACTAACTTCTCGTGGAAAAAAAATAATAATAATAATCCTAATGAGGCAACTAATTTTCCTAATGCACATCGACCTCAGTTTCAACCTAATCAATACCAACAACCGCCTCCTAATCCGAGCCCTCTAAGGGGTAACGCTTTCGAGGAGAAGGTGTTGGCGTCCCTTAGTAAAATCGAAACACAAGTACAGGCACAAGAACAAATAGTGCACTCACACACACAATCCATTGCAAAGCTTGAATCCCAAATGGGACAACTAGCTACTATAGTGAGTCGTAGAAACGAGGGACGTTGCTTAGTCAAACAATTCAAAACCCTAAGGGACAATACGAGGTTAAGGGGTCAAATGAGCAAGTAAACGCCGTCTCAACTAGGTTGACTACACGAGAGGAAGAGGTAATAGAAATTCCGAATGAGAATGTGATAGATATGAACATCAACTCTAATACGAAGAAGGGTGAGGACGTGAGCCAAAATAAGAAAGAAAAAGAAATGGCCCTGACTAATCATATACCAAAATTGACCTTTCCACCTAACGTTGATGAACCATTAAAGTTTCCAAAGAAAGGGTCAAAGGTTGAGGATATACTTGAGGTATTTAAACAAGTTAAAATCAATATTCCATTCCTCGATGCTATTAAACAAATTCCCGCTTACGCTAAATGTCTTAAAGACCTATGCACTAAAAAACGTAAATTGCGTAGTCATTCTCCGAAAAAGGTCTTTCTCACGGAAAAAGTAAGTTCTATTTTTCAACACTCACCTCCAAAGTATAAGGATCCTGGTACGCCAACTATTTCATGTGTCATAGGTGACACTGTCATCCATAGGGCTCTCCTTGACTTAGGTGCGAGTGTTAATCTCTTACCTTATCACGTTTATAAACAACTAGGACTTGCTACTATTCAATTAGCGGATCGTTCTGTCAAAGTACCTAGAGGAATCATCGTGGACGTCTTGGTTAAAGTTGATAAATGCTTTTATCTTGTTGATTTTATGGTCCTTGACACTGAACCTGTCCTAGATGCTAGAAAGCACACCCCTATTATTCTTGGTCGTCCATTCTTAGCCACCGCTAATGCGCGTGTCAATTGTCAAACGGGGGTGATGAAAGTGTCATTCGGGAATTCGAACTTAAAATTAAACATGTTTAACGCTGTCGATCAACCTCCCAAAGACGATGATTATCTATGTATACAGGGTAGTAAGGTTATACGACAAATTGAACCTACTAATGCACTACACATGGGTGAGGAAAATAATATGGTTAGTGATGAGCAGATGAATTTGAATAATCAAGACCCCAAAGATGAATTTACTCGGAAGGTAAGAAATAAATTTGAACATAATAAGGATGAACCGTCAATTGAATTAATCCAAAGCGACTTTATTTCTGCTTACCACCGGGCTCTTCCTGAAATCCTTAGGGGTATAAAGTCCGATTTTTAGCCTCCATAAAATCTTGAGCTAGAACGGTCTAGCTAAAGACGTAAAAGACAGCGCTTCTTGGGAGGCAACCCAAGCTTTATTTCGTCTGTTTCTCTTATTTTTGCATGTTTTTGGGTCGTTTTGGTCAGTTTTTGAGTTTTTTGGACAGGTTTGGGGGTTGGAGTAAAGTTATGTCTAATTTATATACATAAAATAAGTGAACCGAGAAAAAATATCCTTCTCGCGCGCGCGGCCCGCTCGCGAGAGACGTCGCTCGCGCGAGACTGTGCCTTAGTGAAATTTTTGGTTATTGTTTTTATGAGCTCTCTGTTACATCTCGCGCCTGGATTCGCGGGCACGAGGCTGTCTCGCTCCCGCGAGATAAAAATATATATACATATATATATATAAATAAAAAATAAAAAATAAATTTGGATTCTCGCGCGCGACGGCCGCTCGCGCGGACCGCTCGCACGATTCCTCATATTCCTGATTTTTTTTCTTTCTTTTGTTTTTCTATATCCTTCTCTCCACCTGTCACATAGTTTTTACTTTTCTGTTTTTGTTTCTTAGGTTCTTGTAGATCGAGTCGTTTGTTATTTTCATACGTTCTGGTTATTCTTTCTTTTCTTTTATAGTTTATTTTCGTTGTCTTTATAGTGTTGTTAATTCTTATAGTTTATTTAATTTCGTTTAGTTTAGTTATAGTTCTTTTAGCTGCTTTTATTATTTTCTTTGTTCATCTTTTATCAAGAAATAACAGGTAACATTGTACTTTATTGACATATTCCTTTGTGTTCACCTGTTTGTGATTGCCGAGATCGAGGTATTATCGTTCCTTCTTTACGTACTCTCCTTGCTTTCGTTTTATTGTTTCATTGGGGACAATGAAACTTTTAGGTTTGGGGGTATGCACACGCATGCTCATTATACTGCAAAATTTTCAAAATTTTCTATTCTTGTGCGTAAATAAACAATGTTACCGACGTTTTTTTTTATCTTAATTTGATACTTCTTGTTATGTAACTATGATTGTTATAGAATGGTAAACAAGGAAAGATGTGATTAAATATTTACTGAAGTCATGATGCAACCTTTTAGGTCATGTATCGTTCGAATCGTAGATTTATATCATAAATTTGCACATAAACTTATGCACTGCACGTAGTTGCTTGAATACATGTCTGATGTGAACTATAATATGATTCGGATTTCTAGATAACACATGGTGGAGACTAAACCCGGTGAGCTTTTGAGCCTATCTTTTCTATTTAGAGGGTTATAATTACATCTTGTGTTTGTCGAATTTCATTGAAATAGCGCATTAACTTGTTGTTTAGTCTCATTATTCTTGTTTTGGTTGAGAGTCAAGTTAAAATATTTGCTACCATGCTAAATAATCTTCCATTGTAAAAAAATTTGTTTATCACCGACCGATAAATGAAAAAAAAATTTCCTTAGTTCGCCCTTTGAGCCATTAAAATGCCATTTTTTTTTGTAATTACCATTATCCTGTTTTTGTTCCAATTTGGCCAACTTGGAGTTCACCTCTGAAAGATTGATCAACTTTTAGTGGTGTTAAGGCGATGTGTTGATTGAAAAGAAGAAGAAAATAAGATGGTGTTTGGAGGAGTTACCTTGGTATTCACTGAATATTCGTTTCAGAAGAACGAGAAGGAAAAGAATAAAAAAAAAAGAATAAGTTTGAAAAAAGAAAAGAAAAGAAAAAGAAACAGAAGGATAAAAAATTAAAAAGAAAAATGAAAAGAAGGGAATGAAAAGATGAAGTTGGTAGAAGAGACGAATGAAAGAAATCGAACATGCCTTACAATGCCATTCTGAAAACTACCTAATGAATCCTTTCTATCCTTTTTCATTGCCTGAGCCACATTACAACCTTTGAAAAGTCCTATTTGATCCTAGGAAACATGGTTTGGATATGAAAATGATGGGAGGGGGATTAAAATATGGTAATGATTAATTTTTCTTGATTATTGGCATCCTATCCATGAGACTACTATTCTTTTGTGTCATGCGTCTTTTTCGAGTCATATGTGAGCATTTCTTGTTTTGAAAACATATTTCCTTTACTCACATATTTTAGAAAAATTACATATGTTTCTGAGTGCTTCATTTGAGAGTGTAATTAATATTGTGAGATTCGTAGTCGAAGCATAGTTAAATGATTATTCGAAGTATATTCCATGTTCATGACATATGCGTGTTCATTTGACTACCATATCACACACGTGCAATTTTATGAGAAACTCAATGGATTTATACGATGCATGTGCTTATGATTGTTTTTCATGACATAGGTAGACGTTTGATTCCGTTTCTTCTTGTTCGTTATTCTATTTCAAATCATCGTTCTATGATAAGGAGTATTGATTGTTTTGTTTTTCGTTTGAATAAAACTTTTTAAATTTATAAGTTAATAAAGATGGTTGTGGGTAACTTGTTGACGAGAACCCTCACGAGACTTCACTCGTCCGACTGGGGACACCTAGGAGTTTAAAAGGCTTGTTGCATATGGTAAATGCAATCACGTTGCCTGCGACAGTGAGTTAGGACATTGGAATTGTACTTCAGTTTTATTTTTATGTTTTTCTTTGCTCGAGGACTAGCAAAGTGTAGGTTTGGGGGTGTGATCAGCGACGAATAGTTGCCGTTTATAGTTCTAAAAATACGTTTTGTTAGCCCATTTCATGTAGTTATTAGTTATTTTTTTAATAACTATTCTAAATTTTCTAGGATTTGGAGCTTTAACTTGAAAATGCACAAAAATCAAATGATTAATGGCTTTGGAAGTCATTCTGGGCTCAAACAGTGATTCCGGTGAAAGCTGAATGCAGTAGCAGTCTCGGAAAATTGCATTTTTGACAAAGAATACTTTAGATTTGAGAAATTTCTCCAGAGATATAAAATGTAGATCTTCGAGTTACGGACGCGTGGCTTTAAACAGCGAGTCAATCTGAGTTCCGATCAAAACGTTATCGCAATACTACAAAAGTCGCGCAGTGTAGCGAAAAGTACCTCGTGCGAGCGACCTGTGAAAAAAATCAAAAAACGTGTATTTTATTAAATTAAAGTGCCTAGCAAAGGTGGTTTGTGCATATGACATCCAGAAACGTAAATATAGCAGTTTTAGTACGATTTGGCTTAGGAAAGCTTCCTAAATCCTTCCAAACTCTATATAAATCCTATTCTAAATCAATTTTGTGGTTACACATCATTACCCAACATTAGATACAGCCATATACAACTAAAATTTCAGCCATTGAAGAGATGAAAGCAGGGAGAAGAAGAAGACGACCAATGATTCCCATGGCCTTCTCCATCAACCTCTTGCTGTTCATCAATTCTATGGACAACTAAACTCTAGATCTAGGGTTTCAATGAAACCCTAGCCAAGTAATTGGGTGTATTTTATGTTTTTATTTTAGTTTTATTATGTATGGATGACAGTTACATGTTCCGAGGATTTTTATAAATAAATCGTGCTTTTATTGATTAAATCGTTACTTTCAAAGTTTACTCTTGTTTTAGATCTATTTTGATGGTAGTGTGCTCAATGATCTATGCTTGCTGTGCTTGTTTAGATTATTTACATGTAATGGTGCTTAATTGAATTGTGCTATCAAGTATCCGAATAGTCCATGCCTAGGTTAGACGGATTATGTCACAACCCTAGTTTAGTGTGGGATAATTCGTGCTATCCGAAGATGGATTATGTTGGTGCTTGAACCATAGTTATTTTCTTGACGGAGGAATTGGGCTTGTAGCTACAATTCTCCATTATCATCCAACTTAATAGGCTAAAGTAATTCATAAAGATTCCCATTATGAAGCTAGTGGTGAATTTGCAATCCTAGGTTCCCTTCAAATATCTTTAAAACAACTTTAATTGCTTTCATAATTTAGATTTACTTTTATTGTTCTTATTTAATTAAAATCAAATCAAAATCTGCTTTTCTTCATTAATTAGATTTAAGTTTTAAAATTAAAGCACTGTAGTATTTCAATCTCTGTGGGTTCGACCTTTACTTTCACTACTACAAATCATTAGAAAAGTAAAGTATACTTTTATATCTTGATACTGACAACATCATTGATCTATACCTATCTATTATTTGACGACATCTTGGAAAAAGTGAATAATCGTACTTTAAGGTACTGAACATCGACGATGGTTAAATATGCTTTATATACATTGCATGTGTTGTTTATTATATTCACTCAGCTTGTATTCAAGCTAATGACGTTTATGTCCTGGACACCCAACCTGTCCAGGGTTCTCAGGAAATGAGGATACAGAGGACTACGGCTATGCTAGCTAGAGACAAGAACTTTTGGATGAAAACTTCTTTTATATTTTGTTATGTTCAAGGTTGTAAGCTAAGAATCATATTTTTTTTTCTTAGAATAATATTGTAAAGGCAATATGTGCCTAAGACAGATATTGATGTAATAGTTTAGTTAAGTTTGAGTATGGAGTATTAAGTTTGATTTATTCCCGCTTGCTATTTACTTTGCTTTAGCATTACTGTTTAGTTGTATTATGGACAATTGGGATCCTTTCACCTGTCACAAACTACGGGTCCAAAAAGGAAATGAAATTTTTTTCCCTATTTTGCTACGTCGGGGCATGACACAATGCAAGTGTTCTTATTTCACAAAATGTCAATTTACATTATTGTCGAAACTTAGCAAGTCTCATTACTTTAACATTAATCATGATGATATATGATTTCACCTTTCGTAGGAGTGACAACATATGAACATATAAATTCCTATTAACAAGGATTTATCTTCTAAGCACAATGACTACCTCAAACAATAACAAGGAGTTCTTGCAGGCAATTAAGCAATTAACCGACACATAGCCAAATAATTTACAACTAATCATGTAATCACATGTAAACAATTAATCAACAATTAGGCAATTAATTTCATCTAATCAACTTTTGATCATTTAACAATTTATCCACTTAGGCAATTTTGATAACAACTTTGCAACTAAACATATTAGTTTACTCCACAAGATTATTTAAGGGATATGAATCAAGATTATTTTCTATGCTTTAATCCCTAGCAATTCTATCACAAATCCCACATTAGAGATAGGAGACAGTGAATCAAGACAATATAATCTACCTTTGTTGTAGGTGAAAAAAAGCACAAGAGAAGAAGAATCTAATAAGGAAATAAGAAAGCCCCAAGATGTAGAGTTCCAAAAAAAAAAAAAAAACCATGGCAAGACCCCTTTCTTTGCCCTAGCCCAAACTTTGTGTTAGAGATCACCCAAGGAAGATATAAGAGCACCAATAGATAGCCCTAGATGAGATGATCACTTTTGCTTCAAATAGCTTGGTCCCAAAATGAACCCTAGACTTCCAAAATGAAGCTTAGAGTAAATGGTGACAATGGGGGTTTTTGTTCTTCAAAAGATGAGAGGGAAAGGGGATAGAGATAAGATAGAAGAAAAAAGAAAAGAAAAAGAATGAGAGGGAGGGAGTGGCCGGATGGGTGTGAGAGAGAGAGAGAGAGAGAGCATACAAAGCTTCTCAAATAAGCTTGGGAGTTGGTTGGGTGGGTCCCACAAGTCACACTCATAACCGCACACACACATATATTAACATATATACATATATACACACATGTGCCAAATCAAATATCAAAGTGATACCACAAAACCAAATGTTAGGCATTAAAATGCACAAGTTCAAATGGGTCCACAAATCGACCTTTGTAAAAATCAGAGATGCGTATTTTAGTATACTGAAGATCCCCATGCGAACGAAACTGCCTAATTATGTCCAAAATGCAATTTATAGCAGTTTGAGTGCAAATAGGTTTGGGAAAGTCTCCAAACTTACTCCAAAATATCTTATTGTAAATCAATGTTTGGGTTATACACCATAATACACATCCATATACAACAAAACTTCAGCCATTGAAGAGAGGAAAGCAAGGAAAAGAAGAAGAAGACCAAGGATTCCCATGGCCTCCTCTATCAACCTCTTGCCAATCCTTGATTCCATGGCCACTTAAACCAAGATCTAGGGTTTCAATGAAACCCTAGTCAAGTAATAGGTGTTATTTATGTTTTTCTTTTAGTTTTATTATGTATGGATGATGATTACATGCTTTGAGGATTTTAAATAATGAAATCGAACTTCTATTGATTAAATTATTACTTTCAAAGTTTATTCTTGTCTTAGATCTATTTTGAATGTGATGTGCTCAATGATATCTATATTTGCTGTGCTTGTATGGATTTTTTTACATGTAATAGTGTTTAATTGAATTTTGATATCAAGTAGTCGAATAATTCATGCCTAGGAAAGACGGATTGTGCCTCAACCCTAGTTTAGTGTGAGACAATCCATGCCAACCAAAGATGAATTATGTTGGTAGTTATCTTCTTGACAGAGGAATTGGGCTTGTAGCTACAATTCCCCATTATCATCCAATGTAATAAGAATGCATAAATACCCTTATTATGAAGCTAGTGGTGGATTTGCAAATCCTAGGTTCACTTCAAATATCGTTTAAAACAACTTTTAAATTGCTTTCATAGTTTAGATTTGTTTTCCATATTCTTAATTTAATTAAAATCAAAATCAAAATTCTGTTTTCTTAATTTACTAGATTTAGGTTTCAAAATTAAAGTGCCTTAGTATTTCAATCTCTGTGGGTTCGACCTTTACTTTCACACTACAAATCCTTAGAAAGTAAAGAATACTTTTATATCTTGATTTTGACAAAATCAATTTTTGGCGCCGTTGTCGGGGATTGCAAATTACTACCTTTAGTTTTAGAATTTTAGTTTAGTTAATTCGTAAATATTAGATTAGGTTTTATTTTTCTTATTTTTTGTTTTTATTTAAGTCACTAACTTTTTCTTTTGTTTTGTAGTTTCTCAAGTAATCAAATTCTAGCATTTTGGAGAGGAATAGCTTAGCACATCAAAGGAGCTTACGCGGAATTTTTTTTTTAAAAGTAAATCACTTCTTTAAATTTCGCATCAAATCACTGTACGTCAGGGCGCTGAGACGCAATTACTTGCATTAGGCTAGGTGTGAAGTGAGCATTGCATTAGCTAGGAAACCCGGGGCACTTGGCTTTGATGTGAATCACTTCATAAGGATAATTCATGCATCATAGTAGTATTGTGTGCTTGCGAGTTTGATTACTTGCATAGTTATTTTCGTTTTTGTTGAGTCAGTCATTCTTTTAGTTTATTTTCTTTAGTTAATGTTTGGTACATGTTCAGGTAAACCTAAATTCAATCCACTTAACCTCGAACTTGAACATACCCTTAGAGTTCTTAGGTCTTTAACCTAAGCTTCTAGAGCTCGTTTGATGTTAGACGACGATTCGACACCGAAACTGTCGTCGTTCTTTGAGTCTGAAATACGGAGTACCTTGAAACAAATAAAGAAACCACGCTTTCATACCATTGAACCGATTCTAATGGCCGACTTAGAAAATAATGTAAATAATGTAAATAATACTAATATACCTCCACCTCCTCTGCTTAAAGATTATTTCATTCCTACAGTCTATATGCCACAAGCAAGTATCGAATTACCGGAGGTGACGGCATCTCACTTTGAGATAAAGTCATCCACCATCGCGCTACTTCCTTCATTCCATGGTCGTATTAAAGAAGACCCTTATCAGCACTTAGGTGATTTTCAAGACATATGCTCTACTTTAAAAATCCAAAACCTAACTGATGATGAGCTAAAATTGTGACTCTTCCCATTTTCTCTAAAAGACAAAGCTAAGTATTGGCTCTAGTCTCTTGAGCCAAACACTATTAAAACATGGGAAGCATTGCATACAACGTTTTTACAAAAAAATTTCCCTATTACGCATACTAATCAGATAAGAAAATTGATAACAAACTTTGTAACACAAGATGGGGAAATGCTCAATGACACTTGGGAACAATTTAAGGAATTATTACGCTTATGCTCACATCATCAGGTTCCCAAGTGGCAATTGGTTCAGGTCTTCTACGAGGGACTTGTTCTCTCACTACTTAATACTGTCGATGCCGTTTGTGCGGGTACCTTCTTACACAAAAGCGTCGACGAGGCATGGAAAAATTTTAAAATGTTAAGCGAGAATTCGATGCACCAAGTTGTGCCGGTATGTCCTAAGGGGTGTCTTTCACCTAAACCTAAGCGAGAGGAGCATTTCGAGTCGAGTCAGTCAATAGAAATACAAGAACTATCTAAAAAACTTTATCGACTTATGACAATGAACCAAACGACAAGCGCACCCTCTTACGAATTATGTGCATTATGTTCTGAACCTTCTCAAATATCCTTACATGGCCTTCCGCTTCTCAATTTCCAGAATTTGTTGAACAACACATAAACTCTATCCAACAATTTCCACGAACTAGTTATAATCCTATGCTGAATAATTTTCCTAATACGTACCGACCCCAACTTCAACAATATCAATATACACAATCCAACCCTTTGCCTCCTCCACCTCCACATAATAATGCATTTGAGGAGAAGGTGTTGGCCTCACTTGAAAGTTTTGGTCCGGTGATTCAATTAGTACACTCTCATACACAGTCCATCGCAAAGTTGGAGTCCCAAGTGGGACAAATAGCTAACACGCTAAATCTTTTAACCGAGAGTAAGTTGCCAAGTCAACCTACTCTGAAACCTAAGGGACAATACGAGGTGAGTGGTACGAGTGTAAGTGAACTCCATTTCCACTAGGACAACTACTCGAGAGGACGAGGTGATAGAAATTCCGAATGAGAATGTGAACGATATGAACATTAACTCTAATAAAGAGAGGTGTGAGGACGTGAGCCAAAATAGAAAAGAAAACGTAACGACCCCGAAAACTTTTATTCCAAAACTGCCTTTCCCACCAAATGTCGAGGAACCGTCAAATTTCTCTAAGAAACATAAAAATTGAGGATATATTCGAGGTATTTAAACAAGTTAAAATAAATATCCCATTCCTCGATGCTATAAAACAAATTCCTGCTTATGCTAAATGCCTTAAAGACCTATGCACTAAAAAATGCAAATTGTGTAGTCATACTGCTAAAAAGGTCTTTCTCACTGAAAAAGTAAGTTGGAAAATTCAATTTTCCAACACGCGCCTCAAAAGTATAAAGATCCTGGTATGCCAACTATGTCATATGTCATAGGTGACACTGTCAGTCATCGGGCTCTTCTTGACTTAGGAGCTAGTGTTAAAATCCCTAGAGGAATCATTGAGGACGTTTTGGTTGAAGTTGATAAATGTTAATATACCGTCGATTTCATGGTCCTTGACACCGAACCCATGCTAGATGCTAGGAAACACACTCTTGTCATTCTAGGTCGTTCATTCTTGGCTACGGCCAACGCTCGTGTTAACTATCGAACGGGGGTAATGAAAGTGTCATTTGAGAACATGAATCTTAAATTAAACGTCTTTAACGCTATTGATCAACCTCCCAAGGATGACGATTACCTATGTGAGGCGGATGGCAAGGGTAGACAAACGATTGAACTTAATAAAGATATAATTGTGAGTAATGTGAATAATATAGTGGGTGATGAGCGGATGAATTTAAATAATCCAGACCCTAATGCTGAATTTACTCGGAAGGTTAGAAATCGAGTTGAACATAATCTAGGTGAACCGTCGAGTGAACTAATTCATAACAACCTTCTTTCTGTTTTTCACTGGAATCTCCCTAATACCTTCAAGGCTACAAACTCCGATTTACGGCCTCCTTGAGTCTTGAGCTAGAATAGTCTAGCTAAAGACGTAAAAGACAGTGCTTCTTGGGAGGCAACCCAAGTTTATTTCATCCGTTTCTCTTATTTTTGTTCGTTTTTGGTCAGTTTTGAGTCCTTTTTAAGTTTTCTGGACAGGTTTGGGGTCGGAGTTAAGTTATTTTGAAGTTATTTACATAAAATAAGTGAAAAAAGAGGAAAATACCACGTCGCACGCGCGGGCCACTCGCGCAATAGGTCGCTCGTGCGAGTTGGCCCATTGGAGAAAATTTTTAAAAGTTTTTTATATATAGCCTCAGTATCATCTTCCGCCTAGAATCGCGCACGCGAGGAGGTCGCTCGCGCGGCCCGCTCGCGCAATCTTGGGCCTTAGAGATTTTTCTTTTAATTCTTAAAAAACAGGCCTTAGTATTACCTCGCGGAGGGGCTCACGCGGCCCGCTCGAGCGAGGTAGGGATGTTTGAATTTTTTTCTCTATGTTCTCTTATCCTTTTTCTCCCAAACCTGGTTAGTTGTTTTTATATGTTCTGTTTGTTTACTTAGATCCATTTTAGATCGAGTTCTTTATTTTCATAGTTACATTTATGCTTTTTTTTTTAATTATTTCAATTAAGTCTTTTAATTCTAGTTTAGTTTTTATTTTTGATTAATAAAAAAAAAACATATGCGTTATATATTAGCAACTATTTTTATTTTTCTTTTGTTTATTTTTTATTGTCACGTATTGACAGGTGAATTAGTGTTTCCACTTGGAGCATGATTGAACTTTCATTCCATATTTATATACATTCACCTGTTTGTGATTATCAAGATCGAGGTAATATCGTTCCTTCCTAACGTACTCTCCTTTCTTTCGTTTTATTGTTTCATTGGGGACAATGAAAGGTTTAAGTTTGGGGGTATGCACTCACATGCACATTAATTATGCACCAATTTTTTGAAATTAATTTTTTTCGATATTTTTTATTCTTGTACTTAAATAAACGATGTTACTGACATTTTTGCAATCTTGAATCGATATTTCTTGTTAGATCACTTGGATTGTTATAGAATGGTAAACAAGGGAAGATGCGATTAAACATTTACTGAAGTTATGATGCGACGTTTTAGGTTATACATCGTTCGAATCGTAGTTTTATATCATAGATTTGCACACAAACTTATGCACTGCACGTAGTCATTTGAATACATGTTTGATGTGAATTATAATAAGATTCAGATCTCTAGATAATACAAGGTGGAGACTAGACTCGGTGAGCTTTTGAGCCTATCTGTTCTTTTTAGAGGGTTATAACTACATTTTGTGTTTGTCGAATTCCAATTGAAATAGCGCATTAACTTGCTGTATAGTTTCATTATTCTTGTGTTAGTTGATAGTCGAGTTAAAATGTTTGTTACCATGCTAAATAATCTTCCATTGTAAACGTTGAAGAACTATATGACCATAGGAAATGATGGTAGGCCCTCTGTGTTTACCACCGACCGAAAAATGATAGAATTTCCTTAGTTTGCCCCTTTGAACCGTAAAATGCCCTTTTTCTTTAATCACCATTATCTGTTTTTTGCTCCAATTTGGCCAACTTGGAGTTTTCCATTGAAAGATTGATCAACTTTTAGTGGTATCGTAACGCCCCAAAATCCACGACACATGAACGGGTCAAAGAGTTAAAGAAAGAGGTTAAGAAGAAGGAGAGATCCTACGTGGACTAACCAAATAGTGCAAAAAATCACAAAGGAAACCTACATGGATTCTAAAGAAAAGTCAACAAGTCAAGGGTTGACCCACGAGGACCAAACGGGTCAAATAGGGTAAACTAACATAGTTTGGTTTTGAAAAATTTTTTGTAAGGAAGTATAAAGAAACTCCAAAGGTTTAAAAGTAACAAGTAATGAAGTTTGCTTTGAAAGTTTATCACTAAAGCGGTTTTTGAAGGAATACGACCAAACGGTCCTTCAGAAATTGAAAGTAGTAATATTTCCTTAAAAGGGTAACCATGGGCTAAGAATTGCTAATAAGTGTTAAAAACAAAATTTAACAAGAATCAAGAAGATCCAACTAACAAGTTCAAGATCAAGAAGGAATTTATAAATAACATCTTGTAATTCAAATCTACAAATGAGATAACGGTAACAATTACAATGTTCCTACCATGAACTATACCATTGGCACATTAACATATCACAAGACTTCCTCGTAAGGAATCTTACAGAACGAGATGCCATGCGTCGGATAACTCTTGGGCCTTGCCCTAATCAACATTTCATGAAAAATGGGGTTTTATAGATTCATTAAGCATGACGGCTCAATAGAAAACATTGTAGAAATGTACTACTACTTCTTAAATCATGCTATGATATGCGTTGCAATGCTTTGCCGCCGTGGCGATGCAACTAGCCGGATGGCCAAACCGTGAGACATTCCCAACTCAATATCCCAATCACACACTCTCACACCGGATAGCGAGCCACTCAAACGTGAGTGTAGCATACAAGATCTCCGGTAGCTAGCCGAATATGATCTTGCATTTTCGAATGTTTTAAGGATCACAAACAACCTTCCTCACTTCACACCCGCTTTCGGAATTTCATCAAATTACAACCTAAATGGGGATTCCAAAGACATTCCCCAATCGTGGGAATTTTAACAATTTCATATGTCCCAAGTCAATGCCATGAATGCTTTGCCGACTTGGCGACTATGATATGCTACTAGATGCGGTTATGCTTTAACAATGTCATTTCTAAGAATACAATGACAAGAAGTAAACATGGTAGTTCATATAAAATGTAGTCATCACATTAGGCAAATAAGAGATTTCTAACATCAATTAGTATTTGAAACCATAGATACTCAAATAGCATTTCGGTTTAGACATGGATTCAAGTAAGAACATAAGGGCAAGTAATCATTCAATTAATTACATAGGAAGATTTCCAAAACAAGACTAATGTCTATTAACACTAACTTACACATGGCAAACCATGAAGTTAGAAATAATAGTACACTTAAACAATGAAATCAACCTCTTGAGTATTTGAGCAAACACTCTCACCAAAAGATCCAGAGAAGAAATTATGTATATTAGCAAATCCCATAAGCTATCAACACCCAAAGGAAGCTCTTTGCAAGGGGAACAAATAGATCTCTAATGGTCTTTACCCAAATATACTTGAAATGTCTTCAAAATGAGCTTGAAGGTCTAGGTTTCCATGAAGTTTGATCTCCCAAAAACTAGAGAGAGATAGATGAGAGAAAAAGAAAAAGAAAATGAATGAGAGAGAGAGAGAGATATAGGTGGGTTATATAGGGAGAAAGAGAGGGGGAAGCTTCCTAGGGAAGCTTTAGTGGTTGGGGTGGTTGAGAGTGGTTGGGAGTGGTTGGGAGGTGACTTATGGGTCTCGCCCTTGTCTCCCACACACACACCTACCCACAAATATGCAACATGCATATACACACATCTGCCAAAACAAAATACCAAAGTGATACCACCATGTACCAAAATAAAATACACTGTCCCAAACCAAGACCCACATTGGTCCAAAATTACCAAAGTTAAGGTACTCAATCAAAGAATGATCCACGACCACACCACAATGACGTAGTGTCACAAACAACGTGAACACTAGCACAACGTGAGAAAATGAAACATCTCACACATCGATTCCAGAAAGGAAAAGAAAGCTCAATAAAACAGTCAGTAAGCACACCAAAGGTGCTTAGGAACAAACGCAAGGGACATACGAGGTTCTACATTTAAAGGACGGAGTCAACTCCAAGGATCAACAATAATAATGGACATGAACCTCCAAACCATTGGATCAACCAAAATGTACTTGAATGAAAACAAAGTACATCTCAAATTCATCGAATCAAAACAAACGTGATCCCTTCAAAAGGAACACGTGATCACAAGAACACAACGGGGTGTTGTATACCCAAAAATTTGTCTCAAAAACGAATAAGCAACAAGTATACAAAGGATATGTATACCAACAAAAGATATGATCTACTCATTAAGCCGGAAACCCAATCTAAAGAACATAGGGTAACCCATAGAATTGAAATAACATTCTACAACCATCACTCATGGTGAAAACGTTTGTAAGATCCAAGGAATAAATGGGATAAGCTTCAATCGATATATAAAAGAATCAATGGAAGATATTACTCAAGCGTGAATATTACACAGAGATCGAATTACAATTAAACATAGGATTCTCAAAGTAGATCAATGATATACCATCAAAGAATCGTCATACGAAGCAAAAGTATGATGTTTCAAGACACAAGTTCCACAATGAACCAAATAACTGGGTTAACTCCCAATGAATGATCCAAAAGCTCAAGAATGAAGCCAAGGAAAACTTCACAAAGCAAATGATATACTCGGTACTAAAGACCGTAACGACTCAAAGCTATGTCTTAACCACATAAGAGGTACGAGTCACAAAGACTTACTTGTAGTACATCGATCCCCTCATCATAAGAAGACAATGATCAATATAGACACAAAAGTCTACAACAATGGAAACTTGATGTCGATAGAAGAAATGATTATCACATCCCAAAACATAAATGTTGTTATAGTCAATTATAACGATTTTACTAATAGATGGATCTATTAAGAGATCCCATCTCAAAACAATACGGCAAAAGATGTGTCACTGCCAAAGTCAGAGGGTTTCACAAGGAAAAGTGTCTAAGAAGACACAATGATGCCATCAATAAGACAACAATAAATCAAACAGGTGAACAAACAGACATAAACCAACAGACTCGCCAATACTCGTTGTCGCATGCGACAACCAAGAGTATATCATCGAATACATGCCTTGACCGATATAGTCATAACGATATCAAGTTCCCAAACTCTCAACTATTGAAAGTTTGATACACATCAAAATGAACTGAAAGTTCCCAAATTGGGTGACTCTGAAGTGTCATACGAAAATATAGAAGTATACCAAGCCCAAAACAAGAGTTATCACAAACTCACGTTCCAAGTGGACAACAACCATGAAAGTGTTCAAAGAAACACAGTCGAAGGTCCTCAACAAAATGAAGGCAACTTAATAGAAGTCGCTACACTAACCGAAAGTGATCTCAAAACAAATGATCACCAAGAATCCTCCTTTGCTAGAAGCAAGGATGAAATCAAAAGATCGCAATGATCTTGAACAAATCACTAAATCACAATAATCTTACAACAGGGTGAGAAAAAAAAGGACACACCGATCACAATAAATAAGTAATGCACTAAGTGCACGAATTAAACTCGTCAACAAGGACATCAATAGCAATCCCTCAAGAAGACATGAAAGCAAAATTTAGGGGTGACCAGCTATTGAAAGCCCGTAACCCAAACATATGGACCTAGAAGGTCCAACCACAACAAGCATAGAATCTCACACGATCCACCTGTAAACATGAAGTAATTCAAAATTACTAAGAGAAAAATATGCCTTACGCATACTCTTAACACTGATACAGAAGTAAGGTGGATGACGTCAAGTAGATACTTTCATTCAAATAACAGAGTGATAGATAAATCAACGGAATCAAATGATGAAACTAAATACAATCAAATGGAAATCTCATAGAATCAACTGAAAATTCCCCCTTACGGATCAATCGTAAGGTCAAAGAAATAACGGTTCACATCGACAGGCCACCTCAATAGGCCACGAAATTAGGCAATTGCCAATAAGTCCAAATAATATGGAAATTCAAGTTATGAAATACCATTAATGTTCCTCAACAAGGATAAAGCACGCTCGAGTTCAACATAAAACGGAATCGGAGAACTCACAAATGACTACTAAGTCCAAACGGGTCCATGGTCAAAACCACCAACACCCAAGAAAAGAAAGATTAAATCAATAAGGAAAACAATTCTTATAGTCACAATAAAAGATACATCTAATGCAGATTTACACGAAAATCTTGCACAATACAGCAATAAGGTACTATGCAAATGACCATAGTATTTAAGGTATAAAAGATCACACGATTGTGAAACAACAAGCCCTCAAGGCATACAATGAAACGCAATTGAATTTAAGCCTTAGCGAATAATAAATTAAGACTGCCAACAACAGAGATATACAACACGTAAGAGATCATACTCCTTAAAACCAGTATGATCTTGAATTCACGGAGATAGCAAAATTAAGAACCTCAACAATAAATCATCTAACAAAATCTATACCTCAAGAAGTAGGGAAAGATCCGAGTGTTCAACAACTCAAGTTCGAATTTCACAAAATAAATCCCAAGAATTTAATAAGGTAAAACTGTCAAAGAAAGATCGATTCAAAAGTCAATGAGCCCAAAGAAAAAGGACATCACAGCACTTACAGTGTGACATACCCAAGTTCAAAACTTAAGGGTGAACTAATCAAAATCAATATGCTATAGTCATGAGAATCGAATCAATAAGGAACAAACGTTCTTTCAAGAAAAAACTTGGAGCAATAGAACGACAACGCTCTATCAAGAGCTCAAAGATTGTAAGGATCAAGAATCAAACGCACTTCTAAGAAGTATTATGAAAATGAGAATCCATTCGTACTCACAAGGAAAGAAACACTAGAAAATTTTGTGTTTCAAGGCCCAACGTCAAAGCGTTAGCCACACTATGTTAACAATGAATCTTCAATGAAAATCATAATGAAAATCAATAATGATCGATAATCGATTTATAGAAAAAGATCTCTATAAATCTAAGGATAGCGTACTTATCATAACTATGTAAGTACACTTCATAACGAAGTGAAAAAGATTTCACCAATCAACAGGAACCATAGTCTCAAAACAAGAGACGATCATCAAAGTCGCAGAATTCACTCAGACGTGAAAATTTCCAAGTAAAGGAACCAATGGGCTTAGAACAAAGCAAATCTATCCCACAACAAAAGCTACAATCCTCACAACGATCATACGACAGGATTTGATCATACACAATGATCGCAAAGTGGAACGAGAAGTAGATTGTAAAAATCTAAGCAATTACAAGAAATCTGGATCAAACCGACCAACCGTACAATAGGAATCTCGTAATCTACTTAGAGGAGTAATCATAATGTCAAACCGACATCGAAATGACAAAAGTCCCACAAAACAAAGAGCACTAAAATCCATTAAGGAGGAGAAACTACTCCAACGATAAACAACAAGTATACGTAGCGATATGAAATATAATTAAGATCTTTTAATAATACAACTCGATGTAAGGCACTGTTCAATGCCTAACTATCAACCATACAAGGTGTAGTACGTCGAGCGAATAATCCAAACAAGGAAATCCTCATGTATATACCTTTTAACCTTGCACGGTCAATGATTAAACATCAACAGATAGTCACACCAAGATGTATTACAAAAACTAGTTCTAATGAGTATAGTGTTAAGGTGAAACAAAAAGTAAAAACCACCTCATGTTCATAAATCACATAGTCAAGATATATAGGCATGTGATCATGTAAGCACTTAAGCATGTTAACACGTAGTCCCATAGGCAAGTAAACATGCTATCATAATCAACTCATCGTTTAAATGAAATGGAACAAATCATTTAACTATGAATGATTTAGATCAAAAGAGGTGCAACGGTCATACATGGACCCAATTAACTCCCAGAGTACCAAGGTATTCGAACCCGGTTAGCTCTGATACCATTCTGTAACGCCCCAAAATCCACGACACGTGAACAGGTCAAAGAGTTAAAGAAAGAGGTTAAGAAGAAGGAGAGATCCTACGTGGACCAACCAAATACTGTGGAAAATCACAAAGGAACCCTACGTGGATTCCAAAGAAAAGTCAACAAGTCAAGGGTTGACCCACGAGGACCAAACGGATCAAATAGGGTAAACTAACATAGTTTGGTTTTGAAAAAAAAAATTTGTAAGAAAGTATAAAGAAACTCTAAAGGTTTAAAAGTAACAAGTAATGAAGTTTGCTTTGAAAGTTTATCACTAAAGCGATTTTTGAAGGAATACGACCAAACGGTCCTTCAGAAATTGAAAGTAGTAATATTTCCTTAAAAGGGTAACCATGGGCTAAGAATTGCTAATAAGTGTTAAAAACATAATTTAACAAGGATCCAAGAAGATCCAACTAACAAGTTCAAGATCAAGAAGGAATTTACAAATAACATCTTGTAATTCAAATCTACAAATGAGATAACGGTAACAACAATTACAATGTTCCTACCATGAACTACACCATTGGAACATTAACATATCACAAGACTTCCTCGTAAGGAATCTTACAAAACGAGATGCCATGCATCGGATAACTCTTGGGACTTGCCCTAATCAACATTTCCTGAAAAATGGGGTTTTATAGATTCATTAAGCACGACGGCTCAGTAGAAAACATTGTAGAAATGTACTACTACTTCTAAAATCATGCTATGACATGCGGTGCAATACTTTGCCGCCGTGGCGATGCAACTAGCCGGATGGCCAAACCGTAAGACATTCCCAACTCAATATCCCAATCATACACTCTCACACCGGATAGCGAGCCACTCAAACGTGAGTGTAGCATACAAGATCTCCGGTAGCTAGCCGAATATGATCTTGCATTTTCGAATGTTTTAAGGATCACAAACAACCTTCCTCACTTCACACCCTCTTTCAGAATTTGATCAAATTACAACCCCAAATGGGGATTCCAAAGACATTCCCCAATCGTGGGAATTTTAAAATTTTCATATGCCCCAAGCCAATGCCATGAATGCTTTGCCGACTTGGCGACTATGATATGCTACTAGATGCGGTTATGCTTTAACAACGTCATTTCGAAGAATACAATGACAAGAAGTAAACATGGTAGTTCATATAAAATGTAATCATCACATTAGGTAAATAAGAGATTTCTAACATCAATTAGTATTTGAAACCATAGAAACTCAAATAGCATTTCGGTTTAGACATGGATTCAAGTAAGAACATAAGGGCAAGTAATCATTCAATTAATCACATAGGAAGATTTCCAAAATAAGACTAATGTCTATTAACACTAGCTTACACATGGCAAACCATGAAGTTAGAAATAATAGTGCACTTAAACAATGAAATCTACCTCTTGAGTATTTGAGCAAGTACTCTCACCAAAAGATCCAGAGAAGAAATTATGTACATTAGCAAATTCCATAAGCTATCAACTTCCAAAGGAAGCTCTTTGCAAGGGGAACAAATAGATCTCTAATGGTCTTTACCCAAATATACTTGAAATGTCTTCAAAATGAGCTTGAAGGTCTAGGTTTCCATGGAGTTTGATCTCCCAAAAACTAGAGAGAGATAGATGAGAGAAAAAGAAAAAGAAAATGAATGAGAGAGAGAGAGAGAGATAGGTGGGTTATATAGGGAGAAAGTGAGGGGGAAGCTTCCTAGGGAAGCTTTAGTGGTTGGGGTGGTTGAGAGTGGTTGGGAGTGGTTGGGAGGTGACTTGTGGGTCTCGTCCTTTTCTCCCACACACACACACACCCACACACAAATATGCAACATGCATATACACACATGTGCCAAAATAAATACCAAATTGATACCACCATGTACCAAAATAAAATACACTGTCTCAAACCATGACCCACATTGGTCCAAAATTACCAAAGTACCCATTTAAAATTTTGGGTTTCTACAGGTATTAAGGCGGAGTGTCGATTAAGAAAAAGAAGAAAATAAGATGTTGTATGGGGAGTTGCCTTGGTATTCAATGAATATTCATTTCAAAAGCAACGATAAGAAAAAGAAAAAGAATAAGGTTGAAAGAAGAAAAAAAAGAAGAGGAAAGAAATTAAAAAAATATATGAAAAGAAGAGAATGAAAAGATGAAGTTGGTAGAAGAGACGAATGAAAGAAATCGAACATGCCTTACAATGCCATTCTAAAACTACCTAACAAATCCTTTCTATCCTTTTTCATTGCCCGAGCCACATTACAACCGTTGAAAAGTCCTATTTGATGCTAGGAAACATGGTTTGGATATGAAAATGATGGGAGGCAGATTAAAACAGGGTAACGATTAATTTTTATTAACTATTGGCGTCCTATTAATAAGATTACTGTTCTTTCATGTCATGCATCTTTTTAGAGTCATATGTGAGCATTTCTCATTTTGAAAATATATTCCCTTTGCTCCCATATATTACAGAGATTACACCTATTTCTGAGTGTTTCATTTTAGAGTGTAATTAACATTGTGAGATTCGTAGTCGAAGCATAGTTGGATGGTTATTTGAGTTATATTCTAAGTTCATGACATGCGCGTGTTCATTTGACCACCACATCACACACGTGCAGTTTATGAGAAACTCTATTGATTTATATGATGCATGTGCTTGGGATTGTTTTTCATGATGTAAGTGGATGTTTCATTGTATTTCTTCTTTTTCGTTATTCTATTTCAAATCATTGTTTTATAATAAGGAATATTGCATGTTATGTTTTTCGCTTTTAATAAAACTTTTAAAAAAAAGTATAATAAAATAAAGATGGTTGTGGGTGACTTGTTGAAGAGAACCCTCACAAGACTTCACTCGGCCGACTAGGGACACCTAGGGGTTTAAAAGGCTTGTTGTATATGCTAAGTGCAATCGTGATCCATGCGAAAATGGAGTAGTATTTTATTAGTAGTTTAGTTTTTACTTTAGTTTTGCTCGAGGACTAGCAAAATG
Source organism: Hydrangea macrophylla (assembly GCA_033977485.1). NCBI lineage: Eukaryota > Viridiplantae > Streptophyta > Magnoliopsida > Cornales > Hydrangeaceae > Hydrangea > Hydrangea macrophylla. The sequence continues at coordinate 74,683,731 of CM066999.1, read as the reverse complement.
TAGGTTTGGGGGTGTGATCGGGAGAGAACAAATCCTAATTACATGCCTTAATTCACATTTGTTAGTACTTTTTATCCTGTTTTTGTGTATTTTTACTTCTTTTTCTATTTTATGTCAGGATTTGGAGAAAAGTAAGGATTCCAGGCTAAATGGGGTGAAAAAGTAGAAGAAAAGAAGCTGAAAAAGCCATATCGCGCAAGCGGCCAGCTCGCGTGACAAAAAGGAACCTCGCTCGCGCGACCTGTGTAAAAATCAAAGACGCGTATTTTAGTATAATGAAGATCCCCACGTGAACGAAACTACTTAATTACATCCAGAATGCAATTTACAGCAGTTTGAGTGCGAATATATAGGTTTAAGAAAATCTCCAAACGTGTTCCAAATCTATATATATCCTATTGTAAATCAATGTTTGGGTTACACACCATAATACACATCCATATAAAACAAAACTTCAGCCATTGAAGAGAGGAGAGCAAGGAGAAGAAGAAGAAGACCAAGGATTCTCATGGCCTCCTCCATCAACCTCTTACCAATCCTTGATTCCATGGCTGCTTAAACCAAGATCTAGGGTTTCAATGAAACCCTAGTCAAGTAATAGGGTGTTCTTTATGTTTTTCTTTTAGTTTTATTATGTATGGATGATGATTATATATTTCGAGGATTTTAAATAATAAAATTGAACTTCTATTGATTAAATCGTTACTTTCAAAGTTTATTCTTGTCTTAGATCTATTTTGAATGTGATGTGCTCAATGATCTATATTTGGTGTGCTTGTATGGATTATTTACATGTAATAGTGCTTAATTGAATTGTGATATCAAGTATCCGAATAGTTCATGCTTAGGAAAGACGGATTGTGCCACAACCCTAGTTTAGTGTGAGACAATCCGTGCCAACCGAAGATGAATTATGTCGGTAATTATCTTCTTGGTGGAGGAATTGGGCTTGTAGCTACAATTCCCCATTATCATCCAATGTAATAAACTAATTGAATGAATAAATACCCTTATTATGAAGCTAGTGGTGGATTTGCAAACCTATGTTCACTTCAAATATCGTTTAAAATAACTTTTAAATTGCTTTCATAGTTTTGATTTATTTTCCCTGTTCTTAATTTAATTAAAATTAAAAACAAAATTTTGTTTTCTTAATTAACTAGATTTATGTTTTAAAATTAAAGTGTCTTAGTATTTCAATCTATGTGGGTTCGACCTTTACTTCCACACTACAAATCCTTAGAAAGTAAAGAATACTTTTATATCTTGATTTTGACAAGATCAGGTGCTAACCTTTCATGAAAATGATAATTTTTTTTTCAATCCAACCATTCAACGCTTCCAAAAGAGAGGACTAGATAGATTCAAAGAAATATCAAACTTTGTTCCAAGAACCCTCTCTAAGCTTTGATCGATATATAAAAGAATCGAAGGAAGATATTTAACAAGCGTGGGCATCACACAGAGATCGAATTAAAATTAAACACAAGATTCTCAATGCAAATCAATGATAGACTATCATAGAATCATTATACAAAGCAAAAGTATGATGTTTCAAAACACGAGTTCCAAAATGAACCCAATAACTGGGTCAACTCCCAAGGAATGATCCAAACACTAAAGAATGAAACTAAGGAAAGCTTTATAAAGTAAATGATATACTCGGTACTAAAGATCGTAATGACTCAAAGTTACGTCTTAACTACATAAGAGGTATGAGTCACAAAGACTTTTCTCGTAATACATCGTTCCTCACAAGAAGACAATGATCAATATAGATACAAAAGTCTACAACAATGACAATAGGAAGTCGATAGAAGAAATAATTTTCACATCCCAAAACATACACGTCGCTATAGTCAATTATAAAGATTTCACTAATAGATGGATCCATTGAGAGATCCCATCTCAAAACAATACGACAAAAGGAAATGCCATTGCCAAAAGTCAAAGGGTATCACAAGGAAAAGTGTCTAAAAAGACACGATGATACCATAAACAAGAAAATATATGGACATAATGATATCAAGCTCCTAAACTTTCAACTATTGAAAGCCCGATTCACATCAATATGAACTAGAAGTTCCCGAGCTAGGTGATCTTGAAATGTCACATGACAGATGGAAGCAAACTAGGAGACACGCCTAAAACAAGAGTTATAACAAACTCACATCGCAGATGAACCACAAATAACGAAAGTGTTCAAGGAAACACGGTCAAAGATTATCAACAGAATGAAGACAACTCTACAGAAGTTGCCACACTAACCGAACATGATCTCTAACAAATGATCACCAAGAATCCTCCTCTACTTAAAGCAATGATGAAATTGAAAGATCGCAACGATCTCGAACAAAACACAATCACAATGATCTCAGGATAGGGTAAGGAAAAAAAAGACTCATTGATCACAATAAACAAGGAATGCACCAAGTGCATGAATAAAACTTGTCAACAATGACATCAATTGCAATATATCAAGATGATATGAAAGTGAAAACTAGGGGTCCGTTCAGCTATTGGAAGCTTGTAACCCAAACATAATCGACCCGGGAGGTCTAAAATCACAAGCATGGAATCTCACATAATCCACTTCTAAACACAAAGTAATCAAAAATATTAACAAGAGAGCCTATCCTAGGCATACCCCAAACAACAATACAGAAATAAGGTGGATGGCGTCAAACAGATACTCTCATTTAGATAATCGAGTGAGATAAATCAACAGAATCAAAGATAAAAGAATCCGATTGTACACTTTATTCCCCTCAAATGACAAAGAAATAAAACAATGGGATCAAATAATAGGATCCACTAAAATGTGGTGAACAACCCACGATAATCGATCAAATAATCACAAGGGATCAATAATAGAATCTGGTGAAAATAGTAAATGTTGTATACAAATCCAAACAATGGGGAACTCTCAAATCATGAAATAAAATGAACTACTTCATAACCTCAATAACTCAACCGATTACATACTGACTAAAGAGTAAGGTTAACACAAATCAATATCCTTAGAAAGAGAGGGAACAACACAATTTAGCAAAAGTACATACATTCGAGTTCAACATGATAATAAAGTCGAAGAACTCAACTATTTAAATTTGTCAAATAAATCGACTCAAACAGGGATGTTCATAAATCCGAACAATTTAGGACTCTCGAGTTATGAGACAAGAATTATTTATTTTCATAAATTCAACAATTCAGTTGGCACCTCATCTACTTGGGAGTAAGGCTACCATGGAGGTAATTCAAAAAAGAACAAAGAACAACACTTACTTGTGGAAAGCACAGTACTCTCGAGTTCGATATGATATATATGAAAAAAAATATCAAAGTACTCAACTAAACAAAAGTGTGGAGTTGAATTCAATTTCAAACATAACAAGTCCAAAGGAAGGACATCACGATGCCAAAGGTGGCAATTGGGAACACCCAAATAAAATGTAAGGGTGAGGTAAATTATAATCAAGAAGACATAAGTTCTTCATGAATAAAATTTATAAGGATGTGAAATGGGTACCCCTTCCAAGAAGGCTAAAAAAATGAGGCAAAAAGGCCTTTTCGAGAATCGAAGATTACAAAGATCAATGAATAGATCAAATTCAAGTTTTATTACAAAGTGAGGAAGTGTACTCGCTCACAAGAAAGAAAACACGAAAACATATAGTGTTTCTCAAAATGAAGTCGAATGCTAACCAAACAATATCAATAGTGAATTTCTAGTAGGGACCGATAATCAATTCAAGGAAATGGTCCTACTAACTCAACAATAACATACCCATCAAAACGGTCTAGGCATTTTAACATAGAAAAGTGAAAGAAGATTCACGAAACAATGAGTCATATATTTCTCACGAAAAGTGACTATCACTTGACTCTACAAGAATTTACTAGTGAAAAAAAAATTCATTAAGCAAAGAAATTGGTAGACTTGAATAATCTATATCTAGATAAGAAGGTTGAATCATTGTTCAATAGACTCGAATGATTTACATGAGAACAAGAATGTTGAATCATTTATCAACGAATCGTACGATAGAAATGATCGTAATCTATGCAAAGGAATTATATAATTCTTGTAACGACCAAGAGATTAAAGAAAACTCTAAGAATCGACAATACAATAATGAATAAGGGAGGAAATACCTCCCAACATCAAATGAGTTACAAGTAGTCAATATGAAACACATAGATTACAAGTAACTACACAAGGCTATCAATATTATGCCATATATCACCTTAACTACACTTAATCATCTATGTGAACATCGCACAATGAACAATATCAATTATCATGTTACACTATTGTAAACATATAGAGCATATGCACGTAAGCATATAAACACATAATGCCGGAGGCATGTAACATCTAAACATGCTCGACTAAAAAATTTCAATTTAAAGTAAACAATGACATAACTCATTATGTATAACTGTAAAGCAATCCAACGAACACATGTACCCATAAGATAACATAGATACAAGGTATTTAGACATGTGGTCATTTAAGCATATAAGCATGTTAGCACATAATGGCGTAGGCAAGTGAACATGCTCACTTAATCAATATCTCAATTTCAAATGAGAATTTCAAATTTAGTCGATCACTTATGATCACAATTTAAACAAATAGCTAAAACCATGCATAGGCCCACTTAACTCCCAAAGTTCCAAAGTATTCAAACCAAGTTAGCTCTGATACCATTCTGTCATGCCCCAAAATCCACGACATGTGGATGGGTCAAAGAGTCAAAGAAAAAGGTTAAAGAAGAGGAAAGATCCCACGTGGATCAATCAACAGGTGTAGAAATAACAAAAGAATCCTACGTGGATTCCAATAATAGTCAACAAGCCAACAACTGACATCACATTGCCCAAACGAATCAAAGAGGGTCAATGAACACAGTTTTTGTTTTATAACATTTTAAGAACAAATGAAATTAAATCGTAACTAGTTTAAGGATTTTGAAATTCATTTGGGCCTCTTTTGCGAAAAAGATTAATTTTAAAGAAATAAATTTAAAAAATAAAATAAATAAAAATGAAATCCGTTGGAACCAAATTTCCAACAAAATCAAGCCTAATGTAAATACAAAACAAGACTATTAACTAAGGCTTATTAAGGTAAAAACAAGCTTACTCAACACGTAAAAACAATACTAAAGTCACACACAAGTTCCACAAAATGATATAACCACAAACACCCATGATTCAATAGAGTTCTTCTGTAAATCACCTTCTATATAAACATCAAAGTGCTTTAAGTCTTTAAATGAGTTAGTAGAGGACTCTACATGCAAGCCAAAAGATATAAAGGAGCTAACAAGTGTCTGAAGCAATACGGATAAACATTTAATGTTAACATGCGTCCATAGGTGACTCAAAGTCCCAATTACATGTCCGGTTATATTAAGTCTAAAATTCTAATAGATTCTAGGTAAAGGGCTAAACATGTGCCCAATCAAGCATCAAAGAAACTAAGCCACAAGATTCACATCTATTACAATTTCTTTTTAAACAAAACTCGAAGTTTGAAACATTTTCAAAACTGTTATTCTTCTTGAAAGAAATCTTCACAGTGCGACTTCACGCATCGAGTAACTCTCGGGCCTTGCCCCCAACTTGATAAAACCTAAAAATGGTTTGTCGTTTTTATGAGAACGACAGCTCGTAGAAAATATTGAAGAGATTCAATATGGATCCCTGTCATAACTCAAAATTTTAATAAGGGTAATTAAGTCCTTATTCTAGTGTGTGGGCTATTATTTTAATTAGCTGTATTTAAAAGTTTAGCAAGGCAGGTGTTAATTTATTCCTCATATGCTTTAATATAAATTTTTGTCAGTGGGGGTGTGTTCATTTAATTATGGGTGCATTACATTGGGTCATACCACACACATATTTTTGCATTTGAGCAACTAGCATTGTGGACCCCACCATTTTTCCCCTATATGGCCGGCCTCCTCCTCCCTAATTCATTTTCATGTTTCTTTTTTTTCCTTCATAGTGAACTCTCTCCTGCTCTTCCTCTCTAGGATACAACTCTCCCTCTTCTCTTCTCCTCCTTCATTTCTTCCACTTCTTCCTTCTTCTCCTACAAAGATCAACTAAATTAAACCCTAAAAGTGGTCCTTTTTATCTCTATCTTCACTTGGTGGGAATTTCAAGCTTCAAGCACAAAACTAGGGCTTCATCTTCAAGCTTCGAGACTTCGAATTCTTAGTGATCTCTCTCTTGTTAGAGCTCTCCCGGTGCATTTGGAGCCTTCTCTACCATTCCTAGCATCTACATAGAAGCCTTTTTGGGTTTTTTTGTATGTTGGGTGATTTTCATTTATTTTGGAAAATTTTCATTGAGGTAGATTAACATTTTCTCATTTTCATATGTTATGCTTGTCTATGATGCTTTGAGTTCATTTATATGTTAGGAGAGAACTTAGATACATGTGCAAGGTTTTTTCCCCAAATTTGAGAAATTAGGGCTTTATGCCTCTTTGTTAGTTATATGTTCAAATTGAATTACTTGCATGTTATGTGGTGTTAGATGTGATTAGGATGATCCCATTATGTGTAAAAGCATGTTAGGACATTAGTTGGAGATCATTGTTATATGTATGAAATTGTGACTTGTGATAAGTATGTTGATTGATCATATTGTCATTACATGCATTGAGCATTGAGGCCTAATTGGCACACATTTCATTTATCACAACATAAATGCTTTATTTTACGAAAGAGAAAAACCCCATGTGAGGGAATTTTATTTAAGAAATTCGGATATGGTTTGTGATGTGAGATAGGGAGAATGACCCTTAAAAACATTCAAAGTCCAACAATATTCGGTTAGCTCCCGGAAGTTGGTATGCTACACTCCATTGTGGGTAGCTCATAGTTCAGTAATGAGAGAGGTGTGCACATATCACGCATAGCCTTGAGGCTCTAATAATCTCATTGTAGCCGTGGTGGCGATCCATTGCTCCTCATTTCATTTTAGTCACGGATAGCATATAGACTTGTTACAATGTTTTCTACAAGCTATCGTTCTCATAAAATTGATAAACTTTTTTTTTTCAGGTAAGCTTGATAAGGGCAAAGGGTAAATGTGACCCAACGCATAGACTTTGATACATTTTGTTCTATTTTGAAGACTCGTGCTTAGTTATGTATATGAATAGCTCTCTTGTTGATTATGTTGTTTTGGAAGATTGTAAATATTTAATGCTTTGAAACTTAGAGTGTTGAGGTTTTACAAATACTTCGCGAGCTTAGGTTCTCATTTCTTGTATTTGAGAAGTTTCTTTGATTTTGATTGGACAAGTGTTAGTCCTTGCTTTCATAGTTATTTCCATCAAATTGTTAAACTCATCGTGGATCAAGTGTTTATTTTCCGAGATCTTAGTATCTCCTTTTACTTTCATTGTTGTATGATTTCTCTCTTATGTTTTAAGCCTTGCCAGCTCTCTTGTAGTGTTGTGAACCTTTATCGGATACGTTATAGTGTTTTGTTCTTGTGCTTCCATATGCCATGTTTAGTTCCATGATGGAATACTTGCCGGATTTATTCATATTTCTTTCAAAGGAAAATATTTTAAAATCTCTCTCTCTCCCAATCTCTCCCTCTCCCGTTCTTCCTCTCTTTATCTCTTTCACTTCTCGTTTTTAATAAATTTCGAGTGCATGAAGTTCCGTTTGGTTTAGGCTCATGTTGTATGTTGTTTAGGACTTGTTTAGTCAGGTACTGATGCTTAAACATGAGGATTTAGCATAGTTGGGAATACTTCAAAATGCTGTCAAATTGTTGTAAAAAAAAAACTGCTACTATTATTTTAGTTTTCTGCCCAAATGGTGCGGAATTGAAAAAAATGCCATTTGACATAAGTTGTGCAGAATCGCGTTTTACCTAAATTTTCGCGACCAAAATATGAAAATTCCAAAGGCATAATAATTTACGAAATTGTTTTTACACAGCAGTTATCAAAATGGTCCTTTATCATTTTTTTTATCCTTTCCGTCTTTTCTCGCGCTTCAATTTTCGGGGCGTGATAGATTGGTATCAGAGCTAACTGGGTTTGAATACCTAGGGGCTATGGGAGTTTAATTTGGGCTTACTTACAAATTGTTTTTACTACATGTCTAAGTTCTTATTTGTACTTCCATTGTTTTCTTTGAAGATTATTACATAGAGTATCGAGTTCCCTAGTGAGCATGCTAATATGTTAAATGCCTTCGGGACTATATGATTACGTGTTTTTTTTTTTTGTGTTCTATGTATCTACATAGGCCATGATAAGGTAATCTCGATTCGATAAATATTTGAATTAGATGTATAGTAGAATGCTAATGATCTAATTCTTTGTTATCTTGTAATTATTTTCAACCTAGCTATGCCGCCGCGCATTAGAGGTCGTGCTAGAGGCCGACCTCCTGTCCATGCTAGAGGTTGTGCTAGGGGCTGAGGTGGAGCCGCAGGCCAAGGAGCCTAGTCTTCCTCACCCTCTTCTGCTCCACCTCCTATTCCTATACCTGCTCCAAGAGTTCGCGATGGAGCTCAGTTCTTTTGAGATGGTCGCTGCCATGAGGGATTTACCCAAGCTGCCCAAGCAGTGAGGAATGATATTCCACCTCCACCACCACCGGTAGCTCCTGTCATCGTGACACCTGTAGTACCTGTTATTCAGGCAGAGCCGAGGGCACAACGGCTATGAGAGAATTTGGTAGGTGGAATCCTCCAGTTTTCTCGGGAGATACGGACCCTGTTTAAGTAGAGCTTTGGTTAAAGAGGATTACTGGGATCTTTGAACATCTCGGTATTATTGAAGATAATCTCCGTATAGATATCGCTACTTGGCGGGTCGAGCCTAAATTTTGTGGGAACTTGTTCTTACTATGCAAGTTTTGGAGGGTATAACTTGGGACACTTTTACCCAGTTATTCCTTTATAAGTATTTTCCCTTAGTTTCTCGTAATGCCAAGAGAATTGAATTTATAAATCTTTGTTAGGGTGAGATGTTAGTTACTGACTATGACGCTCGTTTTGGGGACTTGGCTTGTTTTGTACCCGCTATTACCCCCGACGATAAGATTAAGGCTAGAACATTTGAGAATGGGCTTCTTCAGGGCCTTCGCACGAAAGTTGTTGGATTTGAACTAGACTCCTACAGTAAAGTGGTAATGAAAGCACTTGTGTTCGAGGAAGAGTATTTGAGTTCAAAGAAAGATAAGGAATTTTGTGCTCCATCAAAGGGTAATCAGTTGGGTTCATCAAGTGAGCACCAGTTCAAGAACCAGAAGCAAGAGTATGTTCCTCAGCAGTCTATATATTCTTCTTCAATACCTGTTCAGGCTTAGCTGGTATCTTAGCTCCCACCTCCGTCTTAGTCACTTCAGTTTCAGTCTCATGGTTCTCGTCGTTCTGGCCATAGTGGAGGGGGTAAATTTGGCCCGAGAAATTGTTATGGTTGTGGCAACCTAAATCACATATTGAGAGAGTGTCTATTTACTCAAACAGTACCTCATACAGTTGGGCCACCATAGGTTCGCCCACCTTTTCCTGGACCTTATCAGTAGAATTATAGGTCGCCTCTTTTATCACCACCATCTGCTCCTTCTGCTCAGAGCTTCAGGCCTAATGTTCCTAAAGGCTAGCACCATCATGTGGGACATCGTGGAGGAGGACAACAAGCTCCAAAGCCACCTCCTACTGTGTTCAACCTAATTATCGCTGCACCTCCCACAGTTAACCCCGATGCTTCAGTTATTCAAGGTATGTTATTAGTGTTTAGTTCTATAGCTTCTGTGCTATTTAATATAGGCACATCATGTTCATTTATATCGTCATCTTGTGTATCATCCTTGGATTTAGAAGTGAGTCATTTAGCTTCTATGCTTTTAGTTGATACCTCTATTGGAGGTATAGTTCCTTTGGATCGGGTGTGTCATGGTTGTTAACTTGTTCTTGTCGACAAGAACATCATTGTTGATTTCATTATTATAGACATGCTTAGGTTTGATGTAATTTTGGGTATGGAGTGGTTGACTACCTGCCGAGCTTTTATTGATTATTTCAAGGAAAGAGTCACTTTTGTGTTACCATCCGAGGACCTTGGTCCTTTTGAGGGTGACCCTTTAGACTTCCTAATGTGTTTACTTCACAGTTTGTGTAGGGGGAAGATCATAACACCTACCTTGCTTGTTTGTTTTCTGATGAAGTTGAACCAACTTTGGTTGAACTTCCTTCTATTGTTAGTGAATACTCCGATGTTTTTCTGGAGGACTTACCTGGTTTACCGCCTATACGTGAGATTGAGTTTACAATAGATTTAGTCCCCGGTGCATCATCGATTTCAATTCCACTGTATCGTATGGCACCCACTGAATTGAAGAAATTAAAGATACAGTTAGAGGATTTATAACTTAAAGGTTTTATTCATCCTAGTACTTCTCCTTGGGGAACACCCATCCTTTTGGCAAAGAAGAAAGATGGATCACTTTGATTGTGTATTGATTATCGTAAGCTAAACCACGTTACCATAAAGAACAAATATCCGTTTCCTAGAATTGATGATCTTTTTTACCAACTCCGTGGTTCAACTTATTTTTCTAAGATTGACTTGAGATCGGATTATCATTAGTTGCAAGTTCGAGGCTGTGACATTCCTAAGATAGTTTTTCGTTCACGTTATGGTCATTTCGAGTTTCTTGTTATGCCATTTGGTTTGACAAATGCCCCTACCATTTTCATGGATTTGATAAACCGTATTTTTAGTCCATTCTTGGATAAATTTGTGATTGTGTTTATTGATGACATCCTTGTTTATTCGCCATCTAGAGAGAAGCACAAGGAGCACCTTTGTATTGTGTTGGAAGTTTTGTGAGGGCACCGTTTGTACGCAAATTTTCTGTGTGTGAAATTTTGGTTACCGGAAGTGAAATTCATTGGTCACGTTGTTTCGAGTGATGGGGTATCTGTTGATCCTTTTAAGATTGAAGCTATCATGGATTGGCAATCGCCAAAGAATGTATTTGAAGTCCGTAGTTTCTTGGGACTAGCGGGTTATTTCTGCCGCTTCCTGGAATATTTTTCTCGATTAGCTATGCCTATGACTAAGCTTACTAGGAATAGAGTGAAATTCATATGGGACAACTCTTGTGAAAATTCTTTCCAACAATTGAAGACCCGTTTGACTTTGGAACCTATCCTTGTTATTCCCGAGCGTGGATTTAACTATACTGTTTATTGTGATACTTCACTTGAAGGTTTGGGTTGTGTTTTAATGCAACAAGGTAAAGTTGTAGCTTATGGTTTGAGACAATTGAACCTCACAAGAAAAATTACCCTACTCATGATTTAGAGCTTGTCGCCATTGTGTTTGCTTTAAAAAGTTAGAGACACTACTTGTATGGTGAGAGATTCGAGGCATTTTTCGATCACAACAGCCTTAAGTATATCTTCACTTAATGAGACCTTAACTTGAGACAACGCTGTTGGATGGAGTATTTGGGAGATTATGACTTTGACTTGCAATATCATCCGGGTAAGGCTAATGTCGTGGCCGATGCCCTTAGTCATAAACCATGTGGTACCTTGACTTATTTTCCTATCCAAGAGTGGAAGATGTTTGAACACCTTGATGATTTTTAGATTTATTGTGCAGAAAATTCCGACCGAGCTACTTTGTTTACTTTGACCGCTCAACCGTCACTTTTGAATCGAATTTTGGAGGTACAAAAATCCAATGATGAAACCAGGTCCTTGAAATCTTATATGCTTAATGGAGATTGGGAAAAGGGTTGGACTTTCGATGGTGATAGAGGTTTGAGGTTTTGAAACCGAGTTTTTGTTCCCATAGCTTGTCGAGCGTATGTTTTGAAAGAGTTTTACCATTCTCGTTTCACCGTTCATCCAGGGGTACAAAGATGTACCATGATTTACGTTGTTAGTATTGTTGGAAAGGCTTGAAAATACTAGTTGTAGAGTTTATTGCTAGTTGCCCAGTTTGTCAACGAGTAAAGGTCAAGCATCAGAGACCCGCAGGTTTGTTACAACCTCTCCCTATTCCCGGGTGGAAGTGGGAGCATATTACTATGGATGTTGTTACAGCACTTCCTAGGACCTTGCGTAAGAATAATGCTATTTGGGTTATTGTGGACCATTTGACTAAATCGGCGCATGTCTTGCCGATTAAGGTAACCGACACCGCAACAACTCTCAGTATGATCTACATTCGTGAAATTATGAGACTTCATGGTATCCCAGTTTTGATTATATTGGATCATGATTCGAAGTTTGTATCTCACTTTTGGCAAAGTTTACAAAAAGCTTTGGGTACTCAGCTTCTTCTTAGCATAACGTTTCATCCCTAGACAGATGGGTAGTCCGAGCGTACTATTCAGACCTTAGAGGATATGTTGAGAGCTAGTGTTATGGAACTTGGTGGTAATTAGGAAGATCATCTGCCTTTGGCGAGATTGCTTACAATAATAGTTATCAAGTGAGTACTCAGATGGCACCATTCAAGGCATTGTATGGTTGTCTGTGTAGGTCACCATTGTGTTGGGATGAGGTACGTGAATCTATCATTCTTGGCCCCAATTTCGAGAGACTTCAGAAAAGATCAAGGTAATTAGAGAAAAATTGATTACAGCTCAGAGTCGCCAAAAATCTTATGCCGACCGTTGAAATTTGAAGTTGGTGATCACGTGCTTCTAAAGGTTTCATCGCGTCGTGAGTTATAACATTTTGGACAAAGTGGGAAGTTAGCACCGTGATTTGTGGGACGGTTTGAGATTCAGAAAAGGGTTAGTGAAGTCGCGTATCGTTTAGCTCTTCCACCTCAACTCTCTACTGTTCACAATGTATTTCATGTTTTGATGCTTCGTAGGTGTAACTTCGATCCACTCCGTCAACATTACCCCGATCCATCGCATGTCATAGATTGGACCAAATTGCCTCTTAGGGAAGACGCGTCGTATGAAGAGCAACCCGTCAGTATCATTGAGAAGAAGGACCATGTGTTACGAGGTAGGGTTATTCTGTTGGTAAGTAGAATCATCATAACATTATCGAGTCAGCGTGGGAAGACTAGAATGAAGCTAGGAAGAGTTACCCTCACCTTTTCCCCGAGTAGAGTAAGTTCCTTTTATTTTATAATGTTAGTTAGATAAGGCTTGAGCAAGTCGTTGCTTCCTTTTCTGCTTATTGCTCTGAATTCTGGGATGGAATTCTTTTAAGGAGGGTAGATTGTCATAACTAAGAGTAATTAAGTCCTTATTCTTGTGTGTGGGCTATTATTTTAATTAGTTGTATTTAAAATATTAGTAAGGCAAGTATTAATTTATTCCTCATATGCTTTAATTTAAATTTCTATCAGTGGGGTGTATTAATTTAATTATGGGTGCATTACATTGGGTCATACCACACACATATTTTTGTATTTGAGCAACTAGCATTGTGGACCCTACCATTTTTACCCCTATATGGCCATCCTCCCCCTCCCTAATTCATTTTCACGTTTCTTTTTTTTTTTCTTCACAGTGAGCTCTCTCCTTCTCTTCCTCTCTAGGATACAGCTCTCCCTCTTCTCTTCTCCTCCTTCATTTCTTCCACTTCTTCCTTCTTCTCCTACAAAGATCAACTAAACTAAACCCTAGAAGTGGCCCTCTTCATCTCTATCTTCACTTGGTGGGAATTTCAAGCTTCAAGCACAAAAATAGGGCTTCATCTTCAAGCTTCAAGACTTCAAATTCTTGGTGATCTCTCTCTCTCTCTCTCTCTCTCTCTCTCTTGTTACAGCTCTCTTGGTGCATTTGGAGCCTTCTCTACCATTCCTAGCATCTACATCGAAGCCTTTTTGGGTTTTCTTGCATGTTGGGTGATTTCCATTTATTTTGGAAAATCTTCATTGAGTTAAATTTACATTGTCTTGTTTTTATATGTTATGCTTGTCTAAGATGCTTTGAGTTCATTTATATGTTAGGAGAGAACTTAGATACATGTGCTAGGTTTTTCCCCCAAATTTGAGAAATTAGGGCTTTATGCCTCTTTGTTAGTTATATGTTCAAATTGAATTACTTGCATGTTATGTAGCGTTAGATGTGATTAGGATGATCCCTTTATGTGTAAAAGCATGTTAGGATGTTAGTTGGAGATCGTTGTTATATGTATGAAATTGTGACTTTTGAATAATTTCTCATTTCATTGATTTGTTGTTTTTGGATATACCGATTGTTGTAGTTATGACATCAAGTGTGTTGATTCATCATATTGTCATTACATGCATTGAGCATTGAGGTCTAATCGGCACACATTTCATTTATCATGACATAAATGTTTTATTTTACAAAAGAGAAAAACCCCATGTGAGGGAATTTTATTTAAGAATTCCGGATATGGGTTGTGATGTGAGACAGGAAGAATGACCCTTAGAAACATTCAAACTCCAACTATATTCGGTTAGCTCCCGGATGTTGGTATGCTACGCTCCATGTGTGGGTGGCTTACAGTCCGGTAATGAAAGAGGTGTGCACATATCATGCATAGCCTTGAGGCTCTAATCATCTCATTGTAGCCGTGGTGGCGATCCATTGCACCTCATTTCATTTTAGTCATGGATAGCATATAGACTTGTTACAATATTGTCTATGAGTCGTCGTTCTCATGAAAACGACAAACCTTTTTTTTTCAGGTGAGCTTGATAAGGGAAAAGGGCACATGTGACCCGACGCGTAGACTTTGATACATTTTGTTCTATTTTGAAGACTCGTGCTTTGCTATGTATATGAATAGCTCTCTTGTTCATTCAGTCATTTTGGAAGATTGTAAATGTTTAATGCTTTGAAACTTAGAGTGTTAAGGTTTTACAAACACTTCGTGAGCATATGTTCTCATTTTTTGTATTTGAGAAGCGTCTTTGATTTTGATTGGACAATTGTTAGTCCTTGCTGTCATTGTTATTTCCTTCAAATTATTAAACTCATCGTGGATCAACTGCTTATTTTCCGAGATCTTAGTATCTCCTTTTACTTTCATTGTTGTATGATTTCTCTCTTACGTTTTAAGCCTTGCCGGCTCTCTTGTAGTGTTGTGGACCTTTATCGGATACGTTAGAGTGTTTTGTTCTTGTGCTTCCTGATTAGCGGTGAAAAGTGCATATTCAAAGCGTATTATATGGTCTTTTATGCATACTTTTATCCCCAAAGTCCCTAGATTTAGATGCATATCAATGATTAAGTGTTTTCTATGATGTTGAGACTCAACCATGTGTTTTTACACTATTTTACATGTCATGGAAAGCAATCGTTGCATTGAAAGTGATTCTGGTGGAAAGAACAGCAGAAGCAACTGAGAAAATACAATTTTTGACAATGAAGACATCGGATTTGGAAGATTTCCCCAGAAATACAAAATGTAGATCTTTGAGGTATGGTTGCGTGGCCACAAACGGGAGGTCAATCCGAGATCCGAGTGAAAAGTTATGGCCATTCTCCCATCGGTGCACAGAGTTGTGAAAATCAGAGATGTTCAAGTGCTTGAGGAAAGTTCAATCGATTGAGAGTTCGATCGATCGAAGTAAGCTCGATCGATTGAACTCTATTTTCCCCCAAAAGTTGTGTGCAATCTGCAGGAACTCTATAAATAAGTCGTTTTGATACCAAACGTAGGGAGGATGCTCCAGAACACAAAAAACATCAGTTTTAGGGTAGTTTTAGGTATAGATTATGAGTAGATTAGGTTAGATTCATGTTTTTCTTCCTCTTTTTCATTAATATACTAAAGATTATTGAAGATTCAAGTTTATTTCAAGTTATATTCAGATTTATTCCAGGTTTTTCTTTTCATTTTATTTATTTGATTGTTCATTAATCTAGTTATTATGATTGATCTAGGTTACTGCTTCTGTATTAGTTTATTCATGTTTCCATAGTTTAGATGTTGGAAATATGTGATGAAACATTGATTCATAGCCTCTGCCATGCAATCTTTAGAGTCCTTGGGCTCGATCGATCGAACCCGAGCCATAGTCAAGCGATCGAAGACATTTCGATCGATTGAAAGATGATGTTGTCCGATCAATCGAGAGCACTTCGATCGAGAGAACTTGTTAATTCCTGAGATGATTCTTTTAAGTATTCCATGACTTTCTGTTTTAGAAATGTGTCATCAAATTGTCCCTATAAGCTCAGTTTGTCACAAAAAAATTTAGAACTTAAAGCCTTAAAGCCTTTTCTTCAATGACTTTTGAAAACCACTTTGAATGCTATCACCATTTAGAGTACAAGTAATAACCATTGTTTTAAACCGTCTTCCAAGTATTTTAAATCAACTGTGATGATGTAGTCCCGATTATGTAAGGACTATTGATTCTTTATCTTTAGAAAAATACGGAATGCTGAAAAGGAATGAACTCCATAGAACGTTAATGAGTACGCATGGTAGATGGTTAAGATCAATGTGGATTCACATGTTTCCAACACCTTTAATTTATTTATTTTATTAGTTATGTTTCATTATACTTTAGTTTAATATTTAGTCTAATTTAATTACTTAGGATTCGTTAGAAGTTCCACTCCTACATTCTTCTTTTCTTTTCTTTTTCTTTAGGTTGTAACTTAGTATATTTTCTTCCTATTCCTTCCTTGTGGGATCGACCTGGACTTATCCAGTATTACTTGCACGATTACCTACACTTGGGTGTTGCACAAGAGTGCACAACTTTTAGTTGTGTCAAGTTTTTGGCGCCATTGTTGGGGAAGGCAACTAGGTTAGGATTTTACTAAGTTTTTCCCAATTTTTCTTACTTAAAAAAAAAACTTTGAACTTTTTCTTTCACAAGATAAAAATAAAAAAATAAAATTCTTTTGTTTAAAATTTTTGAGTGAACATGTCTTATCCATATTACCCTTCATACAACACAAACACCATGAATAGGTACACATTAGGTAATGAAAATTGTCCCCCGAGTTGGCAAGCACCCACATACGACGCGCATTATCAACCCGATTACTACCAACCACCACAATGGGAAAACAATAGTTGTAGTCCCCCATATTATCAAACATATCAAGAACCTCCATATGGAGAGTTCTATTAACTGCAATGGGGATATAACCAAAATGATAGCGTAGGTTATAGTAGTAGTTCCCACGATTACCAAACGTACTAAGACTTTCCCTTTGGCGAGTCTTGTCCACAAACGCAATGGGAAGGGGACTATCATCAACAACAATGGGGTAAACTTCATATAGTAATAATGAGGAAATTAACTAAGTTGAGGATAATGGTATGTTAAAATTGCTGCTTAGTGAAATAAAAAGGCTAGATAGTGCACTTGATAAATTAGAAACTAGATATCAACAACCATATGCTAGCCAACATATAGAAGACTATACTAGTCCTTCAACACTACAACCTAAATTTCAACACACTAATAATGGAATGGAATTGAACAATGACGGGTTTATACCGAATGAGGATAACAACTCATTCGAGAAAGTGACAACCCAAGAAGAACTCCAAAACTAAACCATTGGGCATGAAGTTGTAGAACCATCTTCTCCTCAATATACAACCCCAGACATCAGCTCCTTCACTGCTTGGATAAAATTGCACAATCTCTTTATCCAGAGCACTTCAATAGACGACATACATAGTGAGGAGAGTTACGAGGATGAGAATAAGGTTTTAAAAGATAATGAAAGTTTAGGTGACTGCACGCAATTAGGAAACCAACACATTTGATAGTGACCCTAGGGAGGGAGTAATTAAAAATTCTAAATCTGATTTAGATTCTTATGATATTCATGAACCCTCACCTCTTTCGGCCGAAGAGGTGGTGTCACCAAGTTTTCCATCACCTAGCCTCTCTATTAATCAAAGGTCTCATCCCAAGCTTGAAAATCATGTGTACCCTAATATTGAACAAATAGAATGTGTTGTGGAAGAGGATGGTAAGGATTCTAGCACATGTACTTTGCAAAATTTTATTTTCAAAATTCTTTGAGAGAGGACTTAAAAACTTTCGGGCCCACATTAGATGATCTTAAACTTCAACAAGAAGCTAGTAATCTTCTAGACTACTTGACCTTCTTGAGTAATAATGACATTGAGGCTCAAATAGGTAGCTTTATCCAAGTCCAGTCCAAAACCATGTGTATAGAACAGAAATTAAATTCATATGATTATATCTCCATAGATTATGTTCTAGAACAAGAGGAGGGTAATGAAGCTAAATTAGAACATTACTTAGACCCTGCCCCTCTTATTGAACCGTGGTCACCTCCTTGTATTAAAATAGAGGCTGTTATAAGAAATACCAACACCAAAGATCATTTTTTGAGCAAAATTCCTAAGAAGTGTGGTATACCTCTTATAACTGTCCACAAAAAATTTGGAGGCCATAGGTTTTGTATCATCTCCTCTGACCTTGAGCCTGACATTAGTTGGGGGGAGTTGCATTTTTATGAGAATCCTAAAAGTCTTCTCATTGTTAAATTATTTCACTGGGAAGATCCTCAAAATTTTCGGTTATTACTTTATGATAAAAAAACTTGATTAACCGAATTTATTTACTGAGTAGTTGTATCATATTCTCTAGTTTTTTTCCTTGTTGCTACTAATGATTTTGCAGGTAACTTGAAAAAAAAAATTGGATATTAATGCCTCGAGGTAACATCCTTCCTTCTCTCGCTTTACTTTACATGTCCATGTGCTTAGTTTAGAATATTGAGTACAATGTTTAGTTTTAGTTGGGGGGAGTGAGTCATTGCATGCCTCATATCTTTTTGTTGTGCTTTAGTATCATATACTTGCTTAGCAACATGTAACTCAGTAAACTAAAAATTGCAAAAATTTTAATTTTTTTTAAATATAACAAAATGATTCCTGTATTTCTCTCTTAGTTAATGTAGTTAGTTATGATGCATTAGTGTTATTTTCTGTATGTTATTAGTATGTGATACACTATGGTAGTTTCTTTACTATCTTAGTTAATCTAGAGCTCTTGAATTTACTGAAATGAATTATCCGATGAACTTAGACGACGATTTAGGCCATCTCTTAACCATACACGCATAATACAACCTTGGCCTACCTCTATGTTGTTCATTTACTTCACCTCTTGAGCTTATCATAATTGCCTGGTCATCACAATCCTAAAGTTCACACCTAGTCCATATTACGAGTTTGAGTTTCTTTTCTTAATCTAGGAGTGATTGGGATGTGTTGACGTGACAATAAATTTGGTTAGTATGAATAAGGGAAAGTTGGCAAAGAAAAAAAAAAGAAAGAAAGAAAAAAAAATGCCAGTGGTTGTTACAAAAAAACAAGAAAAAAATAACAATAATAAAAAGAAGAGTGTGGGAAAGAAAGGAAAAAAAAAAGAAAAAAAAGAAGTAGAAAAAGATTGGAGATGGGGAATTTGAAAAGTTGTAGATATTTCAATCACATTCTTTGATCCAATTGAATATCACGAGCCTCTTTCTTTTTAATCAATCACCTCTTTTTCAAAGTCCTGATGATTTTAAGTTGATTGGATTTGAAGTTAAGGTAATGAGAGAGTTCTCCACGGTATCTCGCTCATCTAGTGAAAGGCATCCTTTCATGAAACTTTGCGCACTAAAACGTCCATTTTTCAATTTAGATATGAGAAGCATTAGATTTCATTTACATTTACTCTTTACTATTACACCTAATTCGGAGTGATTTCATCTTGAGAGTGTAATACCGGTGAGATTTGAGTTAAACTGAACGTCTTGATAGCATCATAGGTTATGCAAGCTTTGAAATCAATGGTTTGTATTTTGGTTGTCCATTCACACACACACTTGAAGATTAATAGGCATGGAATATTCTAATGACTTTGATAGTAGATTAACTGTAATGTATGTGTTGCATGGCTATAACCACATTGCTAAATGAGAGAAAAATTTTTCGTGAAAACATTTAAATGAGAACCATTACCATAAATGTGAATTTTGTGGGTAGATTCACTGAAACCCTAACGAGACAACACTCATCCACTAAGGGGAACCTAGGGGTTTAAGGGCTTGTTGCATAAGCTAAATGCAATCACGATTCCTGCGAAAGTGAGTTAGGATTTTTAATTTCTTTTGTTTTCAATTTATAGAGTTTAAATAAACATTGATGTAATTCGTTTCATTGCTAGTGACTAGCAACGAGCTAGTTGGGGGTGTGATTAGAGGTGAAAAGTGTATATTCATAGCGTATTATATGGTCTTTTATGCATACTTTTATCCCTAAGTCCCTAGATTTAGATGCATATCAATTATTAAGTGTTTCGTATGATGTTGAGACTCAACCATGTGTTTTTACATTATTTTGCAGGTCATGGAAAGCAATCGTTGCATAGAAAGTGATTCTGGTGGAGAGAACAACAGAAGCAGCTGAGAAAATGCTATTTTTGACAATGACGACTTCAGATTTGGAAGATTTGCCCAGAAATACAAAATGTAGATCTTTGAGTTATGGTCGCGTGGCCACAAACGGGAGGTCAATCTGAGATTCGAGTAAAAAGTTATGGCCATTCTCCCATCGGTGCGCAGAGTTGTCAAAATCAGAGATGTTCAAGGGCTTAAGGAGAGTTCAATCGATTGAGAGTTCGATCGATCGAACTAAGCTCAATCGATTGAACTCTATTTTCCCCCAAAAGTTGCATACAATCTGCAGGAACCCTATAACTAAGTCATTTTGATACCGGATGAAGGGAGGACGCTCCAGAACGCAAAAAATAGTAATTTTAAGGTAGTTTTAGGGATAGATTATGAGTAAATTAGGTTAGATTCATGTTTTTCTTCCTCTTTTTCATTAATATACTGAAGATTATTGAAGATTCAAGTTTATTTCAAGTTATATTCATATTTATTCTAGGTTTTTCTTTTCCTTTTGTTTATTTGATTGTTTATTAATCTAGTTATTATGATTGCTCTTGGTTACTATTTCTGTATTAGTTTATTCATGTTTCCGTAGTTTAGACATTGGGAATATGTGATGAAACATTGATTCCCAGCCTCTGCCATGCAATCTTTAGAGACTTTGGGCTCAATCGATCGAAGATATTTCATTCGATCGAACCCGAGCCATAGTCAAGCGATCGAAGACATTTCGATTGATTGAAGGATGATGTTGTCCGATCGATCGAGAGCGTTTCGATCGATCAAACTTGTTAATTATTGAGATGATTCTTTTAAGTATTCCATGACTTTCTATTTTAGAAATCTGTCATCAAATTGTCCCAATAAACTCAGTTTGTCACAACTGTTTTTAGAACTTAAAGCCTTAAGGCCTTTTCTTCAATGACTTTTGAAAACCTCTTTGAATGCTAACATCATTTAGAGTGCAAGAAATAACCATTGCTTTAAACCGTCTTCCAAGTATTTTAAATCAACTATGATGATGCAGTCCCAGTTATGTAAGGACTATTGATTCTTTATCTTTAGAAAAATACGGAATGCGGAAAAGGAATGAACTCCATAGAACTTTAATGAGTATGCATGGTAAATGGTTAGGATCAATGTGGATTCACGTGTTTCCAACACCTTTAATTTATTTATTTTATTAGTTATGTTTTTTTATGCTTTAGTTTAATAGTTAGTTTAATTTAATTACTTAGGATTCGTTAGAAGTTCCACTCTTACATTTTTCTTTTCTTTTCTTTTCTTTTTCTTTAGGTTGTAACTTAGTATATTTTCTTCCTATTTTTTCCCTGTGGGATTGACCTAGACTTATCCAGTATTACTTGTATGATCACCTACACTTGGGTGTTGCACAACTTTTTAGTCGTGTCACTTCCATATGCCATGTTTAGTTCCATGATGGAATCCTTGCCGGATTGGTTCATATTGCTTTCAAAGGAAAATGTTTTAAAATATCTCTATCTCTCTCTCTCCTAATCTCTCCCTCTCCCATTCTTCCTCTCTTTATCTCTTTTACTTCTCGTTTTTAATAAATTTTGAGTCCATGAAGTTCCGTTTGATTTAGACTCGTGTTGTATGTTGTTTAGGACTTGTTTAGTCAGGTACGGATGCTTAAACTTGAGGATTTAGCATAGTTGGGAACAATTCAAAATGCTGTCAAATTGCTGTAAAAATATAAAAAATAAAAAAAACTATAACTGTTATTTTAGTTTTCTACCCAAATGGTGCGGAATTGGAAAAAATTCCATTTGACATAAGTTGTGCATAATCGCGATTTACATGGACCAACGCGAGAAAAATATGAAAATTCCAAATGCAAAATCATTTACAAAATTGTTTTTACTCAACAGTTATCAAAATGGTCATTTATCATTTTTTTTTGTATCCTTTCTGTCTTTTCTTGAGCTACGATTTTCGATGCGTGACAATCCCATAACCAATATGTAACATATGGTGTCATGAATGTCGCCCGGACTGTGAGCCACCCCCACTAGAAATGTAGCATACCAACTTTCCGATATCTAGTCGAATATAAGTTGGAGTTTGGCACGTTCTTAGGTACTGTACACACCCTATTTTGTCGGCTACCAGATTTAGGAGACCCATAGCTTGGTGGTCCACAATGATTGAAACGACTCAAAAAGGATTCTCAAAAGTTAGTTCTATCTCTTGAAATGCTCAGAAAGTGGTATAAATGACCAAAATGCCCTTGAAAACCCAAACACTTCCAAATTTGGACCGAAAATTATGAAAACATGCTATGTCGTAAAGAAAGTCATAAAATGAGTTTTCAAGCCAAATCGGATGAAAATCGTCAGCTCCTAGAGACCCTCGAAAGTCCCGGAAAGTCCCCGTTGACCAGTTTGACCAGGTTTGACCAAGTTTGACCAAAGTTTGACCGAAATCATCCAAATTCGTCAAAAAGTTCTGAGTTCATTCTAGATCATGTGAAAAGTACTAAAATGAGTTTTAAAAGAAAATCGGACGAAAACGTCAGCTCCTGGGAGCTCCCGGAGGTTCCCGAAACTTCTTGGGAATCCCAGATTTGATCAATTTGACCTAAAAGTTGACTTTTAAACTGGAGCATCGTATCATTTTTCAAAAGATTTTCATGAATACTAGAGATCAATAGCTTTCTAACGGTATATCGAACATAATTCCTGGATTTAAAACGAATTTATTATGAATTTCAGAAGGTGAAAAAGGCAATCAAATCGGCTTTTATCGCGAATACCGCAAAACTTTTCAAAGTGATCTATCTTTGAACTATTTTTTATATAAACTAGACTACATTACCTTTCCAGCGGAATATTACAACCTTAGTTTGGAGTTCGTATCCATTTTGTGAATTTCGGACGAAATAGGGCCTTTTCGCGAATACCGGAACATCTGGGGCCCAAAGAAATACACATTGTTTTTTCAAAAATCTTCAAAACAGTGAATGATCTGAGTTCAAAGATTTCTCTAGAACTCAATACTCAATGTATGGATGCAAGACCACTTGGAAAGTGTTCCTATCTCATTAGAGAACACCCATGATTTTTGGTTTGATCTAAAAACACTTGGAAGGGTTCCATTTTGACCCAAACATTCTCTCCAGATATTCTATTTTTGCTGTCACAGCAGCTTGGTTGACTTTCAACTTGTTTTACAGAAAAATTTTCCCAAAGGAGTGGTCCCAACCCATTTTTCCCTTGAACTTCAGTGTCTTGGGAAACATTTTGTATAATATGGGCCTCTAGATCTTTTGTTTTCATTTTCTAAGATTTTTCAACATTCAGTCGACGGTACAAACTCTATTTCTGAGTAAACTCTATTGTTTATATGATTCCTCCCAATCTGTGATAGTTATTGTAGTTTGTCTTTTTGAGTTGTGTTCTAGACATAATAAGGATAATCTCCAGAAAAAATCATTCATAAAAAACATTTCTAACCTCACTTTCCGATTTCCACAAGATCAAGTCACTGTTCTGTCCACTATTTACAGCAAGTGTACTTTTACTTCCATCCTTTGATTTGATGCTTACATGTACTTCAAATTAGTTCATATCTTAGGAAGTGGTCCATACTACATTTGTAAATATCCCATGATGATTCCCTTCATGCATTCATTCACATTTTAGACTTCTAAGTCACTTTAGAAAGTCCATGTATACAAGCACACTACAACCTTTGTATATATATTCTAGAACCATACATTGCATCCATACAAGGTTTGGGGTTCTTGTGACTCCTAATCTAAGAAGATTATAAGGAATGAGTTGGATCATACGTTCATGCTTCCCCTAGATCTAATCTTCCTTTCTCATTCGTCCCGGGGATTGAGAGGTCTTCTTTTCTCAAAGATTAAAATACATCATTCTAGTTTGCTAAGCATATTTTGATTTTTTTTATTTATTTGTTTCAAGAACAATTCATGTCCCCTTTAGATTAGGAAAACTTAATTACTTGATATGTGATTAGACGATTTTTCCTAGGTTTTTTTGTGTGATCTTTCACTTTACATTGTGTGATACTTGGTTAGATCTTATGAATGATATCTTATCTTTTGGTCTTCCATTTCAAAATTCTTGTGTGATGTAATATACTATCATAGTATTAATTGTCGAACCAAACATAGTATAAGATGATCATTTGGAAGATAATTGAGGCCCATCGAAAGACGAGGCGAGTTGAGGGTGGTTTAGTCGTGACAAAGGCTCCTTCCTCTCTCGTACCAAAACCCCGAGCCAAGTTCTTTGGTTATGAAAGGCCGGTGCCCTTTTATCCGTTTGGGTTAGTCAAAATTAGGTTTCTTGGTTCCTTAAAGACCAAGTGGCGACTTTGTATCTGTTTTCAACAGACCTTTTCATTTCCTTTCAAAACAATTTTAAACAAACAAGTAGTGGAATTCCACGTGTCCACAATCTGGTGACTCTACTGGGGAGGATTTTTATTTTTAAAACAAAATAATATAGAGGTTTGACTCATAAAAGCATCTTTAAAATCATTTTTTTACTAAGTATGGTTCACCGCATTGCACTCTGCATTTCCCCCTCCGACTGTGTCTGAAACGTGGCACTGACATTTTTCAAGTCTTGTTGTGCCAGGGCACAAGTCACCATTTGATACTATACCTTCCAAGGTATATCAAAAAGAGTAAAAACCTCCATATTGTCTCTCTGACGGTATATTGGAACTCTTGTTAATGGACCCTCTTTGACGAAACCCAGCCTTTGCATATAGATTCCTGTAGAACCTTTCATAAGACTGTTCGTTTATCTTTTCAGATAGGATAATGTGATATAACTGTTGTATGCCCTGGTGGGATTACCTGCGCGGTGTAGACGCTTATGTGGCATAAAACATGACCTCTTTCTTATGATTCCCAAGGCAATCACTTATATGTGATTACAGTGAGTTGACCTGCCTAGGCACCATGACAAGGATGTCTGCTCCATGTTTACAAATATATACATCGCAAACCTTGTTTGTTAGTCCTATGATATAGGAGTATGAAAACTTGCTAGACAATCTGATCACCATCATCACCTGTTCCCATCATATATCCATATTTCTCCCAAGACACTGCCCGAACTATCCAGATATCCTTGCTTCTCTTAGCAACTCTGCCCAAATCACCCAGAAACCCTTGTTTCATCCAGAAACTCTAAAATCCCTGTTTCTCCCAGAAACTCTCATATATACCTGTTTCTTCCGCAAACTCTGCCCAATTTATCCAGATTTTCCAGAAATTCTAGTGTCACCCAGAAATTCCTGTTTCTCCCCAGATTACCCAGAAATCTCAATATCTCTTAGAAACTCCATTATACTTGTTTCTCCCAGAAACTCTGTCTGACTCACCCAAATATACATGTTTCTCCCAAAAACTCTATCCAAATTTCCCAAAAATACCCAAAGTACTTGTTTCTCCCATAAACTCTGTCCAAATCACCCAGAAATGCCCAGATATACTTATTTCTCCTAGAAACTCTATCCATATTTCCCAGAAATACCCAAAATACTTATTTCTCCCAGAAACTCTATCCAAATTTGCCAAAAATACCCAAAGTACTTGTTTCTCCCAGAAACTCTGCCCAAATCACCCAGAAATTCCTAGATATACTTGTTTCTCCTAGAAACTATATCCATATTTCTCTGAAATACCCAAAATATAGGTTTCTCCCAGAAGCTCAGTCCAAATCAACCAGAAATCCCTATTTCTCCTAGAAACTCAAATAACTTCTGGAAATCCTCCGAATCTTCCAAATCCCTGTTTCTCCCAGAAACTCTGTCCAAAGTTCCTGAAATATCCCGAAAATCCCTGTTATCCCTTTGTGGTCATACTGGAAAGTAAGGTTAGCACACTCTGTATGGCTAGGACCTTATTTGTTTAACTGCTATCAGTTAGAAGTAGGGGCATCATATCGATTAGGGCTTGCATCCGCATACTTGTCTCATATGCATACACAATTCGTGTCAGTCTAAATGCACACACATCTTGTCAGTCTCACACATCAAATGCATACGTATCATCATCCTCACCCATCTCAATCATTGTACAGAAGTAGTATACTTACCGTAATCGTCCTCAGTTTGCATCGTTAAATCCTTCAAAATTCTGATCATCTTCTCTCACCAGGAGTCCATAAGAAGTATTTTTACGCCTCTGCTAATTTGGCTTTTACTTCTATTTGCAGAAAACGTAGCCCCGGGTAAGAACACTATTGTACCTCACCGAATTCATTGTCATGGTCGCGGGCTAGCCCAGGCTATCATAAACCCACTAATGGCCTACCAAGCTCTCGAAGGTAAAGTGAACAAACTACAAACAACTGTTGAACATCTAAGTTTAAGGATAAGCCGATTTGAGAATATGGTGCAGAGCATCAATAAAAGGAAGTATGGGTTGTCCGACACCGTCTATCCAAGCCCAGTTCCACATCTGAATCCTTGTTCGTGTCCAAGCCCACACCCTTACCTGGGTAATCCTATTCCAAACACAAGAGCCACTCCGAGGACCCACTTGAACTCAAAGTTTAACAAACCCGCAACCCAAGAACCTTTACCGACCTGGGTATACCGTTATCCGTTATCCTTGATAACCTCATCAAAAAGGGGCACCTCCAACTTCTTCAGCCTCGTGTTGGTATCCCTTAGCCTAACTATAACCTGTCCAAATGTTGTGCTTGCCGCCAAGGCCCAGACCACGACACCGACAGCTGCATGCACCTTCACCATGATATCCAAGACCTCATTGATCAGAAAATCATATAGCCATCACCCATCCAACCCTATATCAACCAAAATGTCAGCTTTATCAAACCTAAAGCTCCTGGCTCATCTGTTCAAATGATCCCTTTTGCTGGTACCTATGAATGTTGAACCTGTGTCGGTGAAGTGATGGTATTTGGGACTTTTGCTAGCAAAACAAATGAGGATGCTCTTTCAAAAAAAAAAAAAGAATAAGCGAGTCACCGTGATAATCCATTTGAGACCACGCTGAGTCTAGTCGAGTCGGTCCTATGTTTTGAATCTATTTCAAGTTTAGTCTTATTGTCGAGTCTGTCAGTCTTCAAGTTGTTATGAGTCTGTGTCGAGTAATGTAATCCTTCTTTTTCTGATGGAATGAAATCTCATTTTCGCCTAATCTAATGTGTCTAGTCATCAATGCACGAATCATCGAATTTAAATGTCACTTTTCAAACTACCATGGATATTACTCTGCTAATAAATTTTTGCATCAAACAAAAAAAAGAATCTTGTCAAGGTCAAAGTCGATTTCACGCTGACACCGATGAAGAGCCGAGAATTGAATAGTCTTACTTTAAGAAATTAAAAGATGCTTTTGCTCAAATCTCAAAAAGACATACTTGAAACTGGCTTGGGGCTTGCCTTACACCCTTTTCCCACCATTTCGAAGTCTTAAGCCCAATCTAATTGGGAGCCATGCAATCTGTCCGATTGGAAGCAATGCAGACTTAGTCCTCGATGGTAGCCAAATATTTCAGCAAGTTTCATCTCCACTTTCAAAAAAAAAAGAAAGAAATAAGAAAAGAAGAAAAGAAAAGAAAAATCTCGCTAGGTTGAAAACCCGAAAGAGCACCTAGGCAAAAGTTAGAGCTAAAAAGGTATTGATTTCCAAGATCTGACCTTAACCAGTCAAAATGATGGAGAAAATGAACGAAAGAAAATTTTGGTGATACAGAGAATTGTAAACTTCAAGATACATCATGAGAATGTGTCTAGATCATGTTTTAAAAAGCTCCGAACGACCACGAACAAATTCTGAGAGCTGACATGCACATTATGTAATTTCGAGATTGCGATCAAAAGATCTCACATGAATCAACTACATGAAAAGCAAAATTGATTGGCTAGGTGAAAGTGAAAAGGATCAATCCTCAAAACAAAAAAAAAACAAAAAAAAAGAAAAGAAAAGAAAGGGAGACGGAAACTTAATCTTCTTATTCAAGGCTACCACAAGTGACCTAAGTTTGAACTTCTTTGACGATTAGTTTGAAAAATCGTCAACCAATTTCTTTCAGACCTTGCCTTGTACTACGCTCGACCTGATTCCCACTTAGGGATATGTAGGCAGTCGTATCGGTTCGGTCAACACCATCATAATCAAACCAATTTCCTTCAAGCCTTGCCTTATTTTACGGTTGATATAAAAAAATACAGAAAAATTACAATTCGCGTAAAGAATAAATTCCGGTTTATACAAAAATATAGATATCGATTTTGAAACCATAGAAAATATTTTTCTATATTTATGGAAATTACAGTTTGACCCTAAATAATTATTATAAAGAGAATCAAAAGTGAAATATTCATTTATTTATGGAAAAGAAAATACAGGGTGTTACAGATCGTGGTAGAGAGTACCTCTTGGGAGAGTTTAGGGAATACTTATTGGAGCAAGGGATTACATTCCAATTGTCTGCACCCCATATGCCTCAGCAGAACGGTGTAGCAGAAAGAAGGAACATGACTCTTATGGACATGGTAAGATCTATGATGAGTTATTCGGATTTACCAATTTGCTTTTGGGGACACGCATTAGAGACAGCCGCATACATTCTAAACTTGGTACCATCTAAGTCAGTACCTACTACTCCCACGAAATTGTGGACTGGGCGAAAGCCTAGTCTGCGGCATGTTCAGATCTGGGGTAGTCCAGCACACGTGCTGAAAGGGAATGCAGAAAAGTTGGAATCGAGAACAGAAGTATGTTTCTTTGTTGGGTATCCAAGAGGAACTACAGGTGGTCTGTTTTATAGTCCTAAGGATCAGAAGGTTATTGTTAGCACCAATGCCACATTCTTAGAAGAGGACTATGTTATAGACCACAAGCCCCGAAGTTGTATTGTTCTAGAGAAAATGAGAGGAGAGACACCGAGACATACTTCTTCGATACCAACGGTACGAGAAGAAACACCACAAGAAAGAGTTATCGATATTTCATTACCACGTTGTAGTGGGAGGATTATCAAAACTCGTGTAGATCCCGAACCAACCATTAACACGCAGGTTCTTGAACCAGTACAATGTGTAGATAATGGTGTATTAAGTTCAGAATCTTCACAATGAAATATCAGTGATACATAAAAACGGGTTATGCCTCGTCGTAGTGAGAGGGTTATTATTCAACCTGACCGGTATATGTTCTTGGGAGAGTCTTATGACCGGGTCCCTGATGAACAAGGTACCGACCCCTGTAACTACAATGAAGCACTCCAAGATAAAGATGCAGATCTTTGGCAAAAGGCTATGAAATCTGAAATGGAGTCTATGTACTCCAATCAAGTCTGGGATCTTGTAGAACCACCCAATGAAATAAAACCCATTGGATGCAAGTGGATCTATAAGAAAAAGAGAGGAGCGGATGGTAAGGTGGAAACCTTTAAAGCTAGGCTTGTTGCGAAAGGGTTCACTCAAAAAGAAGGAATCGATTATGAGGAAATTTTTCGCTGGTGGCAATGCTGAAGTCTATCCAGATTCTTTTGTCCATTACTGCACATTTCAATTATGAAATATGGTAAATGGATGTCAAGATAGCATTTCTTAATGGGAATCTTGACGAGTGCATCTATATGGTGCAACCAGACGGGTTCATCGCAAAGGGCCAAGAACACATATTGTGCAAGCTTAAGAAGTCCATTTATGGACTAAAGCAGGCATCTAGGTCTTAGAATATCCACTTTGATCAAGCAATCAAGTCTTTTGGTTTTGATCAATGTGCGGATGAATCTTGTGTGTACAAGAAACATGATGGAAGAGTGGTGGTGTTCTTAGTACTATATGTGGATGTTATCTTGCTAATCGGAAATGATGTGGGGGTATTATCTTCTATAAGGGTATGGTTGTCCAGTCAATTCGATATGAAGGACTTGGGAGAAGCCGGTCACATCCTAGGGATCAAGCTTATGCGAGATCGCAAGAATAGGATGTTAGGCTTGTCACAAGGCACTTATATTGACAATATTCTTGCAAGGTTTAGCATGCAAGATTCCAAGAAGGGATTCCTTCCCTTCAGACAAGGAATTACTCTATCTAAGGATCAGTGTCCTAAGACACCTGATGAGATAGAGAAGATGAAGGCAGTTTCTTATGCCTCAGCAGTAGGAAGTCTAATGTATGCTATGCTATGTACTAGACCTGACATCTGCTTTGCTGTTGGCATGGTTAGTAGATATCAATCTAATCCAGGGCAAGAACATTAGACTGCGGTGAAAAATATTCTCAAGTACCTAAAAAGGACTCAAGACTATATGTTAGTTTACCAAGCAGACAGTCTTGTACCCATTGGGTACACAGATTCTGATTTCATGTCAGATAGGGATTCTAGAAAGTCTACCTCAGGATATATGTTTACCCTAGGAGGTAGAGCCATTAGTTGGAGTGAGGTGTGTCACTTCATGGCTTTGAGTCTAAGTGGGAGATTGTTAGGGATGTATACTAAAAGCCATGCTTTATGTAGTTAATTTATTATTTTAATAAAATCAGTTATTCCATTTTTATGAGAATCTGTGTGGGCAATATTTGTATTATATTATTTATTTAATATTATGCATGTGTGTCTCTCATTCTACATAGTAGGTGGTTTGGTGTGTAGAGTTCGGCTTACACACGGAAGATCAGACCACCAGATATTGTAGAATGTAAGATTTTGGTTTACAGTCTTAGATAGGATTGGACACACCATCGGTAGAACTGCAGCATGGTGTTGTAGTAGGTTTGTCTTGACTGCGGGAAACGGTACAGTTTCAACTCATTATGCTGGTACACTTTGTGTATTAAGCAGGACCAACTTGGGGGTAATTATCTTTATACTGACTTATAAGATAATTAATACCTCATGGCTATTATGAGTGCTTATGCTCTAAATCCTAAGTTAGTTTATAGACACGTACATTTGATATTTACACTTTGATCCCCAAAAGGGTGAGATCCTTAAATGGGTCAATATCTCATTAGATTGGGTGGCAATATTAATTGTGTGGTGGATATTAATTAATGATGGAATCCATGTCTCAATTTTGGGATTGATGATATCCCCTTGAGAAAGCTTATAAGTTTTGATTATGTCAAACCCTGTAGGTGAATTTTGTATCCGACATATCAGATAAGTTAAGCAGAGGATCTCAAGGAATTTTAAGAGATTAATTAAATATGATTGTCAGTAATTATATTTAATTAATGGATATCTGTAATCTTAACATGGGGAGATAACAAGCATTTAATAACATGGAGCTCGAAATATATTTTTGAGGTAAGGGTAGGAGTGCAATTATAATTCTTTAGTGGTATGAATTATAATTTATGAAAATAGGAATCTGATTCAGATCGAATTAGGGTTTCCTAATTCCATAAGGAAGCCTATTCCTTATTGACATCTTATGGTCCCTATCGTAGCCTATATATATGCTGCCTTGGCTCTTCTCTCAGGTTGCATGATTTCAAATTCTAAGCTTCCCTTGACCTCCTAGCTTTCTTCTAGAAGGGTTTCCACCAAACCCTAGTCTATATAAGCATTCAAGAGACATAGGAGTGAATATCGCTAACGTCGGACAACGCTCACTTAAAGAACTTCGGACTGCTCGATACTGATCGAAAGTTGCTGAATTTTTTACACGACGTTCCTGACGTCGAGACAGAGCTGCTGTAAAAAATTCAAGTGAATCAGAGATCGTTTAGTCCTCCTGACGAACACATCTTTGTCGGATTAATGTGATCGGGATTGAATCGTCGCAACAATCAAAGAGAGTGTTATAACTGGGAATAGAAAATAGAACGTAAAGAGGGAAGAGCAGAAAACATAAAGGATTTCGAAAGAGCCCACACTCAGTTCGATATTCTGGCAGCAAAGGAATACGGTAGAAGATCGTGAGCTGTTATCGAGCCCGTATTCTCGATTCATCTACTACAGCAATCCGTTTTTGCAGTTCAAGGTAACCCTAGTTCCGCCCTTGTAGAGTTATTGTAGCGCTCACGTAAATTTTTTGTTGTACCAACTTATACGCACTGTCAACGAATTCTGGGAACGCAGTTTCCTAACAGTGGTATCAGAGCAACGTTGATTCTGCGTATAGGTTGGACGCAACTATGTTGTCCAGTAATACAGATCTTATGCGTGCATTGATGGATGGATAGAACATAGATCTGTACTAATCCTTGTTTTGCAGCATTCTTATTCCACTATTATGGTCACTGGTTTTGTGTGATTGGATCCCACGATGGGTTTATTCGTGGTTAATATTGTTGTTTTGATATAGCATGTGAACTCTTTTATGGAGGCATAGGATTTGTATGTATTGGATCCCACGCTTGATTGATGCGTGGTTAGTTTACTGCAAATAAATAGCATGTGAACTCCTTCATGGAGGCATAGGGTTTATGTAATTTATCTCAAGTAAATCCGTGAAGATGGTACGTGAGAGCAGTTTTACAAGCAATTTCCGAAAGCGATCTAGAAGCAATTTCAGAACACAGTTTCATAAGGCAGTTTCAGAAAACTGTTCTGGAAGGCAGCTCAACCCCGTGTGTAGTGGTGACATAGAGCTAATCGGGTTTAATGAAGATTTCTTCATAAGAGTTGCAGCTTGACCATAATAGTGGGATTCCTGTTTTATTGTGGTTTCCTTATTTATGTGTGATTGAATGATTATTATTGTTTCATGTTTAATGAATAGGACAACGTGGATAATTGTTCCTAGACCTATTTCAGATGTCTAGCTGCATGTTTAATTTATATTAATTTAAAATGATGGACAACTACATGTGTGTTTAGAAATAAAACTAATTCCATAATTTGAAAACATAAGTACTTATTTTCTAAAATCATGAGAATAGAATAATTTTATTATCTACACATGTGGGTTTCACAAGTAAGGATAAATTAATCATTGTCTAGTATTCCATTATTTTTTATTAATTAAATTAAAAGTTTTTCTAAAAAATTAAAACCCTCAATTTTTTTTAAAAATTCTAAGTGGGAGAGAGAATTTATCAAGTATAAATCCCATGGTCTCCATCACTGGTTTGTAGATGATATGATTAATTTTGTGTAATGGCTCTAGTGTCATCCTCCCCATCGGATGTAGTTGATCATGGAATCATCAGTACAAACTTCTTTAAAAGAATGTTTTGGGTGATTGTTGGTGTGGGTCACCTCTCCATCAGAGGTGTTCCTCACGGAACTCTTGACCTAGAATTAAGTGATGGTATACACTTAGCTATAAATAATAATATCCTTTCCATCTGAGTCACTGTTGTTATTTATAGGATCAAAGCAAGTCAGCAGTTTAATTTTACTAGGCAAGGTACATTGCCTGGATAGTAAACTTAAAAGGCAATTGCCTATCTGAACAAATGATGGATAGTATATGGCTTCCCATCGAGTCATACTATCACGGTGTATCAGGTTGCTGGCGGATTCTTTTCAAATATGGTAGAGGGAACCAATATTTTCAACTCGAATCCATAGTAATTTTTTGCCCAAATGTAATTATTTATATTATGTGATTCTCAGGCTTTTAAATGGGTTCCTTCAATCCACTCGCTGTTATACTTAAAGAAAAAAAACTTACTGGACCAAACTATATAGACTGGAAAAGAAATTTGGATATTGTGTTAACTGCTAAAGAGTACAAGTTTGTGCTTACTCAAGAATGTCCTGAGCAACCTAGTGAGGGGGCAACCGCTGAGGAAACCCAGGCTCACAAGAAATGGGTCAAGGCTGATGAGATGGCGCGGTGTTACATTTTGGCATCCATGTCAAATGTGCTGCAACATCAGCAGTAGTCAATGGCCAGTGCCTATGACATGATGGAGAGCCTCCGAGAGATGTTCGGGGATCAAAGTCATGCTACTAGGCAGGTTGCCATGAAAGACTTGATGAACACAACCATGGCTGAGGGGACGCCTGTAAGGGATCATGTTCTTAAGATGATATCTCTTCTTAATAAACTAGATATCCTTGGAGCTACAATCGACGGGGAAACCCAGGTCGATATCGTACTCCAGTCACTGCCAGAGTCTTTTAAGCAATTCCGCCTCAATTACAACATGAATAAATTTAAATATACTTTGGCGGAGCTGCTTAAAGAACTCCAAGCAGCTGAGGGTCTCAACAGAAAGTCAGGGAGTGCTCTTGTGTTTGAGAAAGGTTCTGCTTCAAAGCCGAAATGCAAGAAGAAAATGAAAAAGGCTCAAAAGAAGGTCGCGGGTCCTCCGCCAATCCAAAGGCCATGAGGACAACCGGGAAAGCCTAAAGGCAAATGTTTTGTTTGCAAGCAGCCAGGACACTGGAAGAAGCAATGTCCAATTTATCTCGCCAGACAGAACAATCAAGGTAAATTTCATTTACTAGTTGTTGAATCGTGTTTGGCGGTCCGGTCTATCGGTACCGGTGTGTAGATACGGGAGCCACTGATCATGTATGCAATTCTTTGCAGGGGTTCCAGGGAACCAGGCAGCTCAGTGATGGAGAGATTTATCTATATATGGGAAATGCTACGAGAGTAGCAGCAATTACAGTAGGAGATCTACATCTTAGTTTTGGTAGAGATAGGATTTTAATATTAAGAAATTGCCTTTATGTACCTTCTATTAGAAGGAATTTAGTTTCAGTTTCTAGTTTAGTAAAGAATGGATATTCAGTTCATTTTAATAAAGTAGTAGTTATTAAAGAAAATAAACGTTTTATTTGTTCTGGTCAATTGGTGGATGATCTTTATATTATAAATCCTATCTCTCCTATACTGCAACTTAATTAATTGAATAACACAAATAGTTTTCCATAGAAGAGAAAAGAACCTTCGAGGATGAACCAAACGCATCTTTGGCACTTACGCCTTGGTCATATTAATTTGAAAAGGATCCAAAGACTGGTTCAAAATGGGCCATTAGGCTCATTGGAAGTGGAGGCACTTCCAGTTTGTGAATCCTGCTTGGAAGGTAAAATGACCAAGAGGTCATTCTCGGCCAAGGGCTATAGAGCAAAAGAGCCGTTGGAACTGGTTCACTCTGATTTGTGTGGTCCTATGACTATCCAAGCAAGAGGGGGATTTGAGTACTTTGTCACTTTCATCGATGATTACTCAAGGTATGGGTATATTTACTTGATGCGGCGTAAGTCTGAATGCTTTGAGAAATTCAAAGACTTCAAGGCTGAAACGGAGAAGCGTCTAAGTAAATATATCAAGACACTACGATCTGATCGTATCACGCCCCGACGTAGCATAATACAGGAAAGCATTTAATTTCCTTTATGGACTCGTAGGTCGTGACAAGTCAGTATGACCAATTGTCCCTACAACAAAATAACTTAACAGCATTTCTAAAAGAAAGGATACTAATAAACATAAGCTCCGAAATTAAAACTTACTAAACTATTACATAAGTTCAGGTCTTAGGCACAAACGCCCTTATCCAAATCTAACATCAAGTCTATTACAACTCCAAAATAAAAGACATAAGAAATATAAAGCAGCCTCCTGGAAAGTTCCCTGCCTCTAACTAGCATAGTTGAAATACCCTGGCTGCTCCTGACCCTGAAAATCTGGACATACAGTCCAGGACGCATCAACGCCGTCAGCTTATGCAAGCTGGTGAGCAAAATAAACAAGTGCTCGCAATGTATATATAAGCAAATAAGCAACAATGCAATTTAACTTTAAAAGCAATAGATTCAAGGTTCCAATTCCAACATAAGTCACGGAGGAATTAAGTAAGCAATAAATATGCGACCGTGCATGAATGATGTAACATCTCATCTTTTCGACTCTTTTCTCTCAACAAAAACAGACTCAACCAAACCATTACCTTAGATACCAAGAATAATATCCGATCGATATCCAAGACAGCACACCATACCATTGCTTCAGATACCAGGAATAATATCCGATCGATATCTAAGCCGCACTCAATACCATCGTTTCGGATACCAGGAATAATATCCGATCGATATCCGAAACGAGCACCTTAGATACCAGGAATAATATCCGATCGATATCTAAGCCGTACTCAATACCATCGTTTCGGATACCAGGAATAATATCCGATTGATATCCGAAATGAGCGCCCTAGATACCAGGAATAATATCCTATCGATATCTAAGCCGTAACTCGATACCATCGTTTCGGATACCAGGAATAATATCCGATCGATATCCGAAACGAGCGCCCTAGATACCAGGAATAATATCCGATCGATATCTAAGCCGTAACTCAATACCATCGCTTTGGATACCAGGAATAATATCCGATCGATATCCGAAACGAGCGCCTTAGATACTAGGAATAATATCCGATCGATATCTAAGCCGTACACAACACTGTCGCCTTCAATACCAGGAATAATATCCGATCGATATTGAGGTCGCACACCAGACCGCCACTCTATACTCTTCTCACGCTTTCTCACACACATGCATGTTGACACAACCTCGACCCTAATATGTATGTCAACGTCCACAATTTATAGTAACAGTTATTAATCTCAAGCGGGATACTCGTTCAACATAAATCTCGATCTTAAACATTCTTATAAGTCCAATTTCTAACAGTGAGCCTTTAAAACAGTATATTTATCAAACAGTTCTTTAAAAACTTTCAAAACCTTTTCCAAACAGTCCCTTATACAAAAATACAAAAACTATTCAAACTGTCCCGGGTCGCTCGAGCGGACCGCGAGAGCGAGGGAGAGGGTGGTCGCGCGAGCGAATGGGGGAAACAGGTTGCGCGTGCGAAGGGTGATGGGTGGTCGCGCGAGCGGGTCCCGCGAGCGAGCCTCGCGCGAGCAGGTCGCACCCGCGAGTTCTTGCAGAACTTCATCTTCTTTGTTTTCCCCTGTTTCTGGTTTTAAACTGAAATTATACCCATTTCTGTTTTCTGTTTCAATTATGTCATGCCATTTATGGATCTCTTCGGTTTTCCGCGAAGATTACGAATATGGAATCAATTTAAACAAATACGGATTGTATGTCTAGACATTCGCGATTAAAGTGAGGATGTCAAAACTTTAAATCAACCGTACGTCACGATACGGACGAATTACTGCGTAGGATTAAAACCACATCTTATTGGGACTAAGATCTTCCAAAATCAATTCACGGAATTGATTTTGGTTGAGTTTGGTAAAACTCCAATTCAAAGCCTTCAATGGTGTATCTATATATATACCCATATACACACATATATACACTGAATTATACTTATATAAACATGGCGAGTGAGTTTAAATTACTCACTGAGGTTAATTAGACTGAAAATTTGAGACCGAGAGTTTTCGCCGTCGATTCCGTCGTTAGAAATTCTCCTCCGTTCTTCTCTGTATTATATAGCTATGTATGTGACTGAATATATATATATATATATAATCTGTATATGTGTGTGTGTGTGTGTGTGTGTGTGTGATCTTGAGAGAGCAAGAGAGTGATTGAGAGAATTGTGAGAGATGAGAGTCTCTGTGAGAGAAATTGTGAGAGAGAGAGACACAAACCAACGTATATATATAAACCCACTGTTTTGGGCTCCAAGCAATAGGGAGATTTCTCCCGGTGAGGTTGAGTTCACGTGCTCTCTCACCCAAGACGCGGTATAAGGCGCAGTTTAAAACAAAAACTGGTATTTTACGGTTGATATAAAAAAATACAGAAAAATTACAATTCGCGTAAAGAATAAATTCCGATTTATACAAAAATATAGATATCGATTTTGAAACCATAGAAAATATTTTTCTATATTTATGAAAATTACAGTTTGACCCCAAATAATTATTATAAAGAGACTTAAAAATGAAATATTCGTTTATTTATGGAAAAGAAAATACAGGGTGTTACAGATCGTGGTGGAGAGTACCTCTTGGGAGAGTTTAGGGAATACTTATTGGAGCAAGGGATTACATTCCAATTGTCTGCACCCCGTATGCATCAGCAGAACGATGTAGCAGAAAGAAGGAACAGGACTCTTATGGACATGGTAAGATCTATGATGAGTTATTCGGATTTACCAATTTCCTTTTGGGGACACGCATTAGAGACAGCCGCATACATTCTAAACTTGGTACCATCTAAGTCAGTACCTACTACTGCCACGGAATTGTGGACTGGGCGAAAGCCTAGTCTGCGGCATGTTCGGATCTGGGGTAGTCCAGCACACGTGCTGAAAGGGAACGCAGAAAAGTTAGAATCGAGAACAGAAGTATGTTTCTTTGTTGGGAATCCAAGAGGAACTAAAGGTGGTCAGTTTTATTGTCCTAAGGATCAGAAGGTTATTGTTAGCACCAATGCCACATTCTTAGAAGAGGACTATGTTATGGACCACAAGCCCAGAAATTGTATTGTTTCTCGAGGAAATGAGAGGAGAGACACCGAGACATACTTCTTCGATACCAACGGTACGAGAAGAAATACCACAAGAAAGAGTTATCGATATTCCATTACCACGTCGTAGTGGGAGGATTATCAAAACTCGTGTAGATCCTGAACCAACCATTAACACGCAGGTTCCTGAACCAGTACAACGTGTAGACAATGGTGTATTAAGTTCAGAATCTTCACAACGGAATATCAGTGATACACAAAAACGGGTTGTGCCTCGTCGTAGTGGGAGGGTTATTATTCAACCTGACCGGTATATGTTCTTGGGAGAGTCTTATGATCGGGTCCCTGATGAACAAGGTACCGACCCCTATAACTACAATGAAGCACTCCAAGATAAAGATGCAGATCTTTGGCAAAAGGCTATGAAATCTGAAATGGAGTCTATATACTCCAATCAAGTCTGGGATCTTGTAGAACCACCCAATGAAATAAAATCCATTGGATGCAAGTGGATCTATAAGAAAAAGAGAGGAGCAGATGGTAAGGTGGAAACCTTTAAAGCTAGGCTTGTTGCGAAAGGGTTCACTCAAAAAGAAGGAATGGATTATGAGGAAATTTTTCGCCGGCTGAAGTCTATCCAGATTCTCTTGTCCATTGCTGCACATTTCGATTATGAAATTTGGCAAATGGATGTCAAGACAGCATTTCTTAATGGGAATCTTGACGAGTGCATCTATATGGTGCAACCAGACGGCATGAGGTGTCTTGACCATATTTTGCCATATTTTTGCTTAGACCCCCAAAGTTTCTTAGGTTCTTATTATGAAATCCCTCAAACATTCCATTAACCACCCAATTATCTAATGAGTGTTTGTCTAAGTTTCGTATGGGTTCCAACGTGGGTCCCACCTATTTTGTGAAATTGCTATCGCACCTACAAATTTTAAATCCGTTTCATTTATACCCTTATTTGGGTGTCCAAGCTAATGCTAACACATATTAATATGATATTATGAAAGCAACTTAACAAATATCCATGTAAGCATATAAAATGCATTTAATCATTTAAAATGCAAATTACCAATTTTCCCTTCACTGGGTTCCATTTCAATACCCGTCCCACCTCACTGGGGACTTTTCCAACTAGTGTCCCTCTCTGAACACTTTTTACATGGGCAAGTCCAAGCCTCCCCTTAATCCATTTTATACACTAATTATATTAATTAATGCATATTAACAAGTAATTAACCCGTTTTCCGGGTACGGGTGTTACAATGGTTCATAAAGAAAGGAAAAGAGCATTTGGCTTGCAAATTCAAGAAATCTATTTACGGTCTTAAACAAGCTTCTAGGCAATGGTGTATAAAGTTTAATGATACCATTACTACTTTTGAATTTAAGGAAAACATTGTTGATCGGTGTATTTATCTAAAGATCAGTGGGAGCAAGTTTATCTTTTTAGTCCTGTATGTGGATGATATTTTGTTAGCCAGTAGTGATCTTGGTTTATTGCACGAAACCAAGGAGTATCTTTCTAAGTGCTTTAAGATGGTTGATATGGGTGAGGCTTCCTATGTCAATGGCATAGAGATTTTAGGGATCGATCTCGAGGATTGCTAGGACTATCTCAGAAAGGTTACATCAATCGAGTTTTGGAAAGATTTAATATGCAGTTGTGTTCAATCAGTGATGCACCAATCATGAAAGGTGACAAGTTAAATGAAAGTCACTGTCCTAGGAATGACTTAGAAAAGGAACAAATGAAAAAGGTTCCATATGCATCAGCTGTGGGGAGCTTAATGTATGCTCAGACTTTTACCAGACCGGATATTAGTTTTGCAATTAGAATGTTAGGTAGATATCAAAGTAATCCAGGAATGGAACACTGGAAAGCAGCAAAAGAAGGTTATGCGATATCTTCAAGGGACGAAGGATTATATGCTCACATATAGGAGATTAGATCAGTTAGAAGTGATCAAATACTCAGACTCAGATTTTGGTGGTTTCTTAGATAGCAGAAAGTCTGCATCAGGTTTTGTGTTTCTGCTAGCTGGTGGAGCAATATCTTGGAAAAGTGTGAAGCAG
Source organism: Hydrangea macrophylla (assembly GCA_033977485.1). Lineage (NCBI taxonomy): Eukaryota > Viridiplantae > Streptophyta > Magnoliopsida > Cornales > Hydrangeaceae > Hydrangea > Hydrangea macrophylla. Next base: position 74,642,894 of record CM066999.1, on the reverse strand, counting down.
TACATTATTGCTTCATCCACGATGGAGGCCGAGTTTGTAGCATGTTTTGAGGCCACAAGTCATGCTTTATGGTTGTGGAATTTCATTTCAGGACTTGGTGTTGTTGACTCTATTGCCAAGCCACTGCAAATTTATTGTGACAACACCGCATCAGTTTTCTTCTATAAGAATGGAAAATACTCTGGTGGTTCCAAGCACATGGAACTGAAGTACTTGGTTGTTAGAGAAAGAGTCCAGAAATAGCAAGTGTCGATTGAAAATTTGAGCACTACTCTTATGATTGCTGATCCATTGACTAAGGGATTACCTCCAAAGACATATAAGGAACATGTTGTAAGGATGGGTCTTTTGAGTAATCAACGATGTAAATGATGGATATTTCAATTGTACTGTAATTGACACTTTTGCACAATTAAAGTTTATTTCTGTTTATTTCCTGTTTTCAATTATGTGTGCACAATTTATGTTTTATTGTTTGATAAACAGGAAATGTCTTAACAAAACATTACATGGGCATTACAGAATAATAAACTAAGGTTAGTATAGGTTATTAATGGTGTGGTGCATGGAAGGGAATACAATGCAAATGTTGTACAACCACAATGACTCACATTGATAGTCTATGCTAATCTTAGTATGACAGTAACTAACAGTTTGAGTGTATTGGCTAATTTCGAAAATTAGTGATCACGTATTAAAGTTTTATATGTGGAATCCAACTAAGTTAAATATCATAATCGGTCTAGTGGACCAAGTGGGAGAATGTAAATTCCTATGTGACTTTTAGAAGTCCTATAAAATGTGGTCCGCTAACCTTCTATGTTAGTTGGACTCTACCAATTATTTAGCCAATAGAAAATTATCCTAATTAATATATATATATATATATATGTGTGTGTGTGTGTGTGTGTGTGTGTGTATAAAAGATATACATTATTAATTGTTTAGAGAACCAATGATTGAATGGTTTATCTTTCAACAGTTATTAAATAAGAGAGTTTTCATATTTCAAGATAGTAATTATGAAAGTCATTACATATTCCGAGACCGTCATTATGACAGCCATTAAAGGCCCTCTTCACTCTTCTATAAAAGGTACACCCTACCCCTTGAAAGTTAACCTCAATCAATTACAGAAAAAAGAGTGTGCATAATTGAGAGACAGAGAGAAAAAGGAGAAGCCTTGAATAAAGTTCAATCTAAGGGGATCCAATTCCGTCTCTACCAATTTCAGTGGCGAATAACGGTATGTAAAATTATATTTGAATTCTTAAGGTGTATTATATTCAAGATCTTGGCATATAAAATTATTTTCGCATGATAGTTTTTATCAATTAAATTCTTACACTCGTTTGTTTCGCAGGACTAAGGGGGGATAGAGGAGGATTGGACTAATAGTAAATAGTCCGTCGTTTGGCATTGCTATAGAGCACGGGGCTACTTGTCCATTTTAAAAGAATAGTCCCCATATGGGGAACTAAGTTATACCATGAGGCATGTTTGGATGACGGGGAGGGGATTGTACAATTAGTTCCTTTTAATTGCCACATCCACCATAGTATAACTTTTATGGGGGACTATTATTTTAAAATGGACAATTAGTCATGGGCAAAATGATCGCGCCAAACGCCGGATTATTCAATTCAAATGGATATTAGTTCAATCCCCCACTATCTCACCCTTAGTCTTGCAAAACAAACGAGGCCTAAGGGGGTGGTATTATTAATCCAGGGACTATTTTTTAAAAAGTACTAATTGTCCAATCTCGCCTCTGCCATCCAAACGTTGTCTAAGGGTGTTGTTAACATGTGCCCTTGGGGCACATTTAATTTTGCAAAAGTAGAAATAAATAAGAGAGATAAACATTGAATCCCACATCGGATACTAAAATCCACAATGTACCCCTTATTTATTTCTACTTTTAAAAATAAATAAAATCCACATGTTAACAAAACCCAAAAACTAAAAAGTGAAACAGAAAATGAACCTGATGACCCTTTTTTTAAATTCCCGAACAGGCCTTAATGGTACCGAACCTGATCCGACTTTTGCGCACAGCAGCGATCAAACATCCGTAGTCAAACCCATCTAAAGGGCATTTTGGTAAATCAATAAAACAAACCGAGGACTATTATGTCATTTCACAGATCAAAAACAACGGCGTTGCAGCCTTTTAGAAGTAGTACATTACTTTTAGTGGGACCGCACGAAAAAGACATTGAAGACGGCGTTAAAAGCGAACAAAACAACCCCCTCACCGTTCGCTTTTTTCCTCTTCTCTTTTCCAGGTGGGCCCATACTTGGCTTTTTCTGTTTGCTGACGTCATCTCTTCCTTAGCCACGAAAACTCATGGCTTCTGTATCACCTCTCTGCTGACTATGATGACACGTGGCCGAAAATCAACACCCCTCTTTTTTCCTGATCAAAATCCCAAAAAAGTCCTACAAAAACATTATGGGGATAATTACATTGATCACCCCCAAATTAAAGTTAAAATAAAGAAATTTCCCATGTATATGAAAAATTACACACTTCCCTGAATTTTATAGTTGAGTTAACATTTTTTCATTCCGTTGATTAAACTTGAGATGACTGCTGATTTTTTTATTGCACTTTTATCAAGATGACTAGTTTATCTTTACTAAAGTTTATAAAAATTGCATATAACATTTTCAAAATATTTTTTATAAAATAATAAATATGTATATGAAAGTGGATTTTTTCCAAAGCTCAACTTGTCTTTTCAATGTTTTCATGAGTAATTTTTCAAAAAACAAGACTAGTCAATTATTTATGAATTATATTGGTAATTTTGAATACACTATTAACTTTGTCAAGTTTTATTTTGACAATATCACAATTATTGGGTGACATGATATCACAACAATCAAACTCTTTTATTTGAAGTATAGTCCCAACAAACACATTTTATGTAAATATTAATAAGTATACTAGAATTAGTGAATTAGTATCTCATTGTGTCTAATACAGGTGCCTTCCGTTCCATTTTATGAGTCCTGTATTTCATTTTGTGATGTCCCAAAATTAATGTCCACTTTCCTATTTGGGCATCTAATTTTTACTTACTTTCCAAAACTATCTTCATTGAAAATCTATACCAAGATAAAACTAAAAAAATTGTTGTATGATTAGGGATAATTGTGGAAAGTAGGTGTAGATCTTCTTGTCTCCTTAATAAGTTGAGTTTTCAAAGATAGACTCACGAAATGAGACGGAGGGAGTAATAGTTTAGAAAAAAATTGAAATAAAGTGTTTGGTGTAACTTATAAATTTAAAAATTATAACTTTTCTCAATCCATTTATGGCTCAGAACTCAGAAGTCAAACTTATTCAAAACTAAGTTAGAGAGGCTTCTGAAAAGCTAAAAGTTAAAACTCGGTATGGTTAGCTGCACCAAACAAGGCCATTCACTCCTTTAAAGGGGAGGTAAAGTATAATTTCCCAAACCATAAAGAGTGTATTTTGACCAAGTGTAATTATCCCATATGGATATATAATAAGTAAAAAAAAAAAAGAGAGAAAAAAAGAAAAACCTTTTTTAGTCTTTTTAATATTGAATCAAACCTCATCCATCACGCTCTTTATGCTTTTCCTTTTTTTCTTTTGAGTCTTTTTGTTGAAGGCTTTGTGTTCTTTTCCCAAGTCTCCCAAAAGTCACTCTCTCTCTCTCTCTCTCTCTACAAACCTTTTTTCAGATACCCATTTCAGATAGGGGTTTTCCCTCTTCTGGGTCTTCGGAGTTTCTCAAAAACAATTTCTCTATCTACTACACACCACCTCTCTCTCTCTCTCTCTCTCTATATATATATATATGTATATGGATTGGTTGGAAGGTGTCATTAAGAGAAATTAAAGGATTAGGAGAGATGTCTGAATCCAAAGATCCGGCCATCAAGCTGTTTGGCAGGACGATCCCCTTGCCCGAAGCCCAATCTGATGTGGGTTGTCCGATTTCGGAGAAATCCCAATTAATGGTATGTTTAATATATGTATTTGTGGTATATACATATATGTATATGTAATATACAGTACATATTATGCATCTTGAAATGGTGAGGCCAGCTAGGTGCTATTTGGTTGACTAGCCCCACATCTAAATCTCTGTTTGTTTGGTAGAGAACCTTGATAACATTAGGAATGAATGAATATATGTATTTAATAATATTATATATATATATATACACATATTATGTATCTTGAAATGATAAGGCTAGCTTTGTACTATTTGGTTGACTGCCCCCACATCTAAATCTCTGTTTGTTTCCTGAGAAACCTTGTTAACATGAAAAATGAGTGAATATTTGGAATTCGCAATATCCAATTTGTTGGTTTTCTTTCGTTTTCCAGGCAACCAAACACCAATATGGGCCGGTGAAGAAGTAATGTCATTTTTAAGTGGTTTTGTGAAACTGATGGCTCATATTTTCATTTTTATTTGGAAATGCTAGTCCAAATATTACATAGCAATATATACATATATATATATATATATATACAAAATCCAAATATTGCAGGAGTACTTGTTTTATTTCTTTTTAATTTCTCAATTATTGCCTTAACTATTCATCTGAGTTTGTCTCACATAGTTACTAATTAGATGTATAAACTTCCTAATTAGGTAAATATTTAAAAAGCCAGAGTTATGTTCATGGTATGCCATGTTTGATTTCTGGGATATAGTTTGTGCATAGAAGATTCTGAATTGTTGGGATTTTTTTCCCCTTTATAGCTTGAGATCCTAGAAAACAAAAATCCATGTTCTTCCTATCTTTGGTTCTAGTTAAGTTTAGGGTTCAATTAAATTGAATATGAGATTTAAAATTTCTTTTCATTTCTTTTCTTCAGTTTTCTCTGAACCCAATGGGATATTTTCTTTTCATTTTTCATGTTGTTTTTGTGTATGTACAAATTAACTGTGATAGATGAAGTGAGAGATCAACTTGTTATAACTTAAGGAGTAATGATATGCTTCCCAATTTTTTTCCCCCAAAAAGTGCTGCCCAACACGTGGCAGTAGGACCCTCTTCAATAATGATGAGACAATTTCAACATCAACCAATCAAAATCAACTAGCCCACTGCCACATGTGTTGGGAAACCCTTTTGGGAAAAAAATTTGGGAAGCATAGCATTATTCTAACTTAGGAGTTTTATTATGAGATTATTTGATTGATGACCATGTAAATAATATTTGGGGTCATTAAAATTTAGTGATACTAAATTTCGATTGTCTTCATTAGGCTAATGATCCATTGGATGTGGAATAAATAGGAAGAACTACTTTTTAAGTAAAGTTTTCTTTTCTTGATCAGTCCATGCTTGAAATGGCTGTGGGGTTCGATTAAAAATAAAATAAAATGACATCAGTCGAAAATGTGCCTCATTCCTAATTATGGTTTTCCTCTTCTCCTACCCTTCTGATTCACCATAATGAAATAGTAAATACGTTGTAACACATACACACCGGCACCAAATATATGTATACAGTCCGCTTCTTGGTGCGGATGTTCACAACTTAATAAGTTGCGGACTTATGTTTCCAGCCACTAAATTATGTGAAATTACTTCAATACCTTAATGAAAATTGGATCAAACGACTGGAAACAGAAGTTCGCCACTTATTTAGTTGTGGACGTGCACAAGAACCGGACTGTATATGTATATGATTACATATATTTATATGTATATGTAAATGCGTATGGGTCTAAGTGTGGAAGGGGTGATGGTTTAGGAAGCTCATACACTCCTAGAAGAGTCACGTATTCTTCTCCCATACTTGGATACTCCTCGACCCGGGATGGACACTCCGAAAATTCCATTCACTGATTTATACATATCTATATATGAATACATATATATATTTGTTTGTTTTACATGCCCTAGAAGGTGACTGAGCCTTGGATAATTTGATGCTATGTGCAATATTTGAGACCATGTGTAATTTTATCGGAATTTTGAGAATTAAAATAGAAGTGGGAAGTAGTTCTCTTATTGACGAGGATAAATCGGATTCTTTGAACTTGTTATTTGGGTATTTGGGAATGGAATTAAAATAGGGTTCTGAAGGATAGTAGGATGTTGCAAATTGAGAATACATAGAGTTATGAAATCAAAATAGAGCTTACGAAATTAGGAATTATTTGTACCTTTTGCATCAAAAGATAATTAGGCATCCCAGTTTTTCTATAAATCATATATTTTTTTCTTTTCACAAGTTATCTATATATATATTTTTTAAATATATGTTTGTCATTTTTTCGTTCCTTTGCCGTAGCCATGTCATATGTTGTCCATGTCCCCATATCTATATTTGTGTTTCTGTAAGTGAGAGTAAATTAATTGATGCTTGATTGTGATGTATTAAGGCATACTTTACTTCTATCCCTATGCTAAGAATTGAGTATTTCTCATTTTCACTTCCAGAATGTTTGCATTGAAGTAACCAAAACCAAATCCGAGGATGTTCGTTTGGAAGATACCCCAAGTCAGTCTGCTATTGTAAAGGATGGAAAGCCGAAAGAACAGCAATTATCTATGGACAGTACCGAGACTCCAGTGAATCCTAAACCAAACGAGGATTCCACCGACACCACTAGTATCGATGAAGACAAGGTTTTGAAGAGGCCAGACAAGATCATTCCGTGTCCCCGATGCAACAGTTTAGAAACTAAGTTCTGTTACTTCAATAATTACAATGTTAACCAGCCTCGACACTTCTGCAAGAACTGCCAAAGGTATTGGACTGCCGGTGGAACGATGAGAAATGTTCCGGTGGGTGCTGGCCGTAGGAAGAACAAGCAGTTAGCTTCCCAATTCCGCCAGATGTTGTGTCCCACCAATGGCATTCCAATCACCACGATCCAAATCCCAGATACGTCCAATCAACAACAACAACTCTCTGATGGTGAATCTCCAAAAGGAATCGAGAAAGTACTACATTTTGGTCCCGAAGGACCGTTGTGTGAGTCTATGTCTAGTGTGCTTCATCTGAGAGACCAGAAGAGATGTTTCGAAAGTGCTTTTGTTAGTGAGAGAAGAGAGGAGCCATCCTCGTCTAGCTCTTCCGTGGCAGCTTCTAGTTTCCAGGAAATTGAAGTGCCTAAAAAGGTCATTCAAACTAGCAATGAGCTTACTCAGTCACATACTTTACAATCTTTCCCTGTTCCGCCATGGGTATATTCTTGGAATCCATGCTGGAACAATGGTGCTTCCCCGGTGGCAGCTCGGTGCTCGTCCGAGCTTGTTTCTATTCCCGAGGGCAGTAATTCAAGTCAGATCCAATGGTGTTCCACACCAATGCTTGCAGTACCTGGTTTTTGCACACCAAACGGCCCTTTACAGCTCGTACCCACATGGGGTTGCGTGCCTATCTGGGCAGCTGGAACTACCAACACGCCTCTCGTGGGTCCCACCATTGGCTTGTCTCCGTTATCACTCACTAGCACCGGTTGTTCTGGCAAAAGTCCACCAACCTTGGGCAAGCATTGCAGAGATGCAAATGCGATTGATGAGGAGAAATTGGAACAGACTGTTTTGACTCCGAAGACACTGAGAATTGATGATAAGGACGAGGGTTTGAAGAGTTCTGTTTGGGCATCATTGGGTTTTAAGGCCAACGAGAAAGAAATCGAAACAGGATTTGGAATTTTTAAGCCTTTTAAATCCAGTGTGGAAGCCAAGGACCTGCCATCGGAGTCCACACAGGTGTTAGAAGCTAACCCCGCTGCTCATTCACGTTCTCAAACATTCCAAGAGAGCACATGAAAGCAACTTTGGTGAGTTTTTTGCTTGAAGAAACTTAGGAGCTGTTTGGGAAGGCTTATATAACCGGTTCTATAGTTCACAACTCTACTGATTCAAAATATTCAAGTACGTATGCCATGGGAGTCTGTGGCAGATCTAAATTCACTATTACAGAAGGTCATGAGTCAGGCTGAACCTAATCTTGTTTTAGGCATTCCCAAACAGGCACCTATCCTTCTATGATCTTATCATTCAAATCTGCTGGAGATAATTTTCTGTGTTGATGATACGTAAGAATCTACTTCTTGATAATTGAAAAATTGCATATGGAAATTCACAGGGTGGTTGGTGCATCGTTTCTGGATTAGCAATCATATGCTGTAAATAGTGGAGGAAAGGTCGTGAGCTGTTGAGGGGCCATTGCTTCCTTCAGGTTCGAGTTTGTAGGCTCGTATGTGCATTTCTGATTTGATTTTGGTAAAACAAAGTAATTCTTGTCCTCATTTATATTTTTGTACGAATTTCAATTTTGCATGTTTAAATTCAGAGGCTAACCCATTCTTTTGGGTTTTTTTTTTTCACCGAGAATCCTGTTGTGCTTATTTGCTATATCTATATCTTGGATATATATGTCCTTGTACCCTCATAAAAAGAAAAAATAATTTGAGATTTTTTTATTATTTTTTTCCTGCGACAATTATTAGATCGTAGCAGTGATGACAAAGGAAAGAAAAAAAAATAACTATAACACGAAACTTAGAGTAGAGATGTTCTTACAAAATCAGCAAGGAGAGAATCTCAGATTGAATTACGTTTGCATGTTGAAATCTTTCCAAATATAGAAGCATACAGTGAGTGCAGGGTCTGATCATGTTTGTTTCTTATAAAGAGCTCTTAAGTATAATCAATAGCTTTTGGCATGCGACATCGATTTTCATGTTTGTTTCTTAGATAGGGCTCGAAAGTATAATCAATCGCTTTTGGTATGCAACATCAATTTTGCTTAGTTGGGCACAACACCATTAAGTTGTGTTAAAATTCATCCACAGCGGAAGAGTAAGCTGTTCTCATATTCACGTGGATGGTTTCTCTTGGGTACAACTCTCATGGGCATGGGCATCCCTCGTTTTTTGGTGATTGCGTGTATCTGTGTTTGACTAAAGAGTTGACCTATTCTCTGTGTGTCGATTACTAGAACTTCTTGTTTGGGAAATGCATGAGGACCTATTAGGGCATGCGTGGGAATGCATAAAATAGGATCAATTTGGCTTTTCATAAAAACCAGCATCATGCTAAAAGAACCTATTTTAAAAGTGATATTAGAGCACCGACCCCTGCACTATAACAATTCTGAGTCTTCCCAAACAGCTGCTTAGGGTTGGTATCAGCCTCGTAATTGCACAAAATATATTATTTGAGAAAGCATAAGTTTGGATCAGATTTAGTACCACTCTCATTTTTTATAATGTCATGCTTGTTTGACAAAGAGTGTGTTTTTTTAGGAGTGATGCTAGATTGGGTTGCTGGAGTTGAATATACCGAATCAGTTGTTTTGAAAAACCGAATAAATCGTTCTGAGTTTTCCAAACAGGTTCGGACAGATGTTCTGGTGTCTTGTTAAGTTTCTTGGAGCATGTCAAGTTCTTTGAATAAGTTTGTATCTCTACCTGCATTTTACATGTAGGTTTCTTTGTTTTTTTTTTTTTTTGGTGCCTACACAAGTAGATTTTAATGAAGAAAAGAATGAAGTCTATGAAGAGTAGTAGTCAAGTCATTCCATTCAAGTCATCCCCTTTCTAGAATTGAGTTGGTGATCAATGATAATTATTGAATGTTTTCTGGGATTGTTGAGGACCATGGCATGTCTTGAACATCAATGAATACCTTTTGTTGAACCCTTAATTTGAAGTCAGAAAATTAACCTAGATTAGTTGAGGTAGATTATTTTTGGAAATGTAACTGTTGTAAATGCAATTGATAAAATAGCCAACACCAAATCTTCCCTCAAGTAAAGGAAATTTTGAAAATCAAGGGTGCGGGTAAGGCGGGGTACTTGTATAAAATATTGTTTTAGTAAATTTTTTTTTATTTCTATTTTTATTTTTTTATAGACTTAGTCTACTATATACAACCAGTTTTACCACTATATTGTCTTGGTTTTATTTTTTATTTTTGTAATTAAGACATGAATAATAATTAACAAGTATTAGGCAGAAACACTACACAAGCAAGTAAGCAACACTTATAACTACCGGGCTACTACTAACCAATGCAAGAAAATTACAAGAAAATAAAGTTAGTGCATTAGAGTGTTCATATATTTTAGTGCATTAGAGTATATCCTACATTTGTTGTTATATTTACTCTTATTTGTCTTTAAACCGCCAAATCTTTCAAAATTGTATGAAGAACCCATGTATATATTTTTCAAAAGAACGCTGCGAAAAAGTCTGAGCCACACCCAACCGCACTCGCACTTAGAAGAATCCTCGTCGTACCCAAAATCCAAACTGAGATAGAGTACATAAGAACTTAGAAGAATCCTCACCTAGCTGTAGTCGCTGCCGCTCTCAGTACACACTAAATGCGAGTTCAAGGGACGAACTATGAACTCAAAGGTCTTTGGTTCGACTTTAACAAGGCATAACACAAATACTCATGGTTTGTGGGTCCTGCATATCGGGGGTTTACCCGTTGAGCATAAAGTTTTGGTTGAAGAATGTTTCTCTTAAAAAAAAATAAAAATATATATATATAGAGAGAGAGAGAGAAATTTTTTTTGGTGAAAATGGCATTAGAATAAGCTATTTTAGAATAAAAGACAACTAAAATAAAACATTGGTGATAAGACCTCTAAATGGTCATAGACAAAAATGCCATCATCCTCATTATCTAACCGTAACCACCATTACCACCACCCCTGTCACCTGCGACGATTTCGTTTGACCTCCGGTAACCACCGCCATCTCCTGCGACCACCGCATTTTCAATATCTTGCCACCATCCCTGCCACTCCTAACCACCAGTGACCAACCCCTCCCCCCCCCCCCCCGCCCCCCCCCCCCCCCCCCCCCCCACCATTTGACTGACCTCAGCGACCATCACATTTTCAATCTCTTACCATCATCCTTGCCACTCCTACCCACCAATGACTCCCCACCATTTGACTGACCTCAGCGACCACCACTATCACTACTGAACATTGCTTTTTTGCTTAACAAATGTGAAATTTCACTTTAAGATATCTTAAGTGAAATTTTTGGTAAGATAATATTCTAAGTGAATTTTCACTTAAGATCTTCGCATCCTACCAAGTCCTAAGGCTTACAAGGGCAGTCACCGAAAATTGGACCAAAAAAAAAAAAAAAAACTTACCAGGAAGGTGGTGGTGGTGGTTCACGATAGTGCTTGTTGAAGATTGTCTTTTTTCTTAACAAATGTGAAATTTCACTTGATATAATATCTCAAGTGAAATTTCACTTAAGATTGTACTTTCTGCAACATACCTCATATATGGTGGTCTTGCATGGTGGTTGCCGGAGTTCATTATGGCAGCAACATCTAGATCAATATCTAGATATAGATCTCAATCGCCGGTCAAGATCTAGATCTCAATTATAAGGCTACACATTGTTGGAGATGAAGGAGATCGATGGTCGTCGGAGATGAAGAAGACGATGGAGGTGATGGTGCGATGATGGCGGTGGTGGTTGGTGATGGCGATGGTGGTGGCTCACGCGCGATGGTGATGGTGGTGGTAGTGGCTCACGATGGCGGCCGTGCGCGATGGTGGTGCTGGCGATTCGTGGCAGGGTGGAGAGAGAACAGAGATGGTGGTAGGGAGGATAGAGAAAGTTGGAGAGAGAAGAGAAGAGAGATGGTAGCAAGGAGGAGGGGAGAGAGAGAAGAGAGATGGTGGTGGTGGTAGTACTCTAGGGTTCGAGGCACAATTTTGCCTTTTACAATAAAAAATTAACATTTTAGAGGACTTTAGAAGATAGTTTTTTAGAGTGTCGTGTGATTTTTTTTGTTTTATGACTTGTCCTTTAGTCCAAATTGACTAGGTCTTAAGGACCTTAGACCAAGCCTCAACCATATATACATATATATATATATATATATAGGTCACAACCACACGGATTAAAGTCAAAATGGGTCTAAGTGATAAAATGTATTTAATAGGCTAATTTTGATGGAAACTTAACGGTTTTATTTTAGTCACACTACGTGTGGTTAAGTGCCAACTTTTTAGCTCATACGGATATACATCTAACCAATGGAGTAAAATGTATTTAACCCTGAGAATAGTAAAGTTTGAGGAAAACAAAGGAAGCTTGGACAGAGGAAAGGAACTTAATAGTTTAATTATATAAATTTCTTGTTGTTTCCTTTTCCTAACTTTTCTACTCAACAAAAAAGTGAACACACTAAGGGTTAGTTTGGCTCCCACGTGGTTTTTTAAAAGTAGCTTATGAAATTTTTACTAAGTTCTTTGATAATTTGTACAAGTGACACATTACTCTTAAAAAAACATTATGAAACCAAAAAGCAGCCTTGAGCTTTTAAAAGCTCCCTCCCAAAAAAGTCTTAAGTTCAATTTTTGCAAAGCTCATAAACTAGTTTCCAAATGAATTAACATGAAATTATACTTAAAAAGGGAGAAGAACCAAAATGGGGGCCAAACTAAGCATGAGTACTACTATACTTACACTGTCCCATTTTATGTGAGTATCTTTGTAAATTCAACTTTTTAAGCAAACATCATTTAATTCATTGTCTGGCATTATTTTTTTTTTTCATTCTTCCAAATCTGCCCCTTTGATAAATCTTACAACAAATTTATGCTCCTTTACTAAGTACTCGAAATTTCAAAATAGGAAGGGCAATCTTGAATAGTAAATGAAATATATGCATTTAATATTCAAAATGATCACTTATTTTAGGACGGCTAAAAAAGAAAAAGTAGTCACATAAAATGAGACGGAGGGAGTAATATTCTGGTTTGTTGCTTCCCCACTTTTTCTCCCCAACCAAATGGGATTTTGTGATTCCAAATTGCCTATCTTTTTCTTTCTTTTTTACAACTTGAACCAAATGCCTAAGAAGATTATTATTCCATACAAGAAAAAGCCTGATTTGAAGCTTTGCTTTCTTTTCTCATTTCCTTTCTTACAAGGAAAATGTCACTTTTGTTAGGCAAGAATGATTCATCATTCCAAAGAAATATAACCCTTTATGACTTATCTCAATCAAATTAATGACTTTAGGAGTCCTTTTTTTTTTGTGTGGATAAACCCCTAAATGAAAAAGCCTTTTTCTTTTTATCATGATTAGAAAGTCAAAATGCAAATTAAAGTTCTTTGCTTTTGAAGCCTTCAGTGAAGTACTTTAGCAACCACACACAAGTACCCTTTTGGAATATGAATCATGATTTTCAAAATCAAAGGGGAATTTTAAACTTTCTGATTTATTCCAAATGAAAGGACTCTTTTACCCTTTTTTTGATAAGCAAAGGACTCTTTTACCCTAGATTAGAAAATTGAAGAAAATTTGAATTTACTTCTTACCTTGAATTTTTTTATCAGACTGCTTACCTTGAATTAGTTTTGCAACGTTTCTTCCACACCGTAATTGAACAAAACATTTTTCCTATCTTTCAAAATGTGGCCTTTAGAATAAAGTAGGGGTGTAAACGGTCGGTTTGGTCGGTTATTTAGGACAATATCTTCACCGAACCGCAACGGTCGGTGCTATGTAACATGAGACCGAAGTCGACCGATAACCTGAACGGTCGGTTTTTTTTCGACCGGTCTAAAGGTGGTCGGTTTTCGGTGTTTTCGGTCGGTGTAGTGCTGCTTGTTGGCCAACTTCTGGGCCAAAATCTGATATAATTTTGGGCCATTTTGAGCATTTTTTGGGCCATTTTGAGCATTTTTTTGGGCCATTTTCTCAAAAACACACCAAACATATATATCTACAAAGCACACCAAAACAGATATGTATATCTCCTGTTAAAAAAAAACACCAGCCCAAGGGGCCAAGCATATAACAGTAACTAGCATTAACACTACCACAAGTCTTTAAAAAGAATCAACCCAAGCATATAACAGTAACTAGCATTATCATCCATATCACCATCTAGGTGGGGATGTCCAACAAGCAAATATCCAAATACTCAACATTTAACGCATAGACTCAAGTCACTAAATAGATATTACATAGCCAGCCAACACTATCACAAGTCTTTAACTAAAATTAAATACCAAGTCCATTCTTCAAATACTACCCAAAAGGCTAAAACACAAGTACTCAAATGCCAAATCCAAAATGAAATACACTACATTGATGATAACCATTTTGGTTTTACCCATAAGCAATCTTCATTCTACAAAATGAACAAGTAAGAAAAGTAAGTTAATTAACTTAAATATACAATTTTTGAAAAGCAGAGATATAGAATTGAAATAGATGTCTCACCAAGTAGGACTACTCCACATCCTCAATAGTTGTAGGGCCACTACCTTCCATTAGAGTATCTTCCGCCACAAGTTCTAAAACAAAACAAAACATTAATTTAAATGGACATGATGGTTATTTTAACTAGTAACAACAATCATAGCAACTTGAAAGTTGAAAGACAAAATATCTATAGAATGATATACATATACCTGACTCAAATTTTTCATATTCCTCAACATCCTCCATTGTATCTTGAAGACTAATCGGAGTATATGAAGAACGAAGCCAATCTTGTGAGCAAATGAGAGCCTCAACCATACTCGATGACAATGAGCTACGGAAGGAATCAAGAACTCGACCTCTCGTGCTAAACGCACTTTCAGAAGCCACGGTTGACACGGGAATTGCAAGCACATGTCGTGCAACTAAGGAAAGGACATGAAATCTACTTGAATTCACCTTCCACCATTCTAACACATCAAACCCATCCCTATCCTCTTCACAACTCTCCATTAGGTATTTTTCTAATTCGGTCTTGTTCTCCACCGAATCCTCCGATTTCAAGTGCTTCTTAAATTCAGACATCATCATTTCCCTCATATCCATGGGCCCATGCTCACTACTTGATCTCTCCATTGATTGACCTCTCATTGGACCCCCTCCTCCCTCATTTGTAACATATAAGTCAAACAACCTATTCAAAGTATCCTCCACCTTTTTTGTCAACGGATCGGATGAGCCAAAATAAAATTTAATATACCACATTTTCCAACGAGGGTCAAGAACCATAGCAACGTACAACAAAGCATTCATATTACTAGTAGTTCCCCAATATTTAGCAAACTTTATTTTCATATTTTCCGCCATAGATTTCAAAAATAAATCACCTTCCTTAACCTCCTTTTCAATTGTTTCTTGAATTAACACCATCTCCATTAAAAAAGCATTACATGTAATATGTTTTGAAGCCGAAAACCGCAAAGTTGCATCATAAAAAAGTTTTAAGAATTTCACAAATAACCTACATTTGTCCCAGTCTTCATAAGTGAGAGGACCCAAATCCTCTCTCATGACATTCTTGAAGTTATAGTCATCCTCATCCAACCTCTCAAATGCTTTTTGGTATTTTTCAGCCTTATCCAACGTCAAGTAAGTATAGTTCCACCTAGTAGGCACATCTAAGATTACTTGGCTCTTGCATGGAAGTTTCTCCTTCTCCGCACATAATTTAAACATTTTCATCCGTTGCGGAGAGGACCTCACATACCTTACCGCATTCCTCACCCTCACAATAGAATCATCCATATCCTTCAACCCGTCACGAACAACAAGGTTCAAGATATGAGCACAACACCTCATATGCAAAAACTCATGTTGTAAGATAGTACTCCTCCTATCCTTAGTCTTTCTCACTAAAAAATCCACCATAGTATTATTCGAACTAGCATTATCAATTGTGAGTGTGAGAATTTTATCTATCCCCTAATCAAGTAAACACATTTCTAATGCCTTACCGAGTATGGAACCTTTGTGACTTTCAACCAAACAAAAATTAAGAATCCTTTTGTGTAGTTTCCAATCATTATCTATGAAGTGCGCAGTTAAACACATATAATTCAAATTTTGTAAAGAAGTCCATGTATCCGTGGTAAGGCAAATCCGTTGTCCTTTTAAAGCATTTTTCAATAATTTTTTCTCTCTCACATACACTTTGTAACAATCTTTTGCAATGGTCACCCGACTTGGGATCTTAGTCCATCTAGGACATGTAACAAGATTATACTTTCGAAAACCCTCTCCTTCGACGAACCTAAACAACAACTCATCAGTTATCAACATCTCAGCTAAAGCTAGTCTACATCTCTCAACACTAAACGCAATTGGAACAAGTCCACTAGTAGCTTCTCCTTCCACTTTAGGCTTGAATCCCAAAGTGGTTTGGCCCTTCTCCACTTTCCGATATGGGTAATTCGGACACTGGTGCTCTAAATGATGGGACAAAGAGGTTGTCCCATTTAGTTTAGGGTCACAAGAATAGTGTTAGGACAATAATTACATGACGCCCTACGTTTAGACTCCGGATTTTCGTTCTTCTCAACAATAGTAAAGTGATCCCAAACCCAAGACCTTTTCCTACTACCACCCGGATTCTTTTTCTTAGGTTGACTCACCTTGGGTGGGAGAGGTGGGAGAGGGTGGGGGTCGTCTTTCTTTGTCTCATTCACTCGATTAGCATCCATGTCAATTGGAGAATCTTTATCATCCACCAACAATTCTACATAAGAGAATAGCAAAAAAAATAAATAAATAAACCAATGAAAAATTACAATAAACTCATATCATCAAATTCTAAATTCTATTCTCTGTAGAATTAAAATCTTAGCTTTTGCTATCTTTCAATACATTGTGCCAAAATTTCAACAACATAATTAAAATAATAAATGAATAATGTGTATCTACACCAGCCTATAAGATGATATTCCTTATCTTGTGCTCTTCAGAAAAATTATATCTCTACCTATGAAGATCAATTATCTAAATGTCTTGGTAAGTTGAAACCATAGTAGCAGTAGAAAGTTTGCTTATTAACTTCCAAAGAATATAATGGTGTAAAGAATAAAATTCTGAAAGTACGAATAATTTGATGAAAAGTATAAACAAATGGAAAACAAAAAAGGGAAACAAACATACCTTATAGTTATTACCTTGAGTTGGTGAGAGATTGCTCTGAAAAATTGAAATATAAAGAAAGATTGAGAGAGAGAGCGACATAAATATATATATATATATATGTAGCTATATACACAAATAGAGAGAAAATTTTAAAAACCTTAACTGGGAGGAGGAGATCCGGTTGCCAGAGGAGGAGGAGGAGGAGGGTAAGGTGAGGTGGTGGCGGGTGCCGATGAGGTGAGTCTGTGGGTTCACAAGGAGGAGGAGATCCGGCGCCGGAGGAGGACGGTGAGGGGGTGGGTGCGAATGCGACTGGGTTGTGGTGCCGTGGTGGGTTTCGGAGGAAGGTGAGTCTAGTGAGTAGTGACAGTAGTGGTGTGAGCTTGGAGACTTGGAGTGGAGGCTGTGGAGCTGTGGAGGCGCTAGGGTTTCCCTTGAAAAAGAAAAAGATGTTGACTGATTAGGTATTTAGGTTAGGTTTCATTTATATTTTATAGGTAATATATTTTATATCTAAAAAATTCAGTATGTGTTAAGTCATACTCGGTCGGTGTTCGGCCTATACTTACTAATTTCGAACACCGACCGCTACTTTCGGTTTTTAAAAAATCAGCACCGCAGGCCGACCAAAATCGCCTGAACCGGTCGGTTCCGGTCGGTCGTTCGGTCCGGCGAAAAATCTTTACACCCCTAGAATAAAGCATGAGAATTATCTAGTGTGATGTGACGTCTTAGGATTTAAGTTAGTTTTGACAGTCACATCTACCTGGTTTTTTTTTTAAGAGTAATATTTGGGACAAAACCTTCATACAACTTTCATATAACCTCCCCAAAAGATGTGTCTATCTCTCTCCTGTGATGTCACTAGACCCCACAGTGACACAAAAAAGAGATAGACACATCTTTTGGGGAGGTTGTATGAAAGTTGTATGAAGGTTGTGTCCCAAGTATTACCCTTTTTTTTTTTTTTTAATGAAAATCAGGTAAGTTGGACTAAGTTTGTGATGTTTATTACAATTCAAAGGTGTGGTAAATGTCAATTTCTTGTATAGAAGTCAAGTGTCTAGACTAATAACTCTTAAATTAGGTTCTTCGACAAACTAAATAACTTTGGTTCACACAAGAACTAGACAAAAAATGAGACTTGGACTGAAGTTGCCCCAATTTTGAACTTTCCCAAACAAACCCTTAGTCAGACACAGATTCCTATATACTTACATAGTAAAAAAAAAAAAAAACACACACAGACACCAAATTATTTAGAACCGGTTCTTATAATTTGTGTTCATCCGATTAAAATTGCAACCACCACTTAAAAATTTGGGTAAATTACAATTTGTACCCGTATAGTTTGGATATAATTTCATTTTGGTCCCTATAGTTTCAATTTTGTCACTTTGGCCCTTATAATTTCAGTTTACGTTCAATAAAGTTCATTCATCAATTTTTCTTACAAATGTTGACAGATTTAGGTTCAATAGAGGTGTGTAAAGTGTAATTTCTGTAAGTAAATTTACCATTATGCCCCTGGTGATGCATTACATGTATATCACATTATCTATTTCTATAAATTTATATATAACGTAGAAAATTTTCATGAATGGACTGCATTGAACCTAAACTAAAACTGTAAGGATCAAATTGACAAAATTGGAACTACAAGAACCAAAATGACATCACATGCAAACTACAAGTGTGTAAAGTGCAATTTGCCATAAAATTTTGGAACTTATTAATTTTTTTTTTTTTTTGGAAAAAGGATATGCTTCTAAGTATTAGTCGTTTGATTATTTTACTTCTCTCTCCTGATGTAATATTTGGTGTGAAATAGTATAAAATTTGTGTCGGTTAATCTTTCTAAATAATAATAGGGTTTTTTTTTTGTTCTTGTTGGAAAAACTAGGGTTCATAAAGGTAATTAAATAAACACATAGTTTATATCTCTATGAATACGCAGCGGAATAAATCCAGATCAACGAACCGAGACCCGATCTACAAGCAATCGCACGAACACACGAACGAACAATCACGGACAACTTTTCGTCGCACGAAATAGACTACTAGAGCCTATATCTTGTATCCACACCACAAGACCTAGGGTTCTTGATGGAAACCCTATAGAAGGAGGAAGAGAGAGAGAGAGAGTTGTAGAGAATCCAGTACAGAAAAACTAACGTCTGTTCTATTTTGTGTATTTTTCTGTAATGTTTTCTATAGACTTATATAAATAAGTCTTGAAGTCCCACTTGGACTGGGCTTCTCATGGATAGAGATGATTTTATTTTGAATTAAATTTAATTCAAATCATGATTATCTCCTAACTAACTTAACCCATGTAGATGTGATATATATATGTATATATATATACTAACATCTCCCACTCATACACATTGGGCTATCAACTCCTCATCTCACATCAATCTTCACCGCCCTCTCTTCACACAGGAAATGGGGTGTGCGACCGATGAGAAGATAAATCAAGTTAGGAGCACCATATTAAGCTTCCATCAAACTAACATGGTGCATCACTCCACGAATCTCGTTATTGCCCTAGACTAATCTGGCCACATTGGATTTAAGCAACTCTAATCCCTCATGAATCCTAACTCAGAGCCATGCTCAACCCATTTGCATTGATGTGCTTTCAATTTAAAATATTTTGTAATAATTTATATTATATATAGATAAAAACCATCTGTGTCGGTACTGAGCAACATCAACTGCATGATCTAAAGAATGTGGTGCCAAATAAGTCTTCCTTGAGCCCTTATGCCAATCTACTTTGACCTTGCTACTTTCCCAGACATGCTCCATGGGATTCTGACATTCCGTGATCTTAGGTAGTTAAGCTAGAATAGCAACACAAGGCCTCTGCTTCAGAACATAGTCTCAAGTTAAGTACGGGCAGTGAGTGATCAAATCAATGATCTCTAGAGCTCAAACAGTGATAGGACACGGATCCACTCTATCACTTCTCTAAACATGGTCGTCATCAGCACACGTGGTATGATTCACATACTACGGTGGAGTTATCTATCAAGATTGTATCACTCCAAAAGAAAACACCGTACAAATATAAGTTCAGTCGATATACAAGCGCCTAACCTGAGACTCTCAAATTTGTCGAATGTACTTGCGCCTAATTCAGACCTCATATCTGGCTCCAACAAAGACTACACATAAAAGTAAGAAATTTTATGTGGTCGGTCTCAAAATAACCTCATCTTGGCCCAGCCAAGGCGACATTCATTTAAGAATAATTACCTTAAAGTAATCTCTAATTACCAATACTTGCTTGTCTCATCTCGCTTGCCAACTAGTGCCGAGGCGGGTTTGCCTTGTGATACATAAACATAAATCTGTATGTGCAATACCATCAATCACGCCACATGGTAACAAACAATAATCCAATATATAAACCAATGCATGAGATAATAATCAAATATCCCAAAGATGTCCATAAAGAAACATAAAAAGAACATCATATCCTACGAAGCCCAAGACCCCTAACATAAGTCTGGAAAGCATCCCTAGCTATAGCCTTGGTCAAGGGATCAGCCACCATGCTAGTCGTGGATATATGTTTCAAGACCACCTCTCCATGCGCAACCATATCTGGAATGTAGTGAAAGCGAATATCAATGTGTTTGGATTTGTCATGGTACTTGGAATCCTTGGCATAAGTGAGAGCAGCAATACTATCACAACACAAAGTAATAGGTTGGCTCGATCGATCCTCTGTATAAAAATGCCGCAAGAATCTCCGCAACCAAACAACCTCTTGGACTGCTAAAGAACATGCTATATACTCCTACTCCATTGTGGATAGTGCAATGCAGGTCTGTTTCTTGCTACACCAAGAAATAGCCCCTCCAGCAAGCAAGAATGCATATCCTGAAGTGGATTTGCGCTCATCCAGATCACTGCCCCAATCTGCATCACTATACCCTCGAAGGCGTAGGTCTCCACCGTGATAGCAAATCATGTAATCAGCGGTGCCTCACAGGTATCGAAGTATCCTCTTCACAGCTTTCCAATGATCAAGTCCAGAGTTGCTCTGAAACCGATTTACTATACTGCGAAGCAAATGTCAGGTCGAGTACACAATGGCATACATCAGACTCCCGACTGCACTCACATAGGGAACCCGAGCCATTATCTCCTTTGCCTGAGTAGTCTTAGGGCATAAATCAAGGCTCAAAGTATGTCCCTTCTTGATTGGAGTGTCAATGGGTTTGGAATTCTGCATTCAAAAACGCTCAAGAACTTTTTTTAACATAGGTCTCTTGGCTTAACCCAAGAAACCTTTTTGAGCGATCCCTTAAGATTTTAATTTCGGGCACAAAATTTACCTCACCCATGCCCTTCATCTCAAAATTTAAGGACAACCACTCTAAATCCTGTCACGCCCCGACGTAGCATAAATCTGGAAAGCGTTTAATTTCCTTTATGGACCCGTAGGTCGCGACAGTTTGAAGGATCGATTCTGTCCCAAACGTCGAACAACATAAAACCATAATCAGAGTAGAGCAATCAAAGCTTACAAATATTTTTCTAACTTATTACATATTATAGCACGGGGTCTCAAAAGGCACAAACCGCCTTAAATCAAAATAATAACTTAATATCTATTACAGTCATCCTTAGTACAAAACAGTTCATAACTTAAAACATATAAAAGTAAACTCTCTTTCCAGCAGGGATTCTCAGTTTGCATAGTCATACGGTCCAGCATAGTCATAACTTGAAAAGCCTGAACACGAATGTCCCGGGTGCATCAACGCCATCAGCTTCAAGAAGCTGGTGAGTATTAAAAACATAACTTTGAATGTAACACATACTCATTTACCATTTTCCAATTCTCATTTAATCTAATAAGTTTACATTAAAGCATGGAGGTCATTTTAGGAACCAAGCACAATATTATTTAAAAGATATAATCCACATATATGTGACCGTGTATTAAAACAATGCACCATCTCATCTTACTGACTCTTTTCTCTCGACAAAACCCAACAATCCACTATCACACACCAGTATCTTTGAAATACTCCGATAGCCACACTTTAGCACAGGGGTGCCAGGGAATGTCCAGTTTGCCTCACACTTTGATCCGGGGTACCAGGGAGTGTCCATTGCCTCACACTTTGACTACCTAATCTGCCATCCAAATACCGGAGGAACCCTCACGCAGTATCCAGACTCGGGTATCAAGGAGTGTCCGTAGGCCACACTTTAGCACTACCATGGGTGCTAGGGAATGTCCAAGTTCGGCTTCACACACTTTGACGCTACCATGGTCGTCAGGGAGTGTCCATTTTTGCCACCATCGTATTTAAAAGACACCCTCGCCGCAATCTCAATCACAACACACTTTGGTACTCACTTACCAAGGAGTGTCCACAACACAATCTCAATCGCACTCACTATACCACACTGTCCATTACTCTTTTCCATACTGACCAACATTCACACTCACCATGCATGTACAACTGACACCACATGTATGTCATGAAACTTTAAAACATGAGCCAAGTTACTAAATTATATAAACGATGTGCGTACGGGGATTGATAAGTCACAGTACAATGTTTTAATCGTCCAAACATACCCAAATAGGATTCTGTTTTAGTAAATTTCCCAAACGGAGCTTTAACAGTTCATAAAATATTACCCAAACAGTTCCTTAACACAAAACAAGCAAAAATTAGAAACTACCAGAAGTCGCGCGCGCGGGCCGCTCGCATGATATGCCCACTTTTCATTTTATTTATAAAAACTTTTCTATCTGCTGGAATTCACACAGCTCGCGCGAAGGGTCGCTCGCGCGGGCTGCTTGCGCGATATGCCCAATTTTCATTTTTTTCTTTTAAAACCTTATCTGTCTGCCTGGAACCTGCCACCTCGCGCGCGCGGCTCGCTAGGGCGAGGGGTCGCTCGCGCGGGCCGCTCGCGCGATCGCGCGCGCGAGATGAAGCAGAGGCTTCGTCTTCTTCGTCAGAACTGCTCTGTTTCAGTTTTAAGGGGTTTTTTTTGACCCATTTTCAAATTCGGAAGCAAATAGGGCATGTAATATATGAAGTTCTTTGTTTTTCAATAAGGATTGAGAATATGAAATCAATTTAACATGATTCAAACCATAGCTCTCAAATTTTATGAAAAACTAAAAGTTGTTAAAATTTGATTTCTTATATACTTCTTCATATGAATCAATTGGGCTCCAAAACTCAAACCGTAAACTCCATATACCATAAAGTTTGATATTCATCTCTGAAAACAGATTTAGATTAAGGTTGAAAAAATCTTGATTTTTCAAGCCATGGATATCAGCGTAAAAATTTCCATGAAGGCTTACATACTAAGCTATACACACAGAAATTAAGCATGGAATTACATTCTTAGTGAGTTAATAATACTCACTGAGATTAAGAGATGAAGTAATTGTTGAGAAAGAAAGACCAAATTAAGAAATCCACTTGAGCTTGACTATGGTGGATTGAAGTTTCTCTCACTAAAATTTCTGCAACTAAACTCTTAAGCTTTCTCTGATATTCTCTCTATTTCCAGATTGTGTGTAATGAAAGGGAGTGAAGTGTATATATAGAAACCAATAGAGAGAACATGGGCTCCAAGTCCCTTAACATATACTCTACAAATTGGTTGATTAACTTAAATCATAAAAACACATAATACATAGCTCATATATATGGATTCTACACAGATGATACATACGTATACACACTTTACGTCAATTCCAAACTCTGTGCAATTTTAACGCGGCGAGGATAGTTTTGAACATAAACTGGTATTTTCGCGGCGCGGTGGTCACCCCAAAAATATAGAAAATTCATTTTAATGTAGGAAATGATTTTTCGATTTTATAAAAATACTGATTGAGTTAAAAGCAAACATTTCCACCGTTTTGAAATACAGTTTTGAAATCTAACACAGGTGTTGCTAAATTTTATAAAATCGCAGTTTTACCCCAATAAGAATTTCAAATATGAAGTAAGGCAAGTCACAAGATTTTAACACATGAGAATTGAAATAAAAATAAAAGTAAACAATACAATTGAATTTAAATATGAAATGCAAGTACCGATAAATAAATGAAAATGCAGGTTATTACACCCTCCCTCCCTTAAACAGGATTTCGTCCCCGAAATCAAGACTAACTAGTCATGAAACAACTCTGGGTACTTCTTCCTCATCTCAGCTTCAACCTCCCACGAGACTTCATTCTCGTCATGGTGATTCCACTGAACCTTCACCAACGGAATGTTCTTGTTCCTAAACTTTTTGATACTCTGATCCAGAATCTTCACGGGTCTCTCCTTGTAAGAAATGTTATGACTCGTCTCAATATCGTCATAACTAACCACGTGCGAGGGGTCTTGTATGTACTTTCTCAGCATACTCACATGAAATACATTGTGAACCCCAGACATCTTTGGTGGTAGTGCCAGTCGATAAGCAACTTTCCCGACACGTTCCAAAATCTTGAACGGTCCAATGAAACGTACTACTCCTCGGGTCGATGAAACCTTAAGGAGCACGTGGTCTCCGACGCTAAACTCCAAATCTTTTTGGCGTCGATCGGCATAACTCTTGTACCGGCTTTGAGTGGTTATTATCCTTTCCTTGACCAAGGAAATTCTCTCGTTGGTTTCTCTAACCAAATCTAGTCCCAACAACTCTGTGTTCCCAACCTCTGCCCAACACAATGAAGAACGACATGGTCGTCCGTACAATGCTTCGAACGGAGCCATTCTGATACTCGTGTGATAACTGTTATTGTAGGCAAATTCAACTAGAGGCAAGTGCGTCTCCCAAGATTCTTCAAAATCGATAACACAAGCCCTAAGCATATCCTCCATGATCTGATTGACACGCTCAGTTTGCCCATCTGTCTAAGGGTGAAAAGCAGTACTCATCTTGAGCGAGGTTCCCATAGCTCCTTGCAGACTTTCCCAAAATCCAGAAGTAAAACGTGCGTCACGGTCTGACACAATTGACACAGGTGCACCATGAAGTCGCACAACTTGTTGTATGTACACCCGGCTCATCTTTTCCACCGGGTATGTCATACTATAAGCAATGAAATGAGCAAATTTCGTCAATCGATCCACGATTACCCAAATGGCATCATGATTCTGCTACGATCGAGGCAATCCTACTACAAAATCCATGATTATGTGCTCCCACTTCCAACCAGGAATAGGTAGTGGTTGCAACAATCCCGAGGATCTTTGATGTTCAGCCTTGACTTGTTGACACGTCAAACACTTGGACACAAATTTAGCCACATCCTTCTTCATACCTTCCCACTAGAAGTTTCTCTTCAAATCTTTGTACATTTTCATCCCTCCCGGGTGAACTGTATATCTTGACTTATGTGCTTCTTCCAGAATGTCTTTCCTTAATTCACCACAATCCGGCACACATAATCTATTCCTGCACCGATATCCTCCATCGACTCCCACCTTCCATTCTGTCGGGTCTTTCTCTGACATCTTCACGAACCATGTCTGAAACTTCTCATCTTCTTTCTGAGCTCCAATAATGCGGTCGATAAGAACATACTGTAGGGTAAGACATCCAAAAATTTGTCCTTCTCCTTCTTAAACACTCTGTACATCGAACTCTGCCAACGTCTCCAATGCTCACCATTCTCTAATCATTAAGGAGGCGATCGTCTCACGAATCTGCCGACTTAAAGCATCAGGGACCACATTAGCTTTACCAGGGTGGTACTCTAATGTGAAGTCATAATCTTTGATCAGCTCCATCCATCTGCGTTGCCTCATGTTCAACTCTTTCTATATGAACAAATATTTCAGACTCTTGTGATCGGAGAATAAATCAAACTTCTCACCTTAGAGATAGTGTCTCCAAATCTTGAGTGCAAATACTACTACCGCCAACTCCAAATCATGAATGGGATAGTTCAACTCATTCGGCTTCAGCTGTCTGGATCTATAAACGATAACTCTACCATCTTGCATAAGTACACACCCTAGTCCTTGATATGACGCATCACTGAAGATAGTGAACTTCTCATTAGGCTTGGGTATAGCTAGTACCAGTGCGGTAGTGAGTCTCTCTTTCAACTCTAGAAAGGCGCGCTCATGCTTCTTTGTCCAGTCGAACTTCAAATTCTTCTTCGTTAACCCAGTCAAAGGTGTAGCTATTTTAGAAAATCCTTCAACAAATCTTCTATAATAGCCGGCGAGTCTAAAGAAACTTCTAACCTCTATAGGGTTGCTCGGCCTAACCCAGTTTGATACAGCATCGGTCTTGGACGAATCCACAGAAATTCCTTGAGATGACACCTTGTATCCCAAAAATTTCACTTCTTGCAACCAGAACTCACACTTACTGAACTTGGCATACAAGTGGTGGTCCTTGAGCATCTGCATCGCAATCCGTAGGTGTTGCTCGTGTTCTTCTGCTGACTTAGAATAGATCAAAATATCATCTATAAAGATGATGACAAACTGATCCAAATAAGGTTGAACACTCTGTTCATCAGATCCATAAACACTGCCGGGGCATTCGTCATTCCAAATGGCATCACCAAAAACTCGTAGTGACCATATCGGGTTCTGAAAGCAGTCTTAGGTATGTCTTCCTTCCGTACCCTCAACTGATGATATCCCGACCTTAGGTCTATCTTGGAAAATGTCGTAGCTCCTTGTAGTTGATCAAATAAGTCGTTGATCCGAGGTAAGGGATACTTGTTCTTGATAGTCACGCGGTTCAGTTCTCTGTAATCGATACACAACCTGAGCGTCCCATCCTTTTTCTTCACAAATAACATCGGTGCTCCCCAAGGCGACGTACTTGGACGTACAAAACCTAGGTTCTCGAGCTCTTGAACTTGTTCCTTCAATTCCAACAGTTCAGTGGGGGCCATTTTGTAGGGAACCTTGGTGATCGGTACGGTACCCGGTATAAGCTCAATACAGAACTCTATACTTCTCTCAGGCAGCAAACCAGAAATGTCTTGAAACACTTCTTCAAAGTCCTTGACTACAGGTATAGACGACACTGTCGCTTCTGTACTAACGACTTCGATATTCGCTAAGCATCTCGTGAGGAACATATCTCCCGAATGGTTACATTGAAAATCAAAGGGGCGATTCTCATTGTCGGAGAATGTAATTCTCTTCCTCGCACAATCCAACTTCACTTGATTCTGAGAGAGCCAATCCATTCCTAGGATTATGTCGAACTCCTTCATTGATAGAACAATCAGCCTTGCAGGGATTTCACGGTCTCCTAACCGTAAAGGAAAATCCTTGCACACGTGTCCTAATCTGACTGCGGCTCCTAATGGCGAAGTAGCCCTCAAAGCTTTCTCTAAACAATGAGGTAAGATACCCAATCTCTGAATAGTATTAATGGATATGAACGAAAGAGCAGCACCCGTATCAAATAACACTTTAACATGAGAGTTAAACAGAGTCAGTGTACCTTCCACTGCTTGCTGATCAGGTTGAGTATATCCTCCCTGTCTTAACATCGGGTGTGTGAAGCTTAAGCTAACAGATCGTGGAATCGGGTCCAAACTGGTAAACCCTAACCTGGCTAAACTATCTTGAGATAAATAATAACTTGGCTCTGATACCACTAAATCCTGTCACACCCCGACGTAGCATAAATATGGAAAGCGTTTAATTTCCTTTATGGACCCGTAGGTCGCGACAATTTGAAGGATCGATTTTGTCCCAAACGTCGAACAACATAACACCATAATCAGAGTAGAGCAATCAAAGCTTACAAATATTTTTCTAACTTATTACATATTACAGCACGGGGTCTCTAAAGGCACAAACCGCCTTAAATCAAAACAATAACTTAATATCTATTACAGTCATCCTTAGTACAAAATAGTTCATAACTTAAAACATATAAAAGTAAACTCTCTTTCCAGCAGGGATTCTCAGTTTGCATAGTCATACGGTCCAGCATAGTCATAACCTAAAAAGTCTGAACACGAATGTCCAGGGCGCATCAACGCCGTCAGCTTCAAGAAGCTGGTGAGTATTAAAAACATAACTTTGAATGTAACACATTGTAACACCCGTACCCGGAAAAGAAGATTAATATGCTATTAGTATGTGTTAATTAATGAGAATTAATGCATAAAACGAATTAAGGTGGGGTTATGAACCCACATGTGAAAAGGTGTACAAATGCGGACACAGATGAAAGTCCTGTGAAAGGCGGGACTGGTATAAAAGTGGGGCCCAACGAGGGTCTAATTCGAATAATTGCATTTTGATGTCATTATATGTTTATGTGCATATTTATTTAAATGCTTAAAGTTATTATTATGTCTTATGATAGATAAGGGGACCAGTTTTGGTACCCGTGTGAGGGCGTATTTGAATAGAATTCATAATGGTAGGTTTAATAGCAACCTTATGAATTATGTGGGACCACATTTGGGACCCACGCGGGACTTAGATTAAATCCTTTTAGAAAAGATGGGTAGTTAACGTAAATAACAAGGGGGTTTCATAATAAAGCTTAAGAAAGATTAGGGGTGTAAATAGAAATATGGACAAGAGGTGTCAACACACATGCAAGTATAGCATATGTGTTGCACTCTCACAATTCATAGCTGGATTTCATAGAAAATAGAGAGAACGAGAGCTCGAGGTCGGCGACGAAAATTCTCGACGACGTTTCTTGCCGTTCCTTTGCCGTCCGGCGTCAGATTCACGATCCGAGACCACTTTTGGACTCGTGGAGGTAAGAGGATCACATGCATGTAATTTATTTTCATTTTTAGCAACGTTTTTACAGCAACCGTTTTTAATAGACGATGTTCTTGGTACCAAACTTATGTAGGATTATCACCGGTTAAGAATTGAGCTAAAACTTGGAAGGAATTGGGGTTTTTAGACTTAATTTGCTAACAATTTGAAGAGGTGAGTGTCCTAATCTCTCAATTGGATGTTTAGCTATGATAATGTGATAATTGTGGTTCATAGTTGTTAAACTCATGCTCATGTATGTATATATTGTTGAATTTGGGCAAAAAGCATGCCAATAAGGTGAAATTGTTATGCTTATGTGCTAAGTTGCTTAAATGTTTATATGGATCAAAGAGAAGTCAAGTAGTGGTCACCATTTATAGGTCCCATATGTATGGGATAGGAAGTCCTCAATGAGTAGGACGTGGTGACGACCACAATGAAATGCCAGTGACGCCTTTGGGGTCACAAGAGAGTGTGTGTTGCGCTATATGCGCCAAAAGTGAGAAAGATCCGGGGTGAGAAGGACCCGGGGGTGGTGGCTGGAATGACTTAACTTCCCAGAGATCAATTTGTTGTTATATATAATGATTGTTGCATTTACATACTTTGCATTCCAATGGCATGATTAGTTCCCTCACTAAGCGAAAGCTTAAACGAAAATATATTTTCTGTTGTGGTTATTGAATAACCATCGCAGGTACCAAACGAGACGAGGAGAGGAAATGATCCGCACGACGGGTTGGGCGTGGGAGTTGTCCTTGTGAATATGTTCATATGTCTAGCTAGTTATGTTTAACATATATCTCTAGTGACAATGTATAACACCTTGTGTTTTAGAGTCTTTGTAACATGTTTAGTTGGGTAATGTTGTAGATTATGCTCCAAGCTATGAGTTGTACTTACAAGTCACAAGTTGGTATGGTTGGGAGAGACTTGAGCAAGTTGGGTAACTTTTGTGTGAAAAGTAACTTGGTTTCTCCTTATGGATCAATGTTTATGTATATGTTTCAAGAATATGAACTTGAATGTAAATTAAGGTTCCTAGTTGGAATTCCATGGATTATGAATGGTTAAACTACTTTCCAAATGTTTGGTAATGGTTGGGAAAACTCTTATGATGTTTGGGTAAAGTTTTGGACACTTGAGTATATTTCCTAAATGGTTTTGGATGTGGCTATGAGGATTTGGTATGGATTAATCAAGTTTTGACAGCATTTTTACTCTTGTTTTGAGGAAGTTTGTAATATGTCAAGTTGGGGGTTTATGTTTGTTTGTATAGCAAATCATGTGTCATGGTTGCTAGTTACTAGTCATGTGTATTGGGAGTAATATGATGCAAGTTGAGGTTAAAGTGAAAGGGTTAATGAATTTGAATGTTGAATGAACTTGGTTTCATGTTTAAAGTGGTTTTTATAAGTTCCATGAAATTTACTTGACAAGAACATTTCCTTTCCCTTATTAGCTTTGTAAGTTTGAGTTATCCTTTGGTTAGTTCCTCATTTGAATGCACATGGAAGATGGTTTGAATGATTTGGAAAGATTCAAGCATGTTGTGGATATGTTTGTGAGTGTTTGGAAAGTGTTCCCAAAAGTTTTTATAATGTTGGAACCAATTTTGGAACTTGAGGAATGTTTTGAACTGTTTTAGCAGTGTTTTTGTAGCAGAAAAACTCTTCTGCAGGAACCAGATCGATCCGGGTCAAGTGCGGATCGATTCGGGGCATCAGGATCTGTAAAAAATAACAATCTGCTAAATCTGGATCGATCCGGATCTGGGGCGGATCGATCCGCTAGTCTGGGTTCAGCCTCGACGGCTTTTACGGAAACAAGCATAACTCTCTCTAGAAAACTCGAATTCATGTACCATTTTTTTGCGTTGGAACCGGGACTCAAAGACCTATCTTTCCATATAAAATTTACTATACTTTATAAATGACCATTTTTCCCTTGGGTCTGTTTTGTTTCAACGGAGCTGTTTTAGTAGGTCTAATTCATGTGTTTCTTAATGAATTAAGGGTGTTTTAAACGTGTGGGCTTGTTACACGTGTCCCAACTTGCCCGAGGCGGGTTGGGGTGTGACAATTTTTGGTGTCAGAGCTATAGGTTAGAGCCTTTGGGGACGAGTGACGATTACGACGCGTAATAAGCATAAAGGATTAAAAGATGTGTAGTTCATGCATTCATGTTTACTTAGCATGTTGATTGATGTTGAGCATGCATTAAAAAGTATAAAAGTACCGTGTATGTGAATATGTATTGTGAATGCCAGAGAGAAAATGTCTGGTGAAAGATCGACACCGCCTACGTAAATGGAAAGAATGGAAAGAGTTGTAGCCGGTTTAGTACAAGTTGTTGAAACTCATGCAATAGAGGGGAGACACGATCAACCAAATCCTAATCCGAGGGAGGAGGTAACCACAATTTCACAATTTTACAAACAGAAACCGACATTATTTAGGGGGGAGACTGATCCAATGAGAGCCGATTTTTGGTTGTCTGATATGGAGAGGATATTCAGGGTTCTTCCGTGTTCCGAGGCTCAATAGGTTTTATTTGCCACTGATACTTTAAAAGAAGAAGCACAATACTGGTGGTGTACAAAATTAGGACCCGATAGGCCGAACACTTGGGGGGAGTTTGTAGTACTCTTCAAGAAGCAATACTTTCTGAAATCGTTTGAAGATTTAAAAGCTCAAGAGTTTATGGAATTGAAACAAGGAGGGATGACAGTTCGGGAGTATTCCGCTAATTCACAAGTTTGGCTCGGTTCGCTGAGAACATAGTACCAAATGACGGGGATCGAACTCGAAAGTTTGTAACGGGGCTTAGAGACGAGATTCGACGTCAGGTATCAGTGCAAAGGTTGGATAAGGTTGCAGAGGCATTGGATGTGGCTTCAATCGCTGAGAGAGATATGGGATATCAACAAGGTTCCCAAGCACCGGTAACTCAACAATACAAAAGGCCGGGTTCAAGTCAATATAGTGGACAAGGGAGTTCAAAAAGACAAAAATTCGGAGGTTCCTCAGGTTAATAAGTCGCGGTGCAACACGTGTGGTAAGTTTCATTGGGATGTGTGCAATCTACCAACAACGATGTGTAACAATTGTCGACAAATGGGGCATGTAGGAAAGAATTGTCCGGGAGTGAGGCCAAATACTTACACTCCGATGAGGCGTATGGATGATAGTGGAATGGTTTGCCATAACTGTGGGGAGCTTGGAGATCGAATGCGCAATTGTCCTAAGCCGAGGCAAGGAGGCTCCAATGCAACCGTGAGTAGTGCACCAACACCGCGACCACCTCAACAACAACAATCACAAGGAAGAGAACAACGTAAGGGTCGTTATTTCTAGCTTAACCCAGGGGAAACCACCGTTGCTAACACGGTCGTGTCAGGTAAAGTTTCTATCTGTTCAACACTTGCTAATGTATTAAAGGATTCCGGTTCTACACACTCGTTTGTATCACATCAATTCGCTAGGAACATGAATGTACCCTTAGAACTTCTCGAATATGATTTTTCTGTTGATGTATCGTTAGGGAGATCTTTGAGTTCGGGGGTTTATAGAAATTGTGAAGTTAAAATTAATGATGAAGTGTTAATAGCGAATCTAGTACCGTTAGTAATCCAACATTTTGATGTCATATTGGGGATGGATTGGTTGTCAGTTAATCACGCGGTTATTGATTGTGAAAACAAAAGGGTAGAATTCCAAGCACCGACTCATAGGGTCTTTTCTTTTCAAGGGACAGGTGTCGTGTCACCACCTTATCTTGTATCCGTCATCAAGGCTTGTCGTTTATTGAGGAAGGGGTGTAAAGGTTTACTTTGTAGTATATCGGATACTAGAGGCACTGAACAAAAATTAGAAGATATACCAATTATTAGGGAATTTCCTGATGTATTCCCAAAAGATTTACCGAGTGTGTTAATTGAGAGGGAGGTTGAATTTGGTATAGATGTAATACCAGGAACACAACCCATTTCGCGAGCACCATATAGAATGGCTTCGGTAGAGTTGAAAGAGTTGAAGACTCAGTTACAAGAGTTGTTAGACAAGGAATTCATTCGGTCAAGTGTATCACCCTAGGGTGCACCGGTCCTTTTTGTGAAAAAGAAAGACGGAACGATGAGGATGTATATTGATTATCGTGAGATTAACAAGGTAACTATTAAAAACAAGTACCCATTGCCACGGATCGATGATTTATTTGACCAGTTACAAGGGGCTCAAGTGTTTTCAAAAATTGATTTGAGATAGGGATATCATCAATTAAAGGTAAAAGCTGAGGATGTTGAAAAGACAGCCTTTAGAACTCGATACGGCCACTACGAGTTTCTTGTAATGCCATTTGGGGTAACCAATGCACCGGCTGCGTTCATGGACTTAATGAATAGGGTCTTTAAAACGTATTTAGATGAATTTGTTATCGTTTTTATTGATGATATACTTATTTACTCAAAGAGTCTGCAAGAACATGATAGACATTTGAGATTGGTGTTGCAACGTCTTCGAGAAAAGAAATTGTTTGGAAAACTGAAGAAAAGTGAGTTTTGGTTGTCAAGTGTTACCTTTCTTGGCCATGTGATTTATAAAGAAGGTGTGTCAGTCGATCCACAGAAAATAGAGACCGTTATGAATTGGGCGAGACCAACCAATGTGTCAGAAATTCGTAGCTTTCTGGGATTGGCTGGGTATTATAGAAGGTTTGTTCGGGATTTTTCAAAGATTGCGGCTCCGATGACAACACTTATACGAAAGGATGTTCCGTTTGAATGGGGGAAAGAATGTGAAGAATGTTTTCAGACATTGAAGAGTAAGTTGACTTCTGCTCCAATCCTTGCAATTTCGACAGGCACCGGGGGATTTAGTATTTACAGCGATGCTTCTCATCAAGGTTTGGGATGTGTCCTTATGCAAGGGGACAAGGTGATAGCGTATGCTTCGAGGCAATTGAGAACTCATGAGAAGAATTATCCAACTCATGATTTAGAACTTGCCGCGGTAATCTTTGCTTTAAAGATTTGGCGACATTATTTGTACGGGGAAACTTGTAAAATTTTGACTGACCATAAAAGCTTGAAGTACTTATTTACCCAGAGGGACTTAAATATGCGTCAACGAAGATGGTTGGAGTTAATGAAGGACTACGATCTAAACATTCAATATCATCCGAGTAAGGCGAATGTGGTCGCCGATGCTTTAAGTCGGAAATCATCGGAAAGTTTGACATGTGTATTGACGGTGCAGGAAGAATTAGTGAAAGAGTTTGAACGACTAGAACTGGAAGTTATTCCTAGAATTGAAGGTGGGTTAATGGCAGCAATTGTAGCACAACCCGATTTGATTGGAGAAATTAAAATGAATCAACTTTTGGATCCAAACTTGAAGAAAGTTATAGATGAACTATCTGAGGGTAAGCGACCGGAGTTCAGTTTGCACGATGGGGTATTATGGTACATCAATCGGTTATGCGTTCCTAATGTTGGAAATTTAAAAGAAAGAATTTTGGAAGAAGCTCATGGTACTCGGTATTTTGTGGATCCGGGTAGTACAAAAATGTATAGAGATTTGAGGGAAGTCTATTGGTGGAGTGGAATGAAACGTGAGATTGCGGAATATGTAGCTAAATGCATGACATGTCAATTGGTAAAGCTTGAACATCAACGACCCGCGGGAGAGATACAACCACTGGAAATACCGGAATGGAAATGGGAGCACATTATAATGGATTTTGTGTCTGAATTGCCGAAGTCTCCTAGATCTAATGATAGCATTTGGGTAATCGTTGACAGGTTGACTAAGTCAGCCCACTTCTTGCCGATTAAGACCACAGAACCGACAGAGTTAGCGGAACTTTATGTTAAAGAGATTATAAGATTGCATGGGGCACCGGTATCTATAGTATCAGATCGTGATACACGTTTTGTATCCAGGTTTTGGGAAGGGCTACAAAGAGCAATGGGAACAGCTTTGCATTTTAGCACAGCGTTTCATCCGCAAACTGACGGGCAGTCGGAACGGGTTATTCAGATTCTCGAGGATATGCTTAGAGTTTGTGTTATGGATTTCAAGGCTGACTGGGAAACTCACTTGCCGTTAATTGAGTTTTCTTATAACAATAGTTTCTAGACAAGCATTGGAATGGCGCCTTTTGAGGCATTGTATGGTAGGAAATGTAGATCGCCCGTGTGTTGGACAGAGGTTGGGGAAAAGCAGCTTCTAGGACCCGAAATTGTTCAAATTACCACCGACAAAGTTAAGCTGATTAAGCAACGGTTACAAGTCGCACAAAGTCGCTACAAAAGTTATGCTGATACGGGTAGAAGACCGTTAGAATTTGAAGTTAGTGACTATGTGTTCTTGAAAGTTTTGCCTTTGAAGGCATTACGCGGTTTGGTAAGAAAGGTAAGTTGAGTCCAAGATATATTGGACCTTTTCTGATTCTGAATAGAGTGGGACCGGTAGCTTACAGATTGGAACTACCACAAGAATTGGAACATGTTCATAATGTATTCCACGTGTCTATGCTCAGACGTTACGTGTCAAATCCGAGTCATATCCTTGAACCAGAGCCGTTGGAAGTCCGAGAAGATATGACATATGTTGAACATCCGGTACGGATTCTGGATAGGAAAGATCAAGTATTGAGAACAAAGACAATTCCGTTGGTCATGGTCCTCTAGCGTAATCATAGCATTGAAGAGGCAACTTGGGAACGAGAAGATGAGATTAGAGAAAGATATCCACACTTGTTCGACTGATGAGGTAAGAATAAGTTTGAGGACAAACTTCTTAAAAGGGAGGGAGAAATGTAACACCCATACCCGAAAAAGAAGATTAATATGCTATTAGTATGTGTTAATTAATAAGAATTAATGCATAAAACGAATTAAGGTGGGGTTATGAACCCACATGTGAAAAGGTGTTCAAATGCGTACACAGATAAAAGTCCTGTGAAAGGCGGAACTGGTATAAAAGTGGGGCCCAACGAGGGTCTAATTCGAATAATTGCATTTTGATGTCATTATGTTGATGTGCATATTTATTTAAATGCTTAAAGTTATTATTATGTCTTATGATAGATAAGGGGACCAGTTTTGGTACCCGTGTGAGGGCGTATTTGAATAGAATTCATAATTTGTAGGTTTAATAGTAACCTCATGAATTATGTGGGACCACGTTTGGGACCCACGCGGGACTTAGATTAAATCCTTATAGAAAAGATGGGTAGTTAACGTAAATAACAAGGGGGTTTCATAATAAAGCTTAAGAAATATTGGGGGGTGTAAATGGAAATATGGACAAGAGGTGTCAACACACATGCAAGTATAGCATATGTGTTGCACTCTCACAATTCACAGCTGGATTTCATAGAAAATAGAGAGAACGAGAGCTCGAGGTCGGCGACGGAAATTCTCGACGACGTTTCTTGCCGTTCCTTTGCCGTCCGGCGTCGGATTCACGATTCGAGACCACTTTTGGACTCGTGGAGGTAAGAGGATCACATGCATGTAATTTATTTTTGTTTTCGGCAACGTTTTTACGGCAACTGTTTTTAATAGGCGATGTTCTTGGTACCAAACTTATGTAGGATTATCACCGGTTAAGAATTAAGCTAAAACTTGGAAGGAATTGGGGTTTTTAGACTTAATTTGCTAACAATTTGAAGAGGTGAGTGTCCTAATTCCTCAATTGGATGTTTAGCTATGATAATGTGATAATTGTGGTTCATAGTTATTAAACTCATGCTCATGTATGTATATATTGTTGAATTTGGGCAAAAAAGCATGCCAATAAGGTGAAATTGTTATGCTTATGTGCTAAGTTGCTTAAATGTTTATATGGATCAAAGGGAAGTCAAGTAGTGGTCACCATTTATAGGTCCCATATGTAAGGGATAGGAAGTCCTCAATGAGTAGGACGTGGTGACGACCACAATGAAATGTCGGTGACACCTTCGGGGTCACAAGAGAGTGTGTGTTGCGCTATATGCGCCAAAAGTGAGAAAGATCCGGGGTGAAAAGGACCCGGGGGTGGTGGCTGGAATGACTTAACTTCCCGGAGATCAATTTGTTGTTATATATAATGATTGTTGCATTTACATACTTTGCATTCCAATGGCATGATTAGTTCCCTCACTAAGCGAAAGCTTAAACGAAAATATATTTTCTGTTGTGGTTATTAAATAACCATCGCAGGTACCAAACGAGACGAGGATAGGAAATGATCCGCACGACGGGTTGGGCGTGGGAGTTGTCCTTGTGAATATGTTCATATGTCTAGCTAGTTATGTCTAAGATATATCTCTAGTGACAATGTATAACACCTTGTGTTTTAGAGTCTTTGTAACATGTTTAGTTGGGTAATGTTGTAGATTATGCTCCAAGCTATGAGTTGTACTTACAAGTCACAAGTTGGGTATGCTTGGGAGAGACTTGAGCAAGTTGGGTAACTTTTGTTTGAAAAGTAACTTGGTTTCTCCTTATGGATCAATGTTTATGTATATGTTTCAAGAATATGAACTTGAATGTAAATTAAGGCTCCTAGTTGGAATTCCATGGATTATGAATGGTTAATCTACTTTCCAAATGTTTAGTAATGGTTGGGAAAACTCTTATGATGTTTGGGTAAAGTTTTGGGACACTTGAGTATATTTCCTAAATGGTTTTGGATGTGGCTATGAGGATTTGGTATGGATTAATCAAGTTTTGACAGCATTTTTACTCTTGTTTTGAGGAAGTTTGTAATATGTTAAGTTGGGGGTTTATGTTTGGCTGTATAGCAAACCATGTGGCATGGTTGCTAGTTACTAGTCATGTGTATTGGGAGTAATATGATGCAAGTTGAGGTTAAAGTTAAAGGGTTAATGAATTTGAATGTTGAAAGAACTTGTTTTCATGTTTAAAGTGGTTTTTATAAGTTCCATGAAATTTACTTGACAAGAACATTTCCTTTCCCTTATTAGCTTTGTAAGTTTGAGTTATCCTTTGGTTAGTTCCTCATTTGAATGCACATGGAAGATGGTTTGAATGATTTGGAAAGATTTAAGCATGTTGTGGATATGTTTGTGAGTGTTTGGAAAGTGTTCCCAAAAGTTTTTATAATGTTGGAACCAATTTTGGACCTTGAGGAATGTTTTGAACTGTTTTAGCAGTGTTTTTGTAGCAGAAAAACTCTTCTACAGGAACCGGATCGATCCGGGTCAAGTGCGGATCGCGATCCGGGGCATCAGGATCTGCAGAAAATAACAATCTGCCAAAACCGGATCAATCCGGATCTGGGGCGGATCGATCTGCTAGTCTGGGTTCAGCCTCGGCAGCTTTTACGGAAACATGCATAACTCTCTCTAGAAAACTCGGATTCGTGCACCGTTTTTTGCGTTGGAACCGGAACTCAAATACCTATCTTTTCATATAAAATTTGCTATACTTTATAAATGACCATTTTGCCCTTGGGTCTATTTTGTGTCAATGGAGCTGTTTTAGTAGGTCTAATTCATGTGTTTCTTAATGAATTAAGGGTGTTTTAAATGTGTGGGCTTGTTACACGTGTCCCAACTTGCCCGAGGCGGGTTGGGGTGTGACACACATACTCATTTACCATTTTCCAATTCTCATTTAATCCAATAAGTTTACATTAAAGCATGGAGGTCATTTTAGGAACCAAGCACAATATTATTTAAAAGATATAATCCACATGTATGTGACCGTGTATGAGAACAATGAACCATCTCATCTTACCGACTCTTTCTTCTCGACAAAACCCAACAATCCACTATCACACATTAGTATCTTTGAAATACTCCGATAGCCACACTTTAGCACAGGGGCGCCAGGGAATGTCCAGTTTGCCTCACACTTTGGTCCGGGGTACCAGGGAGTGTCCATTGCCTCACACTTTGACTACCTAATCCGCCATGCAAATACCGGAGGAACCCTCACGCAGTATCCAGACTCGAGTATCAGGGAGTGTCCGTAGGCCACACTTTAGCACTACCATGGGTGCCAGGGAATGTCCAAGTTTGGCTTCACACACTTTGACGCTACCATGGTCGTCAGGGAGTGTCCAGTCTTGCCACCATCATATTTCAAAGACACCCTCGCCGCAATCTCAATCACAACACACTTTGGTACTCACTTACCAGGGAGTGTCCACAACACAATCTCAATTGTACTCACTATACCACACTGTCCATTACTCTTTTCCATACTGACCAACATTCACACTCACCATGCATGTACAACTGACACCGCATGTATGTCATGAAACTTTAAAACATGAGGCAAGTTACTGAATTATATAAACGACGTGCGTACGGGGATTGATAAGTCACAATACAACATTTTAATCGTCCAAACATACCCAAATAGGATTCTATTTTAGTAAATTTCCCAAACGGAGCTTTAACAGTTCATAAAATATTACCCAAACAGTTCCTTAACACAAAATAAGCAAAAATTAGAAACTGTTCCTTAACCGTTCGCGCGGAGGTGCTTGCGCGGGCCGCTCGCGCGATATGCCCATTTTTCATTTTATTTATAAAAAACTTTTCTATCTGCCGAAACTCACACAGCTCGCGCACGCGGGCCGCTCGCGCAAAGGGTCGCTCGAGCGATATGCCCAATTTTCATTTTTTTCTTTTAAAACCTTTTCTGTCTGCCTGGAACTAGCCACCTCACGCGCGCGGCTCGCTCGCGCGAGGGGTCGCTCGCGCGGGCCGCTCGTGCGAGATAAAGCAGAGGCTTCGTCTTCTTCGTCAGAACTGCTCTGTTTCAGTTTTAAGGGGTCTTTTTGACCCATTTTCAAATCCGGAAGCAAATAGGGCATGTAATATATGAAATTCTTTGTTTTTCAACAAGGATTAAGAATATGAAATCAATTTAACATGATTCAAACCGTAGCTCTCAAATTTTATGAAAAACTAAAAGATGTTAAAATTTGATTTCTTATATACTTCTTCATATGAATCAATTGGGCTCCAAAACTCAAACCGTAAACTCCATATACCATAAAGTTTGATATTCATCTCTGAAAACGGATTTAGATTAAGGTTGGAAAAATCTTGATTTTTCAAGCCATGGATATCAACGTAAAAATTTCCATGGGAGGCTTACATACTAAGCTATACACACATAAATTAAGCATGGAATTACATTCTTAGTGAGTTAATAAACTGAGATTAAGAGATGAAGTAATTGTTGAGAAAGAAAGACCAAATTAAGAAATCCACTTGAGCTTGGCTATGGTGGATTGAAGTTTCTCTCACTAAAATTTCTGCAACTAAACTCTCAAGCTTTCTCTGATATTCTCTCTATTTCCAGATTGTGTGTAATGAAAGGGAGTGAAGTGTATATATAGAAACCAATAGAGAGAACTTGGGCTCCAAGTCCCTTAACATATACTCTACAAATTGGTTGATTAACTTAAATCATAAATACACAAACTACATAGCTCATATATATGGATTCTACACAGATGATACATACGTATACACACTTTACGTCAATTCCAAACTCTGTGCAATTTTAACGCAGCGCGGACAGTTTTGAACATAAACTGGTATTTTCGCGGCGCGGTGGTCACCCCAAAAATACAAAAAAATTATTTTAATGTAGGAAATAATTTTTCGATTTTATAAAAATACTGATTGAGTTAAAAGCAAACATTTCCACCGTTTTGAAATCTAACCCAGGTGTTGCTAAATTTTATAAAATCGCAGTTTGACCCCAATAAGAATTTCAAATATTAAGTAAGGCAAGTCACAAGATTTTAACACATGAGAATTGAAATAAAAATAAAAGTAAACAATATAATTGAATTTAAATATGAAATGCAAGTACCGATAAATAAATGAAAATGCAGGTTATTACACTTTAGTGGTGATAATCATCTCCATGTCATTTCCATCTAGAAGAATGTCATTGACATACAAGGAAAGGGTAAGGAAACTTTTCTTGTACCATTTAACAAACACGCAATGGTCTTCCTCGATCATCGTAAACCCATTGGAAATAGTGGCTCGATGGAATCTCAGATACCATTGCCTAGATGATTGCTTAAGGCCATAAATAGAATGCTTGAGCTTGCAGACTTTGCACTCATGTCCCTTGACCTTAAAGCAAGCAGGTTGATCCATATAGATCTTCTCATCTAGTTCTCCATTGAGAAATGCTATTTTAACGTCCATTTGGAAAAGTTCCAAGTCTATATATGCGACTATAGCTAGAATGAGGCGAACTGATGCAATTCTCACTACTGGGGAGAACGTCTCATCATAGTCTATACCCTCTCTTTGGGTATAACCCTTCGCCACGAGACGGGCCTTATACTTGTCAATTGATCCATCTACCTTGCGCTTAATTT
Source organism: Hydrangea macrophylla (assembly GCA_033977485.1). Lineage (NCBI taxonomy): Eukaryota > Viridiplantae > Streptophyta > Magnoliopsida > Cornales > Hydrangeaceae > Hydrangea > Hydrangea macrophylla. The sequence goes on along the minus strand of CM066999.1, from coordinate 74,601,859 downwards.
TAAGACTTATTTGTTTCCAACGGTCTTGCGCCAAGGCGGAAGATCAACCAACTCCCATACTTGATTTTTTCCCATAGAGCTAATTTCATCCTCCATAGCAGCTAGCCATTCATTACAAGCAGGTGAAGATAGTGCCTTATTATACGAACCAGGCTCAACTTCTTCTCGTAGACCACATATGAAAGTTTTCCCTCAATCTCAAAACGACGACGAGGTATACTTACACGATGGCTTCTACGTAGTGCAGGATCTTCTGAATCATCATCCACTAGTAGAAAACTCTTACTAGGCGGCAAGTTACTACCACTATCCTTAGAGACCATAGAAAAAGGTTGTAAATCCCTTCCCTCGTCGAGAATAGGGGTAATAACTTCCTGTGATTCAGTTAACTCATAAAGCTCAAGATCCTTCCTCACATCACCTCTGCTTGGGAAATCATGCTCAATGAAATCCATATTTTGTGACTCAATTTCAGTCAATCCCCCATCAGGTAGTTTGCAAAACATAACATAACTCTTTGAGTTTTCAGGATACCTTATAAAGATACCCTTCCTACCTCTAGGATCTAGTTTCCCAAGTTGTTGGGAAGGAAAGCGCACATAACCTATTGACCCCTAAAGTCTTAAATGATCTAGGATTGGCCTTCTGCCTGTCCATAATTCATATGGTGTGGAAAAAAGTGACTTACTTGGCACGTGGTTAATGATGTAGGAAGCAGTCAATAATGCATCTCCCCAAAAACTAATGGGAAGATTAGCATGCACCATCATAGATCTAACCATCTCCAACAGTGTACGATTCCTTCTCTCTACAACACCATTTTATTGCGGAGTGCCAGGTATCGTTAACTGTCATTAGATACCTTTATCCTCACAGAGCTCTTTGAATTACTCAAATAATTATTCGCATCCACGGTCTGTCCTAAGAACTTTTAAAGTTCTTTCCTTTTTATTCTCAACTTCCAAAATAAATCGGCTAAAGCAATCTAATGCTTCTGATTTGTGAGAGATCAAATAGACATACCCAAACCGCAAATAGTCATCTATAAATATGATGAAATAGGTAGCCCCATGGCATCCCCTTACATTCATGGGTTCACAAATGCCAGAGTGTACTAGTTCTAGAGGGATAATAGCTCGCACTTGTGGATACCGGCGTTCCGCCTCTTTTTGTTTGTTTTGAAACTTGTTTGAAATTTGATTTGGATCAAAGAAAGAAAAGGTAGGGTCTGTTGAAAACAGATACAGAGTCGCCACTTGGTCTTTAAGGAACCAAGAAACCTAATTTTGACTCACCCAAATGGATAAAGGGCACCGGCCCTTCATAACCAAAGAACTTGGCTCGGGGTTTTGGTACGAGAGAGGAAGGAGCCTTTGTCGCGACTAAAACACCCTCAACTCGCCCCGTCTTTCGACGGGCCTCAATCAGCATCCAAATAATCATCTCATACTATGTTTGGTTTGACAAATAATACTAAGATAGTATACACTACATTACATAAGAAACTTGAAATGGAAGATCTAAAGATAAAATATCATTCATAAGATCTAAGCCAAATATCATACAATGTAAAGTGAAAGATCACACAAATAAACCTAGGAAAAAATTGCCTACTCATATATCAAATAATCAAGACTTCCTAATCTAAAGGGGGACATGAATTGTTCTTCAAACAAATAATCAAAGAAATCAAAATATGCTTAGAAAGCTAGTATGATGCATGTTATTCTTTGAGAAAAGAAGATCTCTCAATCCCCGAGACGGATGAGAAAGGAAGATTAGATCGGGGGAAGCATGAACGTGTGATCATGATCATTCCTTATAATCTTCTTAGACTAGGAGTCACAAAAGCCCCAAATCTTTGCATAGATGCAACGTATGTATCTAGAATGTGCCAAGGTTGTAGTGTGCTTTGTGTTCATGGATTCCTAGAATGACTTAGAAGTCTAAAATGTGTATGAATGAATTAATGAAATCAACATGGGATATGTACAAATGTAGTATGAACTACTTCTTAAGATATGAACTAATTTGGGAGTGCATATAAGCATCAAATCAAAGAATGAAAGTTAAAGGTGCTTGCTGTGAATAGTGGACAGAACAGTAACTAGATCTTTGGAAAATTGGAAAGAGGGGTTAGGAATGTTTTCAATGCATGATTTTTTATGGAGATATTCCTTATTGTGTCTAGAACACAACCCAAAAAGCTAATATTTAATAACTATCACAGATTGAGAGAAATCATATAAACAACAGAGGTCACTCAAAAACAGAGTCCGTGCTGTCGACAGAAATGTTGAAAAATCTTAGAAAATGAAAACGAATGATCTAGAGGCCCATTTTATATAGAAAGTTCCCTAAGACATTGAAGGTTAAGGAAAAAATAAGTTAGGACCACCCCTTTTGGAAAAGTGTTCTGAAAAAGAGGTTGGAAGTGGACCTAGCTGCTGTGACAGCAAAAACAGAATGTCTGGAAGGAATGTTTGGGTCCAAATGGACCATTTCCAAGTATTTCCAAGTCAAACCATACATTGAGTATTGAGTTCTAGAGAAATCTTTGAACTCAGATCGCTCACTGTTTTGACTCACTGTTTTGAAGATTTTAAAAAAACTAGAGTTTTCTCTCTTGAGATTATCATGAAGGGTTTTAAGAGGGGTTTTGAAATAGAGGTTTTGAAAGTACATTTTCAGCACTCAATGAAGGTTATAGCCACTTAGAATGCCAACATCAAACTCATCATCAAGAACCTCCAAGATTGTTGGAGAGATTTATTTTTATTTGAACATAACTTCTATACACTTCAAGAATACCTTGGAGGTATTGAAGTTATGATCATCATCTATCAAACATGTTTTTGAGGTCAAGAGCTACTATCCATAAGGATTCACTCACCCCAAACTTCATGTCATCATTTAGGTGATGATGAACTAGCAAGTAAATAAAGAAAATAAAAAAGAAATGAGATGAGAAGAGATGAACATTATATAAGCAAACAAGTAAATAGATAGCAATCAATGGATGATATTCATGATGTATAGAACTTGTAGTTTGGTGTTTTACTCATATGTAATGACATTGAACATGGAAGAAGCTTCCACTCTCTTAAATGCTCACTAAAATGGTGGTTGGGTGTATTGAATGTTGAAGTAAATGGGAGTAATGAAATAAAAACAAAGTTTAGAACTCACTTTTGTTTTGAAAAATCAAAGAAGGAAGCTTCTTTTCTCTCTATTCTAATCTTATCTCTACAACTTTCTGTCCCAAACTTTTCCTAAACTTTCATTTCACACCCCCAAAATGAAGAGCAATGGGGGGTTTAAATAGGCCAACTTGGGGTGGTTTTGGGATTTAGAAAGTATTCCCATTGGCTCCAAACATCTGAAATCATAAAACTATGTCGTTTTGGTTTTTAATTAATCAAAATGGGACCACAAAATTAATTACAAAAATACACTATTCTGGAGGGGAGTACCGCGGCGGCACTGGGCCAGTGCCGCGGCGGCACTGCTCCTCCTTCGTCCAGATAATGCTGTTTAGGCCCCCAGAGGTTCCGGTATTCGCGAAAAGGCCCTATTTCGTCCGAAATTCACAGAAAATGCATACGAACTCCAAATTGAGGTTGTGATATACCGTTGGAAAGGTAATGGAATATAATTTACATAACAAATAGTTTGGAGATAGGTCACTTTGAATAGTTTTGCGGTATTTGTGATAAAAGTCGATTTGATCGCCTATTTCGCCTTCGAAAATTCATAATACACTCGTTTTAAATCCGAAAATTATGTGCAATATACCGTTGGAAAGCTATTGATATCTAGTATCCATGAAAAATATTTGAAAATTGTTATGTTGCCCCGGTTTTAAAGTCAAATTCTGGTCAAACTTGTCAAACCTGGGATTCCCGAGAAGTTCTGGAAACTTTTGGGAGTTCCCAGGAGCTGACGTTTTCGCTCGATTTTCTTTTAAAACTAACTTTAATACTTTTCTCATGATCTATAATGATTCTGGTGAATTCGGACGATTTTGGTCAAACTCGGTCAAACTTGGTCAAACCTTGGTCAAACCGGTCAACGGGGACTTTCCGGGAACTTCTGGGACTTCCGGGGGTCTCTGGGAGCTGACGATTTCATTCAATTTTTCTTAAAAACTCATTTTATCACTTTTCTTACGACGTAGCATGTTTTCAAAACTTTGGGACCAAATCTGGGAGTTTTCGGGCTTTCAGGGGCATTTTGGTCATTCTGAGCATTCTGAGAGATAGAGCTGACTTCCAAGAGTCCTTTTGAGTCTTTTACGATCATTGTGAACCACCAAGCTATGGGTCTCCTAAATCTGATAGCTGACAAAATGGGGTGTCTACAGTTTGCCCCTCTTTGGCATGAACTTGCGAGGCAACGCATGTCGCAAGCGAGTGCCAAAGCTTTGAAGAGACAGGACTTTTTGGAGGGTATAGATTTAGGATAAAAAGCGTTGCAAAAGATGCAATGATGCTGAGGTCAGTGCTGGTCGTGCTCTGTGTGAGCTGTCTACGTATCCCAAGGGGAATCAGACCAGGGCGTAGTTCGGGCACGAAGGGGGCAAAATCACGTATACACAACGAGACAGGCATATGCTATGCGATGCATGGATGAATTGTGTCATGAGTCCTATTATGTCTATTGTTATGATCCTAGTATGAGCAGGTGCTGTAGGGTGTGCCACTCCGAGTGGGCTAGTGTTGTGCTGGTGATTGTGATGTGGATGACTCGGATGAGGACACCAAGGTTTAGAAGGCTCTGGGTCTAGGGGCAAACTTCTGAATTTTGGGGTGTGCTTCATAAACGAACGTAATTGGATGTGGGTCCCAAAGGACTATAATCGGAGATGCCATTTGACAGTTATCCGACGGACACGGAAGTCCTGGAAATTAAGAGACGGACACGGAAGTCAAGTGATGAAATCCCGAGATGTCAAGCGATGAACATGGAAGCCCCATTGATGGACATAGAAGCCTAAGATTTTAAATGAACATGGCATATTTTGAATGAGAGCGATGGTAAACTAATGACGATGTACGAATCGAGATGATGAGTCGACAATGGACTACTGTGACTATCATGGATCGGATCAAATAGTTGGGCTAACCGTGACCGGAAGAAGTGTCGATGCACGAATTGATATGTCTGCTGGGGATTAAACTGAATCTGCTGGGGATGAAAGCGACTCTTTCTAGGATCTTTCTTCAGCTACTTCTCTTGATCGGTGATTCAAATTTGAATCCATCAAAAATCTTTTGGTGCTCAACCCAAAAGGACCGGTCTGGGCCTCCGGTAGCTGGTATCTTGGTTTCTGTCCTCGGGGGATGATGTAGGGTTCTCAGAGAATCTCTTTTCGTTGATCGGGAACCAGGACCCATCTCTGAATCACTCACGGTTGATCAAATCTTTCGGCGCTCAATCCTAGAGGGCCGGTCGGGGCCTCCGGGAGCTGGTCATCTGTCTGTTTCTGTCCTCAGGGGATGATGTAGGGTTCTCGGGGAATCTCTTTTCTTGATCGGGAACTAGGACCCAACTCTGATTCACTCACGGTTGATCAAATCTTTCGGTGCTCAATCCTAGAGGGCCGGTTGGGGCCTCCGGGAGCTGGTCATCTGTCTGTTTCTGTCCTCAGGGGATGATGTAGGGTTCTCGGGAATCTCTTTTCTTGATCGGGAACCAGGACCCATCTCTGAATCACTCACGGTTGATCAAATCTTTCGGCGCTCAATCCAAGAGGGCCGGTTGGGGCCTCCGGGAGCTGGTTATCTGTCTATTTCTGTCCTCAGGGGATGATGTAGGGTTCTCGGGGAATCTCTTTTCTTGATCGGGAACCAGGACCCATCTCTGAATCACTCACGGTTGATCAAATCTTTCGGCGCTCAATCCAAGAGGGCTAGTTGGGGCCTCCGAGAGCTGGTTATCCGTCTTTTTCTGTCCTCAGGGGATGATGTAGGGTTCTCGGAGAATCTCTTTTCATTGATCGGAAACCAGGACCCATCTCTGAATCTCTCACAGTTGATCAAATCTTTCGGTGCTCAATCCAAGAGGACCGATCGGGGCCTCTGGGAGCTGGTATTTCTCAGTTTCTACCTACTGGAGGTAGCCCTGACAACTTTTGGACTGTTGGGGATAAAACCCCATAAATAATGACTGGAATGGGCCACCGGGGCTGATTGGGGGCCAAAAATGGGCAAAACGGGCCAAAACAGGGCGAAACGGAGAGAAGCGGGGCCCGCGAGGAGCAGTGCCGCGGCGGCACTGGGCCACTACCGCGGAGGCACTGGGCCACTGCCGCGACGGCAATTGGCCAGTGCTATGGCGGCACTGGGTGGCCGGACTCCATCTTTGTATATCTTGGGTTTTTGAGCTTTTGAAGCTCACTTTTGGCCATTTTGGGGTGTTTTCGGAGCCAAAATCCGTCAAAACGCAGCTTGTGCACGCTCAGGTGAGTAATCTTTCCCCGTAGTTGGAATTTTGTTTGGTGTTTTGGTTTGCTCAAATTTTCAAGAAGAAAGTTTAACTTTGACTTCCATTTTCTTTGTAGATCCATGGCTTCGAGCTCGAGGAGACCATCTAAGAAGACCAAGGAACGGATGAAGGCCGAGATGCAAACCCCGGACTTGATTTTACGGGACCCCCAACGTCACCTTTCGACCGCGGTTCTAGCGAGCTTGGTATGTGAAACTTTCGACAGTTTAGGACTATTTTTATGTATTGTGCTAGTTTTGTGAGCCGTAGTGTGCACCTAGAGATCGTTAGAAGTCCGGTTTGTGCTCGAATGTTGATTTTGTGAATTTGGACCTCGGGTTGTGAATAGTGATTTTTGTGCGTCGTTTTGCCGTCTTTATTGTGTGTAGGTGCCAGAAGTGACACTGAAAGGGCACGGTAGCCTTGCTCATGCTTTCCTATGGTATACTCAACTTTCGCCCACCGTCAAGAGGATGGTAGACGATGCCGGGTTCGGAGGCTTCGTCCGTCTGGTTTCGAAGAACAGCAATGATTTGGCACACTTTTACGCTCTGGCTGAGAGGTGGTGGGACACCACCAATACTTTCTACCTCCTATTTGGTGAGATGACCATGACGCCCTTTGACTTCTCCATGATCACCGGCTTGAGGGTAGGCGTGAAGCGCCTGATTCTGGACTACTTTTATGAGATCGACCCGGAGGCTGTAGAGATGTTGATTGGGGCTGTTCCCCCCAATCTGGAGAGGCACTGGTTTCCTTGTGGCTGGCTTTACCGGGCTTATGGCAGGGGGAATCATAATCTGAACCATTCCCAACTTTTGAGGGTGTATCTTCTGTATGTCCTTGGTTGCTCGATCTTTGCAACACGGAATGACCGGGTGAGCTTGAGACTCCTTTCTTGCCTGGCGACCACTAATGAGATCCCCTCCTACGACTGGGGTGGTACTGCCTTGGCCCATCTTTACAAGCACATGGGTGAGCTCTCTCGGGGCGATGTTAAATCAATAAGGGGATTTTGGCGAGCTTGGGAGGTATGTATTGTATCTTCTTTCATCTTTTGGCTTTTCAGTTTCTATACTCTTTCTGACTTTCTCCTTTGTCTGTGCAGCTTTGGAGTTTTGAGTACCTGAAGATGTTAGCTCCCTCCCCTGCGGATGAATCAGGTGAAGACGAGGATGGCATGGCTCCTGTGCCTCTGTTCTCACAAGGCTTGAGATGGCGGAGGGATGTTGTCGGGGTGAAGAGCGGGGCCCATCGGATTGTTTTGCTCAGGAACTTCTTAACCGAACAGACTGCTGCTAATGTTGATTGGACGCCTTGGGAGCGCGTTGCCTATGCTGCCCCAAAGGAGATTCAAGCGGTCAAACCTCTTTCCTCTTGCCGACTCCTGATGGAGAGTACCGAGTGCAGGCAGTGGTTCCTTGGTGAGTGAGTGTCCCGGCAGGTGGTCGGTGGTTCTAGGTATCGTGTCCCTCATAATCCCCCTGCGATGGATGCTAGTGACCTTTCTAGTGATGCTCTGCTGGCAGCCTTAGCTGGCACCGACGTTTGGGATCATTTCCTCTCTGAGACTGGCTATGAGGCTTACCCTGGCCGCTCTCTGATACCCAACTTCCCACTCCTGGAGGTGAGTTTATATTACATTTTTGTCTTCATTCGTCGCCTACGTTTTTGACTCATCTTTTCCTAACTTGTTTTGTGCCTACAGCTTCGCGAGATGTACAGGAGACAGGCTCCTCCGGCTTCCGATCCTATTCCTCCTTGGGATTGGACCGTCAATGTTCTAGGGGCTGATGGCACCCCCCAAGTGATGGAGGTGCCACGGGTCACATGCGGGTACCCTACTCAGCCAGCGGGCGTCTTCAACGTTCCTTGGAGTTATGCTGAGGAGGGTCACGCCTTGGCGGCTAGCTTATGGTCCTTGGTCCACACACGAGACCATCGGGTATATCTCTAATTTGTGCTTTCCTAAGGTTATGAGGTTCTAACCCTGGATTTTACCCTTGACAGATGGATGGTATGCGTCAATTTGCCGCCAATCAGATGGCGTCCTTGGTAAGTCTCTTACTCGACTCTGTTTTTGTACTTTTTGTTGTTTCCTTACTAATTGCCTTCATTTTATTTGTGTGTGCAGTGCCATGGAGGCGGAGCTGGCTCATCGAGGACTGGTCCAAGGTGCAGAGGTGGTTGGAGGAGGCCATCGTCGACGTACACTCCGGGCGGTCCGACAGAGGACGAAGAAGAGGAGGACTGAGGCCCCCCAAGCAGGAACTTTGTTTTATTTTCTTTTTATGTTTTCGATTGGGTTGTACTGGTGATATGACTATTTGGACAGTGTAGGACAATGTGTGAAACAATTTGTGACCTTTGACAGAGTACTATGATGTTTCGCCTTTTAGGCCGGATAGCTTCCGGTTTGGGCAGTTGTGTGCTTGTTTTAGTTGATAATTGTGTGATGATATATGTGCACTGTGATTGTTGGATGTTACTGCAATGGGCAGTTTTGTGATAGTGAGTGTTTTTGCCTTGTAGGTGGGATAGTCCGTGAAACGGGGAGGTGCTGCCAAAATTTTGAATTTTGCTAGAGCCGTGACAGAAAATATGGCTTTGTATGATCCCGCTCGACTCACAGCTTGGCTGAACATCACGGATGGTGTGGGGCGGATCAACCTCTTTAGCTACGGCTTGACCGAGCTGTTCTCTCTTCGCCAGATGACCCTGAACACTGAGTTCTTGCGTGTTGCTATTGCCCACTGGGACCCGGTGAACCATGTCTTCAATTTCAACGGCCTGGAGATATGCCCCTTGTTTGAGGAGTTTTGTGCTATTCTTGGCTATGATTTTGACTCTAACCTGATTCTCCCTTCTGCTGATACCCCTAGTCCTACGCGAGGCTTGGCTGAATATCTGAACTGTTCCATCACTATTTCCCGCTGGCTGATTCAAGGTGAGGTTCTTGACATTGCTTCCATAATTGCTTGATATGCCAGTCCTAGGAATCCCAGCGTGTATGATGCTACTCGTGGGGCCGCTCTGATTCTGTGTATGACTTCACACTTCTTGTTCTCGAGTACTTCTAGCGACTTAGTGCATGTATGTCTCGGACTGAAGGCAGGTAAGAACCCCATGGCCATGGTTCTGGCTAAAACCCTAGATGGTTTGAATCGCGCTTCAAGTCAGGGAACGCTTCTACTTTCTGGGGCGCCTTTGGTGTTACAGGCTTGGCTCTACGAGCGTCTTCAGTTATGGACAGGTAATGTGCCGCCAGTTTATTTTCGCAGAGCTGTGCTTCATACTCATTTTACTTCTGCTGATTGGGTGGATATGATGGGCGCCTTATCTGAGGCTGACATTTGCTGGATCGTGAGGCATTGGGGCCTTTATGCTGTGACCAATAGTCTTGGGGATTTCCAGAAGGTGTGGCTGATGGGATTAAGAGAGACCTCCTTCTATCATCCTCATCGATTGGCCAGACAGTATGGGCAAGTTCAAGAGGTCCCCCAAGGGTTTACTGAGAGGGTCTTTGCTTCTAGATTCAGAGCCACTACCATTGCTGCTTTCATCAGGGGCTGGGCTTGTCGAGCAAGGGCCTATTTCTAAAGACCTTTGAAGAAATAAAAGACACAAAGATAAAACTAGACCTGACTGATTCTGCTCATTCCTCTAAGTGTCTTTGAACGTGTGTGATTGCTTTTTGAAAGACTTTTATTATTATTATTTTTTTTTCTTTCCTGCTTATGTAACATTCAGAGTTTGTTTATCGGTGAACCTTGGTTACTTTGGGAATCTCATTCTATGCATTTTAGCTTTCTAAAAACATTTTGTAACCGAGATTTCAATTAGATGTTGCTTTTGGTATTTGCTTGGGCATGCTAGGACGATTAGAGGCAAACGAGGCGGGTGGCCGAAGTTTTCCCCTAGTTTGGGATATATATGGTTGTGAGGAAAACGAGGTAGATGACTGACGTTTGCCCCTAGTTTAGAAGAGGTTCAGGCAAACGAGGCGAGTGGCCGAGTTTGCCCCTAGTGTGGTGGGTGATTTCTGGGTTATGGTAAGGACCGCGACTTTATTCTCTCAAATGCTCATAACTTTTGCCTAGGCACCAGTGAGGTGACCTAGCGAGCTCCTTTCTCTCTTTTGTTATTGCTCATGATGAGAGCTGACATTTGCTTAATATTAGCTCGATAAAGAGTAAAAATTGACTGGATTTAACCCCATTTCTCTAGTGTTACCTGCACTTGTGTTTTAATTCGTTTCTTTACACAATGATGTATTTTTCGTGGTATGTTGTTGTGTTTAGCTCTTTGAATGCAGGTTCTGAAGTTAAAATGAATAACAAGTTGAAAGGAATAACTCAAGAAACAAATAGATGAAGTCTTGGTACCAATCGATTGACATCATATCAATCGATTGGCATATTTTTATGATCAATCGATTGGTGTTTTTACCAATCGATTGGAATGCTTCCCAATCGATTGATATCTTTGTCAATCGATTGGTTAAAACTGGAAACATTTTGCGTTAATGGAGCAAGATTTCAGCAATCAGGACGACAACCAGCCGTTATGGAGTGAACCTAGACGCCTTCAGCTCGTGGATTTGACACTATTTATAGAGGAGAGTGAAGAGGATCGGGGGTTGGCTCATTTTTGTATTTTGTATTGTAGGATTTCTCCATTTTTAGTTCAAGCTTCAAGATTCTACATTTTCGAGTTCATTGCAAAGTCAGGTTAATCTTTTATGTGTTAACATTCTGTATTAGTTTAGTTGTGAGTTCATTATAATTTAGTGTAAGGTTGATTTGGAATAGAAATTTTTAGTGTTCGAATTTAATCCATGTCTCTATTTAATGTAATTTCTCAATTTGTCTCCATTCACGAGGTGCAAAATATGCTAGCTTAGAGTTCTGGTTGGGAATAATGTGAAGAAACATTGTTCCCAGCCCACTGCCATGATTCTGTTTAAGAATCAGTGTCAATCGATTGGAAGTAGAACCCAATCGATTAACATTAGATTCCAAGTCAATCGATTGATTATATGTCAATCGATTGGAAGTCACTTCATGTCAATCGATTGACATTAATATCAATCGATTGATATGTAAATGACTTGGGTTGACTCCTTTCTGTGTTCCAGTAACTTTTATTTCAGAAATGAAGTCCAAATTGATCTTTATAAGTTCAAATTGCAATCTGATTTTGAAATATAAGCTCTTTGATTAATTAATTCAATGAACGCTTATGACAAACACATCGAATATTTCTTATCCAATCTGTTGGTTATTGTTCATGGTTTTAATTAACTAATATTTCAGTCCTTCATAAATAAGTTAGGTAAACAAACCACTAAGTATGCGAGATTCACATACCTAGTGTCTAGGATACTTAACTTAATCATTTTTTTTTTAAATATGGAATACTATAAGGATGAAGCCCCGGTTGTTCATCATTGTTAAATCATGGTAATGGTTAGGACTCTGTGGATTCACGTTCTTCCCAACACCTTATTCATATATAATTTAAACTATATTGTTTGTTCCTGCTTAATTTGGTTTTTGCTCAACTTTCATTTCTTCAATATTTTATCCCAAATTCAATAGGATTGTTAGATCTTCCACTTTAAAGAAATCATCTTTTATTTCATTTTAGGATTCAATCTTGATCTTTCTGCCTTTATCTTCCGTCCTTTGGGATTCGACCCGGTCTTACCAGTTTTAACGCGACGCGACCGTCTACACTTGGACGTACTCTTCAGAGAACACATCTCCAGTCGTGTCAGCTCACCTTGGATTTAGCTCTAACTTTTGCCTAGGCGTCCTTTCGGATTTTCATCCTAGCGAGCCATCCTTCTATTCTTTTTTTTTTAAAGTCTGCCTACGTACCCCCGAACGGGGATCAGGTCTAACATAGTTCGGGCCAAAGCTTGAAAGACATTGGTTATTTTTTGTGAGTGAGGCGACCGAACCGATGTGGTTGCCTACGTATCCCCGAGCGGGGAATAAGGTCAAGCGTAGTTCAAGCAAGGCTTGAAAGAAATTGGTTTGATTATGATGGTGTCGATCGAACCGATGCGGTTGCCTACGTATCCCCGAGCGGGAATCAGGTCAAGCGTAGTTCAAGCAAGGCTTGAAAGAAATTTGTTTGATTATGATGGTGTCGACCGAACCGATTCGGTTGCCTACGTATCCCCGAGCGGGAATCAGGTCAAGCGTAGTTCAAGCCAAGGTTTGAAAGAAAATGGTTATGGGAAATGGTCAAGCATAATACTTTTTGAGGCGATCCATGTTGATTGGTTCTTTGAATTCGACACCGTCGAGGTCCATGAGATAAGTTGCTCCTCCGGAAAGAATGGTCTTGGCGATGTAAGGGCTGACCCATTTAGGTTTAAACTTCCCACGGGGATCAAAGATCGGAGCTCGCAATTCCTTAAGGACAAGGTCACCCTTGGCAATCTTTCTCGGATGAACCCTTTTGTTGAAAGCACGGGCTATCCTCTTTTGATAGATTCGGACATGGTCGACCGCCGCTAGGCGCTTTTCATCTATGAGAGCCAATTCTTCGTATCTTTCCCTTGACCAATCTGACTCCGAAATTTCACATTCTGCCATCACGCGTAGGGATGGTAGTTCTATCTCGATTGAAAGTACTTCTTCCATTCCATATACTAGCGAGTAAGGAGTTGCTCCCGTGGATGTCCTTATCGATGTTCTGTACCCCCAAAGTGCGAATGGTAGCTTTTCATGCCAGTCTTTGTAGGTATCGGCTGATTTTTGCAATATGGCCTTGACATTCTTGTTTACAGCTTCGACTGCCCCATTAGTCTGTGGTCTGTACGGTGATGACTTGTGATAAGTGATTTTGTATTCCTCGAATAGATCCCTGACTTCTGCTTTGAAATAACTTCCGTAATCCGAAATAATTTCATGGGGGACTCCATAACGGTAGATGAGATTTCTCTTGATGAATTTGGCCACTTCCTTGGCCCCCAACTTGCTGTAAGATGCGGCTTCTACCCATTTTGTGAAATAGTCGATAGCCACCAAAATGTACCGATTTCCATTTGAGGCTTTTGGAACGACTTCACCGATGATATCGATTCCCCAGGTTGAGAATGGCCAAGGTGAGGTCATGCTGTATAGAAGAGATGGCGGTACATGCATCATGTTTGCATGGGTCTGGCACTTGTGACACCTTCTTACGTATTCGCAACAATCTTTCTCCAAAGTTGTCCAGTAGTACCCTTGTCTTATGATTTTCTTGGCCACCATGTGACCGTTTATGTGCGGCCCGCATACCCCTTTGTGTATTTCCTCCATCATTCTTCTGGAGCTCTTTCCAAACAAACAAGTCAGGTTGTGACCGTTGTATCCTTTCTTCAGCAGTTTCCCACCGCAAATGATGAATTGCGCTGCGAATCTTTGAATGGCCCTTTTGTCTTTCTCGGTAGATTCTTGGGGGTATGTCCCCTTTTTTATGAAGTTCCAGACATCCTGATACCATGGTGTTCCATTCTCTTCTTCTTCGATTGTGGCGATTATGTTGAACGAAGGCTCGTACCTCTGATCAATTACCAAAGGCATCATCCTGACTCCCACGGGAATCTTGATCATGGAGGCTAAGGTAGCCAATGAATCTGCTAGCTGATTCTCTTCCCTGGGCAAGTAGAGGAATGTGATGTTCTTGAACTGCCTTTTAAGTTGATCGAGATGATCATGATAGGGCTTCAACCTTTCTTCCTTTACTTTCCATTCACCTCTAGCTTGTGATATAATGAGATTTGAATCTCCGAAGACATCCAACTTCTGAACTTTCAATTCTATGGCTGCCTCCATCCCCAGAATGCACGCTTCGTATTCCGCAGTGTTATTGGTGGAGTTATAATTGAGCTTGACTGCCAATGGAGTATGGTCTCCACTTGGTGATACTAGGATCATTCCTACTCCGTATCCTTTCATGTTGGCTGCTCCATCAAAGTACAACTTCCACTGTTCTTCCTTGATTTCCATGATATTCTCGTCCGGAAATGGAAAGTCCCCACTTTCTTCGGAGTCAATGGCATGTTCTACGAGATGCTCAGCTACGGTTCTTCCTTTTACCGACTTGCTCGTGACGTACTTGATATTGAATTCGGATAATAGAAGTAACCAACAGGATATGCGACCAGTCAGGGCGGATTTTTCGAGAAGGTATTTTAGAGGATCCATGCGGAATATGAGCACAACCGGGAAGGCCAATTAACATGTAGTGCCTCAGTCGGCGGGTGCACCAAATCAAGGCCCAACATATTTTCTCAAGGGTGGAGTAGTTGAGCTCATACCCAGTCATCCTCTTGCTGAGGTAGTATATGGCTTTTTCAAAGTGGCTTTCTTCTCCTTCTTGGGCTAGCATGCAACCCATGGCATTTTCAGAGACAGATAGGTAAAGGAATAAGGGCTTATGGGGAGTGGGTGGTGAAAGGACAGGCGGATTTTGAAGGTAGGCCTTTATTTTGTCAAAAGCAGCTTGGCATTGGTCATCCCATTGGAACTTTTCTCCTTTTCTCAACAATCGGAACAAAGGATCGCATGTAGTTGTGAGCTTAGAAATGAAGCGGCTGATAAACTGAATTCTTCCGAGAAACCCTCTCACTTCCTTTTCATTCCGCGGTGGGGCCATTTCTAGGATTGCCTTGATTTTAGAGGGATCCACCTCTATTCCCCTTTGCGTGATGAGAAAACCCAGGAGTTTACTGGAAGTCACACCGAAAGTGCATTTCTTTGGATTCAACCTCATCTTGTATTTGCACAACCTTTCGAAAAAAAAATTTCCAGTGCTACCAGGTGTCCTTCTCTATCCTTGGACTTCACGATCATGTCATCTACGTACACTTCTACTTCCTTGTGGATCATGTGATGCAACAGAGTGGTGGCGGCTCTTTGGTAGGTAGCCCCAGCATTCTTGAGTCTGAAAGGCATTACTCTATAATAGTAGGTTCCCCAAGGGGTGGTGAACGTCGTCTTTTCCCGATCTTCTGGTGCCATTAGAATCTGATTGTATCCAGAGAAGCCGTCCATGAATGAAAGTAGCTCATGTCCTGCGGTGTTATCTACCAAAACATCAATGTGAGGAAGCGGGAAGTCATCCTTGGGACTAGCCTTGTTTAGATCACGGAAGTCGACGCACACACGAACTTTTCCATCCTTCTTCGGGACTGGCACGATATTGGCAATCCATTCCGGATATTCAGTGACAATGATGAACCCCGCCTTGAATTGTTTCTCCACTTCTTCTTTAACCTTGAGTGCCCATTCCGGCCTCATGCGCCTCAGTTTCTGCTTGACAGGTTTGGAATTGGGGAGGAGGGGAATATGATGTTGGACGATATCGGGATCGACCCCAGGCATGTCCTCGTAAGACCAAGCAAAAACATCTTTGAATTCTTTCAGCAAGAGGGTTAATTTTTCTTTTTCTTCTTTATTAAGAGTTGAGCCAATTTGCACAATTTGTGGATCATCTGTTTCACCTAGGTTAACTGATAGAGTATCTTCGATTATTTCGTAAGCAGGTGATTTTTTAATTAGTTGCTTAAGTTCGATTGGGAGATCCTCAGAAGGATCTGTGCATTCACAAGTATTAGGCACAGAGGAGTAAGCAGAATCGTTTTTCATTTCATTCATGATAGGTGAAGTGATTACATTGGACAGTGGTGGGCCTACAACAGACGACTCTAGTGCAGACTCAATAATTGGCAGTACAGACTCTGGGGGAACAGGGGACAGGGAGACACGGACAGATGACTCTACAGCCTGGTTGCTCAGACCCTCCTCAGTCGGCTTGGTCTGATCATCTTGGCTCTTGGCCCTCTTTTCTTCCTTCTTCTCAGCGGATTCCTCCCACATTTTCTCGATGGCTTCAGTGTCTAGGTATTTCAACCAGTCTTCTTCTGGGGTCTTCTCAACTTCTTCGGGATAAAACGAATCTTGATATGGGGGCCTTTCGCAGTCAGCGAAGATTTCAAGCCCGGGGTGCCTTTTCCCAGTGGTTTGATGGATCCAGGGTTCGGGGAATCCGAAGTAGGGGAAATCATCCCCTTCTTTGATGAATTGCCCATTCAAGGTTTTGCGGTATGGCGGGAGACCTTTCACTCTTTTCTTCTATGGCCTGTGTAGCTCAGCGTCTTCTTTAGTGGGCTTGTATCCCAACCCAAAAGTGCCTTGTTACCCTTTGATCTGAGGGAACTCACGAATTCCTTGCTGGCGTCAGCCCAATCCCATTCCGGGGAAGTAGTTCATTTTGCGGACAATGTTGACAACTGCGGAGTGGACCTCGGAGAACCTGTCTTCTCCATTGATCATGTGGAATTCTTCCATGAAGAACCCCGCGATTTCTCCTTCTTCTAGCTCAGGTATTTGGATTTCGAAAATGGGAGCGTAATTTGGGAAAGCTTCATTACCCCAACTATTACCGAGGATGATCTTTACTTCCTTCTCATGAATGTACTTGATCATTTGATGCACAGTGGATGATACGGCTTTGTTGACATGCAGCCAAGGCCTTCCAATCAATAGGTTGAACGAGGCAGGTATGTCCATGATTTGAAAAACTTCAGTGCTTACCAAAGATCCTACCCGGATTTGTAGAGAGATAGTTCCCATCACATTCCTTCTGGTGTTATCGTAGGCCCTCACGGATTGCACAGATGGTGTGATGTCAAGGACATCGACTCCCAATGCAGTGGCAGTCCTTAGGGCACAAACATTTAGGGCAGAACCAGTATCGACCAGACAAAACGGTACTTGATGTCCTTTACATCCGACAGTGATGTACAATGCCTTGTTATGTGCAGATCCTTCTGGTGGTAGGTCTTCATCAGAAAATGTAATGATCGGGTCAGGGGTAAGTGCGCCCAAGAAAGCCACCATGTCTTCCGGTGCGGCGTCGATAGGGACTTCAATTCCAGCCAAGGCATTTAACACGGCTTGCCTATGCTTGTAGGATGTTACCATGATATCCCACATCGAGAGGCGTGCTTGGGTTTTCTTTAGCTGCTTTATCAACTCATTACCTTCTTCGATGATCTCATCCATCTTACCCTTCCCCTTGTCTTTAACCGGACCTTTCTCAATGGCTTCAGTAGCAGGCTGCAGAGGCTGGTAGTGACGGCCCGATCTAGTCAGATGATCAATCTCGATAGGAGTAGGCCCTTCCACAGTCCCATCTTCTTTGAACCAATCACAATCCACTCCCACAAATAGTTTCTCTGGCTCATCCCAGATAGAAGCATCACTTTCATTATTGGGATCATACCATTTGAGGTCTACTACCCCTAGATCATGCTCTTCCAGGAAGAACAGGTCTTGCTCGTCGTCTAGCTTTTGCTGCCATTCGTCATTCTCCCCTTCAATTAGATGAATTCCCACAGAGTCCGGGATGTCAATGAGGGGTAAGGGTCATCCTAAGGGGGTGATGTAGGTAGCAGGATTGAGGGATACAGGGTTGAACTCGATGAGGCTGACATTTTGGTGGTTTGGTAGAGGATTTTGAGTAATATGGGGCTGCTTCGGGGGCGGCTCAATGATATTCTGGTCAATGAGGTCTTGGATATCATGGCGGAGGCGCATGCAATCATCGGTGTTGTGGCCAGGGCCTTGATGGCAGGTACATCGTTTGGACATATCGCAGTTAGGCGGGGGCGAGATATTTCGAGGCTGGAGTAGTTGGAGATGGCCCTTTTTGAGGAGGCGGTCTAAGGCCGAGGAGAGGGAGATTTCTAACTTGGCGAAGTTGCGAGGGGGCTTTTTCTGGAAAGGGCGATTGGAGGAATTTGCCTGGTTGGAGGGTTGGTATGGCCTAGGAGGGTATGCCATGGGTTGGCTGCTAAGGGCATTGACATCCGGGGGATTCCGGGAGTAGTTGGGCCTTCTTGACTGACTCGGGGGCTCTTCCTTTTTGATCTTTCCTTCTCTGATAGCGTCTTCAATTCGGGTTCCAACTTCAAACAGCTCCTCAAAGGTGGAGATGGACTAGTAGAACAATTTTTCATGATAGAGCGGCTGTAGATTTCGGATTAGCATTCTCACTTGCTCCTTCTCAATTGATCGGTGGGTCATTTGGGCTACCTTGTTCCTCCATCTGCTCAGAAATGCAGCAAAGGATTCATTGTTATTCTGCCGGGTTGTTTCCAAATCCCTGATAGTGACATCCAGCTCTTGATTGTAGGAGTAATGATCGACAAAGACTCGAACGATGTCTTCCCATGCCCGGGTTTTGGAGGCTTCCAAGGTTAGGAACCATGATAGTGCAGACTTTGCAAGAGTTTGTGGGAACAACATCGCAATGTGCTCATGGGTATAACCCATGGACTGGAAGATACTCATACATAGCTTCACATGACTTTTCGAATTCCCAGTTCCATCAAAACGGTCGACGGCGGGCATTTTGAAGTTTTCTGGCAGTTTCAGCTTGACGGGCTCAAAGAGACCTTCCAGGTCTAGCATGTAATCATCGATCCCTTTTCTTTTCCTCAGTACGCTTTCCAGCTTGTCAACCTTATCCATTTTCTCTTGGAGCTTCTTCTCATAAGCAAATGGTGGAACCCCTTGAAGCCAGTCTTCTTCCCCGTTGTTCTCATGTAGGGGTGGTTCAAACCCAGGCGGAGGTTGCGGCCGCTGTTGCTTCAATTCCTCTATGAACTTCAGAACTTGGGCTAGGCTGTCAAACTATTGGCTTATAGTTGCTCCCAACTCGGTAACCTTATTTTCTAACTCTTCTCGATTCATGCTGAAGCAGGCTGTCGGGCTTATTCTGATCAAACGATTATCTGAACTCCTGACCCACGACGAGGATCCAGGCTGCTGACCTCGAGAATCTATACTGACCTGACAGATTTTGAGAGTACTAGATCAGATCTTGACAGTGATGACTTTAGACAGACAGTGTTGTTAACAAACATGAACTGACTTGCGTAAGAATGATTGAGACAGCGCATGCCAATTGACGGGAAAGGCGTATGCAAATGAGACAGGCATGCGGATGAAACCCCTAATCTACATGATGCTCCTATTTCTAATCATATAGCAGCTAAACAAATAAGGTCCTAGCCATACAGAGTGTGCTAACCTTACTTTCCAGTATGACCACCAGGGGATAACAGGGATTTTCGGGATACTTCGGGAATTTTGTACAGAGTTTCTGGGAGAAACAGGGACTTTGGGGTATTTTTAGGAAATTTGGATAGTGTTTCTGGGAGAAACTAGTTTATTTGGGGCATTTTAGACAAAGTTTCTAGGAAAAACTGGTTAATATGGTCATATCTGAGATATCTGGACAAAGTTTCCGGGAGAAATGGGTTAGTACGGTTATATCTGGGATATCTGGACAGAGTTTCTGGGAGAAACTGGTTAATATGGTTATATCAGGGATATCTGGACAGAGTTTCTGGGAGAAACCTGTTAATATGGTGATAGTGATCATACTGTCTAGTAGGTTTTCATACTCCTATGTCTTAGGACCGACAAACAAGGTTCGCGGTGTATATCTTTGTGAGCATGGAGCAGACATCCTTGTCATGGTGCCTAGGCAGGTCAACTCAATGTGATCACATGTGAGCGATTGCCTTGGGGATCATAAGAAAGAGGTTCTGTTCTATGCCACATAAGCGTCTACGTCGCTCAGATAATCCCGTCAGGGCATACAGCAGTTATCTTATTGTCCTATCTGAAAAGATAAATGAACAGTCCTATGAAAGGTTCTACAGGAATCTATATGCAAAGGCTGGGTTTAGTCAAAGAGGGTCCGTTGATGAGAGTTCCAATATACCGTCAGGGAGACAGTACAGAGGTTTTTACTCTTTTTGATATACCTTGGAAGGTACAGTATCAACGGTGACTTGTGCCCTGGCACAGCAAGACCTGAATAATGTCAGCGCCGCGTTTCAGACACAGTCGGAGGGGGGGAAATGCAAGAGTGCAATGCGGTGAACCAGACACAGTAAAAAGATGATTTTAAGGATGCTTCTTATGAGTCAAACCTCTGTATTATTTTGTTTTAAAATAAAAAATATCCCCAGTGGAGTTGCCAGATTGTGGATACCGGCGTTCCTCCTCTTTTTGTTTGTTTTGAAACTTGTTTGAAATTTAATTTGGATCAAAGAAAGAAAAGGTAGGGTCTGTTGAAAACAGATACAGAGTCGCCACTTGGTCTTTAAGGAACCAAGAAACCTAATTTTGACTCACCCAAATGGATAAAGGGCACCGGCCCTTCATAACCAAAGAACTTGGCTCGTGGTTTTGGTACGAGAGAGGAAGGAGCCTTTGTCACGACTAAAACACCCTCAACTCGCCCCGTCTTTCGACGGGCCTCAATCAGCATCCAAATAATCATCTCATACTATGTTTGGTTTGACAAATAATACTATGATAGTATACACTACATTACATAAGAGACTTGAAATGGAAGATCTAAAGATAAAATATCATTCATAAGATCTAAGCCAAATATCATACAATGTAAAGTGAAAGACCACACAAATAAACCTAGGAAAAAATCGCCTAATCATATATCAAATAGTCAAGACTTCCTAATCTAAAGGGGGACATGAATTGTTCTTGAAACAAATAATCAAAGAAATCAAAATATGCTTAGCAAGCTAGTATGATGCATGTTATTCTTTGAGAAAAGAAGATCTC
The DNA here is from genome assembly GCA_033977485.1 of Hydrangea macrophylla. NCBI lineage: Eukaryota > Viridiplantae > Streptophyta > Magnoliopsida > Cornales > Hydrangeaceae > Hydrangea > Hydrangea macrophylla. The sequence continues at coordinate 74,580,707 of CM066999.1, read as the reverse complement.
TCAATCCCCGAGACGGATGAGAAAGGAAGATTAGATCGGGAGAAGCATGAACGTGTGATCATGATCATTCCTTATAATCTTCTTAGACTAGGAGTCACAAAAGCCCCAAATCTTTGCATGGATGCAACGTATGTATCTAGAATGTGCCAAGGTTGTAGTGTGCTTTGTGTTCATGGATTCCTAGAATGACTTAGAAGTCTAGAATGTGTATGAATGAATTAATGAAATCAACATGGGATATGTACAAATGTAGTATGAACTACTTCTTAAGATATGAACTAATTTGGGAGTGCATATAAGCATCAAATCAAAGAATGAAAGTTAAAGGTGCTTGCTGTGAATAGTGGACAGAACAGTAACTAGATCTTTGAAAATTTGGAAAGAAGGGTTAGAAATGTTTTCAAAGCATGATTTTTTATGGAGATGTTTCTTATTGTGTCTAGAACACAACCCAAAAAGCCAATCTTTAATAACTATCACAGATTGAGAGAAATCATATAAACAACAGAGGTCACTCAGAAACAGAGTCCGTGCTGTCGACATAAATTTTGAAATATCTTAGAAAATGAAAACGAATAATCTAGAGGCCCATTTTATACAGAGAGTTCCCTAAGACATTGAAGTTTAAGGGAAAAATAAGTTAGGACCACCCCTTTTGGAAAAGATTTCTGAAAAATAGGTTGGAAGTGGACCTAGCTGTTGTGACAGCAAAAACAGAATGTCTGGAAGGAATGTTTGGGTCCAAATGGACCATTTCCAAGTATTTCCAAGTCAAACCAAAAATCATGGGTGTTCTCTAATGAGTTAGGAAGACTTTCCAAGTGGACTTGCATCCATACATTGAGTATTGAGTTCTAGAGAAATCTTTGAACTCAGATCGCTCACTGTTTTGACTCACTGTTTTGAAGATTTTAAAAAAACTAGAGTTTTCTCTCTTGAGATTATCATGAAGGGTTTTAAGAGGGGTTTTGAAATAGAGGTTTTGAAAGTACATTTTCAGCACTCAATGAAGGTTATAGCCACTTAGAATGCCAATATCAAACTCATCATCAAGAACCTCCAAGATTGTTGGAGAGATTTATTTTAATTTGAACATAACTTCAATACACTTCAAGAATACCTTGGAGGTATTGAAGTTATGATCATCATCTATCAAACATGTTTTTGAGGTCAAGAGCTATTATCCATAAGGATTCACTCACCCCAAACTTCATGTCATCATTTAGATGATGATGAACTAGTAAGTAAATAAAGAAAATCAAAAAGAAATGAGATGAGAAGAGATGAACATTATATAAGCAAACAAGTAAATAGATAGCAATCAATGGATGATATTCATGATGTATAGAACTTGTAGTTTGGTGTTTCACTCATATGTACTGACATTGAACATGGAAGAAGCTTCCACTCTCTTAAATGCTCACTAAAATGGTGGTTGGGTGTATTGAATGTTGAAGTAAATGGGAGTAATGAAGTAAAAACAAAGTTTAGAACTCACTTTTGTTTTGAAAAATCAAAGAAGGAAGCTTCTTTTCTCTCTATTCTAATCTTATCTCTACAACTTTCTCTCCCAAACTTTTCCTAAACTTTTATTTCACACCCCCAAAATGAAGAGCAATGGGGGATTTAAATAGGCCAACTTGGGGTGGTTTTGGGATTTAGAAAGTATTCTCATTGGCTCCAAACATCTGAAATCATAAAACTATGTCGTTTTGGTTTTAATTAATCAAAATGGGACCACAAAATTAATTACAAAATACACTATTCTGGAGGGGAGTGCCGCACCGGCACTGGGCCAGTACCGCGGCGGCACTGCTCCTCCTTCGTCCAGATAATGCTGTTTAGGCCCTCAGAGGTTTCGGTATTCGCGAAAAGGCCCTATTTCGTCCGAAATTCACAGAAAATGCATACGAACTTCAAATTGAGGTTGTGATATACCGTTGGAAAGGTAATGGAGTCTAATTTACATAAAAAATAGTTCGGAGATAGGTCACTTTGAAAAGTTTTGCGGTATTTGTGATAAAAGTCGATTTGATCGCCTTTTTCGCCTTCAGAAATTCATAATAGACTCGTTTTAAATCCGAAAATTATGTGCAATATACCGTTGGAAAGCTATTGACCTCTAGTATCCTTGAAAAATATTTGAAAATTGTTATGGTGCCCCAGTTTTAAAGTCAAATTCTGGTCAAACTGGTCAAACCTGGGATTCCCGGGAAGTTCTGAAAACTTCTGGGAGTTCCCAAGAGCTGACGTTTTCGCTCGATTTTCTTTTAAAATTCACTTTAATACTTTTCTCATGATCTAGAATGATTTCGGTGAATTCGGATGATTTTGGTCAAACTCGGTCAAACTTGGTCAAACTTTGGTCAAACCTGGTCAAACCTGGTCAAACCTTGGTCAAACCGGTCAACGGGGACTTTCCGGGAACTTCCGGGACTTCCGGGGGTCTCTGGGAGCTGACGATTTCATCCAATTTTTCTTAAAAACTCATTTTATCAATTTTCTTACGGCATAGCATGTTTCCAAAACTTTGGGACCAAATCTGGGAGTTTTCAGGCTTTCAGGGGCATTTTGTTCATTCTGAGCATTCTGAGAGATAGAGCTGACTTCCAAGAGTCCTTTTTGAGTCTTTTACGATTATTGTGAACCACCAAGCTATGGGTCTCCTAAATCTGATAGGCGACAAAATGGGGTGTCTACAGCACTGCTTTACCAAATGGTTTTCTTATTGCTTTTCCTGCCATGCAAGACTCACATATTGGTAGGTTGACTTTAGTGAGTGAGCCTAAGAGGCCTTCTCTAGCTAACCTAGTCATCCTATCTTTACAAATATGACCTAACTTGGAATGCCACTTCACAGAATTAGAAATGTCATTATCATCATGAAAAGCATATAAGAAAATTTTGAACCATCCACATCCAAAACATAAAATCCATCTGAAATAAAACCATGTCCAAATAAGGACTTATCCAAAAATATTGAAACTTTATCTATGTTGAAATCAAAAGAAAATCCTAGCTGAACTAAAGCTACTATTGATATCAAGTTTCGTCGAACACTAGGCGCGTAGAGAACGTCATAGAGAATCAGTGTGCGACCAGACCGCATCTTCAACAGATAAGTGCCAACTCCTAGCACATCCTCTGCTGAACTGTTCCCCATAAACACACTCTGGCTGCCAACAGGAGTCCGATGATACTCGATAAATCCCCCATGATCTCGTGCTATATGTTTTGTTGCTCCTGTATCAATAACCCAATCAGGATTAGTATAAGCAACCAAGATATGAGAGCAAACTAAGCAATCACTGCGAGAAAAGGATGAGATTGTACCTTCTTCGGCTTCGTGCACTCACGAGCGAAGTGTCCAATCTCCTGACAGTTGTAGCAAATCACCTTAGACTTATCCTTTTTGCCTCCTCTCTTGCATCTTCGGCGTTTGGCACGTCCAATTGGCGCATTATCTCCAGCATGTCCCTGTTTTACCCCACCACCTTGTCTTTTGCGCTTAGACCCAGTTGTCTTGCGCTGACTAGGTTGAGCCATGAAAGCATCGCCGCCCCGCCTAGCATCTTGGCGCTCGGCTTCAAGCTCAAGATGACGCGACAAATAGTTAAATATTTTCACGTTTTCATTGTGCGTCATAGTGAGCTTAAATTGCTCCCATGAATCAGGTAGAGACCTGAGGACAGCTAAGACTTGCTGCTCATCAGTCAGGACATTATCGGCAGCCTTAAGGTCGCGTATCATAGCCGACATGACCCTTAAATGTTCTATCATGGAATGTTTGGGGTCCTTTTTATAGCTGTCGAACTTCAAAGTTAACGCGTGCAACCTAGTTACCATTGTGCCACCGAAGGCAGTTTTCAGCTGGTTTCACATTTCTTGGGTAGTGGCGCAGTTTTCAAACTCGCCAATAAAGTCATTGTGCATGCTACTTAACATGGTAAAGCGCACACAATGGTCCTTTTTGACCCAATTTTCATAGGTTTCCATGTTTCAGCGGTGTTGGGCAGTGTTCCCTTCCTTAGGAGGGGTCATTTCATTAGTCAAGGTTTCAAGCACTTCTTGTTCATTGAGGAGATATCACATTTTCTTGTTCCAAATATCATAATTTTTTCCATCCAATTTTTCTCCCTTAACGAGGTCAGCGACAATGCTCTTGGAGGCCATTTCACTCTATTCATTTGCGCGAGGGATATTAGCACATTACACATTAAATTTTATCCCAAAATCCAATTAAAATTAATTCTTTTACCCACATATAGAGATTGAAAATCTGCTAAGCTCGTAATCATCACTCCATTACATGGGATAAAGGATTATTTTTAATTGATTTTTAGACAAAATTATCTCGTAAATCATAATGATGTCAATCATCCAATCAAAATAGGACGTGGTCTACCAATAAAACCTATATTGATATTTATTAGCATATGGGAGGCACAGCCCATTATATAGAACATAAGTACAAAACACACCCCTTTACAAGGCTTTTCAAAAAAAATATATACATACAAATCCAAAAAAGGGGGTGCTGCACTTATTTTCCGTATCATAAGTTTGTCTCCGGCCTCTTTCATCAATGAGAGCCCATCCACACTAACATGCAATAACACATAAGTGGTCTTTGTATGCATGGGTCCACCACACTCTCCTGCTAGGAAGATGGGTACTAGTCCAAAACACTATAGGAATTAAGTCAATGCGTCACGTACGCAATGCTTATACATAAAATAATTAATACAATATTAATTAAATTGATAGGGTTATTAATCTGTCCATAATAATTTTGTGGTAGTAGGATACAAAACAAAATTTGTATCAACCCCAAGGGCAAGAAAGTAAACATATCTAATAAACTGGTTCAAAAATGTATTCAGTATGCCTTTGGGTGAAAAATCCATATACAGTAATTTCGTTCCAATTTTTTTCAAAATGACTCAAAGTTGTTGAACACCCAACCCAATAGTTTGAGGTTCATGATGAAAAAATAGCAAAACAGAATTGTTCTTTTTTTTTTCTATTTTTTTTCTTTTCTTTTCTTTTTTTTTTTTAAAATTTTTATTTTTAAATATTAGAAATATACAATTTGGTCCCTAATTATGGCCATTAATAGGAATTGATCCTAACTTGATTTGGTGTATAGAAATTAATCCTTAATTTGCAACAGAAATCAATAATTACTCCCTATTCCTAAATGGTTTGTATAAATTCGGACCATTATACCCTTGCCAGACATATATACATAACTGTATTGTATACACATATATATGACACATGTGAAATTCAAATAAAGTTATATAAGGTAGTTAATAAATGGAGCGGATTGTAAGGAGATCATGGATAGTGATTTTTATTCCAAAAATTATGTTAATTTGTGGTTCAAAACAATGCCTTTTTTTTTAAATATGTATGTAATATGTTTATAGTAGAAAATGATTTGTATGTTTTATTGATTCGAATCATAGAAATAATAGATAATTTTGTGTGGAAGACTGAAGGTTGTTGATAAAAAGGTGAGAAATTCTCACAATATAGTGCGAAATTTATAACTGTAATTCATAGTATAGTGCGAAATCATGCTGGAATTCATAATTTGAGAATTTGGTGATAATCTTGTTGGAAGAAGTGACTTAGTTGTGAGAAATTTCGTATTATATTCATTCAAAAAGTGAGAAATTTGTATTACTAAGTGAGAAATTTGTTATTATAGCATTCAAAATTGGCCATATGATTAGATGTATATATGTACCATCAGCACAAATAAGGCGAGTGAATGACGGGTATGACAAGTGTAATCCATGGAGATCATGGATAAGAGAATAAATATTGCTAAAATCAATTAGTTTCCTTATTTTACTCAACTTTCAAATTTGTCTGCTAAAATCAAGGAATTTACTCACTCTGATAAAATGATCTGTATGTAATACATTTATAGTAGATTATGATCTGTATATTTTATATTGATTTGAATCACAAAAATAAGATTATTTTGTGTGGAAGATTGAAGGTTGCTGATAAAAAGGTGAGAAAATCTCTTAATATATTGCGAAATTCATATATATATATATATAGAGAGAGAGAGATGTGTATATTCAAAATACTTTCAAAATCGTGGTATATTCAGTTATGGGAAACGAATTTTTAAGAGATCATGGATAAGGGGATTAATATCCCTAATATCAAGGAATTTCGATTTAAAAGAGTAATGTGAGAATTTCTCACCTTTTATATATATATATAGCTGTGTATATTCAAAATACTTTCAAATTTGTGTTATATACAGTTATGGGAAGTGTATTTTTAGGAGATCATGGATAATGAGATTAATATCCCTAAAATGAACGGATAATTTTCTTAGTATTTAGTGAGAATTTCTCACTTAATATGTAAGAATATTTTCTCATTATTAAGTGAAAAACTTCTCAGTATGTTTGCATGTCTTTTTTTTAAAAGTAATCATAGTTGTGTTATGTATATGCGTAATGGTATTAGCAAAGGTTTTTTTTTCGAGTTTTTAATGGAAGGTGAGAAATTTGTGGTTATGTAGTGAGAATTTCTCACCTTTTGTTCAAATATATACACACATGTGTGGACACCGGGCTTCCACCTCTTCTTCGTTTTGAAACTTGTTTGATTTGGATCAAGGAAAGAGAAAAGGTCTGTTGAAAACAGATACAGAGTCGCCACTTGGTCTTTAAGGAACCAAGAAACCTAATTTTGACTCACCCAAATGGATAAAGGGCACCGGCCCTTCATAACCAAAGAACTTGGTTCGGGGTTTCGGTACGAGAGAGGAAGGAGCCTTTGTCACGACTAAAACACCCTCAACTCGCCCCGTCTTTCGACGGGCCTCAATTAGCATCCAAATAATCATCTTATACTATGTTTGGTTCGACAAATAATACTATGATAGTATATTACATCACATAAGAAAATTTGAAAATGGAAGATCCAAAGATAAGATATCATTCATAAGATCTAAGCCAAATATCACACAATGCAAAGTGAAAGATCACACAAATAAACCTAGGAAAAATCGTCTAATCATGTATCAAATAATCAAGACTTCCTAATCTAAAAGGGGGGACATGAATTGTTCTTGAAACAAATAAATCAAAGAAAACAAAGATGCTTAGCAAGCTAGAATGATGTATGTTAATATTTGAGAAAAGAAGACCTCTCAATCCCCGGGACGGACGAGAAAGGATGATTAGATCGGGGGAAGCATGAACGTGTGATCATGATCATTCCTTATAATCTTCTTAGATTAGAAGTTACAAAAACCCCAAATCTTGCATGAATGCAATGCATGTACCTAAAATGTGCCAAGGTTGTAGTGTGCTTTGTGTTCATGGATTCCTAGAATGACTTGGAAGTCCAAAATGTGTATGAATGGATGAATGAAATCAACATGTGATATATACAAATGTAATATGAACTAATTCCTAAGATATGAACTAATTTGGAATGCATATAAGCATCAAATCAAAGAATGAAAGTTAAGGTATACTTGCTGTGAATAGTGGACAGAACAGTAACATCATCTTTTGGAAATTGAAAAGAGGGGTTAGGAATGTTTTCAATGCATGATTTTTTATGGAGATGTTCCTTATTATGTCTAGAACACAACCCAAAAGGCCAATCTTGAATAGCTATCACAGATTGAGAGAAATCATATAAACAATGAAGGTCACTCAGAAACAGAGTCCGTGCCGTCGACTGAAATGTTAGAAAATCTTAGAAAATGAAAAGAAATGATCTAGAGGCCCATTTTATAAAGAACGTTTCCTACGACATTGAAGTTTAATGGAAAAATAAGTTAGGACTACCCCTTTTGGAAACGTTTTCTGAAAAAGAGGTTGGAAGTGGACCTAGCTGCTGTGACAGCAGAGGCAGAATGTTTGGAAGGAATGTTTGGGTCCAAATGGACAATTTCCAAGTAATTCCAAGTCAAACCAAAAATCATGGGTGTTCTCCAATGAGTTAGGAAGACTTTCCAAGTGGCATTGAATCCATATGTTGAGTATTGAGTCCTAGGGAAATCTTTGAACTCAGCTCACTCACTGTTTTGACTCATTGTTTTGAAGATTTTGGTGAAAACAAAGTTTTGTTTCTTGAAGCCAACATAAGAGGGATTGAGAGGGGTTTTGAAATAGATGTTTTGAAAGCATGTTTTCAATACTCAATAAGGATTATAGCCACTCAAAATTTCAACATCAAACTTATCATCAAGAACCTCCAAGATTGTTGGAGAGATTTATTTTATTTTGAACATAACTTCAATACATTTCAAGAATACCTTGGAAGTATTGAGGTTATGATCATCATCTATCAAACATGTTTTTGAGGTCAAGAGCTACTATCCATAAGGATTCACTCACCCCAAACTTCATGTCATCACTTAGATGATGATGAACTAGTAAGTAAATAAAGAAAATAAAAAAGAAATGAGATAAGAAGAGATGAACAATAAATAAACAAGCAAGTAAATAGCAATCAATAGATGATAATCAATGTGATTTTGGACTTGTAGCTTGGTGTTTCACTCATAGATTTTGACATTTGGACATGGAAGTAGCTTCCTAACTCAAGAATGCTCAAGAATGGTGATTGGGGGTGTTTGGAATGTGAAGTATAAGAGATGTAATGGAAGAAAACAAGATTAAAACTCACTTTCTATAGCACAATAGTAGGAGGAAGCTCCTTTTCTCTCTTCTAAACCTATCTCTATCTCTCTTCTTCTCTACAACTTTTCAAGCTTTTGCAGTTGGCCCCCCCAAAATGAAGAGCAATGGAGGGTTTAAATAGGCCAATTTGGGGTGGTTTTGGGGTTTTAGAAGTACTCCCATTGGTCCCAAACAATTGTGAACATAAAACTATGTCGTTTTGGCTTTCAATTAATCAAATTGGACCCCCAAAAAAATTACAAAAATGGACTCTGCGAGGGTTGAGTGCCGCGGCGGCACTGGGCCAGTGCCGCGGCGGCACTGCTCCTCAGAAGCCCAGAAAATTACGTTTAGGCCCCCAGAGGTTCCGGTATTCGCGAAAAGGCCCTATTTTGTCCGAAATTCACAAAAAATGCATACGAACTCCAAATTGAGGTTGTGATATACCGTTGGAAAGGTAATGGAGTCTACTTTACATAAAAAATAGTTCAGGGACAGGTCACTTTGAAAATATTTGCGGTATTTGCGATAAAAGCCGATTTGATCGCCTTTTTCGCCTTTGGAAATTCATAATAAACTCGTTTTAAATCCGAAAATTATGTGCGATATACCGTCGGAAAGCTATTGACCTCTAGTATACATGAAAAATATTTGAAAATTGTTTCGGTGCCCCAATTCCAAAGTCAAATCTTGGTCAAACTCTGGTCAAACCTGGTCGAACTCTGGTCAAACCTGGTCAAACCGATCAACGGGGACTTTCGAGGAACTTCCGGGACTTCCGGGGGTCTCTGGGAGCTGACGATTTCATCTGGTTTTACTTAAAAACTCATTTTATCATTTTTCTTACAACATAGCATGTTTTCAGAACTTCGGGACCAAATCTGGGAGTTTTCGGGCTTTTAGGGGCATTTTGGTCACTTTGAGCATTCTGAGAGATAGAGCTGACTTCCAGGAGTCCTTTTGAGTCTTTTACGATCATTGCGAACCACCAAGCTATGGGTCTCCTAAATCTGATAGCCGACAAAATGGGGTGTCTACAGTTTGCCCCTCTTTGGCAGGAACTTGCGAGGCAACGCATGTCGCAAGCGAGTGCCAAAGTTTTGAAGAGACAGGACTTTTCGGAGGCTATAGATTTAGGATAAAATGCGTTGCAAGAAAATGCAATGATGTTGAGGCTAGTGATGGTCGTGCTCTGCGTGAGCTGCCTACGTATCCCAAGGGGATTCAGACCAGGACGTAGTTCGGGGCACAAAGGAACAAATCACACATGCACAATGAAACAGGCAGATGCTATGCTATGAGGATGATATGCAATGCATGCATGTGATATGAATTGTGTCATGAGTCCTACCATGTCTAGTGTTATGATCCTAGTATGAGCAGGTGTTGTGGGGTGTGCCACTCCGAGTGGGCTGGTATTGTGCTAGTGTTTGTGACTGTGATGTGGTGGATGACTCGGATAAGGACATCAAGGTTTAGGAGACTCTGGGTCTAGGGGCAAACTTCTGGAATTTGGAAAGTGTGCTTCGCAAGCGATTGTAGTCAGATGTGGGGTTCCTGAGGACTATAATTGGAGATGCAGTTTGACAGATAACCGACGGACATGGAAGCCCTGGAAATTAAGAGACGGACACAGAAGTCCTGAGACATCAAGTGATGGACATGAAATCCCGAGATGTCAAGCGATGAACATGGAAGCCCCATTAATGGACATAGAATCCTAAGATTTTGAATGAGAATGATGAACACGGCATATTTTGAATGAGAGTGATGGTAAACTAATGATGATTAATGAATTGACGATGTACGAATCGAGATGATGAGTCGACAATGAACTACTGTGACTATCATGGATTGGATCAACAGTTGGGCTAACCGTGACCGGAAGAAGTGATGATGCACGAATCGAGATGATGAGTCAACAGTAAACTACTGTGACTATCATGGATTGGATCAACAGTTGGACTAACCGTGACAAGAAGAAGTGACGATGTACGAATCAAGATGATGAGTTAACAGTGAACTACTGTGACTATCATGGATTGGATCAACAGTTGGACTAACCATGACCAGAAGAAGTGACGATGTACGAATCGAGATGATGAGTAAACAGTGAACTACTGCGACTATCATGGATTGGATCAACAGTTGGACTAACCGTGACCAGAAGAAGTGATGATGTATGAATCGAGATGATGAGTCAACAGTGAACTACTGTGACTATCATGGATTGAACTGACGATGTACTAATCGAGAAGACGAGTCGGCCGTGAACTACTATGACTGTTGTGATTGAACTGACGATGTACTAATCGAGAAGACGAGTTGACAGTGAACTACTGTGACTATTGTGATTGAACTGACGATGTACTAATCGAGATGACAAGTCGACAGTGAACTACTGTGACTGTTGTGATTGAACTGACGATGTACTAATCGAGAAGACGAGTCGACAGTGAACTACTGTGACTGTCGTGATTGAACTGACGATGTACTAATCGAAATGATGAGTCAACAGTGAACTACTGTGACTATTGTGATTGAATTGACGATGTACTAATCGAGAAGACGAGTCGATAGTGAACTACTGTGACTGTCGTGATTGAACTGACGATGTACGAATCGATATGACGAGTCAACAGTGAATTACTGTGACTGTCATAGATTGAACTGACGATGTACAAATCGATATGCCTACTGGGGGATTAAACTGAATCTGTTGGGGATGAAGCGACTCTTTCTGAGATCTCTCTACTTCTCTTGATCGGGAACCAGGATTCAAATTCGAATCTCTCATAGTTGATCAAATCTTGCTGGCCCGGAACCGGGATCCATCAACAGCCACTCATGGACTTGTGTTGCTTGGAGATGAAGGAAAATCAACAACCACTCATGGACTTATGTTGCATGGACGAGGGAAGGTAATCAACAGCCACTCATGGACTTATGTTACAAGGAGATGATGGTCAACTTTCGATGGTTTGGAAAGGGATGAAATTCGTATTTGCCCTAAGTTTGGACTCTTCTCATGCTGACGCCTTAACCGGTACAGTAATGGTGTTTGGTACTCCTACTTGTATTGGCATGCTCTTTATAACTTGATTTGAAAATTTTATTAGTCACTGTTGACTTACACATTTAAGACTACAACAGACTCAAAAACTTGACAGACATTGACGCACGAGGATGACACATTTGACACAAGCTCGTCTTGTCAAAACTTGATGTGCTTTTGTCATAAACGATGTACCATTTCTCTTTTGGTGTTCACCCCCCATCTTAACATGGTAGCACTTTGCTGATAAATCTGATTTTTGAAAATTCCTCCCTAGTGACCTAGTCAATTTTCTGCTTCTCCCAGGAAGTGCTTTGAATTAGTGCCTTAGCTTTTAGAGTAAAAGATGCTCTATTTCAAAATTTTCAAAACAACTTGGTAACTTGAAAACTCGCCCTTGGTGTGAAGGGATTGTGTTAGGCAAACGGAGTTTGCCCCTAGTTTGAGGTGTATAAAGTGGGATTCATAAGCAAACGAGGTGGGTGACCGAAGTTTGCCCCTAGTTTGGATGATGGTTTATTGGAGGTTTTGGGCAAACGAGGTAGGTGACAGAAGTCTGCCCCTTGTATGGAGGGTAGATAGTAAAATTCAGGCAAACGAGGCGGGTGGCCGAAGTTTGCCCCTAGTGTGGAAGGTGATTTTCTGGCTTGAGGCAAGGACCGTGACTTTAATCTCTCAAATGCTCATAACTTTTGCCTAGGCACCAGTGAGGCGACCTAGCGAGCTCTTTTCTCTCTTTTATTATTGCTCACCTTGGATTTAGCTCTAATTTTTGCCTAGGCGTCCTTTCGGATTTTCAACCTAGTGAGCCATCCTTCTTTTCGTTTTTCAAAGTCTGCCTACGTACCCCCGAACGGGGATCAGGTCCAACGTAGTTCGGGCCATGGTTGGAAAGAAGCGAGTTGATTTTTAGGTAGGTGGGGTGACCGAACCATTGTGGTTCCCTACGTATCCCCGAGCGGGAATCAGGTCGAGCGTAGTTCAAGGCAAGGCTTGAAATAAGGGGTTTAAGGTATGAGGGTTTTTCAAACCAATCGTCAAAGAAGTTCAAACTTGAGCCACTTGTGGTAGCTTTAAATAAAAGTATTCAATTTCAATCTCCCTTTCTTTTCTTTTTCTTTTTCTTTTTATTTTGTTTTGAGGATTGATCCTTTTCACTTTCGCCTAGCCAGTCAATTTTGCTTTTTAATATAGTCGATTCTTGTGAGATCTTTCAATCGCAATCTCAGAATTCCAGAATGTGCATGTCAGCTCTCGGAATTTATTTGTGGTCATTCCGTGCCTTTTGAAATGTGATCCTGGCACGTTCTTAAGATGTATCTTGAAGCGTATGATTTTTCTCATTTGTTTCATCAAAATTTTCTCCAACATTTTGACTGACTAGGATCAGATTTTGGAAATCAACACCTTTTTTTTTTAGCTCTAACTTTTGCCTAGGTGCCCTTTCGGGTTTTCAACCTAGCGAGCTTTTTCTTTTCTTTCCTTTTCTTTTTCTTTCTTTTTTTTTTTTTTTTTTTTGAAAGTGGAGATGAAACTCACTGAAATGTTTGGCTACCATCAGGGGCTAAGTTTGCATTGCTTTCAATCAGACAGATTGCGTGGCTCCCAATCGGATTGGGCTTAAGGCTTCGAAATGGTGGAAAAAAGGTTGTTGGGCAAGCCCCAAGTCAGTCTTAAGTATGTCTTTTCAAGATTGAGGCAAGAGCATCTTTAAATTCTTAAAGTAAGACTATACAATTCTCAGCTCTTCATTAGTGTCAGCGTGAAATCGACTTTAACCTTTCAGGATTCTTTTTTGTTTTGTCGTAGAAAAATTATTAGCAAAGTAATATCCATGGTAATTTGAAAAGTGACACTTTAGTTTAGTGATTCATGCATTTATGACTAGACACATCAGATTAAGCAAAATGAGATTTCATTCCATCCATAGAGAAGGTTTACAAACTTATTAACAACTCGATGACAGACAGACTCGATCACAAGACTAGAATTGAAATGGACTCGGAACATAGAACATACTCAACTTGACTCGACCCGGTCTCAAATGGAGTGTCTTTGCGACCCATTTATTTTTCTTATTCTATTTTTTTAGCAGAAGTTCCAAACACAATCACTTTACTGCATAACTTCAACACTCATTGGCATCATCAAAGGGATCACCCGAGCGGTTGATCCAAGCCAAGATAGTGGATAGGATTAGGATGGGATACATCCTCTATGAGGTTCTGAATGTCATGGCGGAGGCGGATGCATCGATCGGTGGCATGGCCTAGATTTTGGTGGTAAGCACATCGTAGGCTCATGTTGTAGTGGGAGGGTATAGGATCGGATAGCGGTTTATGAGGGAGGAGCTGTATGTGGCCCTTTCTGAGTAGGTGGTCCAAGGCTGTGGAAAGAGGAACATCAAGTTTGGAGAATTCGCGAGGGCCTTTTGGACGATTTGGCGGAATGGACTGGTATGGACGAAGGGCGCAGGCCATTGATTGGTTGCTAAGTGTATTGATATCCGGGGAGTCCAGGGAGTAGTTAGGTCTCTTGGACTGGTGTTGGGGTTCATCCTTTTTGAACTTTCCTTCTCTGATGGCATCCTCTATTCTGGTGCCTATTTCAAATAGCTCTTCGAATGTGGAGATGGATTGGTAGAATAGCTTGTCATGATATACTGGTTGCATGTTCTTGACCAGCATACGTACTTGCTCTTTCTCAACAGGTCTGTGGATCATTTGAGCCACTTTATTCCTCCATCTGCTCAAGAACGCAGTGAAGGACTCATTGAAGTTCTGCCTGGTAGTCTTTAGATCCCGGATGGTGATATCAAACTCTTGGTTGTAAGAGTAGTGATCAATAAAAGTTCTAGCAACGTCTTCCCAGACTCGGGTCTTGGAGGCTTCAAGGGTTAGGAACCAGGATAGTGCGGCATTCTTAAGGGTTTGCGGGAACAGCATCGCAATGTGCTCATGAGTGCAGCCCATCGATTGGAAGATGCTCATGCACAACTTGATGTGACTTTTTGGATTCCCTGTTCCGTCAAAACGGTCGATGGCAGGCATCTTGAAATTCTCTGGCAGTTTCAGCTTGATGGGCTCAAAGAGGCCTTCCAGGTCTAACATGTAATCATCGACTCCCTTGCTTTTCCTCAGTACGCTTTCCAACTTGTCAACCTTATCCATTTTCTCTTGAAGCTTATTCTCATACGCAAACGGTGGGACCCCTTGAAACCAGTCTTCCTCCCCATTATTCTCAGGTGGGGGTGGTTCAAACCCCGGTGGTGGAAAACCGGGCGGAGGTTGCGGTCGCTGCTGCTTCAATTCTTCCATAAAACTCAAAACTTGGGCCAGGCGATCAAATTGTTGGCTTATGGTTGTTCCCAACACAGTGACCTTATTTTCCAATTCTTCTTGATTCATGCTGAAGTAACTTGGTGGGCAGATCTTGACCAAACGACTGTTTGAACTTCCAACCCAGGACGAGGATCCCAGTGGCTGACTTTGGGAATCTATACAAACCTACAGATTCGAGAGGAGAAGTGTATCAGATTCTGACAGAGGCAATCAGACAGACAGTGACAGTGACAGGTATGGACAGGCTTGTGTACAGACTGACTGAGATAGTGTGCGCAGACTGATGAGAATGGTGCATGCACATGAGACAAGCATGCGGATGCAAGCCCTAATCTATATGATGCCCCTACTTCTAATAGATAGAAGTTAAACAAATAAGGTCCTAGCCATACAGAGTGTGCTAACCTTACTTTCCAGTATGATCACCAAGGGATAACAGGGATTTCCGGGATACTTTGGGAATTTCGGATAGAGTTTCTGGGAGAAACATGGGTTTGGAAGATTCGGAGAAATTTCTAGGAAATTTGGATAGAGTTTCTAGGAGATAGGACAGAGTTTCTGGGAGAAACTGGTATATCTGGGAAATCAAGGAGATTTAGACAGAGTTTTTTGGGAAAAACTGGTTAATATGGGTGTATCTGGGATATCTGGACAGAGTTTCTAGGAGAACTGGACAATATGGTTATATCTGGGATATCTGGACAGAGTTTCTGGGAGAAACAGGTTATGATGGTGATCATACTGTCTAGCTAGTTTTCATACTCCTATGTCCTAGGACCAACAAACAAGTTTTGCGGTGTATATCTTTGTGAACATGGAGCAGACTTCCTTAACATGGTGCCTAGGCAGGTCACTCAATGTGGTCACATGTAAGTGATTGCCTTGGGGATCATAAGAAAGAAGTTCTGCCTCATGCCACATAAGCGTCTACACCACGCAGGTAATCCCGTCAGGGCATACAACAGTTACATCACATTGTCCTATCTGAAAAGATAAATGAACAGTCCTATGAAAGGGTCTACAGGAATCTATATGCAAAGGCTGGGTTTAGTCAAAGAGGGTCCGTTGACGAGAGTTCCAATATACCGTCGGATAGACAGTACGGAGGTTTTTACTCTTTTTGATATACCTTGGAAGGTACAGTATCAACGGTGACTTGTGCCCTGGCACAGCAAGACCTGAACAATGTCAGCGCCGCGTTTCAGACACAGTCGGAGGGGAAATGCAGAAGTGCAATGCGGTGAACCAAACACAGTAAAAAGATGATTTTAAGGATGCTTCTTATGAGTCAAACCTCTGTATTATTTTGTTTTAAAATAAAAATCCCCAGTGGAGTCGCCAGATTGTGGACACCAGGCTTCCACCTCTTCTTCGTTTTGAAACTTGTTTGATTTGGATCAAGGAAAGAGAAAAGGTCTGTTGAAAACAGATACAGAGTCGCCACTTGGTCTTTAAGGAACCAAGAAACCTAATTTTGACTCACCCAAATGGATAAAGGGCACCGGCCCTTCATAACCAAAGAACTTGGTTCGGGGTTTTGGTACGAGAGAGGAAGGAGCCTTTGTCACGACTAAAACACCCTCAACTTGCCCCGTCTTTCGACGGGCCTCAATTAGCATCCAAATAATCATCTTATACTATGTTTGGTTCAACAAATAATACTATGATAGTATATTACATCACATAAGAAAATTTCAAAATGGAAGATCCAAAGATAAGATATCATTCATAAGATCTAAGCCAAATATCACACAATGCAAAGTGAAAGATCACACAAATAAACCTAGGAAAAATCATCTAATCATGTATCAAATAATCAAGACTTCCTAATCTAAAAGGGGGGACATGAATTGTTCTTGAAACAAATAAATCAAAGAAAACAAAGATGCTTAGCAAGCTAGAATGATGTATGTTAATATTTGAGAAAAGAAGACCTCTCAATCCCCGGGACGGACGAGAAAGGATGATTAGATCGGGGGAAGCATGAACGTGTGATTATGATCATTCCTTATAATCTTCTTAGATTAGGAGTTACAAAAACCCCAAATCTTGCATGAATGCAATGCATGTACCTAAAATGTGCCAAGGTTGTAGTGTGCTTTGTGTTCATGGATTCCTAGAATGACTTGGAAGTCCAAAATGTGTATGAATGGATGAATGAAATCAACATGGGATATATACAAATGTAGTATGAACTACTTCCTAAGATATGAACTAATTTGGAATGCATATAAGCATCAAATCAAAGAATGAAAGTTAAGGTATACTTGCTGTGAATAGTGGACAGAACAGTAACATCATCTTTTGGAAATTGAAAAGAGGGGTTAGGAATGTTTTCAATGCATGAATTTTTATGGAGATGTTCCTTATTATGTCTAGAACACAACCCAAAAGGCCAATCTTGAATAGCTATCACAGATTGAGAGAAATCATATAAACAATGAAGGTCACTCAGAAACAGAGTCCGTACCGTCGACTGAAATGTTAGAAAATCTTAGAAAATGAAAAGAAATGATCTAGAGGCCCATTTTATACAGAATGTTTCCTACGACATTGAAGTTTAAGGAAAAAATAAGTTAGGACCACCCCTTTTGGAAAAGTTTTCTGAAAAAGAGGTTGGAAGTGGACCTAGCTGCTGTGACAGCAGAGGCAGAATGTTTGGAAGGAATGTTTGGGTCCAAATGGACAATTTCCAAGTAATTCCAAGTCAAACCAAAAATCATGGGTGTTCTCCAATGAGTTAGGAAGACTTTCCAAGTGGCATTGAATCCATATGTTGAGTATTGAGTCCTAGGGAAATCTTTGAACTCAGCTCACTCACTGTTTTGACTCATTGTTTTGAAGAAATGGTGAAAACAAAGTTTTGTTTCTTGAAGCCAACATAAGAGGGATTGAGAGGGGTTTTGAAATAGATGTTTTGAAAGCATTTTTTCAATACTCAATAAGGATTATAGCCACTCAAAATGTCAACATCAAACTTATCATCAAGAACCTCCAAGATTGTTGGAGAGATTTATTTTATTTTGAACATAACTTCAATACATTTCAAGAATACCTTGGAAGTATTGAGGTTATGATCATCATCTATCAAACATGTTTTTGAGGTCAAGAGGTACTAACCATAAGGATTCACTCACCCCAAACTTCATGTCATCACTTAGATGATGATGAACTAGTAAGTAAATAAAGAAAATCAAAAAGAAATGAGATAAGAAGAGATGAAGAATAAATAAACAAGCAAGTAAATAGAAATCAATAGATGATAATCAATGTGATTTTGGACTTGTAGCTTGGTGTTTCACTCATAGATTTTGACATTTGGACATAGAAGTAGCTTCCTAACTCAAGAATGCTCAAGAATGGTGATTGGGGGTGTTTGGAATGTGAAGTATAAGAGAGGTAATGGAAGAAAACAAGATTAAAACTCACTTTCTATAGCACAATAGTAGGAGGAAGCTCCTTTTCTCTCTTCTAAACCTATCTTTATCTCTCTTCTTCTCTACAACTTTTCAAGCTTTTGCACTTGGCTCCCCCAAAATGAAGAGCAATGAAGGGTTTAAATAGGCCAATTTGGGGTGGTTTTGGGGTTTTAGAAGTACTCCCATTGGTCCCAAACAATTGTGAACATAAAACTATGTCGTTTTGGCTTTCAATTAATCAAATTGGACCCCCAAAAAAATTACAAAAATGGACTCTGCGAGGGTTGAGTGCCGCGGCGGCACTGGGCCAGTGCTACGGCGGCAGTGGGCCAGTGCCGCGGCGGCACTGCTCCTCAGAAGCCCAGAAAATTACGTTTAGGCCCCCAGAGGTTCCGGTATTCGCGAAAAGGCCCTATTTTGTCCGAAATTCACAGAAAATGCATACGAACTCCAAATTGAGGTTGTGATATACCGTTGGAAAGGTAATGGAGTCTAATTTACATAAAAAATAGTTCAGGGACAGGTCACTTTGAAAAGTTTTGCGGTATTTGCGATAAAAGCCGATTTGATCGCCTTTTTCGCCTTTGGAAATTCATAATAAACTCGTTTTAAATCCGAAAATTATGTGCGATATACCGTCGGAAAGCTATTGACCTCTAGTATACATGAAAAATATTTGAAAAATTGTTTCGGTGCCCCAATTCCAAAGTCAAATCTTGGTCGAAATCTGGTCAAACCTGGTCAAACCGGTCAACGGGGACTTTCGAGGAACTTTCGGGACTTCCGGGGGTCTCCTGGAGCTGACGATTTCATCCGGTTTTACTTAAAAACTCATTTTATCATTTTTCTTACGACATAGCATGTTTTCAGAACTTCGGGACCAAATCTGGGAGTTTTCGGGCTTTTAGGGGCATTTTGGTCACTCTGAGCATTCGGAGAGATAGAGCTGACTTCCAGGAGTCCTTTTGAGTCTTTTACGATCATTGCAAACCACCAAGCTATGGGTCTCCTAAATCTGATAGCCGAAAAAATGGGGTGTCTACAACATGCAGACCATATGTATCAGAAATTTATCGCTTCTCATTTACAAAGTGAGAAGTTCTCACCAAATAACCACAAATTTGATGAGAAATTTTCACTTCTATTCAAAAACAAAAACTTTAATAAGACGAATTCTTTGCGAAACTTCCATTCAAATATATATATACACACAAACAAATTTCTCACTATTATTCTCTTAGAGATCATGAAATTTTCCACATCACTAATTAAAAAACTACAAACAAAACAAATATAATGTATAAAAAAAATGAAAAGATTATAGAGGTTAAACGAAAGACTCGAGTTAGTGTTCTAGCCATTGCTGTCATGCAGTCTTCCAATCGTCGTCGTCGAATCGAAAAACTTTTAGTGTGAAGCCAAGCCCTAATCATAACAATAACCAATTTTCTCAAAAAAAAACTCCAATGTTTGAATCGAAGCTACTTGTTCCAAAATTGTGAGAAATTTGTACCAAAATTCTTAGAATACGTAGCCAATAATGAATCAAGCTTCTGTGTCGACGATCTTCATGAATCACCTATGACGGAAGGTGGTGGACATGGTGTTGCGAAGTCTTCTTTCTTTCTCTCCTTCAACTTTTGTTTCTCTCTCTCTCTCTCTCTCTCTCTCTCTCTCTCTCTCTCTCTCTCTCTATATATATATATATATATATAGTTAATATGGGTTTTGAATTTTAAAACCTTGATTGTGGGAAGTAAATATTATACATGTGTATAGATATATTTCTATATATAATTATATAGGGGTATTTTTGTCCTCAAAATAAATTAGGACCTATTTCTAGTTTCATTTTTAAAAAGGTTTAATTTCTAGTTAGGTGTCTATATTAGAACTATATATTAAGTTACCCTTTAAATATAACCAAATGAAACAACTTTGGTTGGTTCTAACAAACTTTTTATAATCAAATAGATAACGTGGCAAAGGCATATAAACAATCTATACAAAGCATCAAATACAAGCTAATGTATCCAATGCTTTGATCAACAAAAATTGGTCGGCCATACTTTTGCACCATGTGCAGCAACTCATGTACACGAACGCACTTTTATTTTGCAAACTGTCCAGCACACAGAGAAGCTTTCTACATGTCAAAATTTTTAAACTGTGTTTTATCTCACTGCCAACCACCACAAAAAACCTTTTGATATAAATCGTATAATTTTTTTGTATTATAGACAGATTAATCATAATATTGCGAGATTGAGTCTTCAATGGCTCTGAAACCAATGTTGGAAAAACTAGGGTTCATAAAGGTAATTAAATAAACACATAATTCATACCTCTATGAATACGCAGCGGAATAAATCTAGATCAACGAACCGATACCCGATCTACAAGCAATTGCACGAACACACGAACAACCGATGACGGACAACTTTTCATCGCACGAAGTAGACTACTAGAGCCTATATCTTGTATCCACACCACAAGACCTAGGCAGGGCCGGTCTCGAGTATTTGGAGGCCCGGGAGGAACTACCAAAAGAGAGGCCCTTTTACATTTACATATAAATTTTTTTAAACACATTGAAGTTCATTTTTGACAACTTTTATGATAAATCATATTTTTTTTTATTGCTAGCTAATAAATGGTGCATCCAAGTAACTTTAGGATTGCACTAAATCTTCATATTGTTCATTTAAAGGTTTTTCATTATCATTCACATCTTCATCAATATCATTCACATGTTCCTCAATATCATTCTTTTTAGTGGCACTAAAAAATTTAAGAATAGCTCTACTTTAATTTGAGATTGAATCAATTTTCCTATTTTTTGTTTTTTCTTTCTTTTTTAAAATCCAGACATATGCTTTCAATGACCCATACAATGCAACAATCAATCTCAAATCCCAAACAAAGATAAAGAAAAATAGAACCTGATTAGCAAAAAAATTGAAACCACACCCCTCTTTGACTTTTCTCTTTCTAGTTTCAAATATCAAGCTCCAACTTGAAAATATGATTATCTTAAACAAAAAATGTAAAAATTAATTGAATTAATCATCACATCTTTAAAGTCAATTGAATTGATCAATATCTATCATCAACGTATATATATATACATAAAAGGGTTTTGTTTAAGGTTCTAAATGTGGAAATAAACAAGGGGTATAGTCTAGATTTCAGTGTTCGGTGTAGGGTTCAGTGTTTGTCTCCTTATTTATTTTTACTTCTGAAACCTAAACATATACCCTAAAGGCACATGTTAACAAAACCTCACATAAAAAGATGCTGAAGACTTAGAGTCTTGGAGATACCGAATACTGTAATACAATCTTGATTCTTTATACTATTATATTATATATATATATATACAGTCATACTCTAAAGAGGATTCCCTCTTTAATAAAGAGACGACGCCTTCTCTGAAAAAATTTCGTATATATAATATATGATAGCCTCATAAGTTAAAGAGTCAAAACTTAAAGTTTTTAAGTTACCTTGATCAGTACTTGAATCTTGATCAATGATCAGTTAATTCTGCTGCATGCGTGACTGCGTCGGTGCATTGCCACAAAAAGGCTTAACTTATTTTATATATATATATAGCATGACGGCATGAGGTCCTCAATTTTTTTGATTTCCAAACCTCACTTAGTCACTTTATATTATTATATATATATATATCGTATAGCCTATATATTAATATAACCTAGTAGTAGTCTTAGTAGATACTTAGATATGTAGGCCCTCAAAATTTTAGGCCATTTTGTGGCCCTGGGCAATTGCCCCTCTCGCCCCCCCATGGGGCCGGCCCTGGACCTAGGGTTCTTGATGGAAACCCTAGAGAAGGAGGAAGAGAGAGAGAGAGAGAGAGAGAGAGAGAGAGAGAGAGAGTTGTAGAGAAGCCAATACAGAAAAACTAACGTCTGTTTTATTTTGTGTATTTTTTTGTAATGTTTTCTATAAATAAGTCTTGAAGTCACACTTAGACTAGGCTTCTTATGGATAAAGATAATTTTAATTTAAATTTAATTTAATTCAAATCATAATTATCACCTAACTAACTTAACCCATGTAGATGTGATATATATATATATATATATACTAACAGTTCTTTTTCTTTATCCTTTTTTTTTTTTCCTTTCTAGCAAAAAGAAAAGATCTTATAAGTCAAGCTCAAATAAGAAACAAGGTACACGATGTAAAAAAAGATAATAATTCAACCAAAATAGTACTGAGAATATATATATATATATATGACATATGTACATATTATTATTTTTTTAAAAGCAACAAACTGAATCTCAAAGAGAGCCACTCCTAATGAACTGCGATTCTAATTTTACAAATAAAACGAGCCAAACACTTTAGTTCTTTTAATGTTGCTCCTATATGATCTGGTGTTGAAAACGTAAAATAATATGAGTAATCTTATGCTTCCTAAATGTGGTTCTCAAAATCAAAAGTCGTGCATCCCACTTTTTATTGGGGGTCTAAACATGTTTTTTTTTTTTTGTTGATATCATGTCAACAATCAATTTTTAACATTTTGGTCAACTGTAAAGTTCCCAAAATCTTTTGCCTGTCTCCAAAAAATTTCTTTAGTACTCCAGCAACACCAGAATCGTCCTACTTACTAGGTGTGTAGACGTATTTTTATGGATATCATATCAACAACCAATTTTTGGCATTTTAGTCGCCTACCAAATTCCAATTTCCAAACAACTTATTTATGACACTCCCGACACAAAAAATCGTCCAACATCTAAGGAAAACTCTTTGGTACCCAAATGTGGTTTTGTTGTATATACAACATACCACCAAGACACTTGTCAATCATTGATTGGATGAAAGTGTACTTTATGACATGCATTAAATGGGGGGCAACCGGTTATCACAGGTTGTCATGTATTGCACAACGTGTTTGTTCCTTAACCACATATTATTGTTCTTTGATCATCAATGTTTGTTCCATACCTTCAAAGTCACGATTTATTGTTCCTTTAGAATCATGGAACAAATATTTATGATGAAGGAACTTTTTATTTTTGGTTAGTTGTTCTTTATAACATATAACAATATGTGTATTTAAAAGTGTTGGAAAAATGACTAGCATTTAAGTTTTTAGTCTTAAAGGTTTGCATTAATCACTACCATCTAATTCAATTAAATAACCCAACTACCAACTTGGGTGTATGGGAACAATTGTTGTCATTGTGATCACATAAGTTTGTTATGAGGCTTTTATATGTTTGTTCCATCTTTAATGAGGTTTACCTACCTAGTACTTAGTTTTAAGGTTGATTGTTGCATTTAAGGTTGGTTGGTTGGTTGGTTAATTTTTCCTCTCCACTCCTATTATCTTATCTGAACTCACTCAATCATCCCTCTCAACACACACTTTCACTTTCACAACACTCTCACTTCAACATCCCTCACCCTCCACCAAGTTGAAGTTTAATTTGCAGAAGACAACCAAACTTCAAGTTTATTTGGAGAAGACAACTTACTTAAGTTGAAGTTATAGTAAAAGGTATTTTTCCTAATCTTATTTAGCATTGTAAATAGTATTTTTATGCCTTAGAAGCAAAAATTTCATCATAAACTATCATTTCGTATCTTAGGAACAAAGTTTTAATTTCGAAAAACAAATTTTTATGATAAAGAAACAAACATTAGGGATCTTGGAACAAAACTCACTTTCATAGAACGCAGAGTTATGTTTCCCTGAACAAATTTTGATGATGAAGGATAAATCTTAACTATCATGGAACAAAAGTTTATGTTAAAGGAATAAGACTTTCTTGGTCATGGAATAAATATTTATGATAACAAACCAATTATATACGGTTATGAAACAAAATTTTAAAGTAGGACCTTACTTCTGAAACTTTGTTTCTTTATCATAATAATTTGTTGCCTGACCATACAAGTTTGTTCCACAAATTGTAGGTTCTGTTAGATGCTGAAACAAACATTTTACGATAACGAAACAATGATATATGGTTATAGAACAAACTTTTAAAGTAGGACCTTACTTCAAAACTTTGTTTCTTCATCTTAATAATTTGTTTCCTGACCATACAGGTTTGTTCCACAAATTGTAGGTTCTGTTAGATGCTGAAACAAATATTTTATGATAACGAACCAATAATATATGGTTATGGAACAAAATTTTAAAGTAGGACCTTACTTCTGAAACTTTGTTTCTTCATCATAACAATTTGTTTCCTGACCTTACAAGTTTGTTTCACAAATTGTAGGTTCTGTTAGATGCTGAAACAAATATTTTATGATAACGAAACAATGATATTTGGTTATGGAACAAAATTTTAAAGTAGGACCTTACTACTGAAACTTTGTTTCTTCATCATAAAACTTTGTTTCCTGATCTTAAATGTTTGTTCCATAAATTGTAGGTTCTGTTAGATGCTGAAACAAATATTTTATGATTACGAAACAATCATATATGGTTATGGAACAAAAGTTTAAATTAAGAACTTACTTCTGAAACTTTGTTTCTTCATCATAACAATTTGTTTCCTGACCAAACAAGTTTGTTTCACAAATTGTAGGTTCTGTTAGATGCTGAAACAAATATTTTATGATAACGAAACAATAATATTCGGTTATGGAACAAAATTTTAAAGTAGGACCTTACTTCTGAAACTTTGTTTCTTCATCATAAAACTTTGTTTCCTGATCATAAAAGTTTGTTCCATAAATTGTAGGTTCTGTTAGATGCTGAAACAAATATTTTATGATTACGAAACAATCATATATGGTTATGGAACAAAAGTTTAAATTAAGAACTTACTTCTGAAACTTTGTTTCTTCATCATAATAATTTGTTCCTGATCATAAAAGTTTGTTCCATAAATTGTAGGTTTTGTTAGATGCTAAAACAAATATTTTACGATTACGAAACAATCATATATGGTTATGGAACAAAAGTTCAAATTAAGAACTTACTTCTGAAACTTTGTTTCTTCATCATAATAATTTATTTCCTGACCATACAAGTTTGTTCCACAAATTGTAGGTTCTGTTAGATGCTGAAACAAATATTTATGGTTATAAAACAACTTGTGATGGTTATGAAACAAAATATTCAATTAAGAAGTTACTTCTGATAAATTGTTTCTTAATCATCATAAGTTGTTCCGGGACCATAAATGTTTGTTAAAAAAATTGTAGGATCTCTTAGATTCTGAAACAAATAATTATGATTCTGAAACAAATATTTACGGTTATGAAACAAACGTTTAAATTAAGTAATTACTTCTGATAAATTGTTTCTTAATCATCATAAGTTGTTCCAGGACCATAAATGTTTGTTAAAAAAATTGTAGGATCTCTTAGATTCTGAAACAAATAATTATGATTCTGAAACAAATATTTACGGTTATGAAACAAACGTTTAAATTAAGTAATTACTTCTGAATTTTTGTTTCTTCATCAGTATAAGTTGTTCCGGGACCATAAATGTTTGTTAAAAAAATTGTAGGATCCCTTAGATTCTGAAACAAATAATTATGATTCTGAAACAAATATTTACGGTTATGAAACAAACGTTTAAATTAAGTAATTACTTCTGAATTTTTGTTTCTTCATCAGTATAAGTTGTTTCCGGACCGTAAATGTTTGTTCCATAAATTATAGGTACTCTTAGATTCTGAAACAAATATTTTATGATCATGAAACAAATGTTTATGGTTATGAAACAAAACATTAAATTAAGTACTTACTTCTGAATTTTTGTTTCTTCATCAGTATAAGTTGTTTCCGGACCATAAATGTTTGTTCCATAAATTATAGGTACTCTTAGATTCTGAAACAAATATTTTATGATCATGAAACAAATGATTATGGTTATAAAACAAAATTTTAAATTAAGTACTTACTTCTGAATTTTTGTTTTTCATCAGTATAAGTTGTTTCCGAACCATAAATGTTTGTTCCATAAATTATAGGTACTCTTAGATTCTGAAACAAATATTTTATGATCATGAAACAAATGTTTATGGTTATGAAACAAAACATTAAATTAAGTACTTACTTCTGAATTTTTGTTTCTTCATCAGTATAAGTTGTTTCCGGACCATAAATGTTTGTTCCATAAATTATAGGTACTCTTAGATTCTGAAACAAATATTTTATGATCATGAAACAAATGATTATGGTTATAAAACAAAATTTTAAATTAAGTACTTACTTCTGAATTTTTGTTTTTCATCAGTATAAGTTGTTTCCGGACCATAAATGTTTGTTCCATAAATTATAGGTACTCTTAGATTCTGAAACAAATATTTTATGATCATGAAACAAATGTTTATGGTTATGAAACAAAACATTAAATTAAGTACTTACTTCTGAATTTTTGTTTCTTCATCAGTATAAGTTGTTTCCGGACCATAAATGTTTGTTCCATAAATTATAGGTACTCTTAGATTCTGAAACAAATATTTTATGATCATGAAACAAATGATTATGGTTATAAAACAAAAGTTTAAATTAAGTACTTACTTCTGAATTTTTGTTTTTCATCAGTATAAGTTGTTTCCGGACCATAAATGTTTGTTTCATAAATTATAGGTACTCTTAGATTCTGAAACAAATATTTTATGATCATGAAACAAATGATTATGGTTATAAAACAAAATTTTAAATTAAGTACTTACTTCTGAATTTTTGTTTTTCATCAGTATAAGTTGTTTCCGGACCATAAATGTTTGTTCCATAAATTATAGGTACTCTTAGATTCTGAAACAAATATTTTATGATCATGAAATTACAAATGATTATGGTTATAAAACAAAATTTTAAATTAAGTACTTACTTCTGAATTTTTGTTTTTCATCAGTATAAGTTGTTTCCGGACCATAAATGTTTGTTCCATAAATTATAGGTACTCTTAGATTCTGAAACAAATATTTTATGATCATGAAACAAATGATTATGGTTATAAAACAAAATTTTAAATTAAGTACTTACTTCTGAATTTTTGTTTTTCATCAGTATAAGTTGTTTCCGGACCATAAATGTTTGTTCCATAAATTATAGGTACTCTTTGATTCTGAAACAAATATTTTATGATCATGAAACAAATATTTATGGTTATGAAACAAAAATTAATGCTTATGAAACAAATATTATTGTTATGAAACAAATTTTATTGTTATGAACATACTTCTGAAAATTTGTTTTTCATCATCATAAGTTGTTTCCTGACCATAAACGTTTGTTCCAAAAATTGTAGGTTCTCTTAGATTCTAAAACAAATATTTCACGATTATGAAATAATCATTTATGATTATGGAACAAAATTTTAATTACATGAAATTTCTTATTTACAGGGGACAATGGCCGGTGATTCATGTTCCAAAGGCAAGGGTGTGTATGTTGATTTAACGAATGATGAGGACTTCGATATTAATGGTGGAATCTATACAACTACAGATGAAGAAATAGAAAACTCATTTGGTGGGTTTCAATGCTCTATAGGTGGAGCTGAACACAACATTGGTACAACGAGTAACACTAATAACACCGAAGACTCATTTGGTGGGTTTCATTACTCTATAGGTGGAGCTGAACACAACATTGGTGCAACGAGTAACACTAATAACACAGAAGACTCATTTGGTGGGTTTCATTACTCTGTAAGTGGAGCTGAACACAACATTGGTGCCACGAGTAACACTAGTAACACAGAAGACTCATTTGGTGGGTTTCAATGGTCCTTAGGTGGAGTTGAAAGCGATTTTTGTGCAACGGACGGGACGGATAAAGCCATGTCAAAGTTGACTGAAGCAGATGATAACAATACTTGTTCATCATAAAATGATATACCTTTTTCTTGGATAGCAACCCTTTACTATATATGAATTTGCACCGATCCTTAATTTGATCATTCCCCCAAAAACGATGTCTGGGGGATGATTGGGTGTCCGAAGTGGCCCTCGGTGCCCCAACTGGAACAACACGCTCGAAGTAAAAAATCTACAATGACAAAAAAAAATGTAAGGTATTAATGCATATGACTAAGCACAACAATTAAACGAGGCAAAGCTAAGAGGCTTACCATCAAGAAGAACACACAACCACCAACATAGCACCCTCTTGAGCCCTTCTCCTTATAATTCCTGACACTCATCTCAAGATTGTTCAACAACAACCTTGCCCAATTAATTTTTCCCAATGATGAGGGATCCTTGAGAATATGCATCAAACTTGACCTGATGCCGTGCTTTGTGCCAGGGCAGCACAAGCATCCCAATGCCAACAAAGCGAATCTCACCCTAAAGGCCTCACCGGCATCTACTAAAGACCTTAGTTCTTCCTTCAGTTGGCTCACCTTCAATTGTCCATCAACAAACCCGTACTGCTGGCAAAGTTCAGAGATGTCCTCATTGGAGCCTTCCGCATTCAATTCTCTACCGACCGACCTAAGGCCCAATATATTATGAACATCAACTGCCCTGATGGTCACCTTTGTGCCGTGTACATTGAGGCTACAATCTACTGGATCAAATTTCCTCACGAGCCACCCACAGAGCTCGCGGTCTAAGTGACTGCAATTTAAGTCCAATAGACCCTCAAAACCGATTTCTTTTACCGCTTTCTTTTGGTCCTCTGTGAGATTCTTTATAATCTCCATAATGGCCGGCAAGGA
Organism: Hydrangea macrophylla; assembly: GCA_033977485.1. NCBI lineage: Eukaryota > Viridiplantae > Streptophyta > Magnoliopsida > Cornales > Hydrangeaceae > Hydrangea > Hydrangea macrophylla. The sequence goes on along the minus strand of CM066999.1, from coordinate 74,551,536 downwards.
TACGCGCGTGTTAATCGTGTATTCTTCCGTCTATTTTATGGCACAAAATTAATTCACTTGTTAGTAACAGAAAATTGCCTCTTGTTTATGTAGACTATAGAGATTTTGTGATACCTTCATTTTCTTCCGCGGCTTTTGGGGTACATCTCCAGCAATTTGCCTCTTTAACTGCTTGTTTGCCTCCTTTGCCACTTTGGCCTTATCCACGTAGGGCCTCTTATCATCATCACTCATTGCATCCCAAGCTTTACCAATATCTCGCTTAATCTATACATACATACATACATAACTAATGTGTGAAACAATACTCATTAGCAAAATGTTCATGTAAGAGATCCTACAAAAGCTTTTATTATCTCACCGCATTTGTTATGTTGCACTTCTTTACCTTCAGTTCTGCAACTCGTTCATGGCTACATATAGAAGAAATAGTAACATATACCAATGCTTTCATGAATGTATTTCACTTCTCATACATATAAAATATCAACTACGACTTACTTATACAAAAAGAAGGCGGATTCACATGCTCGTTTGGGTATATCAACTTCGGCACCCTGTATTTCGCTCCTCTTCCTACATTCACGTGATAGTTCAGTTAAAATAAGATATTTACATACCAGTTCTTTGTATTGTAAGAGTCTTTAACCAATATTTTCCTACATACAAATGTTTAATTGTTCCATACATACCCCTCATCCTCTTTAGATACTTTCTTCAGTGGGCTTCTTTTCTTCTCCGGAGTATTCACAGAGGTGGGCTTCTTTACTAGTTTACCCTTTTTCCAATATGTAGCTTTCGGTTTCTTCCTATATACACATAAGTCATGTTCAAGATCACAATGGCAATAAGGTTTTGTATTACAAATCATAAATAAATTGATTTCTCCACAACATTATATGCAAAACATACCCCATTTGTAGGAAGGGTAAGTGCTGCATAAAAACCAAAAAAAAAAAAAAACACTTAGTAACTCCAAAATTAAAATGTAGCCGAACTTAATTTCAAACTCAAAAGCAGATGAAAAGCAGATAAGCATGTGTATAAGGAAACATTCATCAATATATGTATCCGAAATTTTAAGTGAACGTGTAGAAATGCAAAACGGTGGACCTTATCACTTTTTTCTTTTATTTTTTTTAAACACCTCCATATTCAGTTTCAAATTCATAACATAAACATAGTTTAAACACAAACTCTATAAAATCATGCCCACTTAATTGTAATCCGGGCCTATAACTACTGGTATTATTGATAATTATCCTGACTTCCTAAGTTAACATTTGTTGCAAATAATGTTTTAAGTATTCAAATATTAGTGCTGAATGTAATTAGATCGTTTGATAATACTACTATATAAATACTGAAATCTTAAACGATTACAAATTTATCCATGTTACTCACTATATGACCTAAACAAAACTACGAGGGGCACAATATTTTGACACATGTGTGCCATGATTTGTGACCTAAACATAACCACTATAAAGGTTCAATGTTTTGAGACGAACAAACCACCTAGGTGCAATGTTTTGGATTCTATTATCAATTGAAACATGTTTTTTCTACTTTTGACTGCTATCTAATTAAAAGAACATTGTGTCCATGTCTCAAAGTATTTGAACCCTTAATGGTTTTGTTTAGATCACAAAACATTGCAATAATAAACAAGATGAAATAAATAATGCAAAGCATCAAAATAATATGATAAATTTTAATAGATCTCACAAACAACTATCAGCAATGCAACTAATCACAAACACACATAAAGCCATCTTCTGTGTTCGGAACTTCCAACCTTCTCTCTTCCTCGATTTGCTATCCACAGACTCCACCAATCTTTGAAATTGAAACCTTGATTAGAAGAGTGTAGGGTTTGAGATCATGGTGAACTAATAAGGGTAGATAGGTCAATAAAAATATCACTTAAAAGCCAAAACGCGGACCTGTGTTCCGTGATAAATTTTTAGTACCTTTTTTTCTTCCTTAAAATTTTCGTTGGCTTTTTGACACTTATTTCATTTAAGTAGTGAATCCTTCTGCATTATCAAACATAGTTAATAAAGTAAATTTGACAAAGGTGGTTAAGTAGGTCTCCCCCAAATCAATTCTTTAGCCCCTCTAAAAAAATAGATTTTTAACTAAACTTTTTTCAACTTAGCTATGTGAAATTTCGATTTCTACAATAAGCAGTGGTTATACAACCAAAAAGCTCAAAAAGCAGTGGTTATACAACCAAAATTCAAATATGTCCCCACTTTTTTAATTACTTTGCATAGTCTGTGAAATCTTCCCTTGATAGGGAAGTGCTTGCTGCCATGAAACAAATTTTTTTACCACAAAGTTCAAACTACTACAGGCATTGCTTGGTTTCATGGTGGTCATAAGCTCATTTATAACATAAATACAGAAACGATTCCATATCATTTTTGCAATTAGGCCTTTAGTTCTACAAAAAAAATTAGGGCTTTAGTCCAGCCCTACACAAACATATAATGGTTGATAAAATTGGGGTCTTTGATGTTAGAATTAGATGAAGATGAACAAAATAAAATTAAATACCAAAAAAATCAATAAGAATAATAATGCGTAGAGAAAACCTCTCACCCTTCCTGTTTTTGTAATTGCATGTATACTAAACTTTAGTAAAATGAAAACCTATAAAAGAAATTTGAAGAGAGAACAAAATATACCTTTCTCTGACTTCAATCTCAAAATTGTTCTCCCCAAATGAAGCTTCAATACCAAAATCGTAGTTGTCCTCTGTTTCCTCACTTTATTATTACCAAAAGTCCCCTCTTCCTTCTTGGAAAAGCTAATCGACACCGACCCAACAGAGCCCGAGTTCACCGAACTCAGACCCACCGAACTCAGACACAGCAGAACCTACGGTCAGGGCTAGGGTTTCATCTGCAATACTCTTTCTTTGTGATTGTGGGTTTTTTCATACCATGGAGGGAAGAGGAGAGAGGGAAGAGGGAAGATGAGTGAAGCAACCTGCTGAAGAGGTGACCCTTTTCTTTGTGGTTTTGGTGCAAAATCAGCCATGGTTTTTTTTTTAAATTCTTCTTGCACGTGGATGGCTGGGATCATCCTCACTCATGATCCAATGGCTGACCATAGTTTTGTTGTATATACAATAAAACCGCCTTTGGGTACCGAAGTCGGCTCCAACATCTAATTGAGGATCTAAACGTGAGGGTCATGCAATTATATGACTTTTAGTTTTATTTATTTTTTTTTTTTTACACTTTTGCCTTTCAAACCTCAAATTTGCTGGAAAAATACTGGTTTTACTATTTTTACCTAGAGCAATAACAAAATTAGTACATTTGGTTTTGTCTAAAAGGACACAACAATCCTACGGTGACAAACATTTTCTACAAACACTTACAAAAACACTCTATCTCTTTATTGTCTTGTTTGGAGGTCAGGATAAGAGGCATGATATGATAGCTTTTATCATATCCTGTGTTTGGTGGCGCCATTGGACATGACAAAATAGTCCTGAACTAGGTTTTTATCCCATGGAAGTGGGATAACTCTAACCCATGGGAGGAGGTGGTATTAAGTGGGATTAGAAGTTTGGGATAACTTCTTGGGACCAAAATACTTCCTTCTTCTTCTTTTTTTTTTTTTTTTTTAGATTTGATTTTTTTTTTCTTTTTCATTTTCAGTTTTTTTTTATTATTTTTTTTATTTTCATATATGTTTTTTTTCCCTCTCTTTTCATTTTCAGATCTGCTTATTTATTTATTTATTTATTTTCAGATCTTTTTTTTCTTTTCTTTTTCATTTCCAGAGCTGTCTTCTTCTTCTTCTTCTTCTACTTTCTTCTCATATCTTTCTTTCTTTTTCTTTTTTTTTTCTTTTTTCTTTTTTTATTTTTAAGATCTCTCTCATTTTTTTTTCCGATCCATTTTTTTTCTCCTCTCTCTCTCTCTCTCTCTCTCTCTCTCTCTCTCTCTCTCTCTCTCTCTCTCTCTCTTCTTCATACCCCATGTTGTGTTAAAAAACAATAATTTAGTTATTATTCGAAACTTATCTATCTTTTCTTCATACCCCATGTGTTAAAAAACAGTAATTTAGTTATTATTCGGAACTTATATTCGAGAACGACCAAATACAGTATTAGGATATAATAGCTTATCCGACTATTTTATCCAGCACGTTCCAAACACAATATAGCATAACAACTTATTCGACAGTATTACTATCCTATCCGATCCTGTCTTATCCTATCTTATTTGACAATTTTATCCGCCCTGCCAAACGAGACTCATGTGTCTGGAGCTTTGACCAACTGTCGGAACACTTAATAAGCCTACATCCCAATGGGTAACTCAAATTCGGAGATATTTTGGGTGTACTATCCATAGGCCACTGGTCTGAGTGGTCGGGAATCATTTAACATGTAGTTCATCATGTATAAAGCCCATTTATATGAAAATAAATGGTTCTTATGAGATTTACCCTTTTGAAACACAAGCCACCCAAAAACAAATTTTTTTTTTTTTGTTTATTGTTTTTTGTTTTTTGTTTTTTTTTTTTGTTTTTTTGTTGTGTATGTGTAGCTTAATGGGAAAGATGAGGATGCTAGGGCAGATTTGTGATCAGATTAGGAAAGATAGAATTAGAAATGAGTAAATTTGAGAGACTGTAGGAGTGTCATAGATTGAGGGTAAATTGAGGGAGAATAGACTTAGATGGTTCGACCATGTGCAACGAAGGCTTGTAGACACACTTGTATGAAAGAGTGATAGGATTTTAGTGCCTAAAATGGTTAAAGGGAGGGGCATACCTAGACTGGTCTGAGAGTATGTAGTGCAACTAGATAGAAATATATATAATTTAAATGAGTATATAATTCTTAATCGTGCATAATAGAAAAAAATGATTCGTACAGCCGATCCCAATTGATTGGAACACAAGACTTGGTTGGTTTGGTTTGATTTATGTGTAGCTTATGGGAAGGATGTTGGCAGGGACGAAACCATGTACAAGTTGAAGGGCGTCATGAAACCCCTATGTTTCTAAAATCCCTAATATGTGTATATATATATATATGTATGTATATATATTTTACAGTATGTGTCCTAAACAACAAAAATCTTTTCTATGTGCACCCCAACATTTTTTTATGTGCAATATTTGGGTAATATTCTAATTAACCCACCCAAAATTGACTTTAGCCAAACCAAACTATTTACTATAAAAATCTGTGGTGTGTGCTTGGGCGTGCCAGAGTCTAATTGGACTCAAGGAGGTTATACAACTTAATCTAACTTCTAATTCAAACGGTTATTACCAAAAATGACTGATAATAACGACAGGTCTCACTCTACTATGATGCAAGCAAGTAAATACAAATGGAAATGGAAAAAGAACACAAACGGAATTCAAAACACCTCAGAGAACACCATCTTCATTAATATCAAATGAAACAGCAATTACGGCAATTCAGTAAGGTAATTGAAACTTACAATCACTCAAGGACAAACAGAAATGCTTGAGGAGAAAATAAAACAAAGTCTGCCAGGACAGAATTGGCGTGTGTGTTAGCAAAATGAAATGTTGCACATTTGATTCTATTTATTGGCAAGGTTGATAACTACCAATGATAATGGGGTTGTGGCTCCTAAATTCTAGGCATGAACAATTAACTTCCTAACTTTGCATCCCATTATTTCTATTCTTCCACCACGTTGCAATTTTAGTGGATGTAACCGCCTTTTAATTCCAACTTGGTAAAAACCAACATTCATGCGCTCACCCACATTCAACTGCCTAATAGATCTCACCCATACCGCCCTCATTGCTCGATGCTCCATTGCTCCAAATTACTTGGTATTTGTTAGTTGATGTATCTCGGTCTTGATTTTATAGGGCTTCGTTGGGTGACCATCGGTCTCGTTAATCGATATCCTAACTATGTACCCATTTCATGACCTTTTCCTCTCAGACTAGTTGGATGAGGCTGAAGCCTTTCTGGTTAACCAATACAATTTTGTCCTCAGTCTTTAGATCGATGATCAAGCTGTGACACATTGTCACTCCCTATGCACTAGGATCGGCCTCAACTCTATTCTCGGACCCTGTCCTTAGTCATTTTGGCAGCTGTTTCCATGGTGACATCATCAAACCATGTTACCTTCACATGTCTTGGAAAACCCCAAATTAGGGTGTAAACACAAACAAAGCCTAATTGTATAAAATCGACGAAAAAAAAATTTTAGGTGTAATATTTTGGTCCAATCTAAACAACCCACCCCAATTTTCAATTTAGACTAACACAAACTCAGCCAGTTAGCACAAATGTATAAAATAGACCCAATTGACCTAAAGGGTTTCCATCAAACACTAGTGTTCGGATACATTCGAAAGCCATAGGAGTGAAGATGTCTAGAGCTTAAAGGATCTTCATCAAGAACACAAAGAAGAAAGTTCTTCATCAATTCAAGAGAAGAGTTCTTGCATAGATCCTACCGATCTTTCTGGCATGTTTATATATATATATATATATATACTTGTGGGCCAGCATGTGCCTGTGAAATATACGAGTTTTTCTTTTAAAAATAGGTCACCGCCTAATATTGGAGAATTTGAATAGTGTAGTTTATTTGTGGAGTGTTTATGCCCAAATCTTTACTCATTTAATTAATTAGGAGTAATAGAGACCAATTGAATTTTGATTGGAAGTTCTTTACATGACCCCACTGCTACATCATTGGGGAAGCACTTTTGGAATAAAAAATTGGAAAGAATAGCATTACTCTTTAATTAGTAGGCCAAAGATTTGTAAAATAGTAGGAACCAATGGCACTTACATGCAAACATGAATCATAACCCTATCACATAAGATTTGGGAAGCATAGTATTACTCAAATTATATTTATATTGGCATGTGTGTACAATAAAATCAAAATAATTACTATGATACAAATTATAACTAAAAGAGAAATTATATAAACATATAACCATGTGTGTGCGCACGTGTTTAATCAAAGTATTAAATTAACCATTTAAAAAACATTGCTGTGTCAAAAGATGATTATTCTGTAATTTTTTTTTTTACAATAATTGACCAATATGTAAATCTATACCCTTATATATAAGAGGCTTAGCACCCAAAGTTCACCCAAATCCCAAAGTTGAATTACCATTTTACCCTTTTCTATCCCATCGATTCCCTTACCTTTTAGTATTTTATCTGACTTTTGTTCTAATCTGGATGGTTTTTCTGGTATATTTGCACCAAAAAAGCATACATTATCATCCAAGTTTTACAACCTTTTTTAAGGTCCATTTTGCCCCCCCTATTATACCATATTTAATCATGCATCTGTACCCATCATAAGGATATATTGATTTGTGGGAGGGTAATTTGGTCATGTCAAAATAAGGTAATTAGGTTTAGGTCAGCTTTTGCAATTTTATTTAATATAATAATGAGGTTTCAATCAACAATATTGCGTGTAATTACATTTGGGTCAACAAGTTCTGCGATATTTATAATCTGCTTCACAAAAAAGTCAAAATAAGTGGCTATATTTACATTTTGGTCAACTTCTTTGATGTAATTACATTTGGATCAACAAATTTTAGGATATTTACAATTTGCTTCTAAACAATGTCAAAAGAAGGAAAAAGTCAGAATAAGTGACTATATTTACATTCTGGTCAACTTCTTTGATGTAATTACATTTGGATCAACAAGGTCTAGATTATTTACATTTTCCTTGTAAAAAAGTCAAAACAAGTTGCTATTTTAGTGACTATTTATGAATTGATCACTAATATTTACATTTTGATCAACTTCTTCTCTCAAATTTAGGATTTATATATTGTAACATGTATAATTACATTTATGTGAAGATTCTGCGGTCAACTTTTGTCTTAAAATTTATGATTAATATATTGTGGATTTTTTTTTTACGCATACTATGACTTTTCACCATTTCCCGGACTTTGAATATATGGAGATTAAATTAACTCATAAAAAAACTGTATATATTTTTGTTTAGAATTCTACCCAAAGTTCACCCAAATCCCAAAGTTGAATTACCATTTTACCCTTTTCTATCCCATCGATTCCCTTACCTTTTAGTATTTTATCTGACTTTTGTTCTAATCTGGATGGTGATTCCAGTATATTTGCACCAAAAAAGCATACGTTATCATCCAAGTTTTACGACCTTTTTTAAGGTCCATTTTGCCCCCCCGACTATACCATATTTAATCATGCATCTGTACCCATCATAAGGATATATTGATTTGTGGTAGGGTAATTTGGTCATGTCAAAATAAGGTAATTAGGTTTAGGTCAGCTTTTGCAATTTTATTTAATATAATAATGAGGTTTCAATCAACAATATTGCGTGTAATTACATTTGGGTCAACAAGTTCTACAATATTTATAATCTGCTTCACAAAAAAGTCAAAATAAGTGGCTATATTTACATTCTGGTCAACTTCTTTGATGTAATTACATTTAAATCAACAAGTTTTAGGATATTTACAATTTGCTTCTAAACAATGTCAAAAGAAGGAAAAAGTCAAAATAAGTGACTATATTTACATTATGGTCAACTTCTTTGATGTAATTACATTTGGATCAACAAGGTTTAGATTATTTACAATTTCCTTGTAAAAAAGTCAAAACAAGTTGCTATTTTAGTGACTATTTATGAATTGATCACTAATATTTACATTTTGATCAACTTCTTCTCTCAAATTTAGGATTTATATATTGTAACATGCATAATTACATTTATGTGAAGATTCTGCGGTCAACTTTTGTCTTAAAATTTATGATTAATATATTGTGGATTTTTTTTTACACATACTATGACTTTTCACCCTTTCCCGGACTTTGAATATATGGAGATTAAATTAACTCATAAAAAAACTGAATATATTTTTGTTTAGAATTCTATAACTAAATCCACACAAAATTCGCTTTTACTTAAATCTCATACCAAATTAAAACAATACTATTCAAATCTTTATTTTACACATACTGTGACTTTTCACCATTTCTCAAACTTTGAATATATGGAGATTAAATTAATTCATAAAAAAATGAATACATTTTTGCTTAATAATTCTAGAACTAAATCCACACAAAATTCGCTTTTACTTAAATCTCATACCAAATTAAAACAATACACTTCATATCTTATACTAATATTTACATTTTGATCAACTTTTTCTCTCAAATTTAGGATTTGTATATTGTAACATGTATAATTACATTTATGTGAAGATTCTACGGTCAACTTTTGCCTTAAAATTTAGGATTAATATATTGTGGATTTTTTTTTACACATACTGCGACTTTTTAGCCTTTTTTGAACTTTGAATATATGGAGATTAAATTAACTCATAAAAAAATGGATGTATTTTTGTTTAGTAATCCTAGAGCTAAATCCACACAAAATTCGCTTTTACTTAAATCTCATACCAAATTAAAACAATATTATTCTTTTTTTTTTACCCATACTGTGACTTTTCACCATTTCCCGAACTTTGAATATATGGATATTAAATTAACTCATAAAAAAATGAATACAGTTTTGCTTAGTAATTCTAGAACTAAATCCACACAAAATTCGCTTTTACTTAAATCTCATATATACCAAATTAAAACAATACTATTCAAATCTTATACTCAAATGCATAGAAATAATGAACTTATATCCTTCAAAAAAAGAAAAAAAAAAAAAAGACAAAGATGCTAAAAAGAGGGGATAGGCACGTGCGTAGCACGTGTCGATAACCTAGTATTATATAAGTATAGCCATTTTTGTTGAATTTTTTTGAAGCCAAGTAATTAAGATTGAAGTAGTTGATTTTTTTCTTACAAAAGTTGACCTATATGTAAATAGTATGTAATGGCTATGTTGACTTTTTTGAAGCCAATTGTAACTATGGTTGCAAAAGTTGATTTTTTCTTACAAAAATTGACCTATATGTAAGTAGCCATTTTTGTTTCTTATTGAAGCCAATTGTAATTATAGTTGCAAAAGTTGATTGAACCTGAAATATTGAGAACAAGGGCAGATTTTGCACTTCATAAAATTCGAAGCAGCTCAAAGTCACCTTCTCTATCTTTATATTATAGTAAAATTGACCAATATCTAAATATTATGCAAGTAACCATTTTTGTTGAATTTTTTTTTTGAAGCAGTTGTCCTTATGGTTGGAAAAGAAAAAGAATAAAGTCAAAAATAATTCTTTTGACCATGTACAGGTTAGTGGACCCCACACGCATTAACAACGAGTTCACAAAGGACAAATTCATATTCTTCGACTTCGCCTAACCATTTATTGTTACTTTATGTGTGTGTATGTCTTTGTGTGTGCCAGGGAGAATAGGATGTAAAAACAAAAGAGTGTAGGGATAAATTGGTAAACCAGCTAGTAAGAGCAAGGGTAAAGTTGGAAGTTCAGAAAATTCGAGCTACTAAGTAGAATCACGTTAATTTGAGCTGTTGCAATCTTATCGTATAGTAGATATATAATAGTATATGTATGTGTGTGTGTGTGTGTGTGTGTGTGTGTATTGTATTGCATATACCCAAACGAAAGTAGATCTAAAAGTTTTGAATTGTATCTTCCCTTTTCGTAGCACACTGGAACTGATTTTCCAACAGGAGTCTTCTTGCTTCTTTATGCTCTTCAACTTTCAGGGTTGCAATGGGTCAGCAAAAAGCCATTGAGAATGCAATTTATCTGCTATCTACTAATTTTGTTGGATCCTCAACTTCCTCTTCATCCACCACTTTCCTTCAGCATTTCAAGAAGATTGCCAATACTTTGGCAGAATCAACACAATAGATAGCTGAAGCGAATCATTTCTTTACGAAGAAAGAGGAGTGACATGACTGAAATTGTGTGTGCTCTTACGGGTACGTCCAAGTGTAGATGTCGTGTCAAGTAAAATTGGTAAGACAGGTCGTATCCCTGGGGGCGGAAGTTGGGGACTGAAGATTCTAGATTGAGACCTAAAGAAATTAAAAGATGATATCTTGAAAGTGGAGGTTCTAACGATTCTACTATATTTGAGATTAAACTAAATTAAAAAAATTAAATAACTAGATTGACTAGAACAAGGCTTTGGATTTAAAACTTTATATAAAGAGGTGTTGGGCTACCATGTTATAACATTAATGTGCGAATGGAGTTAGGACATCTAGACACTAGTTATGTAAACTATACATTACTAGTGGTTAACTAACTTAACTTACTTTAAGAATTGAAATATTCACTATATAAACAATGAACTATAGTGAACAAATTAAATATGAGATATTCAACATGTTAATCATATGTGTTCATCGAGTTATTTAGTTTAAAGGCTTATATTTCAAAATATGTTTACAATTTGAACTTTAGAAGATCAATTTGGGTTAAGTTCTTGAAAAAAAAGTCACTGGAATGCTGTAAAGGTTCTGCTCAAGACATGTGCCTACCAATTGATTACCATAGACACCAATCGCTTGGAAAGCAATGTCTCCCAATCGATCGGCATAAGATACCAATTGATTGGCTTGGAATCTATAGCAATCGATTAGGTTCTGTGTCCAATCAATTACCACATATTTTTATACTGAAACATAGCAGTGGTTGGGAGACAACGTTTCATCACATTGTTCCCAGCCACGAATCTAAGCTAGCATGCTATAAGGTGCAGAAATATAAATGAATTGAGACATGCTGATAAAATGGGCTCTAGACATGGATTCAAACATAAAATTGGAATTGCTATAGAGATTCAATCATAGACTATCAAAACTACAACTACCAGTATCACAATAAAGAAACAATCTAAATCAAACTTGAATATTGATTCGTGGTGAGAAGTGCATGTTCATAGCGTATTTTATGGTCTGTTATGCATACTTTTATCCCCAAAGTCCCTACATTTAGGTTCATTCTAATAACAATGTTCTTTTTATTGTGTTAATGCTTAAATATATGTTTTTGTATTGTTTTATAGGTATTAGGATGTAAATCAATGAAGTGGAGCTAAAGAAAAGTGATTCTGGTGGATAGAACAACGGAAGCAGCTGAGAAAACGCCAATTTTGACAATGAAGACTTCAGATTTGGAAGATTTTCCCAGAGATATAAAATGTAGATCTTTGAGTTACGGTCACGTGGCCACAAACGGGAGGTCAATCCGAGGTCCGAGTGAAAAGTTATGGCCATTCTCCCATCAGTGCGCACTACTATCAAAATCAGAGAAGTTCAAGCGATTGAAGAGAGTTCAATCGATCGAACCTTCGATCGATCGAACTAAGCTCGATCGATCAAACTTTATATTCACCCAAAAGTTGCGTAAACTCTGTGGGAACCCTATATATAAGCCGTTTTGACGCCAGACGAAGGGAGGACGCTCCAGAATGCAAAAAACAGCAGTTTAGGGTAGTTTTAGGGTTAGATTAGGAGTAGATTAGTTTAGTTTGATGTTTTCTTCCTCCTTTTCCATTGTAGATTCAAGATTCAACTTTATTTCAAGTTTGTTACAAGTTATATTCAGATTTATTCCAGGTTTTTCTGTTCCTTTTCTTTATTTGATTGTTTGTTAACCTAGTTGTTATGATTACTATGTTTTGTTATTTCTGCATTAGATTTACTATGTTTCCGTAGTTTAGACGTTGGAAATATGTGATGAAACATTGATTCCCAACCTCTGCCATGCAATCTTTGGAAAACTTGGGCTCGATCGATCGAATGTATTTCGATCGATCGAACCCGAGCCATAGTCAAGCGATCAAAGGCATTTCGATCGATTGAAGGATGATGCAGTCCGATCAATCGAGAGCGTTTCGATCGATCGAACTTGATAATTCCTGAGATGATTCTTTTAAGTATTCCATGACTTTCTGTTTTAGAAATCTGTCATCAAATTGTCCCTATAAGCTCAGTTTGTCACAACAGTTTTTAGAACTTAAAGCCTTAAGGCCTTTTCTTCAATGACTTTTGAAAACCACTTTGAATGCTAACACCATTTAGAGTGCAAGTAATTACCATTGTTTTAAACCGTCTTCTAAGTATTTTAAATCATTTGTGATGATACAGTCCCGGTCATGAAAGGGCTATTGATTCTTTATCTTTAGAAAAATACGGAATGCTGAAAAGGAATGAACTCCATAGAATGTTAATGAGTATGCATGGTAGGTGGTTAGGATCAATGTGGATTCACGTGTTTCCAACACCTTTAATTTATCTGTTTTAATTTATTATGTTTCTTTATACTTTAGTTTGTTATTTAGTTTAATTTAATTAATTAGGATTCGTAGAACCTCCACTTCTATATTTTTATTTTATTTTCTTTTTCTTTAGGTTGTAACTTAGTAGACATTCTTCCTATTCCTTCCCTATGGGATCGACCTGGACTTATCCAGTATTACTTGCACGATCACCTACACTTGGGTGTTGCACAAGAGCGCACAACTATTTAGTCGTGTCAAATATACCACAGAATCTGATTACAAAACGCAGAAGCTTGAAGTTTGCAAGAATGGAAAAACTCTAGTACAAACCTACAAAACAATACAAAATAAGCCAACCCTTGACTCCTCTCTCTTACACCTATATATACTACTCTAACCACGAGCAAGGAGTGTCCAGGTTCAGAGTGTAATGGCTGGTTGTCACACAAATCAGGGATTGCTGAGATCTTGCACCATTAAAGAGGTTTGACTGCACAGTCCCGACCAATAGATTGGCACTGAAGGCAATCGATTGATTTTGAAGAGATAGTAATTGATTGCCAAAGGATGGCAATCGATTGGGACTTGTATTTCAACTTTAACATGTCCTCTTTGTTTATTTAAATATCCCTTTTTCAACTTGTTATCCATTCAGCTTCTAAAACCTGCATAAAACAATACTAAACAAAACAATATACCAAGGAAATATATCATTGCTTAAAGAGATAGATTATCATATAAATACAAGTAAAACCAGAGAAATAGGGCTAAGTTAAGTAAATTCTATTCTTTATCGGGCCAGTATTCTACAAATATCAGTCCTCATCGCAACCCCCAACTAGCGTATTGCTAGTCTCTAGTAATGAAGCGGAATTAAAAACAAGCTGAACAATGCAACAACCATCGCTACACAGTTTTATTAAACTAAAACAAAAGAAAAAAATCCTAACTCACTGTCATAGGAACCGCAGTTGCATTTAGCGTATGCAACAAGCCTTTGAACCCCTAGGTTCCCCTAGTGGACGAGTTGTGTCTCGTGAGGGTTTGCAGTGAATGTACCTACAAAATTCATGCGTCAAGCTTTCTGAACTTTCCAAGAAATCTCTTTCACTCCTAAGTACTAAAATTCATTCTCAACAACTACATAACTCCCTTTTTCATGCCATCGAAATAAATGACATGTTACAAAGTAACCATTCTAGTCAAAATTACATCCACAACTTTCATATATCCTTTTGTGTGTGTGAAGAATCAACAACTACAATAGTGTCATGCCCCGGAGTAACAAAATTAGAGGGAAAAAAAATTTCTTTTTCGGATCCGTGAGCCATGACTAGTTACATGAGATTGACCTATCCGTGCAAGCATTCTAATATGGATATATCAGAGTAAGAAATTTTAAAACATCTAATGGTATTCATGGGGAACTTTAAGTGTTTTGCTACTTAGGCTATTATAGAAGCTCCAAATGAAAACCACAAAAGATAAGTTTGGGCGATCGACGCCACTTAAATGATTACATCAAACAAAAGATAGTTTCTAAAACATGAAGGAAATCTTAATGTGGTAATAGGCAAGGATCTTCTTTCTAGCTAGCATATCCATGCCCTTCATCAGCATACTCTTCCGAAAAGTCTTCCTCAGGGTAACTTTTCTGATAGTCCCCTTCTTGAGGATCGAGATACTCCTCTTCATAGTTACCTTGATGACCTTCTTCATTATAACCTAGACGTAATATGTCCAGGGCAGGAAGAGCCGTTAGCTTTTGAAGCTAAGTGAGTTTGTCTAACCGATCACTCGTAATGCAAGTAATAGTATACAAGTACTACGAATATCGTGAACTAAGCCTTTAATAAGCATATGACATGATAGTATAAATGAAATAGTGATGACAAAATGCAGTATCGACATATTCGACTTTACCCAGACATCATTACTGACTCATGTGACTTGTTACATTACCAGTGTAACGCCATTAGCTTAGAGTAGATTGATTACATTGCTATTGTCGCCTAGCAGGGCCCCAAAGCAGTTTTGGTTTTAAAAGAGTGTAATCACTTTACTCTTAGGTCCTCGTGACCTTGCCTGGAGAATAAAATGGTTATATTGCTATCATCACCTAAAAGTGCCCCATAGCATTTCATGTAGTAACCATCGTAATTGATACCTAGATGGATATTTTGCTATCGTCGCCTAGCATGGCCTCTATAGCGCATAAACCATCAACTCATGCTTTACTCTATTAATTCAGATGGGTACTTTTGCTATCGTCGCCTAGCAGGGCCTCTATAGCATTTATCATTGTTCCCATTGATTTGACTGTACCACTCAGATCTCCGCGGCCCACTCAACATGTGTGATAATATGATTGGGTTAGTCTCCAAGACTAACCATGCAGACGTCAACCTTGACATCATGACTTGACTACGTCTATATGAATGTTCATGTGATTGTATAATCGTAAAATGTAATAAGAATGAATCATAACAACAATTATAAATCAAGCATGGAGTATGGTTATCTAAACATGCTTTCTCATATAAACCGTTAATCTTTCACGTATGCACATATGACATTCATCAAATATGTCCACATAGGACATACAGTAAATACATATAATATACATGGAACATTTCTATAATATACCAAGTGAGTTAGGACCACTCACCTCGATGCAGGTTCGTAAAAACAAGCTTAGCTTCGGTCCCTACAATGTATATAAATTCATAGATTAGCAGTTAATATGCGTACTAGAATTAAGGGCATAATGGTAATTGTGCCGAATGGATCCCTGAACCTCAACATGATGATCTAGACATCATTCTGAGTCCAACGCCATTGACTAGACTCAAATCGGAGTCTGTCATATAAAAGGCTGGATTTTTCTATACCAGTATGGGCCCTAAAGACAAGCTATATTTTTTACTTTGTCAAAAGGTCACCAAACTTAAGGAGATAGATTTAGACATTATTCTAAATCCCTCGGAACTGACCGCGTATTTTTCTGAGTTACGGTTCATTTATTATGAATTATTCAAGTCTTAATCGTCTAATAATAGCCTTAGGAACTCTCTAATTATAAAATATCTTTTAAGAAGATAGTGGGTCCTTATAAATATTTTTACTAAATTCTAGGCCTTAAAATAGGCTAGTGGTATTTTTCTCCTAAGTTTTGTAGTTCATTTGGTATTTAAATAAATTAAAATACCATTAAACGGATACTTTATAAATAACAAAGTAATATTTAAAAATATTAAAGTTTGAGTTTTATGAGTAATAATTTATTTCACGATGGCATGTAGGCCTTAGAAAAATTTAATATAATTTTCCCGTATTTTAAAATGGCCATTAGGTATTTATTACCTAATTATTTCTATTAAAACTAATTCTTATTATTTATTTAAACTCTAAATAAATAATAAATATACTATACAAGAAATAATCCATAATTTCATAATTTCATAATATATAAATTCATTTTCCCCCAGAATATTAAAACTAGTTGATAATACATAAAACTATTTTTAAAACATTTAAAATTTACTAGTACTCATTTTATTAAATTATAATTCACATTTATTATTATTATTATTATTATTTAATAATTTTAAGAATAAATAGTAATATGATACCTCATAGTTATTTTCAGAATATAAGAATATTGTTTTATTTAAAATAATATTTCAGAATATATAAAATTTATTTATAGTATTTTAAAACTATTTTAAAGAATTTACAACTTTTTAAATCATTTAAAACCATTTATGATTATTTATAGCTATTTATTAATATATGTATATACTATATAATAAATAATACATATAAACACTAATCTTAATTAACATGATAAATAAAATATTAATAAATCTTTAAACAGACTATTAAAGCATTAATCAGGATTAACGGATTAATTGCTAATATAAAAACAACTAATTATGATTAATAAGTATTCACAGGTCAACCCAGATCCGGCCCAAAACCCATTTAATTAATATAACCCAAACCAGTACCATTTATACACACAAACAAACCCACCCATGTGCAAACCCAACCCGACCCGACCCAACCCACGGGTAAATGATATAACCCATTTCCCTTTTCTTCTCCAGTGAGGCTACCCGCCGCCGGCGAGGCGCGTTTTCGCCGGAAAACTTCAAAGGGCTTTAACCTCTTTATCTTTCCATGTAAATTGCTAAATCCAACGCCAAAATGACCGGTTTCCTCTCCCCTACAACATACTAGGAGCTTGAGGGTTAGTTCATTCGTTTAGGGGTCCTACCAGAGGATTATTCTTT
Organism: Hydrangea macrophylla; assembly: GCA_033977485.1. Classification (NCBI taxonomy): domain Eukaryota; kingdom Viridiplantae; phylum Streptophyta; class Magnoliopsida; order Cornales; family Hydrangeaceae; genus Hydrangea; species Hydrangea macrophylla. The sequence goes on along the minus strand of CM066999.1, from coordinate 74,534,022 downwards.
TCGGGTTTTTTGAGAATAATGTCATGCATGGTTGACCAAACGTGGTTTAACCTTTAAGTCGTCCATGGGAGGTCTTTCTGGGACTTATAGGGTCTGTTTGGTGCTACTTTGGACTGATTTGGTGATGTTTGAAAATCTAAGCTCCGGTGAGGGCTCTCTAATGGAGTCCTGAGTGTTCACAGGGCCCTTAGGCTCTGTTTGGTTCGTGTAGGAGGGTTAGGGCGTGTGTGTGAGATGTATAATGAGTGTAGAATTAATCAGGGGGTGTGGGGTCTTACCAATAGTGTAGTTTCTCTCTCTCTTTCTTCTTCTTCTTCTCTCTCTCTCTCTCTCTCTTCCTCTTCCTCTTCCTCTGCTTCTTCGGTGGGTGGGTATGTGTGTGGAGTGAGGGCAGAGAGATGGTGAGTGGCAATGGTGGAGGGTCTGTTTGGCTTTGCTTTTCTCTCTCTCTTCTCTACTCTCCCCTAAGGCCTTTCTTTATATATATACATAATACACACATAAACATGTACACACATACATCCATACAGATTTGTAAATCTGCTGGAAGTTAATGGAAGGGATGTGATTGAGATGAGGTTCTTGGGAGGGGAACTAAGGGAGCCGGTGGTTGGTAGTGGTGGCAAGAATCCGGCGGGTAGAGGGGGCGTTTGGGTGGTAGGGTTTTTCACAATAGGTAATTGGTTATTTGGGTAGTACAAGGCTATTTTGGGTATGTACTTGTATTACTATAAATGTAGGATTCTGCTGTCATTTGAAACTACGGGCTTCGCAGTCCAGATTAGCACAGATTTTATGGTTTCGTGCAATAAATCAGTCCGGGCTGTAACTTACAATCTAAGTTATTATTACGTACTATTTATATAAACATAGAAAATATAAATTGAAATACGGTAGCTTATTTTATTAGCATAAAAGTTTACGAGTATTACATCATCGACCTCCTATTAAAGATTTTGTCCCCAGAATCAGAGCTAGCTATAGATTGAAAAAGTAAGGAAACTTGTAACAACCGCTCCCGCGGGTTGAATTTAATTACATTTAGCATGCATATTAATATTTTATTAATGACGTGATTACTTGTGTTAAGTGAGTTTTAACTCACTAAGATGATTTGGAGCAAAGATAGGCTAAGTGGCAGTCCCAGTTTGGGACAGTTATGATGGGTCCCCGTGTGATGGGACATATATGGGAAATAATTTTTATGTGCTTAACTGTTTATTAAGGCATATGTGAATATTTTAATATGCTGATTTTATAGCATATTAATTGTTAGTGTAATACCCCGTATTTTCAGGTATATATATATCCCTAGTACTTTTCCTTAGTCTTTGGTGAGTTTGAGATCCCAATCGATTGCCATATTCCCAATCGATTGCCACTTTTTGATCCCAATCGATTGACATCTTTTCCAATCGATTGCCATCCTATCGGCCTGAATTTATTACGTGGCAGTATACCAATCGATTGCCATCTTCACCAATCGATTGTCTTCAAATATCTATTATCAATCGATTGACTTGTGTTCCAATTGATTGACATAAGCTAAGACAAGTTTTCTTCTTTTCTTTAGCTTTGAACGTGTGGCACTCTCTTTCCCTATATATACCCCTCCCCTTATACATATATATGTTTGTTGTGTGTGTGTTTGAGAGAGAGAGAGAGAGAGTTACATACTCCCATATATATATACACACATATATTATATACATACATACACACTCTCGGGTAGAGAAGAAGAAGAAGCAGAAGAAGAAGAAGAAGAAGAAGAAAGAGAAGAGGAGAGACAGGGAAGAGGAGAGGAGAGAGAGGACTCACCATAGCTGCCGCCGCGGAGCTTGAGACGCTATCACCGGAATGCCGGAGAGAGAGTGAGTTTCATTAACTCACTCAAGGGATTGTTTTTGGGATGTTTGTATGTGTTTAATAACATGTATGAAAGAGGAGAGGAACCCCAACGTTTTTATATAAAAACCAGTAGTTTCTGAAGAAGAAGAAGACAGAGTCCAATCGATTGCCATTGGATCCAATCGATTGGATAATTTCCCAATCGATTGCCATTTGATTCAATCGATTGGATAATTTCCTAATCGATTGCCATGAATCTCAATCGATTGCTATACCAATCGATTGCTATTTTGCCCAATCGATTGGCATTGTTTCCAATCGATTGCCATGTTTGGTCAATTGATTAGATATGAGCAGAATGTTATTTGTATATTGTTCTATGCTTATGATATATCAGACTTGTTAATAGTCGTACCCTATGTGTTATTGCGATATGTGGATAAGATATATATATATGTGCCATGTCAGGACTAGACTTATATGCAGTGATATGAGATGAACTGTTTAATTATTATATGACAATATTGCTGAACTGTATAGTAAAACTAGTTATAACACGTGCCCGTGGGCACGAAGCGAATATATATATATATCAATACTTTAAAAGATCAAATTTATTGCGTAAAATTGTTCATGTCATTCAAACCCATATGATATTTAAGTGAAGACATTAGTTCCATGGGCACAATAATATATTTTTAGTTCATTGATTTTGATTTTGAAATTAATCTGAGATATAGTTGAAATTTTTACAATAGATTCATAGATATCACCAAAAAAATAAAAAATGCGATGCTGTTTTTTTTTTTTTTTTTGTAACGCTAGTAGGGTATCGACCAATATATTTTACTTTTTACTTCATCCGTCCCATTGAATCCAACTTTCTAAAATTAGGGACTTTTTTCAAACAACCACTTGCTTACTTAAGAAAATAATTTGGTGTATCAACACTCTTAAGTGAATAATACTCCTTTCGGGACAGACTAAAATTGAAAGAGGGACATATAAAATGAGACAAAAAGAGTATAAAATATTAAATATTTTAATCGTGCCCCAAAATGTCACTCCCTGCTCCATGCCATCCCAAAATAATTACAACTACCAAAATAACATTAATGGTATTATCGGTAAAACACAATTACAAAATTCATAAGATCCATATGGGTTTGCGCCTCTTTCTCTATTAGACTGAAAACACCCACACACACCGACGCACGCATGCACGCACATAGACACAATAGCACACACACCCCTGCGGACACACACAGAAACACCCACACACATGCACGCACCACACACACAGACGCACAAATGCACGCACCCACACACATAAAATGTAAATGGATGAATCCGGTGCCAACCGCATGTTTACCAACTGGGTCTTTTAACATATTTCCACAATTGGGTTCCTAAATCACCGTTTCAATTTGTATAAAACCAAAGAGTTTTGCAGAGTACATAGATAAGGTAATTGTACAGTACATAACCAGTCCCACCGTTTCATATTTGCGAAGCTGACTGATATGCAACTTTTGAAAACAGATTTATCATATTTTCACTTCTTGACAAATATTCCAATTAAAATATTTAACATATTTCCACATGTCCACATGCATAAAACTTTGGTAAATGAAGGGGAAGTGTTGAGTCTTTGTTTGGGAAATAGAAAGTCATTATCACCAACCAGTTAAAAAAGTTACAGTTACAAATACTAAGTCGCAAAATATCTGAGTTAAAAGTTAAAAAGAAAACACGTAAAGAGAGAGCTATAGAGATTAAATATGACCCAATTGCTGATTCAATTGCTGCGAAAAAAAAAAGGAAAAATAAAGTTTTTAAAATTGTTCTAACAATCGCAAATGCATGGAAACTGTTTTTAAAAAAAAAAGAAAAAAAAAGTCATTAGATGCTTACCATTGATACTTAACCCACCATCTATGTAAATGTCACTTCCATGGAGACTGTTTAAACAAAATTCACAGTACACATACACAGACAAAGAGAGACCAAAGAGAGAGTGCAATGGGACAGAAAGGGTGTGTGTGTGTGTGTGTGTGTGTGTGTGTGTGTGAGAGAGAGAGAGAGAGAGAGAGAGAGAGAGAGAGAGAGAAATTGCACTAACTGAACAAAGTTTTTTTAAAAAAAATTCTATAGAACGTGTGAGAGGTCTATAGAACGTGTGAGAGGAGGCAGATTGTGGTTGACAGTTTGAGAGGAGGTAGTTTGTGGTGCAGTGGGTTAAACAGTGGACAAAGAATCCAATGGTTAAAAATATCTAATTCTCTCTCAAGGGTTGAGATTGAAAGTTGTTAAAATGGGAGGGACCCACACCGCCCTCCCTTATTATATAGATGGAACACAACTGCATTTTAATAATCAGTAATGAGTAGATATGATGAATACAGAGCATGTGATAATACTTGTATCTAGAGTAATGCATTTCATGACATGTGGTCAGCATGCATGGGATATTGGTATGAAGAGATAAGAGAATACGATGAGAAATGGGATATTAGTATGAAGAGATGAGAAGAATACGATGAAAAATGAGAACTGTAGTTTATATAGAATATGAGATATGTGTACTTTGGATTTGTGGAATCAACGGCTGATGAGCCGGGTGGATGTGGGGTGGTTAGAGTTCCTAGTGCGCCTCTCGCTATTGAAGACGTCCAGTGATGTGTATGTACTATTGAAGACGTCCAGTGTACCATTGACGATTATGTCCGGCTAGTGCTCTAATGTATTCTTAGCTGTGTAGACGACTAGTGAGGGTATACACATTGTTGAAGATGTCCGACGTGTCGTTCTATCGTTTACAGATAGGTGGTACCGTGTAGACGACCGGTAACCCTATCAAGGGATTGTGGGACCTACTGCCTAGTCGGGTGATTCCGATTGGCATTATTGTATCAACGAATGGTTACAAAAGATGGATAGAGCTATGAATATGAGTATGTATATGATGAGATTAATGTTCAGTCGTGGATTCAGCGTCCCAACGTAAAGGTAGATGCATGGGTGGTTACATGGGTTACATGCATTGATTTGGTGAATATGTGATGAGATATTTATACCATGATCTTTATTATTATTTTTATTTAATATGTTTCCTGCTATCATTGGATTTATGATAGTTTAATGAGACCTCTACTATGTCCGTGAGTCATTGTTAAGAGATTAACCGCATTTTAAGATGCTAAACAATAACGGTGAGGAGTGTTGTTTAGTGTACTCACTCAGCTTTGTATCCAAAGCTGATGGCGTTTGTGCCATGGACATTCCAATGTCTAGAGCTTGGCAGGCCTTGAGGACAGAGACTGATGTTCCGTCGGATTTGGAGTTGAAGGCTTGAAGATGAAGGCGTGCTGCTTTGTATTAGTTAGTTGGTATATCTGTTGTACTTCTACTGTTATTATTGTTATAGGCTTCAGACTCTAAGCCAACTGTTGTAATAGATTTAGTAGACTTTTGTAATTGGTACTTGGGCATATGTTGCTTCCAAACCTTTTAAATTTTCATTGTAGCCTCTGATTATGTTAATAAGATATGTTTTATGAATAGCATCCTCACTATCCTTGTATTTGTTGGTTTGAGTAGATGACAATGCGGTTATTCACCAGTCACGAACCTACAGGACCAAAAAAGAACTTGTTTTCTCTATTTTTGCTTCTCCGGGGCGTGACAGTTAGAGACCATTTATATGGTCCGTTAGGGATACCTTTGTGAGGACGAATTAGACACGTTGCATAATTAGTAGGTTAATTATCAACTTTATAATATTATGTGGGATCACTTATGGGACCCATACATGATATAGACAAACACCCATTTAAGTTTGGGATAGTTTTAATAAGTTTCGATAACTAATAAGGGTATAAATGCAAAACTAGTAAAATCTTGGAGAGGTTATAATTAAAACAAAAAGTTAGAATCAACATGGGATTGACACATGGCCAATGACTCAGCCCATCAACCTCTTCATTTTCGTTACAATCATGAGAGACTTATAGAGAGAATTTTGAGAGTTTTGACAAAAACGCCGACGACGCGTTCGACGCCGATTAACACGCTTAACAACAATCAATTTTAAAACATGCTACATATTTGGAATCCTGAAGGTGAGTCTAACGCAGTGGTATAAATATTATTGCATTTTGAGTTAGTTTTTTTGCACCCCAATTTGGGAACTTAGCGTATAACTTGTAATTTGTATATAGGAATTGAACCTGGGAATTACTAGGCTTATAATTCTGCTATTAGGAGCGAAATCCTTGAGGTGAGTGACAATAATTGTAGAATCTGGATAATTGGATGTTTGAAATTATCTTTGTGATGATATGCATGCCTATTTGTATAATTTAGCATGTTTAGTTATTATTGGGCAAACCCATGTGGTTAATAAGATCCATTTGTGTGGCAAAAGCATGATGTGATGAACTTATATGGGTATGCTGAGTTGTATATTTGGGTCAAAGGGAACTTGTACTTGCCATTGAAGTGATGAGACCAGGTTCCTAAATTGGCCATGGGGTTGCATGCCTGAAAGGAAGAGGTATCGATCTCGGTTAGTCGCGCGGACTAACGGAGTAGTTGTGGGCTAAAGTGAAAGGGTGGCTGGTACTTACGTTCCCGGAGATCATAGTGATGTGTAGAAAAGATGAGATTGATCATGTCTATTATTCATGTTTATAATTGTTGGCATTCACTAGCAAATAGCTGATATAGTGTAGTGGTTATTGAATAACCATTGTAGGTGATAAAGGCAAAGCTGCAAAGGAATGAGAAATGGAATTGGCGAGGCAACGTGGGTGTTGGGAATTTGGCTTAGTTAATATAGATAATGTCTTGTGTGAATGGTTAACTTGTATTTTGTATTGAACTTGTAATATGGTTGGGTTTGATTTGTGCTTGAGGAAATCATGTTGATAGTTGTGGCTAATGTTGATAGCTTTATGTTCCTATCTTAAAACTTGTAGAATGGGGTGAACAACTTCTATTTGGAAGTCATGTAATCAGTTTGGGTTAACTTATATTTTGACAATTCAAGTTTGTAGTTTGGCTCTAAACTTTGTATTTCTCTAGTAATATAAATGGAACTTACTTTATGTTTTACCAGCTTTTAATCTAGGTTTAAGTTTAATAACTAGTTGGACAACTTGTGATTGAGGTAGTTGATAAGTTTATGTTTATATAGGTTGGGTTTGATTGTGTTTGAGTTGATTTTGGTTTAGAACAGGATGAGGTTATTGCTACAGAATTGGGTTCTACTGCTGCAATCCAGTCGCCTGGAGTCCTTATTCAGTCGACTAGAATGTGTTCGGAAATGGGACATACTACTTGGCGTCGTCCAGTCGACTAAACCGATGTTCAGTTGATCGAGCCTCTAAAACCTCAGTTCACCGGACCAGGTCAGTCAACCGGACCAGTAGTTATCAGGGATATGCTCACTACAATTGATGGGTCTAGTCGACCGGGGTCCCGATCAGTCGACTAGATACTTTGTTTTCAAAATGGTTGTTTTAAAAAGTGTTTATAATGGGAAAGACTTTCTATAACTCTAATTTTAAACTTAATAATGGATCTTTAGGAGTATAATGGGAGCCTTGGTGGCATGCCACGTGTCCTAGAATCACATGTACAGTTCCGGGGCGTGACATTTACTGGTATAAGAGCAATAGGCTTAGAACTTTGGGTACGAGAGACGACGACTTGAGGGAACTTGACAAAGGCGAGTAATTAGACATATATCATCAATACATACAGACATGAGACACGATTGTTGCATATTATATTGGCATAGCATGCATGGTGTTTATGTGAGTTGATTGACAGGTAAGAAATGGTAGACCCAAATAGAGAACATTCATCACATTCAATGTTGGATCATTTGGAAGATATTGTGAGCAATTTTGTCAGAGTCTCCAGTGATAGAATACCAACGGGTGACCTTAGACCTACATATCCACGACATGAACGGGGAATCATTGAACAGTTCTATAAACGGAAGCCACTTTAATTTGAGGGAGGTCCGGATACTTCATTAGCCGATCGTTAGTTAATGGATATGGAATGTATTTTTTAGCTGTGGACTGTACAGACGCTAAAAAGATTATGTGTGCTACCGATACCCTAAAAGGGGGAGCTTAGAGTTGGTGGACTAATCAAATTGCCCAAGGACCGCCAGAGACATGGAGAAGGTTTGAAAAAGAATTCAACAAACCATATTTTCGCGTCAGCAAAGACACAATTGAGTCAGGAATTTGCAAATTTGCAACAAGGAGATATGTCTGTTAATGAATATGCTACGAAGTACAATGATCTACTTCGCTTTGGATACCGGTCTGTTCCAAGAGAAGTTGATAAAGCCCGAAAGTTTTGAGGAGGGATTGAGGGATAACATTCGTAGTTGTATTGATACGCTTCAACACCAAAGTGTGGCTGATGCTTAGGATGTGGCCTTGATAGTGTAGACAGATATTGAGAAATTCAAGCAAGGGTAGCAAGGAAAACGAGTATATGAGGATAAGGGGAAGGGGCAAGGGTTCTCTAAGAGGACATTTTCACAAGGTTCGGGCTCTGGTACAAGGAATCAAGGGAAAAACACCTACTCTGGGAAAACTACCCCATTGTGCCCAACATACAATAGACGACACGCAGGAGTTTGCCACCAAACTTTGGTGTGCAATACTTGTAGGAAATTGGGACATGTTGCAAGATTCTGTCCGTAACTAAGAGCTCAGAGTACTGGAGGTTCTAACTCAAATATGAGAGGGTAATGTTACACTTGTGGGGTATCGGGACATCAAGCCAAGGATTGTCCAACAAAGAAGCAACAAAGCACGAGTTCAATGGCTAAAATCGGGTCAAGGTCCGGAACCAACGTGGATAAGGAGAAGGGGGTCGAGCCAAGGCAAGGAAGGTTTTATCAGTTGGCACCGGGGGATATTTTTAGCCACCGACTTCATCGTATCAGGTATATTACCAATTTGTTCACATCCAGCCCATGTTTTGATAAATTCGGGGTCGACACAGTCTTTTGTGGCATGTGAATTTGTTAAACATTTACATGCCATGTACGAACCTTTAGGATATGATTTGTCTGTATCTCTACCCCTTAGTAAACCAATGATGACTTCTTCGATTTTCAAGGCATGTAACATTTGGGTAGACGATAGAGAATTGACCGTTGACTTGATATCGTTGACCGTTAATTATTTTGATGTGATTTTGTGTATAGATTGGTTATCCATGAACCAAGCCTTCGTTGATTGTGAACGAAAAAGAGTTATTTTTCGACCACCAGGTCAGGGAGAATTTATTTTTCAGGGAATTGGTGTCATAGCACACCGTTCTTAGTGTTGGCAATTCGGGCAGGTAAATTGTTGAAATAGGGTTATCAACGATTCTTATGCTCCATAATTGATACACGAGTTACGGGTACCAAGGTATAAGATATATCGGTAGTACGAGAGTTTTCGAATGTATTTCTCGAGGACTTGCTAGATAAATTGATTGACCAAGAAATTTAATTTACTATTGTGGTAACTTCAGGAACACAACCCATATCGAAGACGCCGTACAGAATGGCACCAGTGGAACTTGAAGAACTAAAAATTCAACTACAGGAGTTACTAGACAAGGGGTTCATCCGACCTAGTGTATCGTTGTGGGGTGCACCGGTCTTATTTGTTAAGAAGAAAGATAGAACTATGAGGTTGTGTATTGACTACCGTGAATTGAACAAGCTGACTATCAAGAACAAGTATCCGTTACCCAAAATTGATGATCTATTCGACCAACTTCAAGTAGCTCAAGTATTTTCTAAAATTGACTTGCAATCGAGTTATCATCAGCTGAAAGTGAAAGAGGAGGATATAGAGAAGACTGCATTTAGGACCCGCTATTGCCACTATGAGTTACTTGTCATGCCATTTGGGGTTACTAATGCACCGGTAGCATTTATGGATTTGATGAACCGAGTATTTAAAGATTACTTAGATGAGTTTGTGATTGTTTTTATTGATGACATTTTAATATACTCCAAAAGTGTAGAATACCATGAAAGACATCTTCGACTGATTTTACGACGACTCCAAGAGAAGAAACTATTTGGAAAGTTGAAGAAATGTGAGTTCTGGTTAACAGAGATTGCATTTTTGGGCCATGTAATATCAAAGGAAGTTGTGTCAGTGGATCCACAAAAAATTAAATCCATAGCTAATTGGAATCCGCTAACGAATGTGTCAGAAGTAAGAAGTTTCTTGGGATTAGCAGGTTACTACCGAAGATTCATGGAGAATTTCTCAAGAATTGCAACATCTATGACCCGACTAGTGTTGAAAAACGTATCATTTGTGTGGAGTCCTGAGTGTGAAGAAAGCTTTCTGGAGTTGAAAACTTGGTTAATGTCAGCACCAATCTTGACTATTCCATCAGGGACAGAGGGGTTTAATATTTATAGCGATGCTTCGCATCGGGGGTTGGGATGTGTCTTAATGCAAAACGATAAAGTTATTGCATAAGTTTCACGATAATTGAGGCCACATGAAGTCAACTATCCGACACATGATTTGGAACTAGCGGCCGTAGTATTTGCCTTAAAAATTTGGCAACATTACTTATACAGGGAGAAGTGTGAAATTTACACTAACCATAAAAGTTTGAAGTACCTTTACACTCAGAGAGACCTTAACATGCGACAAAGGTGTTGGTTGGAATTGATGAAAGACTACGATGTAACGATTCACTATCACCCAGGAAAGGCCAATGTAGTGGCCGATGCGCTAAGTCAGAAATCAACAAGTAATTTGATCTATGCCTTGACAACTCAAAATAAACTGATATAAGAAATGGAGAAGCTGAAATTGGAAGTAATTCTGGAGACTAGAGATGCCTTGATGATAGCTATCATTGCACAGCCATCCGTAGTGGATGAGATTTGAAGCAAGCAACTTCAAGATCTAAATGTGAAGAAGATTTATGATGGTATACCCAAGGGTAAGCAGCCAGAGTTCACCTTTGAGAATGGAATATTGAAGTTCTGAAATCGGGTTTGTGTACCAAATGTAGATCAAATCAAAGAAACAGTTTTAGAAGAGGCACATAGCACTAAGTATTCAATTCATTCGAGAAGCACGAAAATGTACCGCGACTTACGGGAAATCTATTGGTGATCTGGAATGAAATGAGAGGTGGCAGAATATGTAGCCAAGTGTGTAGTTTGTTACTAGGTAAAGATAGAACATCCGAGACCTGCAGGACAGTTGATGCCATTACCTATACCGGAATGGAAAGGAGAATATCACAATGGATTTGTATCAGGTTTGCTGAGATCTAGGAAGTCAAATGACATCATTTAGGTAATCGTTGATCGACTAACCAAGTCAGTGCACTTCTTGCCAATCAAGACCAATGATCCGATGAAACTAGCGGAGTTGTATGTTCAAGAGATAGAATAATTACACGGAGCTCCAGTATCGACTGTTTCTAACAAAGATAGTAAATTTACATCACGATTTTGGCAAGGATTACAACGGGCTATGGGTACTAAACTGAATTTTAGTATGGCATTTCATCTTCAGACTGATGGTCAGTTAGAACGAGTAATTCAGCTATTGGAGGATATGCTATGCTTGTGTGTATTAGATTTCAAGGGCGATTGGGAGGAACATTTACTACTAAATGAGTTTGCTTACAATAATAATTTCCAAGCTAGTATTGGAATGTTGCCTTTTAAAGCTTTATATTGGCGAGAATGTCGTTCACCAGTTTGCTGGACTGAGGTGGGGGAAAGGAAATTGATAGGACCAGAAATCGTTCAACAAACTACGAAAAATATTAAAGTGATACAACAACGGCTACAAACGACCCAAATTTGTTACAAGAGTTACGCAAATTTAATGAGAAGATCGATAGAATTCAAAGAAAGAGACTATGTATTCTTAAAGGTATTACCTTCGAAGGGAGTGGTACGATTTGGGAAATGAGGAAAGTTAAATCTGAGATATGTCGGACCATTTGAGGTTATTGTAAGAGTTGGACCGGTGGCGTATCGATTAGACTTGCCGTAAGAGTTAGCCAATGTGCATAATGTTTTCCATATGTCAATGTTACGGATATATGTATCGAATTCAAGTCAAGTGATTAAACCAGAGTTGTTGGAAATTCGAGAAGACTTAATATATGTTGAATATCCAGTCAAAATTCTTAACCGAAAAGAGCAAGTATTAAGGACAAAGACTATTCCGTTGGTCATGGTATTGTGGCGAAACCATTCAATTGAGGAAGCCACGTGGGAAATAGAGAAAGAAATGCAAGATCAATATCCATACCTATTCGAGACTTGAGCTATAGCGAGTTTGAGGACAAACTCCTTTTTATGGAGGGGAGAGATGTAACAACCGCTCTTACGGGCGAAATATTTTATTAATGACGTGATTACTTGTGTTAAGTGAGTTTTAACTCGCTAAGATGATTTGGAGGTGTCCAGTTTGGAACCCAGAGATGGGCCAAGTGGTAGTCCCAGTTTGGGACAGTTATGATGGGTCCCCGTGTGATAGGACAGTGATCAGCAATGAATCGTTCCCTTTTAAAGTCCTGAAGATACGCTTTGTTAGCCCATTTCATTTAGTTATTAATTGTTTTTTAATAAGTATTCTATATTTTGTAGGTTTTGGAGCTTTAACATGAAAGTGCACAAAAATTCAATGATTAGTGGCTTTGGAAGTCATTCTGGGCTCAAAAGTTGATTCTTGTGAAAGTTAGATGCAGTAGAAGCCTCGGAAAATCACATTTTTAATAAGGAATACTTTGGATTTGAGAAATTTCTCTAGAGATATAAAATGCGGATCTTTGAGTTACGGACACGTAGCCATAAACGATGAGTCAATATGAGGTCTGAGTCAAAAGTTATCGTAATTCTACGATCAGTGCGCAAAGTTGAAAAAATATGGAAAAAGCTAAAAAGTGGCATCTCGCTAGAGCGGCCCGCTCGCACGATTTTGGGGATCGCGCGTTAGTGGCCCGCGCGAGCGACCCATTCAAAAAACCAAAAATGCATATTTTCTAGTGCTGAAGAGCACTGTGCGAACTGAATTGGATGAATACGTCAAGAAACGTAAATAAAGTAATTTTAGTGCGATTAAGTTTAAGAAAGCTTCCGAAACTTGCTCCAAATCTATTTATACCATATTCAAATTCAATTTTGGGGTTACACAACATTATACACATCGTTCAACAACTAAAACTTCAGCCATTGGAGAGGGAGAAGCAAGGAGAAGAAGAAGAAGACCAAGGATTCCCATGGCCTCCTCCATCAACCTCTTGTCGTTCATCGCTTCTATGGTCGCTTAGAATGATATCTAGGGTTTCAATGAAATCCTAGCCAAGTAAGAGGGTGTTATTTATGTTTGTTTTTAGATTTATTATGTATGGATGATGATTACATGTGTAGAGGAATTTTTATAATAAAATCGAACATCTATTGATTAAATCATTGCTTTCAAAGTTTATTCTTGTCTTAGATCTATTTTGAATGTGATGTGCTCAATGATCTATATCTGATGTGCTTGTATGGATTATTTACATGTAATAGTGCTTATTTGAATTGTGATATCAAGTAGTCGAATAGTTCATGCCTAGGAAAGACGGAGTGTGCTACAACCCTAGCTTAGTGTGAGACACTCCGTGCCAACCGAAGATGAATTATGTTGATACTTGAATCATAGTTATCTTCTTTATAGAGGAATCGGGCTTGTAGCTACGATTTCCCATTATCATCCAACGTAATAAGCTAATTGAATGCATAGATACCCTTATTATGAAGCTAGTGGTGGATTTGCAATCCTAGGTTCATTACACATATTTATCAAAACAACTTTTAATCTCTTTCATAGTTTAGATTTATTTTCATTGTTCTTAGTTTAATAAAAATTAAAATTTTGTTTTCTTAATTAACTAAGGTTTTAAAATTAAAGTGCTTTAGTACTTCAATCTCTGTGGGTTCGACCTCTGCTTCCACACTACAAATCTTCTAAAGTAGAGTATACTTTTTATCTTGATTTTGACAAAATCATATAGATATAGGAAATACTTCTTATGTGCTTAACTATTTATTAAGGCATATGTAAATATTTTAATATGTTGATTTTATAGCATATTAATTGTTAGAGACCATGTCTATGGTCCGTTAGGGATACCTTTGTGAGGATGAATCAAACACGTTACATAATACGTAGGTTAATTAGAAACTTCATAATATGATGTGGGACCACTTATGGGACCCATACGTGACATAGACAAACACCCATTTAAGTTTGGGATAGTTTTAATAAGTTTTGATAACTAATAGGGGTATAAATGCAAAACTAGTAAAACCTTAGGGAGGTTCTAATTAAAACATAAAGTTAGAATCAACATGGGATTGACACATGGCCAATGACTCAACCCATCAACCTCTTCATTTTCGTTACAATCATGGGAGACTTACTGAGGGAATTTTCAGAGTTTGGACAGAAATGACGACGACGCGTTCGATGTCGATTAACACTCTTAACGACGATCAATTCAAAACAGGCTACATATTTGGACTCCTGGAGGTGAGTATAACGCAGTGGTATAAATATTATTGCATTTTGAGACAGTTTTTTTGCACCCCAATTTGGGAACTTAGCGTATAACTTGTAATTTGTATATAGGGATTGCACCTGGGAATTACTAGGCTTATAATTCTGCTATTAGGAGCAAAATCCTTAAGGTGAGTGACAATAATTGTAGAATCTGGATAGTTGGATGTTTGGAATTATCTTTGAGGTGAAATGCATGGCTATTTGTATAACTTAGCATGTTTAGTTATTATTGGGCAAACCCCCCATGTGGTTAATAAGACCCATTTGTGTGGCAAAAGCATGATGTGATGAACTTATATGGGTATGTTGAGTTGTATATTTGGGTCAAAGGGGAACTTGTACTTGCCATCGAAGTGATGAGACCAGGAGCCAAAATTGGCCATGGGTTTGCATGATTAAAAGGAAGAGGTATGGATCTCGGTTAGTCATGTGGACTAATGGAGTAGTCGCTGGCTAACGTGAAAGAGTGGCCGGTATGTGCGTTCCCGGAGACCATAGTGATGTGTAGAAAAGATTAGATTGAGGATGTCTATTATTCATGTGTTATAATTGTTGGCATTCACCAGCATATAGCTGATATAGTGTAGTGGTTATTGAATAACCATTGTAGGTGATAAAGGCAAAGCTGCAAAGGAATGAGAAATGGAATTGGCGAGGCAACGTGGGTGTTGGGAATTTGGCTTAGTTAATATAGATAATGTCTTGTGTGAATGGTTAACTTGTCTTTTGTTTTGAACTTGTAATATGGTTGGGTTTGGTTTGTACTTGAGGAAATCATGTTGATAGTTGTGGCTAATGTTGATAGCTTTATGTACCTATGTTAAAACTTGTAGAATGGGGTGAACAACTTCTGTTTGGAAATCATGTAATCAGTTGGGGTTAACTTATATTTTGACAAGTCAAGTTTGTCGTTTGGCTCTAAACTTTGTAATTCTCTAGTAATGTAAATGGAACTTTCTTTATGTTTTACCGGCTTTCAATCCGGGTTTATGTTTGATAATAACTAGTTGGACAACTTGTATTTGAGGTAGTTGATAAGTCTATGCTTTTACATGTTGGGTTTGATTGTGTTTGAGTTGATTTTGATTTTAAATAGGGTGAGGTTATTGTTGTACAGTTGGGTTCTACTACTGCAATCTAGTCGACTGGAGTCCTTGTTCAGTCGACTGGAATGTGTTCGAAAATGGGACATTTTGCTTGGCGTCGTCTAGTCAATCGAATCGAGGTTCATTCGATCGAGCCTCTAAAACCTTAGCCGACCGGACCGGGTCAGTCGACCAGACCAGTAGTTATCAGGGGTGTGCTCTCTGCAATTGGTGTGTCCAGTCGACCAGAGTCCCGATCAGTAGACTGGATACTCTGTTTTCAAAATGGTTATTTTAAAAAGTGTTTAAAATAGGAAAGACTTTCTATAACTCTGATTTTAAACTTAATAATGGATCTTTAGGAGTGTAATGGGAGCCTTGGTGGAGTGCCACGTGTTCTAGAATCGCATGTGCAGTTCCGGGGCGTGACAAAACTTCTCACGCATTTCCAATTCTAACTCCCAAGAGGCTTCACGCTCATCATGATGTTTCCACTGAATTTTCACTAGAGGGATCTCCTTAGTCCTTAGCTTCTTAGCTCCTCGTTCCATAATCTTCATTGGTCCTTCGTTATATGTCACATTGTTGTTCACTTCGATATCCATGACGTTATTCTCGTGAGACGAATCATGCACAACTTTTCTCAACATGCTAATATGAAATGTGTTATGAACTCCTGACATCTTGGGTGGCAGTGCAAGTCTATAAGCAACTTTTCCCATGCGTTCCAAAATTTCGAATGGTCCAATGTATTGTGGTGAAAGCTTTCCTCTCTTTTGTCCAAATTTGACAACTCCTTGTACGGGTGATACTTTTAGGAATACATGATCTCCAACACTTAATTCCAAGTCCTTTCGGTGCTTGTCTGTGTAGCTTTTCTGTTTGCTCTGTGCTACTTTCATCTTTTCCTTGACAATATTGATCTTTTCATTCGTCTCTCGAACCATCTCGGGTCCTAAAAGTTTGTCATCTCCAACTTCTGCCCAGCACAAAGGTGATCGGAACGGTCTTCCATATAAAGCTTCGAATGGTGCCATCCCCATACTCGAATGGTAACTATTATTGTATGCGAACTCTATCAGTGGTAGGTTTTCTTCCCATGAACTTTTGAAATCTACTACACAGGCTCGGAGTATGTCCTCGATTACTTGATTGACTCTCTCTGTCTGTCTGTCAGTTTGGGGATGAAATGCTGAACTTAACCTCAACGAAGTTCCTAGTGCTGCATGTAAGCTTTCCCAAAATCCTGACGTGAAACATGAATTATGGTCTGATATGATTTATACAAGCACTCCATGCAGTCGAACAACTTATTATATGTACATTCTGCTCAACTTCTCGACTGGGTAAGTCATGCTATAAGCGATGAAATGAGATGATTTAGTGAGTTAATCCACGATCACCCAAACAGCGTCGTGATTCTGTTTCGATCTTGGCTCTCCTACAACGAAGTCCATCGTTATGTGCTCCCATTTCTATCCGGGAACTGGTAGTGGTTGTAACAGTCCTCCTGGTTTTTGATGTTCAGCTTTGACTTGTTTGTAGGTCATACACTTGGATACAAAATCAGCTACTCTCTCTTCATTCCATCCCACCAGAAGTTTCTCTTTAGATCCTTGTACATTTTCATTCCTCCCGGATGAATAGTCATTCTTGACTTGTGTGCCTCTTCCAATATATCTTTCCTTAGGTCGTCCTCATTGGGACACACAGTCGATTGCGACATCTGAATCCTCCATTTGCTCATATATTCCATTCGGTGGGGTCCTTTGCTGATGCTTTCTCAAACCATTGACAAAGTCCTTCGTCCCTTCCTTGAGCTTTAAGGATACGATTTATAAGTATTGGTTGTACTACTAGACATCCAAAGAGTTGTCCTTCACTTAACTCGGTAGTTTGAAATTCAAATTCTGTTAACATCTCTAATACTTCCCATTCTCTAACCATGAGAAAGGATACGATGAGTTTGCGGGGTTTCCAGCTTAGCGCGTCAGCAACAACGTTTGCTTTACCATGGTGGTATTGTAGGGTAAAATGGTAGTCCTTTAATAATTCCACCCAACGTCGCTGCCTCATGTTCAACTCCTTCTGATAGAACAGGTACCTCAGGCTCTTGTGTTCCAAAAATAGATCAAACTTTTCTCCATAGAGGTAGTGTCTCCAAATCTTGAGCACAAAGACAATTGTAGCTAGCTCAAGATCATACATAGGATAGTTGAGCTCATGTGGTTTTAGCTATCGTGAACCATACGCTATCACTATTCTATCATGCATAATCACACATCAAGTCCTTGGTGTTATGCATCGCTGTATATGGTAAACTGTTCACCACTCTTCGGTATGGCAATCACTGGCACCGTGGTTAATCTCTTCTTTAACTCTTAAAATGCGCGTTCATACTTGTCGTTCCATTCATACTTCAAGTCCTTTTTGGTCAATCCAGTAAGAGGGGCTGCGATCTTGGATAATCCTTCCACGAATCTCCGATAGTATCCAGTTAGACCAAGAAAACTTTTAACTTTTGTTGCTGTGGTTAGTTTATTCCAATCCAAGACAGCGCCAATCTTTGATGAATCCACTGCTATTCCTTCCTGTGAGACAACATTCCTAAAAATTTGACTTCCTTAAGCCAGAACTCGCACTTATGGTACTTCACATACAAGTGATTGTCTTATAAAGTCTGAAGTGCTGTCTTCATACATCCTTCGTGCTCTGCCTCTGTCTTAGAGTAGATGAGGATGTCATCTATAAATATGATAATGAATTAATCTAGGTAAGGCCTAAAGATCCTATTAATTAAATCCATGAATACTACTAGGGCATTGGTCAATCCGAACGGCATTACTAGGAATTCATAATGTCCATATCTGGTTCTAAAAGCTGTCTTGGGTACATCCTTAGGTCGAACGAGCAATTGATGGAATTTGGATCGTAGATCTATCTTTGAAAACATTGTGGCTCCTTGTAACTGATCAAAAAGATCGTCAATCCTCGATAGTGGGTATCGATTCTTGATTGTAATCTTGCTCAATTCTCTATAGTCGATACAGAGTTGGAGTGTTCCATCCTTCTTCTTAACAAACAGTACCGAGCCTTCCCAAGGTGAAGTGCTCGGACGAACAAATCTGAGGTCCTCAAGTTCTTGTACTTGCGTCTTTAGTTCTTGCATCTCCATTGGTGCCATTCGGTAAGTTGTTTTCGATATCGGTGAGGTTTCGGGTATCAACTCGATATAGAAATTGATGTCTCTCTTGGGTGGTAGTCCCTTAACTTCTTGGAAAACATCTTCAAAATCTCGGTCTACGGGGATTTGAGCTATAGGAATTACTTCAATCATGGTCCAAGGATGGCTAGACAGTTGGTGAGAAAAACATTGCATGAGGGATTACACTTAAATTAAAAGGTTTGCTTTTGGGTACTGAAAGGGTTATTGATTTGCTGGCACAATCTAGCTTGGCATGATATTTCGTGAGCCTATCAATTCCTAAAATCACGTTGAATTCCTTCATCGACAAAACTATTATATCAACAGGGAGATTCTGATCTTTCAAATTTAGAGGGCAGTCCTTACATATTTTTCCCAACTTAATGCTCACTCTTAGGGATGATGTAGTATTCAGAGCTATGTCCATTGTTTGGAGTACTAAGCCCAATCGTTGCACGATTCTAATTGTGATAAATGAGTTTGATGCACCAGTATCGAATAAAGCTTTTACTTGACTATTAAAGAGGGTTAGAGTACCTTCCAGATTCTACTTCTCCTCTTCATCAAATCCTACCTCTTTAGGGATGATAGCATTGACGCGAGTCTGTCCTTGTGCAGATCCTCCATAGTAACCGCATCGGGGTACTCTACAATCCTTAGCCAGATGCCCTTTCTTGTTGCAGTTAAAGCAGACCACATCTGGGAGACTATTCATCTTCGGGGCATGACAATCCTTAGACATGTGTCTAGGGATTTCTCAGTTGAAGCAGACTCCAAGGTTGTCATTTGTTGTTCCTGGTTGTTCCTAGGGTGGGGTTGGTTTCAATGGTATAGTCGATTTATTATCGAAGGGAGCCGTCTGCAGCTTTTTTTTTTCACCATTCCAGTTTCTCTTATATCCTTGGTTACGAGCCGAAGCTTGTTTCTGTCCCTGATTGAACCTCGGAGGGGGTGGTCGATTTACAAAGTGGGTTCACGATCGATAATTTCTTCGAAGTCATGAGCCATTCCTACTAAAGCTTTGAATGTTTGGTTCAGGTGGCCATAGGTCAACTTTTGCAGGGGTAAGAAAAGTCCCAGGTGATACTTCAGGTTCTTCTTCTCTGGGGTATCGATCATGTGATGCACAAATCGAGAAAGACACTCGTACTACACTATGTATTCTCGTATAATTTGGTTACCTTGGACCAGGTCAATAAATTCTTTCTTCTTTTCGTTCCTTTCTATATGGGGAAAGTATTTTTCCAAAAACAACTCTTTGAATGCCGCCCATGTCATCCTTTGTGTGGCTCCTCCTAACGTTGCTTTCTCTTACTCCCACAAGTTAGCTGTAGCATAGGTCAATTGATAAGTAGCCAATCGATGTTTCTCACCTTTGGAGCATCCCAGGGTATCAAAGATAATGTCCAATCCATGAAGCCACTGTTCTGCTTCCCAGGGTTCAGCCATTCTATTGAATTTATCTAGATGCATCCCACAAAATCGTTCCACAGTACAATCCTCTTGTTGTCTGGGTAGAACTACGGGATTGTTATTAGCACTGTTGTTGGGACCGTGGTTATTTTCAATGTGTTCTAGGCATTGTAAGAACGCACCAAGCACTCCAGTAGGGTCCATTCCAGCGGGAATAGGTTCCAATGCTCCTCCAGTAGGGTTTGGGGGTCCTATGCATCGATTCGTCCTTGGTCTGTCTGCCATTGGTTGACAATTTTACCTACAGAAGTATTTTACTTAGAAATCTTGTATGCAGGGTCGACTGGGGTATCTTATGAACATGTTTATAAAATAAATAAGCAAATAATACAAGCATGGAGACAAATATGTTACTAAAGCATCTTCTTTCATAAATAAGATAATGGTTACATAGTTAAAGTCTTCCTAGAATACATTAGTACAAAAGTGGGAATATTACCCTATTACATGTATTCTTACAACAAAAGGGTCATTAGCCCAAGTTAACCTAAGTACAGTTAAACTAAACACCTAATATATTATGATAGATCCTAGATCATCTAGAACTAGTCATCTAGGTCAGACTTAGATGTGATTTCTCCTATATCACAGTCGCGTGGTCCAATTTAATCCAAATTGGGTTCACCCAAGTCCTAATCCTCGATATCAACATCGCCCTCGTCATCTTCATTATTGTCATTGTCCGTGGGCATTTTTACTATTGGTTGGTTCCACATAGGCTGAAGGGGTACCACCTACTCGGGTTCCTCTTCAAGTTTCCTCTTCAAGGTTCTCTTCTTTAAGATCTTGTTCCGGATCATCCTCCTTATCATCCTCTTCCTCCAAATACATGCTTGGTTTATCATCAAAAATTTCTGCATTGTTGGGGTTAGCAGTAGGTTATACTACTGGGGGTGCCACTTCTGTAGAGGCATTCTCATTAGGTGGGTAAACAAGGTGGTCTTCTGGGTGGAGGGAGGGTTCTTGCAGTATCTGGTTGCTAACCTCCTTATCTCTCTGTACATTAACCCTTGGGTATATGCAGTATGAATGGCTTCAGCTTAAAGTCAGTGAGGGTCAGAGATATGGTATACATGATGCTGGACTCTCAATCCTCCTCGGAGGCATTGACGGGCTTTCAATTTTACATTCTTAATAAATCCTTCTGGGTCGGCAGGTTCGAGGACATCGGGATAAATCATATGTCCTCCAAAGTCATCATTTAAATAGTAGCCTGGTTCTCTGGATTGCGTTTGATGCATAGGCACTCCTTGGAATGGCCGGGGTTGTTGAAAAAGCATGGAAGGCGGTGGGGGCATCCGATAGGCACTGGTATACATCTTTTGAAAGTTCTCAGGATTCTTAAGTAGCTTAACCATCTCATCATGGACTTTTCTGATGATTTCAGCGTCGTAGACAGCATCTAGATGTAGGGTGTCAGGGTTATGAATATTACTTTTATTCATATCGATCCATAGGTTTCTCTTTCCTCCATCTCTTGTAAGTTGCCGGATTTGATGATATACATCTGGGTTTAGGGGCACTACACGGTCGAGAAATATTAGACGGCCTCTGAAGTCGTCTGGGACATAGGTGGGTTCCATGTTACCTCTTTCACCAAAAGAACTATCTCAATAAGGTGCTAGTTCAAAGTATCTTAAGCTTCATCACTTAGAAATTAACCTGCTAACTTATTAAATTATAAGGAAGAATAATATGTATATGGGTAGTCAGAAAGTAATAGATAGGTTTTCATTAATAAGAAAGATGTTGCATGAGAGGAATTAAAATGCGATTTTTACATATACTTCCGTCAAAATGTGGGATTATAATCCCAATACAACACCAATAAAAAGGTAAACTAACTAGACCGTTCTAATCTTCTAGTTGCAGGAATTCTCCTAAAACTTCAATCTCTTCTGGGGGTGTCCATGACATCCATCTTTCATTATCCTACCCTATCGGCCAGTCAGGATTATACAGGTACAATGTTCCCTTTTCTACGAGATCCTCTTCAGCTAGGTCTATTTCTTCATCATCTAAACTATCCATTGGATTGGCGAGGATCTCTAGAGGGATCATTTTAGGCTGTGGTTCTTCCTCATCGATTGTGGTGAGGCTATCCGAAGTGTGAGAGGTCTCATCCAGCTCTATAGGCATAACGTGCAGTGTAATGATCCTAATATGAGTAGTCTTAGGGATGTGTTTCCCGAGGGAGAAGCATTTTGTCCATCTTCCTATCTTCTTGTGAGCATTGTGCCTAATGGTAGCACTGATACGAACTAGGCCAGGGAAGTGACTTTCTTGTACTTAGCGATTCTATGTTCTCCACTTTTAGCTTCAAGTTTCCTTTGGTTCTCCATACTACCTGTTTGGAAGAAAAACTATTTTGGTATCAGTTGCTATTCCTAGAGTATCATAGGTTTCTTAACTTAAGGGTATCGAATAGTCAGCGAGCACAACAAAACCTAGTACTCTGATACCAAAAAATCCTATCATGCCTCGGAGTAGCGAAAATTAGAGGGAAATAAAATTTTCCTTTCCGAATTCGTGAGGCATGACTAGTTATATGAGACTGACCTGTCCGTGCAAGCATTCTAACATGGATATATCAGAGTAAGAAATTTTAAAACATCTAATGGTATTCATGGGGGACTTTAAGTAATTTGCTACTTAGGCTATTACAGAAGTTCCAAATGAAAACCACAAAAGATAAGTTTGGGCGATTGACGCCACTCAAATCATTACATCAAACAAAAGATAGTTTCTAACATGAAAGAAATCTTAATGTGGTAATTCATCAGCATACTCTTCCGAAAAGTCTTCCTCAGGCTAACTTTCCTAATAGTCCCCTTCTTGAGGATCGAGATACTCCTCTTCATATTTACCTTGATGACCTTCTTCATTATAACCTAGACATAATATGTACAGGGCAGGAAAAGCCTTTAGCTTTTGAAGATAAGTGAGCTCGTCTAACCGATCACTCCTAATATAAGCAATAATATACAAGTACTATGGATATCTTGAACTAAGCATTTAATAAGCATATGACATGATAGTATAAACGAAACAGTGATGACAACATGCAGTATTGATATATTTGACTTTACTCAGACACCATTACTGACTCATGTGACTTGTTACATTACCAGTGTAACGTCATTAGCTTATAGTAGAATGATTATGTTGCTATCGTCGCCTAGCAGGGCCCCACAGTAGTTTTGATTTTAAAAGAGTGTAATCACTTTACTCTTAGGTCCTCATGACCTTGCCTAGAGAATAGAATGGTTATATTGCTTTCGTCGACTAATAGGGCCCTATAGCATTTCAAGTAGTAACCATTGTATTTGACACCTAGATGGATATTTTGCTATTGTCTCCTAGCAGGGCCTTTATAGCGTATAAAACATCAACTCATGCTTTACTCCATTAATTCAGATGGGTACTTTTGCTATCGTCGCCTAGCAGGGCCTCTATAGCATTTATCGTTGTTCTTATTGATTTGAACAGCCACTCGGACCTTCACGGTCCATTCAACATGTGTGATAATATGATTGGGTTAGTCTCCTTGACTAACCATGCAAACGTCAACCTTGACATCATGGCTCGACTATGTCTATATGAATGTTCATGTGATTGTATAATCGTAAAATGTAATAAGCATGAATCATAACAGCAATTATTAATCATGCATGGAGTATGGTTATATAAACATGTGTTCTCATATAAATAGTTATCTTTAATGTACGCACATATGACATTCATCAAATATGTCCACACAGGACATACGATATATAAATATAATATATATGGAGCAATTCTATAATATACCAAGTGAGTTAGAATGACTCACCTCGATGCAGGTTCGTAAAAACAAGCATACTTTCGGTCCCTACAATGTATATAAATTCATAGAACGGTGGTTAATATGCGTACTAGAATTAAGGGCATAATGGTAATTGTACCAGATGGGTCCCTAAACCTCAACATGATGATCTAGACATCATTCTGAGTCTAACGCCATTGACTAGACTCAAATCGGAGACTGCATATAAAATGTTGGATTTTCTATACCAGCATGGGCTCTAAAGACAAGCTGTATTTTTTACTTTGTCAAAAGGTCACAAAACTTAAGGGGATAGTTCTAGACATTATTCAAACTCTGGAAAATGGCCGCGTATTTTTCTGAGGTACGATTTATTTATTATGAATTATTGAAGTCTTAATCTTCTAATAATAGTCATAGGAACACCTTAATTATAAAATAAATTTTTGGAAGACAGTGGATCCTTATATAATTATTTTTATTAAATTTTAGGTCTTAAAATAGGCTAGTGGCATTTTTCTCCAAATTTTCGAAGTTTGTTTGACATTTAAATAAATTAAAATACCATTAAACGGATCTTTTATAAATAACAAAGTAATATTTAAAATATGAAAGTTTGAGTTTTATGAGTAAAAATTTATATCACGCGGGCATTTAGACCTTAGGAAAATTCAATATAATTTTTCTGTATTTTAAAATGGTCATTAGGTATTTATTACCTAATTATTTCTGTTAAAACTAATTCTTATTATTTATTTAAACTAAATAAATAATAAATATACTATATAGAAATAATCCATAATTTCAGAATTTAATAATATATAAATACATTCTTCCCCAGAATATTAAAACTAGTTGATCATACTTAAAACTATTTTTAGAACGTTTAAAATTTACTAGTACTAATTTTATTAAATTATAATTCACATTTATTATTATTATTATTTGTAAGAATAAATAGTAATATGATACCTCATAGTTTATTTTCAAAATATAAGAATTTTTTTTTATTTAAAATAATATTTCAAAATATATAAAATTTATTTATAGTATTTTAAAACTATTTTTAAAGAATTTAAAACTATTTAAAATCATTTAAAACCATTCATAATTATTTATAACTATTTATTAATATATATATATACTATATAATAAATAATACATATAAACACTAATCTTAATTAATAGAGTAAATAGTATGTTAATTAATCCTAAAACAGAATATTAAAGCTTTGATAAGGATTAACGGATTAATTGTTAATATAAAAATAACTAATTATGATTAATAAGTATTCACGGGTCAACCCAAATCCTCTGACCCCAACGGGTTATCTGTTTACACATTGATCCTAACCCAACTTAAAAATCCGACCCGAAAACCATTTAATTAATGTAACCCAACCCATTACCCATTTATACACACAAACAAACCCACCCATGTGCAAACCCGACCCACAAGTAAACGATATAACCCATTTCCCTTTTCTTCTCCGGCGAGGCGCGTTTACGCCGAAAAACTTCAAAGGGCCATAACTTCTTCATCTCTCCATGTAAATTGCTAAATCCAACGCTAAAATGACCGGCTTCCTCTCCCCTACAACATACTAGGAGCTTGGGGGTTAGTTCATTCGTTTAGGGGTCCTACTAGAGGATTTTTCTTTTCGGGTTTTTTTAGAATAATGCCATGCATGGTTGACCAAACATGGTCTACCATGGGAGGTCTTTCTGGGACTTATAGGGTCTGTTTGGTGCTACTTTGAACTGATTTGGTGATGTTTGAAAATCTAAGCTCCAGTGAGGGCTCTTTAATTGAGTCCTGAGTGTTCACAGGGCCCTTAGGCTCTATTTGGTTCATGCATGAGGGTCTGGGCGTGTGTGTGAGATGTAAAATGAATGTAGAATTAATCAGGGGGTGTGGGGTCTTACCAATAGTGTAGTTTCTCTCTCGTTCTTCTTCCCACTCTTCGGTAAGCTCTCTCTCTCTCTCTCTCTCTCTCTCTCTCTCTCTCTCTCTCTCTCTTCCTCTAGCTTTTCTTCTTCCTTTGCTTCTTCGGTGGGTGTGTGTGTGGAATGAGGGCAGAGAGATGGTGAGTGGCAATGGTGGAGGGATTGTTTGGTTTTGCTTATCTGTCTCTCTTCTCTACTCTCCCCTTAGGCCTTTCTATATATATACATTATACACACATAAACATGTACACACATACATCTATACAGATTTGTAAATCGGCTAGAAGTTGATAGAGGGGATGTGATTGAGTTGAGGTTCTTGGGAGGGGAGCCAAGGGAGCCGGCGATTGGTGGTGGTGGGATGAATCAACGGGTAGAGGGGTGTTTGGGTGGTGGGGTTTTGCACAATAGGTAATAGGTTGTTTGGGTAGTACAAGGCTATTTAGGGTATGTACTTGTATTACTATAAATGTAGGATTCCGCCGTCATTTGAAACTACGTGCCTTGCAGTCCAAATTAGCAAAGATTTTACGGTTTCGTGTGATAAGTCAGTCCGGGTTGTAACTTATAGTCTAATTTATTATTACATACTATTTATATAAAACACAGAAAATATAAATTGACATGCGGTAGCTTATTTTATTAGCGTAGAAATTTACGGGTAATACAAATAAAAATCTCATCTAAGAGTATGTTAATCAATCATGTTCAAGATTTTGTAGTTTCAACTCAAATCTCACATGGTTTATGCTCTAAAGTAAGAATACTCATAAACTGGTGTAAAAGATGTGAGCTCATTGTATGAAGCTCAAATGAGTATATGTAAAGGAAATCAAATATGCTTTCATACTAGACTCTAAAAAATGCTTATTTTGAAATGCAGGAGTCTCATGAAAGAATGCTATTTACTACATGATCGATCTACTGCAGAGAACTCATTTCTTACTCGAATTCTAATCTAAGTTGTCAAGAATCTTTAGGACTTGTGAAAGAAGTAGGTAAACAACTTCAAGTGATGAGATGAGATGACAAGTTTAAGCATGTGACTAGGATTTCTCCACATTAGCTTTTGCTCTTTTCACTTTCTCAATCCTTTAATATTTTTTTCAACTCACCCATTCTCTTCTTTTTCTCTTTACACTTTCTCTTTTCATTTACTTTTTTTTTTTATATAGCTCTTTTTCTTTTTCTCCTTCAGCACCAACAAAAACCACCACATACTTTAAACTTGAATAGAGACATGATTTCAGAGATTAACATTGAGTTATGATAGGTAAGTGTGGCTTGAATTTTCTTTTGGACAATGGGGTGAGCTGTCGATGGACTAAATCATTTTCCTGATGCCTTGGTTTAACTTTCAAATAGTTCCTGAGTTCTTGAAATGATAGATGCTGAACGTTCTCCTCTAGCAACTTAGTTAAACAAAACAAGAATGAGACTCTCGATGAGGAATTTGCGTATTTCAATGCATGAAATGAGTTTTATGTGATTAACCCTCAGAAATGAAGAATGGCTCAAAACTCACTAGGGTTTAAAGTTTCTACTACTTATCCAATTACATGATAGTTGCATTTCACTCTAATCCAAGTTTTCAATCACAACTGTCAACTCATGCAAATGTTCAGGATATATTCATGCTACAGATGTATAACTAGGTTAGTGACAAAGTAACATGTAATCGAGATCCATAACTAGACAAGAAAGATAAGAATGTGTCATCACATGGTAATTAGCTAAGAGGTAGGACATTTCCAAGAATTCATAAGCTTAACAACCAGATTTTTTTAAAAAAATTTCAATTTTTTTCTTAAAAGCAAAATAAACAAACTAAAAATGGATATTATTATAGTTAACATGTGTAAACATGTTCAGCTAAAAAAATATAGGTGCAATGCAGGTGTGTATCTACCACCTACCCCCAATTGAAATCAACATTGTTCCCAATGGAGGTATCTCAAGACAACAATTGGTAGATATCACTTGATAAATGTTTTGCAGTTCACAATTAGACATCATCTGTTATAATATAATAATCTCCAAAAATACACCCAAGATCAAGAATTTAATGGATAACAACAGAGAATATAATAGAATAAAATCACATCCATGAGCATAAAGTAATATCCATGTGTTAATGTCCAAAAATGATCAACGTCTAAGCATAGATATACAATCATCCAACATTATCCAAAAATCCAACTATATAAACAAAAGAGAGAGAGAGAGAGAGAGAGAGAGAGAGGAAACAAGATACATCGCAAATAACAACGCTCTCTTACTCTCCCAAATCGTATGCCTAAGCAACATATCATCAGAAATCTGTTGTGGAAGGTCTAACGTAGGATTTGCAGCCTTACTACCACCCTTAGTAGCCGTCTCAGCTTGGATAGTTGCCAGATCGCTCTCAGCCTGTGTAGAAGCACTAGCTGGAGTTGGTGGCGGTGGACGTCGCATTCAAAAATATCAATGTCTAGAGGGCCAATTAATGTAGAAGCATGAGTTGCAGATGGATCTACCCCTTAAAGCAAAAAGAACTACTGCATCAGTGTAGTCAGCTGCCCTAGCTGCGTAAACATCTGCTCTCGCTCTAAGGCCATCTGGGCAGCCATCAACTCCTCCTGGGTAGTGATCTTTCATGCCATCCCATGAAGCCTCAACCGCTCCTCCTTCTCATCAAGAAGAAGATCATAAACCGCCTGGAGGGTCGCAGGGGATGTCATCTCATGTTTCTTAAAGTCATACCCCTCAGCCTCGGCACGCGTCCCTGGGGTTACACTCGGAAGCTGCTCATTCTCTTCTATAATCTTCTCTGGACCCGCCGCCTTTGGCATCCCTGGGTCAAACTCTTCCTTGGACTCTTCTCCCCTCTTTATATTCTTTCCCTTCCCTTTTTTTCTTTCCACTTCCTTCTCCTATTTTCCTTTCCCTTTCTTTGCCGCCTTAAACTGAGCATCCAATCTTCTCGCGGTGGCCTCACAAAATACGTCAATCTTAGGTTTTTCAAGAGGAAGATCGATAGAGAGAGAAGGGATGCCCACTTCTGTACACACTCGATGAATGACCCATGCACCTTTGACGTGCTGGGTATGACCTAGGTGTCGTGTGCAATTGAACAGAAAATCTAGGCAGAGGCGAGATAAACATATCAGTTTCCTAGTTCCTATAGTATAGAGGACTTGCAAATACCACCCAGTCAGCTCTTTTTTATAGGTTGTCGGAAGGATGTAGCCCTGCAATGGCCAGGTGGAGAAGATGATAATTTAATGTCAAGTTATGATCCCAGAATGTACCCTCTCCATTTCACTTCTTCACTTTACCTCCCCAAATCTCAGTGGCAACTATGTCATAGGAAGGGAATGGGCGATCGGGATGGATCAGATATAAGTGAATAAGAACCTCTACGATCTCAATTTCCCTCGCCACTGACGACGGGCTGAAAATAACTTCTCATCCTCGGATGCAAGATGAATATGTAAAAGGGGTTTTGGGGACCTTGACCATAGTTGCAATAGTTGCCTGAATCCAAGGAGCGTTGACTGCTTTGTCGATCATGAGGATCGGGAGTCAATATGGATAGGCTCAGAGCCGCGAGGTATAACAGAATCTTTTCATCACTCCATAGATTCTCAAATTGGCGCTCGGCCATCACGTCCCGAGTTTGAAAATATTTTGAGAACCAGGTGTTCTTCTTATCATTACGAAACCCGTGGACAAGTGGGGGTTCCAGGATCGGGAGCCAATTTGGATAGTCTAGAAACCGTGCGAGGTAGAATGGAATCTTGTCATCACTACATAGATTCTGAAATTTACACTCGACCATCAAGTCTAGAGTTCGGAAATATTTTAAGAACCACGTGTTCTCCTTGTCATTGCAAAACCCGTGGGTGAGTAGGGGGTCCTAAATATCCTGAGAAGTGGACTTATCAGGATGAAGGCTGCTATCTTTTGATTTAGGAGCCATTGATATGAAAAGGAGAGGAAAAATAGAGAGATAGGATGAGAAAATAGGACAAACTGTTCTCTGCTTATGCCAATCAGTTGGCATTCAATGGAAATCGATTGAGGATCAATGTCAATCGATTAGACCCTGATGGAAATTGATTGCCATCAATGAAAATATAGGGTTGCCAGAAAGGACTCATATCCCCACCCAACAATGATTAATGGCCTTAAGACCATGAGGAGCACCCTCTGATGTTTTGGATTCAAAAATAGCAAGAATTATAAGAGATTTTAGGGCACAAACCTCAATACAAGCTGCAGTAATGAAATTGGAGTACAAAATCACCCCTAGATCAATGAAGATGTAGAAGAAGTTGATTGATTGATGCTGATGAATGATGGAGAAGGTAGTTACAATTGGTACGAATCATCCCCTCCCATTTTCTTCTTTATACGGTGGCAATGGTGGTGGGGTGGTAGTGTTGCAATGACGATGATGTTGATGATGAAGATGGTGATGAGGATGAGGGTGGTTGATGATGAAACAAGAAAAAATGGGAGAAAAGAAGAGGGTGGGATCTCTCTCTCTGAATTGCATTCTCTCTCTCTCTCTCGCTCGCTCTCTCTCTCGAGTTGATTTTAAAATATGAGGGAGAGAGAGATGAACAGACGTTAAGTTTGTCCAAAATCAGAATCGATTGCCAAATGGTGGCAATCGATTGGGGTCTAAAAGCCATCGATTGGTGATAAAATCCAATCGATTGGACCTGGGAGTTCTTGGGAACCTAGAAATGATTCATGTAATCACCTCCCAACTCTTCAAAGATGCATTCAAAAGGTACAAAACATGAATTCAAGCATCTAGACAATCAAAACAACCACCAATCACACAAATAGAAAGAATTAACACAAAAACTCAACATCTTTATTGCTCAAATTTATTGCTCAAATAAGTTTACAAGAAATCTATTACTACATGAACTTGGTTGAGAAACAAAAACAACACACAAAAGTAAAATAGAAAGATACTTCTATCTTATTTAATGGCTACAGAGATAATGTAAATCAATTAAGCTCAAGATCCGGAGAAGAAAGATCCTCCCCTTCAGCATAATCCACAAAGTATTCCATTAGTTCTCTGTTCGAGTTAATTTGGAGATCTTCCAAAATTTCTCAAACTGCACACAATAGGTCCCAGGTATTCAAGTTAGCAATTGCTTCATTCAAGGAATTTGTGCATGAGGTAGACAATGGAGTGAACACCGGTCTATCTCTCTCCTCTTATGGTGGAGTTCCTGGAGATTGAACTCCATGGTAAAGCATGTGTGGCAGAAATTGTAGTGGATGCATCCTACAACCAAGAAATAGACAGAAGTAAGAAAAATAGAAAGATAGAAAGAAAGAAACACATCAAGTGAAAGAAAACTATTATACAACAAAAGAGTTCTAAAATTCATCGGGCAGAATAGTTAGGATCATCTAGCTAGATGGTCTCTGTAATACCCTGAATTTTTGGAGAGTATTAATAAATAAGACTTCGTACTTGTGCTTGTATAACACTCACCTTTCTTTTGATAAACTTTTGTTACCAATCGATTGCCTTTAAGTTCTAATCGATTGCTACTCTTTGTATAACAATCAATTGACATCTTTCCAATTGATTGCTATATTACCGACCTAAATTCATTACGTGGCAATAAACCAATCGATTGTCATCTTTTCTAATCGATTGCCTTCAAATATCTGTAACCAATTGATTGCCATCAGTTCCAATTGATTGGCATAAGTAGAGATAGGTTTTCTTCTTTGCTTGAGCTTTGGACGTGTGGCACTCTCATTTCTTATATATACACCTTCATTTCAGGCCTTGGGTCTGTTTGGTTCAGTTGAGTTTAAAATAGAGTGATTGTATATCATATATATACACACAAATATCCTTATATATATTCTCACAACCACACACACACACTGCCTTAGCAGGGAAGAAGAAAAGGGGAAGAGAAAGACAGAAAGAAGAAGGAGAGAAAGAGAGGAGAGATAAAGAGAAGATAGAGACAGAGAAAAAAGAGAAGGAGGAGAGAGAAAGCTTGGAAATTCTAAGCTCACACCCACCAAACACACCCTTAGGTGAGTCTTTACTCACTTGGTCTCTCTTGTATATGGGGTGATTAAATGTGTTAAACACGTCCTTAAGATGTTTATATATTCTATTTTACAAATCTGCTAGAGAAGATAAAGTCCCAATCGATTGGACTTTTCCCAATCGATTGACATCAGTTGAGTCCCAATCGATTGGATAGATTCCCAATTAATTGGCATTATTGTAACCCAATGGATTGCTAAAGTTAGTAATCGATTGGTATTATTTGGATCCAATCGATTGACATGTTTTCTCAATCGATTGTTACTTATTTTATCCCAATCAATTGACCCTTATCCCAATTGATTGGCATTTGTAGAACATGGATTATTTCTGTTGTTTATTATATTAAGGGTTTGATCATTCGATTCTCGATTCAGATTCTCATTATGCGATTATGAGTTGATTAAGGATAATGTGACAAGAAAGATAAGTACGATTAATAATACTGGATTAATATGATAAAGTTAGATGTTATGCGGTTCATGTATGAGTTCGATATCCATTCATTTCAACCAGAGTAGTCAGGCCACATGGGAATTGTCATGTATCGATAGTAGTACTGAGTTTAAGTAGGTTTGATAAGTTTCGGGAATAGTGCGTGGGCGGACGCCTGGTTTTTAATATGCGTTCACATGTGGTGGATGGTTTATATCTTTAATGGGCAATGGACAAAATGATGGTATGTCTATATATATGTTAAATGATTGAGTCTGTTCTTTGCAGTCAGAGTATGTTGGTTATCGATCTTAGAATAATCAAACGATAAAGGTTAGTTACGATGTTGGGAAAATAAAGACAAAGATACTATTGTAACAATATATCTTAGACACTTCCATAACTTGTTGTTTCATTCTATCATCGACACCCTGTGAGTTTTTATTCACTCAACTCTTAGTAAGGTGATAGCCGTTATTACCTAGACATTTTGTAATAACCTGCATTTTCATTTATTTATCGGTACTTGCATTTCATATTTAAATTCAATTGTATTGTTTACTTTTCTTTTAATTTCAACTCTCATGTGTTAAAATCTTGTGACTTGCCTTATTTTATATTTGAAATTCTTTTAGGGTCAAACTGTGATTTTATAAAAATTAGCAATACCTGTGTTGGATTTTAAAATCGTATTTCAAAACGGTGGAAATGTTTTCTTTTGACTCAATCAGTATTTTTATAAAACCATTTCTTACGTTAAAATGAATTTTCTGTATTTTGTGACGGACACCGTGCCACGAAAATACCAGTTTGTGTTTAAAACTGTCCACGCTGTGCTAAACTTCCACAGATTTTGGAAGTGACGTAAAGTGGACATGACATATACTTTATTTCCATTTAAGGCAAGCAATGATTGGTTAAGCCTTGTTTGGTTGTGCCTCTATGTTGTGTATTAGTTTATGCCATAAGCTCTCATTCCCAAACACCCAATTTGACCCCTACATATCTAACCTGACCTTTAGCATAACTGTAGAGTTTATATCCTCTAATTATATACGTATATGTGTATGTATATTATGTGTTTAAAAAAAATGAAGAAAGAAAATGATTTTGTAATGTATGATACAAGGAGCTTGGGCTCCAAGTTGTGCTTTTTAACTTCTATTTATACACATACTTGACCACACAAATCAGCACTTTTGTTTTACAAGCTAATTCAGAGAAATTAGAGAGTTTCAGAGAGAATTGAGAGAGATACATAGAGAGTTCTACAAATTTTAGAGAGAAATAGTTTGTGCTCTTCATAAGCCAAAGCTTGATCACCATAGCTATAGTTCATTGGAATTCTTGTATTGCTTTCTTTCTCAACATATTCTCACCTCTTCTTAACAGTGAGTATTCTAAACTCACTCTAGATGTAAAATATGCTTGTTTACTATGTGGATTAGTCTAATTCAGAAGTCACCATTGATGATTTCATGTTTGAACACCAAAGCTTAAAAACATGGGTTGTTCTAACTTAACCAAAATCCTTTTTCTGAGATGATTATGAAAGTTTATACTTCTTAAATACTGTGTTCAAAGTTTTAAAGCCCAATTTACTCATATGAAAAAGTATATTAGAAATTAAGTTTTGAGGTCCTTTGATTTTCTTAAAAATTCAAGAGTTATAGATTGATTCGTGTAAAATTGATTGTGGATTCATATTCCTTGCGAAAAACTAAAGAGAATCATGTATTATAGGGCCTAGAAACTTACAGAATTGAAAATGGGTCAAAAAGACCCTGAATTTCTGAAACAGAGCAGTTTCACGAGGAAGATGAAGTCTCTGCTGAAACTCGCGCATGCGATCGCGCAAGCGAGGGTCAAGCGAGCGGACCGCGCGAACGACCCCTCACGCGAGCGACCCGCGCGCGCGAGGTTTGTGTTCCCAGGTAGACAGAAAAGTTTTATAAAAGAAAAATGAAAATTAGGCAGATCGCACGAGCAGACCGCGCGAGCGACCCACACGCGCGATCTTCCTGTATTCTGGCAGAAGGAAAAGTTTTTATAATAAAAAGGGAAAATTAGGCATATCGCGCGAGCGAACAGCGCGAGTGACCCCTCGCGCGAGCGGCCTGCGCGCGCGACTTCTGGCAGTTTCTAATTTTGCTTGTTTTAGGATAAGGGACTATCTGGAATAAAATTTATATACTGTTTGGGTACTGTTTGGGAAATTTATTAAATTAGAATCTTAATTTGTCATGTTTTGGACGATTAAAATGATGAATTATGACTTGTCAATCCCTGTACGCACGTCGATTATATAATTCAGTTAATTTCCTCATGTTTTAAAGTTTCATGACATACATGTGGTGTCAGTTCTACATGCATGGTCAGTGTGAATGTTGGTCAGTATGGAAAAGAGTAACGGTCGACTGCGGTTGAGATTGTGTTGTGGACACTCCCTGGTAAGTGAGTACCAAAGTGTGTTGTGATTGAGATTGCGGTGAGGGCGTCTTTGAAATGCGACGGTGGCAAAACTGGACACTTCCTGATGACCATGGTAGCGTCAAAGTGTGTGAAGCCGAACTTGGACATTCCCTGGCACCCATGGAAGTGCTAAAGTGTGGCCTATGGACACTCCCTGATACCCGAGTCTGGATACTGCATAAGGGTTCCTCCGGTATTTGCATGGTGGATTAGGTAGTCAAAGTGTGAGGCAATGGACACTCCTTGGTACCCCGGACCAAAGTGTGAGGCAAACTGGACATTCCCTGGCACCCCTGTGCTAAAGTGTGGCTATCAGAGTATTTCAAAGATACTGGTGTGTGGTAGTGGGTTGTTGGGTTTTGTCGAGAGAAAAGAGTCGGTAAGATGAGATGGTGCATTGTTCTCATACACGGTCACATATATGTGAATCAAATCTTTTAAAATAATATTGTGCTTGGTGCCTAAAATGACCTCCATGCTTTAATGTAAACTTATTGCATTAAATGAAAACTGGAAAATGGTAAATGAGTATGTGTTACATTCAAAGTCATGTTTTTAATACTCACCAGCTTCTTGAAGCTGACGGCGTTGATGCGCCCTGGACATTCGTGTTCAGGCTTTTCAGGTTATGACTACGGGCCTTATGACTATGCAAACTCAGAATGGCTGCTTTTGGAAGATAAAACTGTTATTAATGTTCTATGCTTTAATTATAAATTGTTTTGTAATAAGGATGACTGTAATAGATATTAAGTTATTGTTTTGATTTAAGGCGGTTTGTGCCTTTAGAGACCCCGTGCTGTAATATGTAATAAGTTAGAAAAATATTTGTAAGCTTTGATTGCTCTACTCTGATTATGGTTTTATGTTGTTCGACGTTTGGGACGGAATCGATCCTTCAAACTGTCGCGACCAACGGGTCCATAAAGGAAATTAAACGCTTTCCATATTTATGCTACGTTGGGGCGTGACACATTTCCCATCTAAATTATCCTGCCCCTTTTAATGCAGATAATGGAGCCTACGATGACATCTACTACTCAGAAGGGGATTATGTAGAGGGTGGCCCGACCGATGCCAGTTATGCTGGAGAAGGATGTCACGCTGATGACTACCCTTATGCCAGTTGAAGATTTGAAGATTGTTTTACCTAGTTTATATTTCTATTGTTTATATTGAATCTTGTTTAGTTTAACGGGTACTTGGGCATATGTTGTCTCCAGACCTGTTGTGATCCTGAGCATCACTCTGATGCTTGTAATCGATACGTTGTTATTATATCAGTTGTTTATGTTATTGTTTCTGTCTATCTTGTAGACTAGTACTGTTTGGTGAGTATAATTAGTGACTTAACTTGTCATTCCCTATGGACCCAAAAATGAAATTTATTTTTCTCTATTTTTGCTGCTTTGGGGCGTGATAGTCTTTGACTCTGGTTTGAATCCTTCCAAAAATGGATTTAGGTGTTGACCATTTACCTTGAAAGTGTTACCATTCTTTGGATTTACTACTTCAACTGCCCATGAGGGAACACTTCCTTGACAACAAAAGGTCCTGTTCATCTCGACCTAAGCTTTCCCGGGAAGAGATGATGCTTTGAATCATAAAGTAAAACTTTTTGACTTAGTTCAAGCTTCTTTCTCAGGATAGTATGCAACACAAAAGGACTTATCACTTGTTGAGTATGTGTTACCTTTGCAGGCAACTAGGGCACATATCCTGAAATTATCCTTTGAATGTGAATCTGACTACACCGAACATAACCTCGAACACCAAAAGCTATAACCCAGAGATGAGGGGGAAATGTGTTGAGTGTGGCCAATCGGAATATATAGCGAAGAATTATTCGAGTAAGAGATAACCAGAAATGAGTATCGAGGCATCGAGTGTGCCAAGAGGATCAAGGACAGAACCACAAGTCGATAAAGAGAAAGGAGACGCACAACAACAAGGGAGATATTTCCAGCTCAGGCCGGGGAATACAGATGATACGGTCGTATCAGGTTTTCTTCTTATTTGTTCATATCCTACATGTATACTCATAGATTCTAGTTCAATGCATTCATTTGTGTCTCATGATTTTGTTAAGCATTTAACTGTTAAGTCCAAACTGCTAGGATATGACTTGTGCATATCATTGCCTATTAGTGAACTGTTAGTAAATTCCTCGGTATTCAAGTCATGTGAGATCAAGATAGGCGATAAGGTCTTGAGCATCGATTTGATTCTGTTGACAGTGAACTACTTTGATGTTATCTTGGGCATGGATTGGTTGTCGGTCAATCAAGCTAGAATTTATTGTGATCAAAAATGGGTTAGTTTGTATCCGTCAAGTCAAGAAGAGTTTATTTTTCAGGGTAAGGGTGTGACCGTACTGCCGTACTTGATACCGACGATTCAAGATAGTAAGATGTTGATGAAAGGTTGTTCGGGTTCCTTATGTTCGATTGTTGACACACGAGTTCTTGGACCACTAGTAGAAGACATTCTAATAGTTTGAGAATTTTTAGATGTTTTTCCCAATGAATTACCCAATGTATTGATTGAAAGAGAGCTTGAGTTCACGATAAAAGTAGTACTAGGGTTACAACCGGTATCCAAAGCACCGTACCGATTGGCACCCGTAGAATTGAAAGAATTGAAGGTTCAATTACAAGAGCTACTTGAGAAGGGTTTTATCCAACCTAGTGTTTCGCCTTGGGGAGATCCAATCTTGTTTGTGAAGAAGAAGGATGGGACAACGCGTACGTGCATCGATTATCGGGAACTGAATAAGTTGACTGTCAAGAACAAATATTTGTTGCCGCGAATAGATGAGTTGTTTGATCAGTTACGAGGAGCTCAGATATTTTCGAAGATTGACTTAAGATCCGATTATTACCAGTTGAAGGTTAAGGAAGAAGATATTGAGAAGACATCTTTCAGAACTCGATATGGTCACTTTGAATTTCTAGTTATGCCATTTGGAATGACTAACGCGCCAGCAGCTTTCATGGACTTGAAGACTCGTGTTTTCAAAAACTATTTAGATGAGTTTGTTATCGTATTTATAGATGACATTCTAATCTATTCCAGAAGTGTTGATGATCATGAACACCATTTAAGATTAGCATTGCACCGATTATGCTAGAAGAGATTGTACGAAAAATAGAAGAAGTGCGAATTTTGGTTGACAGAGATTGCTTTTCTTGAACATATAGTATTAGCGAAAGGAATTTCAGTAGATCCTCAGAAGATAGAAGCAGTTACCAATTGGTTGAGGCCTACGAATGTGACAGAGATTTAAAGTTTCCTAGGATTAGCTGGTTATTATCGGAGGTTTGTAAAAGACTTTTCATGTATATCAAATGCTGATGACACAGTTGATGAGGAAAGATATTGCTTTTGTATGGAGTCCAGAATGTGAGGAAAGTTTCCAAGAGTTGAAGAGCTGACTAGTAAAGGCACCAATCTTAGTTGTTCTGACGAGGACTGAGGGGTTTGTTATTTATAGTGATGCTTCGTATAGAGGTTTAGGTTGCGTTCTTATGCAAAATGACAAGGTCATTGCATATGCATCGAGACAACTTAGACCGCACGAGAAAAATTATCCAACACATGATCTAGAATTGGCCACCGTGATTTTTGCATTAAAGATTTGACGTCATTATCTGTATAGGGAGAAATGTGAGATATATACGGATTATACGAGTTTGAAATACTTGTTCACGCAACGAGATTTGAACATGAGGCAAAGGAGATGGTTAGAGTTAATGAAGGACTATGATCTATCAATTCAGTATCACCCGGGCAAGGTGAATGTAGTCATCGATTCTCTTAGTCGTAAAGCACCAACCAATATGGCAACTGATTTGACTACTTAGCGAGAGTTGATCCGAGATATGGAGAATTTAGAACTTGAAGTGATTCCGAGAATAGAAAGTGGCTTGATGGAAATGATTGTGGCACAACCACTCTTGATTCACGAGATCACGGAGAAACAACTTTAAGATGTGGGTTTAAGAAAGATTTGTAATGAGATTCCGATGGGCAAATAACCAGGATTCACTTTTGAAAATGATGTTTTGAGATTGAGGGGTAGAATTTGTGTACCTAACGATAAAGAGTTGAAATGGAATATCCTAGAGGAAGCGCACAATACGATGTACACCATTCATTCAGGAAGCACCAAGATTTATAGAGACTTGAGACATGTTTATTGATAATCGGGAATGAAGAGAGAAATAGCACGCTACATTTCACGTTGTACGAGTTATCAACAAGTGAAGGTCGAATGCCAAGTACCTTCTGTTTAGATTGTGCCTAAAATTCCAATAGTGGAATTATTTCCTAATTATTGTTTGATTCCTTATTTGGTAGTTTACTTATCAAATAAGAATTCCTTTGATGGTAGAAATTACCTATTTTATATAGGAATGTTTGTGAGAGTATTCCTTGTTGTACAATACTTACTATTGGGGTAAATCCTACTACAACTAGGATTGGGACTCTATAATCTATATAAATATAGGGCTTACTCAAGGGATTGATAAGGTTGTTGGAAATCTTCTAAAACCACATTCTACATGCACAAGAGAGGGCTGCAAACTAGTGATGGAGAAATTAGTTTCTACCAATTGTGTGTGTTAGTTAACTTGGTCGGAGAGTTATACATGTGAGGTCATGAGTGCTTGTAATCTTTATATTAATCGAGGTGATCGCCTTTGCACATGGTGTGGACCGTGGAAATACAGATGACGGGTGGGTCCTGACGTTTTCCCTCGATAGTGTCCCGGGACGGATCCCAAGGAGCAAACTTCAGGAAAAACTAGAACTTCCTTATGCGATCCTAGAGATAAAGAGTCGCCCCTAATTTTTATCGGGAATTAGGAAACCCAAGTTTGACTCGCCCAAAATTGAATAAGGTTACTCACCCTTCATTACCAGAGACTAGGTTCGGGGGTCTTGGTACGAGAGGGGAAAGAGCCCAAGCAGGACTAAAGCACCCCCTCCTCGCCCTACCGAATGGTAGGCCTTGATTCAAATATCCTTGTTCTTAATTCATAATTGGTGTTGTTTCCTCAAACATACTAGATATATATATATATATACATGTCAAAAAGGGAACATCTAGGAAAATCATGTCAAGAGATTAAATCAAGTAGAAGTCGGATGCACATGAAATATAAGGGAGAGGTATACTTACAGTAGTTAGTCCCGCCCGGGATCGATGCAAAATAAAGGAAACATGTCAAGTTATGCAAAGGGGAACGAGAAGACTTACATTGAGTTGACTCAAGCGGAGTCTCAAAAAGCAAAAGAAAGGAAACGTGCAATGCAATCATGCAACAATCCTAGATAAAATGTCTCTAACACATAAACATATAAACGAAGACTATCCTAAAGGAATTGTATCGTTGAAAACAATGTTGTAAACCTAGAAAAATTCTTAGAGAAAGGATAGAAGTAGTACATGATACATGGGCACTAAGCCACATGTAGACGAGGCAAACCCACAAATTGAAGTTTTGATCCACGACATTCAATTCTCTGCACTAAGACACCAAGAAATACCCAAGCATTGCAAAAATACAAACAAATGAATGATATGCATGATAAACAAAGAAAACAAGTCATCAATCAAATTTCCAAATTCAGAAACCCCTAATGAATCCTATCAAAAGTGGTCTTAAACATGAGCTGGGTTAAAACCCTTTTACAAAAAGTTAGATATATGTCTTAGGAAACTTCTCCAAAAAGTAGAACCTCTTTACCATTTTTGAAATTTGAGAAATAAGAGTTTGGGAACAGTGGACCAGGACTGTCCGCTGTTCTTATAAAAATCATAATTAATTCTACAAAAATCATGTGAAGCTCTATTTGGTGTCAAAAGAAATCTATTTCATTCTAGTTTATGAAAAAAATAATTCCATAGACATGTTGGGATCTTAAGATTTCTGAAAAGTTGTTTTAAACAGACTCTATTATTCTTGAAATTTGGTATCACTTGACAAAGGAATGCAAAACACAATAGAAGTATAATAGAAGTTCATGAATCATGTTAATCAAGTTAATCTAAGCTTTTGGTCTCTCATCACTTATCCTAGATGATTTCTAAACCAAGTTTTATTCATCAATTGTTGTTCAGTGATCAAGGTATGACCATTTTGTATACATAATCATAATTGTAGTTAAATCTAGAAACTTCCAGAATAGTTGTATCAACTTCAAACGCTTAGAAAACAATCTTAATTCGATCGTATGCTCACGATTTTACATCGGCATATAGATACATGAGTTAGGAATCATCCCCAAAAAGCGAAACATCGAAAACTATTATAGATTTTTTGAAATTCAAGCACAAAGAGACTATGTTCAAATCTGTCGCTCACGATTTTACATCGGCATATAGATACATGAGTTAGGAATCATCCCCAAAAAGCGAAACATCGAAAACTATTATAGATTTTTTGAAATTCAAGCACAAAGAGACTATGTTCAAATCTGTCAACTGATTTCTCAACAATTTCTTAAAATAGCATATGGATCCTAGAGGTTCTCAAAATGGATCGAATGAAAACTAATTCATCAAAGTTTACCCAAAAAATTTGAAATCCATCAAACTATGGGTTTTGGTGGACCAAATCTTATGGACAAAACCAATCTGTATTTGCTGAATTTTATCTAATTCCTTTTAAAGTGTGAGGAAAACATCTTAGGTGTTGATTGAATCTTATTTTGAGAGATCAAACTCATAGATCTACTTGATTAACATAATTCCCAATCAATTTAGCCCTCAAGTTCTATGAAGAACTTTAGATCATGGATCAAAGGGACTTACAAATATCTTATTGGAGATAAAATTCAACAGGAATTCTAGGTAATATGAATAATCAAGAGATAGGTATGAATATAGGAATCATCCTTCTCATAGATCATACTTCCAAACCATCATAGAATTCAAAATAGATACATATATGTAATCATGCATGCATGGATCTAAACTAAATAGAAGAATGAAATCAAAATTGAAAACCAAAGTGAAAATCAAGCTCTAATTAAGGATTATCAATAAAATCAAAAGAAACTTGGATCTAGTTTTGTGAGTGTGTGAAGAACAAGAGAGGAAGAAGATGAGTGTTCTAATAAAGTAAATAAACTAGATCTAAGTCTTATAGATCTATACATAAAAGTAGAGATTAGAGATGAATTATGATGTTTACCTCTTGGAGGATTCTCAATTATGCAATCAAAGTTGAATTGAAGAGTCTTCTTCTTCAAGTGTTCTTCAAGTTCTTCAAGCACTTATCCATAGAAGTTGAGGGAAGCAATTGATGTCTAAGTAATCTAATCTAGTTATCTTGAGACTAGTTTAGGAATTTTTAATTCATAATTCACTTCATCTCTCTAGAAATCTCTCTTAAACTGAAAGTATTTTGCAAGTATATTCACTTGTATGTACTTCTTTCTTATGTGTACTTGTATATACTCTCTTGCATATGTACTTGTGTGTATATCCTCTTGTGTCAAAGATGATCTCATATGGATCTATATATAGAGTTTTGAAAGCTTAACTCTTAAGTTACTGGGTTAAAACAGGATTTTCAGAGAGCGGAAAGGGGTTAAAATGGCCATTTCGATGCCTAAACGCAGTTTCCAGGCAATTTTCTTGCAGTGGGAGGCTTCTAGAAGGGTCTGGAACTCAAAAAGCTAGATGGAAGGGGCACTATATGGGTGGCGTCTTAGGTGGGACCCGCCACCCCTTATGTGGGACTCGCCACCTACCTTTCCTCCTCCTCTGGTTGCCCTTAAGCTTTGTTTAAAATATTAGATGCACTGCTTTTCTAGATTTTCATATAAATACTTTTTGGTGTCTGAAATCGTCCATTTACGTACCATTGGAAAGCTATCGAGTTGAATTCCAGTATAAAAAAATTCCAGGAGGTTTTGAAATTAAAATTGAAGTCTAATTGAAGTCCGGAAGTCCTCTGTAACTTTCGTCGTCATTTTGAAATCAAATAACGTCTTTTCCAAAATTACTTTTAAATGTGCATCGATTTCGAACTTTTCTCTGAAATTGAATCTCTGGATACCTAGAATACTCCATTTAGAACACTTTGTGTTCATATAACCCTGAGTGAATATGAATTTTGAGAGACGATTTTGACAAGTGCTTTTCTGAACTTGAAGTCACTTTTCGTCGGGATTTATGCATGGAAAAGTGATTTTCTGAACTTGAAGTCACTTTCCGAAGTTTGATATTTCAATTATGTGGAATATAGTACCTTCCACAGGGTACTTTTCATCATCGAATCCTCCAAGACGTTGTCCACCCTAAATCCTATTAGTGTGGTCAAAATTGGGTGTCTGCACATGGACGTAGGCATTATTGAGCCGAACCGCATTTAAATCTTGTTGTGTTGGTTTGCTTGATTTTTCTTTGGTGGTTGTGTCATTCTTGTTCTATTTATCTCCATCTTTGTGGGTGTGATTTTTCTTATTGTGATTGTGGGCCCATTCCCAACACCTTCAGGATTGTTACAACCGTTACCGAAAGTTGAATGAAAATAGGAACACATTACAACGGACTTTGTTAGTGGGTTTTCGATGTCTAAAAAATTGAATAGTATTATTTGGGCAATCGTTGACCATTTGATGAAGTCGTCGCAGTTCCTACCGCTTCGAACAACTAAGCCGAAGTCTTTAGCTAAGATATATATCCGTGAGATTATGAGCCTACATGGTATTCTATTTTCTATTTTTTCAGATAGAGATAGTAGTTTTACATCAAAATTTTGGAAGGTCTTGCAAGAATCAATGGGTACCAAAAATTGCATTTCAGTAGCACTTTTCATCCTCAAACTAATGGTCAGTAGAAAAGACTAATCCAGATTTTGGAAGACATGCTTCGTTTATGTGTACTTGATTTGCAGGGTGATTGGGAAGACCATTTGCCGTTAATTGAGTTCGCATACAACAATAGTTTTCAGTCGAGTATTGGAATGACTCCTTATGAAACTTTGCATGATTGTGTATGTACTTTACGTAGTTGAACGGAAATCGGAGAAAGAATGATTGAAGGGCGAAAAATTGTGCAAGAGACGATAGACAGGATAAAGGTAATTTGACAACGGTTACTGACAGCTCATAGTAGGTATAAGAGTTGTGCCGACAAATGTAGATGACCATTGGAATTTGACGTGGGCAATTTTGTTTACTTGAAGGTATCACCTTCAAAGGGGATTACTAGATTTAGGAGATACGGGAAACTCAATCTGAGGTATGTAGGACATTTTGTATCATTGGAAGAGTTGGACCCATAGCATATCGATTGGATTTGCCGAGTGAATATGCTCAAGTTCATAATGTATTCCACGTGTCATTGTTACGTTAACATTTAGCAGAGGATAGAGAGCAATTGATGAATCGGATGCTGCATGAGATTCAGAGTGATTTGACATGTGTTGCGTATCTGGTAGAGATATTGGATCGGAAGAATAAAGTCTTACGAAATAAAGTGATATCGAAGGTGAAGGTGTTTTGGCGTAGCCAAATGACAGAAGAGATGACATAGGAAATGGAGGATGAGATGCGTACTCAGTATCTGCACCTATTTGATACATGAGGTACAAGTTTGGGGAAAAACTTCTTTTAAGGGGGAGAGAATTACAACACCCGTGTACGGGTTTGTTGCATTTCATTACATTATGATGTATGATAATGTGATGTGTTGTGCATCTGTGGCACACGTGTGTGTGTGAGTTGTGACTCACGAGTCGATT
This sequence comes from Hydrangea macrophylla, assembly GCA_033977485.1. Classification (NCBI taxonomy): domain Eukaryota; kingdom Viridiplantae; phylum Streptophyta; class Magnoliopsida; order Cornales; family Hydrangeaceae; genus Hydrangea; species Hydrangea macrophylla. The sequence goes on along the minus strand of CM066999.1, from coordinate 74,489,277 downwards.
TAGGTAGCTGTGAAGAGAACCCTCTGAGACTGTGTAGAATGAGTGTTTAGATGTTGTGATGTTGTGACGTCTCTCTGAGATTGAGACGGTCATTGTGGAATAACCTAAATGTTTATTTGGAAATAAATATTTACCTGTGTATTTTACTATTTGTATTATTATCTAGTTTAGAATTTATTTCTATTGCTAATTTTAGTATCCTGGTGAGGACGAATTAACATGCTACATAATTGATAGGCTAATTAGTAATTCATAAAATCATGTGAAATCGCATTTTAGCAACCAAATGGGATTTAGAACAAAACTGCTATAATTTTTAGTTTTCACTCGTGAAGCAATAACTTAGGCATGTAAGAAGTTTCGGGGAATAATTAGGAGTTTTGAGAACTTGCAGGGAGGTAAACACAATTTTTAAGAGTTGTGTCCATATATAGATAGAGGCCACTTAGCTATTTTCATAAAGTTTCTACACCTAAATCAAAAGGGGGGAAAAGAGAGATTTTGGTACTTCGAATTTCACGACGACAATCGACGGATTTCTACCCGTTTGTTATAGAAAAATGTTGTAATAAGAATTTCATGACTTTTTAAACTATGTTTAACTTGGTATCTTTGAACGGATTTGGGATGTTGTAATAGATAATAATCTTTTATAATTATAATCCAGTTAAAATCACTTTGGAATGAGTTTGGAGTGTGTGTTTGATCCCTGAATAATTTCAGAAAACTTTTAATTTGGAAAATTCTGCAGGTTCTTGCTGCTGCAATGAAACCAGTCGACCGGACCCTTTCGTTGAGCAATTCACTACATCATTTTGTGAAAACAGTCGACCGGATCCCCCAACATAGTCGACTAGATTATGTTTCAGAATCAGATATTTTCTGCTTGGACTAGGGTTCAGTCAACTGAACTGTTTAGTTGACTAATAATTTTCCACCTCAGTCGACTGGACTTGAGGAGCAGTCGACTGGACTGGCTGCTGAGGGTTTGAGCTCTCTGTAGTTTGCATTTACAGTTGACGGAACTTTGATCAGTCGACTGGATCTCTGTTTTCAAAAGCAGTGTTTCTGTAAGTGTTTTCAAATGGGCAAACTTTTATAGTCAGAAATTGTGGATTTCTACTGTTGTTTTTCCGCTGCTGTTTACTTAAATTGATTTGGGCGAGCCTGGTAGCGTGTCACAGGTTTCGGTTCTGCTATTATGGGACCGGATTGTGACAACTACCTCCCTTTGTGTAGTGTATAATCAAAACAAAAATAATAATAATGGACTAGTCCATCTTAAAGTACTTTTCAGCATTAGGTCCAACAAGGAGATTTTTTTTCCTGTGGAAAGTCCCTCACATATAAAACTGGAGAAAATCCCAATGAGTTGTGAAATTTCTCTAAAAAAGTTTAGTGAAATTTTACAACTCGTCGGGATTTTTGGTTTAAAGGGTTTAGTGGAATTTCACTACTCTTCAGGATTTTTGTTTAGAGCGATTCTATTCTAACAAAAGATATGATTGATAAAACATTTGAGAACCAAATTTAGAATTTAGATGTTGGAAGCATAGAATTACTCAATGACCATGGGGTCTAGCTACTCAACCCAGAGTAATGCTATACTTCCCAAATTGGAAAGTGTTTTTGTCTTTTTTTTAGTTAAATTTGATTTGATATTGGTTTGAGTAAGGATTGGAGATACTTTTTTTCAAATTTTGTACTCAAATGAGGAAATATAATACCATTATGAAGAATTTTGGATATTACCATTAAAGAGCTCTATATCAAATGATTCAAATCAAGGTTTTACTTAGAATTTGAATAAGGGTTAGAGATAGCTTTATAGTTGGTAGTTTGTACCAACTTTTATTTGCTTGTATTTGACCAGAATTACTATTTATCTAGCAAACACAAACACAAACACACATTCAAGAACTCGTGAAAATGTTTTCATTGATTAAAGCTCTTAGTCTTGGTGGATTAGCTATAGCCATAGGGGGAAGATTTTCCTAGTTTAGAGCATTGTTTGAATAAACAAAACTTGAAGAGTAACATAGGTAAAGATAAGGCTGCGAGTGTGAATCCCTATTTCAGACAATCACAGTACAGTTGGTCAATTTCCTTGGCTGATACCATGAAAACACCATAATCTTACATGAATAAAAAATAAAAGACATAAATATGTAGACATTTTGCTCCTCTCTGACCTCATCCCTGGTCATTCCTTCTGCGTCTCCGATCTAGTAACTTCACTTACCCTTCCTTTACAACAACTTTTCAATTCAAGAAATACAAGAGAAATTGGTTTTTTTTTTTTTTTTATATGATACACCCAAAATCAGCCCATGCTCGAGCAGTTCTATTCTGCAACTACTGACAAGCATCATTCTGAGTGGTTTGATGCCTCCCGAACGGTTCATCCACGACCCAGCCAACAGGTCGGGAAGACCGCACAGACACATCCCACTGCGGGAATAGCTCATCCGGGCCCATAGGCATGATCCTGAGCATTCCGGGCAGTTTCCTACTCAAGCTAGAAGACTAATGGAAAGTGCAAACTATTTCCTAATCCAATTAGGAAACCCCCACAATTAATGTCAATCAATCCTAATACAATTAGGAAACTTACTTGATTGGTGTCAATCACATCCTAATTGGATTATATTTCCTTATCTATGTACGAGTAGGTCTCTTACATCTATAAAAGAAACCTCTCACCCCCCATTGAAGGGGCCGACTTTTCAGTCTACACAACACCTCTATAGCATTCATCAACATGCTCGGCCGCCCTACGGTAGCTCCAGACTTGTTGGTTCACCACAGGACCCCGGCTCTTTTACAGTATAGTGAACGTGCTCAGACACACACGTGGACGTAGGTACCTTCATTAACAGGGCCGAACCACATACAAAAAACCAGTCTCTCACCCTCTCTCTCCTTAAATTGCTCTACTTTACTCTTACTAATTTTTAGCATCATCAATATATATATATATCTATATAATATTTTTGCTCAGCCTTTTTGGCCAAAACGAATCTGAACCGTCCGTAAACGAAGACAATTTCAGGCCGTTGATTTGATCCTGCCACTCATCCATGCGCAGGCACTAATTTCCACCAAAAAGCTGACCACCCATGTTTCTTGGTTCGGTTCCCTATCTCACCTTTTTGAAACTTCACATTTTGAATTTTAATTTCAAACCCACTTCTATTTCTCTTCTTCTCTCTCTCACCCACTTCTTTCTCCCCTCTCTCTCTCTCTCTCTCTCTCTCTCTCTCTCTCTATCTCATGCGACAAACACCCACCTCCAACTGAGAACTCCACCACCACCACCGCCAACGGTACCAGTACAACCACCGCCTCCAACGTTAATCAACACACCACCGCCTATTTGAAGGTTTTGTCTTCTCTTTTTGTGCAGGGTCGTCGATCACCACACCTTTTTTTTTACTGAGATTCAGTTTTGAACTCTCTTTCTCTCTCTCACAAGCACACACACACACAAACATACACACACACGCACACACAAAATTATTTGGGAATTGTGAGATTTATTCTTGATTTCCGGTTCAATATTTTATGAGTCTTCTAGGCATTGCATTTTTTAATCTTTGACTTATGAACCATGGCTTGCAGGTAAAGAGATGATCGGTCCCTAAGAGGGCCAAGACCACAAGTGGTAAGTTGGAATGTGTTCATTTTATTTCTTTTTATTTTACAAACCCATAGTGAATTGGTTTTGCTTTATGGCTTCAGTCACTTGACATAGTGTTTTTCTTATTCTTTGAGTTTGATTTTATCTACCAGCTATTTTTGTTTCATAGAGTTAACTTTGCACTTTATAGCCAATGAGCAGAGACTTATAGGTGAAAACATCTTTTGTTTTTTGTTTTTTTTAAATTTTTTATTTTAAACTCTTAATTTCGCTCTATACACTTTTTCTTTAAAGGAACGCTCTCTTCAATGTTACCAAAATCTCAGATAAATCCGGCGTGAAGTATTTGTGGAACTTAATTAGAAATCCTTAGCATGTGTATATGAATGAGATCAGTAGCATCACATTTTGAATGCACATTTTTTGGTCATGCAACTCATGGATTTAATATTTTGCACAACTCTATTCGCTTTCAACTAAAGTTATCATTCAATGGTGTTTTGATTCGTGAAATTGAATATAAATTCTTCATTTATAACTATTTAGTATTTACCCTCTTTCTTTTTGCAATTTTTTGTAATTGAAAATTAATTATTTACACCCCTTTTTTTTTTGCGCCTCTTAGTTGGACTCACCAATAAATTTTTTTCCCCTTTTTTTTGGAACAAACAACAAATTGAGTTGATTATCTATCACATTGAGTTTATCATTTTAGGAAAAAGGAAGGATAGGGATAGTCTATTCATTTTATAACTCGATTCAGTTTGTATTTTCTTTTTAGGCGATTCAGTGAGACCCTTGAAGTATTTGGTTTATTTTGATCCTTAAAATGGGAGTTTGGGACACACAAGTAGTTGACTTTACAACGATTGATATTGTAAAAGCGGAATATTTTAGATTTCTTTTTTTTGGTCATATTTAGATTTCATTTAGATCTAAGTTGTTTATGTTAAATCCTTTTTATGCTAGTGCTCAAAGGAGTATTTGTAATGAGATTTTGAAAAGATTTTTATATGTGCTTAGGTAACTGCTTCTATTGTTTTTTTTTTTTTACCCGTGCATTTAAAGCTGGCTATCAAAAAGTGTGTGTAGCACTACTCATATAAGAGCATTTAAAGACCATTTGATCCCCTCAACGTTGTGACTCTTTACAAAAAATTGATGTTTGATTTCGGACTTTATGGGAAGAAGAAACATGAAATTTTTATCCCAATCTCACCAGTTGTAGTGGCCTGGTAACTTTGGTGGTTTAATTTCATTTGCAGCTTCGACAAGGGCAAGTTTTGACATAGAAGCCTGAAAATTAGCTCTGAGCCTGAGGAGTATAATTCCCTAGCTCTGCACCTATTTGGTTGCTCCAAAAATCTTGATGGCATTCACAACAATCATATTATCATTTTAGGAATAAGGACGGACATGGTAGTCTATTCAGTTTATAACTCGATTCAGTTTGTATTTTTTTTTAGACAATTCATTGAGACCCTTGAAGTATTTAGTTTATTTTGATGGGAGTCTGGAACACATGAGTAGTTGGCTTTACAACATTTATTTTTAGATCTACGTGTTCATGTTTGATCCTTTTGATATCTAAGTACTCAAAAGAGTATTTGTAATGAGATTTGGAAAAGATTTTTACATACGCTTGGTAACTACTTCCATTGTTTTTTTTTTCCTCACCCGTGGCCTCCGGGCACGGGCAATTACTAGTAGATATATATGGGAGATTCGGTCATAGGCCCCTCAAATGAAACCCTTTTAAGTTAAAACTCATGTTACTTTTTTTTAACTCCTTAGATCCTTTTTATGCCTAAAAAACTTCAGAGTAAATTGCATTTTGCACCCTCAAACTATACCATGTTTTGCACTTTGGTCTCTAAATTATTATTTTTCGCATTTTGGTCCCTCAACTATCATTTTGTGGCAATTCGCCCCCTCTGTCACTTTTAGTGACGAAAATAGTCACTTTTTAGTGACACCAAAAGTGACGTTGAAAGTGATGGAGGGGGCAAACTGCCACAAAATGATAGTTGAGGGACCAAAATGCAAAAAATGATAGTTTAGGGACCAAAGTACAAAACATGGTATAGTTTGAGGGTGCAAAATGAAATTTACCCAAAACTTCAAATTATTATAACTTCTGTTCTATAAGTCTATTTTTCGCAAAATTTGATGTTTTAGGATTAGCAAAATGAGATCTAATTATATCAAACGAGATCAATATTGACTATGAAATACTAGAAAAAAATAACTAGAAATTAAATAAATATGGAAAACTATGATTTTCGCATAAACGTAAAAAAAAATAATAAAAACAATCTTTTTGTAAAATTGGAACCATAAGTACATAGATCCTGAAAAAATGCAGGAAATAAGAAAACAAAAAAAGTTATTTGTTAGACAGACAAAATCTCAAAATCATGTTGCAACATATCTTTTTTTTGTAAAATTTTCAAACCTATTGCGTAGATCTTGAAGAAATACAAAAAAATAAATAAATTCATCCAAATAGGCCAAAAAATAAGAAAATTATGGTTTAACTCAATATTATATGTATGTCCATAGATTATATCATCTATTTTACAGAATAAATCGAAAAACAAGGTTTCAAATTTCTTTATTTTGGATACAATTTTCAATTCCTATGCATAGATCTCCAATAAATGCATGACATCCCAAAAAACAAATATCACCCAAAGAGGCCAAAAAAAAAATGAGTTATGGTGGTTTTAAGTTAACATAATATTTTCTATGGATAGTGAGGGACTTTTCACCAAATTAAAAAAGTAGCGAGTGACTTTTTAAAAAATGACCGAATCGTGTGAATTTATGGCTAATACACCTAACATTGATGGGTCTATCACCTAATATTCATTTATTTATCTCCTCTTTTCTTTTCCGTCACTAACATCAACCATACACAATTGTGAATTCTATGGAACAAAACCTACAAAGTAGCATACAAATTCCCAAGCTACCAAGTAGCATACAAACAACATAAAGAGTTGAGAAGAATATTCATATCCAAAATAGCCACAAAACACTAAAATCACCACGTTAAGATTTGAAAATAGCCAATATACTTCCAATCAACACTTATTTTAGTACTGCTAAAATCAAAAATCAACTCATTGGAAACATATAGATGCTTTATCCAATAATAAAAACTAAAAAAAAAAATCTAATGATATGCAGTTAGAGAATTTCACAAACACTTGCTAGAAGAAAAGAATCTGAGATATGATTTGTGAATAGTTGTTACCTTGTGTAGATAATATGCACGCAAGCATACGAGTTGAGTTTAGGTCACTTACCTAGCGGAATAACCTGACGGATCGTCGAACGGTGTTGTTACGAGCCCAGCGTCTTCACCCACGAACTGCTGCTCCATGTTGCCTCCGTGTACTCTCTTATGCATCGCCTAGGTCGTAGAGGACGCTTCTTGAGCCATCCCCATGACAGTCACGCGCTAGATCCCAAGCCCTTGTGGTGATAGGCTAGAGAGAGAAACCGTGAATGAGAGAGAGAGAGAGACTGCGTGAGGGAGGGAGAGAGAGAGAGGCTGAGATTTTATGTCTCCTTAGGTCTTCAATGTGTAATACACACACATATATATAAGCACAATGAAAACCTAACAGGCTTGGGACTCCAAAAGCCCGTTATTTGGTGTCCAAGCCAGGCCTCTTTGGACCCAGTCCAACTTCATGTGGGTGCCCGTATGGCCCGACCACAATATTTGTTAGATCTCCCACTCACCCACATAGGGTTGGTACTAAAAACCAATCTCTCAACACAACGGAACTTCTCAACTCTTCATACAGGGAAATAGAACGTGCGACCTTACGAAAAGAAAGTACAGCGACAGGAGTGTAATGCCAAATCATCACCATAACCAGCAAGACACATCACTCGGAAGCTTCTCGTGTATGCCTTAGACGATTCAACCACACCAGACACAGCGTTCTCAATCCCTCGGTGAAAAGAAGTGCTGCACCACCTCAATGTAATGTACTCATGACATATCAGTAACAAATTACGATTGTCGCAGGCCTGCTAATGAGTCACAAAAATATGGTGTGTTATTGAATGGTCTTCCCTGAGCCCACATGTCAATCCGACTAACTTGACCGCTTGCCCAGACACGCCCCATAGAACGGAATTGTCTCGTTGTCCTAGGATAGCATGCTAAAGTAGTTGTCATCAAGCGTCCTCTTCATGACATAGTCTCAAGTCGTGAAGGCAACCTGTTTGTAGGATAACCAATGTCTTGGATATGCTACATAGCTCACACAGCAATGAAGAGGAATCCATTCACTGCTCCACAATCGATCGCAAAAGCACATACAGTATGAAATGTATGCTATGGCGTTCTTCCATAAAAATGGGCATGTCACTCTATGTTTGGAAAACAAGTAACGCCATACGAATCTTAGTCTAGACGTTACACAAAACGTCTAACTAGAGTTTTCCAGCACAATCACCACTCCTGGCGCCCGTCTGAAAACTCACATTCGGCTATAAATAGGCTACATAGAGTTGTGGGATATCTCTATGTTCGACCAAGTATAAGGTCTCATCTTAGATCCATCTAAGGCGACATATAGAAATAATAGGGTTTATATCTAGCTCGCTGTTCTTATACTGCGTAGATATAAGTGTTCAAGCTCGCTTTCTAAGCGCTATGGACACACATGTCCTAGCTAGCTATCTAAGCGCCATGAACACATGTCTCATCTTGCTCGCCATCTAAGCGTCATGGACACGCATGTCCTAGTTCGCTATCTCGGCGCCAAGGTGAATCACCCGTGTGAGCAGGACGATTCAAGCCTGGTGACATTTAATAAATGTGCATTCATTCCATTCATATAACAAACATATATGTATGGAAACCAATTAGTTTATTATTAACTGATAATAATACTTGAATAATAATGTCAATGCCACAATAAAATGTCTAAGCACAACAAATCCCCCAATGGAGATGTGCCTTAAGACAACTTCCCTTTGCGCAAACCACATCTCAAATGTGATATGTGCTAGAATGGTTTTTGAAATCTTTTGCATATGCTTAAGCTTACGTGCTACCACCTTCGATGAGCACAACCTCATCACTATAAGATAAAGAGCCTAGCCACTGCAAAAACTCTTCAACCAAAACAGCTTCTCTAACAGCTGCAGAGCACACCACATATTATGCTTCCATCGTGGACAGCATAAGGCAAGGTCCACAGTACTCCTGCGAACATATCGCAAGATACTATTCACTACTCTCTAGTGATAGGACCATGGTTACTACGGGAACGACTAATTAAACCAACCGCATAGCAGACATCTGACCGAGTACACGCATTAGCATACTTTTGATTCCCTATTGCGGACGCATATGGCAAACTGGACATTTGTTTCCTCTTCTCATTATTCTTAAGACATTGATCTAAGGTCAAGGAGAGTCCCCAAAAGATGGGATATCTATGGGTTTTCAGTTTTTCATGTGAAAACGTTCAAGAACCTACATCTTGTAAGTCCTTCGAGACAAACAGAGGAGCTTCTGAGAACAAAATCTCACAGTCTAAACTTCCAACACATAGTTGGAATCACCCATGTTCTCAATCTCAAACTGAGAGGACAACCACTCTTAAGTGGCGACAATGGAACTCATCTCATCCCCAACTTTAAGGATGTCATCAACATATAAAGAATTAAAACACTTTTCTTGGACCGTTTAATGTACACACATTGTACCATTGCCTAGCCGATTGCTAGCTTGAGATAATAAACAAATCGTTCGAGACAGCACACTTTTGCGCTTATTCCCTTTAGTCACAACACCAATGGGATGATCCATATTTATCTCGTCGTCTTGTTCTCCATTGAGAAAAGAACAGTTTAAACATCCAACTAAAAAAGGTTCAAAAACTAAATATGCGACAATTTCTAGGATAAGGCAAATGGAGTCAGATCTCACCCTTTGGGAGAACATGTTTCCATGGTCTACACCCTCTCTGGGTACAAACTATCGCCACAAGGCGCGCCTAATACTTGTCAATTGAACCATCTGACTTGCGTTAGATTTTGAAAACACATTTGTCTCCAATAGTCCTACACACAAGCGGAATGTCAACTAACTCCCAAACCTTATTCGCGTCCATAGAGCTCATCTCATCTAGCATAGCAATTATCCACTCAGTTTCAGCAAACGAAGAGAAATTCTTCAACAAAAGAAGTAGGCTCATCCTTATCCACTTGTGCACACATTTGCACACATATGAAAATGTCTTCCTCAATTTCAAAACAGCTGTAGACACCCCGATTTTGACCAACCATCGAATTTAGGAGAGCGGCACCTCCACGTCCAATGATGATAAGGACCGAAAGATTCGAAGTATTCCAAGCTCTTCAGAAAGTTCTCCAAACGCAATAAAATTTCACAGAAAGAAGAAAATACCAGGTATTTAGGAGAATTTAGGTATAAAACATCATTTTTGAAAAAGATCTTCGAAAATAAGTATCTTTAAGAAAAAGGAGGAAAGAAAAGACCTAAAAGGGGAAGTTTAACAAAAACTGGCACACAGAAGTATTTTGCGGCACTCAGTGAGTGCCGAACGGCAGTCACGGAATGCCGGTCCGGCATTTACTGAGTGCCGCCGACATTTTCTGACTGCCGTTTGCTTTTAAAGTCTGTATTTTGTGGTACAATACGTATATGTATGCGGATAAAAATAAAAAATTGATAAAGTAAGGTTGACAAAAATGCGGCAATCAATAATTTGGTGCGGCACTTACTGAGAGTCGCGCGGCAGTCATGGAATGTCGCCGCGGCTTTCACGGAGTGCCGCAGCGGCATTCACTGATTGTCGCAAAAGATTTTTGAATGGTGCCCTGTGCAGCAGTCTGTCTATTTTCAGGAAGTACGTATTGTACCACCAAATGAGGCATTTACACCTATTTTTTACTCCGAAATTCACTGAAATTACCTAGGTGTTTTTGTCTATATAAGAAGAGGTATCTTCATTGTAAAGGGGGGACCAAGACAAAAAAGAATATTGGGGGAATTTGAGAGGAATTTAGGAGAACTTTTGAGAGAAGAACATTTGGGTAGAAGAGAGAACATTGGGAGAAGAACTTGAAAGAAGAGCTTGGAAGATCTTCAAAATATAGAAGTTTGAGGATAGTTGGAGGTGATACTCTACTCTTGTTAGTTTTCTTTTATGGATTTAGAGCACTTGCTCTCTTAGTTTTCTTGATTTCATTTCTTTTTCTTGTTTATGCTCTTCCCTTGAGACTCTTGGGGATCTTCCATATCTCACTTGAATCTCATGAGTTTGATCTTTTAGTCTCATGTAAGCTTATGATTCACATGAGATTTAAAGTTGATCATCATTTTATTAAGAACAAGTAGATGAATCCAAACCCCTACCATGGTTTGGGTCCTCTAAGCTTGAGTTTTCATGGAGTCTCCTTATATTCCTTGAAAACTCATGAGTTTTAGTCATGTCTTGATCTCCAATGACCATCAAGTGGTAGGAGAAGTGGTTTGGTTTAAACCCAACTTCATGGTTTAATAGTTGGGGTTAACAAATAAAAGTTGAACTTGACAATGAAATAGTGGATTCATAAACTGTTTTTGATCAAGGATTTTTAATTGGAAATCTAACCGTTGGAACTGAATGAAACCAACGGGAAAATGTCTATAACTCAAAGTTCTACAACTGTAATTTTTGTTTTAAGGAGATTTCATGTTTAAAGTGGTTTGATCATGAGTTTTGTGAAGACACTACAATCTGCCCAGAGTTTCAGAACAGCAACACCCTTTTGAAATAAGCAAATCAGAACCTTAATCAAGTATTTGTGACCCAGAATATTTTTTTCTAAGTAGATTAATGTGTTAAGAAGCTACCCTAAAAAGAACAAAGTATTTATGATCTTTTTGCTATTTTTAAAAAATCAAACAAAATCTCTGGACAGAGAGTTGTACATCTCTGAGTGATGTCTGGTGTTTATCCTTTTCCCAGAGATCTAACCGTTGAAACTTTGATTTTCTTTTTGATTTGGAAACTAGACACACAGAGGCATCTTGTATCCAAAAATCATCAAGATCAAACCACGGGAAGCATGCTTTTTATTTTCTTAAAGATCTGGTCTGCTCTCTGCAATTTTCAGAATTTTATGACAGATTTGACCAACTTTGTAAATAATGATCCAAATGACTTTTCTATGACCTAGAGCTCAAACCATGTTTCAATAATGATTAGTTAAGCTTGAATTCAAAATTTAAGTGATCTAAATCATTGAGTACTCCAATAATTTATTCTTTTCATGTACATATTTATATGGCTTGACACTTATAATTAGGACTTGGTAGCTTTAGATTTAATTACATTTGATAGATTTAAACTAGAAGTCTAGGATTGTTATTTAAGATCCAACTTTATATATTGTATATCATGTGAACTAACCCTTTATTTTGTAGCGCTATTAAGGTATGATTTCTTAAACTCCTCTTAATTTATTTTAATTTCTTGATTTTATCGATTTTCTTGACATTTATGCGCGACACATTAGAATTAAGATTTTGCCTTACATGTATATATGTGGATTAGAGATTCTTTTCCTAAGTTTTATTTAATCGCATGCATTGCACGTTTAATATTCGCGGCTGGATCCCGGGTAAGTTCTCTTGTTCTGTATTGCATATCATATTGCTTGCTACTTGAATTACGTGGCTTTTGAATGATATTTTGTAAATTGGTAATTTTACACCATTTTGACATGTTTGTGTAATGTATACGTATATCTATGTATTAGTTGAGGGCATGCTTAGATTAGTAATTCAATTAAAAGGATATTGAGTAGAGGCTTATCGCAAGATAAGATGAGAGAGGGTGTTTTAGTCCGACGGGCTCTTTCCTCTCTCATTCCATAATCCCCGGACCTAGTTAATCTCTGATTTCTAAAAAGATCAGTTTGCTTTAAAAATGGTTTCTTAATTTTTCCTTTTAAAAATTAAGTGGCGACTCATTTGTTTTGAAATTGAAATTTAAAAGAACTTTAAAAGAAAAAGCTGTGGGTAGAAAAAATTGCGATATCCACAACAGCGATAGGGAACTTTTTCCTCATCACCATACAGTGTACTACCTGAGAATCTTGAGTACCTAAGTGGTGCACTCCCACTATCTGGTACACTCCCACTAGCGTCTAGCGGTATACTCCCACTCGGGTGGAGACTAGTACCATTTTACAGCGATTATTGAATGTGGATTCTCAATCTCCCCACCCTCGCTTAAAGATGGTATGTTGTCATCAACATCCTCCAACTCATAGAGGTCAAGATATCTCTTAGTAATACAAATCTGGGGAAGTCATTCTCAATATCATGTGACACCATTTCTGCCATTCCTATACCCGTTTGTTCATTATACGTAACATAGCCTGTCGAGCTGTTAGAATACCTTATAAAGGTATACTTTCCAGCTCTTGAGAATAGTTTCTCGCACTTATACGAGGTATAGTGAACATGACCTCCTGAGCTCCACGGGCGCAAATGCTCCAAAATGAGCTTTTCGCCTTTCCATAGCTCATAAGGGGGTAGAGGGAAACGACTGAGAGGGGGCACTCTAGTATGTAGGCAGCGAACAAGAGTACATCCCCCCAAAACAACATTGGGAGGTTGACTTGCGCCATCATAGTCCTAGTCATATCTAGGAATGTCTTATTCCTTCTTTCTACAACACCATATTGTTGCGGAGTTTCCGGAACAGAAAGTTGTTTGCGTTTTCCCTTTTTCCTCACATAGTTCCCAGAACTGATTAGATAAATACTCGTGATCCTCACATCGCGCGAAATCATCTATAAAAGTGAGAAAATAAGAGGCGCCATGACGTGCCTTTACAACCACAGGTCCACAGATATCTGAGTGAACTAGCTCTAATGCTTGAGTAGCTCTAATAGCCTCTCTAAAAGGCTTTCGGCATGCTTTGCCAACTAAGCAAGACTCACACATAGGTAGGTCAACCTTAGCGAGTGGGAACAAAAGGGCTTCTCGAGCTAATCATGTCATCCTATTACATCCTATGCGTTCAAGTCTAGCATGACATGTCTCAGAATAAATGAATAACAGAGGAAACTAGAATTATATAAAAACAACTCTTAAGTAGTTATCCCTAGATAACCATGTCCTAGTAACACTACCACCAAAAAGTATCCATCCTATTAATACCGAACTGGAGAACGCCCTCGATTGCGCTCTTCCACCTTATTAGCCTTGGGCGCAAACTTGCTGGCCCCACCCTGCCTCCAGGCGGGTTTACCTTTACCATTGCGTTTAGGCCCACTAGCCTTGCGCTTACTTCCACTTATGGAAGTAGTGGTCAAGAGTATAGCTATACGGTTTGCCTCACCTTTTTGGCGCTCCGTATTCAGCTCAATTTGTCAGAAAATGTCAAAATCAAAAATTTAACATTTCCGTTGTGGACCATGATTTTTTTTCTATGGACCCGCGAATCAGGCAAAGAACTAATCATAGCCTGAAACTACAGTTCGCCAGTAAAGATGTTCCGAGTATTCTGAAATCACTAATCATACCTGTCATCGACCTTAGATGTCCAGTCATCGTGTACTTAGAATGTTTCCTTTACTTTCCCGAACTTCATAACTAGATGCTTAATCCAGTAGTGAATGTGCCATCGAAAACAAATTTGAGCAGATCTCATAATACTTTGGCTATTGGGTAATACATATACTTCCCAACAAGATCATGGTGCATGCTGCTTATCACAAAGTGCGTGTTATGATCCTTCTAAAGCCAAGTATCATAGGCTATTAAGGTTATAATGATATTGGGCCGGAGGCCCATTATTCGATTTAATGGGTTGGACTATAGAATAATCCTAAAGCCCATAAGCTCTTACTCATTCTATCGGTGTGTTACTTTGCAGTGCCATATTACAAAAATTAGTCCCTTTTAAACTTGTTACTTTTATAAAGATCGACAAAGTGTGGTATGGAAAACATTTGTTTTTGTGAATTCAAAAAATTTGAAGAATAACATTTGAGAACATGCGCAAGGGATTGACATTATTATTTGCACATTTCATAAGGTTTGTTTTAAAATCCAATTACAAATGAGTTTTCCCCTTTCCACAATTTAAGACCAAAAAATTCGTCATTGCTCATTAATCAAATCTTAATTTTGTAAATCAAGAAAAACCTTTTATAAATGATTTTTCTAAACAAACATCAATTAGATGGTACAATTACCTATCTAAGATCATCCACAAGATATAAAGTGTGCCATACAACAAAAAGTGCGCATGGACCCCTACGTGGGTCCGAATTGACAACTTAGAGCTCATGTTAAGGTAATTCAAGTGTATGATGTATAAACAAAGAAAACAATCCCTTTACAAGTAGACTTTTTCAATACAAGAAATAAAACCCTCGTTCTCACATTACATTTATAGCCCATAAAAAATAGGGATGCTTTGTTCATAAACATATACAAGAACAGCCTTAAACATTCATGGTGAGGACACAAGCTCTATAAATTGTCAATTATTGTCCATTCATTTAAGCCAGATTAAAATGTATTAATCACACACACCAAGCACTCATGTGGTCTTATTATAAAATGAATGGACTCATCCGTCACTCCACTTAAGGAGGAGGAATTAGAGGTCATAGGGTCAACTAATTACAAACAACAGTAATTAAACGTAACCAACAATGCAATGAGCCTCTAAAAATAATAAAATGTGCAATAAAATGATTATTGCACAGCCCGGATAGCTCCCATAAGCTAAGTAAAATTAATGAAAAAATTCTAAATTTTTCATTAATTTTAACCTAATTTTAGGTCTTAAAACATAACTTAAAACCAATTTATTATGGGTCCTTTAAATTAACAATTAATTTAAAACCTTATGAAAAATTTAATTAATTGAAAAACAAAATTTTCATTATAAATAAAAATTTCCAGAATTTCACCAAGGCCCAAAAACATTTTGAATTAATTTAACATAATAAATTGATATTAGTTAAACAAAATTAACTATGAGCAACAAAATTCCTAAAAATACAAAAATTTTCAAGAATTTGTTCTCCAAAGATTTTCAGTGGTCTAATATGGTGTTCTAAACATCCCATATTAATTTCAAAAATTAATAATCTATTTTGGTTATTTTAAGCAATTAAATAAATGCCCATAAGCATAAATTTTATGCTCTAAAATACCAAAACAAAAAATGAGATAATTTATAAAATTTTCTCAAGCCTCCAATTAGTGTATAAAAAACACTAGACATTAAATTCAAGAGTTAACAACTTTAATTGGTTATATTTTAAGCAATTAATATTGTATACTCAACACAATATATATGCTCTAAAATATGTCCAAAGAGCGAGAAAATCCACTAAAATAATTTTCTCAAACTACCACTAGTGTTCTAAACACAATGTGTTAATTCCTTGAACTAATAATCAATAAGAATATTTTAAGCAATTTAATACGTGTACAAAAACACATAGTTATATGCTCTAAAATATTAATATGATTTAGATAACTTACCAAATATTATCTATGGGTCCCAAAAAATTTTATATGATCTCAAAACAGTGTCCCTTATGTCCCATATTAATTACAAAAATTAATAATGTATTATGGCCTTTTTAAGTAATTAAATAAACGTCCATAAACATTAATTATACGCTCTAAATTGCCATAAATACATGATAATTTACACAAAAAATTATCTTAGAGTCCCTTACAGTGTACTAGACACTATATATTAATTTCAAAAATTAACATGTAATTTTGGATATTTTAAGCAATTAAAAACATATATAAAACACATATTTTATGCTCTAAAATACCAAAATCAATGAAACAATTTACCATAAAATTATTTCTGGTCCCACACAATGTCCATAAGATAGGAAAAATAAAAAATTAATTTTCCACATTTTTCAGAATTTTAAAGCTATTAAAACAGATTTAAAACATTAAAACTATTTATTTTAATAACCAGAAACTGTTTTAATTATAAAATAATTAAAAATTGTTCTGGAAAATATATTTAAAAAATATATTAAGGACCGGGACCCCGAGGGGGACCCACACTAGCCGGAATCATTGTCGCCGGACCACCGTAGGCCGGCGAGTGGGTCCCACTCTCCCTGACGCGAGTGGGCGAGGCCCTACTGGGTCTTCTTATTCACCAAAAACCCTAAAAAAAATTGCAGCAAAAGCTGCACGCCTCCCCGACTTTGCAAGCTCGTATCTCCTTCAATATTGATCTAAATTTTACAAATTTTATATCGTTGAAAAGCTCTCACGGAGTACTACAATTTTAAGCAAAAAAACAGAGACATTGATCGAGTAAATCTTCTAGAAAATTGGATCAAAGTTGAAAAAAAAATTCATTTTTATTGATCCAAAAAATTAGGTTTTGCAATATCTCACTCGTTTGAGATAATCAGGCCATGAGACTTTATGGAGGGACTCTAGGGACCATATGGGACACAACCATGCTAAAAATTTGGACCCCTATTGGAGTTTTGTATTAGACCCACTTGAAAATTGGTTTTTCAAAGTTTTATGAAAAAACTTAAAATCTATCAATGGTGGATTTGTTTTTGGGTGATATACGGGTGAACCAACAAACTATTGGCTCTGATACCAATATAGATAATATGCACGCAAGCATACGAGTCAGGTTTAGGTCACTTACCTAACAAAACAACCCGACGGATCACCGAACGGTGTTGTTACGAGCCCAGCGTCTTCACCCACGAACTGCTGCTCCATGTTGCCTCCGTGTACTCTCTTATGCATCGCCTAGGTCGTAGAGGACGCTTCTTGAGCCATCCCCATGACAGTCACGCGCTGAATCCCAAGCCCTTGTGGTGATAGGCTAGAGAGAGAAACCGTGAATGAGAGAGAGAGAGACTGCGTGAGGGAGAGAGAGAGAGAGAGGCTGAGATTTTATGTCTCCTTAGGTCTTCAATGTGTAATACACACACATATATATAAGCACAATGAAAACCTAACAGGCTTGGGATTCCAAAAGCCCGTTATTTGGTGTCCAAGTCAGGCCTCTTTGAACCCAGTCCAATTTTATGTGGGTACCCATATAACCCGACCACAATATTTGTTACACCTTGTAAAAAACATCCGAGGTCCAAGCGACAGAACTTCAAAAGGAATACATCAGGAGGCTTGGGTGGTTGGAAATCAGATCAATAAGAGCGAAAATAAACAGATGACATGCCTAGCTAGGACAGAAAGGTGATATTTATCTTCATTTTCAACAACTGACAATGTTTCTTATTCATTCTTACATAATTAAATTATGAGTAATGCTATGTCTAGAAATTTAGTTTCAAATTTGGTTTTCAATGATCCATTTGAGAAGTTGGCCGTGACTTATTGCTTTACCTACTTCGCTCATGTCCAAAGGTGGAAAAGTACAATTTAACGGTCCAACCTCCAACTAATTCATATTAGTGTGACGTCACGTCACATCACATTACATCAGCATGATGATGATGTGGTATGACAGACTCACCGAATAATTTTTTCTTTCAGAGGCCTATTCAATTAAGTTAAGACTATATGAGCAAGTTAAGACAAATTCTAGTTTATATAAAAGAAAAAAGTTTATTCCCTCAAACAAGGGGAAAAAAAAAAGGGTAATACTTGGGACACAACCTTCATACAACCTCCCCAAAAGATGTGTCTATCTCTTTCCTGTGTCACTGTGGGGTCCAGTGACATCACAGGAGAGAGATAGGCACATCTTTTGGGGAGGTTGTATGAAAGTTGTATGAAAGTTGTATCCCAAATATTACTCAAAAAAAAAATAGAAGAAGAAGAAGAAGAAGAAAGTTTATAAGAGGGTGATATGAGAAATGTGGAGAAATTACAGGGGCATAGGTGCAAAAACATATAAAATCTCAACTTTTGGAGCCTCTGTACTGTGAGTGGTTCTCTCTGACTGTCAATCTGTCTTCTCCGTATGGAGCTCTCTCTGTCTCCTTCTTCTTCCCTTCGCATATCGGCAATATCTCATCACCGCGAGACTTCTTCTCTCTGCAAAAGATTACCCATTAAGCCCACATTCAAAGATTCTGAATTGGCATTGAAGTTTTCTGAGAACTTGTGTTCAAGTGGGTTATATAATTACAGAAGCTGCTCAAGAACTGTTTCTAACCGGCCCCACAAGCATAACTTCATCTGGGTATGTCTAATTTTGTCAAATTATTGTGGGAATTATGTGATTTGGTCATATATAAGTAGTGTCTCAACTTGGTTTTATCATATCAAAGAAAATAAATCGGCAATTAAGCAATTTGTAGGGTAGGTTATTGATTTATTTCTCTGTGAAACTTTTTATTGAGTGAATTTAGCAATCGGATAGTTTAGCATTGTAGTTGGTATTTGTGTTTGCTTCTTATTGTTGCGAGAATGTGTGTGTGTGCGCGCTCGCGCTTCCTTTTTATTGGGTAAATGAGAATTGGGTGTGAAATTACTTCTATATGAATTGCATTTGATTCCTTCAGAAGTGGACTATTGAGTTTCCTCTGAATAAGATGATTAGAAGCCACTACCTTACTAGGTGGTGCCGCATGCTTCTTGCAAAAATATAGTATAGGTTACAAGCAAGGAAGCACGGATTCTTCTAAAAGGTCAAAGAATCTGCACCCGATGCGCACCCGCAGTAGTGTGGAGGATTTTTTTTCTTAGAAGCAGGAACCTTCTAAATTGGTCACGCTCCCTCCTCAGACTCTCGATTCCGCGCATCTTACTAAGAAGCTTGTCGAAACCTCGCTCCCCTCATGTTAGAACCTCGCTCCCACCACGGTCCCCTCACAACCAAGTCTCAAAATAGCCCATAAATAGATTCAAGTTCTCATTTCGCTCAAACATTTTACCGAAGAAATATTTTTATGTCGGAACATATGGCTTAAGACTTTCAAAAACAAAATTTACAATCAAAATATATTATGTCAATCTAAATTCCTCGGCAATAATTAGATATAGAATATATCTATATCAAATATTTGAATGCTTCTTAAACGCTCCCAAATTTTGAACATCTTAAAGTTTAACGCTTCCTCGCTCCCGCCCCCGCCCCCGCCCCCGCCCCCGCCCCCGCCCCCGCCCCGCCTTGTGCTTCTAAGGTTTTTTTCTCTAATTATTTTTTATTTTTATTTTTATTTTTGGAAAAAGGGGGACTAACATAATTTTAAAAACTGAGTCAATTCCAAAATGTTGAGAGTTGGATTACACGTCAAAAGGCTAGTATTGCTTATTTATGCTTGTTATTTGTCATAAACACGGAGAAAATCAAGACAATGTGTAGTTTATAAAATTATATAAAAGCACATTTTTAATAATTTATAAAAATACCCCGGAACTTGCACCCTTGGTTTTTGGAGAATTGAAGAATCCCCCAAGCTACAACTAACCAGGAAAAGTAGTCTGTGTGTGTCCCACGAAGTTGAGTGGGCTTCATTCAGAATTTGTGAAGTATTTCAATGTAGAATTCCATAATCTCAAAATAGGTGCTTGAATATGTAAAATCGTTAGTTATATCATCGTAAGAAAATGCGTGGATAACCACTTGTGAAGGAACATGATGAAGTTGTCCGATTTTCTCTATGAACTAATTCAAAACCATTGGTTATATATCAAAATGCTTCACAAGTTATGATTGAGCTCATTAAAATTCATTAGACATACAAATATGCCCTAAATAAATTGTCCAATTTTAGGGTATACAGTGCCAGCTTTGCAATAAATACTTCCATATGAACAATTCGTGTTAGCAGTCAATTCGAGGCTAGGTTTTGAATACTATTGTATAACTACCGATTATTTCTAAGAACAGAAGTGTGTAGTCAATTCCACTATGTATTTCAGTTTGGTAATTTATTCCTTCACATATTTTAGATATTTCAATGCAGAGATCGAAACTTTTTCATATGGAAAGTGTAGTTTGGAAAATGTTCTATGCCCCCTAATCATCTCTCTTTTATTGATCTATGTCATTCCAAGTAATGTTTTAGGATTGGGAGTACGTTCTTCAATCTTCTGGTAGTAATGAGATCCTTATGTGTATGTTTATCTTGACTCAACTCTTGCATAGACATAGCTGTCTCTGAATTTCTTGCTCCCGATTTTTATTTCCATTGGCCATTAAATAAATTAACCAGCTAAGTGTTGTATTTTGGGGACCCCATAGATGGAATCTTTCTGTTATCTGTAGTCCAAACAGCATCTTGAGCGGTTTGTTCGATTTCCTTCAAATGTCTATGCATGTATCAATTTTTTTTGTTTAGGTAAAATAACGGTAATGTTTATATTCCTAAAACTCATCACAAAATGCGAGTGGAAAACAACATTTTGCGGGGTTTTTTTTTTCTCCAAACAAAATAGTTCTTTTACGAAATATTCAAAGCTGTACCAAAAGTGATTTTGGCATTGCCATACTCAATCTCATGTAAAAGTTATTTTCATTTTTCTTTTTCAAAAGACAAACAAGAAAATTATCTGAAAATTGGTTCACCTACTTCCTATTCCTTTCTCTCTCACTCGTGGTCTAAATTTTTCTGGTTGATTCCAAATTTATAGAAACGTTCGCTAAACACTAACTATTTTATTTTTATCCTTTTTTGTATTTTTTTTTTTTTTTGTAATTTTTTTTTTTTTTGGGTGTGTGGTTTTCCCTCATTAATTCCTTTCTTGACCTTGTTGTGTATGATTGAAAAGTCACTCTAACTTCCTTTTTATAAAAGATAAAAGAGATATTTGCACCAAGGAATTCTGTTGACCTTTTAATTAATACCGGTTATTGTTATGTTGTTTTGAGTGAATAAATTTCTACACTGGTTTGGTTGGTTCTTATAGACCTCCGTAATCATACTGATTTTATGACGGCAATGAATCACTGTATGTCAATTGTTACATGGACTCTTCTTATTTGGTTGAAGATCCCGTATCAACACTTGAACACGAGAATAGAATGTGTCCTACACTTCTGGTTGGAAAGACACCAAGAATCATGTTAGCTACTTGTATAATAGTGTATTAAAGTACGTATTTCTATTCCTTTTACTATGCAGTTCTTTCAAATTGGGCCGAATGGTCTTGTTAAAGTTATTGCTACATGAAAACACATTTCTCTTAGAAATTTTAGAAAGTTATAGATTTATTGTCATGTCCCTGTGTCCTATCCAAGTCCATGTAACATTGGTTGACAATGCTCAATTGAGGTTTAAAGATTTAAATATTGAGCTTACGAGAAAGATATTCTGCCAGGCCTGCACTCAAATTGGTGATGCTGGATATGATCCAGTTGTCAAGAGTGTTTCTTCGTTCAAGAATGCATTCTGGAGATTTCTAAGGCCTCACACAATACGTGGAACCGCACTTGGATCTACGTGAGTGAATATTGTGCGAATGGACTACTCGTCATTGATTTGCATATTCTCTAAGACGTTTATATCAGTTTAATTTACTTACCCTTTGTTCCGTTGACAGTTCTTTGGTAGCACGAGCTTTGATTGAGAACTCAAATCTGATAAGGTGGTCTTTATTGTTGAAGGCTTTTTCTGGTCTTCTTGCTCTAATATGCGGCAATGGTTATATAGTGGGTATCAACCAGATCTATGATATTGGAATTGACAAGTAAGTGACACTAATATATTTTGGTTACTATTGATTGTTATAAATTTTGTGGAGATATATCACATCATAGCTTAAAACCTAGAGTACGGCTTCCCAGTTATCAAACCGAACTGAGTATTTGGTGTTCATGTCCAATACATAGAATTTTTGTCTAGTTCAAGCTGAGCCCAAGCTTTGAACCAAGTCCCTTCAATGGGTGGTGATATGCTCAGAATTATCCAGCGTGGGTCCAACGGCCACGTCAGCATCGAAGACCAAGCAGAACTCTGGGGTCCACACCCAGGGCTTGCCAGCGTCACCGCTCGGGGTGCCAGCACAGCCCGGGCGTGATCTTCGGCGACTCTCCCGGATGCGCGGCTCAACGCCAGCAGTTTCCTTGTGCGGCCGGAGTCCTATTAGGAATAAAACTCGATAGATTCCTAATCTGATAATGATCTTCCCTTAACTTATGCACATTGAATTGTGATTGATATAGGCTTCCTAATGGATCGAAGTTTCCATGTAGAGGTGGACTCTTGCATCTATAAAAGAGCCCACCCATACCCTTCTAAAGGGGAGAAAAAAACGATCTTAAAAAACCTAATCACTAGAGCATACACTGAAACGCATATACCCGGACGGTATTACTGGTAGTGCCGCCCACCATTGTTGGCTCACCAGGCCGCCGGTGATCTGCTAGTATAACGCCTAGATACACACGTGGACGTAGGTCACCTCATTAACGGGGCCGAACCACATACAATTCCTTGGTGTCTCTCTGTCTCTCTCTGAATCCTCTCTTACCAATTCTAGGCATCATCAGCTTGGCGCCGTCTGTGGGAAACGACAATTCTTCTCATCAACAAATTCTTGACTGATCAATATGCCACCAAAGAAGGGAAAGAAGGCTGCGCATCAGTCCGACCGGGATGTTCCTTCGGCCCCGGCGTCGACTGCAGCAATCCTGACATCTGAGCAAATCACCGCAACCCTCACACAACTCTTGGAGGACCAGCGTCAAATCCAGCAACAGATCGAAGCACTGCTAGCCCAGCAAAGCAATCCTCCAACGGCCGGGAAGCGACCCGGGAACGTTGCGTACGGTCGAGAACTAATCTTGACCAGACAACGTGCCCGAGCCAACCCGTCCCGTGTTGAGGATGCCAGAGACATCAACAGCGGGCGTGGTGCCCGAAAGGAAAGGCAGGAGCATATGGCCCGGGAATCAGTCCGGGGTCACTCGGTCAAGAGCCGAGTTGTCCCTAGGCGAACGGTTACCCGAAGTCATAGCCGAGCCCGATCCCAGAGGACAGCACCCCGCCATGAAGAAGAAGCCTCTTCCACCAACCCGACCAGTTCCTCAGATACCGGTCGGGAAGGAGTGGAAGCCCGAATCAAGGACTTACAGAAGCAGATCGATGGAGTGGCCAAAAAGCTTGATCAAAACTGTGTTCCGAATCAAGCCAATACCGAGACAGAGTCACCATTCTCCAGCCAGATCACGAGGTTCTCCATCCCGCGCAAATTCAAGCAGCCTCGGCTAGATTCATACAACGGCTCGGGAAGCCCGGTCGACCACGTCCAGACCTACAAGGTCCAGATGGCCCTAGCAACCAACTCCGATGAGCTACACTGCCTAGCCTTCCCCAGCACTTTGAAAGGCCCGGCCATGCAGTGGTTCTACTCCTTGGAGCCCCGATCGGTCTGCAGTTTCAAACAACTCAGCAAGCAGTTCATCAACCAGTTCGCCGGTATGCATGAGCGGCCAAAGCCAGACATGCAGCTACTGACAGTCAGACAACGGAACAATGAGTCCCTCAAGGAGTTCACCGACCGGTTCAACCAACAGAAGCTGCAAATCCGCAATCTGAACGAGACAATTGCCATCCTAGCCTTCTGCTCGGGAGTTCAACACACCAAGTGCGCCGCGTCGTTCCACAAAAACCGACCGGAAACTTTGGTTGAGCTCTCTGAGAGGGTTGGAAAATATATTGACACTGAAGAGTTTCTGAAGACCAAATACACCGAGCAAGAAAGCAACGAGTCTTCCAGAAGTAAGCGAAAGCGAGATCAGCCCGGGAGTTCTGACAGTTCTTCCAGTTCACAGCGGTCTGAGTCCGGCAATTCCGACCCGACCACCGGTTCACAGCAGTTCGGGTCAGACAGCCCCGACCGGACCTCCAGCTCACAACAGGCATGGTTCGACAGTCCCGACCTGACCTCCAGTTCACATCGATCAGGATCAAGTAGTTCCGGCTTTGCCTCCAGCACATAAAAATCAGGAGCCCGATGATCCTGATCCGACCCCCTGTCTCCATCATTCTAGATGAGCCCGACTACAGTGGTACTTGCCTGATCACCGCGTAAGGCTTCACCGATTGTCAGAGTTCATACAAAGTCCTCGGGCCTAACCCCGAGGCATCTACAAAGTCCTCGGGCATGACCCCGAGGCATCTACAAAGTCCTCGGGCATGACCCCGAGGCATCTACAAAGTCCTCGGGCATGACCCCGAGGCATCTACGAAGTCCTCGGGCCTAACCCCGAGGCATGCAAAGACCTCGGGCCTAACCCCGAGGCATCTCAAAAGACCTCGAGCTCCGAACTCAGGCACCAAAAAGACCTCGAGCTCCGAACTCAGGCACCAAAAAGACCTCGGGCTCCGAACCCAGGCACCAAAGACCTCGGGGTCACGACCGAGGCACCGGCTTCGCTTAGGTCCAACCGACGATGGGGGCAAACCCCCTAGGTAGCCGACGATGGCAAGCTTCAAAAGACCCTGCAACCACCATGTTCCAGGTCGGTTACCTACAGATCATAGCCTCTTTAAGACCCTCGTCTTAGCGAAAGCTTGGGGGGCAAGATGGCGTAGTGAACTAAACAGGTAATCACACCGGGTATCTACAGGCCTCGCGGATAACCAAGTCAAAATCTTGGACAACCCGAGCACCTACAGTACTCAGAGGCATTAACTCCACTTAGGTCCAGACCGACGATAGAGGTGACTAAAATCTCTTAGGTTGGCCGACGATAGAAGAGCAAAAGGACCCTAAAGCACCGTGATTTAGGTCGGCTCCACCAACATGGTCAAGCTTTTCTCCCAACAGTCTTGACGGAGGCTAACTGGGCGGAAGACAACCATCCTGGGGAGCTAACATAAAAAAAGACCCTAGAGCAGTACGCTTTAGGTCGGCTTTTCCAACATGGTAAAATCCTTCTACCCACAGCCTTGACGAAGGTTTACGGGCAGAAGATAACCATCCTGGGAGCTAACTCAAGCAAAAAAGACTCCGAAGTAGGCCGAGTCTCAACTCTCGGTCACTTCCCGAGCATTCAAAGACTCCGAATTAGGCCGGGTCTCAATTCCCGGTCAGTTCCCGAGCACCTAAAAGTCCCGAGCTAGGCAAGGACTCAACTCTCAGCCAGTTCCCGAGGACTCACCAGGCTCAGAAGCCCCGAGGCAGCTTCCACAGGCACTCAGACAGCGGCAAGTAACATCAAACTGATTTCCAAACTTGCCCCGATATAGCATCTGGCCAATCTTGGAAATGGGGGGCAGCTGATACACCCAAAATTATGGGCAGTTTCCTACTCAGTTTGGAAGACTAATGGAAAGTGCAACTGTTTCCTAATCCAATTAGGAAACCCCCACAATTAATGTCAATCAATCCTAATACAATTAGGAAACCTACTTGATTGGTGTCAATCACATCCTAATGGGATTATACTTCCTTATCTATGTACGAGTAAGTCTCTTACATCTATAAAAGAGACCTCTCACCCCCCATTGAAGGGGCCAATAATCTGTAGTCTACACAGCACCTCTACAAAATTCACCATTACACGCATACTCCCGGCCGGTATTACTGGTAGTGCCGCCCCTCTTTGTTGGCTCACCAGGCCCGCCGGTGATCTGCTAGTGAACGTGCTCAGACACACCCGTGGACGTAGGTACCTTCATTAACAGGGCCGAACCACATACAAAAAATAGTCTTTCACTCTCTCTCTCTCCCTCCTAAATTGCTTCACTTTACTGTTACCAATTTTCGGCATCATCAGGTGGTAATGATTATGTATGCTCACCTCAAGCCTCCTAAGTACCAAAAACCAGTCAATACCATTGGACACCCCACCCCTTTCTTGCCTGATGGTCTATGGTCTTATATTGCTTGAGGTGGCATCTATATAGCGCTCATGCCTCATGGTACCAATCCACTGCTCCCATGTCACAATAACTTTTCTAGGAAGAAGACAAGAGGATGCTGCAAATAATGCTTTCTTGTTGTTGAAAAAAGCATATTACAACAGTATATATAGGCCAATAAAGGGCAAAGAAAACCCTAGAGTACCCAAAAGACAAAAATACCCGTAATAAAAGTTTTACATACAAGCATACACTCTCAAAGTCACCCCATGATGACATGGGCTAGGACTAGTCCACCACTTGGGCACCTAAGAACAACTGCAAAAGGCCAGTCTCACACCGATGATCATGTCAAAATACCACCCACTGCCCATGGTAAGTTTGATATTCTTACTGAACTTCTTGTAATCCCTTATTAACTCATTAGATCACATTACATTCAAAAATCAATCACCTTCCACTATCGCATTTCACCTCCACTTTTCTTCACAAATTCTTTCTTTCACATGTCATTGTCAAATGGCTGATCTGAGATATGATACCAATCGAATTAAGACCTGATTACTAGATTGAAGGTTTGTTGTGAATCTGATTCAAGAACTACGATTGCTGTTCGATCAAACTCAAATCATGTAGATTTGATCCATTTAACCCAGCTCCTATAAATATTATACTGTATAACAAATGATTTACGGAGTATATGATAAACCTTTATGTTTTCATTTTTATTTCACCTTTAGATTGAATTTGGACGTTTGGACACTCGATCGGATTCTGGGTTGGTTCTCTAAGATTTGTTGGACTCATACCCGAAATCAAATTTGGAGCTTGGAATTTTTAATTGGATTCATATTAATATCTTATTAGATCGCCCTTGACGCTTCACTAACAAATCACATTCCTTTAAATATTGGTGAATCGTTTTACTGTCTGATTGCTTGGTGCTTCCAATCGCTTTTAAGTGGTAATCGTTAAATTGAATGAGATGTGTAAAACTCAAGTGCTAGGACTTAAATTTTGTATCGTTCCGCTCTTTTTGTTTGCTTAGGCTCTGTTGGTTCATGGATTTAGTCAAAGGAAAAGAAACCAAAACAGAGGAAAACATTTGTCTATGTTTGGTTCATAAGAAAGACGATAAGGAAACCAGGAGGAAGAAAAAAATATGGTGAAAATTTTAGTTTGAAAGTTTTAGATTTGTGAGTAGCTTCCCTTCCTCTTTTCTCGAATTCCTACAGTGTTTTGATTTTTAATTTCTAATGTTATTTAAGCATGGAGGAAAACACAAGAGAAAACAATAGGGAACCGATTTCCTTGTAGTTCTCGTTTTTGTTCTACATATCCACAAACCAAACAGAAACTACTTCTCAGAATATGTACTGATAAGTTCTTTTGATATGGGTTTTGACCCTGTTTTTGTTTCAATTTCAGGGTAAACAAACCTTATTTACCTATAGCTGCCGGAGATCTTTCGGTTCAGTCTGCATGGTTTTTGGTGTTACTTTTTGCTGTGACTGGCCTTCTTATTGTTGGATTCAACTTCGGTCCATTCATTACTGCTCTTTATTCTCTTGGTCTTTTCCTCGGCACCATCTATTCTGTTCCCCCATTTCGGATGAAAAGATTTCCTGTTGTAGCATTTCTTATAATTGCCACGGTATGTTGTATCTATCCTCCTTCTCATACATTACACTGTACTAATAATGGCATATCATCTGAAGATTTGTAGTGCTTTTTGTTTTAAAAAAAAGTAATAAAATCAAAACAAACTTTACTTTTTATAAAGTGAAATTTCCACATTTAGTATTAGAAATGCTAACTAGCTTCTTAATTTGTCGGACTTATAAAGCACTTGAAGCCCATTCCGATCAGCTTATTTGAGATCAACAGTCACTTATTTGGGATTATTAAGAGATTTGAGTCCGTTTGGCAAAAACTTTTTTTTTCACAACTTTCAAATATCAAATCCACTTCCCAGATGAAAAAAGACAATTTAAATCGGACGCAGCTATTTTAGTTATTAGATTGACATGACACTGCTCTGTGTAATAAAAAAGAAATAAACATGGCACTGCTCTGTCTAAAACTTTGTCTTACAATAATTTGTTTTGGAAAGTCTTATGTACATGAATACAGGGTCATATCATAAGCTATTATATAATTTATATTATTCCGCGAAACCAACATTATTTTATTTACATAAACTAGTTAGTTACTTTCTTATGAGTAATATGATTCTTCAAACTCAATAGCTATGATGAAAAACTATTGCTTAAAATATTAGAGAGGTAGAAAATGAAGATTAAAAGCGGTAGATTTTTCTTAAATTTTTTTATATGTATTTTCTGAATCAACATTTACCTTGAGATTTCAACTTATACATGTTTATTCCATCAGATATTTACTCATTATATGAATTTTAATTTGACTACTAAGGACTAGCATGCATACTAAACAGAGCTAAACAAAAGAAATATCATGTAAGAAATTAGGTGACGGATAAAAAGTGGATGCTTAAACATGGTCCCATACTTCCTCTACTGAAAATATTCTCTTCTCAAGTCTCAACCATTGGAAGAAAGAAACAAAATCATCTATTTACAACTTAAATGG
Organism: Hydrangea macrophylla; assembly: GCA_033977485.1. NCBI lineage: Eukaryota > Viridiplantae > Streptophyta > Magnoliopsida > Cornales > Hydrangeaceae > Hydrangea > Hydrangea macrophylla. Next base: position 74,460,224 of record CM066999.1, on the reverse strand, counting down.
CCATAACTCAACCAAGTGCCTTGAAAAATGGAAGACTTGTTTCGTAGTTAGGAGAATGAAAAAAATGATTTCAAAAGCTATGGGAAAAACAGAAACATTGAAGGGTTTCATTTTCAAGTAATGTCTAATTGCTCCAAAGTTTATTGATCATGTTGTTTGGCATTACTCAATCTTTTATTATTTCGGTGAATTTGCTTGATCATCATCATCTTATTTGACTCCCATATGCTTTAAAACTCATTCTCTACAAATTGCACAAAGCTTGCTCTCGTTAAATTTCCTTTTTCTTGAGCTTTATGGCTACATCAATGTATGTGTCTGTCAATTTTGTAGTTTAACCATGTCTTGCAATTTCCAAATTTCAACCATTGGTGGATTAGTCAAATAGTCGTCAGTGATGTGTATACATGTATGGTTTAATTTTCTATGACTCAGAACTATTCTGATGAAGAAATGAAATGTTAAGAGAAGTTATCTTTGCAGGTTCGTGGGTTTCTTCTTAATTTTGGTGTATATTACGCCACAAGAGCTGCGTTGGGGCTTACATTTGAGTGGAGGTGACTTGCCACTTACTTTTCGAATTCATGTTGTACAATTATACATATACAAGAAGCCATACATATAAAGAGTGAACTCACACGCACACACATCAAAATATGTACTAACTTGGGGTTTCACCATATGGCCTATGGCCTCACGGAATGTCAACTCAGACAATTTCTTGTTTGGTAGATCAAGTCCTCGATGTGGAATAGCCGAAAAATCTCACTTTTACATCTTACTGTCTCAATACAATCTAGAAGCATCATTTGCTTCTAGAATGGCATTTGAAGTATGTAAAGGACTTTGGGCCCATTTGGGAATGCTTCAAAATAGGATCTGGTTCAGTCCAGTCTTACTTTCTATTTGGTTTTTATGAGAACCAATGTTATGCTGATTTGTCAAAGAAACGGTTTTAAGAGGGATGTGAAATTGGACATGGAAGACATGGACAGTCACGAAGCACTTGAATCTATGGACCGGTTCACTGATGAACCACTCAATCATTCTTTTCCTTCCCAAGCAGCCCCCTAGGTTCATTTCTTTATGTAAATTTTGTGCTGTCATGTGTACTGGTAACATCTTGAAACACTAAGAAATGTACAAAAGGAAATGTAATGTGAGCGTTGTCCTTGAAATATCTAGTATGGTGTTGAAGGTAGGTGTATTTTTATTCTTGTCCAAATTGTTTAAAAATAAAGGTAAAAAATTCATATTCTTATTAGTTGATTTCTTCTTGCAGCTCACCTGTGGCTTTCATTACAAGTTTCGTTACAGTTTTTGCACTGGTTATTGCCATAACCAAAGATCTTCCAGATGTAGAGGGGGATCGAAAGTAAGTGTGAAACCATCTTTCTAGTATATATGTTGACTATTTTTGCAATTTTGTAGGGTTTTTTTTTTCCCCCTTTATAAAGATCTGCAGATGGCCCCATCTTTATGTTGTTTCTGTTTTTTTTTTCGCTATTCTTTGAGGTGTAAAAATTTGAGAACAATGCTATCAAAATATAAAAATAAAAATTTTAGCGAACAAGTGGGGCATGTTTGGATTGGATCTGACTTTTGCATTGATGAAGCAGAAGCCCTAATCATAAGAGCGCAGTCGGATCAACTAGAAAAAATCATAACCACCCCGTGTCACATTTGGGCTGAAGCACCTGCTTCAGCCAAAATGTGCTTTTGGGCTTCAAAGTGCTTCCTAAAATAAATCCAACTAAGCTACTTCGTGGGTTTTTGAAGCTAGGAAGCACCGGTGCGGGTGCGTGGATTCAGGTACGGGGACATGGGTGCAGGGAATTCGTCAATTTTCCTAAAAGCAAGGGTGCGGGTGCGACAGGAGTAATTGTATAAAATATTAAAAACACATACATATATAATAGTGTATATGCATTTTGCTATAACTACATTGACTTGTTTTTAAATTTCTTTTTCTTTCTTTGTAATTAAGACATGAATAATAAGTAATTAACAAGCAACAGGTATAAACGCGTAAGCAACCATAAACTAATGGTTTACTAATAAGCACTGCAATGCAAAGAAATAACAAGAAAACAATGTTAGTGCATTAGTGTTTACAAATCTATTAGTGTATTAGTGTATACTGTATACCCAAGATAATTGCTACTATATCTTCTGTGATTTCTCTTTTAAGCCCCCAAAGTTTGCAAAATTGTACAAATCAAAATCCAAATTAAACACCAAAAGAACTCAAAAGAATCCCTGGCGCACTAAGTGTCGGTGCGGTGGCCTCTGCAAAGTGTCAGTACTTCATAGGATTGAAGTGATTCCAAACAGGCCCATAATAATATTCCGAAACTACATCCTGACTTTTATTTTCTGTCAAATGTTCCCTTCGGCCCTAATTTTCTGTAATCCCTCACCCATTTCTTGAATCTTTGCCTCCAACTTAGCATATCCAAGACCAAAAAACTCATAGATGTGCTTAAATTCTGATTTTCCTATTTGTCTTTGATATTGTCTTCTTCCTAGGTTTCAAATATCTACTTTGGCGACAAAGCTGGGTGTTAGAAACATTGCTTTCCTTGGTTCTGGGCTTTTGTTATTAAATTATGTTGGTTCTGTATTGGCAGCAATTTACTTGCCTCAGGTGAGTACATTTTTCCCAAGCTTTAGCTTATTGACTTTTACTTAGTTGGTTATTGAATTTTGATTTTATTTACTTGCATAAGATCAGCGTCCTTGTGAAAAAGGTTGGAGTTTTTGTATTAGGATAAATCATTCTAGGGGATAACGCATTTTTCACCCTCACGCTATACATGTTTTTACACTTAGGTCCATAAACTTTAATTTTAAGCAATTTTCTCCATAATCTATTAAACTTTGCGACTAACTCTTTCCATCACGATCGGTATGCAAGATTGTTGGAATTTAGAATCAGAGACCAAAGTGCAAAAAGGTATTATTTGAGGATGCAAAATGCATAATTTTTACCCCAAGGATTATTTACATAGGTCTTGTTCAAAGAGAGAATAGAGAGAAAGAGAAGGCTTAACCTAATTAGGTTAGCCCACACTTATATATATATATATATATCAATCATATATTCAAGAAAATTACAAAAATACCCTTAATACTAATACTTATATTCTAACACTCCCCCTCAAGCTGGAGCATAGATATCTATCATGCCCAGCTTGTTACAAAGATTATAGAACGATCCTCTATTTAGAGCCTTGGTAAGAATATCTCCTAGTTGCTCACTAGACCTAACAAAAGAAGTAACAATTTCCTTTCTCATAACCATATCTCTGATAAAATGACAATCAACTTCAATATGTTTGGTCCTCTCATGAAACACTGGATTACTTGCAATGTACATAGCTGCTTGATTATCACAATACATCTTCATAGGTTTACTACTTGGAAATCCCATCTCCTGCAGAATAGTCTTCACCCATAACAACTCACACGCAGTATGAGCCATAGCTCTATACTCAGCCTCTGCACTTGATCTTGCAACTACATTTTGCTTTTTGCTCTTCCAACTGACGAGATTTCCACCAACGAACACACAAAACCCTGATACTGAACGTCTATCAAGACTGTCTCCTGCCCAACTGGCATCTGAGAAACCAACTATCTCCAAATTATCTGAAGGCTTCAACACTAAGCCTTTACCAGGGGCACCTTTTAAATACCTCAATATACGACACACTGCCTCCCAATGTGATAACTTGGGACTCTGCATAAACTGACTAACAACTCCAACAGAGAAGGTGATATCAGGTCGAGTTACGGTTAAATAAATCAACTTACCCACAAGTCTTCTATACCTTCCAACATCATTGAAGTCTTCTCCATCATCTTTACTAAACTTAATATTTGAGTCCATTGGAGTGTCGACAGGTTTTGAACCCATCAATCCTGTTTCATCTAGAAGGTCAAGGACATACTTTCTTTGAGATAAGAAAATTCCTTCCTTAGACCTTGCTACCTCAATACCCAAAAAATAACGTAGTAGCCCCAAATCCTTCATATGAAAATGCTTACTTAAATGAGATTTCAATAACTGTATACCTTCACTGTCACTGCCGGTAATCACTATATCATCCACATAAACTGCTAGAACTATCGTACCTTTCTTACAGTGTCTCACAAAAACTGAATGATCAGAACTAGTTCTTCTCAACCCATATGAACTAGCTACTTGGCTAAACTTGTCAAACCTTGGAGACTGTTTAAGGCCATAAATAGCTTTCTTCAACCTACATACTTTATGTGACTCCCCCTGAGCAACATACCCAGGAGGTTGCTCCATATACACTTCCTCTTGTAGGTCACCATGAAGAAAGGCATTCTTTATGTCAAGTTGATGTAGAGGCCATCCCTTAGTAACAGCAACAGACAATAAAATGCGAACAGAATTGAGACGAGCTACAGGGGAAAAGGTTTCAAAGTAATCCACACCAAAAGTCTGAGTGTACCCTTTAGCCACCAAACGAGCTTTCAACCGTTCGACAGTACCATCCGGATGATACTTAACCACATAAACCCAACGACAACCTACAACATGTTTCCCAGAAGGAAGATCAGTTAACTCCCACGTACCATTTTTGGACAACGCCAACATCTCATCATCCATAGCACTCTTCCAACCCGGAGAAACCAATGCCTGAGTATGAGACTGAGGAACAGAGACTGAAGATAAAGCACTAACAAAAGAGCGCAATGAAGACGATAAATGAGAATATGAAACAACCTGATCAATAGGATGGTGAGTGCAAGAACGAGTACCTTTTCGAAGAGCAATGGGTAGATCATGAGATTGAGGAACCTCAGCCGAAGTGGATGAAGATGGAGGTGGAGCTGGCGGGTCATGAATACTGGATGGCTTGTCACGACGACGATACACCTGCAAGGGAGGAGAACTAGGAGGAATGGGTAAGGGAATAGTGGACGATGGAGCAAGAACATCAACATCTAAGGATGCACCGGAGGATGAAAAAAATGATGTACCTTCAAAGAAGGTGACATCTGCACTAATCACATAACGACGACTCTGAGGATTCCAGCATTTATAACCTTTTTGAGTGCGTGAATATCCCACAAATATACATTTGGTGGCCCGAGGATCCAATTTATCATGACCAGGAGTAAGAACATGAACAAATGCAACACAACCAAACACACGTGGTGGTAAGGCAAACAATGATCTATCTGGATAGAGAACAGAATGAGGAATGCCACCACTAAGAACAGATGAAGGTATTCGATTAATAAGATAACAGGCAGTGAGTACAGCATCCCCCCAAAATTGTTTAGGAACATGCATGTGCAACATAATTGTTCGGGCAACCTCAAGAAGGTGTCTATTTTTTCGTTCAGCTACCCCATTCTGTTGTGGAGTATAACCACAAGAGGATTGATGAATTATCCCCTGAGAATCACAATAGGACTGAAGAGGTCCTTTAACATATTCCAAAGCATTATCAGATTGTAAAATACGAATAGTGCAACCAAACTGAGTCATAATCTCTTTACAAAATAATTGAAAAATTGAAGAAATATCTGAACGTTCTTTCATTAAAAATAACCATGTCATCCTGGAACAATCATCCACAAAAGACACAAAATAAGAAAAACCTAATAGACTCTTATGTCTAGACGGACCCCAAACGTCGGAATGAACCAACTCAAAAGGAGTGGCCCGACGATTATTTTTATGTAAAGGAAAAGACACCCTATGATGCTTACCTAACTGGCAAGCCTCACACTCTAAACTAGACATAGACTTAAAGGACGGAAAAACCAACTGCAAGGACTGTAGTGAAGGATGACCCAGGCGGCAGTGCCATTGATGTGGTGAAACATTTGTATGTAAAGCCGTCGATTTATTCGCTATTGAATGTTGTTCCAGGTAATAAAGACCATCTCGCTCACGACCTCCACCAATCATCTTCTTCGAGCTGAGGTCCTGAAAAACACAATGAGAGGGATAAAATGTTACAGAACAATTTAAAGATTTAGTAAGTTGACTGACCGATAGGAGACTAAAGGGAAATTGAGGAATATAATTTACAGATGACAATGAAAGAGATGAGGTGGGAGAAACAGGACCATGACCAATAATAGGACAAGATCGTCCATCAGCTAAAACAACAGAAGGCTGTGTGGGTGGACTAAGCAATTGTGTAAATACATTGGACTTACCAGTCATATGTGCCGAAGCCCCTGAGTCGATGACCCATGGTGAAGGAGCAGATGAAGAAAAACACGCAATATTACCTGACTGTGCAAAACCAGCAGTACTAGACAAGGATTGCTGCTGTTGCTGTTGGATTAAGGCATTGTATTCCTCGCGGGAGAGAGTGATAGACTCATTTGAAGATGCTACGGCAGGTGGAGGAGTACTAACTTCCTGTTGAGACCCAGAAGCAGTGTCAGAAGAGTACAGGGCTGGATTAGGTGAGGTCTCCCACGGCTTACCATAGATATCATAACACCTATCCACAGTATGATTGTCACCCCCGCAGTGTGTGCAATAAAGAGAACCACGGCCTCGACCAAAACCACGACCACGTCCCGGAGGACCTCCTCGTCCTCGATTACCATTAAACATAGGAGGGGAATTGCCAAAGCCACGACCACTGCGACCGCGATTATTACCAGAAAAATTGCCACGACCACGAAAGGCCCCTCTATATCCCGTAGATGTAAGAAGTGCAGAATTTTCTTTCCCAACAGGCTCAGAAGAGATGGAGGAGGACTCTGTAGTAACACGGAGCACACGAGAATACACATTGCTCAAGGATGGAATACTACCATCACCGGCCAAAATCTGTGACTTAACAGACTGAAGATTCGAATGTAAACCAGATAAGAACTTGGAGACATAAAATTCCTCTCGTTGCTTCTTGATAACGTCAACATCATTAGTGATAGGATGATACTGATTCAACTCATCCATGAGTCCCTTAAATGTACTGTAGTATTCACTAACCGGCTTATCACTCTGTTGAAGCAGAAACAAATTTTGATATACCTCATAAACGCGAGAAACATTCTTTTCCATAGAAAACGTCTCATGAACAGACTCCCAAATCTCTTTGGCTGAGGACAAGAACATGACACTTGAACACACAGTAGGTTCCATACTATTCCACAACCAGGACATAACCACATAATTCTCAGACACCCAATCTTCATAATCCTTACTTTCCTTAGTCGGAGCAACAGACTCAATATATTTCAACTTCTTCCTAGCCCCTAAGGCGACTTTCATAGCTTGAGCCCACAACAAGTAATTGGACCCATTCAACTTAGTAGTGATAATTTGCATACTCACAACATCGGACGAAGAAATAAAACCTATCTTGTCAGCCATATCAACCAAAAACAGTAGGAGTCTTATACCCAATAACAAAGGAAAAATACTAACAACGAACAAGAAGCAACATCAACGCCAATAAACTCAAACGGAACTAACCAATAAGGTCCATAAAGGGACCGAGACAACACGATCGAAGAAACCACCAATCAAAATTGCCTAATCGAGTTCTGATGTATGCGAATGTAATCCCTTGGACGATTGGAGTTCAAAAAAAAGTGCAGAAATCAGATCATGAACAATGCCCGATGAATAGTTACTGCATGAACAGTGTTCGATGAACAGTTTTTCGGTGAACAGTGCTCGGTGAATAGTAACTGCGTGAACAGTGTTCGATGAACCGTGTTTTCGGTGAACAGTAACTGCGTGAATAGTAACTGCGTGAATAGTAACTGCGTGAACAGTGCTCGCGTGAACAGTAACTGCGTGAATAGTGATGCGACTGTGATGGTGGTGGTGGTGGTGGTGGTGTGCGGCACCGAGAAGCCTATTCGGGTGGCTCTGATACCATGTTCAAAGAGAGAATAGAGAGAAAGAGAAGGCTTAACCTAATTAGGTTAGCCCACACTTATATATATATATCAATCATATATTCAAGAAAATTACAAAAATACCCTTAATACTAATACTTATATTCTAACAGGTCTCAAGAGCGGAATAGGAATGGAGCGACCAATACGCCCTTTAAAATGTGTCTTGTGCTGCTTGTGATGAATTATCGTCAATATTGCAAAAGGATTGTGACATAAGGTGTTAATTGTAACATGTTTACCAATTTAAGGAACAAATTAACAATTTTTGTAGCTTAGGAACCAAAGGGAAAAATGGTGTCAAGTTTGAGGGTGGAAATTGCATCTTCCCCATGATTCTAACATTTGCTCCCTCATTTCTTATATATTGTAGGCGTTCCGGCGCAACTTGATGATACCTGCACATACCATCTTGGCATTGTGTTTAATTTTCCAGGTTAATATCACTGTCTAACGCTCTTCTTGATGTAGATAGAAAGCCATTTCATAAATATGTGTTTCTTGTACTAGTGTTAATTTCTTTATGTACATTATCTTTTTCACTTTTTGGGTCGTGTTGAGTGGGGATTTAAAAAAAAGATATTGTCCTTGATTGCTGGCCACTATCTTATTTACACTTCACACTTGTTCTACATATCATTAGTAGAACCCTCTATTGTAAAATACAACCCGGAGACCTTCCATCACAATTTTTCTCTTTGATTGATTTCGAAAGCAAGTGGAAGTAGAGTAAAATTCTTTTTTGGTGGAAAAAAACATATGCTAGTCTTTTACCAATGTAGTTGTCCATGCTTCCTTACAATAAATGACCTCTATTTAGCTACCATTATCATCTTCCACGCCAGAAGTAAAGTATGAACCAGCTTTGCCAGTCATATACGCAATGGGTTAGACTATGTAGATCTCCGTCCATGTTTTCAAAATTTTGTTTGTTACATAGCAATTGACCTTCGTGAGACTTCTGCATTTTCTATGGATTTTGTATTTCATTTTGATATTATACTTTTGTGAGCATACCATTACTTCTCCTTTTAGTGAGACTTTCTGCATTTTCTATGGATTTTGTTTGCTCTCTGGAGTCTGAGAGTTGGTGTGTTTTTTTTATTGATCCTTCTTTCTTTGTTCAAAGATTATTTCTCTTACTAATTTTTACTTGTGGTCTCAGGCACGGGTATTGGAACAAGCGAATTATACCAAGGTAATACTTCAATGAGTGTTGCTATTAACTTTTCCATTAACTGATATTTTCTTTTGAACTTCTTGATATAGAGATCCTTATTGGGGCCTTTAGGATATGGATGGTTTTGAGTATTTAGTTAGGGAACGGAAAGGAAAACACATAATGAAAATAGTGAGGAAAAAGAAATGTAGTGAGAGATACATTTAAAATTTTCAAAGTTTGAGTCATTACCCTCCCTATTTCTTATATTACAATTAAATTTGGAAACTTTTATCATTCTTAATTTTACTTAAACATGGAGGAAAACAGAAGGGAACTAGTTTTGTTCTTGTTCTGCTTTCCTTGTCTTTCCGCAAACCAAACAGAGCCTTAGTGCTGTTGAGGAGTATCATTGTGTTGTAAATGAGACATATGAAGATGAGTAAAAGGCTGATTGAGCTTGGCCCAGCTTGACGATTAGGATGTTCAAGCTCCCTCAAGCTTGGGGAGAGCCACATTACTTCGTTTGAGACTCACCTTGGACCGACCCACAAGCCATTCGGCCACAGCATGGTACACAAGTACAGTAGCTTGGGAGACATGTTTATCGAACTAGTCTCCTCCTACGTTACCTGGACTCGGGTACGTGTGTCGGGTGTGGATATAAATGCGGGAGTCATGCTCAGTAGATCCCAATATTTTAGGATAAGGGGACTCGGCCATAAAGGATCCAAAAATTAGGTTCGGGTAGGAGGACATGTCAAACAAGAAATAGAACATTTAAACAAGGCATTCTTAAAATTAACTATATTCTTATGTTTAGAAACCTAAAAACATAGCATTACTCTTATTTTATTATTATTTCACACATGATTTTGATGGAGTTTAAATAATTTTTGGAAAAGTAGCTCTACTTTGACGTCTATAAATGTCAACACTAGGATATGAGGCTATTAAATGTACTGACAACCTAAATATAATAACAAGACCTTGAGTCTAGGAGACAGTTTCTCTTTCGATTATATTTTTTATTGCAAGCCATGTCCTACATGGTACGAAACAAGTCCGACGCATATCGCATGTTGGTATCCTTGTCATACCCACATCACACTGACATGACACCTTTTATGCCAAGTCCTAGTAACATAGATTATCAGCATGCATATGGTAAATGCTATTTATGTTGGCACATAAATTTCAACTCAAATACTAGCCCAACCGAAAGAAGACTAAGCTTATGTATTTTGATTGGCCAAACAAATTGGCACAATGAAATTAGATGGCCCAACAAAAACCAACATACAATGTGGGTTTAAAAATTCAAGAGACGCCAAATGAGATTCACTTGTCTTCTCAAAACAAATGTGATGCTAATTCGAAGTTCAAAACAAAAATGATGTATCAATAATTCGAATTTCAAACAAGATATTGTAGTGTCAGTTGAGATTCTGGATGAAGATCATCTCTTGAAAATCAAATATCAAATGAAGATGATTAGAAACAAAAAAGATACATCTTATCATCCAACACATCCTCTAAAAATAGAGTACCGCAGTACCAAAAAGAGGGGGAGAACGGAGCAAGTTTTTTAGAAGAAGAAAAGCTTTCTAGCCTAGAGAGAAACGTCTGAAGAAAACAGTGAGATAGAAATTGAGAGAAAAAGTTTTCTAGAGAGAGAAAGACCTCTTTAGACGAAGAAGACAATACAAGACTCACTATGTGTCGAAGTCGCCATGGAGTTTATCAGGTACATGGTTCCAAACCCTCTCATCAAATGCATTCCAAAACCATGTAAAGGGAAAAACCCGTTCAATCAATAAAATTGTCATGTTGCCTTCTACTATTTCTCTTATGTTAGTTTTGTTTTGCTTTTCTCTTCGGTTATCGTTAATCAGAGGTTACAATAATTAACGATCTGCCATTAGGCAGATCGGAGATCTGCCATTAGGCAGATCGGAGACAGGCACACCATAAATCAAACAATCAACAATGTCGTTCCATAAATAGTGGTTATTTGATGAACACATATTTTGGGAACCATACAAACCCTTAAAACACATCTCAGAGGGGTAACGAGAATTTGTGTCAACAAATTTCTGGCTGCACGATGGACCTGTCTCTCCTCCAATCTTTCGATTAAAGAATAGGATCAAATTAAGATTTGATTGCTTTAGAAGGACAACAACAAACTTACCAACGTTTAGATCTGTATTCTTATCGTGGATGCCGAGATAATTCTCGAAAGGCCCAAAGTACAAGCTCATTATCAGGAGATCGCCTTCTCCTTTGGACAGGAAGGCTAGATCCTGGAAAGATGTCTTGCCCTCGCTAGTACTTGGCAATAGCGAGGCTTCAAGGCGTACAACGCTTTACATACATGCTTGATATATACAAGACATTGGAATAGGACACGTCTTATCTCCTTTTGCACAACAAGGCCACGCAAGACATTTGGTTTGTCTAATTGATCTTACTGTGACAAACACGTAAATGAATCTGTTAGTAGAATAGTTGCAGGTTGTGGTTTACTCCGCTGTGCTGAAACTTCTAACGAAGTTGCCCCATAGTTATATGTTTTTAACTAGAGTACCTTACAGAACTTTTGGGGTTGTTTGGGAAGGCACAAAACCGGTTATGAGGTCCGTAACTGCACCGGTTCTGTATAGTCAAGTATTAAAGTAGATGCCCTTTTATTGCATAGGCATCCGTGCATGACCTAAAAACACTCTTAAAACACGTTCTGCTGTCAAACCAATTATTAAATTGGTTTTCATAAAAACCATATAGAAAATGAGAGTGGGACTGAACATGATCTGATATTATGCATTCCCAAACACGCCATTTGGTTGGGATTCTATATTTTTAAATAGAGGTTAAGCTAATTCCCTCAATTTATACTCTTAACCATTAAGTTACTTAAATTTTGCAGGAGGCAATCTCGGGTTTCTATCGATTTATATGGAATCTCTTTTATGCCGAGTACATCATGTTCCCCTTCATGTGAAAACCTATTCTTGTAGTTCCATCCGAGTCTGGAAAGCTTGCACAGGAAAACCTAAACAACCCTTGTGTAAGAATAGGCTTGAGTCTACTTCTGAAGTGGCAATGTTATATGTTCTGTAATTTATCGAATTAGTGCTGTTTGGAATTGGATGGATTATTCATTATAAGCTGGTTTAATCCCAGAACAGAGGAAAATATGCAGAGAAGGGGGTTGGTGAGGAGGTGGTGTTTGTTTGTAACACTGTTATGTTGTATCAGAATGTTCTTAGAAATGAAAGTGAGTTTGAAAAGGCAGTTTACTTACCCTTTTGTGTGTGTGTGTGTAGTGGAAAATATGGATTTGAAACATTACAATGGATTTCATAGATCTTATTCTTTGCAATTTTTTATTTATTTTTTAAATGCTTATTGATATCATACATAAAGCAAAGGCACACTTCCACTTCTACCGTTGAAAGAAGCATTTTTTTTCCCTGTTATTTCCTATTTTACCCATGGTTTAATGCCAAATATTTCAAATCTAGAGTCATGGTATCATGGACTTATTTTTTTGGGATTAGTATTAATGAGAATTGAAACTTAACCCTTCTTAACTTTGGAGTTATTAACTCCAAACAAGTGGCAATTAATACTTCATTCATTTATTCTTTTCATATTTCAAAGCAACAATGCTAAACCCATTCCTTCAACCACACCCCAAACCATATCATATGCTTTAAATACATGTACCCTGTGCTGTTTGAATTGTTTCACACTTTTCTGTGCACTACTTACACAACACATGGTACTTGCATTTAAAGCAATGATGTGGTTTGGGATGTAGTTGGAGGAGTGAGTGTAGCATTATTCATTTCATAGAGAGCTCCACGGTATAACACCTTGCCAATACCACATCTCAATGGTTATTCACAGTGTATGATTCCAATTTTCAGGCCTAATATGTAAATTTTCTTATTTTACATTTTTGGGTAAGTGCCTTGTATGTTGGTACATACTACTTACTACAGACTAGGCCTAGTGCATTGGGTTTGCCCTTTAGCCAAAATTTTAAATAAATTTTTTTTTTCAAATCGAGTCCTTTTACAATTGAATGGGCAGTAAAAAACCGGGAAACTCTTCCAATTTTCATTCAATATTTCACCATAACAATTACAAAACAATGATGTAGAAAAGATTGCAAAAGATACCTAATACAGCTTCTCTTCCAACACAAGATGAAAAATCAGTGAATAGATATGTAAATCGTTTATGGTGTTGCAATTTGAGAAAACACTACTTGCTCTGAAGAAAGTGGACTTCTTCCAGTAGTTGTCTCTCTGCACAATCCACTAGGAGTGAAAATCCTCGATCTCCGGGGAGACGAAAAATTAGTTCTCGGAGACAAATTCACTTCCTCCAAGACCCTAAATTGGAGCTCCGAAGGGTAGTCCCGAACACACCCGATCCGTGGGCCTGCCCCGGTTGTCCATTTGCAAGATAACTGCTTAGCCAACTGATATGATCTCATTCCCTTGTGCAAAGTTATCCTCTGAACAATCTTCTCTTTCGGTATAGGCTCTTCGTATTCTTCTTCTGAATCTTCGTCGAATAAGTTATGTTTGGAAACCATGAATTCATCGTCTGATAAAACTTCTTCCGCCGTTTCATATCCATCCATTGGAGTCTCCAAATGTTTTTCTTGCCTCCTGAACATCTCAAACACATCCTCCCTTTTTGGTATTTCGAGTGTAGTTATCTTCGAATGCAATTTTCGAGAAAATCTTGCTAAGGGCTTGGGAAGATTTTCGTCATCCTTACTATATTTTCTTGATTTAAATTTCTCATGGTCTAAGCTTTTGGCATTAGTTTCTTTAGCAACTTGTGTGAAGTCTGGTTCCGATAAGTTGCTTCGTAGACCAATGTGACTTGCCTTTCTGGCAAGAGTTTCTTCATCCTCATTTGTCGGGTTTTTCTGAATTTATGGCAAAAAAGAAAAAGAGTCAATCATGAGCAGCCTAAAATTTCAAGAGTTGGGAAATTTCAAGGTGAGAAGATCTACTATGAACTTGTCCATGGAGTTCAATACTCAATCATGTAATTAAGGGGCTGTTTGGTAAGGCAAAGAAGCGGTTCTGTAACTCACAAGTGAACCAGTTCTACAAATTTAGGTGGTTGGGGAATGTCCATTTCTTGCACAGGCGTTCGTGCCCAGTGTAATATCTTTCCTAAAATTGGTTCTTTATCAAACCAACATAACTTTGGTTCTAACATAAACCAAACAGAAAATTGAGAGGGGGACTGAACTAGATCCTATTTTTAACTTTCGTTCCACTACCTCTTTTAATAGGAGTCTGGGGCTTCTTCTTTTTCCGACGGCAACAAAAAAATCTTAGGCGTGAGTTATCTGTCTGTAGTGTTCTATTGCATTCCCAAACAGGCTCTAAAGGGTTTTCGCTAGCTGCAATTGAACAGTTGCCTTGCATGAAAAATGATGAATTATACAATCCTAAATACTAATCCCAATTGCTAACTAATGGTACCCCGCTGTATCATCCATTACATAACCCCTTTGGAACTGCATTTACACGTCCAAACACAGTTTTCGACCGGTAAGGAAAGTGTCACAGCTTATGCATTTGGCGGGCCAATGGGTTTTTGAGCGATTAGCGCTTTGCACCACAAATGCATAAGCAGGCCAAATGGCATACTATTTTGATACACTTATCTTATATTGTATGTCAAAAAAATAAAAAATAAAAAATTGAAAATATTCATTGTACCTTTACAATACTGAGATCCACATTGTGTTCCTTTATGAATAGCATGAATTCTTGAAAATTTTCTTCTGTTGGGAGATAATGCCCACTGTGAGGCCAGACCGCCTAATGAAAATTCAAAATTTTGGATTAATATAGAAAACAAAGAGTTCGTTTAGAAAAAGGCTGAAAATCTATCTGAATAGGAATAAAGAAATAAGAAAATGCAAAAAAGGTTTAAAAGTTGACACACTAGACTGTGGAGTTTCTAGTATAAATTTTGCACCTTCCGTGGAAATCCGTTCGAATGGCTGACATAATTCTGAAGAATTCAAGTTTTTTGAAAGAATTGTCAACAACTGTTTTCAAAAAAGTCATAATCCATTGGAATTTTTAAAAATTCTTAATTATTCAAGTTTTCTGAGTGAATCATCCACAATTCTATCAAAGAAATTCATCGGTATTGTGTCTAACCAATTTGGCGAATTTTGACGGAAGGTACAAAATGCCAAAAATTAGAAACTCCGGAATTTAAACTGCGAGGGTGCAAAGTGTAATAAACATATCTATATCTATATACATATATGTATATATGTATGTATGTATGTATGAGTTGTGGCCTTCTTCCTATACCTTTAAAATGCCATCTTCTACTACTAATCTACCAGCAGACAAAGTGGCTCCTCCAGCCAAGAAACTTGAATGTTGAAAAGTGCCTTTGGTCTTCTGCCCTATATACAAGTTCTTGGAGACACTGAGAACAAAGATCCACTTGGCATCTTTTTCTCCTTCCCTTGTATCAAGAACCTTCCTGCTCAGCCTATAGAAGAATTTTCCGTCCTCCACTACAACTTCATAAGCCTTCCTTTCTCTCTGCAAAATGAATCCCGGATTTTTCGACAAAGAAAATTTCAAAAAACACAAAGTTTTGACAATCTAAGTGATTTTTAGACATCCTTTCCTCTCCCTCGATGGCTGTTTGGTTCATGGGGCATAGGGAAGGAAAAGAAAAATGAACGTGGAGAAACACTTCTCCTTTGTTGGGCACCGAGTAAAATAGTTAGAGAACAGGAAGTAAACAAAAAATAAAAAATAAAAGTTCTTTTATTTTGAATTTCAATTACTTTTCCCTTTTCTTGATTTTTAGCTACTTTGAATTTATACGGCCTCTTGGGGAATCATTAGACTATGTTTGGTTCATGGATTAAGCGAGGGAAAGGAAAGGGAATGGAAAGGAAACCGAGGAAGGCACCCTTTTTTTGTTTGGTTGATAAGGAAAATAAATTTTTGCGAGTCACTTTACTCTCTCTTTTCTTGAGTTCCTATTACATTTCGATTTTTTTTAAATTTCTAAAGTTATTTAAGCAATGGAGGAAAACACTAGGGAAACATTTTTCTTTTCTTCTTCTTCTTCTTTCTCCAAATCTGCAAAACCAAACAGAGCCTTAAAGAACTTTGTGAAGGAATTTGAGGCTCACCGGTCCAAGATACTTGATGCATTGTTGATGAAGCTTTGATCGAGGGCATCTTTCAAGATTGACTTCTTTACCTTCTCCTATGTCGAGCCTGAAATTTCAGAGACTTATAAATTAAAATCACTAATCATCTTATAAATTTATCACTAATTTAAAATTACCAAGTTAAAATAAATTTTTGTCCAAAATAACCTTACCAATAGAAGAAGGGTTGTTTACTATGACAGTGGAGCCACTTAACATAATAGAATTGGAGATTATGACCGTATCGATGCCGAGGATCAATCTATCTCACAAGGATAAAAAATCAACAAAGAGCCCATAGAAAATGAGATATGCAATTCATAGGTTCTATGTTAGATGGACTCGGTTGGATACATGTGCTGGTGCGAGTGTGCGACTAAATGTCGAAGTGTCGGAATTTCCAAATTCACGAATCTAAGGACGCAGGGACACTGCAGCAAATCTGTATTTTCTTATGTTATAAGAGAAAATAGTGTTGGTATGTAAAAACAAGAGTTCAACACATAGACGCCATCCGTTTCGAAAGAACGTTGTAGAAAAAGGAATTTGACTACACAATTATACAAGAAGCTAACATAGTAACATACTAATTGTTGGACACATATACCCTTGTCGGAGCGTCGTGTGTCCCGAGTCCAGACTCGGATACTTCAACCTATTAAGAGCCTGTTTTGAATAGCTTTTTCCTGGTCAACAACCACATATAAGTGATTGCTTAGAAAGTTATGACAGTTTCAAATAGCTTCTTCGGAGCTTTTCAAAATGAATCAGCAAAAAACAGCTTTCTTTAAATTCTCTTATTCCAAAAGGTGATTATTTTAAAAGCTAACCCAAACAACCTCTAAGAAGAGTCCATGTAACATAGTGTAGGTTACCTTCTCGAGAAGAGGAAAAAAAAAGGAGACTTACGGCCTCAAGCCAATGTTGTAAAGCAAGTTTCCGAGCCTTTTCATCCTTTGATAAACCTTTTCCCACCTGTCAATGTAGAAAAAAGAAAAAAGAAAAAAATATATATTTCAGAGTTGCACCAAAAATGTGTTAAGAACACAATGAATGGTGAGGTTGGTCTAAAAACTTGCCTTGGCAGCTCTAGTTCTTGCTCTAGACCAGCGTGAAACGGCACTTTCGGGTTTTTCAATGTCGAAGAATGATATAGAACTCCGTTTGAGTTCAGCAAAGTCTAACAATTTCCACCTAGAAAAAGCGATTGAAATAAACTAAGTTATATGCTGGGAGAGAATGTGACAAAAAAGAGAGGAGCTAAAAAATGACACCGTAAATAACTAATATCAATAAATAATTCAGAACACAAGAAGGGTCATATTAAGGATATACATGGTTCGTGGATTAAGTAACAGAACGGAAAATAAAATATTTTTCTTTGTTTGGTTCTTAAGGTAAACAGTGTCGTGAATAGAAGTGAAGAAAATAAGGTGCAAAATTTTTTTTTTTTTGAATTTCATGAGTCATTTGCCTTCCTATTTTCTTAAGTTCCTATTATATTTTGAAACAAAAACTAATTTCTTGTGTGATTTATTTATTTTATTTTTTTGATAACTTTGGATGTCCTGGCCAGCTTGCGTGCACCTTGACTAATCACAGGGGCTCACTAAACACCCTACAAGCCTAGCAAGCCAGGTAAATCACAAATGTGGTACGTGGCCACTCCCTTGAGATTCAAACACACAAGACCTCTGGGTATAACACCCAAAGGCCTTGCCATCCGGTCACAAGGAAAGTGGTTTTCTTGTGTGATTTAAGCACGAAGGAAAACTAGGAAAACACCAATAACAAAGTTTTCCTTCTTATTTTCTTTCTGTTGGGTTTGTGAAGTCCGATCCACTCTGATACCGGCCCAAGGGAATTTTATTTTGGCCCAAGGGTATTTTAGTATTTTTTAGTGTAACCCTAGTGGGATATATTTTCCCTTTCTTTGTGCCGCCACAGTTGTTGAGAGCTGCATTTTTTTTAGAGAAACTTTGCAACCCTAATTCTTTTATTATAGTGAACTGGTGTGAGAGGTTGTGGACATAGGCAATGTTGCCGAACCACAGGGTATACCGTGTGTTGTGTTTTCTCTGTTTCTTGTTTCTGTGTGCTTTTGCATTGTGTGTGTTACAGGTCACATTCGCAACACTTTCTTTCTCCTTTTCCTTCTCTACATCTGCATACCAAATAGAGCCTAAGGATTTAAAGAAACGGGTTGAATAGAATAAATTCTTAGAACTACTCTCTTTTTAATTGCAAACATCCCTTAAGTAAGGGATCGATGTGTGAGTTAAATGCAATTTCCAAAGTAGTGTCAATTCCATTTAAAATTGATTCATAAAGAATTTAGGATATGTTTGGAATGATATCTTCTAATTGCATTTTTACCAGTTATAACTTCATATTCAACTTATATTTAAAGACTAATTGTAATACAACTTTTTACTTTTTAGAAGAAGCAAGTCTTGCTTGCTTGGTTTTGCTCTTATGTTGAAGATGGTATTTTTGCATACAAGATATGCTATTCAACTTCTACAGTAAATAATTTCCACTTGATCATGTTTTGTCTCCATCTGTATCCTCTTTCAATTATGTTTCTCTCTCTACATCTAAAGTTTACCAATATTTCTACATAGACTACCAAAACAAAATCACTTAAAACAGTTAAACTCCAAAGGCAGCATTATACATACCATCTCTGCTCAACTAAAACAGCACAATCCGCAAGTTGTCTCCTCGTACGAAAACTCTTGTAAACCTTCTGCAACTTCAATGCAGCCTGAAATCTTCGGTTGCCCGTCTCCAACTTTAAATTTCCAGTTTTAGCCTCATTCATTTTCTCTTTTGCCGGCAATGGGTCACCAATTTCTCTACACATACGACTCGAAGATCTAACAACAATCTTATTGTCCTGCATATTCAAAGTAGGCTTTGAAGAGAACATGGTCCCTAACTCCCTTCCTTTAAAGCTAAGAGATCCCTCGAAAACCATCCTTCGAGAGCCAAATGATTTCATTATGACGGGTTCTGAATCTCGACCGTTGAAACTAACAGATCGCAAGGCTGTCCTCGCATCATCGCTGCCCAAACTCATCGGTGTAACTAAAAAGGCTTCGAATTGATTATCCACGTCATCAAATGGGCAGGCAATGGACATCCCCATTTTGCTTACAAGAATTTAGAGTATAGCACAAGAATCACCAAGATCTGAACAACACAGGATCTTTGTATAACATTTAAATTAAATTAGATGCTAGAACTACTGATATAATTCTAGAATAGCAAAACAATGAAGATGAAGAAAACAGACTTTTAAAGCATAATAGATAGACTCGGTCAATTCAAAAGTCAATTGGAGTTTCATACAATCGGATACGATTCACGATTCAATTCGTTGTATGATTCATTGTTTTGAATTTTGGCGTTCAAATTTTAAGTCAAAACATTCAATATTTTGAGCCTTGGCATTTCGACTTTGTATGGTTCATGGATTTCGTGTGTTTTTTATGAATACAAATTTACATATACATTATCTTTTATTTTCCAAAAAAATTGAATCTTACATTCACAATTCACGATTCATTATTTTGACCAACAGATTCACGTTCAAATCCACGATTTGAGCTACAATGCTTTATAGGTTCTATGAACTCAAGCTTCTTCAGAAAAGATTCTTAACCTTCTCAATATAACACACCGATCTAAACCACAAATTTTGACTTTGAAGGAATTTTTTGTGATCCTCATAACATGGGTTTTCAATGATGTGAGTTATTCCAAGTTTAATAAAAACCTTTCCTTGTGTATACATTATGGCAGCAATCCGATACCATCCATTCCAGGGGGTTTTAAAAAAGTTCGACACCAAATCCCATCCCCTAAACCACATTTAAATGGAAACAATACTAAAATATATAAATCTATAATATTATCCATTCCATTCTATAATAACAATGACATAATTATACAAAACCAGAAAAACGAACCCAAAAAAAAAATTGAAAATAATAACAGTAATAATAATAATAATAATGATCCTAATATAGAGAATAATCATTGCTGGAGACAATGAATTGGGTGCCAATCCAAGACACTAATATGTGTTTATACCAGCTAAAAGAAATCCAAAAAAAAAAAAAACACATTGATTATTAGTCTTTCAAATGCATAAGCCGAGGCAAATCAACCAAGAAACCCAAACCCACAAAACCCATTTCTCTAAATCATATTACAAATGACAACAAAAGGAAAAAAAAATGAAAATCCTCTAGAGCAACATTTTATTAATACAAGTGACATAAAAGAACAATGATCATGAAATCAAAAAAGAAAAGAAAAGGTCAAACAACAGGAATGAGAGAGAGAGAGAGAGAGAGAGAGAGAGAGAGAGAGAGAAAATAGCTATTACCTTAATCTATGAAAATTTTAATGGAGATTGTAACAGGTTTTAGAGGAGAGATTTGGAAAACAGAATAATGGAGAGAGAAAAACTCAAAAAGTAGGCAATGTGTGTGTGTGTGTGAGAGAGAGAGAGAGAGAGAGAGAGAGAGCGAATAATGAGGTGGGCAATTATGGAGAATTTTTTTTGGGTTTCTCTGTTTTTGGGGGGATTATTGTTTACAGAGTGGTTTTCATTTGTTTCCCCCTCCCATGGATTTTCTCTCCAAAGCTGAGTATATGTTTGAATGTCTTGGCTAATCCAACAAAGACTATATATAGGCTGTAGAGAGAGAAAATTTGGAGAGATGAAAGAGCAATAATATTACACACATTGTGAACCACATTGCAAACCACATCAGGGACTAACTTGCAAAAAAAAATCTGGTGGGACCCACTATTTTGGCTTTCAGCCTTTTCAATACATCAAATGGAGGGAAATTGGAAATCCCCAATTCTCATTAGACCTAGTTCAAATTTTCCCCGACCACTCCCATTCCAACCTTACAACCCGACGCCGGCAAAACCAAGTGGCCGGCGACGGCAGTCTCTCCCTCTCATTTGGTTTAAAAAGCTGAGGTTGTCACGCCCCGACGTAGCATAAATAAGGAAAGCGTTTAATTTCCTTTATGGACCCGTAGGTCGCGACAGTTTGAAGGATCGATTCCGTCCCAAACGTCGAACAACAAAACATAATAATCAGAGTAAAGCAATCAAGGCTTACAAAAATTATTCTAACTTAAAGAATATTACAGCACGGGTTATCTAAAGGCACAGACCGCCTTGAATTAAAACAATAGCTTAATGTCTGTTACAGTCATCCTTATAAAACAAAACAGTTCATAACTTAAAACATATAATAAACAGTTTCTTCATTCCAGAAGCAGCCATTCTCAATTAGCATAGTCGTATGATTCCTCCTGGTTATATCCTGAAAAGCCTGAACACGAATGTCCAGGACGCATCAACGTCGTCAGCTTCAAGAAGCTGGTGAGTATTAAAAACATGACTTTAAATGTAAAACATACCCATTTACCTTTTTCCATTATCAGTTTTGTAAAATCAATAGTTAAACCGCAGAAAGAATTCATTTATAAAACAACAAGGAATATATTAAAGGTCGATCATTCATAAGAACAGATACTCGTGTAATGAGACAATGCACCACACTCATCTTGCCGACTCTTTTCTCTCGACAGCCACAACAATCCACTATCTTACTCCTGGTATCTTTGAAACACTAAGATAGCCACACTTTAGCAACGGGGCGCCAGGGAGTGTCCAGTTTGCCTCACACTTTGGTCCGGGGTACCAGGGAGTGTCCAATGCCTCACACTTTGAATACCCTAACCGCCATGCAAATACCGGGGCAACCCCTCACGCAGTATCCAGACTCGAGTATCAGGGAGTGTCCGTAGGCCACACTTTAGCACTACCATGGGTGCCAGGGAATGTCCGAGTTCGGCTTCACACACTTTAACGCTTCCATGGGCGTCAGGGAGTGTCCATATTTGCCACCGTCGCATTTCAAAGATACCCTCTCCAAAACCACAACCACAACCACAACTACAACCACAACTCAACTCAATCACAACTACAACCACAACTCAATCCACAACCACAATCACAACTACAACCTCTAACCACAACCACAAACTACGACCACAAACTCAAACTCATACTCTTTCCACACAGACTGACACCCACATGCATGTACCACTGACCCCACATGAATGATATGCACATGAACCTAAGCAAAACACTGAATTAAAGGAACAACACGCGTACGGGGATTGATAACTTGCAATATAATGTTTTAATCATTCAAAACATAACCAAATAGAGTTCTGATTAACTAAATATCCCAAACAGAACCTTAACAGTACTAAAAAGTTGAACCAAACAGTCCCTTAACAGAAAACAGACAAAAACAGAAACTGTCAGACCTCGCGCGCGCGGGCCGCTCGCGCGAAAGGTCGCTCGCGCGATATGCCCAAATTTCCTTTTATTATAAACTTTTCTGTCTGCCTGTGGAAATCAAGGTCGCGCGCGCGAAGGGATTCTCGCGCGACCCTCGCTCGCGCGACCAGCCAAATTTCAATATATATATATATAAACTCTTATGTCTGCCTGGGAAAGCAAGGATCGCGCGCGCGGTCCGCTCGCGCGAAAGATCGCTCGCGCGGGCCGCTCGCGCGATTCTCGCGCGCGCGATCGTGGCGCGAGATGAAGCTGAGGCTTCATCTTCCTCGCAGAAACTGCTCTGTTTCAGATTTGCAGGGTCTTTTTGACCCATTTTCAATTCTGTGAGTAACTATATCATGTTATATATGAATCTCTTCCTTTTTCAACAAGGATTAAGAATCTATGATTATCTTAACATGATTCTAACTATAACTCTCCAATTTTATGGAAAACTAAAACATGTCAAAATTTATTTTCTTATATACTTTTTCATATGAACAAATTAGGCTTTAAAACTTTGGGTATAGCATATATGACATGTAATCTATCATATTCATCTAACAAAACAGGTTTTGGTTGAGTTTGGAAAATCTCCATTTTTCAAGCTATGAACTTCAACGTACAACATCAATGGTGATTCTACAAATTAACTACCCAAATCAGTAAATAAGGAATGGATTACATTTTGAGTGAGTTAGTAATACTCACTGAGTATGAAGATTCAAAATAGATGTTGAGAAAGAAAGGCCAATTAAGAAATCCACTTAAGCTCTAGCTATGGTGATTGAGCTCCTCTCTCTCTAAAATTTGAAGAACTCACTGTGTATTCCTCTCAACTCTCTCTGCAATTGAAATTCTGCAGATTGTGTGTTTGTAATGATCATATAAAGAGAGCCAATTGAGGAACTTGGAGCCCAAGTTGTGCCTCCTACACTCTACAAACTAATTGATTTCCTAATTAACTATGTACACAATATACACAGCTTATACATACGTAGATAAACACTGATATAACTCCAAAGCTCCACCAAGGGTCAAGTTAGAGTAATAGGGACCTAAGTAGAAGTGTTTGGGAAATTTGGCTTTTGGTCACAACAATACACACACACACAAAGCATTGCCAAACAAGGCCTAAGCCAATGATCACTTGCCATAAATGGCAAGTAAAGTGTATGAACAATCACACTTTACATCACTTCCAAAAATCTGGGGAAGTTTAGCACAGCGCGGACAGTTTTGGACATAAACTGGTATTTTCGGAGCGCAGTGGTCACCACAAAAATACGGGAATTTCATTTTAACTTAAGAATTGATTTTCTGGTTTTATAAAAATACTGATTGAGTCAATAGAAGTTATTTTCACCGTTTTGAAATACAGACTTTGAAATCCACACAGGTATTACTAATTTTGTAAAATTGCAGTTTGGCCCCCAATAAAATTTAAATGTGAATTAGATAAGAAATTAATATTCCAAACATGTGACTGAAATTAAAATAAAAGCAGACAATGCTAATTGAATTTATATATGTCAATGCAACTACAAATAAATTAAATACAGACGTGAATTTTAAATTAAATGGAAATGCAGGTTGTTACAGAGGTACTCTCTCTCTCTCTCTCTCTCTCTCTCTCTCTCTCTCTCTCTCTCTCTCTCTCCACTTACAGTGTTGCTATTTTTTCACTATTTAAAGTAGCCTCAACTCCGATCAGTGTCACTCTCTCACCTAAGAAGAATTAATTTTACTTCTCTATAAACTAACTTTATTTTTTTCCCCCTTCAAGAATCTGCATGTTGTTGTGTGCTTGAAATCCTCTATTTTCTAATGGGTATAAATTTCTTAATTTTGATCTATTGCCTAGGCTTTGGGTTTTGCTTGTGAAATCTGGTGAAGCTTTTAAAGTGTTCTTATGACCACTGCTACTAACCCATAATTTTGTGTTAGTAGCTGCATGAATTATTTGGGATCAGTTCTTATTCCTAATTTTTAATTACTGTCAATATTAATTTCTTCATAATATTACTATTGGGTATATTTATTTATTTATTAAACTAGTTGTTGTATCTTTGTCTATGAATGAATGATTACTTTGTTTAGTTGCATCTTTTTATATGTTTAGGATCTTGTTACTTTAGGAAAATACTAGCATTCATAATCACTCTGAAATAACTAAACAAATTAGAACTGCTAGTCACACACACACACACACACACACACACACACACACACACACAAAAAGAGGTTAGAAGCTTTGGGTTCTTTAGTATAGAAATTTGCATATTTCTATTTCGTTGGATACTGTCAGTTTGGACAGAGTACTTCATGGAGCTATTACATAAATAAAGCAAGTCTCCTAGGACTTATACATGTTTATTAATTGTATTAAACAAGTTGGCCTGCTTATAACACAAGCATGTATAAATTAATGTAAACATGCCAATATTAGTATGGATTGTTCAAACGTGTAATATAACCACCCTACTAGCTAAGTGGCTACTAACTATCAATCTCACTCTCAAATCCCATTTGTAGCTTCCTTGAGTTGTTTGAAATCATTCCCAATTTTCTAATATCTAGTATCTTTGTAATCAACTAACACAATCTAAGAACATCTCCACCAGTTATTAGACCATCTCCCACTCCCCCAATTTCACAAAAACCCCCAATTTCACAAAAGTGTTTTTTAGGTAAAACGTACTGGAGAATTCAATTAACAATTACAGTTTTTCATAATATAATAAGAATTTCTCACTCTTTTCAAGTGGGAAATTTCTCATTCATACTAAGAAATTCTCAATGTTTACTCAGAAATTCTCAATCTTTACTGAGAAATCCTCAATGTTCACTAAGAAATTTCTCATATAATATGAGAAAATTCTCATATTTACTGAGAAATTCTCAATGTTTACTGAGAAATCCTCAATGTTTACTGAGAAATTTCTCATAGTTTAGTGAAACATTTCTCATATAATATGAGAAAATTCTCATATTTACTGAGAAATTCTCAATGTTTACTGAGAAATCCTCAATGTTTACTGAGAAATTTCTCATAGTTTAGTGAAACATTTCTCATATAATATGAGAAAATTCTCATATTTACTGAGAAATTCTCAATGTTTACTGAGAAATCCTCAATGTTTACTGAGAAATTTCTCATAGTTTAGTGAAACATTTCTCATATAATATGAGAAAATTCTCATATTTACTGAGAAATCCTCAATGTTTACTGAGAAATACTCAATGTTTATTGAGAAATTTCTCATAGTTTAGTGAAACATTTCTCATATAATATGAGAAAATTCTCATATTTACTGAGAAATTCTCAATGTTTACTGAGAAATTCTCAATGTTTACTGAGAAATCCTCAATGTTTACTGAGAAATTTCTCATAGTTTAGTGAAACATTTCTCATACGGACTTTCTCTATTCATCTTCTTTTCATATACTAGAGGACTACTTTTGGGTTAGTTTACATGTTTAAAGCTCATTGATAATTACAACTTGTTCATATTTTTCAGGAAACACATGGAGAGTGCAGGGTCAAGTCACTACTCGTCTAATTCACGTCAATAAGTTTTATGCTATTGCGGCTTCAAATCTCCACTAAGGAGATCACAAACACGAAATAATCCGGCCCGACTTTTTTATGGGTGTAAAAATTATAGGTCTAACATGCATTGTGACTTCTTCGAATGGTATGATCCACCAATATTTCAAAGGGGAAATGAACTTGACATTGTAGAAAGAATGATGGAAATGTAATCGAGGGAAGACGACTTAGAAAGGAGAGAAGTTGATCTACAGAGAAAAAACGAAGAGCTAATAGCAAGAGAGAAGAAGTCGAAATTTTTCATTATTGTTGTTCTTGTTCTATGCTTTGCTATGTGGCTAAATGGGCAAAGGGCAAATGGTTGTAAACAATGCTACGAACTTGTACTTAAGTAATGCTTGTAAGGGAATGAAATTCAACTGTTATTGTATTTAAGTAATGTTTGTAAATGTTGTAATGGTCCTTATTGAAGAAATGGTTGTAAACAATGCTATGCTTTCACATGTATTTAAGTTATGTTTGTAATGTAATGGTCGTTATAATCAGTGCTATACTTTCACTTGTATTTAAGTCATGTTGTAATGTACTGGTCCTTAAAAACTAATGCTATGCTTTCACTTGTATTAAGAAAAAAAAATTTGACAAAGTCTCCTTCGTTATTTCAACAATAAACCCTGTGAATATGCAATTTAGGAGACTATTATGCTATGATAGTCTAAACAAATAAATTTAGATTAAGCAATAATTGAATCCATGAAAGGAAAATACATAGTTAGCTGGGAACATACATAATTGAATCCATCATCCAAACATACCTAGCTGGGAACATACATAGTTCCATACATCCAAACATACATAGCTGGGAACATACATAGGAAAATACATCCATACATCCAAACATACATAGTTTAAATCATCATCTGAAACATACATACATCCATACATCCAAACATACAAATCATCATCTGATACATTTAAACTCCTCCTTCGTCTTCATTCTCTTAGGTATCTAATCCTCTGTCTGAAGATGATGGGTGCATATTTGTGAAATCAGAATCCACCCTCCAAAATGGATTTTGATAACCCTATACAAAATAAAAATTAAACAATTTGAGAAGGAAATTAGCACAATTTAGACGACATGAAGGAAAGTGTATAACATTGAAATAAGCAAAGTGTATACCTGAAATTGTCTACCATCCATCTCTCCAGCTCCTATATTTGGTCGTAATGCAAAGTTCCCCAAATTTGGTTGAAATGCATAGTTTCCTCCAACTCCCATATTTGGTTGAAATGTGTAGTTTCCTCCAACTCCCATATTTGGTTGAAATACGTAGTTTCCTCCAACTCCCATATTTGGTGAAAATGCAAAGTGTCCTCCAACTCCAATATTTGGTTGAAATGCAAAGTGTCCTCCAACTCCTATATTTGGTTGAAATGCAAAGTGTCCTCCAATTCCCATATTTGGCCGAATGAGTGACGAATCGAAGACGAATCGAAGACAATACTTTCACTAAACTATGAGAAATTTCTCAGTAAACATTGAGGATTTCTCAGTAAACATTGAGAATTTCTCAGTAAATATGAGAATTTTCTCATATTATATGAGAAATATTTCACTAAACTATGAGAAATTTCTCAGTAAACATTGAGGATTTCTAAGTAAACATTGAGAATTTCTCAGTAAATATGAGAATTTTCTCATATTATATGAGAAATTTCTTAGTGAACATTGAGGATTTCTCAGTAAAGATTTGAGAATTTCTGAGTAAACATTGAGAATTTCTCAGTATGAATGAGAAATTTCCCACTTGAAAAGAGTGAGAAATTCTCATTATATTATGAAAAACTGTAATTGTTAATTGAATTCTCCCAGTACTTTTTACCTAAAAAACACTTTTGTGAAATTGGGGGTTTTTGTGAAATTGGGGGAGTGGGAGATGGTCTAATAACTGGTGGAGATGTTCTTAGATTGTGTTAGTTGATTACAAAGATACTAGATATTAGAAAATTGGGAATGATTTCAAACAGCTCAAGGAAGCTACAAATGGGATTTGAGAGTGAGATTGATAGTTAGTAGCCACTTAGCTAGTAGGGTGGTTATATTACACGTTTGAACAATCCATACTAATATTGGCATGTTTATATTAATTTATACATGCTTGTGTTATAAGCAGGCCAACTTGTTTAATACAATTAATAAACATGTATAAGTCCTAGGAGACTTGCTTTATTTATGTAATAGTTCTATGAAGTACTCTGTCCAAACTGACAGTATCCAACGAAATAGAAATATGCAAATTTCTATACTAAAGAACCCAAAGCTTCTAACCTCTTTTTGTGTGTGTGTGTGTGTGTGAGTGAGACTAGCAGTTCTAATTTGTTTAGTTATTTCAGAGTGATTATGAATGCTAGTATTTTCCTAAAGTAACAAGATCCTAAACATAGAAAAAGATGCAACTAAACAAAGTAATCATTCATTCATAGAAAAAGATACAACAACTAGTTTAATAAATAAATAAATATACCCAATAGTAATATTATGAAGAAATTAATATTGACAGTAATAAAAAATTAGGAATAAGAACTGATCCCAAATAATTCATACAGCTACTAACACAAAATTATGGGTTAGTAGCAGTGGTCATAAGAACACTTTAAAAGCTTCACCAGATTTCACAAGCAAAACCCAAAGCCTAGGCATTAGATCAAAATTAAGAAATTCATACCCATTAGAAAATTGAGGATTTCAAGCACACAACATGCAGATTCTTGAAGGGGGAAAAAAATAAAGTTAGTCTACAGAGAAGTAAAATTAACTCTTCTTAGGTGAGAAGAGTGACACTGATCGGAGTTGAGGCTACTTTAAATAGTGAAAAAATAGCAACACTGTAGGTGGAGAGAGAGAGAGAGAGAGAGAGAGAGAGAGAGAGAGAGTACCTCAGCCTTTTAAACCAAATGAGAGGGAGAGACTGCCGTCGCCGGACTGGTTCGCCGGCCACTTGGTTTTGCCGGCGTCGGGTTGTAAGGTTGGAATGGGAGTGGTCGGGGGAAATTTGGACTAGGTCTAATGAGAATTGGGGATTTCCAATTTCCCTCCATTTGATGTATTGAAAAGGCTGAAAGCCAAAATATTGGGTCCCACCAGATTTTTTTTTGCAAGTTAGTCCCTAGTGTGGTTTGCAATGTGGTTCACAATGTGTGTGTAGTATTATTGGATGAAAGAGAGGCGGGGAAAATGAATAGATGGGTAATTTTTGGGACACAACTTTCACATAACTTCTTTTAAAAGATGTGTCTAGGATGTTAAAATGGCCCGTCAGGCCTGGCCCGACCCAACATTGATCGGGCTTGGGCTTTGGGCCACGGACTCCTTCTCTCTTTCAGGCCGGGCCAGGCTTGGGTCGTGCTAGAGGTTTCATGCTCTAGGCCCTATCCCAGGGCTTAGGGCCTTGGGCCGTGCAGAGCCGGCCTAAGTTGCCTTTTTATTTTTTATTTTTTATTTTTTTAATTTATTACTCCTATAAGATATGTAATGACATTATAAATATGTAAACAAGTGAAAAAATAACCGAAGATATAAAGGGTTAGAGTCTAATTAAATAAATAAAATTAAAATCATTATCTTTTATTAAAAGAAATTAGAAATAAAAATTACTACGCCCCAAATTTGGCATTACTCCTATGTATAATTGTATTACATCCTTTAATTATTCGAGTAACACTATGCTTCCTTTCCTAAATGGTTCCCAAATACAAATGGTAGTGGGACCACCTTCAATAATGGTAGGACCACTTCAACATCGTCCAGTCAAAGTAGATTCATTGTCACATATTTTTTAGAATCATTTGAGATACAATTTTTTGAAAGCATAGCATTACTCAATTTACTCGCAAGTTGGCAATCCTATAAATTTTGTCACTTGCAATTTTGATTATTATAAACTCTTGGAAATGGCAAAAAAATTAATTGTTGGAAAGCTTCTGGGCTTGATTGGGCCGGGCTTCAAGTCTGGCTTGATCGGGTCGGGCCTCGGGCTGGGCTTCGAGTCGGGCCTGACCGGGTCAAGCTCGGGTTTCAAGAAATAGGCCCAAGCTCTACCCAGGGATGTAAGGGCCTAGGGCCGGGCTGGCCCTACCTCGGGCTTAAGGCCCGTTTTTTTCGGGCTGGGCTTCGGGCTGCCCGTCGGGCCGGGCTTTTTTTACATCCCTAGATGTGTCTATGTCTCTCCTGTGTCATTATGGGGTCTAGTGACATCACAAGAGAGACATAGATACATCTTTTAAGAAGGTTGTGTGAAAGTTGTATGAAAGTTGTGTTCCAAGAATAACTCTTAACATATTGTTGTAAATAGGAGTACATTTTTATGCGTGGCTGGCCACATTTTGTATTAAACTAAGGATCTAATTGTAAAATGATATTTATCTACATACCCTTGCCCTATCCTATAAATAGGAAGCAAATCAATAAGAAAAGTTACTTTAATTCTTGGTTTATTTTCTGCTCTCTTTTATTCCCTCTATATTATAACAAGTTATCAGCACGATTATAACACCCACATTTGTGTTATTGCTTTTGCATTTCATTGTCATGCATGATAATGTGATGTGGCGTGTCCTATGACACATGATTGAGTGAGTTTTGACTCACGAGTTGATTTGGGTGTCTGTATTAGAGAACCCTCTGAGACTGTGGTGATTTAGAATTTGTTGTTGTGACATCTCTCCGAGAGTGAGACGGTCACTGTGGAACATTTTAAATGTTTATCTGAAAATAAATGTTTACCTGTGTATTTCAATATCTGTATTATTTTCTGGCTTAGAATATATTTCTGATGTTAGATTTAGTATCCTGGTGAGGACGAATGAACACGCTATTAATTTGGTAGGCTAATTAGCAACTTCGGAAACGTCATGTAGAAATTCGCGTTTTAGCGACCAAACGAAACTTAGTCGAAAACTTTTATAATTTTGAGGTTTCACTCGTAAAGCTATGAATAAGCTGTATAGAAAGTTTCAAAGACTGATTAGGAGTTTGGAAAACTCGTGGGGAGGTAAACGTAATTCCCCGAGAATGTTGCCTATATATAGATAGAGATGAACTTAGATATTTTTCATAAGTTAACCTAAAGTTCAAGAGGATGCCAAAAAGGGGGCTAGAGGGAGATTTGATTGCTTAGAGCTTTGCGACGCCAAACGACGACCTTCTGTCAGTCTGTTTTCTCCCAGATTTCGTATTCGAGCTCCTCGAGGTAATAACTTCGTTTTGATACCTATTAGGGCCTGTTTGGCTAAGTTTTCCGAAAAGTTATTTTCTAGAATTTTTCATAAAAGTTGATAAATGGAATTCTGATCCATAGGAATTGTACTAGACGGACTTCTGCACGTTCTTTGTGCACGGGTTTTCTTCAGATTGAATAATAGGAGCGTAAATCGGAGGTGAGTGATTCAACTACGTTTTGGAATGATTTCTTGACATGTATTCATGTTTTGTATGAATAGCATGTATTAATTCTTAGAGATATATTGTATAGTTCATATTGGGCATTCATATTGATAAGTAGGCTCAATAGCACGGTGATATGTTTTGATTACCGCGAGCATGGTGATATGTATTTGAGCATGTTAAGTTGCTTATTTGGGTCAGAAGGAGCACGTGGTCACCGTGCCATTTTGTGGAGCCGATACAGGCATTAAGGTCGCACGATTGAAGAGAAGAATCGTGGGTCTGGCCCTTTCGCGTGGACTTATTGGCGAGGAGTCGCGGATTGGGAGTATGGACGGGCACGTGAGTCTCCGGCGACTAGTATAAATTGTAGAGATGTGAATGCGGACATGTTTATCATTCATGTGCATATGTTGTTTTATTCACTAAGCATTAGCTTAAACAAATCGAAATATGTGTGGTTATTCAAATAACCATTTCAGGTGTAAATACTGGCGAGGAATCGCAGAAGTGAGTACGTGGGTTGGAAGTTCGCTTGGAAGGCAACTTGAATGTAAATCTTGTAGTTTTGGGATCCTAGAAATGTTGTAATAAGAATTTGGTTGTTTTAACCCATGTTTAACTTGGTATGTTAGAATGGATTTTAAACCATTGTAGTAGTTAGTAACATGTTGTAATCTTACTTTAGAAATGTTTTAATACAGCTAGGATTACTTGGGTTTGAGTTTGGATTGAGTGGTTGATCATTGGTGGTAGTTAGAAAGCTTTTAAAACTTGTTTTCTGCAGATTGGGCTGCTGCCAGGGGAGCAGTCGACTGAACCCCTGAGCCTGTTAGCTACTGCTTCTTTTTTTAGCAAAAGTAGTCGACTGGACCCCTCAGCAGTCGACTGGACCCCGCATCAGTCGACTGGACCTCCAGTTTCAGTCGACTGGAATTGCTATTAAAATCCCTGCCCTCCTCCGTCGACTGCGCAGTCGACTGAACCTCTGGTTTTTAAAATGTGTTTTGGTTTTTCCGCTGCGTGTGTTCTTCAAACCTAATTTTGGGAACGTTAATGAACTGGTTTAGCCTCGGTGGCGTGCCACGGGCTCCGGTTCCGCTATTGTGGGACCGGGCTGTGACATTTAGTGGTATCAGAGCATAAGTTTAGAGCCTTGGGAACAAGTGACGTTATATATGCTGAGTGACGTCGAGTGGAGTGTGTAATTGTGAAGATAATGGTTATCATTGTATAAATGCTTCATGCATTAGCATTTGTTGATTGTGATGAACTGTGCACATATATCTATATTGTGGCATAGCATGCATGGTCATTATGCATTGAACTCGACAGGGGAATATTTGAAACGTTATGGCTGATCTACCAAGAGAATTGTCACCGCATTCGCGGATGGACCAAATAGTGAATATGGTGGGAAATTTCATACAAGCGGTAAGTGAAAGAGAACAAATGAACGTTCAGCCTCCACAAGTGGAAATTCGTTATGTCAATGCACCATCGGCACCGCGACCTCAACACACAATCGTGGAACAGTTTCATAAGCGAAAACCGACGTTGTATCATGGACAAGTTGACATAGACTTGGCCGATCATTGGATGATGGACATGGAAAGACATTTCCGTCAGGTAATATGTACCGATGAGGAGAAAATTTTGTGCGCATCCGATACGTTGATGGGTGAAGCATTGGATTGGTGGAATAACGTGCTTGAACAAGGAAAACCAACCACGTGGGAAGCATTTAAAGAGGAATTCAACAAACGTTTCTTCCCGCAATCTGCTTATTCTCAGAAACGTCAAGAGTTTGCGAGTTTGATTCAGGGAGATATGACCGTGGGTGAGTATGTTTCTCGTTTCAATGCCTTGTTACGATTTGGGAAAACTACCGTTCCAACTGATAGGGATAAAGCTCGTAAGTTTGAGGAAGGACTTAGAGAGAATATCCGTGGCCGTGTGGATATGTTGCAACACCTGACCGTTTCTCTCGTTGAGGAAGCTGCTCGTATTGCTGAGAAAAGTGTCGACAGATATCGACAGGGACAACAAGGGAAGAGAGCAAATGACAGTCGGAGTAAGGGTCAAGGGAATGCGAAGAAACCGTTCACGCAAGGTTCAGGATCGAATACGGGTAGTCAAGGAGGAAGTGTGTTTGTTGGAGATTCGAGACCGTTGTGTCCAACATGTAACCTGCGACACAGAGGAACCTGCTATCAATTGATCACTTGCTATATTTGTAAACAATTGGGGCATGTGTCTAGGAATTGTCCTTTGACCGCAAATTCGACTACACCAAACACAACCTCGAACGCCAAGAGCTATAACCCAGAGATAAGAGGGAAATGTTTTGAGTGTGGCCAACCGGGGCACATAGCGAAGAATTGCCGAAGTAAAAGACAACCGGGAATGAGTACCGGTGCATCGAGTGTGCCAAGCGGGTCAAGGGTAGAACCTCGAGTGGAAAAAGGGAAAGGAGTCGCGCAACAATAAGGACGATACTTCCAGCTCAGGCCGGGGAATACGGATGATACCGTCGTATCAGGTATTCTTCCTATTTGCTCGTATCCTGCACGTATACTTATGGATTCTGGTTCGACGCATTCATTTGTATCACGTGATTTTGTTAAGCATTTAACTGTTAAGTCAGAACCGCTAGGATATGACTTGTGTGTATCATTGCCTAGTAGTGAACCGCTAGTTACTTCTTCGATATTCAAGTCATGTGAAATCAAGATAGGTGATAAAGTCTTGAGCGTTGATTTGATTCCGTTGACGGTGAATTACTTTGATGTTATTTTGGGTATGGATTGGTTGTCGGTAAATCAAGCCAAAATTGATTGTGAACAGAAACGGGTTAGTTTCTATCCGTCAGGACGAGAAGAGTTTACTTTTCAGGGTAAGGGAGTGATCGTACCGCCGTACTTGATATCGGTGATTCAAGCAAGTAAGATGCTGAAGAAGGGTTGTTCGGGTTTCTTATGTTCAATTATCGACACGCGAGTGTATGGACCACTAATAGAAGACATTTCAGTAGTTCGAGAATTTCTAGATGTTTTTCCCGATGAGTTACCCGACGTATTGATTGAAAGAGAGCTTGAGTTCACAATAGAAGTAGTACCAGGGTCACAACCGGTATCCAAAGCACCGTACCGAATGGCACCGATAGAGTTGAAAGAATTGAAAGTTCAGTTAGAAGAACTGTTGGAGAAGGGTTTTATCCGACCGAGTGTTTCGCCGTGGGGAGCTCCAGTCTTGTTTGTGAAGAAGAAAGATGGAACAATGCGTATGTGCATCGACTACCGAGAGTTGAATAAGTTGACCGTCAAGAACAAGTATCCATTGCCGCGAATAGATGATTTGTTTGATCAGTTACAAGGAGCTCAAGTATTTTTGAAGATCGACTTGAGATCCGGTTACCATCAATTGAAAGTCAAAGAGGAAGATGTTGAGAAGACAACTTTCAGGACTCGATATGGTCACTTTGAATTTTTGGTTATGCCATTTGGAGTGACTAATGCACCAGCTGCTTTCATGGACTTGATGAACCGTGTCTTCAAAGATTATTTAGATGAGTTCGTTATCGTGTTCATAGATGACATCCTAATCTACTCCAAAAGTGTTGAAGATCACGAGCATCATTTGCGATTAGCTTTACAACGATTGCGTGAAAAGAGATTATTCAGCAAATTGAAGAAGTGTGAGTTTTGGTTGACTGAGATAGCTTTCCTTGGACATATTGTATCAGCTAAAGGAATTTCTGTAGACCCTCAGAAGATAGAAGCAGTTACCAACTGGGTGAGACCAACGAATGTGACAGACATCTGAAGTTTCCTAGGATTAGCTGGGTATTATCGGAGATTTGTAAAAGACTTTTCGCGTATAGCAATGCCGATGACACAGTTAATGAGGAAAGATATTGCTTTTGTTTGGAGTCCAGAACGTGAAGAAAGTTTCCAAGAGTTGAAGGGTCGACTAGTGAAAGCACCAATATTAGCCGTTCCGTCAGGGACTGAAGGATTTATTATTTACAGTGATGCTTCATATAGAGGTTTAGGTTGCGTTCTTATGCAAGGTGATAAAGTCATTGCGTATGCGTCGAGACAACTTAGACCGCACGAGAAGAATTATCCAACTCATGATCTAGAATTGGCCGCCGTGATTTTTGCATTGAAGATTTGGCGTCATTATCTATGCGGAGAGAAATGTGAGATCTATACAGATCATAAGAGTTTGAAGTACTTGTTTACACAACGAGATTTGAATATGAGGCAAAGGAGATGGTTAGAGTTGATGAAGGACTATGACTTGTCAATTCAGTATCATCCGGGCAAGGCGAATGTCATCGCCGATGCTCTTAGTCGCAAGGTACCAACCAATATCGCATCAGATTTGACTTCTCAGAAAGAATTGATAAGAGATATGGAGAACTTAGAACTTGAAGTGATACCGAGGATTAAAAGTGGCTTGATGTCGACAATGGTGGCACAACCACTCTTGATTCACAAGATTACAGAGAAACAACATCAAGACGTGGCTTTGAAGAAGATTTGTGATGAGATTCCAATGGGCAAACAACTGGGATTCACGTTTGAGAACAATGTTTTGAGATTGAGGGGTAGAATTTGTGTGCCTAACGAGAAGGAGTTGAAATGGAACATCCTAGAGGAAGCACACAATACGAAGTATACCGTTCACCCGGGAAGCACCAAGATGTATAGAGACTTGAGACATGTTTATTGGTGGCCGGGAATGAAGAGAGAAATAGCACGCTATGTTTCACGATGTACGAGTTGTCAACAAGTAAAGGCCGAACGCCAAGTACCCTCAGGATTGTTACAACCGTTACCAATAGCCGAGTGAAAATGGGAGCACATAACAATGGATTTTGTTAGTGAGTTTCCGAGGTCGAAGAGATCGCACACTATTATTTGGGTGATTGTTGATCGTTTGACGAAGTCGTTGCACTTCCTACCGCTTCGAACAACTAAGCCGATGCCGTTAGCTAAGTTGTATATTCACGAAATTGTGAGACTTCATGGTATCCCAGTTTCTATTGTTTCGGATAGGGATAGTAGTTTTACATCAAAGTTTTGGAGAGCCTTGTAAGAAGCAATGGGTACCAAATTGCACTTTAGTACAACTTTTCATCCTCAGACCGATGGTCAATCAGAGAGAGTAATCCAGATTTTGGAAGACATGCTTAGGCTATGTGTACTTGATTTTCAGGGTGATTGGGAAGACCATTTGCCATTGATTGAGTTTGCATATAACAACAGTTTTCAGTCGAGTATTGGAATGGCTCCTTATGAAGCTTTATATGGTCGTGTATGTCGTTCACCAATTAGTTGGACGGAAGTTGGAGAAAGACAGATTGAAGGGCCGACAATTGTACAAGAGACGACGGATAAGATAAAGGTAATTAGACAACGGTTGCTGACAGCTCAGAGTAGGTATAAGAGTTATGCCGACAAGCGCAGACGGCCGTTGGAATTCGATGTAGGAGACTTGGTGTATTTGAAGGTGTCGCCTTCAAAGGGAATAACCAGATTTGGTAGATACGGGAAACTCAATCCGAGATATGTAGGACCTTTTGAAATCATTGGAAAGGTTGGACCCGTAGCTTATCGTTTGAACTTGCCGAGCGAGTATGCTCAAGTTTATAACGTGTTTCATGTATCGTTGTTACGCAAACAATTAGTGGAAGATAGAGATCAAGTGATGACTCCGACGCCGAATGAGATTCAGAGTGATTTAACGTATGCCGCATATCCGATAGAGATCTTAGATCGGAAGGATAAAGTCTTACGAAATAAAGTAATATCGAAAGTGAAAGTGTTATGGCGTAGTCAAACTACGGAAGAGATGACGTGGGAGATAGAAGATGAGATGCGTACTCAGTATCCGCACCTTTTCAAGACTTGAGGTATAAGTTTGGGGACAAACTTCTTTTAAGGGGGAGAGTATTATAACACCCACATTTGTGTTATTGATTTTGCATTTCATTGTCATGCATGATAATGTGATGTGGCGTGTCCTATGACATATGATTGAGTGAGTTTTGACTCACGAGTTGATTTGGGTGTCTGTATTAGAGAACCCTCTGAGACTGTGGTGATTTAGAATTTGTTGTTGTGACATCTCTCCGAGAGTGAGACGCTCACTGTGGAACATTTTAAATGTTTATCTGAAAATAAATGTTTACCTGTGTATTTCAATATCTGTATTATTTTCTGGCTTAGAATATATTTTTGATGTTAGATTTAGTATCCTGGTGAGGACGAATGAACACGCTATTAATTTGGTAGGCTAATTAGCAACTTCGGAAACGTCATGTAGAAATTCGCGTTTTAGCGACCAAACGAAACTTAGTCGAAAACTTTTATAATTTTGAGGTTTCACTCGTAAAGCTATGAATAAGCTGTATAGAAAGTTTCAGAGACTGATTAGGAGTTTGGAAAACTCGTGGGGAGGAAAACGTAATTCCCCGAGAATGTTGCCTATATATAGATAGAGATGAACTTAGATATTTTTCATAAGTTAACCTAAAGTTCAAGAGGAGGCCAAAAAGGGGGCTAGAGGGAGATTTGATTGCTTAGAGCTTTGCGACGCCAAACGACGACCTTCTGTCAGTCTATTTTCTCCCAGATTTCGTATTCGAGCTCCTCGAGGTAATAGCTTTGTTTTGATACCTATTAGGGCCTGTTTGGCTAAGTTTTCCGAAAAGTTATTTTCTAGAATTTTTCATAAAAGTTGATAAATGGAATTCTGATCCATAGGAATTGTACTAGACGGACTTCTGCACGTTCTTTGTGCACGAGTTTTCTTCAGATTGAATAATAGGAGCGTAAATCAGAGGTGAGTGATTCAACTATGTTTTGGAATGATTTCTTGACATGTATTCATGTTTTGTATGAATAGCATGTATTAATTCTTAGAGATATATTGTATAGTTCATATTGGGCATTCATATTGATAAGTAGGCTCAATAGCACGGTGATATGTTTTGATTACCGCGAGCATGGTGATATGTATTTGAGCATGTTAAGTTGCTTATTTGGGTCAGAAGGAGCACGTGGTCACCGTGCCATTTTGTGGAGCCGATACAGGCATTAAGGTCGCACGATTGAAGAGAAGAATCGTGGGTCTGGCCCTTTCGCGTGGACTTATTGGCGAGGAGTCGCGGATTGGGAGTATGGACGGGCACGTGAGTCTCCGGCGACTAGTATAAATTGTAGAGATGTGAATGCGGACATGTTTATCATTCATGTGCATATGTTGTTTTATTCACTAAGCATTAGCTTAAACAAATCGAAATATGTGTGGTTATTCAAATAACCATTTCAGGTGTAAATGCTGGCGAGGAATCGCAGAAGTGAGTACGTGGGTTGGAAGTTCGCTTGGAAGGCAACTTGAATGTAAATCTTGTAGTTTTGGGATCCTAGAAATGTTGTAATAAGAATTTGGTTGTTTTAACCCATGTTTAACTTGGTATGTTAGAATGGATTTTAAACCATTGTAGTAGTTAGTAACATGTTGTAATCTTACTTTAGAAATGTTTTAATACAGCTAGGATTACTTGGGTTTGAGTTTGGATTGAGTGGTTGATCATTGGTGGTAGTTAGAAAGCTTTTAAAACTTGTTTTCTGCAGATTGGGCTGCTGCCAGGGGAGCAGTCGACTGAACCCCTGAGCCTGTTAGCTACTGCTTCTTTTTTTAGCAAAAGTAGTCGACTGGACCCCTCAGCAGTCGACTGGACCCCGCATCAGTCGACTGGACCTCCAATTTCAGTCGACTGGAATTGCTATTAAAATCCCTGCCCTCCTCCGTCGACTGCGCAGTCGACTGAGCAGTCGACTGAACCTCTGGTTTTTAAAATGTGTTTTGGTTTTTCCGCTATGTGTGTTCTTCAAACCTAATTTTGGGAACGTTAATGAATTGGTTTAGCCTCGGTGGCGTGCCACGGGCTTCGGTTCCGCTATTGTGGGACCGGGCTGTGACAACGATAGCCTCCCAAAACCCTAGGTATTGGAAAGAGGTATGGATCTTGAGATGCAAAAATGTGAGGATGATATATGCCTGGTCGATAGTCGGATAATCCACACCACACTTAAATGTCAAAAGTTCTTCTCTATATTAGAACTCAACAATAAATGTGTCCACTATAGCTGGATCTGCACAAACTATTGAAGGCTTCGGAAAAGCCCATAATTTGTTACCAAATGGTACTCATCTATTCATTCAAAATGCATTATATTCAAGTAGTTCCTGAATAAACTTGCTAAGTTTTAAAGATATACGCATAAAAGGGTATCATATTAAAACTAAAAATGAAGGTAACAAAGAATTTTTATGCATTATTTCTTATGTTGAAAGCCAGAAGCTTACATTAGAAAAATTCTCTATTCTCTCATTGGGATTAAATTATACAACAATTGAGGTTGTTGAATCACATGCCAGTATGAGCCTGAAGCTTAAAGGGAGCCTGAAGCTCTAAGGGAGCCTGAAGCTCTAAGGGAGCCTGAAGCTCAAAGATCCAAGTAATTTAATCCTTTGGAATGATCGTTTGGGTCATCTTGGATCTATAATTTTGAAGAAGATAGTGGATAACTCAATGGGCATACTCTAGCAAACCAACATTTGATTTTGCCTAGTGGACACCTTTGTATTCCTTGTCCACAAGGAAAACTTATTACTAGACTATCATTTCTTAAAATAACTTTTGAGTCACCATCGTTCTTGCAAAGGATACAAGATGACATTTGTAGTCCAATTCACCCCCCTAGTGGCCCATTTACATGGTCTTATTAGATGCTTCCACAAGATGATCACATGTATGCCTATTCTCTACACGTAACCTTGCCTTTGCAGATTACTAGTCAAATTATCAAACTTAAGGCACACTTTCTAGACCAACCAATTAAGTCTATTCGACTTGACAATGCCGCCGAATTTACCTCACAAGTTTTTGATGACTATTGTTCATCTATTGGAATTGATGTTGAATATCCTATCCAGCATGTACACACACAAAATGATTTAGGAGAATCCATAATTAAACGCCTTCAACTTGTTGTAAGGCCTTTGCTTATGCAATCTAAACTCCCTGTTAGTGCATGGGGACATGCTATCTTGCAGGCTGAAATATTACTTAGACTTAGACCCACTTCTTATAATCAGTTATCACCTGCACAACTTGTGACAGGTTGTCAGCCTAACATTTCACACTTGCAAAAATTTGGTTGTGCAGTACATGTTCCTATACCATCCCCAAAATGTACTAAGATGGGCCCCCAAAGGCTTTTGGGAATCTATATTGGTTTTGACTCATCTTCCATTATCCGTTATTTAGAACCATTAAAAGGTGATGTATTTACTGCCAGATTTGCAGATTGTCAATTTAATGAGACAGTCTTTCTGCCGTTAGGGGGAAAAAAGACAATTAATAGTGAACGACTTGCTCCTGAAAATGGTGTGAATTATCGTGGAATACTTTCACGTTGTCTCATCTAGATCCAAGAACTCGTCAATATGATTATGAGGTAAGGAGAATATTACATTTACATGAAATTGCAAACCAATTACCTGATTCATTTAATAATGCAGCTAAGGTGACAAAGTCACATGTGCCAGCTATGAATGCATCTGCTCGAATTAGTGTCCCTGTAGGACGAACTTTGAATACGGCAACAAATGAATCTGTTGCACGCCAAAAGCATGTCAGACCTATAGGTTCCAAAGATTCACCTCCCTGGAAGCAGAGAGTGAACAAAAAATCATGCCTAATAAAGCTCCAAAAAAATATGTTTACAGTGCTCTAGAAGAGGTTATGTACCAAAAACTCACTTTTCCTAAACTCTCCGCAGAAGATAATGCCTTAGACAAGGCACTAGTCTCTGAAGAGACTATGACTCAGGTATCTAATAATAGTGAGATCTCAATATTCCATATATTTCCAGGAGAAATGTGGGAACGAAAGAAATTAGTCATCGAGATATATTTACTTATTCAGTAGCTACTGAAATTTTCAGGGGCCATGATGAAAATGATGATACTAGACCACGTAGTATAAATGAATGTCAACAAAGAAATGATTAGCCAAAATGGAAAGAAGCAATTCAAGCAAAATTGGAATCTCTTAAAAAACGTGGTGTATTTGGACCTATAGCCCAAACACCAAAGAATGTAAACCCGGTAGGTTTTTATAACACCTGCATTTGTGTTATTGCTTTTGCATTTCATTGTCATGCATGATAATGTGATGTGGCGTGTCTTTTGGCATATGTTTGGGTGAGTTTTGACTCACGAGTTGATTTGGGTGTCTGTATTAGAGAACCCTTTGAAACTGTAGTGATTGAGGATTTGTTGTTGTGACGTCTCTCCGAATGTGAGACGGTCACTGTGGAATACTTTAAATGTTTATCTGAAAATAAATGTTTACCTATGTATTTCAATATCTGTATTAATTTCTATTTTAGAACTTATATCAGTTGCTAGTTTTAGTATCCTGGTGAGAACGAATTAACACGCTATTAATTTGGTAGGCTAATTAGCAACTTCGGAAATGTCATGTAGAAATTCGCGTTTTAGCGACCAAACGAAACTTAGTCGAAAACTTTTATAATTTTGAGGTTTCACTTATAAAGCTATGAATAATCTGTATAGAAAGTTTTAGAGACTGATTAGGAATTTTGAAAACTCGTGGGGAGGTAAACGTAATTCCCGAGAGTTTTGCCTATATATAGATAGAGATGAGTGAGATATTTTACAAAGCTTACAACCTAAGTTTCCAAAAAGAGGCCAAGGGAGATTTTGTTGCTTCGAGCTTTGCGACGCCAAACGACGACCTTCCGTCAATTTATTTTCTCCCAGATTTCATATTCGAGCTCCTTGAGGTAAGAGCTTCGTTTTGATATATGTTAGGGCTTGTTTGGCCAAGTTTTCGAAAAAGTTGTTTCCTAGAATTTTTCATAAAAGTTGATAAATGGAATTTTGATCCATAGGAATTGTACTAGACGGACTTCTACACGTTCTTTGTACACGGGTTTTCTTTGAATCGAAGTTTAAGGGCGTAAATCGGAGGTGAGTGATTCAACTATGTTTTTGGAATGGTTTCTTGACATGTATTCATGTTATGTTTGAATAGCAGGTATTAATACTTAGAGATATCTTGTGTAGTTCATGTTGGGCATTTATATTGATAAGTAGGCCCAATAGCACGATGAAATATTTTGATTACCGCGAGCATGGTGATGTGTATTTGAGCATGTTAAGTTGCTTATTTGGGTCAGAAGGAGCACGTGGTCACCGTGCCATTTTGTGGAGCCGATATAGGCATTAAGGTCGCACGATTGAAGAGAA
Source organism: Hydrangea macrophylla (assembly GCA_033977485.1). Lineage (NCBI taxonomy): Eukaryota > Viridiplantae > Streptophyta > Magnoliopsida > Cornales > Hydrangeaceae > Hydrangea > Hydrangea macrophylla. Next base: position 74,417,167 of record CM066999.1, on the reverse strand, counting down.
GAATTGTGGGTCTTACCCTTTCGTGTGGACTTATTGGCAAGGAGTCGCGGATTGGGAGTATGGACGGGCACGTGAGTCTCCGGCGACTAGTATGAAATGTAGAGATGTGAATGCGGGCATGCTTATCATTCATGTGCATATGTTGTTTTATTCACTAAGCGTTAGCTTAAACAAATCGAATATCTGTGGTTATTCAAATAACCATTTCAGGTGTTAATGCTGGCGAGGAATCGGAGAAGTGAGCACGTGGGTTCAGAGTTCGATTAGAAGACAACCCGAATGTTGATCTTGTAGTTTTGGAACAATAGGAATGTTGTAATAAAGATTTTGAATGGTTTATCTTATGTTTAACTTAGTATGTTAGAGTGGACCTAAAGCATGGTAATAGTTAGTAACTCGTTGTAATTATACTTTGGTAATGTTTTAATACAGCTAGGATTACTTTGATGTGGATTGGAGTGTGTGGTTAACACTTTGGTTGTTTAAAAAGCTTTTTGAAACTTGTTTTCTGCAGAATTGGGCTGCTGTCAGGGGAGCAGTCGACTGGTCCAGTGTTCAGTTGACTAGACCCTTGTGCCTGCTAGCTACTGCTTTTTAATATGGCAAAAGCAGTCGACTGGGCCCTGCCTCAGTCGACTGCACCTCTGTAGGTTTTGTGTTCATTTTGGTTCTGCTTGCTTCAGTCGACCGAAGGGGGGGGGGGGATTCAGTCGACTGAAAGTTGGGGTCCCAGTCGACTGGACCCCAGTCTCAGTCAACTGGATGGTCTGTTAAACCCTTTTTGAAAACTCTCTGCTTTCTTCAGTCGACTGAGGTCTAGACCCAGTCGACTGGACCCCTAGTTTTAAAATGTGTTTTATTTTCCACTGCGTGTGTTCTTCAAACTAAATTTTGGGAACGTTAATGAATTGGTTTAGCCTCGGTGGTGTGCCACGGGCTCCGGTTCCGCTATTGTGGGACCGGGCTGTGACACATATCCTGAAATTGTCCTTTGAATGCAAACTCGACCACACCAAATACCTTTTCAAATACGAAGAGCTATAACCCAGAAACGAGAGGAAAATGTTTTGAGTGTGGACAACCGGGGCACATAGCAAAGAACTGTCTGAGTAAGAGACAAACGGGAATGAGTACCGGGGCATCGAGTGTGCCAAGCGGATCAAGGGTAGAACCTCGAGTAGATAAAGGGAAATGAGTCGCGTAACAACAAGGACGATACTTCCAGCTCAGGCCGGGGAATATGGATGATACCGTCGTATCAGGTATTCTTCCTATTTGTTCGTATCCTGCACGTATACTTATGGATTCTGGTTCAACGCATTCATTCGTATCACGTGATTTTGTTAAGCATTTAACTATTAAGTCAGAACCGCTAGGATATGGCTTGTGTGTATCATTGCCTAGTAGTGAACCGCTAGTTACTTCTTTGATATTCAAGTCATGTGAGATCAAGATAGGTGATAAAGTCTTGAGCGTTGATTTGATTCCGTTGATAGTGAATTACTTTGATGTTATCTTGGGTATGGATTGGTTGTCGGTTAATCAAGCCAGAATCGATTGTGAACAGAAACGGGTTAGTTTCTATCCGTCAGGGCGAGAAGAGTTTACTTTTCAGGGTAAGGGAGTGATCGTACCGCCGTACTTGATATCGGCGATTCAAGCGAGTAAGATGTTGAAGAAGGGTTGTTCGGGTTTCTTATGTTCAATTGTCGACACACGAGTTCTTGGACCACTAATAGAAGACATTTCAGTATTTCAAGAATTCCCAGATGTTTTTTCCGATGAATTACCCGACGTATTGATTGAAAGAGAACTTGAGTTCACAATAGAAATAGTACCAGGGTCACAACCGATATCTAAAGCGCCATACCGAATGGCACCGATAGAGTTGAAAGAATTGAAGGTTCAGTTACAAGAACTACTTGAGAAGGGTTTTATCCGACCGAGTGTTTCGCCGTGGGGAGCTCCAGTCTTGTTTGTGAAGAAGAAAGATGGAACGATGCGTATGTGCATCGACTACCGAGAGTTGAATAAGTTGACCGTCAAGAACAAGTATCCGTTGCCGCGAATAAATGACTTGTTTGATCAGTTACAAGGGGCTCAGGTAATTTCGAAGATCAACTTGAGATCCGGTTACCATCAGTTGAAAGTCAAAGAGGAAGATGTTGAGAAGACAGCTTTCAGGACTCGATATGGTCACTTTGAATTTTTGGTTATGCCATTTGGAGTGACTAATGCACCAGCTGCTTTCATGGACTTGATGAACCGTGTTTTCAAGGATTATTTAGATGAGTTCGTTATCGTGTTCATAGATGACATCCTAATCTACTCCAAAAGCATTGAGGATCACGAGCATCATTTGCGATTAGCTTTACAACGATTGCGTGAAAAGAGATTATTCGGCAAATTGAAGAAGTGTGAGTTTTGGTTGACTGAAATAGCTTTCCTTGGACATATAGTGTCGGCAAAGGGAATTTCTGTAGACCCTCAGAAGATAGAAGCAGTTACTAACTGGGTGAGACCAACGAATGTGACAGACATCTGAAGTTTCCTAGGATTAGCTGGGTATTATCGGAGATTTGTAAAAGACTTTTCGCGTATAGCAATGCCGATGACACAGTTAATGAGGAAAGATATTGCTTTTGTTTGGAGTCCAGAATGTGAAGAAAGTTTTCAAGAGTTGAAGAGCCGACTAGTGAAAGCACCAATTTTAGCCGTTCCGTCAGGGACTGAAGGGTTTATTATCTACAGTGATGCTTCATATAGAGGTTTAGGTTTTGTTCTTATGCAAAGTGATAAGGTTATTGCATATGCGTCAAGACAACTTAGACCGCACAAGAAGAACTATCCGACACATGATCTAGAATTGGCCGCCGTGATTTTCGCATTGAAGATTTGGCGTCATTATCTATATGGGGAACACAATGATCGTCTCAATCTCGGAGCCATAGCTCCCTAGATCCAAACGTAATTTAGGTAAAGTCTACGCTTATTTTTTTTAACCCATTAGGTCCTTTGTACTTACTTTGGTAAAAAAAAAAATACTCATTTATGCCTAAAAATCTTCAAATTATCAAAATTTTTGTTCTACAAGTCAATTCTTTATTGTGAATTTTAATATTTTGGAATCAAGAAAACTAAATTTACAACTAAAGGTAAATCATTGAATACTTGCGGGGATATCCTAAAATCGCAGAAGACATGCTGAGTAATTTGTCCTCGTCATCCAAAAGAAAAAATTGCAAGGACTATAAATGTCTGGAAATAAGAAGGAAAAATAAAAAGCGAGGACATGCTCTAATTTGTACCAAAAAACTAGTGAATGACTTACACTAAAAAAATAAAAATAAATAAAAAAAAAACTTTGAGTTTTTGCATGTACCACTAGGGGTGTCAACAAAATCGATTGTTGATGAAGCTTTGATCGAGGGCATCTTTCAAGTTTGACTTTTTTTTTACTTTCTTCTATGGCGACCCAGAAAATTCAAAGTCTTATAAATTCAAATCACTAATTATCTTATAAATTTATCACTAATTTAAAATTACTAAGTTCAAATATCTTCTAGCCAAATAACCTTACCAATAGAGCGAAGGGTTGTTTACTATGATAGTGGAGCCACTTGGCATAATAGAATTGGAGATTATGACCGTATCGATGCCGAGGATCAAATTATTTTACAAGGAATATAAAATCAACAAAGAGCCCATAGAAAATTACATATGCAATTCATAGGTTTTATACATGTGCCGGTGCGAGTGTGCGACTAAGGGTGTGTTTGATAACCCAATTAAGTGGTGAAAATGAAAATTTTCAGCACTTAATTTGTTTCAGTGCGTTTGATAATATACCACTTAATTTAAAAAGTAGCAGAAAATCCACTGAAAATATTAAGTGAAAATTTTATGCTGAAAATAATCAATGAATGCAATCTATTTTAGTTCTTGAAACACTGTTTTTAGTTTTGCTAATACAAATCACTTAAAATTTTCAACACTTAATTTTCAGTACTTAATTTTCAGTTTTATCAAACGCACCCTAAATGTCTAAGTGTCATAATTTCCAAATTCACGAATCTAAGGATACAGGGACACCACAACAAATCTATATTTTCTTATGTTATAATGTCATGTTTGGCAGGTGGGATAGAGCTCAGGATGGGAGTATTTTATCCCAATGAGGTTTTTTATCCCTTTGAGTATTGGATAACTCAATATCATGGGGAGGGTAGTATTAGGTGGGATAAGGGAGTTTGGGATAACTTTTGGGGAACTTCTGTAAAGGGAAACCCTCACTCTATCCTGACTACAAAGAAATTAAAAGAAAGCACTACCAAGAGATAGAACAAAGAGTACGAAAAAAATGCACTGAGAAAGAGACTCTTTATGCCACCTAGCATAGTCAATTAAAGGATCCGCTTCACCCGTATCTCTCTCAAAAGCCTCACCCCGATAGTATTTTTTTTTAAGATTTGGTTGTTTTTTTTTTTTTTTTTTTTTTTTTTTTCAGATCTATGTTTTCTTAAGATATGCTTTTTTTTTTACCCTTTTCAAATCTCTCTATTTTTTTTAGATATTTTTTTTTTTTTTTAAGAAAATCTCTGATTTTTTTTCTTCTGAGATATGCGTTCCCCCCCCCCCCCCCCTTTAGATCAATCTTTTTTTTTTTTTTTTTTAAATTTTTAATTTCAGATCTAATTAAAATTTTTTTTTTCAATTGCTAAAAAGCACAAATTTAGTTATTATCCGGAACTTACGTCCAGGCATGCCAAGACACAAGATTAGGATATAACAACTTATCCGACAGTTTATCTAGTACGTTCCAAACACAAGACTGTATAACAGCTTATCCGACAAGATTACTACCCTATCTGAGCTTGCTTTATCATGTTCTATCCAACAATTTTATCCAACCTGCCAAATGAAGCCTTAAAAAATATAGTGTTGGTATGTAATAACAAGAGTTCAACACATGGACACCGTCCGTTTCAAAAGTATGTTGTAGAAAAATGAATTTGACTACACATCACTTATTTGCACACTACATAACACTTTGAGTGTGTAAGAATGATAGACCTCAATGAACTCATGTGGACACTCCTCAACCCGAGGACACTCTCTCAAATACACATTAAGATGTTGACCTGTTTTTCTTTTTTTTGCTGATTCCTCTCAATGAAATTTGCCATGTTGCACTAAGTTACTTATGGATGTATGCATGTGTCACGACCCATCCCGCTAACGTGCAGAAACAGGACACGTGGCAAGCCACCAAGGCTCAACCAATCCATTTACAAGATTATGGCAGCGGAATGAAACTTAAAAACAACATTGAGTATACAACTCTTTTGAAAATAATACCCTCCGGGTAGTAAAATCCATATAAATTTGAAAACGTAATTATATTTTAAAACGGATGAATTTTTGTTGAAAGGGGTGCCACAGGTACCCTAAGAACCAATCATAACCTTTTTAAAATTTCCGGAAGTGGTATAAAAAGATTTCTGGCAGGGGGTATTTCGACCGATCGAACGACCCCCTTCGACCGGTCGAATGACCCTTTAGCAGAATCCTGTCCAAAACTGCAGAATTTGCTTAAGGCATCAAACAACCTTCACCAATTCTACTACTCTAGTCACACTTACATTAATCCAACCGTCACAATCTATAACGAGCTTTCAAAACAAAGTGTAATTTCACTAATCCATGTAAAGAAACAATAACAGAACAAGCTAAAGCTTGTTTCGCTCGATTCACAAAACTCTAACCACAGTCCTTCAAAATCCGAATTTGACAAGTTAAGCTTTCAAAATATGAACTCATGAGTTCTAAATCGTTTTAAACATAACCAAAAGAATTCCACTAACTGTTACAAGGTTTCATAACCATTCCATGGTTTCCCAAGTTAAGAGCAAAACATTGTTCTAGTTCCACACTTTCATTATTACAATATTTGGAAAGGAAACCAACATAAACAAAAGGTGATCTCGGCATTCCCACGGCCTCACTCTTCACGCTTCTCCTTTCCTTTCTTCATACCTGCAATGGAGTAAATCTCCATTGCTCAGCTATATGCTGAGCAATTTTAAACATATGCTTATATGATAATTCACGATTTAAACATCTAAAACATATAGAAATAGTCTCTAGGGTGATTGGTATGCATTTATTCGGTAAATGAAACCGATGTTGTGGAAGGCACACCTCTCCCACGCATCCCGTACACTGGTTGGGCCTTCCTCTATACCAGGAACCGTGTCCTGGTTGGGCCTTCCTCCATACCAGACACAACCATAATCAATGTTACGATCCTCAAACTTCGAGGAGCTTACCCCCGGATGAATTTGCACCAAACTCCCCTTTGACCCAAGTATAACATGCTCACATAAACAGTTATACATGCTTTAATCGCAATTTCATGTGCATAATTAACGGGCCTAATTAATACATGAATTTTGCCCGGATCCAAAAATATCAAACTCGATATTTAAAACATGTAAATTCCATATAATTCAAAGGCTTAGAATTCATTCCTCTGCGATTTCTCCCTAAGTTTGAAGGATCAGCTAGAGGCCCGAATAAACGTCGAATCTCAATTTATATGCAATTCTTACAAGTTTTACTGTGTTTTTCCCAAATTCCTAGAAATTAGATTTTCGAAAAACATTAGCCAAACACGGTCTAAGAGGTATCAAATTGGCTCCAATTGGGGGATAACAATTCAAAATGCTTTTTCTAAGTTCACAGATCAAGGAACAGAATTCTAAGTGTGCATGACCAGGCTGGAACCAAGCTGACTAACATGAATGATATTAATAGAGATGTGGAGAATGACTTTAGATCGTTGCTTGGGACACCCCAGTCTACTGATATGGAGGTTGAGTGTGGGAGGGGATTGGTGGTTGGGGTGTGATGTAGTGCAAAGGTGATGGGCAGTGTAAGGGTAGGGTTGGGGTGGTACAAAGGTACTTTGGGCAATACAAGTAATTACGGGTTCACATGTAATTTTAGTCTGGGCAATGCTAGGGGCACTAACAACTTCTACTAACACTTACTAACACACTCTATCTCTCTCCTAGTGGTACTGCGGGGCCCACTGCGGACCCCACGGTACCACTAGGAGAGAGATAGAGTGTGTTAGTAAGTGTTAATGGAAGTTGTTAGTGCCCCAAATATTACTCTTTTAGTCTGGGGTCTAAGTTATCAGTTCGAGTCCATAAATTCATGCGTCGATATTTAATATATAATAAAGTCAACAACGCTGAAATTTGAAGCTACATTTTATAAATACAATTCGAAAATAGAAATTGCATTAATAAAATAAAATAAAACTACAGGTATTACATAAACAAAAAATTTGCCCAAAAAATAGAGAATCAATGTTGGGAAAGTGATCTCCTCATACTTATGATTAAGTGTTTATTATATTTAATCTTCTGTGGTTAGGCCAATTTTCACTTTACCGCATCCATTTTCATTTTACCCCATGTACTTCAAAAGTAGATATTTACCCCATTGTGATTTCGAACTAAAAGAAAACTGTAAAGATTTCTCTCTAATAGCCCCCCACATAGGGATTAATGTTAAAATTAACCACACGAAGGAGAATTTAAGTGTCAAAATTAACTCCGCATAGGTAGTTAACCTCAAAATTAACCCAATAAAGGGGCTGAGTGCAAAAAATTAGTCCCAGATAGTTGGGTTAAATGCCAGCATTATATTATCCCTACACAGAGGTTTTGTTCCGAAATTAACCTCACAAAAGGGGTTACGTGTTAATATTTTTGGTCAATTTTAGATTTTTTATCAGTTTTTAGGGAAAATCTTTACAGTTTCACTTTAATCCAAAATCACAGGGGGTTTAAGTTTCCATTTTTGAAGCACAAGGGATAAAGTAAAAATGGACCTAACCACATAAGGTAAAATGTAATTAACCTAATGAATAATTTTCTCTTTTATTTTTATTTGGGTTAATTACACTTTATCTCCAATGGTATAAAAGTGACCACTTAGCCTCTTGTGCTTTCCAGTAAAGTGTCAACGCTAAAATTAGTGACCACTTTAACACCTGTGGTTTGGTCCGATGACACTTTACCCCCTATGGTTTGGCTCGATGACACTTTTACCCCGTGCTTATGAGATAAAGTGTCAACTTAACACTCATTTTAGCGGTGACACTTTACCTAAAGCACAGGAGATTAAGGGTGTGTTTGATAACTCAATTAAGTGGTGAAAATGAAAATTTTCAGCACTTAATTTTTTTCAATGCGTTTGATAATGAACCACTTAATTGAAAAAGCAGCCAAAAATTCACTGAAAACGTTAAGTGAAAAATTTCTACTAAAAATAATCACTGAATGCAATCTGTTTTAGTTCTTGAAACACTGTTTTCAGCATTGTAAATACAAATTACTTAAAATTTTCAGTACTTAATTTTTAGTTTTATCAAACACACCCTAAGTGATCACTTTTAAACTAAAAAAAAAAAGTAAAATCGAGACAAACCACGGGATATAGTGTAATTAACCCCTTTGTATTTCTTGCGTAGCACGAATACGGCAAGTTGTTGAAAAATAAAAAATTACTATGCTTTGGTGTAGCGTATTTTTAGTCTTTTTTATAGTTCATGATTTGTACACATATATGCAAAGGAACAATTCTAGGGTTACTTCTCCGATAGCTGATCAGTGTTTGATCTTTTCTGAGCAATAATACGTATTTATTATTTACTTTTTCACGTTTAATTTCTCAATTTCGCCCCTTTTTGTTCTCCTGATTTTTAATTTCTTGGACAAAGATCGAACAAAACCAACCATGGCATCGCGATTTTTTACTCAGGTTTGTAGTTCGTATCCCCAAATTCCAATTTTATTTATTTGTTTATTTTTTCCAAGTTCAAGTGAAATTTGAACTCAGTTTCGCAGATCTATCTCAAAATTTTAGTGAAAACTTAACAATAATGCTAGGCACACACTCCAAATCACACCTCAAACCACACTCTTGCTTTAAACACATGTATCCCGTGTTGTGTAAGTGGTGCACAGAAAAGTGTGAAAAATTCAAACAACACACAGTACATGCATTTAAAGCATATAGTGTGGTTTGAGGTGTGGTTTGGGATGTATGCCTAGTACTTCTCAAACTTAATTGTGGTTTGTAGATTTGTCCCCACATTCAAACTGTATATATATATGTATTTTTTTTTAAATATGGTGAAACCTAATTGTGTGTGTTTTTTCTTCTTCTCAAAGTACGTGTTCCAATATTGATAAATTTTACGTTTAGAGAGAGAAAAGAAGGGATATAAATGCCTATAGATTGAGATTATAAAGTTGCTGTATAAGTTGAGGAGCATGGGCAGGGCCGGTCTCGAGTATTTGGAGGTCTGGGATGAACTATTAAAAGTCCTTATACGAGGGTTCGGGGACAGCGCCCTCGAGGCGATTTTTTTGGGGTCTACTTATACATAATTGGTAATTTTTTTTAGGATTTGCTTATACATAATTGGCCATTTTTTTTGGGTCTCTGAGTCTATTTGTGAAACTTAAACATTGTATGGTATTTTTCAAAATTCTAGAGGGGTCTATTTCTAAAACTCAATAAAATTTTACACTAAAAGTGTAATTTTCAAAATTCTAGGGTCTTCACTTTTGAGTTTTATATACATGTATATCAATATATATGTAGTTGATGATACTAAATTGGGCCTTAGGATGTCTAAATGTAAAATACTAAAAACTCAAGGTAAAAATGTAATTATAAAAATTTCACCGGCCCTCAAAATTTTGTGAACTTTGGTGGCCCAGGGCGATTGTCCCTTTGGCCCCCCCTTTGGGCCGGACATGAGCATGGGATTCCGTCAACTCTCAACTCATGTCATCATGTGAAAAACACCATCTTCAACTTAAAAGAAAAGCAAGTAAACTTTGTTTTCGTGAAAAAGCAAAAATTGTATTAAAATGCATATTTAAAATAAGTTGCTAATAATGATCATTTTGCAATTTCAATTGTCTAGTATTCATTCCGAAGTTGTCATTCCAAACATACCCTCTATCCCTGAATCCGAGCCACTGTTTCAGTGAGGTTATATTGTGGCATCCATGGTCTTACCCAATATACTTACATGTGTGATTACATATTTACATATGTGATTAAACAAAAATGTGTTATCTTGTAGGCATAGTCCAATTCTTTTTTCTCAGGCTTTTTATTTTTGAAGATTTGGATCTGAAGGTTCATGTATATGTTCATCATTTTTGTAAAATTAAAAAAAATATTGGTGGTTATTGTTAATAGGGTGACAGTGAAACCGAGGAAGAGGAGAGTGACTATGATGAGGAGGTGGAGAGTGTTGAAGCAGACGAATCTGCCAATATTGCCCCTAAAAATAAATATATTATCAAACCTAATGGAGGAGGTAGTGATAGTGATGGCTCCGATGAGAAGAAGCGAGTCGTCCGACCTGCCAAGGACAAACGCTTCGAAGAGATGTCTTCTACTGTTGATCAGATGAAGAACTCGATGAAGATCAACGATTGGATCAATTTGCAAGAGAATTTTGACAAGCTCAATAAACAGCTAGAGAAAGTCATGAGGGTTATGGAATCCGAAAAGGTTCTGGCCCTTTACGTTAAAGCTCTTGTGATTCTTGAGGACTTTTTGACACAGGCTTTGGGTAACAAGGATGCAAAGAAAAAGATGAGTAGTAGCAATGCTAAGGCCTTGAATTCTATGAAACAGAAATTGAAGAAGAATAATAAACAGTATGAGGATTTGATTAATAAGTATAGAGAGAATCCCGAGAGTGAAGGCGAAGAAGATGAGGGTTCGGAGTTCGAGGAGGACCCATCAAAGATTATCATGGGTGTTTCGAATTCTGGGGATGAGGATGAAGAAGGCGGCAGAGATGGTGGAGCATAGAGTGGTGGTGTTTGGGAGAAGATGATGAGCAAGAAAGATATAATCATGGACAAGCAGTTCATGAAGAACCCAAGTGAGATTACATGGGATATAGTAAACAAGAAGTTTAAGGAGATTGTGGCTGCGAGGGGTAGAAAAAGAACTGGAAGGCTTGAACTCGTTGAACAACTTACTTTCCTCACTCGGGTGGCTAAAACCCCGGCTCAGAAGCTTGAGATATTTTTTAGTGTAGTGTCTGCACAATTTGATGTTAATCCGAGTCTTAGTGGGCACATGCCGATAAGTGTTTGGAAGAAGTGTGTGCAAAATATGCTTTTTATACTCAATATCCTCGTCCAGTATCAAAACATTGTTGTTGATGACTTAGTGGAGCCCGACGAGGACGAAACCCGAAAAGGGTCGGACTACAAGGGGACGATTCGGGTTTGGGGAAATTTGGTGGCATCCATTGAGAGGATCGATGTTGAGTTCTTCAAGAGCTTGCAGTGTATCGATCCGCACACTCGTGAATATGTCGAGAGGCTAAGGGATGGGCCTATGTTCTCGGTTCTTGCTCAGAATGTTCAAGAATACTTGGAACGGGTCGGGGATTACAAGGGTGCTGCGAAGGTAGCGCTAAAGCGTGTTGAGCTCATATATTATAAACCGCAGGAAGTGTACGATGCAATGACAAAGTTGGCCTATCGAACAGAATCTGAAGAAAGTGAAGTGATGGAAGAAAGTAGGGGCCCACCTGCGTTCATTGCTACTCCCGAGCTAGTGCCTCGGAAACCAACTTTTCCGAAGGATATTTTAGTTTCTCTTGTATACAAGTATGGAGACGAGCGCACTAAGGCCAGAGCAATGCTTTGTGACATTTACCACCATGCGATTCTGGATGAGTTTTCGAATTCTCGTGATTTGTTGTTGATGAGTCATTTGCAGGATAGCGTTCAACATATGGATATTTCAACTCAGATACTGTTCAATAGGGCAATGGCTCAGCTTGGACTCTGTGCATTTAGGTTGGGACTTATTGCTGAAGGACATGGTTGTCTCTCTGAGCTATATTCGGGCGGTAGGGTCAGGGAATTACTCGCACAAGGTGTCTCCCAAAGCCGGTATCATGAGAAGACTTCGGAACAGGTATTAATGTTTGTGTATGTCGATTATATCTCTCTGTATGGTTCATGGATTTAGTGAGGGGAAGGAAAGAAAAACACTTTTCCTTATTTGGTTAATACGGAAAATAGGAAGGAAAATAAAATATAGTAAGAACCAAGGTAAAAAATTTTGAATTTTGCTGGAGGAAAACACAACAGAAACACAGAGAACTAGTTTTCTTTCCCGTTGTCCTTTCCTTTTTCTTTTCCTAAATCCGCAAACCAAACAGAGCATTGAAATTTTGAAGGTTGCTTTGTCATTTCCCAATTGAGAGTTTGTTCTAATTCTGAAATTGACAAGTTTATTGTTTTCAGTACTCAGTGGTACAGTAGAAGTTATCGTGGTTTTTAATTTAATAATAAACGCATCCCTTTTTTTTATATTATTATAAACGGGGTCCATATGATTAAAGAGGTTGATTAACTACTCTTTCAAATGTAAACTTTTTTCAAGCTTGTGTTATCAGTTTTTAGACTAAATGTGAGAAGTGGAAACTGATCTAAGATAGGTATTTGATGTTGTGGGTCTGACCTGTTGCCAATAACTTATTTCTTAATTAATTTATGGGATTAGTTATAATAAGAAGATATTATGGTTTGGGATTGAGCTTACAAATATTTCTTGTCCTTTTCAATAGATTTGACCTTTTCGGCCATAACTGCCAGAGAACACAGTGTTAGGAGAGATGAATAATATACTTTCATTATATACCGTTATACGTCTGTTTCTGAGTCCATTATGATTTCAACTGTTCATTTCATCACGGTTTAACGAGATAAAAGTTCTTCAAATTGCCTGGGTTTTGTAGAATACTTCAGTTGCTTCTTTTGGTAAATCACTTATTTTCCGTCGGTTTAGTGGGAGTTTTTCTCGTTGTTATATTACTACTTATCTTTGTTAAACATTCATCATTTTAGATGTTAAAATGTCAGGAACGACTCGAAAGGAGGCGGCAGATGCCATACCACATGCACATAAATCTCGAGCTTCTCGAGGCCGTCCATCTGATATGCGCCATGCTGCTCGAGGTTCCCAACTTGGCTTCCAACAGCCACGTAGCCAGGCGCAGAGTCATCAGCAAGACCTTCCGGCGGTTGCTCGAGGTGAGCGAGAGACAAACATTCACGGGCCCACCCGAAAATGTCCGTGACCATGTTATGGTATCCACCCGAGCCCTTACCAAGGGAGATTTCCAAAAGGCCTTTGATGTGATCAACTCCCTAGATGTTTGGAAGCTCCTCAAGAAGAGAGGGGAAGTTCTCAATATGTTAAGGGATAAGATTAGGGAAGCGGCCTTGAGAACTTATGTTTTCAACTATTCGTCATCGTATCAGTCTTTGCACTTGGACCAACTTGCCGAGATGTTTAATTTGCCAAATATCAGGACCCACTGTATCGTGAGCAAAATGATGATCACAGAGGAGCTCCAAGCGAGCTGGGACCAACCCAAGAGGTGCATTTTGTTCCACGATGTTGAGCACACTAGATTGCAAGCTCTAGCGTTCCAGCTGACCAAGAAACTATCAATTCTTGTGGAGAGTAACGAGAGGGCAAACGAGGCAAGAATAGGTGGCGGCGGATTGGACGGTCTGGCCCCGAGACGGAGGGATGGGCAGGACTATGCTGCAGTCGCGGCAGGTGGGTTCAATGGTAATAACGGTGGAAAAACTTACTCGAGAGATCGGGCGGGTCAGTCACGTGGATAACAAAGCACACAGTTTCAAGATGCTGCACATGGGGGGAGGAGTTATCAGACGGGTTCAGGGAGGGGATTCCAGATGGATGGTTCGACCCGCATGGTCAACCTCAATAGGGGCATTCCTGTTTAGTGACGGGTTATTAATCTGTAGGATTATTGATTTAATATGGAATGGTCATGGATTTGGTGGATTATCTTCATTCTCAAGGAAGGATAGAATGGAACCATAACACGGATATATATATATATATATATATTTTAACAACTATTTGACTTGAGAGAAATGATCTGTTTATTTTATAGCTGCCATTCGTTCTACTAAATTCAACCACAACATTATTTTTTGGTCCGTGCGTAAAGAGGTGTATGGCCTGGTATCTCAATCCGTTCTTATATAAGAGCATGGTGGTTATAATTCGTCGATTCATACAAGTTGATTCAAGTTTTGTACAATTCAAATTTTGTACTTCGAAATACTAAGTTTTTTTCTAAGTAAAATACTTATAACATTTTGAGTCTTGATAAATGTCTTGATAATTAAAATTGCCTGAAAGTTATGTTGAATTGTTCTATTGTTCATTGTAAGCAATTTAGATGTGTTGCCGTATGTGTAAATTATATACAAATATATGAAAACGATTTATATTGGGGAATGGTGAAAATGACCTTTAAGTACACCGGTGTAGTTTTATTTTCCCTTTGTAATTTTGACAAATTGACAACATTCACACAAACAAACAGTACATGCTAGAAAACGTGTACTGTTTGTTTTGTTAGTATGCAGAGTATTGTACAAGGGACTGTTTTATGAGTTGGATTGATCAGGTCAACCACCCTAGTCATGTAACAAGTCACTCCATGTAGGAGTAGTGAGATAGATATTTGATAGACTTTTGTTGGAGTGAATAAACGGTTTGACAATAAAATTGATCGAGTAGGATGGAGAAAAAATAAATTCCGTAGCTGAGTCTAAACAATTTAGGACGGTGGTTGAATTGAGTTGGATTAATCTTTCAAGATGCACTTTTCAGCCGGGTTGTTCAATTTTTTCGCGAAGCTATCAAACTTGACCGACCCGACCTAACCCGAAGTTATTGGGTGGGTTTGGTACGTTCACGGATCAAGTGGTTCGGTTCGGTAACGGGTTGCTGAGTTCAGGCCCCGAGCATGGTTGGGTCGGTTCGGGTGAGCTGGTCATGGTCAAAACCGACCCGTGAACACCCCTACTTTTCAGATTTGCTTGTCATTTAGTTGATTTTGGTGGGTTTGGTGAATGGGAAAGAATAAAGATGTCATTCTCAAGTTTTAATCCCACGTTTATTTTCCAAACACTGAGAAAATTGTATCATATGTAATATGCTACAATTGTTACAACATGCGAAAATCAAATTTGAATTCCTTTAATGATAAAAAGAAAATTGAATTTCTTTGATAACTGGAGTATTTTTGTTCTATCTTTTCTTGATTGCAGGAAAGAAAACGTTTTTTCTGACAAGTTTAGCTTTACAAATGGTAACACCAAAACACAAAAAAAAACCTAGGGAATATATTTTATTTTTCCGTGGTTAAGACCCATTTTCACTTTGCCCTATATAGTTTAAAGAGTTGACACTTAAACCCTATGGTTGTCATTGAAATGGAATTGTTAAATTTTTTGATAAAACTAACTTTTTAAGATGTCATTTGATAGTAACAAAGTGGTACCCGGTAGTAACAAGGGGCGCGTGGCCACAAGTCCCTACAATGGCCAATAATGGGGGATCGGTCCTGTGCTTTTTTCATTTCTTTTCTTCATTTACTTAATTTATTATTATTATTATTATTATTATTATTTATTTTTTTTTTTAGTTTCAAAAGCCTTTCAATTTTCCTTGGATAAAATATCACGTCCCGCAGTAGCAAAAAATAGGAATAATAAATTCATTTTTGGATCCGTAGACCATGACAATTGAAAGTCACCATATTGTCCATGCACCAAGTTTAATCATCCGAGTAATAATCAAATAACGCATTGGGATATCTATGTTCAACATATATAAGTTCAATACTAGCTATTACAACCCGTCAATGCTTGTGAAAGCAAGAATAAAGTATTATGGCAACATACGCGGATTATAAACATAACTATTATAACAGTCTCTAAAATATAAACATAAACCTACTACAACTAAGCTCCAAGTCTTCAGCTCGCGTAGTAGTCATCTCCACCATAGTCTCCACCCTAGCCAAGTACTCATCCCGTGCATACTCATAACCCTTGCCAGCTGGACGTAGAATATCCAGCGGCATAAAACGCCGTTAGCTACGGAAGCTGAGTGAATGCAAATACTAATAGAGTATCTATAGATATGCAGTATACATAACAACACCATTAAAAGTCATCTCATCGTTCACTTCCTGAATGTACCAACTCAATATATACCAACTGACGTCATCCCAACCAATCCCAAGCAAAACATAGATGCTTAGATCCACATCTCGCACATAGCCTTATATCTTAAACCATTCCTTTCTAACTTGGCACGTAGCCTAATACTTCTCAACTTATCCAACCTGACACAAAGTCCCGATTCTTTTACACGTAAATCAAGCACATAGTCCCGATTCTTTTACACGTAAATCAAACATGTAGTCCCGTACCACACAATCTATTAACTCGACACGAAGTCCCAATTCTCTAGTCAAACTGTCTAGATATATTCTGGTCAATACGCCCCTGATACATCCTTGCTAATACGCCCTGATACGTCCTGGCCAACACGTCCAACCAATAAGCTCGATACATTACGACCAACATGCCTAACCAATACGCTCGATACATTACGGCCAACACGCCTAGCCAATATGCTCGATATATTACGGCCAACACGCCCAATGTCCTCTGGCCATCCCACCCTGGCCAACACACCCTAACACATACTGGCCAACACGCCCCGCGGTATTAAACTTGACATATAAGCCTGACACGTAGTCCCAGCATTCCCACACATATAACTGTCTCACCTTGTTTAAGTCCCACACTCAACATCGTATGACTTCCTCGATTGCATTCACATGTACCATCTTAAATTGTATCGACTTTCGCGATCGATAGACCACTACTATGCACATCGGCTTCTCAATTCGGTTTAACCGCATTATCTCACCATAATACAAATGGTTCCGTTGTCCAATGCATTAAGTCCATTATTCACGTGTGTATTATTCCAATACAGCTTTCCAACAACGCATGATGCGTACAGGAGAGGGGACAGTCCTAAAATCAACATGCAAATCAAAACTAGTGTTCCAAAACGCATCTATAGATCCAAACAAGCGAGGCTCTGATATCAATTATAGGAAAAACAGGTTTAAAATTTATTTAAACGCGTAGCGGAAAATCAAAGTTCAAAACTTTTATTGGTTGCTTGGATCTACTACTCGTTTACTCTATAGATGCGTACAGGAGAGGGGACAGGTACATTACCTTATGGTCTTGAACCCAATTCTTATTTACTCCTTCTCCTTCTATGTGCAGCAGCAACATCTAAGAAATCTTCACCCTTATGTCTCCTTGAATGCTCCCAAAGTGGCTAGGGTTGGTGGGAACCCTAATTGTGAGAATATGGAAGGTTTGGGAACTCTAAACAGGTTCTGCAGCAACTGGTACGTTAAAAACGACGAACTCCTTTCCTTGGACGCCGCTGCCCTATTTATAGATTCCCAGAACCGACCTTACTTTCAATTGATCGAAGTGACTTCGATCGATCAAACTTTCGATCGATCGATCGAATCATGTTCGATCGATTGAACCTGTCTAGACTTCAATCGATCGAAACAACTTCGATCGATCGAACCTGTCTTGACAGCATTCTCATTTGCCTTTCCAAACAATCTGGCGGAGCTAAGAGTGGGACCTCCTAGGTTCTTAATTACTAGCTCCGATTAATTATTATTCCATCTAGTCATCACTCTTAACTAAGGAATCAATAATTAATCAATTATCATTAATACCACTATAAAATAATAATTGCACTCCAGTGCATAAGAACATAATCACACATACATAAGTAATTGCTAGACTTGTATAATATGATACAGATGTCCCTCTACCAGGCAGTATTCGTATCTATCATTGGGATGTATGTTTTAAGATGCTGTCGACTCAATAGATAGTACATCTTATATTCCTCAAGTATCATTCACTACGCTTGGATTACTAAACATGTCAACAATAAAACTTTGTTGACAAGGCTGGCCAGCTCTCAGTAATCACTCCTAGTGACATTCTCGAGGGAATACTTACTCTTCGTTTTATTCAAGAGGGTAGAATTCCATCTTGACAATATATGTTCCCAACGTTGCATACTTGATTACCCAAGATACCCAGGTGTTGATCTTACAAGACCTCACTGATTGGTAAGTCAAAGCAACCAAGCATACAACTTGTGTCCATAACCATCTCAGGATTGAGGACATGTATCCCTATACAAGTTTTGAGTTCCTATTAACGGTGACAGCGTTTAGGTGTCAATAGGTTTAACTCAGGTCCATCAATACACCGAGTGCACTAGCATATTAACCAAGAGTCAAAGACTCTTATGAATGAGATTCATCATTCTACCCCGTAGACGTTAATCATGTTATAGTGTATACCTGATAAGTTATCCAGACTTATCATCCACTGTGACTTATTTGAAACAACAAGGATTTGTGATTCATATCTCACATGTGTAATCACATACACAAATGAACCACACACAATGTTGTTTAAGGATTCCAGTCTAATATTCATCTCATGAACTAACATGCATAAATGCATTATGATATTCCATTATCCAACTAACTGGTTTGAGGGAATATTCCCAACAGTTACAGCATAGCGTTTATAGGGAAATGCGTTTGTGACTTCCTTTTGCCAGTCTAGTTGCGCTTGTTCTCTTGGAATTGCACCTGAGGTCTCGATCCTTGGTTACCCCTAAGTGGTGGTCGACTCCCGAAGCGTCCTTGTTCTCGGCCATTGATATCTTCATGACCGATCGCCATTCCTACCATGGCCTTGAAGGTTTGACCCTGATGATTCAGAGTCATCCGTTGAAGTGGCAGCGAAAGACCTTGGTGATACTGTCGATTATTTTTCTCCGGTGTGTCAATCATATAAAGGGAAAAATGAGACAACCACTGCACCATATACTCCCTTCAGTACGGTTCCCCTGTCTCAACTCAATGAGCTCCCTCTCCTTTCTGTTCTTCTTCATCTGAGGAAAGTAATTCTCCAAAAATAGCCCCTTACACATGATCTAGGGCATTCTTCCAATCGCATCTTCTCCTACAGTCGCCTTCTCCGATTCCCACCAATTGGTAGCCGCATAAGTCAACTGGAATGTAGCCAATCGACGTTTTTCTATCTCATTACATACCAAGGTATCAAAAATTGCTTCCATATTTTGGAGCCACTATTCTGCTTTTCACGACTATGTATTCCAGTCAAACATCTCCGGACGAAAGTTGTCACACCCCAGCATAGCAAAATAAGGAAAATTCTTCATTTCTGTTTTGGACCCGTAGGTCATGACAGGTGATGGATCGCATGTCCTATACTTAGTTTAACATGTACCAGAAAATAGAGTATATAAAGCAGTAGGGAAGAAAGTATAAATTATTACAACTTCAAATATTACATAGGCTTAGATTCAAATATCCTTAAGGCACATACCGCCTTAATCAAATAAAAACATTTTCTATATCCTTATTATAACTTTATTAAATTATAAAAGTATCGCTGCAGGATCCTCTAGCTGGCATAATCATATTGCCCTGCATAATCATTTTCTGGACATTTTAGATGTCCAGGACAAAATAAATTCATTAGTTAATGAAAGCCGAGTGAGTATAACAAATACACAAGCAATGTATATAAAAGTAAATTAGCAGTTATGATTATTGTTCAGTACCTTAGAGTACAGTTAATCCATTATTCCAGTCGTCGCATAATAACAATTAGTAACAGTTTGAGTAATGATTAATTAAGACCGTACATGAACAATAAAATCATCTCATCTCACTAACTCTTTTATCTTGATCACAATCTCTAGACTCATTTGGTTCACCTAGAACCATTCAGCGCAAAGGCGTTAATTTAGAAGGTCTGTTGATATGTTTGCCGTATTTAAGGTGGCCTGGACATAGCTAGACAATCAAGGTTAATAACCTGCTGAACACCCTTATTAGTCTACCGTATCTGAATCGGCCTGGACTATGTCTGGAATATCCAACGATCGGTCTACCGAATCCGAGTTGGCCTAGACGTGATTAGATTGGCCTACCGTATCCGAGTCGGCCTAGGCTCCCCTCTTAATTAATCTACCGTATCTGAGTCGGCCTGCAATAATTAACGCTATCACAAGAATTCTGACTGGCTTACCGTATCCGAATCGACCTGGGCTCAATCTTTCCTAATTAACCTACCATACCCAAGTTGGCCTGGGATAATTAAGGTTACCCATTCTCAGACATTCGTCATTTACTCACTTCTCACAACATATATGCTAACCAAACGACCCCTTTCAAATATGCCAACTCAACTATGCAAATGTGTTACTTATTCTTTTTCTCGTTTATATGAGGGTATCAGAGCGGGCGTATGACTTGTTCTCTCTTTACCTGTTTTCTTATAAAGGTATCAGAGCGATATGACTTAAGTCTTTCTTTTCGCATTTTCTTTATAGAAGGTATCAGAGCGGTTTCTACTTTCCTTAATATGGTATCAGAATTATTATAATTTGTTTACTAAAAATGGCATTTAGAGCAATGGATTCCTATTCTCGTATAAAGGTATCAGAGTTAATTAAAAATATGATTATTATGAATTAAAACAACTTAGTCCAAAAAAGTCAACCGTTGACCCAAAATGGCCAAAACGGCTAAGTATAGTAAAAATTAAGATTTTCGATTCAAGAGTTTAAAAGTCCCGCAAATTGTTCATCTAGATCCCCATATATCAAATATGATTTTTAAGAATTTTTAAAAGAAAGGGAACTTAGTAAAAATAATGCCGCAATATCATACACTGTGCAAAAATCAGAAATTTTGCCTTCGGAAGGAAAGTTGACTTTTTATTTGTAAGGAATTGATTTTTAAAAGTATTTTTATTGAATCCAAATGGAAGGGAGAAATGATTTACTTAAATGTCATGAATGGAATTAACATGCAGTGAAATCACTATTCAGTGAAACTGGAACAACGGCTTAGAGAAACAGATCATTCTGTCACAGAGGGGCGGGACCGGTCCTGGTCTTTTAGCGGGACCGGTCATGGTCGGAACCGGTCCTGATAGTTATGCAGGACCGGTCATGGTCGGGTCTGGTCCTGGTAATGTTTTGCGACCGGTCCTGGTTGTCTTCAACCTTAGGACTGTACAGTTGCAGAGCATATACGATTTTTATGAAATGAAACGATGCAGCAAGTGTAATATACCATTCTCTTCGTTTTTCTGCGTAGATTACGAATATATAAGTTTTAAGTCTTAATTCCTAACGTAGCTCTACTTATTGATGAAAATATGAGAGTCGTAAAAACTCCGTTTTGACCGTATGTCGCAACTGTTACAAATTAAGGCCTAAGATTTGAAATAGAGCTTACTGGGGTTGAAATCTTTGACTTCCAATTTACAGAAATCATTTTGGTTGAGCTTGGTGAGACCACCATTTTCAAAGCTCCAAAACTATATATATGAATCTATACGTATATACTCATATTTAGTACCCCCGGCTTGTGCGCAATGACTAATATTACATTATAAGTGAGTTTGAGAGACTCACCGAGTGTTAAATTGAGCTGTGCTACTTGCCGAAGAAAACCATAATTTCTGAAATATAGGCTATGGCCTCTTTGAGAGCTCACTGTGATGATTCTATTTCTGTTTTCCTTTTTCTTTTTCATTCAATTTTCATAATGTATATGTGACTGGATGTATGTGATTTAAGAGAGGAAGGGAGCAATGGAACTTGAATGTGTGTATGTATATTATCGAGAGAGAGAGAGAGAGAGAGAGAGAGAGAGAGAGAGAGAGAGAGAGAGAGAGAGAAATGCTAATGGAGTTGAAAGTTTTAAGCTTGGGATCAAAATAGAGGGGGAGAGAGTTACTATGAGAGTATCAATTAACACTCATTTTAACGATGACACTTTACCTAAAGCACAGGAGATTAAGTAATCACTCTTAAAGTACAAAAAATAAAGTGACATCAAGACAAACCAGGGTATAGAGTGTAATTAACCGTTTCTATTTCTTGCGTAGCACGAATACGGCAAGTTGTTGAAAAAAAAAATACTATGCTTTGGTGTTGCGTATTTTTAGTCTTTCTTATAGTTCATGATTTGTATACATATATGGAAAGGAACAATTCTAGGGTTACTTCTCTGATACCTCATCAGTGTTTGATCTTGTCTGAGCAATAATACGTATTTATTATTTACTTTTTCACGTTTAATTTCTCAATTTCGCCCCTTTTTGTTCTCCTGATTTTTGTTAGTTTTAAATTCTTGGACAAAGATCGAACAAAACCAACCATGGCATCGCGATTTTTTACTCAAGTTTGTAGTTCATATCCCCAAATTCAAATTTTATTTATTTGTTTATTTTTTCAAGTTCAAGTGAAATTTGAACTCAGTTTCGCAGATCTATCTCAAAATTTTAGTGAAAACTTAATTGTGGTTTGTAGATTTGTCCCCACATTCAAACTGTATCTGTATATATATATATATATATTTTTTTTTTAAATATGGTGAAACCTAATTGTGTGTGTTTTTTTTCTTCTCAAAGTACATGTTCCAATATTGATAAATTTTACGTGTAGAGAGAGAAAAGAAGGGATATAAATGCCTATAGATTGAGATTATAAAGTTGCTTCATAAGTTGAGGAGCATGGGCAGGGCCGGTCTCGAGTATTTGGAGGCCTGGGATGAACTATTAAAAGGGAGGCCCTTATACGAGGGTTCGGGGACAGCGCCCTCGAGGTGATTTTTTTGGGGTCTACTTATACTTAATTGGTAATTTTTTTAGGATTTGCTTATACATAATTGGCCATTTTTTTTGGGTCTCTGAGTCTATTTGTGAAACTTAAACATTGTATGGTATTTTTCAAAATTCTAGAGGGGTCTATTTCTAAAACTCAAATAAAATTTTACACTAAAAGTGTAATTTTCAAAATTCTAGGGTCTTCGTTTTTGAGTTTTATATACATGTATATCAATATATATGTAGTTGATGATACTAAATTGGGCCTTAGGATGTCTAAATGTAAAATACTAAAAAACTCAAGGTAAAAATCGAATTATAAAAATTTCACAGGGCCTTCAAAATTTTGTGAACTTTGGTGGCCCAAGGCGATTGCCCCTTTGGCCCCCCCTTTGGGCCGGCCATGAGCATGGGATTCCGTCAACTCTCAACTCACGTCTTCATGTGCAAAACACCATCTTCAACTTAAAAGAAAAGCAAGTAAAACTTTGTTTTCGTGAAAAAGCAAAAATTGTATTAAAATGCATATTTAAAATAAGTTGCTAATAATAATCATTTTGCAATTTCAATTGTCTAGTATTCATTCCGAAGTTGTCATTCCAAACATACCCTCTATCCCTGAATCCGAGCCACTGTTTCAGTGAGGTTATATTGTGGCATCCATGGTCTTACCCAATATACTTACATGTGTGATCACATATTTACATATGTGATTAAACAAAAATGTGTTATCTTGTAGGCATAGTCCAATTCTTTTTTCTCAGGCTTTTTATTTTTGAAGATTTGGATCTGAAGGTTCACGTATATGTTCATCATTATTGTAAAATTAAATAAAATATTGGTGGTTATTGTTAATAGGGTGACAGTGAAACCGAGGAAGAGGAGAGTGACTATGATGAGGAGGTGGAGAGTGTTGAAGCAGACGAATCTGCCAATATTGCCCCTAAAAATAAATATATTATCAAACCTAATGGAGGAGGTAGTGATAGTGATGGCTCCGATGAGAAGAAGCGAGTCGTCCGACCTGCCAAGGACAAACGCTTCGAAGAGATGTCTTCTACTGTTGATCAGATGAAGAACTCGATGAAGATCAACGATTGGGTCAATTTGCAAGAGAATTTTGACAAGCTCAATAAACAGCTAGAGAAAGTCATGAGGGTTATGGAATCCGTAAAGGTTCCGGCCCTTTACGTTAAAGCTCTTGTGATTCTTGAGGACTTTTTGACACAAGCTTTGGGTAACAAGGATGCAAAGAAAAAGATGAGTAGTAGCAATGCTAAGGCCTTGAATTCTATGAAACAAAAATTGAAGAAGAATAATAAGCAGTATGAGGATTTGATTAATAAGTATAGAGAGAATCCCGAGAGTGAAGGCGAAGGAGATGAGTGTTCGGAGTTCGAGGAGGACCCATCAAAGATTATCATGGGTGTTTCAGATTCTGGGGATGAGGATGAAGAAGGCGGCAGAGATGGTGGAGCAGAGAGTGGTGGTGTTTGGGAGAAGATGATGAGCAAGAAAGATAAAATCATGGACAAGCAGTTCATGAAGGACCCTAGTGAGATTACATGGGATATAGTAAACAAGAAGTTTATGGAGATTGTGGCTGCGAGGGGTAGAAAAGTAACTGGAAGGCTTGAACTCGTTGAACAGCTTACTTTCCTCACTCGGGTGGCTAAAACCCCGGCTCAGAAGCTTGAGATATTTTTTAGTGTAGTGTCTGCACAATTTGATGTTAATCCGAGTCTCAGTGGGCACATGCCGATAAGTGTTTGGAAGAAGTGTGTGCAAAATATGCTTTTTATACTCGATATCCTCGTCCAGTATCAAAACATTGTTGTTGATGACTCAGTGGAGCCCGACGAGGACGAAACCCGAAAAGGGTCGGACTACAAGGGGACGATTTGGGTTTGGGGAAATTTGGTGGTATCCATTGAGAGGATCGATGTTGAGTTCTTAAAGAGCTTGCAGTGTATCGATCCGCACACTCGTGAATATGTCGAGAGGCTAAGGGACGGGCCTATGTTCTCGGTTCTTGCTCAGAATGTTCAAGAATACTTGGAACGGGTCGGGGATTACAAGGGTGCTGCAAAGGTAGCGCTAAAGCGTGTTGAGCTCATATATTATAAACCGCAGGAAGTGTACGATGCAATGACAAAGTTAGCCTATCGAACAGAATCTGAAGAAAGTGAAGTGATGGAAGAAAGTAGGGGCCCACCGGAGTTCATTGCTACTCCCGAGCTAGTGCCTCGGAAACCCACTTTTCCGGAGAATAGCAGGATGTTGATGGATATTTTAGTTTCTCTTGTATACAAGTATGGAGACGAGCGCACTAAGGCCAGAGCAATGCTTTGTGACATTTACCACCATGCGATTCTGGATGAGTTTTTGAATTCTCGTGATCTGTTGTTGATGAGTCATTTGCAGGATAGCGTTCAACATATGGATATTTCAACTCAGATACTATTCAATAGGGCAATGGCTCAGCTTGGACTCTGTGCATTTAGGTTGGGACTTATTGCTGAAGGACATGGTTGTCTCTCTGAGCTATATTAGGGCAGTAGGGTCAGGGAATTACTTGCACAAGGTGTCTCCCAAAGCCGGTATCATGAGAAGACTCCGGAACAGGTATTAATGTTTGTGTATGTCGATTATATCTCTCTGTATGGTTCATGGATTTAGTGAGGGGAAGGAAAGAAAAACACTTTTCTTTATTTGGTTAATACGGAAAATAGGAAGGAAAATAAAATATAGTAAGAACCAAGGTAAAAAATTTTGAATTTTGCTGGAGGAAAACACAACAGAAACACAGAGAACTAGTTTTCTTTCCCGTTGTCCTTTCCTTTTTCTTTTCCTAAATCCGCAAACCAAACAGAGCATTGAAATTTTGAAGGTTGCTTTGTCATTTCCCAATTGAGAGTTAGTTCTAATTCTGAAATTGACAAGTCTATTGTTTTCAGTACTCAGTGGTACAGTAGAAGTTATCGTGGTTTTTAATTTAATAATAAACGCATCCCTTTTTTTATATTATTATAAACGGGGTCCATATGATTAAAGAGGTTGATTAACTACTCTTTCAAATGTAAACTTTTTTCAAGCTTGTGTATCAGTTTTTAGACTAAATGTGAGAAGTGGAAACTGATCTAAGATAGGTATTTGATGTTGTGGGTCTGACCTGTTGCCAATAACTTATTTCTTAATTAATTTATGGGATTAGTTATAATAAGAAGATATTATGGTTTGGGATTGAGCTTACAAATATTTCTTGTCCTTTTCAATAGATTTGACCTTTTCGGCCATAACTGCCAAAGAACACAGTGTTAGGAGAGATGAATAATATGCTTTCATTATATACCGTTATACGTCTGTTTCTGAGTCCATTATGATTTCAACTGTTCATTTCATCACGGTTTAACGAGATAAAAGTTCTTCAAATTGCCTGGGTTTTGTAGAATACTTCATTTGCTTCTTTTGGTAAATCACTTATTTTCCGTCGGTTTAGTGGGAGTTTTTCTCGTTGTTATATTACTACTTATCTTTGTTAAACATTCATCATTTTAGATGTTAAAATGTCAGGAACGACTCGAAAGGAGGCGGCAGATGCCATACCACATGCACATAAATCTCGAGCTTCTCGAGGCCGTCCATCTGATATGCGCCATGCTGCTCGAGGTTCCCAACTTGGCTTCCAACAGCCACGTAGCCAGGCGCAGAGTCATCAGCAAGACCTTCCGGCGGTTGCTCGAGGTGAGCGAGAGACAAACATTCACGGGCCCACCCGAAAATGTCCGTGACCATGTTATGGTGTCCACCCGAGCCCTTACCAAGGGAGATTTCCAAAAGGCCTTTGATGTGATCAACTCCCTAGATGTTTGGAAGCTCCTCAAGAAGAGAGGGGAAGTTCTCGATATGTTAAGGGATAAGATTAGGGAAGAGGCCTTGAGAACTTATGTTTTCAACTATTCGTCATCGTATCAGTCTTTGCACTTGGACCAACTTGCCGAGATGTTTAATTTGCCAAATATCAGGACCCACTATATCGTGAGCAAAATGATGATCACAGAGGAGCTCCAAGCGAGCTGGGACCAACCCAAGAGGTGCATTGTGTTCCACGATGTTGAGCACACTAGATTGCAAGCTCTAGCGTTCCAGCTGACCAAGAAACTATCAATTCTTGTGGAGAGTAACGAGAGGGAAAACGAGGCAAGAATAGGTGGCGGCGGATTGGGTGGTCTGGCCCCGAGACGGAGGGATGGGCAGGACTATGCTGCAGTCGCGGCAGGTGGGTTCAGTGGTAATAACGGTGGAAAAACTTACTCGAGAGACCGGGCGGGTCAGTCACGTGGATAACAAAGCACACAGTTTCAAGATGCTGCACATGGGGGGAGGAGTTATCAGACGGGTTCAGGGCGGGGATTCCAGATGGATGGTTCGACCCGCATGGTCATCCTCAATAGGGGCATTCCTGTTTAGTGACGGGTTATTAATCTGTAGGATTATTGATTTAATCTGGAACGGTCATGGATTTGGTGGATTATCTTCATTCTCAAGGAAGGATAGAATGGAACCATAACACAGATATATATATATATATATTTTTTAACCACTATTTGACTTGAGAGAAATGAGTTTATTTTATAGCTGCTATTCGTTCTACTAAATTCAACCACAACATTATTTTGTGGTCCGTGCGTAAAGAGGTGTGTGGCCTGGTATCTCAATCCGTTCTTGTATAAGAGCATGGTGGTTATAATTCGTCGATTCATACAAGTTGATTCGAGTTTTGTACAATTCAAATTTTGTACTTCGAAATACTAAGGGCTCGCATGGTAACGTTTCCTGTTTTGAGTTTTCAGTTTTTTAAAAACGAAAACCAGTTTTGGTTTTTTTTTTTGAAAAAAAAAACAAAAACTTGTTTGGTAACATTGTTGATTTATATTTAAAAAAAAAAAAAACAAAAACAAGAAACTCAAAACGACTTTTTAGGGCTCGTTTGGTAACGTTGTCGTTTTCTGTTTTCTGTTTTTGTTTTCGTTTTTTAAAAAACGAAAATTGAAAACACGTTTGGTAACGTTTTTGTTTTTTGTTTTTAAAAAACGTTTTCAAATTTTGGGTAAAAAATGAAAACAGCAAAAAGTCGTTTTGAGTTTCCTGTTTTTGATTTTAAAAAAAAAAATCAACAATATTACCAAGCAAGTTTTTGTTTTTTTTTTCAAAAAAAAAAACCAAAACTGGTTTTCGTTTTTAAAAAACTGAAAACTCAAAACAGGAAACGTTACCATGCGAGCCCTTTAGTGTTTTCATTTTTTACCCAAAATTTGAAAACGTTTTTTAAAAACAAAAAACAAAAACATTATCAAACGTGTTTTCAATTTTCGTTTTCTGAAAAACGAAAACAAAAACAGAAAACGACAATGTTACCAAACGAGCCCTAAGTTTTTTTCTAAGTAAAATACTTGTAACATTTTGAGTCTTGATAAATGTCTTGATAATTAAAATTGCCTGAAAGTTATGTTAATTGTTCTATTGTTCATTGTAAGCAATTTACATGTGTTGCCGTATGTGTAAATTATATACAAATATATGAAAATGACTTATATTGGGGAAATGACGTTTACACCTGCTAGATGCAGGGAGTCACGGTGAAAATGACCTTAAGTACACCGGTGTAGTGTTATTTTTCCTTTATAATTTTGACAAATTGACAACATTCACACAAACAAACAGTACATGCTAGAAAACGTGTACTGTTTGTTTTGTTAGTATGCAGAGTATTGTACAAGGGGCTGTTTTATGAGTTGGATTGATCAGGTCAACCACCCTGGTCATAGAACAAGTCACTCCATGTCGGAGTAGTGAGATAGATATTTGATAGACTTTTGTTGGAGTGAATAAACGGTTTGACACTAAAATTGATCGAGTAGGATGGAGAAAAAATAAATTCCGCAGCAGCTGAGTCTAAACAATCTAGGACGGTGGTTGAATTGAGTTGGATTAAGCTTTCAAGATACACTTTTCAGCCGGGCTGTTCAATTTTTTCGCGAAGCTATCAAACCCAACCGACCCGACCTAACCCGAAGTTATTGGGTGGGTTTGGTAGGTTCACGGATCGAGTGGTTCGGTTCGGTAACGGGTTGCTGAGTTCAGACCCCGAGCATGGTTGGGTCGGGTCGAATGAGCGGGTCATGGTCAAAACCGTCCCGCCCGACCCGTGAACACCCCTACTTTTCAGATTTGCTTGTCATTTAGTTGATTTTGGTGGATTTGGTGAATGGGAAAGAATAAAGATATCATTCTCACGTTTTAATCCCACGTTTATTTTCCAAACACTGAGAAAATTGTATCATATGTACTATGCAGTGCTATATGCTACAATTGTTACAACATGCGAAAATCAAATTTGAATTCCTTTAATGATAAAAAGAAAATTGAATTTCTTTGATAACTGGAGTATTTTGTTCTATCTTTTCTTGATTGCAGGAAAGAAAACGTTGTGTTCTGACAAGTTTTGCCTTACAAATGGTAACACCAAAACACAAAAAAAAAAAAAAAAAACTAAGGGAATATATTTTATTTTTCCGTGGTTAAGAACCATTTTCACTTTGCCCTATATAGTTTAAAGAGTTGACACTTAAACCCTATGATTGTCATTGAAATGAAATTGTTAATTTTTTTTGATAAAACTAACTTTTTAAGATGTCATTTGATAGTAACAAAGTGGCACCTGGTAGTAACAAGGGACGCGTGGCCACATGTCCCTACAATGGCCAATAATGGGGGATCGGTCCTGTGCTTTTTTCATTTCTTTTCTTCATTTACTTAATTTATTATTATTATTATTATTATTATTTTTTTTTTTTAGTTTCAAAAGTCTTTCAGTTTTTCTTGGATAAAATGTCACATCCCGCAGTAGCAAAAAATAGGAAAAATAAATTCATTTTTGGATCCGTAGGTCATGACAGTTGAAAGTCACCATATTGTCCATGCACCAAGTCTAATCATCCGAGTAATAATCAAATGACGCATTGGGATATCTATGTTCAACATATATAAGTTAAATACTAGCTATTACAATCCGCCAATGCTTGTGAAAGCATGAATAAAGTATTATGGAAACATACGCCGATTATAAACATAACTATTACAGCAGTCTCTAAAATATAAACATAAACCTACTACAACTAAGCTCTAAGTCTTCAGCTCGCGTAGTAGTCATCTCCACCATAGTCTCCACCCTAGCCAAGTACTCATCCCGTGCATACTCATAACCCTTGCCAGTTGGACGTAGAATATCCAGCGGCATAAAATGCCGTCAGCTATGGAAGCTGAGTGAATGCAAATACTAACAGAGTATCTATAGATATGCAGTATACATAACAACACCATTAAAAGTCATCTCATCGTTCACTTCCTGAATGCACCAACTCAATATATACCAACAGATGTCATCCTAACCAATCCCAAGCAAAACATGGATGTTTGGATCCACATCTCGCACATAGCCTTATATTTCAAACCATTCCTTTCTAACTTGGCACGTAGCCTAATACTTCTCAACTTATCCAACCTGACACGAAGTCCCGATTCTTTTACACGTAAATCAAACACATAGTCTCGATTCTTTTACACGTAAATCAAACACGTAGTCCCGTACCACACAATCTATTAACTCGACACGAAGTCCCAATTCTCTAGTCAAACTGTCTAGATATATTCTGGTCAATACGCCCCTGATACATCCTAGCTAATACGCCCTGATACGTCTTGGCCAACACGTCCGACCACTATGCTCGATACATTACGGCCAACATCCCTAACCAATACGCTCGATACATTATGACCAACACACCTAGCCAATACGCTCGATATATTATGGCCAACACGCCCAGTGTCCTCTGGCCATCCCATCCTGGCCGACACACCCTAACACATACTGGCCAACTTGCCCCGCGATATTAAACTTGACATATAAGCCTGACATGTAGTCCCAACATTCCCACACATATAACTGTCTCACCTTGTTTAAGTCCCATACTCAACATCGTATGACTTCCTCGATTGCATTCACATGTACCATCGTAAATTGTATCAACTTTCGTGATTGATAGACCACTATTATGCACGTCGGCTTCTCAATTCAGTTTAACCGCATTATCTCATCATAATACAAGTGGTTTCGTTGTCCAATACATTAATTCTATTATTCACGTGTGTATTATTCCAATACAGCTTTCCAACAACGCATGATAATAAAATAATTGAACAGTTCATAATGTACAAGGAACCAGAACATTTAACATTCTGTTCTATTTAATCGATTGAAGTCCTTTTAATCGATTGAGGTGAAATTAGGTTCGATCAATCGAAGTCAGTTCGATTGATTGATAACAATAATGTTCGGTCGATTGACAAAAATAATGTTTGATCGATTGAACTAAGTTCGATCGATTGAGGTCGATCTGTGTTCAATCGATTGAAAACCAGTTCGATCAATTAAAAAAAAGATTTGTTCTCAAACTAAACTGGACCTGATATGCACATTTGGGGTCCATTCTTTCTTGCCGAATCACATATATACTAACTTATCCACGCTACTAAATGAGTATAGGCACTCACCGTTAACGTCGGTGACACCGGTGATGTGAGATGGCTGCGAGTCTCCTCGGGGTGGTCTCCTCCTCTCTTCCTCTTCCTCCTTCTCTGTCTCTCTGTCTTCTCTTTGTCTTCTTCTTCTTCTCCTCCTCCTCCTCCTCCTCTTCTTCTTCTAGCCAAGAGGGTGTATGAGTGTGTTTGTGTGTATATATATACATATATCTGGGTGTGTGTGTGTGTATATATAAGTGTGTGTATATATATGAGTGTGTATATATATAACTTATATATCTCTCTAACTCTCCTAAGGATCAACAACCCAAGTGTGTGTCTGTGTGTGTATAATACATATATATAGGGGAGGTGAGTGAATGAAAGTCGTGGAAAGAAACTTGGTTTGTAAGTTCAGTCACGTTCGATCAATCGAAGTAGGGTCAATCGATTGAAAGTGAGTCCACATCATAAATCAGATCGGTAGAGTTTCGATCGATCGAGAAGGGTTCGATTGCTTGAAAAGAATAAAGTTCGATCGATTGAGAAGGCTCAAGTGATCGAGAATGCTATTACTCGAATTGTAAATATCAACATACTGAATCTTATTTATATGAAAAGGGTATAAATGTACAATAAAAATACAAGGTATTACATCATCCCCCTCTAATTAAAGATTTTGTCCCCAAAATTTGAACTAAGCGTTACTGAACAACTCCGGATACTTCTCGTGCATCTCTGACTCTAACTCCCAGGAGGCTTTTCCTTCGTCGTGGAACTTCTACTGAATCTTCACCAAAAGAATTTCTTTATTCCTTAGTTTTTTGATTTCTCGATCCAAAATTTGTACTGGTCCTCGTGAAATGACACATTTTCGTTAACCTCGATGTCCTCAAAGTTGATTTCTTGACTTAGATTATGAACACACTTCCTCAACATGCTAACGTAGAAGAAGTTGTGCACTTCTAACATCTTAGGAGGCAATGCGAGTCTATAGGCAACCTTTCCTACATATTCGAGGATCTCAAATGGTCTAATGAAACGCAATGCTATCTTTCCTCTCTTTTGTCCAAATCTAACAATTCCTCGCATCCGAGATACCTTGAGTAGCACATGATCTCCAACTTTTCAGTCCAAACTTCTGCGACGTTGATCTGCGTAACTCTTGTGTCTATTCTGTGTTGTTCACATCCGATCCTTTCTTTCACAATCTTGATCTTTCTTTAGTCTCTTGAACTAATTCAGGTCTGAGTAGTTGATTATCTCCAATCTCTGCCAAGCACAAGGGTGATCATCACGGTTATCCATATAATGCCTCAAATGGTGCCATCCCTATGCTCGAGTGGTGACTGTTAGTGTATGAGAATTCTACCAATGGTTGGTGAGTCTCCCTTGAACTCTCAAAATCAATAACACATGCTCGAAGCATGTCCTCCATCACTTGGTTAACCCGTTCAATCTGTCCATCAGTCTGTGGGTCAAAGGTTATGCTCAAGCTTAATGAAGTTCCCATGGCTATTTGTAGACTCTTCCAGAACTCCGCACTGAACCTCAAATCACAGTCTGATATGATAGAGACTGGTACACTATATAGCCGTACGACTTATTGTATATATATATACGGCTCAAACCCTCGACCGAGTATGACATATTGTACGCTATGAAATGTGCTAATTTGGTGAGTCGATCCACAACTACCCAAATAGCATCGTGGTTTTGGTGAGACCTCGATAATCGTACCATGAAGTCCATGGTGATATGCTCCCACTTCTATCCTAGAACTGGTAACGATTGTAGAAGTCCTGGAGGCTTCTAATGTTCTACCTTTACTTGCTTACATGTGAGACATTGAGATACGTGCTCTGCAACTTCTTGCTTCATTCCTTCCCACCAGAAGTTCCTCTTCAAATCCTTGTACATCTTTGTACCTTCTGGGTGGATAGTCATACGTAACTTGTGAGCTTCATCCAGTATGTACTTTCTAAGATCATCTTCATCTAGCACACAAAGTTTGCCCCTACATCTGAGTGCTCCATTCGAAACAATACTCCAATTCTTGGGTTCTTACACTGCGTTGCTTGCGAAGCACTCTTGCAGTCCTTTATTCTTATTTTCTACCTCGAAAATACGATTGATGAGGGTTAGTTGCACCATGAGACATCCAAAGTGTCATTCTTCACTTGGATCTGAGGCCTGAATACTGAATTTAGCCAAAGTTTCCAACGCTTGCCAGTCTTTGACCATAAGAGAAGCTACCACTATCCTTCGGGGTTTCTAACTCAACGCATCGGCCACTACGTTCACTTTCCCAGGGTGATATTGTAATGTGAAATTATAGTCCTTCACTAGTTCCATTCAACGTCGTTGCCTCATGTTCAACTCCCTTTGAGACAACAAGTATCTCATACTCTTGTGATCCAAAAATTGATCGAACTTCTCGCCGTAGAGGTAATGCCTCCAAATCTTGAGTGCAAAGATGATTGCGGCTAGCATGAGATCATGCATTGGGTAATTCAGCTCATGGGGTTTCAACTGTTGTGATCCATATGCAACTATCCCATCTTGCATCAGAACACATCCGAGTCCTTGGTACAATGCATCGCTATAAATGGTGAATTGCTCACCGCTCTTGGGTATCGTAAGCACTGGCGCTGTGCTCAATCTCTCCTTCAATTCCTGGAATGTGTGTTCATGCTTGTTACCCCATTCACACTTCAAATCCTTCTTTATTAGTCCGATAAAAGGAGTTGTGATCTTAGAGAATCCTTTCATGAATCTTCGATAGTATCCATCTAAACTAAGAAAACTTTTGATTTATGTTGCGATAATTGGTATATTTTAATCTAGAACTGCGTCTGTCTTTGATGAGTCTACGGCTATTCCTTCTTATGAGACAACATGTCCTAGAAATTTGATTTCCTTTGGCCAAAATTCACACTTACTAAACTTAGCATGCAGTTGGTTATCTTGGAGGGTCTTTAGTACGATTCTTACATGTTCCTCATGTTCATCCTTGGTCTTTGAGTAGATTAGAATATTCTCAATGAACACAATAATGAACTGGTCTAGGTAGGGTCTAAATACTCTTTTCATTAGGTCTATAAATACTGTTGGGGTATTGGACAATCCAAAAGACATAACCAAAAATTCATAATGCCCATATCTTGTCCTGAAAACAATCTTTGAAATATCTTCAGGCCAAACCAACAGTTGGTGATATCCTAAACATAGATCGATCTTCGAAAAAGTCGTTGCTCCTTGAAACTAATCAAACAGATCATCAATTCTAGGGAGTGGGTACTTATTCTTAATCGTGACCTTATTGAGCTCCCTATAGTCGATACAAAGTCGTTGAGTGTCATCCTTTTTCTTAACAAATAGCACTGGTGCTCCCCAAGGCGACGTGCTTGGTTGAACAAACTCGAGATCTTCCATTCCTATACTTGCTTCTTCAGTTCTTACATTTCCATTGGTGCCATCCGATAAGGAGCCTTCAATTACGATAAGGTACCGGGAACTAATTCGATGTAGAAATCAATCTCACGCTTAGGTGGCAGTCCTATAATATTCTGAAATACATCCTCAAAGTCTCGGACTATAGGAATCAGTGCAACAGTGAGTTTCGAATTCGAGCTCTTGAGAGCTGCTAGACAATTGGTAAGAAAAGTATCGCTAGAGGGGTTACATTGGAAATCAGAAGGCTAACTTCCTGGTACTAGAAACGTAATCATCTTATTGGCACAATCCAATTTAGCATGATACTATGTGAGCCAATCAAATCCTAATATGGTGTTAAATTCCTTCTTTAATAGGATGATTAGATTTGCGAGAAGAATCCTATCCTCAAGGGTTAAGGCATAGTCCTTGCACACTTTCCCTAATCTTATGGTTATTCCCAAAGATGATACCGCATTTAGGCTACATCAAGCGCCTGGGGTACTAAACCCAAAAGTTTAACAATTTCAATAGCAATGAACGAATTCGAAGCACCAGTGTTAAGTAAAACCTTAAATCGAGTGCTGAATAATGTAAGAGTACCTTCCATGTTTTGTTGCTCAACTTCATCATATACTGCATCCTCTGGGATGATAGCATTCAAATGAGTTTGCCCAACTTGGCCCTGAGCAGCTGGTCCTTGGTATGCCCCATGGGGTGCTCTACAGATCTTGCTCATGTGGCCATACTTACTATAATTATAGTAGACAACTTCTGGATGATTATTGTTCCTTGCAACTTGGAAGTTCTTTTCCAAATGACTAGGTTTTCGTAGTTGAAACATCCGCCGATATTGCCTCTAGTGGCAGCAGGTAGTCCTTGGGGAGGAGGTGCTTAGGTTACAACATAGCGTTTATAGGGAAATGCCGTTTGTGACTTCCTTTTGCCAGTCCAGTTGCGCTTGTTCCCTTAGAATTGCACCTGAGGTCTCGATCCTTGGTTACCCCTAAGTAGTGGTCGACTCCCGAAGCATCCTTGTTTTTGGCCGTTGATATCTTCATGACCGATCGCCATTCCTACCATGGCCTTGAAGGTTTGACCCTGATGATTCAGAGTCATCCGTTGAAGTGGCAGCGAAAGACCTTGGTGATACTGTCTATTATTTTTCTCTGGTGTGTCAATCATATGAAGGGAAAAATGAGACAGCCGTTCGAACTGCACCATATATTCCCTTCAGTATGGTTCCCCTGTCTCAACTCAATGAACTCCCTCTCCTTTCTGTTCCTCTTCATCTGAGGAAAGTAATTCTCCAAAAATAGCACCTTAAACGTGATCTAGGGCATTCTTCCAGCCACACCTTTTCCTACAGTCGCCTTCTCCGATTCCCACCAATTGGCAATCGCATAAGTCAACTGGAACGTAGCCAATCGACGTTTATCTATCTCATTACATACCAAGGTATCAAAAATTGCTTCCATATTTCGAAGCCACTATTCTGCTTGCCACGACTATGTATTCCGGTCAAACATCTCCAAACGAAAGTTGTCACGCCCCAGCATAGCAAAATAAGGAAAATTCTTCATTTCCGTTTTGGACCAGTAGGTCATGACAGGTGATGGATCGCATGTCCTATACTTAGCTTAACATGTACCAGAAAATAGAGTATATAAAGCAGTAGGGAAGAAAGTATAAATTATTACAACTTCAAATATTACATAGGCTTAGATTCAAATATCCTTAAGGCACATACCGCCTTAATCAAATAAAAACATTTTCTATATCCTTATTATAACTTTATTAAATTATAAAAGTATCGCTGCAGGCTTCTCTAGCTGGCATAATCATATTGCCCTGCATAATCATTTTCTGAACATTTTGGATGTCCAGGACAAAACAAATTCATTAGTTAATGAAAGCCGAGTGAGTATAACGAATACACAAGCAATGTATATAAAAGTACATTAGCAGTTATGATTATTGTTCAGTACCTAAGAGTACAGTTAATCCATTATTCCAGTCATCGCATAATAATAATTAGTAACAGTTTGAGTAATGATTAATTAAGACCGTACAACTTCGTCCAGAAAAGTCAACCGTTGACCCAAAATATGATTATTACGAATTAAAATAACTTAGTCCAGAAAAGTCAACCGTTGACCCAAAATGGCCAAAACGGCTAAGTATAGTAAAAAATAAGATTTTCGATTCACGAGTTTAAAAGTCCCACGAATTGTTCATCTAGATCCCCATATATCAAATATGATTTTTAAGAATTTTTAAAAGAAAGGAAACATAGTAAAAATAATGCCACAATATCATACACTGTGCAAAAATCAGAAATTTTGCCTTCGGAAGGAAAGTTGACTTTGTATTTGTAAGGAATTAATTTTTAAAAGTATTTTTATTAAATCCAAATGGAAGGGAGAAATGATTTACTTAAATGTCATGAATAGAATTAACATGCAGTGAAAGCACTATTTAGTGAAACTGGAACAACGGCTTAGAGAAACAGATCATTCTGTCACAGAGGGGCGGGACCGGTCCTAGTCTTTTAGCGGGACCGGTCATGGTCGGAACCGGTCCTAATAGTTATGCAGGACCGGTCATGGTCGGGATCGGTCCTGGTAATGTTTCGCAACTGGTCCTAGTTGTCTTCAACTTAGGACTGTACAGTTGCAGAGCAAATACGATTTTTATGAAATGAAACGATGCAGCAAGTGTAATATACCATTCTCTTCGTTTTTCTGCGTAGATTACGAATATATAAGTCTTAAGTCTTAATTCCTAACGTAGCTCTACTTATCGATGAAAATATGAGAGTCGTAAAAACTTCGTTTTGACCGTACGTCGCAACTGTTACAAATTAAGGCCTAAGATTTGAAATAGAGCTTACTGGGGTTGAAATCTTTGACTCCCAATTTACAAAAATCATTTTGGTTGAGTTTGGTGAGACCACCATTTTCAAAGCTCCAAAACTATATATATGAATCTATACGTATATACTCATATTTAGTACCCCCGACTTGTGCGCAATGACTAATATTACATTATAAGTGAGTCCGAGAGACTCACTGAGTGTTAAAATGAGCTGTGCTACTTGCCGAAGAAAACCATAATTTCCAAAACATAGGCTATGGCCTCTTTGAGAGCTCATTTTGATGATTCTATTTCTGTTTTCCTTTATTTTTCACTCAATTTTCATAATGTATATGTGACTGGATGTATGTGATTTAAGAGAGGAAGGGAGCAATGGAACTTGAATGTGTGTGTATGTATATTGCCGAGAGAGAGAGAAATGCTAATGGAGTTGAAAGTTTTAAGCTTGGGATCAAAATAGAGGGGGAGAGAGTTACTATGAGAGTAATGTGTATGTTTGCAAAGAGTGTGAACACTCATATATAGACTCAATAGGTTTGCAAGTTGGTAAGCCAATGATCAAGAGAATATCATAGTTGTGTGATTGATGGCGTCCCATCAGCACCACTCAGTCTGTTAAGTTTAAGTTAGATCAGTTAGTTCAGTTAGGTTGGTCCGGGTAGTCTAGGAAAATACTCCAAATAAATATTAGGGACCAAAAATGTAATCGACATGGTTAATATTTTATTAATGGTTTTGATCCCAAATTATAAAGTAACTTAGGGGTGCAGTCTAAAACATAATAATACTAATTAAAATTACTAATGGGGTCACAAAATTAAGGGTATGTAATTACAACTAATAACATGAGTATTATTTAATAATTAGAATAGTACCATAACTTAAATTAATCCTACTGATAAAATAAAAACTGACATTTATTTATTATTAGGAAAATGATAATACAGGTTGCTACATTACTCCCTCCTTAATAGAGATTTCATCCTAAAATCTAAGCTTACTAGGCCGAAGGTGCTTACTCTGGGTATTTAGTTCTCATTTCTGATTCCAATTCCCAAGGTGCTTCATTCTCATTGACAAACAATGAATATTACATATTCATGTGCCAATATAATAGGTATAGTGCTCATTTAAATCCCCAAATCCTAGTTTTACATGCATTTTGGAATTAATATGATCTAATGATGATGTCAATCAAATGTATCTAATTATTTACTTTTACATATTTTATATGTTTAGATAAAAATGAAGTTAAAATAATACAATAAAAGAAAGAAAAAAATAGCAGAGAGCACATAGGATTATTTTCCATATGTGCTCACTAAGCTTTGGTCAACAAAAAAATAAAAGAAAGAAAAAAGAAGAAACAAACAAAACAAATCAAACAGAAAACCAAACTGTGAAGGAAAAAACTATCAAAGCATTATGCCTTGATAGTGATGCTTTTATATATTCATTTTTTCTTCTTCCTGCTTCTCTCTTTCTGTCTCTTTCTCTCTCTATCTACAGGTCTGATAGAAGAAGAAAAAGATGGACAAGATTGAAAAAAAATTGGCAAACTCTCACTTTCGTCTTTGTTTAAATGACGAATAGAATGATGAATTTTAATCAATCTTCGTCTATAAATAAACATCCACTGGAAGAGAAGACGAGACACACAACGCACATGTACACAACGCACAGCCTCACAACACACAGCTAAAGAGAGAAAAGTCTGAGGAGATTACCATGTGAGCACTTCATATTGTCCCTAGGAGTAGAAATTTAAGCTTTTCTTTGCTTTTTCTAGTTCTAAAAGTTGTAAGATTTTCTTTTCTGTAATTGGTGATTTCATGTTAAAAAATATGTAATAAAACTTTGTGTATTGTATTTCTCAAATTAGTTCTTAGATATTTGTTTTCTTGTAGGTCCTTTGCTAATTTGTAGTAGTAAAATATTTCTATTAAAATTTTGATTTCAAGTCCAAAATCTCTGTAATTATTTTCATCTATTGTGTAAAAATTAATTTTCAAATTTAGTTTTATTAATATTTTTAGTATAGTTGGTAGTTGTAGATGTCCC
Organism: Hydrangea macrophylla; assembly: GCA_033977485.1. NCBI lineage: Eukaryota > Viridiplantae > Streptophyta > Magnoliopsida > Cornales > Hydrangeaceae > Hydrangea > Hydrangea macrophylla. The sequence continues at coordinate 74,377,460 of CM066999.1, read as the reverse complement.
CTAAAATAGTTTGAAACCCCAAATTTTCAGTTATTATTATAAGAAATTCCATTCACTATAAGACAGAATTTGCAAATAAATGCCAGATTTCTTTGCTACGTAGTTGTTATAATCACCTATTAAAATCCAAGCACACCCTACCCATATTCCATTCTCAAATTAGATTAGGATTTGGTTTGACCTTGCTTGTGTTTTTGAAATTTATCCATTATGACCTTGCAAGATATCAAAGTCAAAGGTTTAGCATTTTATTTTTGGTTCAATATTTCAATTTATTTATGTTTTATTAGCTTAGTTATACTAAAGTTTGTTATTTTGCAGATTCCACGAATTCAATCACAGCTCATGTTAAGTGAAGAAAAAATATATTAATATTAGTTTTCACTCTTACCTTGGTGTTATGACCTTAATCTAATTGGACGGTGATTGTGTACATCTATTTAATTTATCTATAAAATTTATTTAGAAGACAGTTTCAATTCCAAAAATGGTAGGCTAAAATTTTAATTAGGGATATGCAATAAAAACTTAGAAACCACAACTCTGTGCACTAATCTTAAATGGGTAACTTTATCTAGATGGGTTGTTTTCCATTTATGGCAAAAAAAATATCTATAGTTTATGATTATTTAACATATTTATAGACTATAGCTATATTGGACTTCAAAAGATTACATATTTGAAATAAGAATTTAATTATACGAATTGTCAACCTATGCCTTTTGTCATAAAAAAAACACCTAGCATACAAAAATAATTTATTTAATAAAGTTTATATTTCAAGTATGTGTACAAATATATTTCTATCCATAAATGGACAGGCAATTATGTAGTGGCAGATTGGTGGGGACTGGACGCCGAATAACCCACGTCCGCGGCGAGTCACGGTTCGAACCTGGCTACTGCCTAATTGCCTCTTTATTTTTCTTTAAACCAAACGACGTCGTTTCATATCAAACATGACACACTTGATATGATCTCAACTGGTATTAGTTTATTTTCAAATAAAGAAATACTTTGTTTAAAAATGTCAAACTCTTTCAAAAACACAAAAGTTGTGTGATCTAGTGTTGATTTGCATATTCCCAATCCATTTAAATCATTTCTCTCAAGTTAATTAATATTTCCTGCTCTTAGATAACTTGATTAAATATTTGTATTATTTCCATCTTTCGCTATAATAAAATCCAAAAAATTCGTTTAATGTGAATCTAGTTTTTATTTCTTTTCTTCCTTTTCTTACTAGTATCTTAGTTAGTTTATTTTGTACTACTAAAATCTTAACCGTAAACTACTAAAAAAATAGCCTTTAATTAATTTTACTCCAAAAATATAAAAACTAGTAGTTTAGGAAAAGCCCCAAAAATCCATCTTTTATATTCTTTTTAGGGACAAAATAGTTACTTCCTATCTTTAAAATCTTTATTTCCGTTCCCTGTGGGTTTGACCTGGTATTACCAGAACTTTATTACTTGTACGATCACCTACACTTGGGTTGGGTGTTAATAAGAAAACACGTTAGTAGGACGTCATTAAGTTTTTGGCGTCGTTGCCGGGGAAAGGTTAAAATGAAAAATAAATAAAGTTAGGTCTAAAATTATTTCTCCCACTATATATATATATATATACTTATTCTACCTCATAAATACTCTAGTTTTTTTTTAAAAAAAAAAAAAAAAAAATAATAAAAAAACTATAGATATTTTTTCTTTGATAAATACATAAATATATATATATATATATTCATAAGTATGTATGTGTTCATCTTCTAAAAAAAACATGTATATATACATATATAAACCTATCATCTATAAAAAATATATATAAAAAACAAGAATAAAAATAAAAAGTTTTTTTTTACTTAGCTATAAATAATAATAATAATATTTTTAACACTTAGTTTTCTTTTACTTCATATATCCTTAGATACTACTGAAACTTTATATCAAGTACCACATAATTATAATATTTCTACTGATTTATCTAGTATACAATTTCCTAAAATAATGGCTGAAATTGAAGACATAGAAGGAATAGCTGATGACGCTCATAGTGAACATGGGGAATAATATATCACAATTTGTTTTACCAGATCGTGAACAACGTTCTTTACGTGATCTATTTACCCCAGAACGAAACATCACTCCTTCTTGCATCACTCTAGCTCGACATACAGGAAATTTTCACTTTAGACAAGGCATGATTCCACTCTTACCAACTTTCCACGGAAAGTGGTAAGAACGTGCTTATTTTCATATTTGTGAATTTGAAGAAGTTTGTAGTACGTTCTCTGATTAAAGCTGTCTTATTGAAATAATCCGTCTTAAGCTTTTTCCATTTTCTTTAAAAGCTAAAGCTTGACTTTTATCTCTCCATCCTGGATCTATAACTTCATGGCATGATATGAATGAAGCCTTTCTAAAAAAATTTATCCTAAAAATTTAACTAATAGCATGATACGTTAAATTAAACTTTTTACTCAAAAAGAAAAGGAACTATTCCCTGAAGTTTGGGAATCTTTCAAAGATCTCCTACTAGCTGTCCACATCATGGATTTGAAAAATCGCGTTTGATTAATTTCTTTTATGAAGAATTAGAACCAAAATCAAAGAAATTCGTTGAAACTATGTGTCAAAGAGAATTTATGAGTAAAACTACCGACGAAGCTGAATTATACTTTGATTGGCTTGGAGAAAATGCTTCCCAGTGGAAAACAGAAGAAATTGGTAGGACAGAAAAAGCTAAGAGTTTATACCAATTACAATCAGAATATGAATTAACACTGAAATATGAAGAATTAGCACGTAAAGTGGAAGCTATAACAGTAGAAAAAAATCATCCACCTAAGAAGAAAAGAGACCTTTCTGATAACTGTCATACGTTAACACATCCTACGAATGAATGTCTTAACAGTTCAAATTGTCAAGAAACTACTCTAGCAGAGATAAATGCTGTGAATAATTATAGGGGTCCCCAAAACTCCTATGGTAATTCATACCATTCTAACTAGAGGAATCCTCCAAATCATATGTATACCAAAGATGGTATTTTACAATTTCAACCTCAACAGTATCCTCCTCAAAATAATCAATATTTACCTCTGCCACCTTAATTTCAACAAACACAAAATACATATCCTAATACACAGCAAAATTTTAAAGTTTATGTGCCTCCACATAAGAAAGTACAAGAGGAACCTTTACAGTTTTTGATGCAACAATTAATGCAAATCATGAGAAAACTACAAATATCTGTGGATAGGATTAATAATCAACACGCTTCTAAAGAAAAAGGCATTTTTCCTGCCCAACCACAACCTAATTCAAGGGGACAATCACAAGGTGATCCCTCAACTTCTGGTAATAGTCAACATGAACAAGTAAAAACTATAATTATACTAAGAAGTAGTAAGGCTATTGGACAAGAAATTTCACCTTCTTTAGAAGAAATTGAGCCTACAAATAGGGATGATAATATGATAAAATTGAGGAAGAATTAGATGAAGATAAAATTGCTAATGAAGTTGAAGTTGAAACCCTTGAAAAACAACAAATATTTCAAGAAAATGAGGTATCTGCTTTACCAGTGGAAAAAGAAACAGAGGAAATCCCTGAATATTCTCCTCAAATTCCTTATCCACAATGTTTGGAAAAATACCAAAATACTAAGAGTCAGGAATGTTAAAATTTATTTAAACAAACATATATTAATATTCCTCTCTTAGATGCGATTAATCAAGTACCTACTTATGCAAAATTTTTAAAAGATTTATGTACTGTCAAACGTAAGCAAAATGTAAGAAAGGATGAGTATTCTGCTAACTTCACTGAAAAAGTTAATTCCATCGTACAACATAGTTTACGAACAAAGTTTAAAGACCCAGGTACACCAACAATATCATGTATTATTAGAAATCACAAAATCAATCACACACTCTTTGACTTAGGAGGTAGTGTAAACTTACTTCCTTATTATGTTTATCAACAAAATAGATTAGGTGAGCTAAAGCCTACTCGTATGGTATTACAATTTGTTGATAGAACTACAAAATATCCGCGAGAAATTTTGAAAGATGTTCTTGTCAAAGCTGACAAATTTATTTTCGCAGTCTATTTTGTCATCTTTAATATAGAACCAGTATTAGATACTAATGTGCAAATACCAGTCATTTTTGGAAGGCCCTTCTTGGCTACCATTGATGCCACTATTCGAATCCGTAGTGGTATGATGATTGGAGTATTTGGAAATATGACTTTGAATATTAAAGATTTTTCTAATCCACAATATCAAGAAGAAGATGAGATATTGAAGAAGTACATGCTATTGAATCTCTATCACGAGATCATTTTAACTTGACTTGTTATAATGATTGAGTAGAATCTGTCATTAATAACTCTATTCAGAAGCTAGACAGTAATGATCTACAAAAAACATCTTATGAGTCAAGTATGTTTTAATCAAGATTCAACAGAAGAAATAATTCAAGAAGCAATGTGGCCCACACATTTCGAACCTTTACCACCAAAGACTACATTAACACTTCCATCTAATTTACAAACTCCATAGTTGGAATTAAAAGAACTCCCTAAAGAGCTTAAATATGCTTTCTTTGGTAGTAATGATACTTATCCCGTAATAATATCATATCTTCTAGACTCCGGTTAAGAAAATAAGTATGCTTCAGAAGCATAAAAGTGCCATTTTTTTTGGAGTATAGCACATTTAAAAGGAATAAGCCCTTCAATATGCACTCACAATATATATCTTGAAGATAATGCTAAAACTTCAAGAGAAATGCAAAGAAGACTTAATCCTATTATGCAGGAAGTAGTTAAGAAGGAAGTTCTCAAACTACTTGATATGTGCATTATATATTCAATATCCGATAGTAAATGGGTAAGTCTAACACAAGTTATGCCAAAGAAAGCAGGAATTACAGTTGTTCTTGAAGGAGAGTTAATTTCCACTCGTGGCACTACTGGATGGCGTGTATGCATAGACTATAGGAAACTTAATGCTGTAACACGTAAGGATCACTTTTTTTTTTTTACCTTTTATGGATCAAATGTTAGAAACAATAGCGGGCCATAGTTATTACTATTTTCTAGATGGTTATGGAGGTTACAATCAAATAGAGATTGCACTAGAAGAATAGGAAAAAGAAAAAACTACTTTCACATGTCCATTTGGAACTTTTGCCTATCACCGTTGGTCTTTGCAACGCACCTGCGACCTTTCAAAGGTGTATGCTAAGTATTTTAAGTGATATGGTAGAAAAGAATTTGGAAGTTTTTATGGATGATTTTTCAATTTTTGGCAAATCCTATGATGGTTGCCTTTGCAATCTTCAGAAAATTCTCCAAAGATGTGAAGAAAAAAATTTAGTTTTAAATTGGGAAAAATGTCATTTTATGGTCACTAAAGGTATTGTCTTAGGACACATTATTTCTAAAAATGGGATACAGGTAGACAAAGTCAAAATAGATCTTATAGCTAATTTACCTATTCCCAAGACTGTAAAAGACATCCGTTCATTCTTAGGACATGCAAGTTTTTATTGCCGATTCATAAAAAATTTTAGTATTATTTCTACACCTTTATGTCAATTATTGGCCAAAGACACCTTTTGAATGGACTAAAGAACGTCAAAATTCCTTTGAGCAATTAAAAGAGCATCTCTCTACTGCACCCATTATGCAATCTCCTGATTGGAGCTTACCATTTGAATTAATGTGTGATGCAAGCAACTTTGACATTGGAGCTATCCTAGGGCAGAGAAAGGATAAAAAGGGATCAGTTATATACTACGCCAGTAGAACTCTAGATAGTGCTCAAATGAACTACTCAACCATTGAAAAGAATTGCTAGCCATAGTATTCTGCCTTAATAAATTTAGGCAATACTTGATTGGTTCCCCTATTGTCTGTTTTACGAACCATTCAGCTCTGAAATACCTCATTTCAAAGAAAGACACTAAGCCTAGGCTTATTAGGTGGATACTCCTACTACAAGAATTTAATTTAATAATTAAAGACAAAAAAGGAGTAGAAAATTTGGTAGCTGATCACTTATCCCGCCTCACCTTTGAGGACAATACCAGTGAACCCTACCTATTCAAGGCTCTTTTCCTGATGAATTGTTATTTTCTGTGACTTCCCTACCATGATATACTAATCTTGTTAATTATTTAGTAACTGAAAAATACCAAACAATTGGTCATGATCAGATAAAAAGAGATTTTTAGCTATTGTTAGGCATTTCTACTTTGATGACCCATATTTGTTTAAATATTGTGCCGATCAGGTAATTAGGAAATGTGTTCCTAATGAGGAAATCGAAAATGTACTCTTCATGTGCCATTCGTCCTTTTGTGGAGGACATTTTTCATTCCGAGTAACTGCCATGAAAATTTTACAAAGCGGTTTATATTAGCCCACTATATTTAAAGATTCATATTTATACTGCAAGGCTTGTAACCACTGCCAAATGTTGAGCAGTATTGCGAAAAGAAATCAAATGCCAATGACCCTTAAAATTACAATTGAAATCTTTGATTGTTGGGGCATTGACTTTATGGGACCTTTTCCTCCATCTTGCCAATATGAATATATTTTGTTAGCAGTCAAAAATGTTTCAAAATTGGTAGAAGCTATTCCTACAAGAAAGAATGATCATCGTACAGTTATTGCATTTTTAAAAGATAATATACTTTCTCGATTTGGAACTCCAAAAGCAATAATAAGTGATCAAGGAATTCATTTCTGTACAAGCCATTTGAAAAGTTAATGAAAAGATATGAAGTGACCCATAAGGTGTCGACTGCATACCATCCACAAACAAATGGACAAGCTGAATTAGCTAATAGGCAAATTAATTATATTCTCAAAAAAAAAAAACTGTGAATTCTAATCGTAAAGACTGGTCTTCAAAATTAACAGATGCTTTATGGGCATATAGAACCGCTTATAAGACCTATTTGGGGATGTCTCCATATAGACTTGTCTATGGAAAAGCTTGTCACCTACCAGTAGAATTAGAACATAAAGCATATAGGGCTACTAGGACTTTAAATTATAATATTGAAGAGGGAGGAATTTTACAAAAATTACAATTAAGTGAGCTTAAAGAAATTCGTAAAGATGCATATGTAACGCCCGAATTCATCAAGCAAGAACTAAAATGTATCATAATAAGAATCTTTTGCGTAAAAGATTTACCTCTGTGCAAAAAGTTCTATTATATGACTCAAGACTACATCTTTTTATAGGAAAGATGAAATCTCGATGGACTGGTCTGTATATAGTAAAAAATATTTATTCTTATGGAACTGTCGAGATTGAGGATCCTAAAAATGGAAATTAATTTAAAGTTAATGAGCATAGATTAAAGCCATTTTTAGAAGGATTTGAACCTGAGTTGGAGTCCATTCCTTTGGAGGACCCTAACTATAATGCTCCTTAATATCTTAAATCATAATTAGTATAGGACATAGTGTATCATGGTATTTATGTTCTCATAGTCCTATACTCCTATTTTGATCATTTTTTATATGTATGTAAGTTAATTTTGTCATTATTATTCTATCTTTTCTTTGTGCATTTCTTTTTATCACATGCGTTATCCTTGACTTCTTTTATTATCTCACTCATTGAGGACAATGTCAAACTCCGTTGGTGGAGACCATTTCACGATTAACAACTGTTTATTTATTTTATCTTTATTTCTTAAATTATATTAAAAAAAAATATTTTAAAAATTAAAAAATTAGGATAAGTTTTTTTTTGGAGAGCTACACTGAAAAAGGGAAATATAGAGCTTTAAACCTTAAAAACTTTCCCCATCTCTCTTTTTCCTTTCTTTTTCTTCTTCCTTTCTCTTTTCTCTCGTGGCATTCTCTCTCACCTCCCACACTCTGCAACACTTTCTCCCTCAATCTCTCATTCTCTCTCTCTCTCTCTCTCTCTCTCTCTCTCTCTCTCTCTCTCTCTCTCTCTCTTTGATTTCTTCGATCCAAAATCAAGATCCACTCAATCGATTACTAAAAATAAGATCTATAATATAGAGAAAAAAACTTAATTTCATTTTTTTTAGTTTTATTTCTTTTCAATTCGGCTTAGTTTTTTTTTTTTTTTTTTCTCTCTCTCTCTCTCTCTCTCTTTGATTTCTTCGATCCAAAATCAAGATCCACTCAATCGATTACTAAAAATAAGATCTATAATATAGAGAAAAAAACTTAATTTCATTTTTTTTAGTTTTATTTCTTTTCAATTCGGCTTAGTTTTTTTTTTTTTTTTTTTTTTTTTTTAAAGTTTTGGATTTTTGTTTCTCTCTTTTCCATTATTTAACAAAAATAAAATCCATAAGTTGTAGGTACTTGCCAAATAAGCTTGGAAACACCACTCGATCCATGTCCCTACCAAGTTCTCAGATCTCTGTGTGACAGGTGATATTTTTCCATTTAAGCTTTAAACTACAAAAATGGACGACGCGCTAATTATTGGTCTTATGTATTTTGAACTTTATCTTGTTATTTTTTTAATTGCTGTTATGATAATGCTGCGTTGCTGTGGTTAAAAAGAAAAAGAAAAAAAAAAGAGAGAAAAAAAATGTAGTTTTTCTTTTCTAGTTTTCTGTTTTAAGAAAAAAAATAGTGTAGGTTTTCTTTTCTAGTTTTCTATTTTAAAAAAAATAGTTCTTAGAAGAAATTTTTTTTTAGTTTTTTTTTTAAGTTTTTGAAAATACATATATATATATATATATATATTTCTTAATATAAATATTTTTAAATAAGTTTCCCACCCACCCCCTCTAAGCTCTCATTAATTAGATCTTAGTTGATAGTTGGAAGGAGTGGAGAGTAGTTTAGCCTCTCTTGTTGACTGAGAGTATAAAAAATGGATTCGACAGTCAATGACCAGACGTTAATGGGCGCTCACTAGTTTCTGGGCAGAAGAAACCCTTTGCTAGCATTAGCCTTTATGCCATCAAAAGGAAAGCTAAAAAGTTAGGATGGTGTTTGAATTGTTATAGAGAAGAATGTTCTAGTCTAATTTCTCATAATGACACTTATTTTAAAGTTTACTCTTGTTAAAAAAGACAATTCAAATCAGAACAAAAGAAAATTTTAGTTGACAAAGAAGACTGGATCCTTTGATACCCAAATGATCTTTAGTTTTCCATCCCTCATTTAATTTTATTTTTTAAATTTAGTTTTAGTACATTTCATAATTTTCAGTCAAGTCAGACTTTAAATGATCCTACATGTACATCTGGCTTTCAATGGTTGGTTCGATAGGAGTAATTTGCATGATTCCAACATCACAGATATGTCTAGTACGGTGATTGACCCTGGAGTTAGCGAAAAACTAGGTAAAACCAGAGTTACGCTAGTGGTTCTAGACTCATCTCTTTATGAGAGGTGGATGGCGATCGTGGCAACTTGGACGCTCCAGATTACATAGCCTCTTTTATATAGGCGCAGAGGATACTAGTCGCACCATATTTGTATCCAACCTAATGGATGATTTTTTTTTTCTGAAGTTTTTCTTTTACTTCTATATAAGATAGCATCGGCATAACCCTCAGTCTCGGTCTTGAACTAACGTGACCATGCACTTAGCCTCTGTCGAATCTTTCTTGTCTCGGTTATAGACTAAGGTGGCATTCAGTAAGCCTCAATTGGACCAGGGTTCTAGCCATAGTACCGTTCTTACAATATGTGTCCCTTAGCCTCTATAGGATCTCCTGTCTCGGTATTGGACTAAGGCAATACCACCAGTACATCCCTTAGCCTTGGTCATGGATTAAAGTGACATATCCCTTGACCTCTATCGGACCTCTATTGTCTTAGTCATGGATTAAGGCGATATTCCTTCAATCTCTATCGGACTAAGGTGATCTAGGTAAACCATAACCTTACATCTGTACATAACAAAGTCTGACACATAGTCCCAACTTTACTATTCATATAATCGAAATCCCACACGTCTGACTATCCTAACTCATTACAATCCCACACCCAACATTGTATGATCTTCGTGATCGCATTTACACGTGCCATCATAAATTATATCAACCTTTGGGGTTGATAGACCCACTACTATACACGTCAGCTTCTCAATTTGATTAACAACATTATGTCATCATTACATAAATGGTTCCACTGCTTAATGCATTAAGTCCATTATTCAACATTTGTATTATTCCAATACTGCATCTTAACATCAACGTATGATATAAAATAGCTTAACCATCCAACAGGTATAACCAGACTAAGCATTTAACATAATGTTCTATTCGATTGATTGAAGTAAGTTCGATCAACTGAGAATTTAAATGTTCGATTGATTGAAAACCTTGAAGTTCGATCGATTGAACTAGTTTGGTCGATCGAGAGTTATCTGTGTTCAATCAATCAAAATCAGTTCAATTGATTGAGAAGGTTTTTTTTTTTTTCCAAATTGAACTGGACCTTCCTCGCATGTTCGGGGTTCGTTCTTTCTTGCCAAAACACATATATACGAACATATCTACGCTATTAAGTGAGTATAGACACTCACCATTAACGCCGATGATGTCGACAATGTGTGGGGTGGCCGCGGTTGGTGCTCGGGTGGTCTCTCTCTCCTAGTTGTCCTCCTCAGTTCTTTTTATTCCTCTCTGTCTCCTCTTTCTACTCCTCCTCTCCTTCTCCTCCTTTCTTTTCTTTCTCTAAGAGTGTGTATGTGTTTGTGTGTATATACTATATATATACGGGTATGTATTTATACATATATATGAGTGTGTATATACATAACATGTATCTCTCTCCTCTCTTAGATTTCAGAACCCCTCATACACACAAAACAAAGATATATATATTTATATATATATGTAAAGAGGGAGGGTACAGGTGGCAGTTTGCGTATACTAATAATAACAAGTTTCATCGATCAAAGTGAGTTCTATCGATTAAAAATAGGTCGGTCAGGGTTCGATCGATTGAAATGTGGTCAATCGCTTGGGAAAAGGATCCACGTCGTAATTCAGGTCGATAGAGGTTTGATCGATCTAAAATGCACAAGTTTCATCGATTGAGAAGAGTTCAATCGATCGAAAGAGAAATTACAGGAAAGGTAAAATCAAAGTATGATGAATCTCATTTATATCAAAATGGTATAAAAGTTCAATAAAAATACAGGGTATTACATAATCCCCATATAAATAAAGATTTCATCCCTGAAGTTTGAACTAAGCATCGTTAAATAAATCTGGATACTTCTCACGCATCTCCAACTCTAATTCCCAAGACACTTCTCCTTTGTTGTGAAACTTCCATTGGTTCTTCACCAATAGAATTTCCTTATTCCTCAGTTTTTTAACTTCTTGATCTAGAATTCACACTGGTCCTTCATGGAATGATACATTGGCATTTACCTTGATGTCTTCAAAGTTGATCTCGTGGCTCAAATTATGAGCATACTTTTTCAACATGCTAACGTAAAAGATATTGTGCACTCCTGACATCTTAGGCAGTAATGTGAGTTAGTATGCAACCTTTCCTACACACTCGAGGATCTAAAATGGTCCAATGAAATGCGGTGCTAGCTTTCCACTCTTCTGTCCAAATCTAATAATTCCTCGCACCAGAGATACATTAAGTAGCATATGATCTCCAATACTGAATTCCAAACTTCTGTGGTGTTTACTAGCATAACTCTTGTGTCTGCTTTGTGCTGTTCGCATCCTTTCTTTCATAATCTTGATCTTCTCATTAGTTTCCTGAACTAATTCTGGTTCAAGTAGTTGATTATCTCTAACCTCCATCACCTGGTTGACTTGTTCAAATTGTCCATCGGTCTACAGGTGAAAGATAGTGCTCAAGCTTAACGAAGTTCCCAAAGCTGACTGCAGACTCTTCCAGAACTCTATAGTAAATCTTGAATCACGGTCGGATATAATAAAGACCGGTAAACTATGTAGTTGTACGACTTGTATATACATACAGCTCAAATGCTCGATCGGGTATGACATACTATGAGCGATGAAATACGCTGATTTGGTAAGTCGATCCACAACTACCCAAATAGCGTCATGATTTTACAGAGACCTCGGCAAAACTACCACAAAGTCCATGGTTATATGTTCCCACTTCTATCTGGGAACTGGTAACGGTTGTAGAAGTCCGGGTGGTTTCTAGTGTTCCACTTTCACCTACTTACACGTAATACATTGAGACATGTGCTCCATAACTTCTCGCTTTATTCCTTCCCACCAGAAGTTCCTCTTCAAATCTTTGCACATCTTCATACCTCATGGATGGATAGTCATTCGTGACTTGTGCACTTCATCTAATACATCTTTTCTGAGATGATCTTCATCAAGCATACAAAGTCAGCCTTTACATCTGAGTACTCCATTCGCATCAATACACTAATTTTCTAATTCCTTTACTGCGTTGCTTGTGAACCATTCTTGAAGTCCTTCATTTTTCTTCTGTGCCTCAAGGATACGACTGATGAGGGTGTGGATACCGGGATTCCACCGCTTCGTTATGTTTTTGAAACTTGTTTGATTTTTGAATCAAGGAAAGAGAAAAGGTCTGTTGAAAACAGATACAGAGTCGCCACTTGGTCTTTAAGGAACCAAGAAACCTAATTTGACTCACCCAAATGGATAAAGGGCACCGGTCCTTCATAACCAAAGAACTTGGCTCGGGGTTTTGGTACGAGAGAGGAAGGAGCCTTTGTCGCGACTAAAACACCCTCAACTCGCCCCGTCTTTCGACGGGCCTCAATTAGCATCCAAATAATCATCTTATACTATATGTTGGTTCGGAAACTAATACTATGATAATATATTACATTACATAAGAAAACTTGAAATTGGAAGATCTAAAGATAAGATATCATTCATAAGATCTAGGTCAAATATCATGCAATGTAAAGTGAAAGATCACACAAATAAACCTAGGAAAAATCGTCTAATCATGTATCAAATAATCAAGACTTCCTAATCTAAAGGGGGACACGAATTGTTATTGAAACAAATAAGCAAAGAAATCAAAATATGCTTAGCAAGCTAGTATGATGCATGTTAATCTTTGAGAAAAGAAGACCTCTCAATCCCCGGGATGGATGAGAAAGGATGATTAGATCGGGGGAAGCATGAACGTGTGATCAAGTTCATTCCTTATAATCTTCTTATATTAGGAGCTATGAAGGCCCCAAATCTTGCATGGATGCAATGTATATATCTAGAATGTGCTAAGGTTGTAGTGTGCTTTGTGTTCATGGATTCCTAGAATGACTTAGAAGTCTATAATGTGTATGAATGAATGAATGAAATCATCATGGGATATGTACAAATGTAGTATGAACTACTTCCTAAGATATGAACTAATTTGGAAGGCATATAAGCATCAAATCAAAGAATGAAAGTTAAAAGGTGCTTGCTGTGAATACTGGACAGAACAGTAGCATGATCTTGTAAAAATGGAAAAGAGGGGTTAGGAATGTTTTCAATGCATGATTTTTTATGGAGATTTTCCTTATTGTGTCTAAAACAGTATCCAAAAAGCCAATCTTTAATAACTATCACAGAATGAGAGAAATCATATGAACAATAGAGGTCACTCAGAAACAGAGTCCGTACTGTCGACTGAAATGTTGAAAAATCTTAGAAAATGAAAACGAATGATCTAGGAGCCCATTTTATATAGAACGTTCCCTAAGACATGGAAGTTTAAGGGAAAAATAAGTTCGGACCACCCCTTTTGGAAAATAGTTCTGAAAAAAGCAGTTGGAAGTTAGTCAAGCTGCTGTGACAGCAGAGGCAGAATGTTTGGAAGGAATGTTTGGGTCCAAATGGACCATTTTCAAGTACTTCCTAGTCAAACCAAAAATCATGGGTGTTCTCCAATGAGTTAGGAAGACTTTCCAAGTGGCCTTGCATCTATATGTTGAGTATTGAGTTCTAGAGAAATCTTTGAACTCAGCTCACTCACTGTTTTGACTCACTGTTTTGAAGATTTTGGGGAAAATAAGGTTTTCTTTCTTGAAATCAAAATGAGAGGGATTGAGGGGGCTTTTGAAATAGAGGTTTTGAAAGTGTATTTTCAATACTCAATAAAGATTATGACCACTTAAAATGCCAACATTCAACTCATCATCAAGGACCTCCAAGATTGTTGGAGAGTTTTATTTTTATTTGAGCATAACTTCAATACACTTCAAGGATACCTTGGAGGCATTGAAGTTATGATCATCATCTATCAAACATGTTTTTGAGGTCAAGAGCTACTATCCATAAAGATTCACTCACCCCAAACTTCATGTCATCATTTAGATGATGATGAACTAGTAAGTAAATAAAGAAAATAAAAAAGAAATGAGGTAAGAAGCTTCCATTCTCTTAAATGCTCACTAAAATGGTGGTTGGGTGTATTGAATGTTGAAGTAAATAGGAGTAATGAGGTAGAAACAAAGTTTAGAACTCACTTTTGTTTTGAAAATCAAAGAAGAAAGCTTCTTTTCTCTCTACTCTAACCTTATCTCTACAACTTTCTCTCCCAAACTTTCTCTCCCAAACTTTCTCTAAACTTGCATTTGACTCCCCCAAAATGAAGAGCAATGGGGGGTTTAAATAGGCCAACTTGGGGTGGTTTTGGGATTTAGAAAGTATTCCCATTGGCTCCAAACATCTGAAATCATAAAACTATGTCGTTTTGGTTTTTAATTAATCAAAATGAATCCCCAAGAAAAATTACAAAAATACACCATTCTGGAGGGGAGTGCCGCAGCGGCAGTGGGCCAGTGCTGTGGCGGCACTGCTGCTCCTTCGTCCAGATAATGCTGTTTAGGCCCCCTGAGGTTCCGGTATTCGCGAAAAGGCCCTATTTTGTCAGAAATTCACAAAAAATGCGTACGAACTCCAAATTGAGGTTGTGATATACCGTTGGAAAGGTAATGGAGTCTACTTTACATAAAAAATAGTTCAGGGATAGGTCACTTTGAAAAGTTTTACGGTATTCGCGATAAAAGCTGATTTGATCGCCTTTTTCGGCTTTGGAAATTCATAATAAATTCGTTTTAAATCCAGGAATTATGTGCGATATACCGTTGGAAAGCTATTGACCTCTAGTATCCATGAAAAATATTTGAAAATTGTTTCGGTGCCCCGATTCCAAAGTCAAATCTTGGTCAAACTGGTCAAACCTGGGATTCCCGGGAAGTTCTAGGAACCTCCGGGAGCTCCCAGGAGCCGACGTTTTCGCTCGATTCTCTTTTAAAACTCATTTTAATACTTTTCTTATGATTCCGGTGAATTCGGACAATTTTGGTCAAACTTGGTCAAACTCGGTCAAACTTGGTCAAACTTTGGTCAAACCTTGGTCAAACCGATCAACGGGGACTTTCGGGGAACTTCCGGGACTTCCGGGGGTCTCTGGGAGCTGACGATTTCTTCCGGTTTTACTTAAAAACTCATTTTATCATTTTTTTTTACGACATAGTATGTTTTCAGAACTTCGGGACCAAATCTGGGAGTCTTCGGGCTTTCAGGGGCATTTTGGTCAATCTGAGCATTCTGAGAGATAGAGCTGACTTTCGAGAGTCCTTTTGAGTCTTTTACGATCATTGTGAACCACCATGCTATGGGTCTCCTAAATCTGATAGCCGACAAAATGGGGTGTCTACAGTTTGCCCCTCTTTGGCAGGAACTTGCGAGGCAACGCATGTCGCAAGCGAGTGCCAAAGTTTTGAAGAGACAGTACTTTTTGGAGGCTATAGATGTTGGGTTTGTGCCCTCAAACCATTACTTTATGTATGAGACATTAGCATTATAATATATGGATATCAGCTTTACATTTCATTGTGTATGTTTCTTTCATGAGATGATTGTTTTGTCCTTAAGTATCACAGTAAGCAATTCGTGTGTGTATGAGATACACACAAGTGAGATACGAATTACTATTCTTTGATACTTAGAGTATGTCACAGTGGATGATGAGACTGGATACCTCATCAGGTCTACACTGTAGCATAATTAACTACCATTGGATGGAGTGATTAATCTCAATCACTAGAGTGTAGCTCTTAGTTGATATGCTAGTGTTTATAGTGCATTGATGGACCTGAGCTTTCCTATTGACGCTTAAGGCTGTCAACAGTCAATAGGAACTCATAACTTGTATAAGGTACGTGTTCTCAATCTTGAGATGATTATGAACACAGACTATGGATATGGCTACTTTGACTTACCAATCAGTGAGGTCTATAGAAGATCAACACCTGGGTATCTTGGGTATGTCATGTCCATAGGGTTGTGAACATATTTTGTCAAGATAGAATCTACCCTCTGATTCAGAGTAAGCATTCCCTTGAGAATGTCACCAAGTTGATTACTGAGTATTGCAGTCTTGTTGATAAGAGTTATCAACATGTTTGGTAATCATGAGTAGTGAATGGGACTCAAGGAATACAAGAAGTAATCATGATTCAGGTTGACAGTAACAGTTATCCGACTACCTGAATATGATTACGAATGCTGACGGTAGAGGGACATTAGTACACCATACAAGTCTAGTTATCGCTTCGGATATGTTCTTTTGCGTTGGAGTTCAGTTATCGTTTTATAGTGGAATAAACGTTAACTGACCAGTTAGTTAGTTTACTGATCAAAGAGTTTGGTCATGGTAATTAACAAACTGGTCTGAGCCAATAATAAAGAGCCTAGGAAGTCCCACTCTTAGCTCCGCTAGGATGCTTGGAAAGACACTTGAGGAAGCTGTTAAGACAGGTTCGATCGATCGAAGTATGTTCGATCGATTGAAGTCATCAGGTTCGATCGATCGAGAATGGTTCGATCGATCGAAGGTTCGATCGATCAAAGTCACTTCGATCGATCGAAGTCTAGGTCGGTTCTGGAAATCTATAAATAGGGCAGCTGCGTTCTGGTAGTAAGTGATCGTCGTTTTTATACGCAGAAGCTGCAGAAACTATCATAGTCTTCCCAAAACCTTCCTATCCTCTCTATTAGGGTTCCCACCAACCCTAGTCTTTCCGGCAGGCATCCGCAGGAGTCATAAGGGTGAAGATCATCTAGTGGAGGTTGCTGGAAGTTAAAGTTTCAGAATTGGGTTCAAGACACTAAGGTATAATTCTTGCACCCCCTTGTACGCATCTATGGAATTGACGAGTAGTAGATCCTGGAATACCAAAAGTTTTATAACTTAACCTATTTCCGCTGCGCGTTAAAACTCTAACTTTAAACCACTTTTTCCTTCAATTGGTATCAGAGCCAGGCTCGTTTGGATCTATAGATGCGTTTTTGGAACCCTAGTTTTGATTTGCATGTTGATTTTAGAACTGTTTTCGAAACTGCATCGTCACAGATCTGTTTCTGCAGTGTTATCGTAGCAGAATACAAAACTGTGATTGCATAGGATGCAAGGTGGGTTCGATCGATCGAACTTTTTTTGATCGATCGAACATTCTGTTCTCAATCGATCGAACTTTTTTCGATCGATCGAACATTCTGTTCTCAATCGATCGAACTAGTTTCGATCGATCGAAGCCTTCTGGTGTTCGATCGATCGAATAGTGTTAGATCGATCGAGACAGATTCTCTGTCCAGGTGTTCTGTTCACAGTTGTAAAGGTTTTTTAAATTATACTTTAATCTTAAATTATTTCTGTAAAATTTTTAAATCATTCTGTGAAACAGAATGTTCAAGCGATTGAACAGTGTTCAATCGATCGAAGGTTCGAGCGATCGAACGTTCTTCGATCGATCGAACTGTGACAGAGAAGTAAGATGCTGTTTTAAGTTCTAATTCAGTATGTAAATTGTTTATATACTGTGTGAATCAATTAAGTGTTCCAATAGTTACATATATTTGTTATGTATGTGTGGATGCGTGTACGACTAACCCTTTTGCAGCAAAATTAGTCGCTATCTCCCATGGCACCAAGTCGTTTAAATATTTATATTTAAATTGTTTGAGATTGGTGCATGTTGTAGTTTATTAATGGTTTGGTTTTAAGGCGTATGTAAAGGGCGCTGCGGCTTTAATCCTACGAAAAGGAAAGTCGCACCGGTTTCCCTAGCCTTTTATTTCTTTTTTTGCTATTTCCTTTTTCTAGATAAATTGTAAGCTTCAAAAGAAGCATAGGTCCAATGTAATAGAATTAGAAATTCCATGAAGATGGAGCAAGGAGCCGTTGTCCATAAAGATGGAGCCGGAGGCGACCAAACCAAGAAGGTGGATCTATGGAAATAGAGCCATGAGAGATAGAGGCATTGTTTGAATGCCTATATTTCATTTTAGTTTTTTGTTTTATGTGCTTGTTTTGTGATTGGCGTATAATACATTGTTGCATGCACTTAAAACAAGTTTTCTAAAATAAAATTCAAAAAACCGTTTTCAACACATTAGTAAACATTGGATGTTTATGGGTAGTGTGTGAAAACATTTTTCAAAAGCAAAATCCTTAATTTACTAAATCTAGTGGGAGAGGGTCTTATCAAATAACACCCACGATCTTCCATTAACGGTTCATTGTAAGATGAGTAGTGTATTCTGTGTCACCTCGCCAGGGGTGATCATTCCATACGGAGGGTACACTGCTCATTGGTTACTAGATGTGAACTTCCTATGGATAGGATCAATCAGACGTGTTAGAGGGTGACCACCACACGGAGGCGCTACTTGAGACGGTTGTGATTGGATCCTAGTTAATGGTACACACTAGCTAAGCTATGGATAAGGGATCCCACACGGGGCATTATTCAGAAACTTAGAGATCAAATAGGTTCGGGAGTCATGGCTATTTTGCAAGAGTTGCATAGCGGATAAGTCATGATAAATCGAAAGATCGAACATTGACCACCACACGGAGGCTTTATTCTTTCGTTTCGATATTCCGGCGACTTTGTTTTAAATAAGAGTTTTAAGGATTCTTTTATTTCAAACTATCAATTCTGATATCCATATTTATTTTGTTTGTTTGATTTTCAGTAATCATAATGTCTGGATCTGCATTTAGTCCACTTGCTACCATACTCACTCAAAACAAGTTAACTGGAAATAACTACACTGAATGGAAACGTAACCTTGACATCGTTTTAACTGCGGAGGATCACATATATGTCCTCACCACCCCAAGCCCTGAAGAACCCGCGGCAAATGCTTCGGCAGCTGCCAGACGCGAGTTCGACAAATGGAAGAAGTCGAATGGAATGGCCCGTTGTTACATTCTGGCCTCAATGGCTGGTGTGTTACAACACCAATTCCAATCGAACGATTCTGCCAGTGACATTATCACATCCCTGAAAAAGATGTTTGGGGAGCATGGCAGGCCTGCCAGACAGGTAGCCATGCAGAAGATAATGAGTGCAAAGATGTCGGAAGGTACTCCAGTCAAAGAACATGTTTTAAAAATGATTGGTTATTTAAACGAACTGGAGACCTTGGGAGCCAACATCGATGCACAGACCCAAGTTGATATGATCCTCAACTCGCTGTCGCCATCATTCGCTCAATTCAAACTTAACTATAATATGAATCAAATGGATTTTTCAATGAGCGAATTAATGAGTTCTTTACTGGCAGCAGAAGGGGTGATCAAACCTGGGGGCAGCGTTTTAAACGTTGAGAAAAGCGCTTCTTCTTCCCGATCTACACCGAAAGGTAAGAAAGGAAAGAAGAAGGCTGGCACTGGTGGTTCAAGTGTTGGACCAGTCCCTAAGATTGCAAAATCTAAGGGAAAAGGTAAGGGCAAAGGGAAGGTGGGTGGCCAAGGCAAAGGAAAGTGTTTCCAATGCGGTGAGAAGGGCCACTGGAAGAGGAACTGTCCAGAATTCTTAGCTACAAGAGTTCAAGGTATGATTGAATCACATGTGATTGAAGTAAGTTTTATTACGGATACTTCAAACACTTGGTGCATTGATTCTGGTGCGACTAACCATATCTGTAATTCATTGCAGGGGTTCAGATCAACCAGGAAATGCAGTGATGGGGAGATCATGCTTACTCTAGGTTCTAGCGCAACCGTATCTGCGGTTGCTATAGGAGTCGTAGTTTTAGAATTTTCAGACAATAAAGTTTTGATTTTATCAGATGTACTTTACGTCCCTTTAATGAGACGTAATTTAATTTCAGTTTCTAATTTAACGAATAATGGTTATTCCTTTCATTTTGGAACTGAAGTTGTCATTAAAAGAAGCAGTTCTTTTATATGTTCTGGTGTTAAATCAAATGGTTTGTATGTGATTACTCCCAATATTTCAAAAGATTCTTGTTTGGAACTTAATAACTCAGTGGTAACTTTACCATCTAAAAGAAAGGAACCTTCCACTAATCCGACAAGGCTTTGGCATATGAGGCTTGGCCATATCAATCTGAATAGGATTGGCAGACTAGTCAAAGAAGGGGTCTTAGGCGATTTGGTTCTCGAACCAATGGAAGTCTGCGAGTCTTGTTTGGAGGGTAAGATGACCAAAAGGCCCTTTCCTGCAAAGGGCAACAGGACCAATGCATTGTTGGAATTTGTTCATACTGATGTGTGTGGACCAATAAATATTAGAGCAAGGGGTGGTTATGAGTATTTCATAACATTTACCGATGACCACTCTAGGTATGGATATGTGTACCTAATGCAGCACAAGTCTGAAGCCTTTGAAAAGTTCAAAGAGTTTAGGGCTGAAGTGGAGAAGCAATCGGGCACACATATCAAGGCCATTCGATCTGATCGAGGTGGCGAGTACCTCTCTAATGAGTTTATTGATCACCTCGTACAGAATGGGATTCTGTCACAGTTGACTGCACCTGGTACGCCTCAGCAGAACGGTGTAGCGGAGAGAAGGAATCGGACTCTTTTAGACATGACTAGGTCGATGATGAGTTATTCAGAGTTGCCATTATTCCTTTGGGGTTATGCTTTGGAAACCGCTGCATACATACTAAATCTAGTACCAAGCAAATCTGTTCCCAGGACACCACGAGAGATGTGGATTGGGCGCAAGCCTTCTTTGCAACATCTCCGGATATGGGGGTGTCCGGCACATGTGCTTAAAGGAAAGATGAGCAAGTTGGATTCTAGATCGGAAGTATGTTACTTTGTAGGGTATCCAAAGGGTACTTATGGATGGTATTTTTATGATCCAAGAGAACAGAAAGTGTTTGTTAGTACAAATATTGTTTTCTTGGAGGATGATTATATCATGAACCATAAACCTAAGGGAAGGATAGATCTTAGAGAGATAGAAGGAGAGCCCTCAGTCCAACCCGCAGTTGATAACGATGAAAATCAAGAAAATACCACTTCTTCACCCATTTCCGCACCGGTACCTCGTCGTAGTGGGAGGATTATTGACACGAGAATTTTTCTGTGCGCTCTTGTGCAATACCCAAGTGTAGGTAGACGTGCAAGTAATATCTGGTAAGACCAGGTCGATCCCACAGGGAAGGTGTTGACCTATTGAATTAGACTAACTTCTAAAGAAAATAAAATAAAATGAATAAGATTAAGCAATGGTGCGGAACACAAAGTTCCACAGCTAAGATTACTAAAGAAAATGACTAACGATCTAACTAGCTAATTAAAACAGTACTTGAAATTAGGATGTTTAACTTTAAAAGAAAGTGTTGGGATTACACGAATCCGCAGTAATCTAGCCATCTACCATGCATTTACCTTGAAGCACAAAGGAGTATGTTACCCACAGTTTTCCGTATTCCTCTAAAGATAGAGAATCCATGGCCCTTTCATGACCGGGACCATATCATCACAGTTAAATTAAGATACGTGAAAGCGGTTTAATCCAATAGTTAAGACTCGCATCCTCAATGGTGTTAGCATTGAAGATGGTTTGCAAAATGTATTGAAAGAAAATGCCTTAGGGCCTTAGTTTTAAAACTGTTTTGACAAACTGAGCATTTATTTGGGACAGAATGATAACAAATCCTAAAACAAAAGGTCCTGGAATACTGCAGGGAACATCCTCAAGAATCCGAGAATTCGATCGATCGACGCGCTTTCGATCGATCGAAGACCTTCATCCCTCAATCGATCGAACTGACTTCGATCGATTGACTGTCTCTGGTTCGATCGATCGAACTAACTTCGATCGATCGA
This sequence comes from Hydrangea macrophylla, assembly GCA_033977485.1. Taxonomy (NCBI): domain Eukaryota; kingdom Viridiplantae; phylum Streptophyta; class Magnoliopsida; order Cornales; family Hydrangeaceae; genus Hydrangea; species Hydrangea macrophylla. The sequence goes on along the minus strand of CM066999.1, from coordinate 74,355,346 downwards.
ACACAGCGATTATTCTGCTGCATGGCAGAGGCTGGAGATCACTGTTTCATCGTGTTCTCCCAACCTGGGACTACTCAGACATCGTCTGGGACGTCACAGATTGATATTTAACGTACGAAATCATTAACATATTGTTTAGTTGCGAGTTTTTCATGGAAAATTCAAAAACTATGGTTTTACAACTATTTAGCATGTAATATCACGAGATGATCGAGTAAACTACGACTAACACGTGAAGAATATAAATGAGCAGTATATAGATAACCTAGAATGAAGAATACTTGTATTAACTCAGAGAAATCCAGTCCACAATGTAAAAATTCAATGAAAACCTACAAAAAAATAAGCAAACTCTCTATCTCTCTCTCTAAAACTGTTAAAATAAAAAGTGGGCGTCCTTATGGACGTGTACACTACACATATATATAAGAAAACCTAAGAAACTAGGGTTAAAACCCGCATCTGCTGCGCACGCAAATGTTACTGGAAATACCCCGTTCGATCGATCGAACTGCTCTCGATCGATCGAACCCTTAAGCCTCAAGCGCTTCAACACTCTTCAAGCGATCGAACGCTCGATCGATCGAACCGTCTTAGATCGATCGAGCTCCACATTTCAGCTTTGACTTCTTTTATTTTCTTTCCAGCATTCCATTTATTCTGATGTTCATCTGTTTAGTCCACACAGCAGTAATCTGCACCAACAACAGCTAAAACAATACAACTTGTCATAGATTAATCATATTGTATGAAAATTAGCCTTGCAATGCAAATCGCAGATAAAACGGGAAGTTGTGATAAAAACTAATACAATTCTTCCTTTTAGCGCGGTTGTATTTTACAAATACCCCCGCTTTGCACAACCCCCAACTAGCTTATTGCTAGTCCCTAGCGATAAAACGAAAATAAAATAAAATAAAAAAACAAACTCCTAAACTAACACTACCACAACTAAGAAAACAACGGAAAACTAAAACAACCTAAACTAAGATAGAAAGAAAGATCCTAGCTCACTTTCGCATGAATCGCGGTTGCATTTAGCAAATGCAACAAGCCGTTAAACCCCTAGGTTCCCCCTAGTGGACGAGTGTTGTCTCGTGAGGGTTTGCAGTGAATATACCCACAAAATTCTCCAATTTTAAGGTCAAAAAGATTTAGAATAACTTGTAGAATCCCCCTTCCATTCAATTGTTAATTAAACTCCACAATAATATAATATCCTCTATCAACCCATGAAAGAGACCCACATGCTCCCCTATATCACCAAGTAAAATATAACAAATGTATTACCATCATGCACCCGTGTGTGTGTGAAATTAACAACCATGCGTCCAACCTTATTAAGAGTTATATAGACTATTGTACTTTGGAAAACATGCAGTTTTAGCTCAATTCTCACATTGGTCACACTCAAAAAGAACGTCTCTCAGAAACTTGCTTTACAATGATCACACATCGTATGAAAGCTTTGATAAGGATGATATTATAAGTGCTAATGCTTTCATACTCGACTCTATGAAAAACGGACATTTAGGAGTGTATAGTCTCAGGAATGGAACACTACTTACTAGAGGAGCGAAATACCGTGGATAACTCAACTCACACTTCCATGTTCAAATCAATTGTTGAGAATCTTCAAGACTTTGACTTGCGGCTTTTATTTAGTAGGTAGGAGGGTTGTAGAGAAGAGTGTGCTTTTTTAGTATGTGATGGAATTTCAACTTCTCTTTTTATTCTTCATTCTTTTCTCCACCCAATCTCCCATTCATTTCATATGCCTTTTTTTTTTTTTTTTTTTTTTTTTAAATATAACCTTCATTCATCATCATTTTTTTTATATATATATCCCACAACTACTTTCTTCCATTTCACATACTTTGATGACTCATTCCCAACAAATATATCAAACGGCTCGATGAGGTCAAGGTATAGATCAAGGGTATGAATTCTTATGATTATATTGGAAATATTTAATTAAGGTGTGGGATCAGGGATGAAATAATTCAATGAATGTAGGTGATAGTTATATCAGGTAAAAGAATGGGTAAACGATGGCTTGAATCATTTTCTCAACTTTCAATTTTTAGCACTTAAGTGTTCATTGAGTTTTAATTGGTAAATCCTGAACGTTCTCCTCTAACAAGCAGTCTAAACTTTTAAAGAAACTGAGACTTAACAACGAATTCACCAAGTATATGCAGAAAAGACCATTCGACAATGTATGAGAATCCCCTCAGAAATGACGACTGGCTCAATAGCTCACCAGGGGTTATTAGCCTCCACTACTTGTTCTTTTCGCACAATATTCATATTAACTCAATTTTTAGGTTTTCTACAAGGCTGCCAATTAGTGCACAAAAGTATTGGGTACATAAATAGCTTTACAAATGTAATTCATTTCAGTGATACAGAAAAAACGCGTGGATTTAATCCATAAAAAACGAGAATACTACAAATGTGTCATTGTCTAATCAACAAGCAGGAGAGATTATTCAGAGTTATTCTAACAATACGATTAAAAATTTTCAAAATTTTAACAGACTGTGTTCTCATTAAATTTAAAACATATCTAAGTGCAAAACCTGATTATTACGGGTGTATGCCTATCTATTGTCTCCTACCCCCAACTGAAAACAACAAAGTCCCCAGAAGTTGATTTTCAATAAATAAAATAGATGGGTATCACCTGTATAGAGCAAATGGATGATCACAAGCAAAGCAACCTAGCATAGAAAAACAGAACACAATCTCCAAAACAAACAGGATCAATAGATAAGAGTATACGCTAAAAACCATGATCCAAGCAATCTAAACCACTGTAATATGAACAGAATAAAATAAAATAAAAGCAGGGATAAAAACTGTCCATATAGATACAATCAACCAAATAGTCCAACCAAACAACCAACCAGTCCATCCAACCAAAACCATACCCAAAAATAGTACCACAACTAACCAAAAAAAAAACAAACAAAAACACCACCTCCCCAACTAAAACTAATCGACCCCGGACGGTGCATCCTCAGCCACATCGGAAGGGATATCGATAGGAGCAGGCGGCATCGAGGTAGTAGCAGGAGCTGCAGCAGATGGATCGGCAAGTGGTGGATCGGCTGCAGCAGAAGAAGTGGATGGACCTGTAGTAACGGTGTCCGGGGCAACAGCAGATGATGGATCAGTAGTAGGTGGTGCAGACGGGGTCGTCGATGGATGCGGAGTAGAATGAACAGTCGAATCAACCCCAATCTAGATCAATATGGACTCCAGCAAAGTCTGGAGATGGTTTATCCGGCCCTCGAGTCTAATCCTGGCCTCTCTCTCCTCCAATAGTAGCTCGTGAACTGTCGGGAGAGGCACAGAGGAAGAAGACTCTCCCTGGGCCTGAGTCTGCGACCGCTGTCGCAGCTCAAACTGCCAAACTGCAGCAACTGGATCATCCTCATCATCATCGGAATCAAGCTCCTCCACCTCAGTAGGTGTCCCTGAAGCTCCCGCCTCCGTGTCCGTCCCACCACGCCTCTTCTTCCTCCCCCTCACTCTCGCTTTCCCTTTCCCCTTTCGCTTCCTCTTCTGGGCGTCGGAGCGGCGAGCCGCTGCCTCGCTGAATCGGCGGGGAGAAGGGCGAACATTGTCTCCAGCAAGCACGGGGAACCCGGCATCAGCCATAACCCTATGAATCGCCCAAGCACCCTTCAGGTGCTTCTTGGACGAGATATAACGTGTGGGGTGGACCATAAAGTCAATATATAGGCGTGGTATACAAACTGGTTGTCCCGTCCCCACTACATATAAGACTCGCGCATACCAAGCCGCGATCTTCTCTCGATAGGAAGTCACTAGGAGGCAGTTGCTGAGGACCAAGTAGATCATATGGTAGCCATCAGTGAGAAAGTGGTCCTCGATCAAAGCATCGCCATCCCAAGATGAAACGGCGCCTCCAGTGAGCTCACGGATAATAGTGGATGGTGGGGTCACTGGTGCATCAGACCGGTGGGGGCAAACATAATCCGGTACCTCTGGTACTCCCAACGCGGCGGAAACAGTAGCTGGACTGATAATGAATGAGCAACTCCGGAAGAAGGCATGGTAGGTGAATGGTGCAACCGGGTCGCGGATCATAGTCGCACAAGCACCGCGAATCCAGGACAGATTGACACTCTTGGCCAATGAAAGAAGATGGAACCAGTGAGGCATAGAACGGATCCGCGTCAGGAATCATGGGCTCTCTGTCCAGACATACTCAATAGGGCGCTCGACCATCACCATCCTCGTCTGAAAGTGCCGCTCGTACCACAGCCTATCCTCGTCATTCCGGAACCCATGTGCGGGCACCGGATCTGGTATAATAAGGCTGAGGGGCTTAGACTTATGGTAGCCCGTCACTGGATTCATCGCGGCAACCCTGGAAATAAGACACAACATGATACAGATAAGAACAGGGAGAAAAAGAAATAAAACTGCCACTGCTTGAGTTCGATCGATTGAACTGGGTTCGATCGATTGAACTGGAGTAGACTTCGATCGCTTGAACATTGTTCGATCGATCGAACATCTCCCCTTCGATCGCTCGAATTCAGTTCGAGCGATCGAACACAACGGTGTGCAGCGATCGCAGAAACGAAAAGGAAACAACAGTTACACAAATAATGAGCTAACAAAAGGAGATCCTACAACCAAGGGGACACCCCCTTGGGATTTTCTAACACGAACATAGAGGAAAAGAAAGACACAAACAAGTGGGGCCTACCTCGGTGTAGAGCACGCGGTGGAGCTGGAGGGGATGATGATATGACGATGAGGATGATCAGAGGGGTGATCAGGGCGTCTTATTTAGTGCAAGGAATCGACAATTTCAGAGTTGCCCTCCCTCTGTGTTCGAGCGATTGAGAGTGAGAGTGAGGGAAATGAAAAGGTGTACTGAAGACGCCTCGTTTAAAAGCTTCGTTCGATCGATCGAACTATGGTCGATCGATCAAACACAAATCCCTTAATCGATTGAACAGAAAAGACAAGCGCTTGAACATCCAGGTTTCGATCGATCGAACTGGGTTCGATCGATCGAACACAAAAATTCCAGAATTCAATTGGGGCATGAACCACATCACCCCCAACTATCAGAAACAAATCTGTACATGCAGAGAGACTGAAAAACAGTTGAAGTACAAGCATGTATGACAGAAATTCATCCTCAGAATAGAAAATTACAATTTATATAGAAATAAAACTTTATAAGTGTATCCAAATTGCAACAGTGTTACCCCCAACTGTGTTTAAAACCTTATTTAACTAAAGAAAACTAAAAATAAAATCAAAACTAAAACCAATAACATTCTGTCAAGGATTACATTCCAGTTGATAAACAAAAGATGAAATTGAACGGAAACAACTGAAATGCAGCACTAATCTTCGAGTATAAAGATTTCCTCTTCCACAATCTCTTCATAACCCGCCGAATCTTCAGAAGTGAAGTCCAAACTCGATGATTCCCTTTCCCAGAACAATCGAAAAGCAGCAAGGACATCATCAACCAAGTCTGGCGTCTCCACAGAATTGAAAGCCCATGCAAGAGGTGACCCGGATGGAGACAAGGATAAAGGAGTGTGATTTCGCAATGGACTGTCCTCTTGCGGCGGAGTGTGTGGGGGCCTTATGTAGGGCCCAAGACCATGAATCAGTTGATGTGGGAGAAATACCGGAATACCATTTAGGAACATAGTGACAATCCTGGACAAAAAACAACAACTGAAATTAAAATAACAGAACACAAGAAACACGGATTAACACGAAAAGAAAACAATGAACAGAAACAAAAAATACAAAGGAGTGTGACAAGTTCCAACCTCACTATTGGCATAGGTTCCCAAAATGCACTGGCTGGTAATGGGCATTGGAGCCTGAATAGCAGGTAGCTCAGGTGCACGTAGCGGTATGGGACCAACTCAGGAACAAGGAAATCATCCACGAAAACAAAAACAGCATTGTGGCGGTCTGGGACGACATCCTGGAGGTCATGATCTTCCCATGGCTCCCACATATCATCATTTTCCCATTGGGCCATGAGTGCATCATCCACCATACGTCCCATGTACAGGTCATCATCCTCCTCCACATCATCGTCATCCTGAAATCCCATATTTTCGTATGGATTGATGTCCAGGAGGGCTGGTGGATATGGAATGTACCCTTGAGCAGCATCAATAAGAGAATGAGCTTCAGGGTCTTGATGAAGCAAGGGGCAGGGTGTGAGCTCACCCTCAGTCCAGGTACCACAACGACATTCTGAATCAGCCCAAGAACCGACAGAATGAACATCATCACCTCGCATCTATGCACCTGCAACAGAGTGGTTTAAGGTATAATGGATTAGAACTAGATCACAAACACGAAATAAAGAACGAAAAACAAAAAGAAACAAAAGAGAGAGAAACTAAAATGCAAGGAAAGAAAAGAAATACAACAACAATTGGAACTTCACTTTGGATTTTTAATCATGAGAATAGCTGGGCTCATCCAGCTGGATGTGCTCAACTTCAGTGTGGAAGTTTTCCAAGAACGGTTTCAATCTTTGGCCATTGACCTTGAAACAATCATCGTTCTTTGGGTTGACAATCTCAACCGCCCCATGTGGAAAAACAGTTTTTACGATGAACGGGCCTGTCCAACGGGAACGGAGCTTTCCTGGGAAAAGGTGGAGGCGAGAGTCATACAGCAAGACTTTCTGCCCCGGCTCAAATGATTTACGAAAAATCATACGATCATGGCGAGCCTTCAACTTTTCCTTATGTAACTTTGCAGAGTCATATGCATCTCGTCGTATTTCCTCTAGCTCTGCAAGTTGAAGCTTGCGTAGCTGACCTCCCTCTTGAATATCAAAGTTCAATGAGCGTGTTGCCCAATAAGCTTTATGTTCAATTTCAACGGGGAGGTGGCAAGCTTTCCCGTAAACCAATCTGTACGGGGACATACCAAGATTCGTCTTATACGCAGTACGGTATGCCCATAACGCGTCTGTCAATTTGTATGCCCAGTCTTTTCGATTGGAACTAACCGTCTTCTCGAGAATATGCTTGATTTCTCGGTTAGCCAATTCTGCTTGCCCATTAGACTGTGGATGATAGGCAAGAGCGATTTTATGATGGACTCCGTATTTCTTGAGAAGTGACTCTAAGGGCTTATTGCATAAATGCTTGCCTTGGTCACTTAATAAAGCTTTCGGAGTACCAAAACGAGACAGAATATGCTCTCTTAGAAATGACATGACCGTTCTATGGTCATTTCGTCTCGTTGGTATTGCTTCTACCCATTTCGATACATACTCCACAGCAAGGAGTATGTATTCACAGTTATTCGACTTGGGAAATGGGCCCATAAAATCTATGCCCCAACAATCAAATATCTCAATTGTGATGATAGGGGTTAAAGGCATAGAATTCCTTTTAGAAATGGTTCCAAGCTTTTGACAGTGTTGGCATGTCTTGCAAAAGGAATAAGCATCTTTGAAGACTGTGGGCCAGTAAAAACCGCTTTGTAAGACTTTTTGTGCGGTCTTTTGTGACGCGAAGTGGCCACCGCATGCCTCAGAATGGCATGACGCTAATATTACGGTTATATCCTCATTGGGGACGCAGCGCCTGATGACATGATCAGCACAGTACTTGAACAAGTAAGGGTCATCAAAGAAGAAATGGCGCGCGAACGAGAGGAACCGTTTCCTATCTTGGTTCGACCAATGAGTTGGTGTTTCACCCGTGACGAGGTAGTTTACAATATCAGTATACCAAGGCAGACTACTTACTGCCAGTAGCTGTTCGTCTGGGAACTCGTCCTTAATGGATTGGGATTCAGTATTGTCAACAAAAGTCAACCGGGACAAATGATCCGCAACCACATTCTCTACTCCTTTCTTGTCCTTGATTGTTAGATCAAACTCTTGGAGTAAGAGTATCCAGCGAATAAGCCGTTGTTTAGCGTCTTTCTTTGACAAAAGGTACTTGAGGGCCGAATGATCTGTAAAACAGATGATTGGTGACCCTATCAGGTAAGACCTAAACTTGTCCAGAGCGAATACTACAGCCAGCAGCTCCTTTTCAGTAGTAGTGTAATTCATTTGAGCTTCATTTAAGGTTCGGCTGGCATAGTATATCACATATGGCTTATTGTCCTTTCTTTGGCCTAGGACTGCGCCAATGGCGTAATCACTAGCATCGCACATTAATTCAAAAGGCAAACTCCAGTCGGGTGCCTGTATTATAGGTGCGGAGGTGAGGAGATCTTTTAGATCCTCAAAGGACTTTTGGCAACTCTCTGACCACTCGAAAGGTGCATCTTTGACAAGAAGTTGACAAAGGGGTCGAGAAATTACACTGAAATTTTGGATAAATCGACGATAAAAACCTGCATGCCCCAAGAATGAACGAATGTCTCTTACTGTACGGGGGACAGGTAGATTTGAGATTATGTCGATTTTAGCCTTATCCACTTGGATTCCTTCATCGGATATTATGTGGCCGAGGACTATGCCCTTAGTCACCATAAAGTGACACTTCTCCCAATTCAAGACTAGGTGTTTGTCCTCACACCTCATTAAAACCTGCTCGAGATTGCTGAGGCAATCTTCGAAGCTATAGCCAAATACCGAAAAGTCATCCATGAAAACTTCAAGGATGTTTTCGACCATGTCACTGAATATACTCAGCATGCACCGCTGAAAGGTAGCTGGTGCATTACATAGACCAAACGGCATTCGTCGGTAGGCAAATGTACCAAATGGACAAGTGAACGTGGTTTTCTCCTGATCTTCAGGAGCAATTTCAATTTGATTATATCCACTGTATCCATCCAAGAAGTAGTAATACTTGTGACCCGCCACACGTTCTAGCATTTGGTCCATGAATGGCAAAGGAAAATGGTCCTTTCGGGTCACAGTATTTAACTTCCTGTAGTCAATACACATCCTCCATCCAGTGGGGACGCGTGTTGGTACTAATTCACCATCTTTGTTCGGAATGACTGTTATGCCTGCTTTCTTTGGAACTACTTGGGTAGGACTGACCCAAGGACTATCAGATATCGGATATATCATCCCAACATCAAGTAGTTTAAGCACTTCCTTTTTAACTACTTCTTGCATGTTGGGATTCAGACGCCTTTGCATTTGCCTTGAGGGTTTAGCGTCTTCCTCCAGATATATCTTATGCGTGCATATGGATGGGCTTATGCCTTTAAGGTCAGCAATTGTCCATCCCATAGCATCCTTATGCTTGGTAAGCATTTCCACTAGCTTACTTTCCTGTTCATGAGTTAAAGCAGATGAAATGATCACAGGATAAGTTTTTCCAGCCCCTAGGAATGCGTATTTTAGCTCTTTGGGAAGCTCCTTCAATTCTAACTCCGGAAACTGGAAACTAGAGGGCATTACCAACTTGGTTTTAGGAGGCAGTTGTTCATATGGCTGTATCCACATGCAATCGGCTCTATCCTCCTCTATCGTATCCATCATCAGACACGTCTGGTTCAGGTCAGCATCCAATGGGGTGGACTCTGCAGGCTGATAGATATCGCCAAATTGAGTCATCACAACTTCCAAAGGATCTTTGTAGTCGACCAAATCAACTTCATCTTCAATGACTGTGTCTATGTAATGGATTTCTTCCTCATCATCGTATTCTTCAGGTCGGGGATTAGAAAAGATCTTGATATTCAACGTCATGTTCCCGAATACGATAGTCATGATACCAGTTCTAATTTTGATTGTGGCATCAATGGTGTTGAGGAATGGACGTCCAAAGATAACCGGGATATGTGCACCAGGATTAGACACAGGTTTTGTGTCCAATATCACGAAATCAACCGGAAAGACAAAAGAGTCTATTTGGACAAGGACATCCTCCAACACCCCTCTAGGGTACTTCACAGATCTGTCTGCCAATTGCAAAGCGACTCGGGTGGGTTTGAGTTCACCCAACCCTAGCTGTTTATAAACTGAAAATGGCAGCAGGTTCACGCTTGCTCCTAGATCGAGGAGTGCGTTATCTATCTTTTGATTCCTAATTCTGCATGAGACAGTAGGTGTACCGGGATCTTTGAGTTTTGGAGGCAACTCATTTTGAATGATCGCACTGGCTTGGCACGCGACATAAGCATGTTTCTTCACGCTTTGCCTCCTCTTGACTGTGCATAGATCTTTGAGATACTTAGCATAGGCCGGCACTTGCTTGATAGCATCTAGGAGTGGAAGGTTAATTTTAACTTGCTTAAACAATTCCAGAAACTCCTGATTCTTCGTCTCATTCTTGGGTTTCTTCAACCGTTGAGGATAAGGTGCAGGAAAGGGGCATTTTGGTGGTTCCTCCTTAACAGATTCCTTTCCAGGCCTTCGCTCAACTTCTTCTTCTACTCTAGGAGCTTCAATGTTTGCCTTGATTGGTTCGTCATTGGTAGACTGATCCTCCTCTTGAGTAGATGGTAGCTCAACTTCTTTATCCACCACTTCCTCCTCTTTGTACACTTCGGGAGTGGACAGAGGCATGCTTTTCTCTATGATTTTTCCACTTCTCAGTGTAGTCACAGCTTTAGCATGTTCTTGATTGTTAGGACCATTGTTATGTCCCTTAGGATTTGGAAGTGGTTGGGCAGGGAATGTTCCTCCTGAGCCCTCTTGCCGTGCATCTATCCTTTCTAATGTGGCAGACATTCTACTCATCATCTGTATGAGTTGCTGCGTTAGATTGGCATTCGCAAGTGGCTCTTCTTCTTGTACCTTCTTGTGCGGTGGCACATAGGTATTGGTTTGTGGTGCATTGGAGGGTTGAGCTTGATGGTAATTATTGGTTCTGTTTTGATTGTAATGCTGGGCTGGCCTATTGTTTTGCCCTTGATATTGATTGTTGTTGTAGGGCTGCTGTTGATATTGATTTTGGGCCCCAGCATTATTTCTCCAATCAAAACCGGGGTGATTCCATCTATTGTTACTTTGAAAGTTATTGTTGGAATTCCCCGCCCCTCGAAAACCTTACATGGCATTCATCTCTATAGGGGCTTGCTCTTGAAAATATGGCACATTAGGACAATATTGAGTTGTATGTCCCAACATGTTGCATGTGCCACATGGTTCTTCAGGCAAGACTTGCCTAGAGCTCTCTCCTTTCATGCTTAACTCCTCTACCTTCTTTGCTAGCTCTGCATACTTAGTCATGAGGTGATCTTCATTGGTTAGCTGGTATAGGCTTTTCTCCTCTACACGGGATATCTGTGAGCGTGAGATATTGTCAGAATTTGACCATTCATGAGCGTATTCAGCCAACCATTCAAAATGGGCTTCGGCCTCTTCAGTGTTTTTACGCAGAAATGGTCCAGAGCTCATTGTTTCCACCAACTTCTTTGTTTCACCATTCAATCCTTGATAAAAGAAGCTGATAGTTCGCCATTTCTCAAACCCATGGTGTGGGCATGAGAGAAGCAAATCTTTGAAACGCTCCCACGCTTGTGTGAAGGTTTCATTGCTCTTTTGTTTATAGGAATTGATTTGACGCTGAAGGTCTGTGGTCATGCGAGTAGGATAGAATTTCTTCAGAAACGCGGTGCTCATCGCATGCCAGGTGAAAATTGAATTAGGTTTTAGGGAGTGGAGCCACACCTTCGCTTTATCTTTCAAAGTGAAGGGGAATAGCATTAGATGCGTCACCTCCCTAGGACAAGTTTGCGAGAATGTTTTGTAAACATCCTCGAAATCGGTGACATGTAAATACGCCTTCTCGCTTTCCATTCCATGAAAAGTGGGAAGCAGTTGAATCATCCCATTGCGAAACTGAAATTTGCCATTATGCGGTGGGATTTGAATGCAAGAGGGCGTAGGTCATGTTCTGGTTGCATGAGATCGCAAAGAGGACGGAGTGCCTCATCAATTGGTACCACAACATTGTCACCATTTTCACTCTGATGATCATCCATTGATGCAGTTGGAGTGGCTATTGGGTTGATGGAGCTATCAGAGTCAGACAGGTAGAATGGATTTCCAAAAATTCCTTCAATAGAATTCTCGGACATGAACTAGGAGAGTCCCTAGGGTGAGAACTTACCCAAAAGAACTCAAAAGAAGAGAAAATAAAAACAGAAAGAGATGAAGAGAGACTGAGGTAATCTAAGGAATTGATCGTCGCCTTCCCCGGCAACGGCGCCAAAAACTTGACACGAGAATTTTTCTGTGCGCTCTTGTGCAATACCCAAGTGTAGGTAGACGTGCAAGTAATATCTGGTAAGACCAGGTCGATCCCACAGGGAAGGTGTTGACCTATTGAATTAGACTAACCTCTAAAGAAAATAAAATAAAATGAATAAGATTAAGCAATGGTGCGGAACACAAAGTTCCACAGCTAAGATTACTAAAGAAAATGACTAACGATCTAACTAGCTAATTAAAACAGTACTTGAAATTAGGATGTTTAACTTTAAAAGAAAGTGTTGGGATTACACGAATCCGCAGTAATCTAGCCATCTACCATGCATTTACCTTGAAGCACAAAGGAGTATGTTACCCACAGTTTTCCGTATTCCTCTAAAGATAGAGAATCCATGGCCCTTTCATGACCGGGACCATATCATCACAGTTAAATTAAGATACGTGAAAGCGGTTTAATCCAATAGTTAAGACTCGCATCCTCAATGGTGTTAGCATTGAAGATGGTTTGCAAAATGTATTGAAAGAAAATGCCTTAGGGCCTTAGTTTTAAAACTGTTTTGACAAACTGAGCATTTATTTGGGACAAAATGATAACAAATCCTAAAACAAAAGGTCCTGGAATACTGCAGGGAACATCCTCAAGAATCCGAGAGTTCGATCGATCGACGCGCTTTCGATCGATCGAAGACCTTCATCCCTCAATCGATCGAACTGACTTCGATCGATTGACTGTCTCTGGTTCGATCGATCGAACTAACTTCGATCGATCGAACACAGCGATTATTCTGCTGCATGGCAGAGGCTGGAGATCACTGTTTCATCGTGTTCTCCCAACCTGGGACTACTCAGACATCGTCTGGGACGTCACAGATTGATATTTAACGTACGAAATCATTAACATATTGTTTAGTTGCGAGTTTTTCATGGAAAATTCAAAAACTATGGTTTTACAACTATTTAGCATGTAATATCACGAGATGATCGAGTAAACTACGACTAACACGTGCAGAATATAAATGAGCAGTATATAGATAACCTGGAATGAAGAATACTTGTATTAACTCAGAGAAATCCAGTCCACAATGTAAAAATTCAATGAAAACCTACAAAAAAAATAAGCAAACTCTCTATCTCTCTCTCTAAAACTGTTAAAATAAAAAGTGGGCGTCCTTATGGACGTGTACACTACACATATATATAAGAAAACCTAAGAAACTAGGGTTAAAACCCGCATCTGCTGCGCACGCAAATGTTACTGGAAATACCCCGTTCGATCGATCGAACTGCTCTCGATCGATCGAACCCTTAAGCCTCAAGCGCTTCAACACTCTTCAAGCGATCGAACGCTCGATCGATCGAACCGTCTTAGATCGATCGAGCTCCACATTTCAGCTTTGACTTCTTTTATTTTCTTTCCAGCATTCCATTTATTCTGATGTTCATCTGTTTAGTCCACACAGCAGTAATCTGCACCAACAACAGCTAAAACAATACAACTTGTCATAGATTAATCATATTGTATGAAAATTAGCCTTGCAATGAAAATCGCAGATAAAACGGGAAGTTGTGATAAAAACTAATACAATTCTTCCTTTTAGCGCGGTTGTATTTTACAAATACCCCCGCTTTGCAATTATCAGCCAGCCTGATAGATACATGTTCTTAGGAGAAGTTTTTGAAGCTGTCTCCATAGAATCTGAATCTGATCCTACCACTTACGAAGAGGCAATGGCTGATGTTGATTCAGCTCATTGGATTAAAGCTATGAAGGCTGAATTGGAATCTATGGATTCCAATCAGGTCTGGGATCTTGTAGAACTTCCAGCCAATATTAAACCCATTGGCTGCAAGTGGGTCTATAAGAGGAAAAGAGGATCTGATGGAAAGGTTGAGACCTTTAAGGCAAGGCTTGTGGCGAAAGGCTATACTCAGAGGGAGGGCATTGACTATGAGGAAACCTTCTCGCCGGTAGCCATGCTCAAGTCCATCAGAATACTCTTATCCATTGATGCATGCCTAGATTATGAAATCTGGCAGATGGACGTCAAGACTGCATTCTTGAATGGCAATCTTGAGGAGGACATCTATATGCAACAACCAGAAGGGTTCATAGCTGGTCGGAAAGGTAACTTGGTATGCAAGTTGAAAAAGTCCATTTATGGGCTTAAGCAGGCATCCAGAAGTTGGAACATCCGATTTGACCAAGCGGTCAAGTCGTTTGGTTTCATACAGAATCTGGATGAGCCTTGTGTATACAAGAAATGTGAAGGGAAAGTAGTGGCTTTTCTTGTGCTTTACGTTGACGACATTCTACTCATTGGGAATGATGTAGTGGCGCTGTCAACGGTCAAGGTTTGGCTAGCTAGTACTTTCGATATGAAGGATCTAGGAGAGGCGAGCTATATTCTTGGGATAAAGCTCTTTCGGGATCGCAAGCGAAAGATAATGGGATTATCTCAAGCTGGTTATATCGAGAAAGTGCTAACTAGGTTTTCAATGGATAATTCGAAGAAAGGTTTGTTACCTTTCAGGCATGGTTTAGCGTTCTCCAAGGACCAGTGTCCAAAGACACAAGAGGAGAGGAATCGCATGGCAGGAATTCCCTATGCCTCGGCAGTGGGAAGTCTCATGTATGCGATGTTATGCACTAGACCAGATATCTGCTTTGCCGTTGGCATGGTTAGCAGGTATCAATCGAATCCTGGTCCAGAGCACTAGACAGCCGTTAAGCACATTCTTAAGTACTTGAGAAGAACTAAAGATTATATGCTTATGTACGGCGGTAGTGAGTTAATTCCAGTAGGATACACTGACTCGGACTTTATGTCAGATAAAGATTCGAGAAAGTCGACATCCGGACATCTCTTTACCTTGGGAGGTGGTGCTGTTAGTTGGAGGAGCATTAAGCAGAAATGCATTGTAGACTCAACTACAGAAGCTGAGTATGTGGCTGCTTGTGAAGCCGCAAAGGAAGCTGTTTGGCTCAAGAAGTTCCTTATGGAACTCGAGGTGGTACCAGCGTCGCTGTCACCTATTACGCTATACTGCGATAATAGTGGGGTAGTGGCTCAGTCCAAGGAGCCAAGGAACCACGGGAAGGGAAAGCACGTAGAGCGGAAATATCACCTAATCCGAGATATAGTTCAACGTGGAGATGTGACTGTCACCAAGATTGCCACCGCTGACAATCTTGCTGATCCGTTTACAAAGGCCTTACCACAGAAGGTCTTTGATCGTCATCTAGATAGTCTAGGTCTTAGATGTAGTTCTGAATGGTTGTGAGTGCAAGTGGGAGTTTGTTGGGTTTGTGCCCTCAAACCATTACTTTATGTATGAGACATTAGCATTATAATATATGGATATCAGCTTTACATTTCATTGTGTATGTTTCTTTCATGAGATGATTGTTTTGTCCTTAAGTATCATAGTAAGCAATTCGTGTGTGTATGAGATACACACAAGTGAGATACGAATTACTATTCTTTGATACTTAGAGTATGTCACAGTGGATGATGAGACTGGATACCTCATCAGGTCTACACTGTAGCATAATTAACTACCATTGGATGGAGTGATTAATCTCAATCACTAGAGTGTAGCTCTTAGTTGATATGCTAGTGCTTATAGTGCATTGATGGACCTGAGCTTTCCTATTGACGCTTAAGGCTGTCAACAGTCAATAGGAACTCATAACTTGTATAAGGTACGTGTTCTCAATCTTGAGATGATTATGAACACAGACTATGGATATGGCTGCTTTGACTTACCAATCAGTGAGGTCTATAGAAGATCAACACCTGGGTATTTTGGGTATGTCATGTCCATAGGGTTGTGAACATATTTTGTCAAGATAGAATCTACCCTCTGATTCAGAGTAAGCATTCCCTTGAGAATATCACCAAGTTGATTACTGAGTACTGCAGTCTTGTTGATAAGAGTTATCAACATGTTTGGTAATCATGAGTAGTGAATGGGACTCAAGGAATACAAGAAGTAATCATGATTCAGGTTGACAGTAACAGTTATCCGACTACCTGAATATGATTACGAATGCTGACGGTAGAGGGACATTAGTACACCATACAAGTCTAGTTATCGCTTCGGATATGTTCTTTTGCGTTGGAGTTCAGTTATCGTTTTATAGTGGAATAAACGTTAACTGACCAGTTAGTTAGTTTACTGATCAAAGAGTTTGGTCATGGTAATTAACAAACTGGTCTGAGCCAACAATAAAGAGCCTAGGAGGTCCCACTCTCAGCTCCGCTAGGATGCTTGGAAAGACACTTGAGGAAGCTGTTAAGACAGGTTCGATCGATCGAAGTATGTTCGATCGATTGAAGTCATCAGGTTCGATCGATCGAGAATGGTTCGATCGATCGAAGGTTCGATCGATCGAAGTCTAGGTCGATTCTGGAAATCTATAAATAGGGCAGCTGCGTTCTGGTAGTAAGTGATCGTCGTTTTTATACGCAGAAGCTGCAGAAACTATCATAGTCTTCCCAAAACCTTCCTATCCTCTCTATTAGGGTTCCCACCAACCCTAGTCTTTCCGGCAGGCATCCGCAGGAGTCATAAGGGTGAAGATCATCTAGTGGAGGTTGCTGGAAGTTAAAGTTTCAGAATTGGGTTCAAGACACTAAGGTATAATTCTTGCACCCCCTTGTACGCATCTATGGAATTGACGAGTAGTAGATCCTGGAATACCAAAAGTTTTATAACTTAACCTATTTCCGCTGCGCGTTAAAACTCTAACTTTAAACCACTTTTTCCTTCAATAGATTCTGGATAAAAAGCGTTGCAAAAGATGCAATGATGTTGAGGCTAGTGCTGGTCGTGCTCTGTGTGAGCTGCCTACGTATCCCAAGGGGAATCAGACCAGGACGTAGTTCAGGGCACAAAAGGCAAATCAGGTATGTACAACGAGACAGACGTATGCTATGTTATGAGGAGGATATGCGATGCATGGATGGATTGTGTCATGAGTCCTATTATGCCTATTGTATTATCCTAGCATGCTGTAGGGTGTGCCACTCCGAGTGGGCTGGTGTCGTGCTGGTGTTTCTGACTATGATGCAATTATTGACTCGAATAGGGATACCAAGTTTTTTAGAAGGCTCTGAGTCTAGGGGCAAACTTCTGAATTTTGGGAAGTGTGCTTCGTAAGCAAACGTAATTGGGTGTGGGGTCTCAGAGGACTATAATCGAAGACGCCTTTTGGCAAATAACCGACGGATACGAAAGCCCTGGAAATTAAGAGACGGACACAGAAGTCAAGGGATGATCATGAAATCCTGAGATGTCACGCGATGAATATGGAAGCCCTATTGATAGAAGCCATGGCATATTTTGAATGAAAGCGATGATGATTAATGAAGCGACGATGTTTGAATCGAGATGATGTGTTGATAATGGACTACTGTGATTGAACTGACGGTGTACGAATCCGCTGAGGATTAATCTGAATCTGCTGGGGATGAAGCGACTCTTTCTGGGATCTCTCTTCAACTGCTTCTCTTGATCAAATCTTGCGGGCCGATCGGGGCCTCCGGGAGCCGGTATCTTTCTGCTTCTATCCTCGGGGGATGATGCGGGGTTCTCGGGGAATCTCTTTTCTTGATCGGGAACTAGGACCCATCTCTGAATCTCTCACGGTTGATCAAATCTTGCGGTGCTCAATCCAAGAGGGCCTGTCGGGGCCTCCGGGAGCCGGTATCTTTATGCTTCTGTCCTTGGGGGATGATGCAGGGTTCTCGGGGAATCTCTTTTCTTGATCGGGAACCAGGACCCATCTCTGAATCTCTCACGGTTGATCAAATCTTGCGGTGCTCAATCCAAGAGGGCCTGTCGGGGCCTCCGGGAGCCGGTATCTTTCTGCTTCTGTCCTCAGGGGATGATGCAGGGTTCTCGGGGAATCTCTTTTCTTGATCGGGAACCGGGACCCATCTCTGAATCTCTCACGGCTGATCAAATCTTGCGGTGCTCAATCCAAGAGGGCTTGTTGGGGCCTCCGAGAGTCGGTATCTTTCTGCTTCTGTCCTCGGGGGATGATGCAGGGTTCTCGGAGAATCTCTTTTCTTGATCGGGAACTAGGACCCATCTCTGAATCTCTCACGGTTGATCAAATCTTGCGGTGCTCAATCCAAGAGGGCCTGTCAGGGCCTCCAGGAGCCGGTATCTTTCTGCTTCTGTCCTTGGGGGATGATGCAGGGTTCTCGGGGATTCTCTTTTCTTGATCGGGAACCAGGACCCATCTCTGAATCTCTCACGGTTGATCAAATCTTGCGGTGCTCAATCCAAGAGGGCCTGTCGGGGCCTCCGGGAGCCGGTATCTTTCTGCTTCTGTCCTCAGGGGATGATGCAGGGTTCTCGGGGAATCTCTTTTCTTGATCGGGAACCAGGACCCATCTCTGAATCTCTCACGGCTGATCAAATCTTGCGGTGCTCAATCCAAGAGGGCTTGTTGGGGCCTCTGAGAGTCGGTATCTTTCTGCTTCTGTCCTCGGGGGATGATGCAGGGTTCTCGGGGAATCTCTTTTCTTGATCGGGAACCAGGACCCATCTCTGAATCTCTCACGGTTGATCAAATCTTGCGGTGCTCAATCCAAGAGGGCCGGTCGGGGCCTCCGGGAGCTGGTATCTTTCTGCTTCTGTCCTCGGGGGATGATGCGGGGGTTCTCGGGGAATCTCTTTTCTATTTTTCGGTGCTCAATCCAAAAGGGCCTGTCGGGGCCTCCGGGAGCCGGTATCTTTCTGCTTCTGTCCTCGGGGGATGATGCAGGGTTCTCGGAGAATCTCTTTTCTTGATCGGGAACCAGGACCCATCTCTGAATCTCTCACGGTTGATCAAATCTTGCAGTGCTCAATCCAAGAGGGCCAGTCGGGGCCTCCGGGAGCTGGTATCTTTCCGCTTCTGTCCTCGGGGGATGATGCGGGGTTCTCAGGGAATCTCTTTTTCTATTTTTCGGTGCCTTGGCCAAAATCCGGGATTCATTCTCGAAACTCTCATGTTTGATCAAAATTTACGACGGTTGTTCTGAAATAGCCGATTCGGGTCCTCGGGAGTCAATTTTTCCCAGTTTCTGCCTGCTGGAGGTAGTTCTGACAACTTTTAGCCTGCTTGGGGTAAAACCTTTCAAATCTTAATCGGAATGGGCTACCAGGGCTGATCGGGGCCAAAAATAGGCTGAAAAAGGCCAAAACAGGTCAAAACGGAGCGAAGCGGAGCAAAACGGAGCAAAGCGAGGCTCGCGGGGAGCAGTGCCGCGGCGGCACTGGGCCATTGCCGCGGCGGTAGTTGGCCAGTGCCGCGGCGGCACTGGGTGGCCGGACTCCGTCTTTGTATATCTCGGGTTTTTGAGCTTTTGAAGCTCATTCTTGGCCATTTTGGGGTGTTTTTGGAGCCAAAAATCGCCAAAACGCACCTTGTGCACGCTCAGGTGAGTAATCCTCCCCCGTAGTTGGAATTTTAATTGGTGTTTTGGTTTGCTCAATTTTTCAAGAAGAAAGTTTAACTTTGACTTCCATTTTCTTTGTAGATCCATGGCTTCGAGCTCGAGGAGACCGTCTAAGAAGGCCAAGGAACGGATGAAAGCCGAGATGCAAACCCCGGACTTGATTTTACGGGACCCCCAACATCATCTTTCAGCCGCGAATCTAGCGAGCTTGTATGTGAAACCTTCAACATTTTAGGACTATTTCCATGTATTGTGCTAGTTTCGTGAGCCGTAGTGTGTACCTAGAGATCGTTAGAAGTTCGATTTATGCTCAAACGTTGATTTTGCGAATTTGGACCTCGGGTCGTGAATAGTGGTTTTGTCCATTGCTTTTGTCATCACTGGTATGTGTAGGTGCCGGAAGTAGCACTGAAGGGCCACGGTAGCCTCGCTCATGCTTTCCTGTGGTATACTCAACTCTCGCCCACCGTCAAGAGGATGGTCGATGACGCCGGGTTCGGAGGCTTTGTTCATCTGGTTTTGAAGAGCAGCAATGATTTGGCACACTTTTATGCTTTGGCTGAGAGGTGGTGGGACACCACCAATACTTTCCACCTTCCGTTCGGCGAGATGACCATGACGCCCTTTGACTTTTCCATGATTACTGGTTTGAGGGTAGGCGGGAAGCGCCTGATTCTGGATTATTTCTATGATATCGAACCTGAGGCTGTAGAGATGTTGATTGGGGCTGTTCCCCCCAATTTGGAGAGGCACTGGTTTCCTTGCGACTGGCTTTACCGGGCTTATGGCAGAGGGGATCATAACCTGAACAATTCCCAGCTTTTGAGGGTGTATCTTCTGTATGTCCTCGGCTGCTCGATCTTTGCGACTCGAAATGACCGAGTGAACTTGAGACTTCTCTCTTGCCTGGCGACCATCGATGAGATCCCTTCTTACGACTGGGGCGGTGCTGCCTTGGCCCATCTTTACAAGCACATGGGTGAGGTTTCCCGAGGTGATGTTAAATCAACGGGGGGATTTTGGCGAGCTTGGGAGATATGTGCTGCATTTTGCTTTATATTCCTTGACTTGGTTTTTGATTTCTGTACTCTTTCTGACTTTCCTCCTTGTCTGTGCAGCTTTGGAGCTTCGAGTACCTGAAGATGTTAGCTCCATCCCCTGCAAATGAATCAGGCAAAGACGAGGATGGCATGGCTCCTGTGCCTCTGTTCCCACGAGGCTTGAGATGGAGGAGGGATGTTGTTGGGGTAAAGAGCGGGGCCCACCGGATTGTTTTGCTCAGAAACTTCCTAACCGAGCTGACGGCTGCTAGCGTCGATTGGACGCCTTGGGAGCGTGTCGCCTATGCTGCCCCGGAGGAGATTCAAGCGGTCAAGCCTCTTTTCTCTTGCCGACTTTTGATGGAGAGTACCGAGTGCAGGCAGTGGTTTCTTGGTGAGCGAGTGTCTCGGCAGGTGGTTGGTGGTTCCAGGTATCGGGTCCCTCATAATCCCCCTGTGATGGATGCTAGTGACCTTTCTGGTGATGCCCTGCTGGCGGCCTTGGCTGGCACTGATGTTTGGGACCATTTCCTCTCTGAGACCGGTTACGAGGCTTACCGTGGTCGTTTCCTAATGCCCAATTTCCTACTCCTGGAGGTGAGTTTTATGTTTTTGTTTTTTTTATCCATTGCCTATGTTTTTTGATTTTTCTTTTCTTAACTTGTTTTGTGCCTACAGCTCCGCGAGATGTATAGGAGACAGGCTCCTCCGACTTCCGATCCTATCCCTCCCTGGGATTGGACCGTCAACGTCCTAGGCGCTGATGGCAGTCCCCAAGTGATGGAGGTGCCGCGAGTCACATATGGGTACCCTACTCAGCCAGCGGGCGTCCTCAATGTTCCTTGGAGTTACGCTGAGGAGGGTCACGCCTTGGCGGCTAGCCTATGGTCCTTGGTCCTCACACGAGTCCACCGGGTAAGTTTCTAATCTTGCGCTCCTTAAAGTTATGAGGTACTAACTCTGGATTTTACCCTTGATAGATGGATGACATGCGGCAGTTTGCCGCCAACCAGATGGCGTCCTTGGTAGGTTTCTGACTCGACTCTGTTTTTGTACTTTTTGTTGTTCCCTTACTGATTGCCTTTATTTTATTTGTGTGTGCAGTATCGGGGAGGCAGAGCTGGTTCATCGAGGACTGGTTCAAGGTACAGGGGCGATAGGAGGAGGCCGTCGCCGACATACACTCCGGACGGTCCGACGGAGGACGAAGAAGAGGAGGACTGAGGCTGCCCCTCAAGCGGGGATTTTGCTTTTTTATTATATATTTTTTATGTTTTCGATCGGGTTATACTGGTGATGTGACTATTTGGACAGTGTAGGATGATGTGTGGAGCAGTTTGTGACCTTTGACAAATTATTATGATGTTTTGCCTTTTAGGCCAGATAGCTTCCGGTTTGGAGGCGCGGTTGTGTGCTTGTTTTAGTTGATGATGATACATGTGCACTGTGATTGTTGGGTGTTACTGCGATGGGCAGTTTTGTAATAGTGAGTGTTTTTGCCTTGCAGGTGGGATAGTCCGTGAAACGGGGAGGTGCTGCCGAAATTTCGAATTTTCCTAGAGCCGCGACCGCAAACATGGCTTTGTATGATCCCGCTCAACTCACAGCTTGGCTAAACATCACGGATGGTGTGGAACGGATCAACCTCTTTAGCTACGGCCTGACCGAGCTATTCTCTCTTTGCCAGATGACCCTGAACACTGAGTTTTTGCGTGCTGCCATTGCTCACTGGGACCCGGTGAACCATGTCTTCAATTTCAATGGCTTGGAGATATGCCCCTTGTTGGAGGAGTTCTGTGCCATCCTCGGCTATGATTCTGATTTGGACTTGATTCTTCCTTCTGTTGATACCCTCAGTCCTACGCGAGGCTTGGCTGAGTATCTGAATTGTTCCATCACTATTTCCCGCCGGCTGCTTCAAGGTGAGGTTCTCGACATTGCTTCCATAATTGCTCGATATGCCAGTCCTGGGAATCCCAGCGTGTATGATGCTACTCGTGGGGCTGCTCTGATTCTATGTATGACTTCACACTTCTTGTTTTCGAGCACTTCTAGCGACTTAGTGCATGTATGTCTCGGGCTGAAGGCAGGTAAGAACCCCATGGCCATGGTTTTGGCCGAGACCTTGAATGGTTTGGATCGTGCTTCAAACCAGGGAATGCTTCTTCTTTCTGGGGCGCCTTTGGTGTTACAGGCTTGGCTCTACGAGCGTCTTCGGTTATGGACCGGTAATGTGCCGCCAGTCTATTTTCGCAGAGCTGTGCTTCATACTCATTTTACTTCTGCTGATTAGGTGGGTATGATGGGCGCATTATCTGAGGCTGACATTTGCTGGGTTGTGAGGCATTGGGGCATTTATGCTGTGACCACCAGTCTTGGGGATTTTCAGAGGGTGTGGCTGATGGGACTGAGAGAGACCTCCTTCTATCATCCTCGTCGATTGGCCAGACAGTATGGGCAAGTTCAAGAGGTCCCTCGGGGGTTTACTGAGAGGGTCTTTGCTTCCAGAGTCAGAGCCACTACCATTGCTGCTTTCATCAGGGGCTGGGCCAGCCGTGCAAGGGCCTATTTCTAAAGACCTTTGAAGAAATAAAAGACACAAAGATAAAACTAGACCTGACTGATTCTGCTCATTCCTCCCAGTGTCTTTGAACATGTGTGATTGCTTTTCGAAAGACTTTTTATTTTGATCTTTCCTGCTTATGTAATATTCAGAGTTTGTTTATTGGTGAACCTTGGTTACTTTGGGAATCTCATTCTATGCATTTTAGCTTTAAAAACATTTTGTAATCGAGATTTCAATTAGATGTTGCTTTTGGTACTTGTTTGGACATGCTAGGACGATTAGAGGCAAACGAGGTGGGTAGCCGAAGTTTGCCCCTAGTTTGGGATATATATGGTTGTGAGGCAAACGAGGTAGATGACCGACGTTTGCCCCTAGTTTAGAGGAGGTTCAGGCAAACAAGGCGAGTGGCCGAAGTTTGCCCCTAGTATGGAGGGTGATTTCTGGGTTATGGTAAGGACCGCAACTTTATTCTCTCAAATGCTCATAGTTTTGCCTAGGCACCAGTTAGGTGACCTAGCGAGCTCTTTTCTCTCTTTTGTTATTGCTCACCTTGGATTTAGCTCTAACTTTTGCCTAGGCGTCCTTTCGGATTTTCAACCTAGCGAGCCATCCTTCTTTTCTTTTTGAAAGTCTGCCTACGTACCCCCGAGCGGGGATCAGGTCCAACGTAGTTCGGGCCGAAGCTTGAAAGAAATTGGGCTATTTTTGTGGGTGGAGCGACTGAACCGATGTGGTTGTCTACGTATCCCCGAGTGGGAATCAGGTCGAGCGTAGTTCAGGCCAAAGCTTGAAAGAAATTGGGCTATTTTTGTGGGTGGAGCGACCGAACCGATGTGGTTGCCTACGTATCCCCGAGTGGGAATCAGGTCGAGCGTAGTTCAGGCCAAAGCTTGAAAGAAATTGGGCTATTTTTGTGGGTGGAGCGACCGAACCGATGTGGTTGCCTACGTATCCCCGAGTGGGAATCAGGCGAGCGTAGTTCAGGCCAAAGCTTGAAAAAAAAAGGTTATTGAATAGTCAAGCATAGTACTTTTTAAGACGATCCATGTTGATTGGTTCTTTGAATTCGACACCATCGAGGTCCATGAGATAAGTTGCTCCTCCGGAAAGAACAGTCTTGACGATGTAAGGGCCGACCCATTTAGGTTTAAACTTCCCATGGGGATCAAAGATCGGAGCTCGCAACTCCTTAAGGACAAGGTCACCCTTGACAATCTTCCTCGGACGAACCTTTTTGTTGAAAGCACGGGCTATCCTCTTTTGATAGATTCGAACATGGTCGACTGTCGCTAGGCGCTTTTCATCTATGAGGGCCAATTCTTTATACCTTTCCCTCAACCAATCTGATTCTGAAATTTCACACTCTGCCATCATGCGTAGGGACGGTAATTCTATCTCGACCGGAAGTACCGCTTCCATCCCATACACTAGTGAGTAAGGAGTTGCTCCCGTGGACGTCCTTATCGAGGTTCTGTATCCCCAAAGTGCGAACGGTAGCTTTTCATGCCAGTCTTTGTAAGTGTCGGCTGATTTCTGCAGTATGGCCTTAACATTCTTGTTTGCAGTCTCGACCGCCCCATTAGTTTGCGGTCTGTATGGTGACGACTTGTGATAAGTGATTTTGTATTCCTCGAACAGATCCCTAACTTCTGCTTTGAAATGACTTCCGTTATCCGAAATGATCTCATGGGGAACTCCATAACGGCAGATGAGATTTCTCTTGATGAATTTGGCCACTTCCTTGGCTCCTAACTTGGTGTAGGATGCAGCTTCTACCCATTTTGTGAAGTAGTCTATGGTCACCAGAATGTACCGATTTCCATTTGAAGCTTTCGAAATGATTTCACCGATAATATCGATTCCCCAGGTGGAGAATGGCCAAGGTGAGGTCATGCTGTATAGAAGGGATGGTGGTACATGCATCATGTTTACATGGATCTGGCACTTGTGACACTTTCTCACGTATTCGCAACAATCTTTCTCCAATGTTGTCCAGTAGTACCCTTGTCTTACGATTTTCTTGGCCAGCATGTGACCGTTCATGTGCGGGCCGCATACCCCCTCGTGTATTTCCTCCATCATTCTTCTGGTACTTCTCCCAAACAAGCAAGTCAAGTTGTGACCGTTGTATCCTTTCTTCAGCAGTTTCCCACCGCAAATGATGAATTGCGCTGCGAATCTTTGAATGGCCCTTTTGTCTTTTTTGGTAGATTCTTGGGGGTACATTCCATTTTCTATGAAGTTTCAGACATCCTGATACCACGGTGTTTCATTCTCTTCTGGTTCGATTGCGGTGATCATGTTGAACGAAGGCGCGTACCTTTGCTCAATTACCAAAGGCATCATCCTGACTCCCACAGGAATTTTGATCATGGAGGCTAAGGTAGCCAACGAGTCTGCTAGCTGATTCTCCTCCCTGGGCAAGTAGAGGAATGTGATGTTCTTGAACTGCTTCTTGAGTCCATCGAGATGGTCATGGTAGGGCTTCAACCTCTCTTCATTCACCTTCCATTCCCCTCTGGCTTGTGACACGATGAGATTCGAATCTCTGAAGACATCTAGCTTCTGAATTCTCAATTCTATGGCCGCTTCCATCCCCAGAATGCACGCTTCATATTCAGCAGTGTTGTTGGTGGAGTTATAATTGAGCTTGACTGCCAGTGGGGTGTGGTCCCCGTTTGGTGATACTAGGATTATTCCTACCCCGTAACCTTTCATGTTGGCTGCTCCATCAAAGTACAACTTCCATTGTTCTTCCTTGATTTCCATGATATTTTCGTCTGGGAATGGGAAGTCTCCACTTTCTTCGGAGTCAATGGCGTGTTCCGTAAGATGCTCAGCCACGGTTCTCCCTTTTACCGATTTTCTTGTAACATACTTGATATCGAATTTGGATAGTAGAAGTAACCAACG
Source organism: Hydrangea macrophylla (assembly GCA_033977485.1). NCBI lineage: Eukaryota > Viridiplantae > Streptophyta > Magnoliopsida > Cornales > Hydrangeaceae > Hydrangea > Hydrangea macrophylla. The sequence continues at coordinate 74,329,195 of CM066999.1, read as the reverse complement.
GGATATACGACCGGTCAGGGCGGGTTTTTCGAGGAGGTATTTTAGAGGATCTATGCGGGATATGAGCACAACCGGGAAGGCTAGCATGTAGTGCCTCAGTCGGCGGGTGCACCAAACCAAGGCCCAACATGTTTTTTCGAGGGTAGAGTAGTTGGGCTTATACCCAGTCATCCTCTTGCTGAGGTAGTATATGGCTTTTTCGGAGTGGCTTTCTTCTCCTTCTTGGGCTAGCATACAACCCATGGCATTTTTGGAGACAGATAGGTAAAGGAATAAGGGCTTATGAGGCGTAGGTGGTGAGAGGACAGGTGGGTTTTGAAGGTAGGCTTTTATTTTGTCGAAAGCGGCTTGGCATTGGTCATCCCATTGGAACTTCTCCCCTTTTCTCAACAATCGGAATAGAGGATCGCATGTAGTTGTGAGTTTGGAAATGAAGCGGCTGATGAATTGGATTCTTCCGAGGAACCCCCTTACCTCTTTTTCATTCCGTGGTGGTGTCATTTCTAGGATTGCCTTGATCTTGGAGGGATCCACCTCTATCCCCCTTTGTGTGATGAGGAAACCTAGGAGTTTACCGGAGGTCACACCGAAAGTGCATTTCTTTGGATTCAACCTCATCTTGTACTTACGCAACCTTTCAAAAAACTTTTCCAATGCCACTAGGTGTCCTTCTCTATCCTTGGACTTCACAATCATGTCGTCTACGTACACCTCTACTTCTTTGTGAATCATGTCATGCAGCAGAGTGGTGGCAGCTCTTTGGTAGGTTACCCCAGCATTCTTGAGTCCGAAAGGCATTACTCTATAGCAGTAGGTCCCCCAGGGGGTGGTGAATGTCATCTTTTCCCGATCTTCTGGCGCCATAAGAATCTGATTATACCCTGAGAAACCATCCATGAATGATAGTAGCTCATGTCCTGCGGTGTTGTCTACCAAAATGTCAATGTGGGGAAGCGGGAAGTCATCCTTGGGACTGGCTTTGTTTAGATCACGGAAGTCGACGCACACACGAACTTTTCCATCCTTCTTCGGGACTGGCACGATATTGGCAACCCATTCCGTATATTCGGTGATAATGATGAATCCTGCCTTGAATTGCTTCTCCACTTCTTCCTTAACCTTGAGTGCCCACTCCGGCCTCATGCGCCTCAGTTTCTGCTTGACAGGTTTAGAATTAGGGAGGAGGGGAATATGATGTTGGACAATGTCGGGATCGACCCCGGGCATGTCTTCGTAAGACCAAGCGAAAACATCTTTGAATTCCTTTAGCAAGAGGGTTAATTTTCTTTTTCTTCTTTATTAAGAGTTGAGCCAATTTGCACAATTTGGGGATTATCTGTTTCACCTAAGTTAACCGATAAAGTATCTTCGATTATTTCATAAGTAGGTGGTTTTTCAATTAGTTGCTTAAGTTCAATTGGGAGATCCTCGGAGGGATCTGTGCATTCACAAGTATTAGACACAGAGGAGTAAGCAGAATCGTCTTTCATTTCATTCATGATAGGTGAAGTGTCTACATTGGACAGTGGTGGGCTTACAGCAGCCGACTCTGGTACAGACTCGATAATCGGCAGTATAGACTCTAGGGGAACAGGGGATAGGGAGACACAGACAGATGACTCTACAGCCTGGTTGCTCAGACCCTCCTTAGTTGGCTTGATCTGATCATCTTGGCTCTTGGCCCTCTTTTCTTCCTTCTTCTCAATGGATTCCTCCCACATTTTCTCGATGGCTTCAGTGTCCAGGTATTTCAACCAGTCTTCCTCTGGGGTTTTCTCAATTTCTTCGAGATAGAACGGATCTTGATATGGAGGCCTCTTGCAGTCAGCGAAGATTTCAAGTCCGGGGTGCCTTTTCCCAATGGTTTGATGGATCCAGGGTTCGGGGAACCCAAAGTAAGGGAAGTCATCCCCCTCTTTGATGAAGTGTCCATTCAAGGTCTTGCGGTATGGTGGGAGACCCCTTACCCTTTTCTTCCACGGCCTCTGTAGCTCGAAGTCTTCTTCAGTGGGGTTGTATCCTAGCCCAAAAGTACCTTGCTGTCCTTTGATCTGAGGGAACTCTCGAATCCCTTGCTGGCGTCAGCCCAATCCCATTCCAGGGAAGTAGTTCATTTTACGGACGATGTTGACAACCGCAGAGTGGATCTCAGGGAACTTGTCTTCATCATTGATCATGTGGACTTCTTCCATGAAGAATCCTCCAATTTCTCCTTCTTCTAACTCAGGTATTTGGATTTCAAAGACGTGAGCGTAGTTCGGGAAAGCTTCATTACCCCAACTATTATCGAGGATGATTTTCACTTCCTTCTCATGGATGTACTTGATCATTTGATGCACAGTGGATGATACGGCTTTGTTGACATGCAACCAGGGCCTTCCAATTAGCAAGTTGAAAGAGGCAGGTATGTCCATGACCTGAAAGACTTCGGTGCTCACCAAAGATCCTACCCGGATTTAGAGAGAAACGGTTCCCATCACATTTCTCCTGGTGTTGTCATAGGCCCTCACGGATTGCATAGATGGTGTGATGTCAAGGACATTGACCCCCAAGGCGGTGGCAGTCCTTAGGGCACAGACATTTAAGGCTGAGCCCGTGTCGACTAAACAAAACGGCACCTGTTGTCCCTTACATCCCACGGTGATATATAATGCCTTGTTATGTGCGGATCCCTCTGGTGGCAGGTCCTCATCGGAAAATGTGATGATTGGGTCGGGGGTAAGCGCACCCAAGAAAGCTACTATGTCCTCCGGCGCGGCGTCGATGGGGACTTCAATCCCAGCCAAGGCATTCAACACGGCTTGCCTGTGCTTATAGGATGTTACCATGATGTCCCACATCGAGATGTGCTTGGGTTTTCTTCAGCTGTTTTATTAATTCGTTGTCCTCTTCGATGATCTCATCCATCTTACCCTTCCCCTTGTCTTTAACTGGACCCTTCTCGATGGCTTCAGTGGTAGGCTGCAGAGGCTGGTAGTGACGGCCTGACCTGGTCAGGTGATCAATTTCAGCAGGAGTAGGCCCTTCTACAGTCCCATCCTTTTTGAACCAATCACAATCCGTTCCCACATATGGTTTCTCCATCTCGTCCCAGATAGAAGCGTCACTTTCATCATTGGGATCATACCATTTGAGGTCTACCACCCCCAGATCGTGCTCTTCCAGAAAGAACAAGTCTTGCTCATCGTCTAGCTGTTGCTACCACTCGTCATTCTCCCCTTCAATTAGATGAATTCCCACAGAATCCAGGATGTCAATGAAAGGCAAGGGTTGTCCTAGGGGGGTGATATAAGTAGCAGGGTTGAAGGGTACGGGGTTGGACTCAATGAGGTTGACATTTTGGTGGTTTGGTAGAGGATTTTGGGTGATATGGGGCTGCTTTGGTGGCGGCTCGATGATGTTCTGGTCAATAAGGTCTTGAATGTCATGGCGAAGGCGCCGCAATCATCAGTGTTGTGGCCCGGGGCTTGGTGGTAGGTACACCGCTTGGACATATCGCAGTTTGGCGGGAGGGGGGTGTTTCGGGGTTGGAGATGGCCTTTTTTGAGGAGGCGGTCTAAAGCTGAGGAGAGAGAGATTTCTAACTTGGCGAAATTGCGAGGGGGATTTTTCTGGAAGGGGCGATTGGAGGGGTTTGCCTGGCTGGAGGGTTGGTACGGCCTAAGAGGGTACGCCATGGGTTGGCTGCTAAGGGCATTGACATCCGGGGGATTCCGGGAGTAGTTAGGCCTTCTGGACTGACTCGGGAGCTCTTCCTTTTTTATCTTTCCTTCTCTAATAGCGTCTTCAATCCGGGTTCCGACTTCAAACAACTCCTCAAAGGTGGAGATGGACTGGTAGAATAATTTCTCATGGTAGAGGGGCTGCAGATTCCGGATGAGCATCCTTACCTGTTCTTTTTCAATCGGCCGGTGGGTCATTTGGGCTACCTTGTTCCTCTATCTGCTCAGAAATGCAGCGAAGGATTCATTGTTGTTTTGCCGGGTTGTTTCCAAATCCCTGATGGTGACATCCAGCTCTTGATTGTAGGAGTAATGATCGACGAAGACTCGAACGATGTCTTCCCAGGCCCGGGTTTTGGAAGCTTCCAAGGTTAGGAACCACGATAGTGCAGACTTTGCAAGAGTTTGCGGGAACAACATCGCAATGTGTTCGTGGGTACATCCCATGGACTGGAAGATACTCATACATAGCTTCACATGACTTTTCGGATTCCCAATCCTGTCAAAACGGTCGATGGCAAGCATCTTGAAATTCTCTAGCAGTTTCAGCTTGACAGGCTCGAAGAGGCCTTCCAGGTCTAGCATGTAATCATCGACCCCTTTGCTTTTTCTCAGTACGCTTTCTAGCTTGTCGACCTTGTCCATTTTCTCTTGGAGCTTTTTCTCGTACGCGAACGGTGGGACCCCTTGAAACCAGTCTTCCTCCCTATTATTCTCATGCAGGGGAGGTTCAAATCCTGGTGGTGGAAACCCGGGTGGTGGTTGCGGCTGCTGCTACTTCAGTTCTTCCATGAACTTCAGAACTTGGGCCAGGCTGTCGGACTGCTGGCTTATGGTCGCTCCCAATTCAGTAACCTTGCTTTCCAACTCTTCCCTATTCATGCTGAAGTAAGCTGTCGGACTGATTCTGATCAATCGATTATCCGAACTCCTGACCCACGAAGAGGACCCTGACTGCTGACCTTGGGAATCTATACTGACCTGATAGATTTTGAGAGGACTAGATTAGATCTTTGATAGTGATGACTTTAGACAGACAAAGATAGTGATGTGGACCGGCTCAAGACAGTGCGTGCAGATTGATGGGGAATGGTGCATGCAAATGGGACAAGCATGCGGATGTAAGTCCTAATCTATATGATGCATCTATTTCTAACAGATAGCAGTTAAACAGATAAGGTCCTAGCCATACAGAGTGTGCTAACCTTACTTTCCAGTATGATCACCAAGGGATAACAGGGATTTCTTGGATACTTCGGGTAATTTTGAACAGAGTTTCTGGGAGAAACTGGTTAATATGGTTATATCTGGGATATCTGGACAGAGTTTCTAGGAGAAATTGGTCAATATGGTTATATCTGGGATATCTGGACAGAGTTTCTGGGAGAAATTGGTCAATATGGTTATATCTAGGATATCTGGACAGAGTTTCTGGGAGAAATTGGTCAATATGGTTATATCTGGGATATCTGGACAGAGTTTATGGGAGAAACGGGTCAATATGGTTATATCTGGGATATCTGGACAGAGTTTCTGGGAGAAACGGGTCAATATGGTTATAGTGATCATACCGTCTAGCAGGTTTTCATACTCCTATGTCTTGGGACCGATAAACAAGGTTTGCGATGTATATCTTTGTGAGCATGGAGCAGACATCCTTGTTATGGTGCCTAGGCAGGTCAACTCAATGTAATCACATGTGAGTGATTGCCTTGGGAATCATAAGGAAGAGGTTCTGTTCTATGCCACATAAGCGTCTACACCGCTCAGGTAATCCCATCAGGGCATACAGCAGTTATATCACATTGTCCTATCTAAAAAGATAAATGAACAGTCGGAGGGGAAAATGCAAGAGTGCAATGCGGTGAACCAAACACAGTAAAAAGATGATTTTAAGAATGCTTCTTATGAGTCAAATCTCTGTATTATTTTGTTTTAAAATAAAAATCCCCAGCAGAGTCACCAGATTGTGGATACCGGGATTCCACCGCTTCGTTATGTTTTTGAAACTTGTTTGATTTTTGAATCAAGGAAAGAGAAAAGGTCTGTTGAAAACAGATACAGAGTCGCCACTTGGTCTTTAAGGAACCAAGAAACCTAATTTGACTCACCCAAATGGATAAAGGGCACAGGTCCTTCATAACCAAAGAACTTGGCTCGGGGTTTTGGTACGAGAGAGGAAGGAGCATCCAAATAATCATCTTATACTATGTATGGTTCGGTAACTAATACTATGATAATATATTACATTACATAAGAAAACTTGAAATTGGAAGATCTAAAGATAAGATATCATTCATAAGATCTAGGTCAAATATCATGCAATGTAAAGTGAAAGAACACACAAATAAACCTAGGAAAAATCGTCTAATCATGTATCAAATAATCAAGATTTCCTAATCTAAAGGGGGACACGAATTGTTATTGAAACAAATAAACAACGAAATCAAAATATGCTTAGCAAGCTAGTATGATGCATGTTAATCTTTGAGAAAAGAAGACCTCTTAATCCCCGGGATGGATGAGAAAGGATGATTAGATCGGGGGAAGCATGAACGTGTGATCAAGTTCATTCCTTATAATCTTCTTAGATTAGGAGCCATGAAGGCCCCAAATCTTGCATGGATGCAATGTATGTATCTAGAATGTGCCAAGGTTGTAGTGTGCTTTGTGTTCATGGATTCCTAGAATGACTTAGAAGTCTATAATGTGTATGAATGAATGAATGAAATCATCATGGGATATGTACAAATGTAGTATGAACTACTTCCTAAGATATGAACTAATTTGGAAGGCATATAAGCGTCAAATCAAAGAATGAAAGCTAAAAGGTGCTTGCTGTGAATAGTGGACAGAACAGTAGCATGATCTTGTAAAACTGGAAAAGAGGGGTTAGGAATATTTTTAATGCATGTTTTTTAATGGAGATTTTCCTTATTGTGTCTAGAACAGTATCCAAAAAGCCAATCTTTAATAACTATCACAGAATGAGAGAAATCATATGAACAATAGAGGTCACTCAGAAACAGAGTCTGTACTGTCGACTGAAATGTTGAAAAATCTTAGAAAATGAAAACGAATGATCTAGGAGCCCATTTTATACAGAACGTTCTCTAAGACATTGAAGTTTAAGGGAAAAATAAGTTGGGACCACCCCTTTTGGAAAATAGTTCTGAAAAAAGCAGTTGGAAGTTAGTCAAGCTGCTGTGACAGTAGAGGCAGAATGTTTGGAAGGAATGTTTGGGTCCAAATGGACCATTTTCAAGTACTTCCTAGTCAAACCAAAAATCATGGGTGTTCTCCAATGAGTTAGGAAGACTTTCCAAGTGGCCTTGCATCTATATGTTGAGTATTGAGTTCTAGAGAAATCTTTGAACTCGGCTCACTCACTGTTTTGACTCACTGTTTTGAAGATTTTGGGGAAAATAAGGTTTTCTTTCTTGAAATCAAAATGAGAGGGATTGAGGGGGCTTTTGAAATAGAGGTTTTGAAAGTGTATTTTCAATACTCAATAAAGATTATGACCACTTAAAATGCAAACATTCAACTCATCATCAAGGACCTCCAAGATTGTTGGAGAGTTTTATTTTTATTTGAGCATAACTTCAATACACTTCAAGGATACCTTGGAGGCATTGAAGTTATGATCATCATCTATCAAACATGTTTTTGAGGTCAAGAGCTACTATCCATAAGGATTCACTCACCCCAAACTTCATGTCATCATTTAGATGATGATGAACTAGTAAGTAAATAAAGAAAATAAAAAAGAAATGAGGTAAGAAGAGATAAACAATGAATAAACAAGCAAGTAGATAATGATCAATAGATGATATTCATGAAGTATTGAACTTGTAGCATGGTGTTTCACTCATATGTGATGACATTGGACATGTAAGAAGCTTCCACTCTCTTAAATGCTCACTAAAATGGTGGTTGGGTGTATTGAATGTTGAAGTAAATAGGAGTAATGAGGTAGAAACAAAGTTTAGAACTCACTTTTGTTTTGAAAATCAAAGAAGAAAGCTTCTTTTCTCTCTACTCTAACCTTTTCTCTACAAGTTTCTCTCCCAAACTTTCTCTAAACTTGCATTTGACTCCCCCAAAATGAAGAGCAATGGGGGGTTTAAATAGGCCAACTTGGGGTGGTTTTGGGATTTAGAAAGTATTCCCATTGGCTCCAAACATCTGAAATCATAAAACTATGTCGTTTTGGTTTTTAATTAATCAAAATGAATCCCCAAGAAAAATTACAAAAATACACCATTTTGGAGGGGAGTGCCGCGGCGGCAGTGGGCCAGTGCCACGGCGGCACTGCTCCTCCTTCGTCCAGATAATGCTGTTTAGGCCCCCTGAGGTTCCGGTATTCGCGAAAAGGCCCTATTTCGTCCGAAATTCACAGAAAATGCGTACGAACTCCAAATTGAGGTTGTGATATACCGTTGGAAAGGTAATGGAGTCTACTTTACATAAAAAATAGTTCGGGGATAGGTCACTTTGAAAAGGCTTACGGTATTCGCGATAAAAGCCGATTTGATCGCCTTTTTCGGCTTTGGAAATTCATAATAAATTCGTTTTAAATCCAGGAATTATGTGCGATATACCGTTGGAAAGCTATTGACCTCTAGTATCCATGAAAAATATTTGAAAATTGTTTCGGTGCCCCGATTCCAAAGTCAAATCTTGGTCAAACTGGTCAAACCTGGGATTCCCGGGAAGTTCTGGGAACCTCCGGGAGCTCCCAAGAGCCGACGTTTTCGCTCGATTCTCTTTTAAAACTCATTTTAATAGTTTTCTAATGATTCCGGTGAATTCGGACAATTTCGGTCAAACTCGGTCAAACTCGGTCAAACCTGGTCAAACCTTGGTCAAACCGGTCAACGGGGACTTTCGGGGAACTTCCGGGGGTCTCTGGGAGCTGACGATTTCTTTCGGTTTTACTTAAAAACTCATTTTATCATTTTTTTTACGACATAATATGTTTTCAGAACTTCGGGACCAAATCTGGGAGTCTTCGGGCTTTCAGGGGCATTTTGGTCAATCTGAGCATTCTGAGAGATAGAGCTGACTTTCGAGAGTCCTTTTGAGTCTTTTACGATCATTGTGAACCACCAAGCTATTGGTCTCCTAAATCTGATAGCCGAAAAAATGGGGTGTCTACAGAGGGTCGGTTGCTATGAGACATCCAAAGTGTTATCCTTCACTTGGATCTGAGGTTTGAATACAAGATTCAGCCAAAGTTTTCAACGCTTGCCACTCTTTGACCATAAGAGAAACTATCACTATCTTTTGAGATTTTTGACTTAATGCATCGGCCACTAAGTTCGCTTTCCCAGGGTAATACTACAACGTGAAATCATAGCCTTTCATAATTCTATCCAACATCGTTGCCTCATGTTCAAACTCCCTTTGAGAGAACAAGTATCTTAGACTCTTATGATCTGAAAACAGATCAAACTTCTCACTGTAGAGGTAATGCCTCCAAATCTTGAGTACAAAGACAATCGCGACTAACTCAAGATCATGAGTAGGGTAATTCTACCATACCCGCTCCTGCAATATTTAACTATATTATTTTAGCATGCATGGTATACTCATTGTTGTATTATTTAACACGTGTGAAGTGAGTGATGACTCACTAGTTATTTGGGGTGTCTTTTGAGAACCCAATATTTAGCCTAGAAAGCAGTCCAAAAGTTGGGCATGTGAGAATTCCCTACGGTTAGGAAAATGAGTAATAACTCATAATTATGTGCTTAAATGTTTATTTAGGCTTATGTGAATATAGTTGATTAATGTATTGTTGATAACGACTCATTGGGCTCATTAGATACCTGGTGAGGACGAAATTGAGCACATTACATAATTAGTAGGCTAGTTAGTAACTTCATAAAATTTGTATGTGGGACCCACACGAGACTTAGATGAATACTTAAATACTTTTGGGTTGTTAACTAGTTAGTTTAATAACTAATGGGGTGTGTAATTAAAATAACCAAAACTAGTGGGGGTTTTACTATAAATACCCATAATGTTTAGATATTTATATGAGGAAAGAGAGAAACTCTTCTTTCTCATTTCATTCATACAAATTCTTAGAGACAAGGAAGAAGAAAAAGAGGAGAGCTTGGGTGTTCTTGATCTTTTCTCGATGATCCAAGTATCAAACGATCTTCAATCTTCAATACGAGACCAGTTTAGATTCGTGGAGGTAAGTCCTATGTATATCTATCTTTTATTTTGAGTTTAATCAATAGACTCATGGCGGTCCATGTGGGACCTATAATCCAAAATTGGCCAAAATTGTGTATGAATCGAACCCGGTGTAGAGGTGAATTTCTATTTCACGTTCTTAAGCAAATCATTTTAGGTGAGTGATATCAATCTCGATTTTTGGATGGTTCTATGGTTTAATGCATTTTAATATGCTAGGGACTTTATATAGATACCATGCGTAGGTTATATTGAGCAAAACTCATGTGTAAAGTAGGCCCAAGGTATGTTGAAATGAAAAGCATGGTGATATGTGTTAAATAAGCATGTTTATGTGCCTATGTGTGTTAAAGGGGGATTTTTTCTAATTCACTGTGAGATGTCTTCTCGAAGGGGGAGGATTAGTAGTGGAAACAGTCACTTGCCAAGAAAGGTATTAACACGACATGTCGAAGGAGCATGGGTTGTGATTGAGTCATAAGACTTTGGATCGGTGAATGTGCACTTATTCCCTAGAGATCGGATAGTTATATTTTATTGATGGATTGGAAAATAATTGTCATTCGTGTGCTTGATTGATATTATTCACTAAGCGTTAGCTTAAACAAATCCAATTATCTGTGGTTATATAAATAACCATTTAGGGGCAAGGACTGGAGAAGAGAATCGTGGGTAATGAGGCAAGGAAGGACCGGGAGCTCCTTATGTTTATAGAACTTGTATCACATTTGTAATATAAGTTTAGTTTATGCCGGTTGTTTAACCATGTGACTTGTAAAAAGATACGTTATAAATGTGAGTACGACACTTAATCACCTTAGGACCTAGTTTGCCGAGATGTGTGAATCTTGTACTTTTGGTACTTATAATACAGGAGGGATTTGTGGTTGTATAAATGGTGTGTATGTTTTTGTAAGTACTTAGAATGTTTAGTAAAGCTTTTAAATTGACTTGTTTTGAAATGGTTTGGTTGAAATGGTTTTGTTAGGTTTGGTTTCTTTTGGTAAAATAGGTATTGACTTATTAGCGGCGTTTGTCGTGGAAGCACCGGGAATTAACGACGTTTAGTAGGGAAGTACCGGTAATTAATGGCGGTTGCACAAAAATACCGGTAATTGTGAATACGGTCTTTTGGAGGTTGGGTTCTACCCAGACCCTAATCGACCAGTTGAACGGGGTAGTTCGACTGGTCAAAATACCCCCTGTAAGAAACTATAAACTCCTTCTTCTAATGTTTGAAACAACTTCTAATTAGGTATGGGGTTACCTTTGGGGACCCTTTGACCTATAAAACTGTTACTTTTGAAAACGAAACTCGGTTGATCAAATTTTGCAATGCCCAATCCAAAAGAGCCGGTTAGGGCCTTCGGGAGCTAATTTCTCCTTGTATTTTCCTACTAGGGATGGTCTAATAGACTTTTACACTGCTGGGGATAAAACCTTGTCAATCTTAACTGAAGTGGGCCACTGGGAGGGAATGGATAATGTACTCTTCTAGAAAGAAGGAAATACGCCCATTGAATGGGAGTAAAGGTATCATTCTATTTGTGATGAAGGATACGGAGATGATCTGCGACGGTTAAGGATTTGACATTGATGAAGGACTATGATCAATAGCCACTCATGGACTTATGTTGCATAGATGTGAAAATGTCATCAACCGCCACCCATGGACTTATGTTGCATAAACGAAGAAAGATGGTCAACAGCCACTCATGGACTTATGTTGCTAGGAGATGATGGTTAACTTCTATGGTTTGGAAATGAAATCTTTGCCCCAAGTTTGGACACTGCTCATGCCGACACCTTGACTGGTGCAGTACTGGTGTTTGGCATTTTTGCTTGTATTTGTTCTTAGCTCATAGGATTTTATAACTTGATTTGAAAAATTCATTATTAGTCACTGCTGACTTACACGTTTGAGATTACGATAGACTCAAAAACTGATAGACATCGACGCACGTACAAGGGTGACACATTTGACACCAAATTGGAAGAAGCTCGACTTGCCAAGATTTGATGTGCATTTATCATAGATGATACCTTTCACTCCTTATCTTAACATAGTAGCACTTTGTTGATAAATCTAGTTTTTTGAAAATTCTTCCCTATTGATATAATCAATTCTCAACTTCTCCCAGGAAGTGCTTTAATTAGTGCCTTAGCTTTTAGAATAAAACATACTCTATTTCAAAATTTTCAAAATAACTTGGTGACTTGAAAACTCGCCCTTGGTGTGAAGGGATCGTGTTAGGAAAATGGAGTTTGCCCATAGTTTGACGTGTAGGAAGTGGAATTCATAGGCAAATGAGGTAGGTGGCCGAAGTTTGCCCCTAGTTTGGACGATGGTTTATTGGAGATTTTGGGCAAACGAGGTAGGTGACTGAAGTTTGCCCCTTATATAAAGGGTAGATATTAAAATTTAGGCAAACAAGGCGGGTAGCCGAAGTTTGCCCCTAGTGTGGAAGGTGATTCTGGCTTGAGACAAGGATCGTGACTTTAATCTCTCATATGCTCATAACTTTTTCCTAGGCACTGGTGAAGTGACCTAGTGAGCCACTTTATCTCTTTTGTTATTACTCACTCTGGATTTAGCTCTAATTTTTGTCTAGGCATCCTTTTGGATTTTCGACCTGGCGAGCCATCCTTTTGCCTTTTGCAAGTCTGCCTACGTACCCCCGAGCGAGGATCAGGTCCAACGTAGTTCGGGTCAAAGTCTTGAAAGAAAAGATGGTTGATTATGATGGTGTCAACCGAACCGATAGGGTTGCCTACGTATCCCCGAGTGGGAATCAGGTCGAGTGTAGTTTAAGGCAAGGCTTTGAAAAAGATGGGGGTTGATTATGATGGTGTCGACCAAACCAATGTAGTTGCCTACGTATCCTCGAGTGGAAATCAGGTCGAGCGTAGTTCAAGGAAAGGCTTTTTGGAAAGGAGAGGTGTGAGGGTTTTCAAATCAATCGTCAAAGAAGTTCAAACTTGAGCCACTTATGGTAGCTTTGAATAAGAGAATTCAATTTCAGTCTCCCTTTCTTTTCTTCTTCTTCTATTTTTTTTAGGATTGATCCTATTCACTTTCTCTTAGCTAGTCAATTTGTTTTTCATGTAGTTGATTCATGTGAGATCTTTCGATCGCAATCTCGAAATTACATAATGTGCATGTCAGCTCTCATAATTTGTTTGTGGTCATTTCGAGCTTTTTGAAATATGATCTAGACATATTCTCATGATGTACCTTGAAGTGTACAATTCTCTGTATCACCAAAAAAAAATTTCTTTCATTTTCTCCATCATTTTGACTGGCTAAGGTCAGATCTTGAAAATTAATATCTTTTTAGCTCTAACTTTTGCCTAGGTGTCCTTTGCGGGTTTTTTCAACCTAGAGAGCTTTTATTTTCTTTCTTTCTCTTTTTTTGAAAGGGGAGAAGAAACTCATTGAAAGTGTTTGGCTATCATCAAGGACTAAGTCTACACTGCTTTCAATCCGATAGATTATATGGCTCACAATTGGATTGGGTTCAAGGCTTTAAAATGGTGGAAAAGGGTGTTGGGCAAGCCCCAAATCAGTTCCAAGTATGTTTTTTTAGATTTGAGCAAAAGTATCTTTAAATTCTTAAAGTATGACTATTCAATTCTCGGCTCTTCATCAATGTCAGGGCAGAATTGACTTTGACCTTTACAAGATTCTTTTTTTGTTTGGTGCAAAATTTTATTATCCATGGTAGTTTGAAAAGTGACATTTTCGTTCAATGATTCATGCATTTATGACTAGGCACATCAGATTAAGCAAAGTGAGATTTCATTCCATCAATAGAGAAGGATTACATTACTCGACACAGACTCATAACAACTCAATGACAGACAGACTTAACCACAAGACTGAACTCGAAACAGACTTGAAACATAGAACAGACTCAACTTGACTTGACCTGGTCTCAAATAGAGTGTCGTACTGACTCAATTATTCTTTTTTATTGGCAGAAGTTCCAGACACCGTCACTTCACTTGCATAGGTTCAACATTCATGGGCCTCAGCGAAGGGGATCATTTGAATAGAGCCAGGGGCTTTAGGTTCGATGAAGCTGACGCTTTGGGTGATATGGGATTGGATGGGTGGTGGTTCAATGATGTTTTGGTCAATGAGGTCCTAGATATCGTGGCAGAGGCGCATGTAATCATTGGTGTTGTGGCCATAGGTTTAGTGGTAGGCATGGTGCTTGGACATATCATAATTCGGCGGTGTTGGGGAGTCCCAAGGTTGGAGTAGTTGGAGATGGGCTTTCTTGAGCAGGCGGTCCAGGGCTGAGGAGAGGGAAATTTCTAGCTTGGCAAAGGTACGTGGTTGCTTTTTCTGGTAAGGGTGACTAGTGGTTTGGTTGGAGGATTGGTATGGCCGAGGAGGATATGCCATGGGTTGGCTGCATAGGGCATTGACATCTGGGGAGTTTTGGGAGTATTTAGGCCTCTTGGACTGGTGTTAGGGTTCATCCTTCTTGAACTTTTCTTCTCTGATGGCATCCTCTATTCTGGTTCCCATTTCAAACAGCTCTTTACCAATGCTCTGCGCCATTTTCTCAAATCGACTAACCCTTAAACTCAGCTGCTTAACAATGGTTTGTAGCTTGTTTACTTTCTCTTCCAAAGCTTGGTAGGCCATTGGTGGGTTTATGATAGTCTGGGCTAGCTTGTGATCACGATAATGAATTCGGGGAGGTACATAAGTGTCCTTACCCAGGGCTACGTTTTCTGCAAATAGAAGTAAAAGCCCAAATTAACAAAGGCGCGAAGTACTTCTTATGGACTCCTAGTGAGGAGAGATGATCAAAATTTTGAAGAATTCATCGATGTTAACCGATGATGGTTGTAGTATGTATGCAACTTCTATACAATGATTGAGATGGGTGAGGATGATGATACGTATGCCTTTGATATGTAGAGACTGACATATGTGAGACTGACAAAATGTGCGTGTAAACGAACTGACATAAATTGTGTATGCATATGAGATAAGCATGCGGATGCAAGCCCTAATCTATATGATGCCCCTACTTCTAACATATAGCAGTTAAGAAAGTAAGGTCCTAACCATACAGAGTGTGCTAACTTTTCTTTCTAGAATGATCGCCGTCATGGGGAGGGTGAGGAAGACATGTTTGCTCTTTGAGGAATGAGAATCTGGGAAATTTTATAAGTAGAAATTTTTGTGAAATCTGGGTGAATTTTGGCAATGTTTATAGGAAACAAGAATTTTTTGAAATTCTAGGTGATTTGGATGAAGTTTCTGAAAGAAACAGGTATTTTTGGGTGAGATGGACAGAGTTTCTAGGAGGAATTGGGAAATCAGGATTTCTGGGAAAAACAAGGTAAATTGGGAAAGGTTTCTGGGAAAAGTAGGGATTCCAAAGTTTTTGGGAAAAGCAGGGATTCCAAGGTTTCTGGGATGAACAGAGATTTTTGGGAAATTAGAATTTCTGGGATAAATTGGTACATCTAGGCATTTCTGGGAAGTTTGGATGGAGTTGCTGGAATTTTTAGGAAATCTGGGAGGTTTGGGCAGAGTTTCTAGGAAAACAAGTATATCTGGGTAAGTCAGACAGAGTTTCTGAGAAAGACAAGCATATCGGATTTTCTGGGATAAACTGATATTTTTGGGTAATCTGGGGGATTTGGACAGATTTTTGGGAAAACATGTATATTTGGGAAAATCTGGGAGATTTGGATAGAGTTTCTGGGAAAAAGTGGTAAATCTGACGGTGATCATACTCTCTAGCAAGTTTTCATACTCCTATGTCTTAGGACCAACAAATAAGATTTGCGGTGTATATCTTTGTGAGCATGGAGCAGACATCCTTGTCATGGTGCCTAGGTAGGTCAACTCAATGTGATCACATGTGAGTGATTGTCTTGGGAATCATAAGAAAGAGGTTCTATTCTATGCCACATAAGCGTCTACACCGCGCAATTAATCCCACCAGGGCATACAGTAGTTATATCACATTGTACTATCTGAAAAGATAAATTAATAGCCCTATGAAAGGTTCTACAGGAGTCTATATGCAAAGGTTGCGTTTAGTCAAAGACGGTCCGTTGACGAGAGTTCCAATATACCGTCATAGAGACAGTACGGAAGTTTTTACTCTTTTTAATATACCTTGGAAGGTATAGTATCAACGGTAACTTGTGCCCTGGCACAGCAAGACTTGAATAATATCAGCGCTGCGTTTCAGACACAGTCGGAGGGGAAATGCAGAAGTGCAATCCGGTGAACCAAATACAGTAAAAATATGATTTTTAAGGATGTTTCTTATGAGTCAAACCTCTGTATTACTGTGTTTTAAAAATATTTCCTTTGTTTTGAAATTGATTTGAAAAAGGTTTGTTGAAATCAGATACAGAGTTGACCCTTGGTCTTTAAGGAACCAAGAAACCTGATTTTGACTCACCCAAATGGATAAAGGGCATTGGCCCTTCATAACCAAAGAACTTTGCTCGGGGTTTTGGTACGAGAGAGGAAAGAGCCTTTGTCATGACTAAAACACCCTCAACTTGCCACGTCTCTCGACGGGCCTCAATTAGCATCCAAGTAATCATCTTATACTATGTTTGGTTTGACAATTAATACTATGATAGGTATATTACATCACATAAGAATCTTGAAATGGAAGATCAAAAGATAAGATATCATTCATAAGATATAAGCCAACTATCACACAATGCAAAGTGAAAGATCACACAAAACAAACTTACGAAAAAAAGATGTCTAATCACATAGCAAGTAATAAAGTTTTCTAATCTAAAAGGGGACATGGATTGTTCTTGAAACAAATAATCAAATAAAACAAAGTATGCTTAGCAAACTAGTATGATGCATGTCAATCTTTGAGAAAATGAGACCTCTCAATCCCCGGGACAAATGAGAAAGGAAGATGTGATCGAGGGGAAGCAAGAACATGTGATCAAGTTCATTCCTTATAATCTCCTTAGATTAGGAGTCACAAAAACTCTAAATCTTGCAATGATGCAATGTATGATCCTAGAATGTGCAAAGGTTGTAGCGTGTTTATGTACAAGGACTTTCTAAAGTGACTTAGAAGTCTAGAGTATGCATGAATGTATGAAGAGAAATATTATAGTATGTATACAAATGTAGTATGTACTACTTACTAAGATATGAGCTAATTTAGGGTGCATATAAGCATCAAATCAAAGAATGAAAGTAAAAGCATAATTGCTGTGAATAGTAGACAGAACAGTGGATTGATTTCGTAAAAATGGAAAAGTGGGGTTAGGAATATTTTTAATGCATGATTTTTTATGGAGATCATCCTTATTGTGTCTAGAACACATATCAAGAAGACAAACTACAATAACTATTACAGATTAAGAGAAATCATATGAAAATATGAGGTTGCTCAAAAACAGAGTCCGTACTGTCGACAGAAATTTTGAAAAACACAACATTTGGAGGCCCATATTATACAGAAAGTTACCCAAGACATTTAAGTTCAAGGTAAAAATGAGTTGAGGCCACTCTCTTTGAAAAAGGTTTCTGTGAAATAAGTTAAAAGTCAACCAAGCTGCTGTGACAACAAAAACAGAATGTTTGGATGGAATGTTTGGGGTTTTATAGGCCAATTTGGGGTGGTTTTGGGATTTAGAAAGTGCTCTCCAACAATTTGGGGTTTATTTTTTGGAATCCAAATATTGGGGTTTTAGAGTGGTTTTGGAATAGGGGGTTTTGAAAGCATATTTTCAACATCAAAGGGAGATTATGACCTCTAGGAATATCAACATCAAACTCAAGTCAAGAACTTCCAAGATTATTGGAGAGGTTTGTTTCCATTTGAATGTGACTTCAAGAATACATAGGAATGTATTGAAGTTATGATCATCATCTATCAAACATGTTTTTGAGGTTAACATCATCCATAATAATTCACTCACCTCAAACACCATGTCATCATCTAGATGATGATGGACTAGTAAGTAATCAAAGAAAAATAAAAAAAGAAATGAGGTAAGGGGAGATGAACATTTATATAAACAAGCAAATAATAACAATCAATAGATGATAATCAGTGTGATTTTGGACTTGTAGCTTGGTGTTTCACTCATAGATATTGACATTTGGACATGGAAGTAACTTCCTAGCTCAAGATTGCTCAAGAATGATGGTTAGGGAGGATTTGAATGTGAAGTATAAGAGAGGTAACGGAAGAAAACAATATTAAAACTCACTTTCTTATGGAAAATTAGTGGGATAAGCTCCCTTTCACTCTTCTAAACCTATCTTTATCTCTCTTTCTCTCTACAACTTTCTCAAGCTTTGCACATGGCCCCCCCAAAATGAAAAGCAAAGAGGAGTTTATAAAGGCCAATTTGGAGTGGTTTTGGGATTTAGAAAGTGCTCCCATTGATCAAACATCTATGAACAAGAAACTACGTCGTTTTGTCTTCTAATTAATCAATTTGGACCCCCAAATAAAATTACAAAAATGAACTATTCTAGGGGAGAGTGCCGCCATAGCACTGTCCATGTGCTTCCATGGCAGTGGCCCAGTGCCGCCATGGCACTGCAGCTCCGATGTCCAAATAATGCTGTTTAGGCCCCCAGAAGTTCTGGTAATCGCGAAAAGGCCCTATTTTGTCCAAAATTCATAGAAATTGCATACGAACTCCAAATTAAGCTTGTGATGTACCTTTAGAAAGGTAATGGAGTCTAATTTCTATAAAAAAAATATTTTGGAGTTCGGTCACTTTGAAAAGTTTTGCGGTATTCGCGATAAAAGTCGATTTGATCGCCTTTTTCACCTTCAAAAATTCATAATAAATTCGTTTTAAATCCAAAAATTATGTGCGATATACTATTGGAAATCTATTGACCTCTAGTATTTATGAAAAATGTTTGAAAAGTGATACGGTGCTCCAGTTTCAAAGTCAACTTTTAGGTCAAACTAAGGACCTCAAGAAGTTCTGGGAACCTCTGGGAGCTCCCAGGAGCTGACGTTTTCATCAAATTTACTTTTAAAACTTGTTTTGGTATTTTTCATATGATCTAGAATGATCTCAGAGCTTTTTGGGTGAATTTGGATGATTTTGGTCAAACCCTGGTCAACGGGAACTTTCCGGGAGCTTCCGAGACTTCCGGGGTTTTCTGGGGGCTGACAATTTTATCTGATTTTATTTAAAAACTCATCGTATTACTTTTCTTATGACGTAGCATGTTTCCAAAACTTTCGATCCAAATGTGGGAGTTTTTGGCTTTCAGGAGTGTTTTGGTCATTCTTAGCATTTTTTATAGATAGAACTAACTTCCAGGAGTCCTTTTTGAGTCTTTTTCGATCATTGTGAACCACCAAGCTATGGATCTCCTAAATCTGATAGCCGAAAAAATGGGGTGTCTATAGTTTGCCCCTCTTTGGTATGAACTTGCAAGGCAACGCATGTCGCAAGTGAGTGCTAAAGCTTTGTAGAGACAGGTCTTTTTGGAGGCTACAGATTTAGGATAAAAGCATTGCAAAGATGTGATGATGAAAAATATGATGCTGAGGTTAGTGCTGGTTGTGCTCTGCGTGAGCTACCTTCGTATCCCAAGGGGAATTAGACCAGAACGTAGTTCGGGGCATAAAGAAACAAACACATGCAAATACACAACAATCAGGCGGATGCTATGCTATGAGAATGATATGTAATACATGGGTGTGATATGAATTGTGTCATGAGTCCTATCATGCCTAGTGTTCTAATCCTAGTATGAGCTGGTGCTATGGGAGGTGTGCCACTCCGAGTGGACTTATGTCGCGCTAATGTTTCCTTAACTTTAATATAGTGGTAGATCCCGATAAGGATACCAAGGTGTTGAAGACTCTGGGTTTTGGAGCAAACTTCTGAATTTTGGGAAGGGTGCTTCGCAAGCGAATGTAATCGGATGTGGGGTCCTAGAGGACGTTTATCGGAGATGAAGTTTGACAGATAACTGACAGACATGGAAGCCCTATAAATTAGGAGACGGACACAAAAGTCCTGAGATGTCAAGTGATTGACATGAAAGCCCGAGATGTCAAGCGACGGACACCGAAGCCCCATTAATGGTCATAGAAGCCTAATATTTTGAATGAGAATGATGAACACGATATATTTTGAATGAGAGTGATGATAAACTAATGATGATTAATGAACTGACGATGCACGAATCGAGACGACGAGTAGATAATGAACTACTGTGACTATCATGGATTAGATCAATAATTTGACTTATTGAGATGACGAGTCGACAGTGAACTACTATGACTGTCACGGATTGAACCGATGGTTGGACTAATCGAGATGATGAGTCGACAGTGAACTACTATGACTATCATGGATTGGATCAACAGTTGGACTAACTGTGATCAGAAGAAGTGACGATGTACAAATCGAGATGATGAGTCAACAGTGGACTACTGTGACTATCATTATCACACCCCGGTGTAGCCAAAATAGGGAAAAAAATTTAAAATTTCCATCTTGGACCCTGAGGCACGTGACTGGTTGCATTACCGAATTGTCCATGACCAAATACTAATAATAAACAACGTAACCAAAAGGATAAAACCAACATCTGCTCACATTGATATATTACAAAGAAAGGCCACAGTACTAGTTAACTATTACATCATGGTAGATACATCAGAGTTTTATGGCTCTAGGGTCTTACAAAAGCTATAATAAGTCTTCTGATAGAGCTTTCCACCAAAGACATTTACAAAAGACAGCCACTAGTCTTCTCTCCAACAAGTATATCCATAGCCATCTTCGGTGTACTCTTCCTCCACGTTCTCCGCTTGCGTAGCATCATAACCCGTGTACTCGTTACCTGGATAAGCTGGACATGGGAATGTCCAGCGACATGAACGTCGTCAACTTATGAAAGCTGAGTGAGTAAGCTAAATCAAATGGAACGTATATAGTAAAACACAATAGGAATACATTTACTACCTTTCAACATGTCTTTTAGGATCTTTACATTCTCACTGTCGAATTATAACTAGTAGCGTACCCGACTACGTATTCGATAGGAATACAAACAATTCAGGAGACCCGTCTAGACATTCTTAATGCCACTACCATTCATTTCTGACATCCGACATCATTTACAAACCCAAAGTGTCTCTTGCTAACCAAACCATCTTTCATCAACCACTTCATCTTTCATCAACCACTGCGTCACAAAGAACCGAAGTGTTAAGGAGTGCAAGAACATCCATTTCGTCACAAAGAACCGAAAGGAGTCTTCACTCAAAGAATCACCGCTTCGTCACAAAGAACCGAAAGCGTTACGGAGTACAAGAATATCCAATTCATCACGAAGAACCAAAAGGAGTCTTTACTCAAAGAATCACCGCTTCGTCATGAAGAACCGAAAGCGTTACGGAGTACAAGAACATCCATTTCGTCATGAAGAACCGAAAGGAGTCTTTACTCAAAGAATCACCGCTTCGTCACAAAGAACTAAAAGCATTACGGAGTACAAGAACATCCATTTCGTCACGAAGAATCAAAAGGAGTCTTTACTCAAAGAATCACCGCTTCGTCACGAAGAACCGAAAGCGTTACGGAGTACAAGAACATCCATTTCGTCATGAAGAACCGAAAGGAGTCTTTACTCAAAGAATCACCGCTTCGTCACGAAGAACCGAAAGCGTTATGGAGTACAAGAACATCCATTTCGTCACGAAGAATCGAAAGGAGTCTTTACTCAAAGAATCACCGCTTCGTCACGAAGAATCAAAAGCGTTACGGAGTACAAGAACATCCATTTCGTCACGAAGAACCGAAAGGAGTCTTTACTCAAAGAATCACCGCTTCATCACGAAGAACCGAAAGCATTACGGAGTACAAGAACATCCATTTCGTCACGAAGAACCGAAAGGAGTCCTTACTCAAAGAATCACCGCTTCACAACTCAACAACACATCCCTCTTTCTTACTATCCTGATCTCCGCTGCCCAGATTACCTATCCGACAATTATCCTTATCATAATCTGCTTCTAACATAGCATAACCGACCCTTACGTTTTCCCGACCGCGCATTCGTCACTCATTTCGGAATTTAGTTCATTAAAGGACTTCCGAATATACTTTCGAAGTTACGTTTATACATCCGTCATCCTGTTTTATGTCGTAATATACTTACAATGGAAACTTATCCAATCACTATCAACGCAATAATCGTGCTGTACAACATACTTATAGCTTGGGTATGAACTCTCTATGGTCATCACACTATATTCATAACAACGGAAACCTAGCGTGTAGCTCGTGGATTTAATACCAATAATATATAGATGAAGCCCCTAACATACTCATCTACTCGATAGCACTACCATAGCACAAGATATCCATGACCACACAGGTACCGGTAAGCAAGCATCATTAATAAACACATCATACAAGTAGTTATACAATCTGCCAGGAATTAATTTACTATGTTGACTGAATTGATATGATTTATTTGGCATGATAAATTGATTTGAACTCACTTTAGAACCTATATAGTATGTAGTAATATTTATTAAGTGCTTGATGTTGATAGTTTGAGAGATCCATGCCATGCAAGATAAATTTTCAAATCTGGGAAGCAGAAACCTCCAGCAGAATGTAGTTTAGTAAAATGAGTATTTTAAGCAGCTCCAAAAACTGAATTAAGCTAGGTTTTTTTGTGGATAAAGCTAACTCATTTATCTACAAATAACTCTTCTATAGCTCAGTCTGAAAATCACTTCTTCATAGGTGAAAAGTCCATGCAACGCAGTACTTTAAATGTGAGAAACAGAAACCTCCAACAGAGTGTAGTTTAGTAAAATGAGTATTTTAAGTAGCTCCCGAAATCTGAATTAAGCTAGGTTTTTTGTGGAGAAAGATAACTCATTTATCTACAAATAACTCTTCTATAGCCTGGTCTAAAAATTACTCCTTGATAGGTGAAATGCACATGCAACGCAGTACTATAAATCTGGGACAGAGCAGTCCAAAAATATAGAAATGTCTAAGTAAAATAAATATTTTGAGCAGCTCAAAAATGTAATTGAAGCTAGATTTTTTTTGTACATGAAGCTTATCCAATCACTATCAACGCAATAATCATGCCGTACAATATACTTATAGCTTGGGTATGAACTCTCTATGGTCATCACACCATATTCATAACAACGGAAACCTAGCGTGTAGCTCGTGGATTTAATACCAATAATATATAGATGAAGCCCCTAACATACTCATCTACTCAATAGCACTACGATAGCACAAGATATCCATAACCACACAGGTACCGGTAAGCAAGCATCATTAATAAACACATCATACAAGTAGTTATACAATCTGCCAGGAATTAATTTTACAATGTCGATTGAATTGATATGATTTATTTGGGCATGATAAATTGATTTGTAGATCAAACTCAAAACTAGAACATTGTAGGCTAGGTTTTTTTGTGCAGAAAGCTAACTCATTTATCTACAAATAACTCTTCTATAGCTCAGTCTGAAAATCACTTCTTCATAGGTGAAATGTACATACAACGAAGTACTTTAAATCTGAGAAACAGAAACCTCCAGCAGAATGTAGTTTAGTAAAATGAGTGTTTTAAGCAGCTCTGAAATCTGAATTAAGCTAGGTTTTTTTGTGGAGAACGTTAACTCATTTATCTACAAATAACTCTTCTATAGCTCAGTCTGAAAATCAATTCTTCATAGGTGAAAAGCACATGCAACGCAGTACTATAAATTTGGGATAGAGCAGTCCAAAAATATAGAAATGTCTAAGTAAAATAAATATTTTGAGCAGCTCAAAAATGTAATTGAAGCTAGATTCAATTATCTACAATGTTCTAGTTTTGAGTTTGATCTACAAATCAATTTATCATGCCCAAATAAATCATATCAATTCAGTCGACATAGTAAATTAATTCCTGGCAGATTGTATAACTACTTGTATGATGTGTTTATTAATGATGCTTGCTTACCGGTACCTGTGTGGTCATGGATATCTTGTGCTATGGTAGTGCTATCGAGTAGATGAGTATGTTAGGGGCTTCATCTATATATTATTGGTATTAAATCCATGAGCTACACGCTAGGTTTCTGTTGTTATGAATATAGTGTGATGACCATAGAGAGTTCATACCCAAGTTATAAGTATGTTGTACAGCACGATTATTGCGTTGATAGTGATTGGATAAGTTTCCATTGTAAGTATATTACGACATAAAATAGGATGACGGATGTATAAACGTAACTTCGAAAGTATATTCGGAAGTCCTTTAATGAACTAAATTCCGAAATGAGTGACGAATGCGCGGTCGGGAAAACGTAAGGGTCGGTTATGCTATGTTAGAAGCAGATTATGATAAGGATAATTGTCGGATAGGTAATCTGGGCAGCAGAGATCAGGATAGTAAGAAAGAGGGATGTGTTGTTGAGTTATGAAGCGGTGATTCTTTGAGTAAGGACTCCTTTCGGTTCTTCGTGATGAAATGGATGTTCTTGTACTCCGTAATGCTTTCGGTTCTTCGTGATGAAGCGGTGATTCTTTGAGTAAAGACTCCTTTCGGTTCTTCGTGATGAAATGGATGTTCTTGTACTCCGTAACGCTTTCGGTTCTTTGTGACGAAGCGGTGATTCTTTGAGTAAAGACTCCTTTCGGTTCTTCATGACGAAATGGATGTTCTTGTACTCCGTAACGTTTTCAGTTCTTTGTGACGAAGCGGTGATTCTTTGAGTAAAGACTCCTTTCGGTTCTTCATGACGAAATGGATGTTCTTGTACTCCGTAACGCTTTCGGTTCTTCGTGACGAAGCAGTGATTCTTTGAGTAAAGACTCCTTTCGGTTCTTCGTGACGAAATGGATGTTCTTGTACTCCATAACGCTTTCAGTTCTTCATGACGAAGTGGTGATTCTTTGAGTAAAGACTGCTTTCGGTTCTTCATGATGAAATGGATGTTCTTGTACTCCGTAACGCTTTCGGTTCTTCATGACGAAGTGGTGATTCTTTGAGTAAAGACTCCTTTCGGTTCTTCGTGACGAATTGGATATTCTTGTACTCCGTAACGCTTTCGGTTCTTCGTGACGAAGCGGTGATTCTTTGAGTGAAGACTCCTTTCGGTTCTTCATGACGAAATGGATGTTCTTGCACTCCTTAACACTTCGGTTGTTTGTGACGCAGTGGTTGATGAAAGATGAAGTGGTTGATAAAAGATGGTTTGGTTAGCAAGAGACACTTTGGGTTTGTAAATGATGTCGGATGTCAGAAATGAATGGTAGTGGCATTAAGAATGTCTAGACGGGTCTCCTGAATTGTTTGTATTCCTATCGAATACGTAGTCGGGTACGCTACTAGTTATAATTCGACAGTGAGAATGTAAAGATCCTAAAAGACATGTTGAAAGGTAGTAAATGTATTCCTATTGTGTTTTACTATATACGTTCCATTTGATTTAGCTTACTCACTCAGCTTTCATAAGTTGACGACGTTCATGTCGCTGGACATTCCCATGTCCAGCTTATCCAGGTAACGAGTACACGGGTTATGATGCTACGCAAGCGGAGAACGTGGAGGAAGAGTACACCGAAGATGGCTATGGATATACTTGTTAGAGAGAAGACTAGTGGCTGTCTTTTGTAAATGTCTTTGGTGGAAAGCTCTAACAGAAGGCTTATTATAGCTTTTGTAAGACCCTAGAGCCATAAGACTCTGATGTATCTACCATGATGTAATAGTTAACTAGTACTATGGCCTTTCTTTGTAATATATCAATGTGAGCAGATGTTGGTTTTATCCTTTTGGTTACGTTGCTTATTATTAGTATTTGGTCATGGACAATTCGGTAATGCAACCAGTCACGTGCCTCAGGGTCCAAGATGGAAATTTTAAATTTTTTTCCCTATTTTGGCTACGCCAACAGGGATTTTTGGTACCAGAGCTTTAGGTTAAGACGTGTACACCGATTGTCCTACACACTTAAGTTCGATCGATTGAGAACAGGTCAGTCAGGATTCGATCGATTGAAACATAGTCAATCACTTGGGAAAAGATCCACGTCATAATTCAAGTCGACAGAGGTTTGATCACTTGAAGTGGGTTCGATCGATCGAAAATGCACAAATTCGAGCGATTGAAAAGAGTTCAATCGATCGAAAGAGAAATGACAGGAAAGGTAAATACAAGTATGCTAAATCTCATTTATATCAATAGTATAAAAGTATAGTAAAATAAAGGGTATTACATAATAGACGGGGGTGTTAAGAGAGATCAGATTGTGCAAGAACTAGTAGGCAAAAAATGGTCATTTACTAAATAATTCTGTTTGAACTAGAAAAGTTCTTTGCGACTGAAAATAGCCCATTAGCCACTGGCTTGTATTTTGTGGTCTGAATTTGGTTAGAACCTTCTTATTATGTATCTATTTGTCATTTGATAGAGGACTTTAGGTAATGAGATTACATATCTTCCACCTAGAAGAAAAAAAAAAGCAATGAGATTATCTTTCTACTTTGAGTACTTATTGAACCGTTATCAAATGTTTAAAAATGCATGTGTTTTCAACACCCCCTTTACAGTTGACCCAAAAAAAAATAGAAATATATGATTTGGTCCTTAATTTTGGTTATTAATAAGAATTGATCCTTACTTGATTTGGTGTACAGAAATAATCCTTAATTTGCAAGTTAATCAGTAATTAGTCCCTTTTCCTAAATGGTAAGTAGGGGTGTTAATCGGGTCGAGTCAGGTCATAATTGTGTCGGGTCATAATCTTGTAGGGTTATAATTATGTCATTCTTAAACGGGTCACAATCGTGTCGGGTCATAATCTTATTAGGTCATACATGGGTCACCCGTTTAACCCGTCTAACCGGTGTAGGGGTGTCATCGGTTCAGTTCGGTTCGGTTCGAAATTTTGTTTTTTCCGACTTTTTCATGTTTTGAAAACCAACCGAATTGGTCGGTTCGGTCGATTTTTTTGGATTTTGGTCGATTTTGCCAATTTGGGCGGTCGGAAAGTGTGAAATGAGAAGAGAGACCTAACGTGTAACAGTAAAATTAAGTCAAAAGAAAGTGAGAAATTACTAAATTAGGCTCAAATTAAGCAGGAAATGACAAAAAAAAATAAATGTTCACTTAATTTTTTTTATGCTCTAAAATTTGACTCTTATATATATATATATATTTTTTTTTTGATAAGTCACTTATAGTCTTATATATATATAATATATATTTTTACATTGTATATTTGTACAGAACCCTTCTTATGAGGGATCCCTCATTTTATTAAAATGAGGGCTTCTAATCCTGGCCGTTGGAGATCATTTAATCAATGCAGTAAAAGTGAAATTTACTGTGCAGTAAATGATCTCCAACGGCCAGGATTAAAAGTCCTCATTTTAATAAAATGAGGGATCCCTCATAAGAAGCTTTCCCTATATTTGTATCATTTAATTTCTATTTACTAATTTTATTTGTTTGGTAAGTGGTAACTACTCTTCTTCATTTTTTGGGAGCAAAAATACAACTTTAGTTTATATTTTTTTATTCTTTTTTATTTTTGAAATAAATTTTTTTTTATTCTTATTTTTTGTATTTTAAACTTCCAGATTTAAAAATTATTTTTAGAATAAAAAAAGTCATAACGTACCTAAACGGGTTAGACGGGTTGACCCGCTTAAATTGTAACCCATCCCGTTTATTAATCATGTCAAACGGGTCGACTTGTGTATGACCCGTGCCTTTATACGGGTCACCCAAATCCGTTTATTTTCGTGTCGGGTCAAAAATTACCGCCCCTAATGGCAAGAGTAAATCCGGAACATTATACCCTTTTCATACATTTTTACATATATATACATACATTTTTACATATAGATATATATGAATATGAAATTTGTGTATTTCAAAAGAAGTTAAGTTGGGCAGTTAATTAATGAAATCGGGTTTTTAAGAGATCATGGATAATGGGGTTTTATTCCAAAAATCATGCTAATTGTAGTTCAAAACAATGCATTTTAAATATGTATGTAATTTGTTTATTGTAGAAAATGATTTGTATGTTTTATTGATTCAAATCATAGAAATAACAGATAATTTTTTGTGAAAGATTGTAGGTTGCTGATAAAAAGGAAAGAAATTCTCACAATATAGTGCGAAATTCATAATTGTAATTCACAATACAGTGCGAAATCATGCTGAAATTCATAACCTGTGAATTTGCTTGTTGAAAGAAGTGGCTTAGTTGTGAGAAATTTCATATTATATTCATTCAAAAAGTGAGAAGTTTCACATTTTGTCCATTCAAAAAGTGAGAAATTTGTATTACTAAGTGGGAAATTTGTTATTAGAGCTAGCATTCAAAATTTCCCATATGATTAAATGTACATATGTATATATATATATACCACCAGCACAAATAAGGCGTGTGAATGACGGGTTTGGCAAGTGTAATCCATGGAGATTGTGGATAAGAAAATAAATATTGCTAAACTCAAGGGGCTTCATTATTTTACTCAACTTTCAAATTCATTTGCTAAAATCAAGGAGTTTCCTTATTTTACTAAACTTCAAAATTCATTTGTCTTCCTCACGTTTGAACAATGGGATTAAGATTGAGATAAGTGTTACAGTCTGGTTTGAGTTACTTTCTTCTGAAAATAATCATAGGTGTGTTCTTCATCGCCATTTTAAAAAAAAATCTCACCTAAATTTATAGTAATTTATCAAAAAAAAAGGGGAGAGAAATGTCCACAGAGTGATTGCCATAAGAGATTAGCCATGGCAGAGAGGGGAGGAGGAGGAGGAAGTTAGTAGATTTCATGGTGTGGTGGAGAAATGGTAGCCTAGGATGGTGGTTATGGAGGAGCGGAGATGGATGATGGCAGCGAGTGGTCGTCGGAGGGGCTATCGACGGTGATGTGGTGGTGGTGCCACTGAACATTCTCTCTCTTCTCTCTCTCTCTCTCTCTCAGAATTCTCTCACTCACACTCTCTCTTTATGTATATGTATAATATAGGTTTTGAATTTCAAAACCCTCATTATGAGGAGTAATATATATATATATATATTGTGTGTGTGTATGTGTGTGTGTGTGTGAGGAGGGGGGGGGGGGTCTCTCTCTCTCTATCAGAATTCTCTCACTCACACTCTCTCTTTATGTATATGTATAATATGGGTTTTGAATTTCAAAACCCTCATTATGAGGAGTAATATATATATATATATATTGTGTGTGTGTGTGTGTGTGAGGGGTTATGAGGAGTAATATATATATATATATATATTGTATGTGTGTGTGTGTGTGTGTGGGGGGGGGGGGGGGGGTAGGGATTGGTATTTTGGTCCTCAAAATAAGTGAGGGGCCTATTTCTAGTTTCATTTTTAAAAAAGGATCTACTTCTAGTTAGGTGTCTATATTAGGACTAAATGCTAAGTTACTCAAAAAAAAAAAAAATAAGCCTTTTACTGCTTTATGCTCATTTAACAAATACACTTCTTTATTTTTATTTTTATTTTATTAATTTTTTTTTTTTGGCTAAAGTCACAAAATGCATTGTTGTAGGGCAGACCCACTACTCCAAACTCTGTCACCCAGGGCCGGCTCTGAGGCAAGGCAAGCAAGGCTGTCGCTTTGGGCCCCCAATTTTTTAGAGCCCCATTGAAAAATTAAAAAATCTCCAACCACATAGTCTTTGCAGATTTTCAAGGTCCAATTATATTGCTTGTTAACTTCAAAGCCCAACTGCCTATAAAAATACCCATCAAAACTCAACCTAAACTGCAATTGATTAGGACACAAGGCTTGATTTGGTTTGGTTTTGTTTGGTTATAACTTATACTACATAATCTTTGTAGATTTTAAAAAAGAGCCCAATTCTATTTAACTTCAAAGCTCAACAACCTATTAAAAACAATCTTCAATGCCCAACCTAAACCCCCATTGCTTGTGACAAGGTTTGATTTTATTTGGTTCAGAAATAATACGTTGATTCAATTGTTATAAAGTTGCAAAAATTTTCAAAAAAATAAACGTATATAATATAGGGGCGCTCAACCATAGCACCCTAAAACCAATACAATGTTACATAAAACCCAATGTCCAAATATTTAACTCAATAACCCCTTCCCCAACCAAAAAGACCAAAATGACCTAATTTCTTAAGAAACCAAAAATGTCCACTCCTCCTACACGAGACAGAAAAACAAAACCAGAAAAATGAAAATTCGTGATGGAGGTGACGTGGTGGTGGAAGTGCTGTGATTGTAGATGGAGGTGGCGATGGTGATGGTGGTGTTGCGATGGTGATGGAGGTGACGATGGCGGTGGTGTTGTTGCGATAGTGATGGAGGTGACGTGGTGGTGGAGGTACTGCGATTGTAGATGAAGGTGACGATGGTGGTGGTGGTGGTGGTGACGATGGTGGTGGTGGTGGTGGTGCGATGGTGGTAGTGGTGGTACTGCGATGGTAGTAGTGGTGCTGTGATGGTGGTGGTGGTGGTGGTGATGATGATGGTAATGGTAATGGAGGTGATGATGGTGTGATGTCGATGGCGACGGCGACGGCAACGATGACAGCAACGATGATTGCGATGGTGGTGTTGGTGATGCAGTGGTGCTGGTGGTGCGGTGGTGGTGCTCCGATGGTGAAGGTGGTGCTGAATAAATATCAGTTTTAGAAAACAGATAATATTATCTGTTTTCAAAAATAGATAATATTGTGGTGCTGGTGGTGGTGCTGTGATGGCGGTGGTTGTGAGCTGTGCTATTATGGGGGTGGTGGTAGTGGTGGTGCAGTGGTGGTGGTGCTGCTGCTGCAAAATTATCTGTTTTCGAAAACAGATAATATTGTCAAAACAGATAATATTATCTGTTTTCAAAAATAGATAATATTGTGGTACTGCTGGTGGTGGTCGTGGTGGTGCTGTGATGGCGGTGGTTGTGAGTTGTGCTGTTATGGGGGTAGTGGTGGTGGTTATGAGGTGGTGGTGGTGGTGCTCCGGTGGTAGTGGTGGTGCGATGGTGGTGGTGATGACGATGATATCTGTTGGGCAACAAAACTCTGTTGTGAAACAGATAATATTATCTGTTTTGAACTATATAATATTATCTGTTGTGAACCAACCAGATAACTTTCTCTGATGTACATTATAGATGAAGATATGTATTTTAGTTAACAACTGAAACTCTTGTACACAACAAATAACATTATCTATTGTTCATATCACATTTTCTGTTGCGCATTACAAATTCTCTTATCTAAACAGATAATATTATCTGTTAGCACATTTTGACAGATAAAATCCGTGAACCAAAAAAGCTTAAATTAAGGATAAAAATGAGATGTTTTTATAAAATTGCTTGTGAAATGCGTAGATCTTGAAAAAATAAATGAAAGAAATCCCAAAAGACTAAAAGATGAGAAAGTTATGGTCATTTTAACTTGATTTTTTTCCAAACAGATAATATTATCTGTTGAGCATGACAGAAAATTGTATATCTGTGAAATTATCAGCTTTGATAATATAACTTGTTGAGCATGGCAGATAATAACATCACAATGGTGCTGTTAGGGGTGGTGGTGGTGGTGGAGGTGGTATTGGTGCTGCGGTGGTAGTGGTGGTCTGAAATAATACTTTTGCAAACAAATAATGTTATCTGTTTGACAAACAGATAATGTTATCTGTTTGAAAAACAGATGTTACAAGTAATATTATCTGTGTGTGTGTGTGTGTATATATATATATATATCATCTTCTTCAGTGAAGATGGTGGTGGTGGCGGTGAATGGTAGTGGCGATGGTGGCAGTGGTGGTGCGATGGTGATGGCAATGATGGCGGTGACAACGATATTATCTGTGTGTATATGTATATATGTCTATATATATCATCTTCTTCAGTAGCGATGGTGGTGGTCGCGGTGTGATGGTGGTGGCGATGGGGTGGTCTCGCTACGAAGTTGGTGGCGATTGTGGTGTGATGGTGGTGGTGAATGGTGGTGGTGGTGACGATCTCGCAACGATGGTGCTGGTGATGGTAGTGCTGACGATGGTGATGGTGGCGATGGTGGCAATGGTGGTAGTGACAGTCACCGGCGTCGAGCGATTTGGTCGATGTCGGGGGCAACATCGTCATTAAACTAGATAAAAAAACAAAAATGGGTTTTTGGTTGCAAAATTAAAACGCGTGTGGGCTTTAGATTAAACAAGAGTTTGATTGGGTTTTGCACATTATTGACTAATTCTAAGGGGTTTATCTCCAAATTTTCCTATAACATATACACCTCCATTATAATAAAGTTCACAAAATTATTTACGTTGGCCAAACTTTATAAATTATATCTGGGGACTTAGATTATCAACTAAGATAATGTGAGCACATGTTGAACGTTCCAAATTCTCAAAAATGGCAACAAAAAAAACTTATAAAGCAAACTATAGCATGTAAATATACCAACAAAAGACTTTTTTTTTTTCCTTTTTTGGACGCCAACCCCATTATTTAGAGAGCCCCCTCTTTTAGTGCCGCCTTGAGTTCCTACTTTATGAGGGTCGTCACTGCCACCACCTATTGGTATAGAAATGGTTAAATATAATCAGTCTTACTTGTTTATTTGGATAAACTGTTTCCGTGTGAACTTGTGTACCATAAATATTCATTGTACTTGTTTAACCAAATGAGTAAAGTTAGATCTACACAAAATTTCACATAAAATAATCCCGACCCTTGATTCTGGTGGAACTAAAATTTCACATAAAATAATCCCGACCCTTGATTCTGGTGGAACTCATGTGTAATAACCTGCATTTTCATGCATTATTATAATTAAAATTTTCATTATCATTTGCATTATCATATTTAAAATTTAATATATATTGTCTGTTTATATGTTAATTTTAATTCTTATGTGAAAAATCTATTTCTTGACTAATTTCATAATTGAAATTACTTCTGGGGTCAAAATGCAATTTTTATAAAAACTGGTAATATCGGTGTTAAATCTTAAATCTGTATTTCAAAACGGTGGAATTATTTCTTTTAAACTCAAACTGTATTTTTATAAAATCAGAAAACTATTTCTAACGTTAAAATGAATTCTCTGTATTTTTGTGATAAACACCGTGTCACGAAAATACCAGTGTAAGTTTAAAACTGTCCGCGCAGTGTTAAACTTCCACAAAATTTTGGAAGTAAATGATTGAACAAATATATTTATACCCAAATTATTATGCTGATGCTTTTCCCTTAGGCCTTGTTTGGCAAATGCTTGTAGTATGTGTGTTGTCCTTATGCCATAAGCTAGAATTCCCAAACACACCTTGACCCACATCAACTCCACCTACCCCTTGCATTTATCAGTGGAGCTTTATGTGTAGTGGATACACATCATTTTGCACATTCTTTGTAATTAATGGAAAAGTAATCTTTTGATTGTGCTTTGTTTGGCAATGAGTACCTTGCATGTGTAATTGTTAAGTTTATAGCTTAATTGCCAAACACCCACAAATTGACCCCTATATACTTGGCCCTTGGATCATCCGAGAGTGGTATAACTCCACTTATATGATGAAGAGTTAGTGGGTATCTACACATTATGCACAATCCTATTAATCTACTAATAGTTTAGAAATTAGTGGTTAATTATAAGATTTGTTAGACCAAAGTGGGTTATAAAGAAATCCTAAGAAATTCTTGGGCCCCAAGATCCTATAATTGCTGAGTTTATATATACACACTTACAACACTCTCATATACACACTCTACACATTCTACAAATTGAAATAGAAAGAATTTTCAGAGAGAAAAGAGAAAGTTTGAGAGTTCAATTTGCTGAAAATTTCTAGAGAGAAGAGCTCCTCAATTTCCATAGCCAAGCTTGTATTGGATTTCTTGATTTGGTTATCTTTCTCAACAAATCTCTTTGCACTTAATCACAGTGAGTATTACTAACTCACTCCAAATGTAACTCATTCCTTATTTACTGATTTAGGTAGTTAATTTTAACAGTAGCAGAATTTTGTTTTCAGATTTTTGTTAGGAAAACGAATGAAATTTAAGGTTCTGCCCGCGCTGTCCCAAGTAAAACTCGATTCTGCACACTTTTCGTCTAATGCAATTTTCTCAGATTTTGCACCGTTTGGGCAGAAAATGAGGATTACAGTAGCAGAAAAAGTATATTAGAAATTCAATCTAATATTTTCTCTTTTAATTTTAACAGTAGCAGAATTTTGTTTTCAGATTTTTGTTAGGAAAACGAATGAAATTTAAGGTTCTGCCCGCGTTGTCCCAAGCAAAACTCGATTCTGCACACTTTTCGTCTAATGCAATTTTCTCAGATTCTGCACCGTTTGGACAGAAAACGAGGATTTCAGTAGCAGTTTTTAGAATGCTATTAGTTATGTTTAAAATGATTAAGGCAATGAATTACGAATTTTCAATCCCCGTACGCGTATTATTTCTTTAATTCTGTGAATTCCTTTATGTTTAAAGTTTGATGACATTCATGTGGAGTCAGTTGTACATGCATGGTGAGTGTTGGTAGTGTGTAAAAGAGTAATGAATGTGTGGAAAAGAGTAATGATTGTGTGGAAAGAGTATGAGTTTGAGTTGTGGTTGTGGTTGTGGTTGTGGTTGTAATTGTGGCTGTGGTTATGGTTGTGGTTGTGGATGTGATTGTGGTTGGAGTTGAAAAAGAGGATGAGGGTGTCTTTGAAATGCGAAGGTGGCAAAAATGGACACTCCCTGACGCCCATGGAAGCGTTAAAGTGTGTGAAGCCGAACTTGGACACTCACTGGCACCCATGGAAGTGCTAAAGTGTGGCCTATAGACACTCCCTGAATGACTCGAGTCTGGATACCTGTGTGGGGGTTGCCCCGGTATTTGCATGGCGGTTAGGGTATTCAAAGTGTGAGGCATTGGACACTCCCTGGTACCCCGGACCAAAGTGTGAGGCAAACTGGACACTCCCTGGCGCCCCGTTGCTAAAGTGTGGCTATCTTAGTATTTCAAAGATACCAGGAGTAGGATAGAGGGTTGTTGGGTGTTGTCGAGAGAAAAGAGTCGGATAGATGAGATGGTGCATTGTTCTCATACACGGTCACATATGTGTGAAATTATCTTTTAAATAATGTTGTGGTTGTTTTCTAAAACGAGCTTTTTATCATAAATATAAACTTGTGGTATTTAAATGGAAATGGGAAAAAGGTAAATGAGTATGTTTTACATTCAGAGTTATGTTTTTAATACTCACCAGCTTCTTGAAGCTGACGGCGTTGATGCGTCCTGGACATTCGTGTTCAGGCTTTGCAGGTTATAATCAGGATGAACCATATGACTATGCTAATTGAGATCAACTGCTGAGAAGAGAATTTACTTTTATATGCTTTATGTTTATGTGCTTTAAGATATGATTTGGTTTTGTAATAAGGATGACTGTAATAGACTTTAAGTTATTGTTTTATTTTAAGGCGGTCTGTGCCTTAGTTAACCCCGTACCATAAGTTGTAATAAGTTAGAAAAATTTTTATGAGCCCTGTTTGCCCTACTCTGATTAATAGTTTTATGTTGTTAGAAGTTTTTGGGACGGAATCGATCCTTCAAACTGTCGCGACCTACGGGTCCATAAAGGAAATTAAACGCTTTCCATATTTATGATACGTCGGGGCGTGACAGGATTTGGTGGTATCAGAGCCATAGGTTTTCTTAGATTAACCAGGCTCAGTTATTCACGCCATAGATTAGTGACATAGGTTACCCTTAAGTTTTACTAAGCTATACAACCAAGTTCTAGTGTTAGTTTAGTACGGATTACCCTTAGTTCAGAAACTAAAATTCTAAGTTGGTTTTATCATAGAAATGATTACCCGTTTGTCTTGTCACATCGACAAGAATGATAGCAATTTCCATATACCTTCAGACATATCCATTTAGGATTAGCCGAGATAACCATAACTTATGATGCCCCTACAGACATATAGTAGCCGAGTTTCTAAGGAGTTAAAGCATACCATAGCCCTCATTAATAGCTTAGGCACTGACCAACTTCCTGAGTCAAATCTCGGAACAGTCAGTATGGCCCACAACCCAGAGTCTAGAGGATAAGAATACAACCTCTTTGCTATTAGACAGCCCTAGTTCGAATACGTGTTATATGTACTTAATATATATTTTATTGTATGCTTATGTGATAATACGAGTATGTGATATAGTGATAAATACTTCTTTGAAATTTTCGTCATAGTACTGTTGCATACATGTTTCTCATTCTACTACCCCTATCATGCATAGAATGGCTGGAAGACCAAGGAGGAACAGAAATCTGATTGAAGGAGCGCCCGAGGCTGCCGACCCCACGGGAATATTTGAAGCTTTTATCAGACGTCTCGAGAGGGTTAGTAATGCGAATGAAAACCAACGAGACCGTCAGACGGGAGATAAGCTGCTGGAGAGATTCCGTGCGCTCAGACCCGAGCAATTTGCGGGTACCACGGATCCCTGGAAGGCAGAACAATGGTTAAGACAGATGGACCGCATGTTTGAAGCTGTCCAATGCAACGAGATGGACAAAAGGAGATTGGCTACTTTTCAACTAACCGACGCCGCTGCAGATTGGTGGGACTCGGTCATAGCCACTATCGGAAACACCGCTGCTATGGGGATGACATGGACGGCGTTCAAAGGGAGATTCCTGGAGAAGTACTTTCCGGCTACGGAGAGGCACAGAAGAGAGAAGGAATTTATGGATCTGACGCAAGGAACCAAGACGGTGCAAGGGTATACCACACAGTTCGAGAGGCTGTCACGGTTTGCCCCGCACATGGTTGATACTGAGGAGAAGAAGATCCGGAAGTATAACCAAGGGTTGGCACCGCAGATTCGTCGCCTGACTCTCGGCCATCTAGACAAGACGTTTGAAGGACTAGTCGGTCTGGCTACCGATCTGGAAGAAGATGCTCGAGTATATCGCAAACAATTTGAATTCCGACCGCCTCAGAGGGGTAATTTTGGGAATAGACCACCAATGAATCGTACCCAAGGGCAGAAGAGGAACTTTGACGGAAGCAAGAAGGCACAAGCTATTACCTATCCGACTCAACCCCGAGTAGGAGAAGGAAGTAGTGGTGTAAAGTGCTTCAACTGTGGCAACCCTGGACATGTGGCTCGGGACTGCAAGGCACCAAGGCGTGCTGCTCAGCCAGGAATAGTCTGCTTCAACTGTGGTGAACCAGGTCACATCAGCAGAATCTGCACTGCTCCTAAACAAGCGACTTATGGGCAACAGGGTCAGACCCGCTTGAATGCTGTTATTCCTGATGCCGCTGGATATGATGGAGTTGTATATGAAGATGAAGATCATGGAGAAGCTCAACCTGATCAGCAAGCAGTGGAAGGTACATTGACTCTATTTAACTCCCATGTTAGAGTATTATTCGATACGGGTGCTGCTCTATCATTCATATCTGTTAATACAATTCGGAGATTGGGTATCTTACCTCATCGCTTAGAGAAAGCTTTGAAGGCTACATCACCAATAGGAGCTGCGGTCAGTTTAGGACATGTGTGCAAGGATTGTCCCTTAAGATTAGGAGACCGAGAAATCCCTGCGAGGTTGATCGTCCTATCGATGAAGGAGTTCGACATAATCCTAGGAATGGATTGGCTGTCTCAGAATCAAGTGAAGTTGGATTGTGCGAGGAAGAGAATTACATTCTCCGACAATGAGAATCAACCCTTTGATTTTCAATGTAAACCTTCGGGAGATATGTTCCTCACAAGATGTTTAGCCAACATCGAAGTCGTCAGTACAGAGGTGACAGCTTTATCTATACCTGTAGTCAAGGACTTCGAAGAAGTATTTCAAGACATTTCTGGATTACCGCCCGAGAGAAGTATAGAGTTCTGTATTGAGCTTATACCGGGTACCGTACCGATTACCAAGGTTCCCTACAGAATGGCCCCCACAGAACTACTAGAATTGAAGGGACAAGTTCAAGAGCTCGAGAACCTAGGTTTTGTACGTCCAAGTACATCGCCTTGGGGAGCACCGGTGTTATTTGTGAAGAAGAAGGACGGGACGCTCAGGCTGTGTATCGACTACAGAGAATTGAATCGAGTGACAATCAAGAACAAGTATCCTTTGCCTCGGATCGACGATTTATTTGATCAACTACAAGGAGCTACTATATTTTCCAAGATAGACCTAAGGTCGGGATATCATCAGTTGAGGGTACGGAAGGAAGACATACCTAAGACTGCTTTCAGAACCCGATATGGTCATTATGAATTTCTGGTGATGCCATTTGGATTGACGAACGCCCCGGCAGTGTTTATGGATCTGATGAACAGAGTGTTCAAGCCTTATTTAGATCAGTTTGTCATCGTCTTTATTGATGATATTTTGATCTATTCTAAGTCAAGAGAAGAACACAAGCAACATCTTCGGATTACGATGCAGACGCTTAAGGACCACCACTTGTATGCCAAGTTCAGTAAGTGTGAGTTCTGGTTGCAAGAAGTGAAATTTTTGGGACACAAGGTGTCATCTCAAGGAATTTCTGTGGATTCGTCCAAGACCGATGCTGTATCCAACTGGGTTAGGCCAAGCAACCCTACAGAAGTTCGGAGTTTTCTTGGACTTGCAGGCTATTACAGGAGATTTGTTGAGGGATTCTCTAAAATAGCTGCACCATTGACTGGGTTGACGAAGAAGAATTTGAAGTTCGAATGGACAGAGAAGCATGAGCGAGCCTTTCTAGAGTTAAAAGAGAGACTCACTACCGCACCAGTACTAGCAATACCCAAGCCTGGTGAGAAGTTCACTATCTTTAGTGACGCATCATATCAAGGACTAGGGTGTGTACTTATGCAAGATGGTAAAGTTATAGCCTATGGATCTAGACAGCTGAAGCCGAATGAGTTGAACTATCCTATTCATGATTTGGAGTTGGCAGCAGTGGTATTTGCACTCAAGATTTGGAGACATTATCTCTACGGTGAGAAGTTTGATTTGTTCTCCGATCACAAGAGTCTGAAGTTTTTGTTCACACAGAAAGAGTTGAACATGAGGCAGCGCAGATGGATGGAGTTGATCAAAGATTACGACTTCACATTGGAATACCACCCTGGTAAAGCTAATGTGGTCGCTGATGCTTTGAGTCGGCAGACTCGTGAGACGATCGCCTCCTTAATGGTTAGAGAATGGCGAGCATTGGAGACGTTGGCGGAGTTCGATGTACAGAGTGCTGAAAGAGGAGAAGGACAACTTTTCGGATGTCTTATCCTACAGCCTGTTCTCATTGACCGCATTATTGGAGCTCAGAAAGAAGATGAGAAGTTTCAATCATGGTTCAAGAAGATGTCAGAGAAGGACTCGACAGAATGGAAAGTGGGAGTCGATGGAGGGTATCGGTGCAGGAATAGATTATGTGTGCCGGATGTTGGAGAGCTTAGGAAGGATATCCTGGAAGAAGCACATAAGTCAAGATATACAGTTCACCCGGGAGGAACGAAGATGTATAAAGATTTAAAGAGAAATTTCTGGTGGGAAGGCATGAAGAAGGATGTGGCCAAGTTTGTATTCAAGTGTTTGACGTGTCAGCAAGTCAAGGCCGAACATCAGAGACCGTCAGGATTGTTGCAACCGCTACCTATTCCTGGTTGGAAGTGGGAGCACATAACGATGGATTTTGTAGTAGGATTGCCTCGATCGCAGCAGAATCATGACGCTATTTGGGTAATTG
This sequence comes from Hydrangea macrophylla, assembly GCA_033977485.1. Classification (NCBI taxonomy): domain Eukaryota; kingdom Viridiplantae; phylum Streptophyta; class Magnoliopsida; order Cornales; family Hydrangeaceae; genus Hydrangea; species Hydrangea macrophylla. The sequence continues at coordinate 74,289,500 of CM066999.1, read as the reverse complement.
TGGATCGATTGACGAAGTCAGCTCATTTTATCGCTTATAGTATGACATACCCGGTGGAAAAGATGAGCCGGATGTACATACAACAAGTTGTGCGACTTCACGGTGCACCTGTGTCGATTGTGTCAGACCGTGACGCACGTTTTACTTCTGGATTTTGGGAAAGTTTGCAAGAAGCTATGGGAACCTCGCTCAAGATGAGTACTGCTTTTCACCCTCAGACAGATGGGCAAACTGAGCGTGTTAATCAGATCATGGAGGATATGCTTAGGGCTTGTGTGATCGATTTTGAAGAATCTTGGGAGACACACTTGCCTTTGGTTGAATTTTCTTATAACAATAGTTATCACGCGAGTATCGGTATGGCTCCGTTCGAAGCACTGTACGGACGACCGTGTCGTTCTCCATTGTGTTGGGCAGAAGTTGGTGATACAGAGTTGTTGGGACCGGATTTGGTTAGAGAAACCAATGAGAAGATTTCCTTGGTCAAGGAAAGGATGAGAACCGCTCAGAGCCGGTATAAGAGTTATGCTGATCAACGCCGGAAAGATTTGGAATTTAGTGTTGGAGATCACGTACTTCTTAAGGTTTCACCAACACGAGGAGTAGTACGCTTTGGTCTCAAGAGAGGGAAGTTAGCTCCGCGTTTCATTGGACCGTTTGAGATTTTGGAACGTGTCGGGAAAGTGGCCTATCAACTGGCATTACCACCGAAGATGTCTGGGGTTCACAACGTGTTTCACGTGAGTATGTTGAGAAAATACATACGAGATCCCTCGCACGTGGTTAGTTATGATGACATTGAGACGAGTCATAATGTTTCTTACAAGGAGAGACCTGTGAAGATTTTGGATCAGAGTATCAAGAAGCTGAGGAATAAGGAGATCCCATTGGTGAAGGTTCAGTGGAATCACCATGACGAGAATGAAGCCTCGTGGGAAGTTGAAGCTGATATGAGGAAGAAGTACCCGGAGTTGTTTCAGGACTAGTTAGTCTTGATTTCGGGGACGAAATCCTGTTTAAGGGGGGAAGGGTGTAATAACCTGCATTTTCATGCATTATTATAATTAAAATTTTCATTATCATTTGCATTATCATATTTAAAATTTAATATATATTGTCTGTTTATATGTTAATTTTAATTCTTATGTGAAAAATCTATTTCTTGACTAATTTCATAATTGAAATTACTTCTGGGGTCAAAATGCAATTTTTATAAAAACTGGTAATATCGGTGTTAAATCTTAAATCTGTATTTCAAAACGGTGGAATTATTTCTTTTAAACTCAAACTGTATTTTTATAAAATCAGAAAACTATTTCTAACGTTAAAATGAATTCTCTGTATTTTTGTGATAAACACCGTGTCACGAAAATACCAGTGTAAGTTTAAAACTGTCCGCGCAGTGTTAAACTTCCACAAAATTTTGGAAGTAAATGATTGAACAAATATATTTATACCCAAATTATTATGCTGATGTTTTTCCCTTAGGCCTTGTTTGGCAAATGCTTGTAGTATGTGTGTTGTCCTTATGCCATAAGCTAGAATTCCCAAACACACCTTGACCCACATCAACTCCACCTACCCCTTGCATTTATCAGTGGAGCTTTATGTGTAGTGGATACACATCATTTTGCACATTCTTTGTAATTAATGGAAAAGTAATCTTTTGATTGTGCTTTGTTTGGCAATGAGTACCTTGCATGTGTAATTGTTAAGTTTATAGCTTAATTGCCAAACACCCACAAATTGACCCCTATATACTTGGCCCTTGGATCATCCGAGAGTGGTATAACTCCACTTATATGATGAAGAGTTAGTGGGTATCTACACATTATGCACAATCCTATTAATCTACTAATAGTTTAGAAATTAGTGGTTAATTATAAGATTTGTTAGACCAAAGTGGGTTATAAAGAAATCCTAAGAAATTCTTGGGCCCCAAGATCCTATAATTGCTGAGTTTATATATACACACTTACAACACTCTCATATACACACTCTACACATTCTACAAATTGAAATAGAAAGAATTTTCAGAGAGAAAAGAGAAAGTTTGAGAGTTCAATTTGCTGAAAATTTCTAGAGAGAAGAGCTCCTCAATTTCCATAGCCAAGCTTGTATTGGATTTCTTGATTTGGTTATCTTTCTCAACAAATCTCTTTGCACTTAATCACAGTGAGTATTACTAACTCACTCCAAATGTAACTCATTCCTTATTTACTGATTTAGGTAGTTAATTTTAACAGTAGCAGAATTTTGTTTTCAGATTTTTGTTAGGAAAACGAATGAAATTTAAGGTTCTGCCCGCGTTGTCCCAAGTAAAACTCGATTCTGTACACTTTTCGTCTAATGCAATTTTCTCAGATTTTGCACCGTTTGGGCAGAAAATGAGGATTACAGTAGCAGAAAAAGTATATTAGAAATTCAATCTAATATTTTCTCTTTTAATTTTAACAGTAGCAGAATTTTGTTTTCAGATTTTTGTTAGGAAAATGAATGAAATTTAAGGTTCTGCCCGCGTTGTCCCAAGCAAAACTCGATTCTGCACACTTTTCGTCTAATGCAATTTTCTCAGATTCTGCACCGTTTGGACAGAAAACGAGGATTTCAGTAGCAGTTTTTAGAATGCTATTAGTTATGTTTAAAATGATTAAGGCAATGAATTACGAATTTTCAATCCCCGTACGCGTATTATTTCTTTAATTCTGTGAATTCCTTTATGTTTAAAGTTTGATGACATTCATGTGGAGTCAGTTGTACATGCATGGTGAGTGTTGGTAGTGTGTAAAAGAGTAATGAATGTGTGGAAAAGAGTAATGATTGTGTGGAAAGAGTATGAGTTTGAGTTGTGGTTGTGGTTGTGGTTGTGGTTGTAATTGTGGCTGTGGTTATGGTTGTGGTTGTGGATGTGATTGTGGTTGGAGTTGAAAAAGAGGATGAGGGTGTCTTTGAAATGCGAAGGTGGCAAAAATGGACACTCCCTGACGCCCATGGAAGCGTTAAAGTGTGTGAAGCCGAACTTGGACACTCACTGGCACCCATGGAAGTGCTAAAGTGTGGCCTATAGACACTCCCTGAATGACTCGAGTCTGGATACCTGTGTGGGGGTTGCCCCGGTATTTGCATGGCGGTTAGGGTATTCAAAGTGTGAGGCATTGGACACTCCCTGGTACCCCGGACCAAAGTGTGAGGCAAACTGGACACTCCCTGGCGCCCCGTTGCTAAAGTGTGGCTATCTTAGTATTTCAAAGATACCAGGAGTAGGATAGAGGGTTGTTGGGTGTTGTCGAGAGAAAAGAGTCGGATAGATGAGATGGTGCATTGTTCTCATACACGGTCACATATGTGTGAAATTATCTTTTAAATAATGTTGTGGTTGTTTTCTAAAACGAGCTTTTTATCATAAATATAAACTTGTGGTATTTAAATGGAAATGGGAAAAAGGTAAATGAGTATGTTTTACATTCAGAGTTATGTTTTTAATACTCACCAGCTTCTTGAAGCTGACGGCGTTGATGCGTCCTGGACATTCGTGTTCAGGCTTTGCAGGTTATAATCAGGATGAACCATATGACTATGCTAATTGAGATCAACTGCTGAGAAGAGAATTTACTTTTATATGCTTTATGTTTATGTGCTTTAAGATATGATTTGGTTTTGTAATAAGGATGACTGTAATAGACTTTAAGTTATTGTTTTATTTTAAGGCGGTCTGTGCCTTAGTTAACCCCGTACCATAAGTTGTAATAAGTTAGAAAAATTTTTATGAGCCCTGTTTGCCCTACTCTGATTAATAGTTTTATGTTGTTAGAAGTTTTTGGGACGGAATCGATCCTTCAAACTGTCGCGACCTACGGGTCCATAAAGGAAATTAAACGCTTTCCATATTTATGCTACGTCGGGGCGTGACATCATGAGTTCCACCAGAATCAAGGGTCGGGATTATTTTATGTGAAATTTTGTGTAGGTATAGCATTATTGTCCCCAAATTGTTTGGATTAACAAGTGAAAGAAATCATTTTATCTTCTACTAATAGTTTCCAAATTGGGGCATAACCAAATCATATCCCCTATAGGTAAGGGAAATTCTGTGATGCGCGCAGTTGGGGCACCAATTACCAAAGAGTAATGCTATGCTTTTCAAATTTCTATCACAAAAGTGATTCCCAAATGATGTGGTAGTGGGGTCAGGTAAATAACTTCCAATCAAAATTCAATTGACCTCACTCTATTAGACCTGATACCACTACCACATCATTTGGGAAACACGTTAGGCTAGAAATTTGGGAAGCATAGCATTACTCTTTGACATTAAGAAACTAGCTATAAATTCCTCCCTACTAAAGATTTTTGAATTAGGCCAAACTTAAAAAAATATGTTGACAATAGGTCCAAATTAATGCAAAATCCCTAATTTCATCCGAATTCCCCAATTTTTGAATATTTTTATGACAATTTTAACCCTGCACACATATACAATGTTATACATAAACATGCATATGTTTATACATCCATATATAGTATACACGTTATTACGGAAATCATTAAATTCAAACTTCAATTGGTCAATGATTTTCATATATATCTTTCAGTGTAATTGAATTTGGTACTAAATCCCATAATTATAGGGATTTAAATCACATTAATCTATATTGATTTACCTTATTAAAAAAATCTATAATGATTACATGATTTTCATATCTTTAATGATTTTCATATTTGCATGTTTCTATATGTCATACACATAAACAACAGTGTAAAATTCCTTTTATCCAATCAATTTGTTTGTGGATGTTCATTTTTTGTATGCTAGATGTTTTGCAATGATAAATTGAGTAATGGATTTTTGCACCCACATGGTTTTGTTATGAGTATGAGGGGTTTGATATGTTAGATATGCCAAAAAAAAAACGAGTGTAAAATTTGCCACTGTATAATTTTACACTGCATTAGTCCAAAAGAGTCAATGATTGCCATTATAATTTTAACACTTCATTATGAATGACTATAAGAGTAGAATTTTACACTGTAGTATATTTTTGCAATGCATTGCATATCAAAAAAAGAAATCAGTAAACAATAATGTAAGAGTCAAATCTTGCTAGCTATAATTTTACAAGATTCAAATCTTGAGGGCTATAATTTATACACTGAAAATCAGCGAACAAATGTATAATCAACACATTTTTACACTGAAAATCAGCACAATTTACACTGAAAATCAATGAACAAATCAGTAAAAATGAAAATTTTAACAGTTACATCATCGAAGCAAAAAAACCAAAACTAAAGCTAAAAACATGGAGAATTTGAATTAAAAAATCAAAACTGAACCAAGCCGGAATCTTAAGCCCAATGTCCACTTCGCTCATGCAGAGAAACCCTTGGTCCCTTCTCATCAAGATATAGTCGTGGCTCAGAGCGAGGATTATCGACATCAGAAGAGAGATCAGATGGGCGACGAGAGATTGAAACTTGGAAGGCATGAGGAGGAGCCTATCGAAGACATCGGCAGAGCTATTGGCCTAAGCGAGATCGTAGCCGTTGGAGAAGAACTTGTTGTGCGCGGTGGTGATGAGGGCGGAGGAAGTGGAGGATTCAGATCGGAGGTGGTGGAGGGCGCCGGCGATGGAGTCAAGAGACTGCCAACCTTCTCTCTCTCTCTCTCTCTCTCTCTCTCTCTCTCTCTCTCTCTCTCTCTCTCTCTCTCTCTCTAAGTTGATTTTGGGTATATATATATACACATTGGATATGATTCTGAATTTGAAAATTTATTTATTTTTTTTAGCAATGATTGCACATATCTGGATATAAAAGGGTAGTGTGGTCCAAAATTAAATTGTGTGCCTATCACCAAAATATTTTTGGGAGTAGACCTATTACAATAAAATTACACTAAAATGAATTTAAGGTTTAGTCCCTGACACCCCACTCTTTTAAAAATTGATTCATCCCCAAATCTATGTACTGTAATTAGTCCCTAATTACAATTATAAACTTTAGTCCTTTCTGCCAAATCTGTGCCTTTTTTATAGACAAAATTGCCCTTACCATTAAATATATATATATATATATATGTACCATCACCACGTCAAGGCATGAATTTAGGGATTCAATTTGACCCCAAATAACTGCACAGATTATATCTCTATCTCTCTCCCTTTCTGATTTCTCTCTCTCTCTCTCTCTCTCTCTCTCTCTCTCTCACACACACACACACACACACACACACACGATTTGATATGGATAGATACAAAATAAAAATATTAGTTGTATTTTGTACTAGAGCACAATGGGACGATTTTTATGGTAGCGGAGCTTGCTATGTATGAAGTTAATTCTACTTGGTTCTTTTTTTCTTTTTCAATTCGAAAGCTCAGTGTCTTTAGTCTTTCACAGATTTTTGGTGATGTAGATCTAGATTGTCACACCCCAACCCGCCCCTGCGGTTAGGACACGTGTAACAAGGCCAAGGACTAAACAATTATTTTTTTAACGTTCCAATAATTACATTTTGACTGAAATATCAGGGTAAAAATATCATTTTATCAAATAAAATAACCAAAAGAAATAAAATACAGTTTTAAAACTGTTGAATGGTACTTGAGCAGAGTTTCCCCTATTACAGCACCACTTACCCTGTTTTCAAAACATGAATATTTTAACCCCTGCTGCACTTATTTATTTAAATATTCTAAACATACTAAAGGCCCAACTAAATATATAAATGTTACAAACTCATTCTAACATTTATATCTAAACATATTTAAAATCATAAACTTTAAGCTTACAACAAGTCGATTTAAATTCTCACATGTAAACATCCAATCAAGTTAAACCCAGCCCCGTAGTCTTGATCATTTCTCACTGTGATGTTCATCTGAACCTGCGTGGTCATTTAGCCAAAAAATCGAATAAGCTTTCGCTTAGTGAGTACGTGGTGCAAATCATGCAGTTGGAGTATTTAATGATTCATAATACCAATTAAACATTCACAACAGTAAATGGTCGCAGGCGTATTAAGTAATCAATCACCATCGTTTTGGACCCCTGATTCCGGGCCATTCTCACTTTTTTTTCCGTCGCATATAGCGAAATCACTCTCATTCACTCGTGACCGTAGTCAATTCGCTGGTGGTCGTCACCACCGTCCCCTTTTCTCTGAGGACTTCATCATCATCCCCCTTTTCTCTGAGGAATGGGCTAAATAATGGTGATTATCAATTGACAGCCTTTGACCCAAATAAGCACATAAGCAGCTCAACATGGCAATTTCAACATTTTAGACATGTTAAATACAAACTAATCACATGCTTTTCTACTTAATCAATAATTAAGCATTTAAAAGTATTTAATAATAAATAAATAACATTAAACAGCCAATTTTGGGATTAAGACACTCACCTCCACGAGTAATCAAATAAGCCTAGAAACCCCGAATTTATTCTAAGTCCAGCCCAAATATGAACCTGTGGTTAATCCTACACAATTTTGGTAAACTAAATATTACCACCCTTTTGGGTCACGAAAAATCTATCGATTAAACGTAATTTAAATTACACCATAAGGTTAGGCTTACCTCCCACGATTCCAAATATGACTTTGTATCGCGATTTGGGCAACATGTGACAAAGCTATGGCGTTGGGAAGGTAAAACCCTCCTTTTCCTCTACTTTCTCTTGCAGCTCCCTGTCTCTCACTGTTTCTTCTCTATTTTTTTTTTCTTTCCTTTCTTTGTTTTAATTATTTTAACTAGTATAATATATATATATATATGTCACACATCCACCGCCAAACACACTCAACACACACCCACGTTTTCTTTTCTTTTCTTTTTTCTTTTTTTCTTTTGAGCCAAATTGGAATATTTCATAAAATATTCTCTAACTTAGACCTATTTCTATTTACACCCCCAATCTTTCTAAACTCCTACAATAACACCCAAACTAATTATATTACTATCCCAATATATAAGTTAATCTATATATGTGTCACGTATAGGTCTCAAACGTCATATGAAGGCACTAATTAGCCTACTAATTATGAATCATGTGTTCAATTACGCCCTCACAAGGGTACCCAAACTGGTCCATAAATAAACATGAACAACAATAGAATATTAGAGCATTTAACATTTCATCAATTAAATAATCATATGGCATCAACATGTATTATAATGCACACATTTACATTTGCATGCCTATCATTTATTCACTTAAATGCAGCTAAATGCAATTATCCAATCTGAACCTCCCATGGGTCCCATTTCATATTTGTCCAACTGTGCCCTTTATCAAGCATTTATCACATGGGTAACTGAAACTTACCCAAATCATCACATGCAATTAATTATACTAATTAATGCATGCAAAATAGACATTACTACCTTTTTTCTGGTACAGATATTACATCTCTCCCTCCCTTTTAGGAAGTTTGTCCCCAAACTTTTCTCACTTTACGAACCAAATAGATGTACGTATTTCTCCTCAAACCTGTACTGGTTCATATGCAACTACACTATTATAGAATACATTACACCCATTGGTGTGATCACAATCGCAGCCGACTGGTACCCATTCTTTTCAATATTTCTAATAGGCGTACTGGAATTTCAATCTCACCTGGTTCGTCAAATTATACCCTTTTCTGAAGATAGAACTTCTAGAATATTTATCTCCCCAAAGTAGTGATTTCCCCTAATTGTTCTAGAACAAAACTCACTTGCCTTTATTATATTTCCCCATCCAATATCAGCGGGTGATAAAACGTCTCGCAAAAATTCAGTTCCACTTTCATTGTTTCTTGCAAGATTCCAAAACTTCTTCATAATCGATTACTTCCTTCTAGGATGACAAGTGCTAGTACCCACATAATTTCATAACTCTTTTCACATATAGGTCGTTTAATCCCATCAAATCTGCAGTTTCAATCAATACCACAATTGATTGGATCAACCTGCCTACAAATGATTTATATGACAGCACCTAAGTTTTGTTGACTTTGGCAATCCCGTCATGGAAGTTAATACGATAAACATTCAATTTCAGATTATCAATAATATCAATCACAATAACTTCATGAACCGTCACTCTTTCTGCCCTTATACCCTATATCGCAAAGAATACTTCACATTTCCTATTTGAAGACAGCTTTCTCAACATCTCAATCTTCAAGAAGACTTGTACCCTAGTAACTAATTACTAAGTCATCATATGCAATAAAATGCAATTAGTAATGTCGCATAGCCAATTACTAACGTATTATATACTCAAATCTCATTATATACTTCAATATTTCTTTTGAACCCATTTCCTTGAGCTATCTTCACTCGAAGTACATACTTGACTTGAGATTCCGAAACATTTTACTATAGAGCAGAGCTCAATCACTTTCCTTTCAATGCTTTATCACAAATTTCTAAATAGAAACTCAAATCGATTTTTAAATCAATTTCCGTTCATCTATTATAATAATGCTGGTTGACCTCAATTTATTGTCATCACTCCTTTGCCCAATTCTCGGAACAAGTTCAATTTCTAATAAATTCTGAATCTTGACTCAAATCATTTCTGAATAGTCAACGCGCACACCAAACTCTCATTGATCTCTGATTCGAGCACCAAAAACCTCTTTTGTCCTCACCTGATTAATATAAAATTTCAAACTGTAGCTATCACGAGTTCTAACTGTTCTCTATGCCATGTATTTAATTGTCATTGTATAACCAAATATTCCAAGTCACGACAACTAATCTAAACTTCCAATTCGTAAGAATATTACTGTCAAATGCTCAATATATAAAGAATACCATGAATTTTCAATCTTGTAGCAGATAATTCATTTTATGAAATTTCAACCATATGCAGCATAAATTACTATTGCATCAGCATATAACCCAATCCCAACACAAATCTTTGCAATGATAATATCAATATCATCATAGATATATTTTCTTTTGATTATTGAGAACTTCACTGTAATCAATATAAGTTTCACACGTGTTCTTGCACAGAAGAGAAATCTTCAACAAATTTTCAATAATACCCAGTCAATCCCGTAACTTCAAATTCATTTCACCTTCATAAGTCCCGATTGATTGATTTCTGACAACACCCATGAAATCTCTATCTTTTTAAATCACATACTCTAGAAACATAACTCATCCACCAGATGTTTAACATAAGGCGAAGCTTCACAATTCTCAAACTTTTTAGATTGTAGAACTTGCTTGTCTTTTGGTTTACGCTGTCTAAGCCCTAATACATAGAAATCAATATATATATTTTTCCCCCTCCTTGTAACACTTACAATTAATAAGCAACTGATTTTGTTGCGTTATAACTGAAATATGATCCAACACTTCTCAATCTCAAATTTTCTCGTGCTTACCCAAGTATGCAGTACTCTTTTAAATGCGTCACTTGTATGTAAACAATTCACTCGTTGATCTCCAACTGTAATACCAAGCAACCAACAATAAACTACCAATTTTTTTTTTCCAATGTTAGAATTCATTACAACCACGCGTTCGATAATTATAACATTCAGTAGTTACGATAGCCACATATGTATCTGAAGACACCCAGAGTATGTCATTAAAATGAGGTTCTTCATTGCCCTATCATACTTACCTTGTAGCCAAGAATATCACAACTCAGTTCCCAAGAAATAAGTCGATACTCCTTATAACCCATCAACCAAAATCATGTACTCGTAACAAACAGTATTTAGAATAATACGTAGAATATCACAAGTTACTTTCAGACCCTTTTCTTACCAAGGTCATTTGGAATTCCTTTCAAATATAATATTCTAATTTAAAACAAAAGTAAAAGTAATGTACTCAGCTGAGCTTCCTAGCCCAATAGTACTCACCTAAAATCTCTTTCCATGGAATAAAAATATTTACACAGCTATCATATAATCAAAATATTTTCCATTAATAACTCCTTTAAACAACAATTGAAATACCCACATTTAATTAAAATTCTTTTCACTAATTTCCCCCTTCTACCCAATTTGGGTCAAATTCAACCACTTTCTTTTATCAAAATATTTTTAAACACTTCTTGATTCACAATAAATCAGTTTTTTTTTTCCACAAAAGATAATTCAAAATATTTTCTACTCATTTAAACATGTATAAACTCACTTAAAGTGACATACAAAGAATTTCAAAGTCTGAAACCTTTCAGTGATATACTAGGATACTTGGCAATTGCTACAGTGCAGTGCAATAGTCAAATCTCGATTACTTACATATAAAGTACAAAGAAATAATAAAAAATACTATTACCTGACACACATGGTAGTTGAATAGAGCTTGGAGTGGTTTGGATATCAAAGAGATACTACTTATTAACTTGTAAACCCATTTCAAACTTAGACCTCTGATAGAAAATTTTGATACCCCGATAGCCAGTCAACCCAATTGGTTATTCGTACAACACAGATACTTAGTCTTGATCACAATCAACCATATCCTTAACTAGTAAGAGAATAATTCATAACCGTAATGATACCCAATCAATGGAAACATAATCGAAAAGTCTGATACTTTTAGTTAACCCCAAATCCGCTATTCATACTGACACGTTGGAGAACCAATCATCATTCGATAATAAGAGAGGCATCCCGACAAATAACAATAAATAAATTTATGTTGAGAGATTCCTCAACAAGCTGATATAACCCAAATAGAGTTGAGATATTCCTCAACAATCCAATATAACTCAAGCGACTGGATGAATCCCCAAATATTTTATCACCTCGACAAACTCAATATTTCACCCTCAATCCCAAGAAAATATATAAGGAGCTCGATAAATACTCCTAAAGATCATTACCGAATAAATGAAGAAATAAGAGATAACAATAATACCATATCTGCTCATGAAGCCCATAAAAATCATAAGAAATCCATAATTCCCCAAACTATAATATTTGAATACCAGAAGACTCACCGTAAATAAAGAAATCCAGGTATCCATTTTCTTGACAGAAAATAAGAAATAATTTTCACAAATAATAATAATACCCGATAATATTCGGAAAGAACTCCATACCCACAATCATAACCCAATACCCAATAACCCTTTATTAGGTCAATACCCTTGATAAAATAATATCAGTCAAATCATTTCAGGATGGCCAACTTAACTCTTGATTTCTGAACCCAAATTTCACAAAATATTCCCAAATTCAGATTTCTCTTACTGAATTCTCAATCCCCCTTTCCAACTCAATAAATTCAACATATGGAAAAAAAATGTTCCCCTTTATACTCCTTTTTTTTTCCCACAATGAAGTTTCCAATCATCTCTCTACATATTACAATATATAGAATGCATGCAACATGATATGCGTGTTCAACAACATTTAAATCACGTGCAGTAAACATGTATGCCTCTAAATGTAGCTACGTGTCATGATAATTATATACATGCATTTTTTTTACGCGTCGCATTCGTCTCTCGTCCCAAAATGCTCTAACCTATTGCTCTGATACCAAATTTGTCACACCCCAACCCTCCCCTGCAGCTAGGACATGTGTAACAAGGCCAAGGACTAAACAATTATTTTTTTAACGTTCCAATAATTACATTTTGACTGAAATACCAGGGTAAAAATATCATTTTATCAAATAAAATAACCAAAAGAAATAAAATACAGTTTTAAAACTATTGAATGGTACTTGAGCAGAGTTTCCCCTATTACAGCACCACTTACCCTATTTTCAAAACATGAATATTTTAACCCCTGCTGCACTTATTTATTTAAATATTCTAAACATACTAAAGGCCCAACTAAATATATAAATGTTACAAACTCATTCTAACATTTATATCTAAACATATTTAAAATCATAAACTTTAAGCTTACAACAAGTCGATTTAAATTCTCACATGTAAACATCCAATCAAGTTAAACCCAGCCCCGTAGTCTTGATCATTTCTCACTATGATGTTCATCTGAACCTGCGTGGTCATTTAGCCACAAAATTGAATAAGCTTTCGCTTAGTGAGTACGTGGTGCAAATCATGCAGTTGGAGTATTTAATGATTCATAACACCAATTAAACATTCACAACGGTAAATGGTCGCAGGCGTATCAAGTAATCAATCACCATCGTTCTGGACTCTTGATTTCGGGCCATTCTCATTTTTTTTTCCGTCGCATATAGTGAAATCACTCTCATTCACTCGTGACCGTAGTCAATTCGCTGGTGGTCGTCACCAGCGTCCCCTTTTCTCTGAGGACTTCATCATCATCCCCCTTTTCTCTGAGGAATGGGCGTCCCTTATATACGGGCTAAATAATGGTGATTATCAATTGACACCCTCTGACCCAAATAAGCACATAAGCATCTCAACATGTGAACATGGCAATTTCAACATTTTAGACATGTTAAATCCTAACTAATCACATGCTTTTCTACTTAATCAATAATTAAGCATTTCAAAGCATTTAATAATAAATAAATAACATTAAACATCCAATTTTGGGATTAGGACACTCACCTCCTGTCACGCCCCGATAACCGAAGCGCGAGGAAGGAGGAAAGATAGAGAGGAAAGAAGTAAAATTCAATCACAAATGCGGAAGCGACATTGGGATCCCACGGGGATTCCTACAAATATGACTTACTAACATATAAGCCAAAATGGACTTACATGTTAACAAGTCCAACAAAGATGAAACATTAGAAAACTTACTTAAAAGACTATCCGAACAAGTACTAGTTCAAGGAGAAAGGGAAAATACAATAGATTTGATAAAAGGTCATTTTTGAGTAGTTGCTGGATTTTAAATCATCTATAAGTTGCTGTATCTTTAATATTTTCACATTCTGTCCGCCATAGTCCATGTAAAATTAAATTCTGCACAACTTTTGTCAAATAGCATTTTCTCCAAATCCTCACCGTTTGGGCAGAAATTTAAAATAACAGTAGCAGTTTTTATTTGACAGCAACTTTGACAGCATAAGGACCATTTTTGGATAATTGCTGAATTTTGAAACATCCGTAAGTAACTATATCTTTGAATTTCTCACATTCTGTTCGCATAAGTCCATGTAAAATTTGATTCTGAACAACTTTTGTCTAATGACATTTTTTCCAATTCTGCACCATTTGGGCAGAAAATAAAAAAAAAACAGTAGCAGTTTTTCTATGACAGCAAGTTTGACAGCTTTGTGACAGCTTTTCGAAACCTTCCCAACTTTGCTAAATCCTCGAGTTTAAACCTCAATACATGACTAAACAAGTCCTAAATGACATATAACACATACCTAGACCAAACGGAACTTCATACACTCGAAATTTATTTAAAACGAGAAGTGAAAGAGATAAAGAGAGGAAAAAGGAGAGAGGGAGAGATTGGGAAAGAGATATAGGGAGAGATAGGGAGAAAGTGTTCTAAAAGCTTTTAAACCTTCCAAATTGATATAGGCAAGTCTAAAATAGTATAATACACGTGTACAAACTATCCGGAACATCCAACGATTACAACATACAAACACGAGGCAACGAAAGAGATTTCACAAAAAAGGAGGAAGAGAGATTTGAAAACATTTGGGATATTTTGAAGGCGTTAACTCTTTAAAACAATTGAAGCTTCCTCCGATAAGGATTGAAACACATAATGAGTTAAGCTAAAACAAATCCAACAAAGTTTCACAACATCCTCAAACATACCACATATTTAGCTAAAGTGAACCCGGCAAGGGTTCAAACAAAAGAGATCTAACGACCTTGAGACTTAATTATACGATTCAAAAATCCTTCAACAAGTTTAACAATAATGATAGTAAAACAAGGACTAACACGTGACCAACGATTCTCAAAGAAGCTAACTCATTGAAGCTTAACAAGGTAAGCACTTAAACTCAAGAAGTTTTAATAAAAACTTAAAAACAACAAATTTCAAAGTATAAGATTTTTACAAACTTTATGATGTCAAAATGAACGTAGAGAGTTGTACAATTTCTCAAACAATCATAAGTCCTCAAAGTAGAACCAAAGGATTTCAAAGCAACAACACCGGGGTCACTCGTGCCCTTATCGACATCACCTGCAAAATGGTTGGTAGCGTAGTACCTTAGCACGACGGCTAAGTAGACAGTGTTGTAACAAGTCTATATGCTATCCATGATTAAAATGAAATGAGGTGCAATGAATCGCCACCACGGCTACAATGAAATGTTTAAAGCCGCAAGGCTATGCGTGACAAATGTACATCTCTCTCGTTACCGGACCATGAGCCACCCACGCATGGAGTGTAGCATACCAACTTCCGGGAGCTACCCGAATATAGTTTGGAGTTTGAATGTTTCTAAGGGTCATTCTCCCTGTCTCACATCACAACCCACGTCCGGATTTCTTAAACCAAAATTCCCACACATGGGGTTTCTCTCTCTTTTTCAAATAAAATCTTTATGTCGTGATATTTGAATGTTTGCCGATTTGGCCTCAATGCATGAAATGTTTAAAATGACAACATAGACGCTCCAACAAAATAATGAACACAATAATTCTTGCATGTTGAACATGTATTAAAGACATCAAGAGTTAGATTAAAAATTCATAATATAGCACTCCTAATAAGGATTTCTAAACTAACGTCCTAACATGCTTTTATACATAAAGGGAGCATCCTAAGCACCACTAGCATCACATAATCAACACATAGAGCACTTAGCACATAAAAATCACATTTAGGCTTAAAGCCCTAATTTTTCACATTTGGGGAAAATCCTAAACATGTGTCTAAATTCTCACATAAAGGTTTCTCATTACTTTTTAACCACAAACAACATATAAAAAAAATGGTACAACAAAGAATCTACCTCACAAAGCTTTAAATTCCAACAATGGAAGAAAATTCAAGAGAGTTAAGTAAATCCCAAAAGCTTCAATGGAGTTGCAAGGTTTTGTAGGGAACATCAAGAATGCTCCAACAATGCTTCACAAAAAGAGACATGGTGGTAAGAAATTCAAATTTTCGAAATTAAAGGAAACCCTAGGATTTGGGGGTTTTCTAGAATGCTTACCAAACAAGAACCTCAAGCCCTATCAATGTTAGAGACACCAAAAAGGCTTCATGGAAGTCACACTAAGTAAGAGAAACCCAAGATTAGAAGGGAAATTAGTAAACCCTAGATTATTAAAGAGATGAAGAGATTGTTCTTACCCTTAAAAGCAAGCTCTAGGGGGTAGATGGAAGCTTGATAATGATCTTCTCCAATGATCTCTTGAAGCTTGAAGAATGAAGTTTGAAGGAGAAGAAAAACTATGGAGTTTGTATCCTTAGGAGAAGAAGAAGAAAAGAAGAAAAGGAAGGAGAAGAAAGAAACGTGAAATGAGAGGGGGTGGGTAGTGTGGCCGCCTATAAGGGAGTGGGGTGGGACCCACTCTCTTGTATGCTTTAAAAAAATTACATGTTTGGTGTTCCAATGGACAGTCTGACCCAACGGTGTGAACCCGAAATTAAATAAACACACCCACACGAACAGAAATAAATTTTAAAGCACCTGAAAGGGAAAATAAATAATGTAGTCATGCTCCCTAAAATAAAATACAGTCAAATAAATTTAGAGCCCACAACATAAAAGGTAAAATTACCCAATTGCCCTTTAATAAAATTCTGAAACATGACAATCTATCCCCCTTAAAAGAATTCCGTCCCGAAATTCGAATGTACCTCAAAGGGAAACAACTGGAGAGGTAACAACCCATACTAATACATAGACACTAAGAGTCACCAAGGCTCACAAGGAATAATCTCAAGGAACATACACGGTTTCAACATCAACTGACATGACCAAACATTAAGCATCAGTGATAACTTGATCTTCTTAGTCGTCGAACGAACTAAGTCAAGAATACAAATGAATTTCATACCACTATTGGTCAAATACCGAAATGATTCTCATGAAAGAACCACATAATCAAAAGAATACAACATGCAGTTTTAACTCACCCCAAGGTGTCAAACAACTGACTAGTATGTAACACACAACACAAGCGACAATGAATTGATAGAATCCAAAACTCAACTGAAAATCCAACCTAAGAAAGAAGGATAACCAAAGACATGGAACAAAATTTCATCACTGCAAGAAACAATTTCAAGATCCGAAGAATCAACGTTATAGCACCGAGTGTGCTGTTTTCACAAGGCATTCCTATGTCCTTCCAATACTAACTAACGAGAGTAAGGAATAAATCACAAAATGTTAGGAACCAAATAGAATGTACCAAATGCACAAAATTGCCAAGCGCCATTAGGGTACAAGGCATCAACTCACCAAAAGTTGTTATCCAAAATAGACAGAACCCAAGGTCAATAAGTCCAAAGAGTGAACAAGACAATTTCCAATAGAACATCGAATCTGGTTCTAAGAACCCTTACTAAGCTTCAAGCAATACTAGTGAGGATCAGGAAAAGTATCCGCATTGTTGTGCAGTAACATCACGAGGAAAAACATTTGAATAACCAAATGCAAGGGTCTCAACAAAACTTTGAAGACTCGAGAAAACCAACGAATTCGCCTCAAAGTAAGTTCTACAAAGAGATTGAATTTCAATCAACTAGATCCAAGGATTTCAAAGAAATGAATCGACAGATAAAAGTTAATGAATTGTCACAAAAGTTAGGTAACCTGATTCCTTCACAAGAGTTCAAAACTGAACTAAACGATATGATCAATTCCCAAGGAGTGGTCCAAGCTTGTATTAAATAATGCCAAAGAAAAGATCTCACAAAGTAACAAATGAATGCTAATACAAAAGATTGTAAAGAATCGACATTACATCTCATCCACAAGAATAAACGGAAAACTCTAATCCTCAAAAAGAACAACAAAGATGAACCTGAAAAGCGTCTATCGAAACAAATATTGGTGGTAAGTCAATAAAACCGAGGAATACTAAATTCCAAAGAACAAGCTCCTGGTGATAAACCAAAAACGGTCTCTCTAACAACAAACCCAAATCTCGCTTTCGAAACATCAAGGCAAAGGACCGCAATGCCCAAAGCCATAACTACCATGAAATATCAGCACATACATATATTTCAAACAAGGACAAGGGTATCATCAACAAAGCGATGATAAACCGAATAAATGAACGCACGGATATAACTATACAAGTTCACAACAACCATTACTACTCACAACAAATCAAAAGACATCAAAGGATATGCGCCTTGACCGAATCATGAATAAAATTGTGGCCTACGCGACTTGCTACAACTCAAAGAAATTGATGCAAAAGTCAAAACGATTAAACAATTTACTTCAAGGATGGAGATATACAAGAATCAAATCCCAAAACTGAAACTCCAAATATTGTGATACCGAGACATCACTCGAAGAGAGGGAACAATATCCGACATCATTCCTTAAGCCAGAAACCATTGTGAAACCACATCACCAATAAGCAATAACCAAAGTAAGTTCTTCGAAAGACACCTGAAAACTCACGACAAGAAGGAGGGAACCTATACAGAAGTTGCCTCAACCACCACAACCAATCGCACAACAAGAAAACACCAAGACTTTTCCTTCACATAAGGCAAGGACAAAGCCGAAAGATCAAAACGATCTAATATAAACACAAGCCACGGTAATCCCACGACGGGGAAGTAAAACAAGTCTCGCTGATAAAACTAGCAAGATCATTTGTCATAAATGACATCAAAATTCAAACCATCGAAAGGTAGGAATTCAAAGAGAAAGGGTTCGATCAGCTCTCAAAAGCTCATAACCACGATACACTCGATCGGTTAAGTTCATCAACAATAAATGTAGAACCAAAATGGTCTAACTCTCCAACATAGAATGATCAACATACTAGTAAAAGAACACTAGTATGAAACGAGATACAATCATGTGCCCTTCTCTCACTAACATGGAATCAAGAGAAAATGGGTCCAACGAAGCACTCTTCGTCACAACAAGGGAAAAAGAGTTAAAACTGCGGGATCAAATAATGAAACTCACTACAATCGAATATACACCACTCGATAATTAGCAAAAGAATCCCTATGGATCAGTTATAGGATTTACGGAACAATAACGTTTGAAACAATAGGCATTGCCCACAGGTTCAAAGGAATCATAAAATTTCGAAGTCGTGAAATAGAAATAAATTATTCCACCTTACTAACAACCACACCAATCCAACAAAAGTTACTATGGACACTATCATAGTAAGTCAAGGTGTAAGTAATTTTTTTGCCTTTAAGGGACAATGGGAAGTTTTCCGAGTATGAAGTAAGAACTTTTATTTCATAAACAACGACACAGGGATCTAGCCTTAGTAAACAACAGTCAAGGCTACCAATAACAAGAAATCAAATCATGATACAAGGTCATACTCCCAAGGAGTCTAATAATGACGAGTTCACAAAATCGTCAACTCGAAGAACTTGGTAACTAAATCGTCCAAATCAATCTACCCTCAATAATTAGGGAAAGGTTTGAAGTTATAAAAATTTTTCATACTTGAGCCCAATACAATCAAGATTGATGAACTCAAAAAGGCAAGATCGCTGAATAATATCAATCCAATAGTCAAGAAGTCCAAGGGAAAGGACATCTTAATACAACACCATGAAACACCCAAGTTCGAAGTCCATGGGCGGTGAAACTGAAAATCATCACGCCTCCTCCAAAAAAAAAATATCAAGGCGACAAGGTACAAGTGCTCGTTCAACGAAAGACTTTGAAATCAAAAGCACATGAAAAACTTCTTTTTGAAACAAGTTAGGAACGAGCATAAACAATACTCTTAAAAGGGCCAAAGGTCACTAGGACCAAACAAGGAGTAGATTTACTTTGAACAAGTATTACTAAATGAAGAGCCAAACATGCTCACAAGGAAGAAACACTAAAATAACTTGTGTTTCTAAATAATCATCAAAGTGTTAACCATCCAATGTTAACGAAGTTCAAATAGGAATCGGTAAATATCGATAACTATAACCACAGAAAAGAATTTCTACCACCTTGAGGGGAAACGTACTTAGCAAGATTATGCAAATATGATAAAGAGCTTAGGGAAAAAAAATTCACTAATTGGCAAGAAGTATAGTTTCACAATGAAACAAGGAAAACTTCTGCAATTAACAATAACATGGTCTCATAATAGACAAATATCAGAGTCGCGGAGAATACTGACAAATGACACCCACCATGCAAAGGAGCGATAAAAATGAACCGATACAAGTCTAAGCTTAGAACAAGAAGCTTAAGTCAAGATCCAACAATAACTCACACGACAGAATTTCCTTATATGCAGTAAATCATATAGGATGGTAACTGATAGTTCACTACAAAGTATAACATGAATACAATGGATTGGGACCCAACAAGCAACAACCCATCTCAAAGAATAAATCTACATGGGTAGAAAAAGCAATGTCTAACAGACATTTAAACGTAAAAGTTCCCCACGAAGAGAGAGAGGAACCACAGTTCATCCCGAAGAATGGGAAAAACCACTCCAACGTCAATCAACCAATTACATAACCAAACGTTGAAAAAGGTAGGTACTTATAACCCTACAAAATAGTTCATGCCATAGAGAGGAGTGCAATTTACTTGAAAGGATAATTTCAAGATACAACAAACAACTTATCAAAGAGTCCCTCACGAAAAGGGAATACAATAGCCTGACAAAAGAGAGGACTATTCCAACACGATGCGGAACTCACAAATGAGGAAAACGTACCCAAGGTACAAAAGAAAAATAGCACCAATTGCTAAACAACTCTGCTGCTATCCGAAGGTATGCATCTCAAAAGAAAGAAACAATATGTGCTAAGGCACAACCACAAGGATCCGAAGATACAACTTAACGAAACATAGCCCAACAAGCTACTCACACCCACTTGTGATCAACAACATAACCGCTCTATCAATATATACTATAAAAGCATATAAAGCATCTCTTCATATACTCGCAACATATACACCATGTTGGTTTTCCAAAAAGTTTAAAAATTTATATCTTTGAGGTTTTTTTTTTTTTTTTTTAAATAAAATTTCTCCATCTATAATACAATAGATCTCAATATATTCTACTATAAGCATGTAAACCACATGAGCATGCAAGCATGTGAACATATAATCACGTAGGCGTGCAACACCTAAACATGCTATCTCAACAACGTAAACGGAAATAACAAGTAATGTAAATTTTATAAACACAACAGAGGGCCTTGAGCATACAGCTCGGTGTGAAGCACTGATCGACACCTAACCACCAACCTTACCAGGCATAGTACGTCGAGCGAATAATCCAAACAAGGAAACCCTCATATATATACTTTCAAACCTTTCACGGTCAATAGTTAAATACCATCAGACATCCACACCAAGACATAATGCAAAAGATTCCTAGATGGAAACACATAGCACTTTAACATGTAAACATTTATCATGCGAACACTTAGCATAAATAGCATATCAAACAAGTAAGCTCTTTTAACATGTAAGCACGTAAGTCCCGAAGGCACTCAACTCATACGTATACCCACACAGCATCGCAACGCCTCAACATGTGCAACTTAAACGAAGAATGCAATAAGGAGTAGGCACAGAGCAAACACAAACGGAATTGTGATAAACCCAAAAGAAAACACCCATAGCCCCTAGGTATTTGAACCCGGTTAGCTTTGATACCAATCTGTCACGCCCCGATAACCGAAGCGCGAGGAAAGAGGAAAGATAGAGAGGAAAGAAGTAAAATTCAATCACAAATGCGGAAGCGACATTGGGATCCCACGGGGATTCCTACAAATATGACTTACTAACATATAAG
Organism: Hydrangea macrophylla; assembly: GCA_033977485.1. NCBI lineage: Eukaryota > Viridiplantae > Streptophyta > Magnoliopsida > Cornales > Hydrangeaceae > Hydrangea > Hydrangea macrophylla. The sequence goes on along the minus strand of CM066999.1, from coordinate 74,267,673 downwards.
CCAAAATGGACTTACATGTTAACAAGTCCAACAAAGATGAAACATTAGAAAACTTACTTAAAAGACTATCCGAACAAGTACTAGTTCAAGGAGAAAGGCAAAATACAATAGATTTGATAAAAGGTCATTTTTGAGTAGTTGCTTGATTTTAAATCATCTATAAGTTGTTGTATCTTTAATATTTTCACATTCTGTCCGCGATAGTCCATATAAAATTAAATTCTGCACAACTTTTGTCAAATAGCATTTTCTCCAAATCCTCACCGTTTGGGCAGAAAATTAAAATAACAGTAGCAGTTTTTATTTGACAGCAACTTTGACAGCATAAGGACCATTTTTGGATAATTGCTGAATTTTGAAACATCCGTAAGTAACTATATCTTTGAATTTCTCACATTCTGTTCGCATAAGTCCATGTAAAATTTGATTCTGAACAACTTTTGTCTAATGACATTTTTTCCAATTCTGCACCATTTGGGCAGAAAATAAAAAAAAAACAGTAGCAGTTTTTCTATGACAGCAAGTTTGACAGCTTTGTGACAGCTTTTCGAAACCTTCCCAACTTTGCTAAATCCTCGAGTTTAAACCTCAATACATGACTAAACAAGTCCTAAATGACATATAACACATACCTAGACCAAACGGAACTTCATACACTCGAAATTTATTTAAAACGAGAAGTGAAAGAGATAAAGAGAGGAAAAAGGAGAGAGGGAGAGATTGGGAAAGAGATATAGGGAGAGATAGGGAGAAAGTGTTCTAAAGCTTTTAAACCTTCCAAATTCATATAGGCTAGTCTAAAATAGTATAATACACGTGTACAAACTATCCGGAACATCCAACGATTACAACATACAAACACGAGGCAACGAAAGAGATTTCACAAAAAAGGAGGAAGAGAGATTTGAAAACATTTGGGATATTTTTAAGGCGTTAACTCTTTAAAACAATTGAAGCTTCCTCCGATAAGGATTGAAACACATAATGAGTTAAGCTAAAACAAATCCAACAAAGTTTCACAACATCCTCAAACATACCACATATTTAGCTAAAGTGAACCCGGCAAGGGTTCAAACAAAAGAGATCTAACGACCTTGAGACTTAATTATACGATTCAAAAATCCTTCAACAAGTTTAACAATAATGATAGTAAAACAAGGACTAACACGTGACCAACGATTCTCAAAGAAGCTAACTCATTGAAGCTTAACAAGGTAAGCACTTAAACTCAAGAAGTTTTAATAAAAACTTAAAAACAACAAATTTCAAAGTATAAGATTTTTACAAACTTTATGATGTCAAAATGAACGTAGAGAGTTGTACAATTTCTCAAACAATCATAAGTCCTCAAAGTAGAACCAAAGGATTTCAAAGCAACAACACCGGGGTCACTCGTGCCCTTATCGACATCACCTGCAAAATGGTTGGTAGCGTAGTACCTTAGCACGACGGCTAAGTAGACAGTGTTGTAACAAGTCTATATGCTATCCATGATTAAAATGAAATGAGGTGCAATGAATCGCCACCACGGCTACAATGAAATGTTTAAAGCCGCAAGGCTATGCGTGACAAATGTACATCTCTCTCGTTACCGGACCATGAGCCACCCACGCATGGAGTGTAGCATACCAACTTCCGGGAGCTACCCGAATATAGTTTGGAGTTTGAATGTTTCTAAGGGTCATTCTCCCTGTCTCACATCACAACCCACGTCCGGATTTCTTAAACCAAAATTCCCACACATGGGGTTTCTCTCTCTTTTTCAAATAAAATCTTTATGTCGTGATATTTGAATGTTTGCCGATTTGGCCTCAATGCATGAAATGTTTAAAATGACAACATAGACGCTCCAACAAAATAATGAACACAATAATTCTTGCATGTTGAACATGTATTAAAGACATCAAGAGTTAGATTAAAAATTCATAATATAGCACTCCTAATAAGGATTTCTAAACTAACGTCCTAACATGCTTTTATACATAAAGGGAGCATCCTAAGCACCACTAGCATCACATAATCAACACATAGAGCACTTAGCACATAAAAATCACATTTAGGCTTAAAGCCCTAATTTTTCACATTTGGGGAAAATCCTAAACATGTGTCTAAATTCTCACATAAAGGTTTCTCATTACTTTTTAACCACAAACAACATATAAAAAAAATGGTACAACAAAGAATCTACCTCACAAAGCTTTAAATTCCAACAATGGAAGAAAATTCAAGAGAGTTAAGTAAATCCCAAAAGCTTCAATGGAGTTGCAAGGATTTGTAGGGAACATCAAGAATGCTCCAACAATGCTTCACAAAAAGAGACATGGTGGTAAGAAATTCAAATTTTCGAAATTAAAGGAAACCCTAGGATTTGGGGGTTTTCTAGAATGCTTACCAAACAAGAACCTCAAGCCCTATCAATGTTAGAGACACCAAAAAGGCTTCATGGAAGTCACACTAAGTAAGAGAAACCCAAGATTAGAAGGGAAATTAGTAAACCCTAGATTATTAAAGAGATAAAGAGATTGTTCTTACCCTTAAAAGCAAGCTCTAGGGGGTAGATGGAAGCTTGATAATGATCTTCTCCAATGATCTCTTGAAGCTTGAAGAATGAAGTTTGAAGGAGAAGAAAAACTATGGAGTTTGTATCCTTAGGAGAAGAAGAAGAAAAGAAGAAAAGGAAGGAGAAGAAAGAAACGTGAAATGAGAGGGGGTGGGTAGTGTGGCCGCCTATAAGGGAGTGGGGTGGGACCCACTCTCTTGTATGCTTTAAAAAAATTACATGTTTGGTGTTCCAATGGACAGTCTGACCCAACGGTGTGAACCCGAAATTAAATAAACACACCCACACGAACAGAAATAAATTTTAAAGCACCTGAAAGGGAAAATAAATAATGTAGTCATGCTCCCTAAAATAAAATACAGTCAAATAAATTTAGAGCCCACAACATAAAAGGTAAAATTACCCAATTGCCCTTTAATAAAATTCTGAAACATGACACCTCCACAAGTAATCAAATAAGCCTAGAAACCCCGAACTATAGGCTTAGGTTAGCAACTTGGAATATAGGAACCTTAACAGGTAAAGCTATAGAACTAGTAGACACTATGATTAGAAGGAAGGTTAATGTAGTATGTTTACAAGAAACAAAGTGGGTTAGAGAGAAAGCTAAGGAGGTAGAAAAGACCGGGTATAAGATATTCTATACAGGGAAAGATAGGCATAGAAATGGTGTCGAAATCGTGGTTGACAGGAACCTCAAGGATAAAGTTGTGACAGACACGAGGAAAGGAGATAGACTATTGCTTATCAAACTGGTAGTTGGAGTGGATATAATTAATATGATTAGTGCATACGCGCCCCAAGTAGGATTGAATGATCACACTAAAAGACAATTCTGGGATGAGTTGGATGCTTTAATGCAAGAAATACCGGGAGGAGAGAAGATAATTATAGATGGAGATTTTAATGGCCATGTAGGCAAAGATAGAACTGGATATGAGAGGGTGGGTATGGTTTTGGAGATCAGAATGAGGTAGGGGTGAGTATTTTAGATTTCGTAGTAGCATATGATCTTGTAGTTTTCAAAAAGAGGTAAGAACACTTGATAACCTTTAAGAGTGGTTCTAATAGAAGCCAGATCGATTTGTTCCTTGTGAGAAAGGCAGACCGCTTAGCATGTAAAGACTGTAAGGTCATGCCAGGAGAGAGTTTAACATCTCAACATAGACTTACTATTTTAGATATCCATATAAAAGGACAATGTCGTACTAGAAAAGACCCTATAAACCCATGAACTAGGTGGTGGAACCTTAAAGACGAGAAACTAGCAATATTCCAAGAGAGAATGTATACAGAAGCACCTTGGAATTTGGAAGATTGAAGCAATACTATGTGGGATAGAATGGCAGGGTGCATCACGAGAATATCGAAGGAGGTCCTCGGAGAGTCGAAGGGAAGAGGGTTAGCTTCTAAAGATACTTGGTGGTGGAATGAAGAGATACAAGCTGCAGTAAAAACCAAAAAAGATTGCTTTAAGAAGTGGCAAAATGATAAAAGTGAGGAACACTTCAAAAGCTATAAATGTGCAAATAAGGAGGTTAAAAGGACAGTTAGAGTTGCTAAAATGGAAGCTTGTGATGCCTTATACACCAAACTAGAAACTAGAGAGGGAGAAAAATGTATTCATAAGCTTGCTAAGTCGAGAGAAAGGAAAACAAGAGACATCAATCAGGTTAAGTGTATAAAAAGCGATGACTCTAGGGTATTAGTGAACGACGAAGAGATTAAGGAAAGGTGGTAGAGCAATTTTGAGAAGTTGCTGAATGAAAAACATATGGATAACACAATGCAAGAAGAAATTGGAAGTTACAATGAAACTAGAGAATACAGATTCTATCGGATAATAAGGAAGTTTGAGGTGGAATTTGTTTTGAAGAAGATGAAACCCAACAAGGCCTTAGGACCAGATGGGATCCCCATTGAGGTTAGGAAATGCTTGGGAGATGTAGGGGCATCTTGGCTTACAAAAGTTTTTAATAGATTTTAATGACTAGAAAAATGCCTGATGAGTGGAGGAAGAGCATCCTAGTGCCTATATATAAGAGTAAAGGAGATGTACAACAATGCAACAACTATAGAGGCATTAAGTTGATGAGCCATACTATGAAGCTATGCGAGAGAGTGATGGAGCATCGCTTAAGAGGCGCAACATCAGTGTCAGAAAATCAGTTTGGATTTATGCCTGGGAGATCAACTATGGAAGCAGTTTATTTACTTAGAAGACTAATGAAAAAGTATACAGAGAAGAAAAAAGATCTACATATGGTTTTTATTGATTTAGAGAAACTTATGATAGAGTGCCTAGAGATTTAATTTGGTAGGTTCTAGAGAAGAAAGGAGTGACCAAGGCTTATATTGACGTGGTGAAGGATATGTATGATGAAGCAGTTACTACAATTAGATCACCAGCCAGAGAAACAAGCGAATTCCCAATTACCGTAGGCCTGCACTAGGGGTCGGCCTTGAGCCCTTATTTGTTTGCCCTAATTATGGATGAATTGACTAGACACATTCAAGGTGAGGTCCATGGTGTATGTTGTTCGCAGATAATATTGTCTTGGTTGATGAGACTAAAAGGGGACTCAATACTAAACTAGAAGCTTGGAGAGAAGCACTGGAGACTAAGGGGCTAAAGATAAGTAGGACGAAAACAGAATACATGGAATGTACTTTTAGCAACAGTGGAAGTAGAGACAACGAAGCAGTGAAGATCGAAGATCAGGAGATCCTAAAGAGGGAACACTTTCGCTATCTATGTTCAATGATCAGTAGAGACAGAAAGATTGGTGATGACGTGACCCATAGAATTAAAGTGGGCTAGCTTAAGTGGAGGAGTGCTTCTGGAGTATTATATGATCTGAGAATACCAACAAAATTGAAAGGAAAATTTTATAGGACAGCTATTAGGCCAGCTATGCTCTACGGGACAGAGTGTTGGACAACTAAGAAACAACACATTAGCAAAGTGAGTGTAGCGGAGATGAGGATGCTAAGATGGATGTGTGGTAAGACTAGGAAAGATAGAATTAGAAATGAGTACATCCGAGAGACTATAGGAGTGACACATATTGAGGATAAGTTGAGAGAGAATAGACTTTGATGGTTCAGCCATGTGCAACGAAGACCTGTAGATGCACCTGTGCGAAAGAGTGATAAGAACGTAGTGCCTAGAATGGTTAAAGGGAGAGGCAAACCTAGGCTGACTTGGGAATATGTAGTGCAACAAGATATGAATATATATAATTTAAATAAGCATATAGCTCTTGATCGTGCATAATAGAGAAAAGGGATTCATATAGCCGACCCCAATTGATTGGGACACAAGGCTTGGTTTGGTTTGGTTTGGTTTTTATTTGGTGAGAAATTCTCATCAAATACCTTTAAAAAGGTGAGAAAATTTCTCACTATAATAGATAAAATTTCTCTGTTAACTCTCTCTCTCTCTCTCTCTCTCTCTCTCTCTCTCTCTCTCTATATATATATATATATATAACAAATCTGGATTTTGAATTTTAAAATCCTGATTTATGGTACTAGGGATATTTATTAAATTTTCTCTTTTAATTCTCTCTTTCGATATATAATAAATCTAGATTTTGAATTTCAAAATTCTAATTTATGGAGGTGGGGGTATTAATGTCCTTAAAATAATTGAGGGACTAATTTATAGATTCAATTTTAAAATGGATCTATTTCTAAGATAAGTAGAGCTTTATGGACTAAAATATAAGCCACCCATTATCATATGTGCATTAAGGGTAAAATAGTCAGTAGATATATAGGTAATTGGTGATTATGGACTAACTCGAACAAATTTTAGAATAATTTGACTTATTGCTACAAACTTTTTATAGATGGACATTATCCCAAAAAGTTAGTTAGATTTGGACTTTTTGCTAGACTTTTATATAAATTACTAGGATAGAAGCCCCGTGCAATGCACGGGTCCGTCAAAATTGAAAAATAAATTTGATGTATTTATTGTTGATGTATTTATAATTTTGTCACTTGAAAAAAATTAAATCAAGCAATACTAAATCCTAAAAAAATAAAATCAAACAACATTAAATCCTAAATGTATTAAATATGTACTACTAACAAATTAAAGTTATAAACGTAAAAGCTTCAATAAGCCTAGATGGAGCAAATATATTTTCTTTTCTTTATTTTTTTTTTCGTTTCCAAATCTTTCTTTAGTGTTTTCACTTCTATTTTTTTTAGCATTTCTCTCCTTTAATTAATTTATTTTTTTAACCACAATTTATTGTATGAACTATGTACAAAATAATACAACTACTTATAAACTTTATACAATAAAGTTGAGAGTAATGTTGTTTAAAAATAATAACTTATTTTTAATATCATAACACGTGATATTTTGAAAAACCTTATCATCTTTTTGTCTTTTGTATTTTTTGTTTAATTACATACAAACTTCATACAATAAAATTGAAACTGTTATATAAAAGTAATAACTTTGTTTTAACATTATACCACATGATATTTTGAAAAAACTAATTATATTTGTTCTCTTCCCCCCCCCCCCCCCCCCCCCCCCCCCCCCCCCCCCCCCCCCTTGCATGAAATTATAAATTTCAAAATTAAATTAATTAAATTTATTAAAACTATTATTATTATAGATTTATTATGAGTATGTAAGTAATTGTAAATTACAGTTTGTCTTTTAAGTTTGAAAAGTATTTGATATATATTTATTATGCGTATGATAGAACTGTATGTCTGTGTGTGAATTAGAATTATAGGAATGCGTACGTAATAAAATATGATTGTAGATGTATTATTAATTGTAAATTGTAATTTGTTTTTTCACTTTGCAAAGTATTTATTATATATGTGCTATTATTATTATTATTATTATTATTATTATTATTATTATGATGATGATGAATTAAATTTATTATATCTATAATTATAATATATTTATGAGGAGTATGAAATGATATGAAATTAAATTTAAAAAGCAAACGAATGTATGTGTGTGTGAATTTAATTTATAGGTATGTGTGTGTAATAAAATATGATTTTAGATGTATTAGTAATTATAAATTATAATTTGTCTTTTAACTTTGCCAAGTATTTCTTATATATGTATTATGATTATTATTATATATTTATTATGAGTATAAAACAACAATGATAGGGATACACAACAAACGACACACTGTGCTTTAAATGTATGTACCATGTACTGTTTGAATTTTTCACATTTTTCTGTGCATCACTTACATAGCACATGATACATGCATTTAAAGTTGGTGTGTCATTTAGTGTGTCATTTGTGTGTATCCCTATCATTTTTTAGCATAAAAAGATATGAAATTGTATGAAATAATAATTTTATAAAACAAATGAATTAAATTTATTAAGTGTAAATTATATATGCATAAAGCCTTATTTGGGAATAATCAAAACAAAAAAACAAAAACCAAAGCACAAAATCGATTTGCCAAACAAGGCACTGAAATTGTTGACTTTTGATCCTGTGTAAAGCATTGTTTGGGAAAAACGAAAACAAAAAAACAAAAATAAAGCACAAATTAAATTGGTTTGCCAAACAAGGTAGCCAAAATTGTTGACTTTTGACCCATGGGTTTAGTGTCTTGTTTGAGAAAAAGTGGAAACAAACAAGACAACAAAGCCACAACTGATTTGCCAAACAAACCTTATTAGTTTTTGAGGGCCTTGTTTGGATTTAAAAAAAAAAAACACAAACAAACACAAATAAAGGCAAAATTCGGTTTGCCAAACAAGGCATAGCATCTCAATGTATGAGTAAAGTCAAAATTATATATAAGGGGCAAACAATTCATAGAATTCCAAATTAGGACAAAATTGAAATTAAAATTATTGTTAGGCTCTTTTATAATATAGTGTAGATTCTGAAAAATAATTTTAATAATTTATATGAAATATAAACATATTTTGAGGTTTAATCAGTAATTGGTTAAAACTGCTTCATAACTTGATATATTTACATATATAAGATGCATTAGAAAGATACTAAATCAAAATCCTGGTAGTTTTTTAGAATACCCACCTCCAGGTTAGGATTTAGAATCTACCCTATTGTCTACCTTTGGGTGGATTCTAAATTCACTGGGACACATAATCTATTAAAAATCCTTGAACCGAACATGGAAAAATATTTGAATTACTGGTAATCTCAGGGTGAATTTTGAATCCCTCTCTCACACGGCATACCATATGCACGCTCACATAAATTCTCTATCGCTACACTACATTCGAGAATACGCCTAGTGAAAAGAAAGTACATGATTTTACTTTTGCAGATTTTGATGCGAATGGTTGGACAAAATTCCTAAGAAAAAATGGCCAGGAATTTTGGAATTGACTAATGCTACGCTTTTTAAATTTGAATTTCAAAAGCTTTGTCAGTTGTACTACATGCAGTAGTATACGTGGCACAAGTACTGCTCAAGCATTTGATAATTAAATTTAGAATTCAAAGTTGGGAACCATAGCATTATTATTCTTTAGGATACTGTGGGTTATGAATCTTATGATAGTCAATGCTAAGGCTATGCGTTGCTGTGGATTTGAAGAAGTAAAAGAAAGGGGAAAGGAAAAGGACTATTTTCCTAATGTTTTTCCCTTTTCTCCATTTTTAAATAACGTTAGAAGTTTAACAGAAAGTAGTAGAAATTCAACTAAAGATGAAAAAAAGTGACCCACAAAATTCGCAGTTTTTCTTATTAACCAAGCAAAGAAAAGTAATTTTCTCTACGTTATATTTTATTTTTCCTCACAAAATTCATGAACCAGATAGAGCCTATATCTACCAAGGAACTTAGTAACGGTAACTCAGTACTGGAATCTCCCAAACCAAGATGAGAAAAATTTAACTCTTGAATTCCACCCACCATCATCATTTTAACCATGACTACAAGTGATACAAACAAATGAAGTCCTTGTTTCAATTGTTTCTTTCAACTACTCCCCTATTGTAAATTTTCATTTTTCACTTATTAAATTCACATCTTACCTACAAAAAGAAAAGGTAGAAAATGCAAGAAAAAAAATATTTTTCTCAATATTTAAAAGCTGAACAAAGGCTAAATTCAATAAGAAGACAATTAGAACAAAAGGCCGAGAAAGAAGCTATAAATTACTGAAAAATAGTGAACGACGCTCACGATCAACTTCATTTGTAAAGAAAACTGAGTAAAACACATAAAAATACAGCCCAAAGGAAAAAAAAAAAAAAGAGTGTGAGGAAACACTAGATGAAATTTAAAAAAAAAAAAAAAAATGACGTTCTAAAACCGCATAGTAGTAGAAACGGACAACCCCTAGATCATAGACTATGAGGGCAACTGATGAAACACTCTTCCGCGATTAACCCAATAACATAACAAAAAATTATGGTATACACATTGAGTTTATTTGCAAAAAATAAAAAATCTCTTCATTTTTATGAAGGTGGTTCGCTAACAAAACAAAAATTTAAGAAATAAAAAATAGCTCTCAAGTTTCTCTGGTGTACAAATGGCATGAATATTTCAACATTGAATGACCTATTCTTTTCTGGTGGGTGACTCAGTGAACTCCTCTTCTCCGGAGGATGACTCACTGGAACATCTTAAGGTGGGGGATGACTCATCCAACTCTGCTTTCTCTCTGTCTGACTGTGTGAACTCTTCCTCTTTGGTAGATGACTCGATCCTTTTTTCCTGTTCGGTGGGTGACTCATTGCACTGTTCTTTTTTGGTCTGTGACTGGGTGAAACTTTCCGTTTTGGTAGGTGACTCGGTGAACTCTGCCTTTTTGGCAGGTGACTTGGTGCACTTCTCCTTTTTGGCGGGTGACTCGAGACTTTCTTCACTTTTGTTAGATTGTTGGTTATAGTTCTCTTCTTTGGTTGGTGACTCGTTGTACTCATCTTTCTTGGCGGGTGACATACTGAATTCTTCTTTCCCTCCATGTGAATCAATGGATTCTTCTTTTTTGTTCGGTGAATCAATTGACTCTTCTTCACTGACCTTGTTCTTGGTGTTCACTTTTAATGGTCTGAGCTTTTCTCCAAGATCCTTGATTGCAAAGGTTAAAGATCTCACATCCCGTGCTTCTGAGAGCCGACCAGGAGAGGATGACTGTCACAAATCAGGAAAAAGAAAATTTGTCTTTAACAATTTTGCATATGTTACTACTAAATAATTGAATTGAGTCCTCAAATGGAAGCAGAACAAGATGCAAATACAGCATAGCCAAGCAAGGATAATAATATTTGGTCAAAGGTCTTGGCCACCGCCCGGGGGGGGGGGGGGGGGGGGGGGGGGGGTGGGTTTGCACATGTTTGATGGATTTTCAATATTAGACCAAAGCCATTGTAGCACAGTGGTTCAAGGTAAGAGAAGGATCTTATGTCCCACGAAAGAAGGAAGAAAAGGAAAAGAAAGTGGTAGAACTGATACGAGGTAGCGTAATGGTGGTCCGGTGATTCCTCTTACTTTTGAAGGATGGGAAGAATAGATTGGAGAGAACCTAATCTTTGACATAATTCTAACAGAGTAAGCTACTTTTAACTCCCAAATCAACCCGTGATTGTTAGCTTGAGCTTGAAAATTTTCAAAAACGATATTTAAACTTTTCGTTCATTGAGAGGTTAAAGTCCGATATCACTAAAACAGTGTGATAAAAAATGACTGACATACCTGGTTGGGCTTAAACTTCTAAGTGAACTTTGAAAGATTACTTTACATCCTTAGGTATAACACTAATTTGGCTTGAGCTTTTGGGTCCGATTGGTCATCCCGCATCCTGACCTTCTATTTCTCCAAAAAGTGGTATCAAAACTTCCAATTTCCTAATCGAACCAAATTACAAGAACAAAAATAAGGGAGAACAAGTAAGGAATAGCTCTAAAGAGTTTCATTGGCTTCGTGGCCCAAGTTTTCAAACCCATCATTCTCGACGAGTTTTGCTTAGCTTTTACCTAATGAAATACAATGCAATGTCTAAATAGGCAGGTTTTGATAATTCAAAATTCATTTCATTAACTCATTAAATGAAAACTATCTGGACCCTATACAAGACAGCTCAAGCATTGCTTTGACTATGCCCAAGAGGGAGGTGAAAAGACCCATCAGGTTCCAAGAGTAGTTGGGGAATTGGTGTTGGAAGTCTGCACTAGTTTTAATTGTCTTGAAACTTGTTTTATTTTTATTGCTTTGTCTCTTTTCCTTTGTTTAAATAGTTTGTGAATTTGGTTTCCAGACTCAGCTTTTTGATAAATACAATTTATGAGTTAAGCTTATGTCTTACTCTTCTTCCTCTCTACTCTCACTTTGGTCTTGACAACACCATTGTTGGATTTGAGTTGTAGCTTGCATCTTGTGTCTTACCTTCTCATTTTCTGCTGTCCATTTTGGACTACATCAAGTGGTATCAGAGCCTGATTGAAAGCTACACAACACTCCTATGGCTCGAGGTCGTGGCCGTGGTGGACGTGGTAATCAAGCTCGTCAAGAACGTGATGTTCGTGATGCCGAGATGGAAGAATTGAGAAGACAAGTGCAGCAGCTGACGGAACTCTTAGAGCGTTATGACACTCGGGGTCGTGTAGATGATGGTCTCACCTCCGAGGAAGAAGTCAATCCCTTTTGTTTTCGTGCTCCGCATGAAGAGCTGGATGGAAGGGCAGGAGATGGTCACACTGAACAATTTCATGGAAGATTTAACGACATCAATATGATGGTGGATATCCCAGAGTTTGAAGGTAGAATCAAACCCAATGAGTTCATCGACTGGCTTAATACTGTTGAGAGGATTTTTTATTATAAGGAAGTGCCAGACCATTGCAAGGTTAAAATTGTGGCTATCAAGCTAACTCAGTACGCATCAGCTTGGTGGGAGCAATTGAAAGTTCGCTGAGAAAGAATGGGAAAAGCAAGGATCACCACTTGGGACAAGATGAAGAGAGAATTAAGAAAAAAATTCTTACCTGAGAACTACTTGCACGAATGGTATTAAAAAATGTACAATTTTCAACAAGGAAGCAGATCGGTGGATGACTACACTGAAGAGTTTGATTTGCTTATGGTTTGTTGCGGTGTAGATGAGCCTGAGGAACAAACTATTGCTCATTACTTGGGTGGCTTGAGGAAAGAAATTCATGATGTGGTAACCCTGTAGTCTTATTGGTCTTATGATGATGTTTACAAGCTGGCCATTAAGGTGTAGAAACAACATAAACAGAGATTCATTCGAACAGGTTCAGGATTTGGTAGTCGTGATTCCACCCGCAGAGAACCATCTTTCAATCCAATCCGAGCAATAGAAAAAATCGACCAAGAAGACTTTTGATCAAGGCAATAATAGCCAAATAGAAGTTGGTTCAAGCTCGGGGCGTCCAAATGCTTCCAACAATCGAATGATCAAGTGCTACAAGTGCTCTGGCTTGGGACATGTAGCTTCAGAATGCCCTAATAAAAAATTTATCAATTTGGCTAAAGAAGCTATGGCCTGGGAAGAATCTGAAAAAGATGATGAATCACCCAACTATGATGACAACAAAGAAGATGATGGAGAAATTACATGGAGTGATCAAGGTGAGGCTCTTGTTATTCGTCGCAGCATGAACACTGCTCGTGTTGAAAATGATGATTGGTTGCGCAACAATATTTTCCACACAAAATGTACTGCCTCTGGAAAAATTTGCAATGTCATCATTGACGGTGGAAGTTGTGAAAATGTGGTGTCACAAGAGATGGTTGATAAGCTGAAGTTGAAAGCAGAAAAATGTCCTACCTCCTACAAGCTTGCGGTTCAAAAAGGGGAATGAGGTGAGTGTTGATAAGCACTGTTTAGTGTCCTTTTCTATTGGCAAAAATTATCAAGATGAAATATGGTGTGATGTGGTGCCAATGGATGCTTGTCACCTCTTGTTAGGGAGGCCATGGCAATTTTATAGAAAAGTCAACCATGATGGGTTCAAAAATACCTATACCTTTTGGAAAGATGGGGTAAAAGTAATTTTGGGTCCTTCAAAAAATGAGGGTGTGTCCAGCATTGATAAAGACAAGGGTGCCACATTTCTCACTATGGCTGGAATTCTTAAAAGAAGCTACGAATGAGACCTACGTATATGCTTTGGTGGTGAAAGAGTAGAATATTGAGAGATCGATACCACCCATTCTTGAGCCTTTAATGAGGGAATTTGCTGATATTATTCCTGAAGAATTGCCAGTTGGCCTGCCACCAATGAGAGATATCCAACATCATATCGATCTCATCCCAGGATCAAGTTTACCAAACAAGGCTGCTTACCGGATGAGTCCAAGCGAGCATCAAGAGCTGCAGAAACAAGTTATGGAATTGATTGAGAGGGGGGTGATTCGGGAAAGCATGAGCACTTGTGCCGTTTCTGCTCTTTTGACGCCAAAAAAAGATGGAACATGGAGAATGTGTGTGGATAGCAGAGCAGTGAATAAAATTACTATCAAGTATCGCTTTCCATCCCTCGTCTGGATGACATGATTGACATATTATGACATGTTAAGCGGGTCTCGCGTGTTTTCAAAGATTGATTTGAGAAGTGGGTATCACCAAATACGAATTAAGCGTGGGGATGAGTGGAAAACGGGTTGTGTGAGTGGATGGTTATGCCATTCGGTTTGTCAAACGCTCCCAGTACTTTCATGCGCTTGATGAATCAAGTATTTCGACCTTTTATTGGCAAGTTTGTGGTAGTATATTTTGATGACATTTTGGTTTACAGTTTGGAGGAAGAACAACATATCTGTCATCTTAAGCAAGTTCTCGAAGTATTGCGTGAACAGAAGCTTTATGCCAACTTGAAGAAGTGTGACTTCTTGACGGATAATCTGGTATTCTTGGGGTATGTTGTATCAGCAGATGGAATCAAAGTGATCCCAGCAAGGTTGAAGCTATTCTAAGTTGGCCAACCCCTTCCAGCATCCATGATGTGCGGAGTTTCATGGGTTAGCATCTTTTTATCGCAGATTTATTCGTAACTTCAGTTCTCTTATAGCTCCAATCACTGATTGCTTGATGACAGCTTTCAGTTAGTAAAAGAAAAAATGACGACTGCTCCGGTGTTAGCTCTTCCTGATTTTGAGAAAATATTTTCCTTAGATTGTGACGCCTCTCACAAGGGCATAGGGGCTGTTTTAAGTCAAGAAGGAAGGCCGATTCCATTCTTTAGTGAAAAGCTAAATGATGCCAAGCAGCGGTATTCAACTTATGACGTGGAGTTCTATGCCATTGTACAAGCTTTGCGGCATTGGCGCCATTATCTTATTCAAAGGGAGTTTATTCCTTACTCTGATCATGAAGCTTTGAAGTACATCAATGGACAACACAAACTAAATGCTCGACATGCGAAATGGGTTGCTTATTTACAAGATTATACCTTTGCCATTCAGCACAAGGCAGGCAGCCAAAATAGAGTAGCTGATGCATTGAGCCGAAGATCTCTTTTACCGACTTCTATGCAGATCAAGGTGATTGGTTTTGAGCTGCTAAAAGAACATTATGCACATGACCCTGATTTTGGGCAGATTTGGGAAAAATGTCAACATGGAGTGGTCTCTAACTTTGTTATACAAGATGGCTATTTATTTTTTGGTAGCCGCTTATGCATACCAAAGTGTTCACTACGTGAAGTCATTATAACTGAATTGCATGGTGGTGGTCTTGGAGGGCATTCCGGACGTGATAAGACATTGGGGTTGGTTGAAGCAAGCTTTTATTGGCCAAAGATGAGCAAGGATGTTGCCAAACATGTGGAAAGATGTCGAACCTATCATACGGCAAAAGGTAGATCTCAAAACACCGGTCTATATACTCCGTTACCAGTTCCTGAATCACCTTGGGAAAATGTTTCTATGGATTTTGTTTTGGACCTTCCAAAGACAAGACGTGGTGCAGATTCCATACTCGTTGTGGTTGACAGATTCTCGAAAATGGCTCACTTTCTTGCTTGTAGCATCACATGTTGCTGATTTGTATTTCAAGGAGATTGTCAAGCTTCATGGTGTACCAAAGACCATTACTTCTGATTGTGACTCGAAATTCATCAGCCATTTTTGGAGAACGTTGTGGCGCAAATTGGGAACTTGTCTTCAATTTAGTAGTTCTCATCACCCACAAACGGATGGTCAAACTGAGGTAGTAAATCGATCACATGGAAATCTGTTAAGAAGCTTGGTTGGGGAAAAGAAACGTCAATGGGATTTCACTTTATCACAGGCTGAGTTTGCTTATAATCAGTCCAAGAATAGATCGACTGGGAAATGTCCATTTGAGATAGTTTATGGTCTTGTTCCTAAAGGACCTCTGGATCTTGTTCCTTTGCCAATCAATAACAGATTTAGTGGAGATGCAGATGATATGGCAGCCTACATCAAGGGTTTACATACTTAAGTGAAAAGGAAGCTTGAGCAAAGCAACAAGAAATATAAGGAAGCAGCCGATAAGCATCGCAAGTATGCAGAGTTTAAAGCCGGAGATTTGGTGTGGATTAACCTAAGGAAAGAAAGGTTTCCATAGAGCAGACATGGAAAGCTTCAAGATCGGGCTGAAGGTCCATTTCGGGTGCTTAAACGACTTGGTGAGATGCTTATCAGATTGAGTTACCTGGAGACATGGGGATTTCAACGACGTTCAATGTAGCTGATTTACAGGGATATTATGACAACTCCAATGCGCAAGCGTATGACTCGATGGCAAGTCATTTTCAACCCGGGGACATTAAATGAAAACTATCTGGACCCTATACAAGACAGCTCAAGCATTGCTTTGACTAAGTCCAAGAGGGAGGTGAAAAGACCCATCAGGTTCCAAGAGTAGTTGGGGAATTGGTGTTGGAAGTCTGCACTAGTTTTAATTGTCTTGAAACTTGTTTTATTTTTATTGCTTTGTCTCTTTTCCTTTGTTTAAATAGTTTGTTAATTTGGTTTCCAGACTCAGCTTTTTGATAAATACAATTTATGAGTTAAGCTTATGTCTTACTCTTCTTCCTCTCTACTCTCACTTTGGTCTTGACAACACCATTGTTGGATTTGAGTTGTAGCTTGCATCTTGTGTCCTACCTTCTCATTTTCTGCTGTCCATTTTGGACTACATCAAGGGCCTACACTTATTACGGCTAGATAAAATGAAACAAAGGAAAAGACAGGCATACTCAAAGTTGGTTCCATGAAGTTTTTTTTTTTTTTTGGTGGTGGTGGGGGAGAGAGATTTTGTATGGAACTTTTACCACCCTCCAATATTTAGAATCTCTAAAGCGTGCTACGATCACGTTCCATCAGCTGCTACTTAAGTTTCAAAAATATGATAATAAAATGAATCCAAACAGGCCCTAAGACTCACCTTTTCCAGTTCCTCAGCCCGTTCTTGAAGATCCTCCACAGTTGCCTCCTTGTGAATAAATTGAAGAACATGGACCACATGATCACGAAGGTTTTCCGAACGGTGTTGATCGATCATGCACTGAGGGACTGTAGACTGACAACCCACTTGATAAAACGGGCAGCTCACGAGCTTCATTGGACAAACCGTTATGCAATGCCTATCCATCTCTCTCCTCATAATACTATCCGAGCACTTCTGCTCGCACGGAAATATCTTAAATGGACAAATAGAATCGTGATTATATAAATGAGTTGCACAAAATACAGCATTACACCCCTCGTTCGTGCAGTTCATAGTTCTAAAACCACACTCCAGAGCATGCTCAGTGAGATTTTCTTGAGAATTCAGTTTCATACTGCAGTGAAATGTGTTCTTAAAGTCAACGTTCTTCAGCAGCATTTGCGCAACCACTTCCCTCCTCTCCAGAAGCCAAAACCCATTTATTTCCATCTCTTGCACAAAATCATCAATCCTGTCCTCTCTCAATTCACTTAGCAACCATCCCGAGACCCGACTTAAAATATTCCTCTTTGAAATTGCAAAATCATCTATAAAGTCAAGTATGATATCGTAAGGATGGTCGGAAACTTCGGGATCCATTCCGCCTTCTATTATTACAGATTCGGCAACAAAGTTTTCACTTCTTTGGATTAGATAGTCCACCATTTCTTTTCTCATATCAGTGGCCACTGAACCGGGGCTCTTGAAGAGACCACCTATTGTGTTGTCTA
Organism: Hydrangea macrophylla; assembly: GCA_033977485.1. Classification (NCBI taxonomy): domain Eukaryota; kingdom Viridiplantae; phylum Streptophyta; class Magnoliopsida; order Cornales; family Hydrangeaceae; genus Hydrangea; species Hydrangea macrophylla. The sequence continues at coordinate 74,249,967 of CM066999.1, read as the reverse complement.
CACAAGCTGAGGCTAGTCCCGGGAGGAACACTTGTGCTATCTTGTGAACTATTTCGGTATCAAAATGATCACAATGGAACATGGGATTGACCTCTTGCGCTTCTTCGATCTTTTCTGGTTTGATTTCCACATCAGTCACTGGAAGATCCATGCCTGAAGTTGCATAGAGAACAATTTGAGGCAGAAGCCATCAGACCACTTACAAAAAGATCAATTTTCAGGATCCATATAGCCATTATGAATTATCTCTGCGTAACAAAACTTGGGTACGTACGTCCCAGTTTAATTATGACACATCATTTGAGACTCTGTTTGGTTTATGGATCAGTGAGGGAAATGAAAAGAAGACACGAAGGAAAACACTTTTCTTTGTTTTCTTAATAACAACAATGGTAAGGAAAAGAAAATGGGCTGAAAAATGAATAATAAATTATGAATGTTGTGAGACACTTCCACTCCTCTTTTCTTGAGTTCCTATTATATTTTGAATTTTTTGTAATTTCTAATGTTATTTAAGAATTGAGAAAAAAACACTCGGTGAAACAATAAGGAAATAGTTGTCCTTCTCGTTTTGCTTTCTTTTTATCCTACTTCTCTAAATCTGCAAAAAAACGACGCCTTAGTGGGTAGCTGATTCTCATTGTTAGTAACATGGGGGTGTAAAGATACATTTGAACCCATAAGAAACAATATATTATCCAGAAATTCAAAGCTTAAAAGGGGGAAAGAACGCCCGTAAAAACCAGTAGAGTATACTTGGTTAAAAAAGTTGCAAAATAATCATCGATCACTTTCAGGCACTTACGAAGAGTATGGAAAATGACACTAGGTGATTTCACATTGAGCAACGCTTTTTTACACCTTTATTGTCGCTAGAAGGAAGCCATCGGAGAGCCTCACCATACAGTTATATACCTATATGTGTATGTAATATTTTAACTTTTACGTAGCTCGTGTCTCTGATCTGGTGACTATAAATAATCCCTTATCTTACATTTATTCAAATTAAATGTGCTACATGACTACATATGTAGATACATCTACATGATATAGGGAGAATGGGTTTGCTAACTAGGACACTTCGGACCCTTTGATGCATGTTATCATCTAATGGTCTAAAATTGTTCCCACTCTTCACCACTTTCCCCTCTCTATATACCTCTTTCTCTCTAAATTTAATGTATTATTAAGTATTACTATTACAAAAAATATGATTATTTTAGGTTTAAACAAAGTTTTTCTTATGGTAGTTAGTCATGGGCACAGGCAATTTCTAGTATATATAAATATGGGGTAATACTTTGGCCACAACTTTTGTCTCATAACTTTTTTATATGTCTATCTCTCTCCTGATGGGTCTCACAATAGACCCCACAGTGTCAGTGTATTTATGAGTAATGCTATGCTTCCCAATGTTTTTATTCCAACGCAATGGCCGGAGCCTCGTGCACTGGGCTGTCTTTTTATGCTTCTCAAATATATGTGACAATAGGACCACCTTTAATAATGATTGGTTCTTCAATTAAAATCTAGTTGGCCCACTGGCACATGTATTTGGGAAGCATTTGAATTCAAAATTTGGGAAGTATAACATAATGTATGTGTATATCCATGTATCTGTGTATGTACATTTATGTAAACAAAATCACCTAAAGCTCTTTGCTTCAAAATTAGTTTCGATCCAATTGGGGGGAAAGCTTCAATTGGCTACAGTTTACTCAAATCCAAAAGAGGGCAGCCTCAAAAACCTAAAATAGAAATCAAACAAATAGACTCAAAATATACTCCTCCATACCTACACATTTACAATTATACAGAGAGAGAGAGAGAGAGAGAGAGAGAGAGAGAGAGAGAGAGAGAGAGTTACAATTCTGAAGAAGGAAAGAGGGAGAAGATTGTGAAATGCTCATGAAATGAAATATAAAAACAGACAAAATATACCTCCAAATTTCATCAGCGATCGCCGATCTCTCTCAACCCTTTGAACTACAGATTAGCTGAATGGGCCAAAGCGCGCCCATAACTATATACATATAGATGTGTGAGTGTGTAGGCATATGTGAATATGTATATAACTGTTCTAACGGTCTCTGGCCAATTGCATCTTTCGTTGAGTGGGTGTGAATGGTCACCGTGTGTACATGTGTCACGAATCAATCAAATTTCTTTAATTCACCATTTAGGCATCTACAAAAATTATTGAGTATAGTCGTCGCACCATTTCAGTATACAGATGTGGTGTGATCTTTTAATCATCATCAAACATATGCCCCATTGTCATTAAATCTAATTTTAAACAGATTTTAAGATAATTGGCAAGTTTGCCATCATTTCGCACATGTATATTGTGCTATTTTGCCACCTTAGTACGCGTTTCGATGCAGTTTTTATTTTTGTAATCAAATTTTAAAACGTCGTAACTTTCAAACAATAACTCAATTTTGAATAAATTTTATACATTTGTAAATCAGAAGAAAAGATCAATCAAACAAGATCCAGATTCCATAGTAACTATGAAAGCAAAAAAAAAATATTTAAGACAGTGTCACACTGTCTTTGCATGTTACGGCTGCAAACAGTGACATGTAGTAGTAATCTTTCAAAAAAAAAATTATTTTGCCTTCGATGATAAGTTATTGTCTTTACTTGGATAATATTGTAAAGGCAGTGATCTGGAAAATGACCATAATTACACGATTAATTGGTCATTTTGAAGAAATGTTACTATTAGTGACATGTTACTATCTCTTTTGTGTAATACCATTTTACTAATTTTTGATGATATGTTACTATTTTTCGCATGGGGATAATTTTTAAAGGCAATGACATGCTAAATGACCCTAATTTTGGCTTCTTCTTTTTTTTTTTTGCGACAATGACATGTTACTATCTTTAAAAAAAAAAAAGGTTTTGCATATATTGTACTGTTTTCACACTGACAATGACAGTAACATTACTTGGGGTGCATTTAAAGACAGTAATATTACATGAGCAGTACTTAAAGACAGTAACATATTCTAATATGCCATAATTTTGCGATTATGTGGACATTTTGGAAGATTTTTTTATTCGGGCTAATTTTTTGAGATCTAGCAATAGAAGTGTCAATTTTACAATATATATATATATATGTATATATTTTTTTTTAACATCCATTTTTTGAGCTGTAAAATATTTTTTTTTTTTCTTTTTTGAAGAAATTAATAGGCAATATGCATCTTGTTTTGTAGATCACGGATATATAAAATTTATCAAAAACTTATTTGTATTTTGAAAGTTATGGCATTTTAAAGATTGAAAAAGGGTAAAATGCATTTTACACCCTCAAACTATACCATGTTTTACACTTTGGTCCCCAAACTATCATTTTTCGCATTTTGGTCCCTCAACTATTACTTTGTAGAAGTTTGCCCCCTCCATCACTTTTAGTGACGAAAAAAGTCACCTTTCAGTGACACCAAAAGTGACGCTGAAAGCGATAGAGGGGGCAAACTACCACAAAATGATAATTGATGGACCAAAATGCAAAAAATAATAGTTTAGGGACCAAAGTGCAAAATATGATATAATTTGAGGGTGCAAAATGCATTTAACCCAAAAACTACGAAAAACTATTTTGGGAAAAAATGCTAATTTGTAGGAGAAGACTTGCGTAAATAGCATTTGAGGGATATTTTGGTCCAAAGAAAACTGAAGGACCTTTAACACTATAAAAAAAATGCACGAGGACTGTTCCCCTATTTTTGGCCATTGTAGGGACTTGTGGCCACGCGCCCCAAGAAAAAAAGAGCAAAAAAATTATTGTGGTCCTACATATTCCACATGGGTGCTGCCCCAATTGGCAGTCCCAAAATGGCTGTAGATAGGGGTGAAACCAAAACCGAAAAAATCGAAAACCGAAAACCGAAATCAAACCGAGAAAATCGAGGCTTTTCGGTCGGTTTTTTCAAATATACTATAACCCAAAAATCGAACCAAACCGAGAAAAATCGTGCAAACCGATAAAACCGCCCTAACCGAGCGTAGTCGGTCAGTTTTTTTAGTGCCAAAAAATCGAACCGAACCGTTTCACCCCTAGCTGTAGAGGATCCTCAACCTTACAATTATGAGTCCACTATGTCATTTTACTTTAGAGTTGATTTCTCATTATGGAAAGATCCTCTGTTAGGAATGTAAAGAAATCAATTTCATCGACCAAGCTGATCGATTCGGTTGGTTTTCAAAAAATTCCTTCACTGTAAAAATCGAATCGAACTGTAAAAATATACCAAACCAATCAAACCAAACCAAAACTGTTCGGTTCCCATGAAAATCCTATCGAGCTTTACCGAACCGAACTGTTTGCACCCTTATCCTCCGCACATGGATGTTAAGTGAATTTCACTTGACCATACATGACTATTACGTGAAATTTTTTGACTATGAGAGACCTTTTGGCAAACGAAGAATCAAATTAGACTTTTAACTCTTGGTAGTTACTTTTAGGGATCTTTGTCTAAATTCTACTTATTTTTCAGATAAATATCACATACCTCCTCTGAAGTTTGATCTCATAACCCATACCACCCTTTCTAGGGCATGACACCCAAACCACATACAAACACCGGATCTCTTTTTTATTTACTGTACACACACTATGATCTGTTCATAACCTAATCCAACCCAAATCTGGCATCATCAAATGGTAAGCATTATCTGTGAATAGATGGACATCCTTAGCCTCTCCTTATTGATATTTTTAATTGTACTTAATTGTTTTTCAGGGTGGCAGGCATACGAGCATCCTTATCCTCTATTTGTAAGGATATGAATTGAGAAAGACGGCCAAACTAGCAAGAGTTATCCTAATTTATGTAGATGGAAAATTAGTATTAATTGAGGTACAAGACACACCAAATACGTATCTTGTAATCAAAGAAGAATCTAAAATAGAAAATGGAGAATGCATTATGAAAAATAATAAACATGCCTTTAATCCATGTTTGTTCATCTCATTTACTTTAGTTAATTGAAAAGATTAAAGAATGATAATTTTTTTTTGGTTGAGTATTCAAAGAATGACTTATTATGCTTTAAGTCTCTTTTTTAGTCTTAGTATATGTAGAAACACTATACCGGAAGTAGTTGAAAGTTGGAATCCAAATCAGAAATTGGCCAAGGCGTGGAAAATGTTGCTCTCTTTAAGGTTAATTTCGCGCCTCGTCGGTCTTCTCACCGGTACATAGGATGGTGGTCAACCCCCAGTATACAACAACCCAAATTAATAATAAATTTCTATACACTATACTGAATAGAAAGGAACTACAATGAAGAGCTCAACATAAATTTTGTATTGCCCAAATACATAATAAGACTGAAGGAAACAAAAAATGTCGTAGAGTGAAAAAAGTTTTGAAGTAAAACATTATGTTTTTCTCCTTATTTGCTCATTGTATAATAAATAGTTATCTATATCACTGATGCATATATCACATCATATAAAGAAATGTTGTATATCTCTTTCTCACCTACAAGAGAAAAGGTTGGGTGGTACATGTTGGGAATGGGCTCACAATCACACCAAGAAAAATCACACCCACAAAGATGGAGATAAATAGAACAAGAACAACAAAACCATGAAAGAAAAATCAAACAAACCAACACAACAAGATTTAAATGTGTTTCGACCCAATAATGTCTACGTCCATGTGCAAAGGCGATCATCTCGATTAATATAAAGATTACAAGCACTCAAGACCTCATGTGTATAACTCTCCAACCAAGTTATATGACAAACACAATTGCAAGAAACTAATCTCTCCCTCACTAGTTTGCAGCCCTCTCTTATGTATGTAGAAGATTTCCAACCAATCCTATCAATCCCTTGAGTAAGCCCTATATTTATATAGATTGTAGAGTCCCAATCCTAGTTGTAGTAGAATTTACCTGTATGATAAGTCTTGTACAACAACGAATACTCTAACAGACATTCCTATATAAAATAGGTAACTTCCATCATCAAAGGAATCCTTATTTGATAAGGAAACCACCAAATAAGGAATCAAATCATAATTAGGAAATAATTTCACTAATGGAATTTTAGGCACAATCCTAACAATCTTCACCTTACCTCAAATTCCTTCCCCTCAGTCCTCAGAGTCTTCCTCTTGTAATCTTCAACTTCCACATCGATAGTGCATCGCCTTTGCCATCGCCCAAGCTATTTAGCTACACCATTACTCAAGTTCACATCCCCTATGAACTTGAGATCACCAACGTCATCAATTACGAAACGCACGAGCTCCACTTTGCTATTGTGGTCGTCTTCACCTTGAGTAGAAGTTGTCATCACCGAAGTTGTTGGAGCCTCATCATCTATTCCCTCAATAGATTTCTCCACTGGCTTCCACACACTCTTATCATATCTCCAATATCTGTACTTCCCAAGTCCCAACAAAATGTACAAATTTCCAACCTTCTTTCCCAAGAACATTATAGGAGAATCTCGCTTCACCTTCACGAAGCCTCTCTTCGCGACAAACGAGCATCCTTTGGAATCCAATATTTCCAAGGAAATTATGTTTCTCTTCAAACTTGGAACATGAAGCACATCTGTCAAAAGCCTTGTCAACCCATTTGAAGTCTTGATTCAAACGGTTCCAACACCCTTGATTTCTCCAACTGTGTTGTTTGCCATATAGACTTTTCTTTCCATCTATTTGTAGGATGAGAACCAATCTACATGCGAACATAAGTGAGCAAAACAAGCTGAATCAAGGACCCAAGTCGCAGTTTTCTTCTCCTCCTCTGTAATTGCATGACTTCTACGACATCTTCATCCAAATGTTCCAACACGTTTGCAGCGGTACCTCTATTATCCTTCTTTATTGGGCATTCTCGCATAAAGTGACCCTTCCCTCCACAATAGTAACACTCCTTATCCTTCATAGGAGTTCTATATCGTGCTGCTCCACTACCGCCTCCACTAGAGTTGTTCTTCCCTTGCTTTGGCCTCTCTTGTGTAACAAATGCTTGTGCATCTTCCAACTTTTCCTCTTTGTTATCCATCTTCTAGCTAGAGAATAGAGCTTTCTTCACCTATTCCACCGTTATGGTATCTCTCCCATACAATAATGTATTGAATAATTGATTATAGGTAGATTTGACCGACATAAGGAGAATGATAGCTTTGTCCTCGTCTTCTAGTTTGAAGCCAACGTTGGAGAACTCATACAATAACTTATTAAACTCACCTATATGGGCTTGAAGATCAACTCCTTCTTTTTGCCTAATGGAGTACAACTCTTGCTTCAATATAGGACGATTGGTGAAGTTCTTCCCCAAATAGAGATCCTCAAGCTTTTTTCCCACAAAGCTTTTGCGAAGATCTCTCCCATGACATCGTACACCACATCGTCCACCAAACTAAGCCGCATGGTGCTAACAGCTTTAGAGTTAATCATCTTCCACATCTTATCGGTCATCCCTTCCCGGTTATTATCTTCACCGCACAATGTATCCTCTATACCTTGTTGCACCAAGGCGTCCTTCATACGCACTTGCTACATGCTGAAATTCTTCTTGCCATCGAACTTTTCTATTGCCATTCGCATATCCCCAAGTGAACTATCTCCAGCTGCCATGGATTCTCAATCAAGCTCTGATACCACTTGTTGGGAATGGGCCTATAATCACCCCAAGAAAAACCACACCCACAAAGATGGAGATAAATAGAACAAGAACGACATGACCACGAAAGAAAAATCAACCAAACTAACACAACAAGATTTAAATGTGGTTCGGCCCAACAATGCCTACGTCCACGTACAAAGGCGATCACCTCGATTAATATAAAGATTACAAGCACTCATGACGTCATGTGTATAACTCTCCAACCAAGTTATATGACATACACAATTGCTAGAAACTAAGCTATCCCTCACTAGTTTGTAGCCCTCTCTTGTGTATATAGTAGATTTCCAACCAATCTTATCAATCCCTGAGTATGCCCTATATTTTTATCGATTGTAGAGTTCCAATACTAGTTGTAGTAGGATTTACCCCTATGGTAAGTCTTGTACAACAAGGAATACTCTCATAAACATTCCTATATAAACTAGGTAACTTCCACCATCAAAGGAATCATTATTTGATAAGAAAACCACCAAATAAGGAATCAAATCATAATTAGGAAATAATTTCACTAATGGAATTTTAGGCACAACCCTAACAGTACAAACACTTAATGTATATTTCTTTCTCACCTAATTGTCAAATAAGAAATATTTTGTGTATCCTCTAAATGTATATATATATATATATGTATGTATATATAAGAGATACTGTAATGCCCCAAGAGGTTTACTAGCCCAACAACTTGACGAGCCTACCACATTGGCCCTTAAAATGCTTAAGCCCAAATTGTTAGTAGTAGTCCCATTGGTTCTCCATATATCAGACTAACCTTTTTATATTTATCTGATGTGGGACGAGATCTCATAATCTCTCCCACTCAAAGACGTAGCGTTCTCGTCGCGTAGGCCCAGTTCTCCCCTTGGCTGGTCGATGTGGAAGCAGATCATTGGTGACCACAGAGCAGCCCATTAGCGTGCACAAAGTATACTACCTCGAGGCCTCTACCACTCTCCGGAGCCTCTACTCCTCTGCCACACCGCCCACGGTGCCCTTACGGGACCAGGGTTGGCTCTGATACCATTTGTAATTTCCCAAGAGGTCTACTAGCCCAACAACTTGACGAGCCTATATAAAATGTTAGTCTATGTATGTAGAACCAAGTGGGCTACTACTAATAACTTGGGTTTAAGCATTTTCAGGGCCAATGTAGTAGGCTTGTCAAGTTATTGGGCTAGTGGACCTCTTGGGTCATTACAGATACCAAGTGAAAGAGACGTTAGAAACAAGAAAGAAAAAACAGTGGCATCATTCACTTATATAGGAAAAGTGCATGGATTAGTTGTTGACCAATTCAGGGTCCCATTTGACACCCGACATATATACAATGACCAAAACAAATTTCTTTTTCAAAATAAAATAATAATCTCACACTTAACATATGTTTTTTTTGGGTTAAAATATACTGACAATCCCCCACTTATTTTAACAAAAACAATCAAGAGATAAATTGGGCATACAAAATTATAACAAATAGTGTCATGCATAAATAAAGGTGAACACCATCTTTAACCGTTACATAGTGAAAAATATTTAAGGTATAAGAATCTTGAGTGACTGAATCTTGAACTCAGATTCTTCTATATACAATGAATAATATTTCACACATAACACTTTTCATGATGTAGTCTCAAAAAAGCCAACACTTTACAACCTTGTGCTTCATCCCAGTGTCATGAATGCTCTAGAGAATTTACCCAATCAATTCTCATAGGAAGCGGTACATTTACTAAGTGAGTCTATCAAGAGCGCTCCTACAGCTGGGCACCCCGTCTAGAATGACCATAAACTCATTAAGAGTATAAACTCAACCTCCAAATCGCAATAAGATATCATGCTTATCACAAGTATGAGACTAATAAAATGCATGGTCCACCCCCAATTACTATGTGACTTGTTCTTACCATTTGAATCTAATTCTTGGGATCTCCATTCTTCAGGTTGGGTTAACATCACATATAATTTATTTATTAATGGGCTTAAGTCCCATACCCTTAGAGGTACTTCATACCTTCTGTCTTGCCAAGACTTTGGTTAACGAGTCTGCAAGATTATTGCCAGACCTCACAAAATCAATAGTAACAAAACCCTTAGAAATAAATATTTCTCTCACAGTGATGTGCTTACGATGTATTTGTCGTGATCTACCATTATAGTAGTGGTTTTGTACTCTTCCTATGGCAATAGTGATGTCATAATATATCAAAGTACCTGGAACTGGCCTATCCCAGATAGGTATATCTGATAAAAAGCTATGCAACCAACTAGCCTCCTTGCTAGCTGAAGACAAAGCAATCAGTTCAGAATCCATAGTGGACTAAGCTATAATAGTATGTTTCTTAGATTTCCAAGAAGCTGCTCCACCACCAATACTAAAAATATAGGCACTCATGGCTTTAGAGTCTTCCGACAAGGTATTCCAATTGGCTCACAATAATCTTCAAGTACAGCGGGATACATATTATAGTGAATACACAAATTAATAGTTCTTTTTAAATACCTCATTAATCTACTAATTGCATTCAAATGTTCTATGCTAGGTTTGTTCGTATAAATACATAAAACTCCTACTGCGTAGGCAATATCAGGTCTAGTACAATCTATAGCATATCCTAAACTCCCAATAATACTAGCATATTCATTTTGATTAATAATGTCACCCTCATTAAAGAATAATTTAATACTCGGATCAAAAGGAGTACAAACAGCTTTGCAATCAAAATATTTATATTTTTTCAAAACTTTTTCTATATAACGTGATTGATCAATAGAAATGCCAATAGGAGTACTTGTAATTTTGTAGTAACCCATAAATTCTTGCTTTTATTTATTATACATGATAGTACATAATATTTGTTGGGGGTGGGACCTACCCTATCAATACTAGCCGGATTTGTTGAATTTCTTCTTATTAAACTTCTTTCAGTTGACTTGTCGTCGATATTGTTCTCGTTAGAAGTTCCTTTTGAGTATTGTACAGAGTTCGCTCAATCGAAGTCTTTGTGTGTAATCCAACTCATGTAGAGTGAACTCTCTGCCCAGAGTTCGCTCAATCGAACTTTTCTCTGCTTAATCCAACTTCTGTGGAATAAATTCTCTGCCCAAAGTTCGCTCAATCGAACTTTTCTCTGATTGATCCAACTTCTGTGGGGGTGAACTCTCTGCCCAGAGTTCGCTCAAGCGAACTTTTCTCTGCTCAATCCAACTTCTGTAGAGGGAATTCTCTACTCTGAGTTTTCTCAATCGAACTTTCTTTGCTTAATCCAACTCTCATCTAAATGCATAGATTAAAAGCATAAGACCCCTATGCGATACCAAGGTTTAAATGAGTACTCCTCCATATATTTTAAGACCTTGTTTTCGAAGTAATTATTTTCCAAAAATTTCCCTTGGAATAAATACATGTAGGTATATTAAGAGAGTTTAATTTTGACCAAATTGGGTTCATTTGGGGTAATAGTTGGATACATATATGTGTACATATGTGTGGTCTGTGTGCATTTATACATATACACACCCTAGAGAAATGAGTAGGGGGTGGGACCCAACCCATCACCCAACACCACCCCCCTCCCTTCTATCCCTCACGTTTCTCTCTCTCTCATTATTCTTTCTTTATCTTTCTTTCTCTTCTGCCTCTTATTCTCTTCCTCTTCCTTCTCTCCCTCTCTCAAGATTTCTTCAAGTAGGATCAAAGAGGAGCTTGAAGACTCCATATTCTTGAGGAAATCTAGAGCTAGAAGATTAGAGATCAAGCTTGGTGAAGATTGGAGGCAACTAGGAGCTCTTATCTTCTCCCTTCTCAAGCCCTAGAATTGAAGATTTGGGTGTTCTTTGGGTTTCCAAGAACACAAGAGTATGAAGACTCCATTGGAGCTTAGACTTCAAGCTTCATTTTGAAGACTCTAGAGCCATTTTCGGACCTAGCTACAAAGTGCAAAGTTGATCCTCTAGACAAGGGCTACGCTTGGGTGCCATTTATTTCGGCATCCATGACCATCTCAGGATTTCTCTTCTCTCTCCATAGGGCTTGTTTGGATGCTTTTTTTTCAAGGACACCAAGGGAAGCTTATGGATCTCGGTGAGGGCTCTCTAATGGTGTTCTTAGAGTTTTATTTGGAGTTATTTTGGGTAGTGTGATTTCGTCAAATCCACTAAGGTGGGGTTTACTTCCTTTCTAGTACCCTTAGCTTGGATTATTGTCTAAAATTATGGCTTATAGATATTCTATAAAATCAAGAATGTGATATACATACTTGTTGAAAGGGTTAATTTATTTGTAGTTAACTAGATGAAAAATTAGTGCATGTGTGCTTATGAGGCTAGTTATGGTATACCATGAGTGGTATTTGGTGGTATTATTATAGTAAAATTTTTGGAGGAATTATATTATGATTATTATTATTATTTATTCATTTAACATGTTGATGTTGAAATGGGTGATATTAATGTAGTGGATTTGTGTTGATGGTACTTTGTGTAATATCTCTTCACATGATTGTTTGGTAGTGTAATTTAAGTATAAATTTAGATTACTTAGTATTTTAGTACCTTTTCTTTGTTGGGTATTAAATTTGTAATTATGTTACTTAAGTATGTTTGTGGTGCATACGTAGGTGTTTATATGTATATATACACATATTGTTGTATATAGAGTTGGGTTAATGACTTTTGGAATTAAGCAGGGCAAGAGCTCTCATTTGGAATAAAAGACAAATTGTTAATCTTGTAGATCACCTATAGTAAGCTAGTGTTACCATTTTAGTGTTGGAACAGTTAGAACGAGTTCTTGGTGTTTGAAAGGGGTACACGGTGCTAGGTGGTCCGGATATTTAATTAATAAAGTTATGGATTAAGAATTATTATTAACAGATCATATTATGTGTTGTTATCGGCTTTGGTCCGATTATAGGGTTAGTATTTATATTTTTTTTTTTTGCATTTTCTTGCTAATGTGAATACTAAGTGATTTATTATGGTTTGTGATGCTAAAACTTGGTTAATAGCTATAAGTTAATTGTGCTGTTAAAGGTGTACTGGCATGTCTTTGAGCGGGATCCTAGATTGGCAGTAGTGGGCACTTGTAGAATATATGTATATAGAGATCTATATATATATGTATTAGCTCACCCCCACACAGTCTTTGCAGGTTCCGTTAACGGATTATGGAGCTTAAAGAACTTGATCATGAGGTTGCCTACTTCGAAAGCAAAAATTTACATTTATTCTTTGTAACAATCAATTGTAATTATTTACGTTTCTTTCTTTTAGTAGATTAAAAGGACAAAAGGTTTTATGTGATTAATTAATCTTTCGGGCATTTGTTTAGCCCTTTTGTAAATTTCGTGTAACAAACTTGGGGTTCTTTTTGAAATATTGTTACATTGAGGCCTTGATGAGTTATTTTTGTAAAGGGACATTTTAATGTAAATGGATATAACTTGGTTTTGATTTGAACACTTTGAAAATCATACCTGTGTCCTTTTGAAACTACTTGTCGTGCTCGAGCGAGCACTGCTCATTCTGCGACTTGACCTCTTTGGTGTGTTGATCACCTTTGTCTTATTCGGAATCCACGTAGGATTTCTTGTTGCTTCCGCTTTGTTGGTCTGGTCCACGTGAGACCTTTGCCCTGCGTTTGACTCTTGGACCTTGCCCTCGTGTATTTAGTTTTTGGGCCGTTACAAATTTTTATCCCCAAAATTACATTAGCTTCACCCAAATCTTTATATCAAAATTTAGTGACAAGAAATTTTTGGTCTCTTTTATATTCTCTAAAGTAGAGCCTAAAATTAATAAATCATCCACATATAAATATATCATAACACATACTCCATCATTGTATTTATAATAAATACATTTGTCACTCTCATTAATTTTGAAACCATTTGAAATAATTGTTTGATCAAGTTTTTCATGCTACTGTTTGGGTGCCTATTTTAAATCATATAAGGATTTAACAAGTTTGCACACTTTATTTTTATTATTCGGATCAATAAAACCCCCAGGTTGATCCAAAAAAAAAGTTCCTCCTCTAAATCTCCAATTAAAAAAGTTGTTTTAACATCCATTTGATAAATATATAGATCATGAATAGCAACAACAGCTAACAAAACTCTAATAGAAGTAATGTGAGTAAGTGAAGAATATGTATAAAAAAAAAGTCAATATTTTTCTTTTGTTTAAACCCCTTGGTTACTAATCTAGCTTTATATTTTTCAATAGAATCATCAGGTTTGAGTTTCTTTTTAAGGACACATTTACTTCCTATGGTTTACATCCAGGTGGTAAATCAACAAGTTCCCAAGTATTGTTAGACAAAATTAAGTCCATTTCATCCTGAATAACTTCTCTCCAAAAATTAGCTTCTGAAGAGGTAAGAGCATCCTCTAAACAAGAAGGATCTTCTTCTAAAATAAAAGTATAAAAATCGGGTCCAAAGTCTTTTGAGAGCTTAGCTCTCTTACTTCTACGTGGTTCAGATTCTATATCATAGTCTCTATCATGCACCCTAGAATTAATGGGTCTAAAAGGGATGAAAATAGGAGATTGGGATCCCCCACTGTCCCTCAATTTAAAAGGAAATCTATCTTCATAAAAATCAGCATCAATAGGCTCAAAAATTACATTATTTTTAATGTCTAAAAATCTATAAGCCTTACTGCTAAAAGGATATCCAAAAAATGCACATTCTATAGCTCTACTAGCAAGTTTATGCTTCTTAGGATCAGGAAGTCTAACATATGCCAAACAACCCCAAACTCGCAAATAATTTAAATTTGGATTTCTATTTTTCCAAAGCTCAAAAGGAGTAATTTTTGTTTTAGAGTGGGAAACTCTATTTAAAATATAACTAATAGTAAATAGGGCTTCTCCCCAAAGATTAGAAGGAGCTCCAAAACTAAAAAGTAAAGCAACTACAAGTTCTGCAAAAGTCTGATTTTTATGTTCCGCTACACCATACATTTTAGGTGAATAAGGGGTTGTAGTTTCATGTATAATGCTATGGGATTCTAAAAAACTTTTAAATTCTCTTTCTCCATATTTCGTTCCTCTATCAGTTCTACGCCTTTTAATCTTCCTGTCAAATTGATTTTGAACTTCATTTAAACATGCTTAAAGGTATCAAAAGTATCATTTTTTTTTTCAAAAGGTAAACATATGTGAGTTTGGAAAAGTCATCAATAAATGTGATAAAATATCTTTTTCCACCACGTGTCAAAATTCCTTTAAATTCACACAAATCACTATGAATTAATTCTAGAAGTTCAAAATTTCTAGTGACACTTTTATGTATTTTTTCTTGGCTACACGAGATACAATGTTCAAATCCTTCATTACTCAAAATAGGAATTAATCATAATCTACTCACATTGTCCACATATTTTTATTTATATGACATAGTCTAGCATGCCAAACATTCACAGAAGTAGACAAAATATAAGCAGAACTAGACCAGTTATTGACATCAGAAACATTCAACTTAAACATACCCTCACATGCATACCCCTTTCCAACAAACATCCAGAGTTAGAAATTCCATACCGATCACCCCGAAAGTTTGACGAAAACTAGCCTTATTAAGCAAAAAACCAGAAACTAATTTTTTCCTAATCTCCAAAGTATGCAAAACATCCTTCAAAATTAACTTCATCCCGGATGTAAAATTTAGCTCTACATTGCTAGTACCCAAAACCTTGGTCATGTGTGAATCACCAGGTAAAACATTTTCATTCACTATCGGAGAGTAGCTCTTGAACCAACCACGACTGTTACACACATGCCCAGAGGCACGGGTATCAATCCACCATCCTTCAAAAATTGACATGGAATTTACTTCTGTAATCATAGCCACAAGTGGCTCTTCGATCACATTAGTCTGAGAAACAAACTGATGCCTCCGGAAATTCAGAGCAAAGTGCCTGAATTTTCCACAAACATAGCAATCGTTGAAATTATTTTCTCTTGAACAAGGTCGTTGGTTCATATCCTTTCTGGAATGAATCTAGCTCTGGCCTGAAAATAATTTTGTTTTTGCCCAAGACTATTTTAGATATTTTTAAATTTATTCTGTTGAGGGTTAACAATATCAACCTTGGAAGACATAAAATTTTTAACGGATTTATCGTCTACCATTTGGAATTTTAAAGAAGGACTTACGTCGTATTTTTTCGCTCTTGTTTCTTCGGTGTCGAATTGAAGCAGATTTAGGTCCTTCAAAATTGGCTCGTCAGGAACATAGACAACCTTCAGCAAAGCCAGGAAAAACATCATCTTGGTCTTCCAATGCTTGAAGAATTGGCCTTCGAACCGGAAAGGGCGATTGTGGCTGTTGTCGCTGCCAGAAGCAATATTCTGATTGGCTTCCATGAGGAAACTCAACCTTAAAATTGTTGAAACTCTATAATGAAAGTAGCTGAAAGTTGGAATCCAAATCAGAAACAGGGCGAGGTAGGGACAATGTTGCTCTCTTTAAGGTTGATTTTGTGCCTCCTCAGTCTTCTCACCGGTCCATAGGATGGTGGTCAACCCCCAGGATACAACAGCCCAAATTAATAATAAATTTGTGTACAATTTTTATGCACTATACTGAGCAGAAAGGAACTACATCGAAAAGCTCAACATAAATTATGTATTGTCCGAATATATAATAAAACTGGAGGGAAAATAAAATGTCGTAGAGTGAAAAAAAGTTTTGATGTAAAACATTCTACTTTTCTCCTTCTTTTTTCACTCTATAGCAAATAGTTATCTATATCACTGATGCATGTATCACATCATATAAAGAGATGTTGTATATCTCTTTCTCACCTACAGATAAAAAACATTTTGTTTGTCCTCTAATATATATAAAAGAGATACCAAGTGAAAGAGACGTTAGAAACAAGAAAGAGAAAACAGTGGTATCATCCACTTATATAGGAAAAGTGCATGGATTAGTTGTTGACCAATTCAATGTCTCATTTGACACCCGACGTATACACAATGACCAAAACAAATTTCTTTTTCAAAATAAAATGACAATCTCACACTTAACATATGTATACACATATATATTAGTTAAAATATACTAATAGTGTAGAATTTAACAGTTCGTGAATTTGATATACATATAGTGGGTAAGGATCTGATTATCTATCACACACACCCTAACTCTTTCTCTTAGGAAAATGTTAAGAAATGGGGTGCTACTATTATCTTAATGGTGAGACCTCTTTGATGGTTTTGAATTTGTTGCTGAATGGGTAGGCTTGTAGAGGCATATCACGTATTATGAATTGATGATAACTATTAAGTATTTCCAGAGAGGATCTTATGAAAATGTTGGCTTTACTTAAATAGTTCATACCCAAAATCTGTAAGAGCATCAACAGACAAACTTGGTGGAACTTAGCATTTGGACGTTAACAGGCTATACAATAGTGTACATTAGCGGTCGGGGCATACGCTGTAACATTGTCACGCCCCGGAGTAGAAAAATATAGAAAAATCAATTTCCTTTTTGGGTCCATAGGGAATGGCAAGTGAAAGTCACTAATTATCCACAACACACAATACTAGTCCACAAGATAAATAGGACCAGTAACATAAACAACTTAAATATAATAATAGTGTATCGATTACAAACATTAGAGCGGTCCTCAGGATCATAACAGGTCTAGAGACAACATATGCCCAAGTACCCGCTAAACTGAAGTTCAACAGAAATATAAACTAGATATAACTATCTTCAAATCTTCAGCTGTCGTAAGGATAATCATCAGCGTAACATCCTTCTCTAGCATAACCAGCATCAGTGGGGCCACCCTCTACATACTCCCCCTCAGGGTAGTAGCCGTCGTCATAAGCTCCATTATCTGCATTAAAAGGGACAGGGTAATTTGGAAGGGGAATGTCCAGGCAATAACGGCCGTCAGCTTACTGAGAACTAAGTGAATAGAAACTCACAGGGTATCAATGATATAACCTATAACAAGTTGTTGAAGTCATAAGATATAGTTCCACTAAATAACATCTTCTCTGTATTCCAATGTCGTAACTCAACCCTTATCGTCTTTTCATCCTGAGACCGATAATCAACATACTCTATCTAGAAAGAACAGACTCAATCGTTTCACATATATAGACATACCATAATTCTGTCCATTACTCCTTAAGGATATATATCATCCACCGCAATCATGGACACCATGTCAGTCCATCCCCCACTCAATAAGGATATAAACCATCCATCACATATTAGGGATACAACGCTTTGAACAATAGTACATCAAATCTATTGCCACTACTCATCGTTGCATGCCAGTGATCCCCATCCACCGCTCGTTAAGGATATAAACTATCCACCGCTCGTTAAGGATATAACATGGATCATCCGACTATCTTAGGACTACATGGTCCTGCCCACTGCTCCTTAAGGATATAAACCATCCATCGCATGTGAAAGCATATCATGACCAAGCGTCCGTCCAAGTTCCATTTCCAGAACTTATCAAAACTACTTAAGCTCAGTACTACTATCGACACATGACAATTCCTATGTGGCCTAACTACTCTAATTGAAATGAACGAACATCGAACTCATAAATGAACTACATAGTATCAAACGTCATTACGTTAATCCATTATTCTTAAGTTTACTTATCTGTGTTGTCACATTATCCCTAATTAACCCATAATTGTATAATAGAAGTTTGAATCAAAAATTGAATAATCGAACCTCATATATAATAAACCAAAGAAATAATCCATGTTCCGCAAATTTTAATTGATTGACACAATTTCGATCGATTGAGAAAAGTAATGTTCGAACAATCGAAGTTTGTTCGATCGATTGAACCTTTAATCGATTGAACTCCGTTCAATCACTCAAGAGTCGTCTTTTCCAGACAGTTCTGAACAGTGAATGTCTAGAGGTGTTAGGGCATGTTTGGGTCCATTAATTCACATCAAAAACTCATAAAACATCATATTACATGTACGAGTGAGTTTAGAACTCACCGACATCGTAAGGGCGCGTTTGGCAAAGCTTGAGCTTCCGAGCTCCAATGGTGGCTCCTTTTTCCTCTCTCTCTCTCTGCTTCTCTGTTTGTCTCTGTCTTTGTCTCTCTCTTTGTCTCCTTCTCTTCTTCTTCTCCTCTGCTTCTCTCTCTCTCTTTCTCTCATTGACTATATATATAGATGTGTGTGTACATATATATGGATGTGTGTGTATATACCAAACACAAGCACATACTCTCTCTAACTCTCTGGTTTTCAAAACTCCCACACACACACACGAAACTAATGTATATATAGGGGAAATGGGGTTACAGGTGGTTGTGTTTGCTTTAAACCTAGAATTCTGATGATTACAAGTTCGATCGATTGATGCATGTTCGATCGCTCGAGAGTAGTTCGGGCAGGTTTGATCGAATGAAAAGGGGTTTGATCGATTGAAGTGGGGACCATGTCATAAATTTATGGAAGTAGGGTTTCGATCAATTAAACAAGGTTTGATCGCTTGAATATTTCACAAATTTATGGAATTAGGGTTTCGATCGATTAAACAAGGTTCGATCACTTGAACTTTGAAATATTCGATCGCTCGAAAGAACATCAATCGGTTGAAGGTGAAATTTCAAGTATGGTTAAAGGAAGTATGTAGATTCTCTTGTATAAATAAATATTGAAAAATATAGGGTATTACATCATCCGCCACTCATTAAGGATTTTGTCCTCAAAATAAAAAACAATAAGGTCTAAAACACGAACGGAAACTTCTCATGCATCTCTGACTCTAGCTCCCACGAAGCTTCTCCCTCATTATGATGCTTCCACTGGATATTAACTAACATAATCTCCTTGTTCCTAACCTTCTTGATCCCATGATCTAGGATGCGAACTGGTCCTTCGTTAAATGTAACGTTGTTATTGACTTCAATATCTTCAAAGTTGATCTCGTACGCTGGGTTATGAGCACACTTTCTCAATAATACAAGGCAAGGCAATAAGCAACCTTTCCAACACGTTCAAGAATCTCGAACGGTCTAGTGAATTGATAACTTGCCTTTCTTCTGACCAAATCTGACGATGCCTTGAACAGGTGAAACTTTGAGTAGTACGTGATCTCTAACTGCAAATTCCAAGTCTTTGCATCGCTTGTCATCATAACTCTTGTGTCAGGTATGAGCTGTCTTCATCTTCGCACATACAATCTGAATCTTCTCACTGGTTTCTTCTACCATTTCTGGCCCAAGAAGTTGAGTATCTCTGACTTCGGCCCAACATAGTTGCGACCGGTAAGGTCTTCCGAATAAATCTTCAAACGGCGCCATCCCTATGCTTGTATGGTAACTGTTGTTGTAGGTAAGCTCGATCAAAGGTAAGTGCGTCTCCCAAGAACACTCAAAATCTATCACATAAGCGCGTAGCATATCTTCCATCACTTGATTAACACGTTCAGTTTACCCATCAATCTGTGGATGAAAAGTTGAACTCAAGTTTAATGTTGTTCCCATCACTATTTGGAAACTCTTCCAAAACTCTACAGTAATGCACAAATCTTGATATGACACAATAGAAACAGGGACACCATGTAACCGTACAACGTGTGTAGATACATTCGGCTCAAATGTTCTACTAGATACATCATACTGTAGGCAATAAAATATGTCATCTTCGTAAGTTGATCCACGATTACCCAAATAGCATTGTGGTTCTGCTGTGGCTTCGACAATCCTACCACAAAATCCATGGTTACATGTTCCCATTTCCATTAGGGAATCGGTAACGGCTGTAGAAGTCCTAGTAGTTTATGATGTTCTGCCTTTACTTGCTTACAAGTAAGACATTGAGCTACATACTCAACCACTTCTCTCTTCATTTTTTTCCACCAAAACTTCCTCTTCAAATCCTTGTACATCTTTATACCTCCAGGATGAATTGTCATCCGTGACTGATGTGCTTCATCCAATATTTCTTTTTGGAGATTTTCTTTGTCAGTTACACAAAGTCTACCTTTACATCATAAGGCTTCGTCTATATCAATACTCCAGACCTCTGGTTCCTTTGCTGACATCTTTACAAATCATAACTTCAAATCTTCTATTGTCTGTTGAGCTGCTATGATATAGCTGATTAAAGTTGGCTATACTATAAGATATCCAAAATGCTATCCTTCTGTTGGTTCCACTGGCTGAAGATTGAATTTAGCTCAAACTTTTAATGCTTTCCACTCTCGAATTAGTAATACAGAGATCAGTAGTCGAGGTTTATGACTCAAAGCATCTGCTATGACATTTACTTTACCTGGATGTTATTGTAGTGAAAAGTCGTAGTCCTTGAGTAACTCCATCTATCTTTGTTGTCGCATGTTCAACTCCCTTCTAGAGAACAGATATCTTAAGCTCTTATGATCGAAAAATAGGTCAAACTTTTCTCCATAGAGATAGTGTCTCCAAATTGTTAATGCAAACACTATTGCTGCTAATTCTAGATCATGCGTAGGATAGTTCTTCTCGTGTACCTTCAACTGTCTAGATTTATATGCAATGATATTCCCATCTTGCATAAGCACACACCCAAGTCCTTGGTGCGATCCATCACTATAGATCACATACTTTTCTCTACTCTTAGGCATTACGAGTACTGGTGCAGAAGTCAATCTCTTAATTCCTGAAATGCACTCTCATGCTTGTTTGTCCATTCGTACTTCGTCTCCTTGTCAAATTTGTCAATGGCCCTGCTATCTTGGAAAATCCTTCTACAAATCTCCGATAATATCCTGCTAGACCAAGAAAACTCCTAACCACTATCACATTGGTTGGTCTGTTCTAGCTTAAGTCTACATCAATCTTAGATGAGTCCACAAAGATACAACCCGAGATATATCATATCCTAAGAATTTGACCTCCTGTAGCCAAAACTCACATTTATTGAACTTAGCATACAACTTGCTATCTTGAAGTGTCTGCAAGGTAATCTGTAAATGTTCCTTGTGATCCTCCTTTGTCTTTGAGTAGATCAGTATGTCGTTGATGAACACTATAATGAATTTATCCAGATATGGTTTGAATACTCTATTCATTAAGTCCATGAATACTGCTGGCGTATTCGTCAATCCAAAAGGCATAACTAGAAATTCATAATGCCCATACCTCGTCCTGAACGCGGTCTTCGACACATCCTCTGGTCGAACTAATAGTTGATGATATCCTGAACGTAGATCGATCTTTGAAAAGATCCTTGATCCTTATAAGTGGTCGAATAGATCATCTATCCAAGGAAGTGGATATTTATTCTTGATCGTAACCTTGTTCAACTCCCTGTAGTCTATACAGAGTCGAAGTATTCTGTCCTTCTTCTTCACAAACAGAACTGATGCTCCCAAGGTGACGTACTCGGATGCACGAATCCCAAATTTTTGAGTTCCTGAACTTGTTTCTTCAATTCCAACTTCTCAGTTCGTGCCATCCTATATGGAGTCTTAGATATTGGCAAGGTACCAGGTACTAATTCCACGCAGAAGTCTATTTCTCTTTTTAGTGGAAGTCCTTTTATATCTTGGAATACATCCTGAAAGTCTTGTATAGTAGGAATTTGCTCCCTCTTGAGTTTCATACTGTTACTATCGATCGTAGCTAAACCACTTGTCAAGAACATATCACTCATTGTCTGACACTGAAATTTGATAGTTGGTTGTCCTGGTATTCGAAATACAATCGTCGTACTAGGGCAATCCAAATTGGCACCACACTTAGTCAATCAATCTAATCCTAGGATAATGTCAAACTCTGACATTAATAGAACTACTAGGTCGGCTGGAAGATTTTTATCTCCCAAGATCAAAGGGCAATCTTTACTCACTTTACCCAACTTAACAGTCACTCACAATGGTGTTACAACATTAAGTGCTGGCTCAAGTGTCTGGGGTTCTAAACCCAACTAACGCATAATCTTAACAGCAATAAATGAATGTGCAGCTCCAATATCGAATAAAGCTTTAATGGGACTTGTCACGCCCCAAAAATTAAAGACACGAGGGCAAGGTCAGTGAGTCAAATACAGAGTAAAGGTCTCACGTGGACCAATCAAACGGAGCGGAAGCAACAAGGAATCCAACGTGGATTCCGAATGAGACAAAAGTGGTCAACGCACCAAAGAGGTTTAAAAAAATAAAACCAAGACGCCAAACTGCACAGTACTCGCTTGAGCATCGTATCAAAGAGTTTTAAAAAAAAACGACGATGGTTCTCAATATTTTCAAATCAAAAGCAATATATTCCCTTTACCATTAAAAATGTCCCTTTACAAAATTAGTTCCTTGTGTCCTTGATGTAACAATTTTTCAAGGAGGGCCCCAAGTCCGTTACACGTACGCTGCAAATGGGCTAAACAAATGCCCAAATGACTAATAAATCATTTAAAACATTTTGTTGTTTCAATTTACCAAAAGAAAGAATTATGAATAATTACAATTCATTGAAATGAAAGAATAAATGTGAATTCTAGCTTTCAAAGTAGACAACCTCATGATCAAGTTCTTTAGGCTCCATAATCCGGTACGAACCTGCAAAAACTGTGTGGGGGTGAGCTAATACATATATATATGGGTCCCTATACACATGTATTCTACAAGTGCCCACTACTGCCAATCTAGGATCCTGCTCAAAGACCTGTCAGTACACCTTTAACAACACAATTTATATACAGTTATTAACCGAAGTGCAGCATTGTAATTCGGAGTAAATCACTTAGTATTCATACTAAGCAAGAAAAAAATGCAAATATAATTACTAACCCAACAATCGGACCAAAGCCGATAACAAAGCATAATATTATCTAATAATAATAATATTTAATCACTACATTCGTTAATTAAATGACCGGGCCACCTAGCACCATATAACCCCCTTCAAGATCCAAAAGCTCTTTCTAACGGTTCCAATACCAAAATGGTAACGCTTACCATAGGAAATCTCAAAATTTATAAATTAGTCTTTTATTCCAAATAAGAGTTTTTACCCAACTCTAATTCATAAAATTATTTACCCAATACTCTAGCTCTAAGGCTATACAACTATAGAGATATATACGTATGTATATATATACACAAACATATAGTACTTAATTATGGGTACCACAAAATATACTCAAGTGGTATAATACCAAACTAAGTACCCAACTAATTAAGGGTACAAAACAACTAAGTAATCTAAAATCACACTTAAATTACATTACCAAACAAGCATGTGCGGTGATACTATACAAAATCCCACAGACACTAAACCACCAAAAAGCACCCAATTAACATCTAACATGACAAATAAATAATAATAGTGTAATTCTTCTAAAAATTACACTAAAATCATGTCGCCAAATAACCACTCAAAGTATACCATAACTAGCCTCATAAGCACAAATATACCATAACTAGCCTCATAAGCACAAATACATTTATTTATTTGTTTCATTTAGTTAACCACAAAGGAATTAACCAGTTAAACAAGTATATCACTTTCTTGATTTTATAACATTTCTATAAGTCATAAATTTAGACAATAACCCAAGTTAATGGTACTAGAAAGGAAGTAAACCCCACCTCAGTGGATTTGACGAAATCACACTAATCCAAAATAACTCCAAATAAAACTCCAAGAGCACCATTAGAAAGCCCTCACCGAGCTCTATAATCTGTCTCAAGCCATCCCTTGCCAAAGTGGGTTTGGGCAACCACCACAAAAAAGTCAACGGCGTCCTCTCTACGATCCGAGGGTACCCACACGTAGATCTCGTCGAGCTATACAATTTTTATATTGAGCATTTTGGGAGATTTGGCCCTTAAGGCTTCCAAAATGAAGAAATAAGTAAAAAGAAACCATGGAGGAAGAGAGAGAGAGTTCACTGCCGTGAGAGAGAGGGAGAGGAAGAAGAAAGAAAAAGAAAAAAGAAAAGAAAGAGGAGAGAGAGAGCTGCATGAGAATGAGAGGAGGGGTGAGATGGGTGGATGGTTATGTGATGTGGTGGGTCCCCCTTCCCTTGTCCCTTTTCCTAATGTGCAACACTCACACCCAAACTTATATATATATGCACACAACTATAACTATGTCTAGTTATTTAAGTACCCAAATGTGTTTTACTAAATACGGGTCAATATCACTTTAATACCCAAGTCATTTAACGACTTACAATCACACTCAATTGGTTCACTATCCTAAACCAATTAATATGTTCAACCAAACTAAAACAAACCATGTGCCCAAATCCGTTGAGATTAAATTAACTCAATTGGCCAAATAAAAATGTGGCCTTACATAAAGGTACCAAATAAAGAACACACATGATCTACAAGGATTGCAAATATGTAATAAATAAAAGTAGAAATTTTCCGGGTTATTACATTCTACCCCCCATAAAAGAATTTCGTCCCGAAATTCTGTCACATTACATGATATACAACACCGTATAATGCCAATCTCTTATCCACCGTTACAACTATCATTATCTTTGTGTCCTTGGCTTTATCACCAAAGGATACAAATGCCACTCGGGCTATACAACCATCATACTCACTTCACTTGTCGTACCTGTGATGTAAGGTTGAACCCACTCGAACACATATTTTAAAATAGGGCTGAGTCTATGCAAAGCCTTTAATGCTATATCACTACTCATCACGAATTTGTATAAATCCTAAAATCATATAGCCATGTCAGATCCTGAAATTGCTACACATTAATAAATAAAATAAAATAAAAATAAAAATAACACCTTCAAAGCAGTCTTTTGATTTTACTTGAAAACACTTTTTTTTTTTTTTGAAAACCCATTTTCTTCCGCAAGTGTTGGATCCCATACACCCTCCTCCCATACGAGAAGAAACTAGATTCTCACGGCTCAAGGGAAGGCACGGCTCAAGTCCACACGCTCCGGTTCTCCGAAATCAATAACCTCCCCTCCGATAATGTGGGATCCCATACACCCTCTTCCCATACAGGAGTCTAGTCTCCCACGGCTCAAGAGAAGGCACGGCTCAAGTCCACACACTCCGGCAGCGGGTTGCAATGCAATGGATGTAATAATGAGATGCAATGCAATGAGAGTGATGCAATGATATGTAATTGACTGTAAATCATAAGTATTCCAAATCCCAATGCATCATATGCTCATTTTCAAGGATATATATATATATCAATCACTAAGTGATCACTAAATAAGCACTGTCAAGTAGCATTTTATTAAATGCATTAACACTGTCTACTCCTCTAGAGAGTACAACCAAATGATAATTATCAACGTAACTCAAATGGTATATCCAAATATATATATATATATACATATATTTTCACAATACAATAGTGTTAATATAAAACACTACTCAAATCAAAAACTATTTTTCATAGCACAATCATTCAATCCCTAAACACATAAAAATAAATTCTAAAGAATTTGTCACTTGTCAACCTCAAGGCAATCAACGCCCAAAATATTATCCTAGAGAATACCTAACTCATCATCCGCATGTTTCCAAGGAATACAAAATAACTAACACATTCTATATTATAGGTCGCCCAAGCACGAGGCACCTAAGGCATGTGCTTGACATGCAATCACAATCACATAGCACGTAAATTAAGTTACATAGCATATGAATAAATTCCATGTATTTCAAACAAGACAAAATTTTTTTGTGTACTCACAAGAATTACAAGTACCACAAAGTAGGTAGTTTTATAACCTATTTATACGTACTAGTTACATAAAAGTAACACTTAGCAACCGCTATTAAATAACAAGTTGATATCCACATAATTAACGTATACATAGCATTTCCAATGCATAAAACAATTATCCAAGCAACTAAGTAAATTTAGAGCTCACACGCTACACTATGTTTCTGAGAGATTTAATCCCATCTACCATGTTAATAAAATACTAATAGATATTTAGCACGTAAGCACATAAGCACGTGAACATATAATCAAGTAAGCGAGTAACCAGAAGTAAAATTCATCCTATTCAAGACCCAGCTACTTACTTCGATACGCCTATCACAGGCCCAAATAACTCCCATAGTCCTTAGGTATTCTAACCCGGTTAGCTCTGATACCATTCTGTCACGCCCCAAAAATTAAAGACACGAGGGCAAGGTCAGTGAGTCAAATACAGAGTAAAGGTCTCACGTGGACCAATCAAACGGAGCGGAAGCAACAAGGAATCCAACGTGGATTCCGAATGAGACAAAAGTGGTCAACGCACCAAAGAGGTTTAAAAAAATAAAACCAAGACGCCAAACTGCACAGTACTCGCTTGAGCATCGTATCAAAGAGTTTTAAAAAAAAACGACGATGGTTCTCAATATTTTCAAATCAAAAGCAATATATTCCCTTTACCATTAAAAATGTCCCTTTACAAAATTAGTTCCTTGTGTCCTTGATGTAACAATTTTTCAAGGAGGGCCCCAAGTCCGTTACACGTACGCTGCAAATGGGCTAAACAAATGCCCAAATGACTAATAAATCATTTAAAACATTTTGTTGTTTCAATTTACCAAAAGAAAGAATTATGAATAATTACAATTCATTGAAATGAAAGAATAAATGTGAATTCTAGCTTTCAAAGTAGACAACCTCATGATCAAGTTCTTTAGGCTCCATAATCCGGTACGAACCTGCAAAAACTGTGTGGGGGTGAGCTAATACATATATATATGGGTCCCTATACACATGTATTCTACAAGTGCCCACTACTGCCAATCTAGGATCCTGCTCAAAGACCTGTCAGTACACCTTTAACAACACAATTTATATACAGTTATTAACCGAAGTGCAGCATTGTAATTCGGAGTAAATCACTTAGTATTCATACTAAGCAAGAAAAAAATGCAAATATAATTACTAACCCAACAATCGGACCAAAGCCGATAACAAAGCATAATATTATCTAATAATAATAATATTTAATCACTACATTCGTTAATTAAATGACCGGGCCACCTAGCACCATATAACCCCCTTCAAGATCCAAAAGCTCTTTCTAACGGTTCCAATACCAAAATGGTAACGCTTACCATAGGAAATCTCAAAATTTATAAATTAGTCTTTTATTCCAAATAAGAGTTTTTACCCAACTCTAATTCATAAAATTATTTACCCAATACTCTAGCTCTAAGGCTATACAACTATAGAGATATATACGTATGTATATATATACACAAACATATAGTACTTAATTATGGGTACCACAAAATATACTCAAGTGGTATAATACCAAACTAAGTACCCAACTAATTAAGGGTACAAAACAACTAAGTAATCTAAAATCACACTTAAATTACATTACCAAACAAGCATGTGCGGTGATACTATACAAAATCCCACAGACACTAAACCACCAAAAAGCACCCAATTAACATCTAACATGACAAATAAATAATAATAGTGTAATTCTTCTAAAAATTACACTAAAATCATGTCGCCAAATAACCACTCAAAGTATACCATAACTAGCCTCATAAGCACAAATATACCATAACTAGCCTCATAAGCACAAATACATTTATTTATTTGTTTCATTTAGTTAACCACAAAGGAATTAACCAGTTAAACAAGTATATCACTTTCTTGATTTTATAACATTTCTATAAGTCATAAATTTAGACAATAACCCAAGTTAATGGTACTAGAAAGGAAGTAAACCCCACCTCAGTGGATTTGACGAAATCACACTAATCCAAAATAACTCCAAATAAAACTCCAAGAGCACCATTAGAAAGCCCTCACCGAGCTCTATAATCTGTCTCAAGCCATCCCTTGCCAAAGTGGGTTTGGGCAACCACCACAAAAAAGTCAACGGCGTCCTCTCTACGATCCGAGGGTACCCACACGTAGATCTCGTCGAGCTATACAATTTTTATATTGAGCATTTTGGGAGATTTGGCCCTTAAGGCTTCCAAAATGAAGAAATAAGTAAAAAGAAACCATGGAGGAAGAGAGAGAGAGTTCACTGCCGTGAGAGAGAGGGAGAGGAAGAAGAAAGAAAAAGAAAAAAGAAAAGAAAGAGGAGAGAGAGAGCTGCGTGAGAATGAGAGGAGGGGTGAGATGGGTGGATGGTTATGTGATGTGGTGGGTCCCCCTTCCCTTGTCCCTTTTCCTAATGTGCAACACTCACACCCAAACTTATATATATATGCACACAACTATAACTATGTCTAGTTATTTAAGTACCCAAATGTGTTTTACTAAATACGGGTCAATATCACTTTAATACCCAAGTCATTTAACGACTTACAATCACACTCAATTGGTTCACTATCCTAAACCAATTAATATGTTCAACCAAACTAAAACAAACCATGTGCCCAAATCCGTTGAGATTAAATTAACTCAATTGGCCAAATAAAAATGTGGCCTTACATAAAGGTACCAAATAAAGAACACACATGATCTACAAGGATTGCAAATATGTAATAAATAAAAGTAGAAATTTTCCGGGTTATTACAGGACTATAAAAGAGTACAAGCGTACCTTCTAAATATTGTTATTCATCAATATTAAAGCCTACTTCTAATTGGATTATGGCATTCATCCTTGTCTGATCTGGGAGTCCTTAGATTCCTTGAACTGGTGCCCCATAGTACCCACCTTGTGGTGCACGGCAATCCCTACTCAAGTGCCCCGACTTGTTGCAATTTTGATAGTTAGTACCCATCCGCTGGTTAACCCTGGAAGTTGTGCAGAACTTGGCAATGTGCCCTGGCTTCCCATAATTAAAACATCCTCCGTTGTTGGTTAGCGGGGCTATTAGCTGCTCCTGAGGTTGTGACCCTCGCTGTTGATATTGCTGGGGTCGAGGATAGCTTAACTGGGTCTTCCTGGTCCCATCCCAGGTTCTCTTGTTTCCTTGAAAATTTCCCTAAGGTCTCCAACTCTGGGTATTTCTCGGTGCTTGGTTCTGGATGTTCCTTAATTATTCAAAATTTCTTGATGGCTGGGGATGATCCATCTGTGATCACTGTGTAGGATAAGCTTCATTTTCCAATCTTGCAGTGAATCTGAAAATTCCCTCAAATGACTGATTCAGATGACCAACCATCATATGTCTAAGGTGGGGGTTCAATCGTTGGTGAAATCTCTTCACCTTCTTCTGTGGAGTGTCTATCATATATTGAGCAAATCGAGAAAGTCACTCAAATTATGTAGTATATTCCCGTATAGTCCATCCTCCTTGGAGTAGATTGAGGAAATTCCTCTCATGTTGTTCTCTCTCATCTTCTGGGAAGTACTTCTGTAATGACCCGTAATTTAATAAGGGGTATTTTAGTAATTTATACATAAATTTGGACCCAATTATTTTTGGTATATTTTTTTTCCCAACTTGAAAAAAAAAAAAAAAAAACTTAGTGTTGTATTATTGCTTACATAGATATAAATGTACCCACATGTCTAAAACATTGTGCAAATTGAACTACACCTTGGGACCCACATCTTAACTACTCTAATTAAGACCACATACACAAATACATGCACTCTCTCTCTCTCTACCCTCACTTGGCCGGCCACTTTGGGGAGACCCACTTCTCTATTTTCATTTTCTTTTCCCTCATCTCTCTATCACTTCACCTTCTTCATCTTCCCTTCTCTTCCCCTCTCAAAAATTCCTCCATGGAAGCATGATCAAGAGCTTGAAGACCTCCATTATCAAAGGGATTCAAGAAGCTAGAACTAGAGGATTAATCTTAGTGAAGGTTGGAAGCAAATAGAAGCTCTATTTCTCTTTTTCTCAAGCCCTAACTTTGAATTGGGTGTTCTTTGGATTTCTCCAAGAACAAGGTAGATTTTCTATATATTGATACACTTTAATTCCTATTTCTAAGTATGATGATGCATGTGTGTTGATTGTTGGGTAAATTTCTAGGGCTATGTAGTATATCATTAACTTAGGTCCTAGATCCTATGAAACTACATGTTTATGGGTCCATGGGTGCATTTTATTTCCTCCTTCAAAGTATGAATTGCAAAACTTGTTGGTGAAACCCTTGGATTTGATGAATTGCCCTAACCTAGTTCTCTTTAAATTTCTTAACTTAGAATGGAACTATGTGATTTACATGCTTAAGTTAATATCTATGTGCCTACTTGTCTACTTGCTAGTTGAAATCCATGTTAGAAGTTAAGTTGGAGATGTTAGCTTTGGTTATTGGAATTGCATGTGTAGAGATCATGAGTTACTATACAAATTTTATCATTTGTGATTCAAGGTGTGCAAAATGTGCTTAATTCTAGCTTAATACTATTATGGAGCATAATGGGTTAATATTACATTTGAGCTCATAGCATGAATTTCATTATTGTTCCTTTGATTTCTTAACAACAATGCATAAGACATTATACATTGATTAGTGGACATGACATTGCATAAGCATTGACATTGGTTGAGTGAATCAAAGGGATTCATAGCATTTGTGCCATATCGGCAAAGACATTACATACACATGATATGCGTTGAAAAGATCCCTCACAAGGAAGGGCATAAAATGAGATGATATGGAAATCCGGATGCGTGTTGTGATGTGAGACAGGGTGGACGTACCTAAGAACGTGCCAAACGCTAACTTATAGCCGACTAGCTATCGGAAGGTTAGTATGCTAAGTTCCCAGTGGGGGATTGCTCGCAGTCCGGTAACGAGGAGAGTGAACGATTACATGCATGGCTAAGAAGCCTTACATTTGCATCGCCTCGGTGGCAACTTCATTGCATCGCATTTCATTCTTAGTCATAGAAATTACTTTGTGTCTTTACATACATTATCTACTTAGCCGTCGCGCTAAGGGACTACGATCCCAAATCTTTTTGCAGGAAATATTGATAAGGGGAAAGACCCCAAGTCCGAGTAAAGGGTGGGATTAAAGGTATCCTCTTTTTGAAGCCTCTTGTTGGAGGACCTTGTTTTGAGAGCTAGCTCGTGGATGGAAAGGGGGACATGTAATTTATGTGATCTAGTATCACGGAATAGGATTAGATCAATAGAATTGCATGTACTAATTCATATGAACATTGAATATGAAATCTGTAATAGCTAGACTCACTTTCTTTTGGGACCGGCACTTGTTGGCCGCGTCGTTGTGTTGTGTACATATTTAAAACTTCATGTGTGTTGCAAAGAACCTCTCTTTTGTCTTAATATTTCTTGACTTGGATGTATTCTAACTCTTTTAAAGACTTGAAGCTCTTTGACGTTTATATAGAATCTCTTTCAATGCCTTATGTATGTGTGTTGATTTGAATCTTTGCCGGATTCGGTTATGTTTGATCTTGTCCTTGCCGGACTCATTGTAATTGTATTAATCCTTGCCGGATTTGTCCATTTTGCTTTTAAAGGAAATGTTTTAAAATCTCCCTCCCCCCATTTTCCCTCTCTTTAATCTCGTTCCATTTCCCAAACTTTCTTTTCTTTTACTCATGTTGGAATGGTATTTCTTTTTAAAATGTTTCTGAATGTGAAAATTTCAATGTTATAGCTACTTATGTACGTTTTAAGATTCAGCAACTGACCAAAAATAGTCTTTTACTAAGTTTATTGTAATTTCCTCCTTTCCTTGAGTTAGTGTTTGTCCGGTTAGTCTTTTAAATTTGAATTTCAAATACGTTCACCTTTGTTGGGTAGGTTAACATAAAAATTCATTTTGGGTTTACGTATTAGTGAGTCATCCTTGTAGGAAACCCCGTGGGTTTCCATAGTCACTTCCGCATTTGAGATTGAGTTTTCCTTCTTTTCTCTCTATCTTTCCTCTTTCCTCGTGCTTCAGTTATCGGGGCGTCATAGATTGGTATCAGAGCCAACCGGGTTTGAATACCTTGGTGCTCTGGGAGTTCATTTGGGTCTTTATATGACTTTTGCTTCGAGTTTTGAGGTGTTAATTTCATTACTTAAATTCAAGGCATGTGTTGTAGTTGACATGCTTAGATGATTGCATGCCGACATGATTATGTGCATAAATGCCAATGTGAAGTATATTAACGTATATAGGAATGTTTTAAAGAGAGTATGTTCACTTGATTTATGTTACATGCCTTCAAGATTAGATGTTCGCATGACCATATGCCTTTGTGCTTACGTCTTTGTCTTTTTTTTTTTTTTTTTTTTTTTTTTTTTTTTTAGTGATGCCTCCTCGAGTGAGAGGTCGTGCTAGGGGCTGTCCAGCAGGTCGTGCTAGAGGCCGTGCTCTAGGTCGTGTTGGCGCTGGTGGCCGTGGGGTAGAGGCTTCTTCTTCTTCCTCCGCCCCCGGCGATGCTTTTGGTGGAATTCCTGGGGGAGCTCAATTCTTTCGTGAGATGGCTGAAGCCATGCGGGAGTTCACTCAAGCTGCCCGAGCGGCCCGAAATGAAATTCCGCAACCTCCTCCCGTTGCCTCAGTGGTTCAGGAGCCTCCTCCTGTTGCGGAGCCTATTGTTCCTTTGGCACCGGCGGAGCCTAGAGTTCTATCAGTGATGAGGGAGTTTGAGAAGCATAATCCTCCCATTTTTT
The DNA here is from genome assembly GCA_033977485.1 of Hydrangea macrophylla. Classification (NCBI taxonomy): domain Eukaryota; kingdom Viridiplantae; phylum Streptophyta; class Magnoliopsida; order Cornales; family Hydrangeaceae; genus Hydrangea; species Hydrangea macrophylla. The sequence continues at coordinate 74,216,788 of CM066999.1, read as the reverse complement.
CGGGTGATCCTGACCCAGTCGGAGTTGAGCTTTGGCTGAAAAGGATTGTTCGCATCTTTGATCATATCGGGCTCGTAGAGGATCATCTTCGCATTGATGCCGCTACTTTTTAATTCTCTGGTAGAGCTCAGATTTGGTGGGACCTTATTTTGACGACTAATGCTCTTGAGGGTATGACTTGGGGCACTTTTGAAAGCCTATTTCTTGGGAAGTATTTTCCGGACCATGCACGCAATGCTAAGAGGGTGGAATTCTTATCTCTTCAGCAAGGAGATATGTCCGTTGCCGATTTTGAGGCTCGCTTTGGGGACTTAGCGCGATTTGCACCTGATATCACATCCAATGATGCTACCAAGGCAAGAACATTTGAGCGCGCACTTCGACCGGGTCTTCGTGGAAAGGTTATGGGTTTCGAGCTCCCGACCTATAACCAAGTGGTACAGAAAGCAATGATCTTTGAAGAGGAGTATAATAGTTCCAAGAAGATTAGAGACGCTCGTCCTTCAACCAAAGGATCTCATACCGAATCATCTAGTGGTCCTCAGAACAAGAAGCCAAGGTATGAGGCTCCTCGACAGCAACAACAGTCCTCTTATACTACACATCATTCTTATCCAGCACCCACTGCTTCTCGACCTCAGGCTCAGCGTTCACAGGCTCGTGGTTCTCGACATTCTACATCAGCCCGTGGTGGGCATCACCTAGGGCCAAAGGTATGTTTCGGTTGTGGTGATCCCAATCATTTTCTCAAGAACTGCCCTTTCAAGCAGTCTGTGCAATCTGCACCTTCTATTATGGGACATCACCAGCAGAGTGTTAGGCCTTCGCTTCTACCATCACCGCCTGTACCACCTACTGCTCAGAGCTCTAGACCCAGTGTTTCCAGGGGTCAACAGTACCCGTTGCTAGGATCTTTCAGAGGTGGGCAACAAACTCTCGCCACCCCACCGCAAGTGTACAATCTTGGTACTGCTACATCTTCCGACACCCCTGAACCGTCTATCATCCGAGGTACATTACTAGTGTTTAATTCTAGGGCATCGATTCTCTTTGATACTGGGGCATCTCATTCATTCATATCGTCTGCATTTGCATCGGCGTTAGGGTTGGAGGTAGGCCATTTAGGTTCTACGCTCACCGTAGACACTCCTGTCGGAGGATTGGTTCCATTAGACCTTGTATGTCGAAATTGTGAGCTTATCATATCGGACCAAAATCTTAAAGTTGACTTCATTATAATTGATATGTCTAGTTTTGATGTGATACTTGGTATGGATTGGCTTAGCGCCTATCGCGCTTTCATTGACTGCTTTCGTAGGAGAGTCACCTTCCTTGCTCCGTCAGGAGAGACTTGTGTGTTTTTGGGAGATCGTCCTAGCTTCCCGACTTCACCCTTACATCTTTTGCATGGGAAGGGAGGACATAATGATTATTTGGCTAGCTTGTTGGTTGATGAGAATAGGGTGACTCATGGAGAGTTTCCTCCAGTTGTTTGTGAGTTTATTGATGTATTTCCTGAGGATTTGCCTGGCTTACCACCCATTCGCGAGATCGAATTCACAATAGACCTTGTTCCGGGTACATCTCCTATTTCTATTCCGCCGTATCGAATGGCTCCTGCTGAGTTGAAAGAGTTGAAGTCTCAACTAGAAGACCTTCAGGACAAAGGATTTATTCGCCCTAGTGCTTCGCCTTGGGGAGCACCGGTTCTCTTTGCCAAAAAGAAGGATGGATCTTTGCGATTGTGTATAGACTACCGCAAGTTGAATCGAGCTACAATAAAGAATAAGTATCCACTTCCAAGGATCGATGACTTATTTGATCAACTTTGAGGATCAACGTGTTTTTCGAAGATCGACCTGAGATCGGGCTACCATCAATTAAGAATACAAGAGCAAGTATTCCCAAGACAGCCTTCCGTTCACGTTATGGTCACTTTGAGTTTCTTGTGATGCCCTTTGGTTTGACGAATGCTCCTGCCGCATTCATGGACTTGATGAATCGTATATTTCACTCTTATCTTGACAAGTTTGTTATTGTTTTCATTGACGACATTCTCATATATTCGTCTTCTAGGGAGAAACACGAGGAGCATCTTCGCATCGTTTTACATACTTTGAGAGAACACCGCTTGTATGCCAAGTTTTCTAAGTGTGAATTTTGGCTACCTGAAGTAAAATTTCTTGGGCACGTCGTGTCTAGTGATGGAGTTTCTGTGGATCCATCAAAGATTGAAGCTGTGATGGATTGGCAACCACCGAAGAATGTTTTTGAAGTTCGAAGTTTCTTGGGACTAGCGGGTTATTATCGACATTTTGTGAAGGATTTTTCGCGCATAGCCATGCCTATGACCAAGCTTACACGTAAAGGGACGAAATTTGTATGGACCGAATCTTGCGAACAAGCTTTCCAACAATTGAAGACTCAGTTGACCTCGACGCCTATTCTAGTTATACCCGAGCGAGGATTGGAATATGCTGTGTATTGTGATGCTTCGAAAGAGGGTCTTGGATGTGTTTTGATGCAAGGAGGCAAGGTTGTTGCCTATGGTTCTCGACAGTTGAAAGCTCACGAGTCAAATTATCCTACGCACGATTTGGAACTTGCAGCTGTGGTCTTCGCGTTGAAGAGTTGGAGACATTATCTTTATGGTGAGCGATTTGAAGTTTTCTCTGATCACAAGAGCCTTAAGTATATCTTCACACAACGTGACTTGAATTTGAGGCAACGACGATGGATGGAGTACTTGGAAGATTATGATTTTGATCTACAGTACCATCCCGGAAAGGCCAATGTCGTGGCCGATGCTCTTAGCAGGAAACCTCGTTCTACTTTGGCTTCTATAGCAGTTCGAGAATGGAAGATGCTGCAACAACTTAGAGACTTCGATGTTCATCTTGCAGAGGCCGATGGGCGTGCTACATTATTCACTTTGGTTGCTCAACCGACGCTTTTGAGTCGAGTCTTGGAGGCCCAGCAGTCCGATGATGAGACCAAGTCACTTCGATCACGTATTTCTAGTGGTGAAGCGATTGATGGGTGGACTTTTAGTCCTGAGCACGGTGTAAGATTTAAAGGTAGACCTTATGTTCCTACGGCTTGTCGTGAAGAGGTCTTGAAGGAATTTCATCATTCTCGCCTAGCACTGCATCCAGGTGGCACGAAGATGTATCAAGACTTGCGTCGTCAGTTTTGGTGGAAGGGGATGAAACGATTCATTGCAGAGTTTATATCCAGCTGTCTGACGTGCCAGCAAGTTAAGGCCGAACATCAGCGACCTCCAGGTTTACTTCAGCCTCTTCCTATTCCGGAGTGGAAATGGGAGCATATCGCTATGGATTTCGTTACTGCACTCCCGAGGACTTTTCGTCAGCACGATGCTATTTGGGTGATCGTTGACCGCTTAACCAAATCTGCACATTTCTTGCCCATCAAAGTGACGGATTCTATTGATGTTCTTAGCAAGTTATACGTTCGTGAGATCGTAAGGCTTCATGGTATTCTAGTCTCTATTGTTTCTGACCGCGACTCTAGGTTCGTTTCTCAGTTCTGGCAGAGCCTTCAGAAGGCTTTGGGGACCCAGCTTTTGTTGAGCACAGCATTTCACCCACAGACGGACGGACAGTCCGAGCGTACCATCCAGATTCTGGAGGACATGTTGCGGGCTTGCATTATGGATTTTGGGGATACTTGGGAAGACCACTTGCCGATAGTGGAATTCGCCTACAACAATAGCTATCAGTCTAGTATTCAAATGGCGCCGTTTGAGGCCTTGTATGGTCGACCCTGTAAATCTCCTTTGTGTTGGACTGAGGTTGGTGAGTCATCCATCTTGGGTCCTGATTTGATTCGTGAGACGTCCGAGAAGATTGACATTATTTGGAAAAGATTGATTACCGCGCAGAGCCGTCAGAAGTCATATGCCGATCGTCGTCGTCAGCCACTACCTCTCCACCCCGGTGATCATGTATTTCTTAAGGTTTCACCAAGACGTGGAGTACTTCGATTTGGGAAGAAGGGGAAACTATCACCGAGGTTCATTGGGCCATTTGAAATTCTTGATAAGATTGGTGAGGTTGCCTACCGATTAGCCCTTCCACCTCAGCTTTCAAAGGTTCATAACGTCTTTCACGTTTCGATGTTACAAAAGTATCAAGAGAATTCTTCGCATATTTTGGATTGGAAAGAGATCGAGGTAGATCAAGACGTTTCTTACGAGGAACAACCCCTTCGCATACTTGAGAGGAAGGATCGCATTCTTAGAGGCCGGACGATACCTTTGGTTCGAGTTCAGTGGAACCATCACAACGTTGAAGAATCGACTTGGGAGACAGAGTCAGAGATGAGGTCTCGTTATCCCCATCTCTTCGCCGATTGAGGTAAGTTAAATCTAAATATGACATGTACATTGTGATTTACTGCTAAATTGATTTGATGACTTATTGATGGTTTGTAGTTATTCTCTTGTTTGTGATTTGAATTCCGGGACGGAATTCTTTTAAGGGGAGTAGATTGTAATGACCCGTAATTTAATAAGGGGTATTTTAGTAATTTATACATAAATTTGGACCCAATTATTTTTGGTATTTTTTTTTTCCCAACTTGAAAAAAAAAAAAAAAAAAAAACTTAGTGTTGTATTATTGCTTACATAGATATAAATGTACCCCACATGTCTAAAACATTGTGCAAATTGAACTACACCTTGGGACCCACATCTTAACTACTCTAATTAAGACCACATACACAAATACATGCACTCTCTCTCTACCCTCACTTGGCCGGCCACTTTGGGGAGACCCACTTCTCTATTTTCATTTTCTTTTCCCTCATCTCTCTATCACTTCACCTTCTTCATCTTCCCTTCTCTTCCCCTCTCAAAAATTCCTCCATGGAAGCATGATCAAGAGCTTGAAGACCTCCATTATCAAAGGGATTCAAGAAGCTAGAACTAGAGGATTAATCTTAGTGAAGGTTGGAAGCAAATAGAAGCTCTATTTCTCTTTTTCTCAAGCCCTAACTTTGAATTGGGTGTTCTTTGGATTTCTCCAAGAACAAGGTAGATTTTCTATGTATTGATACACTTTAATTCCTATTTCTAAGTATGATGATGCATGTGTGTTGATTGTTGGGTAAATTTCTAGGGCTATGTAGTATATCATTAACTTAGGTCCTAGATCCTATGAAACTACATGTTTATGGGTCCATGGGTGCATTTTATTTCCTCCTTCAAAGTATGAATTGCAAAACTTGTTGGTGAAACCCTTGGATTTGATGAATTGCCCTAACCTAGTTCTCTTTAAAATTCTTAACTTAGAATGGAACTATGTGATTTACATGCTTAAGTTAATATCTATGTGCCTACTTGTCTACTTGCTAGTTGAAATCCATGTTAGAAGTTAAGTTGGAGATGTTAGCTTTGGTTATTGGAATTGCATGTGTAGAGATCATGAGTTACTATACAAATTTTATCATTTGTGATTCAAGGTGTGCAAAATGTGCTTAATTCTAGCTTAATACTATTAGGAGCATAATGGGTTAATATTACATTTGAGCTCATAGCATGAATTTCATTATTGTTCCTTTGATTTCTTAACAACAATGCATAAGACATTATACATTGATTAGTGGACATGACATTGCATAAGCATTGACATTGGTTGAGTGAATCAAAGGGATTCATAGCATTTGTGCCATATCGGCAAAGACATTACATACACATGATATGCATTGAAAAGATCCCTCACAAGGAAGGGCATAAAATGAGATGATATGGAAATCCGGATGCGTGTTGTGATGTGAGACAGGGTGGACGTACCTAAGAACAAGCCAACGCTAACTTATAGCCGACTAGCTATCGGAAGGTTAGTATGCTAAGTTCCCAGTGGGGGATTGCTCGCAGTCCGGTAACGAGGAGAGTGAACGATTACATGCATGGCTAAGAAGCCTTACATTTGCATCGCCTCGGTGGCAACTTCATTGCATCACATTTCATTCTTAGTCATAGAAATTACTTTGTGTCTTTACATACATTATCTACTTAGCCGTCGCACTAAGGGACTACGATCCCAAATCTTTTTGCAGGAAATATTGATAAGGGGAAAGACCCCAAGTCCGAGTAAAGGTTGGGATTAAAGGTATCCTCTTTTTGAAGCCTCTTGTTGGAGGACCTTGTTTTGAGAGCTAGCTCGTGGATGGAAAGGGGGACATGTAATTTATGTAATCTAGTATCATGGAATAGGATTAGATCAATAGAATTGCATGTACTAATTCAGATGAACATTGAATATGAAATCTGTAATAGCTAGACTCACTTTCTTTTGGGACCGGCACTTGTTGGCCGCGTCGTTGTGTTGTGTACATATTTAAAACTTCATGTGTGTTGCAAAGAACCTCTCTTTTGTCTTAATATTTCTTGACTTGGATGTATTCTAACTCTTTTAAAGACTTGAAGCTCTTTGACGTTTATATAGAATCTCTTTCAATGCCTTATGTATGTGTGTTGATTTGAATCTTTGCCGGATTCGGTTATGTTTGATCTTGTCCTTGCCGGACTCATTGTAATTGTATTAATCCTTGCCGGATTTGTCCATTTTGCTTTTAAAGGAAATGTTTTAAAATCTCCCTCTCCCCATTTTCCCTCTCTTTAATCTCGTTCCATTTCCCAAACTTTCTTTTCTTTTACTCATGTTGCAATGGTATTTCTTTTTAAAATGTTTTTGAATGTGAAAATTTCAATGTTATAGCTACTTATGTACGTTTTAAGATTCAGCAACTGACCAAAAATAGTCTTTTACTAAGTTTATTGTAATTTCCTCCTTTCCTTGAGTTAGTGTTTGTCCGGTTAGTCTTTTAAATTTGAATTTCAAATACGTTCACCTTTGTTGGGTAGGTTAACATAAAAATTCATTTTGGGTTTACGTATTAGTGAGTCATCCTTGTAGGAAACCCCGTGGGTTTCCATAGTCACTTCCGCATTTGAGATTGAGTTTTCCTTCTTTTCTCTCTATCTTTCCTCTTTCCTCGCGCTTCGGTTATCGGGGCGTCACAACTTCTCTAGAAATCTTCCTTTGAACATCGCCCAAAGCATCGCCCTTGCAGCATTTATCCCAATAGTCGCTCGTTCAGCCTCCCACCAATCTGTAGTGACATAGGTGAGCTGGAATGCAGCAAGACAGTGCTTCTCTTGTTCACTGCATTCTAATGCTTCAAAAATCAATTCCATCTCTCTTATCCACTATTTAGCTTACCATGGTTCTGTTAGTCTATCAAACTTCTCGGGACGTAATCCACAGAAATTCGCTAGTAGTTTGTCTCCAGTTTATCTTTGCTGAAATGATGCAGCTTGGGGTTGAACAGATCGTTTATTGGTAGCAGAGTTATAGGTGTTGCCTATATGCTCCATCCTCTGCATAAAGGCTTCAAAGACTCCGGATGGGTCCATTCCCTCTGGAATAGGTGCTCCAATTCGCACTTGATGATTTCTCAATGGTCTTACCATAATGTGCTAGGGATGCGTACCTACAAGATACCTATCGATTGGTTGAAAGTCTTCGCGGAGAAATGAAATCAAGATAGAGTGATAAACAAGAACTAACAGTTCACTAATCAGCACATATCACACCAACATACAGTCCACATCAAAAGTACTACTGGTATATATCAAAAGATGTACCGCATAGTACACAGTAGTCAAGCTGTGTACCACATGGGACAAAGGCTAAATAGTACTAAGGTCAACTATTTACAATACTACTACTACTACTAATATCTATACAAGTTATGGTCAAATATCTATCTCTCAAGCTCCCAAAAATTATGTGGACAACATGTACTAATCAAAACTAACAAAACTAAACCCTGTAGATCTGACTCAAAAATCGTCATTGTGTGATCCTGTTGGTGGTGCCTCATCCTCCGAAACAATGTCCATCTCCACAAAGGGTGCATCTTCAACTGGCACGGTAAGATCTCCGACTACCACTCCAATATCCCAATCCTCAATTACGTCATCTGCCATCATCGCCTGATTAGCGACGTCGACGGCTACAGTAGCAAATCCATTAGCTATGTCCAACACTTCTGCTAATGTCGCCTCTCTGTAATGCCCCAAAAACCAAGCCACGTGGGCAAGGTCAACGAGTCAAACCATATAAAGGAAAGCAAGGGAAAGTCCTACATAAACCAATCCAACAAGGCAAAAGCATAGGGGAATCCTACGTGGATTCCAAAGAAAAGTCAAAAAGTCAAGGGTTGACCCACGAGGACCAAACGGGTCAAATAAGGTCAACCAACATAGTTTGGTTTTGAAAGGAGTTTGTAAAGAAGTATAAAGAAACTCCAAAGGTTTAAAAGTAACAAGTAATGAAGTTTGCTTTGAAAGTTTTTCACTAAAGCAGTTTTTGAAGGAATACGACCAAACGGTCCTTAGGATATTGAAAGTAGTAATTTTCCCATAATAGGGTAACCATTGGCTAAGAAGTACTAACTAGTATTGAAAACATAATTAAACAAGGATCCTAGAGGATCCAACTATCAAGATTAAGATTAAGAGGGGGGATAACTAAGATCCCCAATATATACGAGATCAACAAAGTCCAAAAGAACAATTTTAAAAGCAAGGGCTAAACGTGTGCCCAAGTACAACTTCTGTGAAAAATAATAATGATAAATCCTTGCAATTAAAATCTATAATTAAGAGAAATGAATTACAACTAGAACAATGCTCCTACCATGAGTCGTGTCAAAGAAATGTTTTTTTTCAAAACATAAGACTTCCTCATAAAGAATCTTCCAATGGGACACCACGCGTCAAATACTTTTGAGCCTTACCCTAATCAATAATTCCTGAAGAAGAAGGGGTTTTATAGATTCATTAAGCACGACGGCTCAGTAGAAAACATTGTAGAAATGTACTAATACTTCTAAAATCATGCTATGATAAGCGGTGCAATGTTTTTCCACCATGGCAATGCAATTAGCCGGATGGCCAAACCGTGAGACATTCCTAACTCAATATCCCATAAACACTCACTCTCAACACCGGATGTGAGCCACTCCAACGTGAGTGTAGCATACAAGATCTCCGACAGCTAACCGAATATGATCTTGCATTTTAAAATGTTTTAAGGATCACGAACAACCTTCCTCACCTCACACCTGCTTCCGAAATTTCATCAAATTACAACCCCAAATGGGGATTCAAAAGGCATTCCCCAATCGTGGGAATTCTAACAAGATTCATACTCCCAAGCCAATGCTATAAATGCTTTGCTGACTTGGCGACTATGAAATGCTACTAGATGCGGTTATGCTTTAATAATGTCATTTATATGATTTCAATACTATGAAATAAGCATGGTAGTTCAAGATACCAAAACTAAATAAATAGTGGAAATCATGTAACACATAACCAACAACTTAGACAATTAGTGAATTTGTAGCATCTTTAATTCAATTGAAGCATAGCAACTAAATAGCATTTAGGTTAAGCATAAGTTCAAATAGTCACATGAGAGCATATAAACACTTAATCAAATAATGTAGGAAAAACTCTAAGACAAGGTTAACAAGTATTAGGTCTAATCCTGCACATAGAAAATCGTGAAATTAGATCTAGGAGTGCACTTAGACAATGAAATCTACCACTTGAGTATCTGAGCAAATACCGACACCTAAGAGATCCAAAGAAGAAATTATGTACATTAGCATATTACCAAAGCTATCAACACCTAGTTAAATAAAATCACATTTAGGAATTATAACTATGGTGAAACAAAATAATTCAAACTACCTCTTAAGTTCTAAAGCAAGAAACTCAATAAATATGAAGCCAAAATGGAAAAGGAGTGAACCTAAAGGAAGCTCTTGGCAAGGGGAACAATTTTGCCTCTAATAGCCTTGGCCCAAATATGCTTGCAATGTCTTCAATAAATGCTTGAAAGAGGGAGCTTCCATGGAGGTTTTGAATCTCCAAGCCTTGAGAGAGAAGAAGATGTATTGAGGGATGATGTGGTTTAAACCAAAGAAAAAATACAAGAAAATGATAAGGAAAGAGGAAGGGATGTCCGGCCACAACACAAGGGGGAGGGTGAGGGAGAAAGGTGATGGATGGGACATGTTAGGTGAGGGTTAGGTTTTAGTGTATAACACACCCAACCACAAGGTATATAATTACACATGTGTACCCACTAACCAAAATGTGATACCAACATGTATCAAATTAAAATACACTGTCCCAATTCAAGACCCACATTGGTCCAAAATTACCAAATTACCTTTTAAAATTTATGGGTTTCTACAATCTACCCCCTTAAAAGAATTTCCTCCCGGAATTCAAACGAGAACAAAAGGAACTCAAACAAAGAATGATCCACGGCCACACTAAAACACCGTAGTATCACAAAACAACATGAACACTAGCACAATGTGAGAAAATGAAACATCTCACACATTGATTCCAGAAAGGAAAGGAAAGCTAAATAAAATAGTCAGTAAGCACACCAAGAGTGTTGAGGGACAAACGCTAGGGACATACGAGGTCCAACATTAAAAGACAGAGTCAACTCCAAGATCGACAATAATAAGGGACATGAACCTCCAAACCATTGGATCAACCAAAAATGTACTTGAATGAAAACAAAGTACAACTGGTTATCTCAAATTCATTAAATCAAAACAAAAGTAATCCCTTCAATAGGAACACATGATCACAAAGAACACAACGGGTTGTTCTATACCCAGAATTCGTCTCAAAAATGAATAAGCAACAAGTATACAAAGGCTATGTATATCAACAAAAGATATGTTCTAATCATCAATCGAAAACCCAATCCAAAGAATAGAAGGTAACCCGTAGAATGGAAATAACATTGCACAACCATCACTCAAGGTGAAAACATTCGCAAGATCCAAGGAATAAATGGGATAAGCTTCAATCGATACATAAAAGAATCGAAGGAATATATTACACAAGCGTGAATATCACACAGAGATCGAATTACTATTAAACACAAGATTCTCAAGGCAGATCAATGATATACTTTAAAAAAATTGTCATATGAAGCAAAAGTGTGGTGTTTTAAGACACGAGTTCAAAAATGAACTAAATTACTGGGTCAACTCCCAAGGAATGATCCAAATACTCAAGCATGAAACCAAAGAAAACTTCACAAAGCAAATGATATACTCAGTACTAAAGACCGTAATGACTCAAAGCTACACCTTAACCACATAGGAGGTACAAGTCACAAAGACTTACTCGTAATACACCGCTCCTCACCAGAAGACAATGATCAATATAGACACAAGAGTTTACAACAATGGTAATAGGAAGTCGATAGAAGAAATGATTATCACATCCCAAAACATAAACATCGCTATAGTCAATTATAATGATTTCACTAATAGATGGATCTATTGAGAGATCCCATCTCAAAACAATACGGCAGAAGAAATACCACTACCAAAGGTCAAAGGGTCTCACAAGAAAAAGTGTTTAAGAAGACTAATGATGCCATCAACAAGACAGCAATAAATCAAATAGGTGAACGAATGGATATAGACAACAAGTTCACCAACCTTCGTTACTGTATGCGAAAACAAAAAAAAAATAGATCAAGGAATTACGCCTTGACTAAAACAAGAAAACATATGGTCATAACAATATCAAGCTCACGAACCTTCAAATATTGAAAGCATGATTCACGTCAAAACGCGCTAGAAGTTCCCGAACTAGGTGATCTTGAAGTGTCACATGAAAGATGGAAGCAAACTACACGACACACCTAAAACAAGAGTTATAACAAACTCACGTCACAACGGACCACAAATAACGAAAGTCTTCAAGGAAACACAGTCGAAGCTTCTCAACAGAATGAAGACAACTCTACAAAATTCGCCACACTAACTGAACGTGACCTCAAAACAAACGATCACCAAGAATCATCCTATGCTCAAAGCAAGGATGAAATTGAAAGGTCGTAATGATCTCCAACAAAGCACAATCACAAAAATCTCACAAAAGGGTGAGGAAAAAGAAAAAAAAGACTCACTGATCATAATAAACAAATAATGCACCAAGTGCACGAATCAAACTCATCAACAATTAATAGTAATCCCTCAAGAAGGCATGAAAGAAAAATCTAGGGGTCTGACCAGCTATCGAAAGCACATAACCTAAACATATCGACCTAGAAGGTCCAACAACAACAAGCTTAGAATATCACACGATCTACCTCTAAACATGAAGTAATTCAAAATTACTAGCAGAAGAATATGCATTACGCATACACTTAACACTGATACAGAAATAAGGTGGATGATGTCAAGCAAATACTTTCATTCGAATAATAGAAAGAGAGAAAATCAATGAAAACAGACAATGAAACTTAGTACAATAAAATGTATACTCCATAGAATCAACTAAATTCCCCTACGGAACAATTATATGATCATAGGAATAACAATGGTTTACATCGATAGGCCACCTCAATGGGCCCACAAAATTAGGCAATTGCCAATAAGTCCAAAATAATATGGGAATTCAAGTTATGAAATGCCATCAGCATTGCTCAACAAGGACAAGGTACGCTTGAGTTCAACGTCCAATAGGATCAGAGAACTCACAAGTGACTCTAAAATCTAAACGGGTTCATGGTAAAAACCATTGATACTCAAGAAAAGAAAGAATTAATAGATAAGGAAAACAATCCTTACAACTACAGCAAAAGGATACACATCTTATGCAGATTTTACACGAAACTCTGACACACTTCAACAATAAAATACTATGCGAACGACCATAGTATTCAAAACATAGAAGATTACGCGATTGCAAAACAACCACAAGCTCTCAAGGCGTACAATCAAACACAATCAAAATTTAAGCCTTAATAAACAATAAATTAAGGCTACCAATCAAAAAAGATCTACAATACGTAAGAGATCTTAATCACATACTTGAATTCACAGAGATAACAAAATCGAGGATCTCAACAATAAATCATCCAACAACATCTATCCCTCAAGAAGTAGGGAAAGATGCAGGTGTTCAACAACTCAAGTTTGAATTCAATGAATAAACTCCAAGAATTTAGTAAGGCCACATCATCGGAGGAAGATCGATTGAAGAATCAACAAGTCCAAAGAAAAAGGCCATCACAGCACTACAGTGCGATGTACCTAAGTTCAAAACTTAAGGGTGAACTAGTTTGAAATCAACAACCCTCAATCACGAGAATTGAATCAATAAAGGCACAAACGTGTTCAAGAAAAGATATAGAACAATGGAACCACAATGCTCTAGCAAGAGCTCAGAGACCATAAGGATCAAGAATAATCCTACTTCCAAGAAGTACAACAGAGACGAGAATCCATTCTTACTCACAAGTGAAGAAATACCAGAAAGTACATATTTCTAAAACCAACATCACAGCGTAAACCATACAATGTTAATAGCGAATTCTTTAAAAAAAAGTATAATGAAAATCGATAACGATCGATAAACAACTCACAGAAAATATTTTAGTACCAATCAACAGGATATGCAGTCTCGAAAGAAGAGACAACCTTAGAGTCGCAGAATTCACTCAAACATGAAAATCAGCAAATAAAGGAACTAATAGACTTAGAACAACACAAATCTATTCCTTACAAAAGCTAGAATCCTCACAATAATTCATACGATACAATTTGATCATATGCAATGATCACATAGTGAAACGATAATTTGATTGTGAAGATTTAAGCAACCACCAGAAATTTAGGTCAACCGGCCAACCACATGATAGAAAACTCGTAATCTACTCAGAAGAGTAATTACAAGGTCAAACTGGCATCCGAACGATAAAATTCTCACACGACAAAGAGTACGATAATCCTATAAGAAGAAAGAACTATTCCAACGATAAACAACAAGTTTTTGTAGCCACATAAAATATACATGGAATACCAGCCACAATCGAGAGCTAACAAGATAGAATGCTCTCACAAGTATCAACATAGCCTTTAGAAAGGTTTTGTATCACGTGCGAAATAAAACCCATGCCACCTGAAGGTAAGCATCTCAAGAATGTATAAGAAAATGTAGGAATACCCGAGTCTAAAGACACAACCTATATAAGCCGTCTAATAGTACTTAACGCCACGTTATTAGAACCAATAAGTTATTCGTCGGATTAGAAAACATTTTTTAAGTAATTCAAAAGTACATATAGATATAGGTTTTCAAATATACGCAACATATTAACATGTTGGTTTTCACAAGTTCAAAACTTATCTTCCAGATTTTTTTTACTCAAGAAATCTCATTATGAAACACCAATCAAAGTATCTATGAGTACACGTATGAGCTACTCTAAACACGTAAAACATAAAATATTATCTCAACATGTTATCGTTATCATGCTTAACAATTCAATGATATTGAAAAAAATAATCACAAAAAAACGAAAGCACATTAGCATGTTATCACATAATCACGAAGGCAAGTAAGCATTCTTTTCATCGTTTTCATTTATAACATGAAATGCGCTAACCAATACATTATGTTACAATAGTGTAAACATATAAAATATATGCACAAAAACATATAGACACATAGTTTCAAAGGCATGTAGCATCTGAGCATGCTCGCTTAACATCTTCCAACTTAAATAAAATTGATGACAATTTCATCATATAGGCATGCAACTTTAACATGTTTCCTCAACAACTAAAATCCAAATAACTAGTAATATAAGTCCAATAAATATAATTGATATATTTTAATAATACAACTCGATGTAAGGCACTGTTCAATACCTAACTATCAATCCTACAAGGTGCAGTACGTCGAGCGAATAATCCAAACAAGGAAACCCTCATGTATATACCTTTTAACCTTGCATGATCAATGATTAAACATCAACAGATAGTCACACCAAGATGTATTACAAAAACCAATTTTAATGAGTATAGCGTTAAGGTGAAACGAAAAGTAAAAACCACCTCATGTTCACAAATCACATAGTCAAGATATATAGGCATGAGATCACATAAACACATAAGCACTTAAGCATGCTAACACGTAGTCCCATAGGCAATTAAACATGCTATCATAATCAACTCATCGTTTAAATGAAATAGAACAAATCATTTAACTATAAATGATTGAAATCAAAAGAGGTGCAATGGTCATACATGGACCCAACTAACTCCAAGAGTAACAAGGTATTCGAACAAGGTTAGCTCTAATACCATTCTGTAACGCCCCGAAAACCAAGCCACATGGGCGAGATCAACAAGTCAAACCATATAAAGGAAAGCAAGGGATAGTCCTACATAGACCAATCCAACAAGGCGGAAGCATAGGAGAATCCTACATGGATTCCAAAGAAAAGTAAAAAATTTAAGGGTTAACCCACGAGGACAAAATGGGTCAAATAGGGTCAACCAACATAGTTTGGTTTTGAAAGGAGTTTGTAAAGAAGTATAAAGAAACTCCAAAGGTTTAAAAGGAACAAGTAATGAAGTTTGCTTTGAAAGTTTATCACTAAAGCAGTTTTTGAAGGAATACGACCAAACAGTCCTTAGGAAATTGAAAGTAGTAATTTTCACATAATAGGGTAACCATGGGCTAAGAAATACTAACTAGTATTAAAACATAATTTAACAAGTATCCTAGAGGATCCACCTGTCAAGATTAAGATTAAGAGGGGGGATAACTAAGATCCCCAATATATACGATATCAACTAAGTCCAAAAGAATGATTTTAAGAGCAAGGGCTAAACATGTGCCCAAGTACAACTTCTATGAAAAATAATAATGATAAATCCTTGAAATTCAAATCTATAATTAAGAGAAATGAATTATAACTAGAACAATGCTCGTACCATGAGTCATGTCAAAGAAATATTTTCTTTCAAAACATAAGACTTCCTCATAAGGAATCTTCCAATGGGACGCCACGCGTCGAATACTTTTGGGCCTTGCCCTGATCAATAATTCCTGAAAAAAAAAAAAGAAGGGATTTTATAGATTCATTAAGCACGACGACTTAGTATAAAACATTGTAGAAATGTACTACTACTTCTAAAATTATGCTATGACAAGCGGTGCAATGTTTTGCTGCCGTGGAGATGCAATTACCGAATGGCCAAACCGTGAGACATTCCCAACTCAATATCCCATAAACACTCACTCTCAATATTGGATGTGAGCCACTCCAATGTGGGTGTAGCATACAAGATCTATGGTAGCTAACCGAATATGACCTTGCATTTTTGAATGTTTTAAGGATCACAAACAACCTTCCTCACCTCACACCTGCTTCCAAAATTTCATCAAATTACAACCCCAAATGGGGATTCATAAGGCATTCCCCAATCGTGGAAATTCTAATAAGATTCATACTCCCAAGCCAATGCTATAAATGCTTTGTCGACTTAACAAATATGAAATGCTACTAGATGCGGTTATGCTTTAACAATGCCATTTCTATGATTTCAATACTATCAAATAAGCATGGTAGTTCAAGATACCAAAACTAAATAAATAGTGGAAATCATGTAACGCATAACCAACAACTTAGACAATTAGGGAATTTGTAGCATCTTTAATTCAATTGAAGCATAGCAACTAAATAGCATTTAGGTTAAGAACTAAATAGCATTTAGGTTAAGAATAAGTTCAAATAGTCACATGAGAGCATATGAACACTTAATCAAATAATGTAGGAAAAATTCTAAGACAAGGTTAACAAGTATTAGGTCTAATCCTACACATAGCAAACCATAAAATTAGATCTAGGAGTGCACTTAGATAATGAAATTTACCTCTTGAGTATCTGAGCAAATACCTACACCTAAGAGATCCAAAGAAGAAATTATGTACATTAGAATATTCCCAAAGCTATCAACACCTAGCTAAATAAAATCACATTTAGGAGTTATAACTATGGTGAAACAAAATAATACAAACTACCTCTTAAGTTCTAAAGCAAGAAACTCAATAAATATGAAGCCAAAATGGAAAAGGAGTGAACCTAAAGGAAGCTCTTGGCAAGGGGAACAATTTTGCCTCTAATAGCCTTGGCCCAAATATGCTTGCAATGCCTTCAATAAATGCTTGAAAGAGGGAGCTTCCATGGAAGTTTTGAATCTCCAAGCCTTAAGAGAGAAAGAGAGATATAGAGGGATGATGTGGTTTGAACAAAAGAAAATGATAAAGAAAGGGGAAGGGATGGTCGGCCACAACAAGAGGGGGAGGGTGAGGGAGTTGACAAGGGAGGTCACCAAAAAGGTGATGGATGGGACATGTTAGGTGAGGGTTAGGTTTTAGTGTATAACACACCCAACCACAAGGTATATAATTACACATGTGTACCCATTAACCAAAATGTGATACCAACATGTATCAAATTAAAATACACTATCCCAATTCAAGACCCACATTAGTCCAAAATTACCAAATTACCTTTTAAAATTTATGGGTTTCTACACTCTCCCATAATAAATCCAGCTGGCCGAGCAACCATCTCAGCTATCCATCCTACTGGCATATTTGCCATGGCTGCCATATGTACTATCAGTTCAGATGGTAACTCAAACATAACGAGTACCTTTGGCACAACTATCTCCTCTTCAGGGACCTCCTCCTCTGCTACCTCCATAATACGTCTCCCTCTACTACTATATTTTCCTCAATGGCCTCGGGGTCCTCTGGATCCTATTTTGGCTCTGGCTCTGGCTCCTCATCAGGAACATACTCTGACTCCTCCGGGTCATCCTCTAGCTTATCATCAATGTCTGCAAGCTCCTCCTCTACTGGGTCCTCATCATCCATAGGCTCCTCCTCTCCATCCCCGTCGATATCTTCATCAGGACGCTCATCCTTTGGCTCTGGGTCCTCCTCGCTCTGAATTGGCTTATGCTCAAGAAATGGTATGTCAGGTACCGGTGGTGGTGGTACTACTCCTAGTGCCACCTCAATAGGTCCTCCAAGAATGGTTCGTAGCTCTATAGCATCCATCTCCAACTTACTCTGGATCAATCATAGAATCTCCTGAAAAATATCCTTACCAATCCTCATAGAATAATAAGCATCCATATGTATCTCCATAGGGTGGGTCTTCCCGGTCACATAGATGGCCTTCCATATATCCTCCTCTAAATACCAACTAGCTATCTGGCGTATGTGCTCCTGGTAGAACTTCTGGTCAGCTGGATCTAGAGTATCCCCGTGAATCACGTGCCCTCCATAAGCATCAGTCACAAACTTATGAAACTCTGGATCCATGCTAACCTGCAAAGGAAACTATCTATCGTCAGGAAGATGAACTTATCTTAAACCCATATCTCATCTCATGGAATCTTAAATAGTAGGACCAGATGGTGTGGACCCGTTAGTGAATGAAAGTATCACAACCTAGAGCTCTAATACCAAAAATTCTATCACGCCTAGGAGTAGCAAAAATAGAGAATTAAATTTCCTTTTTGGGTCCATTGGGAATGACAAATGAAAGTCACTAATTATCCACACCACACAGTACTAATCCATAAGATAAATAGGAATAGTAACATAAATAGCTGAAATATAATAACAGTGTATTGATTACAAATATCATAGTGGTCCTCAGGATCATAATAGGTTTGAAGACAACATATGCCCAAGTACCCGCTAAACTGAAGTTCAACAAAAATAACAGAAATATAAACTAGATATAACTATCTTTAAATCTTCAGCTACCGTAAGGATAATCATCAGCATAGCATCCTTCTCCAGCATAACTGGCATTAGTGGGGCCATCCTCTTGCATATTCCCCTCAGGGTAGTAGCCGTCGTCGTAAGCTCCATTATCTGTATTAAAAGGGATAGGGTAATCTGGATGGGGAATGTCCAGGCAATAACGGCTGTCAGCTTACTGAGAGCTGAGTGAATAGAAACTCACAGGGTATCAATGATATAACCTATAATAAGTTATTGAAGTCATAAGATATAGTTCTACTAAATAATATCTTCTATGTATTCCAATGTCGTAACTCAACCCTTATCGTCTTTTTATCCTGAGACCGATAATCAACATACTCTATCTAGAAAGAATAGACTCAATCATTTCATATATATAGACATACCATCATTCTGTTCATTGCTCGTTAAGGATATATACCATCCACCGTAATCATGGATACCACATCAGTTCATCCCCCACTCGTTAAGGATATAAACCATATACTGCATGTCAGGGATACAATGCTTTGAACAACATCACATTAAATCTATTGTCATGACTCATCGTTGTATGCCAGTGATCCCTATCCACCACTCATTAAAGATATAAACCATCCACCGCTCGTTAAGGATATAACATGGATCATCTGGCTATCTTAGGACTACATGGTCCTGTCCACTGCTCGTTAAGGATGTAAACCATCCACCGTATGTGAAAGCATATCATGACCAGGTGTCTGCCCATATACCATTTCTAGAACTTCTCAAACCTATTTAAGCTCAGTATTACTATCGATACATGATAATTCCTATGTGGCCTGACAACTTTAATTGAAATGAATGGACATCTAACTCATACATGAACCACATAGTATCTAATGTCATTACATTAATCCATTATTCTTAAGCTTACTTATCCCCTGATTAACCCATAATCGCATAATAAAAGTTTGAATCGAAAATCGAATAATCGAACCTCATATATAATAAGCAAAGAAATAATCCATGTTCTGCAAAGTTCGATCGATTGACACAATTTCGATCGATTAAGAAAAGTAATGTTCGAGCAATCGAGGTTTGTTCAATCGATTGAACCTTCGATCGATTGAACTCAGTTCAATAGCTCGAGAGTCATCTTCTCCAAACAGTTCTGAACAGTGAATGTCCAGAGGTGTTAGGGCATGTTTGAGTCCATTAATTTAGGTCAAAAATGCATAAAACATCATATTAAAGGTACCGAGTGAGTTTAGAACTCACCGAACATCGTAAGGGTGCGTTTAACAAAGCTTGAGCTTTCGAGCTCCAATGGTGGCTCATTTTTCCTCTCTCTCTACTCCTCTTTTCATTTCTATCTTTGTCTCTCTCTCTCTCTCTCTCTCTCTCTCTCTCTCTCTCTTTGACTATATAATATATGGATGTGTGTGTATATACCAAACACAAGAACACACTCTCTCTAACTTTCTGGTTTTCAAAACTCCCACACACACACACACAAACTAATGTATATATAGGGGAAATAGGGGTATAGGTAGATGTCTTTGCGTGAAACCTAGAATCCTGATGATTACAAGTTTGATCGATCAAAGCGTGTTCGATCGCTCAAGAGCAGGTCAGGCAGGTTTGATTGATTGAAAAGGGGTTTGATTGATTGATTGGGGACCACGTCATAAATTTATGTCAGCAAGGTTTCGAACGATTGAACAAGGTTCGATCGCTTGAACTTTGAAATGTTCGATCGCTCGAAAGAACTTCGATCGGTTGAAAGTGAAATTTCAAGTATGGTTAAAGGAAGTATATAGAAGCTCTTGTATAAATAAATATTGAAAAACACAAGGTATTATAAACACTGACCTTTTATCTGTGTTTATCAATAGATGAATGTATTTCGGTATTTATGGATACGGGACCCTAGTGGTTTTAACTTTTCTTTTTTCTTCAAATAAATAGAGTCGCCACTTAATTTTGAGGAAAGTTAAGAAACTTTTTTAAAAGCAAACTGATCTTTTGGAAACCAAAGATTTCTAGGTTCGGGGAGTATGGAATAAGAGGGGAAGGAGCCGGGTGGACTAAAACACCCCCTCTCATCTTATCTTGTGATAGGCCTCTACTCAACATCCTTTTAATGGAATTAATAATCTAAGCATGCCCTTAACTAATACATAGATACAAATATTCATTCCAAAAACATGTAGAAAATGGTACAAAATTGCTAACGATAAAATGGCATAGAAAATCATATAGTTCAAATAGCAAGCAAACTGATATGCAATGGAGAACAAGGAGACTTACCCAGGATGCAACTGCAATATAAAAACGTGCAATGCATACGAAAAATTGAAAATCTAAGAAAAGGTATCTAATCCATATATACACATAAGCTCAAATCCTAGTCTAAGATGTTGTGCATGGAGTTGAAAATCAATAAAATCAAGTGACACGCATAAGAATGTGCAATCTCTTAACAACACCCAAGTGTATATGATTGTGCAAGTAATATACTGGACAAGTCCAGGACAAATCCACAAGGATGGCTTAGGTCAAGGCTCACTAAACTAGCTCCTAATTAATAAAAAAAGAAAAAAGAAAAAAGAAAAGATGAATAATGGTTGGAATGAAGTTCTAATCTACTGGTGTGAAATAAAACAAAACAAGGAACGTAATTAAACAAAACTTTGAATTTAACAAGAACTAATTAAAACAGCGAATTACTAAGAACTAATTTAAATGCAGATAAAGGGTTAGGATTACACAAATCCACACTAAACTCGTCAACTATCATGCCTAAGCAAAGATATAGCAACTTGTAACAATCCAACGGTGCCTATTTGCATATATGACTTGCAAGAGTCAAACCGATCTTGAATACTTATTATTTTGCATAAAATAACCTCAAACAGTCCACTAATTTAGTCCAGGCAGATTCAAAACACAAGTTTAATTCTCCAAAATATTTCACCACTTCAAGTACTTGCTATTTGAAATGCAAGAAATATGTTTGGGCAACTATCATCGTGAACTAAATGCAAACTTGAGTTAGAATATGAGAGTTATGTTTAATATTGATAGAAAACATTTCATTCCCAATTCTAAACATAGTTTTATAAAAAATGTTGGAGTACACAAGCTGCCCATTGAAGAACTTGCATGATGTTGGCTTAGTTTAGTGCTTCATTGCATAATCCTAACTAGGAAACTACTCTAGCATTGTAAATCTATCACTAGCCATTACATATGATGAACACATGCTTAACACTACAATAGGATCTGCTGAATATAGGAAGAAATCATGAACAAGCCAAAACTAATAAAATACGATTCAACTAGAGAGAAATGATTATGTAATCATAAATCTAGAGTTTGAACAAGCATAGGATGAGTTATGAGCATTGATCTTTACAATAATCATCTAAAACTAATAGAATACAATTGAAAATAAGAAATAAAATAGATTACAAACCTCATCTACCTACTAGATTGGAATAGAAATAACAAAACCCTAGTTAAAATCCTAAAGGTGATGAAGAACTTGAGAAATTGTGCATGGAACGCTGCTCTCGGACTTCTGGGAGGTCGCAAAATACCCTAAACATTCAATCATAATGAATATATATAAGTTCATGAGCTGCTGAATCTAAAAGGTCGTAAAAGGGTCAAGAAACCGGCGGTTACTGGTACCTATTCCCACAAACCAGTTTGTGGGAGAAATCGATTTCTGGGTACTCTAGTTGAGAGCTTCACGCACCTATGGGAAAATTGGCATAACTCTTTGCTTGGACCTCCGATTGATGCACGGTTTGCGGCCACGCATCAATAAGTCATTAATCTATATTTTTCTTGATATATCCAACTTCAAAATTCGAGGTCTTAAATGACCAAAATACCCTTCAAGAAGATGCAACTGGTATTCTCCAACTCATTTTTTCATTTCTACTTTATTTTACCTGCTTTGATTCTTCAAACTTCACTTCTGAAAGGTCCATGTATCTCAAAACCTAAAATAACACAAAATTAAGCGTGTTTTAGTATTAATCAGTATAAAAACTCCATGTTATGAGATTACACGAAAACCTAGAGACTTAGGGGCTAAAGTGTGCATATTTCTGTCCATAAACGCTTATAAATATACAGCATTCAACGCTAATCATCAAGAAATGAAATAAACGAGAGAAGAGTTGAGAAATTGTACCTTGACAGTGCTACAAAATAAAGGTTAGTCCACATGCTTTGAACACAATGTTATACTAAATTTTAACCTAAATCTAACAAGAATGGGAAAGGTTGACAAAATTATGAATTCTTTCCAATTTGTTGAAGTTATAACATTCCTATAGATATACAAGTCTCAATGGGGAGCCAATGTAATGTCCATATAAAAATGATATAACCTCAATGTAATTGAAAAGAATCCATGACTAAGTTCAACCAATTATAACTTATCTCAATACAAACCAATGTCCTAAAATACAAATATCACTACCATATATGATGATTATGAATGTATGAGAATGAGCAAGACATAAATTATTCATTGAGTTGGATCTTTTAACCTCTGGATTTAAGCTTAATCAATCTTATTCAAGACATGATTTAAGTCCTAAAATATGAAGAAAAAAAAATATTTAGATCATCATTGGTGAGAGATTCAACAAATCAGTCACAAAATTCAGGATTTATAAAGAAGAAACCAAATATCTAAAAATAGAAAAGTCATGGTTCCCATGCTTGATCTTAGTGATTTTTGGATATGATGTATCTCTATGAGTCTAGTTTCTAACCCAAAAAGAAAATCAAAGATCAAATGGTCCAAGCTCTGGGAATTGGACCAAGACTAGACATCACTCAGGATTTATCAACTCTCTATCCAGAGATTTTGTATGATTTATTAAAAATAATAAACGAACCATTAAACCTTCTAAATTTTTTAGAAGATGTAGTGAATTCATCATGGATCATAGAAAAAATTATTTAAAGCCTAAACTACTTGGTTAAGGCTCTGATCCAAACATTTTAAAAGAGACCTACTATTATGGAATTCTAGACAGAGAATGACATGTTTACAAATTCTATGATCAAACCATCTTAATCACATAGTTTAGACAGAACAGAAATTACAATGGTAGATCAATCCCTTATGAATACATTTCAAGTTGTCTCATCCAAATCGAACAGTTAACTAATTCGTAAGAATTCTATGATCAAAATCAGTTAAAGGATTCACTGAACCATGGAAGCACTTCATATCAATGATCTAAGATCAAGTCAAATTTATGATTCTATGGAGAACCTAGATTAAATGTGATCAAGTTGAATAATAATAACATACTTTTCATTATTTAAGCAAGAGTTCCATGGGTTTTGCCTTAGATGAACTCCATTACAAGTCTCTTGAAAGAGCTTAAACATGAGTTTCAAGATCTAATTCAACCACTCTTTGATGACTCAAACCAAATACATAATTCTATGAAGATTCTAGATTAAATGAGAGAATAATATATTATATCAACATATTTTATCTTAATTAATCAAAGGATTCTATGGATTTTACTTTGAAGAGATTCCATTATAGATCTCACTAAAGAATCTAAACATGGATTTTAAGGACTTGCTCAATCACTTTGAATATTCATGACAATTGAAACTCTAGATTCCAACCATAGAATAGGTTAGATCTAGGTACAAACCCTCTATCAAGTTCATGATCCTTGAGGGCTAAATTGAATCCAACAAAAAAGGGGTTTAATGAGATATGATAAATCTTATAAATCCTTCATGGGATGAACCAAAACTATATATACAAGTTTAGATTCATTCAATTGATCTTACAACTAGAGTTGAAGCTCACTCTTATCATTGCATAACCATGAGATTATCAACAATTAGAGGATTAATTCTAAGAAATTCAAATGGAACATAGAGAATTCCATCAACTTCAAGAGAGCAAAGAAAATTAAATACATACATAGATCTAATTAAATTCATGAAAATAATGGATGAAATCTACTTTAATCCTCATATATATGGTGAATTATAGAGAATCAAAGCATCAAAATCAGTGAAACTTAAAGTGACATTAAATGGTCACTTGAATTTCGTGAAGAAGGGTATAGAGACAAAATGATGAATCCATGTGAAATCCATATGAATTATGATGATTCAAGTTGTTATTTCATTTATAAACACAATTTATGGAGATATAAGATCACTTAATCATAAAACAAACATGATTAAAAGAGATTCAATCACAATGCAAGTGGTGCGTGAAGAAGGGGAATGAGAAGAGACTTTTTGAAAATGTTTAAAAGTTTTATAGATCTATGAATTGTGATTAAATTAGAGTAGAATATGATCTAAGATGAGAGAATTACCTCTAAATTTCCTCAAATTTTGAGTTGGTTTGGTTGAATTTTGAAGATCTTCAATGCTTCTTCATGTTCTTCTTTAAGATTATATGGCTTCAAAGTGAGTTTGATCCAATTTGGATAGAGTTTCCTCTTATTTTTGGATGGTTTTCTCTCTCTAAAACTCTCTGGAAATCACTCACATAAACTCACAATTTAATTCTCTCTCTAAGGTGAAGATCCAATTGCTAACTAGGGTTTTTCTCTCCTTTTGTGAGAAATGGGTTTCCATTTATAGACAAATGGAGTAAGGGTATAAAGGTAAATTTTGGAGTGTTATAGGTATGGAAAGTGTTGACATATGAGTGTTGAACATGCACACAAAAAATGGAGACATTTGGTGTATCCAATTGATCAAAATGTGCTTTTAAGGTTACATAAAAAAAAGTGTACATTTCACCAGGGTGGTACTCGATGAAGCCAAAACGGCATTTGCTGATTGCCTCAGCAGCACTCGTCGAGTGCCGCCTCGTCGCATTGAGTGCCTCACCTTCAATTTCTTCGATCCTTCTTCTGAAACTTCAAAAATTCATATCTAAATCATCGTAAATCCAAAAATTGCAAATCTTATACCATTAGAAAGGTATTAAAGTCAAGTATTTTATAAAAAAATGGCTTGAAAATCATAAAAAAAAATTTATTATTTCTGACCATTTTGCCCTTGAAGATCCACTTTGTATTGATTTTGTTTGAAATGCATATTTTGAACTTCCGGCTCTTTCTAGTGTAATTCCTTTTATCAAAAGGACATTCGAAGGATGCTTCCATATTTTGGTACATGTTTTCACACCTTAGTAAAAAAAAAGTGTCTGTTCGGGGGTATTTTGGTCATTTTGGCTTATAATCGGCGGGTTTTTGAGCTAATAAGCTTTCCAAAGAGCATGATTCACCATCGAGGATTTCGAATTCTATCGGACATTATCATCATCAATTTCAGAGGTAATACTCTGCTAAATTCAAAATCAAGGTACCTATAGTATTTCCCTGTCCATATATGTGAGTTACAATCGTATGTACTAAACTATGAATGTTATTCTTATAAATGTTATTCCACTTGAACCTTTGAACCATTAAAACCTTAGAAGGATTTGTAAAACCAGGAGCCCCGAGCGCTCAAGCCATTAGAGTGCTCGAGTAATTAAATGAGTGAAAGCACTATTTTGCCCCTGGGTCTTAAAACTCTATAAATACTCGACAGGGTCATAATCATGTCGGGTCATAATAGTGTCATTCTTAAATGTGTCATAATCTTGTCGGGTTATACATGGGTCACCCATTTTGTAATACCCTGTATTTTCCATAATTATTAATATAATAAGATTATGTATACTTCCCTTGACCATACTTGAAATCTTACTTTCAATCAATCGAACCTATTCAAGCAATTGAGAACTTCTATCTTCAAGCGATCGAATCCTATTCAAGCGATCAAAACCTACCGACTTGCATATATGACATGGTCCCACTTCAATCGGTCATACTATTTTCAATCGATCAAACCTGGCTTACCTGAGTTCAAGCAAGCAATCAAAGATGCTTTGATCAATTGAACATAGCAGAATTCTTATCCTAGTTTTGTACGTTGGAATGCTTCCTTGCCCTCTTCCTTTACCTATATATATGAGTGTGTTGTGTATGTGGGAGGTTGTTGACAGCTTTGAGGAGAGAGATAGAGAGAAAGAGAGAGAGAGAGAGAGAGAGAGAGAGAGAGAGAGAGAGAGAGATTGATATATATATACACACATCTATACATACATACATATATACACACGTAGATTATATATATACTCTATGTGAGAGAGAGACAGAAGAGAAAAAGTAGAAGGCAGAGACAGAGAGAGAGAAGGAGGAAAGCTCGGAGTTCATGCTTTGCCAAACGTACCCTTACGATGCTTGGTGAGTTCCAAACTCACTCGGTAGCTTAGTTATAAAGTTTTACAAGTCTTGGACATAAATAATGCACCCAAACACGCCCTAATACCTCAGGACGCTCACTGTCCAAAACCTTTGGAGAAGACGACGTTCGATCGATCGAATTGAGTTCAATCGATCAAAACCACTAGAGTCTCAATCGCTTAAAATCACTACAATCAATCGAGATTGTCTGACTTCAATCGTTTTAAGATACTTCAATCAATTGAACCTTCAATCGATCGAATAGTCTTTGATCGCTTGAAGCCCATTTTTTTCAATCGATCAAACTTAACATAATACAGTTGGTTCCTTTGAGGTTTATAACTTATAATGTTAGTCGTTTAAATGATGTCCTATGTTACTATTATGCGATAGTGAGGACGGGTCTAATGATGACTAGGAGGAAGACCAGATAGCAAAACCTAAAATGGTAGAGGACCCTGATTGGCCCCTAGAGCCAGCTTGGTATGCATGGATAGGTATTCCTCCAATAAACTATCCGCCATCCAATGACTTAGGAGAGGTTACCACAAATTCTGATGTCGAGAGAGATGGAGACTGGACCCTTAGTTGATCGTATTTTGCTAGAAGTTGTAGTACAACTTTCCTTGATGTAACCCAGACTTGTAAGAACTTGTATTCGTACTCCTATGATAATCTTTCTAGGTTATGATCAGTGAGAATCTACTCTTAACTTGACTTATACATATTTGAGTGAATGTGATGATTTTCTTGCTTTCAAATTGATTACTAATCTTATGTCTTTCTTGTTTATTATTGATAAGGTTATATGATTAGCTATTAGATGATAGAAGCCTAGTGCACTTAATTAGTCAAGCCTAGGAAGTCTGGCTGAGATGATTTGTCATATCGATGAGAAGTCTTAAGCATAAGTTAACTTATTGAGACTCAGAGTAGTGACAAGTCAATACCAAACCACTATAAATGATTAGGCAGTCTAGCTTTGTATGTTGAACCCTTGTGATACTTATTTGTATTTCATTTTGGTAGACATCAACTTTTGGGTAGGACTGCTGAGTCTTTCCCAAACTCTAAGCTATGGTTAGAGTAACCTGAGCCACCCAGGGCTAAGCAAGTGGAATGGCCAATACTATACCTCCGGAGATGGATCCAACAGGCGTATTAGAAGCTTTCCTATAATGACTGGAGCGAAATAGTAACAACAATCACAATTGTAATAACCACGTTGCACCCCCTCTACCTCATCAATCAGGCGACTAGTTACTCCAGCGATTTCGAGCTCTTGTTCCAGAAAAGTTTGATGGATTAGACAAGCCATGGAAGGCTGAACAATGGCTTCGTGAGATGGATCATATATTTAAAGTAATTAAGTGTAGTGAAGCAGAGAAGCGTAGGCTAGCCATCTTCCAACTTACCTATGCGGCAGTTGACTGGTGGGATTCTGATGAAAAAACATTCGGAGAAGAAGCAGCAAGAAGAATGTCATGGACCACATTCAAAGAAAGGTTCTTAGCTAAGTATTTACTGGAGATTGAAAAGGATCATAGAGAAAGAGAATTCCTCAATCTAGTCCATGGAAAAATGACCGTACGAGAATACACCACCCAGTTTGAATGATTATCTTGATTCGGTCAGCATATGGTAAACACCCCAAGGAAGAAGATTCGGAAATACCACAAAGGTCTCATTCTGTTTATTCGACATTTGACAACGGGACATCTAGAACAATTGTTTGAGTCTTTGGTAACTATGGCAGCCGACTTGGAATACGACACTCAAAGCAGCAAGGGACAAGGGAAAAAACAAGTGTCAACTGAAAATATGAAAAGAAAGGAAGGAGACAATTGCTACAGAAACAAAAGGGATAGGGACGGAGAAAAGAAACCAAAACCAGCAGCACAACCTGAAACCACAGATAAGCCAAACAAGGTGTGCTATAATTGTGATATGCCCGAACATGTAATAGCGAATTGCCCAGCACCCGTAAGATTTAGAAGACGAGGCATACGATGTTGCTACCGTGGCAAGATGGGACACATCCGTAGGAAGTGCAAGGAGCTGAAGAAACACGACAATGTTCCACCACCACAAAAGCCATGATACCAAGCTCGCCCAAGAAACCATTGACTCCAATTGACGAAGGTGACAACATAGAATGCCGAGCATAAGGTACAACATCACATGTTCATGTCATGAATTCATGGTTTTAACCCTTGCAAGAAGTGGGGTATCCAATTGTTTTGGACAATGAGAGGAGAAGATCTGATTCAGTTACCTAATGGAGACCTCGCGACCATAGAGTCTGTTAGAAGAGTAGAACCTCGGGGATCTAGCAACCTCTAGATTTCAGGGACAAAATCTCTTGTAAGGTGGGTAGATATGTAGCACCTATAATTTCCAAGAATTCCATGTAGGAACTTCCTAGCCTTAATCCTCATTAATGATTGATACCTTAGGAATAGCTTAGTTATAATAATTTCGATAGGATAATCGTAGCTAGGATCATATTCTTTTGACTATCGTCTCACCGACTGTTGTTATGTTTTAGTAATATTATAATCGCTGAAGTCGCAAACCCGACTCTTAATTCTAAAATAGAATTCATAAATGACGCACACCTGGGTTCTTACACAGACTCGTACACAACCCGTATGTAGACACAATTTATAATAGTGCACATACACCAAGATGTGCACACAACTCTATGTAAGGGCACGTAAATTGAGACGTGGGCCCCACATGGCCACAGGCAGCCATGCAGCCACCACCCACTATATATGGCACATATGAACTCACCACATCACATTTGGCACATATATACCCACATGAGAGACACTTGTCAAGATTCTTCCCTCCCACACATATTTATACCACATACACATGTTCAGCACCCTCACACACCATTTTCTGTATCATATAGGCACACATTCATAACTTTTGTAGAGGGGGAGAACCCGAGAGTCTTGGTGAGCAAAATCAACCACACCCCATCTTTATTCACACCCCTTCTCGACACCATCCCTGCCTCATCCCCATCAACACACACACACACACACACACACACACACACACACACACACACACGCGTGCGCGCGCGCGCGCTAGAGGCCAGAGGGAGAAGAAGTCGCAGAGGAGAGAGAAGAAGAGAATTAGAGAAAATAGAGAGAGAGTTAAGACAACCTGAGGTAAAACCCAACCTCCCCATTACTCTCTGACCTTCTGCATGTCATGCACACACCCATAGATCACACAAGCACGCAACCAAACAGAGCCTAAGGCTCTCTGTCACTTCTGGCCAGCCATTCAAATCTCCATTTGGAGCTTGATTTTTGAAGTAGCACCAAAGCCCCTCTTTCCTACACCAAACTGAACCTTATGACCCAGATAGACTCACTTTGAGTAGTGTTTGATTAGGAGTCCATTTGAATGACCATGCAGGCCATTATTCCTTTTTCGGCCAAAAAGAATAATGGACTGATCTGAGTACTAAACGAAGGAACCAATCTCCCATATCCTAGTATGTTGTAGAGGATCTTAAACCGGTCACAATGCACTTGATCTAATGCGTTTTGGGGTAGAAACGAAGGAGATATGAGAGCAGGAAGATTTTTTGGCGAGCATCGACTTTTCGGCGACCATGTCTTGCCGGAGAAGAAAATAAAATTTAAGGGTTATAACACCTGGGTTTGGGTCGGGCCGGGTCGGGGTTGGGTTAGGATGTGCGGGTAAGGGTCCGGTCTCGGGTCGGGTTTAAAAACCCATGGGTCTTATTTAAGTGGGACGACGTCGTATTGACGTCGGGTTTGGTTCAAGTCATGTTGAGTCTGTAGTTGGTTTAGGGTATGGGTCAAATCTGATTCAGGTTTGGGTAAGTGAATAGGGTTGTATTGTGAGTATAGTTGGGTTTTGGGTTCGGGTTTAGTTTGACCGGAACTGAGTTTAGTTTGGGTTCAATTGTATCTTAGTTTGGGTAATCCATGTGTGTTCGGGTTGGATCTAGTTAGACCCGATGGGATATTGATTTGGAT
Source organism: Hydrangea macrophylla (assembly GCA_033977485.1). NCBI lineage: Eukaryota > Viridiplantae > Streptophyta > Magnoliopsida > Cornales > Hydrangeaceae > Hydrangea > Hydrangea macrophylla. The sequence continues at coordinate 74,185,759 of CM066999.1, read as the reverse complement.
TTCCTTTGTGTGTGTATTCGGGTCACCCATTTGGGTTAGGGTCGGTTTGGATTGACCCATCGGGTCTGAGTTTATTATTATTATTATTATGGTTATTATCTTTATGTATTATTATTATTAATAAGTATTAGGGATTTAATTATTATAAATGGCAATCCTTACACGTTTAGGTTAAGGAATATTGTTTGATAATATTTCTTATATTCAATATATTATAGTATCATCATTTATATATATTTATTATAAATAATAAATATTAGATTTTCCATAGTATTTAAATAGATTTAAATTACCTATGAGTATTATCTAATTCCAGAAAATTAGGAGAATATCCCCAATACTATTTTATGATATCCCAAGAGTTATAAAGCTATAATACTATATCTTAATATTTTTAATAATTAATAAGGACCTATTTTAAGAGTATATTAATTATTAAAAATACCAAACGAGCTCCGAAAATTATGAGATAAATACTGGGAGCGTATTTTAATGTCTAGTATTTAATAAAAATACTTCTAAGGTATGTTTCTCATGTTAGGTCATGCTTATGTATTTAAGGACCAATACGGTGATATTTTATATGATGAATTATCTTCAAAAATTCATAATAAATAATCTAGGACTCTGAAAATTACGTAGTCAGTTCCCAGAGTCTTATAATAATGTCTAGAATGTTCTCCTTAAGTTTGGTGACCTATCGATGAGGTAAAAATATAGCTTTTCCCTAGGGCCCACATTAGGGTAGTAAGCACTGCCTTTTACCTCGTAAAATGCGACGGACTCCAATTTGAGTCTAGTCAATGGCGTTAGACTTAGAATGACATGTAGATCACTACCTTGAGGTCTATATCCTCATTTGGTAAAATTACCATTTTACACCTGTTATTAGCACTTACACTTTATCCCGATTCTCCTGTTTTATGTTGTAGAACTTGACGGTTAGCTACTACTAGGATCTGTGACTTACTATATTATCAAGGTGAGCATTTATAACCTTACTCCAAATATGCATAGGGGCTGCTAGAGTGATTTGTATGTGATGTGTATATATATATGGTATTCATTGTTCTTATCCCATGATATGTTACTATGAATAGTATTAAAGCTCTATTGCCATGATTAGCTATGGTTGAATTATAACAACATGAACATGAACATGTCAAGGGTTTTATCTATATGTGCTGATAGCAATTCCATGCTGAGATGCATGATTTATTGTATCACGATTTCTGGTTGTACACCGATAGATGAATGTTGTAAGACAAAAATGAATAAAGAATGTTAATACATGCTATGACTAATAATGTTAACGAGTAAAGAATTGTGATCATGAGCATTCACGGCATGGTGTCAGCATGCATTACATAGTCTGGATTCTATGGAAAGAGTTGAATGGTGTAAGACCCGTCGAGGCAACTGGATCCATAGTGATCAATGGCTAACGAGCTGGGGTTTTTCTTATTATTGAGCTTTATTTGATGGAAAGAGATGAATGGTGTAACACCCATCAAGGCAACCGGATCTATAGTGGTCAACAACTGACGAGCCAGGGTTTTTCTTATTATCGAGCTTTATTTGATGGAAAGAGATGAATGGTGTAAGACCTGTCGAGGAAACTGGATCCGTAGTGATCAACGGTTAACGAGTCGGGGTTTTCTTATTATCGGGCTTTATTTGTCCCGACGGTGTGGAATATGGAAGTCTTCGGACTTGGCGGGATGAGCTAGAAGTCTTCGAACTTGACTTGATAAGCTAGGAGTCTTCAGACTTAGCAGGATACGCTAGAAGTCTTCGGACTTGGCTGGATAAGCTAGAAGTCTTTGTACTTGGCTGGATAAGCTAGAAGTCTTCGGACTTGGCGGGATAAGCTAGAAGTCTTCGGACTTGGTGGGATACGCTAGAAGTCTTCGGACTTGTGTTTAATACTTCGACTCTTCGTGACAAATTGACAGTAGTGGAAGTTGTGTATCATTTCAATTCTTTGTGATGAAATGGATCCGGTCTTCGTGATAAAATGGATATGGTCTTTGTGACAAAATGGATACGGTCTCCATGATAGAGTGAAGGTTATTATTATGCCAGAATGGAATCAGAGACGTTGATCGAGATAAGATAATATTATTCGGATTTCTTATCTTAATCTGAAGTATGTATGAGATAAGATATTATTGTTCGAACTTCTTATTATATTTCGGAGGAGACGAGATGATCTGTGAAGTCGTGGACTTAGCATCCCGACGGGAGGTATAATGTATTGAACACGCATTAGCATACATGAGCATAATGAAAAGATAAGACAAGTGTTAATCTGTTAATGAGAACGCTAAGAGATGTTGATGAGTTGTTGAGTATGAGTCTTTTCTTGAGATCACATTTCAAGTTATGTTAAGTTGTTATATGTGTATATGATCTGTTTAATGAGTTGTTATTACCTCTGTTATGCCCGGAGAAGGAATGTCTTTTGATATGAGACTGTGCGCATCTTATGATGCTGAACATTAATGCGAGAGTAAGTGGTTGTTATATATATTGGTGTTATGTTGCGAATACTCACTCAGCTTGTATCCAAGCTGATGGTATTACGCCCTAGACAATCCAACGTCCAGATGTTTTGCAGGTATAGTAGATAAGCGCAGGTTAAGGTGCTAAGGAGTAAATGAAGAGTAGGTTAAGGTGCTAAGGAGTAAATGAAGAGTAATGCCAGGCAGAAGACCAAAGATAGCTATCGAGCAGTTGTAATACTTATGTTTAGAATCTTGTAATCCTTCTGTATATTATTTTAGTCAAGTTGAGGCTGAGAAGGCCAGGTAGTTGTAATATCTCTTGTATGACTTAATGTTAAGAGAAGTTTCGGTTTGGTTTATATTGTTCTGTGATCACGTGTATGCTTAGCATTTCCCTTAATTAGAATACCCATGCAGAGTTAGAAGGACAGGTCGGTATTTTCAACTGTCACATATCCACGGGTCCAAAAATGGAAAATTCAAAAATTTTCCCTATTTTGCTATGTCGGGGCGTGACATCACCACTCCTCTAACTGGAAAACCTTTAGCAGAACGTGATCTCGTATGCAGAATTCCAGGTTCTTACGATGTTTGACTTCATAGCTTTTCTGTCATCCTTGTGCTGATGTCATGCTTTCTCTCACTATTTTGATCTTCACGCTAGTTTTTCACACCATATCTGGGCCTAAAAGCCTGCCTTTTCCACTATCAGTCCAACAAAGAAGCGATCAGCACGGTCTTCTGTATAATGCTTCCAATTGTGCCATTCCAATGCTTAAATGATAACTATTGTAGGCGAACTTGATGAGCGGCAAATGCATCTCCCAAGTACTTTCAAAGTCAATCACGCATACATGCAGCATATCTTCCAACACTTGGTTAGTCCTTTCTGTTTGTCCATCAATCTAGGGATGGAAAGCAGAACTCATCATCAGCAAAGTCCCCATGGCTACTTGCAAACTTTCCCAGAATCTAGCTATAAAATGTGAATCACGATATAAAACAATTGAAACGGGCACGCCATACAGTTGAATAATCTGTTACAGGCACAGTCGGCTCATCTTCTCGACCGGGTATGTCATGTTGTCCGCAATAAAGTGCGCTGACTTTGTGAGTCGATCTACGACTACCCAAATCACATCATGGTCAGTGATTGCGAAAGTCCTAACGGCTTCTGATGTTCGGCTTTGACTTACTGGCACGTTAAACACTTCAAAACATGCTCTTCCTACCAAAATTCCTCTTCAGGTCCATGTACATCTTCGTACTCCCTGGATAAACTGTTAGTCTTGACATGTGCGCTTCATTCATAACTTGTTCTCTCAATCCATCATCCTTTGGCTCACAAAGTCAGTTTTGACATCAGAGGCTTCCGTCTTGCCCAATTCTCCATTCTTCCGGATCCTTAGCTGCTGCTTTCTCGAACCATTAATTGCCACAACCCTTCGTTCTTCTTCTAAGCCTCAATAATGCGGTTATTAAGAGTTGGTTCAATAATAAGGCATCCAAAATGCTTTCCTTCTTCCGAGTACGCAGACTGAATATCTGATTCTGCTAAGGTTTCTAATGTTTGCCACTCTCTAATCATCAGAGAAGAGAGTTTACTACAGGGTTTTCTACTCAAAGCTTCTGCGACTACATTTGCTTTACCGGGGTGATACTACAAAGTGAAGTCGTAGTCTTTAAGCAACTTCATCCAACATTATTGCCTCATATTCAACTCCTTTTAAGAGAATACATACTTGAGGTTCTTATGATCAAAGAATCGGTCGAATTTCTCTCCAAACAAGTACTGCCTCTAGATCTTGAGAGAGAAAATAATGGCTGCTAACTTCAGGTCATGCGTTGGGTAATTCATCTCATGCAGTTTTAGTTATCGCAATCCATAGGCAATTACCTTACCTTCTTGCATGAGCATGCATCCAAGTCCTTAAAGAAGTGTCACTATAGATACTAAATCTTTCTCTACTAGTTGGTATGCTAAGCACTAGCACTGAAGTCAACTTTTCCTTCAAATCTTGAAAGGCGCGTTCATGCTTGTCCTACCATACATACTTTGAATCCTTCTTCGTTAGGCTAGTCAAGGGTGTAACTATGTTTGAAAATCCTTCTACAAATCTCCTGTAGTAACCTGCCAATCCAAGGAAACTCCTTACTTCTGAGTCATTAGATGGCCTTTTTTGATTCACGATAGTGTCAGTCTTGGCCAAGTCTACTGCAATTTTGTTTTAAAGAAACTACATGTCCCAAGAACTTCACTTCTTCCATCCAGTACTCACACTTGCTAAACTTAGTATATAGATGGTGATCCTTAAGAATTTGTAATGTCCTCCGAACATGCTTCTCGTGTTCCTCCTTTGCCTTTGAGTAAATCAATATATCATTTATAAACACAACTACAAAACACCCTATTCATCAAATCCATAAATAATGCAGGGGCATTAGTGAGTCTAAACGACATCACCAGGAACTCATAATGACCATATCTAGTTCTGAAGACAGTCTTCAGTATGTCCTCTGGTCGAATGAGTAGCTGATGGTATCCCGATCGAAGGTCTATCTTCGAAAAGGTTGTTGTTCCCTGCAACTGATAAAACAGATCATCTCTCCGAGGAAGGGATACTTATTCTTAATCGTGACCTTGTTTAACTCTCTATAGTCAATACAAAGTCAGAGTGACCCATCCTTCTTCTTTACAAATAGTACTAGAACACCTCAAGGCGATGTGCTTGGTCGAATGAATCCCAATCTTCCAACTCTTAAACTTGCTTGTTTAACTCTTACATTTTTGTTGGGGAAATCCGATAACGGGTCTTAGAGATTGGCAACGTCCTTGGTACCAATTCTATACAGAAGTCAATCTCCCTCTCAAGTGGTAACCTAGCAATATCCTAAAACACCTTAGGAAAATCTCGTACCACGGGTATCTGGGTCATGGAACTATCGATGCTAAAGCTTCCCATAACAGCTAAACGACTAGTTAGAAATGCTTCGCTCGAGGGGTTACACTGAAAATGGAAAGGTGCACTTCTAGGTACGTAGAACGAAATTGACTTACTATAACTTAGCATGGTACTTCGTAAGCCAGTCAATTCCCAGAATCACATCAAACTCCTTCATCGATAATACAATCAAATTCACCGAAAGGATTTGATCTTCTAAGGTTAAAGTACAACCCTTGCACACCTTACTCAACTTAACCGTCACTCTTAAGGGAGAAACTGCGTTAAGGGCAGCCTCAAGCGCCTGAGGTTCTAATCCCTACTTCTAAATAAGTCTAACAGCGATAAACAAATTCGGAGTTCCAATATCAAATAATACTCAAATCCGACTACCGAGTAACATAAGTGTACCTTTTATATTTTGTTGAGCTTCCTCTTCATAGCCAGCTTTCTCTATAATGACAGCATTGAGCCTAACCTATCCGGGCTTAGCTTGAGCAGTTGCTCTATAGTATCCTTCTAGTGGTGCTTGATAGTCCTTGGCAACGTGCCCTATCTTGCCACAATTATAGCAAATAGTGTCCCTGCGAAGATTCTTCTTCAGTTGTCGACAATCCTTAGCCATATGTCTTGGTCCTCCACAGTTGAAGCATTCTCTTGGTCTTCCCTTGATCACGACTGATCGGGAGAGAACAGATCCTAATTATATGCCTTAACTTGCGTTTGTTAGTACCTTTTTATCCTGCTTTTGTATATTTTTACTTTATTTTCTATTTTCTGACAGAATTTGGAAGAAATCAAGTATACCAGGCTAAACGGGGTGAAAAAAGCACAAAGAAAGAAGTTGAAAAGAGCAAATCGCGCGCGCGACCCGCTCGCGCGAAGATCCCGAAATCGCTCGCGCGATCGCGCGAGGTCCCAATATTGCGCTTGCGCGGCCCGCTCGCGCGATCTATGTAAAAATGGAACTTACGTATTTCACTCTACTGATGATTCCTACGCGAACGAAACTGCCTAATTACGTCCAGATTACAAAATATAGCAGTTTTAGTGCGTTTCGGGTTAGGAAAGCTTCCAAAAAACTTCTTGTAAATCTATATATACCCTATTTTACTTCAATTTAGGGGTTGGCAATTGTTATACACACAATATATAACCACACTTTCAGCCATTGAAGAGAGGAAATCAAGGAGAAGAAGAAGAAGACCAAGGATTCCCATGGCCTCCTCCATTAACCTCTTGTCATTCATCAATTCTATGGCCAACTAAACTCAAGATCTAGGGTTTCAATGAAACCCTAGCCAAGTAATAGGTTTTATTTATGTTTTTATTTTAGTTTTATTATGTATGGATGATGATTACATGTTCCAAGGATTTTTATAAATAAATCATGCTTCTAATTGATTAAATCATCACTTTCAAAGTTTATTCTTGTCTTAGATCTATTTTGACTGTGATGTGCTCAATGATCTATGTTTGCTGTGCTTATATAGGTTATTTACATGTAATGGTGCTTTTTTGAATTGTGCTATCAAGTATCCGAATAGTCCATGCCTAGGTTAGACGGATTATGTCACAACCCTAGTTTAGTGTGGGATAATTCGTGCTAACCGAAGATGGATTATGTTGGTGCTTGAACCATAGTTATTTTCTTGATGGAGGAATTGGGCTTGTAGCTACAATTCCCCATTATCATCCAACTTAATAATCTAATTGAATGCATAAATATTCCTATTATGAAGCTAGTGGTGGATTTGCAATCCTAGGTTCCTTTAAACATATTTACAAAAATACTTTTAAATCGCTTTCATAATTTAGATCTATTTTATTGTTCTTAGTTTAATTAAATTCAAAATTAAAATCTTGTTTTTATAATTAATTAGATTTAGGTTTTAAAATTAAGAGTCGTAGTAATTCAATCTCTGTGGGTTCGACCTTTGATTTCACTACTACAAATCCTTAGAAAAATAAAGTACACTTTTTATATCTTGATATTGACAACATCAATTTTTGGCGCCGTTTCCAGGGATTGCATTACTACCTTTAGTTTTAGAATCTTAGTTTAGTTAATTCGTAAATATTAGATTAGGTTTTCTTTTTCTTATTTTTCATTTTATTTTGAGTCACTAACTTATCTTTTTATTTTGTAGTTTCTCGAGTCATCAAATTCTAACGTTTCCGGGAGGAATAGCTTAGCGCATCAAAGGAGCTTACGAGCAAAAAATATAAATAAAATAAAATAAATTGCTTCTTGTGAAACTCACTTTAAACCACTGTAAGTCAGGGCGCTGTGATGCACTATTTGCATTAGTTTAGGGTTAATTGCACTGCATTAGCTAGGACACCCAGGGCGCTGGGAATTGACGTGGTCACTGCATTACAGGATAATTTACATACATCACAGTAGTTGAGTGCTTGTTATCTTAGTTGCGTGATTGCTATTTGTTTTTTTTATTATTTGAGTCAGTTTTTGTTTTTAGTTTATTTTCTTGTAGTTTATGTTTGGTACACGCTCAAGTAAACCGGAATTAAAACCTTGTGATCTTGAACTTGAACGTACATTAAGAATTAACAAGTATTCAAACATAACTTCTAGAACTAGGTTAAACATAGACGACGAATTAACTCCGACACCATCGTCGTTGTTTGAGTCTGAAATACGTAGTACCCTTAAAAACCTAAAGAAACCATGCTTTATTAACATAGAACCTATTCCAATGGCCGACATTGGAAATAACCCTAATATACTGCCACCTCCTCTGCTTAAAGATTATTTTATTCCTATGACTTACACGCCACAGGCTGGTATCGAATTACCGGAGACGACGGCATCTCACTTTGAGATAAAGTCGTCTACCATCTCGCTACTTCCTTCTTTCCATGGCTGCATTAATGAAGACACTTATCAACACTTGGGAGATTTCCAAGATATATGCTCTACGTTAAAAATCCAAAATTTCACTGATGATGAATTAAAACTGCGTCTCTTCCCATTCTCTTTAAAGGATAAAGCGAAGTATTTGCTTCAATCACTTGAGCCAAACACTATAAAAACATGGGAAGCGATATATACTGCATTTTTACAAAAGTTTTTCCCAATCACAAGAACTAATCAGATAAGAAAATCTATAACTAATTTTGTGATGCAAGATGGGGAAACGCTTTATGACACATGGGAGAAATTTAAAGAATTATTACGTTCCTGCCCACATCATCAGGTTCCTAAGTGGCAGTTGGTACAGGTTTTTTACGAGGGACTTATTCCCTATGTCTGTAATACCGTCGATGCCATTTGTGCAGGTACCTTCCTACACAAAAGCGCTGACGAGGCCTGGAAAATTTTTGAAACGTTAAGCGAGAACTCGATGCATCAGGCTGTGTCGGTACGTTCTGAGGGTTATCATCTGCAACCCAAACGTGAGGTAAAGTTTGAGTCAATCCACTCAATAGAATTTCAAGAACTATCTAAAAAACTTGACCGACTTTTAGCAATGAACCAAACAATAGCCCCACCCGCTCATGAAGTATGTGCAATATGTTCCGATCCGTCACATTCTATCCTTGCATGTCCATCGGCATGTCAATTTCCGGAATTCGTAGAGCAACACATTAATTCTATTCAACAATACCCACGAAATAATTATAATTCGAATACTAATAATCTGGACGCACCATGGAGAAACCATCCTAACTTCTCGTGGAAAAAAATAATAATAATAATCCTAATGAGGCGACTAATTTTCCTAATGTATATCGACCTCAGTTTCAACCTAGTCAATACCAACAACCGCCTCCTAATCCGAACCCTTCAAGGGGTAACGCTTTCAAGGAGAAGGTGTTGGCGTCCCTTAATAAAATCGAAACACAAGTACAGGCACAAGCATAAATAGTGCACTCACACACACAATCCATTACGAAGCTTGAATCCCAAATGGGACAACTAGCTACTGTAGTGAGTCATAGAAACAAGGGGACGTTGCCTAGTCAAACAATTCAAAACCCTAAAGGACAATACGAAGTTAAGGGGTCGAATGAGCAAGTAAACGCCATCTCAACTAGGTTGACTACACGAGAGGAAGAGGTAATAGAAATTCTGAATGAAAATGTGATAGATATGAACGTCAACTCTAATACAAAGAAGGGTAAGGACGCGAGCCAAAATAAGAAAGAAAAAGAAACGGCCCTGACTAATTATATACCGAAATTTCCCTTTCCACCTAACGTTGATGAACCATCAAATTTTTCTAAGAAAAAGTCAAAAACTGAAGATATACTCGAGGTATTTAAACAAGTTAAAATTAATATTCCATTCCTCATTGCTATTAAACAAATTCCCGCTTACCCTAAATGTCTTAAAGACCTATGCACTCAAAAACGTAAATTGTGTAGTCATTCTCCGAAAAAGGTCTTTCTCACGGAAAATGTAAGTTCTATTTTTCAACACTCACCTCCAAAGTATAAGGATCCTGGTACGCCAACTATTTTATGTGTCATAGGTGACACTGTCATTCATAGGGCTCTCCTTGACTTAGGTGCGAGTGTTAACCTCGTACCTTATCACGTCTATAAACAACTAGGTTTAGGTGAACTTAAACCTACGACCGCTACTATTCAATTAGCGGATCGTTCTGTGAAAGTACCTAGAGGAATCGTCGAGGACGTTTTAGTTAAATTTGACAAATGCTATTATCCTGTTGATTTTATGGTCCTTGATACTGAACCTATTTTAGATGCAAGGAAATACAATCCTATCATTCTTGGTCATCCATTCTTAGCCACCGCTAATGCGCGTGTCAACTGTCGAACAGGTGTAATGAAAGTGTCGTTCGGGAACATGAACCTTAAATTAAATGTGTTTAATGCGATTGATCAACCTCCTAAAGACGATGATTATCAATATATGGAGGGTAGTGAGGTTAGATGAACGGTTGAACTTAATCAGGACATAAGCGTGATTGAGGAGAATAATATAGTAGAAAATGAGCGGATGAATTTGAATAGTACGGACCCTAATGATGAATTTACTCGAAAGGTTAGGAGTAGATTTGAACATAATAAGGATGATCTGTCAAATGAATTAGTCCAAAGCAACATTATTTTTGCTTACCACCGAGCTCTTCCTGATATCCTTAGGGGTACACAGTCCGATTTTCAGCCTCCATAAAATCTTGAGCTAGAACGGTCTAGCTAAAGACGTAAAAGACAGCACTTCTTGGGAGGCAATCCAAGCTTTATTTCGTCTGTTTATCTTATTTCTGCATGTTTTTGGGTCTTTTTGGTCAGTTTTTGAGTTTTCTGGATAGGTTTGGGGGTTGAAGTAAAGTTATGTTTAATTTACATACATAAAATAATTGAACCGATAGAAAATATTCTTCTCGCGCGCGCGGCCCGCTCGCGTGAGACGTCGCTCGCGCGAGAATGTGCCTAAGTAATTTTTTCTTACTTTTTGTTATGAGCTCTCAGGTTCTTTCGTGCCTCGATTCGCGGGCATGAGGCTGTCTCGTTTGCACGAGATATTAAAAAAAAAATTTGGGATTCGCACGCGCGACGGCCGCTCGCGCGGACCACTCGTGCAATCCCCCATTTTCCTAATTTGTTTTCTTTTGTTTTCTATATCTTCTTCCCCACCTGTTTGATTAGTTTTTACTTTTCTGTTTCTGTTTCTTAGGTATTTTTTTTTAGATCGAGTCTTTTGTTGTTTTCTTGTTTATAGTTATGTTTTATTTTCTTTTTATAGTTATTATCTTTTTGTTTTCATAATTTTGTTCGGTCTTATAGTTTATTTTGTTTCGTTTAGCTTAGTTATAATTCTTTTAGCTGCTTTTATTATTTTGTTTGTTTGTTCTCTTTTATCAAGAAATAACAGGTAACATTGAACTTTATTGACATATTCCTTTGTGTTGACCTGTTTGTGCTGGTCAAGATCGAGGTAATATCATTTTTTTTACGTACTCTCCTTCTTTCGTTTTATTGTTTCATTGGGGACAATGAAAGGTTTAGATTTGGGGGTATGCGCACGCATGCACATTATACTGCAATTTTTCAAAAAAATTTAAAATTTTTCGATTCTTGTGCTTAAATAAACGATGTCACCTACGGTTTTGTAATTTCTAGTCGATACTTCTTGTTATGTAACTATGATTGTTATAGAATGGTAAACAAGAGAAAATGTGGTTAAACATTTGCTGATGTCATGATGTAATGTTTTAGGTTATGTATCGTTTGAATCATAGTTTTATATCATAGATTTGCACACAAACCTATGCACTGCACGTAGTCACTTGAATACATGTTTGATGTGAACTATAATATGATTTGGATTTCTAGATAACACATGGTGGAGACTAGACCTAGTGAGCTTTTGTGCCTATCTTTTCTTTTATAAATACATTGTGTTTGTTGAATTTCATTTGGAATAGCGCATTAACTTGTTGTTTAGTCTCATTATTCTTGTTTTGATTGATAGTCAAGTTAAAATATTTGTTACCATGCTAAATAATCTTCCGTCGTAAATGTTGAAGAACCATATGACCATAGGAAATGATTTTAGGCCTTCTTTGTTTGCTACTGACCGATAAATGATAAATTTCCTTAGTTCGCCCTTGAACCGTTAAAATGCCATTTTTCCTTTAATTACCATTATCCTGTTTTTGCTCCAATTTGGCCAACTTGGAGTTCACCCCTGAAAGATTGATCAACTTTTAGTGGTGTTAAGGCGATGTGTGATTGAGAAGAAGAAGTAAATAAGATGATGTTTGGGGTGGTTGCCTTGTTATTTATTGAATATTTGTTTCAAAAGCAACGAGGAGGAAAAGAATAGAGAAAAAGAAAAAAAAAAAAAAAAAGGAATAAGGTTGAAAAAAAAAAAGAAAAAGAAACAGAAGGAGAAAAAAATTGAAAGGAATGAAAAGAAGAGAATGAGAAGATGAAGTTGGTAGAAGAGATGAATGAAAGAAATCGAACATGCCTTATAATACCATTCTGAAAACTACCTAATGAATCATTTCTATACTTTTTCATTGCCCGAGCCACATTACAACCGTTGAAAAGTCCTATTTGATCCTAGGAAATATGGTTTGGATATGAAAACGATGGGAGGGGGATTAAAACATGGTAATGATTAATTTTTCTTGATTATTGGCATTCTATCCATGAGACTACTATTCTTTCGTGTCATGCATCCTTTTCGAGTCATATGTGAGCATTTCTTATTTTGAAAACATATTTCTTTTACTCACATATATTAGAGAAATTACACCTGTTCTGAGTGTTTCATTTGAGAGTGTAATTGACATTGTGAGATTCGTAGTCGAGACATAGTTAAATGGTTATCCAAAGTATATTCCATGTTCATGACATACGCGTGTTCATTTGACTACCATATCACACACGTGCGATTTTATGAGAAACTCTATTGATTTATACGATGCATGTGCTCGAGATTGTTTTTCATGATTTAGGTGGATGTTTCATTATGTTTCTTTATGTTCGTTATTCTATTTCAAATCTTTGTTATATGATGAAGGAGTATTGAATATTATGTTCTTTGTTTTTAATAAAACTTTTTAAATTTATAAGTTAATAAATATGGTTGTGGGTGACTTGTTGATGAAAACCTCACGAGACTTCACTCGTCCGACTGGGGACACCCAGAGGTTTAAAAGGCTTGTTGCATAAGCTAAATGCAATCGCAATCCATGCGAAAATGGAGTAGTATGTTATTAGAATTTTATTTTTTTTTTTAGTTTTGCTCGAGGACTAGCAAAATGTAGGTTTGGGGGTGTGATCGGGAGAGAACAGATCCTAATTATATGCCTTAACTTGCATTTGTTAGTACCTTTTTATCCTGTTTTTGTATATTTTTATTTTATTTTCTATTTTCTGATAGAATTTGGAAGAAATCAAGTATACCAGGCTAAATAAGGTGAAAAAGCACAAAGAAAGAAGCTGAAAAAAGCCAATCGCGCCCGCGACCCGCTCGCGCAAAGATCCCGAAATCGCTCGCGCGATCCGCTCGCGCGAGGTCCCAATACCGCGCTCGCGTGGCCCACTCACGTGACCTATGTAAAAATGGAACTTGCGTATTTCACTCTACTGATGATTCCTACGCGAACGAAACTGCCTAATTACGTCCAGATTACAAAATATAGCAGTTTTAGTGCATTTCGGGTTAGGAAAGCTTCCAAAAAACTTGTTGTAAATCTATATATACCCTATTTTACTTCAATTTAGGGGTTGGCAATTGTTATACACACAATATACAACCACACTTTCAGCCATTGAAGAGAGGAAAGCAAGGAGAAGAAGAAGAAGACCAAGGATTCCCATGGCCTCCTCCATCAACCTCTTGTCGTTCATCAATTCTATGGCCAACTAAACTCAAGATCTAGGGTTTCAATGAAACCCTAGCCAAGTAATAGGGTTTTACTTATGTTTTTATTTTAGTTTTATTATGTATAGATGATGATTACATGTTCTGAGGATTTTTATAAATAAATCGTGCTTCTAATTGATTAAATCATCACTTTCAAAGTTTATTCTTGTCTTAGATCTATTTTGACTGTGATGTGCTCAATGATCTATGTTTGCTGTGCTTATATAGGTTATTTACATGTAATGGTGCTTTATTGAATTGTGCTATCAAGTATCCGAATAGTCCATGCCTAGGTTAGACGGATTATGTCACAACCCTAGTTTAGTGTGGGATAATTCGTGCTAACCGAAGATGGATTATGTTGGTGCTTGAACCATAGTTATTTTCTTGATGGAGGAATTGGGCTTGTAGCTACAATTCCCCATTATCATCCAACTTAATAATCTAATTGAATGCATAAATATTCCTATTATGAAGCTAGTGGTGGATTTGCAATCCTAGGTTCCTTTAAACATATTTACAAAAACACTTTTAAATCGCTTTCATAATTTAGATCTATTTTATTGTTCTTAGTTTAATTAAATTCAAAATCAAAATCTCATTTTTATAATTAATTAGATTTAGGTTTTAAAATTAAGAGTCGTAGTAATTCAATCTCTGTGGGTTTGACCTTTGCTTTCACTACTACAAATCCTTAGAAAAGTAACGTACACTTTTTATATCTTGATATTGACAACATCAATAGCTGGCGGTACAGTTATCTGGTTGCGAGGAAAGGTCGGTTATGGTTTTCTCTCTTTGTTCCAGGTTCTCTTTTCTCCTTAAACATGAGCAGGGGGTTGTGGTGTGAACTTTCCTTTCATCAGAGATCGGCCTACCGATTGCTTTGGCACCTGGCATCCGTCCTTTGTAGACACCCCAATTTTGACTGAATTATTAAATTTAGGTGGATTTACCTTTGGGAGATCAATGATGAATATGTCTCATCGGAATCAAGACTCGTACAAGCAATCTGATTCTCTTCCAAGAAGAATCTCAGTCCAAAATTGCCCTTTTCAGCAAAAAAAGACCAAAATTCTCATTTACCCATCACCTTGTAGACCATGAGTTTTGAACACGTATAGAAACACAACATTGTTCTCAGAGCATCTTAAAACCATTTTCAAAAGGAGAGAAATTCAGCATGAACCCCGAAAAGGTCATCAAAAGTCAACAGTTGACCCTGTGAAAAGTCAACGGGTTAAAAGGAGGTCATTCGTAAAATTTTCAAATTTCACGATGAAAAGTCCTGGTAATTGTTCATTGGGTCTCCCTTATGCTAGAAACGATTTTTAATAATTTTAAATGAAAAGGAGCATTGAGAAATCGAAAGGTCTTTAAGAAGAATTATGCTGGAAATTGGAAATTTTCCCTTCAGAGGTAGAGTTGACTTTTTTTCCTTAAGGATTTTGATTTTTTAGATATTTTTATTGAATCCAAATGGGGGGTTATTTCCTTAATTACATTATTTAATGTCTTAAGTAAATACATAAATTAAATGACATTCACTATGAAATGTAATTAAGGTGCTGCATTGCTGTGAATAGTGCTGAACTGTTGTGCAGCGGCACTCAAAGTGCCCGAACGGTAGTCAGTGAATGCCGATGCGGCACTCACTGAGTGTTGCGCGACACTCAGCGAGTGCTGTTTCATCTTCATTGAGTGCTGGCCTGGGCTAATTTGTATTTTTAAGTCAAAATTCTTTTTCAATCTTTGATCAAATGAATGCAACAAACAATGTCGTTTTATGTGAACGTGTTTACTACTCCTAGGTCATGAAAATCATGCTCCCACCATCCCTAATTGACCTATCTACGGAGCTAAGATAATGAAAGTCTATAAAAACCCCATTTTCTTTCATTTTTGAGTTGTTGGAGACTTGAATCTTGAGAGAGAGACTTGAACCTTGAAGATGAGACTTGAATCTTGGGAAGAAAGGCTGAATTTTGAAGATGAAGTTTGTTCTTAGAGAAATATAGAGAGAGAAACCCAAAATCCCATAGAAATCCTACCCAATTCACCCAATTCCTCAAATCTTCATTGAAGAACCTTGAAGCTTCAAGGAAGAAGAAGAAGAGTATTGCTTGTAAGGCTTGGATCTCAAATCAAACAATTCTTGAGAAGATCTAGAGGTTAAATCCTTATTCCTATACTTGTTCTACATAATTCAATCACAAATTCATAGATCTATGATTTTTACACATTTTCAAAACCTCTCTTCTTGCCTCATTTCATCACACACCACATAGAATTTGTGATTGAATGATCATGTGTCATTTTCATTGATTTGGGTCTAAATATAGCTTTGGATTTAAGATTAAAAGAGTTTTTGACTTGAATTTTTCAAATAATCTTTGATTTCATTTCTTTTGTTTAGTTTTTTCTCATAGGATTTATGAGATTTTCAATATCTTACTAAATCTCTTTGAGTTTGATCCTCTAGTCTCCTATAATCCTATGATTTATATGGGGAGTAGGTTGATCATTGTTATATCCACAAAAGCTTGGATGAGTTCAAGTCTCATTTCATGACTTGGAGCTTTCAAACTTTAGAATCTCATAGAGTTCCCTCTATACTCTATGAAGGTTCATGTGGATTCAATCATATTTAGTCTCCAAGGACCTATGATTTGAGAGGAGATTTGAATAAAATGGATCTAAATCCCTTAAGGAACATATATTTGGGGGAGGGATTAGGTGTAGTTTGAGTTTAATTAAAGTTTTGAATACCCAATTCTACAAATTGTGCAGTGAACTCATGAACTCATTGACATCAAGGATTTTTAATTAAATTTTGGTCCATGAAAATTGAGTGAGACCAAGTGGAGAGTGTTCATAACTCACATAAGTATCATTAGGACCTTGGTCTTGATGAAATTCCATATTTAGAATGGTTGGGCTCCAAGATTTGTGAGTAGGTTGCTCTCTGTCTAAAGTTTCAGAACAGTAAGTTCGTATTAAAATGAGTAAATCAGAGCCTTAATCAAGTTTTCTTGACCTAAAATAAATTTTTCTACGTAGTTCAATGTGTTAGAAAACTACCCTAAAAAGATCAAAGTGTTTCTGATATTTCTACTATTTTTAGAAAATCATACAAAAACTCTAGACAGAGAGTTGCAGATTTCTGAGTGATGTCTAGTGTTTTCCTTATTCCCAGAGATCTAACTATTGGATCTTTGATTTTCTTTTTGGGTTAGAAACTAGACTCATAGAGGCATAGCATACTCAAAAAATCATTAAGATTCAACTATTGAAAGTATTTTATTTCAATTTTTGAAAGTTTGGTCTGCTCTCTGTAATTCTTACAATTCTGCCACTGCTTTGATAAAATTTGAATAACTCTAATCTAATGGATTCCTAATGTCCTAAGATTTATACCATGTCTTAAATAATGTCAATTAAGCTAAGATCTAGAGGCTAAACGATCCAAATCAATGAATAAGTTCATATCTCTTTCTTGTTCATGTCCATGCATTCATTCATGTATGTTGATACTTATTATTAGTACTAGTTCTTGGATAAAGTTGGATTTAGCTGAACCTAATTGAACATAACCATGGGTTCTTTATGATCACGTTGGGATTATAGCATCCCTACATGGACATTACATTAGCTCCTAGTTGGGACTTGTATATCTATAGAGGTGCTATATTTCCAACTAGTTAAAAGGGACTCATAGTTATGTCAATTCTTTTTCTACTTGATAAATTTAAGCTAGACATTTTTAGGAATGATTATTTGATATTATATATCTTGTCTAAAGCATGTTGACTAACCCTTTGTTTTGTAGCGCTTTTTGAGGTATGACTTCTCATCTCTTCTCTAGTTTATTTCACTTCTTGATTTTATTGATTTTCAACTCCATGCACGACACCTTAGACTAGTTCTTGTCTTATGTGAATATGTGTGTTAGAGACCTTTTCTTAGGATTTTTACTTTTGCATGCATTGCACGGTTCCTTTTATGTGGCTGGATCCCTGGTAAGCTCTCTTGTTCTTATTGCATGTCATGATTGTTTGCTACTTGAATTATATGGTTTATGAATGATATTTTATCGTTCGCAATCTTACACCCATTTAGAGGTGCTTTTGTAATGTATATATACATATGTATTAGTTAAGGGCATGCTTAGATAGTTAATTCGATTAAAAAGGAAGTTGAGTAAAGGCCTATCACAAGATAGGATGAAAGGGGGTGTTTTAGTCCGCCAGGCTCCTTCCCCTTCCATTCCATAATCCCCGGACCCAGTTTATCTTTGGTTTCACAAAAGACCAGTTTACTTTTAAAATGGTTTCTTAATTTTCCTTTAGAAATTAAGTGGCGACTCTTTGTATTTTAAATTTGAAATTTTGTTTTAAAATTAAAAGTGGGCCCAAATGTCGGTATCCACATCCTTTTCTAATCCGGAAGTTAGTCTTACTAATGTCTCAAATGTCATGTTCAAATGGGCTAAAGTCATGTGGTGCAGATGTGGGTTTAGTCCTCGGTGATACCTCTTAATCTTCTTCTGGGTAGTGTCTATATGGTGCTGGGCAAAACAAGATAACCTCTAGACTTAAGTGGTATATTCCGCACTAACATGTCCCCCTAAACCAAATCCAAGAAGTCCCTTTCTCTCTGATCCTTGTCTTCTTCGGGGAAATACTTCTCTATAAACGCAATCCAGGTCATCCTTTCTGATGCTATGGTTCCCATTGTCACCTTCTCAGCCTCCCACCAATCGTCTATAGCACAGGTGAGCTAGAAGGTCTCTAGCCGACGCTTCTCTTCTTCATCGTACCTCATCCATTTGACAAAGCAATCCATGTTCCTTATCCATTTCTCTGCCTAATAGGCTTCGCTGGTTCTATCAAAAATATCTGGGCGGAGAGCCCTAAATTGCTCGAGTATCTTATCTTCAGTTATTGGCGATTGTGGTGCAGCTCGGTGGTTATTACCATGGTTGTTGTTATTATTGTTGCAGTTTCCTCGGTAATCATCACCGATATACTCTACGCATTGTAGAAAAGCTTCGAATGCTCTAGTAGGATCCACGTTTTGGGAACAGGGGCCGTTCCTTGTTGGTTCCTTGTGTTCCTCATCCTGTCAGCCATTAGAACCTGCACAACCATCTCATTGTCACTTACTAACCCTCCAGGCAAGATACAATGCACACAATCCAAATGGATCAACATCTAAAGTGATGAACATAAGCAACCAGTAGAAAAGCGTACTCAAAAACATCATTTGTTAAACTATTAAGAATATAACACATTCCTTTCTGTGCTTTGAATACATTATCGACGGCAAAGCCCTAAAGTACCAGAACTACCTCGAACTCCTCATAATCTCCCTCATCCTTACCAGGGTCATCATTACCATCTTCATGCTCCAACTCTAAAAGAAACTAACTCAAGTGAATACTAGTCGTAAGGTATCTTAAGATTAAAAAATGTGTAGGACAATCAACGAGCACAACTAAACCTACGGCTCTTATACCAAAAATCCTTGTCATGCCCCTGAGTAAGCCAAAAGTAGGAAAAAATTAAAATTTTCTTTATGGGTCCGTAGATACGTGACTGGTTTAAGGATCGCGTGCTTGTCCATACAAGAAAGAACCAAGATAAAAGCAATAAACAATAAGCATGGTGGTTCTAGGCTTACATAATAATAAACATTAGAGTCTTAAATCTCATCATTACAGAACTAGGAAAAAGAAAAGAGAATAATATCTTGGGCATAAGCCCTACAACATAATAATATAATGGCACCTAGTGCCTCGACATAACAAAAGATAATAACTACAAAGTCTTCCACTCTTGCTAGCTAACTTGCATAGCCATAGCCCTCCTTGACGTACTCCTCTTTTGGGTACTCTACCTCTGCAAGAGCTGACGTTTGATTATCCAAGACATGAAAGTCGTCAGCTTTACTACAAGCTGAGTGAGTAAACCTACTACATTGAACAGGCTCAGAAAATGCTTGTTAATCCACTTATGAGTAAAACGATCCTTTTCATGCTTTAAAAAAACATTACATCAGGTCTCGCTTAATCTACGTCTTATTGCGACTCGTATATTAGGATCAATGATATTATTCATACTTGGAAGTATGACTAACTCAACCGATTGACCATCTTGGACTATTGGTCCAATCTTAACAACTCAACACTTTACTTTGAACCGCAGGTTAAATCTTTACAGCTCAACCCTTTGGATCACCGATAAATCTTTGGACCATCAGTCCAATCTCTTACGACTTAATTTACTTTGGATCACCGATATAATCTTTGGACCACATGTCCAATCTCTTATGACTTAACTTACTTTGGATCACCGATCCAATCTTTGGACCATATGTCCAATCTCTTTCACAAACAAGACTCTTTGCATGCATCCGGCACCAGTGTCGTTGGCTTGGAATATCTTTACCTTACGGCCATTGGGTTACCATCTTGCCATCTTTTCTTTATGGCCTCATTACTTGGCATCTTTACCTTACGGCCTCATTCTTGGCAAGTCCCAATCTTATTCCATTCAGCCTTGGTTAACAAGCAATCCGACGTACCACCGTTGGCCTGGAATATCTATACCTTATGGTCGTTAGGGTTATGATCTTGTCATCTTTACCTTACGACCTCATTACTTGGCATCTTTACCTTACGACCTCATTCTTGGAAACCCCAATCTTATTCCATTCGGCCTAGGGTAGCTTGTTAACCATCTCAACACAAAGACCTTAACAGTACCAACAAGCTACTACCACTATACTTGCCACCATGGCATCCACAACAGACAATACCGACCTCTTGCCACCATTGCCCTTAAGGCCACAGTAACATCTCGACGACATCATGGAATTCTTTACTTTTTTACAGACCAAACACAAGAACCAGACCGACAGAAATGATTGTCTCGTTATTAGAGTTAACACAACTTATATGACGTCATCTAACGCACGCTGTATAAGTTGTTAATGCGCATTATTCTATTACTTTTAGAGTTTACGTATCTTACACGTATGCGTCTATTTAATTCATCCTCTTTCTTACTATAGAAAACATGTACTTTATGAAATCAGTAAGATCGAGCGCTCGCCTTTGTAAATTCTAGGATTTCTTCCTCTTTAAATTATATAAGTAGTCCATTATTAAGGTATTATTCAAACAACATGATGTACAACATCTACATAGCACAAGCAAGCATAAATTTAAAGAACAACTCAAGGTACAACTTTTACAGCTAGTAGCACAACCAATATATCATGGATCAACATAAATTGAACATAAAACAACTCATTCCTTAAAACTCGGCCAAACTCGAGCGCTCGTGCCTCTCGAGCTGTCACTCCCCAAAGTACCAAAAATAGGGAAAAATAAATTTCCTTTATGGGTTCTGATCTTGTCAAAATCAAGATATAAAAGTATGCTTAACTTATGCTTTACTTTCAAAAGATTTGCAGTGTGGAAGTAAAGGTCGAACCCACAGAGATTCAATACTAGGCACTTTAATTTTTAAAACCTAAATTTAGTTAATTAAGAAAAACGGATTTTGGATTTAATTTGAATTAAACTAATAACAATAAAAGTAAATCTAAATTATGAAAGCAATTAAATATTTGTTTTTATAAAAAGTTTAAGGAACCTAGGATTGCAAATCCACCACTAGCTTCATAATAAGAGTATTTACGAATTACTTTAGCTTATTAAGTTGGATGATAATGGGAAATTGTAGCTACAAGCCCAATTCCTCCGTCAAAAAAATAACTATGGTTCAAGCACCAACATAACCCATCTTCGGTTATCACAAATTATCCCACACTAAACTAGTGTTGTGGTATAATCCGTCTAATCTAGGCATGGACTATTCGGATACTTGATAGCACAATTCAATTTAAGCACCATTACATGTAAATAATCTAAACAAGCACAGCAAGCATAGATCATTGAGCACACCATCAAAATAGATCTAAGACAAGAGTAAACTTTGAAAGTAACGATTTAATCAAAGCACAATTTATTTATAAAAATCCTCAGAACATGTAACTGTCATCCATACATAATAAAACTAAAATAAAAACATAAAATACACCCTATTACTTGGCTAGGGTTTCATTGAAACCCTAGATCTTGAGTTAAGTTGACCATAGAATTGATGAACGGCAAGAGGTAGATGGAGAAGGCCATGAGAATCCTTGGTCTTCTTCTTCTTCTCCTTGCTTTCCTCTCTTCAATGGCTGAAAATATGGTTGTAAATTGTATGTACATCAATTGACAACCCCATAATTGAGTTAATTTGGGATATATATATATAGTTTTGTAGTAAGTTTGGAAGCTTTCTTAACCCAATTCGCACTAAAACTGCCGTATTTAGCTTTCCATACGTAATTAGACAATTTCGTTCGCGTAGGAGTCTTCAATACACTGAAATACACATTTTCACTTTGAAATACACATTTTCACTTGGATGTCCGCGCGAGCGGACCGTGCGCGTGATGTGGTTTTTTCAGCTTCTTTTCTTCTGCTTTTTCACCCCATTTATCTTGGAATCCTTACTTTTTTCCAAATCCTGACAAAAAATAGAAAACGAAATAAAAATATACAAAAATGGGATAAAAAAGTACTAAAAAATGTGAATTAAGGAGTATAATTAGGATTTGTTCTCTCCCGATCACACCCCCAAACCTACATTTTGCTAGTCCTCGAGAAAAGAATAGAAAAATAAAACTACTAATACTAAAAAATTCCTAATCTATTTTCGTATGGATAACGATTACACTTAGCTTGTGCAACAAGCCTTTTAAACCTCTAGGTGTCCCTAATCGGACGAGTGAACTCTCGTGAGGGTTCTCGTCAACAAGTCTTCCACAACCATCTTTATTTCATTATATATTTAAAAAGTTTTATTAAAAATGAAAAACATAATATTCGATACTCCTTATTATAAAACAATGATTTGAAATAGAATAACAAACCAGAAGAAACGTAACCAAACGTCTACCTACATCATGAAAAGCAATCCCAAGCACATGCATCGTATAAATCAATAGAGTTTCTCATAAAATCGCACGTGTGTGATATGGTAGTCAAATGAACACGCATATGTCATGAACTTGGAATATAACTCGAATAACCATCAAATTATGCATCGACTACGAATCTCACAATGAACACTCTCAAATGAAATGCTCAGAGTATGTGTAATTTATCCAATATATAGGAGCAAAGGAAATATGTTTTCAAAACGAGAAATGCTCACATATGACTCGAAAAAGACGCATGACACGAAAGAATAGCAATCTCATGGATAGGACGCCAACAGTCAAGAGAAATTAATCATTACCATGTTTTAATCCCCTTCCCATCGTTTATATATCCAAACCATGTTTCTAGGATCAAATAGGACTTTTCAAAGGTTGTAATGTGGCTCGGCCAATGAAAAAGGATAGAAAGGATTAATTAGGTAGTTTTAGAATGGCATTGTAAGGCATGTTCGATTTCTTTCATTCGTCTCTTATACGAACTTCATCTTTTCATTCTCTTCTTTTCGTATATTTTTTTAATTTATTTCCTCTTCTTTTTTTTTCTTTCTTCATTGCTTTTTTTCAACCTTATTCTTTTCCTTTTCGTTGCTTTTGAAATGAATGTTCATTGAATACCAAGGTACTACCCCAAACATCATCTTGCTTTCTTCTTCTTCTTAATCAATACATCGCCTTATCACCACTAACAGGTGACAAATCTCTTAGTGGTGAACTCCAAGTTTGTCAAGTTGGAGCGAAAAAAAGGATAATGGTGATTAAAGAAAGAAATGGCATTTTAACGGCTTAAGGGGGTGAACTAAGGAAATTCATCATTTATCAGTCGGTGGCAAATAAAGAGGGCCTACCATCATTTCCTATGGTCATATGGTTCTTTAATGTTTATGATGGAAGATTAATTAGCATGGTAACAAATATTTTAACTTGACTTATCAACCAAAACAAGAATAATGAGACTAAACAACGAGTTAATGCGCTATTTCAAGTGAAATTTGACAAACACAAAATGTATTTATAACCCTCTAAAAAGAAAAGATAGGCTCAAAAGCTCACCGGGTTTAGTCTCCACCATGTGTTATCTAGAAATCTAAATCATATTATAGTTCACATCAAACATGTATTCAAGCGACTACGTGCAGTGCATAGGTTTGTGTGCAAATCTATGATATAAAACTACGATTCAAATGATACATGACCTTAAACGTCATATCATGACTTCAGCAAACATTTAATCACATCTTCTCATGTTTACCATTCTATAATAATCCAAGTTACATAACAAGATGTATCGACTAGAGATTGTAATACTGTAGGTGACATCGTTTATTTAAGCACAAGTATCGAAAAAAAATTCAAAATTTTGGTGTATATAATAATGTGCATGTGAGTATATACCCCCAAACCTAAACCTTTCATTGTCCCCAATGAAACATTAAAACGAAAGAACGGAGAGTAGGTAAGAAAAGGAACGGTAGTACCTCGATTTCGACAACCACAAACCAGGTGAATGGATAATGATATGGAATCAAAGTTCAATTACTCCAAACGGAGCACTATTTCACCTGTTAATACTTAACAAAAGAAAATTAAACAAACAAATAAATAATAAAAGCTAATACATAATACATATGTTTTTTCTTTTTATTTTGTTATTTATTTACTTATTTTTTTTGTAAACAATAGAAACTAAACTAGAATTAAAAGAACGTAAAGGAAATAAAGAAAAACAAAACTAGAACTATGGAAACAAAGATAAACTTAAACGAAAAGAAATGAAAAGAACAAACAGAAATGAAAAACATCTAGATAGGTTGGGGAAACAGAAGGTCAAAGAACAAAGAGAAAAATTGAGAAATCCCCACCTCGCGCGAGCGGACCGCGCGAGCGACCCTCGCTTGCGCGAATCCCTCCTCGAGGTAAACCTGAGGCCTATTATTAATTTTATTTAGAAAAATTTCTAAGTGCCAGAATAGCGCGAGCGGGCCGCGCGAGTGAACCCCTCGCGCGCGCGATTCTAGGCGCTAGATGTAACAGAGAGCTCATATAAATAGTTGAAAAAATTTTGTCTAAGGGAGAATATAGCGCGAGCGACGCATCGCGCGAGCCGCGCGCGCGATGTGGTCTTTTTCCCTTTTTTCTTTATTTCAAGGTAAATAAGTTCAAAATAAGTTTATCTGAACCCCTAAACTTGTCCAGAATGTCCAAAACAGACTCAAAAGGACTAAAAATGACTAAAAATAAGGAAAATGAACTAAATAAAGCTTGAGTTGTCTTCCAAGAAGTGCTATCTTTTACGTCTTCAGCTAGACCATTCTAGCTCAGGACTTATGGAGGCTGAAAATCAGACTTTGTACCCCTTAGGATATCAGGAAGAGCCCGGTGATAAGCAGAAATAACGTCACTTTGAATTAATTCGACCGACGGTTCTCTCGGATTATGTTCAAATCGATTTCTTACCTTTCGAGTAAATTCATAATTCGGGTCTTGGTTGTCAGGATTCATCCGCTCATTACAAATTATTTTATTTTCCTCACCCATATTCAGTTCTTTGTTAGGCTCAATATTCCGTCTTACCTCACATTCTGCCTCACATAGGTAATCGTCATCTTTGGGAGGTTGATTAATAGCATTAAAAACGTTCAATTTTAAGTTCATGTTCCCAAATGACACCTTCATTACCCCCGTCCGACAGTTAACACGAGCGTTAGCAGTTGCTAAGAATAGACGGCCTAAGATGACAGGAGTGTGTTTCCTATCATCTAGCACGGGTTCAGTGTCAAGGACCATGAAGTCGACAGGATAATAACATTTATCAACTTTAATGAAAACGTCCTCGACAATTCCTCTAGGTATTTTAATTGAACAATCCACTAATTGTATGGTAGCGGCCGTAGGCTTAAGTTCACCTAGTCCTAGTTGTTCATAGACGTGATAAGGTAAGAGATTAACGCTAGCTCCCAAGTCAAAGAGAGGCCGATGAATGATAGTGTCACCTATGACACATGATATCGTAGGCATACCTGGATCCTTATACTTCGGAGTAGCATGTTGGAGTATAGAGCTTACTTTTTTTGTGAAAAATACCTTTTTCGGAGTATGACTGCATATTTTGCGCTTTTGCGTGCAAAGGTCTTTTAGACATTTAGCGTAAGCGGGAATTTGTTTTATCGCATCGAGGAATGGAATATTGATTTTAACTTACTTAAAAACCTCGACTATATCTTCAGTTTTTGACTTTTTCTTAGAAAAATTTGACGGTTCCTCAACATTTGGTGGAAAAGGCATTTTCGGAATATAATTAGTTGGGACCGGTTCTTTTTCTTTTCTACTTTGATTCACGTCCTCACCCATTTCTTTATTCGAATTAACGTTCAAATTTTTCTCATCCTCGTCCGGAAATTCAACAACTTCCTCTTCCCGAATAGTCATCCTAGTCGAAACAGCGTTCACTTGCTCACTCTTACCCCCATTCTCGTATTGATCCTGAGGTTTCTGAATAGGTTGACTTGGAAACTTACTCTCGATCAAACGGCTTAATGTACTCACTACTTGTCCCATTTGGGACTCTAGTTTTGCGATGGACTGGGTGTGGGAAGGTACTAACTGGATTACTGACTCAAAGTTTTCAAGTGAGGCCAACACCTTATCCTCAAATGCATTATTACGTGGAGGTGGAAGAGGATTGGGTTGTTGGTATTGATATTGTTGAGGTTGAGTTCGATAAGTATTATAAAAATTAGTCGGCGCAGGATTATAATTATTTTGTGAGAATTGTTGAATAGAATTAATGTGTTGCTCCACGAATTCTGGGAATTGAGATGTGAAAGGACATGCAAAGATATTATGTGACGGTGCGGAACACAATGCACATACTTCGTGAGGAGGTGAATTGGACCTATTTTCCATCATCATAAGTTGGTCAAGTTTTCTATTTAGTTCTTGTATTTCGATTGAATGACTTGACTCAACTTTTACCTCTCTTTTTGGTGGTGGTAGATATCCTTCAGAACGTACCGACACAGCCTGGTGCATCGAGTTCTCGCTTAACGTTTCGAAAATCTTCCATGCCTCGTCGACGCTTTTGTGCAGGAAAGTACCTGCACAAACGACATCGACGATATTCCGAACAGAGGGAATAAGCCCCTCGTAGAACACTTGAACTAATTGCCACTTAGGAACCTGATGATATGGGCATGAGCGTAATAATTCTTCAAACTTTTCCCAAGTATCATAAAGCGTTTCCCCATCTTGCATCACAAAGTTTGTTATGGATTTCCTAATCTGATTTGTACACATAATAGGGAAAAACTTTTGTAAAAATGCGGTGTGTAAGGCTTCCCAGGTTTTAATTATATTCGGCTCCAAAGATTGGAGCCAATACTTTGCTTTATCTTTTAAATAGAATGGAAAGAGCCGCAGTTTCAATTCATCATCAGTTAAGTTTTGAATTTTTAAAGTAGAGCAGATATCTTGAAAATCCCCTAAGTGTTGGTAAGGGTCTTCATTATTGCGGCCATGGAAAGAAGGAAGTAACGAGATGGTAGATGACTTTATCTCAAAGTGAGATGCCAACACCTCCGGTAATTCTATACATGTTTGTGGCATGTAAGTCGTAGGAATAAAGTAATCCCTAAGTGGAGGCGGCGGAGGTATATTATGATTATTTACATTATTTTCGTTATTTCCGTTATTTCCAACATCAGCCATTGGAATAGGTTTTATTTTTAAAATTCGAGTTTTCCTTAACCTGTTAAGGGTACTTTGAATTTTGGCCTAAAATAGAGACGATGGTTCTGGAGTCGATTCGTCGTCCAGCACGAGCTCTAGAAGCTTGGGTTGAAGATCTATTAATTCTTAAGGTACGTTCAAGTTCAGGATCAAAAGTTTGTAATTCAGGTTTACTAGAACGTGTACCAAACATGAACTAAAAAGAAAATAGCGACACTAAGACAAAAACTGACTCCACAAATATAAGACGAAATCACGCAAATAAGGCAACAGGCACACAACTACTATGATGCATGAATATTATCTTGTAATCCAATGACCGCGTCAAGCCCAGTGCCCCGGGTTTCCTAGCTAATGCACGTGAACAATCACTCCTAAACTAATGCAAACAGTGCGTCTCAGTGCCCTAACTTACAGTGGTTGGAAGCAAATTTCAAAGGAAGCGATTTAGTTTATTTATTATTTTTTATTTTCGTGTAAGCTCCTTTGACGTGCACAGTTGTTCCACTCAAAACGCTAGAATTTGATTACTTTGAGAAACTACAAAACAAAAGGAAAAGTTAGTAACTTAAATAAAAAGCGGAAAAATAAAAAGAAAAATAAAAACTAATCTAATATTTACGAATTAACTAAACCAAGATTTTAAAGCTAAAGGTAGTAATTTGCAATCCCCGACGACGACGCCAAAAATTGATCTTGTCAAAATCAAGATATAAAAGTATGCTTAACTTATGCTTTACTTTCAAAAGATTTGCAGTGTGGAAGTAAAGGTCGAACCCACAGAGATTCAATACTAGGCACTTTAATTTTTAAAACCTAAATTTAGTTAATTAAGAAAAACGGACTTGGGATTTAATTTGAATTAAACTAATAACAATAAAAGTAAATCTAAATTATGAAAGCAATTAAATATTTGTTTTTATAATAAGTTTAAGGAACCTAGGATTGCAAATCCACCACTAGCTTCATAATAAGGGTATTTATGAATTACTTTAGCTTATTAAGTTGGATGATAATGGGGAATTGTAGCTACAAGCCCAATTCCTCCGTCAAGAAAATAACTATGGTTCAAGCACCAACATAATCCATCTTCGATTAGCACGAATTATCCCACACTAAACTAGGGTTGTGGTATAATCCGTCTAATCTAGGCATGGACTATTCGGATACTTGATAGCACAATTTAATTTAAGCACCATTACATGTAAATAATCTAAATAAGCACAGCAAGTATAGATCATTGAGCACACTACCATCAAAATAGATCTAAGACAAGAGTAAACTTTGAAAGTAACGATTTAATCAATAAATGCACGATTTATTTATAAAAATCCTCGGAACATGTAACTGTCATCCATACATAATAAAACTAAAATAAAAACATAAAATACACCCTATTACTTGGCTAGGGTTTCATTGAAACCCTAGATCTTGAGTTTAGTTGGCCATAGAATTGATGAACGGCAAGAGGTTGATGGAGGAGGCCATGAGAATCCTTAGCCTTCTTCTTCTTCTCCTTGCTTTCCTCTCTTCAATGGCTGAAAGTATGGTTGTATATTGTATGTATATCAATTGCCAACCCCATAATTGAGTTAATTTGGGATATATATAGTTTTGTAGTAAGTTTGGAAGCTTTCCTAACCCAATTCGCACTAAAACTGCTGTATTTAGCTTTCCAAACGTAATTAGGTAGTTTCGTTCGCATAGGAGTCTTCAATACACTAAAATACCCGTTTTCACTTTTTTACATAGGTCGCACGAGCGGGTTGCGCGAGCGCAATTCTGGGAGATTGCGCGAGCGGGTCGCTCGAGCGATTTCTGGACTTCCGCGCGAGCGGACCGCGCGCGCGATGTGGTTTTTTCAGCTTCTTTTCTTCTACTTTTTCAACCCATTTAGGTTAGAATCCCTACTTTTCTCTAAATTCTGACAGAAAATAGAAAACAAAGTAAAAATATACAAAAATAGGATAAAAAAGTACTAACAAATGTGAATTAAGGCGTATAATTAGGATTTATTCTCTCCCGATCAGGTTTGTAGACAAGTGACTGTTGTAAGTGTCACCTGATTGTCCAAACATGCTTATAACAATAATGTCATACGGAAAGATGACTAAGTTCAGCAGTAGCGTAAATTTAAAAACTTCAAGTCTTACATGATTAGTATATTACAGACCAAAAGATATCCAAAAGATAGATATTACAAGTTCAACTAAGTTATTACATCATTAAACATATTAATCACAGAACTATGATAAAAGAAAAACTCCAAGATCTTCAGCTGGCAAAACCGTACCTTGCCTCGTAGTAATCTTCACCAGCATAGTCTTTAGTAGTAAAATCTGTATCTTGATCATAGCAGGCTCCATCTAGACCTGCAAAGGCTGGACGTGGAAGGTCCAACGACATGAAAAGCCGTTAGCGGTTAAGCAGTGAGGGTCCCCTTAAGGTTACCACCACCAAGGTAAGTTATTCTTTATTTCTTCGTATTCTCAAACTATGTCTCGTTAATCTTTTCTTATTCTCAAAACTATCCCTTGTTTGAACCCAATCATTCCCTTCGAAACTTAACCCAGGACTGAACTGACCGACGACATTGACTGAAAGAAGACTTAACTCCAAACGTATTTACCGGTCAAGAAAGAACAACACTCGACAATGAATCGCTTGATTCAACACATTACTGATGATCCTTAGAACAAGTGTACGGGATATTAACAATCACTTGGTCAAACATGTCATGCCGATCCTCAAGTCACCCCACGTAACCGAACACTTCATGCTAATACTCAGACCAAGGGTACGGGATATTTAGAATCACTTAGACGAACACGTCATGCCGATCCTCAAGTCACCCATACTTAACCAAACACGTCATGCCGATCCTCAGTCCAAGGGTGGAAAAATAATCAACCACTTGATCGAACACGTCATGATGATCCTTAGGTCATCTGCACTTGACCGAACACATCATGCCGATCCTCAGATCAAGAACACAAAACATAACTCTCCAATCGACTCCATGGAATTACCGAAAGACCAACTTTGCAAGAAGTATCCAAACACAACACGAAGGTTCACAAATTAGCTTTGACCAGAAGTCACATGACGAGAAACGAAGCTTAACGTCCCTTATTTGCATAAATTCATTATTGAAGGTTTTATCATTATTTTACATGTTCGTACGTTTCATAGTTTAGTTCAATAATGACATCCATTTATACTTTCGAAGTTACGTTTATACATTCGTCATTCTATTTTATATCATAACATACTTACGATGAGAACTCACCCAATCACTATCAACGCAATAATCGTGTTGTACAACATACTTAAAACTTGGGTATAAACTTTCAACGGTCATTAAACTATATTCATAACAATGAAAAACATAGCACGTAGCTCATGGATTTATAACATGAATTTAATACCAATAAACATATAGATGAAACCCTTAACATACTCATATACGCGATAGCACTACTATAGCACCAGATTTTCATAACAACACAGGTACCGGAAAACTAGCATCAAAAATCAACACCATGCATAAACAAAACATCATACAAAAAGCTACACAATCTCCCAGGATACATTTTCACTGTGTTGACTGAAACAACATAATTTATTTGGGCATGATAAATTACTTTGTAGATCAAACTCAAAACTAGAACATTATAGGTATTTGGATCATCTTCATGTACAGAAAAATCTAGGTTCAATAATATTTTTGAGCTGCTCAAAATATTTATTTTGCTTAGACATTTATATATTTTTGGACTGCTCTGTCCAAGATTTATAGTACTGCATTGTACGTGACTTTTACCTATGAAGGAGTCATTTTTAGACCAGGCTATAGAAGTGTTATTTGTAGAATGAGTTAGCTTTCTCCACAAAAAATCCTAGGTTCTTCATGATTTTTGAGCTACTCCAAACGTTCATTTTACTAAGCTATGTTCTGCTGAAAGTTTTAGTTTCCCAGATTTATAACACTGTGTTGTACATGCATTTCACCTATGAAGGAGTGATTTCTAGACTGAGCTATAGACAAGTTATTTGTAGATAAATAAGTTAGATTTCTCCACACAAAAACCTAGCCTAATTCAAATTTTTGAGCTACTCCAAACGTTCATTTTACTAAACTATGTTCTGCTGAAAGTTTCTATTTCTCATATTTAAAAATTTGACTTGCATGTTGCATAGAACCTCAAAATACAACATCAAACACTCACTAAACATTACTACATACTATATATGTTCTAAAGTGAGTTAGCAACTCACCAAGTCTTGAAATTGAGCCTGGGCTTTGGATTTGAGCTTAAGGAAGCTTGAACTCAACTTCAATGGTGGATGTACCTTCTTCTTCTTCTTCTTCTTCTTCTACTACTCTTGATTGTGTACTTCTTCTTCTTCTAGGGACTCTTTGCAGGTCTTCTAAAACTTCTTATTATAGATTATAAGTCCCCATGATGGCATATATAAGTATATGGATGTGTATAGGTATATATGTGAAGGTGTAGGCAAGAGAGGGAGATGAACTCTTAATTTTTCTTCCTAACTTTCTTCTTTCTTTTCAAGAACTAAAATTCCCAGCACTCTTTCTAATCTAAGTGTAGATTATGGAGACTAAAAATGTCAAATGAGTGCATGTGTATGTTTATATAGCAAGGGAGGATGAGCATGTGTCTCCATCATGCTTGCATGTGTGCATGGAGGGCCATGTGTCTATCTAGTGGAAAAATGTCACATGGAGTGATGACAAGTATGGGGCTTTCCATGTGGTCGGCCATGTGGGTCCCACCTTGGGATTTGTGCCACTTTTTCAGTTTACGTGCATAAGTTCCTTAATATACGTGTCAGTCTCGATTTACGTGCAACCAGGTATTATTTCTATTGTCCGGATCCGGGTACAGGACTAAGTTAAGTCTTTCTACGATTGAGTCGGTGCGGTGATTACAGTCTAATTAGTAATTACATTACACTGATACAATCACACAAATAAAATAATAATATAATAATATACTAGATATGGAAATTCATAAAACTCATACTATTGAACGTAGAGAAACTACAGGTATTACACCAGCGCTCTAGCCAAGCCTACTCGTTGGGCTCGAGCGCTCGTGCTTGGTCTGAGCACTCGGGTTATGCAGTTCAGAATAGTCACAGTTTTAGCAACATATGTATAAGCTTAAGAATCTCAATGCATGTTACATGCATGGTCTTAGATCATCAACATAATTTTATAAAACATGTTTATGAGTGAGTAGAAGTACTCAGTATGATCTGGATGAACTAGATGATGAAAATAATGAAGATTATGATGAATGTGAGAGTTGATCTCTAAGGACTCCTCATGCAAGCTCCAAGACTTCAAAATTCTTCCTTGGGCACTTGATCCTCAAGAACACAACTTTAGAACTTTAAATGTATGTGTATGAGAGTGTGTGTGTGTGTGTGTGTGTATAGAGAGTATGGATCATCAAATGGAGGCCATGCAAGCATAAATGTGTGTATGGTTGCGTACAGAGTTTATGAACTCTCAAACTCTCTCTTAAGAACACTCTCTGGATAGGAGAGTTTTTATACGCCTAAAATTCTGAGAATGCTTGGTATTTATAGAGTTTTGAGACCGCAAGGGAAAAACAGTCTTTTCACTACTTTTAGCTCGAGCGCTCCCGTCTCGAGCGCTCAGGGGTCCTGGTTCTCCAATCCTTCTATTATTTCAAGAGTTAAGGAAATAATTATACATATAAACAATTATCAAAGTTCAACCTTAAATGATCGTAACTATCATATACTGATATGGAAATACAAAAATACATCCAAATGTAGATAAATACAGATAATGGGCTAGCGTTACAGACTGACGGTCAGACGGAACGAGTCAATCAAGTGATAGAAGATATGATGCTACGAGCTTGCAGTACTTTGAGAGTTCTTGGGAGATGCACTTAACATTGATTGAGTTTGCCTACAACAATAGTTACCACACAAGCATAGGCATGGCGCCTTTATATGGAAGACCTTGTCGATCGCCACTATGTTGGGCCGAAGTCAGAGATAATCAACTTCTTAGGCTAGAAATGGTATGAGAAACAAGCGAGAATATCTAGATTGTACGTGAGAAGATGAAGATAGCTCAAACCCGACAAAAGAGCTATAGACAAGCGACACAAAGAATTAAATTTTGATGTTGGAGATCATATACTACTTAAAGTTTCACCTGTTCGAGGCATTGTCCGATTTGGTAAGAAGAAAGGCAAGCTATCGCCATAATTCATTGAGCTGTTCGAGATTCTAAAACGTGTTGAAAAAGTTACATATCAACATCCATTGCCGCCAAAGATGTCAGGAGTGCACAACATTTTCCACATCAGTATGCTAAGGAAGTGTGCCCACAACCCAGCGCATAAGATCAACTTCGAAGATATTAAAGTCAACGATAATGTGACGTTTAACGAGGGACCAGTGCAAATTCTAGATCGAGGGATCAAGAAGTTCCAGAACAAGGAGATTCCATTAGTGAAGATTCAGTAGAAGCCTCATGATGAAGGAGAAGCTTTGTGGGAGCTGGAGTCAGAGATGCTAGAGAAGTATTCATTTTTTGTTTTAACTCTGCTACTTCCGATTTCAAGGACAATATATTTTAATAAGTGGTAGATGATGTAATACCCCGTATTTTCAATAATTATTAATACAATAAGATTCTGTATACTTCCCTTGACCATACTTGAAATCTTACTTTCAAGCGATCGAGAACTTCTATGTTCAAGCAATCGAGAACATCTATGTTCAAGTGAACGAGAACTTCTATGTTCAAGCAATCAAACCCTATTCAAGCAATCGAAACCCTACCAACCTGAATTTATGATATGGTCCCTACTTTAATAGGTTAAATTGTTTTTAATCGATCAAACCTGGCCGACCAGAGTTCAAGCGATGAAAGATGCTTCAATCGATCAAACATAGCAGAATTCTTATCCTAGTTTTATTCATTGGAATGCCACCTTACCCTCTTCCTTTCCCTATATATATGAGTGTGTTGTGTGTGTGGGAGGTTGTTGATAGCCTTGTGGGAGGTTGTTGATAGCCTTGGGAGAGAGAAAGAGAGAGAGAGAGAGAGAGAGAGAGAGAGAGGGATTGGTATATATATACACACATTCATACATACATATATACATATATACATATATACATACACGTATTATATATACTCTATGTGTGTGTGTGAGAGAGAGAGAGAGACGAGAGACGAGAAGAAGAAGAAAGAGACAAGGCAGAGACAGAGAGAGAAGGAGGAGCTGCCATTAAAGCTCAGAGCTCACGCTTTGCCAAACGTGCCCTTACGAAGTTCGGTGAGTTCCAAACTCACTTAGAAGCTTAGTTATTAAGTTTTACAAGTCTTGGGCATAAACAATGCACCCAAACATGCCCTAATACCTCCGGACATTCAATTCCCAAAACCTCTAGAGAAGACGACATTCGCTCGATCGAACTGAGTTTAATCGATCGAAACCACTAGAGTCTCAATCGATCGAAATGACTTCAATTGATCGAGATCACCTGACTTCAATTGCTTTAAGATACTTCAATCAATCGAACCTTCAATCGATCAAATGGACTTCGATCACTTGAAGCCCATTTTTCTCAATCGATCGAACTGAGTTCAATCGATCGAACTTAACATAACACAGTTGGTTCCTTTGCGATTTATAACTTATAATGTTAGTTGTTTAAATGTTGTTTTATGTTACTATTATATGATAATTGACGAATAAAGAGATAATGGGACGTGGTATTGAGAATACATTGTGTGTAACGTATTCGGGATTCGTCGTTAATAATGAGTACTTCGATTCGAGTTTGATAATCCATTCATTTCAATCAAAGTAGTCAGGCCACATTAATAGCAGTATAACAATAAGTAGGTTTGTTAAGTTCTGAGATGATTACGAGAAGACATATTCTCAAACGCGGTAGATAAACGAAGGTGTCTATGACATGCGGTGGTTGAGAATGGGTCAATATTGATAAGTTGTGGCTATAGAACTGATGTTTCTTTGCTTAAAGCGTTAAATCTCTGACATGCGGTGGACTGTGCATATGTTCTTAAAAATGTGGAATGGACTGATGTAGTATCTATGACTTGCAGTGTACGTGGTAGATGATCTCTATGACTTGCGGTGTTACGCGGTAGATGGTATCTATGACTTGCGGTGACATGGTAGATAGAGCTTTGGTGTATCCAGAGGTATTACAATCAAGTCTTTCCTTTAATGAGTCTGATGTTCTAAGTTCTGGTATACAAGACATGAATAACCGGTTAATTATGATTCAGAATAAAAGAGAAAAGATATTATTAGTAGAACTATTGAACATCGTCCATAAATGGTGACTACTTTATACTTATGATATTGTGGGAGTTTCTATTCACTTAGCTGAAGGAAGCTGGCGGCGTTTATGCCTGCACATTCCCCGTCCAGACTACCCTGTCCCTATTGCTACAGGTGACGGAGCTTATGACGATGGCTACTATCCAGAAGGGGAATATGCAGAGAATGGCCCACTGATGATGGTTATGTTGGGGAAGACTATTATGCTGACGACTATGTCTACGCCAGAGAAAGATCTAAAGACGGAGATTAGCTTATGTTTTACTTTACATTATTGTTGGACTTTGTAATACTTGGTACTTGGGCATATGTTGCTTTCAGACTTGTACATTCCTGTAGCGCAATATGATGGTTTTGTAATAATTAGATCTTTTGTAATATATTCAGTTTGATATTATTATTGTTCTTGTTGCTTCTAGTAGACCAGTACTGTGTGGTGTGACAATTAGTGACATTTACCCATCATTCCCTATGAGCCAAAAAGAAAATTTATTTTTCTCTATTTTTTCTATTCTGGGGTATGACACGTTTAACCAGTGTAGGGGTGTCATCGGTTCGGTTCGAATTTTTATTTTTATTTTTATTTTTTTCAATTTTTTTTTCATGTTTTGAAAACCAACTGAAGTGGTCGGTTTGGTAGATTTTTTCAGCTTTCAGTAGATTTTGCCAATTTGGGCGGTTTGATCGATTTTTTAGTTGTAGGTAATTTTAATAAAACAGACTGGTTAGCTCGACTCAGCAATTCGAAAAAAGCGTACAGTCCTACTAAGAAGACAAACAAGACTCAGAAGAGGGAAAGTGTGTGGAAGTGGAACACTGTAAGTGAAAACGTGAAAAATTAGGCTAAAATAAAGTGAGAAATTACTTAGGCCCAAATTAAGAGGGAAATGACCAAAAAAAAATGTTCACTTAATTTTTTTTATATATTATCTATTTATTTTGATAAGTCATTCTTATAGTCTTATATTTTTTATATATATATATATATATAGTATATATTTTTGCATTGTATTAGCATATTGGGTTAAATGCATTTTGCACCCTCAAACTATACTAATTTTGCACATTGGTCCCTAAACTATCATTATTCGCATTTTGGTCCCTCAACTATCATTTTGTGGCAGTTTTCCCCCTCCGTCACTTTCACCGTCACTTTTGGTGTCACTAAAAAGTAGCTTTTTTCGTCACTAAAAGTGACAAAGGGGGCAGACTGCCACAAATTAATAGTTAAGGGACCAAAATGCAGAAATGATAGTTTAGGACCAAAGTGCAAAACATGGTATAGTTTGAGGGTGCCAAATGCATTTTACCCTAGTATATTTCTATCATTTAATGTCTATTTACTTGTTTGGTAAGTTGGTAACTACTCTTTTTTTGGGGGGGAGCAAAAAAACAACTTTAGGTTATTATTATTATTATTTTTTAAATAATTAATTTTTTATTCTTATTTATATAATTTGTATTTTAGACTTCTAGATTATTAAAAATTATTTTTAGAACTAAAAAAAATGCCCCAACCGCACTTAATTGGGTCAAACGAGCTGACCTACTTAAAGTGCGACCCAACCCGTTTATTAATCGTGTCAAATGAGTCGACTCATTTATGACCCGTGCCCTTATACAGGTCACCCAAACTAGTTTATTTTCGTGTCGGGTCAAAAAGTGCCTCTCATAGATCTTGGTGAGTACTCTTACTAACTTTTAATTCATGTTTCTAAAGTTAATTCATGATCTAGACCCATACATGTGACATGCAAGAAGTTTTACTACGAAATTCTGTTACAAACTATTGTAAACTACTCAAACTTGAGTGCTCGAGCTCATGTGAGCCCTCGAGCTCCACAAACAGGCCAAGTGCGAGCGCTCGTGAGGCTTGGGTGCTCGAGTTTAGCTAAATTTGTAAGATTAGTTGTTTGCATGTTAAATATAGAATGATTCATGCTATGCTTGCTAGTACTACATGCTGAGATAATTGTACTTGGAGTTGTGGTGCATATATAAACACTTATGTGTTAATTCTATATGTCATACTATATCTTATTTGATAGTACTTTAGAAAAGGACAACTTATATACAAAGAAGAACAATGAATTTGGGAAATCGCAAAGGTGAGTGCTTAAGCTTTCTCGAGTGCTCGATCTCACTAACTTAAGAAGGAATATGTTTCCTCTAGTAAATGATGAATTGGGATGTCAAGTAGGTGGCCAATTAGAGAAGTCATGACAAAAAGGTAACCTAACTGCCATAAGGCGATGATGTTCCAAGGTTGAATGGAATAAGATGGGGTTACCATAGGCCAAGTCGGGCACAGGTGTAAAGTAAGTGGCTAAGTGGACAAGTGATGGCAAGAAGGTAACCTAATGGCCGTAAGGCGAAGATATTCCAGGCCAACGACATTCATGTCGGATGCATGCAAAGAGTCGAGTCGATGAAAGATTGGACCTGTGGGACAAAGTAAGTCGAGTTTGTAAAGTTTGAACCTACGGTTCAAGGCAAAGTCGAGTTGGTACAGATTGGACAGATAGTCCAAAGTGATCCGTTAATTGCTGTCTGTTGAGTTCCTAAAGTCAGAGTATATCGTTGAACATTTCCTAACATACATAATACGTCAAGATTAAGATTAAGCAAGACTTAACTATAATGCTTTCAAAAGAAGGAAAAAGGAATGTTTTACTTAATAACACGACTGACAAATGTTTTCTGAGCCTGTTCAAGTGCAATAGGTACTTACTCAGCTTGCATTCAAGCTGACGACTTTCATGTCCTAGACAATCAGACATCCAGGTCTTGTAGAGGTAGACTATCCAGGGGAGGAGTATGCCGAGGAAGGCTATAGGTTTGCAAGTTAGACGGCAGAGCCGAAGAATCTTCATCTTTTGTCTAATTTATGTAATTGAGGAACTAAGTGCCAAACTTACTATCATGTTGTAAGGCATTATGCCTAAGACTTATTCACTTTTCTTTTCCTTTCTATGATAATGTAAAAATGAGGGTTATGACTCTGATGATGATGTTTAATATATAATATGTCTAGAACCACCATGTTTATTATTATTGCTTCCATTTTCTGCTTATTGTTTATTATCTCGGTTCTTTCTTGTTTGGATAGTCATGTGATGCTCAACTTGCCACGTGTTTACGGGGCCAAAAAAGAAAAAAATTTAAAATTTTCCTATTTTGACTACTTTAGGGCATGAAATACGCGTTACATGTGCAATGCGATGTATGAGTTATGTATCCCTAAACTTTTCAAAATAAATAAAATCTATTATATATATATATATAAAGGCAGGGGCAAACCAAGCCTCCACAGCTTGCCACCTTAGCCTCTACTCTTCTCCTAAAAATCCAACGTGGAAACTCCTAATTTCTTGCTCCTCTCTCTCTCTCTCTCTCTCCTCTCTCTCTCTCTCTCTCTCTCTCTCTCTCTCTCTCTCTCTCTCTCCCCCCCCCCCCCCCCCCCCTCAAGTCTCTAGAACCTACCCCTTTCTGGCTCATCAATTCCTCCTTTCCGAAAAATACAATACATCTCCTCCTCTCCTCTTAATCAATGGGACTTAAAATCCATTCCTGCATCTCCCTCTCCCTCCCTTTGTGTATCATCTTCCCAATCAATCAAACGCCGCCTCCTCTCCCAATGTGTTTCTTCTTCTTCTTCTCTCACATAACATCCCCAATCTACTCCACTCAGTCGGACATATCTCAGGTAATCTCTTAATCTCTCTCTCAATGTTTTTTCTAATTGTAATATTAGGGTTTTCAAATCTCAGAATTTTTTTGTGTTTTCTAGATCTGATTTTTCCTACTTGCAGTATTGTAAGAAGAGTTTCAGTTCAGTCACCATTTTCGATCTTTGAAAAGTTCAATATGATTGCTTCTATAAAGAAGGTAACTGATCTCTATTGTTCTGTTCTTCTTTGATCCTCTCTCTATCTCACTGTATTATTCAAATAATGTTATTTGATTACTGTTTCGATAAATTTGCTCCCATCCATGGATTTTGATTAATCTCTGGATTTAATTTGTTTATTTATTTACTATTTGATTTTTATTTTTTGAGTAATCTTATTATATTCAGGTAGTTGAATTGATTTTGTGGTTGCCTGAAACCCTAATCGATACAATAGGGTTTTTCTAATTGGGGTTTTCTTCAAAATAAATTTCATTCATTTCACTATATGCTTCACATGCTCTTTATGTGTTTGTCTTAATGTTCATGCGTTTTACCTTTTCTTTTTTGGTTCAGTTTTATTATCCCACAGATCGAAGTTGCCGCCTCCTCTGATTGGTGCTCAATCAGTAAGATTCTCTCCTTTTTTCTTTTCAAATTTTTACCCATATATATATTTTTTGACATTGCTTTATTGTTTTCATGGAGTTATGAATCTCTAATTCACAACCATGCTCTTGAATGCAAGTAAGTTAAAGTAATGTGGTTGTTAATCGAGTACTCTAGATAAACAACTAAGCACATCCATCAAATACATTCTGATACAAACACAACCCTGTTGTACCATCATATTCAACAATATATTATCTACCACAATTAACAACTTTCTCTGTCTAAGTCTTCTTGAAAAGATCAAGTGCACATTGTTGCTAAATGCATATACTCTTATGTTTGTGCATTTTTGATAATTACACTCCACTGTTCACCTTTATAACATATATGTTCTCACACTGACTATTTGGTTTTAATTCACTTTTGATAGCTTAATTGAGGGGTACACTAGACAAGTCTTTCTTAGTTTTTTTGTTTTCAGATATGTAGTTATTGGTTTGGTTGAAACAAAGGTGTTCATTTTGCCTTCATTGCAAATTTAGCTCTCTTACACAAGAAAATAAAGTGGTTGTTTCTTTCTTGCATCTCTTCTTTCCTTTTTTTTTTTTAAAAAAAAGGATGAGATATATGGTTATAGCTTAAGACCTATACAATCTTTTCATCTTTGTGGACAGGTAAAGAGAGCAAACAAGAAGTTTATGTTCCGTGGTTGTTGAGTTGGGTAAGTAGTTTTTCTCATGTGCTTCTCAGTGAAAGAAATTAATGTGTACCTTTACAAGATATTCAGCTCTGAAGAAATATTACATATTAGAAAGAATTCTGTCTAAAATTTGGAGATTTATTATTTGAATTGAAGGGGTGGACATTTGTTTTTTGGAAGAGGATCATTATATGGTACTGAAGGCGTTCTATTTGTGTAGAAAAGCAGTTCGTAAAAAAATGGTAAATCGTAAAATAACAAGCTTCAATTGTTTGTTTGGATTTGTTGATTACAATAGTCATAATTTGCACAAAAAGGTAATGATTCATTAGGAATTAATTTTCTTTTTTTATGTTTCTAATATTGTAAAAATTGGTTTTTGTTGTTCTTTGTTATGGACTTTGTCCTCTATTGTAAGTTTGGCTTCTTTGTTATGGACTTTGTCCTCTATTGTAAGTTTGGCTTAAGAGTAATCAAATTTGATGATGTTAAAAAAAGAAGAAGCTAAATTAGACATGGTGAAAGCACTTAATTTTCTATGGACATCCAAATGACCCTTCAAGCTTTTGCTATAATATACTAGCCATTGTATGGCTCTAAATTCAGCTCATTAGATATGATCTACAGTTGCTTGTAATGTTACCCTGATGGTTGGTGTCTACAAGTCATGTATCGCTTATGGTTTTTATAGAAAAAACCATGAAAGGAAGATTCAAATGCTCGTCTTGCTATAATAAAATCTATCGACTCTTTGGAAAATATTAATTCTATTGTCATTAAATTTACATAATATCATAAATTTTAATTTATTGTGTCGGACAGGACATTAATTTCCTTGAGATCAGGAATTCTGAATTGTATCAGGAATCAGCAAAAGAGTTTTTTACGACATTTGACCCAACATCAAATGGTAAGTTTCTCCATCATTTGGTTTAATAAGCACATTTAAAACAGTTTCAGTCCATCGTGTAAGGAATGCAAAATGTGATATTTTCATTGGCTTTTACAGTGCAATTGGAGTTCTCAAAGGTAATATTTTTGGACTTTCATGGTTCTTTGTTTACTATATTTGAGAGATTTGGTCTGTTTGGATATTTTGTGGTAAATAGTTTTGAGTTTTTTTTTTGGATTTTAGAGTTTTGAATTGTGGGTGAATATTTGGGACTGCTTTTTCTGTTTGTGTGATTGTGTTACTTTTATTTTTCTATTGAAGTATGTATCTGCTATGCTACCTTTTTTATTTGGATCTGCTATTCTGATTTGAAAGTCCTCTTTTTCAGTTAGATTTGATCTTTCCATGTTAGATTCTTGATCTCCGCGATCGTCCAAAATCATTGTGAAAGATTGGCCTTTGGGTTCCAACTTGCAATCCAACAACCCATTTGAACTCATCTTGATAGCTTCAACCACCCTGCAAAAAACATTATTTAGTGATTTCTTTCCTAGACAATTTTCCAAATTTTCTCTTCTGGGTTTGGGGGCTCTTGAAATTTGTCACAAATTAAAAATATGTTCACTGTTTTCTTATGGATTGTAAGAGTCTTCTCACGTTAAATCTTGGTGTTCAATATTTTATTATTACTAAACTGTGGCTAAGGCTCTCAGCTAATACTTTGTGTAATATGTTTAGGTCTCTGTTCAATTGCTGAAAAATCAAGATCTCCAAATGCATTACCTTTTTGGAAGCTGGAAAGCTTAAGGTGTTTTAGTATTTATTTTTTTTGGTTGGTTACCAAGTGTTTTACTATTTCATACTTCAATATCAGTTTAAGTTGTCTTATTTTTGGGTGATCATAGTTTCCTCTGTCATGCTATTGAATTGTTCTAACCTCAGTTGTAAGCAACCACCACAAAGTTGAGAATTTTTGTAATGTTGAGAGTGAATGTTTTAATTGGCAGGAGTTCATCACTTGTAGTTACTACCACATCATCTTGCCTAATTTTCTTTTATAAAATATGTGTTCTTGAAGTGTACGTAGTTAATCCCATTTTTCATTTTCTGAGTATGCTCCAACAACCACTTTGTTATTTCATTTGATTGGTTATGTGTCCTATTGTCCAAAAAAAAAAGGGAAAAAGGCTATGTAGTACCCTATGTATAATTTCGTACATTAATGCCATAAGTTGTTGAATTTCTAAATGCCTATTTAGTTCATTTCTTATCTTGTGTATTTGAAGACTAGCTAGGAACACTCCTTGATTTTAATTTGTAACTAAACAATAATAGTTAGTAACTTTTATGCTTTTATCTTTAGCTATATTTTTACCAAAAGAGCAATGCTATGCGTCCCAAATCTGCATCTCAAATGTGGTCATCATACTCACGTGGTAGTGCGTTCACTTGATTTTCATTAAAGGATGTTGAAGTGGGTTCACTATTATTGAAAGTAGTTCCACTATTACATGTGTTGGAAATTACATTTTGGGATACAAAATTTAGAAAGTGTAGCATTTACTCTCAAACAAAAGTAAGTATGTTATGAGAAAAATCTAAAAGAAGTTTTACATAATCACAAGTATTAGTCATTAAGTCTTTTAACCACTGGGTTCATATAACGTGCAGCCCGTGCGTTGCACGGGTTATCGACTAGTTTTAATAGGTGAAGAATAATGTTGACATCAAATTTAAAAAAAAAATATTAAAAATTGCAATTACATATTCAAGGATAAACACATAGTAAAGTGTTATACCCGTTACAACCAATATTTAATCAGGACAAAGAGAGTTTCAGAAAAGAGAGCGATATATTCTTATCATTTCGATGACTGTATGTCAAACCATGATCAAATGTCAACACTTCTCAACGACTGACTTTACAAAGCTCATAAGTTTATCTTTAATTCAGGAACTACTCATAAAAATGGAACCGAATAGGACTAAGCCCCATTATCTAATTACATTACACAATTTATATGCAATTTAAGCTTACCCAAAGCGAAGTAAATGCATCTATATATTCACTTGTTTTTCATGGAATTCCATAAGAACTATATCACATTACTCATGAGAAAATTTATAATCAACAAAATGAGGAAAGGAAAACTACAGAAATTGGGGGTTTGCTTTGTAGAATTTGGAACTTGTAGATAGACTCTTTTATGATCTACTAAACTGTTAGGAAGTATTATGATAGATCAATATAGATATATTGTTATATATAATAAAGAGAGAATAAGAGAAAGCAGAAAGTAATACTAGAATCAAGTAGTATTTCTCATTGATATGCTCCATATTTATAGGGTAAGGTAGGGGTGTGTGAATAAATATCATTTTACAATTAGATCCCTAACCTAA
Source organism: Hydrangea macrophylla (assembly GCA_033977485.1). Lineage (NCBI taxonomy): Eukaryota > Viridiplantae > Streptophyta > Magnoliopsida > Cornales > Hydrangeaceae > Hydrangea > Hydrangea macrophylla. The sequence goes on along the minus strand of CM066999.1, from coordinate 74,141,481 downwards.
TACAAAATGTGGATAGCCATACATAAATATGTAATATTTACAACACTCCCCCTTTGGATTTCCACCATTAAATGATTGTTGCCTCATTAAAACCTTGCTAAGGAAAAACCCAGTGGGAAAAAACCGAAGCTAAGGAAAAAGAGTACGACGTTCTTTAGGAAATTGGTGAATGCGCATATGTGGATACCGGCATTTGGGCCCACTTTTGTTTTTAAAACAATTTTCAAATTCAAATTCAAAGAGTCGCCACTTAATTTTTTTTTAGGAAAATTAAGAAACCATTTTTTAAAAGCAACCGATCTTTTGCGAAACCAAAGATAATCTAGGTCCGGGGATTATGGAATGAGAGGGGAAGGAGCCCGACGGACTAAAACACCCCCTCTCATCATATCTCATGATAGGCCTCAACTCAACATCATTTTTAATCGAATTAATAATCTAAGTGTGCCCTCAACTAATACATATATACATATACATTACAAAAGCATATTGAAAAGGGTGTAAGATTGCTAACAATAAAATATCATTCATAATCCACATAATTCAAGTAGCAAGCAAAATGATGTGCAAGTAGGGAACTAGAGAACTTACCCGGGATCCAGCCGCGAAATGGGAAACGTGCAATGCATACAAAGAATAGAAATTCTAAAAAAAAATGTCTCTAATCACATATACATATAAGGCAAGGCCTAAGCTAAGGTGTCGCGCATAGAGTCGAAAATCAATAAAATCAAAGAATAGAACAAACTAGAGATAGATTGAGAAATTGTACCTCAAATGCGCTACAAAACAAAGAGTTAGTCCACATGCTTCACACAATAATATGGCATCAAATAATCAATCCTAAATCTCTAGCTTAGATCTATCAATTAGAGGAAGAATTGATAAAAATATGAATTCCTTTTGATTAGTTGGAGTTATAGCATCTCTATAGATGCACAAGTCTCAACTAAGAGCCAATGTGATGTCTATATAGGGGTGCTATAATCCCGACATGATCATAAGGAATCCATGGTTATGTTCAATTTGGTTCAACTAAGTCCAACTTTATCCAATAACTAGTCCTAATCATAAGCATCAATGTACATGGATGAATGAATGAACATTAACAAGAATGAGTGTGAATTTATTCACTAATTTGGATCACTTAGCCTCTAGATTTAAGCTAAATTATCATCATTCAAAACATGATTTGGGTCCCAAGACATTAGGGAACCATTTAAGTTAAAATCAATGAGATTAGACAAAAACAGTGACTGTTTTTCCTAAATTACAGAGAGCAGACCAGATTTTAAAAGGTAGAAAAACCATACTTCCAAGGTTGGATCTTAATGTTTTTTGGATATGATATGCCTCTGTGAGTCTAGTTTCTAACCCAAAAATAAAATCAAGGTTTGAACGGTTAGATCTCTTGGAATATGGAAAATACTAGACATCACTCAGGAATCTGCAACTCTCCGTCCAGAGATCTTGTACAATTTTATCAAAGTAGCAAAAAAATGAGAAACACTTAGATATTTTTAGGGTATCTTCCTAACACATTAAGGTACTTAGAAAAAATTATTAGAGACCGGGAAACTCTATTAAGGTTCTGATTTACTAATTTTAAAACGGACTTACTGTTCTGAAATTTTGGACAGAGAGTTGCTTGTTTTGAAATCATAAGACCAAACCATCTTAGACATGGAATTTCATCAAAACAAAAATTATAGAGATGCTTAAATGAGTTATGAACATCCTCCAATTGGTCTCATCCATTTCCAATTAATCATGACTCTATAAAAATTCTTTGATCACGATTGGTTTATGGATTCACTGCACCTTTGTTAAATTGATGTTCGTATTTTGAATCAAACTTGATCCATGATTCTAGAGAGAACTAGGATCAAGTATGACCATGATTATTGGAATAGATAATGAAACATGAAGAGATTCATAGATTTAGCCTTAATGGATTTCCACCATATATCTCACAACAAGAGAATCCTAAGGTCTTACTTAATCTTATGAATTTTGAATGTAAAATATGAAAATCTACATCTAATTCCTCTCTCAAACACATGATCCTTGAGGAATATAGGATTATGATATGCTATTCTCCTCTCAAATTAATGGTCCTTGGAGACTAATGAAACTCAAATCTACTCAAATCTCTATGGAATATAGTATAGATTCCATAAGATTCCTAGTAGGGAGATCCAAGTCATGAGCTAAGACTTGAACCCAAACAACTATGTGTAGATATGACCTTGACCAATCTTAATCCCCATATAAATCATAGGATCATAAGGAATTAGAGGATCAAACTCAAAGAGATCTAATGAGATATTGAAAATCTCATAAATCCTATGAGAAGAATATAAACAAAAGAAATGAAATCAAAGGTTATTTGAAAATTTCAAGTCAAAACTCTTTTATTCTTAAATCCAAAGCTCTATTTAGACCCAAATTAATGAAATGTTATGATATTCAATCACAAGCTCTAAGTGGTGTGTGATGAAATGGGGTAGGAAGAGAGGTTTTGAAAATGTGTAAAGTTCCTAGAACTATGAACTTATGATTGAATTTACCTAATTCTACCAAGTATTGAGAGGTTATCTCTATGACCTCAAGGATTTCTTCTAGTTCTTGGGAAGCTCTTCCAAAAATCTTCAAGTTCTTCTTCAATTCTTCTATTTCTTCAAGAAAACTTTCTTCTTCTCTCAATTCTCTCTCTACTGTATATATCACTCTTTTATATCTCTCTAAGATTAAGTGAAAAGTTCAAAGATCAAGTAAAAAGTCCCCATAATGGAGATGAAGGTCTGTTTATATAGACCAACATGACAAGGTTAAATGGGTAAATTCGGGTGGAAACCCATGTGCAAAGTTTTCTTCTAGAACATGTGAGAAAAGAAGTCTGTTACAGTTCGCGGCACTCGATGGCTGCCTGCGGCACCCACGGCACTCAGTGAGTGCCATCGGCTTTCCCGCGTCCCGTAACTAACAGAATTTTGCACTCTTTTTAATTTTCAACATATGTATTAACATAAACATAAATTATCTAGTAAAGTATATACTAATGTACTTATATTTTCAATGTACTTTATTAAAATGTACCCATATGCATGGTATACATTCCCATATACCCTTTTATTTCTTTTTTTCTTTTCTTCTTTTTTCTCTTTTCTTTTCAAGACTTTTTTTTTCAAAATTCTTTTTTTTTTTTCACTTTCTCCTTATATATATATTTTTAGAACTCTTCATTTTCTTCTCTCTCTCTCTCTCTTTTATTTTATATATCTTATTATCATTACTATATATATATTTTTTGAAGGTATTCTCATACTGATTTCCTCACACGTTCTTCAACGTTCAGGTTTCTCTTGAATACCCAATTTCTCCTTCTTTGATTTTTTTTCTTTGATTTTTTTTATTTGATTTTGAAACTTTACTTGAAGAATCTTTGAAGAATTTGAATTCTCTGGAAAATCTTCGAATTTCACCGGTCATCGTCATCATTGGTCTTAAGAGGTAACCAATCCCTGGATTTGATGTTTTGGTCAAAATCGGGGTGTCTACAGCATAATGCTGCCTCATTAAAACCTTCATAAGAGAAAATCCTGTGGGAAAAAACTCTAATCGAAGGAAAAAGAGTACAGCACGCCTAAAATTCAAATATTGCATACTTCAGGATGCTTCCTTTAGGATCACTCCCCCTCATTTAGAGAAAACTTCAGTTGGTCTGATGATTGAGACGACGCATGCCAATTTCGTACACCAATTTCTGAAAAGTTGACTTGGGTAATGCCTTAGTAAAGAGATCAGCAAGGTTATCACTTGATCGAATATGTTTAACTTCAATTTCACGATTCTCTTGAAGTTCATGTGTGAAGAAAAATTTGGGTGAAATGTGCTTGATCCGATATCCCTTGATGGAACCTCTTTGAATTTGAGCAATGTATGTAGCATTGTCTTCATAGATTGTAGTCGGCTCATCAACGACTGGAGTTAATTGACAACTACTCTGTATATGTTGGACTAATGATCTTAGCCAGACACATTCTCGGCTTGCTTCATGGAGTGCTAGAATTTCAGAATAGTTGGAGGATGTAGCTACTAAAGTTTGTTTAGTAGAGCGCCAAGAAATAGCTGCATTATTGTTCAAAAATACATAACCTGTTTGTGAGCGACCCTTATGAGGATCGAAGAGATAACCTGAATCTGCATAACCAACTAAGTGGGAATGATTCGATAAATCAGATGAATAAAATAAACCTATATCAATGGTCCCACGAAGGTATCTAAAAATGTGTTTTATTCCAGTCCAATGCCTATAGGTGGGTGCAGAACTAAATCTTGCAAGCAGATTCACAGAAAATGAAATGTCTGGTCTTGTACTTTGAGTCAAGTACAATATTGCAGCAATAGCACTCATGTATAGTACTTCAGGACCAAGGATTTCTTTGTTTTCTTCTTTTGGTTCGTATGGATCTTTCTTGACATCTAGAGACCTGACGACCATGGGTGTACTTAGTGGATGAGATTTGTCCATATTAAAGCGCTTCAACATCTTTTCAGTATAGCTTGATTGATGAACTAATATTCCACTGGTACTTTTCTCGAGCTGCAGGTCGAGACAAAATATTGTTTTCCCAAGGTCTTTCATTTCAAACTCTTTCTTCAAATAGCTAGCAGTTTTCTCAAGCTCTTCTGGCGACCCAATTAGATTTATATCATCCACATAAACTGCTACTATGGCAAATCCATTTTCAAATTTCTTTGCGAAGACACATGGACAAATGGGATTATTTTCATACCCTTCCTTAGATAAATATTCACTATGATGGTTGTACCACATTCTTTCGAATTATTTCAAACCATACAGTGCACGTCTTAGTTTGATCGAGTACATACTCTTTGGTTTTGCTTCAGGCAAAGCCAATCCTTTAGGGATCTTCATGTAAATATCTATGTCTAAGTCCCCATATAGGTATGCAGTTACTACATCCATGAGTCTCATGTCTAATTTTTCAGAAACTGCGAGACTTATTAAATATCTTAATGTGATTGCATCCATAACTAGGGAGTATGTATCTTCATAATCAATTCCAGGTTTCTACAGGAAACCTTGCACTACAAGACGTGCTTTATATCTTGCAATATCATTTTTCTCATTCCTTTTGCTCACAAATACCCATTTAAAACCTACCGGGTTTATATTCTTTGGTGTTTATGCTATAGGTCCAAATACGCCACGTTTTTCAAGAGATTTCAATTCTGCTTGAATTGCTTCTTTCCATTTGGCCAATTATTTCTTTGTTAAAATTCATTTATACTACGTGGTTCAGTATCATCATTTTCATCATTGCCCTTAGATATTTCAGTAGCTACTGCATAAGTAAATATGTCATCGATGACTAATTTCTTTCGCTCCCACATTTCTCCTGAAAGTATATGGAATATTGAGATCTCACTATTATAAGGTACCTGAGTCATAGTCTCTTCAAGGACTAGTGCCTTGTCTAAGGCATTATCTTCCGCGGAGATTTCAGGGAAAGTGGGCTTTTGGTACATAACCTCTTCTAGAGTGCTATGAACATCTTCTTTTGGAGCTATATTAGGGCATGATTTCTCATTCACTCTCCGCTTCCGGGGAGCTGAATCTTTGAAACCTATAGGTCTGCCACGCTTCTGGCGTGCAACAGATTCATTTATTGCCGTATTCGAAGTTCGTCCTACAGGGACACTAATTCGAGCAGATGCATTCATAGCTGGCACATGTGACTTTGTCACCTTAGCTGCATCATTAAATGAATAAGGTAATTGGTTTGCAATTTCCTGTAAATGCAATATTCTCCTTACCTCATAATCACATTGAGAAGTTCTTGGATCTAGATGAGACAAAGTGGAAGTAGTCCACGATAATTCACGCCGTTCTTCAGGAACAAGTTGTTTGCTATTAATTTCACTTCCTCCCCCTAACGGCAGGAAGACTGTCTCATCAAATTGGCAATCTGCAAACCTGGCAGTAAATACATCACCTATTAATAGTTCTAGAAAATGAATAATAGAAGGTGAGTTAAAACCAACATAAATTCTCAACTGCCGTTGGGGACCCATCTTAGTACATTTTGGGTGTGGTATAGGAACATGTACTGCACAACCAAATTTTTGCAAATGTGAAATGTTAGGCTGACAACCTGTCACAAGTTGTACAGGTGAAAATTGATTATAAGAAGTGGGTCTAAGTTTAAGTAACATTTCAGCATGCAAGATAGCATGTCCACATGCACTAACAGGGAGTCTAGATTGCATAAATAAAGGTCTTGCAACAAGTTGAAGGTGTTTAATTAGGGATTCTGCTAAACCACTTTGTGTGCATACATGCGGGACAAGATGTTCAACATCAATTCCTATGGATGAACAATAGTCATCAAAAACTTGAGAGGTGAATTCGGCTGCATTGTCAAGTCGAATAGGCTTAATAGGTTGGTCCAGAAAGTGTGCCTTAAGTTTGATAATTTGACTAAGTAATTTGGCAAAGGCAAGATTACATGTAGAGAGTAGGCATACATGTGACCATCTAGTGGAAGCATCTAATAAGACCATGTAATATCTAAATGGGTCACTAGCAGGGTGAATTGAACCACAAATGTTACCTTGTATCCTTTGTAAGAAGGATGGCGACTCAGAAGCAATTTTAAGAAATGATGGTCTAGTAATAAGTTTTCCTTGTGAACAAGGAATACAAAGGTGTCCACTAGGTAAAATCAAATGTTGGTTTCCTAGAGTATGCCCATTTGAGTTATCCACTATCTTCTTCATCATTGTAGATCCAGGGTGACCCAAACGATCATGCCAAATAATTAAATTTCTTGGGTCTTTGAGCTTCTAGCTCCCTTTAAGCTTCTGGCTCATAATGGCATATGATTCAACAATCTCAATTGTTGTGTAATATAATCCCAATGAGAGAATAGAGAATTTTTCTAATGTAAGCTTCTGGCTTTCAACATAAGAAATTATGCATAAAAATTCTTTGTTACCTTCATTTTTAGTTTCAATATGATACCCATTCATGCGTATATCTTTAAAACTTAGCAAGTTTCTTTGATAACTACTTGAATATAACGCATTTTGAATAAATAGGTGAGTACCATTTGGTAACAAAATATGGGCTCGTCCGGTGCCTTCAATAATTTGAGCAGATCCAGCTATAGTGGACACATTTTGTTTATTAAGTTCTAGTGTAGAGAAGAACTTTTGACATTTAAGTATAGTGTGAGTTGTCCCACTATCGACCAGGCATATATCATCCTCGCATTTTTGCATCCCAATTTCCATACCTTGAAAAGTAAAGAAAAGAAAAATATTTAACTAAGCAATGAACTATCATTAGTATTATTCAACGCATAATTATTCAAATGTCCCAAACAAATTAAACTCATCCCATGCAAATAAATAAAATAAAATAATAGTTCCAATTAAAGAAATTATCCAGCTAGCTAGATTGAGGCTGGTGGATCTCCTAACATTATATTGAATGCCTCATTAGGGAGAGGCTCTCCATCTTCATCCTGAAAAAAATCTGAACAATCCAAGTGGGTGTTGCCAATTGTGTATCCAGATGGGATATCACTATTTTCCCATTCTTCCAATAAGTTTGTCTCCGCGGTTCTTGATTCGAGGTGAAAAGTGCATATTTATAGTGTATTATGTGGTATTTTATGCATACTTTTATCCCCAAAGTCCCTACATTTAGGTGCATTCTAATAACAATGTTCTTTTTATTGTGTTAATGCTAAACCATATGTTTTTGCATTGTTTTATAGGTATTAGGATGTAAATCAATGAAGTAGAGCTAAAGAAAAGTGATTCTGGTGAATAGAATAACAAAAGCAGCTGAGAAAATGCCAATTTTGACAATTAAGACTTCAGATTTGGAAGATTTTCTCAGAGATCTAAAATTTAGATCTTTGAGTTACGGTCGCGTGAGCGCAAACGGGAGGTCAATCCGAGGTCCGAGTAAAAAGTTATGGCCATTCTCCCATCGGTGCGCAGAGCTGTCAAAATCAGAGAGTTCAATCGATTGAGCAGAATTCAATCGATCGAACCTTCGATCGATCGAACTAAGCTCGATCGATCGAACTTTATTTTCACCCAAAAGTTGCGTAAACTCTGCGGGAACCCTATATATAAGTCGTTTTGACGCCAGACGAAAGGAGGACGCTCCAGAACGCAGAAAACAGCAGTTTTAGGGTAGTTTTAGGGTTAGATTAGGTGTAGATTAGGTTAGATTCAAGTTTTCTTTCTCCTTTTCCATTGTTAAACTCAAGATTGATGTTGATTACAAGTTATATTCATATTATCTTCAGGTTTTTCTTCTCCTTTTTCTTTATTTGATTGTTTATTGCTTTAGATGTTAATGATTGCTATGTTTTGTTATTTCTGTATTAGTTTAATCATGTTTCCATAGTTTAGATGTTGGGAATATGTGTTGAAACATTGATTCCCAACCTCTGCCATGCAATCTTTAGAAACCTTGGGCTCGATCGATCGAAGGTATTTCGATCGATCGAACCAAAGCCATAGTCAAGCGATCGAAGACATTTCGATCGATTGAAGGATGATGATGTCCGATCGATCGAGAGCGCTTCGATCGATCGAACATGCTAATTCTTGAGATGATTCTTTTAAGTATTCCATGACTTTTTGTTTTAGAAATCTGTCATCAAATTGTCCCTATAAGCTCAGTTTGTCACAACAGTTTTTAGAACTTAAAGCCTTAAGGCTATTTTCTTCAATGACTTTTGAAAACCACTTTGAATGCTAACACCATTTAGAGTGCAAGTAATTACCATTGTTTTAAACCGTCTTCCATGTATTTAAATCACTTGTGATGATATAGTCCTGGTCATGAAAGGGCTATTGATTCTTTATCTTTAGAAAAATACGGAATGCTGAAGAGGAATAAACTCCATAGAACATTAATGAGTATGCATGGTAGATGGTTAGGATCAATGTGGATTCACGTGTTTCCAACACCTTTAATTTAGTTGTTTAATTATTATGTTTCTTTATGTTTAGTTTATTATTTAGTTTACTTTAATTATTTAGGATTCGTAGAACCTCCACCCGTATATTAATATTTTCATTTTCTTTAGGTTATAACTTAGTATACATTCTCCCTATTCCTTCCCTGTGGGATCGACCTGGACTTATCCAGTATTACTTGCACGATCACCTACACTTGGGTGTTGCACAAGAGCGCACAACTATTTAGTCGTGTCAGTTCTAATAGATGCTTGGTACTGCTCCACCTCCTGCTTGGACGCACGACAATTGCGCGACCAATGTCCACTTTTTCCACATCTATAACAAACAACATTGGGCGCATTTGTATTATTAGGTGTGCCCTTGTTACCTTTGGCAGGAGTTGCAGACCATTTCTTGTGGTTCTTGAAATTAACATTCTTTTGTGGACCAAAATTATTGTAACCACCTCTCTTGGAATTATTATGACCACCTCTTCTCGGGTTGCCACCTCTTTCAAAGTTAATATTTCTACCACATCCCCTACCTCGGCCTCTTTGATAGCTAAAGTTTGCATTTGCTTCAGAAAATGCCACGGCTCCAGTTGGTCTAGCATTATGATTTTTCATTAGAACCTTACTATTTTCCTCTGCAACTAGGAGACAAGTTACCAATTCTGAATACTTGGCAAAGTTACACTCTCGATATTGATGCTGCAGGAGCACATTCGAGGCATGGAAGGTTGAGAGTGTCTTTTCTATCATTTGAGCACCTGTCACCTTTTCACCACATAATTTAAGACGAGAGACAATGTTGAATAATGTGGAGTTATATTCTGAAACCGTCTTAAAATCTTGATACCTCAAGCTCAAAAACTCACTATGTGCATTGGGAAGTATGACCATCTTCTGGTGGTTATACCTGTCCTTCAGGGACTTCCATAGACTCAAGGGATCTTCCTCAGTTAAGTATTCATTCTTGAGGTCATCATGAATATGGTGACGCAAGAAAATAAGTGCAGATGCTTTCTCTTCAAGAGACATTTTATTTCCTTCTTCAATAGCATCACCCAACTTTTTAGACTGTAAGTGAAGTTTGGCATCAAGCTGCCAAGACAAATAGTTCCCTCCATTGACAGCAAGAGCATTAAATTCAAGTTTTGTAAGACTCGACATCTGAACGGAGAAAAATTAAATAAATAAATGAACAAATAATTAAAGAAGATATACAATTTGGGCATGATAAAAAATAGAATACTTCAGGATTTTAGATTTTATCATGTGAAACTTCTAGTTTCAATTAACCCTTTTATTTGTATAATAAAACATAAATAAAAAACAACTTCTAATAACTTGAATAATAGAACTTCAAGTTCTAAAACATATATCACAGATCTTCAGGTTTGGATTATTATGTTCATATGGAACTTCAGGTTCCAAAATATACATCACAGATCTTCGGGTCTGGACGATTATTTAATAAGGAACTTCAGGTTCTCATATATATCACAGATCTTCAATATTGGATTGTGTAATACCCCGTATTTTAATTTCGTAAATTTTATTAATCAAATAAATACCAGTTTTGGATTTGAGCAGTATAATTTTTACCTCTGTGTGTGTATCATAGCGTGAGCTCAACACACACAAGAGTATCTCTATAAAACTTGGAGCCCAATTTTATTTTAGTGCACTGTGTGTGCGTGTGTAGGCAAATTGTGTTTTGGTGAAGCTTGTACTTCACTATTCTTGGGGACCAAGACATGCAAGTCTATATATACACACCTAAGGTCCTCTAATCTCACAATTCTCTCAACAGTCTCTCTATCTCTCCACTGTCTCTCTCTCTCTCTCGGGTACACTTACACACACATATTAATTCTTTCACTCATACATATTATCTCACACAGACATATAGTTGGATACTTATTCAGTGGTTGGAATCAAAGCTTTGGATTTTGGGTAAGCTTTTGGAAATCCATGTTATTAAATTCAGTTCATATTTAAACTGTTAGTGTAGATATGTACATATATATAGATTCATATATATATATATATTTATACATTTCATATGTATATTGTTAAGGGTCCAAAAATAGCGAACAGAAAAACTGTCACAAAAACGTGATTTATTTATATCAAATGAAAGGTCTCGATCCCACGAGGCTCCATTTCGAATTTCAAAAGCTAATTCGCAACGGTTGCGACGAACGGTCAAATTAAAGTATTGTCACCATTCGGCTTTTCGATAAAATCAAGAGCTGTGTTTTGATTCATGAAAAATCGATTTCATATTTGGAATCTACGCGGAAAAAGGAAGAGATTCATATATTGGAAGTACTGTTTTAATTATGTTTCCAAAATGGGTCAAAACCAGTGTTGGATTTCAAAACAGGGGAAGAAAAGAGGAAGAAGACGATTCTGTGACAACTCGCGCGCGCGACCAAGCTATTTGTGAAAACTGTTTTAGATGGCCACGTGGCCTTACTGAACTCATTCCGCGCAAGCGACCGCGCGAGCGAGGCCTCGCGCGAGCGCGAGCGGCCCGCACGAGCGAGGTTCCGCGCGAGCGGCCTGAGCGCGCGACCTCAGGCAGTGTCACGCCCCGGAACGGCAAAAATAGAGAAAAATAAATTTCCTTTTTGGGTCCAAAGGCAGTGACGGGTGAAGTCACATGATTGTCCACACCACGCAGTACTAAGCAACAAGAAGTAATAGTGTAACAAGAATGAAGTCTAGGTTCTGATCACAACGTATCACAAAGTCAACAGACGTTACTAACTATTACACATCAGAGTCTCGAATCAAATATAAGGCAACGGAAGTACAAATGCCAAGGCAACATATGCCTGACTACAAAAAGGATTCTAAAACGGTAAAGATAATTAGCTACAATTCTAGTCTAGTCTTCAGTTGGCATAAAGGTAGTCCTCGGCGTAGTAGTCTCCTTCGGTCTGGCCTCCGTTGGGGAAATTCTCCATGGGGACGTCGTCACTAGCATGGTAGTCTTCTTCTGCGGGCCCTTCACCTGTATAGTCAAAATCAAGGTGCGCTGGAACATACAAATGTCCAGCGGCATAAACGCCGTCAGCTTAATGAAAGCTGAGTGAGTTAGATACTAACAGGGTATCAACTATTGAAGTTATTACAAGTTATAAGCCGCAAACAAGTTAGAGTTCTGTGAGGGTAACTTCTTTACATCAAACCGATTATCCGATTACTAATGTCTTACTCATTTTAAGACCGATAATACGTCTAGATAGGGGAACAGACTCGACAGTAGTTCAACTCTATAACACACCATTGCTCCATCCACCGCTTTTAAGAACATATGCACAGTTCACCGCATGTCATGGATACCACGTTAACTACAAGAAAAAACCCTTTTTATGACTTTTTTTTATTTTGGGCTAATGACTATTTTAATAAAAAAGTCATAACAAATACTTTTTTCTAACATATATGACTCTTTTTGCAAATATAGTCATAAGATTGGTAAGTGGTGTTTTATTTACGACCATTTTTTTTATTAGTCATAAATAATAAGATTGTTTATGACAGTTTTTTAAAATGGTCATAAATAATAAGATTTTTTATGACAGTTTTTTTGAAAATGGTCATAAATAAAAAATGGTCATAAATAATAAGAGTTTTTATGACAGTTTTTTGAAAATGGTCATAGATAATAAGAATTTTATGACTTCATTTTTTGGTAGTCATAAATATTCTTTATTTTTATGACTCTTTTTCTTTGAATTCTAGAATCAAACGTAAGTACTGTTTTGGGAAAAATAGTGAAAAAAAGACAATATGCTAAGATTTTTAAAGTTAAGATTCTTGATTAGGGAAAGGTCTTCTGTACAAAAATATTTTGTGAAATTTTACTTGGCATACACGAATATTATGTGAAATTTCACTAAATCTTTACATGAATATTAAGTGAAATTTCACTTAAATCGACCTTTGAGAGACTAGTTTTTAAGAAATTACTTTTTGAAATTGGACTATTAACACTTGATAGTTACTTTTAGTGTCACAAATTTAGATTTTATTAAGAATCATATTAGATTTTTATGACAGTTTTTTGAAAATTATCATAAAAAATAAAATTTTTTATGACATGTTTGTGAAAAGTGTCATGTATAATAAGTATTTAGAAAAGTGTCATAAATAACAAGACTTTTATGACTTCATTTTTAGGTAGTCAAAAATATTCTTTATTTTTATGACTCTTTTTCTTTGAATTCTAGAATCAAAGTACTGTTTTTTTGGGAAAAATAGTGAAAAAAGACAATATTTTAAGATTTTTAAAGTTAAGATTCTTGATTAGGAAAATGTGCACTGTATAAAAATTTTAAATGAAATTTCACTTGGTATACATGTAACACCCCGTATTTTCTTTATATAAATATTCATTTAAAAAAACAAAATAATGAGACAACCTAAATTTTTGTGTATACAACCATGGTTATTTATTTATATGCGTGTATTTATTTTATTCATTAATTATTGTGTGAAATTTTATAGAGCTAAGTGGTGGAGTTAAGTTGTAAAAACTTAAGTTGAACAAGTCATTGAAGAATTGATGTGTCTTTTTTTTTTGTAGTGATTATAGGCCCGTGAATGTGTTAATTTGTGTTTTTAACATTTAAATTAAGTACCCGGGTTATGTACACCCATTGGGTCACTCATTTTAGAACTTTAGAATGTATTTCGGGCCCATATAAAGCCTTTTTGTGAGGCCCCTAGACAAAAAACGGGATTTTTAGCCTTTTGTGTGTTTGTGTTATAATATATGTAGGTGTATCATATATACATACATAATATACCTCCTAGGGTTTTGATAACAAAAAGAAAAGAAAAGAGAGACATGAGAAAAATAGAGCAGTCAAGAGAGAGAGAGAGAGAGAAGAAGAAGAAGAAGAAGAAGAAGAAGAGAAGAGAAGAAAAGAGGAACCCCAAATATTGTTTTGCGAATCTTCATCAACATTGAAGTCCTAAATCGGTGAGTTAACTTGTTATTTTCTTTCAATCTCGTTTGATTGAAATTTAAATGAATAGATTATTAAATTAGTATGGTTATGGGTTATGAGATTTAGGTTTTTATTTACACTGATTGAAGTTATGATTTGAGATTTATAGATGAGCCTTGGATATACATTTGAGCAATTATTCAATTTTCGGATTTGGGATTTTCACGGATCAGATTTTAGTAGATAATTCCTAATAAATCATACGTTACAGTTTTCGTGATTCTGTTCGCGTAAGCCTGTAGGAAACGCAATTCTGGACAACTTTCGTCTAATGGTATTTTTCCCAATTCTGCACCGTTTGGACAAACAATTCATATTACAGTAGCAGTTTTATGAATGTTAAAATAAGCGTATTTGCTATATCATATTTTTGTGTGATTTCGTGTTCGTTAATATGAATTAATTTATTTGTACATAGAAAGATATGAGTTCTCATGTATAGTTGAGCATTGTGAAATTATGACTGTGTGATTTTGTGTGGGTTATGAATCTGTGTGAACATGTAGCTGTTAATATAATTTTAATATGGAAATTTGAGTTGAGATATATGAATCTCTTATGAAGTAGAGTTTTGTGAAAAACGTGGATGTATGAACGATAGAAAATCCTTAGAGTTCACCACTGCTCCTTATGATTTTAGGCGGCGACTTCGTGGATGACCCGTCCTTGTGTGATTAGACGGCGACTACGTGGATGACCCGTCTCTTCATTATTTTAAGCCTTATACCCGGCTTGTTGGTCTATTTCATGTGTATCTAGACATTGTTTTATTGACGTCAAGAACATAAGGACTAGCCTTTCGGTGTATACTCAAATCCCAGTAATACCCCATGGGAGTTGGGACTGGAGTGGGAGTTAGTATTACGTTAAGAGACACATGGGATATATGTGTAGGCTGGACCATGGATGGGTGGCCGATGTGGTGAACATAAAGTGTAATAAAATAAAATACTTTGTGGTGTTTTATTCTTGCGTTTAGAAGTTGAATTATAATTAATTACCTCTTATTGTGGTTGCATCGTAGAAAGTTGTGGACGCTTAGTTATCGAATTTTCTAATAATTTTTCGTGTTGTAATCGTTGTGTGTGAGAATATTGTCTTGAAGTGAAGTTATATTATCTAATTTTAACTTTTAATATTGTCTTGAAGTGGACTCAAGGCTTTAAATTTCAAAGGAAAAGAAGGCCAAAACCAATTTGGCAATTCGTAAAGGTAATTAAATCTGAATAAAAACATGGTAGATATAATAGTAGCTGTTTAAATTATACTTAGTATGTTATGGTTAATGTATTGATATAATGTATGTTGCGGTTATTCAATTGTTGCTGGGTATGTTTTCATTGTTTGAAATTTTTGGGAGGTTCTATTTATAGAGGAGACTCTGTCGAAAGTTTTAGAAATTCTAGGTTAACATTCATTCCAAGATAAGTTAGTTTTACCACGACTTGTGATTGCAGTAATTTATTGTTTGTCTAATATTTGTTATACATTTATTCATAGGGACCAAAGCAACCAGGAAATTATGAATGTGGATACTATATGTTACTTTTCATGAAAGTGATAATGGAGAATCCATCCAAATCTATCAACATAAAGGTATTATCATAGTATTCTTTGTAAATGTGTCGCCAAATTTTCTCTTCTTCTTGTTTTACTTTGATTCATAAATTGTGAAATTTTTTTTTTCATATGTGTTGGAGGTGGTGGTGGTGTTGTTGTGGGGAGAGAATACATCCTTAACATCTCATTCTTTCCTGAACTTTTTCATATGAAAGAGTTGTCTCAAAAAGTGAAATATGAAAGCCACGAGCTAAATGTACTTCAACTTGAGTTCATTGAGTTCATTCAAGAATACATTTAAGTATTGAAAATTTCAACATTTTTTCCTTTTTCCAGGTAATCTATATTTTTACAATTTAAGAAAATCATATACTCATTATATAGAATCTAATACATTGATTTCATTTTTGTTTCAGTGTTACACAGTTAGACTACATGGAACAAATATTGTAAATAAGTTGATGTACTAGCGGAGATTGAAGAGTTTAAATAGATACTAATCTTGTTTTTATTTATTTATTTATTTATTTATATTTTTTTTTAACAATGTTACATATGCATTATTGGTTTGTTGGTTTAATACATACTTAGTGGTTACTGTTACATTTTTCTTGTACATAACTAATTATTAGATTGATTATTGAAAAATTTTGGTTGGAAGGAAGATAATATCTGAATATGGTTCTTGAGTTGATTTGTAACATGCATGTTTTGATAATGTATTTGAATTGTGTAATCTTGATTGTTGGATTATCAACAAAATATTTTTTTTCTTTAAATGTGTTTTATATTATATATGACTGTTTCATAAAAAACAATCATAAATTAGCAATAGTTCTACTAAAGTCATAAATAGTGTCATTATTTATGACTTTTAAAATGTTATTTATGATTGTTTTGAAGATTATTTATGACTATAAAACGATTATTTATGACTTTTTGAAGGTTATTTATGACTATTTTAAATATTATTTATGACTATTTAAAGGTTATTTATGACTTTTTTGAAGATTGTTTATGACTTTTTAAATGGTTATTTATGACTAATTTGAAGATTATTTACGACTTTTTAAAGGGTTATTTATGACTTTTTTGAAGATTATTTATGACTTTTTTAAAAGGCTATTTATGACTTTTTTAAAGATTATTTATGATTTTTTTAAAAGGCTATTTATGACTTTTTTGAAGATTATTTATGACTGTATCAATTAAAAAATAGTCATAAACAATTTGAAAGCACTCATTTTTTATGACTATTTTTTTAAAACTGTTGTAAAAGTAATAATTATTTATGACTTTTTTTAACAAACTCGAACTTATTTATGACTGCAATGTTATGACTTATTTTAAAAGCTTAAAAAAGAGTCATAAATATACATTTATGACTCATTTTTAAAGTCATAATAAGGGTTTTTTGTTGTAGGAACATATGCACAGTCCACCGCATGTCAGGGATATAACGCTTTAAGCAACAGTACATCATTCTATGCCACGACTTAGCGACGTCTACCAGTGATCACGGTCCACCGCATGTCATAGACACCTTCGTCTGTCTACCGCTTTTAAGAACATATGATTAGATCATCTGGCTATCTTAGGGCAAATGGTCCGGTTCACCGCAAGTCATAGACACCTTCGTCTGTCTACCGCTTTTAAGAACATATGATCGACCAAAGCCCGCCCACGCAAGGTTCCCGAATCTTAGCAAACCTACTTAAGTTCAACTCTATTGCCGATACATGACAATCCCAATGTGGCCCGACTACTCTGAATGAAATGAACGTTAACTCCAAAGGGTTCACGACTATTCCGTTATCTAACGTCATAAACATTATCCATTAATCTCGTTATTACTACGATCCTACGCCGCATTAACTTATTATCATGTCTGTATTACAATAATAGAGCATGCTGGGAAATACTGAACCGTTAAATAAACAACTAAACATTTATTATAAGAAAACAGTATTCTGAAACTTCCAATCGATTGGCATAGAGGTCAATCGATTGGTATAAAAGTGGCATCAATCGAATGGAAGAAGGTTCAATCGATTGGTATAAAAGTAGTGTCAATCGATTGATAAAAGATTCAATCGATTGGATCACAATCCATGTCAATCGATTGGAACATGAAAGATGTCAATCGATTGGTAAGAGTACCAATCGATTGATACTTCGTCTTCTTCACAGTGAAGACTGCCCAGCAACATATAAACGGGAATACATGGTTTCTTCTCCATTTCTTCATTCAAGCATGTTCTAACACCAATATAAAGCTACCAAGTGAGTTTAAAACTCACCTTAGACGTTAAGGGCGTGTTTGGGAATGTGTTTTGAAGCTTTGGAAGCTCCAATGGTGGTCTCCCTCTCTTTCCTCTGCTATGTCTCTCCTCTGTCTTCTTCTTTCTTCTTCTTCTTTCTTCTCTGGTCTTCTTCTCTTCTCTCAATCCATCTCTGTGTGTGTGTGAGTGTATGAATATATGTATATATGTGTGTATATATATATGAGTGTTTATACATATATATAAACACACACAAACACTCCCTCTCACTCTCTCTGATTTTTCTAAAAAGAAAAACGCAGGAAAAGGGCTCATATATATAGGGAGAGAGTGTTCACGTGGACAAACCCCAGCCAGAGCAAAAGAATCTGCCCAGCTGCCTCCAATCGATTGGTATAGAAGTCAATCGATTGGTATAAGCAATCGATTGGATAAAGTGTCAATCGATTGACATAAGCAATCGATTGGTATACTTGCCAATCGATTGGTACCCAAAATAAGGCAATCGATTGGAAAACTTATCAATCGATTGGTATCCAAATTATACCAAGGGTAAGGCCAAGCTCATACAAGTATAAAAACATAAAAGGTCTAGTTTATATAATCACATTACAAAAATACAGGGTATTACATCATCCACCACTCATAAAAGATTTCGTCCCCGAAATCCAAAATAAACTGGGTTAAAACAAAAATGGAAACTTCTCTTGCATCTCCGACTCCAATTCCCATGAAGCTTCTCCTTCATCGTGGTGCTTCCACTGAACCTTCACTAGCGGAATATCCTTGTTTCTGAGCTTCTTCACTCCTCGGTCTAGAATACGCACTGGTCCTTCGTTGTAGGTCACGTTCTCGTTCACCTCGATATCTTCAAAACTGATCTAGTGCGCTGGGTTGTGGGCACACGTCCTCAACATGCTGATGTGGAAAACGTTGTGTACCCCTGACATCTTTGGCAGCAACGCAAGTCGATAAGCAACCTTCTCAACACGTTCTAGGATCTCGAATGGTCCGATGAATCGTGGCGATAGCTTGCCTTTCTTCTGTCTGAATCTGACGATACCTCGAACTGGCGAGACTTTAAGTAGTACATGATCTCCAACTGCAAACTCTAGATCTTTCCGTTGCTTGTCGGCATAGCTCTTGTGTCTGGATTGCGCTGTCTTCATCTTCTCTCGTACAATCTGGATTTTCTCGTTGGTTTCTCGAATCATCTCGGGCCCAAGTAGTTGAGTATCTCCGACTTCGGCCCAACACAGCGGCGATCGGCAAGGTCTTCCATACAAAGCTTCAAACGGTGCCATCCCTATGCTCGTGTGGTAGCTGTTGTTGTAGGCAAACTCGATCAAAGGTAGATGCGTCTCCCATGAACTCTCGAATTCAATGACACAGGCTCGCAACATATCCTCCATCACTTGATTGACTCATTCTGTCTGACCATCTGTCTGTTGATGAAAGGCTGAACTCAAATTCAATGAAGTTCCCATTGCTGTCTGAAGGCTCTTCCAGAATTCTGCGGTAAAGCGTGAATCTCGATCTGAAACTATTAAGACGGGTACACCGTGCAGTCGCACAACTTGCTGTAGATACATCCGGCTCAATCTTTCAACAGGGTGCGTCATGCTGTAGGCGATAAAATGTGCTGACTTGGTGAGTCGATCCACTATTACCCAAATAGCGTCGTGGTTTTGTTGAGACTTCGGCAATCCAACCACAAAATCCATGGTGATGTGCTCCCATTTCCATTGGGGAATCGGTAGCAGTTGTAGGAGTCCAGGTGGTTTCTGATGCTCCGCCTTCACTTGTTTGCAAATAAGACATTGCGATACATACTCGGCCACTTCTCGCTTCATTCCTTGCCACCAGAAGTTTCTCTTCAAGTCCTTATACATCTTGTTTCCTCTTGGGTGGATAGTCATCCTTGACTTGTGTGCTTCATCCAGAATGTTCTTCCTGAGACCATCGTCATTTGGCACACAGAGTCTACCTTTGCATCTCAGTGCTCCGTCTGTACTAATACTCCATATCTCGGGTTCCTTTGCGGACATCTTGGCAAACCATAACTTTAAATCCTCGTTCGACTGTTGCGCTTCCAAGATACGGCTGATGAGGGTTGGTTGCACGACAAGACATCCAAAGTGTTGTCCTTCTCCTGATTCCACTGGTTGAAGGTCGAATTCGACTAACGTCTCCAATGCTCGCCATTCCCTAATCAAAATCGAAGAAACCAAAAGGCGTGGCCTCCGGCTCAGAGCGTCGGCTACAACATTTGCTTTACCCGGGTGGTATTGCAAAGAGAAGTCGTAGTCCTTGAGTAGTTCCATCCATCTCCGTTGTCGCATGTTCAACTCCTTTTGAGAGAACAGGTACCTTAAACTCTTATGATCTGAGAACAAGTCGAACTTTTCTCCATACAAATAGTGTCTCCAAATCTTCAGGGCGAACACAATTGCGGCTAGTTCTAAGTCGTGCGTCGGATAGTTCTTCTCATGCGGCTTCAATTGTCTTGATCCGTATGCGATGACATTCCCCTCTTGCATTAGTACACAACCAATGATGTGATGCATCACTATAGATTATGAATTGTTCACCACTCTTAGGTATCGCAAGCACGGGTGCTGAGGTTAGTCTCTCTTTCAATTCCCGGAATGCATCCTCATGTTTATCAGTCCATTCGTACTTCGTCTCCTTCCTAGTCAGGCTTGTCAACGGTCCTGCGATTCTAGAGAATCCTTCCACAAATTTTCGGTAATACCCAGCCAATCCAAGAAAACTCCTAACTTCGGTCGCGTTGGTTGGCCTGTTCCAGCTCAAGACTGCATCGATCTTAGATGAGTCTATGAAAATCCCATCCTGTGATATCACATGTCCCAGGAATTTAACTTCCTGAAGCCAGAATTCACATTTGCTGAATTTCGCATACAGACTATTGTCTCTGAGAGTCTGTAGAGCAATTTGTAGATGCTTCTTATGTTCTTCTTCCGTCGTTGAATAAATTAGAATGTCGTCAATGAATACTATAATGAATTGATCCAGATAGGGTCTGAATACTCTATTCATTAGGTCCATGAATACGGCCGGGGCATTAGTCAATCCAAAAGACATCACTAGAAATTCGTAGTGTCCATATCTCGTCCTGAAGGCAGTTTTCGGTATATCTTTCGGCCGAACTAGTAATTGATGGTATCTTGAACGCAAATCGATTTTTGAGAATATCCTTGATCCTTGTAGTTGATCGAACAGGTCGTCTATCCGGGGAAGTGGATACCTATTCTTGATCGTGACCTTATTCAGCTCCCTGTAGTCGATACAAAGTCGTAGCTCTCCGTCCTTCTTTTTCACAAATAAAACTGGTGCTCCCCAAGGTGATGTACTCGGGCGAACAAAACCTAAATCTTCAAGTTCCTGAACTTGCTTCTTCAATTCTAGCATTTCTATTGGCGCCATCTGATACGGGGTCTTGGAAATCGACAACGTTCCGGGTGCTAACTCAATGCAAAAGTCTATCTCTCTCTTTGGCGGAAGTCCTGAGATACTTCGGAACACATCTTCAAAGTCTTGAATAATGGGGATCTAGTTGATAGTAAGCTCCGTGCTTGAAGTCTTAATCGTGGCTAGGCAGCTCGTGATAAACATGTCGCTCAACGGTTGGCACTGAAATCTGATCTGCGGGCAACCAGGCGTCGAAAAGACAATGGTCCGACTAACACAATCCAGGTTAGCGCCATACTTAGTAAGCCAATCCATTCCTAGGATCACGTCGAACTCAGACATTGACAAGACTATCAAGTCTGCTGGGAGATTCCTATCCTCTAGTGTCAAGGGACATTCCTTGCACACCTTACCTAACTTAACGGATACTCCCAAGGGCGAAACGGCATTAAGGGTCGGCTCAAGTGCTAGGGGTAACAAACCCAAATCACGCACCATCTTAATAGCTATGAAAGAACGGGCGGCACCGGTATCAAACAAAGCTCTAACTTGACAGTGAAATAAAATGAGTGTACCTTCCAAGTTTTGTTGTTCCTCCGCATTATACCCTGCATTGTCAGGGATGATGGCATTCACCCTAACCTGTCCTTGCTGCCCTTGTTGTCCTTGAGCAGGCGCTCCATAGTACCTCCACGTGGTGCTCGACAATCCTTGCTTATGTGACCAGGCTTGTTACAGTTGCGGCAGACGAGGTCATTATAGCGGTTGGTCTTGGGGGCTGTGCAATACCTTGCAATATGTCCGGGCACTCCACAGTTGAAACATCCATCAGTGTTCTGTCGCTGGGCGATGGGCTGTGCCTGAGGTGGTCCTCGCTGTTGATTCTGTTGTCGAGGAAAATTAGCTTGGGGCTTCCTTGTCCCATCCCATGTGCGCTTGGTTCCCTGAAAGTTGTTGGTCTGGGGTTTCCATCCCTGATTGTTCCTTGATGATTGCGCGGGAAAGTTCCTTGGTTGGAAGGTCCTGGGTGGAGGTCGATTCACTTGTGGTCCTTGCACAGGGTAAGCATCCTTTTCCAAACTTGAAGCAAGACGGACAATCCCTTCAAACGACTGGCCCAGATGGCCTATCATCATGTGCCGGAGGTGGGGGTTGAGTCCTTGGTGAAATCGCTTGACCTTCTTGGTAGAGGTGTCTATCATATGCGGAGCGAAACGGGAAAGTCGCTCAAATTGTGTAGTATACTCCCTGACTGTCCATTTCCTTGGGTTAGACTCAGGAAATTCCTCTCTTGTTGGTCTCTTTCTTCCTCAGGAAAATACTTCTCGAGAAATCGAGTCTTGAATGCTTCCCAAGGCATTCTCCTTGCAGCGTCAATCCCAATCGTGGCTCTCTCGGCCTCCCACCAGTCCGCGGCGGAGTAAGTTAGTTGAAATGCGGCTAGACGTCTCTTGTCAAGCTCACTGCACTCCAGGGCTTCAAAGATTAGCTCCAACTCTCGTATCCATTGCTCTGCTTTTCAGGACTCTGCCATGCCGTCGAACTTTTTGGGTCGCAGGCCACGAAATCGTTCCAACAGTTTATCGCCTGTCTGCCTTGGAGGGACAAAGTGGTTGTTGCCATTGTTGTTGGTGGCATGATTGTAGGTATCGCCGATGTGTTCCATCCGTTGCATGAAAGCTTCGAAGACTCCAGTTGGGTCCATACCCTCGGGAATGGGTGCTCCCAGTCGTGCTTGGTTCCTTGTGGGTCCCACCATAGTGATCCGTGTGAGGTGTACCTATGAAGGATCTAACGATTAGCTGACAATCTCCTCGGGGAAATGATCATACTTAAATAACAGAAAGCATAACATGAATCAAAATCACAACCATAACATAATAATGAGATGATAACAGAAATAACCAAGAGAAACGATCTGCCATATATATATACCCAAAAGATGTACAGCGGAGTACACAACAGATCGTCTGTGTACCGCATAGTACATGATCCTATACAAGATCTAAACAAAAGAAAGATATACACAAAACCACTACTGGTGGCTACCTATACAAAAAGGCTACGGTCAATAGCTGTCTATGTAAGCGTCAAAAGTAAGCGGACAGCATGTCCTAAAGTCAGACGTAAAAAGTCTAAGTCCTAAAGGTACTGGACTCAAAAGTTGTCCACATCGGATCCATAGATGGAAGCCTCGTCCTCTGGGGAAACCTCAGACAAAACATCATCCTCATCCATATCATCGTCATCCATCATGTCCTCATCCTCTATCACAACATCCTCGATCAGCTCGGGTCCATCATGCTCCACAACAGCTCCTAAATCTCCTGCATCAGCGGCCATGTCAGCCTGGGCTGCATCAAATGCGGCCGCAAGTGCCTCAGCCTGTATCATAGCCTGTGCCAACTCCGGTGCTCCAATCTCAAATCCATAGGGATGTGCAGCCATCTCTGCGGCCCACTCAGCTGCCAGCTGTGCTATAACTCCTCCTGGTAAGACTGGTACTACTGCATCATCACCTGCATCATCGTCTACGGCTACCTCCTCTTCCTCTATCGGATAACCCTCTGCAACTACAATATCTACGCCAACTGGCACGTCCATGCCAGCTGGGTCCACGGGGTCCTCCTCCTCTGGATCATACTCCGGCTCCTCGTCATCGGTGTCCTCGTCCTCCTCATCCTCCATCTCCTCATCGTCATCCTCTGGCTCATCGTCGCCATCGCTCTCATCATCACTGTCACGCCACGACGTAGCATAAATAAGGAAAGCGTTTAATTTCCTTTATGGACCCGTAGGTCGCGACAGTTTGAAGGATCGATTCCGTCCCAAACGTCAAACAACAAAACATAATAATCAGAGTAAAGCAATCAAGGCTTACAAAAACTTTCTAACTTATTACATCTTATGAACCGGGGTCAACTAAGGCACAGACCGCCTTGAAAATAAAATAATAACTTAGAGTCTGATACAGTCATCCTTAAAACAAAACAGTTCATAACCTAAAACAGATAAACTTAAAACAGATAATAAACAGTTTCTCGTCCCAACAGCAGCCATTCTTAATTAGCATAATCGTATGATTCCTCCTGGTTGTAACCTGAAAAGCCTGAACACGAATGTCCAGGACGCATCAACGTCGTCAGCTTCAAGAAGCTGGTGAGTATTAAAAACAGGACTTTGAATGTAAAACATACCAACTTACCTTTTTCCAATTCCCATTTAAATCCACAAGTTTAATATTGAAGTAAGGAGCTCATTTAGAAAACATTCACAACATTATTTAAAGAGGGTAATTTAAACAGATGGGACCGTGTATGAGAACAATGCACCACACTCATCTTGCCGACTCTTTTCTCTCGACAGCCACAACAACCCACTATCCTACTCCTGGTATCTTTGAAACACTCAGATAGCCACACTTTAGCAACGGGGCGCCAGGGAGTGTCCAGTTTGCCTCACACTTTGGTCCGGGGTACCAGGGAGTGTCCAATGCCTCACACTTTGAATACCCTAACCGCCATGCAAATACCGGGGCGACCCCTCACACAGTATCCAGACTCGAGTTATCAGGGAGTGTACGTAGGCCACACTTTAGCACTACCATGGGTGCCAGGGAGTGTCCGAGTTCGGCTTCACACACTTTAACGCTTCCATGAGCGTCAGGGAGTGTCCATATTTGCCACCGTCGCATTTCAAAGATACCCTCTCCACAAACTCAACCACAACCACAACCACAACCACAACCACGACTACAACCACAAACTCAACCACAACCACAACCACGACCATAAGCACAAACTCATACTCTTTCCCCACTACCATTACTCTTTTCCACACAGACTGACACCCCTATGCATGTACCACTGACCCACATGAATGGTATGCACTTAAACAAAAATGCTGAATTAAAGGAACAACACGCGTACGGGGATTAATGAGTCATACTACAATGTTTTAATCATTCAAACCTAACCAAAAAGAGTTCTGATTAACTAAATATCCCAAACAGAACCTCATCAGTATATAAATTTCATCCAAACAGTCCCTTAACAGAAAATAGACAAAAACATAAACTGCTAAACCTCGCGCGCGCAGGCCGCTCGCGCGATAAGCCCATTTTTTCTTTTATTAATAAACTTTTCTGTCTGCCCGTGGAAATCAAGGTCGCGCGCGCGGATCGTTCGCGCGAAGGGGTTATCGCGCGACCCTCGCTCGCGCGATCAGCCAAATTTTCAATTATATATATATAAACTCTCACTTCTGCCTGGGGAAGCCTACCTCGCACGCGCGGACCGCTCGCGCGGGCCGCTCGCGCGATACTCGCGCGCGCGATCGTGGCGCGAGATGAAGCTGAGGCTTCATCTTCTCCGCAGGAACTGTTCTATTTCAGCAAACAGGGGTCCTTTTTGACCCATTTCAGTTCTGTAAGTGTGTATGTCCTATTATATATGGATCTCTTTGTTTTTCAACAAGGATTAAGAATCTATGGTTAATTTAACATGATTCTAACCATAACTCTCCAATTTTATGAAAAACCAAAACATGTCAAAATTTATTTTCTTATATACTTTCTTATATGAACGAATTAAGCTCTAAAACTTCAAACATAGTCAATACATACTATAATCTTCCATATTCATCTCTAAAAATGAATTTTGATTGGGTTTAGAAATTCATGATTTTTATGCTATGAACTTCATACGTAAAAATCATCAATGGGGATTTACAACATTAGACAATTACACAGCAATTAATATGAAATTACATTCTTAGTGAGTTTGGAATACTCACTGATTGATAAGAAAGTGTGTGTTGTTGAGAAAGATTCAAGAAATACAAGAGGCCCAATCAAGCTTGGCTATGGAGTTGTGTAGTTTCTTTCTCCAGAAAATCTCCAGAATATAACTCTCAAGCTCTCTCTTTTCTCTCTGTGTAAATGAAGTGCAGTGATGAGAATGTGTGTGTGTATTGAACATATATAGAGAGAGCCAATTGGAGAACTTGGGCTCCAAGAATTTTTAAGCTCACTTAGCACTTCTCAAATTAAGTTAACAAAACCTTAATCCTCTTAAAATGACAGCATATATACATACGTATTTACATAATACACAGTTGATATGTCCCAAGTTTAAGCCAAAGGCCATGGATAGGTGTATAGGGGTCAAATGGGGTTGTTTGGCAATTTAGCTTATGGACACAACATTTGCACACATAAGCTAAACATTCCCAAACAATGCCTTATCCAATGATTACTTGCCATAATTGGAAATAAAGTAAATGTCTAAATCGGTCACTTCCAAAATCTGTGGAAGTTAAACACAACATGGGCAGCTTTGAACATAAACTGGTATTTTCGGGGCGCGGTGGTCACCACAAAAATACAGGAATTCCATTTTAACGTAAGAATTGATTTTCTGGTTTCATAAAAATACTGATTGAGTCAATAGAAGTTACTTTCACCGTTTTGAAATACAGACTTTGAAATCCACACAGGTATTATTAATTTTGTAAAAATTACAATTTGACCCCAACAAGAATTTTAATATGAAATAACACAAGGGATGATAATTAGAACATGGGAAATGTATTTAAATGAAGCAGTCCATAATAATTGAAGTTAAATATGACAATGTAAATACCAATTAAATATAAAAATGAATTTTAAATTAAATGGAAATGCAGGTTATTACAATCACCCTCCGGATCCTCATCTACTGGGGGTGCATCAGCCATGTCCTCTTCTGGTGGGGGTGGAGGTGCTGCTCTAACCTCTGCAAGTAGAACCTTGTACGAAGAACGGTCTCGTAACATCAGTAGAGAATCATCCTCGATGCGTTTGAATGTTTCCTTACGATAGATCATCTCTTGACGCATCACTTCTGGGTCATGGGTCCTAAATCTCTGCTGCTCGATCTGCATGTCTCGCTCTGTCTCTGTAATAGCTCTCTGTCTAACCTTCTAGGCATAGTACTCTGGATCTGCTGGCGCAATACTCCTCTCATACACATAGTGTCCTCCGAACTCATCTGGAACGAACAGCGGCGGTGCCATGCTACCAGAAAAGGGACTACCTTAAGTCAGAACTAATCTTAATACTCATCTATAGAATCTCAAGGTTCTAGGACCAGATGGTGTGGGACAATCTGTGAGCGAAAAGGTATAAAACCTAGGCTCTGATACCAAAGATCCTGTCACGCCCCGGAACGGCAAAAATAGAGAAAAATAAATTTCCTTTTTGGGTCCAAAGGCAGCGACGGGTGAAGTCACATGATTGTCCACACCACGCAGTACTAAGCAACAAGAAGTAATAGTGTAACAAGAATGAAGTCTAGGTTCTGATCACAACGTATCATAAAGTCAACAGACGTTACTAACTATTACACATCAGAGTCTCGAATCAAATATAAGGCAGCGGAAGTACAAATGCCAAGGCAACATATGCCTGACTACAAAAAGGATTCTAAAACGGTAAAGATAATTAGCTACAATTCTAGTCTAGTCTTCAGTTGGCATAAAGGTAGTCCTCGGCGTAGTAGTCTCCTTCGGTCTAGCCTCCATCGGGGAAATTCTCCACGGGGACGTCGTCACTAGCATGGTAGTCTTCTTCTGCGGGCCCTTCACCTGTATAGTCAAAATCAAGGTGCGCTGGAACATACAAATGTCCAGCGGCATAAACGCCGTCAGCTTAATAAAAGCTGAGTGAGTTAGATACTAACAGGGTATCAACTATTGAAGTTATTACAAGTTATAAGCCGCAAACAAGTTAGAGTTCTGTGAGGGTAACTTCTTTACATCAAACCGATTATCCGATTACTAATGTCTTACTCATTTTAAGACCGATAACACGTCTAGATAGGGGAACAGACTCGACAGTAGTTCAACTCTATAACACACCATTGCTCCATCCACCGCTTTTAAGAACATATGCACAGTCCACCAACGTCCTTGACATTCTTGCCAGAGGTGACCTCTCACCGCCGCTGCCATTTGTCGCCGGAGCATAAGTCCATCTCAAGTACTCTCTCGTATACTACATTTCTTCATCTTCTTATTCTTTCTTCTTCACCCTTTATTCCCCTTGATGCCCGAATGGTCTTTTCACCCTTTCTTCGCCCATTTCTTCCCTTGTAACAAGTAAAAGGTCAGTTTTTACCCAAAAACTGAACTGACTCAAATCAAAACTCGACGATGAGTTGGTTCTACCCGAGTTGATGGATGGATGATGGGTAATGGGTGCTTAACCCAATGGGATTCGGATGGATGAACGGGTGAAGGTCATGTTGGCCCAAAATGTAAACCTTAAGGGGGGGGGGTGAATAAGGTTTTAGCAAAAAATTAACATTTTAAAAACTTAATACAAAATTAAACACAATCATAAACAATTATGTAAAGAAAGAAGGAGAGAGAAACTTGCAAACCAAGTTTCAAGTGGTTCGGCAATCCACACGCTGCGGCCTATGTCCAACCCTCAAGAACACCTCTTGAGGATTCCTTTAATCCGACCTGCTTCACGGGTATAGATCAAACAGTTACAAGAACCTTCAATCTCTTCCAAATAAGAACACCTCTTCTTTGCACACAAGGGTTACTAACCCTCACTCTTTACAAATGAATAATTTGGGTACAAATGATAACTCTTTCTCTAGAGTGGATGGATACAATTATAGCTCACAAAACAACTCCTTAGTAAGTGGATAATACAAATGAAAGTTCACTACAATTTGCTCTCACAAGAATTACAATTGAAATTAAGAACAAATTAATTTTTCACTCAAACTAGGGCTCAATAAGAATGATGATTAAATAAGATGTTTGAATGATTTTTCTTGATCACCCAACCCTTAAAATCACCCCTATGTATAGCTTTTGAAAGATTATAGCCATTGGGAGTGAATGGGGGGTGTAAAAATAATTTTTTGGAGAGTTTAAAAACTAGCCGTTATACAGTTCTGCGCAATTCAGTCGACCGGATCGAAAGTTCAGTTGACTAGAAAGTTTATAACAGAGAAGAGACATTCTGCGTAAAATCCATTCGACTGAACATTACCTTCGGTCAACTGAACATTTCCTCCAGTCGACTGGACATAAAATATTTCAGTCGACTAGTTTTTCCTATTTTTGCAGACTGACACCTCTTTACTAAAACGACCATAACTCCCTCTACAAAACTCGTTTGTGCAATCCGTTTGAAGATTCGGAAACTAGCTTCAAATACCTTTCCAACTATATAAAACTCAATATCTAGTTCCTTACCAATTAGATCAGGTTTGCCTTTAAATATGACCCATCTGCAAAGGATACTTGATTTGGACTTAACCACTTGAAAACATTTGTGAAATGAATTTAATTGAGTGGTCTAAATATGTTCAGGTCCTTGAAAGTATTTTAAAGTATGAGAGCAAGGATCCTAAAGTCTAATTAAAGTTACTTGAGCCCCTATGAGTGATTGATCGAGATGCTTACAAGTAAATCCTAGTCATCAACCAGGAATGAAAAATCTTCAAGTCACCAAGCTTGATCCTTGTTGAGCTACATCACTTTTTTTAGAACATTTAAATGCATAAGTCAAGAGATTAGCACAATGAAAATGACTTGATGCTAGTTTAGAATAGAACAATTACAAACATGCTATTATCAATAGATTTGTCATCATCAAAAAAAATATAAATAATGCCTTAAGGAAATTCAAAGCTAACAATTTCCCCCTTTTTGATGATGTCAAAACATGCAATAGAGATATATCAATTAAAGCATAATAAGAGTCATTTTCATGTTATCATTCACAGTAGAAAGAAATACAAAGTATGAATCCAAGAATGATAAATAATGCCTTAAAGAAATTCAAGGCTAATAATTTCCCCATTTTTGATGATGTCAAAACATGCAATAAAGATATAGTAATTAAAGCACAATAAGAGTCATTTTCATGTTATCATTCACAGTAGCAAGAAATACATAGTATAAATCCAAGAATAAGTTTCTAAAAAATCTCTATTATCATTTTCCTATTTTAAAGATCTCGATTATATCATTATCCCATATTTTTTAGCACTCACATTCTCTCTCTCTGTCATTTTCCCCCTTTTTGTCAACAACAAAAAGATTGGGGGTTTGAACTAAAATTTATCCTTCAAGATAAGCAAACATGTATAGGAGGCAATGGGATATCTATGAACATCAAAACAACGTGTCATTCGAAAAGCAAGCATGATTTCAAAATCAAAATAAATTAACATGATATACCAAACATGATTAGCATGCTATCAAAATAAAGAGGAATATCAAATCAAATCAATCTAACCTACTCCTACTAGGCTTAAGGTGAGAGATTTAACCATTGTCCAAGCGCTTCTTAGATGCAACATTTGCCAAGGAGATAGATTCTTTCACAACCCAAACCATGTTATTTTTTCTTTTATGTGGTCATTTGTAATTAACATGCCCCGTTTTGATGCAATAATGACAAGTTACATGGGGGAGGGTTTCATTTGAGATTGATTCCTTAACAAAAAAATTCTTGAGAGAATTTTGAGAATTTGAAGTAGAAAGTGTGGACTTTACAAAGAAGCTTTTGTACTTCTTTTCGTTATATGTGGGATTAAATCCCAAACTGGCTTTGTCAAAAACACATTTTTGCTTTCTCAAAAGTATATTCAAAATTTGTTTACCTTATGTGAATTTTGCCAAAGTTTTTGTCAAATCATCCACCTCTTTTCTCAATTCAATATATTCACTTGAAGGTTGATTAGTTGAAACAAGTTTTTCTTTTTTCAAAATTTTATTTTGAGATTTTAAATCATCAATTGCTTTTTCAACTCCAATTTTTCTTTTTCAAGCTCATTTGAAGATTGTGCTCTTGAAACATATTTTTCATTTTCAATCTTCAAAGATTCATTTTGGGATTTCAAAATATTTAACTCATTTGAAAGTTTGGAAAAATGCTTTTTAAGAGTGATATATTTAGATCCCAAATTCTCTAATTCCTCATATAACTCCTCAAAAGCACATTGAAGCTCATTATAGTTAGGATATTCAACAATAGATGTAGGATTTGAGTTTACCAACTTCTCTTGTGCACCTTCTTGGTCACATGAGTCGTCATCAGATGAGTCATCATCATCCCAAGTGGCCTTTTTTGCCATTTTCTCACTCTCATCATCTTCATTTGCAAATAGTCACTCTCTTTCCTATTCACAAATTTGGTAGTAATATCAAAATTTTCTAAACATAACCAAATTTCATTTTCACTAGAGTATAAACGAATTCTATTATATGAAATATCATCTAAAGAATTCCATAGAATTTTCATAGCTCTAAGATTCAATAGAAAGTTATTTTGATCACTTTAATTCCATTCATTCTTTGGTTTAGGAGAAAAACTATATTTAACAATGTTCCAAAGATTTATGTCAAGTGATATAAAATAAATTTCTATTCTCCTCTTCCAATGGTCATATTTATCATCTCTCAACGATGGAGGAGTTGTAATGTAATAACCTTCTTGAACTTTTGTTTTCATAGAATTTTACTCAACATTTTGAAATTCAATAAAAATATTAGAGTCATTTAAAGAGCAAGAAGTAGAGGTTACCCCATTTTCTATTGCCATGAGGCAAAGGTTGACGATCTCATCTTCATTTGAGTCGTCGCCCGATGATTCACTCTCGGAGCTACTTTGAGTGGCCTTCATTGCCTTCTCTTCTTGTGTCTTTCATCTTTGGGAGGCTTCTTTCCTGATTTTTCTTTTGTTAGAAACTTAACGATTTTTTGGGTGATCAAAGCCATATCTTCATCCTCATTACTCTCATGATCTTTGCCCTTTTTCTTTGAGCTTGAGGACTTCAAGGCAATGTCTACTCTTTTGATTTCTTTCACTTCCTTTTTCTTGTCTTCTTCTACAAGCACGGTTAACTCCATTTCATGGGTAATAAGTGATCCCATGAGTTGTTCAATTGATAAATTTGTCAAATCCTTCACTTTTCGGATAATCGTGACCTTCGATTGCCATTGCTTTGGTAAAGCCCTAAGAATTTTCTCAATAATTTCTTCATTAGCATAAACTTTACTAAGATTTTTCAAGCTATTGATGATAGTTGTAAACCGGTAGACATATCACCAATAGACTCAAAATGCAATATTTTAAACATTTCATAAGATTGAACAAGAAAATTAATTTTTGACTTTTTAACTTGGCTTGTTCCCTCATGAGTCACTTCAAGTTATCCTAAATTTCTTTTGCGGATTCGCAAGATGAAATTCTATTGTATTCATTTGGGTCTAAATCGCAATATAATAGCATTCATTTTAATGAGTTTATTATCGGCGTCATTATACTCATTTTCCCTCTTTGGAATAGAAATAATATTTACAATTTTTGTAGGAAGATGAGGCCCTTTGACCATAATTTTCCATAAATCAAAATCTTGAGAAATCATATCGATTCTCATTCTATTTTTCTAATAAGCATAATTTATCCATTAAACACGGTGGTCTATGTGGCGATTGACCCTCACTACAAGAGATGCGAGAAGTGTTGGATTCCATTTGGATCTTAACTCAAATTTTCAAAAGCTTTTAAAAATAGAAGAGCCGAAACTTTGATACCAATTGTTGACCCTAAATGGAAACCTTAGAGGGGGGGTGAATAAGGTTTTAGCAGGAAAATTAACCTTTTAAAAACTTAATACAAAATTAAACACAATCATAAATAATTATGTAAAGAAAGAAGGGAAAAGAAACTTGCAAACTGAGTTTTCAAGTGGTTCGGCAATCCGCACACCGCGGCCTACGTCCACCCCTCAAGAACACCTCTTGAAAATTCCTTTAATCTGACCTACTTCATGGGTGTAGATCAAACCGTAACAAGAGCCTTCAATCTCTTCCAAAGAAGAACACCTCTTCTTTGCACACAAGAGTTACTAACCCTCACTCTTTACAAATGAATAATTTGGGTACAAATGATAACTTTCTCTCTAGAATGGATGGATACAATTATATCTCACACAACAACTCCTTAGTGAATGGATAATACAAATGAAAGCTCACTACGATTTGCTCTCTCAAGAATAACAATTGAAATCAAGAACAAATTGATTATTCACTCAAACTAGGGCTCAATAAGAATGATGATTAAACAAGATGTTTGAATGATTTTTCTTGATTACCCAACCCTTAAAATAACCCCCATATATAGTTTTTGAAAGATTATAGCTGTTGGGAGTGAATGGGGGGTGTAAAAACAATTTTTGGAGAGTTTAAAAACTAGCCGTTATGCAGTTCTGCGCAATTTAGTCGACTGGATCGAAGGTTCGGTGGACTGGAAAGTTTACAATAGAGAAGAGACATTTTGTATGAAATCCAATCGACTGAACAGTACCTTCGGTCTACTAAACATCACCTCCGGTCTACCGGACATAAAATATTTCAGTCGACTGGTTTTTCCTATTTTTTTCGCTGACTAACACCTCTTTACTAAAATGGTCATAACTCCCTCTACAAAACTCGTTTTTGCAATCCGTTTGAACATTTGAAAACTAGATTCAAATACCTTTCCAACCATATAAACTCAATATCTAGTTCCTGACCAATTAGATCAGATTTGCCTTTAAAGATGAGCCATCTGCAAAGGGTACTTGATTTTGACTTAACCACTTGAAAACATTTGTGAAATGAATTTAATTGAGTGGTCTAAGTATGTTTAGCTACTTGAAAGTAGTTTAAAGTATGAGAGCAATGATCCTAAAGTCTAATTAAAGTTACTTGAGCCCCTATGAGTGATTGATCAAGATGCTTACAAGTAAATCCTAGTTTTCAACCAGGGATGAAAAATCTTCAAGTCTCCAAGCTTGATCCTTGTTGAGCTACATCACTTTTTGGCTTCACCATATGCTATCTCATGATCTCAAAGTTAGAACATTTAAATGCATAAATCAAGAGATTAGCACAATGAAAGTGACTTGATAATAGTTTAGAATAGAATAATTACAAACATGCTATTATCAATAGATTTGTCATCATCAAAACAAATATAAATAATGCTTTACAGAAATTCAAGGCTAACAGGTCAAACCCGACTCACCCGACCCATGAGCACCCCTAGTGCCAGGTTAAAAAGGAATTGTTTGAGATGTAAGGCTACGTGCAAAATGTGGACCCTAGAGTCCATGTTATAATTAGGATTGGTTGTATAACACCCGCTCCCGCGGTTTATATTTAATATTACTTTAGCATGCATAATCATGAGTTAGTGTTAATTGATGTGTTATGTGACACTTATTGGAGGTGGGATCAACCCACTAAATTGCTTATGGGTGTCCAATTGGGAAACCAGTTATGGCCAGTACGGCAGTCCCAAGTCGGGACATGTGTTGATGGGTCCTAGTTGAGATGGGGCAGTAATATGTGGAAGACTCTATGTGCCTCTAAATGTTTATTAAGGCTTAAATGATTTATTAATTTATTGTTAATAATATTATGTACGTTATTAGGTGGTGACCACTTTTGGGGTCAATTAGGGGTACCTTTGTGAGCACGAATTGAATACGTTGCATAATTAGTAGGCTAATTAGCAACTTCATATAATTATATGAGACCACTTATGGGACCTATGCGAGACATAGACAAATACCCATTTAGGCTTGAGATAGTTTTAGTAAGTTTTATAGTTAATACCCAAGAGGTGGTGATGTTAATTTTGATATTTGGATGATTTCCATGTTAGGTTCAATTGTGATGCCAAATGCATGCCTAATTTGTTTAATTTAACTTATTTAGTTTATTATTGGGCAAAATTCATTTGGCTAAATTAGGCCTAATTTATTTGTGAAAGCACGGTGTGATGATTAAATGAGCATGTTGAGTTGCCTATTCGGGTCAATAGAAATTGCTAGTTCTATAACACCATGAGGTAATCTTTGTGGTGACGACCACGGCCGCCAGAGGCCTATGGGACTGCAAGTGTGAGGGCGTGAGTCATGACTAGTCATGTGCGCTTGGGGAGTGGAGCCGTGGCCTAGCCAGTAGTGGTGGGAGTGAACTAGTAATTACTAGAGAATATAGTTCTTTATAATATGTTGAATTGGGCGTGTTTATTATCCATGTTCATGATTGACATTGCTCACAAGCATATAGCTTATATATTGTACTCCAATAATAAACATTTGTTGGCTGATTACAAAGACAGGGTTTTGTCCTTTGTTGGTTGAGCTTCTATCGTTTAAGCTTATTTTAAACTTATTTTGAAACTTTAATCACTTGGGTTAAGCCTTGGTGGCGTGCCACGTGTCCTAGGATCATCTGGGTGGGTCCAGGGCGTGATAGGTTGGGACGATGTCCGTGATTATATATCGAGTTAGTGCATACATGAATGCGAACGAAGAAAGGATTTCTTTAAGAACGTTGTTTTATGTATACTGCATATCTATATATACTTTATTAGTATTTACATTCACTCAGATTTTGTAGCTGACGGCGTTTTATGCCGCTAGACATCCTACGTCCATCTTGGCAGGGTTACGAGAACACAGGTGATGAATACATGATTAGGGGCTATGAGGATGGAGCTTACGATGACGGAGGCTATGCTGATGCTGACTACTACGTGAGCTAAAGACCTGGAGCTTCGCTGTAGTTAGTTTACATTTATGTTTTTAGAGGTTGCTGTAATAGTCAAGTATATAATCGACATATGTTACCGTAATACTTTATTTATGCTTTCACAGATACTTATGGTTTGTAATAGTTTAGTATCAAACTCTGTTTTATCTATCTTAGAATTTCCAAGGCGTGGTTTGATTTATTACTCTGATGATTAGACTTTGGTTATGGACAATGTGGTGATTTTCAACTATCATGGCCTACGGGTCCAAAAATGAATTTATTTTATCGATTTTTTGCTACTGCAGGGCTTGAAAAAACCGACCAAATACCAATTGATTAATTTATAAAAGACTACACAAGTCTAAACTGACATGCCGCTATAGAGAAGTTGGTTTTTAAACCACTAAAAATCGACCGTAATCACCCCTATTGAAAATGAAGTTCTTTTATATTGTTCAAAACTCAAGCTAGTAACATAATTTATTGTATAGAAACTGATTATTTTGAACACATTTCGGGGAAAGAAAATGAAATAAAAAGGCTAAATCACACTTTAGTACCCTGTAGTTTGTGCGAAGTTTCACATTGGGCCCTCTAGTTTCAATTGCAACACTTTGGTCTCTGTAGTTTTGAATTAGTTTCAATGTAGGCCCTGCCTCTAACTCCGTTAGTGCAACTTGACGGCGCACTCATGTGTCTTGAACACTCTAGGATCCATCATGAAACTTTTCTGAAATTTTAGGGCCCAAAGTGAAATTTGCATAAACTCTAGGGCTCAAAGTGAAACTTCAACCCTAGGATATCAAAATGTGAGTTTTTCATCAAATTGCATTAAGTGAGTTAAAGACATGACCTACATTGAAACCAATTTAAAACTATAGGAATTAAAGTATTACAATTAAAACTAGAGGGTCTAAAGTGACACTTCTCCAAACTACCAGTTAGTAGTATACAATTTATCCAATAAAAAGAATAATCATTGGTGCACATAAAATGTGCACATAAAGTCTGCATATAAAGATTTAGACCATTTATTTAAGTGGATCCTATGTATACGGTGTCACGCCCCGAATCCACACATGTGAACCCAAGACACGTGGCACGCCACCAAGGCTTTCAAACAACAATTTACAAATGAAAAGGAGGGAAAACAAGTACGTTTACACCATTATGTTAGACAAATTAAGCCCAAGGACAAAATGGTAATTAATAAGGTATAGGAAATTTTATACCAAAAGATAGGTTTTTGAGTCCCGGTTCCAACGCAAAAAACGGTGCGCGAATCCGAGTTTTCTAGAGAGAGTTATGTCCGTTTCCGTAAAAGTCGACAGTGCAGCAAAATGACCTGCGGATCGATCCGCCCCAAAACCGGATCGATCCGGTTTTAGCAAAACCTCGTTTTTGGCCCTCCAAAAGTGCCGGATCGATCCGCTCAAGACCCGGATCGATCCAGATTCTGCAGTACCCAATTTGACAGCAATTTTACTAGCTATGCAGATTCCAAACATTACCAAAACCAATCCAAACTTCATGAAACTTTACAAAACACTTCAAAACCATTCCAAAAATCATTCTAAACCATTTTCAAGTTATATTAACATGTTCTTAAACAAACATTAATCAAGATCTCCAAATGCTACAACACTCAAACACACTCAATTTTCACAAAACCAAGCTAAAACACATGATCTTAAACTCAACTCTCAACTATCATGCTCCAAACCACGAAACAAAAGTTGGAGAAGTTCCAACATGATTTTTAAACCATGAACAAGACGTGCAACACCATATCTATCAAATGCTCCCATTTCTCTCCCAAATATTCCCAAATCTCTTCCAAAATCAAACAAAACACATGAGTCTTTATCCATATCCACAACTAACGTACTCAACTCATAAAAACAAGAGTTTGAAAGGTTTCCACAAGATATTAAACTCCGGCTACAACATTTGCATACGTCTTGGAGTGACAAAACAAGAACCCAACATAACCAACTAAATTTAACATGTTCCCAACTTAATCCATACATACTCGGATTACACCGAAATTATAAGTTTTGAACAAAACAACTCTAACACATGGAACTACAATGTACACAAGCTTCATAGCCACGACGAACCCCACGTTCATCTCCCCGGATTCTCGCCGCCGTGCTCACCTACAATGGTTATTCAATAACCACTACAATATATAAGCTATATGCTTAGTGATAAATATCAATCAAGCATGCAGATGACATATCAATATTTATATTCAACTCAACAAATATAATGATCTCCGGATAAGCAAGTATTTCATCCACCACTACCCGCAAGTCCGCGACTCCCCCAATAGTCCACGGCAGAAGCCAATGACCCACGCCAGACACGTGCGGTCTAATGCCGTTGTCGACAACAAGTGGTCGTCACCACGGAATAATCTCATGGTAGATTCATCCAAGCTTTCCTTTGACCCACATAAACAACTAAACATGCTCACATAAACATATCACCATGTTTTTCACAAAATCATAGCTAAACATAAGAGATTAAGCTAAATAGACATGAAATCAACATCATATGAACATAACCATGAATCTCATCCGTTGGCAAGATTGAAACCACTCACCTCTTTGCAATTCGCTCCTAGTTAAGAAATTAAAGCCCAAATCTAGTATATGTTCAAATCCTACATGAATTCGGCAAATTACGGATTACCGCTCCGAATTGGTCATGAGAAATACGACGATTAAGCTCAATAAAATCAGTACCAAAATGTAGAACTCACCTCTACGAGTTCGAATTCGGTCTCTTAATTGAAATTGAGTATTGAACGGTGTGCCGATTGACGTCGTAGAGCTCCGTCGAATTCCGTCGTCGATTTCGCACGAATATAGTTTCTCTGTAAAGTCCTTAACTCACTAAGGATGAAGATGACTCAATGTGATGAGTCATGAGACACTTGTCTCATCCATATACATTTCAAGTGTTGGTTTCTATTATGGCCTCCCCAACATTTCTCTAGTTGTGCAATTATACCCCTACTAGTTATAGAACTCTTTTAAAATTATCTCAACCTTAAATAGGTGTTTGTCTATGTCTGCGTGGGTCCCATAAGTGGTCCCACATAATTTTATGAAGTTTCTAATTTGCCTACTAATTATATAACGTGTTCATTTCGTCCTCACCCAGGTATTCTAAATGACCACATAATTGGTCCCTAACAATAAACAATATATTCTAAACAACATGTAAATATTTCACATATGCCTTAATAACCATTTAAGCACATAAGAGTAATTCCACAACATTGTCCCATCATAATGGAACTTCATCAACTCATGTCCCAATTTGGAACTGCCACGTTGGCCAACATTGGGTTCCCAAGCTGGACACCCATAATCAACTAGTGAGTTAAAACTCACTTAAACATGTGTTAATAAACACCAATTAATTATGCTAATGCATGCTAAATGGTGATTAACGAGTAATCACGGGAGTGGGTGTTACATCTCTCCCCTCCTTAAAAGAAGTTTGTCCCCAAACTTAAAGTACCTCAAGTTTCGAATAGGAATGGATACTTCTCACGCATCTCATCTTCCCGTTCCCACGTAGCCTCTTCCACGGAGTGATTACGCCACAAAACCATAATCAATGGAATAGACTTGGTTCTCAGAACTTGAACTTTCGCATCAAGAATTCTCACTGGATGTTCTGTGTAAGTCAAGTCTTCTCTAATTTCCAACGGTTCTGGCGTGATTATATGACATGAATCTGACACACAACGTCGCAACATTGATACGTGAAACACATTATGAATGTTCTCCATTTCCTGTGGTAGTTCTAACCGGTATGCTACTGGTCCAACTCTACCAATGATTTCAAACGGTCCAACGTACCTCGGATTCAGTTTCCTATGATTCCCAAACCTCACAATTCCCTTAGTCGGTGACACCTTCAGAAACACATAATCACCAACTTCAAATTCTATTTGTCTCCTTTTCAAATCCGCGTAGCTCTTGTATCGACTTTGGGCTGGCTGTAACCGTTGTTGTATTAACTTAACTTTCTCAATGGTGTGCTGAACTATCTCAGGTCCTAACAATTTCCGTTCTCCTACCTCAGTCCAACAGATCGGCGAACGACATCTACGCCCATATAAAGCCTCAAAAGGTGCCATCCCAATACTGGATTGAAAACTATTATTATAAGTAAATTCAGCCAATGACAAGTGTTGTTCCCAATCACCTTTGAAATCAAGAACACATAATCTAAGCATATCTTCCAATATCTGAATTACCCGTTCTGATTGTCCGTCAGTCTGCGGATGGAAAGCTGTGCTAAAATTCAACTTTGTGCCCATAACCTCTTGTAAACCCCTCCAAAATCTTGATGTAAATCTACTATCTCTATCAGAGATAATAGACACTGGAACTCATGAAGCCTTACAATTTCCTGAACATATAACTCTGCCAACTTCAGCGGATCATTCGTCTTAATCGCTAGGAAATGCGTAGACTTGGTTAATCGGTCAACAATTACCCAAATACTATCATTAGATCTTCTAGATTTTGGTAAACCTGCTACAAAATCCATCGTGATGTTCTCCCATTTCCATTCCGGTACTGGTAATGGTTGCAATATTCCCACTGATCTTTGGTGTTCTGCTTTTGCCCGTTGACACACCAAACACTTTGCCACGTATTCGGCTATTTCTCTCTTCATTCCAAACCACCAATAGTTCTCTCGTAGATCACGATACATTTTAATACTTCCCGGATGAATGGAATATTTGGTATTGTGCGCCTCGTCTAGAATTGTTTCTTTAATTCCATTAACATCGGGTACACAAACTCGATTTCTATATTTCAATACACCATCCACGTAAGTGAAATCCGGTTGCTTACCCTAAGGTATTCCGTCACAAATTTTCCTCAAGTTTGGGTCTTGAAGTTGTTTCATTCTAATCTCATCCACAAGTGTTGGTTGTGCTATAATAGCTGCCATCAAAGCTCCCTCAGTTCTTGGAATTACTTCAAGTTTCAATTGCTCCATTTCACGAATCAGCTTCTCTTGAGAAGTTACAAGATAAGCTAAGTTTCCGGTTGACTTTCGGCTCAATGCATCGGCCACCACATTGGCCTTTCCCGGGTGATATTGAATCGACAAATCGTAATCTTTCATCAACTCTAACCACCGTCTCTGTCTCATATTCAAGTCTCTCTGAGTGAATATATACTTTAGGCTTTTGTGATCCGTGAAAAATTCACACTGTTCCCCGTATAGATAA
Organism: Hydrangea macrophylla; assembly: GCA_033977485.1. Lineage (NCBI taxonomy): Eukaryota > Viridiplantae > Streptophyta > Magnoliopsida > Cornales > Hydrangeaceae > Hydrangea > Hydrangea macrophylla. The sequence goes on along the minus strand of CM066999.1, from coordinate 74,100,293 downwards.
TGCCTCCAAATCTTCAAGGCAAAGATCACCGCTGCGAATTCCAAGTCATGTGTCGGGTAGTTGGTTTCATGTGGTCTCAGTTGTCGTGAAGCATATGCAATTACTTTGCCATTCTGCATTAGGACACATCCTAGACCTCGATATGAAGCATCGCTGAATACAACAAACCCCTCAGTCCCCGACGAAATCGTCAATATCGGTGCTGTCATAAGCCTAGTCTTCAATTCCTTGAAACTTTTCTCACATTCGGAACTCCAAACAAAAGGAACATCTTTTCTCATTAGCTGAGTCAGAGGCATCGCAATTCTTGAGAAATTCTCTACAAACCTTCGGTAATACCCGGCCAACCCCAAGAAACTTCGAACCTCTGACACATTTTTCGGTGGATTCCAATTGGCTACTGCTTCAATTTTCTGCGGGTCCACTGAAACACCTTCTTTAGAAATCACATGTCCCAAAAATACTATCTCCGTAAGCCAAAACTCACATTTCTTCAATTTACCAAATAATTTCTTCTCGCGAAGTCGTTGCAACACCAATCGTAAATGCTTCTCATGATCTTCAATACTTTTAGAGTAGACCAAAATATCATCAATGAAGACAATTACAAATTCATCTAAGTATTCCTTGAATACCCGGTTCATCAAATCCATAAAAGCTGCGGGCGTGTTGGTAACTCCGAATGGCATAACCATAAACTCATAATGTCCATATCGAGTCCTGAATGATGTCTTCTCCACATCCTCCTCTTTAACTTTTAGTTGATGGTAGCCCGATCTCAAGTCGATCTTTGAGAACACTTGAGCTCCTTGAAGCTGATCGAACAAATCATCAATCCTCGGCAATGGATATTTGTTTTTAATAGTCAACTTATTCAGCTCCCGATAATCAATACACATTCGCATGGTTCCATCTTTCTTCTTGACAAATAAAATCGGTGCTCCCCACGGAAAAACACTAGGTCGAATAAACCCCTTGTCGAGCAACTCTTGTAACTGGTTCTTTAACTCTTTTAATTCCACGGGTGCCATTCTATATGGTGCCTTCGAAACTGGATGTGATCCAGGTGCTACTTCAATAGTAAACTCAATCTCCCGCTCGATCAACATGTTTGGTAGATCCTCAGGAAATACATCCGAAAACTCTCGTACTATCGAAATATCCTCCACCCGAGTCCTCGTGACACGTGTATCAATTACAGTACATAGCAACCCCTGACAACCCTTCTTCAACAACTTCTCAGCCTGAATTACTGATATCATATATGGTGGCGCTGCTACACCAACCCCTTGGAAGGTAAACTCTTTTTGCCCTGGTAATTGGAAATTAACCATTTTCTGTTCACAATTAATTGTACCCTGATTTGTAGATAACCAGTCCATGCCCAAGATTACGTCAAAGTAGTTTACGGTTAACGGAATCAAATCAACAGTCAATATTTTATCACTTACTCTGATTTCACATGCTTTGAACACTGAAGAGGTCACTAACGGTTTACTTAGAGGTAATGATACGGATAGATCATACCCTAAGGGTTCTGACATGCTATGTAAATGTTTGACAAATTCATGTGAGACAAATGAGTGTGTTGACCCTGAATCTATCAAAATTCGTGCTGGATGTGAACAGATATGAAGTATACCTGACACCACGGAGTCTGTAGCTGACATGTTCCCCGGTGCGAGTTGAAAAGACTTCCCTTGCCTCTGTTCCACGCCTTTTCCTTTATCAGTGGGCGGTCCCGATCTTGCTCCGCTGGACGCCATAGAACTTGCCCCTTGTTGTCGCTTCTTTGGACAATCCTTAGAAAAGTGTCCTGGCTGCCCATAATCAAAGCATTTGCCCCTCATATCCGGAATTGAGCTCACAGAGCTAGGCGGTCGTGTTCTGGATTGCAGACAATTCTTGGATATGTGCCCCACTTGCTTACAAATGTTACACGTGCTTAGCAAATAACAAACTCCCCCATGTCGGCGATTACATGTAGGACACAGCGGTCGAACTCCCTCAGTAAATGAACTTCCACCTTGACTACCCGAACCTGACCCAGGCCCTCGTGAAAATGGTTTCTTGAAGAAGCCTTGCCCCTTTCCTTTTTCTTCTCCTTGTCGCTTTCCTTGTTGTCCCTGCTTATACTTGTTAATATCTCGTTCGGCTATGAGAGCTGCGTTCTGGACTTGAGCAACGGTTCCAAATTCATGAGTATCCACCCTACATTGGATGTTATCCCTCAACCCCTTTTCAAACTTTCGAGCTTTGTCTTCCCCGGTTATCACCGTATCTTCACAAATCGAAGCAATTCACTATACTTGGAAATGTATTCATTCACTGTCATATCCCCCTGTTGGAGATTCATGAATTCCCGACGCTTCTGCACTTTAGCTGCTCGAGGAAAATATCGTTTATAAAACTCTTCCACAAACTTATCCCAAGTGGTCGGCAGATTCCAAACATTACCAAAACCAATCCAAACTTCATGAAACTTTCCAAAACACTTCAAAACCATTCCAAAAACCATTCTAAACCATTTTCAAGTTATATTAACATGTTCTTAAACAAACATTAATCAAGATCTTCAAATACTACAACACTCAAACACTCAATTTTCACAAAATCAAGCTAAAACACATGATCTTAAACTCAACTCTCAACTATCATGCTCCAAACCACAGAAACAAAAGTTGGAGAAGTTCCAACATGATTTTTAAACCATGAACAAGACGTGCAACGCCATATCTCTCCCAAATATTCCCAAATCTCTTCCAAAATCAAACAAAACACATGAGTCTTTATCCATATCCACAACTAACATACTCAACTCATAAAAACAAGAGTTTGAAAGGTTTCCACAAGATATTAAACTCCGGCTACAACATTTGCATACGTCTTGGAGTGACAAAACAAGAACCCAACATAACCAACTAAGTTTAACATGTTCCCAACTTAATCCATACATACTCGGATTACACCGAAATTATAAGTTTTGAACAAAACAACTCTAACGCATGGAACTACAATGTACACAAGCTTCATAGCCACGACGAACCCCACGTTCATCTCCCCGGATTCTCGCCGCCGTGCTCACCTACAATGGTTATTCAATAACCACTACAATATATAAGCTATACGCTTAGTGAGAAATATCAATCAAGCATGCGGATGACATATCAATGTTTATATTCAACTCAACAAATATAATGATCTCCGGATAAACAAGTATTTCATCCACCACTACCCGCAAGTCCGCGACTCCCCCGATAGTCCACGGCACAAGCCAATGACCCACGCCACACACGTGCGGTCTAATGCCGTTGTCGGCAACAAGTGGTCGTCACCACGGAACAATCTCATGGTGGATTCATACAAGCTTTCCTTTGACCCACATAGACAACTAAAACATGCTCACATAAACATATCACCATGCTTTTCACAAAATCATAGCTAAACATAAGAGATTAAGCTAAATAGACATGAAATCAACATCATATGAACATAACCATGAATCTCATCCATAGGCAAGATTGAAACCACTCACCTCTTTGCAATTCGCTCCTAGTTAAGAAATTAAAGCCCAAATCTAGTCTGGGTTCAAATCCTACATGAATTCGGCAAATTACGGATTACCGCTCCGAATTGGTCGTGAGAAATATGACGATTAAGCTCAATAAAATCAGTACCAAAACGTAGAACTCACCTCTACGAGTTCGAATCCGGTCTCGGAATTGAAATTGATTATTGAACGGTGTGCCGATTGAAGTCGTAGAGCTCCGTCGAATTCCGTCGTCGATTTCGCACGAATATAGCTTCTTTGTAAAGTCCTTAACTCACTAAGGATGAAGATGACTCAACGTGATGAGTCATGAGACACTTGTCTCATCCATATACATTTCAAGTGTTGGTTTTTATTATGACCTCCCCAACATTTCTCTAGTTGTGCAATTATACCTCTACTAGTTATAGAACTCTTTTAAAATTATCCCAACCTTAAATATGTGTTTGTCTATGTCTCGCGTGGGTCCCATAAGTGGTCCCACATAAATTTATGAAGTTGCTAATTAGCCTACTAATTATATAACGTGTTCATTTCGTCATCACCCAGGTATTCTAAATGACCACATAATTGGTCCCTAACAATAAATAATATATTCTAAACAACATGTAAATATTTCACATATGCCTTAATAACCATTTAAGCATATAAGAGTAATTCCACAACATTGTCCCATCATAATGGAACTTCATCAACTCATGGCCCAAATTGGAACTGCCACGTTGGCCAACATTGGGTTCCCAAGCTGGACACCCATAATCAACTAGTGAGTTAAAACTCACTTAAACATGTGTTAATAAATACCAATTTATTATGCTAATGCATGCTAAATGGTAATTAACGTGTAATCGCGGGAGCGGGTGTTACATACGGGCACGGACTCCACCAAATTGAATGATCTAAATTTTTATATGCACACACGTAGCACAACCCCAATAAAAAAGAGTAAAAATCAAGACAAGACGGGTGCACTGAAAGAGTAAAACTTCAGGCACACCCATTTTCACAACCTCAACCCCCATAACCTGATATGTCAATCATGTAGTGAGAGTGTCATATGTGAGGTTGTGTTAAATGGTGGGTCTCATCCCACTACATGATTGACACATCTGATTATGGGGTTGAGATTGTGGAAATGGTTGTGCCTAAAGTTTTACTCGCACTGAAATGGTGCACCGAAATACCGGTGTGTCCATTTCGGTGAATCGGTCGGTGCATTAGCTGAATTAAAATGGTAATTCTTTGGTGACAACTTTCATTCAACCTTCTAAAATATGTCTATCTCTCTCCTGTGTCACTGTGGGATCCAGTGATATCACATGAGAGAGAATCTCACAGTGACACAAGAGAGAAATAGACATATTTTAGAAGATTGAATGAAAATTATACGAAAGTTGTCACCAAAAAATTACCCCCATTTAAAATTGATCTTAGAAAGTCCCCGTTTCGAACGTATCCAGGTCACCTGGTGTCTCTCTTCACGGATCATCGTACAGACTTCACTCTCTCTCTCTCAAATTCCGATGTTCTTCTGATTGATTCAAAACGAACAGTCAAAGAACTTGTTACAAATGCTCTCAATGCAACCCTAGAATTTCCTACTTATTTTCTCTTAACAAAAAATAAAATAAAAAATAAACCTAGTTTTGAAGTGAATGCGTTGTTCATGGCGGTTACAGAGGAAGAGTCTTCGTCGGCGAGGTCTCGCTCGGCCTCCAATGGCGTCAACTATCTCGCGAAGTGCGTTCTCAGAGGTAGCGTTGTCCTTCAAGTTGTACGGGGACATATTCGCTCTCCTTCCTCCAACGACGTTGTCTTCGGCAAGGTATTCTCTTTTTCAATTTTCGTCCAGTTACTTTTACAGAAATTTATATCAGTTCATGCGTTTCAGATATATATATGTGTGTGTGTGTGTGTATGTATTTGTCTAGACACGGTGTTAGTTTATTGGAATCAATCGTTGATTATTGTATATACATCAATTTTTGAAAAGTTTGATTGTTTAGCACTTCAGTGTTCAATGTTTCTCAATTTATGAATTTTTCTGTTCAAAATAGTAGTATCTGTTTTCATGTGTGTATATACATATGCACAGTTAGGCTCTAAAAGTGTGCTCTCTCTTTATTAAAGATAGGGACTCTGTTTTGGCTGTTGGATCGTGTTTTAATCCAACGGCCAAAACAGAGTTCCTCTCTTTAATATAGAGAGGTGGCCCTCTTTAGTGAATCTTTGTACATATGTATATATATACAGTCAGGCTGTAAAGAGGGCGCTCTCTCTTTATTAATGAGAGAACCTCTATTTTGGCCGTCGGATCTTGTTTTCATTAATGACAGTTTTGTCATTTCACAATTTTTAAACACGATCCGACGGTCAAAACTGAGGTCCTCTCTTTAATAAAGAGAGAGCATCCTCTTTAGAAAATCTTTGTATATATATATGTATCTATGATGTGAAATGCATTTCTTTTGGTAGTAGCTCAGTTGCAGCTGTAAATATATGCTATGCTCCGCCTATAAAAGTCGACGTTATTCTATGCCAATAAAAATCATATATTATATATATATATATATTATTTTGCCTTTCTTTTCTGTGTTAGGTTGATGCTTGAAAATAATTTAGACTTTTTGTACGGAGCATATACTTGGTGGTATATGTGTGGTTTTCTTTGCAATGATATGAAGGGAGAGGTGTTGAATGTAATATGGCGAGATTGGCTAGAGTGATGAGAGGCTGGCTAGAGTGCCGCAATGAGCGACAACAAACAGCTGCAGAAACAACATTATGTAGCCAATGGTGCTTGCACTATTCGCCCCTCTGAGGCTTTGTCTTCTGCAGGCTCAGACTTTGTACCTTGCTTGGTCGTAAGCGGATCCTCTTCACATAGGCCCGCCTACCCCTTTAAATAAGCACAGTAGAGATAGCTTACTAATCGAACGATTGAGCTAACAGGTTAAAATGTACATTAATTTTGATGTTTTAGCAATTCATATGTGTGTGTTAATTGTTGAGTTCTTTATATTTGCTTATGTGTATTTAATTTGTAAGTTTTTTAAAGTGTGCTGTACATGGCTTAGGCTCGCGCGTTTTTTTTTTTTTTTTTTTGCCTTGTGCGTAGCTCCTGGAAGGTATTTACACCTAAGTGCACTGTGCGCCTTGCGCCTTAAATAACTATGCTACTCGTGTGAGCCTGTGTTGCAAGGAAAAGGGTTCACTCCTATTTACAGGTGACATGGGATGTGCAATCCTCGGTCTCTGTAAACGAAGTAAACAACCATTTAACACTAGAAAACAGGTGGTCATGTTAGATTTGTTGTGATGCAAAATGATGATTCAAAGTACCTAGGCATTTAACTCTTTAGCCATTTAAGGCACATGTTGAAACTTGAAACATATGTTTTATATTTTGGAGTTTAGCTTCATTGTCTTTTGGTTTTATACACATGTTTAATATCAATTAAGTCTTCAAGGTTTATTGTCTTAGGTTTATGGTCTTTTAGTTTTCAAGAACACCTTCACAGTCATGATACATTATTAGTCACATGGTAGATCTTATTTAGCTAGCATCATGAATGCGTCTTTTAGGATTTCTAATTTGGTAATACTTGAAATTGGAATAGCTTATTTTTATTTACATTAATCCAACGTATATATACTACAAGGCCCAAGACTAAATATGAAGGAAAATAATAATAGATAAAAGAAATAAAGAGGGGCATAAATAGGTCAACATGACCAATTAAAGAGATAAAAAGAGAAATATAAATTCTAAAAGATTATTATCTCCAACACTCCCGCGCAAACTGAAGGTGGAAAATAAACCACAGAAGTTTGGAATGATAAGGTTACAACAAGACTGTTCATGAAAGTTGGTAAGAGTGGGAAACACCATCCACCAACATAGGGTGAAACTGTGGGAATGATCATCCACAATAAATCACCAAAAAAGTCAATTTCATGTTCAAGCAAGTAATAGTGGTTGCAACTTGCAACAATAGACCCAAATCTTGAAGCGTTCGAGCCACTATAATATACTCCACCACTCCCCCTCAAAGGGCTAGCCGAAGGCTGGACAAGGCCCGAATGGTGCTAGCCAAGTGCTGGAAAGGGCTGACCTAGGGCTGGACAGGGCCCATAGGGCAGGACGAGGCCCGTTAGGGCTGGCCGGAGGCTGGACGAGGCCCATAGGTGGCAGTGGAGTTGGCGCAGGGAGGGTAATCGGACTGAGGCTTTAAACCAAAAGCATAGCGAGGTCCGGAGGGCGACGGGTCGCCACCCATCGAAGGTGGAAGCGGGGAAACAATGCCTGGCTCTCATACAACTTGAAGTTGGAATAGATTATTTTTATTAACTTTAATCCAACGTATATATACTACAAGGCTCAAGACTAAATAGGAAGGAAAATAATAACAGATGAAAAAAATAAAGAGGGACATAAATAGGTCAACATGACCAATTAAAGAGATAAAAATAGAAATAAAATCCTAAAAGATTATTATCTCCAACAGAAATTAATTATGCATAGTCTTTTGTAATTCTAACCTCTATAAAAGGGATGCTATGTACACATTTGAAAGTGGAAAATGATGATGGAAATGATTCGAGTTGTTTGAAAAAAGGCCAAGGGCCCTCTGCGCGCGCGCTCTCTCTCTCTCTCTCTCTCTCTCTCATTGTGCACTTTTTCATTCTTGATCTGTCCTTTTCTAGCAACAAAACCAGTTGCTATCCAGAATTTTAGCAACTAGAATTCTCTCATTCTTTCTCTTCCAATTCATACTTAACCAGCCTAGACCCCTTTTTTACCAGCACAATCCCAAAAATCAGTATTTCTACAATCCATAGCCTCCCAACCGGCAGGCATCTCTCCTGCATCTGTTTGGTATCAGAGTGAAGATCCTGTTCTTCCCTAAACATTTAAGCAAACAGAACAAAAAGAACAAGTTCCTATTCTTCCCCAAACTTCTTTAAAAAAGTAAAGAAAAGAAAAACAAGATGGTCACTAGTGCTGAGCTTTCATCGAAGCTTACTGATTTGTCACAGGAGTTTGAAGGCACGTAGTACGACGTCACTCCTTTAAGATGGCAAATGCAAACCGTGAGCTATAGCATCAAGCAGATGAAAGGATCACTGTAAAGACTGTCAACTGCTATCTTTTGGCAGGAACACACTTGGAGATGAAACCAATCATGTCCTGGAGTCCTATAATATTGGCCAAATTTTAACTCCGTTATCTGAACCATCCAATTTTCCCATTTCTCCTACAGTACCACTTGGAACCAACCCAACTGCTCCAAGTTTTGAATCTTTTCAGCCGACTGGTGGTTCATTGCATCAAAATTCAACCATAAGAGAATATTTTCCTCATGTTCCACCAATTGCTTGATTCCTGAGAAAAGCCTAAATTGGGAGATGAAATTAGGAGATAAAGTTAGAAACCTTGGAAATAAATTCAGTCTTTGATTTTGTTATTCCAAATTTCTGCAATGGTTTGGTGGAAGTGAAGAATGCGAAAAATTTCTCGTTGATTTCTATTGAGAGTTGGGAGTTGGAGTTATTTGAAATATCGACTTTTACTTTACGGGTTCAAGCTGGAATTTTGAAAATTCTTTTTCTTCACTTCAAAACTCGAGGACAAATTTTTTTGCTAAACGGAGGAGAATGTTACAGATTAAGGCTTCAAAGCACCTAGGCTTTCAACTCTATAGCCATTTAATTTAAGTCAGATTTGGTATTGTCCGTTTAATCTCTCAAAGTATAGGTTCATTGTCCTTTGGTTTTAGACACATTTTTACCCTTAATTAAGTCTTATAGGTTCATTGTCTTAGGTTTATGGTCTTTTAGTTATCAAGAACACATTCATAGGCATGATACATTGTACTTTGTGTTTGACTAGCAATATTAATGTGTCTTATAGAATTTCTAAGTTGGTTATTAATTGTGCGTTGTCTTTTATAATTCCAATCTCTATAAACGGGATGCTTTGTACACATTTGGAATTAGAAAATGAACAATGAAATGATTTGAGCTCTTTGTATGAATAATGTAGTTACATTCACTCCTAAATGCCTAAGCTGATGGGAGGAAGAGACTACCTATGGCTGGTTTTTGGATGGAACGGATTGGAAATGACATTAAAAAAGGATCACATGGTGATTTATAGATTGCATGAAGCCATCTAGGAGTATGATGGCTCATGGCAAAACATTACGCTTTGAGTCGGCGCCATGTGACATGATAGGTCCTGAAACAATAAGCATGTTTATAAGTGAGTATAAATTATATTTTTATTTATGCACAAAAATATAGTAATATGGAACATGAATATATGCAATCTAGACATGATTATGTGTGTGTATATAATCCCTCTGTCCCATTTGTGTCCTTATTTCCTTTTTGGCCGTCCCAAAACTTTTGTCGATTAGGAACATGTAATGTTAACTTTCCAAATTTACCCTTTTTGATTGAAAATATCCAACAAAAAATAAAAGGGGAAAAAAAAAGCAAGAAAGAGTAATTTTGGAAAATTGCCATTACTTTCATGCATGTGAATGCAATCATTAGTGTTCCCTTAAAAAGTTGGGTTCCCAAAGATGGTCACATAAAACGGAATGGAGGTAGTATATGTTTATGTGTTATTGTGGACACACGATTTGGAGAATGACCTATGGAAAAATTTCCCTAGAAAGGTTTTATTTCGAAAGTGATGGAGTGTATATAGAAGTATAAATGTGACATTTCGGCCATGCTTCATTTTTTAACTATCATTTTTCTCTGATGGTCTTTCGATACATGAAGAAGTTTAGTAGCAAGTAACTTTTTATTTTTGTTTATTTATAATGTTTTATGCCGTCTTGATTTCCATACAATGATCATCAAAGCTGAGGAAATTAGCTGCGTTTGGCACAATTGAGTGGATCATTTTGTTTTTGTTAATGTGCATCTTCTACCACTGTCAAAGTTTCCAAAGTCAACAAAAGTATTGAGCATTATTGTTTTCAATAACCCTTAACTTGCTTTTGGACCAGCTTGCAATCATATCATCCTGACTAGTTCTGTTGGTTGAATATTACAGTGTATTGATTATTTTTATTCTTGCTTGTCCTGATGTGTGTTTATTGAATGGCATTATTCAGGAGACATCCATAGAATTGGTGGTTATTGATGAAAATGGGATTGTACAATCTGTATGTGAGCAGCCTGTATTTGGAACAATAAAAGATCTTGCCATCCTACCTTGGAATGAGAATTTCCATGCACAAAGCTCTCAGGTTTATTAGTTAATTAACTTTGATGAATTTTTATAGATTTCATACATCTTCAGTTATTATAATAAAACCTTTCTTGGAATTTTCAGCTAGAATAATGCTTCTTTTGAATGAAAGTTACTGTATGTGATCTGAAGTGTTCTCATCCTAGAAGCAGTAACCAGATTGTTCTGCATTCGGTGTCTTGCCTTATTATTGCATTTGTTATTTATTATTATTATTATTTTTTTGTAGATGATGGGGAAAGATGTTTTGCTTGTTATTTCTGATTCTGGGAAGCTCTCGTTTCTTACATTTTCCAATGAAATGCACAGGTTTTATATCTTGGTCTAGTCATTGTTTAATATGAAAAGGAAGGGATTAAATTCGTTAATCCACAGATTTAGATACGAAGCTGCTTTATGCTTTTCGATAGTGGCTTACTTGCAAGTTATATTCATTGTAGGTTTTTTCCATTGACACATGTTCAGCTTTCTGCTCCCGGAAACTCAAGGGACCAAGTGGGAAGGATGTTGGCTGTTGATTCCAAGTAAGTTGCTTTAACTTGGTTGGAAAAATAGGCAAATTTTCTTGTGATATGTTTCCCCAAAGAGAAGAAAACCCATTCTTTTACCCTGCCCTGCCCTCAACCTATCATCTTCTTTAGACTCCTACATAGATTCATTGTATTGAGTCTGCTGACTGTGTTCGTTTTGCAATGTGGGAGGGTTGATTTATGTTTTTAAAGGTACCTATCCTATTGAAAGCATCAATGATATATATTTGTTCTAGTTTAATTTTCAACCAATGATTCGCTTTCTGCAGTGGTGGTTTCATTGCTGCTAGTGCATATGAGGAGCAACTAGCTCTGTTCTCGGTTGCAAAGTCTGCTTGCAGCAATATAATTGATAAGGTTGAGTTACTTTTATTTGCTCTCTCTTTATAAGAAACATTAATTACTACTAGCAGGAAAAACTGTGCAATACGCTGAGTTTGGTTAGAATATAAACATTTTATCAGATGTTATTAAGGTGCTTCCCCATACCATTATTTCAGAAAATATTGTATCCTTCGGGAAACGAGGATGACTCAACTGATATATGCGGTACTATATGGAGCATGTGCTTTATTTCTGAAGGTTTTTGTCAACCAAGTAAGGAGCAAAATCCTGTGTTAGCCATTCTTCTGAATAGGTATGTCAATACATCTATCATCTATGTGTACTTGGGGAATGTTAAGATTTTTCGGGGTCAACAATCACTTATAGGTGACTGTTTAAAAGCTGTGACCTTTTGGGATCAACTTTTTTCACAGATTTTTGAAAAATTGCTTTTTTAAAGTTAAAAAAACAGCTTTTTCAAAAAGCTCCAATTGGTAGTTTTTAAAACCTTCTTATTCCAATAGTGGTTATTTAATAGCTAACCTAAACGGGCGCTAAGTGTTCTTCATCATTCCAGTGGCTGTAGGACGTCTCTTGTTAACTGTTGTTTCTTATTTATGTTTGAGAATTGAGATTGTCTTGTATCCTTTCCAATCGTGTTTCAATTTCTTAGATGGCTAAATTTTGGTGCTGTAGGAGGGGATCAAATTTGAATGAGCTGCTGTTGCTGGAATGGAATTTAACGGAGCAAACACTCCACGTGATTTCTCAATATGCTGAAACTGGACCTCTAGCACTTAATATTGTTGAAATTCCTTATACTTCTGGATTTGCCTTTTTGTTCAGGGTTGGTGATGCTCTCTTAATGGATCTTAGGGATGCTCACAACCCTTGTTGTGTATATAGAATGAGCTTTCCTACGACAGTGGAAGAGCAGAATTTTGTTGACGAATCATGTAAAATACATGATGTTGATGAAGAAGGTATATTTAGTGTTGCTGCCTCTGCTTTACTGGAGCTAAGTGACATAGCTAAAGATGATGACCCCATGAGTATAGACGGTGATCATAGCTATGTAAAAACGAATTCCAGATACGCATGCTCATGGAGTTGGGAACCCAGAAATGAAACGAAACCTAGAATAATTTTTTGTACAGACAGTGGAGAAGTGTTTATGATTGAAATTTCTTTTGATTCTGATGGCCTAAAAGTTGATCTATCCGAGTGTCTCTACAAATGTCTACCATGCAAGGCAGTCTTGTGGGTTGAGGGCGGATTTTTGGCTGCTCTTATTGAGATGGGGGACGGAATGGTTTTGAAGTTGGAAGAGGAAAGGCTAATTTACACAAGTCCCATTCAAAACATTGCACCAATCTTGGATGTATCAGTTGTGGATTACCATGATGAGAGACATGATCAAATGTTTGCCTGCTGTGGGACGGCACCAGAGGGATCTTTAAGGGTTATTCGAAGTGGGATCAGTGTAGAAAAGCTGTTGAGAACTGCCCCTATTTATCAGGGCGTAACGGGTACATGGACAGTGAAAATGAAAGTAGCTGACTCTTATCATTCCTTTCTTGTGCTATCATTTGTTGAAGAGACAAGAGTGCTATCAGTTGGTGTAAGCTTTACTGATGTGACTGATACTGTTGGCTTCAAGCCTGATGTCTCTACTTTGGCGTGTGGCAATGCGGGTGATGGCTTATTGGTCCAGTTTTACCAAAATGCCGTTAGACTGTGTTTGCCTACTATAGCAGCACATCCCGACGGTATCCCTTTTGCTTCTCCAATTTGTACATCTTGGTCCCCTGACAATATCAGTATTAGTCTCGGGGCAGTTGGAAATAATATCATAGTTGTAGCAACTTCTAATCCATGCTTCTTATTTATTCTTGGGGTCAGATATATATCGACATACCAATTTGAAGTGTATGAGTTGCAACGTGTTAGGTTGCAGAACGAATTATCCTGCATTGCTATCCCTCAGAAACCTGTTGAGCAAAAGCCATCAACTTCTCACTTGAATTTAGCGAATAACAGTCTTTCGGAGGCCCTTTCGATTGGAATTGATATTGGTCATTGCTTTATTATAGGGACCCACAAGCCTTCAGTGGAAATTCTGTCTTTTGTCCCTGATGAAGGGCTAAGAGTTCTTGCGATAGGGACAATTTCATTAACAAACACAATGGGAACTGCTATTAGTGGCTGTGTGCCTCAAGATGTAAGACTTGTACTAGTTGATCGGCTGTATGTTCTCTCTGGGCTGCGGAATGGAATGCTGCTTCGGTTTGAGTGGCCTGCTAGTTACCTAATGGAATCAGCTAGACTGAAGCCTTGTTTCAATTCAGACACCACTTTCTCTAAAATGATGGGCCCACAAATAGGTGCTTCGGGTTCATCGGAGAAGACAAAGGATGGTCCTGTTTATCTCCAACTAATTGCGATTCGGCGTATAGGCATTACACCTGCTTTCTTGATTCCGTTGAGTGATTCCCTTGATGCTGACATAATTGCTCTCAGTGACAGGCCTTGGTTATTGCAGGCTGCGAGGCACAGTCTCTCGTATACATCCTTATCCTTCCAACCTTCAACACACGTAACTCCTGTTTGTTCTGTCGAATGCCCCCAAGGCATTCTATTTGTTGCAGAGAACAGTCTCCATTTGGTAAGATATTGAATAGCTGTATTATTTACTGTTGTGGTTAGTTTTGTGTACCCATCAAGGGTAGTCTTCCCTTGAATATTAATCATGCCCACGTACATGATAACTATCTGTTGTTCAAAGTGGCACAATCATTGATTGGGTATCTGATTGCCTTGTTCCTTTTCCAAAAGGATTGCCTTGGCAGTGTGTGTAAGTAATATACTGTTTACAAGCTCTTCAAAATTGTCTATTTTTTAATGTTTGAATACACTCACTGAGTTGGGTGCCTAATTTTTTTTTGGATATACCGACTCTTCTAGGATGAGTTTTTTGTTTTTGGTCTCATGCGTGGAGTTCTCCTTGGGTGTTTTCTCCTTCTTTTGTAAACTTTCTGTGTACCTATCTACCTCTTATAAATAAAGTTTTGTACCCATCAAAAAAAGCAATTGTCTACTTTTCCATGCTTGAGTACTCATTCAACATCTGCAAGGGCTTTCTCCATGCTAAACAACTTTAGTTGGCTGTAGCATTTTTATTTTTTATTTCTGTTATTAGGTTTAATTTTATCTATCGACAGAAAGGTAGGAGAGGCCGACATATATGCTGTACACTTTGCCTAGCAAGGTGCAATTGGTGTTCTTCTTTTCAGAAGAGAAAATTTGAAGAGATGGCTCAATGGTTTTGCATGATAAATGATTATGATTTGTTCTATTCCTGATAGCCAATAGCGCATTGGTGATGATCTAATTTTGTTTTTCTAAACCTGTTTTATCATTAGTAGTCCATTCAAAAGTGATCTCTATATATACTGCTACAGGTGGAAATGGTGCACAGCAAGAGGCTGAATGTGCAAAAGTTTCACCTCGGAGGCACTCCACGGAAAGTTCTATATCACAGTGAAAGCAAGCTGTTACTTGTGATGAGGACTGAATTGAGTTATGATTCATATTCATCGGATATATGTTGTGTTGATCCCCTTAGTGGGTCAGTTTTGTCATCTTTTAAACTTGACCTTGGGGAGACAGGAAAATCCATGGAGTTAGTTAGGGTTGGAAATGAACAGGTTGTGCTGGTTGGAACTAGTCTCTCTTCTGGCCCTGCTATAATGCCTAGTGGTGAAGCTGAAAGGTAACCATCTGCTGCATGTCAATGAATGTTGTTGCTGTTTGGTCTATCATTGTATTATCAAAAGTTACTGTCAAGTTGTAGTCTCTCTGGCCTATGTAGCACGGATATGGATAGGGAACACGAATACGACACGATTTGGACAGAGCAGCAGGGCAAATCCAAAAATTGGAGAATATGTCACTCTTTCTATTTTTGGTTGTCCCGAAACTATTGTCCGCATAGAGTATTGAATCATTAATTTTTGGTTACTTTCCAAACCTTCCCCTATTGAGTTAACACACCAAACTACTTTCTTAAGCAAGAGTTTTGGAAAGAAACCCATTATTTATGCCCACGTGGACTACAATCATTATGTTCCCCTAAAATGTTGGATTCCCCAAAAGGGACACATAAAATGGAATGGCGGGAGTATTTTTTTATTCGACATACAATTATGGTGTTGTGTTTACTCCCGTTTCCTAGATTCTGAAATAAACCCATTATATATCTCCCATTTTATTATTGTTGAGACTTTACCTTGCCATGTTCAAAGTTTTAAGAACATTTCCAATGAGGACACCTTTCCGCGCGTCTAGTGTAAAACAGACGCATTTTTTTGCATGTCCGACATGGACACAACACCCAATTTGAAGTGTCTGTGCTACATACTCTCTGGCGTTATATGTGAATCTTTAATAAGGCACTCAAAGTTCATGGAACTAAGTTGGGTCGGACCCCGCTTATATATATGTAGTATTTGTTGCTTGTACTAGAGGAGGGCTCTCGTCTAGTTCGATTGAAATTATTATATCTGGTACTTTTTATTTGAGTCCTTAATCATGCAAAATCTATTGTTTGAGTTTGTTCTTTCTTACGTTGTCTTATGCCTGCTATGTTCAATAAGTGTGTATGTGTCCTAACTGGATGTATATCAGCAGTACCAAGGGCCGTCTAATCATCCTCTGCCTTGAACATATGCAAAATACGGATACTGGTTCTATGACATTTGGTTCAAAGGGTGGTTCATCCTCTCAACGAACTTCACCATTTCAAGAAATTGTCGGGTACGCAGCTGAACAACTATCAAGCAGCAGTCTCTGCAGCAGCCCAGATGATAGTAGCTGTGATGGATATAAGCTTGAAGATAGTGAAGCATGGAATTTGCGAGTATCTTATGCTATCACATGGCCTGGAATGGTGCTTGCCATATGTCCTTACCTTGATCGTTACTTCTTGGCGTCCGCTGGTAATTCTGTGAGTTGACAAATTCTGATACACATGACTTATTTCCAGACTTATAGCCTGTTTGGGTTGACTTTTTGGGCTAACAGTCACTTATAAGTGAATGTTTAAAAAGTTGTGACATTTGGATTAGATTTTTCACAGCTTTTTAAAAATCCGATTCCTTTTGAAAGCCAAAAAACAGCTTTTTTAAAGAGCTACAAATTTCACAGTTTTTTAAAAAATCTGATTCCTTTTTAAAGCTAAAATATAGCTTTTTAAAAAGCTTAATTTGTATCTTTTTAATAAAATCTTATTCCAAAAGGTGATTATTTTGAAAGCTAACCCAAGCAGGCCTATTTGCGTTTACTATCTTGCACAT